>CM057452.1:1744855000-1749655000 GCA_016271365.2 Neoceratodus forsteri
TACTTGCCTCGCGGGATGTGGATGATTTGATGGATTGTTGTTATCTGCGGTTTTATTTCATTCAATGTCTGTAATCCCATTTTCTTCCATATTGTATTTGCCCAAGACCTTGAACCTATTTCCTGTTATACATTACATAATTTATGCCATATTTTTGGGAGGCCTCTGCCCTTCTAACTCCTTTAGTATCCTTTAAGGATTGAGTAGTGTTCAGTCTTCTTCTTCAGATGACTTTTCATCTGACTTATCTAATGCCCTCTTTTCCTGCTTTCTGTTGCATTTGTCTTACTGTGCTCATTGTTCTCATTTAGAACTGTATCTGTGCCAAGTATGGTTTTGTCAACAGAATTCTCCAAATTCCTTCTACTCTTAAGCCTGTTTCTTGTTTCTTTTAATTTCTTGTTGAACGTTCTTTTCTCGGTTTCTATGATTTGTACGTACTTTGGGCATATTGATAGTTCTTTGTCACGCTATCTGCTGCATGCATGTTACAACTGGTGCATTTATACATTTAGGAACATTTGATCACATTTTCAGTGTCACATTGCTTATGTTGCACTCCCACTTCCATTTTGCTGTTCATTTACAACTTACATTTAGAGCGTAACAGATATGTCCCTCAGATTTGCAGCAGAGTTTCCTACCCTTTCTGCTTTCATGGCAGATGGACACTCACATTGTTTCAGCTTCAAATAGTCGTGAAACTGGAAGTGCCCCAAGGTACTACTTCTGGTTTAGAAAGGATCTAGAAACGGTGGATTAAACGTCTAAAAATGTTTCAAACAGCTACCTTGTCTCTAAAAAGGTTCCTTTCTCAAGATCCTGTGTCCAAGTCTAAAGACAACAGTCCCAACACTCTATTAAATAGTACAGTGCTGACTGGTGAGGGAAATCTCTATTGTCCCAGGATCCCCTTTGATTTCACTCAGGAGAGATGGAAGGTAGAAGAGGAGACAACACCCCTAATAGGAAGATTTAAGAGGGTTTTTTTTTTTGGGGTATTTCAGCCCAGTACGTGACAGCAGTGCAACTGTATTTACACATCCATTAATGCTTGCAGTAGGCTTACTAAATAGTCGTGGAACTGGAAGTACTGTTTGATTTGTTTTCTCATTGAATGTGCTGTTCTTATATTTGGTAGTTCCTCAGGGAACTGCTGAGTCCTCCAGCTGCACCACTGGTTGGCACGGGGTGTCACAGACCACTTCCTGGATTTTGGAGCAAAACCGGAAGTGTCCCCAGATGCTTCAAGTTTAGCAAGAATCTGGGAATGGTGGATTAAACTTATAAAAATGTTTCAAACAGCTCGCTCGTCCCTAAAAGGTGTTCTTCTCAGTTTCCTGTGCTCAAGTCTAAAAACAGCAGTCCCAACATAGACTTTTGCACTCTGTTAAATGGTACAGTTCTTTGTGGTGAGTTAAGTTCAACACAGTCCCAGTTCCTCTTTGATTTCACAGAGGGGAGGGACCCAATAGGGAGACTTAGCTAATTTCTTTCTCTTTAATTTTCCGTTAGATAGAGGAGAGAATTTTTTTAGCTCAGTACCCAAAGCAATGCAGCTGTATTTTACAGAACTGCAAAATAAATGCATTTAACAAGTTCTGGGAATGGGAAAACTTACTATTCAAAAATACAAACCCCAAAATATATTCCAGAAATTGATCCTACACAATCACAGAAACATATATTGTATACATATATCACAAAACCAGCAAAACTTCTATAAACATTGCTCTAAAAGCTAATAACATATCCACTTACCTATTTATTTATTTGTTTGTTTGTTTTTGTTAACCGGGTAGGGCACTCTAGACAGCCAAGTGCCTATTTTCAGGTGCGACCCGGGAGGGTTACATAGGTAGTAGCATATAGGAGTCAGTTACATACAGTTGAGCAAAAGAAACAGGATTAACAGGAAATGGATAGGCTGACAGTATAATTACAAATTTGCAAACAAGAAAACAGACATTACCTGGAAAGAAAAGAGGAAGCAAGGCATCGTTAGAATTGGGTTGGGGACATGGATGCACACAATTATGGAGTAAAAACAAAATGATTTAGGTACATATATGAGCTAAATTAGTGCTATCAGAAGCAAGTGCTGGGGGAGGGAAAAAGCGGGTGGGGGTGGGGAGGGACTGGATAGAATGGGTGAGGCTAAATTGGGAGGGAGGAGTGAGGGGAGAGGATGGTGAAGGATGTACAGTCTGGATTGTGTTACTAGCTCAGAGGGTTAAGGTGCAGTGGGCCCTGAGAGCTAACAGTACATGAGTAAGTAGGGTGATCTAGGAGGTACAGGGGCAAGCGGAGGAGGAGTTTAGGAAGTGCCAGAGCGAGGTTTTGAAGCAGTGGCGGGAGGGGGCGGACTGGGTAAGGACTGGGAACGACTTCCAGATTTTTGGGGTGAAGGAGGAGAAGGCCCGGTCCCCCGTGAGGAGCAAATTTTAGGGACAAGCCGATCTAGGGCCTCTCTTGATCTTAGCTGATAGGACGGGGGCCAGGGTTTGGGGGGTGAGGGCGGAGGGAGTGGCCGATCTTATAATGTTGTCAATGAAATTACCAAGCACGAAGGTGCGATGCTTTTCTGGAGGGAGCCACTCCAGTCGGGAGTAGAGGTCACAGCAGTGAGTGAGGGGAGGAGCGGAAAGGGCGAAATGGCAGATGTTATTGTAGGCGGTGTCCCATTTCTGGAGGCTGGATGGGGGTACGGAGGCAAAGGTAACCAGCCCATAGCAGAGAGTAGGGAGGAGGACCACTCTGGCTAGCGCCAAATGAGCTGCTGGGGTTAGGCAGTTTTTAGCTTTGTAGGTGAGGCCGAGCTTACAATTTGTAGCCCTGCAGATGTTATGAATTTGCAGGGTGAGATCGAGCTGCAGGTCCAGGGTGATGCCCAGGTACTTGACTGTGGCCACTGTCGGCAGGGGAGAGCCATCAACATCAAGAATTTGGAGGGGGGGAGAGGCAGGACTTTATCTTGTGCCGTGAGCCAAAACCATAGCTTGGGTTTTTTTAAGGTTGATGTTGAGCCTGTGATCCACTAGCCAGGATTGAATGCGATGGAAGTCCGCGTTTAGTTGGGAGTTTATGGTGGCAATGTCACGGGCACAGGTCAAAATGACCAGGTCATCCACATACAGAGTGGTGTGCCCATGGACAGCGGTGGAAGGAAGTTCATTGATAAAGAGGGAGAAGAGGGTAGGACCGAGGACTGAGCCCTGGGGGGACCCCACAGCGGACAGGAGAGGGGGAGGAGTGGTGGGTACGATTGAAGTTGGTGTACTGCTGTCTGACGGAGAGGTAGTTAAGGAACCACGCATGGGCAGGAGGGGAGAAACCAAGGGATCGGAGGGTGGAGCTGAGGAGGGAGTGGTCAACCTTGTCAAACGTTTTGGAGAGATCCACAAAGATGGCACCAGTGAGGTTACCCTGGGCAGCAGCAGTTCTGATAGTCGAGGTGACTACTGGCGAGGGCAGTGGGCGTGCTGTGCGCACTACTTCAGATCCGTGTTGAGCGGTGAGAGGAGGTTATGGTTCTGAATGTAATGGGATAGCTGGGAGGCCACGATTTTCTCAAGAATCTTGGAGACGGCAGACAGTATTGCAATAGGACGATAGTTCTGGGGGTCCTTAGGGTTTCCTTGTTATTTGGCTCGCAGAAATAAAGACAAGGCAGCCCAAACTCTCTGCTTGAACTTCATAGTACACCTGAGTTAGGTCACATGACATTTAATCAGTAGCCTAGGCTTCCAGATCTGACTCTGATCACATGGAGAGTACAGGAAGCACAGACAAGGCTTCCAGCTCAGCCTTACAGATCACATGGTGAGTGCTGGAAGTTAAATGTCAGGAATACATAATATTAACTGGTTAGTGATGATTATCACTCATGGACAGAACCTGCCAGACTCCATTATACATGATCGTGTATAATGACCCATGTATAATGGAGTTTGATTAAGCACCTTTAGGCACAATTCTACAGTCTCTCTCATGCCAGCACTACTAACTCCTTGTGCTCTCAGCTAACGCTGTCAACTCGATCGCGCTAGCCTCACTGAAACCACCGAGCATGAGTCTAACTTGGGTGCACTTCAAAAAAGACAAAGCCCTCCTACAAAAACCCAAAATAAGCAGTGCCAGGGCTCTCGATGAGGATTTTTTGTTGGGGAGTACGCCTCGAACTAAGACTCTTCCCTCTTCTCACATAAAAAAAAAACCCCAAACATCTATTTTAAATTCTTACATTCCAGCTACGCTCGACCTCGTGTTAGAAACTTCCCAGATCTTCTATTCCCCTTCACTGCTACGCTCCTCTAAAGCCTGTGCTCACTTTTAAACACAGCGACAGACTGGTGCCACACTTCTAAGCCGTATCACATTAAGCAGAACTCCCCCTCTTTAAAACTCACCACAGTTGGGGTATGTGTATATGTATGTATGTATGTATGTATGTGTGTGTGTATATATGTATATATATATGTATATATATGTATGTGTGTGAATGTGTGTATATATATATATATATATATATATATATAATGTGTTGTGTGTGTGTGTGTGTGTGTGTATATATGTATATACACATACATGTGTATGTGTGTGTGTGTGTGTGTGTGTGTGTGTGTGAGAGAGACAGAGAGATAGACAGAGAGACTGACATGAAGCACTGTGGAAACTAATTGAAAGAGCCTAAAAAAAAAACATACACAGCAGCAACCTCCTGTGGTGATTCCACCACTTCACACTATAGGAACTACTATACAACAAACGCTACTTCTGCTTAGTTTTGAGTTTTTTTTTTTTTATATGTAAATTTTTTTCTTATATATTCTTCCCAAAATAGCATTTCTAATCCATTGTCCAAGTATAATAATACCCTCCAGGGTGGGCGTTTTGGGATATAATGGACCTTCCAGGGGCTATAAGGCCCTCCGCCTGCAGCGTCTGGCCTCGTTACGCCCCTGGGCGAGTCTATTATATCCAGTAATGCCCACCCTCGTGATAGTATTACTTAAAGCAACAAGTCTAACTGTAATCTTGCAGCTAAACTCAACTAGTGCAGCTTCCAGCTGCAACCTAATCCTTGTTGTATTTTTAATTTATGATGCTGCTCTAAAGCCAGCCATTTAAAGATACAGCACCAAATTACAACACTACTACATTGCTAAAAAAGTGACTTTAACATTAATAAACATTTTATAAGTGGAGTAATGCAGTTCCATTTGGGGGATGTTGCAGTGTCAGTCTACCTTGCGGCGGTTGAAGTCCATCATCTTTAATTCTCAGGACTCCAGCCCACCACACGGTACACTAACATAGCATAATCAACCCTGCCTTACTCCTTACCTCATACTGTTATATAATTCCTGATTTTGATGCATTTTTGAAACCTGTACTGTATTTGATGTGCATTTTGTCATTATTCATGTATTTTGCTTTATTTTTCTGAAAGGTGCTTTATAAAATATTATTCCATTTCATTCTTGGAGTGATTTCTGGCCATGGAGGCAGGTTTTATTGGAATTTTGGTACTGCTTTCACAGGGTCTGTAAGGCTTTATTACGATGTGGCTTTCAGTAGCTCTGATGTTCTTAAGTCAATCAGAATGATGAGAACTCACCGATGTTTTAATCACTCGTTAATATTATCTCAGATGAGTTAAGGTATCTACCTATTTTGCTCCTTTTATAAGTCCCAATAATCACAGTAGCATTTAAAAATTACTCCAGATCTGGAGGGCGACTGTCATACGTCAGGGGCCGATCTTAACATTGTTTTACTAGCCCAAACCCTAGTGCAGGGTTTCTCAAATGGGGAGGCTCAAGCAAGTCTGATAAAGCAGTTAATATTTTGTGTGAAGAGAAGAGGCAAACTGAAAGGTGATAATAGTACAGTAGGTGAATTTATGTATGTATTATATCGCTGGCCAGGAAAGGTACAGTGACTCAAGGCTCATTTCAGGTGTACCCAAGGAAGGATAGGGAGCTAATACAATTCAAAAAGGTAACTGCAAAACAGTCAAGCAATACAAAATAATCAATACGGCAAACAAATAGGAACAGTGAACAAATGTGAGGGAACAACTGACCATTCGGATTGGTGGCAGAACCCAAATACAAGAGTTAAGCAATGAGGTAGTGGGAGCAAGGGCGGAGGAGCGCAAGGATTCCTAAGAAGGCCAGATCTTACTTGAGAGGGCTCTTGCAGTAGGTAATTACATAGGACTGGCCGGCTGGCAGCAGGACCCCATAGAAAAATTTCTAGCTACGGTCCTGGCGGACCGCCCCCCGCGTCAGGTGACCAGCGTCATCACGACGTCGGTATAAAGGGGCGGTCCCGGACGCCCACCTTCCAGTTCTTTCCCGCCGTTAGCTCATGCAGCGCCTCGCGGTAAAGTTCGTGCTTCGTCAGCCCTGTCTTTCGTCATTATTTTACCGAAAATTAGTTATTCTTTTTCAGTCGTCAGGTACATCGTCGGCGTATGTCGTCCCCTACACCCTCCGAGCACAAAAACAAGTGCGACTCGTGCGGCGCCCAACTGCCACACAAGGACGGCCATTCCCTGTGCCTTTTCTGTCTAGGCCCAGAGCACCTGGTCAATAAGTGCCAGCATTGCCTCACCTTCAACGCGGCTACCCGTAAACGGCGCCAACAGTCCCTGGAAGCCCATCTCCTGAAGAAAATATGTCTTCTATGGAAAAAGAGTTGAAAAAGTTGAGGCAGACGTCCACTTACCCGGAAGGACATCGGAAAAAGGGCAAAGAGAGGCACTGGGAGAAGTCCTCCTCTACCGTGTCTCCCTCTAGAGTCGTGGCCCAGGTAACATCCCCTCCAGGGGACCGTTTGGCAGCCTCCAAGGGTTTGGAGGAGACTTCTGCCCGACCGTCTGGCTTGCGCTCGGGCCTTGTGGGCGCCTCCGGGTGAATGGAGGCCTCCGCTCCCAGTTCGGCCGCAGGTCTGTGGCCTACTGGTGTGGGCGACTCCTCTAAGTTGGACGTCGGCTCCTCTGACGTCCACATGGAGAGGGTCGATAAGACGCCCGACCCATTCCCCATCGGACCGGGCCATCCCTTCCATTCGGCCCGCCTCCGGTGAGGGTTCCCTGTAAGCTAGACGCCGGCTCCTCCGAGCCCGCGGGATCTCGCCCCTAAGCCGCATGTCGCTCCTCCGATGTGCGCTGGGCGTACGGAACCGATGATGGACCCCCCCGTCCGTCGTACCGGTTCTCCGCAGCCTCCGCTGCCATCTGGGGAGCCTGACTCACCCCAGCCTGACCCGAGTTTCTCTCCTCTTTCCCGAGGCGACACAGGGATCTTCCACCTCCGTCAGACCCTCCTCCGTGGAACTGGATCGACACCGATACCGCCGATGCGGCGGGGATGTTCCTTCCGTCCGGCCTCCGCCCCGGGCCCGTAGCGTGGATCCGCCCCGTGGGATGCGACTGGGCTGTCTGCTCCGGTACCCCGGCTCCCGGGTACCGCCGTCTTATCAGATGCCACGTACCGGGACCGCGGTATCCACGCTGCGCAGTACCTGGCCTTGGTCCTCTGCGCAGTACCGGCGCCACATTACCAGCGCCGGGTTTCCCGCGCGGGTTATGGATACTCGCCTTACAGGTACAACCCGTACCTCCCCCCGCCCCTCCCCAGCGCGGTGGATCTGCAGGAGACTCTGGCCTCTTGGTGGGCTGGGCAAGGCTCAACTCACCAAGGAGGTGAAGGCCGCCGACTGACAGTGCTGCCCCAGCTCGCGTCGTCCGGCGGCACACTCCCTCACCGCCTCCAGACTCCAGGGCTCTTCCTCTGGATCCGAGGAGGCAGGATCCATTCACGGGTACCACCAAGGAACCGTTCCTCCCCTAGTCGTGTAAAGGAGTCTTATTGTTCTTCTGCTTCTTCTTCCCTCTCGGATTCCTCAGATTCTTCCGAAGGATGCTCCGAGAGAGACGACGAGCCCCGCTCTCCGTCTAAGCCCCGGCCGAGGACCCGTCTGAAGTCTCCTCTGGAGGATCCATCCTTCACGGAGTTGCTTAGAAAAATCCAGGAAATTCACCAGTGGCACTCTTTGGAACCAGATCCCCAGCGTCTCAAACTCGCCGAGCATCTGGACCTGCCCGTGACAGCTCCAACTTTAGTGCCACCCTGGATTGAGCCTCACGCCCACCTTGTTACCATGATTTGGAAACAACCGTCGGCGTTAGTCCCACTTCCCAGGAAGTCCAACAGGCTATACCAGGCTCCCGAGGGTGTAGACTATCTTGACTCTCACCCTTGTGCCGATTCAGTTGTGATTAACGCCGCTCACGGCTGGTCGGCACATCCAAAACATCTGAGCTTGTTTCCTCCGGATAAGGAATCCCGCCTCCTGGACCAGTATGGAAGAAAGATTTGTGCCTCTTCCACACTGGGAATTCGGGCCCTGAATTACATCGCCCACATGGGGGATTACCAGAAGGCCATCCTTACCCAGGCAGAATCTAAACTGGACTCCTTACCTGACTCTCAAGTCAAACAGGAGTTAGCAGATCTTGTCTGTTCTGCTCGTTCGGCCAGTCGCCACATTTTTCGGGCAACATACAATGCAGTGGACACTGCCGGGCGGAGCTCCGCTTTCCCCGCAAGTCTCAGACATCATGCCTGGCTCGGCGTGTCAGGTTTGGTCCGGAGGTGCAATCCGCTATTCAGAAGGCACCTTTCAGGGGTCGGTGCTTTGGGGATGATGTCAAAGACATCATCACTGACTTGCAAGAGAAGGGGATAGCCTTGAAATCCGTGGATTCCATGTACCGTCCCCATCCTCAGCAGCGCCGTCCTTTTCGCAGACTGACTTGGCCACACGTGAAACCCCAAGGAAGGCGGGCCACTAAACGTCGTGCCCCAGCGGCTGCCAGGCCCCCTCTGCCCAAAAAAGCAGCGGGTGCCTCAGCTGCGGCGCTGCCCCACACCACCTGACTCCTTTCCTCTCCCACCACCTCTGGATCCATCGGAGGAACCGGTAGGAGGGAGATTTTCCCTCCACCTTCCGGGTTGGGAGAGGATAACCACGGATTCTTGGGTGCTCCAGCTTATAGATTTCTTTGACTGGGTGACCAAAGTAGTAGATCAGGGAGGGGCTGTGGACATGGCCTACCTAGACTTTAGCAAGGCATTTGACACAGTCCCACACAAAAGATTAATATACAAGTTAGCCAGCCGGGGAGTGGGTCCCAAGATGACAGCCTGGGTAAAGAATTGGCTGGAGAATAGGACACAGAGAGTAATAGTAAATGGAGTCCACTCTGAAGAAAGGGGTTACTAGTGGGGTACCCAGGGTTCAGTATTAGGACCGGTCCTCTTCAATGTCTTTATAGAGCACATTGCAGAGGGACTGGAAGAAAAGTATGTCTCTTTGCAGATGACCAAAGATCTGCAACAGAGTTGATGCACAAGGTGGGTGGAAAGGATGAGAAGGGACTTGGCAAGGTTAGAGGAATGGTCAAATGTATGGCAGCTTAGATTCAATGCTAAGAAGTGCAAGGTAATGCACCTGGGAAACAACTCAAGGGAAGAGTACACAATGGGGTGAGATACTAACAACAAAAATGGAAAGGGACCTGGGGGTAGTCATATCAGATGACCTAAAGGTGGGCAAGCAATGTGAGAGGGCAGCAAGGAGGGCTGGGGGATACTGGGATGCATAGGAGAGGCATCACCAGTAGAAAACAGGAAGTTATTATTATCCCTCTGTACAGACAGTTGGTGAGACCCCATCTGGAGTACTGTGTGCAGTTCTGGAGACCCAATCTCCGCAAGGACATAGACAGGATGGAGGCTGTCCAGAGGAGGGCAACTAAAATGGTGCAGGGTCTGCACCGGAAGACTTATGAAGAGAGACTTAAGGAGCTGAATATGTATAGCCTCGAGGAAAGGAGGGAGAGGGAGGACATGATAGAAACTTTCAAGTATCTCAAGGGAATCAACAAAGTCCAAGAGGGTAGCATCTTTCAAAAAAAGAGGTGTGCAAGAACAAGGGGGCACAATTTGAAGATAGAAGGGGGGTGGCTCAGAGGTAATTTAAGGAAGTATTTTTCAGAGAGGGTTGTGGATGCATGAAACGGCCTTCGGAGGAGGTTGTGGAGTCAAAACAGTGGTGGAATTCAAGCATGCATGGGACAGTCATAAGGCAATTCTAGGGGTGGGGTAGGAAGAAGTAGGCTGCTGGTTAACTAGGATCTGCAGCTTATCCATTAGGTAGGAAATGGGCAGACTGGGTGGGCCAAGCGGTCCTTATCTGCCGTCAAAATCTATGTTTCTATGTTTAAGGGCACTCCATAGAGTTTCTTCAGAAACCACCCGCCACCCTCCTCGAGTACGTCATACTCCAGGGACCATCTTCCCTTGGTCCAGGAATAAATCTCGGCCCTTCTCGCGAAGCAGGCGATAGAACCCGTCCCCCTTCATCTTCCAGGGACGGGTTACTATTCTTCTTTCTTCCTGGTCCCGAAGAAGATGGGAGATCTCAGACCCATTCTAGATCTCAGTTCCTTGAAACTTTATGTGGAATACAAAAGGTTCAGGATGCTCTCTCTGCAGAGCCTTCTGCCACTTCTTCGGCCGGGTCAGTGGCTTTGTGCGCTGGATATGCAGGATGCCTATCTGCACATTCCCATTCACCTTTCTCACGCAAGTATCTTCGTTTTGCGTTTCGGGGGACCACTACCAATTCAGGGCACTCCCCTTTGGTCTTTCCTTGGCGCCCCGAGTATTTACCAAATGCCTGGCTGTGGTAGCGGCCCACCTGCGTACAATGAAATTGGTGTTCCTTACCTGAACTGACTGGCTCCTGTGACCTCGTCCAGGAGGAACTCCTGCATTTTCTCTCCCTCACCCAGCAGGTTTTCACTGGCCTGGGTATTACCATCAACCCTTCCAAGTCCCATCTGGACCCCTCCCAGAGGCTACAGTTCATCGGGGCTATCCTCGATACGACGGTGAGCAAGGCCTTCCTGGCTCCAGACAGGGCGGCCTCTCTTCAATCCCAGATTTCCCTGTTGTCAGAAAGCAGGAGGGTTCCGGCGAGGTCGGTCCTCAGTCTTCTGGGGCTCATGGCGGCCGCTATTCCGACAGTCCCCCGAGCTCGACTCCACATGAGGATCTCTCAGTGGACTCTTCGCTCCCAGTGGGATCAACTTGTAGACAACCTAGATCAACTAGTTCTGATCTCCTCGCTGATGGCACGGGACTTGCAATGGTGGATGGTTCGAGAGAACCTATTTCGGGGGGTCCCCTTCTTTCATCCTCCCCCCTCCCATACTCTGACCACAGACGCATCAGGCGAAGGTTGGGGAGCCCATCTGCGCCCTCATCGGACCCAGGGCTTATGGTCCAGACTGGGACTGGCTCTCCACATCAACGTGCTCGAGCTCGAGCTGTGCCATACGCCTCCAAGCCCTTCCACCAATACATTCTTCCCCGCCACCTAGTCATTCCAGATCGACAACATGTGCGTGATGTGGTACATCAACAAGCAGGAGGAACTGTCCCTACCCTCTATGCAGGGAAGCAATGAGGGTTTGGGATTGAGCAACTCATCACAACCTTCACCTCACGGCGATTCATGTTCCAGGTTGACAACACCTTGGCAGACAAGCTAAGTCGCTCCTCTGCCCGGGCACACGAGGTGGGAATTGGATCAAGGTGCTCGATGATATCTTTCAGCTTTGGGGACTCCGCAGGTGGACCTCTTTGCCTCCCCCCGAAATGCAAAACTTCCCAGCTTTTGCTCGCTCGTTCCAAAGCGGGGCGCTTTCTGGAGCGACGCTCTGTCTCTAGACTGGTACGACAGATTCATCTATGCTTTTCCCCCAATTCCTCTGATCCCAAGAGTTTTGCAGAAACTAACCACAGAAGGAGTGAGAATGATTCTGATCGCTCCTTTCTGGCCCAGGCAAATCTGGTTCTCTCTTCTTCAACAATACTCAGAGGTTCCTCCTCTTCCTCTTCCTTTATCGCGAGGATTGCTGACCCAGGATCAGGGGACCCTGGTCCATCCAGGTCTCAAATCCCTTCAACTTCATGCATGGCTCCTGCAGACCTAGCCCAGTCCCGTTTTGGCGTCTCTCCAAAAGTGGCGGAGATTTTGGTGGAGGCTAGAAAACCCTCCACCAGGTCCACTTATGCCATGAAATGGAAGAGATTCTCTATTTTAGTGTCAGTGGCTCAGTAGGTAGCACACTCACCTCTGAGGCCGGGAGATCGGAGGGCTGTGGGTTCAGTTCCCACATCTGGCACTTGGGTTAATATCCCAGTACTGACACTGTAATGCAGCATGAGAGGGGTGCTGCATTTCTGAGGTGCCGTCTTTCGGATGAGACGTTAAACCGAGGTCCCATCTGCCTGGATTGGTGGTAGTTCAGGTGGATGTTAAAGATCCCATGGCACTTATCGAAAGAGTAGGGGAATTTCCCGGTGTCCTGGTCAAATTCCTCATTCACTAAAAATACCACCAACAGCTTAATCTGGTTCAAGGTCAGTTGGCATTCATCTGTATCCCCCTCCCGGGTCGTGCCTGAAAATAGGCAGGATTTGTCTAGTGCCTTACCGGTCAACAAAAGCTAAATAAAATAAAGTAAAATAAATAAAATAAAATATTTGGGCAGGCTCTAGGAACGTGGAGCCTTTCTCCTGTTCAGCAGCTGTTCTGCTAGAGTACTTACGTCACTCTTCTCGACCTGGGTCTCAGCCATTCCTCCTTGAAGGTTCACATGGCTGCTGTCTCAGCCTGCCATGTCCCTTTGCAGATAAAGCTTTTGCTCAACTGGAGGTCTCTAAGACCTTTCTCAGAGGGGTCCTCCATCTGAGGCCCCATCCAACTCCTGCTCCCCTTGGGACTTGAACTTTGTTCTCAGAAACTTACTCTTTCCCCCTTGAACCTGTAGCTTCTGCAGATCTGAAGTTTCTTTTGTGGAAGACTCTCTTCTTGGTGGCCATCACTTGCTCGAAGAATTTCCGAGCTCTAGGCCCTTATGTGTAAAATCCCTATTTGATTTTCACAAAGAAGAAGTTATACTACGAATCCTAAGTTTCTACCTAAAGTAGCAAAAGTCTACCTAAATCACTCCATAGAGTTACCTGCCTTTTCACGCAGTACTCCAAACCAAGGGAATATTTACTCCATACTGTGTAGTGTGGGTCCCAATAAACAGATCATACAACCAGATAGGATGCATAAAAATGCATATGTCTGCATTTATCATTTTATTCAAGAAGAAGAAAATGAATAAAAATACTAAATTTAATATCTACAGAAAGGAAAAATAAATGGTGTTAATCGTCACACCTCTCTAAACATCAGGAGATAATTCTTGCAAAAAAATTACTCTACAGAATTCCTGAGTTCTTTCCTTCTCTCAAACAATGTGAAACTTGCACAATTACTTCTTGACCTTCTCTCTCTTGGCCCAGACCTTACTGACCACCTATCTCTTTGTTTCTCCTAGAGCAGCAGGGTTCTCCAAATGAGTGAGGCCAGCCTCCCCTGAGAGCCCCAACCTATTCCAGGGAGGCTCAAGCAAGTCTGAAAAAGTACTGTATTTAAATTTTAAGTTTTATATATTTTGTGTGAAGAGATGAAGCAAACTGAAAGAGGATAATAATAGTAGATGAATTTTATGTATTTATTTAGTAATAGGTGACAAGGAAGGTGAATGAGCCAAGGCTCATTTCAGGTGTACCAGGGAAGGGTGGGGAGCGAATACATTTCAAAGGTAACTGCAAAACAATTAATAAATACACAGTGAGCAATAGTGCAAACAAATATGAACAATAATGAGTGGTGGTAATTGATCAATTTGTAAACTGATGGCAGAACAGCTCAAGTACAAGGATTGAGCATAGAAGTGCTAAGAGCAATAGTAGGAAGGAGCAACATAATCCCTGAGATGTTGCTTAGGAGCAGAGGAGGGGAAGAGGCAAAGTATGTAGGAAGGTTATTTCATATAGAGAGAGGAAACGGAGGAAGTAGTCTGACCCATGAAGGTACTGCAACAAGGGGGTAACAATGGTTCAAGAATGAAAATTGCAGAGCAAGTAGGTTGGCCTGTGGGGGTGGGGGGTTAAATTAAGCTGAATAATATTTGTTTATTTTATTTGTTTGTTATTCAGATAACACTTTGGAGCACAGGAGCTCTTTTTCAAAGTTCCAAGTCAGTATAAGACAAAAGAACTGAATGTGAGCCAAGTACTAAAGGGGTTTCTATTTTTCATGGTGTACTGCTCAAAGTACAGTATGTTATTTTTCTTTGGAGAGGCCCAAGATTATTTCAATTTTTGAGGGAGGCTCAAAATCTTTTCCATGGATTTGGGGAGGCTCACTGTGACAAACTCTGAGAACTACTGTCCTAGAGGAACCTTTTATAATGCCACAGGGTGACCTTATCAATCATGTGATACCTTAATTAAGATGAACAATGGCATTTTCAAGCTTATATATATATATATATATATAAAACCAACTAGTATCATTCTAGCACTTCGAGGGTTTACCCCAAAAAAACATTTATTTTCTCACAAGGTCCTAAAACAAAAATATAGACTTAATTATAGGACTATGATGTCAGAGCATTAGCTTGGCTCCTCCCCCTTCTGACATCACTCCTCCTTGATACCATATAAGCTGCCATTTCATGAGTTGCCTGCCCTATAGAAGGACCTCTGCAACTAACATGGGCACTCAGGTAACCGTTTATTTTAGTACAATACCTTTTTTTGTTCCAGTTTCCCTTAGTTTTACAGCCACTGCTTCTTAACTTACTAGCTGAAGTTGCAGCAGATACTTGTTTCACAACTCAGCCCTCTGCTATTTAGAGGCTCTTTTGTTTACAAATGAAACCGCTCCTTCTTAACATCTGTTTTGGGACGCTGAGCTTGTTGGACTGCTTTTCCCAGTAGCCACTGAAGGTTTGCTGAGCATAGCTTTTTCAATATATATACATATATTTTTTTTTTTAACAAGATGCAATTAAGTACTGACAGAAAAAGAAAAAAAAAGGACAGTAAAGGATAGATAGAAGATTGCCAGGTTGGCCACCCTGACAAGAAAGTATAGGATAGATATTGAAATATAATAGAGTGAAAAGAAATAATGGGGGGGGGTTATTGCATCTTTAAGTGATTGGTTATACTTCACAACAGGACCCCCTGTTACACTCCTCCCACCACAAGAAGGCAACATAATGTTTGTTGTGTTGATTGAAACCCCTCACCCTGTGAAGGGTTGGAACTTCCGCCCACCCACTCCAGAAGTTCCCCCCAGGGACCCTTAAGGATAAACAGTATTCAAAACACTACTCCAAATCGGACAATACTGTTTACAAGTCATACCCTGAGGTTGTGCCATCTTGGCTCCTTGTGATACACATACAATTCCATTATCTATATCTGGAACAGAGTTACTAGCTGGTTCAGCACCAAAGCGTGATAAAAAATCAAGCGTTCTGATGCTGAGAACCAGCTCTATGTCGTACAGTAAACTTATACGGTTGTAATGATAAATACCACCTTAAAATCGGGCATTTTATCTTTCATCAAATTTAGCCAGCATAAGGATTATGATCTGTTATAATTGTAAACTGATTTCCCCAAAGATAATATCTCAGGGCTTCTACTGCCCACTTGATGTCAGACATTCTTTCTCCACTGTAGAATATCTTCTCTCTTTCATATAATTTCCTGCTGAGGTATAAGATGGGGTGTTCCTCTCCTGGCTATGCTGGGTCAGTACTGCCCTATGTCTGTGTCAGAGGCATCCATCTGTAATTCAAATGGTTTAGTGAAATCAGGGCTACATAACACGGAGCTAGGCATAGGATGGCCTTGATTTTGTTAAATGCCTCATCACGGAGGACTCCACTTTACTTTATTGGGAAAATGGTTTTGGTCCGATCTGTGAGAGGGAGTAATGGTGGAAAATCAGGATGAAGCATCTATAATAACTGCAGACCAAGGAAACACCTGACATGGCGCTTTGTCATGGGTAGGGGTCTGTTGTTCCCCAATACCCACAGAGGTCACATACCCAAAATTTGCTAGGGCAAGATGTGCTAAATCAGATCTTTTATTTGGGCAGTTCCTTACAATGTGCCCTTTTCCAAGACAACCATGGCATATTATTTCTGCATGTGGAACTCTCCCACCTCTCTCCCTTCGGTAGTACTGTCTCTGGTTAGTAGAAGCATTAAAAGGTGGTCTTACCAGCGCATTAGATGGTTCTGGATTGCCCTGGTTACCTCTGGCTCGGGTGCTTCTTGCTGCTAGGTAATCTTCTGCCAACTTAATGGTGTCTTTTTAATGTTCTTTTACCCATAATCGCACTTCACAGGTAATATCTGGATGAATTGTTCAATTATTATCAGTTCCATGATTTGGTCTACAGTTTTGCTGGTGGGTTGTAGCCATTTTACACAATAGTCCTTCAAGCGGGCATAGGTTCTCTTGTGGTATCCAAGCTTGCCATTTTCTGAGACCGAAATCGTTGCCTGTATGTCTCCGTGCTGATATTATATCTGCGAAGAATTTCTTCTTTAACTCTGTCATGATTTGAGCTATCAGCGCCACTTAGCTGGCTGTAGACTAGTTGTGCCCGTCCCGGAGGTATGGGACCAAACAAATCACCATTGGTCTCTGGGCCAGTTGCAGGTTTGGGCACCCTCTCGAAAGTTGTCAAATAGGCCTCAATATCATCCACCTCGGTCAACTTAGTTAATTTAATGTCTCTAGGAACAGATCTCTCCATCTGCCCTGGGTCATGTCCTGAATAGCTTTAAGGTTGCCGTCCATTTTTCATCTTGTCGCGTCTCTCTTGGCCTGTATCCTCCGGTCTTCATCCCTCTGTCTCTGGTTTCTTCTCTCTGGCTCCATCTCAAGTTGGCGTAAACAAAGCCATTTCAGTAGTTCACTTGGATCCTCGGTGCTGGGGTCATCTGGCTTTCCTCCTTCTTTGGATTACCAGCGCAGCTGTGGCTCCTTCTTCCATCTTTCTTTGTCTGGTAGCAGGTTCGATCCTGGCAACAACTGGACACCAGTCTTCAATCTGACAGACCTGGTCAAATGTAATGCATCCAACTCCACTTGTTCTGGTTGTTGCATCTGCTAGGGTATTTTCAGTGCAACACCCCCTCTGGAGTACCTTCTGACACCCCAGAGGTTGGAATCCCACTTTTGACACCAGTTGTGGTAGTGTGGGTCCCAATAAACAGATCATACAACCAGATAGGATGCATAAAAATGCATATGTCTGCATTTATCATTTCATTCAAGTAGAAGAAAAAATAAAATAAATAAAATACTAAATTTAATATCTACAGAAAGGAAAAATAAATGGTGTTAATCCGTACACCTCTTCAAACATGGGAGATAATTCTTGCAAAAAAATTACTCTACAGAATTCCTGAGTTCTTTCCCTTCTCTCAAACAATGTGGAAACCTGCACAATTACTTCTTCGAACCTTCTCTCTCCTTGGCCAGAACCTTACTGACCACCTATCTCTTTTGTTTCTCATAGAGGAACCTTTTATAATGCCACAGGGTGACCTCATCAATCATGTGATACCTTAATTAAGATGAACAATGGCATTTTCAAGCATATATATATATTAAACCAACTAGTATCATTCTAGCACTTCGAGGGTTTACCCAAAAAAACATTTATTTCCTCACAAGGTCCTAAAACAAAAATATAGACTTAATTAGAGGACTATGATGTCAGAGCATTAGCTTAGCTTCTCCCCTTCTGACATCACTCCTCCTTGATACCATATAAGCTGCCATTTCATGAGTTGCCTGCCCTATAGAAGGACCTCTGCAACTAACATGGGCACTCAGGTAACCGTTTATTTTAGTACAATACCTTTTTTGGTTCCAGTTTCCCTTAGTTTTACAGCCACTGCTTCTTAACTTACTAGGTGAAGTTGCAGCAGATACTTGTTTCACAACTCAGCCCTCTGCTGTTTAGAGGCTCTTTTTGTTTACAAATGAAACACTCCTTCTTCACATTTGTTTTGGGACACTGAGCTTGTTGGACTGCTTCTCCCAGTAGCCACTGAAGGTTTGCTGAGCATAGCTTTTCAATATATACATATTTTTTTTTTAACAAGATGCAATTAAGTACTGACAGAAAAGAAAAAAAAAGGACAGTAAAGGATAGATAGAAGATTGCCAGGTTGGCCACCCTGACAAGAAAGTATAGGATAGATATTGAAATATAACAGAGGATAGGATAGAGTGAAAAAGAAATAATGGGGGGGGGGGGGTTATTGCATCTTTAAGTGATTGGTTATACTTCACAACAGGACCCCCTGTTACACATACCATGGATGTGCACCGGATTCTGAGATACTACACTAACAGGGCAAAGGATCTCAGAAAGACTGATCAGTTGTTCGTCTCTTTTACTCACAAAAGGGAAGGCAATGCGGTTTCCAAGCAGTGCCTGTCGAAGTGGTTGGCTCATTGCATCACTTTCTGTTATGACAAGTACAACAAGACCCTTTCGGGTCAGGTCAGAGGTCACTCCACCCGAGGAGTAGCGGCCTCTGCGGCTTGTTTCAAGAATGTGTCTGCGGCAGACATCTGCGCTGCTGCCACCTGGACTTCCGTCCATACCTTTACGAAACACTACAGTTTGGACATTGCCTCTCACCGTAGAGCAGGCTTTGGGCTAGCTGTTTTGCAAGGCATCTGTCTTGAGGCCTACAAGGCTACTGCTATTTTCTGGAGTAGTCTCCTCCTCCTGGTGCCTTTTATTTGTTCCAGACTGCTTGGGATTCAGTCCTATGTGTAATTACCTACTGCAAGAGCCCTCTCGAAGTAAGATAGTACAGTTACATAAGAACTTACCGTAACAGTAGGTCTTCGAGAGAGGCTCTTGCAGTAGGTAATACCTTCCCGCCCTCCATCCCCCTAGGCTTTTTCAGCTCCTTTTCCATATAGAGAAATATCCGCCTCTCTCTCGTCCGGCCTCTCTTGGCCTGTGGCGGGAAAGAACTGGAAGGCGGGCGTCCGGGACCACCCAATTATACTGACATCGCATGACGCCGGTCACCTGATGTGGGGGGGTGGCCCCTTGCCAGGGACTGCTAGCTAGAAATTTTTCCGTGGGGTCCTGCCGCCGGCAGTCCTATATGTAATTACCTACTGCAAGAGCCTCTCTCGAAGATCTACTGTTACGGCAAGTTCTTACATAACTGTACTTTTAAATCCAACCTAAGAGCTTGGCTTACAGCCAACTCCACAAATTGCGATTGTGGGCTCTGATCCCTGCCCCCCAAGACTATATACAGGGCTCTCGGTAGGATTTTTTGTTGAGGAGTCCTGGACTTTCTTGGGGAAAAAAAAAAAAAATGGGGGTCCGGACCGAAAATCTGGGAATCCTCGTGAAATTTTTTTTGGGGTCCCCATTGAAATGAATAGAACGAGTCTGGAAAGTGCATTTCAGTGTTTTTATTTATATACCCATTTTTTTTATATTCCTGGGTCATTATGTTGCTAATATAATGCCAAAAGTCTCTCTTTTTTTTTTTCCAGAAGACAGTGCTGTTTTGCATTCCTGCAAAGGTACCAGTGATGACTAAGTAACCACAACAGTAAATGATCACATAAAATAATCACCTCTGTGACTGTTGTTCATTCATTTGTTCAATGACTGTCACAAATTAACAAAAGAAAACTGTACTTACAGTTTTACAGTTATAGTACATTGAATTGTGATTTCTACTGCTGCAGTTGAGTGCAGTTGCCCAATTTATTTATTGCCAAACTGCTACAAACAAAGTTTGCCATTAGGTTAGGTACTGACAGTAAGATGTAAATATTAATGGACACTGACAGTCACCTATGTCCCCATCCTCACCTCCTGCCCAAAATACTTCCCTCGTTCTCTCCTGCACATTGACATTTTAGATGCAGTTATAATCAGCCCCTCCACATTTCAGACTCCTGGCGGTGCCCATCCACAAACATTGCAGAAACCTCCCTCCAGCTCCCACCACCAATGATGACTTGGGCTTAGATGACACAATCTAACATGATTGTGTGGTTGCTGCTCCCTGCTTAGTGCAATTTTTTAACTGGTTAAACCCGACTAGATACACTACACACCTCCTGCCTAAACCTAATGTTAGCACAAGTGGTGGTGCCATCTGTGTGCAAGTAATTGCTGTTTTGTGTCTTGACCTGGCATATGAGTGATTATTTCTTTACCTACACCCTCCTGCCCACAACTTCTCCTGCTACTCTCCTGCAAAAATATCCTTAAATTGCAAGAATACCTCAACCTGTCTATACCAGAGACATTGGTTTTGACTGGGGTGACTAAAGCCCCTACATTTCCCACCCTCTTAGCCTTGCCAGCTGATCTGCTGTTAAGAAGAGACAGTGGCACAATCTGAATGGATATAACAACCGAGTCTGCAGTGTGTCTGCCTTCTGTGTGTCGAGGTCATGGGTACTTCTATGCTGGCAGGCATTCTCCTAACACCCCTCTTGCCCAGTTAATGTCTGCACACAACTCTTCTGCCCATAACTTCTCCGACTCTCCTCCTGCACAATTCTTACCCACCCCACCCACAACCTACCTTGGCTCAGCAGGTCTCCCAGATCTGTCCGGTTTAAGACAGTGGCACAGTCTAATCTGGTTGGTGGTGTGAAATCTACTGATCTGCTTTTCTAGTGAACTTCTTTTTTCATGGCATTAGATTGCCATTTTTTCTGAGCAATTTCCTAACACCTCCAGCCCATAACTTCTCCTAAACACCCTCCTGCTCATAACTGCTCCTAACACCTCCTGCACATTTTTCTTAATTGTGTGTGTGGCAGCTAAATGAGAACTAGTGCCAGTGTTAGTGACTGGATAGCATAGTGGCGTGACTAAAAGCTCCCCATCCCACCCACAGTTACCTTGGCTCAGCAGGTCTCCCAGTCTGTCTGATGTCGCACAATCAGGTGGAGCCTTAGTGGAATTATCTGCACGTGGCGCCACACTGCAATCTGCTTTTTCTGTTTGAACTTCTTTTTCATGGCATGCCATATTTTCTGTAACAGATATCTTCTGCTAACACCTCCTGCCCATAACTTCTCCTAAAACACTCCTGCCCATTAACTTCTCCTAACACCCCTGCCCATAACTTCTCATAACTCAACACCTCTTCCTCCTGCACATTTCTTAACTGTTTTGTGTGTGTATGGTTGATGACAATAGAAGCCACTGTTGCAGACAGACTGTGGAAAGAGCAGAATGGGTTAGGTAACTACATTTGACAATATAATCTCAGACTGTCCCCCCACTAAAAAAACAAACAAACAAAAAAAATCAGGGACTGCATTGGGGCCATAATAGTTTACCCCCCTCATCCTGATCATCTGAACTTGTTAGACTGTGATCTTCTACCACCAAAATCAAAATGATGTTAAATTTAGCAGAATGGGTTAATGACCGTCCACCTACCACCCAGGCCAGTCCCGGAAATTTAAATCTTGATCCGTTCCCTGAGCAGGACCCTCCTAAAAGTGACATTGACCTTAAGGGCTAAATTTTAAAATTGTATTGCGCCCCGTCCACCCTTGATGGAACAAAACATTTTGATACTTGTCTTCTAATCCTGTGCCCAAGTTCCTCCATCGTCCTGTCTCTGGGTCAGTGTCAGTCACTCAGATTGTCTCTGAAATTAAAAAAAACTGCTAAAGACAATTATTAATACATTTTAAAATTTAAATAATAATTTTCTGTGTAGTCTTATATTATAAATTCTTAAGTGCTGAATGAGGGTCATAGTCTTCAGGTTCAGCTCCTTCTTGGTCAATCCACATGAGTTTGCTCACAGTTTCTGCCTTTAGGAAACATCTACATTTTGTTTTGTACAGAAAACCCTCTTTCACATGCCACTGATGTAAGAGGTGACACAAGTAAAATCTTGGCCATTGTGACAAAATCTGGGAAAACATCTGAATAGTTCTCAATTAAGTCTTGGCAGACACTACTGAGCAAAGTCGGTCCTTTTTTAGATTTCAGAACAAGTTTGAATTGTCTGTAATCTTTCTTAGCCCTGTCTTGGTCAGTGAGCGCTGGCAGTGTTTCTTCTTTGAAGGTTGTTTCTTGGAAATAAGTGCAAACATCCTTGAGTTCCTGTAGTCCATGGTCCATTATGTTGGAGTCATCTGGGAGAGACTTTGGATTTAGAAGAACATTTAAGTTATGCAGCAGCTGTATTGAAGTTGTCTCAAATCTTGTGTGAGTGTTTTCAGTGAGTTGCGTCAGATATCTCTGAGATGCCGTCTGGAACTGCATTCGCAGTGATGGCTTGTCATTCACTTTTTGATCCTGCCACATGCCAGGATGTTGGTCGAGTACCCAGAGCTCTAGATAAGATTTTTTGGGATGAGTACCTGTACTCCTTATTTTGAAAGTGAGGTGAGTAAAACAATTCGATGTGTACAAATGTCTTGCTAGAGTGGATTGAGGAGTACATTTATTTTAAAAAAAAAAAAAATAGTTTTTTCCTAGATAAAATTTCAGGTGCCAACAATGCTCCAAATAATGTTGGCAGGTGGAATTTACTCACCAGTTTTAAAACATAGTGAGTAAAACAAAGTGTGATGCATACAAGTGCTGTAAATCTGGCAAAATACTGTTTCTTTTGAATCACCAGTTATAGAAACATAGACTTTGACAGCAGATAAGGACTGCTTGGCCCACCTAGTCTGCCCATTTCCCTCCCTACAGGATGGGCTAGATCCTAGTTAACCAACAGCCTATTTCTTCCTACCCCCACAAGAATTGCCTTATGTCTGTCCCATGCATTCTTGAATTCTCCACAGTTTTAGACCCCACAACCTTCTCAGGAAGGCTGTTCCATGCATCCACTACCTCTCTGTGAAAAATACTTCCTCACATTGCTCTGGAACCCTCCCCCATCTTTAAATTGTTCCCTTGTTCTTGCACATCTCTTTTCTGAAGATGCTACCCTCTTGGACTTTGTTGATTCCCTGAGGTACTTAAGTTTCTATCATGTCCCCCCCTCTCCCTTCTTTCCTCAAGGGTATACATATTATGTTATGAAACACTATTCTTTGGCATGTGAAGTATTTTTACAAATGTTGGGTGAGTACTGGTATTCATGAAAAAAATTTCTGAAGAGTATTTCCTAAAATGAGGTGAGTAAAATAGACCGGTACACACCTTATCTGGAGCCCTGCAAGTACCTGAAATGTGTTTTGTAGCTCTACCCTTTCTGTTCTATAAACTGCTGCAGTCTAATAACTGTGGCTTCTATCATGCTGCTGGCCACTAGTCATGCAACAGGACAGTGTTGACATTTCAAAGACAGTTTATTCACCTCATCTAAAACATCCATGAAAAAAGTGCATAAAATAAAGCAGACTGATTTCAGTTTTGTGTGAAGGCCCTTTGCTGTATCATGCTCTAGGGCTTGTAAAACTATCTAAATGACAAACGCCTATTTAAAATTCCTGTTTTTATTTCTATGTTGATGCACATTACTCTGTCCTGGGGTAGTACACTTTTCTATTTTTGTGCACTTACTCCCTCCAGGGTACTACACTCTAATCCCTGTCTCCTATGTCAGCCCCTGCCACTTTATCCTCCGTTATATCTTTGACAAGGCATTTAGCTGCCACTTTACCCACATATTGTCCTGACAAGGTGTTTAGCTCTTCTCCCACCCCCTCCATCTGCCCGGCTCTCTCCAATCTTCTACTGATGGCCTCTCATCATTCCCCTCCTTTCCTCTCAAACTCTGTCTCTCTCTCTTTCTATCCCCCTCAGTGGATCCCCAGGCCCTCACTACATTACTGCTGCTGTTCCATTAAGTAAGCTGAAATGTTTTGCACTGTAAATGTTAAGATTTTGCACCATCTGATCTGTAATCTGAAATGTTATGTAATGTAAGTAAGTGTTATTAATGATTGTAATTCTGTTAACTGCTCTGTACTTGTCTGTTGTTAAATTGTCACTGGCGTGGAACCTCTGTAAATGAGCTTCTAGCTCAGAGGTCTTAATTCCTAGTAATCAATAAATAAAATAAGAAGTTGCTTAAGAGCAGGGTAAGAGGGTGAGGTGGGTAGGAAGTTTATTTCAGAGAGATGGGAATAGACAAAACAAGCATTTGTCAATGCCGAATGTTGTTTCGCTGGCAGTGTTAGTGCAGGAGTTAGAGATGCATAATAGGAATGGCAGTGAAGTATTGAACTGATGCCAGCATAACCCCCACCCTGGAAAGACACATTTTCAACATAGGCATTTTGGGACCTCCCCTCATGAACAGTGGCATTGTGATTTTGTTAATCTGTCCCAAAAGTTGAAATTCCCACAGCGACCACACCATTCTGTGCCACAGGTGCAAAAACACATTTTGAGCAGGATGTGAAAAATGACAGCTGTACTGTTCATAAGGAGGTGTGGAAAAAATGGCAGTGTTGAAAATCTGACATGAAAATATTGCAAATTTGCGAAGTTATAAGGTGCGTGGAAACTGCACAACGCATGCTTGTAACACAGTCATTTTATGGACTTTCATCACCAAATTTTCAACATACTCCTGAACAGTGTCACTGTCATTTTCTTAAACTGTCCCGAAAACTGATTTCACACAGCGACTACGCTATTTTGCGCTGGAAGTGCAAAACACATTCCGCCAGGATATTAAAATGATAGCTATGCTGTTCATAAGGAGGTGTGGAAAATGCCAATGTTGAAAATCTGGAGTAGAAAATATTACAGATTCACGAAGTTACAAGCGTGCGAGGAAACTGTGCAATGCAGGCTGGTAAAACAGTCATTTTTTGGATTTCTTTCACCAAATTTGCAACATAGGCATTTTGAGAGCCCACCTCATGAACAGTGGCACTGTCATTTCGTTGATCGGTCCTGAAAGGTGACTCCATGCAGTGACGGCGAAATCACCTTCGGGACTGAATAACCACATGACAGTGACTGAATTCATGCGAGGGCCCCAATAACCCCATGTTGAAAATTTGTGCAAAATAAAAAAAAATGCCCAAGATATGCACTAAAGTTGAAACCCCTATTTATGCCATTATACAGCTTACTGGCATTTCTTCAGTTAGCAGATCGGCTTTTGAAGAGTGCAGAAGTGTTACGTGGTCCACGAAGATCGCCCCTGGACTCTGGAGGTAAGTATGGGGTGTGGAGGTGTGGTGCAGGGAAGCAGGGAGTGCGTGCTGGTTGGGGAAGAAGCAGGACAGACCACGAGGGACCGTTTTCTCCTTTACAGGTTAAAAAAAAAAAAATTTTTTTTTTTTTTTTTAACTAGGGCATTGACATGCTGGGTGGGCTCCCAGCGTGCCACCCTGAGTGTTTGGGGCTAGCCAGTGGGGATTGGGCACCCCACCGGCACATATGGAGGGGCTACAGCCTAGGGAATTGGGCACCCCTTGGCACTAAACAAATGTGGGGCATTATGCCGGCGGAGTGGGCTCCTCCTTGGCACATGAACTGAGTCAGGGCATGCCGACAGAGTTGGGCACCCCAAAGTTGGCACTGTGACTGCCGCCATGTCTACTAGAATGCTTCACCAGGAAGGCACATTGGGAAGTGCCGCTGTATAACGAGCTTGGCTCTCATTGCAGTGGACCTTTTCTTAGATGTGCTCGCCACATTGCGTGTTGCTGGTATGGCACCTGCATGCTGCCTTATTGGGGAATGAGGCACACACCTACTGATGCATGCCCTGCATTCACCCACAGTGACCGCACCTCCAAATCTGCAACTACTGCAAGCGCGAGGCAACATAAAAGGCAGTCTGACCCATGAAGGTGTTGCATCAAGGGGTAACAGTGGTTCAAGAATCAAAATAGTGGCACAAGTAGGCTGGCCTGGGGAGGGGAGTTACACGAAGAGGTTACAATAAGCTGAATAAAATGAGAGCCAACTATTCAAAGGAGTTTCACTTTATTCCTGATGTACTGTGCCAAGTGTGCTATTTTTCTATGAGGAGGCTCACAATATTTTCCCTGGCTTGGGGGAGCCTCACAGTGACAGTGTCTGAGAACTATTGCCCTAGTGCAAATTGATCAGTGCTAGTGCAGCTAACTCTCTACTTGTCCATCTTTGCTAGTACAGGTTTTCATGGCTGTTAATGAAGTAAAAAAAGTCCCTACTTTAGCAGGCTCTAGTCCTCCTTCTAATCTCTCTCAAAGTTCCAGATGACCTGGTGTGATTAACAACTCCTTATGAGCTGCAGTTATCTGTCAGTTCAAGAGGGGGATCCCACACTCCACTGTTAGGACTTTCAGCTAGTGTCCAGGATGTGATCAAGGGTAGAGTGCTGTTAAGTCACTAGCTCCCAGTTTTCTGAATGTGTCTTTGTCTGACAATTTGTCCCATATTAAGACCAGTGCCGTCATTTTCCTACGTTTTGAGTGTCTGTATCCAACATTTGGTGGCAAAATGCTAAGAGGTATAGGGTCAGCCCTGCAGGTGGTGGGTTTATCCTAGCCTCACCATAGCTTCCTCTCCCCTCAAATCTCTTTACTCTGTTCTTTCCCTGGACACCACTGTAGACCTGACTCTGAAATGACCATCCACAGATCCATGTTGCTTGACATAACTGGCAAGTATAGGAATCCCAGCCCTTCTAAGTGGACCGTGTCAGCCAAAACCACCCATACAGTCGGTAACTCTCATCCCACCAGCACGTCCTTTCATCCTAAAAACAAAGATTGGATTATGTACGGTACAAAAATAAACCTTATTAAAATACATAATTTGAAAGCTTAAAATAGGCATTCCTGGGGTGCATAGATCATCCTGTATAGAAACAGAGATGGTATAGCATTATGCTTATGTACTGTTTCCCCATGGCTGATGAAAGGACAATGTTAAAGAAAAATCTGTTCTAGGGACGTGGATATGTTGTTCATCCATACTGTCTGGCAGGTTCCTTGCCACTTTAAATGTTGCGGAAGGTCTTCAAGCTGGCTCCTCCCACCCACCGGGTGGTAAAACCCTGGCTCTGCCCATGCGCCAGATCTTCCTTGCTGCTTGGAGCTCATGTTTCCCTCCTTAACGCTCTACGTTTTAGGCCTCGGATCCACAGTCTTGATTAACCGAAACTAATTCCTAAAGTTTACAAGACTTTGGTCTTAGTCTTCCCTCATGGCTGCAATGGACAAATTGACTCCGGCTTTCGTCAGTGCCCTTGTGGGCAGAAGATGTCCCAGATCGATCCGCACTCTACGTGAGTCTACTGCCTGGGGCTCGGTCATGATTCGCAGGCTTGCGGATGTGCAACTCTTTCTCGGCGGTTTTGGAGGACCGTGCTGTTGACTACTTCTTGGGCGCCCTGAAAAAAACAGTATCCACGGTCAAGTTGAAGAGCCCGTTGGGCAGTGTCCAGCGGCAGGCTCCGTGGAACAGTTGGAGCAGATGATTGCCCTCGAGGAGGAGGCGGCCCAGGCCACTTCTTCTTCCTCCTCGGCGCGGCATTTATCCCTCTCTTTTGGCTCCTCTCATGACCCCGTTTAATGAGCTTTGCCAGTCCTCTACACCAGGGAGAAGGGCCATAGGACATTCAGTCAGTCCAGAAGAAGGACTCCAAAGGTACGTCGCCGTCGAAGTTGGTAGAGCAGGAAGATCCCCTTCACTGGGCGTCAACTTTTGACTTCAGTTGAGGTTGCGGCTAAGGCGCTGGCTTAAGTGTCCCTGTCAGGTCAGCAGGCTAGGGCGACCGTCGAGCACGGTCGAGATTTTCACGACCTGTCAGGCGGTTTGCCGACTAGTGATGCCGACATCCCTATTTCACAGTTCCCCGGTGATTACTGAGACTTACCTGTGCCTTCTGTGCCAGAGTCCTGGTAAGGTCCCTGCACGAAGGAAGGGCGGGTTTCCCCCGTTCCTCTCTGGCTCACCCTCGGAATCCCGAAGGTCTCGGTTCTCTTCCAGGTCCAGCCGGTCCCGCCGACGTTGGCGGTCTCAGTCTCGGCACCATGGTAAGCAGTGTCGCCGCTCATCCTCGTTGTCCTCTTCGGAGGATAGGCTGCGGCGCAAGTTGCGTCGGCGCTACAAGGAGTTAATGTGGCAGCAGCTCTTGTTGTCGAGAATAAGCAGACTCCATCGCCTTCTCCGGCCATGAAATTGGCTGTCACGAACCAACGAAACAACCCCTTGTAGTGATTAGAGGCCAACCCTGCACTAGTTGTTTGGCTGAAGCAGGCTGCTCCACCCATTGTGGTGGAACCTCCCCTCCACAACCGAAGACTGTGGCCCCGACCAAGGATTCTCTGTCGGGTCATGGCTTGCCCCACAGGTTGTCAGTCACCCTCACTCCCGATCGACTTCGGCAGGTGGAGGGTGGCTCAGGTGCCCGGCAGCTGTCTGCAGACTCCTCGAAGTCTGATGACGACTCCTCCCTGTTCTCCAGGCCGCTTGACCTGGAGTCTGTGGGGGTCAGTCGGTGGGCGAGCCCATCCTCTTTTTAAGTTTGCTTGGCTCATCTCGAGTCACGGGATGCAGCTCGGTCCCGTTTGAAAGCAGGCCAAGATTTCCTCTAGCGGAGATACTGGACTGAGGATTCCCCTAGGAGGCCTTTCCTGTGGCGGAAGCCATTGTTGGCCCATCCCTGGAGTTGTGCAGCGGCCAGCATCTTGTCTCGCGCTGGCGGCAGAATGGTCAGAGATGCACGATCAACACCGCTCACTCTCCGGTTTCTTGGAGCACCCTCTGCGGTGGGGTTAGTGACTGATAGGGTTTTCAGCTCAAGAACACTCAGGACGTGGACAAACCGCCAATAAAGAATCCAAAAGCTGGATTACGCGGGGTGGAAGGTTTACGCTGCTTCCTCCTAGGCCTTTGTCAGGCTAGCTGGCGTTCTGATGGCACATTTCTCTGCGTCCTTATGGGTTCCCTGGATGAGGTGATTCCTCATCTCCCAGCTGACCTTCAGAGGACGGCCAAGCAGGTGTGTGATCAGGGAAGAGCGGTGGCTAAACAGCAGCTCAAACTTCATTGGACATAGGTGAGTCTTATGCCCGGCAGTAGTGGCCGAGTGGCCATGTGCCACAGAACTTGGCTGCAGATCTCAATCTTCACGGCAGACACCAAGCACAAGCTGGCAGGCGTTCCCTTCCTTGCACCAACTTGTTAGGGCTGGGGTGGAAGGCCATCTCCAGAGGATCGAAAGTCAATGCCACCATGGACTCTTGTCACGTCTGCCCAGAAGGACAAAGGCCGCCAGCAGCAGCGTAAGCCCTTCCGCCCCTTCAGCCCGTGGCACGTCCGGTCCAGCAGCACCCTCACCACAGCCAGCAGGCACACACTTGGTGTCCTAAGGCCAAGTCTGCCGCTTGCTCCAGTAGGAAGCCTGGAGGCAAGGGTCCAGGAGGGTCCTCAGTGGGCCCTCCTCCAAGCCTGCCAAGTGACTGGTTGAGGTGCCGCCCCAACCTTGTCTCACCTCCCGGGTTCCCCGTGGAGAGGCTCCACCACTTCTTTCCGCCTGGTCTGCTATCATCATCACGGACTGCTGGGTGCTAGAGTGGTGGGCAGGGTCTGCCTCTGGAATTCTAGCAGTTCCTCCCTATTGGCCGTCTCCTGCAGAGGACAACTGGGTCCACAAGCGCCTCTGTCGGCTCGTCAAGCCGACATTGCCCTACTCCTCCAGAAGGAGGTGATCAGCGGAGGTGGTGGATCCTCTTTCAGACCCAGGGTTTGTGTCCATGTACTTCCTGGTCCCAAAGCGGACTGGGGCTGGTGCCCCATTCTCGCCTACTGCGACCTGAGGATACGCACTTTCAGGATGGTCACTCTGGCTCAGATCTTTTCAATCCTTGGAACTAGGTATGTGGTTTTGTTCTCTGGACCTTCAGAGCGCGTTCTTTCGTCCCAATCCGTCCGTCTCATCGGCGATTCTTTTGAGCAGAGGATTTCTTTCACGAGTTCTGGGCCATGCCCTTTGGTCTCTCTCCAGCTCCCAGGGTCTTCACAAATGCATGGCAGTGGTGACAGCATTCCTACAGTGCCAAGGGGTCCGGGTGTACCCTTACCTGGATGACTGGCTGATTGCAGCCCCCTCCAGGTTGGAGGTGGAGCAGTCCAGGGATCTGGCCCTCCAGGTCTGCTCTCAGATTGGCCTCCTCATCAACGTGGCCAAGTTGGAACTCGTGCCTTTGCAGGTGATTCCAGTTCATTGGGGCGGAGGCTCACTGTCTTTGAGCCAGAGCCCCGGCTCTCGGACAGGCCAAGGTATTTTCCTCCTTTCCCCAATAATTTCTGGTTGGGCAATTCGCCCCTGCCCAGGACTTACTGCACCTCCTGGGCCACATGGTGGCCTGCACCAGCGTGGTCCATTGGGCACGCTGGCATATGTGTCCCCTACAGTGGGGGCTGGCCCGACAATGGTCACAGTGCTCCGGTCCTCTGGACCAGCTAGTGATGGTGACCCAGGAGATGTGGAACGGCCTACAGTGGTGGCTCATTCCAGCTCATCTGCAGGAGGTGTCCCGTTTGTCCGCCCGAGCCGATGGTCACTCTGCGACCGCCTCTCTGATGGGTTGGGGTGCCCATCTGTGGGCACAAGGCGCACACCCTTTGGTCCCCTGAGGTCCCGATGCCACATCAACCTGCTGGTGCTTGAGCGGTTCGTCTAGCCCTCCGCCTTCGCTCGTTTATGCGGGGTCAAGTAGTTAAGGTCAGGCGGACAACACAATGACCATGTACTACCTCAACCAACAGGCGGAAGCACCCTGCTCTCTCTGCACTTGGTCTCTTGTGATCAGCCTGAGGCAGATCTCCTAGCCATCCATGTGGCAGGAGCCTCCAGCAGTCTGGCCGATGCCCTCAGCCAGATAGGCACTGCATCTCACGAGTTGTCTCTCCTGCGGAGATAGTACAAGATCTGTTCTCCATTGGGGCACCCCTCAGGTGGATCTGTTCACCTCCATGGAGAATGTGAAGCTGAGGCTGTTTCATGCCGCCCCACTCAGCAGGGACTTGCTGCATAGGATGCTTTCTCAAGGCCATGGACCCCAGGCCTCTTCTGCACCTTTCCTCCATTTCCCTTGATCCACAAGGAGGTGCTCGGGTGAAGAGGGACAAGGTGCAGGTGATTCTGGTAGCCCCAGACTGGCCCCGCCAGTTCTGGTATCCAGATCTCCTCAGCCTCAGCTCCAGGCTCGAGGCGGCTTCCAGCCCACCCGGACCTGATCTCAGTCAACAGGGGAAGGTACTCCATCGGACCTTCAATCCCTGCACCCTGATAGCTGGTTCCTGAGCAGATAGAGTTCCATGCCTTTGGTCTTTCCGGCGAGGTCCTCAAGCGTCGTTGAGGCATCCCATAAGAGTCGACCAGAAAATACTATGCCTTCAAATGGAAGATTCTCCATTTGGTGTCGGGACAGGGGTTGGACCCTTCTTCCTGTTCCTTGGCTAGCATTATGGACTACCTGTGGTCCCTTTCTCAGCTAGGAGCTTGGTCCATGCGACCCATGAGTGCACCTGGCAGACATCTCTGCTTACAGGGCTCGGGCCGACAAGCGATCGATGGCGCAGGAGAAGGTGGTGGGTGCTTTCTCAAAGGCCTTGATCACATATCCCTCCGATCGAGGAACCTCCACCTCCGTAGGCTCTACTGCTGGTATTGGCTAAGCTCATGGGCAAGCCATTCAAACCGATGCACAGGTGTGACATCTCTCACCTGTCGTGGAAGACTGCCTTCTTGGTGGCTATTACGTCAGCCAGAAGGATGGGAGAGCTCCAGGCGCTTTCCATCAAGTCTCCCTATCTAGTCTTCCACTGGGACAAGGTTGTCCTGCGCCCCAACCCGAAATTCCTTCCGATGGTGGTGTCGGAGTTTCCCTTTGACCAGGTGTTGACTCTGCAGGGTGTTCTACTCCAGTCACACCTCAGAGGCCAAATATAGGCTCCATACTCTGGACCCTAGAAGAGCTCTAGTTTATTTATTTTTTTTTTTTTTATTTAACAAGTTTTATTAGTTTGAGCACCAATCAAAGTACATTAGATACTATGTAAACATATCAGAGTAATAGGCTAAAATACATACAAAACATAACCCCCCACCCTGACTACACCATCCAATATCTTTAGTATGTCTCACCTCTAATATGACTACACATACCTATGGTTTCCAGACTAACAGTACAGTCTCAAGGCTACCCCAGAGAGAAATAAGCTCCTAACCTATTATACATAGATGCAATGTGTTCTTTCCAATTGTAATGCCAGACTAAATTCCTTGTACCACTCCATTACATTAGGAATCTTCTGTCCAATGCCTCATAATTATCAGCTTAGCTACCATGAGAGATAAGTATCATATGTGCTTTCCTAACTTTGGGAATATCATCTGGAAAATAATTTATTAAACAGATTTCAGGGTAAATAAGGTCTTCAAGCCAAGAATAGGATCCAAAGCCCTATTAACGACTTGCCAGAAGATCTGCGCGTGAGGGCAAAAACCATATCATATGATAAAGGGAACCGACGTCCTCCCTTACATTTACTGCATAAGAAGTATTTAATGACCCAAACTTGAAGAGCTTAGCTGGCGTGAGATAAATGTTCTGCATAATGTTAAACTGAACTAATCTGACCTCCTGTTTTATGAATTTATACATTGAAACCCATAGTTTCCTCCATAGACCAGGGTCCTCTGACATTCCTAACTCTCTTGCCCAATAAGACAGACACCTGAAGGTAACCTACAATCCCATGCCTGTAAGTTTTATATACATTAGAAACTGGGTGTGATTGAGGCAACCTTAAAAAGCGTAGCAGATCTTTCCCCTCTAGATCCATTGGCGGGAACCGAGAAAAAGGATGCAAGGGCCTTACTAACTTGAATATATTTAAAGGCTTCATTATCTAATGCTACATTGAATTTCCGAATTGAGCAAAGAGTGGTTTCCACATCCGACCATAAGTCTGATGCTTCGTTGGCTTAGCGAGGCCAAAATGGAGGATATTGTTACATTATTGATCTTAAAATGTGGGTTACCAATGACTGGTTGATCTAATGACTGATACCACTTCATTGCTAAGTATTTTTGGGCCTGATGAAAGCCTTCAACGACCAACCATAGGATTATTCTTAATTGACTTAGGGGTGTGAGATGGCGAAGTATATAAAGGCGCCCCAGCAGGCCAATTTGCTTGGGAGGCTAAGTATTTCTCTATAGAGAGCCACAAAGGAAATATTCTGAATTCACATTTTCCTTATTCAAAAGGCCAGCTTGCTCAAATGTGTAAATAATATAGAAAAGAAAGAAGGGCCGTAGACCTCCTCTGTGTTTAAGGGGCTGTCAACTTGAGATAGGATCTGTGAATACCTTTCTTGTTCCCATAAGAAAGTATTTACTATCCTTTCAATTTGAGGAACCACGTTTTTGTCAAATAAGTGCCCAGCATACCCAATGGGTACAGCATCCTTGGCAGAATGTTCATTTTAATTGTACTTAGCCTGCCCCATAAGGAAATAGGAAGTAATCGCCACCTTTCCAAATCCCGGGCTATCATTTTGACTAAGCAATCCAGATTGTCTCTTATTACAGTACCAAGATCTCTCAAAATCTTGATTCCTAAGTATACTATATGCTTCGCCTCCCAGGAAAGGCCAAGAGATGAGAATTCCCCCTTATTTACTCTACTATTTAAAGGTAAACCCTTAGTTTTAGCCCGATTTAGCTTATAAAATGAAACTTTAGCATATTCCTCTATCTCGCTTAAAATAGCTGGGATTGACAGGTCTGGCCTCTCGACATGTAATAATATATCATCAGCATACGCCGAGATGGAATATCTTACAGTGCCTATTTGGATTCCTTTAATATTAATATTGTCCGCCAGTCTAAGGATCAGAGGCTCCAAGTATATGTTAAACAGCAGGGAGGACAATGGACATCCCTGCCTTGTTCCCTAGCTAGATTAAAGAGGAGAAAATAAGCCATTGCACTAACTTTGGCTGTGGGGAGGAATATAAGTTGTATCCATCTTATAAATTCTTGGGTAATCAATTGAGATTAAGGTAGCAAACAGAAGTCCCAGGAAACTCTATCGAGCGCCTTTTCGGCATCCAGGAAACCAACACCATTGGCGTGCTGAATCCTGGATACCGAAAGAAAGATGCAGCAATTTCCTCATATGATCTTGAGATGACCTTCCAACATAAATCCGACTTGCTGTGACCTTGAGTACCCATAACTTTGGAGAGTCTGTTTGCTAATACTTTTGCTAAGATTTTAATATCCGTGTTCAATAAAGATATAGGGCGGTAACTACTGAGATTTAGTGGATCTTTCCCTGGTTTTAAAATCAGGGATATTACAGCCTCCTGAAAACTTGGGTCTGATATGCCATTATCATACCAATAATTATACACATCTTTTAATACCGGTGTTATTATAGATTGACAGGCTTTATAAAAGTTACTCGGTAATCCGTCCGGCCCAGGCGATTTATCTGGGTAGCTTCTGGACTGCCTGCTGAATTTCTGCTAGGGATATTGGGGCACCTAAGAGGGCGCTTCTGCCACTGTAATCTTAGGCAGACTTATAGAACTAAGATGAGTTTTATTCCTTCACTAGTGGGATGCAGGGCTGGGTCTACTGCATAAAGATCTTGGTAGTAAGAACCAAACAATCTACGCAATTTCCTGAGGTCAGTGCAAACTTGACCATTTGTCCTGCATAAATTCCTGCAATAAATTGTGAAGCCTCTACTTGCGGATTCGCATAGCTAGTAACTTACTTGCCCTTTCCCCATCTCTAGGTATTTGAATTTGGTTCTTTGCAGGGCCAACTCTGCTTTTGAGATACCAGCCCTGTGTATTGAGCTTGTAGTTGATGAAGTCTGGTCCACATCTCTACGGTGATGAGCGAGATAGACCATATTCCAGGTTTTTAATGGATACGAGAAGCTCCTCCATCTGCACCTCTGCTTCCTAACTCTATTGGAGGCCATTTTTATGAACTCCCCCCTTAAAGAACATTTCAGAGCTGCCCAAATGAAGTCATATTTAGTCACTGATCCTTGATTTCTACTAAGGAAGAAGCAATGAAATCCACAATGTATTCTAAAGAGGTTTTGTCTACAGTAATTGGTTATTCAGCCGCCATTGTTGAGATCTCTTACTTCCTGCACTTAGTCGATATTCCATCCTGACTGGAGCATGATCAGACAACACCCTAGCTGATATTTCTACGGAGAGACCCCAGGCAAAGCAGAAGAGCTCATGAGCAGGTAATCGATTTGAGAATAAGTTCTATCGCTGAAGAAAAAAGGTATATTGCCTTTCTGAGGGGTTAGAACTCTCAAACATCCACAAGCGCAACACTGCTCCTAAGCTCCTTTATTGCCCTTTGTGCTGGAGACAATCCCGTCTAACCCGATCAGACCTATCTAACTCTGTTTAAAGCACTAAATTCCAATCTCCTCCCAGTATAGTACATTTGGTGGATTGGATGTCACAACATTAAGTAAATTTACAAAAAGGGTGGGAATCACCATTAGGGCCGTAAATAGAGCCCAAAAGAACGGACAGGATTCCAATAAGCCATGAATTATTATATATATGCCTTCTGGGTCCCAAATTTCTTGAGTCATTTTAAAGGGATGTTCCTTGCTATTAATATAGCTACCCTCTTTTATTCGTGTTTGCCCAGATCAAAACTTGCCCAACCGTGATTTCCTAAAAGGGTTATATCTTCCCTCTTCAAGTGCGTTTCTTGCAAGAAAACTATTTGTACACCCAACTGTCATAAGTGTTTCAAAATTATTAACCTTTTGACCCTATCCTTGGCTCCTTTGATATTCCAACTTACAAAACTGTAACAACTATCCATGTTCTACAATGGCAGCTTGAAGTGTCACAGTACAACCCTAATAGAAAGAACCCATATATGCTTAGACATACCTGAATCGCCACCTATTGATAGTGTGTAGTCTCAACCCCACCCCACAGAATAACACTCTGTAGTTATTAACCTCATAACACCCAACTTAAGACGAAAACCCCAGTTCTGATTTACTGCACTCCAAAATCTCACATGCCACATGATTTGTATTTAAGCATAACCCAGCCTAACAGTTTGCTCCCCGAAGCCCCCCCTCTACACCTGTCCCTCTGCATATGTATCTAAGGAAGTAAAATACCTGCATACACATCAATTCTATACCTATCATCTTTTCTAAACCACTGTTAACTAAAAACTTAACCCTACTAAATATTAACATTAGACCACCTTAAAACTTTAACATATATATCATTATTCTGTTTAAAGTGCTCATTTTAAATACAATGATGATAATTGGGAACTAAAATTCGATCTACATATACAGATCATTAATTAAATTCTACCATAAGCATAAAGCTAATCGCCCCTTATGACAAAACCTTGATAAAGAGCTAGGAGAAGGAAGAAATAGGGGAATTCTAAGGGTTGTTCTCCCTATCTAAATATTACCTAACGCTCTATTAGCATTTAGTTTAAACCTATTGTCCACCAATTTCGTACTTAAAGGCAGTAAAATGAAATTAAAATTGTTGCATCTATTGGATTTCTTATGCCCACAGAACGATTACATCCAGCGTTGAGATCGCTCTCAACAAACCGCCCGACTCCTCTTCAGCCCTCGCTATTGTAACACGCCCCTCCTGGCGCATCGTAGCTTAATTGTCCAGTACTGCGATGTAGGGCGAGGAACCAAAACAGGAACAGGAGCCTCAATTATCCTGGACCGAGATCATCCAGTCGGCAGATCCTCGCTACTTGCAGGCACATCACTGCATCTCCCTTCAAACCAAAATCAGCAGAACTAGATTTCTCTCGTGGTCTTCAATTAACCACGCCATACAAGCACACTTTCAGTGAATCAATACCTCCAACAGCAATTCACATCATTGCCTCACTTGTTCTGTAAGAAATCCCTCCGAGGAAGCACTCAATACATTGCTCTGATAAACCGTTCCAAAGCCGCCACAACTACTGATCAGATCCACAGCTACAATTAAGCCTTTGCTGCATACACAGAGAATTCCACCATACTCATTTATACAATTCTGGGTAGATTTCCTTTAGCCCGATCAGTGCTTGCACTGGGGAATGTGACAGCCATTTCCTCATGCCTGACCATCAGCTGTCGCAGGGTATTTAACCCTGAATGCTTTAGCAGCAACCCTAATTTAGAAACCAGGGGTGAAGTTTCTGCGGCGTACTGCACTTGAATAAGGGAGATCCTGTGTTATCATGGATTTTCCTGCCTTCCTGTGTCATCTCATTTATTTCTTTTGACTTTGGCCAATATATGCTGTTTGTCCAAGAAATTTAAAAGCTTAAATATCAGTGGTCTGGGAGGCTGGCCCGAAGTTGGTGGAGGGCCATAGCATAACTGCTCTTTCAATTATGTATTCGCCACCATGCGGCGGTGGCCCAGCTAATTTAAGACAGAGCTTCTGGAGGAATAATGTAGCTACGTTCCTTCTTCTTTCTCCAGAATCCTGATGACAATTAAATTATTTCTCCTGCTCGTCCCTCAAATCCTCCAATTTCTCTTCTAGTTTTTAATCTTCTCGGCACTTCACATTCTCCAGGTCATTTCTATCTTGTTTCTTCTCCAAAGAAATTATTCAATTCGAGTCTCCGACTCTTTTGTTAAGGATTCAACTGATGTCTGAATTTTTGCAGGTCCTCCGATATGGTGGCGATCGCTGTTTGCAGCGGTTTCCATAACTTCAAGAATTTCTCCTCTGAGAGGGCTGCTGCTATTTGAGTGTTGGCATACTAGCGGCTTGTTGTTTGGGCCTTTTCAGCCTTGTCTTTTCTAGAGTCAGCGGTGGAAGTGCCTTGGTGGCGCTTTTTCATATATATTTCCATTTTGCACTCGGCTAGCTTTCCTCAGGTAGGCAGGCTTTTCTCCTATACCGAAATTAAATCGAAGGAGTTTACTGAATCAAGTATTTGCCAGGAAACCTGCAGATATAGAACGGAGCTCCAGGGAACTGCTGCTTCAGCTTAGGCTGCCATCACGTGACCAGAGCTCTAGTTTATTATAAGGAGCAGACGGCTGAAGTTCGGGGAGAGGTTCGCCAGCTGTTTGTCTCCTACGCTGAAGCCGCACCTGGCAGACCTGCAGCCAGGCGGACGATAGGCAGGTGGGTCACGTCCTGCATAGATCTCTGCTATAGGTTGGTGGGCATAGAGCCTCCCAAAGGGATAAGAGCTCATTCTACCCACCATACTGCTGCTTCAATGGCTGCTTCTAGGGATGTCCCTATCCAGGAAATCTGCAGGGCTGCTACCTGGAAGTCGGCACACACCCTTTATTTCCCATTACCACGTTGACCTTGAGTCATGCCAGGATGCTGGTTTTGGGACCTCGGTTCTCCAGTCCTTATTCCCTAAGTAGGGGGTGTGCGTTGCTTCCCTCCTCCCGGAGAATTGCTAGGAGTCTGCCAGACAGTGTAGATTGAACAACATATCCACGTCCCTAAATACAAGTTACTCACTTGTAACAGTAGTTCTAGGAGTGGTATATGTTGTTCATCCATCACCTCCCGGCTTGACGCCGCAACCTGGCTTCCAATGGCTAGATCTGGCTCATGGGCGGAGCGAGGGTTTTACCAGCCAGGTGGGTGGGAAGAGCCAGCTTGAAGACCTTCCGGCAAGATTTAAAGCGGCAAGGAACCTGCCAGACAGTGTGGATGAACAACATATACGCTCCTAGAACTCCAGTTACAGGTGAGTAACCTGTATTTATTCTTAGGGCAGAGCATATTAAAATCGATGCTTTTAAAAAATAAAAATGTCAGTTTCTGTTCCCACGCCTTAGGTTTGTTGTAGCCCCACCCAAAAATCTTAGATGTGCTCCTGGCTCACTTGAGACTGTACAAAATCCTCCAGAAGTGCAGGTCTCCGTTTGACTACAGGGTGGGGGCTGAAAGTGTCTTTCTCTGCCTGACTGTTCATTGCCCTGGTGACAGTGTAGTGAGGTGCAGTGTGGTGCACCTTGATGACTACAGTGTCAGAGCTCAGTAGGTAGCATACTCTCCTATGATGCTGGGAGTTCGGAGGGCTGTGGGTTCAGTTCTTACTTCTGGCACTTAGGTTTAGGGTGCCACGATAATGAAATTGCGGTACAACCTTGAATATAATCAATCGATAATTCCCAACTTTTGTAACAAAATTAGAAATATTATTTAAATTCACTTTTGTGCACATAATTTACATATTTTGCTTATTCCATTCTATGTTATGCATTTATCTGCATTATACAAAGTCTGCAAGGTGAAATAATACAAGGAGAGTGCAACTTTTGTAGTTAGATATTTTGTTTGTTTAGTTAAAATTCTGCTATTTATAAAATTGCTTTTTCCTTTATGTAAAATGTTTCAGTGCTGTGCATGTTGCTGAGTTGCATTACAAAGACATACATGTGTGTTATACACTTTAAGTTTTACAAACTAAAGTCATTGTAACATTCATTTTAAAATGTGAAATATCACATTATAATTAATGGTGACCCTATTTATCAGCTTGAGTAGGGGTGTCTTCAAACTAAGTAACACCATAATAACCCGTAATCTGGCTATTGCAGCATTCCAAACTACTTTCACTTTCTGCACTTTTCCATGACTGTAGTGTGTGAGGTGACAGAGTGGTGTTTGGTCTTTTAAACAATATTGTGTACAAATTGTAGAGAAAGAGCACTGTTCAGTTCAGTATAAAAAAACATGTCAGCTTTGTTCTTTCAGCTTACTTTTTTAGTTTCCTGGGAAAGAAGCCACGAAGTGTAGCGTAGCGTGATGAGGGAGAGAGAGAGTGGCTTGGGGGCTTCAGAACACTGACGCAAGCGTTAGCGAGTGTTGCTATAGCTCTCCTCGCTCTGCACTGTTCAGCTTTTTTCCCCAGGAAGCAAAAAATGTAAGCTGAAAGAACAAAGCTGACTTTTTTTATACTGAACTGTGCTCTTTTTCTACAACTTGTACAATATTGTTTAGAAGACTGAACACTGCTCAGTCACATCACTCAGCAGGGAAACTGCAGAAAACTGAAACTTAAGGAAAGCTACGCACTAGCAATTATAAAAGATAAAGAATAGGCAAGTGTATATTGATGGATTTATTTTAATTTTTTTTCAACACACCTTTGGCGTGTGGTATGATGACCACATAAATCTCTTGAGGTTTATGGGTCATCATCATTACACCAACCCGGGCCCCCACACACTTCCACACCACTCAGTCTCAACTTTATTGGTTCTCCACGGACTACGGTCTGGTCCCCCAGGCTAATGCGGCATTTCATGATGGCCACCTGTATTAAGTTTATGGCTGGCCTTCATCATTACACACACCTCAGGTGTGCAAAAAAAAAAAACATAATTCACACTTGCCTATCCATTATTTTCTATTTAATGGCTTGTTTACAACAAGTTCACAGTAATCTCAGGTACTGCTTGGTTGTCCTGTCCTCCTGCAAGAAATACACAGTAAGCTGGAGGTTTACACAGAATTTGTACGCTAGCAGTAGCCATGGCACACATGACTTGAAGCAAGGTGTTTAACTTGAGTGCAATATGTACGAACTCTAAGAACTGAATGGCAAAATCAATGTCCACTCCCAAAGGAAGGACAATTAAGAATTGAAACATTGAACAGTAAGAATAAGAGTTATTACATTATATCATGTAAACAATGTGCAAGGCTGAACTGACTTGACTACATTAATTTACAAATACAGGCACGTTACAGAAGTTACACAACACAGCCTAAAGTTACTCAAGTTGTCAACATAAACAGCCTCTGAACTGTATGTTCAAGGGACACATTCATGTGGCACTAGGCAGACACAGTTAGATAGCCCATGGAAATCTTATTTAATTGAGGTACTGTGTGTGTGGCAGTGTATACTCAACCTGTGCTGCTGCTGCATAAAGTTCAGAGATATAGATGAGTCTGTGCAACATAAATACTACTTTGGAGCCATTCTTAGAACCTTGTGATGTCAGTGATGATCAAGTAGTGCCTAAGTACATTGAGTTAAGCACTACTCGATTGTCACTGACATCACAGGTTCTAAGAAATTAAATGGCTCCTAGTCCCGATGTAGTATTTATGTTGCACAGAGTCTGTCATCTATATCTCCGAACTTCATGCAGCACAGGTTGAGTATACACACAATACCTCAATTAAATAAGCTTTTCGTGGTTTTTCTGTGTCTGCCAGTGCCACTGTACATGAATGTGTCCCTTCAAACTGGATCAGGGACAGTGACACAGGTGTAACAGGCAGCATATAATGAGACAGTGTTTCTTCCCTAGTTTCCTTAGAGCAGCACGCATTTGCTTTGGAGCCTATTATCAACTGAATTTATTGCTGTATTCCTTCCAGAATTAACACTGATATGCTGACACTTACTGAGACGGACTTGAATTAAGCTTATCAGATGAGTTTTGAATAGATTCAAGACAGCAGGAAGAATAAAGAGTTAAATAAACAGTTCAAAGAAGTCATGGCTGGGGTAGACAGGACTACACATGCAAAACCTGAATGAAAGGAATCATCCGTGTCAGACTATCTTGGAGCCACATCTACTCGTCTGAACTGAGTGGCTGACACTCTATAATCAGTTCAAAATAGAGACATTAAGAAATAGTTTCATGTTCCTTCTAGCAGAGAGATGGATGTACAAACTCGCTGTGAACAAGTAGTCTTCTTTGTGTTTTGTGACTGTAGTTAAGGAACGTATACTGCTGCTAGCATCTCAATAGTAAAAATAAGACCCTAGCATCAATATATCTACCAGCCATGTTGATTGTGAACTGTATTTTAGTGTTACAAGTTGCAACTTGTAGTCAATGCAGAAGTATTTCAAAATGCAATAAAGGTGTTATTTTTTCTATCAAGTGTTGTGTGATGTGTTTGTTATTAAGTTAAGACTGCCTGCGATGATCTATGTGCACTAAGTGAGTGAAGCCCTCCTTCTCCTCCTCAAGTAATTCTTCTTGATAGTAGTCCGCTATGATGTAATCTGAAAGTGAGTGAATAAGATGACTCCATCTACACTCTTTGCCCCCCTCCACTGGTGGTATTCTTTTGAAGCTGGTGCACCGTGCATGAAGTGCCTTGGCATCTTTAAAAAAAAAAAAAAAAAAAAAATCACTGTAAATTTTTGTTCAGAAACACAAGCATGTTTACATGCTCTTGTATAATCTAGATCTCATTGGCGTTAGGACCAGACCACTAGCGCTAAATACCCTTTCTGATGGCACACTTGTTGCTGGAATGCATAACATTTTGCGAGCAACATTTGCTAAAATGGTAGTTCGGCTTCATGGCCTTTCCACCACAGAAGAGGATCCAAATCTGTATTCAGATATGGCAGGGCCATGTAATGAGTTATCTCATTTCTCACTTTGCTCTCTAGTGGAATTTCTTCTTCTCTTGGTCCTTCAACCTGAATTCTTAGTATTTCAGTGATGCGTTTTAATAATGCGGAAATACCAGGGCATGAAAGAACTTTGACAATCTGTGCTGTGCTGATGAATGATACACATTGTTTGTGATACCACCAGAAGGGGACAAAGAGTCTTCAGTCCACGTTCACTGTCATTTGACAACATATGGTCATTGTCATCATCCATGGAAGCAGGCGTTGCAGGCAACGTAGTAGCAGCAACAGCAGCAGTAGTATTTGGTAGTGTGGTACCTGTGCCTCTACACTCAGGCAGCAGCAGACTGTGTGTTTGTGTTGGTTCTGGCGCAATACCAAGGCTGAGCTTCTTGTATTACCATGGATATAACCAAATCGGTATCTTCTGTAAAATTAGCTTTGAATCGTGGATCAATAAAACATGCAATTTAAGTGTGTTCAATTTGATCCAATTCCTGATACCTTTGACAGGTCATCATATATAGCTTCTCTCATTTGCTTACCCAGTGGTCCATCTGTTTTCTTTGGGCTTAGGACTTCTGATTTTAGGTAATGCAGAAATGGTTTCAGTGCTGACATTGTTACATATTGCTCTGCTGCTAAAGAGTCAGTGAGCGTATTCAAAGGGCCCAATATTTGATTGATGTCCTCAAGCACATCTACACCAGTCCTTTGGCATCAAATGCCATGTATTTCGGTCTGAAACCAACACTGCACACACAGCCTGCTGCTGCTGTATAAACCTGGCCACCATGGCATATGTGGAACCCCATCTTGTAACTACATCATGAACAAGAGAATGTTGTGGTACATTTAGTTCTGCTTGTTTTTCTTTTAACTCTTTTTCTTCCAGCTACGAGTGAACCCTTGCACCAGATGCGACATGCTCTAAGTGCACTCTCTACTTTATTGATCTTTAATGCTTTTCCAATTGCCAAATTGAGATTGTGGCAAAGCAATGCAACCAGTTGACTTTCATCACATCTCTGAATGCCTTTTAACATTGCTTCCATTGTCGATGGTAATTGCAGACATATTTTCAATGCTTAGTGCCCATTCCTCAAGAAGCTCCTGAAAGGATTCCATAATATTCTCTGCTGTATGGTCATCTGGAAGAAAAGAGTGTCTCTAGGCAGTTTGTCTTTAGCTCCCATTACGCTTGTTATGTAATGTACTGTTAGACTCATGTCTCGCCACTTCCTCCACTGCTGGTCCATAAATCAGTTGTAGCAGCAAACCACCGTGCCCTGCCACTGAAGCCTCCACCTGTTTTCTCTCCCAGATTGTACATTCTAGGATTTCTTTAGTAGAAATATGACCTACCAGGCATCGAATATCTGGGATTTAGTTTCTCTACTAGATTGCGGAAAGCAGGCCTATCTACAATTTGGAATGGTTGCATGTCCTTTGCAATAAAAGATGCTACAGCTGAGTTTAACTCCTGTGCCTGTTGTGAAGCTGGTTCAAATTTCCTCCCCCTTTCTAATGCCATCAGAATTGATGGCTGAGTGCTACACTTTTTTCTTTCTTGATCTGGTGAGCTCATTACGGATAATAATGATGATGATGATGTCTTGCCTTTACTGCCTTTCTCACACTGACTCTGAGTCTGAAATGAATTAATTACAGTTAAATGTAACATTAACCTATAACATAATCTAAATTAAATTACAATATTCACATTACAACAAAAACTATCACTCACTTCATCTTTGACTGTGTACTACTTTTTTTCCTTTTTAATTAAGGCATCATCTTTCTTGTGTACATTCATGTTTCAAGCTGTGCTTTGTGCTGCAGTCCCTATGCTATGGTGACTTATGTTGCTATGTTCAGACCGCACATGACCACACACATTTGTACTTTTTGACTTAACATAGGGGAGGGTCGAGTGACAGTCACTCAAGTGAGTAAATGCTAACCAAATAGCGCTCCTTGTCCTCTTTACAAGGATGGATCCAGGATAGGAGGAGTAAACCCAAAGGTTGCCAGCTGTACCAAACACCTTGAAATATGATACAGTGGCATGGACTAGGGAACAATATTATAGTATTTGATGAAGGCCATCCCTAAACTTAAGACAGGTGGCCAACACCAAATGCCAAATTAGTCTGAGGGACCGTAGCCGTGTGGGGAGACCAAATATAAGGTGGTGTGTGTGGTGGGCAGGCCGGGCGCAGCCGCAGAGCGTACCGTTTGGACTGGAGGAGCTGTCACAAACACAGTATTTGATGAAGGCCATCCCTTAATGACTTAACTTACATAACATCCAAAACACCTGCATAGAGTAGCACCCCAGTCCAGAAGTGTGAGGACCACAGAAGGTGAAGATTCCATTCCTATAAGCAGTTTGTAGAATAATGGAACCTGATTGCAGCACCAAAATGTAAGACCAACACATATCCACTGTTAGAGTGTTAACAAAGCTAGGTATGACCATTAACTAGCACAGTGACCAAGCAGCATCTGCAGCTTAGCTTATATGAGGTTTGTCAGTAGGAGGCTCTGATGAACCTTATATGAGCTAAGCAGATACTGCAGGTGCTAGGTAATGGTCATACCTAGCTTTTGTAACTTGTTAAGGCTCTAACAGTGATATGTATGTGTTGGGCTTACATTTTGGATGCTGCAATCAAGTTCCAGTACTACAAACTGTTTTATTGGAATCTTCACCTTCTGTGGTCCTCCAGACTCACACACTTCTGAACTGGGTGCTACTATGAAGAGGTGTTTTTGACATTTTAAGCTGAGTGTGCCAATGCTCAGCTTATTCCTCATGCCTGATCCGCTGAGAGCCAAGCCTGTGAGTTCTTTGTTTCTTTGACTGACTGACATACTCTGACTTTCTTTCTTCACTATTATTATAGTTTATCAGTTAATGTTGGTAACCTGGTGGTTTGTTGCTAGAACAAATTGTTGCTTGTATGTTTGAGGGTACATTTGTTTGCCACTAAATAGTGGACAGAAAAAAATGTCCCAGAAACATACACTCATAACTGGACTCTGGAGAGGCAGGCTGAGGCTACCAACCCAATTACACAGACGAAGGCTGAGGAATGTAAACTAGAATGAAAATATGTATGCACTGCCGCAGTGCCAGTCTAAAATTAACTGAGGGGTTCACTCCAATAACAAGGGCCTAGTTAGTGAGCGATGCCCTTCATGAATCTCAGAGACTAGAAAGACTGTCCATTACATGTTGTATCATGCAACATCAAGCAAGCCTCATTTACTTCAATGACCGTAATTATTATACGCCCAAATGCTCTCCCTTGCATGACGTCATGGCACGGGGGGTGGGGCATATTCAATACTTGTATGAGAAGAAAGTACATGAATGTACTTGGCTGCTGTTTTGGGGTAGAAAATACCATATCAGATATTCCAATGGCTAATTATTCAGGGACTGCAGTATTGATCAATAGTAACACAATGTCTTACTCTCAATCTAAGATAACCCCGGCCCCAACACACACACATGACACACTGCCTATTAGACATTGTGTCATACCCATACCAGGAATTTTTTTTAAAGTGATTGTCACATTCTGTCTAATAGAAAACAATGTGATCATGTGACAAAAGCTTTAAAGTAAACCTAACACGACTAAGATAAATACAGCATGACATATAAGTGTCAGTGTACACTATTGAATCTTTCCAGTTCCATCCTTACCGTCTTATTTTCAAGCTGGCCTCAGAATGTAAAGCGGGATGATGATCCCTGAGGTGAGTAAACATATTGGATGTATTACCACCCTTTGCAGAAATGTAGACTCTGCAAGTTCTACAAATGGGTCTCCCATCTTCCTGGACTATTCCATCTTTTTTGGCATACCCAAAATACACCCAAACGGATGATTTTACCTTCTTCGTTGGTGGGTATAGTGGAGTGATCATGTCATTCTGATTATCACTTTGTGAATGTGACGTGCCACTGGTACTACTGCATACAACAAATGGACCTTCATTAGAAATTGCGCGTGCGCCAATTTATCTTTACCTTGTTGATGGCTGTGATGTTTTCTTTTTAAATTTGAATCTGAATGAGATTGAGGTTGACTGTTGAGGTGCTCAGGAGGTGTTATGTCTGTTGATTTGTCTGCTTCCATCACTTCTTCCAAACAACACTACTTCATCATTTTTTACTTCCAAGGACTCTTTCTCTTCAATAGATGTCGCCATTTTGTACCTGACTCACAGGCTGACAGACCACCAGATCGATACGGACTACGGAGTAAAACTGCTGCCAGTTAGATTGGTCCGATTTTGTTGAAGACACAACTATGACCGATCTTCAATCACAAAGTGATTAAGATGTCACCGAAGTCAGTGCATGGAATGGTCAGGAGGATTCACAGTTGAGGTTTCAAATATAGACAGGGAGGAAGAGTCAAAGAGGAGGAGGAGGACTACCTCAGTGCCTGACCTGACTTACCCTATTAGGCTTAAAGTACATCAGTTGTACAATAAAGAGATGTACTAACAGGAAAGTGTGATGATTTGTGTCCTGGGGTTAATTTTGCAACTGCCACTCTGCCTATCAAAATAAAATGTTTGAATTCACAGCTACTATAACAAAGCAAGTAGAAATTTCCAACGGTGCAAGTGCAACACCAGCAAGAAAGGGTAAGAAGACTAGTTAAGCAAAGTAACAGCAAAAAAACAATTCAAATCTGACAGTACAACTCTGAGTTCAACAACTTACTGTCTACAAGTGTGAGTTGTTTGTGTAAGTAAACAGAATAGTTTTGTAGATGTAAGAATACATTACGTCAAACATGAGGTTCCGCTGAGTTAACACTCACGGAGAGGTTTGTTTCTAGTCAAACTGACTGACCTGATATTCAGTGGAAATCACAAGTACACTTAGCCATATTTTGCTTGCTTGTTGGTAACTGTAAAACCTCAACCTGACAAAATGAACTAGAATCCTTCCTAAAATCCTAGTCTATCAAAGTTATTCCCAAAATTTGAACTGAAAAAAAAAATACTAACTAATCTATACAATACAACATAGAAAGGGATGTCAAAGTCTGGCATGCATTCATTGTATTTTTCATGAATATATCGGTGGTAATTTAAATAGAATGACTTTGCAGTTCACTATTAATAACAATCCCCATGTACAAAACTGAACATGGGTCTGTTTTTCTTAAATCATCAGTCACTTAGCTGAACGCAGCAACCAGTTCAAGTGTCATCTACTTCTTCAGCTTAATTGCTTGAGTCTTGATGGCCTTCACGACGTCCGTAAGTAGCTTTATGAATCTCGGACCTCCGGCTACCCTGAAAAAGTTAAATAGGTGTTTTCATTTCTTTAATTGCTACTGTTGCAGTCTTGTTTTCTTCCTAAGTACATTTTACAAAATACTTTTCATTTGCTTGCATTGCAAAATTAAAACTAACCTTAACACACTGCACTGGCCCATATTTTTGCCTACCCTCCCACCATGGACCATCATACTGGCCAGCCAGCCAGCATCTCAACTTCATCCTCCTCCAACAGTGGATATGTTGTGCTTGACATGTCCATGACCCCCGCCCCCACACACAAATACATACTTGATGTGCACCTGTCTGCCAGTGCACATGACATATACAGTCTACTCTATAAGCGCCCCCGGCCAGCCCCACAAACATGGATCCCAACCTGCCTTCTAAGTTCACTCCTGTCCTTATCCGGACCTGCACTAACTGCTACCACAGCTTGACGCCCTTACCCCCACACCCCACATCCCCACATCTGTCTGAGTCTGACTCTTAATTGTTTTCATCATTATTTTTTTTTTTCATCCCCATTTTCATCTCATCTGATGTCTGGGATGGACCTCCTTCTGAAGTTTCTCTAACTTGTCAAGGCGTCAAGCCAACACCATGTGATGATGAATGATGTAAATCACAATCCCAATACACTAGCATTTGCTCTACGACCTTCCAAGTTCCCGAATAATGTTTCTGAAGGAAGGCACATCTTTTCTTGAAATGCTTTTTTATTTTAACTCTGTTTTCATTTTCCTATTGCCAATTTGCCAGCCACAGCTGCCAAGTAACTTGAACCTCCTTTTGCCTCCCCTTCACATGCTTTGCTCAACAATTCCAAGTACCCCAAGTTCCATCTCTGTAACCCCATGGTTGCCCACAATGGCTTATATATATCATCGTCAACCATGAGCAGGAGGACACCTCACCTCAATTCACTTGGTGCCCCTCAAACAGGGAGAAACATACTGTACTTGACACTCAGACTCAGTTGGAATCGGAACCCTTGGGGAGGACACAGCAAGGTGTCACTGTCAGATCCTCAGAGGATGGAGTCAGTCAAGGAGACCCTCCTGTGACAGATGGGGTGGGTATGGAGGGGAGGGAGGCTTTACCTGCCCACCACCTACTCTGCAGGGGATTTTTATTGCCTTTTTATGTCCATTCCCCAATCCTAGCCATCATCCAAGAATGTGGTCCTCAGCGAGGTGAGTGACCTTGGCTTGCTGATGCCTATCGGGTCCGTCGGCAAAAGGGAGGATGAGCCCCCCAAGTCGACCCCGACCCACCTTCAGTGCTCCCATAATGGCACCCTGACCAAGTCAAGTGATGCCTCCATGGCAGCAACTGCCAACGGTAACGAGTGGGGTATAATGAATGTGCATGCCAGGATTGCCAGCCAGGTGCCAGTACTGCGCACTAAGGGACCACTTATTCTTTCCCACACAACCCCCTCCTCCCACCGGTGTCAAGATTACAAAAGAAGTCCAGCACTCAAACTTTTTATAAAACAGTAAACAAATGTTTTCATCTTATTACTACATATATATATATATATATCACACTGATCTCAAGCAAACTTGCCTCAGTCTGCACTTTGGGGCAAAGCTACCCCTTTCTGACTGAGGAGACCTAAAGCAGGCAGGTAAAACATTATATAATGACAATGCATTGCCATACACCATAAAGCAAATGCTACTCTAGTAGTCCAAAACCATCGATCCAGTTCTCATTAGTGATGGGAACTTCAAGTCACACTTTCTGGGGTTAATTGAAATGAATTCAGCTACATTTTAGGTTCAGATCCCACCATTGCTGGAAGACTGGATGGACTAGAGGAAGCCTGTTTTTGAAAATCATTCTTATAATTAACAACAAAACAGAAACATATAAAACACCCATATGCACTTGCAGCAGGGTGTGGTGTGATGATGCTGCTATGGGGGGAGTGGGACTGTGGAGGGAGATGCCCACCAGCTGCACCTGCCCACTCATTCACCAGTTCGCCACTGCCCTAATACCTAACTTCACAGAGGTGGGAGGCATCCAGTGGCAAACGAAGCTGAAGAACCACCAGACATGTGCCTGGTCGGTGACAGTCTGACAGTCCGGACTCCTGATGTCCTCAGATGAAATTCATACATTGCAATTTGCAAACAAAGTACACAACAATGCTACCCAAACATAAGTAACAAATAACTTACTTCTCGACTTGAGGAGAGATGATGGTCAAGTTGGTCAAACCTCTCAGGCTGGTATTGTTGATGGTGCCGCGTGATGGTATGGATGATGGTAGGGGTATTGGGTAATAATGTCTTCCTACTACTTCCTTGCCTACAAAATTGAAAGCGCAGAGAGATATTTCAGTTTCATCATGACTGAGGAGAGGGATTCTTTTAATTCAATTTAAAGGAAGGGCCCCAGACATGTCTACAGGAATTTATGGACTGACTACCCCCCCCCTCGCAGTGCCACCTCAAAGCAAAATCATTATATTTATTTTACAAGGAACACCACATACACCCAGTAACCCCACACAACACATGACACAACCCCCCAAAAGGCACTGCACTTTGTCCTGTTTGGTACAAGTGGCACAATAACCTTACCCCGTCCCGTCCCCCACAAAACATTTACATAATTACAATTTACAAGTTATAAGTTGTTGAGAGTACAGGCTCAGTCCAGGAGGACACAGACTGCCTCATCAAACTACTACCAGTGCCACTTGCTTGCACAGTGCACTCCAGTCCACTCAAAGCAGACCAGGCCCCTCCAAATATTCCAGACCACCCATCCCCCGGTACAAACATTAAACCACAGGGTCACCTCCTCACCACCACCAGCACTTGTCTTCTTGCCATGATCTACTGGCTGGCTAGTAGCTATGCAGCTATCATCTGTCATGTCTCACTCACACACAGACAGTTCTGCTGCTACTAACTCAGTAACCTCTCCCCCGCTTTCCCTTGGCTTAGTGGCTAGTACTACTACCCATTTTAATCTGATAATCTGAAGGTTGCCAATGCCTCAGAAAACCTTCCTCCCTCAGGCTCTGAACAGTCCCTCCCCACAGACACAGACACAGTTCCTCTGGCTCCTACCAGCAGAACCTACGGGCTCCCCTCCAACCCAGTCCTAACCTAAGTTACCCAGAAACAATGACCTCTCAGAGTCAGACAGGCTCGGAGTCGCAGTCGCACTGTATAAATATATATATATATATATATATATATATATATATATATATATATATATATATTTTGCATTTGCTGGCTTGGCTTGGCACTGCTTGTGGTAACCTGCTACTTTTTTTTTTTTTTTACACAGTTCAGAATAGATTACATTACACTCACCGCTAGCAACAGATGCTGGAGTCCACGGGTCATCGTCAAGCTTGAACTTGTGAAGGACGGTGCAAAATTGTTCTTTCTCCATTCGGAGTCGACATCGAAAGGACAACTGAGTGTCTGTGTGTGTGTCACACTCACATCACACGACGATGACTACACTACTTCACCGCTGGACAAAGGGAATGGGAGGCTGAAATTGTACTGGACCGCCCGAGTTGGCTGCAGTCTCAGGCAGAACAGAAGACAGTACTACTACTGCAACCCAGAGACTGGGCGGTGATCAAGTCGACTCATCCGAGTAGCGGCCTCACTAGCACGACAATTAAACAACTCCCCTCCCGATTTAGCCTGTCAGACACTATGGATTTGGTGCGGAAGGCTTACTGTTAGCTGTTGGGTGGTTTAACCACACCTAAAAAGTCAATCTCCGAGCTGTTCGGCAGTCGGGTGTCTCGGCCCTGAAAAACGCGTTCTCTAGTCTCTCCACAAGTAGCAGCTCACTTGAACGCTCAGCAGCTACTGAAGAAAAAGGGCGTTTCTTAGACGCCAACCCCTATTTAACTGCTTGCTGGAGGACATGCAACTACAAATGGGATTGGTCACACCAACTTTGACAGACAGTCATTTTGGTTGATTGGGCTGCTCCACAGCGGGAAAACTAATGTTACTACGTGCTGTATGCAGAACAGAACACATCATGGAATCCTTCTACAGCACTTAGCCACACTTTAATATAACTGCAAAATATCAGAAAAATCACGGTATACCGGATGATGCGGTTATCACGGTTGACATAAAAGGGCATGATACTGCTATCGTGGACTAAAATACCGCTATACACTTTTATACCGGTTTACCGCGGCATCCCTACTTAGGTTAATATCCTAGTACTGACACTTTAGTGCAGCATGAGAGGGGTGCTGCACTTCTGAGGTGCCATCTTTTGGATGAGACGTTAAACCGAGGTCGCATCTGCTTGGATTGGTGGTAGTTCAGGTGGATGTTAAAGATCCCATGGCACTTGTCAAAAAGAGTAGGGGAGTTTCCCTGGCGTCCTGGCAAAATTTCCCTCATTCACTAAAAATACCACCAACACTTAATCTGGTTCAAGGTCAGTTGGCATTCATCTGTATCCTCCTCCCCCGGGTCGTGCCTGAAAATAGGCAGGATTTGTCTAGTGCACTTGCCTGGTCAACAAAAACTAAATAAATAAATGTCAGCTGTCGTGTGTGCAGAGCTAGGTCTGCTTGATTGAACATTTGCTGTTGTGATGTCCTCTGGTGTGGTGGTGATGGGGCAGGGGCAGGAAGAGAGAAGGCCATGGTACAAAACAGTGGGGTGGGGGCACACTACGTGTGATGGCATTGCAGTCTTTTTTTTTTTTTGCTGGGGCAGGAAGCAATGTGGGAGATGGGTAATTGTGAAATAATCAGAGTATTTCTTGGCTTGCATTGTTTCCTGTATAAGTGATCAAAATTTACCATTATAATTGAGGGAAAATGCAACCATCTGCGGGCTAGTGCAATTTTGAATCAACTTGCCCTACTGGCTAGTGCAAAAAAAGGTTAAGGTTGACCCCTGATAAAGCAGTTTGCACCTCTGGAGGAGCAGCATTCTTTAGTTAAGTTCAAGCTATTTTTAGTGAGAAAGTGCTGAAAATCAATTTCAGAAATGACGAATAGATCACTTTTGCCTTCCAGGCTTTATCCGAGCACTGGTTCTTACTCTGTAATTTACTTGTGTAGGTTCAGGTTTTGAGTATGATGAGGAAAGCATATTAAAACTGCTGCTTAGAAATGCAAAAAAGAAAAATTCAAACAGCTGTGAAAATTAATATTCAGTCAAGCATGGAAGTGTTGGGCACTGTGTGAATATTATAAATGGAAAGTAATAATAATTATTTCTGTTCTATTGCTCTTCCTGTGTATAGTGCTACGTGCTATAGTTGTTGTAGTATTATTCATACAGTTTTGAGTGTCTGTCTCTCTCTCTCACACACACACACACACACACACACACACACACACAGTGGTCCACTGGGAAATACCGTAGTTTCAAAATAAGATTACCTCAGGCTTCTTCCTCTAGTCCCAGCAGAAATCACCAGCCAATACATTGGTTCCTTTCTTGATACCCATCCACATGTAATCTCTCATTCTGCAAGTAATACACTCTTCCTTTGCTTTAAGGTTCTTTTTGACGACCCCCCCAAATTGTGACTGCTTTCTCCATCTAAGAAAAATCTGAAATTGGTAGGGGAGAATATAGTAGGCTCAGTGACTTTCCCAGTTCAGAGATTCCATTTGACAAAATCATAAAATATTTTTGTATAAACATGCTGACTTGCCTCAGTTTGAAAAAGGACAAACATTTGGTTCAAAATGGGAGTGTTTGCACAAAAGCTGGTACAAAGTGGGGTTTGCATTAATAAAGTGGTGCAAATAATTTTTTGTGTGAAAAATGGATTTCTAAGTGATGGTTTATATATCACAAATTCTGCTTCCTGCTAGTGTTTCCATTGAAAACAGAAAAAAACCCATTAACCTAGTATAGCATAGGCCTCCTGTCCAAGGCACTAGATGCACTTTCTGCTTTGGTTCTTTGCATCTGCACTCCTACAGTTCCTTTCCATTTTACTGTGTGCCTGCTTGGCTACTTTTCCTTTGTCATATTTCCAGTGCCATAACTGTAACAACACTGTTGGACCAGGGCTCTATGTTTTAACATGGTGGTGATAAGCATAGTTAGAACAATTTTGTTTGAAGTCTGTTGGAACTCCTTGTAGATTTTAATGGTGACTGGCAAGGGTATGTAGTACAGAGCTGTCCCTGTAATATCTCTTTCAGCTTTAATTTCATCCTTTAGGCAGCTGCTTATTTTCAAAGGATTCAGTTGGGTGGCAGGCATAAATACATACTAAATATTGTATGCAACAACAATGTACAGTTATTGGTTAGGTTACAGGTTTTTAAACAAGTGCAGCATACATAAAAATACATTGCCAGGTGTACAGTAAGTTTTAGAAACATTTACATACAGGCAGTATAGTTGAAAGCAGTAGCGTAGTGGTAAAGCGCACTGAGCTGCAGACCTGGAGAACTTGGTTTGAATATTGCAGCCACCACTTGCATACCAAAGGACAAGGAAATGATGGAAGGCATCTGTAGAATGGCAGAAAAGGAGATATTATTAATGGGGACCTGAATATGCCAGCTCTTAACTGGAGTACATTTACTACAGTCAAATCCAAGAGCAGAGTCCTTCTCGGTGCCCTAGAGGGGCATTCCTCAGACAGCTAGTGTTGGAACCCACTCGGGAGGGAGCAATCTTAGACCTGGTACTCTCAACGGGATGAAGAGAGGATCTCAGATTTAGAAGTGGGTAGCCATCTGGGAACAAAGGACCACCAAACAGTGTGGTTCAAGATAAATACAGCCAGAGAGTCAAGCCATTCAAAAGTGAAGGTATTGGACTTTAGGTCTGACTTTGACAAAATGGGAGCATGCATAACGAATGCACTAGCAAATGGGCAGGTAAGAGCAGAGGGTGAAAGAACAATAGGGAAAAATCAAAGAAGCCATCACAGAAGCAACAGGCCTTTGTGTGAAACAAACAAAAAAAAAAAAGAAAAAAAAACTCTGGTTCTAGGGACATGGATATGTTGTTCATCCACACTCATTGGCAGGTATCCTTGCGCTTTAAATCTTGCGGAAGGTCTTCAGCTTGCTCCTCCCACCCACCGGGTGGTATAACTCGGCTTGCGCCCCATGGCGCTAGATCTTCCCTTACCGCTTTGGAAGCTCAGGTTCCCTCCTTAACGCTCTGCATTTGTGACTGGTTCCTATTTCTCCGTTTGGTTTAAAATAAATTTTGCAAAAAGACTTCAGTCTTCTATCCCTACAGCGCTGCGATGGACAATCGACTCGGTTTGGAGATGCCCATGCCGGGCAGAAGATGTCTCGGACGGATCCACACTCCCGTGTGTCTACTGCCTAGGCCTTGAGCCACACCCGCGGGCTTGCGACCTGTGCTCATCTTTCTGGCCTCGTCCCTCGAGGACCGTGCTGCCCGATTGCAACTGGGCCGTCCCGAGAAGCCGCCTCCGGTGAGTCCAAGGAGGCCCGGTTGGCGGTGTCCATGCGGCGGTCAAGTGATCAGCTCGAGCGGATGGTCGCCTCGAAGGAGGAGGCGGCGCTGGTCAGATCTTCCTCGGCGCGGCATTTATCCCGCTCCTCTGGGTTCTTCCTACACGGCTTCTTTTAAGGAGCTTTGTCTGTCCCTCTCCACTAAAGGAGAAGGGCTCGTCCTGCTGGACCTTATTCTCGGTCAAAAGAGGACAGGGTAAGTCCCTCAAATCGACGTCTTGGGGCGGAAGGTCCCTCTCCCAGACGTCACGACCGTCGGCTTGGTCGACCGCTCGGCTTCAGCCACTGGCCCCACGGTGTCCCTGCCAGGTCAGTTGACCGAGACTCCACCGATGAAGTCGAGATTTTCTCGCACCATTAGACGAGGCTGTCGCCTTTAGCAGCCGAGATTCCCCTCCCGGTTCCCCGGGAGGAGTGAAGGATCCCGGGGCTCGCCTGTGCCTCCGTTCCGGAGCCTCGGATGGACCATCCGAGCGGCGGGAGTGCGGTTCGGCCGACACCTCCCCGCACCGACCTCGGAAATTCCGGGACTCTCGGTCTCGGTCTCGGACCTCTTCGCGGTCCAGCCGATCCCACCGTCATAGGCGGTCTCGGTCTCGGCACCGCGGTAAGCGGCGTCGCGCTGGTCACCTCCTCCTCCTCGGATGAGGAGGCTTCGGCGTAATTCGTCGGACGATGCGAGACCTTATGTTGCAACAGCTCCTCCTGGCCGGGAATAAGCCGACCCTGTCGCCTTCCCCGGCCATTAAGTGGCTGTCACCGGAACGGCCGACACAACCCCTCGACTTATCCGAGGAGCCTATACCGAGGCCGGTTGTTCGGCCAAAACCAGCTGCTCCACCGATTCCGGTGGAACCTCCGCCTCCACAGCCACCATTGGGGCTCCGACCAAGGATTCTCGGTCGGCTAAGGGTCTACCCCATCGGCTGTCAGTTACCCTCACTCCCGACCGACCTCGGCAGATGAAGGGTGGCTCAGGCCAGAGGCAGCTCTTCGAGGACTCTTCCGAGTCCGAAGATGATTCCTCCTTTTCTCCAAGCGACTGGACTTGGAGTCTCAGGAGGTCAGTCAATGGACGAGCAGCCTGTCGTCCTTCCTAGGACTGCTTCGGCTCATCTCGGAGTCTACGGGATGGAGCTCGAACCCGCTTCCAAACGGGCCAGGTATCCTCACGGAGATTCTGGACCGAGGATTCTCCGACGGAGGCCTTTCCGTGGCCGAGGCCATAGTGGGTCCCGCACTGGAGCTTTGGTAGCGCCTGCTTCCTGCCCTGCGCCCGGCCAGGATGGCCCAGGAAGTATGCGGTCCCTACCGTTCCTTGTCCGGTTTTTTTCGGAACACCCTCTGCTGAGGGGTTGATTCATCGACAGCGCTGCCACGGCAACGCCAGGGATGTGGACAAACCTCCTGACAAGGAGTCCAAGAAATTGACTATGTCCGGGCGAAAAGTCTACGCTAGTCTCTCTCGGCCTCTCGCCAGGCTGTTCGGCCGTCCTCATGGCACATTTTTCTCATGCCCTGTTGGGCTCCCTGGATGAGGTCATCCCTCATCTTCCCGCCGATCTGCAGACTACGGTTAAGCAGGTGCGGGACCAGGGCAGGGCAGTGGCCAAACAGCAGCTCCAGACTGCTTTGGATATAGGGGACTCATGTGCCAGATCGGTGGCGGCCGCAGTGGCTATGCGTCGGCGGGCTTGGCTGAGGATATCCACCTTTACTTCGGATACCCAGCACAAGTTGGCGGATGTTCCCTTTTTGGGGACTGACCTCTTCGGCCCTGGGGTGGAAGGTCACCTGCAGAGGATCGAGAAGTCCAATGCCACCTTGGACTCGGGTTCTTCCGCTAGAAGGACAAAGGTCAGCAAACCACAGCCTAAGCCCTTTCGTCCTTCTGTGCCTCAGGCGCGCCTGCCCAGCTAAACGTCAGGGCCAGCAGGCTCTGCCTTGGCATCCCAAGCCGCTTCTCTAACAGGAGGCAGGAGGAAAGGGCCCAGGAGGTCCCTCGGCGGGTCCCTCCTCCAAGCCTGCCCAGTGACGGGCTGAGGGTGTCGCCCATTCCCCGCCAATACTCTACTCCTGGTCCCCCGTGGGGGACGGTCCGGCACTTCCGCTCCGCCTGGTCCGCTGTTACCACGGACAGGTGGGTCTTGGAGGTGGTGGGAAGAGGCCTGCCTCTGGAATTCGGCAGGCACCACCCTTCAGAGCCGCCGCTCGGGGCCGGGATCCCCAGCTCACTGGCCGGCTCGTCGAGCCGACATCGCCTCCTTCCTCCGGAAGGAGGGTAAGAGAGGTGAGGGACCTCCTTCAGACCCAGGGTTTGTGTCCAGGTACTTCCTGGTTCCAACGGACGGGGCTGGCCGCCCATTCTCGACCCACACGACTCTAAACAAGTTCCTAAGGTCTCGAACCTTCAGGATGGTCACTCTGGCTCAGATAATACCATCCTTGAACGCCAAGCGTGTGGTTCTGCTTCTCCTGGACTTGCAGGAGGATCGTTTTTCACGTCCCTATCCGTCCGTCTCACCAGAGATCCCTTCGCCCGAGCGGAAGGATCCCTCTTCGAGTTCCAAGCCATGCCTCGGCTTGTCTCCAGCTCCCAGGGTCTTCACCAAATGCATGGCTGTGGTGACAGCATTCCTCTTGGCGCCAAGGGGTCCGGTGTCTTACCTGGACGACTGGCTGATAGCAGCTCTCCAGGAAGGAGGCGGAGTGGTCCAGAGATCTGGCCTCCAGGTCTGTTTCCTCAACTGGGCCTCCTTATCAACGAGGCCAAGTCGGAACTCGAGTCGAGCATGGTGATTCTATTCATCGGGCCAGCTCGACTCTCTTCGAGCCAGAGCTGCTCCCCGCGGACAGGGCGTAGGTTCTTTCCTCCTTTGCCCGATCATTTCTGGTTGGGTAATGCGCCCTGCCCGGGACTTCCTGCCTCCTGGGTCTCATGGCGCCTGCACCAGCGTGGGTCCGCTGGGCCCGCTGGAACATCGCGTCCCTTCAGTGGGGACTGGCCAGCCAGTGGTCACAACGCCATGTATCCCTTGACCAGCTTGTGTCGGTGACATAGGGGATGTGGAACGCCTCCAGTGGTGGACCGTTCCAGATCATTTGCAGGAGGGCATCCTGTTCGTCCGCCCGAGCCGACGGGTCTCTGTCGACGATGCTCTCTGATGGGTTGGGGTGCCCATCTGGGGAACACGGGCTCATGGCCTCTGGTCCTCGCGGGAGTCCCGATGCCACATCAACCTGCTGGAGCTCCAAGCGGTCCGCCTAGCTCTCACCGCCTTGTCTGTTCCTCCGGGTCAAGTGGTCCGAGTCCAGACGGACAATACCACGACCATGTACTATCTAAACCGGCCAGGGCGGACGCGCCCATGCTTCTATGCAAGAAGCTCCCGATTTGGTCACTGCGCAGCCTGGAGGCGGATCTCCTAGCCATTCACGTGGCAGGAGCCTCCAACACCCTGGCCGATGCCCTGAGCCGGATAGGGGCTGCATCCCACGAGTGGTCTCTCCTGCCGAGGTAGTACAGCATCTGTTCTCCCTTTGGGGCACACCTCAGTGACCTGTTTGTCTCCAGGGAGAAGGCGGGCTGAGTCTGTTCCATGCCCGCCTTCAGCAGGGCTCGCTGCAGGGGATGCCTTCTCTAGGCAATGGACCCGGCCTCTTTACGCCTTTCCCCATTTCCCTTGATCACACAGGTGCTTCTCAAGGCGAGGAGGGACAAGGCGCAGGTGATTCTGATAGCCCCCAGACTGGCCTCATCAGTTCTGGTACCCAGATCTCCTCAGTCTCAGCTCCAGGACTCCGTGGCAGCTTCCAGCTCGCCCGGACCTGCTCTCAGTCAATCAGGGAAGGTGTTCCATCCGGACCTCTTCAATCCTGCACCTGACGGCCTGGTTCCTGAGCTGCCAGAGTTCCAGGCCTGGGTCTTTCCGATGAGGTCCCCAATGTAGTTGAGCCCCGTAGGAGTGACCATGAAAATGCTATGCCTTCAAATGGAAAAGGTTTTCCATTTGGTGTCAGGGCAAGGGCTTGGACCCTTCCTCCTGTTCCTTGGCAAGCATCTTGGACTATTTATGGTCCCTTTCTAGTCAAGGGCTTAGGTCGACGACCCTAAGGGTGCACCTGGCAGCCATCTCTGCTTACCGGGCGCGGGCCGGGAAGCAGTCGGTGGCGCAGGAGAAGGTGGTCTGGCGCTTTTTCAAAGGCCTTGATCACATTTCCTCCAGTGCGGGAACCCCACCTGCGTGGGATCTACTGCTGGTAACTGGCAAAGCTCATGGGCAAGCCATTGAACCTATGCACAGGTGTGCTCTCTCTCACCTGTCGTGGGAAGACCGCTTCTTGGTGGCTACGTCAGCCAGAAGGATGGGAGAGCTCCAGGCGCTTCCATCGAGTCTCCTTACCTGGTCTTCCACAGGGACAGGTTGTCCTGCGCCCACCCGAAATTCCTTCCGAAGGTGGTGTCGGAGTTTCACCTTAACCAGGTGTTGACTCTGCCGTGTTCTACCCCAATCACACCGGAGGTCAATATAGGCTCCATACTCTGGACCCTAGAAGGGCGCCGCTTATTATAAGGAGCGCACGGCTGAAATTCGGGAGAGGTTCGCCAGCTGTTTGTCACCCACGCTGAAGCCGCATCTGGCAGACCTGCAGCCAAGCGTGGACGATAAGCAGGTGGGTAACTCCCTGCATAGATCTCTTGTTATAAGTTGGCGGGCATGGAGCTCCCAGAGGGATAAGAGCTCATTCTACCCACATACTGCTGCTGTGCAACGGTGGCTGCTTCCAGGGGACGCCCTATCCAGGAAATCTGCAGGGCTGCTACCTGGAAGTCAGCAAACACCTTCATTACCCACTACCACATCGACCTTGAGTCACGGGATGCTGGTTTGGGGCCTCGGTTCTCCAGTCTCTCTTCCCAAGTAAGTATTGGGGTGTGCTCTTGCCTCCCTCCTCCCGGAGAACTGCTAGGAGTCTGCCAATGAGTGTGGGATGAACATATCCATGTCCCTGAGCAACTTTATAGTTACTCACTTGTAATAGGAGTTCTAGGAATGGTATATGTTGTTCATCCACCACCCACCCGCGATTCTCCCGGCTCGACGCGACAACCTGAGCTCCAGCGGCCAGATCATGGCGTCATGGGCGAGCGAGAGTTATACCACCGGTGGGTGGAGGAGCAAGCTTGAAGACCTTCCGGCAAGATTTAAAGCGGCAAGGATACCTGCCAATGAGTGTGGATGAACAATATATACCATTCCTAGAACTCCTGTTACAGGTGAGTAACCTGTATTTCTCAAGAGGGGTGGCAGGGAAGGTTAGGGAAATATAAGGCCAACACAAAAGGAGCAGGACGAGAACTGTACCAGTTAAAGCAGAAGGAAGCAGGGAAGGCAGTCAGAATAGCAAAGGGCAAACAGAGGAAAAGATAGCCAACTCGGTAAAGAAAGGTAATGAAACATTTTACAGGTACATTAGGGAGCAAAAAAAGACCACGGGAGGGATAGTACACAAAGATCCATGACTGGGATGTTAACATACCAGGGTACATAACCTACAGGAGAGACCGGCAGGGGAAAAGAGGGGGAGGAGTAACTCTCTATGTAAAGGAAGGGATAAAAGCAACTGAACAAAAGAGTAAACAGGGAGGAGAGGAGGCACTGTGGGTCACCTTGGAGACTGGAAAGGGCACCACAATCTGCACAGGGGTAGTACAGACCCCCATATCAGGGGAGGGAATGGACAAGGATATGATGGAAGGCATTTTAGAATGGCAGAGAAAGGGGAGATACTGTTGATGGGAGACCTGAATATGCCAGATGTTAACTGGAGCACATTTGCTGCAGCCACATCCAAGAGCAGGGCCATCTTGATGCTTCCAGGTGGCAGGCCTCAGACAGCTAGTTTTGGAACCCACTCAGAGTGGGAACAATTCAGACCTCATACTCTCAAACGGGGGCAGTGAGAGGATCTCAGATCTAGAAGTGGGTTCATCTGGGGAACAAGTGACCATCAAACAGTGTGGTTCACGTTAAACTCAGCTACAGAGTCAAGCCACACAAAAGTGAGGGTACTGGACTTCAGGAGGGCTGACTTTGGCAAGATGGGGAGTGCCTCAGAAAAGCACCAGCAAACAGGCTAGAAGGAGGTGGAGCAACAATGGGAATCATCAAAACTGCCATCACAGAGGCAACAGGCCTTTGTGTGAAGCAAATAAACAAATCAAATGAAAGAAAAGCCACTATGGTTCTCAAAAGAGGTGGCTGTGAAAGTCAGGAAGAAAAGATAGCATTCTGGAAGTATAAGGAAACACAGAAAGAGCAGGACAGAGAGCTGTACCAGTTAAGGCAGAATGAAGCAGGGAGGGAAGACAGAATAGCAAAGGCCCAAACTGAGGAAAAGAATAGCCAACTCAGTTAAGAAGGGGATAAAACCTTTTATAGGTACATCACGAGCGAGAAAGACAAAGGGAGGATAGTGAGGCTGAATAGAATGAATTGGTGGGTGGGCAGAGGGGGACAGTGAAAAGCAGGATACTGAAACGAATATTTCTGCTCAGTATTCACAAGGGAGGAGTGCATAATCCAATTAACAGAAGCACTCTTGATAGGGGGGGTCGATCCCAGTCCTTTCACAGAAGACAGGGTTTTGCAAGAACTCCTAAAACTGAAGGTGGACAGAGCAATGGGGTCTGATGGAATTCACCCCAGAATTCTAAAAGAATTAAGGGAGGAACTAGTGAAACCACTGGCAACTCTTTTTGATAAATCATGGGAGGATGGTGTGGTACCCAAGGACTGGAGGAAGGCGGATGTGATTCCCCTTCACAAAAGTGGGACCAAGACAGAGGCAGGAAACTACAGACCTGTCAGTCTGTCCTCTGTGGTAGGGAAAGTGATGGAGTCACTTGAAGGAAAGAATAGTTGAGTACCTAGAGGCCAGTAGGGCACAGGACCCAAGGCAGCATGGGTTCACAGCGGAAGGTCATGTCAGACTAATCTAATAGATTTCTTTGACTGGGTGACCAAAGTAGTAGACCAGGGAGGGCTGTGGGACATGGCCTCACCTAGGCTTTTAGCAAGGCATTTGACACAGTCCCACACAGAAGATTAGTAGTCAAATTAACCAGCCTGGGAGTGGGTCCCAGGGTGGTAGCCTGGGTAAAACATTGGCTGGACAACAGACACAGAAGGTAATTGTAAATGGAGTCCACTCTGAAGAAAGCGGTGTTACTAGTGGGGTACCGCAGGGTTCAGTATTGGGTTCAGTCCTTTTTATTGTCTTCATAAGTGACATTTCAGAGGGACTGGAAGGAAAAGTATGCCTCTTTGCAGATGACACAAAGATCTGCAACAGGGCTGATACACTAGGAGGCATGGAAAGGATGAGAAGGGACTTGGCAAGGTTGGAGGAATTGTCAGAAAAATGGCAGCTAGGATTCAGTGCAAAGAAGTGCAAAATAATGCACCTGGGAAACAAGAACCCAGGGGAAGAATACACAATGGGGAGGGAGGTAGTAACAACAACAAAAAATGAAAGTGACCTGGGGTAATCATATCAGATGACCTTAAGGTTAGGCTAATGTGAGAAGGCAGTAGGGAGGCTGGGGTATACTGGGATGCATAGGGAGAGGCATCAGCAGCAGAAAACAGAAGTGTTATCCTCTGTACAGACAGTTGGTGAGACCTCATCTGAGTACTGTGTCCAGTTCTGGAGACCCCATCTCCACAAGGACACTAGACAGGATAGAGGCAGTCCAGAGGAGGGCAACTAAATGGTGCAGGGTCTGCAAGAGAAGTCAGTATGAGGAGAGACTAAAGGAGCTTAATATGTATACCCTTGAGGAAAGAAGGAGAGGGGGGACATGATAGAAACTTTTAAGTACCTCAGTGGAATCAACAAAGTCCAAGAGGGTAGCATCTTTCAAAAAAGAGACGGCAAGAACAAGGGGACACAATTTAAAGATAGAGGGGACGGTTCGGGCAATGTGAGGAAGTATTATTTCACAGAGAGGGTAGTGGATGCATGGAACAGCCTTCCTGAGGAGGTTGTGGGGTCTAAAACTGTGGGAGAATTCTAGAATGCATGGGACAGACATAAGGCAGTTCTTATGGGGGGGTAGGAAGAAATAGGCTGTTGGTTAACTAGGATATGCGGCCTATCCTGTAGGTAGGGAAATGGGCAGACTAGATGGGCCAGGCGGTCCTTATCTGCCGTCAAAGTCTATGTTTCTGTATTTCTATAGTGAGGCTTGAAAAGGGAAGGGGAGGTGGGCAGAGGATGACAGTGAAAAGGCAAAGATCCTGAATGAATAGATTTGCTCAGTATTCACAGGAGAAGAGAAGGGGGAGGTATGTAAACCAAACAATAGAAACAGTGTGAATGGGGGGTCGATACTAATTCATTCAGAGAAGAAAAGGACCTGAAAGGACTCCTAAAGCTCGAGGTGGACAAAGCAATGGGGCCCGACGGAATTCACCACAGAATTCTAAAATAACTAAGGGGAGAACTAGTGACACCACTGACTACCCTTTTTAATAAATCATGGGAGGATGGTGTGGTACCTGAAGACTGGAGGAAGGCAGATGTTATGCTCATCTGCAAAAGTGGGAGCGGGCAGAGGCAGGAAACTACAGACCTGTTGGTTTGACCTCAGTGGTTGGGAAAATTATGGAATCACTCGCAAGGAAAGAATTGCTGAGTACCCAGAGGTCAATCGGGCACAGGGCCTTAGGTAGCATGGATTCACAGCGGGAAGGTCATGCCGGATGAATCTAATAGATTTCTTTGACTGGGTGACCAAAGTGGTAGACCAGGAGGGGCTGTGGATGTGGTATACCTAGACTTTAGCAAGGCATTTGACACAGTCCCACACAAAGATTGATAAACAACTTGGCCAGCCTGGGAGTGGGTCCCAGGTGGTAGCCTGGGTAAAAAACTGGCTGGACAACAGGATGCAGAGGTAGTAGTAAACGGAGCCTACTCCGAGAAAGGGGTTACTAGTAGGGTATCGAGGGTTCAGTACTGGGATGGGACCGTCCTCTTTAATGTCTTTATGGGTGACTATGCGAGGTGCTGGAAGGAAAGTATGTCTCTCTGCAGATGACACGAAGATCTGCAACAGGGTTGATACACAAGGTGGGGGTGTGGAAAGGATGAAAAGGATTTGGCAAGATTGGAGGAATGGTCAAAAGTATGGCAGCTTAGAGTCAGTGCAAAGTAATGCACCTGGGAAATAAAAACCAAGGGGAAGAGTACACAATAGGGGGGTACTAACAACAACAGAAATGGAACAGGACCTGGAGGTAGTCATATCAGATGACCTAAAGGTGGGCAAGCAATGTGAGAAGGCAGTAAGGAGAGCTGGGGTAATACTGGGATGCATAGGGAGAGGCATCACCAGTAGAAAACAGGAAGTTGTTATCCCTCTGTATAGACAGTTGGTGAGACCCCATCTGGAGTATTGTATGCAGTTCTGGGGACCCCATTTCCGCAAGAACATATACAGGATGGAGGCAGTCCAGAGGAGGGCAACTAAAATGGTGCAGGGTCTGCACCAGAAGCCATATGAAGAGAGGCTAAAGTAGCTTAATATGTATACCCTAGAGGAAAGGGGAAGGGGGGCATGACAGAAATATTCAAGTACCTCAGGGGAATTAATGAAGTCCAAGAAGGTAACATATTTCAGAACAAGATGTGCAAGAACAAGGGGGCACAATCTGAAGATAGAGGGGGAGACGGCTCGGGGCAAAGTGAGGAAGTATTTTTTCAGAGAGGGTGGTGGCGATGGCACAGCCTTCCAGAGGAGGTAGTGAGGGAATTCAAGAATGCATGGGCCAGACATAAGGCAACTGTAGTGGGGGTAGGAGGAAGTAGGCTGTTGGTTAACTAGGATCTGCAGTTTATCCGAAGCTAGAGATATGGGCAGACTGGGTGGACCAAGTTGTCCTTATCTGCTGTCAGTATGTATTTCTATGTTTCAGTGTCTCGAAGATTTACTGTTATGGTAAGTTCTTAAGTTACTGTACTTTTTCCTGAAGTCCGCCTTTTCTGATGTCTAATAACTTGGTTTTGGTGTTTTCCTTCTTCCTCCCCACGTCCATTCAGAAACGTACCTACTGGTGGTCGTTCTCTCCCAAGGACTTCTCATCCTAGATATTTTGAACTTGGTCCCTGTTCATCAGTACCAGATCAAGATTGCTCTCCCCTGGTGGGTTCTCTGACACCTTGGGTCAGGAATTTATTCTTGTAGCATCTAGGATTGACTGACACCTGGCACAGGATGTGGCAGGAATCTTCCAGTCCACTTTGGGCAGATAGAAGTCCCCCACAATCGCCTCTCCACCCTTGCCAGCAGCCACCCTGATTAAGAACCCCAACTCCTTATCACTTTCCTCCTCTTGGTTAGGCAGTCTGTAAACCACCCAAAGCCTAACCTTCTTTCTCCTCGTGGATTGCAGCTGCACCCACAGTACCTCTGCCTTTGCTTCCTCTCTCATGCATATTATTCCCTCCCTTCCATTGATCAGTACCCCCCTTCCTATTCCCCAGTCTCTTCTGTCCAACTTTTACCTAGAGAGAGAGAGGTTCCAGTCATGGTTTGGAGTAGCCCAGGTTTTATGACCACCGCAATGTCTAAGTTCTTCTCCACCAACATCATCTGCAGGTCATCTAGTTCTTTATTGGAAAAGTGGAGGTTGTACCCTCCTCCCCCACAGGAGTCTTTTCCTTGATTTCTCTGGAGAAACTTTGCAAAAACATAATTTTTAAGACATATTTTAGCTTATAGTTTGTTTACGTTGATATTCGCATCCCTTTTTTCTGTAACTGTGGACACTGACATGAAAACAGGACCATTCTCCCCAAGTCTTCACCTGCTCTGGTTTTTTTTTTTTTTTTGGTTAAACGGAAATGTCCATGCCAGCAAGCCCCACACCTCAGTGTGCCCCCCCCTCCATTAGCATTTTAGTCCACTGTATACAAAATTCCAGTACCTGCTTCTGAAGAAATTTGTATATGGTTGATCCTGCCATCACTCCCATTGGCATTTCAAATGGAGCGCCTCTAGCGGTGCTTTCCACAGTCGTCCACGGTAGACATCAGAGCTGGGAGCAGCTGCGGGAACATATAGTATTAATCTATGGATGGAGCTATTAACAGCTCCAGTTTGCCACTCGGAAGTCTTGGTACTATACCGACACCAAGTATAGAAGTCTGTACTTGGTCTCAGTATAGCACCAAGACCGCTAAGTGGGAAACCAGAGCTGCTAATAGCTCCGTCAATAGGCTAACACTATACATGCTCCTGCGGCTGCTCCCTGGCTCTGACGTCAGCCTTGGGCGATTGTGGGATGCACCGCTAGAGGCGCTCCATTTGAAATGCTGGTGGGAGTGATGGCAGGATCAACCAGATAAAATTTCTTCAGAAGCAGGTACTGGAATTTTGTATACAGTGGATGAAAATGATAATCGGAGGGTGCCCTACACTGAGGTGTTGGGTTGCTGGCATGGATGTTTCCCTTTAACTACGTATTGTCAAATCATGACATGCCTACAATTCCATACAGTGGTCACTATGTATTAGTTTATATTTATTTATTGATGAAGTGAGTCGGAATTGCAAACCTTTGAGTTAGAGACTCTTTTGCAAAGGCTCCACGTCAGGGAGGTACAACACAAGGATACAGGAAATGACAAGTAGATTAGGTACACTTAAAACAAAACAATATTATACAGGATAAAAACTATCCAAGGTCAAGTAAATGCATTATATAATTAATCAGTCAAACAAATCAAGATTGAATCAGGTACATAGTGCCAGACAGAGCCAGGACAAGGAGAAAGTATGGGAAAAAACTGAGGAGGGGAAGAGTGTCAGGGGAAGGGGAGGAGAGGTAGAGGGAAGCAAGAGATAGCCAAAGAGAGTAATAGATGACTAGTGAAGAGGAACAGAGGTAGGCAAAAAGTAAAATTAGAAGCAGTCGCAGGAACAGGATGAAATTATATGTTCCCTAAGGAGAGTTTTGAAAGGGCTAAGTTTGGATTCAGCTGAAGTAGCAGCCAGTAGATAGCTTAACCAAAGGGGAGCATTACAATGGAAAGCCTCGCTGTCCAAGGGAGATCCTACAGCGGGAACCTACATGGATGCTTCGGAAGAACTTCTGGTGGCTCTTGCAATGGGGCAGTTTGAAGGAGATTTAGGAGGCCAGGAGAGGAAAAACGATTGAGATCTTTTGGTGAGCAGACAGGTCTGATATTTTAGCCTGCCATCAAAATTCAGCCAGTTAGACAGACTGTAGAAGTCACAAGTATGGGTGCACCTGACACAGCCCGTGACAAGTTGACATGCTTTATTCAGTGACACTTTAATCCTACGAAGGGCAGTGTGGTCAGGCTCTATAGATAGTAATCCCATAGTCCACGAGGGAGAGGGCGGAGGATGAGACTGCAAGGCGTAAGTGCATCGGGCAGACAGCGCCTATGGCGGTACAGGAGCCCTATTCTAGTGTTTATGGCAGAGCTAAGTAGATGGATATACTCATGGAATGTTAGGGCAGAATAGCGTGCAACTCCAAGATATTTAAAGGAGTTAACTTGATCCAGGTAGGAGTTATGAAGGTTAGGATTTGCAGATATACCATTATGTTTGTTCCGTGGTGAGAGAAGACCATGACCTTAGTTTTTTTTTTTTTTAATCACGACTGTTTGTGCTCCATGCCAGTCAGCCCCATCCGACCGCCCCCCAAGCCCTGTCACCGGAATTACCGTGCTTACCTTGCCCAGCCTGGGAGCGGCACCTGTGGGAGGTCGGTCTCTCATCCGCCGGACGCGTGTTTTCTCCGCCTGGTTTTCTCCCAGGAGCATGCACGTATACGCTGGAGGCAAGATGCGCTTTATGGCCCCGGTTACTGTTCCTTTCCCCACCCCATGGCCTAGTGCCTGTGGCCCCTCTCTGAGCCTGTGCTATCCCAGCCTCCATTGGGGGTCACCATCAGCCAAGGGTGCCATGCTTCCTTCCCAGAGAGCAGAGCTTGCCTGCCAGCAGTTTCATCCAGCCCCCTGCCGACCTCTGGCGCCCTGGGCTTGTTCCTGAACGGGGTCGCCAGCGTGAGTCAAGGTTAGGTGCCAGTGCCTCAACCCTCTACGCCACCAGGCTGGCATGACCTTTGTTTTGTTGTAGTTAAGTACAAGTTTGTGGACAGAGAACCAGTTTCAGCCTCTGAGAATAAATTTTGGAGGGCTAGTTGGAGAGGGGTGCGGTCAGGGTGGCTGCCGAAGAGAACTGCATCATCTGCATAGAGTAGAATTTGTCTGGAGCAGGCCTTGGGAAGAGAATTCAAGAACAAACTGAACAGGAGTGGTCCAAGGATAGAGCCTTGGGGAACACCAGACCCCACTGGGAGACTGGAGGAGAGGGTATTGTTAACACGGGCTTGCTGATACCTATTCTGTAGGTAGTTGGTAAACCAAAAGGAGGCATCCTGAGATGGCCCCAAAGAGAGGAGGGACCTGCTGAGGAGGACGTGGTTTACAGTGTTGAATGTCTTGGGTCTGTGTATACAGACCCAGCTAGGTGTCCTTTGTCAAGAGCCTGGTGAATGGAAGTGATATATTCCAGGACAGCAGAGGTGGTACTGTGGCCCTTCTGGAAACCTTGCTGTTCCGGGCATAGTAGGCTGTGTTTAGTTGGTCATAGAACTGTTCAGCAACTGTTTTTTCAAGAGCCTTGGACAGTGGATGAAGGCTAGAAATGGGACGGTAATTTCCTGGTAGGGTACGGTCAACACCTTTAAAGATGGGCATGACAACGGCAGATTTCTAGCGGGAGGGGAACTGACCAAGACAAAGGGAAAGATTGAAGATTTTCATGATAGGAGATAGGACTGCATTAATAGTCAGATGACGGCACTAAAGGTCTAAGGAATCACCACTATGACATGGTTTACTTACAACCTTCAACAGAAAATATTTGGCCTCGCTGGTAGAAATAGTTCTGAAACGGAAGGAGGGAGGGATGCCCAGGACTCTAGATAAGATGTTTTTTGGATGAGTACTGTACTCTTTAGTTTGAAAGTGAGGTGAGTAAAACCAAATACAGATGCATACAAATGTCTGGAAGGGGTGGAGTGAGGAGTACATATTTAAAAACAATTATGTTTTTGTAGATAAGAATTGCTCAGATACTGACAGTACCCCAGATAATGTTGGCAGGTAGGAGTGATTTTCTCACCAGTTTTAAAACGTGAATAAAACAAGATCATGTTGGCAGGTAGGAGTAATTTACTCACTAGTTTTAAAATAAAAGATTGGAATGTGTACACGTGGTAATCTGTGTTTAAAAAAAAAAAAAAAAAAAAACTCCTATTGATTCACCAGTTATGTTGTGAGGCACTGTTCTATGAAGTGTGGCACATTTACAAATGTTGGGTGAGTACTGGTACTCATTACAACATTTCTGAAGAGTATTTGCTAAAATGAGATTAGTAAAATAGGTTGGTACTCTGCTTATTTGGAACCCTGGGATGTCGCAGTAGGAGGGGCAGGGTTATATTCATGATAAATAAGAGAATAATATCTCCTTTGTGACAGAATGATGTTGGTAAAAGCAGTACAGTTCATGTCATTACCATCTGATTCAAACAATGTATTGAAAACTTCTGTGAATGTGAACATAACTAAAACTGGTACCCTATACATATTTCAGGAAATGCTGTGCATTTTGTTGAAAGAAAACTACACTCTTCCATCTTGTACATTTTTATTTTTTTCCATGTCAACGGCAACTCTTTTCATGTAACTATTAGGGATATATGTGATTGCTTTGGTTTTATTTTACTGTTTGTACTAGTCCCTGTAACTATCCTGGGATGTCTCCGTTTGCTGGTTCTTGAAATCTTATTTGTCCCTGAGAGCTGTAATAGCATTTATTTATTATTTATTTAGCTTTTGTTTACCGGGTAAGTACACTAGACAAGTAGTATGCTTATTTTCAGGAACGACCCGGGAGAGCACAAAACATACAGTATACATACATGGCAACATGGCAACATTGGCGAACATGGTGAACATGGTGTGTCAGCACCCTTTAGACTCCACAGAAACCCTCTCCGCTTAATTAGCATTTAATAAAACAGGCTCAAGCAAGGTGTGAAATACCACATTTAGTTACCTTTTCAAACTATCTGAGTTGTAATACCGCTTAAAGAGAAAGTTGTGACTAATAATATTTCTCCCCTACACATGTAAATGCTTGCCCTCCGGTTAAGAAGATGTATCCCAAAAGTATTTATTTCCTCCTTTGGTTTTCTTTAAAAAAACTTGTAAACCAGCTCCTGGAGCTGGTAAGCAAAACTCACATTTGCAGAGTCCAAGCTGCACCCTCATGCTGGCATGTTTTCTGACGACTGCTCCAGAAGCGCTAGGGTGCTCTACATAGACTAGACTGTGGCCAGTTTTGCAAGTGTTTTATTATCATATTAAGTACTCAATTTGAGAAAGGAAGGTCACCGGTCAGCTAGCAAAGTCCATGTTAGTTGAGCGGTGGCATTCATTCTCGAATTCGATGCCGTTAACTACAACCTCTGCTGTTTCCTTCCAGCCAGTTTCTCAGCTATCTTAACTGTATCCTTTGCTGCATTCAGATCCTCTAGCCTGTTCAGCAACTTTCTCGTGTTACATTTTTACAACCACACACACTTTGTGTAGCACATGTCATTGCTATCCTGTGATCCTGTCAGGATACATTTCAAATTAACACTTCAAGACATCCCTTCAACCTCTCTTATGAATATCTTAATACTTTCTGCTAAACATCCCCTCACAGATATAGACCGGTTCCTATAAATTGTACACCCATCCTTTTATTAAGTCCTTTTCACCCTTCCTTTTAAATCTTCTACTATCCTGTCATAAAATATTTAGAAACAATGCTTTGCAATGTTTGTAACTTCAGCTTCTATTGTTTTAGTTTGCTAATACACCTGAAGCAGGGATCTGTGAGACCCCAAAAGCTTGTGTACTGTACCATTTTTGTACAAGACATATTTTGGTCCAGTAAAAGGTATATGGCTATCCAGTGACTCTGAATTAAAGTCTGAAATGTGTCTTGAAATTATGTTTTTCCAAAGTGCCTCCTGCCATGTCATGGGCTTCTTAAGTTCTGCTCTGACCTGCCAGTGGGAAATGGGAATATTCAGACTTGGAAATCTTGTACACTGCTGTATAGCTGTATAGATATATATCTCCCGTCTAAGTTCTTTGATACAGCATACATCTTGCTGCATTATTCAAAAAGGCTTGGCTCACGAGAATAAACCTTATAGAATGGACTCTGTATGCAGTACGTTTTTATGTTTGTCGTGCGCGCAAGCGCAAATGAACATGTTGATATGAGTTGCTGAGAGGGGTGCCAGCCCAATGCAGAGTGGTGCTCTAGGGGCCAGTCTGTGACAGGCGAATCAGCGGGCAGTGTCCTGATGACACTAGTTTGCTGAGGTGGCTGGTCTCGGCAAACATTTCAGAGGACGGAGCCAATGCAGTAACAGCGCGGCTCTATCCTTTGAAGTGCGAGTCGGGATAACACCAAGCTCTGTTACCTCCCCACCTCCAGTAAGGTGGCACACTGGGAGCCCACCTCAGTTTGGCAAGATAACTTTTTTTTTTTTTTATGTTTTCGAGTTTCTAACACCGGGATGTCCACTCCAGATGTCGAGTGCCCAATCCCCATGATGGTATCCCCAACTATTGTGTCACACAGAGCCCACCCCAATGTGCCTAGTTGCCCTGTTAATGAAGAAAACCATCCCCGGCCTCTCTGGCTTTTTATTTTACTTGTTTTAAAAAAAAAAAAAAGTCCTCATTGTCCTCATCCCCTGCCCCATCCCCACCCTCCCACTGTGCATCCACCTCCCGCACCCCCCTCCCCCAAGGCACACTGCAAGGCCTGCAGTGTGGGGGTGGAATGGCATTAACGTTACGGCCAGCGCTCCAAAGGGACACCCCAGATGCCAGTCAGTCTCTACAAGGTGGGGTGGGGGTGGAAACCGTAGTGCCTCATTAAGGAAGTAAATCAGGGAGGGACAGTTGACGTCACCTATCTTGATTTTAGCAAAGCCTTTGACAACGTCCAACATAGAAGGCTGATTAACAAGATTGGTAGTCTGGCCATGAGGCACACGTGGATAAACTGGGTTAGAAACTGGCTGACGGACAAGAGGCAGAAGGTAGTGATAATAGGATCCAATCCAGGGAGGGGTGACCAGCAGGGTACCTCAGGGATCAGTCCTGTTCAGTGTCTTCATTATAGCCATTGTGGAAGGGCTAGAAGGAAGGTTCTGTCTGCCTGTTTGCAGACAACATCAACATATGTAACAGAGTGATGTGAATACTCCAGAAGGGATGGAGAAAATGAGCAGGTACATGGAGAGCCTTGAAAATGGTTTGAGAAGTGGCAACTGAGGTTCAATGCAAAGAAGTGCAAATAATGCACCTGAGAAGAGAGTAACCTGGGAGAGTTGCAGGATGGGGGAGGTAAAGGAAGAAAGGGACCTAGGAGTTATCAGTTCTGATTACCTAAAGGTGTCAGAGCAGAGCACAAATGTTGCAAGGATGGCCAGTGAAATGCTGGGGTGCATAGGCAGAGGTATCACTAGCAGAATGCATGAGGTGGTGATACCATTGTATAATGCACTAGTGACACCTCACTTACAGTACTGTGTGCAATTCTGGAGGCCACAAAAGCGCAAGGACATTGACAGGGTGAAGGCAGCCCACAGAAAGGCAACCAAGATGGTACAAGACTTGCAACACAGAACATATCAGGAGTGATTAAATGGACCTCAATATGTACTTATTGGAGGAAAGGAGGAGTGGGGGAACATGATGGATGCATTCAGGTACTTCAAGGGCATAAACAAGGTGCAGATGCAGACGTCTTCCAATGCATCAAATGTTCGGCATTGACAAATACTTGTTTTTTATCCTGAAGAACCGAAAACCGTCCATCATTGTCTGCTGTGTAACCGCCCCACCCCCAAGCAGTATACAGACACTGGGGGTGCCCAATCCCCCAGTGTCCTCATTTGTATGTCCATTGTTGCTCGCTGTGTACCCCTCCCAAACAGTATACAGACACTGAGGTGCCCAATCCCCAGTATCCTCATCTGTTCAACAAACTCCCTGAAAAAGAAACTATCCATCGTCCGTTGCACGTTGCCCAACCCCTACCCTCCACTAAGGACCCACCACCCACACACACCCCACCCTTACTTACCTACAGAGTTCCGTTGCCGTAATCTTACTTGGACTGCAGAGCACGTCTTTCTGATACAAAGCCAAACCGCGAACTGAGATAAATGCTTCAGTGTATTTCAATTGAGTTTTTGGCATTAATGTATTTCAATGGTGTTTTCAACTTTGTGTCATAACTTCACCATTTTTAAATATTTTGCCCCAAATTTTCAACATATATTTTCTGGGACCACCTCACTAACAACTTCACTGAAGCAATTTTCAAATATGCCCTCCCCATGACAACAGTGCACATGACGAACATTCGGCATTGACAAATGCTTGTTTGTAGCTGGTTCTGCCAGTTGTTCTTAGAACAAGGGTAAGAAACGTTTGGTGATTTCCCCATAGCAAAGCAATGTAGTGGTTCGGGGATATTGGGACAAGTGGCTGGGTATGCCATACAAACCTCCTTGCCTATAGAGTTTAACCACCCCCAGCGTGCTGCCATAGTACTTGACACAGCTTTTGCTTGGAACACTGTGATCTTACACCATGTTATTTCAAGGAGCTCCTCATATATTGACATCCCCCACCGTCTCCCTCTCTGTGGCCCTTACCAAACACTCCCTGGTATCCAGTGGCACCCTTCCCTCTACTTGTCCCCCTACCCCTTCACAAGTACTCCTTGGCATCCAGTGGTATCTCAGGGGTCTAAATTGGCACCAGCCTCTTAGCCAAATGTTGGTAGCTTTTGTGTTGGGCTAGTACAAATTTCCTTTAACTACCCCTGCTGGCTTGTACTGGAGAAGGTAACATTTCAGTAAGTAATATAGCTGGACCAGTGCAAATCTGTGGGGCCACTGGATTTTCCCAGGTACTAGCCCTGCTTGCTAGGGGCTTCAGAATTTCATTTCGACCCCTGCACCCCCTACCCTGGCCCCGTGATGGTGGTCCTCTCAGACCCTCTGCTCACCTCTTTTGCTGGCTGCCATGTGACTCAGACAGACTAGTAGATGATACAGTACAAGCCACTTAATCGGGACACGGTTAATGGAGATGTCCACTTTATTGGAAATGATTAAGTGGCTATGTATTTCTATGTAGGCGGCTTTCAGTTTGTAGGGACGAGGATGCCGACCAATGGGACGATTCATTCCCACTGTCACATGCTGCAACTGTTACTGTGAATGGTTCCGAGTTTGGGCCTGAGTAGCTGATAATGAGATACTTTCTGTTTTTCACCTGCTTGTGGAATGAAGATCCATACATATTCTCCCACGTATAGTACAGCTTCCCCAAATATACCCCCCTCTACAGTCCCCCGTAAGTGTACCTGCTGCTGCCTAGCCCCTGTGATTGAACAAACCACAGCACACGGACTAGTTGCATGCCATTTCCTTTTCCTTTTTTAGTCCACAACCGGTAGGCCACACTGGAAAAAAAAAAAACACAACCTGCATCTGTCTTGAATAGCATGTGGACACTTGCGTACCTGTACAAATTATGAAACTTACATTCAGTGTCAAGAATACACAGACTTGTCTTGTGTTGTGTGCTGCCATTAGTTTTCAGCAAGGAGAGCTGGGGGCAGACCATGCAGCAGACTGGGACAGACCACACTGACAAGAAGAATGCGAATAACAACATTTATTTATTCATTGAAATGAGTTTTCCAGGAAAGGCACACTGAGCAACAAGATGCACGTCTCCAGTGCGACCTGGGGGAGGGTGCAGGGGTTGGATAACACAGGTCATCAACTGAGCAAATAGCATATGGATACAACTGCATTAAACTACAAGCAACAACACGTGGAGTACATTGGGTATTGTATGGAGCATATAACAATTACCTGACATATAGCAGCAATGCAAGGGAAAACTTTAGCACACAGTAATATGCAGGTATAAGCAACAGGAGACATAGAACACATGATAGTGCAGGACAAAAGTGCATAGGTTGGGACTATATGCTAGCATTTATAGCAAAGCTAAGGCCGCTGGTTGGGCAGTGGGGAGGGGAGCAATTGGCGCATGGCCGAATCTGGTACAGGAGCAATTAGTGGTAAGGAAGTTAGTTATGGTAGTAGAAAGAGAGTGGGCAGAGGAGGAATGACGAATTTGAGGTGGGAGATCATTTCACAGCTTGGGTAACTGGTGTGAGAAGGCGACTTGCCCTGCAGTTGTCTTCTGCCTAGGGATTGATAGTTGGCGGTAGTCGCAGGATCAAGATAATGGGCGGGGAGGGGCAGCTGAGTGCATGGAGGAGAGGTAGGAAGGGATGGTGCCAAGCTGTAGGTTAGATGCATATTTAGCACAGTGTGAAATGCAGCGGTTTCCGAGGGACGGTAGTGCCAGGGAACGGTAGAGGTCGCAGTGGTGGGTAAGGGGTGAGGCATCGAGAGCAAAGCGTCAGAAAGCTTTAAAAAGTGTGTCCGGCTTAGACTGGGTGGACTTGGGGGGCTGCACCTTAAATAATGTCACAGTAATCAAAGGAAGGAAGTATCATCTTCTGGACCAGTTCATGTCGGACGGGGAGGGAGGCTACTGCAGTTCCTATAAAGTGCACTGAGCATGGGGTGTAGTTTTTTTTTTTTTTTTTAAATGTCAGCGATGTGGTCTGAGAAGGAAAGATGGTAGTCGAGCCATACCCCCAAGTAGCGGAATGAGGAGACATCTTCAAGTTTTTGACCATCCAGGGTGTGGAAAAAGGGAAGGGATGGGAGTCTGGACAGGCGTTGTCGTGTGCCAAAAGTGATTGTGACAGTTTTTTTATATTTAGGGAGAGCTGGTGAAAGCTGAACCATTGCTGTACTTTGTTGAAGTCTGCTTGGAGGATCGTTTGTACCACTTCAGGGTAGGAGCCTGAGGAGAAGAGTACAGTGTCATCTGCATACATGTGGATTGAGGTAGTACAGCAGATGTAAGTCATTTAGGAATATAGAGAACAGTATGGGTCCCAGAACTGACCCCTGGGGGACACCGGTAGTTAAGGGAAGGGGGGAGGAGATAGCATTTGCGACTCTAACAGACTGGGTTCTGCCAGAGAGGTAAGATCTGAACCAGTTGGTGGCAGCAACAGAGAGGCCTGATTCAGCGAAACAAGAGAGCAGTATGGGGTGGAGACGGTGTTGAAGGCTTTCGCAAGGTCGATGAAGATGGTTGAGGTGATAGCCCACTGTCCATACCAGTCAAGATGGAGTCAATAAGCCTTGTCAGGGAGGATGAGGGAGTGTCCCTTTCTGAAACCTGACTGGTAGGGTGTGAAGAAATTAGAGTCGGTGAGGAAGGAAGGAAGGAAGTTGGGTGAGCACAAGGTGCTGTTGTAGTTTTGCTAGTACTGGGAGGAGGGAAATAGGGCGGTAGTTGGAGGGGGAGGTGTGGGTACCTCCTTTTGGGAGGGGGATGACAGTGGCGTGCTTCTATGCTTGGGGGATGGCAGTGGCGGCAAAGGATTGGTTTGAGTTTGGCATGCGGAGTTGCTATGGTGGTGGCAGAGAGGTAGAGGAGTTTAGGGTCCAAGCCATCTGGGGATTTGCGTTTTGAAGGGTTGAGAGAAAGTCATGCATAGCGAGGCCTAGTCAGGTTCATTACGTCTGTAGAGTGTGCGATAGGTGCAGGGTTTGGCAGGGCATAAAGAAGAGTGGCAGCACAAGTGGAGAAATATATTTTGAACTCTGTAGTGACTGCTGTTGGCTCAGCAAGAATGGAGTTGTTAATATTTAGAATTGGAGTGGATTGGCAGCTGGTGGGGTGAAGAGGAGTGAATGATCTTCCAGAATTTTGAGGGGTTATTTAGAGTTGGACTGTAGGGAGTTGCTGAAGTACTCCGCTTAGCTAGGCGAGTGGCTCTGGTACACTTGTTTCGGAGCATGCGGTATGCGGAGAGTTGTTGTGGGAGGCATGAGGATTTATGCATTTTCCAGGCTTTGTCATGGGCGGTTTGACATACAATCAGTTCTTGGGTGATCCATGGCATGTGGTTGCCTCATACCCTTGTACATCACAGTGGGGCATGTTTGTCCCAGACGCTGAGGAAAGTGTCTTTAAAGTGGAGAAAGGCATTGTCAATGGAGTCCATAATAGGGGCAAGGGCCCAGTTTGCTAATGCAAGGTAGTCTAACATCAGGGCGAGATTGAGGGGTTTGAAGGAGCACCGGACTAGAAATTTAGGGGGGGATTTTGAATAGTGGATTTTGCGCACTAAGAAAGTAACGTGGTGGTCACTGAGGAAGTCGGGAAGAATGCCGGCATTTATGACCCAGCGAGGGTATATGGTAAGAGCCCAATGGAGGAGTGAGTGGTTACAAGATTTTAGGTTAAGCCGGGTGGGCTCAGTAATGATTTGAGAGAGGTTTAGTGCAGCAATTTCAGTCCTGGTTTTGTTGAGGGCAGGAGCTAGCCAGTTGTGGTTTAGATTGCCCATAATATAAAGTCTCCTGTCGGGGTTAGGCAGGAGATTTGCTTTGAGGAGGTTGATGACAGCAGAGGATGGTGTACCAGGTCAGCAGTATATTCCTGCAGTGTAGATTGGTAGCGAGAAGGAGTGTCGGGTGCGTGAAATTAATTCATAGATTTTAGGTTCAGACTTGGCTAGGATAACCGAATAGTGCAAGTCCGAGTTGACGTAGATGGCAACTCCACCGCTTCTTGTGGCTCTGTTCTGGCGGGCCAGAGTGTAGCCTGGGATGGCGACAGAGGAGTTGCTAATGCTTTTTGTGAGCCAGGTTTTGGACAAGGTGAGGATATCTGGAGCATAGTGGGCAGTAAGTACCTAGAGGGAGTTAAGTTTATGGACTAGGCTTCTTATATTTAGGTGTAGGGAGGCGCAGGCCACGTGAGAGAGAGAGTCACCAGGGAGACGTGAGGAAGTGTCCGATGGAAAACACTATTTTTAAGCGAAAAAGATGTTTCAGGACTAGAGGGCATGGGATGAAGTTGGAGGGAGGACGATTCAGAGGAAACATGAGAAAGAATTTCTTCACAGAACGGGTGGTGGACAAGTGGAACACCCTGCCAGAGGAAGTGGTGGGGGCTGAAACAATCACGGGATTTAAGAATGCATGGGATAGACATAAAGGAATTCTAGAGGTCAGGGTAAGGGGAAATAGACTTCTAGGAAAACAAACTGAACTTACAGCTCAAATGGCAGACTCAGGTGGGCCTATAGGCCTCATTCGCCGACACACTGTTCATGTATCTATGTATCTATGTAGGAGGGGGGCTTGCAGCGATTGAGGGTGTGTATAGTTTGGGGGCCGTTGTTTGGGTGGATGTCACCTGCGGCAAGGAGCAGGAGCACAAGAAATAGGTAGTGGGCGAATAGCTGTATGTGATTGACGGTGAGCGGACGTCTCTTAGAAGGCTTGGGTGATTATTTGGAGCTGGGCAAGGGGGGAGTAGTTGAAAAGTAAACCAGGAGAGTGATGGGACGAAGAGAAAAGGGCTGGGACGTGTGGCCGAGTGAATCCAGGCTTGAGTGAAAGGGAGAGTGGACGCTGGAGTGGGAAGCCCAGTGAGCTTGAGCAGGAAAACGGGGGCATGGGAGAGGTGGGTGGCATGTTGGAGAGGAGGGCAGGAGGAGAAGAAAACATGGATGAGCAGTGCAGGAAGCCTAGTAGTTGGGCCATGGCATGGATCTTCCAGTTGTTTTACCAGGTGAGATCTAGCGCTAGGAAAGCCTGTGAACTGTTGTGGCAACTTAGAGGGACAGGCATAGAGGGCCAAGAAAATGAGTGGTTCTGGGGAGGATGGAGGACCAGTTAAAATTAAGGCCTAGATAACCAGTGAGGCATGGCTGGCAATAGTCTGTAGGAGTGAGCTGGAAAGCCGGGCTGGGGTTTATGTGTATTTAATCAGAACCTGGTGGGGAGGGTGGGCCGAAAAATCAGCAGTTAGGGCTCCCTTCCTGGAGGTAATCAGTCTGAGGGCAAGTCCGTACCTGCGCTTCTGTGAGGGGCTGGTGGCTTCTCACCTGGACTGCAGGTGGCAGTCTGGCAGGTCGGGTTCGTCAGAGAACCACTGCTGTGGCTCTCAGACTACCTGAAAGGAGAAGGCAGAGGTGAATTGATTAAGAAAGTCAGAGGAGGTGGGGCTGTTTGTGGAGCTAAAAAGAAATACATACTGGCTTAAAAGGGGGTTGTTGCAGACCAAAATGTTAGGCAAGGTGCCTCAAAGTCTGAGAGAGCACTAACGGGCTATTTAAAACACAGTGCTAGAGTAAAAAGGTGAAGGGGGGGTTCAAAGGCCTGAGCTGAGATCGCTACTGGTCTTATGAGCAACACAATACAGGCATTTACATTAAATCAGAAAACTTCAGCTATAAAATGCAAGCAAGACAGTTTTAACAGAAAACATAATCTTGCACAATATAATGAAGTATTAACAGTGCAGAGCTATATGGAGCCAATCGGAGTGCTCCTGGGGCTGACTGCAGCCAGTGGGTCACAGCAGTAACAGACTCTGGATTTAAACCCAGAGGCAAATGTCCTCATGTTTAAAAAAAAAAAAAAAAAATCAGCAGCTAGGGCTCCCTTCCTGGAGGTAATCAGTCCCTGAGGACAAGCTTGTACCTGCGTTTCTGTGAGGGGCTGCTGGCTTCACACCTGGACTGCGGGTGACAATCTGGCCGGTCAGTCAGACTTCAGAGCCTATTGCGTGCAGGTATTGTACTGTGCAGCATTGTACCATCAGCAGTTTTGGGGGGTAATAAAATGACTGTTGTCAGTACCGTGGATTGGTTTGTTAGCATTGCACAGGCAGCAGTACATAGAGTAGCAGTAGCAGCAGCAGCTGGACAATGGAAAAGATTGTCTACGGGTAATTGAGATGGCTGCTTAATTGGGACTAAAAAGCCACCCACTGGGGTGTCCCAATTAAACGGCTTCTACTTTATACTAGCGAGTAAATCGATATAGCATTTGTGAGACTACTCTGAAAATCACAGAAGTGCTTTGCTTAGTGTACATCACACACACACACACACACACACACAAATATTATTACATAATAGCTGTTATATTGATATACTCAGGGCTCCAGATCAGGTGCTTACAGGGCTGAAACACACCTGAAAATGGCATTTACGGCTCTGTTTTTATCACATAAGCATATGAAATATGCCTGTATATGCCATTTTTATGTCATTGGTGTGCCGTTGTTTCTGTTCCTCACTTGCATTTGTCAGTAAACAGAGTTTCGGCCAGCCAGCTGAACATTTTTTCTAGGGACATGGTTATGTTGTTCATCCACACTTATTGGCAGGTATCCTTGCCGCCTTAAATCTTGCCGGAAGGTCTTCAAGCTGGCTCCTCCCACCCACCCGGGTGGTAAAACTCTCGGCTCCGCCCCATGACGCCAGATCTTCCTTACCGCTTGGAAGCTCAGGTTCCCTCCTTAACACTCTGTGTATAAGACTGGTTCCTAATTCTTCGGTTTACCCGAAATAAAGTTTAAGGTTTTCAAGACTTCGGTCAATTATTTCCCTCGCGGCTGCCATGGACAAATCGACTCCCGGTTTTCGGAGGTGCCCATGCGGGCAGAAGATGTCTCGGACGGATCCGCACTCCACGTGCATCTACTGCTTAGGCCTTGAGCACGACCCGCAGGCCTGCGACCTGTGCTCTTCCTTCTTGGTCTACGTCCTGGAGGACCGCGCCGCCCGTTTACAACTTGGGCGCCGAAACGCTACCGCGGTGAAGTCGGCGAGGCCCGCTTGGCGTGTCCGTGGCGGCTGGCTCGGCAGAACAGCTCGAACAGATGATCGCCTCTGAGGAGGCGGGCGCAGGTCCGATTCGCCTCTCTCCTCGGCCGCGGCCTTTATCCCGCCTCCTGGGATCCTCCTATTCAGTTTCTTTTAAGGAGCTCTGCCAGTCCCTTTCCACCAAGGGAGAGGGGCCATCAGGACTTTCCTCTCGGTCCAAGAAGGACTCTAAAGGTAAGTCCCTCCGTCGACGCACTTGGGAGCGGGAGAGGTCCCCCTCCCCAGGTAGTCGACCCTCGACTTTGGTCGATCCTTCGGCTTCGGCCATTGGCTTCACGGCGTCCCCGTCAGGTCAGTTGACCGAGACACCCGTCGACGCAGTCGAGATTTTTCTCGACCCATCAGACGGGTTATCGACCGGTGAAGCCGACAACCCTCACTCCCCGGTTCCCCCGGCGGAGATCAAGGTTACCCTGGACTTGCCTGTGCCTCTGGTTCCGGGGTCCACGGTCGAAACTGCCGAGCTGAGGGGAGAGTGGGTCTCCCCCACCCTGCCCCAGAACCCTCCTCGGAAACGCCGAGGTTCTCGGTCTCTGTCTCTGACATCTTCACGGTCCAGCCGATCCCGCCGACATAAGCGGTCTCAGTACCGTAGTAAGCGGCATCGCCGCTCGTCCTCGTCTCTTCTTGATCTAGGAGAGGCTTCATGCAAGTTGCATCGGTGCTACAGGACCATGTGGCAACAGCTCCTTCTGTCCGGGAGCAAGCAGACGTTGTCGCCTTCCTCGGCCATCAAGTGGCTGTCACTGGAGCGGCCGAAGCAACCCCTCGCCCTAGCCGAGGCACCTGCCCCCGGGCCTGTTGCTTGACCGAAACTGGCTGCCCCACCGATTCTGGTGGAACCTCCGCCTCCACAGCAGAAATTTGGGGCCCCGACCAAGAATTCTCGGTTGGGCCAGGGCCTGCCCCATAGGCTGTCTGTGACCTCACTCCCGACCGCCCTCGGCAGGTGGAGAGTGGCTCAGGCCCAAGCAGCTGCTCTTTGCGGACTCTGCCTGAGTCGACGACGATTCCTCCCTGTTCTCCAGGCAGGTTGACCTGGAGTTCTCGAGGTCAGTCGCTGGACAATAGCCCATCGTCCTTCGACGGGTTTGCTTAGGCTCATCTCGAGTCCACGGGATGCAGCTCGAGCCCGTATCCAAGCGGGCCAAGTATCCCCTAACGGAGATATTGAACCGAGGGGATTCTCCCACGGAGGCCTTTCCAGTGGCCGAGGCCATTGTCGGCCCGGCCTTGGAGCTCTGGCAGCGTCCTGCTTCCTGCCCTGCGCCTTCGGCCAGGATGGCGAGGAAGCACGGTCCCTACCGGTTCCCTGTCCGGTTTTCAGAACACCTCTCAGCCGAGGGGTTGGTTACCGACAGCCTCTTCTGGCATGCCGGAAGCGCCAGGGACATGGACAAGACTCCCGACAAGGAGTCCAAGAAGTTGTACTACGCCTAGCGCAAAGTCTACGCTGCGTCCTCCCTTGGCCTTCATCAGGCCAGCTTGGCCGTGCTGATGGCACACTTCTCTCACGCCCTGTTGGGCTCCCTGGACGAGGTAGTCTCTCATCTCCCGGCTGACCTGCAGACCACGGTCAAGCAGGTGTGGGACCAGGGCAGGGCAGTGGTCAAGCAGCAACGTCAGACTGCTCTGGACATCGGCGACTCATGTGCCAGGTCAGTCGCGGCCGCGAGTGGCCATGCGCGCCGTCGGGCATGGCTGAGGATATCCACCTTCACAGCGGATACCCAGCACAAGTTGGCGGATGTCCCCTTCTTGGGGCCCGACCTCTTCGACCATGGAGTGGAGGGTCACCTCCAGAGGATCGAAAAGTCCAGTGCCACTCTGGACTCGGTTTCCTCCGCCCAGAGGGACAAGGGCCACAGACCGCAACCCAAGCCCTTTCGTCCGTCTGCGCCCACGGCACGTCCGGCCCAGCAGCATCAGGGCCAGCAGGCTCGCACTTGGCATCCCAAAGCCAAGCCTGCGGCTTCCTTTTCCAGGAAGCAGGGAGGCAAAGGCCCAGGAGGTTCCTCAGCCGGTCCCTCCTCCAAGCCTGCCCAGTGACGGGTTGAGGGGTGTCGCCCCAACCTCGTCACTCCACCCTGGGTTCCCCCCGTGGGGGGACGGCTCCGCCACTTCCTTTCCGCCTGGTCCGCTATCACCACAGACCGGTGGGTGCTGGAAGTGGTAGGAAAGGGCCTGCCTCTGGAGTTCAAGCAGGCCCGCCCCTCGAGCCGTTGGCCCCGGGCCTCGGGTCCGCAGCCTCGCTGTCTGCTCGCCGAGCCGACATCGCTCTGCTCCTCGAAAGAGGTGATCAGAGAGGTGGCGGACCCTCCCTCAGACCCGGTGTTTGTGTCCAGGTACTTCCTGGTCCCAAAACGGACGGGGGGCTGGCGCCCATTCTCGACCTGCACGACCTAAACAAGTTCCTAAGGTCTCGGACCTTCAGGATGGTCACTCTGGCTCAGATAATACCATCCCTGGAACGAGGCGTGTGGTTCTGTTCTCTGGACCTACAGGATGCATTCTTTCACGTCCCTATCCGTCCGTCTCACCAGAGATTCCTTCACTTTCGAGCGGAGGGATCCCTTTACGAGTTCCGAGCCATGCCCTTCGGCCTTTCTCTTGCTCCCAGGGTCTTCACCAAATGCATGGCAGTGGTGACAGCATTCTTGTGGCGCGAGGGTCCGGGTGTACCCTTACCTGGACGATTGGCTGATAGCAGCCCCCTCCAGACAGGAGGTGGAGCGGTCCAGAGATCTGGCCCTCCAGGTTTGCTCTCAGATCGGCCTTCTCATCAACGAGGCCAAGTTGGAACTCGGACCAAGCAGGTGATTTCATTTCATCGGGCAGAGCTCGACTCTCTTCGAGGCGAGCGACGGCTGCGGTGGACAGGGCCGAGGTTCTTTCCTCCTTTGCCCAATCATTTCTGGTTGGGCAATCGCGCCTGCCGGGACTTCCTGCGCCTCCTGGGTCTCATGGCAGCCTGCACCAGCGTGGTCCATTGGGCCTGCTGGCACATTCGTCCCCTGCAGTGGGATTGGCCAGCCAGTGGTCACAGCGCTGCGATCCATTGGACCAGCTAGTGACAGTGACCCAGGGGATGTGGAACTCTCTCCAGTGGTGGATTTTTCCCGCTCATCTGCAGGAGGGTATCCCATTTGTCCGCCCAGAGCCGACGGTCACTCTAACGACCGATGCCTCTCTGATGGATTGAGGTGCCCATCTGGGGGAGCTCAGAGCGCACGGCCTCTGGTCCCCTCAGGAGTCTCGATGCCACATCAACCTGCTGGAGCTTCGAGTGGTCCTACTAGTCCTCACCGCCTTCGCTCCATTTGTACGAGGTCAAGTGGTCCAGGTCCAGACGGACAACTAAACCACTAGGGTGGACGTGCTCCTTGCCTCTGTGCAAGGAAGCTCTCTGCACTTGGTCTCTCATGGGCAGACTGGAGGCGGATCTCCTAGCCATTCATGTGGCGGGAGCCTCCAACACTCTGGCCGACGCCCTAAGCCGGATAGGTGCTGCATCTCACGAGTGGTCTCTCCTGCCGGAGGTAGTGCACAATCTGTTCTCCCACTGGGGCACACCTCAGGTGGACCTGTTTGCCTCCAGGGAGAATGCAAAGCTGAGGCTGTTTCATGCCCGCCCCCCTCACCAGGGCTTGCTGCAGCGGGATGCCTTCTCGAGGTCGTGGACCCCGGGCCTCTTCGCCTTTCCCCCATTTCCCTTGATCCACAGGTGCTGCTCAAGGCGAGGAGGGACAAGACGAGGTGATTCTGGTAGCCCCAGACTGGCCCCATCAGTTCTGGTATCCAGATCTCCTCAGCCTCAGCTGCAGGCTCCTGAGGCGCCTTCCAGCCCGCCCAGACCTGATCTCAGTCAACAAGGGGAAGGTACTCCACCCAGACCTTCAATCCCTGCACCTGACGGCCTGGTTCCTAGCGGATAGAGTTCCAGGCCTTGGGTTTTTCCGACGAGGTCCTCAATGTTGTTGAGGCATCCCGTAAAGAGTCGACCAGAAAATGCTGTGCCTTAAAATGGAAGAGATTCTCCATTTGGCGTCAGGATAAGGGGCTGGACCTTTCTTCCTGTTCCCTGGCCAGCATTCTGGACTGCCTGTGGTCCCTTTCTCAGCTAGGGCTTCGGTCAACGACCCTTAAGGTGCACCTGGCAGCCATCTCTGCTTACTGGGCGTGGGCCGGAAAACAGTCAGTGGCGCAGGAGAAGGTGGTCGGGTGCTTTTTCAAAGGCCTTGATCACATATCCCCTCTGGTGCGAGAACCTTCACCTCCATGGGATCTACTGCTGGTATTGGCTAAGCTCATGGGCAATCTATTCGAACCGATGCACAGGTGTGACATCTCTCACCTGTCATGGAAGACCGCCTTCTTGGCGGCTATCACGTCAGCTAGAAGGATGGGAGAGCTCCAGGCACTTTTCATAGAGTATCCTTATCTGGTATTCCACAGGGACCAGGTTGTCCTGCGCCCCCACCCGAAATTCCTTCCGAAGGTGGTGTCGGAGTTTCACCTTAACCAGGTGTTGACTCTGCCGGTGTTCTACCCCAATCACACCTCGGAGGCCGAAATATAGGCTCCATACTCTGGACCCTAGAAGAGCGCTCTTATTATAAGGAGCAGACGGCTGAAGTTCGGGAGAGGTTCGCCACCGGTTTGTCACCTACGCTGAAGCCGCACCTGGCAGACTTGCAGCCAAGCGGACGATAGGCAGGTGGGTCACCTTCTGCATTGATCTCTGCTACAGGTTGGCGGGCATGGAGCCTCCCAAAGGGATAAGAGCTCATTCTACCCGCCATACCGCTGCATTGGTGGCTGCTTCCAGGGATGTCCCTATCCACGAAATCTGCAGGGCTGCTATCTGGAAGTCAGCACACACCTTCATTACCACTACCACATCGACCTCGAGTCACGCCTGGGATGCTGGTTTTGGGACCTCGGTTTTCAGTCCTTATTCTCTAAGTAGGGGTGCACACCTTGCCTCCTCCTCCCAGAGAACTGCTAGGAGTCTGCCAATAGTGTGGATTGAACAAGATATCACATCCCTAGAAATACAGGTTACTCACCTGTAACAGGAGTTCTAGGAGTGGTATATATTGTTCATCCACACAGCCCACCTGACCTCCCCGGCTTTGACGCACAACCTGGCTTCCAGTGGGCTAGATGGGGCGGAGCCGAGAGTTTTACCACCCGGGTGGGTGGAAGGAGCCAGCTTGAAGACCTTCCGGCAAGATTTAAAGCGGCAAGGAACCTGCCAATAAGTGTGGATGAACAACATATACCACTCCTAGAACTCCTGTTACAGGTGAGTAACCTGTATTTATTGCCGCATCATCCAGCCTCCCTTAGACTGTGATCAAGCAGCGGCTTGCTCTGTCCCATCTTCTCAAAGGAGAGCCATTGCCGGCCTGGTAGAGCTGAGAGTTAAGGCGCTGAACGTCACACCGGTGACCCAGATTCAGGAATGAGCTCGGGTCACTGGGGGTTGGCAGGGGCAAGAGAGGATCGAGCATCCAGAGGACTGCTCTCTCCTCTTGGGGGAGAGAGGATATGTCATTCAGCTTGTTGACTGCCCTTTGGAGATGGCTGGAGGGCAGTATGGGTCAGGAGGCACACACATATGTCATGACATCTGGGGATGAGGGTACGGGAGAAAACAGGAAAATTGGAGCCCTGGCAGGCTCAATGATGGTTCCCAGTCTCCATGGCGGTTGGCCCTGGTGATCTGGATTGTGTCTCTAGTGGGGAGGGAGTACCAGTCCCCTCTGTTCTGGCCCCGTGGCGGGGGTCTGTACAGGGCCAGCAATACAGGGACGTCGGGAGCCGGAAGGGTAAATCTCCTTATGAGGGGAGGCTGCAGCTCCAGCCAGGAGCCCCCCAGAGGGATAGAAAAATCTGAATGAAAAGGAGAGCCATCAGTGGATGCTCAGTCCTCCTTCATGCAGTCCTCATTCAAGTGACCAAGGTCTGTACCTAAGTTGGTTTACCAGCATAATGACAGGTGAGGAGCTCAGGCCCCCAAAACTCCATGCCACATGGTCAGCATTGCATTTCTTATTTTTAGGGAAAATACTAAAAATCTGATAGGAGGATGGTGGTGAATACGGAATCATGGTTTTACCTGGAAGGGGATGCGCTGCTGGTAAAGCAAGCTGAGGTGCTTTACCACTGTATGTCGCGGTATATTGTGCTACATGATAACCGCGATAATGTTTTTTTACAACGATAAGTTATTGTCGGTGGCATTTATCGTGATATATTGTCATATTGGGTTATCGTGGCATCCCTACATCAGACATAAGGTTTTCAGAACTTTTTTTGAAGTCATGCTCTCAGTGCCATGCCTCCAATGGTTGTGTGTTTTGGAACAGGGGAGGAGGAGGAGGAAGAGGAGGAGGAAGAGCTGTTGTACTCTCTGCCACATTTGTTGCCTTATGTTGAGCAGTGACTTCCAGCATATGCTGCCTTTTGAAAGGTCCTCTCCAACATAGCCACCGACCCCCCCCCCCCTTCCCAATATCACCCAAATATAGAGGCTGTGCATGTATTTGAGATTTGAGGGGTAGGTGTGTGTGTGTGGGTGGTGGGTGTGTGTGTGTGTGTGTGTGTGTGTGTGACTGCACGGGCAGGATATTTTTGTTGGTTCCCTCTATAGGCCACTGAAGAGGTGGATTGTAAAGATGCAAACGCAGTATCACAACTTGATTTAGTATGTTTTATTTATGTATAGAAAAAAATAGGTTATTTTGAAAAATGAACTCATCAGTCTACATCGTCGAGTCAGTTATACTTCTCTGAAATTGGATTTGCTCACCTCACTTTAAAAATGAGGAGCACAATACTCACCCCCCATAAAAATCTTATCTGGAGCCCCAGGTATAGTAGTTTGCATGAGTCAAACATTGTGTGGCCATGGAGGTAAACAGAGAATTTCACTGACCGCATTCCCGGGTCTGAGGTGGGAGTGCGGGGTGCTACTAGACACCAGTGAGAACTTTCAGGGATGATGGAGGAAGAGAAGGGAGGTGCTGCTGGATACGGGGAATACAACAAAGTTCCTGCGTCAAAGGCAGCCATTCTTGTCCCTCACAGGAGAAGTGAGGAAACAAAAAGGGCCCGCTGTCACTGCCGGCCATTCAGGTCTCCACTCAGGAGTAGCGGCAACACAGCAAGAGGGCCAGTAGTCAAGATTGGCTATCCTGGTCTCCCCACATGAGCACAACAAAGGGCCTGTCACTACGGCCACCCACAGGAGCAGTGGGGGCACAACAGTCGGCCCACCATCACAGCTGGCCATCCTGGTTTCCCCTCAGGAACACTAGGGATACAACAGAGGGCTCTTCTTAGTGGCCGCCATCCTGCTCCCCAACAAAAGGCCCACTGTTGGCACTGTCCATCTTGGCCCCCCCATGGGAACTGCATGTGCAGTGTGCACAGCACAAGGTTTCTGTCACTGGCAGCAGTTCACTCCACACAGAACCAGCTACTGTTCTTCCTTTGCTGTATTTTCTTTGCTGCTGCTCATCTGGGCTCTTAATGTCTTCCCCAGTACTACCACCTCTAAGACGGGGGAAAAAAATATTTTGTAGGTACTATATCTTAAAGAGCCCTACTGATGCTTTTGTTACCCCCCCCTCAGGATGAAAGAGTCACTGCAGGGGTCGACCTTAGCGTTATTTACTGGCCCGGGGCGTAGTACAAACTGCCTCGGGCCAGTGCGATCGTCTCCTGACTTTCCTGACTTGGCTGGTGCAATCTAGCCATTATTTGCTAATGGCCTCTTAAGGGAACTGTAAGAGATTGATGTTTTCCCGGATTTGTTTTCTCACACACACATACATTTTATTTAAAAAGACGCTCTGCTTGCATTCTGGCTGGGCCCATCACTAATCTGTAATTTCATACTAACATACTAAAATGCCAGCAGAATAGGCCTAGCAGTCTCTTGAGTCTGCTCGATTTTCAGCACCCGCACTGAGGGCAGATTTTGTGTCCCCTTGGCTATACTGTCGCCAGTCCCAGATATTCAACCTGTATTGGGCCTGGACAGATTTATCTTCCCCATACCTGTCCCATCCCCTTGTAAACCCGTCCACGTCTCCACCTCTACCAGCTCCCCTCCACTGCCCTTTTAGTGAAATAACATCTCCTCCTCTCCCTCTGAGCCTGCCCCACTTCCAGCTTACACCTGTGACCTCTCGTTGCCCCACCTCCTTCCTTTTGGAGCACCCTGACTGGGCCCCTTTATTGATCCCTTTCATATACTTAAGACCTCTATCATGTTCTCCCCCATCCTCCTCCTCCTCCAGGGTATACATTTGAGCTCCTTGAGCCTTCCTCATAGGTACTCTCCCCAGGCCCTAGATCATTTTGGTTGTCCTCCTTTGGACCCTCTCTAGGAGTGTAATGTCCCTCTTTAAATGTGGTCTCCAAAACTGTACACAGTACTCGAGGTGTGGCCTAACCAAGCAGTTGTACAGTGGAAGGATCACTTCTGCCTTTCTGGAGGTAATCCCCCTGGCGATGCATCCCAGCATCATAGTTGCCCTTGCCACTGCCCTCCTACAGGTCTCTGAATTGTTCATTTTGACATCTGCCACTACCCCCAGGTCCCTCTCATCCTCCGTAACTTGAATCATGTCTCCTCCCAGGGTATACCCCTAGCCTGGATTTCTGACTCCCAGGTGCAGAACCTTGCACTTCCCCTCACTGAGTTTTAGATCTTACTTCGAGAGGGCTCTTGCAGTAGGTAATTACATATAGGACTGAAGCCGGCAGGCATCAGGACCCCACGGAATCATTTCTAGCTAGCGGTCTCTGGTGGGGGACCGCCCCCACGTCAGGTGACTGGCATCAGACTACGTCGGTATAAAGGGGCGGTCCCTCATGCCCGCCTTCCAGTTCTTTTCTGCCGTTAGCTTGTGAAAGCGCCTCACGGTTAAGTTCATTGCTTTGTCGGTATTATTACTGCTCTTTTTCAATTTTCTCGTCAGAATCCCTTCAGCATCTGCCTTGTATGTCGTCCCCTATTCCATCAGAGCTTAAAAATAAGTGTGATTCTTGTGGTGCCCAGCTCCTGCACAAGGACGGACGCTCCCAGTGCCTCTTCTGTTTAGACCTGGATCACCCCGTGGAGAAGTGCCAGCACGTCCAGCAGTTTAACGTTGCCACCCTTAAACGGCGGCAGCAGTCCCTGGAGGACCACATTCCGAACAAGATGTCCTCCATGGAGAAGGAGCTGCAGAAGCTTCGGCAGGGCTCTACTTCCCCTGAGTGTCACTGCAAAAGGAGAAGCACCGGGACTCCTCTTCCACGGTCACTGCAACTCCGGTCGGAGTCGCCGTGCTGAAGGTACTGCTCATCGACGGCCGTCTTGGAGGCTTCTAAGGTGGCGTCGTCCCTTCTTTCGGGCTCACGCTCTGGCCCATCGGGAGCCTGTAGGTCAATGGAGGTAGCCGCACCCGGGAAGACTGTCACCATGCGGCCTTCTGGGTTGAGCGGCTCTGGTAAGCCGGACATCGGTGCTCGCGCTCGCTCCCGGACAAGGTCGCTTGGGTACCCGACCCTTGAGGCAGTGCACAGCCTCAAATGCCCACCAGGCCGCTCCTCCCTGGTGGCCTTCGGGTATTGGTTCCGATAAGTCGGACACCTGCTCCTCCAGAGCCCTCCTGGACTCCGCTGGTAAGGTGGACGTCTGCTCTCCCGATGGACGCATGGCATTGGAGCCAGTGCCGGACCCGACTGATCAGTCCGTCGTCCGCGGCATGCCGCAGCGCTTGCCGTTGCTCACCGAGGCTCCAGCGTCTTCCCTGTTGGACTCCGGGGATTTTAGTCCTCCTTTCCTGGGTGACACAGAGGATGCAGGTACGCTCCCATCAGGTCTCACTCCTGCTGGGCCGGATGACCTGATGTCAGACTCTCAGACGCCGGCTTATCCACTGGGTGACATTCCCTTGCTGGACGCCGTTCCTATGCTGGACCCGATGCCTACCTGGCCCACCTGCTGGGCCCCTCCCAGGTTCGTCTGCTCCATCAGAGCCCCTGGTGCCCGGGTACCTGACTGCTTCTTCTCCAACACCATCCTACCTGGGTCCACAGTATCTTGTGCCGCAGTATCCGACGTTGGGCTTCCTGCTGTCAGGCTATGGATACTCACCATACAGATACCCCCAATATCTGTAACCCCCACCTCCTCCACCGGTCCCTCAGCCGCCGGTGAACCTGAAGGAAACTGTGGCTTCCTGGTGGGCTGAGGCCAAGGCTTAGCTCACCAGGGAGGTGGAGAGCTGTCTACCGACGCCGGACCTGGTTCCGAAACCCCGTCGTTAGAGAAAAGACTCCCTCCCCCCTTCCTGACACTAGAGGTAAGCCCTCAGGTGCCAGGGCAGGGGAGGACACGCTTCCCCGAGGGTTGCCCAAGGGGACCATTTCTCCCCATGTTGGGAGTCATCATCATCTTCCTTTTAGGAGACTAGACGATTCTGATGGGTGCTTCGACCCAGACGACGAATCATGCACTCCAAACCATCCCAGGCCTAGGACTCCTCCAAAGTCACCTCTGGAAGATCCTTCTTTTTTGGAGTTGCTGAGAAAGATCCAGGCGGTTCACCAGTGGCAATCTTTGAAGCCAGATCCACAGAGGAAGAAATTTGCTGCTCATTTGGATCTGTCCGACACTGCTCCAACTTTGATTTCACCCTGGATTGAGCCTCATGCGGACCTTGTTTTCACTATTTAGAAGCAACCGTGTGCATTAGCCCCCCTTCTGAGGAAGGCAGGTAGGCTATACCAGGCTCTGGAGGGTGTGGATTCTCTGAATACACACCCCAAAGCTAGCTGACTTGGTCATGATTAGTGCCGCTCACAGCTGTACGGCTAATTCTAAGCATCTCCGCTCATCTCCACCTGACAAGGAATCGCTCCTCCTGGACCAGTATGGGAAGAAGGTGTACGGAATAAGGGCCCTGAATTATGTTGCACATATGGGGGATTACCAGAAGGCAATCCTGAGTGAGGTGGAAGCCAAGTTGGACTCCCTTCCTGAGTGTCGGACTAAGCAGGAAGCGGCAGATCTAGTCCGTTCTGCTCATTCAGCCAGTCGGCACATACTCCGTGCCACGTACGATGCAGTGGATGCTGCAGGTCAGAGCTTGGCTTTCGCTGTAGGTCTGCAGTGTCATGCCTGGCTCTGGGAGTCAGGTTTGGTCCCGGAGGTGCAGTCTGCTATCCAAGACGTGCTCTTCAGGGGTTCGGTGCTGTTTGGTGGGGATGTCCAGGACATCATCACTGATCTGCAAAAGAAGGGCGCTGCACTAAAGCCTGTGGACTCTTATGTACAGGGCCCCTCATGGTCAGCATCGCCCTTTTCGCAGATGTTCTTGGCCCAAAGCGAAATCTCAGAGCAAGCAGGCCAATAAACGGGGCCCCTTTGGCTGCCAAGCCCCCCGCCCAAAAAAGTGGTGGGAGCTTCAGCGACAGCGCTGCCCCACATCTCCTGACTCCTTTCCTCTCCCACATCCTCTGGACATTCCGGAGGGAGGTTCTCCTTCCATCTGCTGGGTTGGGAGAGGATCACTTCACATGCTTGGGTGCTTCAAGTGATAGCAGCAGGACACTCAATCGAGTTTCTTTGGAAACCACCCAGAAAACCCCTACCCCGGTCGTCTTACTCCCCGGAACATCATCTTCTGGTTTGGGAAGAAATATCCTCCATTCTGCTGAAGGTGGCAATAGAACCTGTCCCAACCCACCTTCGGGGAACAGGTTACCATTCCCATTTCTTCCTGGTTCTGAAGAAATCTGGAGACATGAGGCCTATCCTAGACCTCTGCTCCCTGAACTTGTTCATGGAGTACAAATGGTTAAGAATGCTCTTTCTGCAGAGCCTTCTGCCCTTTCTCCGGCAGGAACAGCGGCTGTGCGCACTGGACATGCAGGATGCCTACCTGCATGTCCCTATCTGCTCTTCCCACCGCAAATACCTCCGGTTTTCATTTCAGGGGGACCACTACCAGTTCAAGGCCCTTCCATTTGGTCTTTCCTCTGTGCCCCGAGTGTTCACCAAATGCCTTTCCGTGGTAGCGGCTCACCTGCGTACCCAGGGAGTGCAGGTTTTCCCTTACCTGGATGACTGGCTCCTGGCAGCCCCATCCAGGGAAGAGCTCCTGCGCTCCCTTTCCTTCACCCTGCAGGTCTTTACTAGCCTGGGTATTACCATCAACCATGCCAAGTCCCATTTGATCCCGTCCCAGAAGATCCAGTTCATTGGGGCGATCCTGGACATGACCTCTGGCATGGCATTCCTGCTGCTGGACAGAGTGGACACCCTCCAAGCTCATGCAAGCCTGCTGTCCAGTCGCAGGTGGGTCAGCACCAGGTCAGTCCTTCGCCTCCTTGGGCTCATGGCGGCTGCTATGATGGCTGCTATTTTGACAGTCCCTCGCGCTCGGCTCCACATGAGAATCTCTTAGTGGACACTTTGGTCTCGGTGGGATCAGTTAGTGGATGACCTAGACCAAGAAATCTTGGTCTCAAACCCTATGGTTCTGGGCTCACAATGGTGGATGGTTCAGGAGAACCTTTGCCGGGGAGTTCCCTTCTGTCTCAGACCTCCCTCCCAAACATTGACAACAGACTCCACAGGAGAGGGTTGGGGAGCCCTTCTGGGGTCTCACAGGACCCAAGACTTCTGGTCCAGGCTAGAGCAGACTCTTCAGATAAACGTGCTCGAGCTCAGGGCCATGCTGTATGCTCTACAAGCTCTGCATCTGTGTGTGTGCATCCTGATCATCTGGCTGTCCAGATGGACAATATGTGCATAATCTGGTACATCAACAAACTGGGAGGAACTCATTCCTACCCTCTTTGCAGGGAGGCAGTGTGAGTTTGGGCCAGCACAATTCAAGCTTCAACAGCATAGCATCAGGAAACCTCTGGGGGTGGGGGGAGTTATCCTGAATCAGTGAGGAGTAGGGCCATTTGATGTCATGGCCTCAGACAAACCTTCCAGGGCCAGAAAATACCAGCGCTGCAAGTCCCTGCTACTAATCACCTTTGCTGGATCATCTTGCCTAAAATGTGAGACTGCAGCTTCTGCGAATGGGGAGGATGTGACTGAAGCAGCCCCTTCTTCGGCTCAGACTGATACCCAACAGACAGGCAGGTCTGAGCGAGCAACAGCCACCAGGTCTGAAAGAACAGCGGCCTCCAGGGAGACCCAGCAGCCTGCAGGCCCCTCTTTGGCCCCTTACCTCACAGACACGTTAAATAGGGCCTTTGCTATGGACCCTGCATGCTTTGACTGGCAACCTCCGGGGTCACCAGATGTGAGACCTCACAAGAAGGCAGAAAGAAAGAGGATCCTGTAACCATCCTCATCTGAAGAGGGGCAGTTGTCCTCACATCATTATGATAAAAGGAAAAAATCCTGATACAGGAACAGATCCTCGGATGAGGAGAATCAGCATTCCTCACGCCACAGGAGAAAGAAAAGATCTCGTTCTTGAAGTAGATTGAAGGGCACTCATAAGGGAAAGCGTTGCAGGAAGCGTTCCCTGAACTATTTGGGCTCCTGTTCATCCTTTCCCAAAGAGGGAGAGCTAGGGGGCCCATCATTGGACTCTGACGACTCCCCATCAAGAAACTTTGACCTGGAGGACCTAGACTTATTCATTAAAAAAAAAAAAAAAAAGTCATAGCAGAGATTCACCTCTTAGCTTCCTCAGCGGTTCCCACCTAGCCTGACACAGGCTTTCGCCTGGCATCTGCCTCCAAACCGGCCACAGCTTTCCCTATTCCTGCTGTCATAGAGGACTTGCTAAAGGAGAAATGGCAAGGTCCAGAATGCACCTATCCGGTGCCCCAGCAGATCTCCAAGCTTTTCAGATTTGACAAAAAGCAGTCTGAAAAGTGTTTAGACTTCCTGAGAACTGACCTTCTGATTTTAAACCTAACCAAGAAGACAGTCATCCCAGCCAAAGGAGGGGCATCACTTAGGGATCCGGTGGACAGAAAAGTGGATGCCTCATTTTAAGAAGGCCTTCCAGGCATCAGCAGCGTCTCTCAAGACAGCAACCACCAATCTTTTTTTGGCCAGTCTCGCCCTGTTCTGGGCCTTAGCCTTTCAATTTGCGGAGGACCCAGAGAAGAACACACCTATTATTCATCAGCTGTGGTTAATGGGTTTAGCTTCGGCTTATGCAGCAGACGTGTCAGAGGAGGCGGTCAGGTGCACCGCTGGGACCATGTTTTAGTTTTATCAAATCTTGGCTCACCGCAACCTCTGGTTTCGGGCCTGGCAAGCAGATGCCTCTTCGAAGAGCCATTTGGTAAATGCACCCTATGAAGATAATCTCCCGTTTGGTTCTGACCTGAAGGAGGCGGTGAAGGTATCAGGGAGATGGCTAAGGTGCACATGCCCCATTCAGGGGGCAGGGACAAATCGTGGTCCTCAGGTCCCAGATGCAATTTTCATGACCGAGGTTACAACAAGGGTCAAAACTCTGAACCTCTCTGGAAAACGAACATGGTTCTCCTCGGCATTACCAGCATAAGTTCAGAGGGGTGGATCCGGTGGTGGTGGTGGCACCAGAGACACCAGGAACAACAACAAGAAGTCACAATGAAGCTACCTGGGCCTGTCCTCGAGTAGGTGGTAGATTTTCACTTTTTTCGAGGAATGGGTCTAAACCACATTGGACAGATGGGTCCTAGACATCATCAGCAAGGGTTACCTAATAGAATTTGAATCCAGATCCCCACTACTTCATGTGGTGCCCTCCACTATCTTGGGCAACCCGTTCAAAAGACAGGCGATGTTACAGGCCATTACAGACCTTCTCCAGACAGGGGCTAGTGAGTAAGTTTTCCCCCCCCAGAGATCAGTTTGGGAGGGGGGTCTACTCCCTTTTCTTCATCGTGCCAAAATGCACAGGGGGATTCAGGCCAGTCCTAGACCTCACATTCCTGAATCATTTTGTCTGCAGCAGACCCTTCAAGATGGAAACCTTGTCATCAGGGAGTTGCAGCAGGGGGATTTTCTGGCATCCATCGATATGCAAGATGCCTACTTGCATATTCCCATTCAGGGACTACACAGGCAGTATCCCAGGTTCAAGGTGGGGGAGCAGCACTTCCAATTCAAAACTCTGCCCCAAGGATATTCTCAAAGGTACTAGTAGCAATCATAGCTCACCTTCAAAACCAAGGGATACAACTTTTTGCCTTACTTGGACGATATTCTCATCAAGGCCCTGCAGCTCGACCAAGCAGTACAAGCAGTGGTGGAGATAGTCCAGTGCCTGTTGGCACACATATTTGTCATCAACTGGAGAAAGAGTTTCCTAACTCCAAGGCAGACCTTGAACCACCTGAGGGCAGATTTCATGACACAAACCAACAAGGTTTTTCACCCGGAAACATAATTCATGGGCCTGCTGAAGCTCATCAAGAAGTTTCACACAGTTCCTCAGCTGCCTACTCAATCCTTCATGCAGCTAATTGGGACTCTAGTATCACTGATGGATTCAGTCCCTTGGGCTGTAGTCCACATGCGGCCCATTCAGGTACATTTGCTCAGACTGTGGTCCCAGTCCAGACACAGCCGGCACCAACTCATCTCAATTTCTCAACAGATGAAAGCCTCCCTCCAGTGGTGGACTCTGAGGACAAATGTCATGAGGGATTGCAAATTGGGCCATTCACACCAAAGCCAGATCACGGCCGATGCAAACCTCAAGGGCTGGGGGGCTCACCTGCAATCAGCTCTCAGCACAGGGCAAGTGGTCGCTGTTAGAGACAAGGTACAGCATAAACGTCCTCGAGATGAGAGCAGCGCGCCTTGCCCTGATGCACTTCGAATAGCAAGTCCTCAATGAGGACGTACTGATTCTAACAGAGAATTGGACAATGATGGCATACATCAACTATCAGGGCGGCACAGGAAGCCCAACAATGATACAGGAGTCCTTTCTTTTTCAGTGGGTCGAGCACCACCTGGCAAGCATAAAAGCGGTGTATATTCCAGAACAGAAAAATATCAGAGCAGACTGGCTCAGTCGCAAGGATGTTCTACCAGGGGAATGGGAGCTGAAGGACAGTGCTTTCCACATCCTAACAGAACAGTGGGGTAATCCACAGATAGATCTTTTCGCCTGCTGGCGAAACTCCAAGGTAAAGCAATTCTGCTCCCTGGCCGAGGATGAACTAGTGGTGGCTCAGGACGCCTTTTCCCTAGACTGGGGTCAGTTCGGTCTCCTGTATGCCTTTCCTCCAATACCGCTTCTATCCAGAGTCCTCCACAAAGTGGCCCTAGACAGGGCAGAAATGATTCTAGTCTGTCGCCGTTGGCCTCGTCGCCCATGGTTCCCGCTTCTCATTCATCTGTCAAGGCGACCACCTGTAACCTTCCAGAGCAGCCCGGACTTGCTCAGTCAGGGTCCAGTTCTGCATCCCAATTTGAACAACCTGTCCCTCTCGGCCTGGAGATTGAGCAGGAAACTTTCAAAGAGCTAGGCTACACAGCTCCTGTTATTGAAATAGTGAATTCACATCACTCCTGTTCCTCTAAAGTGTATTATAAAATCTGGAGGAAATTCTTGTTCTGGCTTCAATCCAAGCACATACAGAACCATCCAATATCATTGTCTGTACTACTGCAGTTTCTTCAAGAGGGGTTTGACAAAGGACTGCAACCAGCTACCTTATGAGTTCAGGTTTCCATGCTGGGTGTGCTCTTGTTGGTGGAGTCAGGGGAATTGTTGGGCTCACACCCCCATGTCAGGAGGTTTCTGAGGGCAACAATATTAAAATGCCCTCCAGTCAAGCCAACGGTACCACCTTGGAGACTTAATCTGATTATCAAGGCTTTGACCAGGGCTCCTTTTGAGCCTCTTGAGGAGACATCCCTCATACATCTCACAATGTAGGTTGTTTTTGTCATAGCTATTACTTCAGCCAGGAGAATCCGAAAGCTAGGAGCATTGTCCACCAAAGAGCCGTACACTGTTTTCATCAGGATTCTGTGGTGCTCCGAACAGATCCAGGTTTTTTGCCCAAAGTTGTCTCCCTTCCATTGCTACCAAGATCTGAACCTACCTTCCTTCTGCCCATACCCAAAAAATGAAAAGGAAAGTGAATTTAACATGCTAAATCTGAGAAGAGCGATGAAAGTGTATCTTAAAAGAATGGATTCTATTCGCAAAACTTCAAGTTTGGTCATTCTAACTACAGGTCAAAATATGGGTAAAAAAGCTTTGAAGGACTCTATAGCCAGATGGATCCATTCTGTCATCACCACAGCTTACGATCAGACTGGAGTAACTTTGTCTGGCTCAGTGAGAGCCCATTCCACTAGAGCTATGACCACTTTGTGGGTGGACTTCAGAGAAGCATCTCCAGCAGACCTATGTAGGGCTGCCACATGGTCATCCATTCACACATTTACAAAATTTTACAAACTGAATGTGATGTCCTTTGGCCGCCGAATGCTTCAAGCAGTGGTGGACCTTTAAGGGCACTTGACATTCTTCCCACCTGGGATATCTGGGGATGTAATGCTTTTGTGTATCTCATGTGTAAGGAAGCCCGGAGACCAGCTTAGGAGAGAGAAATTGAAATTTAAATACCTGTAAATTTTCTTTCTCAGACGGCTGGTCTCTGGGCTACTGCTTCCCTCCCAGAAAGTACATATTTGACCAGTTGGCCATGTATGCCTTAAGTTTCTTGTTTTTGTTTCCAAGTTCATGTAGTATTGCCACATTTGGACTGCTTTTGGATGAACTCGGGGAAACAGGAAGGGGAGTGCTGGATATCCCCAGCTGCAGAGATCAAGTTCCTCTCTTCCTACTTGCATCAGGAGGTACAGCCCATGTATAAGGAAGCCCGGAGACCAGCTGTCTGAGAAAGAAAATTTACAGGTATTTACATTTCGATATTGCACAGTTTGCTGTAGGTTATATTAGTTCTACTGCAGGTTACTAGAGAGAGGGGGGGGGACATGATAGAAACTTTTAAGTACCTCACTGGAATCAACAAAGTCCAAGAGGGTAGCATATTTCAGAAAAAGAGACATGCAAGAACACGGGGACACAATTTAAAGATAGAAGGGGGGCAGTTCAGGGGCAATGTGAGGAAGTATTATTTCACAGAGAGGGTAGTGGATGCATGGAACAGCCTTCCTGAGGAGGTTGTGGGGTCTAAAACTGTGGGAGAATTCAAGAATGCATGGGACAGCATAAGGCAATTCTTGTGGGGGTAGGAAGAAATAGGCTGTTGGTTAACTAGGATCTGCGGCCTATCCTGTAGGTAGGGAAATGGGCAGACTGGGTGGGCCAAGCGGTCCTTATCTGCCGTCAAAGTCTATGTTTCTATGTTACCAGGAATACTCATGAGTTGCAACTAACAGGTACTCACCTGACAGAAGTAGTCCACAGAAGTTAACACATAACTTCCGACCCCGGTTTCTGTGACAGTTTTGCCATTACCAGCAGCTCCTTTCTTGTGGTAGGAGTAGAGGAAAGGCAAGGAATACATTCTTTGCATTGCTTTTCCACTTAGATATCCCTCATACTAGCACATGCTGGGTACCAGGGGTATGTAAAGACTAAGAAACTACTACATGTCCCCAGTACCCAGCATGTGCTATTACTACTACTTGGTTTTGCAGTGATTCAGGGGAAGACATGTCTGATCCCCCTCATGATTGCTATATTGCCTCATAACACATTTTATGTTGGCAAATAAATGGGTGGATGGCTACTGTGTGGATGGATACATCTTTAATATGTCTTCAAAAACAAGAAAGTATAGCCTTGGAAGTAACATGGGTACCTAAAAACAGTGTAAACCTGGGAATATTACCATGATCTTAGAAATAAAACTCTGCCAGAGCAGGGTGCTATGTGCTTGTGATAGGAATAGCCAGTTAGTGAAGGAGTTGGGGTGTAGTGTTTTGTCTTTCATTTAAAACCCACCTCAACCTCAGCCTGAATCTGCTGTCTTGCTTAAACACTTTATAAATCATTCAGTCTTCGACTCTGCTCCTGCATGTACCTTGAAAATGCAAAAGGAGATTTGCTATTAAACTGTTTGATTTTGTTCTGTAACTGGAGGAAACGGAGAAATAAGTAAACAGTAAAAAATACTGTTCTAGGGACGTAGATATGTTGTTCAATCCACACTTACTGGCATGTTCCTTGCCGCTTTAACTCTTGCCGGAAAGTCTTCAAGCTGGCTCCTCCCACCCACCCGGGTGGTAAAACTCTCGGCTCCGCCCCATGACGCCAGATCTTCCTTACTGCTTGGAAGCTCAGGTTCCCCCCTTTGCGCTCTCGTTTATGCCTGGATCCAAACTCTTCGGTTAATCTGAAACTTATTTTAAAATTTACCAGACTTCGGTCTTTATCTTCCCTCGTGGCTGCGATGGACAAATCGTCTCCCGGATTTCATCGGTGCCCCTCTGGGCAGAAGATGTCCCAGAACGATCCGCACTCCACGTGCGTTTATTGCCTTGGACTCTGCTATAACTCACAGGCTTGTGAGTTGTGCAAATCCTTTTCGGCTTCGGTCTTGGAGGACCGCGCTGCCCGATTGCTGTTGGGGCTACCAGAGAAATGTTATCCTCCGGTTAAGTCGAAGGAGGCCCATTGGGCGGTGTCTGCGACTGCGGGCTCTGCTGAACAGCTGTAGCAGATGATCACCCTGGAGGAGGAGGCGGCCCAGGCCGCATCATCATCATCCTCGGTCGTGGCATTTATCCCTCTCTCCTTGGGCTCCTCCTACACAGCTTCTTTCAAGGAGCCTTGCCAGTCCCTCTCCACCAAGGGAGAACGGTCTTTGGGACATTTCTCTCAGTCCAGAAAGAAGGACCCCAAAGGTAAGTCCCACCGTCGATGTTCGTGGGAGCAGGAGAGGTCCTCTTCCCCGGATAGTCGACACTCGGGTCCCTATTAGTTGAGCAGTGTCTTTCTTTTTTATCAAAAGGTAGTTTAAAGTGTGAGAAAAAGGGTTCTGAAAATAAGCCCCATAGGCTTGCATGGGGCATGTCCCCACACTCTCCCTGGTACCACGTCACAAAACGGGGAACACGGGGGTGGAGCAGGCAGTCCAGGAAGTGGACAGGGATCGGCCAGCTCACAGTTTGCACAAATTACGATACCTTCCCAAACTTTCACCTGTGAGTGAAAAAAATAATTTTTACACAGCGGGGCTGTTGCTCTCCCAGGGTAGTGGGCTGTGAAGCCCAGCATGTCAGATAACATAATTCCTTTAAGGCTTAAGGGAGTTGGTTGACAATGTCTCTGTAAAAGCATTTTTTAGTGATAGCACTGCTAGTCTCTCATTACCTCCAATAACTCCATATGAAGTCCGAACTATCCATTGTTTACCTGAGACAAAATAGCCGCCCCGGAAGTAATGAGTTAAGCAGCACTCCACAATAAGGATTTTGGTTTTTTTGGTAGCAGCTAGTTCATTTTTGCGGCAGCATAGTGATGTCACCATGCTGAAGTATTGCTGTGAGTAGGGGACTGAGAACTATTTAACAGGACAGTGAGAGTATGGTCTTTCATTTAGTAATTTGGATGGCTGCATGACTCTTATTACTTCGCTGTTCTCTCCGTTTTCTAAAGTGGTATGTGTGTCTATCTGCAACTCTGCCTGCAGTATATAACACTGTTTCTAGAGCCCCTTAAATAATTGTGCCTGTTAAAATTATTGTAATTTTTATTGAAACACATTCATCATTTTAAGGGCATGTAAGATAAATAGCTATGGAACAGCTAATTTCCATAAACAATGAAAAGATAATTTCTTTTCAATTGCACTTCTTTTCCTGCACCCTAGTACTGCGTTCCATTGTGTTTTATTGGTTTCAACTCCACCTGTTCTTGGATTACCTTGCAACACGTTTGAGTCTTAACCTTTGATTTTCCTGGTTGTTAACTTTCAGCCTTCCTGTGTGCTTTTAAATACATAGGTGACATTTTATTTTCTTGTTTAGTCCCATAAAGGCATTGTGTTTTTGCAGAGTTTTTTGCTTTCCAATGTCCACCTCCACATTTACATTTTTTATTTCTATTTGATCAAGCTTCACAACATATAAGGCTAGCAACAGTGGCAGCTCCAGCTTCTGTTGGTTACCAGGGCACTGGCTAAGCACTGCAGTTGGAAGCCAGGGTACCTATTGAAACCGGAATGGAAAGCATATGTGCATATTCATGCATGCCTGCTTCTTGGAGTATTTGAACTAATGATGAATGTTATGTTTCTAAAACTAAAAATGGTAATTCAGTTTTATTTATTTTTTAATTTTTTTTTACAGGGGATGGCCCTGCTTCTCCTGTCTTGGGGTGGGGGTACGGCTCGCTCGACTTTTCTTAACTTGGGATGTATGGCTCTGCTTCTCCTGGCTCAGGGAGGGGAAGAATGGTCCTGCCCCTGCTTTTTCTAGCAGGAGAAGCAGGGCCACATGACCCAAAAGATAGGGCCACCTCCCCAAGTCAGGAAAAGCAGGACCACCCCCCAAGCCAGGAGAAACAGGGAGGTATCCTTCCCCCAAGCCAAAAGAAGCAGAGCCATCCTCGCCCCCCTAAGCCAGGAGAAGTAGGGCCTCCTCCCCTTCCTCCCCACCAGGAAAAGCGAAGCTATTCCCTTGGGGGCAGGAGAAGTAAAGCCATCCCCATCACCCAAACAAGAAGATATAGCCATCCCTACCCTTTTCAGCAGGTATCCACCTGCCAAAATGGTCCTCAGTGGATTGGCCACCCGCAGTGACAGGCCAGGAGATAGAGGGCCATGCATTCTCTCTTTTGAGTCTCTCTCCCCTCCACTTCCCACAGTACTGAGACATTTTCAAATAATCCCAGCCACTTACCTTAATGAAAAGGCACAAGCAGTTAGAACTCTGTCTCTCTCTGGTTCTGCAGGCAGTTTCTTTCTTGGCTGTTTTTTGATGCTGGCAGGACTTTTACTTGAGGGTCTGACTCTGTGCTACAGCTACTGGCTGGGCAGGGTGGCTAGCGGGTTCTGCTCTCTCCCATTACTGACCAGAGTATGCTGTAGTATTTTATGGGAAAAAAAAAAAAAAAACACAGTCCAGCTCTTTTAAAGTTAACTAACCTGCTGGGTTGTGGGGGGGGCTTCTGTGCTGCAGCTTGCAAGCAGTGGCAGTGCGGTTCTAGTTTGGTGGGCACAGTTGGCTGGGTGACTTCTGATTCAGGCAGTCACCAGGAGCCAAACCGCAGTGCCACTCCCTGCTCGTAACACCGGGGGTCCAATTATAGGGTTGGATGGTAAACTAAAATGAAAACAAGTAGCCACTTGCTGTTCATCCCTGTTGCCACCAAACTTCCCTAATTTTGACACCAAGTGCCTAAACCTAGAGTCAGACAGTAAATGAAAAAAAATAAACAATGACGGCCAAAGCCCAGTGCTGCCAACCCTCCATTCTAACACTTAGGTGCCCAGCCCCCAGTCCCAACAGTCAATGAAAAAAAGTAAGCACAGAATGGGAGCCCATCTCCAGTGATGTTTTAGAAAGAAGCTTTAGTAGTTTTGTGCATTAATCTATTGTAGCATTGCTTCCTCCTGTTCATTGTACTAGTGCACATTTCTGTACTTGTTTACATCAAATAAAAAGCAGTGTTATTCCGTATTCAGCAGTAAAACATTAACCTGCTTAATAGAAAAGCATATGTGAATTCATAGGATGAATAATAAAAACAGCAAAAGTGCAGTAGTGTAATGACTATTTGGGAACAATGCTATGCCAGATTGGGGCAAAAGCAACTAATGTTTTACTCCAGAAGCAGAGTTTTATCAGAGTTAGTAACTTAATGCAGAAATGCCCTTATATTATCTGGCATTAAGTCTGAATGCACATGTATGAACAGTGTTGTCAATAACAGCACCTTCCATACAGCATTGTGCAGAACAGTGGCAGGAACAAATGCCTCAAGTAAAGGCAATGCCACTGGTAGCAGTTACAAAGCACACTGATGACTGCTACCAGTCCAAACACTTATTTTAGTGGGGTCTCTGCCCCCCCCCCACCTCCTTAACTAAAATAATCAACTCCGAGTTGAAATTGGATTATGGGAGAAAAAATTTTGAATGACAGGATTAGAACCCTGATCTCTACCACCATTGTGGCCAAGCAGCTCCATGTCTCAGTCCTCTCTGTCATGGGAGCAGCTCATCCACCATTTTTGATTTCCCAGCTGGGAGGCACTTATAAAATTACAACCGGCAATTAAGGTAATAAAAAGTATAATATTACACTTGGTATAAACTAACCAAAAGGCATATTTTCACAGTTTGTTAGTGCATACAATAATAAAAAAAGCTTTACATATAAACTACAGTAGCAGGAAATATAAACCATATAGAAATCCATTTTGTGGATGTTGGAGTGAAGCAATGAGGATATAAAATTGACAGGTATTCATTTATATATCACTTCTCTTGAGATAAATTTTCTTTAGGATTGTGGAACCAGTCAACTCTGCAGAACAATGATTCCAAATATCAGGATTCTATTCTAAAACATTAGATAATAAGTAGGGCATTATTATATCAGATGCTCAGCCATAATGGATCTATACTTTGGGGGCTCACTATAGCCCAGGTGTGAATGATTGATTTGAACTTGTGCACTTTCTGTACGCTTTCTATAGACAATCTTTATTTCCTGTGTATAAAGATGGCAGGCATACTTTGCAATAGGAAGTTTTTTTTTTTTTATTGTATTACAGTGGTAGTTATGTAAAAGTTGCCTACCTCGAGGTACCTCTGAGACACTCAAGTTACAATTTACATTGACTGTAATGTGATTCTTCCTCATTCTGCTTCAGTATACCTAGGTACACCTCAGTACTGAGAAACTTCTAGGTATACCACAGTACTGAGAAACTTTTCTACAGCTACCACTGTATGATTACGACTAAATGAGCATGATATAATGTCCTTCTTTTTATTGTTTTTTAGAATACATGCCTGGCATTTGTAGTTTATATCACAGAGTTCATTGGATCCACAGTGCTAAAAAAAAAAAGGCATCTCAAGAGAGAGAATATATATGGATGAACACCTAAACATTTTATATCCTCAGTGCTTTACCCCAACATGTGCAAAATATACTTGATATAAATTTATATTTACTGATATTGTGATTTATATGTAAATCTTTTTTTTAATTTTTTCATCTACTAACCAGCTGTTGAAAATATGCCTTGGGGTAGTTAATACCAGGTTTGATGTTATACTTTTCATTACCTTTATTGCCAGTTGTAACTTTGAGCCTCCTCGTATCCTGAGGATGTGCCACATTAGTATCAGATTGTTAATGTCGCTTTCATATATGATACTGTATGCAATTTTATATGTAATATGACAAACTTTAAATAGAACCTTTACAGCAAGACGATATGCTAATTCCTGATATCATGAACATTCACTCAAATCAATTTGCTGCCATATTGGCTCTAACTAGAACTTATTTGGGAAAGCCAGAACTTACATCTACCTAGAAGAGCAGTTTAGATAAAGCCTATTTTATAAAAAAATTGGTGACCAGGAAAGGCACACCTCGTTTCCAGGTGCGACCCAGGTACAAGGTGTACATAGAGGTATGCAGAGAAGGTACAACAATTTTTGGTTACAGACAATATGTACGACATTTAAAAACTACAGTACAAACATTAATATTTACAGTATGGTATAAAGAAGCACAGGAAATGTGCGGTAGCAAATGTATTTGATATAATTTTACAATATTCATATATATTTTTAGTTACGAGTTGTGCTTGCTCTAAATGTTGCCTACACCTACTGCAGATAAATCGATCACAGTGAAAGATGTCTATTGCAATTTATGTTGTCAGTAGTGGTGGCAGAAGATATTTGGAGTGATCAGGGCATGTTGCAGGGTAGAAAGCCGACAAAGATTTTTGCATACCCGTTGAGCATGTTAATGTAGAGGACACATGCCTTGAGGTGAGATGCAATGAGGTGATTTTTGAGAAGAGTTTTGGCTTTCTAGTAATTCATATTATTAAAACAGCCGTAACTTGCACAGCTGCGTCATTGTAGTTGATTGATTGATTTAACTGGCTCAGTTGATTAGCCATTGTGGCATCACTTGTTTGCAGGGATGGAGTGGGAATATTGACGCTATTTTAAGTGGATGTTTTTTTTCTGTCACTGTGCTGTCCTTTATATTGCAGGTGGAAAGGGCTTGGAAGGCAGTGTTTGAGCAGTTAATATTTGGAAACTATCTTTTTTTTTTTTTTTATCTAAGCAGATGGGCTCTTGAGGAAAGTTCTGTCTCAGTTGCTGTCGTTGCATAGATATGATGTGCAATTTAAATTGAGTCATTCTGAATCTGTGGAACTGGGTTTACTAGTGCGGATAGGCGTGATTCAGTATTTTCTTTTTTCTAGGGACGTGGATATGTTGTTCAATCCACACTGTCTGGCAGGTTCCTTGCCACTTTAAATCTTGCCGGAAGGTCTTCAAGCTGGCTCCTCCCACCCATCCGGTGGTAAAACCCTCGGCTCCGCCCCATGACTCTAGATCTTCCTTACGCTGGAAGCTCAGGTTCCCTCTTAGCGCTCTTGTTTTAGGCCTGGATCACACACTCTTGAATTTCCGAAACTTATTTTAAATTTACAAGACTTGATGTCGTCTTCCCTCGCGGCAGCGATGGACAAATCTACTCCTGGCTTCCGTTGGTGCCTATTTGGGCAGAAAGATGTCCCGGACTGATCAGCACTCCGTATTGCATCTACTGCCTGGGGCTTGGTCGACTCACAGGCTTGAATTGTGCAAGTCCTTTCGGCTTCGGTCTTGGAGGACCTGTGCTGCCGAACTTTCTTCGGGCAACCTGAAAACGGTATTCAGTGGTCAAGCCCATGAAGCCCGCTAGCGGTGTCCAGCGGCGGATCCATGAACAGTTGGAGAAATTGATTGCCCTCGAGGAGGAGGTGGTCAGGCTGCCTCTTCTTCCCTTCTCGGCAGGCATTTATCCGCTCTCTTTGGGCTTCTCCTACGGCTTCATTTAGGAGCTTTGCCAGTCCCTCTCCACCAAGGGAGAGGTCATCAGGACATTCCAGTCGGTCCAAGAAGAAGGACTCTGAGGGTAAGCCCACCGTCGGCGTTAGAGTAGGACGTGAGAGATCCCTTCACCGGACCTTGACTCTCTAATTCGGTCAAGGTTGCGACTCGGCCTTCCACGGTACCCCCGTCAGGTCAGCCAGCAGAGACATCCGTCGACGCTGTTGAGATTTTTCGACCATCGACGGTTTGGTCGACTGGAGAAGCTGACAAACCTACTTCACTGGCTCCCCAGTAGAAACCGAGGACTTGCCTGTGCCTCCTGTGCTGGAGTCCCGGTTAAGGTCCCTTCATCAAGGGAGGAGTGCGTTTCCCCCGTCCCTCTCTGACCCACCCTCAGAACCCCCAAAGGTCCAGGTCCAGCCGGTCCCATCGGTGGTCTCTGTCTTGGCACCGTGGAAAGCAGCATCGCCGCTCATCCTCGTTGTCCTCTTCGGAGGATGGGCTCTGGCGCAAGTTGAATCGGTGCTACGAGGGTTTAATGTGGCAGTAGCTCTTACTGTCTGGAAATAAGCCGACTTCGTCGCCTTCTCCGGCCATTAAGTGGCTGTCACCGGAGTGGCTGAAACAACCTTCCTAGTGGTCGAGGAGCCGACCCCAGCTCCGGTTATTTGGATGAAGCCAGCTGCTCCACCCATTGTGGTGGAAACTCCACCTCCACAACCGAAGACTGGGGCCCTGACCAAGGATTCTCTGTCGGGGTCAGGGCTTGCCCTGCAGGTTGTTGGTCACCCTCACTCCCGATCGACCGCTGTAGGTGGAGGGTGGCTCAGGCACCCGGCAGCTGTTTGCAGACTCCTCGGAGTCTGACGACTACTCCCTGTTCTCCAGGCCGCTTGACCTGGAGTCTGCAGGGGGCCAATCGGTGGATGAGAGCCCATCCTCGTTTTTTAGGTTTGCTTTGGCTCATCTTGGAGTCCACTGGGATGCAGCTCGAACCTGTTTCAAAACGGGCCAAGTATCCTCTCACGGAGATACTGGATGCAGGGGATTCCCCTACAGAGGCATTTCCGGTGGCCGAAGCCATTGTTGGCCCGGACCTGGAGTTGTGGCAGCGGCCAGCATCTTGTCCCGCACCTTAGGCCAGGATGACTCGAAAGTACGCAGTCCCCACCGGCTTGCTCTCCGGTTTCTCGGAGCACCCCTCTGTGGAGGGGTTAGTGACCAATAGTGTTTTCCGGCACTCCGGAAATGCTCGGGATGTGGACAAACTGCCCGATAAGGAATCCCAAAAGCTGGATTACGTGGGGCGGGAGGTTTACGCTGCTTCCTCCCTAGGTTTTTGTCAGGCTAGCTCAGCTGTTCTGAGGCATATTTCTCACATGCCCTTATGGGTTCCCTGGATGAGGTGATTCCTCATCTCCTGGCTGACCTTCAGATGACTGTCAAGCAGGTGCGGGATCGGGGAAGAGCGGTGGTGAAACAGCAGCTCCAAACTTCGTTGGACATTGGTGATTCTTGTGCCCGATTAGTAGCGGCTGCAGTGGCCATGCACCGCAGAGGTTGGCTGTGGATCTCCACCTTCACGGTGGGCACCCAACACAAGCTTGCAGACGTTCCCTTCCTGGGCACCGACTTGTTCAGGCCGGGGGGTGGAAGGCCATCTCCAGAGGATCGAGAAGTCCAATACCTACTTTGACTCGGTCACATCTGCCCAGATGGACAAAGGCCGCCAGCAGCAGCGTAAGCCCTTTCTCCCTTCCGCCCCTGCGGCACGTACAGCCCAGCAACACCAGGGCTAGCAGGTACACACTTAGCGCCCTAAGGCCAAGTCTGCCGCTTCCTCCGGTAGGAAGCCTGGAGGCAAGGGTCCAGGAGGTCCCTTAGCGGGCCCTTCCTCCAAGCCTGCCCAGTGACGGATTGAGGGGTGTCACCCCAACCTCGTCACTCCTCCCGGGTTCCCTTTGTGGGGGGACGGTTCTGCCACTTCTTTTCCGCCTGGTCTGCTATCACCACGGACCGCTGGGTGCTAGAAGTGGTAGGCAGGGTCTGCCTCTTGGATTCGAGCAGTTCCCACCCTATCGAGCCATCACCCCACAGGGGGGCAACGGGTTCCGCAGCCTCTCTGTCGGCTTGTCGAGCCGACATTGCCTCTGCGGCATGGAGGTGATCGTAGGTAGCGTGACCCTCCCTCCAGACCCAGGGGTTTGTGTCCAGGTACTTCCTGGTCCTTAAACGGACATGGAGCTGGCCCCATTTTGACCTGCACAACCTGAACAAGTTCCTAAGGCAACACCTTCAGGATGGTCACTCTGGCTCAGATCATTCCATCCTAAGAACTAGGCATCTGGTTTTGTTCTCTGGACCTTCAGGACGTGTTCTTTCATGTCCCAATCCGTTTGTCTCATGAGTTCCTCTGCTTCTGAGCAGAGGGATCTCTTTATGAGTTCGGCCATGCCTTCAGCCTCTCTCCAGCTCCCCGAGGTCTTCACCAAATGCATGGCAGTGGTGACAGCGTTCTCCCTGCAGCCCGAGGGTCCAGGCGTGCCTAACATGGGACGACTGGCTGATTGCAGCCCACTCCAGGTTGGAAGTGGAGCGGTCCAGGGATCTGACCCTCCAGGTCTGCTCTCAGATTGGCCTCCTCATTAACGAGGCCAAGTCCGAACTCATGCCATCGCAGGTGATTCAGTTCATTGGGGCAGAGCTTGTCTCTTCGAGCCAGAGCCCGGCTCCCAGTGGACAGGGCCGAGGTCCTTTCCCTCCTTTGCCCAGTCATTTCTGGTTGGGCAGTTACGCCCTGCTTGGGACTTCCTGCGCCTTGTGGGTCTCATGGCAGCCTACACCAGCATGGTCCATTGGGCCTGCTGGCATATGCATCCCCTGCAATGGGGGCTGGCCCGCCAGTGGTCACAGTGCTCCAGTCCTCTGGACCAGCTAGTGACTGTGACCCAGGAGATGTGGGACGGCCTACAGTGATGGCTCATCCCAGCTCATCTGCAGGAGGGTATCCCGTTTGTCCGCCCTGAGCGGACGTTCACTCTAACGACTGACTCCTCTCTGGGTTGGGGTGCCCATCTGGGGGAGCTCAGGGCCCAGGGCCTCTGGTCCCCTCAGGAGTTTTCGATGCCACATCAGCCTGCTGGAGCTTCAAGCGGTGCGTCTAGCCCTCACCACCTTCGCTCCGTTTATGCGGGGGTCAAGTGGTTCAGGTCCAGACGGACAACACCACGACCATGTACTACCTCAACCGTCCGGGCAGGGACGCACTCCTTGCCTTTGTGCAAGGAGGCTGTTCGCACTTGGTCCTCTCATGATCAGCCTGGAGGCGGATCTCCTAGCCATCCATGTGGCAGAAGTCTCTCAACAGTCTGGCCGATGCCCTCAGCCGGATGGGCGCTGCAACTCCGCAGTGGTCTCTCCTGCGGAGGTGAGTGCAAGATCTATTCTCCCATGAGGGCACCCCTCAAGTGGACCTGTTGCCTCCAGGGAGAATCTGGAAGCTGAGGTTGTTTCATGCCGCCCCCTCAGCAAGGCTTGCTGCAGGGATGCCTTCTGAGGCCATGGACCCCAGGCCTCTGCTATGCCTTCCCTCCATTTCCCTTGATCCACAAGGTGCTTCTTAAGGCAAAGAGGGACAAGGCGCAGGTGATTCTAGTGGCCCCTGACTGGCCCCTCTCTGTTCTACAATTCCAGATCTCCTCAGGCCTCAGCTCCAGGCTCCTGAGGGTGGCTTCCAACCCACCTGGACCTGATCTCAGTTGACAAGGGAAGGTTCTCCATCCGGACCTTCAATCCCTGCACCTGACGGCCTGGTACCTAAGCGGCTAGAGTTCCATGCCTTGGGTCTTTCTGACGAGGTCCTCAACGTTGTTGAGGCATCCTGTAAGGAGTCGATCAGAAAATGCTATGCCTTTAAATGGAAGAGATTCTCCATTTGGTGTCAGGACAAGGGGTTGGACCATTCTTCCTGTCCATTGGCTAGCATTTTGGACTACCTGTGGTCCCTTTCTCAGCTAGAGCTTCCATCGATGATCCTTAAGGTGCTCCTGGCAGCCATCTCTGCTTACGGGAGCAGGCCGGCAAGCAGTCGGTGGTGCAGGAGAAGGTGGTCGGGCACTTTTTCAAAGGCCTTGATCACGTATCCCCTCTGGTGCGAGAACCTCCACCTCTGTGGGGTCTACTGTTGGTATTGGCTAAGCTCATGGGCAAGCCATTCGAACTGATGCACAGGTGCGATATCTCCCAGCTGTCATGGAAGACCGCCTTCTTGGTGGCTATTACGTCAGCCAGAAGGATGGGAGAGCTCCAGGCGCTTTCCATCCAGTCTCCCTATCTGGTCTTCCACAGGGACAGGGTTGTCTCGCCCCCACCTGAAATTCCTTCCGAAGGTGGTGTGGGGTTTCTGTAACCAGTGTTGACTCTGCGGTGTTATACCCCAATCACACCTCGGAGGCCAAATATAGGCTTTATCCTCTGGACCCTACAAGTGCTAGCTTATTATAAGGAGGCAGGCTGAGGTTTGGGGAAGGTTAGCCAGCTGTTTGTCACCCTCGCTGGAAGCCGCTCCTGGCAGACCTGCAATAGCCGGACGATAAGCAGGTGGGTCACCTCCTGCATAGATCTCTGCTATAGGTTGGTGGGCATGGAGCCTCCCAAAGGGATAAGAGCTCATTCTACCCACCATACTGCTGCTTCGATGGCTGCTTCTAGGGACGTCCCTATCCAGGAAATCTGCAGGGCTGCTACCTGGAAGTCAGCACACACCTTCATTTCCCATTACCACATTGACCTTGAGTCATGCCAGGATGCTGGTTTTGGGACCTTGGTTCTCCAGTCCTTATTCCCTAAGTAAGATGTGCACACACTTGCCTCCCCTCCCGGAGAACTGATAGGAGTCTGCCAGACAGTGTGGATTGAACAACGTATCACGTCCCTAGAAATACAGGTTACTCACCTGTAACAGGAGATCTTACTTGAGAGGGCTCTTGCAGTGAGTAATTACATATAGGACTGAACCGGCTGGCGGCGGGACCCCACAGAAAAATTTCTAGCTAGCAGTCCCATGGCGAGGACCGCCCCCATGTCAGGCGACCAGCGCCATGTAAGCGCACCATCCAGGCACTACAGTGGCTGGGTGTGGTGTGTATGTATGCCTTACTTATCGGCCAGTGTATCCCTGCCCTCACCTCACTGTCTATGCTGACAGCGTGAGGGTGTCCACCACCATGCTTCCCACGGGATCATCTAGCTGTCTGGGGTGGGTGCCCCACCTACCGTGCCCCTCTGTGCCTGTGCTCCCACTGCCACCTTTTGCTTCACTGATGTGAGTAGGTCCCTCCATTTGTGCTTTATAGCCATCAGGGTCCAGGCATCCTGTCCTGCAGCATTCACAGTGGCCTAGATCTCCAGCAATAGCCGTGTCTTCACCTCAGTGGGGGTGGCTGGGGCCAGCACACCATATAACTGTGTGTGGTTGGTGCTGATCTCACTCACCATGGCTGCCACCTGTGTTCCTGTAAAGTTAGAGGACCGTGAGCAGCCTCCACCAGGGGCCTACCCTGATGTCTGCAACTCAGTTTTGGGCACTGCTTTGCTGTGTGCGCCTGTCTCCACACTACTCCTTGGATCCACCATCCTCAATTCCCCAGTTCTGAGTTCCACATTCACATCTGCGTGTGCGTGGGGGGTGACATCTCTGCCCATATATGGTGGGGTCAAGGGGCAGGGCTGCATAGCAGGGGTGGACTGTGCTGCCTAAGTGCTATGATCTGCACCATCTGCGGAAATGCCCACAGCCACTGTGCCGTGCATGGTTCGCTTTGTGCATGCCGTGTTGTTGGCTGGTCCTGTGCACTGCACATATCCAAACCACATATATGTTGTTCTTTGCACACTTTGCGCCTGTTCATGCATAGGGCCCATTATCTTTTTATATCCTTTAAGAGAAAAATTGAGAAAGAATGATATTGCTACATAGATAAATAGAATTTGATTGCAGTGGGAGACCAAAGGTCCATCCAGTCTGCCTTACTGTAATACATCACCCCAATGACTTACTGTCCTGGTGGTCTGTTTCTCTTCCATGTTTATACCAACACTCAAACCTTTAGTGCCCTTCTTTGACCTATAAGACCCCTAGTCTGGTTCCAACCATTCTGAAACACATTAAAGTTATCCCCACCACTTTGACTCACAGTCTGTTCCATGGATCCAATATCCTTTCCATGAAGTAGAACTTCCTCAGATGTTTTCTACTCCCCCCTCACAACCTCCAATTACAACCCCTAGTGACTGAATCATTATTTCTTACAAATAGGTGCTCACTGTTTACCTTGGTTACACCCTGAGAAACCCCCCCGCCCCCACTCCTGCCTGGCCAACAGGGAAAACATGTTTAAGGCCTCCAGCCGCTCCTTATAGGATCTACTCTGCTGGCCCTGGATCATCATTGTGAACTTTTGCCGCACTGACTCTCTTCTGTCAATGTCCTTCCTCAAATGAGGGCTCCAGAACTGGGCACAGTACTCTGGATGAAGCCTCACCAGGGATCTCTACATTGGCAGAATCACCTCACTTCTCTTACTGTTAAAACCGTTCAGTATGCAGCTGAGCATCCTTGATGCCTTGTTGTATGATTTCTTGTGTTGGCTTGTTTGCTTGAGGGAGTCACTGAATATGACCCCAATATCTCTCTCGTCTGACGTAGTTGCAAGTCTAGCTCCTCCCATCCATTATTCCATGTCTGGATTTCACCTGCCTAAATACTTGGGGGACATCCTGAAGGCTCGGTACTGTCCCCCTGTAAAACGCATGGCTTTTCAACAATCAGACTCTAGAGATGTTAAAAAACTGGTGGTGTTTTGAAAAAAAAATAGCACCTCAAAAACAATGGGACTGATTGTGATATACACAAATATACACTAATGCCTTTCCTGAGACTTCCTTTTCTCTCTGGGCTTGTTTACGATTCTAGGAAGTTAAGCTAAGAGTACTGATAATACAGTATTTCACTTTTTATTAGGGACCATGTCAAAAGAATTTTACAGGCTAGGTTGAAAATGTATTTTATTTTGTATAATTTGTACTCCTCTATTTTATATAAGCCAAATATTTTGTAACTTTTTATGATATCGTAAAGACAATAATTTGCTTGTCAACTACATGAAGAATGTCACAAAATGGATTTATCAGCAAAGTTCATGTAAACTTTGTGGGGAATTAAGTGGCATGTACTATACAGCATATCAAACACTGCCAATGCAGTGGCAGAGTTGTTTCTTCTGCTCTTCACTTATGTGCATGCTTGGAGAATGACAACATAGTGTTGAATGGGCAGGTCCTCATGAGTCTTTGTGTCATTCTTGTGTTTTGCCCTTCTGAATGCTTTTGCTCAGTGCCTTAGGCCCTATGACTGATTGATAGGAGAGCCACACGTACACAATAATAGTTATGTGATGGATGTTCCACTCTCAAGATGAATGGTTCTTGTTTTTTCTGCAGGTTATGTACATTACTGTGTACACAACATGACTGACTGCTGTTGTTCCATATTAATCAATCATGATGAAAACTGGTGCTGAATCACCGCCACATACATGAATAGCAATTCCCATGATTTAATGGATGTCAGATCTGACATCACATGATCACTGAAAGTGCAGTTATCATTCTCCTTGTTTTTCCACTGACATCCACAATGAGAGATTCTTCTTTTTTCCATTGATTGTCTCTGCCTTGGGAATACTAATATCATTGCCCCATCACATAATGTGACTCTGCCAACAGTTTACTTGATTTCATTGATCCAACAAAATCAGTTTAAAAGTTAATTTCAGAGGCTTAGCTTACATGACAATTTAACACCGTCCCTCACAAAATTTAAAAATGTATTCAACTTTATTGGGACTACTGCTCATTGATTATATACTCAGAGAAGCCCCACTCACCTGCTGAATGTCTGTGATTGGGGTGATCTTGTGAGGGGGGGGCTCCATTGTTTTACTTGAAGCTGTGCCCCAAGTTGTTGCTGTTCTGGCCTTCAGGTCCCTCATTTAATGGCAGGTCTGATTTTTGGGAAAGGTAGGGCCATGGACCAAAGACCATTTGTCTTTTGAACAGAAGCCCTGTTTTGCTAGATAATTTAACTAAGTAATAGTACATAAGAGACAAGAAAGCAGGAGTTTATGGGGGTGTTTGCAGAAGAAGCTGTAAGGCAAGAGTTTGAAACAAGACTTAGGAGGTCTGGAAGGATAAATTCTACTTTTTTTTAAATTTCTCTTTATGCTTCCTGTGCCAACCAGCCCCCATCCACTGGTCCCCACATCCACCGGTTCTTCCAGTCGCGTCACCCTGGCATCCTCCAGGACTTACCTCATCCAGGACATGCCCAGATATCTAGGTGCAGAGCCTGTGGGAGACCAGTGTCATCCTACTGGTCAGCAGTGTTTTTCCTTTTTTCTTACCTGGTGTAGAGGAAGGGGTGTGCAATGGCACCAATGGCAGTGCCACACACACTCCCATGTGCAGCACACCAGGTGCCTCTCAACCCCCACTGTAGTGTCAGTGTGCCAACCCCTAGCTACTGCTAGGGACCAGGTTAACACCAGCCACTGATCCCCTCCCTCCCCAGAGGAGGAGAGTAACCAAGCCAATCCAATCCATTTTTATTTACATGGTGCCTTTCGAATACCAAGGTGCCTTACATCATTTAAAACAGCTTCTTCATAAAATTATGTACATTATAAATAGTACAAAATGACAACAAACAATCAAGAATATTAAATCAATCCCCAAAACACAAGCCCATAAAACAGTTTTGAGGGCCTGTTTAAATCCCTTCACAGTAGGGCACTCATGTAACTTACAGGGTAGCTTAATTAAGGGTGGGAGCCATGTGCATGAATGCACAGGCCTCAGAAGATTTTAAACAAACCCTTGGAATCTCTAGCAACCCCTCGTCAGTCGAGCAGAACAATTGCCCTGGGCAGTAAGGTACCAAGCTCTTTCAGGTAGTCTGGACCCTGTCTGTGTAGGACTTTATAAGTCAGAAATCCAACTTTGAAGGTGATTCACCACTGTATCGGCAGCCAGTGCAGTTTGCGCAGTACTGGGGAAATATGGCAGGACCGTGAGGTTCCCATCAATGACTGTCCTGCCACATTTTGCACCAGCTGTAGGTGGTGAATATCAACTCCCAGAAGCCCTAGGTAGAGGACATTGCAATAATCCAGGCGAGAGGACACAAAGGCATGGACCAGCATGGAAGGTCACCGACGGATCAATGTGCTTAACTCTGGAAATATTCCTCAGATGGTAAGAAGAAGATTTGATGATGGCTGACACCTGCGAATGAAGTGTTAAACCCTCTTCAAAATTACTCCCAGGTTTTGCACCTGCTCAGAGGTTGGGAGCCGGACACCCCAAGAAAAGTCCAGAGGGTGACCCCACCCCAACCCTCTATCTGGTAACCTGGGTGCACCACCAACACCTCAGTCTTTACTGAGTTCAACCTCAACCAGCTTGAATTCTTCCATTCCTGAATTTCTACGAGGCAGTTATTAAATACTGTGAGCGCTCTGTCCTGATTGGGTGTGAAAGAAAGGTAGAGCTCAGTATCATCAGCATAGCAATGAAACCTCAGCCCATACCTTCTTAGAATGTCTCTTAGGGGTAGCATGTACACTGTGAACAACATGGAGGACAACACCGATCCCTGAGGAAAAACCACATGACAATGGAATTGGGTCAGAGGAATAAATCCCTGACACCACCCTCTGAGTTCTTCCAGTGTGGAAAGATGAAAACCACCTGAGGACCGTATCTGACAGGTCACAGATGAACATCAAATGATTGAGCAGGACCCCATGGTCCACAGTGTCAAATGCTGAAGAGAGATCGAGAAGGACCAAGATGGAAAGGTTCTTCCAACCTCTAGCCATCAAGAGATCATTGAGCACCCGAACCTGCGCTGCCTCAATACTATGCCTCTTTTGAAAACCGGACTGGAGAGGCTCATAGATATCATGGATGGTCAAATAATCCTCCAGTTGTATGGAAACTACTTTCTTGATCAACTTCCCCATAAAGGGGAGGTTCGAGATTGGTCTGTAGTTCGCATGACAGTCTGGGTCCAAAGAAGCTTTCTTCAGGAGGGGTGTCACCACCACCTCCTTCAGGGAGCTAGGAATCTCACCTGTTTCTAAGGAGCACCAGACTATCTGTGCAAGGACTAGGCCAAGAATATCACTACTGTACAACTCAAAATCAGGGTAGTTGGTCCTTGATCCAAACTACAGCACGTAGGGCGCATATCCTGGACAATCCGCGTGATATCCATAAGCTCCAGTTGGCTAAAGGTATTCCAAGAAAACTGAGGACAGTGACCAAACACCAGCCTAGAGCAATGCCAGAGTGTGCTGGTAGGAGTTTTGCAAATACAGATACATGACTTATCCCCATAAGCAAGACATCACAGAGTAATAAGCAATACATGTCATAAGGCAATTGTGGTGCCTGATACCATAATAGCATGAATATATCGAGAAATACCATCAAGAGTAGTCTTGAGGATGCTCGATCCTCCTCCCACCTGCCAACTCTCTGACTCTTGAGGGCAATCCCAACCCTGGGTCATTAGTGCTGCAAGAAGTAGACTAAAGCTGTGCTGGCAGGCCGCCTTGATAAATACTCTTTAATAAAAGACTAAGCTTGAATAAACTATAGTTGTTGTAACAAATATGGATAAATATATATTTGAAAATGAATTTTTAGCATATATTATACTTGTACAAAAGCGCAAGTATAGTTAGAGTTGAGCAGCCTGTTTTGTGTTAACCCCAAATTTTTGCACCTTAATAACTTTGGTGCTGTTCAACAAAAATGCCTGAAATTTTGCATGCACAGTCTGGGTGGAAAGTTCTTAGGACTTTGCAAGTTTTATTGTAGTTAATCTTTTTTATTGAAAATAGCAATACAAAATATATACCAACAAAACTTAATAAACAAATACAGATACATGACTTATCCCCATAAGCAATACATGGACATCACAGAATAATAAGCAATACATGTCATAAGACAATCATGGTGCCAGATACCATAATAGCATGACTATATCGAGAAAGGCCATCCTTTGACACCTATCCCTTCTATCCTAAGTTAGAAAATGGGCAAAGACCATTCTCTCTTCTGATTGGCCAAGACACTTATTTAGGTGGGCATCTATCAGACAATAGATGCCCACCAAATAAAAAGTGCCAGCCCAAACCTGCCCCATGTCCAGCAGAGAATCATTGTGCCCAGACTGCTTCCTCATTGGTTGAAGTACTGGGCATACATTTTCAAATTGCTGCCATTTTTTTCATCAGTTACCGAGTGAGTGTGTCCCCCAGTCTGTCAAGAGACCAGTTCCCTGCACTCAGAAAAACGGTCACACTACCAAAGAAAAAAATAGCAACATTAAAACTAGTTTTTTCCCCACTTTTATTATGTTAGTAACCTGGACCCGACTCTCTGGCCCTGCCATTACTCCCGACCTCCGATCGCCTGCCTGCTTTCTCAATTGCAGCTAGCCGGCAGCATGACTCCATCTCTGGGGCGCATTGACAAAACTCCCACTGCTGTTCTACCTACAACAATATTTCCTCCTGATTGTGACCAACTTTGAAGATCCGAAAGTCTGTCCCTTCAACAGCTAGAAACCCTCCCACTCTTGATCAGTGCTGCTGAATTAATGCTGCTGCTACATGTACAGTACACCCTGCTCTACCAAGTGCAGCTAGCCAGCAGCGCGATTCCATCTCCGCACGCATTTTATGAAAGTCCTGCTCTATGTTACCCGATTGCACCGAAAGCCGACCAGTACTACAGAACACCAGAGAATCCCAAAATAAATAAAAAAATACTGAGTTCACAGTTGTGGCAAACCGTTTCTCTTTGATTTTTTTGTTACCTCACCTTACTGATCTCATGCCATTTTACTTTCTGTCCTACATCACGGGTGGGGTGGGGGTGGCGGTTACCGTGGTTTGGGAAAGACAAGCACAACTACAACAGAAATTAACTAAGTGGGCAGGGGGTGGGGAACAGTTCAACAAGTGAGAGAATGCAAACTATTAACTGAAAACCATGACTCCTGCTGACGAGATACAATTGGAATCACCCTTGTTCAATTAAAATTACTGTGTCAGTCTTCAAGGTGAAAAAAATGTTAGCCCACTGGCATGCTCTACACTTACTGCTGTTTTACATGGCAGGGATCATGCAAAGTTAAAAAGGGACAGGAAGCTCAGAAATATTTCTGTTAATGCATTGGGGGATACAAGAGATAGGCTCTATGGGGAGGAGAACAACAGCGGATGGAACAACTCAGGACTACTTTACAAGAAAAGACTTTAATTTCATGCTTACTCCTTTTATATTTTTATTTTTAAATCCCATATAAAAATGCCACAGGTAGCCCATTTTCTAAGCGCAATAATACCCTCCAGGGTAGGCGGTATTGGGCAATACCGACTTCCAGGGGCTATAAGTCCCACCTGCGGTGTCGCCCTCATTGAGCACTTCAAGCGGTCTGGCATGCCCACACGCCCACCCTGTCAGATATTATTGCCACGAATATACAGAAGAACATTCATCAAGGAGCATTGATTGAGGAGAAGCTGAGTTTCACCAAGCCTACTCAATTCCTGAGTACGCATTGAAAATTAAGAAAAATATGCCTTCCTTTCCCCAAGGGGAACTACTGTTACTCAAAGTGGTTAACAAAAGGAAGATGTAGCTCATCACAGACAGGACAAAGAAGAAAAAGGTGTGTGTGTGTGTGTGTTTCACAGGCATGCGTGTGTGTGTGTGTGTGTGAGTGTGAAGGATTGGGCAGCAATCAGCAACATCCCTGTCACTCTTAAGCAACCCCCTACCATACAATGCTAAACACTATGTGAGGCCTTCCCTGAGTTATAAGAACTCAGCAATCACCCACCCACCTCCTTCCTGCCCCCTATCTGGGCTTTTACTTACAGCAAATTAAGTAAGTGATCCTGGGTCATGAGCCTGGGCTTGTGAATATGAAGTGCCATTTCCCCATAAGCAACTTATACTATTTAGCCACTAGAGGGCCTATACAGTAATTCATTATCTCTACCAACTCTCTCTGTAATCCCCGAGTTTTCATTCTGACACATTACAGCGCATCTAAAATTTCAGTTATAACCGTCATTCTTGAATCTTTCTAACCCTGTCTACAATCAATACAGTGATACTCTCAGTTCAAGGAATTATTTGCTGCAGACCTGCTATAAACCTACATTACAATGTTAGTCACAAACTTGATTCCTCTGCTGATAATGGTAATTGGCAGGTCTGATAGCTGAGCATGAACCCCAGCTTTCTACATACACCATGGACAGGATTGTACTCAATGCATATGGCTCTATTACCTCCATACTCAGATTGGGCAACAAAACCTCCCTCACTCTAGAACACCTGTCAACTTATTTGAGATTACCTCTTAGCAGTATAACCTATCTCACATCCCTATTACTCCTATGCAACCCCCCCGCCATACAAAGCAAACACCATGTGAGACCTTCCCTGAGTTATAAGAACTCAATTAAATATAAACAGCTTATGGAACATTCGAGATGGCTGCTACTACTGCTATTTCTAATATCTGACAATATACACGCCAGCCCTGGCCCTCTGCAGCAGCCGTATAGTCAGGTAAAGAAACAAGGGGTTCTCACACTTGCCTCCATTAACATCTGCAGCCTTCTGGCTAAACTCGACAACCTTAAAGTCTGGGTTACCCAGCACAATCTGAATGTTCTCTTAGTAGAGGAGACCTGGCTTTCACCAAAGATACCGGACATCTTGATCTCCTTATCTGGCAACTCTGTCTTTAGGCAAGATAGACTAACCAAAAAAGGGGGAGGTTGTGCAATCTGCCTCAAGGATACACTTAAGGGTTATACGTTACCTCTGCCTCATACAGTGGCCACTATTCAGGTGCTTGCCATCAAAATACTTTTAGGAGCACAGAATAAAGCCCTTACTGTGGCCGCAGTCTATATTCCACCTAAACAACTTGTCTCGGGCTTCAACTAATTTTTGGACTGTATTCACAAATGGCACCAGAACTCAGAACTTATTGTGATGGGAGACTTCAATGTTAATTGGCTCTCCCATGAAGCATGCACCGCTAAGGACGCCATCGCTGCTATCCACCTTACCCAACAAGTCGAGTCCCTAACCAGAATGAATTACAGGACAGGGTCAAGCACATTGCTTGATTGGATTCTCACAAATCACCCTGAACGTGTCTCAAATATAGCCATCCTCTCGGACACTATTAGTGACCACTCACCTATGATATGTCACTGGTCGAACAAATTTGTTAAGCCACCGGCTAAAACGATCATAAGTAGGGTCCTAAAATGTGATCACCTGGAACCACTAAAACAACTTCTTTGTATGCAAGACTGGTCACCAATTGACTCCACTGATGATATTGATTCTGCTCTCAAGTATTTTATTAATCGGTTCAACGCAGCCTATGACATCCATGTTCCATTTATAAACCGGAAGATCAGGATGACCACAATCCTTGGCTCACACCAGGTCTAACTGAACTAATGAAACATAGACATCACCTATGGCAGCATGCATGGACCACGGACAGGCAAATGGATGTACAAGAATATAAAAGAGCAAGAAATGATTGCACCTGAGCCATCCGCATGGAACAAAAAACAACATTATAGAGAAGCACTCACTAACACCTGGAATAATGGTAGGAAATTTTGGAATAATATCAAGGATTTACAGTAACAGGAAGAGACCCCAAACAGGCCTCTACCATGCTCAGTATTGATAGGACCCCAACTCTTGACCCGAAGACTATTGCCAACATGTTCAACAATGCGTTTACAGATCTAAGTAGTGTACTCCCCCCAGATCTCTTTGACACTGCTACAAGCTTGGACAGCAAAGGAACAGTGGAACAGCCCCATGCACACCCACCATTCTACTTCAAAGCAGTCCCTAAAAAGGGAAGCTAGAAAGTACATCCAAAAGGTGCTTGGGAAGTCCAGACTTAGTGGGGACTCACTTGACCTCAAACTTGTTGCCCTTACACTGGATGAAATTCTGTCACCTCTAACTAAAATTATGAATCTATCCTTAAGATTTTCACAATTTCCACAAGTGTGGAAGTCCGACTTAGTAACCCCGGTTCACAAAAATGGTGATAGAGCACTGCATGGGAACTATCGACCAATTTCTATTCCCCCACACTTTCTAAAGCACTAGTGCATATAGTGGCTGACCACCTGGTCAAGTACTTAGAAAAATATCAGATACAATGTCCCCAACGGCATGGGTTCAGAAAATGGTACAGTATCACCACAACACTTCTCAAACTCCCCATCTCATCCACAATTGTGTAGACTAAGGCCAGTTAGTTGGCGAGCATTCATAGCTCTATCAAAGGCATTTGATACTGTAAATCATAACCTGCTACTTGAGCAACTCTACAGCTCAGGGATTTCAATGGATACTAACTGATTTAAAAGCTAGATAGCAAATCGAACAAAACAAGTAAAGATTGCCAGTGTTGTATCTAATAGCCAAGTAGTCCAATCTGGTGTTCCACAAGGATCTATATTGGGTCCTTTTCTCTTCAGCATCTTCCTCAACAGGCTCCTAGCTCTATCCCAGATCAGATTCTGCTATATGTGGATGATGCTGTAATATTCACAAGTAACTCAGATCCCAGGCTCCTTGAAAATCATCTATAGCACAGCTTTGCAACCATGGAGGACTGGTTTAAAAGAAAAAAGCTCATACTAAACTTAAAAAAAAAATACTGCTCTTCCATATCTCCCACAACAAACATAGATCATAGTCACTGACTATCAGAAACAAAGATGACACTCCACTTGAGCAAATTCTTCACTTCAAATACCTTGGTGTAACCATTGATAGCACACTATCCTATGCACAACACATAGAAACGTGGTCAAAGCAGTCAACATCTGAATAGGGCTGCTCCACAGGCATAAACAAAACCTTACTCCAGAAGCACATAGACTAGCAATTCACAGCTCTGTTATCTCTGTCATTGATTATAGACTGATTATTTATGGCTCAGCCACTGAAACGTCCCGTGATGTATCAATACAGCTCTAAACAAAGTATGTAGACTCCTCACAGGGGCAGCAAGACTCATGCACACATGTGACCTCTATGTCCAGTCAAGCTGGCTACAGTTAAAGGATAGGATAAAGTATTAAGCCTGCTTGCCAGCAAAAACAATTCATCTAGGGCTGTCACCCCCGTGGGGTTCAGAAGATACTAAACCCTTCCAGTAACCCTTGACATACTTGAGGCTCAGCTAACCAGCTGTTCGCTATCCCATGTTGTGGCACTATACAAGGACAGCGGTTGTTTACCTATAGAGACCCATTATGGCTTAACCTACGCTTCACACTGTCATCTCCTCGATCACTAAGCTGGGCACTTTCAAACATGAACTCTGGCAATACCTCTTGGCATGTAACAGCTGTGACTGTTTCCACTAGTTTTACCCAAATCATTCACACTTACTTGCTCTTTCTTAAATATGCTGTCCACATCGTCTCCAATGAAGCTGCTCATTCTGGGAACTCACCCCTCCCTCCCCTTTCACTCTACATTGTCACAGGAAAAATTGACAAAATGGTTGACCCATTTATTACATCTCCATGAAATTCTGGATAAGATCTATGTTATGAGGCCTCTGAACCTTTAGTACCATGATGTAGTATACTTTATTGAAAAGACAGAAGAAAGTGTAAGATAATCTGGCAGAAGGAAGCTATACTGATACTTAGAGGATAGAGATGAATTAGAGGAATAGAGATGAAACCCCTCAGTTAGTTCCTGTAATCAGAATTTCTGACTACCCCAAGTTTCAGTAGTAGGAAAGTTAATGAGGGACACCAAGACCAACCATTATCAGACAGAAAAGGAGGGAAGGGTGAGCAGGCCTTGGACAAAATACTTGGGGTTATAGATAACTTTGAAAGGAAACAGAAAAATGTTTGGGAATGTAAGATGATTTCTATTTTTGGATGGGAAATGTCTAAATTTGACTCTACTAAGAAGATACAGGAAGAACTTCTTTTGTTCCTGTCACATTCACTAAAAGTAAATCTAATTAGGAGTTCTCTAGGCTCAATTAAGGTCCGTGGGCTTACTTCCTCTTTCCGTCAAATTGATCTTACTTTCAAAAATTCGGCACTAGCCAAATCACTTCTCCAGTTAGCTCACAAACTTGATATGTTAGGAATACATATTGTGCATCCATGGATTTTGGAAAACACTATGGCTATCAATAATACAAGCTCTTATTCCAATCTTAACACAATGAAGTCTAATTTTGCAAACCTGGCTGATATTAATAAATTTGCTCCTTTGGACACATCTTGCATAGATTGACTACAAGTTCCTATGGGTCTATCAAAAGAGAAAATACCGGATAATTTAGAAACAGATCAGCTTAGTATTCTGTCCTGGAATATTGAGGGATTACATCTTAAAATTGCAGATCCTGAGATAGTAGGTTTCCTGGAGACATTTAATAATAATAATAACTTTATTTTTAAAGCGCCTTTCAAAATATCAAGGTGCTTTACGTGTCAGAAGCCATAATACGAAATATCACATAAAAACATATAAATACAATAAATACATAGCAACATCATATGTTAAAAAAACAACAATAAAATAATCCATGCAATCAAAAATAATATTTATATCAAATATCGATTAATCATCCAAGAAGGCCATATGCCACAGGTAAGTTTTCAAGTTTTTCTTAAATACCTCCATGGAGGTGCACTCTAACTGCGCGAGGTAGAGAATTCCAAAGAGGGAGCAGCATAAGAGAAGGCTCTACCACCAGAAGATTTTAAACTCACTCTTTGAATCTCTAACAACCCTTCATCAGCCAAGCGTAGCGATTGACCGGGCAGTAAGGCACCAGAAGTTCTTTCAGATAGGTCGGACCCTAATCATGAAGGGCTTTAAAAGTCAATAAAATGACTTTAAAGGTGATCCACCACCATATGGTAAGCCAGTGCAGTTTGCGCAGTACCAGGGTAATATGACTGGATCTCCTTGTCCCAGTCAGCACCCTGGCTGCAGAGTTCTGCACCAGCTGTAGGCAATGGATTTCAACCCCAGAAAGCCCAAAGTAAAGGGTGTTGCAGTAGTTGCAGTGATGTCATCTGCCTCCAGGAGACTTAGTGTAATGAATCCATGATCCCCCAACTTCCAGGATTTACTGGTTATGTGACCCCTGCTACTAAGGGAAAGAAATTTGGGAGATTAAAAGAAAGCTTTCAATTCAATGTCAATTCATGTCTGCACTTCATTAAATTTTAAAATGATGCAAATTTATTCTCTTCGGAGGATCTCTTGAAAAGAAACTTTGTTTTGTGCATTGACGTGTAACAAACATCTCCTTATAAATTGTTATCTACCACCTGCCAGGAAACCTAATAAATCTTTGGAGTCTCCAATTTCTAGATTGAAATCAGAATTAGATAGAATCATGAACATAGAAGGAGACCTCCCTATTATTTTATTGGGAGACTTTAATGCAAGAATTCCTGGACCCCAAGGCTCACCCAATCAACCATACTTTACTTCCTTTCTTCCTCTCATTAATCATTGGGTAGCCCAATTTAGAAATTGTTTAGATCAGAAAAGTAATGGCAGAGGAAAGGAGCTGTCTAAACTTTTGGCAGAATACAATTTTTGCATTCAAAATGGAAGACTTCCAGGAGACGAATTAAGAAAATTCACATACATGGGAACCAATGGCTCTTCAACCATTGACTTGGTTTGTACTAATTTGGAAGCTACTAGGAAAATTATTGATCTGTATATTTTATAATATTCATAATTGGCACATTCTCCAGTAATTTTAAAACTGGGACTTAGTAGGCTGATTCATTATAATTCAATACACACTGATGAAGGTTTAGAGATTATAAATGAAAAAAGAATTAAATGGGGCACATCCTCTTTAGAGCAATTTATTAATTCTCAATACAGGAGATATCTATGAGCTTTGGAGTCTGTTTATGGGGATACTTAAATCATCTGTCATCCCTGGATATTGGCAGAAGTTGGGTAAATGATTGTGACCACACTGTAAAACTAATCAGCTAATTTCCATAAAGTCAGAAAAGAAACCAAAACATGGTATAATGAAAGATGTCAGAAGGTAAAACTTGATTTAAATAAATTGCTTAGACAGAGTAGAAAATGTAAACCAATTAGTAAAGATTATCGAACTTTAATAACCTAGGAAAGGGCAAATTATAAAAGGGTCCTGGAAATGGAAAAACAGAAGCATGCTGTCTTCCTATGGGAAAAATTAAGGAAATCAGTCCTCAGAAGGGATGGGAAATCATTCTGGCTCTTAGTGCCTTCAGGATATCTACAGTGACCACTAAGGTAGAGGCCTTTATTTCCCCAAATCTTGGGACCTCACATTTTTCTAGTTTATATTTCTCCAAGGAACAGGATGATCTCACATGCATTTTGCATTCTCTCCCAGCTTCTTTTCCTCTTGCAATCCTTATTTCTGATTTAGAAACAGGAAGCGTGCTGAGTTCACTATCCTCTAATAAAGCTCTAGGTCCTGATAGAATAATAGGTGACCTACTTAAATCCTTTCAGGACTGGTGGATACCTATTTTGCGTGTCACATTTAATTAATTTATTCAGAGGCAGGAATACCCAGAAAGTTGGCAAGGCTCATTTATATTCCTAATTTTTTAAAAGAAAATCCAAACGATCCAAAAATGTATCGGCCAATCAGTTTAATTGCTATATCTCAAAAGGTATTCACAAAATCAATCTTTATAGACTAACCAATTGGCTGGGTACTAATTCCACACTTAGTGAATTCCAAAATGGTTTCACAAGGGTAGATCAACTCTTCAACATTGTTATGTATTATATCATCTTTTATGGAAATATATTAAAATTAAAAGAAGGAAACTATATTGCTGCTTGTCAAATTTACAGATGTTTTTGATAGCATTAGTCAAAAAATCTTGTGGCAGACCTTGGAAAGTTTGGGGCTGGATCCAACTTTATTAGACATATTGATAAGACTCCATGAGAACACATGGGCTAAAGTTCAGTATGACCAATTTGGTCATACTACTTTTTCCCTTTAAAACCAATTTTGGTGTGAGATAAGGTTGCCTCTTGGCACCCACCTTATTTTATATATATATATATATATATATATATATATATATATATTATGGTAGCACGGTAGTGCTACCATAGTTAGGGTTGAGGAGCCATTTCTATGTTAAACCCAAAATTTTGCACCTTAATAACTTTGCAACCGTTTAACGTATTTGCCTGAAATTTGGAATACACAATCAAGAACCATAGGCCTTGGGATCTGCTAAGTTTCGTACCAGTCAGTTGTACGGCTGTGGAGTTATTAAGTGTGATCTGCGTGTGCATTTACGCTTTTTCTGGACTTCTACGGTCGCGCCTACAGGTCGCATGGTTTGCGCAACCTGCCCTAAATCTTCAGGTAACGCACGGCCGGGGTCCCTGATGTGCCTTTCAAAGATTTGGTGAAAAAATATTAAACGATTCAAAAGTTATTCAAAAAACAATTTCCCATTATAAGTCAATGGGAAAAGTTAACAAAAAGTTCGACAGTGTCGCAAATGCATTTTTACTTTCGCAAATGGCCCTGTTACTTTCGCAAATTGGCCATTTTGTTTTCAGTTAGTGATCAGAAAAATGCTTGGCATTTAAATTTGGGACCCTTTAGCAACCTAATTTTTGTATTCACCTAGTCGGACCCTGAGGATGCTAGCCATGTCTTTATTTTAGATAAAACACCCAGAAATATGTTTTCAAATTTCTGGAAAAAGTACTTCATAAAAGTACTTTTGTGCTCATGAAAGTGTCGAACATTTTGAAAGCTTTAGCAAATTGCAACAATGGTTTTTCTAGTCTGTGGGAAAATGACAGCAATTCTTTGGCACTGCGCTGCAAAAGAGCGGTTGGGAGTTTTGGGCTGAAATTTGGAGGATTGCAGCTGACATCTCACAGATGTGCCTTTCAGTGTTGTGTTGAAAAATATTACATGGTGGCAAAGTTATGGCACTCAAAGTTGACATTTTTCCCATAGGATAACATTACGACTTCCGACGATTACAGGAATCCTTTGGCACCCTGCTGCAAAATAATGGTTTGGTCTTCTGGACTGAAATTTACAGGAGCACAGCCAACATTCCACAGATGTGCCTTTCAGTGGTTTGGTGAAAAATATTACAGGGAGGCAAAGTTATGGCACTCAAGCTTCTTTTTTCCCATAGGTAACATTACGGCGGTTGCCGCTTTCAGGGCCGGTATCTGAGCCAGTTACGAATACGGACTTTCGTCACTAAAGTGTTTAAGCACCCTAATGGGGGCTAAGCACTAAACAAGCCAGGAGTCATAAATCATATGACTTTAAATTTTTTTTCACGTAGTACGGTTCCTGAGATATACGCTATTTAGTATTCCAACTCCTCATTCTCTGCTCCGAGACCCATTATTATGCATACATTCTTTATACTCACTGTCTTTCTCTATGTAGCTTTTGGGGAAAACCAGCCTGTGCACTTACATTACTGTTACCGTTGTTCTTTCTCTTGCAGTTCCGACACCATTCTCTTACTGTTCATGTCTACACCACCATATGCGTTATCCTTTGTGTCTTCATTTTCGCATTGCGTTTCTGTTATTTTGCCATTTCTGCCCAGTACTGTTTGTCTTTCTGTTTTGCTTTCGTTACCATGCCCATTGACATTTGGCTAGGGCACCATGTCACTATGTGACAAGACATCATGTGTCAGACTGCTCCGCTTCTACGCTCACTGCATAAGCAAGTACTCCCTCTTTCTGTTCTCATTCACGCTTTACATTACCATGTGTGCCACTGTTCGCACTTCTGTTTGTGTTGCTGTTCCTGTTACTATGTCACAAAGGCGGGCCCCAGCTCCCTTGTTACGTTACATTCACTATTTCTCATTATCATTCTCAAAATAAGGGAAATTAGAGGTAAAACTTGTTTATCGCATCAGTTAGCATGTATGACAGTGAAATAGCTGAAAACCTTTGATTTCTCTAATATCACCAGCATTGCGATTAAATATCATCCAACTCTCACCCCATTCTCCCATAGCAATTTCTGCTGATTTACACATGATGGGGTGAGAGGCTGATGACCCTAAAATGTACACCCCAAATGCCGGGTTAGTGGGCTGGGGTCAAAAGGGGTTTTCAACCCTAACACTGAATTTCTCACTTTGTCGCTTGTGAACAACTCCTTAACTGATGCATTAAACAGAGTTTTATGTCTCATATATATATATATATATATATATATATATATATATGTAAACAGTATATTATTAACCTATTGAATCTCTGATTTTCACTCTCCAAAGGTTGCTGACCACAGAATTGATTGTCTGGCATATGCAGATGATACTGTCCTTCTTCCGCCTCAGCCCTCGACTGAAGAGAAACTTGAGTATTTTTGGGATTATGTAAAGATAAACAGCTGAAAATTAATCTAAACAAAACTAAAATAATTATTTTCAGAAATAATACTCAAAGGACCCAAAATTCTGGATAGAAAGAAAAAAATTGAAGTGGTATCATACTACGATTATTTTGGGTTAGATTTCACAGAATCTATCCTGACAAACACATATGGAACATATAACAAATAAAATGAAATCTGCAACAAATGCCTTAAAGATCTTTAATACTAAGATGGGAAAAACCACAATCAAAGGCATGTTATGAGTAATAAATGCAAAATAAAAGCATGCATTTATATACGAGCCAAGATTTGAGATATGGTAAAATCTAAAATACCAGATATAATTCTGAACAAACTTTATAGACATATTTAATGGTTCTGCCGGGACCCCAACTAGTGCTGTAAATTGGAACTTGACTGTACTCCATGCAGTCCTTGATTAGTGAAAGACAGATTTTGTTCCTTCTCAAGACCTTGATCCTTCCTGATAATTAGGCTCCCTAGAAATTGCCTAGAGGAAGAAATTAGATATTCCTCGATGGGATTTGTCTTTCCTTCTATTCAGGTGATTAAGCAAGTTATTTTGCCCTTTGGATTGGGAAATATACTTTATTCTGTTTATTCTGAGACATGGGAAAAAATAGTTTTTGAAGTTAAAACCAGGAGAAGAGACTTAGAGGCACTGTTCACTTTTTTCGAACTGACTAACCTGAAATTGCAATATTGGTATAAACAACTTAAAACTTCTTGGGGATTCGAGGGATATCTATCAAAAATTATAGATCCCAGTTTGAGACATCAAATAACTAGATTCAGGATTGAAACTTACAAGGCACAATACATCCTTTTTAGACACAAGTGTGATAATGTCTCTGAACCATATTGTAAATGTGACAATAAAGTCCAGAATGAACTTAAACATGTTGTTCTACTATGTCCACTGTAAGAGAAGAGTAGGAAGAAATGGCTGAGGGATATAATCGGTGGTCTTGGTCTCCCTCCCGATAGTATCCTACTTCATCTTTTCTCCTCTCAGGATACAAATGAATTGTTGAAACTCACTAGATTCTTGAAGTCAACACATCTCTAGATTATTTAAACATCACTCTTATAGGATCTTCAGTGATAACAGTATTGCTCTGTTTTAGTATGTTTTATTATGATCAACTGATGTCATTTATGGAACTCATGTATGTTAATGTATGTATTTATGCGTTGCTTTCAGAAATATTGTAACGGCTTCAAGCTGATCAATAAATCTTTTGTACTTGTACATTGCCTCCCTCTTCCTCTCCCTACCTTTACCCTCTCCATTATTGCCCATGATTGACAATGCTTCCTGGCTGCTGCTCACCTACGTCACAAGACTATGTCATATTGTTACTACACAAATATATCCACCTCTGCATTCCATGCATACTCATCTTCCCTTCCCCCTTCTAATCCCCATCTCCTTACCTATCTCCTCTCTTGCTTATCTATTCTTGCTTGACAAAGTCTCCCTGGCTGCATCACAGTGTCTGTCATACTCTATACTTCAGTATTTAATTGTCAAGTTATTGCCTGGCATACATTGTACAATGCCAGTTACCTGCCTGTCTGTTCCTCTGTATTCTCTGTAAATACATTACTTTAGTTTACCTGTTATGCTCTTATGTTAACCTGTCGACGTGGAACCTACGTAAAAGAACGTCAAGCTCAAAGGTGTTAATATGAAATGATAAAAAAATAAATTAAAAAAATAAATAAGTGGGAGGGTAGGAAACAGCTCAAAGGGATCTCTGGATTTCCATGACTTGGCAAAATTTGAGATGGACAGTCATTCAGATTCTGAGATCCATATTTTTAAAAAGCCTTTAACAATGCACTGTTTGACCTGTTTTTGCTCACATGTGAAGCAGAAACAGTTTGGAATATTGATTCAGAACTTTCAAGGTAGAAGGAGCTCTGCCCAATGGCATGTCATTCAAAGGTTTTGAGATAGAATATGAATTGTCTCTTGAGTTGTAAGATTTTGAAAGTTGGCTTCTGCACATGCTTAGTGGTTTTTTTTTAAGATAACCCTCTGATACAAAAAGAAAGGAATTTTACTTTGATAAGCCATTTTACTTTTGTAAGAAAATGGGCTTGATTTTAGAAGGGGATGCAGCGATGCAGCAGACTTAAGAAAGGTTGTTTGGAGCAAGTTGCGACTTGCACCAAACATTGCAGCAAGTGCAATTTTAAAAGAATGTTGCCACAAACACCCGCCACAAGTCCAGAAGGTGTAACGCAGGAGTCAGACCAGGAACTCCCTGATCTAACTTTGTGTCTGGGGTCACAGCAGTTGCTTAAAACCTTTGGCGCAGGTGCCATGCCCTTGAAAATCAGACCGAACTGCACCAGAGGGACCTTGACACAGATGCATCAAACTTTTGTGGTGGATACAGGCTTCAGTACAAGCCCTGCATCTACCTTGTAAAATTGAGCCCAATGTGTTTTATTTTCACAAGAAAAACAAATTACTGTCATGAATTTCAGCATTCATAACTCTGGAACCTTTTGATGAAACTGCATGCACATTTGCATTCACAGTCAGATTGCAAAGTTTTTACGATTCAGTAAATTTAATAATGGCTTCTTATCTAGATTCTAAAACCCAGGGCGTGTAAAAAATAAAAGAAAAAAATGCTTTTTTTTTTGCCATTTTGTTTTGCTTGTGTCTAGGACAAAATGGTTTCAAATTTTGTTCTGACATTTTCAGGAGAGAAGCAGCTCAGCCTAAGGAGGTGCAGTTCAAAGCTTTTATAAAAAAGTTATTAATTGGTTCTTGAGTTATAATGTTTTAAAAAAATTGCTTCTGAGCTTGGGTTGTATAGGCACTTTAATGTTAAACCCCATTTTTTGTACCTTAATAACTTTGATGGTGTTTGACAAAATTACATGGTAGTTTTCATTTGCAGTCAGGGTGCCATGTTCTTAGGATCTGACAAGTTTCCTGATAACCTTGTCTGGATTCTGACATCCAAGGAGTGTAAAAACCTTAAAAATGCACTTTTTGGCTGTTTCCTTTGCTCATGTCTAAACTAACAACAGTTTAAAACTGTATTTCAAAATGTTTCGGGTAGAAGTAGCTTCCTTTCGAAGATTTTGGGAAAACATATTATTTAGTTCCAGTGTTAGAATGTTGTAAAATTTGACTTGGGTTGAGTAGGCATTTTAATGTGTAACCTCAATTTTTGTACCTTAATAATTTTGCAGCCATTTGAGAAAATTATGAGGCCCAGTTTTAAGACACTGCATGTACAATCATTATATCAAGTTTTTAAGACCTGGAATGTTTCATGACAAATGCTCATCTGGATTCTGAGATCTGAGATTTAAAAACCTGTAAAGATGCACTTGTTCCCATTTTTCATCTCACCTGTAGAGTAAAAACTGTTTGGAATTTTGTTCCTAAATTTTTAGAGTGGTTGAGGTTCAACCCAAGGTTATGCCTATTGAACGTTATGTACAAACCTATCAATTGGTTCTCAAGTTCTAAGGTTAACTTCTGAGCATGCTCAGTAGAGTTTTCAGGATAGCTGTCTGGTCTGAGCAAAGACTTTTGTTAATGAGACATTTTTGTTTTACAAGAAACCATTTTTATGTTTGAAAGAACAGATTTTTGGTTTATGAATTCTACCGTCTTGTTTTTTCATTTGGGAAACCTTTTTCTACAAATACACAAAATGATGGCTTTTTGAAAAACAAACACTTAAATCTACAGTAGGTAAGCAGGACCTGTTTACGAGATTCTGGGATTTGTTTGATGAAAATGACACAGAAATACATTTTAGGGATACAACGAAATTTTTAGTTTGCCAGCTTTGCAATGGTTGTGATTCTTGTGTCATGAGCAAAATATTCTTTGTTCATGAGGAAGTGTGAATAAAAATCTTGAGAGCAAAGAAACTAGATTTACTTTAATATTAATCCCAGTTTTCCACTTTAATAGCTCAGACCCCATGTAATAAATTTGTCTGAAATTCTGTAGGTGAGGTGTTGGTGGCAGGATCTCTAGAGCCTAAAAATTTTGTGACTATTAGTTGATGGGTGGGAGACAAAGTTAAATAGGTACCAAAATAGCCAGCCCAGTGGTGATGAGGGTTGAGTGCTAGACTCACACCCTCACACCACAAAAGCGACTCAGGATTTGGGAATGAACTCAGGTCATTTGGGGGTCAGCCTGGGAGGAAAGGACTGAGTGTCAGGAGGACTGCTCTCTTTCCTTGGGGTGGGGGTTGTGCTGCGTGCATCAGCACAACAAGAGGGTTTGGCCCATTCCCAGTGTCTTGGTGCCTCCACGGAGGTGGAGTTAGCTGCTGTGCCCATTGCACAGGTGAGGGTGTGGGGATAAAACAGAGGAAAAATACCAGGACCCAGCAGGACCCATGATGGCCCCGATGGACTGGAGGACATACCCCTCAAAGGGTGGGTTGTAGCCCTTGCCAGGTCCGGGAGGTGGTACAAACAATGTTGTGATAAAAAGATGTGCCAAAAATTAGTGGTCAAAATTAAGGCCATTTATTTGCTCATTTGTAGCTCAAAATGTTTTGGATTTGAAACCTAAAAGCTAGACAAAGAGGATACTCCAAACCCTATTCCATGGTGATGCCAGTGTGCAAGTTCCAAGAAAAGTTGCTAAGCACTTGTGAAAAATAAGCACCCCACAATACGTGCCACATACATTTTTTTATACTTTTATTGATAAAATAAAAACTGATAGAAATGCAGTATGGTGACACACACATCCAGTTGAGTGCAGCACCTTGGTGCTTTTTTATTGTGTTTTTTTATTTTATCAATAATAGTATAACATATGTTATGTGATGCATTTTGAGGATTGTTGATTCTTCATAGGTGCTTAGCTACTTTTCTTTGTTGTATTTGAAACCTGAAGTTTTCTGGTTTCATAGAGTTTAACTTAAGGAACACGTGTTTATAACCAACAAGTTTTTAACTTTTATAGTTTTTGAAATATAAGCTAAAAACTGTGCCATTACTGAGCATGCACAGTTGAGAAAATATACATTCTAAAAATTGCTGCATCTTTGCAAAAGCAGGTTAACAGAAGTGAGTTCCTTCATGAAGTAGCAAAGGAAGTAGCAGAGGAATGTTTACCATGGATGTTAACAACATTTGCATGTCTGTCATTTTTTGGGGCAAGATTAAGCAACAAGCAAAAAAAAAGTGTTCACAAGAAATTAGGCAAGTTAAATCAGCATCAGATCAGGGAGGGCAATGTTCAAGCAAAACAGTGATCTATGGACTCGACAGGAATGGGAGCAAACTAGACTCACAAGGGTATCTTGGAAAGAAGGTGTGGGGGAATGTTTAATATACAGCTGTCCAGGGAGCATCATGACAAGTCCGTGATTACTTGTTTTGGGGATCAGTGGTGCAGGAGGGCTCCATGCCTTACTCACGGCAGGGCAGGAATTAAAAAAAAACTGAAAGGCGATGCACAGTACAGCCACAATAAACCAAGGAGGGAAGCAGCCCAAAAGGAAGCGGCTGGTGTACGGCCCTCTCCGGGGGCATGGTTATATATAAAAAAATCCCAAAAACAGTTTTGTGTTCAGTGATTATTAAAATGGCAGTTTCTTTTGCAGCATTTTTGTATCATTAGGGAACAGCGGACAGCATGGCTATCCTGGAACTGGCAGAGAGGGCCAATAAGGTATGGGAGTTGGTAGAGTACATGGAGATCCAAAATCAGGGGGAAAGAGGAAAACTGATAAGGGGAAAGGCAATGGATGGGGGGATGGCCAGACAGGGAGCCAGCCAGACCCAATGCACTGATGCAGTCACCCAGCCCAAAGATGCCACCTCCTAGGCCTGCCAGCCCTGACAGGCCTGAGCCAGCCATGCCTGTTCCATTGCCAAATCCCCCCTGCAACTCCTATGATCCTGGGCCCAGTCATCATTCCTCCCCCTCCTGTGCCTACAAACATGCCAGCCTTGCCAGAATTGCCAGTGACATCATCACTAGGAACTTCAGGGGGACTCACCCTAGGACCACTTGGGCCTGAACCTAGCTCTTCCACAGGTAATATGGGGCTGAGTGTGGGCAGCAGTATAAAAGATTATGTGGGGCAAATGATCACAACCACGGGGGAAGATGGACTGGGGTAACTAGAGAAAGTGCTAGCAGATATTACAGCAGAAAAAGGGAATAAAGAAGGCACCACATGCCCTGCCAAGGCAGCAGGCTTGGGGGAGCAGTGACGTAGGATCCGCAGGTATGAGGATAGGAGAACATGTCCCGGTAGCAATGAAAGAAAGAATCTGGAAAGGGGGAATATGTGGATGTATTCGCCTTGGTAAGTAAGGAATCGGTGTTGAAGTATGATGAGAAAGAGAGTATAGGGAAGAGTGAGATGGCAGCAGCAGTGGTGCTGCTGGGGAAAAAGGAAGAGGACAAGTTTTAGGGGGCAGGCAGGGAATAGAGGTTTCAGGGGACATGGAAGTCAGGGGAAGGGCAGGCAGAATTTTTGAATACTGATGGGATCTTTAGTTTGGCACAAACACCAATCAACATCAGAATGCTGGAGAAGGGTTTAGAAGGGCACGCGGATAGGAGGGTGGCAGCACAGCTGCTAGCAGGTTTCAAGAGGGGTTTTAGCATTAATTTCCAAGGTCCCAGGATAAGACAAGAAAGAAAGAAATTAGGGTCAGTATGGGGAAAAGAGAGCATCCTAAAAAACAAAATACAAAAAGAGAGGATATCAGGGTGGATTGAGGGACCATTCTGGACCCCAACGTTTGAAAATTTCAGGGTATCTCCATTGGGTTTAGTACCCCAAAAAACTCTGAGATTACAGGGTTATACACCATCTGTCTTTCCCAGATGGGGAATCTGTAAATGACTATATTGAGGAAGAACATTCAAGAGTGACTTATGCCACCTGGAGGAAGCAGTTCAGCTTATTCAAGCAACACCACAGGCATGGCTAGCAAAAACAGACATTGAGGCAGCTTTCTGGCTTCTCCCCTTCTGACCTTTAGATTGGGACCTGTTAGGTTTCAAGGTGGATGGAATGCACTATTTTGACAAAGCCATGCCTATTGGCTGCTCTACTGCATGTGCCACTTTTGAACTCTTCAGCACCTGTCTTCAAGGGGTTTTCCAAAGGAGGACAGGATATAAGACAGTTCCTCATTACTTAGATGATTTCCTGCTGATAGGACAGAGAAAAGAAGAGACAGAGACAATGCTTAAGAGTTTTCAAGGGCTGTGTCAGGAACTAGGGGTACCATTGGCACAAGACAAGACCGAAGGTCCCAGCAGATCCATTGAATTTTTAGGGACTGAGATAGATGCCCAGGAAGCAATATTTAGGTTGCCATAGAAAAAAGTCATGAAGCTAAGGGAGCTCGTATAAGAACACATGGCCAAATGACGCATGCAACTTAGACAGGTGCAACAACTGATATGGCACCTTAATTTTGCATGCCGGGCCATTAGCCTGGGCAGATCCTTCACAAAGTGCTTGGCACATGCAACCAGGTGAGTAAACAGGCTGCATTATTGGGTTGATCTGACAAAGGACACCAAGGATGATCTCAGCGTATGGGAACAATTTTTGGAGACATTCAATGGAACGTCCTTGTGGCAGGATGAATGGTTATTCAACACCGACCTTGAATTGTACATGGACACTGCAGGTGGGCTCGGCATGAGGGGGTACTGCAAAGGAAAGTGGTTCTCAGAAGCATGGCCAGAGGTATGGACAGAAAAAGGGCTAACTAAGGACATTATGTGTTTATAAATTTTACCAATTTGGGTCTGCACACTGGTATGGGGGAAGACCTGTGGAACCAGAAGATTACCTTCTGGTGTGACAACAGGGCAGTAGTAGACATACTCAACAACAGGGGAGCGTCATCAGTTCCAGTGTTATCGGTACTGAGGCAGCTAGTTTTACAGGGATTAAAGCTCAACTTGTCCTTTAGAGCTAGACACATACAAGGTATCCATAACACAGTAGCTGATAACCTCTCCTGTCTGCAGCTGGAGAAGTTCTGGCCCATCACACTGAAGGCAGAGGCACAAAAAATGCCCATACCTGTGGACTTTTTGGAAACTGTTCAGAAGGAGCCAAAGTGCTATTCCACAACTCCTGGGCCTCCAGGACCCTCTGTGCTTATGACGGGGCCTGGGGAGCATTCCAAGCTTTCAGAGAGCTACACAGCATGGAGTTAAGTGGTCAGGTTACTAATAAACAATTTGGAAAATACATAGTATACCAGTGGGACTGGGGGTTAGCACATGCCACAATAGGGGTCCATTTAGCAGCCATCAGCATAGTCTGCAATTTGAAAGGATGGCATGACCCAACAAAAACCATGTTAATTAGACGAATGATCAAGGGATCAGGTCGCTTACGAAGAAAAGAAAGGGATGACAGGAGACCAATGTCCAAAAACTCCTAACAGAACTAGTAAGGGTCACACAGTCAATCTGCAAATTAGCAGAGGAGGGACAGTTATTTCAGGCCATTTTCATTACGTGTACCATGGGCACCCAGGGTGAGCTATACAGTAGGGTATTCCAGGGATGATAAGGATAGAGGCCTGGATATTGAGGATATAGAATGGCAGATGGGAAAATTTCCTATGGGACAGGAAATCTAAGTCTGATCAGGAGGAAAAGGGTGTCTGATTCACTTGGAACAACAGACAGAGACAGCCATTTGTCCAGTACGGGCTCTGGGCCTATGCGGCAGTGCACCCAGACCAAAAAGGACAGTTTTTTTATACATGGAGATGGGAAAAGAGCAACAAACCACCAGATAGTGGCAGTTCCTAAGAAGGGCATGGCTTTTTAGGGGAAAATCCCAAATACTATTCATCTCATTCTTTTAGAATTGGGGCAGCATCACAGCTGGTGGCAACCAGGGGAGCAAAAGAGCAGTTGCAAGGGCTAGGCTGCTGGAAGTCAGAATGTGTCAAATGTTATGTCCGTCCTTTGAACAATTGAGCATTAACCATCTCTCTTTTTTCTTTCACATGCTAAGTTGAGTGGAGGAGGGACACCAGACAGGGAGCGCAGGGGGTGGGGGGGGCAACAGTGGCACAGATAGAGACCAGTGGGACATGGAAAAAGTGCAAACCAAGGCACTATTCTGTGAAGGTTTTTTGACATACTTTTATGTTACAACAGAAGGTGGCCAGAGACTGGAAGTATAGATATGTGGGCACTCATATATTTAGTAGGCAGAGAGAAGAACATCCAAGAAGGCGGGGGGCAGGCAGCTCTGTCAAGACCCCAGACAATGTAGGGTCTCCTGGCAAGGATGCATGGGCATGAAGTGGGCCCAGCTGCTACCAGCCCTGAGGAATATGAGGGAGGATGCTCACCGCCAGACATGATCATACTACATCTGGGAGGGAACACAATGGGCCAGGTCCTGGTTAGACATTTTCCTACAAATAAAACATGACATAGAGACAATAAGGAAATGGTGGCCTCAGGTAACCCTGACTTGGTCAGATAGGACACCCCACAGAGTATGGCAGCATGGACATAGGCATGTGGCAATTGAAAGAGCGAGGAGAAAGATGAACCGAAGAATAGGTACATTGGTCATAGCCAATGGAGACAGGGTCATCAGGAGAGGCACAGATGAAAAAGAAGCTGAATATAGACCAGACAGAGTGAGTTTATCAGATTTGAGGTAGAACTTTCAACACAGAAACCATGGGAGTATAGAAGAATGGAGAAGGCAGATAGGTCAATAGGAGTAGAGTAGCTCAGGGGAAGGCCTGTCATCCAATGCAAGTTGGAGATAGGCTGTGGGCAAGAAGATGTAAAATAAAAAGGGTGGGGGAGGAGGGTGGAGGTGGGAAGAAGATCACACAAAACAAGGGAAAACAACAACAACATAAGAAAGACACCAGTAATGGGTATACAAGTTACCTCCAGATAAGATGAAGAAGGGTCCCAGATGCAACATCTCGGGATGAGAAGAGGAAGAAGATAAGATTATGAAAAGATTGTGAAATGCTATAAAATTAATGTACAGAAAACAAGTGAAAAGTTGTATATAAATGAGTGTATAAAATTATGAAAGAAAGATGGAGAAAAGATCAAGTTTTCTGTTTCAGTAATGTTTTGGAAATGGAAATATTGAGAATCATAAAAGTTTGGGGCAGTGAAGAAGATGTGACAATTAATAAATTAATTGCTGATCTGAGCACCCACCACTCACTGCCTCTGTCTCTTTCTTGGGGGAAATCTGGCACTATGGGGTTTGTCCCCTTTTGAAAGGCAGTCTGAGTTGTCCAGGTGACCTGACCAAGAAAGAGGGCCTGTATAAGGCAGACAAAACAAAAGGGGAGGGGGAGTAAAAGGAGAGTGGTTTAAAATGCTGGATGACTCACAAAGGAGAGCGTATTAGGAAGGTGACATCACAAGACAGGAGGGTAGGGATGGTGGTTTAAAGAGGAAGAGGAAGGGCTTGCAAAGGTCTCTTAAGCTGCTGCAGAGAGGAAGACATCCTCTTTCGTCCATTGCTACTCTCTGTTTATCCACCTAACCGCACCAAAAGAGGGGCAGCAAGAGCTGAAAGGGAAAAAACAATGTGGGACACTGCCAAAGGTGGACGGCAGGGGGAGAAAGGCTAACAACAATAAGGCCACGAGCTGGTATGGCACAACCAAAGGTGAATGGTTGAGAGGGAAGAAGATGTAAACATAAAAAAAGGTGGGGGAGAAGACCACACAAAAACAAGAGAAAACAATAACAACATAAGAAAGAAAATGGTAATGGGTATACACTGTTACCTCCAGATAAGAAGAAGAAGGGCCCCCAGATTCTACATCTGGGGGTGAGAAGAGGAAGAAGATAAGATTATGAAAAGATTGTGAAATGCTATAAAATTAATGTACAGAAAACAAGTGAAAAGTTGTATATAAATGAGTGTATAAAATTACGAAAGAAAAATGAATAAAATATTACATTTTCTGTTTCAGTAATGTTTTGGAAATGGAAATATTGAGAATCATGAAAGCTTGGGTCAGTGAAGATGTGACAATTAATAAATTATTTGCTGATCTGAGCCCCCACCACTCACTGTCTCGGGGAAATCCAGGACAATGAACATTCTAAAAATTGCTGCATCTTTGCAAAAACAGGTTAACAGAATGAAGTTCCTTCGTTCTGCTTTTGTCAGCCATGAATGCTGGCTGGCTTTTACAGCTGACGAAAGCGGTGCACTGGAAATCACTTTTCTTCACTCTGCTTTCCCTAGGAGTCACAGATATTTTAGAACAGCATCCCCTCATCTTGGTTCTCGGGGTTTTGTTTGTTTTAACTAGTGGTGGCTGCTCAGTACTGCTGCAAGTATTCCCTCCTGCCTGAGCTTGGTAATTTATTTATTTAAAACCAGCGGCCGCTGCTGAATGTTGCTACCAGTATCTACCTCCCACCCAACCCAGGTATTTCTGATACGACCAACGGTGGGTGCCCAATCCACCACCAGTACTGATTTAAATCCACCTATCCCAGTAATCGATCCTGCTGATTGTTCTGGAACTGACTGCCCAATGCTGGTGCCAGGAAGCAGCTCAACCACAATCTCCCATAATCTACACAGGCACAGGAGTGCACACCCCCAATGCCACCAAACGTCTGTGACACTAGGGGTACACAAACCAGTGTCAAGCCAGTCTCTGTCATCTTTTTAAAACATACCTGCAAAGAACAAAACCATTCATTACCATCTCTTGTGGCCTCTCTGCCCACACACCATTGCACCTCCATTCAGCATCCACACCCCCACATCCTTCACTTACCTGTCCATCATCATAATTCCTCTCTTGATGGCCACATGTCCTTCTTCTTCAGTGCCATCTGGGAACTGATAAAACAAGATGAATGCAGTGTATATATTTTCAGTGTGTTTAGAACTTTTAATATAGACACAGACTTTGTTGGCAACAAAGGACCCATAGGCCCATGCAGTCTGCACCTTGTCCCTGCCAAGTTGGTTACAAGTGTCACTTCCTCACCCCCTCCTCTACCTAATATGCCACTGTGACTATCCCAGACATGCCTGAAGCTCCCCACAGTCTTTGCCCCCACAATCTCTTCTGGCAGGCTGTTCCGGTCATCCACCACCCTTTTCATGAAGAAGTATTTCAGCACAACTCTCTTAAACTTCTTAGCTTTAACACAGACCCTTTGTTCTAGTGCCTTTCTTTCTCTTAAATAGACCCTCCACTTGCACCTTGTTCATGCCTGTAAGGTACAGTACTTGTAGGTTTCAATCATGTCTCCTCTCGCTCGCCTATCTTTCAGGGAGTACATGTCTAGTTCCTTCAGCCTTTCAATGTATTGCTGCCTCATCTCAGGGATAGAAACACAGATCTACCCTCCACTTAGCAGCCACCTCCCCATACCACCACACCCTTGACTTACCAATTCATCATAACTTGTTTATTTAAGCATTAAGGTATGACTAGTGGTTGGTTTACCAGTTATTAATCCAACCCTCAGGTGTGCAATGAGGCCCTGAGATGTAGCCGAAGGCCTCATGCACCTGGGGTTGAATTAACTACTGGTAAACCAACTTCCAGGAGAACCTTAATGCTATTATAACAAGCATTTGTCAGTGTCGAACATTTGATGCTTGGTAAACAATTTGTTCACCCCACATTTTGAAGATACTTGTTTTCACGGAGTGATCCAATGAGTGCTGAGCTGGTGGGCGGGTCTCAGCCAGCGAGGTTTCTCAGTGTGTGTGCCAGGAGCAGCCGGAACTGTTCCAGCATGAGCTGCAGCTCCTGACTATGTATTTTGACTCCTGGCATATTTTATCCATTGGACTGCGGCAAACATTGTGCCACCACGGAACAGCCTCAGATTTCGTTTTACAGTACCCACCGGCTGAGTCGCAGCTGCTTCAGATGGCATGGGCTCGCATTGCTAAGGCTGCCCTACTGGAGCCTAAGGGAAATGGAAGCCAGCATGACTGTTACTGAGGAGGGCCCATGGTGGTATGTCTGACCCTACAGTGGAGGGCTGCCATCTCATTACTCCGAATAATATTATACATAGAAACTGGTAATGTGGTGCCATGATGGTCTGCTAGTGGAAAGGAAGGAGGCTGTCAGATCAACAGGGATGCAATAGTGGTTCCTGGCAGTGCATGTAAACAGTGCCCCACCATTTTCTCAGGTTACCTGTCCCTGTCCCTGTCCAGGTTCTCGGTCCAGGTCCATTCTGCCGTTCTCCCCTGCAGTACCAGGCTTGGACTTTGAGAGAGTACATCACCCACTCACTGTGGATTAAACAGCTAAGGGCTGGCTGGCAGGTTCTGCCTGGGTTGTTTCCTAAAGTTTATACACCTAACAAAGGCTCACACTGCTCCCAGCTCTGCTTACTGCTTTATGGTCGTATACAGTTGCCATGCCAGAATGGAATAAATCAGCGAGTTCCTGCTGTAATTCCATGGTTCTGGATTCTGACCATGCTGAAGGAGGGACACAAGTGCAAGGAGACAGCACAGCTAATACAGGAGCTCTAGATCCATTAGGACTGGGAGAGAAAGCAGACACAAGCTACTGTTGAAGCCTGGGGCGGGGGGGCAGAAGAGTGAGGACTGGGAGAGAAACCAGACTGTGGCTAATGTGAACATACGAATTTGCCAGCAGATAAAGACCTTATGGTCTATTGAGTCTGCTCAAGTGTGCAGCTAGCAACCCTTATACTGCAGCTGCCCCTCCCTCCCTCCCTGACCCTCCTTCTTACCCTACCCCATCCCCTTTTGAAGCAGTCCACTGTTCTATGGGATACCACTTCTGCATGCAATGCGTTCCACCCAGACACCACTCTCTCCGTAAAAGTGTCTTCTCATTTCCCTCCTGAACCTTCCTCCCTCCAGTCTGAGATTGTGACACTGAGTATCCCTACCCCCTTAACTTGAATAGTCCTCCATGCCTGTCATGTTTATTCCCTTCATGTACTTGAAAGTTTCAATCATATCCCCGTCTCTCCTCTCCTCCAGTGAGTATATGTTCAACTCCTTTTTCTAGTGGCATCCTGTTTCTACTCATTTCTGCAGCTGGATGTATTAGATCACTGAGAGTTTAAGTGACCTGCTAAAGATAACACAGTAAATATTTGGCTCAAGCAAGGTACAATTTCCAATCTGCAATGTCATGATTCGTAAGCCAGTGCTTTAAGAAGTAGACCATGTTGCCTCTATGTGAAAGATGTGAAGAATGAAAACCTGATAATCTTTTTTTTAATCATGATTAATCCATTTTTACTCAACAACAAAAAAAAAGAAATAATATAAACCATTTCTCAGGGAGTCTCTAAAGGAGAACACTTTACACCCATTATAGTTAACCCACCCAAAACAGTATAAAATAGAGCGATTTCTCTGCTGCAGGGTCCAGGGTAGGAGTCCAAAGAGGTGACACCAATGTACCTGTAAAATAAGGATAGAAAAAGGGGTCACAAAGAATCTGCAGCTCTTAGGGGGTCCAACAGGGTGTAAGGAACAGGGTAGAAATAAAGTAATACTTATCTGATGAGGTAGGAGCCCTTGTCCTGTCAGACCTGTAGAAATAAAAGAGAAAATAGGCTAGATAGAAGGAAAACAATATAAAAGAAGAAGCAGAGGAAAGGAAGTGTGGTTTGGGAAGGGACTCTGCTAAGAAACCCTTTGCCCTTAGTGGTAGCCATGTGGCCAGTAATATACTGTATGTAGCAGCCCTGTGGGACAGTGAGGCTAGTGGGGGGCTAGTAGCCCTTGTTAAAACAAAGTAGCCATTGGTGGTCAGTGTGGCTAGAAAGTACCAGGGGGGCCACAATGTTAATAATAGCCCTCTTGGTCTAGTGGGCTAGCTCCCGAGGTGGCTAGGCCAGCTTTGCTTTTATAAATATTTTTACCCTTTCCTGGGGTTTAATGGGGTGTTCCTGTGCCCTGAGAATTGCTGAGGCAGCTACGATTGGTGGCAGTAAGTAGGACAGCAAGTGGAGCTGCAGTAAAGGCCAGGCCTATAGCACAACCGCGCTTACACTAAGAGTGCCTATGGGTGCTCCAAACTCCCAGCCTGCTGTTGCCTACTGCATATGGGTGGGATATGAGGGAGAAAAAAAGCCAGGGAGGTGGAGCAGGCATCAAAGAAAGTGCCTCCTCCCACATTCCCATTGGCCACTCCAACAGCAGTTATTTTAAATTATTTATGCCCCTACGGGCTCTTTTTTTAAAGAAGGCAGTGAGGGTGAAGAGAAGAAAGTGAGAGCTGCCTACATGACGCTGCACCTGTGGCATTAGTGAGAGCCCAGAATGGCTGTAAATGCAAAGCCGGGGGGGGTTGAAGAGAGAGACACAGCGAGGAGACAGAGTGGTGGGTGCCGCAAATGGAAAGCTGCACCGTGGCTTGTGAAATAGAGGGGGCAGGGGCGGTCAGAAGACTGAAGACTGGGAAGTGTGCAGTGATAGTGACAGGAGCTGACAATTTGGAAAGCCGCACTGCAGCATATGTTGAAGGGGGGGTACGGAGTTCTTTTTTTAAAGAAGGTAGCTAGGGGGAAGAGAAGCAGCAAGGAGCTGCCTTTATGTGGAGCCGCACTTGCCACATGAGTGAGAGCCCTGAGGGTCTGTAAATGCAAAGCCTGGGAGGGGTGTTGAAGAGAGATAGAGCAGCATGTGTCACAAATGGAAAGCCACACCACTGCTTGTGAAATGGGGGGGGGGGCAGAGGACTGAAGACTGGGGAATGTGCGGTGGCGGAGGCAGGAGCTGCCAATTCAGAAAGCCACACCATGGCATATGTTGAAAGGGGGCTGTCAGAGGACTGAAGACCAGGGAATGTGTGGCCATGGCAGCAGGAAAAAGTAGAGCTGCCACCTTTGAATTGTGAAAAAACCTGATCAGACAGCCTCTCCCCTTTTCCAGCCCTTTCCCCACCCCTTCACCATGGCCACACACCCACCCAAACATGACCCGTCAACATTTAATGCATGAAACTGAACAGTGATGGCTTATTACTTACTGGTAATAGTGCCTCATATCTTGGTGTGCAGACTAGTACAGATCATTCCAGTGACTGCCATTCATATGAGTCAATCTGTACTGTACTCTTCTCTGACTCTGACAGTCATTTAAAAGCATTTAAAAAAAACAACTAAATTCCCAATGTCCATTTTAGTGACTGCCATTCATTTAACAGTCAATCTGTGCTCTTTTCTGACTTTGAGTCATTTAACAGGCGCAGAATAAAAAAAAAAAAGCACTTACTAAATTAATATTATTTGCACAGTCTGCAGCATTCCAAATTCCATCCCAATGCCCATTCCAGTGATTGCCATTAATTTACACAACAGTCAGCATTTGAATTACAAGCTCACTGAAATCAACTACCAAGCATTGTTGACCAAACAGCAGCTTTAAGCTTCCTAATTCAGTGACAGTAACACATCACATTGCCTGACTGCCTGCTAATAAAATTGAAAAAAATAACCAGCCTACCTCAAAACTGTTGTAGCCCCATGTCTTCTGACTGTAGGAGAAGATCAGGTTCCTCCTGTCCTGCTGGTGTCTGGTTGGTGTCAGTGTCACCAATCCCCCAGTGCGCCTGCTGCTGATGACTTGAGCAATGGTCCTGCTTCAAGCGCTAATCGACCTTCTGAAATCACAAAATATGCCTGAGGTCCTGGTTCTCTCTGCTGGGCAGCAGAGCAGTGGGTCCGGCAGTTTCAGCCCTTGCTTTCTTTCTTCCTGGTTCAGTTCTTTTCTCCAGTCTGCTTTTCAGATTCCGTGATGACGTCTGGTGATGTGATGATGATTCCTCTAATTTTCCTCTGATTTCAATTCTTCCCCAAAGTAAAGATGCAGTTTAAACTTTTAAACCCAGCCCTTTACATAGGGTAGTAGCCAGGGATGCCTTCTTTGTTTAATTTTCCTGCCTATGATTTACGGGAATGAGAGCATGTGATTGGTTCTCTAAGTGGACCAATCACAAGCCTGGTAATGCTGCTGTATTCTGATTGGCCACCCTATCATCCTGTGTGTCTGATAGGTTTGTTTCTCAAGCCACCTTGGAGAACTGTAAGCTGCTGCTGCTTGGTGCTTTTCTTTCTTTGTGTAGGCAGCAGCGCGTAGAAGTTGACTGCAGAGGACATGTGGGTGGTGTGGTGCAGCTGCACACTGGCTGAGCTGGCAGCTGAGAAGATGATCATTTAGGGAGAAGAAAAACAGGAACTTCAGCCACTGAAAGCAGAGAACTGGAAAGAGCACTGAATTACTGGATGATCCAGGAAAAACCTGGTAGATGGCAACCTTAGGAGAAACCTGTAACGTAACTCCTGCCATGCGCATTAATGTTTGATGTAATGCATATGCCTGGAGTTAGGGTAATCAGAAAGAAACAAGACTCTCATTGCAGCGGTTCATTTCTTTTATGGACAACATGCCACATCAACAAAACTGAACTTGTGTTGGTCATTAGTACACTGCCAAGCTCCATTGCAGTTTCCACTGTAAGTGGCTTGACAGCGACACACCTCTCAAATGTCATATAGTCCCAAAACGTTTGGTGCACAAGCGCATCATATGTAAAAATGAACAACTATATAGAAACTTTTCAATACATTTTTGTTATACTGATAAGTTTAAATTTGTTTTTCTTTACCAACTATAGTTAGCTGGTTTATAAGAAAAAATAGTCCCATTTTATTACCTTTTCTCTTAGTTTGGAGTCAAACCTTTTGATATTTTTACACTCATTCTAAACACAAGACTGTAAAATGAACACACTAGAAAAAAAACAGAATTTAATTTTAGGTGACTTAATAATGCCCAAATCAACTGTCATGTTAATATCCATCTCCCTTGGAACTGACCAAGATTCCGTTATAGTAAAGTACCTAGATCCTCCCTCTCTTCTGCCTTCACAGCACTGAAAAGGTAATATATAGCTGCTGCTTTTTTGTATGAAATCTAGCACCCCAATGGCAAAGGGGCAGTGCATTATACCATTGTGCAGGTGATAGGCTGAGGAGGGAGCGCAGGTGGTCATGTTTTCATTTCAGTATCAAGAAGGTGGTGGTGTGATTGGGCTACATAACAATCATTGGAGGGAATTGGACTATGTCTTGGGGGCACATGATGATTAACTTGTGGGATGTTAACTCTCCTAAAATGTATTTACTTGTTCTACTGATATGCTTACAAAGGTAGTCCTGTGTCTGAATAAAAACAGAGTTTGAAGATGATCATTAACACAAAAAGTCTGACTGTAGATGGAACAGTATGCACCCACTGGGCCTCATATTCAGAGCTGGCCAGCTGCACACACAAAACAGTGTGCCACACAAACAAATGGGCTGCTCAGCTCTGGTGCTATATTCAAACAGTTTGTGCAAGCTGAACTGACCGCACAATCTGTTTAAATATTGGACCCTGGTTAGTGTAGCACACAGCAGGGGTTGCCATGTTTAGTGCAGTGTGACCAGGGTGTGGGGTTGATGATCACCCATAGTGGTACAGCGTGGCACACACTAGTGTGCACCATGGCCCTCATGGGTGATATTCAGACCAAACATGCAGAGGAGCCCTTTGGGCATGCATGACACAATGGGGCCATTTGCTTGCATATTATGGGCTCATCTGCATGCATGTACTGTCATGAAGTGTGCCAGGCCAGTCCCCCCCAGCCGTGATCCTGGTTAAGGAAAACATCCCACCCAGTGTCCCTGGTGGTCTAGTCATCCCCATCCCCAGCCCCGATCACAGTTATATTAATAATTCACCCCCGATCCCTGTTTCCCTGATAGTTTAGTGGTCCCCTCACCCCAGTCCCGATCCATGTAATGCCAATAAAATACCCCCCTATCTCTATCTAACCTGGTAGTCTACTGGTCCCCCCTCCCTGAGTCCCTATCCATATACATAGAAACATAGAATTTGATGGCAGATAAGGACCGCTTGGCCCACTCAGTCTTCCCATTAATAATAAAAATAATTATAATAATAAAAACGTCCTCAGTCCTGGTAGTCAAGTGGCCCCGCCCCATTAGGCAATGATCCACCACCCTGCACTCCCCCAACCTGACCAGGCAGATACTGGCACAGTCCACCCACAGCTCCATGGACAGCCACTGACTTAGCTGAACAGGAGCACGTACAGTATACTAGTAGATGCCCATTGGTTGATCAGTCAACCAGTGGGCATGTGCTGTATACTGTACATGCTCCTGTTCAGTTCAGTCAGTGTCTGGACATGGCGGTGTGAGTGGGCTGTGTCAGTCGATAGCTCTGGTTGGGTTGGGGGTGGGTTACTGCCTATCATGGGTGGGGCACTTGACCTGAAAGATATTTTATTGTTATACAGATCGGGTTCAGACAGGGAGGGAACCACTTGACCACCAGGGAAATGGGGACTGGTGGGGGTGGGGTATTTTATTAATATACCCGTAACTGGGGCTGGGGAGGAGGACAACTTGACTACCAGAAAACAGGGATTGGAGTGTATTTTATTAACATGTCATCAATCGGAGCTAGGGGAGGGACTGCAGTTCCAGACCTTAACAGTGGGCAGATGGCTGGTGTCAGAAGCATAAATCTGCACTGTTGCTGGAGGCAGATTTGCACTTCTGATGTGTTTCTATATTGGTCTGTACTGCATATACTTGGGGTAACATTAATTTGCATAGGCACAGCACAATATTGTACCGTCAGTGCTGTTGGGTGCACCATGCATATGTGCCCTTTGAATATGGGCACACCCCCAACAGCTGACACTTTTCCTGCTTTGTACAGAACTACCGGGTTGCACCACCCAAACCTTTTCAATATGTGGCCCATTGTATATGGAAGATAACTCATCTAAAATGCAAATGTCTGCCTCACAGTTTTCAGTACAGTAGAATACTTGGAATTTTAGACTATTCTTGATTTTTCCATTCTGGAGTATAGAATGTTCACTTTATAACTTAAGTCACTTTCAATATTGTGATCCCACATTTTCAGCATAATCATTTTTTTACCCACTCTCTTGAACATGATAGCTGCCATTTTTCAAATCCTAGCCAAAATGTGTTTTCACACTGGTGGCACAAGATGACATATTGGTGAGGATTTTACAAATGATAGCTGTCATGTTCAGAGGGGGGGGGGCCAAAAAATAAGTTTTGAACATATGAGGTCAACATGTTAATACACTTTTATTATAAAGTAGTGGAATTGCCTCCACCAATCAGATCGCAGCATTACTGTACCTCTTATGGAGTGTACAGTTGCTGCCTTGCACAGGTCTACACAGCTGATTCCTACCACAATGACTTGCTTGTCACTCTGTTCCTATCGACGCGCCACAGCGAGTCAGCTGTCATAGGATCCAACCATTTAAAAACTGTTTTAACAACTGAAAATTCTCCAAAGAACTGGCAACACAACATCAGAAAGCAGCAGAGCTTCACACATACGAATCATCACAAGACTAGCCAATAAAGCACAAAACTTTTAAACAACTGTAAACCTTTTATGGAGTACAGCCGAGTTTCATTGTCTTTTACCTGTACTAAAACCACTCTTTTCTGAATGCTGGAAGCAAACTTCGCAGTTTTAGAAAAATGTTGGGGAAAAAGGTTTAATCTGCTCTTCCTCCTGCTGGCACTATAGAATGGATGCTTCATTTGAAATAGAAAATTAAAAACATACTGCCCAAAAAATACCCCAAAGGCTTAAATAAGAAATAGTTCTTCCCAAACTCAGCCCCATCAGCACAATTACAGGATAATCCAAAGGCTTAAATAAGAAGATTTTTCCCTGAACCACAATTTCTGGACTGCACGGCATGTCAGAGGTCCGACCATGCTTGGAATGTACCACAAGCCTAGGAAACAGCAAGAAAGACCATGAAAATGGGCATAACTAAAAGCAACCTTTTCAACCAAATTCACTTCACTTCATGGTCCTCTCGCCAAAACAGCATGAGATAACTTTCTTATTCCATAAGAGATACCCCATGTCTATGTATTAATATATAATGCAAAACAATGTTAAGTTATTTATCTAGTACAGCAAAATCTATTTTGTGTTTCTGTTAATAGTTTTATCCTAGAAAATATTTTTGTGAGGACTCTAATAAACTAATTATATGGTACAGTTCAGTGTCAGTGGGAGATGCTGTCTGAAATGTAAGAAACACAATTATACGTAGCCAACAGGCAGCAGTTTTTTTGTTTTTGTTTGAATAATAAAATTAAACAAATGGTGAACAAGTGGAAACCATCAGGTACAAACTGATAAACATCACAAGATATCCAGTGAAGCAAGTTCTGTGGTGCCGAATGAAGGTGTTCGATTGGCACTCTTGTGACCCAGGTTTGCACTGAGAGCCTGGGTGTCAGAAGCATAGACCAGCAGGGAGATACTAGAGCATCCTTTTGGACGCTCTCCTGGGGTGGTGGGTGGACCTTAGGCACCTGGAGGTGGTTTGGGCAATGTTTTAGGTGGTGTGATGCCTCAAAACGCCACCGAACATCCTTGCCCCAGGTTGCCATCGTGACTGGCCCACGGGGGGAGGAGGGGAGTGGGGATGGCAGAAAAGCAGAAAACTGTCCTGGTTGACCTGATGATGGCTGCTGGTCCCTGTCACCAAGAAGCCCCAGAAGTGTCCGGACTGACCCTGTGGCATTTGGGATATGTATTTGCACCTACGGGTGCTTCTCCCCCAGAGGGTGGACCCCCCAACAAAAGGTTACGTTGGGTTACTGGGTGGCTGCACTGTGGGGCAGTGGATAGTGGCTGGGCAGAGTAGTGGCAGGTTAACCCAGGCAGCCCAAAGGAGTGGCCAGCTGGGGAGCCTGGGAAGGAGCAAAAAAAAAAAAGAGGATATTCAGTGAGGAACTGATGCTTTATTCAACTTCATACAGAAATACTACAGTATATCATGAGTACAGATACTTTATACCAGAGAATAAAAGACAGTGGATAAAGTTCCTTTTCAAGTACATCATGTATGTTGTATCTTATTGCTTCTTCTGAGTAAAAAAAAATCTTGTCTGTTGTATCTTGTTGTTTCTTCTGGGTTAAAAATAAACTTTTGACAACATAGGTCGAGATCCATCTTGAGAAGTGTTTTAACAACTGCCTTTACTGCACACAGTAAGGCAACCTTTCAAAGAAAATCCCTCAATTTTCCTAGCTGGGAAATTAACTGACTGCCTTAGTCACATCTAGGGTGAGCCCAAGTATGTAATGTTTAACTTTGCTCTTCTTGGTCTTTTCAGTTTAACTTATTTGTGTCACTATATTTGTTTCATTTGTGTGTTTAGTTTTTCAGAGTAAGGTGTACTAACGACTGCTCCTACACACAACGTTTCTTTCTAAATGTTTTTTTACATAGATGGATCCCAACCCTCATAGGGTGTTAAGAAGGCACCCTTGTGAGCCAAGCTATCTTTGAGCATGGGCCAGGTACTAATGCAGGTGGGTTTCTTGTGCCTGTGTTCCCCAGTGTTGTAGGATATATGTGCTCTGTGGAGCTGGTTGCAGCTCCAAGATCCCACCAAGTACTACCCTCCTCTAAGCAGAGACTGTTATACAGTTCACCTTCAAGTTCCAGCAATAACACATATGGTATCATTCTGCTCAGTGGGAAGAGTCTGCCAGAAACCATCTCTGTCAGTAATGGCCGGGTGCTTAAACAATGTTAGCATTTTGTATCTTGGCCAAGGTGTTTCTCTCCATTGCCATTGGTTCAGCATGTAGCATGTTGTGTTCCATGTTCAAGTTTGGGAATGAGCTTGGGGAGCCAGCTGGGCAGCACAAGCATGGAGGCTGACATTGTCATACACCACCACTCCTTGCCTAGGAAGGCATTGAGCAGTTTTCTGTCACACATGCAACACTATGTGGTGGTCTGGGGAGCTTTCACAAAATCAGATCAATAGTCCATCACAGTGTCTATTAATTTTATCCAGCATTACAGGCCACTATGACACTTTACTGGAAGTCAGCTTATCAATGCATCATCCTTAGTTACCATTTATAAAAAAATCTCTGCAATATTCCTTATTCTTTTCAAAGTTAATCTCACAAATGTATTTCTCACACTCCAGTTCCTGACATCAGTTCTTGTGCTATGAGCATGTTGTCATGCTTCTCCTTGGTGAGCAATTCAGAATGGTTTTAGGTCTAAATGGAAGCAGAAAAATGGCCAAAAACTGGTTTATTCATTATTTTTACACTCTCTGGATGTCAGAATCTGGAAAAGCGACCATCATTAAACTTGCCAAAGCCTAAGAACATGGTACCCTGTCCATGCATGCAAAATGTTATGCAAATTTGTAAAAAAGCACCTAAGTTATAAAAGTGCACAAATCAGGGTTTAACATTGAAGTGCTGACTCAACCCATGCTCAGAAGTCAAATTTGTAAAACCTTATAACTTAAGAACTGATAAATGTTTTTCACAAAATCTTTGAAAGTCACCTGCTTTGGCTGAGCACTTCTACCCTGAAAATGTTAGAACAAAATTCTAAACCTTTTTCACTCTACATGTGAGAAAACAAATGGCAATTTTTTTTTTTCTTATTTTTACATTCTTTAGATTTTGGAATCTAAACAAGCTATACTCATAAAACCTTTCAAGTCATGGAACCTAGCAACCTGACAATACATGCAAACTTTCTTACTATTTTGTCAAGTGGCACAAAAGGGTATCTATTTAGCATACGAAACTTGGAACCCAAACTCACGGGACCGAGTTCAGCACCCCGACACAAGGACACCCGACAGGAAGGAAGCCGATGCTGATGAGGGTATAGGAGCAGATGTGATGGACTGCTACCATATCCCTAGCCAGGCATTACAACACACTGGAAAATGCAGACGCCAGCATGGCTTCATAAACCCAGGTTCTGTTCCCGGTGGCAGATACTTTTGCTCCCCACTATTCCACCCCCTGTAACTTTTATTTTCTACTCCGGGGCCTGCTCCCCCTCAGAGTTGGTTATTTTAGTTAGACAGGTAATAGGTATCAACTAGGGGAGAATATAGATCTAAAAGAATCAGGGCTGACCTAGGTCAGGCAACTGGTTATGGGAAGCAGGTGCACTTCATTAGGCTTATGAGATGTGAGTGGAGTTTTGATTTAAAAGGTCCAAGTTTAGTATCTGTGAACAGGTCACTTGGGATGGAGTTGAGCCAGTTTGGGGCCTGGAACCCAAAAGATCATTGACCTTGCAAAGTTCAGCAGATAAAGACTGTATAGAGATTGTTGCATGACCCACTGGTTGCTCTAACTACTGTTGCTGGGTTGAGTATGGATTGGACTTCAGTGGCACCAAGCCAAGGATTGCCTTTTGGCAAGAAGCTATGACTTGATGTCAGATTCTGTTTTCCAGATCTAGCCAACCCGACAGCAAGGAAAGGTCACAGATGTGGGAAAGGCATGGGATGCCCAGGACTAGTCTGCAGGCTTTATTCAGTGTTAAGAAAATCTTTTTTAAGGTTGTGTTGGATGCGTCACTATAGATGACTAGACCGTAGTCTAGTATAGAAAAGACCAAACTATTTATGGTGAGTTTAAGGGCTTCTTCAGTAAGGCAATGCCTACTGTATGTCTATAGAGTTGTCTGATTCACCTGTTGGCAGACCTAGTGACCTGGTCAATGTGTAGTGAGTAAGAGAGGGAGCTGTCCAAGCTAACCATGAGGAATTTGAAGTTTTGGACCATTTCAAGAGTTTCGTTTTCTTTGTTTTAGATATCCAGTTTGGAAACTTGGATTTTGAGTTAAGATCATAATAACTAAGTTGCTGCCCAATTCATCATTAAGATTAATGGAGACAAGGTCAACTATCCAATAATTAAAGTCTCCTGCAACTAGAAAGGGGTGAAGTCAATAAACTTCACTCAATTAATTAATTTGCAAATCTCACACAATTTGCGCAATTCATAGAGTGTGGATTGACCTCAAGGTGCAAAGTTTTGCCATGAAGTGTGGAATTTTGTGTGCAAAATTCCATACTTCAAGGCACAATTTTGCATTTTGTGGCAAAAACTTCATGATTCAGGTGAAGTCAAAGTTTCCCATGTCAGGTGAAGCTTCACAAATTTCTGCAAAGTGTGAATTTTCACCACGTCATATGAACTTCACCGGTGGCATTATACTTTGCCACATCTCTACCCACACGCCACAAGAGATAGGGCATAGCCTGGGTATTTATCATTCATCTCATCCAAGCACAATTTTAATGAGTCATATATTTCTATATTGAACCCTGCTGTATTTACTGGAGAGATATAGCATTAGTAATATCAATTCCACTTCTTACAATCAAATTTAAGGCACAAGGTCATAATGTCACAAGACATTATGCCACATGACTAAATCGCGCTGCCAATGCAACACGATTTATGCCATGCAGCATAACTCTTTTTTCTATGGGGGCTATGCCAAGTACTGTACTAGTCCAAGAAAGGATCTTCATTGCTTATTATTAGTTCAGATGGAGCAGTCAGCTAGGATCTTTTACTTTGTCAATAACTGGGTGTTGTTGCTATTCCCAACCATATACCCCTGGTATTTCATCTCCTGCTGCCCTAGGATGCATTTTGTGGTAATGGCCATGATCTTGACTCCCTGAACAATTGAAGTACCCTTGCTACATCCTTCAGGTAGGTAGGTGTCCCAATCAGGGTTATATATAACAACACCATCTAGATATGGTGCTGCATACAGCCCGTGGGAATAGAGGATATGGTCCATCATTCTCACGAATGTGGCTGGGGATCCATGCAATCTAAAGAGAAGCCAGGTAAATTGATACATGCCACATAGGAGGACAAAGGCCATTTTTTCATGGGACTCGGGAGTTAAAGGGATTCACCAATACTCCTTCATGAAGTCCAGTGTACTAATGAAAACAGACTTCCCCAGTCATTCCAAAAAAGTTTATGCATCCTTTGGCATGGGGTATGCATCAAATTTGGATGCAGCATAAACTTTCAGAATGCTATATAAAAGTGTGTGGTCCTGTCAGGATTTGGGACTAGCACAATAGGGCTAGACAGTTTACACTCAGATTCCTCAATGACTTCCTCCTGCACTGTCATTTTATTTCATTTATTTGTTTCATATTGGTAAGCATGTGAGTAGTAAAGCCCATTTTCACAAGCAACCAGTTAAACTGCATATCACAAAACACAGAACACATAAACAACCACAATACAGTGCATTCCACTTAAATGCATACCAATAAATGCATAGCCTGCATAAATGCATAGAATTTCCAAGTCCAATTTTTTTTCCCGTACCTTCCTACTGTATGTAAAATAGACCCATTAAACACATATAAGGATCCCTTCTAAATGCATAGAGTTCCCTCTGCATTATTGTTCAAGTGTGGACTGACTGGCCCAGTTTTACTGTCACTGCCTGTAGCTGCCTGACTAAGTAGTAATTAATTGTCTGTAAATGGACTGCTCTGTTTAAAATGAGGTGTTAATCACCCACAGTATTTCAACCTTTTAACCATCAAACCCAAGTCACAGAAGCAGTCTCTCTCTCACTGAAATCAAAGCAATGAACCCAAAAGAACAACACATAAGCACTTTACATGAATCCTAGAAGCACCCTCCCTCACACAGAAATCAGACCAAAGAGTGCCACAGCATGTCACAAATCACTTTATCCCAGTCAAAGAAGCACTTAAGTGCTACTGGCATTTCTTTTCCCTACCCATCCCTCTGGCATATACTGCAAGTTGTGCTTATCATTAAAAGAATACAAGATCTGATAAATGCCCATTCCTCTTAAACACATACTTGTTGGCCCCAAGGGTATGCATTTAAGAGGGCTGCACTGTACATCAATTGTGGATACAAACCATGTCAACAATGACAATATCAACATTATAAATCAAGTGACCTGAATGTTTTATGTTTATTTTTAAAAGCAGAGATCCTAGGAAGATCAGTGACTGCACTTTGAAAAATTGTTACAGGTCTTCAGTTGCCTTAACGTTTAGGGAGTCCAAACCTTATTTGGTGAAAGACTGGGATGTTTAAAATGTAAATTTACTTTGAGGCCTTGTACCATGAACATATGCAATTTTTGTGGAACAATTCAGTTATACTATTTGGTAATAAATGTAATGTTAATTTATGCAAAAACATAAGAGATCTAAATGTAAAATGATTTGCAAAACAAAAACATCCCAAAGTCTGCTAAAGTACCCCATGGTACATTCTCATAGGTAGACCTGTCACAAATCTGATAATACTATGATAAGTAGCTCTCAGACAAGACAGGACCCTATCCAATACAGAGGAATAAACAACAGGACTGTAATCCAAAACTGTTAACAGAAAGCTATTAGCTAACAGTAATTTTGTTTCAGGTATAAGGGACTATTTTACTGTATGGAGTGTGCCCAATCTTTGTCGAAACTTCTTTATTAAATTTGCAATATGTGCATCATATGAGGGACAATACTCAATTATAATACCTAAATACTTTAACTCAAATACCCTTTAAATTTCCTCAGCCTGAGTAGCCATTAATGTAAAGGCAATGTTGATGGCCTACTGAGGTTCTTGAAGATCATCAACTCTGCCTTTTTCAAATTAAGAACCAATTTATGGGCATCAGACCTCCATGGAGCCTATTGAAATCTTCATGCAATTTACAATTAAGATTACTTATGTCATCAGCACTGCAATACTCTGTACAGCTAAAATATATCTCTACCATTTTATTTTCATGATTATTGCACTCAACAAAACAGGGCTAAAATAAAAGGATAACAAAATATATAGGGTTTAGTTTCACTGCTACAACATATTACCTGGCAAGTGTTGATGCTCCTGATACTAATGCACTACTATAATTTTAAAAACAGAACACACCATAGACAACACACAACTCACAGTATGTTTATTTAATGTAAACAGTGCCACCAGCATAAAGAATTATTTCTGTGTGTTGACACACTTCCAGGGGATCATTTGTTCTTCTATAATGTAGTAATTTTTTGTAATATTCTTTTATTTATAAAGATATGTAAATAAATACAGCCATATATAAAGTGTCATCATATGATTCATTCTTCCATAAGAAACATTACATTATACAATTATACATATCCTTATACAACCCCTCCCTTACCCAATAAATTAAACATACTTTTTTAACTATCAGTGCAGGATTATATCATAGTAAGACTCATTTGCATCTGTAGTAATGGTGGAAGAAATTTAATAATTTCATTCCAGGAGGTATGTTGTAGGATATTATTTTCATCTATTTCTTCAAACAGCTTTTCGTAGTACAGCATAGTTTTAAAAATATTTCCTCATTTAATGAAATCAAAGGGCATTAGCTTGATGGAGTTCTAAGTGTCCAAAATAATTATTTTCATTGCCATGGTGCTAAGGTGAGGTTTTTCAAGTTTGTCCAAATTAAGGGAGTCAAAATCATTAAAGATAAATAATTTTGGGCTAAACAGATTTTGCCTCTGAATTAATTTTCCACTTACAATTTTGTACATAACCACCAAGATGATATTTTCTTATAATCCCATAATAATTGGAATGATCTATTCTCTTAGTGTTCTCCAAGCAGGTGTGCCAGCAGCTATGCGAATAGGAGGGATCTATATGGCTCAATTTATAAGGTGTGATATAACCCTTTCTAAAATGTGATATTGAACAGATTTATTTTTGACATTTATATAGAGCTTATTGGCGTTAATTCTTACCTTAGTCCAACCTATGTCATTCCATGTCTCGTTAATTTCTACTTCCCATTAATGTTTGGCCTTGTTCAGATTTTTTTTAACCTAATAAGAATTCTTATGTATTATTGAAGCATATACATACAGTAAGCCATGCAGCTTGTTTTATTTTTTTCTTAGAGTAATCTAGTATTGTAAATATGTTCATTTCATGTTGAAGTTCATTATATCCTGATGGTAGAATATATTTATTAAATTTCTTCTTCAATAGATTGCATTTTAGCCATGGAGACCTAATCAGGTTCTGTTGACATGAGAACATGAATTCTGCTCTGGGCATAAACTTGTTTTCTCTCCAACAATCTATCCAATATTGTATTTTCAGCTTGTTAAGTTCTATTAGAAAATGTAATTGAGTTATATTCGTTCCGTATGCTAAGGTTTCCTGTTATGCTGGTACATAGCTTGAAGTTATTTTTGGGAAATATTTTTTAACATTTTAAATACTTGTATTTCATAAAGATATTACTACAGGAGTATCTTCTTTTCTAGACAGATGTGGAAAAGCTAATTTATATCAGAACATTTTTAAGTTGTTTCCCATTACCAGTCTATGACTAAGAGACAGGTATGGAACATCCAAGTCCTCCTTCTTACGTTGCTCCAACCAGAAAATAACTTGTTTTACCTTTACCACCCAATAGTACATCAGAGGATCAGGATATCTCATACCGCCATCTTTCTGAAAGGTGATTAACTTACTCCAGGCAATTCTAGGAACTCCACATTGCCAAGTATATTTTTAAACCATCTTCTCATCTGTTCTAACCAAGATATTGAAATTTCCCTTGTGTAGCTTGAAACAAATACATTAGATGTGGCATAATCACCATTTTAGTGACTCTATTTCCCCATAGTGACAGAGCTCTCTCTTGCCATGTGGATAACATCTATGATATTGTGTCCATATGTACTTTCAAGTTCAGTTTTATTGTTCTTTGTATATTATTTGTCAATTTGATACCTAAATATTTAATTGTATCTTTAATTTACATTTCTGAAATCCTGTTTTTTCTCTAAACTGATATTATTTAGATACAATATCATAGATTTTGTTGCATTTAATGTATAATTATAAAATCTGAATATTTGTTAAATTCCTGTAATAACAATGGATATGTGTTTCTAGGGTCTGAAATGATCAAAATCAAAAATCAATCAAAATTTTATTTATAAAGCACTTTTCAATAAATCAAAGTGCTAATACGAACAGAAGATAAAACATCAACAATAATAAATAATAACATAAATAATAAGATGTCCATAAAATGACCATAAAATACTCTATCAGAATGCCAGTGTAAATAAATAACTTTTCAGAGACCTCTTAAATGATTTCACGGACAGGCACTCTCTAATCTGACGAGGAAGAGAATTCCACAGGGTCGGGCCCATAAAAGAAAAAGCCCTTGCCCCAGATGATTGAAGACAAACCCTGGGAATCTCTAGCAATCCCTCATCAGTGGAGCAGAGTTGGCAGAGAGGGCGGTAGGGACAAATGAGATCTTGCAGGTAGCCCGGTCTCTGACCATGTAGGGTCTTATAGGTTAGCAATGCGACCTTGAAGGTGATTCTCCACTGCACTGGCAGCCAGTGCAGTTCGCACAGCACAGGTGTGATATGGCAAGTTCTTGTAACCCAGTCAACAACCTGGCTGCTGCGTTCTGCACCAGCTGCAGGTGACGGAGATCTACCCCCTGCAACCCTAGATATAAAGCATTACAGTAATCAAGGCATGAAGAAATAAAAGCATGGACCAACACGGGAAAGTCAACAAGCGGAACAAGGTGTTTTATTCAGGTGATATTCCTCAGATGGTAAAAGGATAACTTGACAGTGGCCGACGCCTGCGTCTTCAGTGTCAGCGCACTGTCAAAAATTACGCCCAGATTTTGCACCTGTTCAGAAGGTCTCAACTGGGTATCCCCTAATAAAAGACCAGAGGACCCCAGAGCAACTTCTCTACATAATGACCTGGTCCACTACCAACACCTCGGTCTTATCCGATTTAACTTCAACCAGTTCGCACTCATCCAGTCCTTGAATCTCAGGGAGGCAGTTGTTAAAACCGACACTCGTCATTTTGTTAGGGTACAAAGGACATATAGTTCATAAGACATTTAATCTAAAATGATTTATTCCTTCACCTGTTCCTACAATTCTTTTGTTTTTCCTAATATAATTTAAGAGTGGCTCAATGTTAGTATAAATAAAATGGGGACAGAGGCAACCTTGACCAACCTCATTTTTGCATAGTTATTGGTTCTGACTTGTAGGGATTAATTCTAAAGGAGGCTGTAGGATGTTTGTATAAAGCTTTACAGCATTTATTATGTGTAGTGGAAATCCTCATATATATATATATATATATATATATATATAGTGTTTGAAACATGAAGTGCCAATTTACCAAATCAAACACTTTTGAGGTGTCAAAAGCTATTGCATCAGTTTCTGGGTGTGTATCTAAAACTAATGAGAAGGCTGCTTATACTTCTGCTAGTCCTTCAAAAATATTTCTACCTTTTACAAAACCTTTTTGGTCAACATGTATGATTTGTTGTATTTGTGTTAGAAATTTTCTGGCAAGTAATTTAGCTATTATTTTGAAATCACAGTTTAGTAGTGCAATAGGAACAATCATTCTCCAGAAGTAATGTATCCTTGTTTTCCTTAGGTATTAGAACAACATCTGCATCATAAAGGATTTTGGAAGCTGCATGCCATTCGTAATCTCTTCTGCTATTCTAGTTAAACACAGTGATATCTCTTTAACAAAAGTTTGAAAAAATTCAGATGTAAAACCATCCAGTCTGGGAGAAGAATTTCTTTTCATGGATTTAATTGCTTCTAAGACTTCATATAGTGAGAAATTGGCAAAGTTTAATTGTAATTCCGGCAATTGGGCATCTTTCAAATAACTATCAAGATCTCCTAAGCCAACATTTGTGTTTCCTATATTATAAATCAAACTGTAATATTCTGTAAATACCTTAGCTATTTCTATATCATTTGTAAGTATTTTTTAACATGAATTTCTTATACATGTTATTGTGTTACATTCTTTTTGTGTTTTGGGAGTGTGAGCCAGCATCTTTCTGGATTTATCCGCATAAAGGTGTAATTTATTTTAAGTTTCATAATGATGTTTTCAGCCTTCTGAGCTATTTCAATTTATTTCTCCATTATTTTTATCTAATACATATTGATATTTTGCTGGGTCTGTGCCTACTTTTTTTTTTTTATTTAGTTGTTTAACCGGGTATAGCACACTAAGCTGAAAGCTTTTTTACAGGAGTGACCTGGGAGCACAAGGAGGTTAAGTGACTTGCTCAGGGTCACACAGTATGCAAATGGAAGCTGTGGGATTCAAACCCAGGTCTGGTCTGCTGGATGTCACCAGATTTGCAACTCCGAGCCTTAGACCACTGCGCTATACTGCCTCCACTGCCTCTACTTTACACTGTAGTTCTAATATTTCTTGATCTATTTTTTTTTCTTGTATTCTTTTGTTAATTTTAATCTGATATGAAATTATATAACCTGTAATGGTTGCTTTAATTGCATTCCATATCTCAGATAATTTTTGGTCCTTGTAATTAATATTCCAGAATTCGGATATTTTTTTTTTCTATATATGTTATAAAGTCAGAGTCATATAATAAAGTATTCTGAAATTTCCACTGAGGAATTATTTTCAGTCTCTGGTAGGGATAAATTTTATAAGAACCAGGTCATGATCTTATATAGAAATTGTATCTATCTCAGTTTTTGTAATGTCTTTAATAATTTCTTTGTTACCAAACATATAGTGCAATCTTGAAGAGACATTAATATGTTTAGCTTGAAAATTAACTTAACTTTAGTAGGACAAATATTTCATGTGTCCACTAAATTATGTTCATTCAACAAGTTTTGTAGTAACTGAGAGGTTCGATAGTCAGAAGCTAAGGGGCTTGAGGATTTGTCTATCCTTGATTTAATATGGCATTAAAATCACCTCCTATATATACCCTGTCAGCCTCAACACTATTAATGCCTGAGTTGTTTGAGAAAGAAAATTCTCATATCCAAAAATGGACCATATATTGAGCCAAAACAATTTTGACTCCCTAACAGCCCTTAACCAGAATGATTCTTCCCTCCTTATCTTGCCATTATTATAGACATCTAAAATCTGTATTGTTGGAAATTAACAGAGCAACCCCTTGCTATTAGTTGTACATTGAGAGTAAAATATTTGTCCTACCCATAGTTTTTTGATTTTTTATGATTTGTAGCATCTTAGTGAGTTTCTTGTAATGCAAGGGTGTTTACCTTCCTTTCATAGGCATATTCTAAAATTATATTTATTCTTATAATTATTCAGACCATTAACATTTAGTGTGTGGCAAAGATGAGCTCTGTATGATTAACATGTCCCCTGTGTCATTGAAGGAATAAAATTTATCTTTCCTACCTCCTATCTTTTCTTTTATCATTTGTCTTACCATTTTAATAATTTAATCAGATAAACAGTTCTTTTCCCTCACCTTAGTGTTGTTCTGTTACCTACAAATCCAAAACCAAAACAAAAAGTTCCCAAAACAAACAACAACACAAAAACCCCATAAATTATAGGCAGAACTTGCCTGCCTAATGCTGGTGAGTATTTATACTTTGTGCTATTGTGACCAATCCCTTTGCAGCACATGAAGGCTTCTAATAGTATATACTCCTTCAGTTCCTTTTAGTAAACATTTAATATCTGTAAAACCAAATAGACCAATTATGTCTCTAGCCCTCCCAAAAAAAAACACTAACTGAGGGGATAAAGCTTATTTGTACTATTTAATTTTCAGTTAACCATATCTTAGCACAATGAGTCATAGAGAATAAAACATTTATGTCCATAGCCCCCCCAAAACAGGGACTTTTCACTTCTTCTTTTGACTGTATTACTTCTCAATTTTCTTCTTTGTCTTCCAATGTTATCTTTTTCCAAACATCTCTGGATATTTAGCATGATGGTCCTGCTCTGCTTCCACCAAAGTGTCATAAATCAGATGATTTCCCTTGATAAAGACCTTACATTTTTAAGGGGGGGAAGGAAAAAAGATCTTGCCCAAATTTCCAAATCACAGATCTTAAATGAGCGTATTTTTTCCATTCTGTAATTACCTCATTAGGCAGGTCTTGGAAGATATTTATTTTAGCTCCTTTAAGAGTAAGTTTTTTTCTTAAAGACACAGTTCATTATTCTGTCTTGGTCTACTGCCTTTTGAACAATTATAGCTCGAGGGGGCATCATCATCTTCTGGTCTTTGCATGATGGACTGTATCATATTCCATATGTAGTTCTTCTTTAGGAACATCTATTAGGTCAGACAAAACTAAGTCCAAAGTCATTGTTAATGAGTCCCTCTGATCCCATATTTCCAGGACCCCCACAATCCTAATATTTTTCCTCTGGGCTGTAATCTCTGTGTCAATTATTTTAATTTGCATCTGTTGGATCTCAGATTCTTGGTCATCAAGTTGTTTTTTCATTTGGACCAATGAATCTTCTGTATCTTCAATACATTTTTCTGCATTTTCAATTCTGTCAAGATTTGTTTTATTTGAGTTCTATACCTTTCAGTGACTGTTAATTTTATCAACCTCGGAGACCAAAGTATCAAGGAGGTCCATTTTGTTTTAATGGCTAAATTTTTTTAGAATTGTTTGGGCCCATGGAGGGGTGCCATCTAGTTGATTTTGTTTTGGTGCTTGTTCACCGCTTTTGGAAACTTAGGTTGTTCATTCTATTTATCCATATTTTCACCCATATTCTCAGCTTCATGGAAAGACTCCACTTTGGAGTCTGATTTCTCTGAGTCTGCCATCTTTAGTGAGTCAGAGATGCTATTGCCTAATTGTGGGATTGTTTGTTCTGGTGTATTTATTGGTGAACTTGCTTGCAGTAATGAACTGCTTGAAAAGATTGGGGACCCAAAGAGTACATTTATTTTAGGCTGATTTGGTAGTACAGTTAAACATTTACTTTACTGCTGGACTTTCTTGTTTGTCTGTTGTGTCTGTTTTAACAGCCTTCAACAGTTTTGCAGGTTTGCCCTTTTTTTCTTAGACACCCTCTTAGATGCTGCTTTGGTGTATTTTCTCTTATTATCAGCTTGATCTTTTTGCTCTTCTGTTTGTTGTTTGGCTGAAGTTTCTATGCTTCTGGTAAACATTTTCCTCCCAAGAAAGTTCCACTTTTAACTTCCAGTCAATATGGTGTAGATAGCACCATATAGAATTGTCTATGAAGAAACTTCACTTGTAAAGCAATCAGGTACTACCCACTCTTTCACTCCTTTTCTTCACATTCTCCTGCACTTCTTAAGCCTTCTTTTAACTGTTGCTACTTTATTTCTTTTATTTATGGCTGTCACTGTGGGGAATCAGGGAACTATATAAACAATGGAACACAAAAAGTCTATTTGGCCTTTACTGTTGTTCAGCTTGAATCAAATAACCAGCTACTTTTTCATTTATATTATTTGCCAATGAAAACATATGAGAGCAGGGAGAATACCTTCACATTTTCTAAATGTCATATGTTGCAAGCATTGATGCAGAAGAAATTCAGTCCTTAGCTGGGTTTCAGAACTTTTTCACCTTGGCTTGTGGTGTGTAGCTCATGGAATAAGACGCTCTATTGGCGTAGTGTTAATTCTTGTTTTGATGTCATTTAAACAGCAAATGCTGATATCAAAACTAACTCTGAATACCCATGAGCTTCATGCATTTAGCATCACTGGTCCCGTACTTTTGCCAAAGTAACAATCTATAAAGATGTAAATGGCAACATTTAGAGGCAAGGAGTGGCCATAATGTTAAATTTCCCTTTTCTGTTCCATGCTCTATAGCCAATAAGGGTCAGGATGCCAAAATGCCACAATGCCAATGGATAGAAGCTGCTGTCGGATTTGAAATAAGCAAGTGCTCGCTTGAAACCCGTGATGTAGCAACACCATTCCCCGACCTCTTACTACTATACAAGACAAAATAACATAAATGGCAACATTTAGAGGCAAGGTGGCCATGGTACTAAATTCCCATTTCAAATCTTATAGCCAGCAAGGATCAAAAGCCAACGGACATTTTCAATGCAACTTCATGCACACCATGCTCTGGGATCTGCGTAGCATGAACTCCTCCTCCTATCCCAGCATTCTCTCCACCAGATCAATAATGTAGTCATTTTCTATGTCTGTCATGCATTTAATTTGACATTTTCATGTGTAACCTTCCTATCTTTACATCTCTTAACTCTAGTCTTTTTATGGGGAGCAAGCTGTCACACATATTTAACAAGCATTTGTCAATGCTGAATGTTTGCTTGCTGGCATTAGCATTGGAAGTGCAGGAGTTAGACAGATGCATAATAGGAATGGCAATGAAGTATTGAACTGACGCCAACCCCACCCCCACCAGGCAGAGACAGACAGGCATTGGGGTGTGCCTTTGGGTTGTCACCCATAACACTCACGCCATTTCACCTCACCCTAACCTGCAGACACCGACAAGTGTCGAGGTGTGCCTTGGGGTCTTCGGGCTTTACATTCACCCCATTCCATAAGGAAATACACTGAAATGGGTGCAGTATAGGAGAATGGGGTGAACTTTGGGGCCAAAGATTCCAAGGCACACCTCAATGCCTGTCATTGGCTGCAAGGTGGGGTGGGTGGGGTTGGAATGGTGTGAGCATTACTGTCAACAATCCCAAGTCACACTCCTGACACCTGTCAGTCCCTACAGGGTAGGGCGTTATGGTTGGAAACCCTAATGCCCTGGGTGTTTCTTGGTATTTTCACTCCAAGTTTTCAACATGGGCTTTCTGCAACCTCTCCTCATGAACAGTGGCACTCTGATTCATCTGTCAAAGTTGATTATACAGTGACCACGCCCATTGTGTGCCACAGGAGCAAAAACATGCTTGGGTAGATGTGAAAAATGACAGCTGTACTGTTTGTAAGGCAGTGCAAAAATGGCAATGTTGAAAATCTGGAGTGAAAATATAAAAATTGGTGAAGTAATGAACGGTGTAGAAACTACTCAATGCAGGCTGGTAATGCAGTCATTTTTTGAATTTTTTCACCAAATTTGTAACATGGGCTTTTGGGACTCTCTTTATGAACACTGTCACTGTGATTTTCCTAATCTGTCCCGAATGCTGAGTTCACAGTGACCATGCTATTGTGTGTCAGAAGTGCGAGAGCATTTTGGACAGGATGTGAAAATGACAGCTGTACTATTAATAAGGAGGTGTGGAAAAATGGCAACGTTGAAAATCTGGAGTGAAATTATTAAACATTCTTGAAGTTATGACTGTGCATGGGAACTGTGCAATGCATGCTCATAACACAGTCATTTTGGGAATTTTTTAACAAATTTGTAACATAGGTTTTTGGGAGCCCACACTCATGAACAGTGATACTGTTGTTTAATAATTGGTCCCGAAAGGTGATTCAATACAGTGACCACAAAATCACCTTTTGGGACCAAATAACAAATGACAGTGACTGAGTTCATGAGGTGGGGTCCCAAGAACCCCATGCTGAAAATTTGGAGCCAAAAGTCACAAAAATGGTCAAGATATCCACCTAAGTTGAAACCCCCCGTTGATGCCATTATACAGCTTACCATGATTTTCTTCAGTTTGCTGTTGGCTTTTGAAGAGTTCAGACATCTCCTGCTCCACCGAAGATCATTGCATCAGGCTCCAGAGGTAAGTATTGGTGAGGGGGGGGAGGTGTGGTGCGCAGAGGGTAGGTGCAGGTTGGGGGAGGGGGCATTGTGACTACAAGGGACCATTTTCTGTTTTACAGGGGAAAATAAATGGAACGTCGCAGGAAGGCATTTTTTTTTTACAGGTTTGCCAAATACATTTGTGCACACTGCGGTGGGCTCCCAGTTTGCCACCTGCATTGTTTTTGGCAGGGGAGACTGAAGGCAATGGGAATTGGGTGCCCCATTGGCAAAGAAAATGTCTATGTTGGGGCATGATGCCAGGGATTGGGCACCCTTGGCAGACAAATAAAACAAGGGGACATCATGCTAATGGGGATTGAGCACCCCATTGGCAAATGAACTGTGGAGGGGCATGCCGACAGGGGATCGAGCACGCCTGATGTCAGCATTCTAGGGACTGTTAGAGGCAGACGGCAGGAGCCACTGCCATAATTATTGAAATGTTTCACCAGGAATGGGATGTAATGGAGGAGTGTCAGATCTGCCACTGCAATAATGAGCCTGTCTCTCATTGCAGTGGCAGATTTCTTTCAAGTTGGTGGCACGCTTCCCAACTGCTGTTGTAGACAGTGTGCTCATTCATTGGTGCCACAGAGACAAGCCCAAAAAAGCAGTGGCGGTATTGGCTGCAACACTGCTGCACCTCCACAACCTGCTACTCCAGCAAGCTGCCACAAAATGTTTCTTGCACATGCACGCAAGCAAACATAAAAAGATACTCCAAAAAGTGTTGTAGACAGCATGCAAATTGATAATACAGTCCAAAAATGACAAATTCAATATAGATATACCATCATTATACTCCTTAATATTCAAATGTAAAAATCTATGACTAAAAATAAATGATGGTTGTTTCTTGTTCATTTTTGCAGACCAGTTACAGAACACCGCACAGTCATCAATTAAGGAGTCAGAAAGGACTCCTGAAGTCACTCATGAGGGATCTGCAGCTGCCAGGCAGTCAAGGGTACACTCGGTAAACATAGAAACATAGACTTTGACAGCAGATAAGGACTGCTTGGCCCACCTAGTCTGCCAATTTCTCTACCTACAGAATAAGTTATGGATCCTAGTTAACCAACAGCCTATTTCTTCCTACCCCCCCCCACAAGAATTGCCTTATGTCTGTCCCATACATTCTTGAATTCTCCACAGTTTAGACTCCACAATATCCTCAGGAAGACTGTTCCATGCATCCACCACCCTCTCTGTGAAAAAATACTTCATCACATTTCCCTGAGCCATCCCTTCCCATCTTCAGATTGTGTCCCTTGTTCTTGCACATCTCTTTCTCTGAAAGATGCTACCCTCTTGGACTTTGTTTATTCCACTGAGGTACTTAAAAGTTTCTATCATGTCCCCCTCCCTCCTTTCCTCAAGGGTATATACCTGTATATTAAGCTCCTTTATTCTCTCCTCACATGGCTTCTCTTGCAGACCCTGCACCATTTAATTGCCCTCCTCTGGACTGCCTCCATCCTGCCTATGTCCTTGTGGAGATGGGGTCTCCAGAACTAGACACAGTACTCCAGATGTAGTCTCACCAACTGTCTATACAGAGGGATAACAACTTCCTGTTTTCTGCTGGTGATGCCTCTCCCTATACATTCCAGTGTCCCCCCAGCCCTCCCTACTGCCTTCTCACATTGCTTGCCAACCTTAAAGTCATCTGATATGATTACCCCCAGGTCCCTTTACATTTTTGTTGTTGTTATTACTACTCCCTCCCCCATTGTGTACTCTTCCCCTGGGTTTTTGTTTCCCAGGTGCATGATTTTGCACTTCTTTGCGCCGAATCCAAGCTGCCATACTTCTGACCATTCTTCCAACCTTGCCAAGTCCCTTCTCATCCTTTCCATGCCTCCTTGTGTATCAACCCTGTTGCAGATCTTTGTGCCATCTGCAAAGAAGCATACATTTCCTTCTAGTCCCCCTGCAATGTCACTTATAAAGACATTAAAAAGGACTGGACCCAGTACTGAATCCTGCAGCACCCCACTAGTAACCCCCCTTTCTTCATAGTGGACTCCGTTTACAATTACCTTCTGTGTCCTGTTGTTCAGCCAATGTTTTACCCAGGCTACCACCCTGGGACCCACTCCCAGGCTGGTTAATTTGTTTATTAATCTTTTGTGTGGGACTGTGTCAAATGCCTTGCTAAAGTCAAGGTAGGCCATGTCCACAGCCCCTCCTGGGTCTACTACTTTGGTCACCCAGTCAAAGAAATCAATTAAATTCATCTGACTTGACCTTCCCACTGTGAACACTTGCTGCCTTGGGTCCTGTCCACTGGCCTCTAGGTACTCAACACTTCTTTCCTTCAGAAGCGATTCCATCACTTTCCTACCACAGAGGTCAAACTGACAGGTCTGTAGTTTCCTCCTCTGTCTTGCTCCTACTTTTGTGAAGGGGAATCACATCAGCCTTGCTGCAGTCCTCAGGTGCCAAACCATCCTCTCACAATTTGTTAAAAAGGGTAGTCAGTGGTGTCACTAGTTCTCCATTTAATTCTTTTAGAATTCTGGGGTGAATCCCTTCAGGCCCTACTGCTTTGTCCACCTTCAGTTTCAATAGTTCTTTCAGAACCCATTCTTCTGTGAAAGGACTGGGACCAACATCCCTATCCAGAGTGCTTCTGTTAATTGGATTAGGTACATCCCCCTCCTCCTCTTTTGTGAATACTGAGCAGAAGTATTCATTCAGCATCCCTGCTTTTTCAATGTCCCTCTCTGCCCACCCACCATCCATTCTATTCAGCCTTACTATCCCTCCCCTTTGTCTTTCTACGCTCCCTGATGTATCTATAAAAGGTTTAATACCCCTTCTTAACTGAGTTGGCTATCTTTTCCTCAGTTTGGGTCTTTGCTATTCTGACATCCCTCCCTGCTTCCTTCTGCCTTAACTGGTACAGTTCTCTGTCCTGCTCCTTCTGAGTTTTCTTATACAGTACTTCCTAAATGCTATCTTTTTATCCCTAACCTTCCCTGCCACCTCTTTTGAGAACCATAGTGACTTTTTCTTTTGTTTTGATTTGTTTATTTGCTTCACACAAAGGCTAGTTGCCTCTGTGATGGCAGTTTTGATGTTTCTCCCCATTATTTCTCCACCCTTTCTTCTTGCCTGTTTGCTAGTGCTTTTCTAAGGCACGCTTCCATCTTGCCAAAGTCAGCCCTCCTGAAGTCCAGTACCCTCACTTTCGTATGGCTTGACTCTGTAGTTGAGTTTATCATGAACCACACTGTTTGGTGGTCACTTGTTCCCAGATCACTACCCACTTCTACATCTGAGATCCTCTTGCTGTCCCCATTTGAAAGTATGAGGTCTAAGATTGCTCCCTCATGAGTGGATTCCAAAACCTAGCGGTATGAGGAATGCCCCTGTAAGGCATCAAGAATGGCTCTGCTCTTGGATGTGGCTGCAGCAAGATGCTCCAGTTAACATCTGGCATATTCAGGTCCCCATCAACAGTATCTCACCTGTCTCTGCCATCTTAAGGATGCCTTCTATCATATCCTTATTCATTCCCTCTCCCTGAGATGGGGTCTGTATACAACCCTGTGCGGATTGTGTTGCCATATCCAGTCTCTAAGGTGACCCACAATGCCTCCTTTCCTCCCTGTTTACTCTTTTGTTCTGTTGCTTTTATCTCCTTCCTCATAGAGAACTACTCCTCCCTCTTCTCTCCTCCCTGTCTCTCCTGTTAGTTGTGTACCCTGGTATGTTAACATCCCAGTCATGGTTCTCTGTGTGCCATGTTTCTGTGACTGCCATAATATCCAGGCATCCCTCTTCCACCAAGGCCACCAGTTCAGGGAGCTTGTTGGCCAGACTACAGGCATTGATACTCATTACCCTCCATTTCTTGATGGACTTACCCATTTTTTCCCATCCCCGTCCTTATTGCCTTTGTTGTTTTCTCCATTTACCCCTGCCCTTCTCCCTATTGACATCTCTATCTTGGTGTTTACCTCACTTACTACCCTGATTCTTTGGGAACTATGATTTCCCTCTCTTTCCAGTGCTCCCCTTGGCTAGTTTAAATGCTTGCAATGAAGCATTTAAACCTATCACCTAGGATACTAGTTCCCCTCCTGGACAGATGCAGATCATCACACCAGTATAGGCCTACATCACTCCAGGTGGACCCCATTCACCAATGAAGCTAAACCCCTGAGCTCTGCACCAGTTTTTAAACCACTGATTGAATCCCATGGTGTTGAGCACCACCCATGCCATAGACAGACAGCACCTCCAAGAAGGTTACCGTGCGTCCTACTTGCCTAAGGCCCCTCCCTAACTCCACAAACTGTTCCTGCACTGCTCTGATCCCTTTCTCAGCCAGATCATTTGTATCTAGGTGGACAATGACATCCAGCTCCCTTCCTGTGTAGCTGTACTGGTGATCCTGAGGATTCGCTTCCTGTCCCTCCAAGACATGGGACCAGGCAAGCACCTTACCTACAGTTCCCTTCCTCCCCAGTTCTACCCTCCTAACAATGGAGTCCCCACCAGGAGTTGTTTCCTTGGGTACAATGCCACCTCCCTGTGGGTCTCCTTTGTGGAGGTTCCCAGCATCCTCCTTGGTCTTCACTGCAGGTGCCTCCATAGAGGAACCATACTTTGCCAGAACAGCATATGAATTGTGGAGAGGTATAATTGGAGGATGCACCTCTGTTCCACCACCCTCACCCTCCATGAGCCTACTGTGGTCCAACTGCTCCTCTTTCTTGGCAACTCTGGAGGCAACAGCAGTGGCCCTGGTGGTCCCTGGGTGGGAGAGGAGGTTCCCCAAATCCTGGCCAACTCAGCCTGGAGATGAGCAACCTCCTCCCTCAGCCCAGAGAGGTGCCTGCAGCTGGGACAACACCATATCCTCCAGAATGTCTCTTGGAAGACTGCTGCTTCACAGCCATTGCACTGCACCACTTCCATCATGTTTTTTTTCTGGCCCCTTAACTGTTGTTTTGGATACTTACTCCTTCCTCTGTTTATTTATTTATTTTTCTTCCCTACTTACTTACTGCCTCTGTGCCCTTTAAGCTCCTGATCTTCCTGTTCTGAGACAAGAAGATCCTATATTTCTCAGTAGTCTCCTTACTTGCTCAGAGGCAGACCTCCAGTATCTATGGGGGGATGGAGAGCTACTCTTTTCCTTCTAGGTTGGTGAGTCTTTTGTGGCTCTGTGATCAGTCATTTCCTGCTCCCAAACAGGAACTTCCTGTAGTCAGTCAAATCCTGTACCTATAAAAGTAGTACTGGCTTAGGGTGGGGGGTAGGGAAGGAGGGCAATATAGTCCCAGTAGAGAAGTATGGTTATAACAGCAGCTCCTTCCTCATGCTGTTCTCTGCCTGTTCTCTGATAGAAGCTATCTAGGGCAGTTTTTAAATCTGGCTTTAACCTGGCATCCTTCTAGCTAAGTCACTCCCCTACTTTACAGCTCTTTCTACACCTAGTTAATTGCACAGATAACAATTCCCTTCAGCCAACTCAGACAAACACACTAACTCTTCTTTTTACCCTATATTGAAGGTCCCAGTAGAGTTCTAGTAGAGAAGTACAGTTATAATAGTAACTCCTTCCTCTTGCTGTTCTCTGCTAGGTATTGGGTGAATATAGGCGCACAATTGCGGCGCTACAAAACTACACAGTACAAAGTTCAAAAACATTCAGAGTGACTGGGGTATAGCAGTGTTGGAATTACTGCTACCCTTTCTGAACTGCAAAGTAGAGAAGGGCTCAGGAAGGCTGTGCTGCTGTGTCTGGTCAATCTGCTCCCGTGGTGGAGTGGCTAAGGCAGCAGCACACAGTAGGCAAGGAGACCTGGGACCATGCTTCAGTTCCTACTAAGTCTTCTGGTTTTACAGCCTTTTTTTCTTCTAGTATTTATCCTCCTGTGGCCACCTGCTCCCCCCTTATTCTTGCATCCTACTGTTGGGGATCCAGCCACCATACGTCTCAACCGGGACCGCTGGCACCCTGTAACCCTGTGGCTTGCCCCCACAGCAGGTGGCAGGAAGCCTCCTATCTCCCCACCCTATATGGATCAAGTTTTGGGTGCCAGCACCGGTGAACACTCACAGACAGCCATTAAGCCATGGTAGGTGCCACTTTTCCCGTGTTCTTGGTTCCCCTTAGTTGGAGGGCATGCATTGACACCAGTGGCCATAAGCGCATCGTCCCCATCCAGACATCTGCTCCCAACTCCTCCCCAGTGTCACGGTGCATCCCCGACCCCAGCCTCGCCAGGAGCAGCCAGGCACCGACCATTGTGACCCTGCTCCCTGAGAGGAAGAGCAGTCCATCAGATGCTCAATCCTCTCCTTTTCTGCCAGCCCTCAGCAATCCGTGCTCACTTCTGAACCCAGATCACTGGTGTGGTGAGAGGTGTGGCATCCAGCGCCTCAAACCTCAGCACCACGGGCTGGCTGTCTTGCAACCTTTAAAAAAAACTAATTTCCCCAAGTTTCACCCCATTCCCAAAGTCCACCCCACTCAAAGTTTGTTATTTAAAGTCAGAGTTATGGGATAAAGCCTTCCACATCAGGGGTGTGGGGCGAAAGCCCCAGAAAAAACACAAAGTCCCATTCATTTGAATGGGGTGTTCATGTTTCTTACATGGTTACACTTTTGGTTAACGTTGTTGCGGTGTGCGTTGTTCATGATGCAGCAATATTTGTTGCACCGTTTCATCTGCGGCATTATGACCCTGTGCCAGTACACTCATACCCTGTGCAATATTGTTTCTGAATATTGAATAGTCCTCCAATTGGATTTCATCATTAGATATCTTCCCAGATAACCAAGTCTTCATTAATGCAATAACATCAAATGTGTGCTTCCGTACCCATATCTCAAATAAATGTTTCTTGGCTTGGAGTCTCTGAATATTCAAGTGCACCAATTTAATCATATGCTTCAAACTGTGATTGACATCATTTTGGATTACAGGGTCTCCCTGTGGCCCAAGATGTTGATGTATGTTCCATTAATCAGCAGTAACAGTAGAAGCAAATGATTTTTCAAAGTTCTGAAACATTGATAAACCCCATAGTTCTGAAATCCCATTTATTCTCCCCCTTTAGTACGAAACAGAGAACATGTTAAATCATGACCTAAACATTTTAAGAAACACTGCACATTCCTAACTCCACAAATAATCAATGAACCAACCAGCCAACCTACCAACCAACCAACCAACCCCTTTTAAACTAAAATTACTAGTAACATTTTGAGAAACATAATTGTCCCATGATCCCCCACCAGAAATAATACATGCCACCACTGCTAGCTTTGGATGCTTTCTGGCAATCATTTATTTAGGCACATATAATATTTACATCCCATATTTCATAAGTCACAGCAGTAAACACTACAATAGACATATAAGTCCATTTCTTCCATCCTGCCCATCTTCCTTTCTTTTGATCCTCTTCCTGTTTTCGTGTTGCTCTTCGGTCTGGACACTTGGATCTGGCTCCCTCTCCATCAACAGAACCAGGTAACAAACACTTACCCAGACACTCCCCACTAGGTCCGGACACGGTGATCCACCCAGCTCTCTATACCCTCCCTCCCCAGTTACTCCCACGCCTGAGTTCTTTGTTCCCAGCCCATGGTGCCTACCCCTCTTTCTGCTCCCCTTCTCCCCTCTGGTCCCACCCCTTTACCACTGACCCATCTCCAGCTTGCAAAGGAAGATGGGGCTACCCTCTTGCGGGCTAGTATCATAGGCCCCTCTTAGCCATCACCTCCACTAGGTCTCCCAAAGGTTGGAAGAACAGGCACATGCCAAACTCCGAAAGGTGTACCCCATCTGAGCAGTACACTTCAGCCTGATCGAATTAAATGTCTCTATGCTGGATGTGTACCCCCCCATCTCTATCACCTCCCTCGTTACCTTCCTATTCAGGCATTTCCTTGTTGTTTCCACTGCCTTGACCCCCTCATCACCTCTCCACACCCACCAGGATGTGATCTCAGACCAACCAATCACCACTCCTGGTGACCAGGTCTTCACCTTCTCTAGATCAGCCACTATGTCCCAAACTAGTGATCCCCAAGGCAGCCCCTCTAAATCCCTGCCCCCAAGATGAATAATTATGCAGTTGAGCCTGGCCAACTGCACCCGTAGCTCATCCAACAGTGGCAGCAGCTGGGCCCACCTCATGCCACTGATGCCTGTCCATTGCACTCTCTTGTGCTCCATGTCCAGGTGCAACTGCATCCCTCTGCTTGTGGTGGCTGCAAACCTCTCTGCCCAATAGATAAACGAGTGCCCCACTATCTACACCTGCCACCTGAAGCCTGCCATGGAAAGAAAATGACATGAGTTATCAACGTCAACACCTCACATACCTCTTATAACAATTGGAGTGCCATCGCCCCACCCACCCACTTCACCTCCGCTACTGGCTCCCCTCTCGCTGCCACCTCAGATGCTGCCCCTATCTGAAATGAGTGCAGGGCAAACTCCCTTGGGTGCTCACCTACAAATACTAGGGCATTCTTAAGGACTGCTCTGACCTGGAAGCCAGTCACCGGAGACCCATCCTCATACTGAAACATGCCCCTTCCTCTCGTGCCCCGAGACTTACCATACTCCCCTTGGCCACAACTGCACACACCCCACCAGTTGGTGCCTGTTCAATGTCACCAAGGTTCCTTTCCCTCTCTGGTTCATCTTGGACCTAGGTAGCTGAATGACCACTGTGTCCTTACCCCATGTAACATCCTCATATTGCAGTGCCAGTGCGGCAGCCGACTTTCTTGGGGCCACTACCTCCCTACCCTAAAGGCACCCCAGCCATGACTGTGAAGATAGCCCTGAACAAACAGGTCTTCTTTGCTGAGGTACAAACATATTGCATGTCCCCATCATCTCATGAGCAATGGCCCCATTATGGGCCTCCAATTATCCTTCCTTATGCCCTGTCCCTCTGCCACCCTGTGAACATTTGTCTTACCACCCTCCTCCTTGCCACATCTGGCCACCCTGATTCTGACACAAACAACCTATGCCTGCCAATTGAACCACCATAGTGGCATGGGCCACCCCCTCCTCCCACCTTACCACCACTTATTACATCACCTGCTCCTCCTGGACCAGCTCAGCTGTATTCCAACCCTGTTGAGCCAGAAATTCCTGGAAATCTGCTCACGTACCATTGTAGGCCTTCAGGGTGTTGGCCAACCACGAACCCCCTATACAGGGCCCTGGCTTTCTTCCTCCAATCTCCCACAGCCTGTCTGGGACCCTGGTTTGGTATGGTGCTGCCTGTGGCTCCAGTTCCCAAAACCTCCAGCTGAAAACAGGAAAGACAGTCAAGTCAGCCATCTCATTTTTGAGTCCCTCAATATGTTGCACTTTGAATAAGTTCAACTGTAACCCCAAAAGCACAATGTGCCACAGATTTCACTGGCCAATTCCATATTACCACTTTGCCTGTTCATCACTTCCACCACCCCCTTGTTGTCACACCAGAACAGGATTCACTTCCCTCTCATCCTATCCCCCCACACTTCCATTGCTACCCAGATGGGAAAAATCTCAAGGAAGGCAATATCATTGACAAACCCCCATTCTTTCCATTGTGTCAGCCAAACTTCTGACATCCATTCTCCTTAAAAATATGCCCCTATCCCCAGAGCCCCTGAGGCATCCATGTACAGCTCGTGGTCCATATTGAACACACACTCCTCCTGCCAAAATGTTATCCCATGGTATGCCTCCAGAAACTCCTCCCATACCTGGAGATCCTCCTGGACCTCTTTACTGATGTCCACCCAATGGTGGGGTTATTTCACCCTCCCCATGGCCCTCCCCAACCTCCTTGTAAATGATCTGCCTGGATTTATGGCCTTGCAGGCAAAATTAAGGTGCTCCAGAAGTTGTTGTACTTGTACCAGTGGCACCCTCCTCCCCCCCACCCACATCAATAGCCCTTTGAATCGTGCTACCTTATTCCCCGGGAGATGGAAGCATTCCTGTTCTGTGTCCACCTCAATCCCCAGGAATTCTAGTCTGTGGGCTGGGCTCTCTGTTTTCTCCTTCACCAAAGGGATCCCTATGTGCCCACACATGTCCTTGAAATCCCTCAACATCACCTGTGTCTCTGCCCAGTTGGTGCCAAGCAGCAGGAAATCATCCAGGTAGTGAATCACCCTCCTGTGTCCATACCAAGTCCTAAATACCCACTGTATCCATGAGCTGAAGGTCTCAAAAGTTGAGCAAGCCACCGAGCAACCCATGGGCATGGTCTTATTGAAGTACACACCACCCTCAAACTGGAACCCCAAGAGGTCCCAATCCTCCAGCCTGACTGGCAACAGGTGGCATGCCGACTCTATGTCCATCTTCACCAGCCATGCCCCCTCCACTGCCCTGATCAATATCACTGTCTGATCCAGTGAGGTGTATGAGACCATGTTTAAATGCTCCAGGATTCCATAATTTACTAAACCACCATCCTGGTATGAAAGGTGGTGGATCAGCCTGAATTCACCCACCTGCTTCTTGGGCACCACTTCCAATAGTGACACCAGGAAGTTAGGGCATGGTGGCTCCTGTAAAGGCCCCTCCACCCTCCCTGCCCATACCTCCTTTTGTATTGTTGCATGGATAATGTCCTCCCTCCCTTTCCCAGAACTCAAGTACTTTGCCCTCATCCCTACTCACCCCCCCATGAATCCCAATGGGAAACCACTCTGGATACCCTCCCTCAGCAACTGGGCCCCTCGTGCATTGGAATAGCCTTGTGTCCAAGCATCCACTACCCGAGAACAATAGGCATGCGAGCTATAGCACATTCCCACTGCCCACCATCCATCCTCTCCCTAATTCCATCCATAGTTGGAATTATAACCCCCTTTGCTGAGCCCCTCAGCCCCTGACCATTCCCCTGTCCTCCCCAAAAGGGCTGATCCTAGTGCTGCCCCCCCGGGTTGTGTGGCCTTGTTCCCTTCCTGCCTGCAGCTTGCTGCCTGGTGAAACCCGACGCATCTTGAGCAGGCATGCCTGAACTTGCAACTGGACCATGCACATGATGCCCAGTTAAAAGCCCAGCAAGTCTTTGCTTCCGGGGCCTGAGTGACCGTTTTTGTCTGATCCATCACCGGCCCACCCGATGGCCTGGAGAGGGTCCTCACCCACAGTTCCGAGTGAGTGCAGTCCCACCTAAAATCACCCTTTGTTGCCATCCATTTCAGAAATGCCTCATCATACTTTAACCAACCGAAACCCAGTTTTGCCTTATATGCATCCCTAATGATCACCGTATAAGTCAAAAGAGGGATCGTTAGCTTCGACTGTTTCTCCAGCACCAACGCACCATAAACCAGAAAACCCGCCTGCCATGTGTTAATGCTTTTATCCTTATACTTTGCCTCCTCTGCCTTATGCTCAACCACTGCCAGTGCCACCGCCATCTCCGACTTACCCACCAACTCTTTTTGTTCATATTTTTTTGGCCGTCTCCTCATCCACCAGGCCAAAAATATCCACATACTCACCTTTCCAAATTTTTCCCTTTAGAGAGGACAGAACATGGTCCTCCAGGGTGAAACCCAGTGGCCAGTCATATAACTTCCTGGCCCTTCATATTTTGTTGGCCCCACTAGCCCCCCCTTTCCCCCATCCTTTATGGTTTGTAGAGCCCATTCCATCTTCTTTATCCCTTCCTCCCCCATGTCCCCAAGCAAACCCTCCAAGTACTCCTTTAAGTCCCCCTCATTGTTTACATCCACCTCATCCTTACCACCATCCAGTCTCGGCCCCACAGTTGCTGGAGTCGGGTCTGGTACAGGTGCTGGGACTGGCAAAAGGGCAGGGTCCCACTTGCCTATGTCTCTTTCCTGGCTTTCTGCCACCTGCCTCTCATCCCTCTCCTTCCTTTTCCTCTGGGCTTCTTCTTATGCCTTTCTCCTCTTGGCCACTTCATCTGCTCTGTCATTTGGCTCATCAAGTTCGCCGCCTTCGCCATCATCTTGGTTCTGGACACTGGTGTCTTCCTAGATGCCATCCTCTCCGTCTTGCTACTAAAAGGCGTAAAATGCAACAGTGAATACAAGCCGAGGCCTCTCTCCATGCCTCCACCTGCCCCCAGTGGAACAACCATGTAACAGGCTCCAACTGCCCCTCACAGATCATGCCCTGCCCCTTCAGGGTCCCAAACTCCCACTTCTGCATTATGATTCAGCAGTTCCTCTCACCCCCATACTGTGGTGGGAGAGCACTACAACAAGGCACTAAACTCACCCACGCCCCCGTCATTACCCCATGCTCCCCTGTCTGGTGAGCCATCATGAGGCCCTTTTGTCTGTGGGGGTCCTGGCCTCCCCATGTCTCCTTCTCTTGCACTTGACTGTCATAGAACCCGCTCCCCAAAGGAGCACTAGCACCACAATGCCCCATCGCTGTTCTAGCCTCAACCCTATATCCCCATTCATTTTGATAGACTATGGAGAGTACGGCCTTGACCCTGGACACTTGTATCCCACAGTTCTCTGCCGTGTCCTCTGCACCACTGGAGAAGCACTCCTTCCTCTTACATGCTTCTTATACCATTTCCTGTGTCTGTTTTGAAAACCAGTTCTTGTTAGCAATATACTTACTAAATATACATTTTTTTTAGACTGCCCCAGGTACCCTTCTGATGCCCATGGCCACCTAGTGCTGCTCTTGGGCCCTTTCCATTTGCATCCTCCCCACTTTAATTCGTGGTACAACCACGCAGTCCCCTCGTAATAGCCATGCCTTGCAAGTCCCCTGCAGGCCCTAAATTTGCTGTCTGTGTTGCTTCTCTATCCCACCACCCCCCACCACCCAGGAGACAAATTATCAGGCCTGCTCTGCGCCCAGTGATGTGATTGCTACCTCTCTCCCCATGCTGCTGCATGGCTTGCAGCCTACTGTCCAAAAGCCCAGTCATTCGCGCTTCCTCATGCCCAAAAACAGGCCCAGCTGGCAAGCTGCCCCTGCCATGAGCACTCTAGCATTAAATTCATGGCAGCTTATCGAAAAAGCATTCTTCCCCCTTTGGCCACTGATACCTCACCCCCACTCCTCAATGAGTACCATGGCTTCCCTCACTGCACATTTCATTTGGCTGACCCCTTCCAACCAAATTCTTCTTCTTTCACTGTGGAGCCCCAAAACCAAGGACCCCCCCCATGTCACTGGTCATTGCCCATAGGCCAGGACCTGGTTCACCACCTCCTATGAGCTGCCCTCTCCAAATGTCCAAACAACAGAAAATGGAGCCAAAAAGGAACTACAAACATCTCTCCCCCATGCCACCGACCACTGCACCTAGGCTGGGACCTGCATCACCTTGCCTATTGGCCCCTTAGCCTCCCGGCCTACTCGTCCCTTGGCCCATGTGGCCCCACCACTGTGCACGCTGCCTCCGGTGGCCATAGCTGCAGCCCCAAGGCCCACCTTCTGCCTTGCTCCATGCTCCAGGCGCTCACCCACACACCTACATTCCTTGAAGTGCCAGCCCACACCACACCTCCTCACCACGCACAGGTGATTCCTTATAATTGGTGGCTAAACAAACTCTGAACCTTCTGCTGCTCACGAGTCATATCCCGCTTCTTAGCCGCTTGCTCCTAGACCAAGATCTGTCCCCCTCACTGAGCACCAACAATATGTTGGGTAAACAAAAACCCTCATAAAACCGTGATCCACAGGCTGCATTTTTCTCACCCTGTCCATGCCTTAAGCCACTGCACTATATCTTTTGCAGTCCTGTTTATCTTACCTACCATATCCAAACCTGCCTGCGTTATCCAGAATGTGTGGCCTATACCCACATACCTCTAATCAACCAACCATACAATTACTTCCAAACTGCCCACAGACTGAAATACAGGCTCACTAAAATAAAATACACAATTTTATGGAAACACAAGCTCACTAAATTGGATACAACACCAATCCCTTCTTTATAGCCACTTACCTCCAATGGAAAAACAGGGATGCATGTGGCCTAAAGACCCCATGCCACCCTGGTGTGCCTTACCTGTAGATTGCCATGAAGTGCTGAGATTCAATATTGAATTTAATCAGCAAGAAAGAGGGATTCCCAGAGGGTTACCTGCCCTTATAACCCCAATCAGGACCCCTGTTAGCCCTCTCCTTGGCCAATGGCCAGCAAGCCATGTACTGGTCATATTACCCTCCCTTACATTGTCATTATGATATCACTACCCTCCCTTCCTATCCCTTCCCCCTTCCCTTTGTCTCTTTCTGGCTGGGGCCATGAGACAACCTGGCCAGCCTTTTAATGGCAAGCTTAATTATCAAACACTAATGTTCCCAAAACATAAGAATTAAAATAACTTGCCCCATGAGCACCCAAAGAGACTGGTTGTTGTGAACTGCAGTGAGGAGTCTACTGTGCATTGAAATGGGGATATACCCAAGGACAAGATAAGATTAAAAATCAAAACAAGTTTATCTCAAAATACTTATTAATTAAACAAAATATAGGAGACACTAAAAAGAAAAAAAGGATTAAAAATCCATAAATATATAGCCTCCCTACAGCATCCTGCCATAAACTCCTATATATGACTACTGCCATTCCAAGGGGAGTCACTCACATGGAGAGCAACTCCACTGAGAGATGCTTAAGTGGCTCTCCTTTTTGAAGTGGGGTGAATCCCTGCCTCCTCAGCTATGTCACATTTCAAATTACTAGACCCAACTGTTGCCACTTGGTCAATCCATTCTGGTGTCCTTGATGTTGAAAAGCAGCCTATGAGTGATTGGCTGCTGGAAGTAGAGATGGAGGTAACAGAGTCTGGTGCTAAGTCTCTTAGTTCTGTGCAATGTTCATAGCAGTGGATCTCTTTTTGAAGTGGGTGAATCTGGTCCCTTGATCATGTCACACCTCTGATTATTGGAACCCAACAGCTGCCACCTGGTCAGTTTTATCCAATGACCCTGATGTTGAAAGGCAGGCTGTGAGGGACTGGCTGCTGGAAGTGGAGCCAGAGGTAACAGAGTTTGCTGCTAAGTTTCTGTGTTATGTGCAGTATTCAAAGCAGTCGCTGTCATTTTTGAAGGGGTTGAAGTCCCACCCCCTTATTCACATCACACTTCTGATTACCAGAACCAATCACTGCTGCTTGGTCTGTCTGATGCCCCTGATGTTGACAGGCAGGCTATGTGGAATTGACTGCTGGAAGTGGAACAACAGGTAACAGAGGGTGGAGCTAAGTTGCTGAATTCTGTGCAGTGTTCAAAACAGTGACTCTCCCTTTGAAGTGGGGTGACATCCCACCTGCTCAGTTATGTCACACCTCCAATTACTGGAACCCACCCCAGCCAACTGGTTGGTCCTGTCCAGTGCCCTAATGTTGAAAGGCAGGCTGTGAGGGATTGGCTGCTGTAAGGGGAGATAGAGGTAACAGTGGAGCTAAGTTGATGAGTTCTGACTGACTCTAAGATTCTTTTTGGTATTCTGCATGGTTGTTGGCAGATATGGACCCCTGAGTCTGTGGGTATACTGTCATAACGATGACTGAAAGTGAGTGACTCAACTATGAATGACTCACTTTCAGCACCTGTTATGTGGGCTACCCTGCAAGGTAGCAATGGGAGAAGAACAGAACAAAGGGAAGAAAAGGAGGGAGACCGAGAGGAGGGCAGGTATGTAAGGAGTAGGCAGGGCAGTAGGCTGCTGAGCTGGCACCATGGTGGAGTGATGAGGGTGGTTGGCTACAGTGGGGAGGGTGCAGGATTCGGGGCTGGGGACGGACATAGTATTCTGGTGGGTTTTCTTTCTCTGGGAGTTATTTTTTTCCCCAAGTATCACCACCTCTCTGACACGCAGGAGTTAGTAAACCTTTGTAAGGGTGGCTGTGGTCCATGTTTGCCATATTTTCTTGCTGGAGTGTGCATCGCTTTTTTTTTGGTGATGTACACTTGCTGTAACTGTGATCGCTATTCTGCAATCGCCGCTCTAACATGGAACCAGGTCTGTGTCTACGTGGTGCTGGATGATAGGGGTTCATCCTGGCTTTGGGAAGAATACAGTATATTACCAAAATTCTATAACAGCCTCTGGGCTTCTTGATTTTGGAGCTGGTTGAGCTAGTTGTCTGCTGGGATGGGGCTCAGTTCTTTTACAATTTTAAGTCCTAAGTCCAGGGTCCATCATCAATGTCCTCCTCTGTCACTTGACTTGGAGCTTCTTTAGGATCTTCTAGTTCAGTGAGCAAAACCTCCCTGTCTTTCCAAGGTGTCTACAAATTAACACAGTAAACTGTTTTTTCCTTTTTTCTGTGCAGTTGTAAGACTTCTTTATCAACGGGACCCACATTTCTGAGGACCAGATATGGTTCCTGCCATTTAGCTAGGAGTTTACTTTCAGAGCTAGGCAACAGAAGGAGTACTCTGTCACCAGACATGAACTCTCATAGCCTGGCCCCATGCTGATAGTGCCGTGCCTAGTTTTTCAGTGCTTTTGTTAAATTTTCTTTGGCATATCTGCCAGCCATGTCCAGTCTTTCTCTCATCTGTAATGCATATTGGAGCATGTTAGTTGGACTATGTGCCTGTTCTTCCCACATCTCTTTGCAAGCTCCAGCCTCCCTCAGGGTTTGTTGCCCACACAACAATTCAACGGCAAGAACCTAGTGTGCGACTGTGGCACCTCCCAAATGGCAAACATTAAATAGGGTAACAATTCATCCAAGTTTTTTAACAAAGTTGACATGAATTTAGACAGCAAAACTTTTAACAATTTATTAAAGTGCTCCACTAAGCTGTCAGTCTGTGGGTGATACAGAGATGTCTAGATGGTTGTAACCTTCACTAAAGTGCACACCTTCCTCATAAGTGTTGACATAAAGTTGGTGCCTTGATCTGTTAGGCTCTCCTTTGGCAGCCCAACAGGGAAAACACTTTTATCAATTATTTTGCCCCGACTGGACTGTAGTGAAACATGGGGGAATAGCCTGGGGTAACTGGTGGCATAATCCAATATAACCAATATACTGTACCTATACCTAGATGCACATTTTATGAAGGGTTCCATAATATCAACCCCAGTTCTTTCAAGCAGGTTGTCTATTTTGAGCATAGGAATCAAAGAGCCCTTTTGCACTTCTGGGGTCACAAACTGACACTCGGGGCAGAAAGCACAAAAATCTGCTACTAGTGGCGTGCAAATACTTTGATTAGAATATTCAGGCCACCAGATATTCGGTATTCATTATTTGGCCCCAGATAAGTGTTTTTTTTTAAATAAGACATTGTAACATTGCTGAAGTCCACCACTTCTTCTTTTGAAGCACAACATTAGACTTTGCCATGTACACTTCTTACAACCTTTCAGCAGGCCAAAAGGCAACAAACTACAGCACTGGTCAGTGGTCAGGTGACAGACAATCATCATAGATTGACCAAAAGCTGTAGATGAGGTGATGCCTTGTGTCTTGTCTATGGCAGCTAAAATGGCACTTGTGTAAGTGCATTGTATGTGCACCCTGAAAGAGAGGTGAACAAGATGTGCCATGATAAAACCCTTTACAAGTACTGTACAGGGGTGAAGAGGGCACATAATGGGAGTTTCTTTTAAATGAGAAAGACCTCAAGCACCAGTGGCAATGGGTGGAAGGGGGAGTTCAAGACAGATGTGAAGAAATATTTATTCATGGAAGGCATAGTAGATACCTGACACAGACTGCCAGTATGAGTGATGGCTGCTAAAACAGTGTGGGGCTTCAAGCATGCATGGGATAGGCATAGGGGTGTATTTCAAAATAGGCAGGAAGGCAGCAGGGTTGCTTTAGGGCCTGCAGAAGAGACCAATACAGCGGAGATGGACAATCTGGGTAGACTGTGTGGGCCAAGCAGTCCTTTTCTGTCAACAAATAATTAGTAACCTAAGGTACACAATAATAAGTTAGGCAGTATAGCACAGTGGTCTAAGGCTCTGAGCTGCAAATCTGGTGACATCCAGCAGACCAGACCTGGGTTTGAATCCCACAGCTTCCACTTGCATACTGTGTGACCCTGAGCAAGTCACTTAACCTCCTTGTGCTCCCAGGTCGCTCCTGTAAAAAGCTTTCAGCTTAGTGTGCTATACCTGGTAAAAAAAAAAAAACTAAACAACTAAAACAAGTTCACTAAAACATCATACAGTATTTGTTTCTAGTTTAAGAGGGGCATAATGGTGATCCTGCACCATATATGCCAGAGAGCCAAATTAAATATTTAATGTGATAGAAAAAAGAAAGGGTGAGCCAAAAAAAAAAAAGTAACATTACATCATTGTAACATTAGGGAGATCGACAGTAGTACTGTACCAACAGTTTTATGTGGGCAGATCATATTTGTAGATGACTACTGGTAAGATTATCTTAATGAACACTAGCTGTTCAATGTGTTGAGGGTCCAGCTTGGTACAGTGTGGCTCAACAGGGCCACCAGCAGTGCTAAATATCCTCTCAGATGGCACACTTGTATGAGGTCAGCTTATGTATTTTAAAGCAAGTTGTGCCAGGTGAGGAGATGAGTTAATTTTACAAATCCAGTAGTTGAGTGGATCAACTTCAAATGGCTCAATTGATTCTGCAACGTAGCCAATGAGTAAATTTTCTGCAGAGAGAGGCTGAGACTGTGAATGTTTGTGTTGCTGTTGATGCAATAATGTGCTGAGTAATGCCCAGTCACTTTCCTCTGCACTGCCACTTTGCCGTCTTTCCCCATCCCCACTAGTACCATCCAACTCCAAACCACTTGACTGGTTCGCTCCCTCAGAAACATGAACTGGAGAATTTTCTTCCCCTTCTGAGTGTCTCACTGCCTGCATGGTGCTATTTAATTCTTTACTCAGCTGTTGCCTAAAATGAGTCATCTTGTGGTTTTCCATGGTTATTTGAAGGATCTCACATTTAAACTTTGAGTTCAATATGGTAGCAAATACATGGTGACTGTTATCCATGACTGTGGTGAACCTTGCATTAAGTTCTGCATCAAGATGATTAACAAACTCAGTGACCTCTTGTGCACTCATTGTACTGTCTGCCAAAAACCATTGTAACGATTTTTTGAGAATATGTACAGCTGGGATAACTTGATTAAGTATGGCTGTGGTATCACTTAGGTCATGTGTACTTCTCTCAAATGGTGCAAGAACCTTCACCATGCCCTTGAGAACTAACCAGTCATGATGTCCTAGGACCCCTGCAATGTATGCCCATAGACATTTGGTGTAGTGCCCGCTTTTGCTCCAGCAGTCCTGAAAGCATCAGGTATGAAGAATTCCACTGAGTGCTAACATATTGTGTTACATGGTGTTGGGGTAGACCAAGGCATTCCTGAACTTCTCATACTGTAATTTGTTAGTGGCTTTTACAGAGTGGTGGAAATGGCTGCAGATGGAACTGGCTGTGGATAATATGTTGTTGGTCCTAGTACTGTTATGCAGTGCATGAGTCACCACTAAATTCAGTGTGTGTGCTAGCAATGAATACTCACAAAATGTTTATCATTGATGGCTTTCACCATGTTTGTGCCATTGTCGATCACAAAAAAACAACTTTTAAATTGGCGTTAACACCAGTCCAAGACCGCAACATGTCTTGCAGAAATGTGAAAATATTATGTGCTCTGTGGTCTTCCTCCATCAGTCCGACATTCAGCAAAGCTGACCTAATGTGACTACCAGATTGTGGGGGTGCCAAGGGTAAGCCACAAGGTGATGCATTGGAAACAGCAGCAATAGGCTGTTGCACACACCAGTGTGCAGTTAAGGATAGATAGACGTGCAGGGAGGTATTGCTAGTCCAGATATCTGATGTGTACTGAAAAATGACACCAACAGCCTCTGCAAGCAGAGCAGCAACAGCAGATCGCACGCCATCATGCAGTTGTGGCAATATACTCCATGAAAATGTATTACAAGATGGTATCTGATAATGTGGTTTCAAATAGTGGAGAAGTCATCAGAAGCCAATATCTTCCACAACTGAGACAGACCGGAGATCCAACGTCATTATCTTGGCAATCAGTTGTGTGATTTGCTGTGCTTTTGGATGTGAGGCATGATACTTTGTTTGTGCATGCAGAGCATCCATTATTGAACTGCCATGGAGATATCGATGGACTGCTTTAGCGGTTGTGGGCAAAGTGCTAATGACTGTCTCTGCCTTGTAGTATCACTGGATTCAAGTGACCAGAATAGAAGGACTCAGTGTTGCTGAGGGGAAAGAGTTCTGTGACCACTGGGTTGCTCATAATCCGATCTGTCAGTACCACGACCACTGCCAAGAGTACATGCCTGTCCACTGGAAGGATTTTGTTATGGTGAAATCAAGGGTCCAAATCCAGACCCAGATAAGCTTTGATACAGTTGAGGGTGCTTTAGCTTCATGTGGTTCTGTAATGATGTGGTTAAGTTAGAGAGTGATTTCTTTTGGCTTATAGTGCTGTTGCAGAAAGAGCAGACTGCCTTCCTTGTGTCCTTCTTTAACACAATGAAATGCAGCCACACCGCACTCTTAACACAATAGTTACCAGTGAGTCTGGTAGCACCACATCTTCTAGTACTTTTTTCAAAGATGTGCCTATCTTGTCCTGATGTTCTTGCCCTGTGACCACTGGCTCTGATGGTGCCATGCCACTGCTGACATCATCAGCTGTCCTTCAGCTATGATGGAGCCTGCTGAAGAAACATCAGCGTTGCTTGTTTGGTTTTCTTAGGGAGGGGCCCTTATGCTTACTGCTACTTCTACTACCATGGGTACTAGTGCTACTCTTAGAGGCTAATTTGCCAGCCACCTTTTTTTCTGCCCTCAAGGTACAGTACATAGCATACTGTGCTTCATCCTCAAAGTCACTCACATTTGCCTCTGATGAAGAAGATAACATGTCACTGGGCAATTCATGTGTAGGAAAATACTCAGAGCCAAATGAGTGCTCCACCTCTACAACTTTTTCAGGAATACTGAGAAGCTAAAAAACAGGAGGCATAACTGAATCAACTATGGTGGTCATACTGGTAATATTCACTGTATCAGGGGTAACACACTGTGGTGATAATGTTACAGTAGTGGCAGGGTTCGTCATGTCAGTAGTGGCTGGAGTAAAAGTCACAGTTGCATGACTGGCTGCAGTAGTCATGCTGCCAGTTGTGAAAGACATGGTCTCTGTGGTGGTGGTGGTGGTGGGGACAACAGATGCGATTGCACTGGTGAGAGATTGGGACACATTGGTGGTTGTGGGAGTCAAGAACAGTAACATTCTGCTTGTGCTTCTTGTATCACTTTCTTCTGTGTCAGCCACGGTACTACTATTGCAGGAAGAAATAGGCTTGGAAGCGTAAACAATAATTTTCGGCATCAAATATGGCACGACCATCACTCACATTCAGGTTCACCCTACCAGCCTGTTCCTCCACTGTAAATTTGCATCACGCTGGACCAAGTAAATGGACATTGTCCAAAGGAATTTCTTGCATTGCACATTGGGAGAATTTTGAAGGTGATTTAGGACTCTTCAATTGGGATGGACTTCACCTCACCTCTGTCGAAGAAGGTTCACATACATTAGGAAAGAAGTGTGAGGTGATTATCTAAAGTATTTTAAATTAAGTATGAGTGGGGAAAGGGATTAAACATTCAGCAAGAGGCCACTAAATCAGGGGGTAAACATGTTTGCAAAATTGCTTTACTCAATGCTAGAAGTTTAAATTTAACAAAAAAGGTTGAGCTTGAGCTCTTCTTATTAAGGCATAAAACTGACATTTCAGTCATAACAGATCATGGTGGGACAACACTAACAATTGGATGAGTGGGATACAGGGATATCAACTGTTCAATAAAAACTGACTAGAAAGGAGAGGTGGTGGAGTGTGTTGTTACATAAACAAGCATTTGTCAATGCCGAATGTTTGCTTGCTGGCATTAGCATTGGAAGTGTAGGAGTTAGACAGATGCAAAATAGGAAAGGCGGTGAAGTATTGAACAAAACCAGCCCCACCCCCACCCTGCAGAGATGAACAGGCATTACAGTGTGCCTTTGGGTCATTGCCCACAATGCTCATGTCATTTCACCTCATCCTACCCTGCAGACACAGATAAGTGTTGAGGCGTTCCTTGGGTGTTCTGGCTTTACACTCACCTCACTCCATAAGGAAATATGCTGAAATGGGTAGTATAGGAGAATGGGGTGAACGTTGGTGCTAAAGAGTCTAAGGCACACCTCAATGCCTGTCTCTGGCTGCAGGGTGGGGATGGAATGGAATGAGCAATACTGTTGACAATCCCAAGTCACACTCCTGACACCTGTCAGTCCCTACAGGGTAGGGCGTTATGGTTGGAAACCCTAACACCCTGGGTGTTTCTCGGTATTTTCACTCCAAGTTTTCAATATGGGCTTTTTGTGACCCCACTGCATGAACATTGACACTATCTGTTCATTAGCTGAAAGGTGATTTTGCACAGTGACTGCGCCATTTGGCACTGCAGGTGTGAAAACACATTTCAGGCAGAATGTAAAAAATGACAGCTGTACTGTTCATGAGGAGGTGTAAAAAATGATAATTTTGAAAATCTGACGTGAAAATATAAAAAAATTGGTGTAGTCACGAGCGTGCATAGAAACTGTGCAATGCACACCTGTAATGCAATTATATTGGGGATTTTTTACACCACATTTTCACTTTAACAGTATGGTTACCAGTGTCTTGGGACTTCCGGCTCATGAACAGTGCACTGTGATTTTCTAATCGGTCCCGAATGTTGACTTCACAGACAGCAACCGTGTGCTCATTGTGTGCCACAGGTGCGAAACATGTTTTGGGCAGGATGTGAAAATGACAGCAGTACTATTCATAAGGTGGTGTGCAAAATGGCAATGTTGAAAATCTGGAGTAAAAATGTAAAAAATTAGAAAAGTTATGAGCGTGAGTAGAAACTGCACAATGCACGCTGGTAACGCAGTCATTTTTTGGAATTTGTTCACCAAATTTGCAACATGGGCTTTTTGAGACCTCTCCTTATGAACACTGTCACTGTGATTTTCTTAATCTGCCCCAAACATTGATTTTGCACAGCGACCATGCAATTGTGTGCCACATGCGAGAAAACACAATTCAGGCAGGATGTGAAAAATGACAGCTGTACTGTTCATAAGGAGGTGTAGAAAAATGGTAATGCTGAAAATCAGGAGTGAAAATATTGAAAATTCTCAAAGCTACGAGCGTGTGTGGCAACTGCACAATGCATGCTCCTAACACAGTCATTCTTTGGAATTTTTTCACCAGATTTGCAACATAGGCTTTTTGGGAGCCCACCTCATGAACAGTGACACTGTCATTTTGCTAATTGGTCCCAGAAGGTGATTCCTGCAGTGACTCCAAAATCACTTTTCAGGACAGAATAATGACATGACAGTGACTGAGTTCATGATGTGGCATCCCAAAGCCCATGTTGAATATTTGGAGCCAAAAGTTGAAAATATGGCTGAGATATCCACCTAAGTTGAAACCCCTAATGATGTCATTATGCAGCTTACGGCATTTCTTCCATTCACAGTTGGCTTTGAAGGTGCAGGCGTGTTTCCACTCCACCGAAGATCATCACGCTGGACTCCAGAGGTAAGTTTGGGGTGAGGGGTGGGAGTGTGGGGGTGCGAGGGTGGTGTGGGGTTGGGGAAGGGACCTGTCAGCGAGGGACCATTTTCTGCAATTCAGATTATAAAAAATAAAAATAAAAAAACACCACAGACCATTTTCTTTTTACAGGTGTAAAAGTTTGGTGGGTTATGTTAGCCAAACTGGGTGTGCTCCCCAGTGTGGCATACAATGGGGTGGGGTGGGAGTAAGGAAAATGCTGACATGATGGGGCTGGTTAAACATGCCAACAGGGGATTGTGCACCCTGTCGCCAAGCATCAAAGGCACATATGCTGATGGGGATAGGGTTCTGTCAGCAAATGAACTGGGGGGGGGAATGCTGACAGGGATTGGGCACCCCTGAAGTTGGCTTGCTGGGACTGTGAGAGGCAGATGGTGACAGCTGCCACCATGTTTATTGAAATGTAACACCAGGCAAGGCATGCCCTGCAATGAGGGCACTCCTCATTTCAGTGGTGAAATCATTTCAAGTTGGTGTAGCACTTGCAGACTACAGTCATAGCCAGCATGCTCATTCATTGGTGACACACAGATGCACCCAAAAGCAGTGGCGGCATGGGCCACAACACTGCTGCACCTCCACAACCTGCTTCTCCAGCAAGCTGCCACAACATGTTTCTTGTGCATGCTGCACAAGCAAACTTAAAATGGCATTTCCTGTCACCAAATTGAAGTCCATCATGGGCAACTATTCAAAAGAATCCTTGTGGTTGGAGCTCAAATTCATAAATAGAAAGAATATGATACTTGGAAATTGTTAACATCCCCAGCCAGCTCTAGGGACTATAATACAGCATTTTTAAATGAAATCAAACATGCATCCACATTGGGGGAGGTATTAATTTGTGAGGATTTTAACTCTACAGGTATTAATTATATAGACTGGAAGGACCCTCTGAATTTGAAAGAGACCTTCTAGACATTATAAACTCGAATAGCCTAGAATAATATGTAAGTTGCCTCAAAGAGGTAGAACTATCTTAGAGATAATTATCACAAATCTAGAAAATGAAATTTCAGATGTATGTGCCCATAGTCCCTTGGGATACAGTGACCATTGTATAGTTACAGCATCCTTGAAGCTAGAACATACACCTGGAAAAATCAAGATGTATTTAAGGATTATAAGCAGCTAATTGGATATCCAACAGGAAGCATTGACAAACATCAACTGGGATAATCTTCTAACTGATCTCGGAGTTCAGAGCATCTGGGAAACTCTTAGAGGAGTAATTAAACAATTAGAAGATACAGTACAAGTCACACTAAACTGTTCCCTCAACTCACTGGTGTAGCATTGTTCAATGAGTTTCCTAATCTGTGCAATGTTTAATTCAATGAATTAGTAAAAGGTTAGTATTGGTTTGAAACTAGCTGTATGTACTATAAGCTTTATTTTCAGCTGAGTGCTTATGAGTTTCATTTCAGAAGGCAGACTAAACAACTCTTAAGGAATGCTGTGATATTTATAAACAATGCTCTTAAAGAATGCTGTGATATTTATAAACAATGCCATGAAAATGCATTGCATACACACAACAAAACAGCTATTGCCATTTCACTAAACAGGTACAAGTGAGTTGAATAGGCAGTGAAGGATGGTTGAAAAAAAAGTTAAAAGCTTCAATAGTTCAAGCTGCCACTGCAGTAGCATCACAAAAAAATGCTACACCAGTGAGTTGATGGAACAGTTTAATGTGACTTGTACTGTACATTTGTCCCAGTCTACAAAACAATATAATAATAAAGGAAGAATACCTCCATGGCTTACTAAAAACATAAAGAGACAAATAAAAAGAAAGGAGAAGTCATATAAAAGGTACAAAAGAAATCCATCTGACCACAATAAACATAAATACAAAACTGATCTAAGCAATCTTAATCTTGAACGTAGATTAGCATACATGGAAGATAATAACAAAGCATTCTATGCATACATCAACAAAAACAAAGCTGTAACAAATATGACTGGTCCATTCTTGAGACAACAATGCAACTATTTTGGATCCTAGTGAGATGGTACAGTTATTTAATAATTATTTTGTTCAGTTTTTGAAAGGATAACAGCATTGGTGAAACCCTGTTAAATCCAATCACACTCCATTATGTCTTAAAACAAATTAGGTCCTAGACTTATTGGTGAATTTAAAACTAATACACTGCCTGGGCCAGACAATATCTACCCATGTTCTTAAAGTCAATGGCTAAATACTTAGTATATTCCCTTACAGTATTGATAAATGCTTCCTTGAGATCTGGAGGTACCTCTTGATTGGAGGTAAACAGTGGTAGCCCCTATTCATAAAAGGGTAAAAAGAGCCATGTAGGGAACTACAGACCAATCAGCTTGACACCAATATGCTGTAAACTAATGGAAAGGCTCATGAAACAAATAACTGATACTGAAATCACCACATTAGGACTTCATTTTATTTATTTATTTAGCTATTGTTTACCAGGTAAACACACTAGACAGTCACATGGCTATTTTCAGGTGCAACCGGGAGAGTTATAGAGATACAAGCAATAACAGTATAGAGGCTAACATCAAGTTACACAAAGGTACAGTCAGAATACAAGCAAGAAGGACCAGCCAAACAAAGTACAAAGGCTTGGGTCCAACTGTCAGGCAAGGTACAGACAGGTATAAGCAATCAACTACAGTCAGGTAACAGGCAGAGAACAACTTTAGTGCAGTTCAGTATGTGGCAGAACAACCCAGGGAGGGCAGCCAGGAAAAATTAAAGCCAGTGTCAGCAGCAACAATATTTGTGAATATTGCTTATTTGTTTTTATTTTGGTATAAGTGCATGCCCACAACCAGGATTTTTTTAATTTCAGGCACTTCACGGAGGGAGGGACTACAGGGACAGAGGCAGCTTGAGGCTTGTTTTAGGTAATCCCAAAGGGAGGACCTGAAGCAACTTTGGGTGGGGGCAGTTCTTACGTGAGGAGGTAGGAGGTTCTAGGCTTTTGGGGCAAGAGCTGCAAATGCTCGATCCCCCACAAGGGAGTGAGTCTACAGAACCATCAGCACCTGGGATTCAGTGGACCTCAACTGATAGCCAGAGGGAACAGGCTGGAGGAGGTCAGCAAGTGCTGGAGGAGTAGATGATCAGATGATGTTATCCATAAGGTTGCCCATAACGAATGAGTGATGGTTGCTTGGGGAAAGCCAACCCAGTCTAGAGTAAAGTAGACACCGATGGGTGAGACGAGGGGCTGATAGGGCGAACCGACATATGTTGTTATACGAGGTGTCCCATTTGGAGAGCCCGGCTTTAGGTGCATTCGTGAAGGAGGCAAGCCCATGACAAAGCGAGAGGAGGAAGGCGTCTTATGCCAGGGCAAGTCTGGCAGCTGGGGTGAGGCAACTTTTTGCTCTGTACGTAAGTCCTTGTTTGCAGTTGGTTGCCTTATAGGAGTTAAGTATGTGCAGGGTGAGATCCATTTGTGGGTCAAGAGTCACCCCCAAGTACCTGAATGATTCCACCACCTTCACAGGGTGCCGTCAGTGCCATCGACTCTGAGCATGGCCAGCACACTGTCACCTTGGGAAGGAGCTGAATAACATTGCCTGTGTCTTCTGAAGGTTGATGACCAGCTACTTGCCTTGAGCCAGGATTGGATGTGACCAAAATCCAAGTTGAGTCCATAGTTAATGTCATCAATACTTTGTGAACTGGCAAGAGCACCATATCATCAGCATATAGGGTAACTTGTCCAAAGGTTGGGATTGAGGTCAACTGGTTTATAAAGAGGAAAACAGGAGGGACCTAGGACTGACCCTGAGGTACCCCACAGGCTACTGGTGATAGGGACGGATATGGCATTTGGAACCCTCATGTACTGTTTCCTAAATGAGAGATAGTTAGAGAACCAGGCTAGGACAGGAGAGGGGAGAGATGAAAAGACTGGAGAGCAGGGACCAGGAGGGTGTGATCGACCAAGTTGAAGGCCTTGGACAGGTCTATGAAGACAGCCCCCGTGAGTTTGCCTTGATCAGTCACAGTTCTAATGCTGGAAATGACCTGTGCTAGGGCAGTGGAGGTGCTATGTCCTTTTTGGAACCCATGCTGCTCAGGGGAGAGAAGACCATAGGTTTGGAGGAAGAGGGCAATCTGGGAGGCCACTGCTTTCTTGAGCAGTTTGTTGACTGTGGATAGAATCGCTATTGGTCGATAGTTCTTAAGTGATTTGGGATTGCCATGCTTGAGGACAGGGGTCACACGGGCCACCTTCCAAATGGGAGGGACAGACCCCATCATGAGCGAGGAGTTTAGAATATGGGAAATCGGGCAGGCCAAGAAGGGGGCCCCAAGGTTTAGCAGTTTGGGCACAAGGTTGTCGTGCCCAGCCCTGGAGTAAGGGAGGAGAGACTTACTAGAAGCTTCTAGGTTTCTTTGACGGAGATAGACTTAAAGTAGAAGGGAGGGGAGGATGGGGTGGAGCACCAGGAGCAGGACCCATATCCTTAGAAATTGAAGGCATAGAGGTATAATCAGATAGGTCCGAGAACAGGTCATTGAATGTGTTAGCTATCGTTTGGGCATTATTGCAACTGACTCTGTTTATTTGCAGGTCAGGGACCTGCTGGCAGGCCAGACCATTTACCGTGTGCTTTATAGTGCACCAGAAACTCCTTGGGTTCTTGGCGGACACTTCGAGGGATGATTTGCAGAAATCACTCTTAAGGATGCATCTCAGCACAGGCACAAGAAAGGCCTATCCAGCACTACCAACCTAATTTCATTTTATGAACATGTGAGCAAGAGTATGGACTTTGGAAGCCATATGATGTCATCATACTAGATTTAAAAAAGGCTTTCAATACTGTGCCTCATGCATCACTTGTTGCCAAATTTACAATATGGGAATAAATACATACATTAATAGATGTATTGCAAGCTGGCTTACTGAAAGATCTTAGAAAGTGAAAATATCAGGTCAACTGTCTAGTGACGGAAAGGTGGGTTGCGGAATCCCCCAGGGATCAGTGCTGGGACCTGTTTTATATGGATTATTTATTACAGACATGAGTAAAAATGAAAACAGTCTGTTAACTAAGTTTGCAGATGATATTAAATTAGGAGGTCAAGTGGACATCTCAGAGAAACATATCACTTTGACAAGAGATTTATACTCCATACACATTTGGGCAACTACAAACCAGAAGGCCTTCAATCCTGATAAATGTTTAGTGTTACACTATGGAAACAAGCATTTGTCAATGCCGAATGTTGTCTCACTGGCATTGGCATTGGTAGTGCCGGAGTTAGAGATGCATAATAGGAATGGCAGTGAAGTATTGAAGTGACACCAACCCCACCTCCACCCTGTAGAGACCGACAGACATTGGGGTGTGCCTTTGGGTTGTCAGCTGTAATGCTCATGCCACTGTACCTCACCCTACCCTGTAGACAGTGACAAGTGTCATGGTGTGCTTTGGGGTCTTTAGGCATTATACTTACCCCATTCCATAAGGAAATACACTGAGGTGGGTGCAGTATAGGAGAATGGGGTGAACTTTGTTGCCGAACAGTGCAAGGCACACCACAATGCCTGTCACTGGCTGTAGGGTGGGGGTTGGGGTGGAATTCCATGAGCATTACAGTTGATGATCCCAAGTCACAACCCTGATGCCTGTAAGTCTCTACAGGGTGGGGTGTTACAGTTGGAAACCCTAACACCGTAGGCATGGGTAGGTATTGTCACTCCAAATTTTTAACATGGGCTGTTTGTGAGCCCACCTCATGACAAGCGACACTATCAGTTTGTTAGCTGAAAGGTGGTTTTGCACAGTGGCTATGCCATTTGGTGACACAGGGACGAAAATACATTTTGGGCAGGATGTGGAGAAATGACATCTTTATTGTTCAGGGTAACAAAATGGCAATATTGAAAATCTGGAGTGAAAATATGAAAATTGGGAAGTCATGAGTAGCATAGAAACTGCACAACACACGTCCATTATCCCAATTATTTTTTTAGTCACATTTTCAACATAGGCATTTTGGGACCTCCCTCATGAACAGTGGCGCTGTGACTTTATTAATCAGTCCCAAAAGTTGATTTCTGGCAGAGACCACACCATTGTGCACCACAGGTGCAGAAACACATTTTGAGCAGGCTGTGAAAAATGACAGCTGTACTATTGATAAGGAGGTATGAAAAAATGCCAGTGTTGAAAATCTGGCATGAAAATATTGCAAATTCCAAGGTTACAGGGTGTGTGGAAACTGCACAATGCATGCTTGTAACACAGTTATTTATTGGACTTTCAGCACCAAATTTTCAAAATAGGCATTTTAGGACCTCTGCTCATGAACAATGTTACCATAATTTTCTCAAACTGTCCCAAAACTGATTTCAAGACAGTGACTGTGCTATTCTGTGCCGGATATGTGAAAACACATTTTGGCCAGAATATGTAAAATGACAGCTGTACTGTTTATAAGGAGGTGTGGAAAAATACCAATTTTGAAAATCTGGAGTGAAAATATTAAAAATTCACAAAGTTACAAACGTGCGTGGAAACAGCGCAATACACGCTCGTAAAACAGCCATTTTTTTGATTTTTTTCACTAAATTTGCAACATAGGCTTTTTGAGAGACCCCCTCATGAACAGTGGCACCTGACATTTTGTTACTTGGTCCCAAAAGGTGATTCCATGCAGTGACCGTGAAATCACCTTTTGGGACAGAATAACGTCATGACAGTGACTGAATTCATGAGGAGGGGTCTCAATAACCCCATGTTGAAAATTTGGTGCAAAAATTCCAAAAAATGGGCGAGATATGCACCAAAGTTGAAAAAACCCTATTTATGCCATTATACAGCTTACCGGCATTTCTTCAGTTCATGGTCGGCTTTGAAGAGTGCAGTCGTGTTCCCGGTCCACCGAAGATCATCGCGCCAGACTCTGGAGGTAAATATGGGGTAAGGTGGTGTGTGGGGAGGCAGGGTGTGCAGAGGGTGGGCACAAGGTTATGGAAGGGGCAAAAGGAGACCACGAGGACTGTTTTTCTTCTTTCACAGGGGGGAAAAAAAAACATTGCGGGACGGTTTTTCTTTTTCAGGGGATTTGGCACACTGGGGTGGGCTCCCAGTGTGAAACCTAAGTGTTTTGGGGGGGATACTGTAGCCGATGGAGGTTTGGGCACTCCCGTCGGCACACAATGAAATGGGGGCAAGAGCCGGGGGGATTGGGCACCCCTCGACACATAACAAATGGAGGGTGCATGATGCCGATGGGGGTGGGCTCCCCATTGCATATACATTGTATCAGGGCATGCTGACAGGAGGATTGGGTGCCCCCAAAGTCAGCATTATGGCAGGCAGTGTGCCGCCATGTTAAGTTTTTTTTTCAAGAGGGAAAGCACGTCGGGAGGTGCTGCTGCATATGACGAGCTTTGCTCGCATTGCAGTGGATCTTTCATTAGATGTGATCACTACATTATGTATTCATGGTGTGGCGCCGGCATGCAGGCTTATTGGGGAATGAGGGATGCACCTACTAATGCGTGCCTGCATTCGCCCAACAGTGACTGTGCCTCCAAATCTGCTACTACCGCAATATGTTGGCTGTGCATGCATGAGCCAACATAAAAACAATCCTTGGTACAGTTATCATATGAACAAAATCCAGCTTAAATTGGTAAACAAAGAATGGGATCTGGGAATAATTATAAATAATAAATTAACTTTTACTGACCATTGCACACCTGTTGCAGAAAAGGTTAATCATCTGATTTGCTCAATAAAAAGTTCATTTGTCAGAAGGGATTCACATCGCATAATGCAAATGTACAAAACATTCATCTTTTTTTTTCCATTCACTTTTTTATTGAATTTAATACAACTGATATACAGAGGCAGAAAATGAAACATGAGAGACCTTACATAATGTGCAACTGCTTATTGTCTCTAAAATGAATACAGAGAATTCACACCTTAACCATGAGCCTCCTCAACTAACCCCCCACCCCCTGAGCCTCCTCACCCCCAACCCCCCACACCCTAAAACCAACCCCAGACACAAGGTGCTGTGCAATGAACAGCAACCTGGGATCTATGACCCCCGTGATCATGAATAAGCAATGGAAAGTGGGGACCAGATTTTCTCGAAACCATGCAATTGGTCATGCAGAATAGCTATCCTTCTTTCTATCCTAAGAGAAGCTAATAGTTCTGCTAGCCATTCTGGATAGGAAATCCTAATGGAATCCTTCCAATGCTTTAAGACAAGCCTCTTGACTGTAGTAGAGAACAAAACATTCATCTTGACTACGACTCCCTGTTTTAGAATCCCCATTTAAGAAAAGATATAAGTTTGTTAGAGAAACGACAAGAAGGGTAACAAAATGATTAGGGTTATGGGGTCACTTGATTACAGAAGTAGACTCAAACAACTGAGCATGTTCCATCTACAAGATATGAGGAGTAGAGGAGACCTGTTATTCATATGTAACATACTAAAAGACCAGGGTCTGATTCTAAAACAGGTTACGCATGTTGCAAGGTGACTTGTGCCAAACCCAATGGCACAAGTCGCAGTTTATGACATGCATTACGCTGTTGCATTTCCACAGGTGGCCACCATGGTGCAGGTGGCCTGCACTCAAGGAGACTTCCACCAGCTTCAGCCCCTATGGCACGGTGGAAGGGGGTTATGGCAGCAACTGAGCCCTATTCTGAAAGGGTGGCTGCCGTAACCCTCTTAAGTTACTCCAAGTCACACTGTGGCACTGCGAGGTTAGATCAGTTGTTAGCTGGTCTAAGGGGCAACCGTCCTGGCCAAATGGTGGTTGCCCCCCCTGCAGTGCCGCAACATGTAAACAGCTGTGCCCCAAGGACCCCACATCGCTGTGATGCACCCCCATCCCAATATTGCAGAGCCACCCGCTGGCACCTGGGTCTGTTTTGTCCAGCACCACCCTTGCACCTCTGCCACACTGCTGACGCCCCCATGGCCCACGAGGGCTTGTGGGCTTTTTTCATGGGGGTTTGGGAGGGGCTGTTCTTCATGGTCTCTTGGCGCAGCACCGGAGTCTGTTGCGCCATTCCCATGGCGCAGCCCCTGCAGCTGCCCTAAGTCATAGGGCATAAGTGCCAGTGACCTGCCTGTCTTGGAATAGGAGCAGGGTCCCTTGGATAGAAGGGGATTACAACTCGGGGACACGCCTCATGAGTTGTGACATGTATCTTAGAATCGGACCCCAAGTCCTTATGAATCAGTTTGGTCTTCAGTTTAACAAGAGAATCATCCATCTAAGGTCACATAGTTAACAGATTACAGTACTGGGCAAATACAAATAAAAGAGCTAATTTCTTCAGTACTAGAGAGGCTGGGTTATGGAATTTATTACCAGAGTATATGGTAAATGCCCAGTCATTCAATAGTTTTAAATGTGAATTAGACAAATTTATTATTCAAACTATGGATAAACAATTCACCCACTATATAGTGGGAGACAATCTCGATGGGCCTTTGGCTTCGCTTCCTTTTGTCTGTACCAACCAAGTAACCAAGTACGCTTTTTACCACCTCTAGCTGCCATTGTCTATGCCAACAATTTCTAAACTCTCAACTACTGTAATAATTTTAAATGAACAGAAGTAGTTATTTCTGCACAAAAAATTCTTGCAAGTGGCACGCAGGGCAGGCAAGGATATGAATGCAGTGCAACTGTGCAGCATCAGTACTTGGCCCTAAACTGTGCTGGTGGGAGTGCAGTCAATTGACTGCCCTTCGAGACTGCTGGCTGCTACTGACTTTTGTGAAAACCTGAGTTCATCCCCAGATTACACCACCAATATTTTTAAAGACAGGTTTCTACTTCAGAACTAGTGTAATACTTTTTAAATGTGCAGAAGTACTGATTTATTTTTACTCAAAAAAAGACTTGCAAGTGGCATGCAGGGCAGACAAGGGTGCACTTGCAGTGCAACTGTGCAGCATTACTACCTAGCCCTAAACTGTGGGCGGAGGGTGTAGTCAGCTGACTGTCCTCCAAGATTGCTGGCTGCTACTGACTTTCATGATACCTGAGCCCAACTCGAGATTACACCACCAATATTTTTATTTTAAAGACAGATTTCTGCAGCAGAACTACTGTAATAGTTTTTAAATGTACGAAGTAATGATTTATTTTAGTACAAAAAAATGGTTGCAAGCATCATGCAGGGCAGGCAGGTGTGCACACAGTGCAACTGTGTGGCTTCACTCCATACTCTAAACTGTGGGTGGTGGGAGTGCAATCTGCTGACTGCCCTCCAAGACTGCTGGCTGCTATTAACTTCTGGGAAACCTGAGCTCCGGATTACACCTATTATTCAAGCCAGAAATAAAATACTTTTAAATGTATAGAAGTACTGATTTATTTTAGCACAAAAAAATTCTTGCAAGCGGCATGCAGGCAAGGTGTGTGTGTGTGACTGCTCAGCATCACTACCTGGCTTTAAGCTGCAGGTGGTGGCCTGGAGTGCAGTCATTCAACTGCCTTCCGAGATTTCTGGCTGCTACTGGCTTTCATGAAACCTGAACCTGCCCAGAATACTTATTACTTACACCGCCAAATTAAAGACAGATTCTTTTTAAATAACTTCAGCAGTCAAGCTCGATGTTAGAACCACTAATTAATATACATAAAACAGTTTCAGTAACACTGCCTTCTTCTCCTTCACCTCCACAGGCGCAGAGGCCTGTGAAATCAAAGTAGTGAAACTGCAAGTCTCTTTCTGCACAGCTCCTGCTAAATACATCACTAGATAAGACAATTTCTCGGGTACAATAAACTCCTACTAGTACCAGGCAAAAAGAAACACAGTACACTAACAAAAAGCAAAGGTTTTGTGATGTAATATAATTTGTTTTGCTTAATCTATGCCACTCTCAGAGCTCTCTCCACCATTTCTTTCTTCTGCTGCAATGTAGCAGTCACATGATCTAGCTTTGACAAACACATCGATTGGCCAACAAGTTCCACAAGATCTTAAAATCCCACCAAAAACTGACTCAAATAACCAGCCAAATAGTGCTACTATTCAGAATTTGGGTTCTGAATACCGAATAGCTCATTATTCATGGTATTCATAATTTTGTATTTGTTGCTCACACACCCATCTGCTACTTCCTTTCATATACCTGGCAATCAGAATCTGGCAAGTGTGCATGCAATGGATTTCTCCCTGCCTAAATGGCCCACGATATGTAGAATAGCACATGGGTGACCATATTCAATAAGGCTGTGTTTCCATCTAGTGGATGTGATGATGTCATACAGACCTTGAGAGCGAAGCTCGAGAGGACTCTGTGATGGCATCGCATCCCCAAGATGAAAACACACCCTTGTTGTGTGGTCACCCATATGCTATTTCACATAGTATGTGGTTCCCAGAGATTTAAAAGTTTAATTTCAAAAGGTTTCATACCTTGCATACATGTTCCCGTTCACTTCTGGCACCTCAGTCTGCTACCAAGTTGCTCACTGCTAACAGTCATTCTAACTTCGCGCCCGGCCAAATATTAAAAAAAAAAAAATGAAAACTGACAAATTAGTAGAGTTAGATAACATGTAGCCGACTATGTCTGTCCATGTCCAAACTGTCTCAGTGAACCAATTACTATGCAGTGTCAACATTTAGCCCTGAATTTTTGTGCAGAGTGTGTTTTACCCAACCAGGTGCCACGTCAAGAGGGAAAAGTTGTTGTGGTACTGTCGTGACATCAGAACAGTACTATAACAACTTTCCATATGCCTATGAATTGTCTTACAACAACTTTTGAGAGCCACTTCATTCCATACACAATAAGCCCTGACCATCTATTGTAGGCATAGTATGGGCTATCCTCAGTACCTCCCTTCCTGTTAACCTGGGTGCCACTAACTGAAAACAGAAAGTCTCAATTTGTTTCTTGGTTTCTACTGGTACAAAATCTTATTCTTCATTTCAAACCCTGGAGAACATTGAGCTTTTTGTTTACCTACTATGTTACCATTTACCACAGCTAAGTTCTGGTAGGCATTCCTGAGAACCTCATCAGCTCTTATTCAGGAATTACAGTATGTTGTCTGAGTTTTGAAAGATGAGTCATCTGATCTCCTGAAGGATAATATGAGCTCCTGTAGATGTGGATGCCACGTCCTCATCTGAGTCATCTTGGACCATCCTTGAACCCAGGTCCGTCTAGTCCCTAACCACTACAATCTCAGATAAAGGGTCCCTTTCCTTTATCTCCTTCCATTTTAAATAAGTTTGCTCAATGGTCTAACCCTTCAAATAAAGTAATAAAAAAAAATGAAATGAAATGTTTCTGACCACTGGACATCTTTATGCTTTCCTTCTGGGCCAAAGAGTTCAGAGTAAGCAAAAGCAATACATGTTCTAGTCCCTCAGTCTGTGTGGCTTCCTGTGGGCATGAACTTTCAGTACTGCCCTGCAGGAGGGTATGAAACCGTAACCAGTCTCAACCTATGACCACTGGCCAGGGTAAGGGTTTGGAAATTCCCACCTTTATTATTCCTGCCCAATTGCCTACTTTTAACCAAATTAGGCCCATAGTGTATTTATGGGTATCCTCATGCATGCAGGCAATATTTATGGGATCTCCCCACTGACCCATGTTGGATCATACCACAGATTCCTTAACCAATGTCTGCCAATATCCGGAATCCACCAGAGCTTTAAATGTTTCATTTCCCACTTGCACTGGTATTGTATGTGGGTTTTTGGCATAGGACTTACGTGCAGTATGTTGGCGGTAGCTATGCATTCCACAAAATCACAGTCCATGCAGTCAGAGAACTCACTAATATACCTCACTTTATTACAACAAAAACATATAATGGGACTATCAGGTCTATGATGACTTGTGCTCCCCCCCCCATTTTGGTTGCCAGAGAGTGGGGACTTGGGACTGGGAGACTTATACCAGGCCTTGGGGTTACACCTTTTTGAACTGGAGGGGTAAGTAATATTTTACCACTTGACCACTTACCCATACCAGTACTTTTTTCCCATCCCTTCAAAGTCCTTTCTCTCCTCTTTGTGGGGATCTTCTCCATGGATCACCATCCAAGGGTCGTCATAGGTTCCGCTACCTTCGTGACCTCTGGTCTTTCAGCTTCCGGTAATGTTCCATCATTTTCACTGCTGCAGCCAGAGTGGTCTGTTCATGTCAGTTTACCCAAACACAAACTTGATCTGGCAAAATGCTCCAGTACTGCTCCTGTACAATCAAATCCATCAACTCCACTTTAGTGCACACACTGGTTTTAACCACTGAGAAGTCAAGTCTTGTAATATTTGTGCTAGCCCTCTAGGTTCAAGGCATAAAATCAGTGGGTTTACATTGCAATGTGCTCCCAAGAATCATGAAACGTGAGTCGTTTCCATCTTGATTAGCAATAGCTGCTAATCATAGAAGCTGACCATCTCCCATATTTTTTTATTTTCCCGGTGTCTAGTGGCACCCTCCATTTGCCAGCCCTTTGTTTCCTGGTGAAAGTCTAGTGCCCCCTTCCTCCACCGATCACCATCCTCATAATGCTTTTTATCCCTGGTGTCTAGTGGACCCCCCCATCTGATCACTGTTCCCATTATTTTTGATGTTCCTGGTGTCTAGTGGCACCCCAAATCTGATCACTGTCCCTCTTGTCTAGTAACACCCTCCCCACCATCCAATCGCTGTCCATTTTTGTCCTCACGTTGTTTTTATTTAAACCTGCAAAAAAAAAAACTGTCCATTACCAATCACTCCTGTAACCCCACCTGACCCCCAATGTGAACCCACCTCTCCACACCCCTTGACACCCCGCAGACCATCACTCACCTGAACAGGTCCCAGGTTTGAGATCCGTGCTCCTGATTAGAGACACATCCTGCTGCTGGAACCGGCGACTGCAGTGTGAGAACTAAGGTAAATGCAGTCCTATGTATTTAATGGGGGTTTCAACTTTGGTACATAACTCAGCCATGTTTTGAGACATTGACCTCAAATTTTCAACATAGCTGGTTGGGGACCCCACCTCATGAACAATATAGCTGTCATTAAGTAACTCCTGCCCAAAAGGTGATTTCGCAGTCGCTTGGAGAATTCCCCTTTTGGGCAGGATTTGTGTAATGACAGTCATATTGTTCTTGAGGTGGGATCCTAAGAAGGCTATGTTGAAAATTTGGGGAAAAATATGAAAAAAAGACAATTTATGACCATTCATTGCAATTTCGCTATGCACCCTCGTAACTTTGGAATTTTTAAATATTTTGACCCCAGATTTTCAACATAGCCTTCTTATTACCCCACCTCATGTATGTCACAGCTGTCATTTGTCAAATCCTGGCCAAAATGTGTTTTCACACCTGTGGTGTAGAATGGCGTTGCAGATGCACAGAATTACGATTTGGCGGGGATTGGAAAACTTTCTACACCAGGTACATGCGGTGGGATAATAAGAAAGACTATACAGGCAATTTGGTCCAAATGGCAAATTCAGTTTCAGAACTATGTATACAATGTCTATTTTATCAATATGTACAATAATAAGTAACAATTACATAGTATAAAGTAAAAATACCCAATTTATAAAACTGCTAATCAAAATCGACTGATTGCTCATCATCTTTCATTTTGATTAGCAAAGGCCACTAATCCACTCTCCAACACTAATTTATGCCTTGAGGTTGCCTTCCAACTTAAAACCTAAGGTGCAAATGTTCCATGGGTAAATTTTTTTTGATTATTCCAACCTGGTCCAAGGTAGTCACCGTTACCTGACCACAGTCTCTGGAGGTGGCATCAGTTAGGCTTCCATGTGCAGCTTAGGCATTTCCAGTCAGGTACAGTGCAATGCCAGTTGCTCAACATTCTTATGGCCAGGCATTGGTACTGGCAACTCTCTCAAAAGTCAGCAGGCCAAGGGCTTGTCCTCAGGACCTATCTTTGTTAGTATGTGGTGAGGTCCCACAATGACAGGATTCCCCTGTGACCTCTAGCTGGGGCACAGTTTCTTTCTGTGTTTGCAGCATCAGCTTCATACACACCTGCTGCTGCTGCTGATGATGATGATCTTTCTGTGCCTGCTATTGGTTTCTCTGCATCAGCAATTGCATTTGCTGGGCCATTCAGTCTCTTTGTATCTGGACCTGTTGTGCCAGTTGTCGGTCTCTTTGAATCTACTGTTCTGCCGGCTAAGCCTGCTATTGCACCTGCTGCTGGTCTTTCTGAACCTGCTGTTGTATTTGCTGAGCCATCCAGTCACTTTCCATCTGACCGTTTTGGGTTTGCTGTTGTGACAGCCATTTCAGTGCTTTGTCTCAGTCCATCTTACCTCTAGTTAAACAAGGAGAAGTTTAATCCCACTGCTGAAGTCAACCACATATGACAGGGTAGCAAACCGGGTGGCTTCTCAGGAAATTCCCTCGAAGAGAACTGGACACCAGTTTAAACCAAATGAAATCTGCCTTACTTTCAGTAACAATGTACCCTGGAAGGATAGGGTGGAAATGGACCCTGGATAGGCAAAGGCACAGCTGCTTCAGTGCTAAGGGCTGGGTGTGGGGGTGCTGGTCATCTGACTGGTGGCAAGGGGGGACCCTGGCAGTTACCAGCCATGGCTCCACCACTGCCAAAGACACTTGACTGGGTGCTGGGGGGGCACAGAAGTCTCTGGCAGCAGCTGCAATTGGGGGCATGGACTACCTCCCACCCTGCAACAGCACTTAGAATAGCATATGGGTTGCTACACTAGCTCCTGGCATGTCTAACTCCAGAAGCCCATGTAGACTTTGTGGGGGATTCTGGAATGCTGAGTTAGGGGATGTGGCAGCCTGGATGCAGCTTGAGCCCCCACCCACCATGGCATAGTCATGCAGCTGCTGCAAGCATGATGAAAGGTGGTCTGGCACAAGGGGCCTCAGTGCTGTTGCAAGTTACCTTTGAAAATTACAGTTGCCACAACTTCTGATGCAAGGTGCCCCTTGAGTCCATTTCTTTTGATGCAAGATCCTTGCATCAGTCTCAGACCTTTGAAAATCCAACCCCTTGTATTCGGCTTAATAAAAATTCTTAGTTCAGTCTCTCCCTGTCTCCACTTAAGAGAAACAGAAACTCTCCCTCTCTCTTAATTGGCTTAGGTGTTGTTCGTTAACACCCCTCCCTCTGAAGTTCATCCAAATCCCAGAACTGGCAGGGCAGTGAGGTCCTCAAGGACCAAACTTAAAGCAAAATGTGTCTGGTACAAATCCTACCAAGCACCCATCAAAACCTGTGTTGCAGGGTTGTGAAGTGGTTTATAGGCAAAAGTAGCATGACAGACATATACTGTACTCTGTCGCAGTCATATTCAAACTGTGGACATTTATAACTAATGTTTTGTACCCCATTTGACTCTTACTTTTGTGTTGTGAATTACTGCACATCATTTTTTTTGTCCTTATCTCCTGAGACCCCTTATGTTCTAGCTTAAAAGCTTCTTAACAGTTTCTAGAATTCTTTTCTCCAGGATAACACTTCACTTCTTGTTAAGATGTAATCCATCCACTCTAAATAGGCCAAAGTTATTTTTAAAATTCTCCCAAGGGGTAATACACTTGCATTCATTACACAGTGTCCATTTTCTTAGCCATTCATGTAAATGTTTTATTGCTTTTTGACTGCTTTTGATTGGCTCTTGGAATGGGGAGAACTTCTGCAAAGACTGCTTTGCAGCCTTTTCTTGTCCCAAATTTTTCCAAACAATATTTAATCATTCATAATTTCTGAATCAAGCTGTTTTGATATCATATGCTCCAGCTAGATTACTGCCACCAGTCTGTTCCTGAATTCTTTAATATATCGAGTACCATTTTTTCTATGTCTCTTAAATGAGCTCTTGAAAAGTTGCTGGTAATTCTAGTCTCTTTATCAGCTAGGCAAATATATTAATCAGTGAATTTTCGAATCAAATCTCCCAACGCAAAGGTTTGCTGTATTTTAATGCTGGTTTGGGGATCTTCCCTGACAGTCTGCAGTTGTTCACCTCTGTTACCTCTGGTATCCCCTCAGTACTGGGTAAAACTAGTATCTCAGAACTGTTGCTTAATGGAATTTCAAATTCCATTGCCTTCTGCCCATTTTGCTTGATGTTTTCTTCCAACTGCATTACATTTGTCATCTGAGTCACACTCTTTTTTCCCTTTGATGTTTCTGTCTTAGGTTCTCAAGAGGAGTTGAACTGATTTCGGTATTGCCATGTGGGACACCAGTATTAGTGACATTTCCTTCAGTACATGCCTCTGCCCTAAGCATAATAGAGTGTTTTAGTTTACCTGGCTCTGTTTCTAACTGTAATATGCTTAGTCTCAAATCCTTTATTTCCAAATGCTGTTTCCATGTACATACTGTGAATCTAGAGCTTGAACCCATACTGAATTTATTACAGGCACTATAAAGCATCCAAATTTATTCTTTTATCAGATTTAACCTGTCTTTGTCCATAACAACTCTAGTTATTGGAAAAGAATAGTCATGCTCTTACCACTTAAACCTTAAGAATAATAAAAGTATATATGGTCTTACCACTATACCTCAGACAGAGTTTCTGGCCCACTGGCTACCACAGGCAGATACAGGCAGACATGTGTCACCTCTGCCAATGTTGCTTCAAGCACATGCTCACTCATGCTCGCATTGACATTGACCTTTATGCTCAGGAAACTGGAAGTGATGCAATTGGCACTTTTGGTCTGAGCACTCCAAGCAAACTATTTTTTATACTAGTGGTAACTGGATAAGACCCACTAGGCACAATGCCTATTTTCTGGGGTGCCCTTGGAGCACTGTGGAGGTTAAGTGACTTGTTTAAGATCTCACAGTATGTAAGTGGAGGTTGTGGGAATCAAACCCAGGTCTGATGGATGGGCCAAGCTCATTTATAGCTTGTAACTCTGAACTTTAAACTATACTGCCAGCCCACTGGCAATTTTTTTTTGGTTTTTCAAACATAAAATAATGAAATTAGCCCTTAAATGCAAACCAAAGGCAGATGATTGTCAAAAAATGTAACAGAAAGCTTAGGAGCCCTCACAAAGACTATGTAACTAGTTTTGCCAGTTGCTGGGCTTAGACATTCAGTGTCCCCAATGCTCTTGTGGTAGATCTAGCTAGGATAGAAGAGGAGGGTACATTTTTGTAGTTTTTGCTGGTTTCCAACACTAAAGGTAAAGTACACACATATACGTCTTGACGGCGCGTAATAATGACGCACACACACACACACACACACTTTAGTTTCTCAGCTATGCAGCTGAGCAACATTGCAAACCCAACACACAGAGGGAACAATGTTAAGCTAAAGGGAGATTTCAAGAGGGATGTACTGAAACCCTCTTTTATTGGGAGGGTGGTAGATAAGAGTAACTGTTTGCCCAGGGAAGTGGTAAATGTGGGTCAGTGATCGGAGTCATGAGGGGTTGGACAGATTTAAGGGTTGGTTGAGACAGCATCAGTGGCAACTGGCCTAAGTCTATAGATACACCTTGTATAGTAAATCTAGGTAGGTATCTTGGGTAGATTGGATGGACTGTTGGTCTTGTTGGGTCTTACCTTTTTATGTTAAGTTGTACTGGGGAATATACACACACTTACTGTATACCATAGTGGATGGACCTAAATGAACAATTGATGCTGCAATTTGCAAGTTCAGATCAGCCAGCTTGACATCACTAGGAAAGCTTCTAGACTTGACGCCATTATAAAGTGCAAATATAGGAGAACATGTTTGCACAATGCACATATTTCATCTAACTCCAAGCTTATGAAGTGTGGCATAGTCTGACAGGATGGAACAACAGTCCCTTTTGTTCACAGCTGACATTTTAATGGTCTTTGTCATAAATCTCATACCAGTTCCTAAAGGTTGAGGACTAGCTTGCAAAGTGCTTCTCCACGTCTGTCAAGGGCACAACACCACCACCTTTTGTTCTTTTTTAAATTATGTTTATTGAAAAGCTTGGGTACAGGCAGAATAATAAAATAGGTCATACAGACAGGTGAAGTAACCATGTAGTTTATATTCCAAACATTCTAATGCAGAGGCCTTAAAGAGCCCCTGACACCATTGTGACAACTTTGAGAAAATGTAATGTTTAGCACAAGTGAGCTTATATTTTAATATTATTTCTGTATTTCTCATTCTTTTTTATTACTAAGGACATTTTCATGTAAAAAGGATCACTGCCCTATCTGTTCTGGCTGCTTGCCTACATATGACATCACAGTTCTGTTTATGACATCACAGTCTGTTGCTGTGTTAATAATTATGATGCCATAAATGGGGAATTATTTATTTTACTTATTTCTTTATTTAAAAGTTGATAACCTGGAAAAGCACCATGACCAGAAGCTCGTTTCCAGCTGCAATCTGGATTATGATGTCATATGTAGGATAGCAGAAAAGCAGATAGGGTCTAAGGGACAGTAAGCCTCTGTCATGCAGCTGTCCTTGGTAATAAAGAAAAAGGTAAATAATTATAGAAAATACATTAAATGTAAACTGAACTGTCTAAATCTCACATTTTTCCAAGTTTTTCTAATGGTGTCAGGGGCTCTTTACACAAATGCAGTTTTAATGGTATGTTGGTACTTCTTATAGTCGTTAGGCAGACTGTCCTTACCAAACAATGACATTATGGCAGGCAATTGATGGTAACATGCTCATTTGAGTCCAAACTTGAGGAAAGTCAGGGGACTGTAATTTGGGTGAGGGGGACTCCAGCCTAATCAGATTCATCTGGTCAGGTGTTGTCAGTGGAAGTGTCTCTCCAAAGTGTCCATCTGATCCACCTCAGGAGAAAAATGTGTGTCTTCAAGTTTGAAGACCTTAAAGGTCAATTCCTCCATTGACTGGATGTCCTGCACTATGGACAGCCAATGCTGGAAAAGTGGGGGTTCTCTGTCCAGCCATTTGTGGCTGATGACCTTATGGGTGGCTGCCAAAAGGATGTTCCAGAGGTATATTTGATCCCATCTCTGAATTTCAGAGGGTGGAAGACCTGATATCATATTGACCAAGTTCAGAGGGGTGCCTATTTTGAACAGATCACAGATCACATTCATGACCTGCTGCCAGTAAGGCTGGAGTATCAGGCACTGCCAGAAGAAGTTCAAGTGATGGGCGCAGGTTTCAGAGCACTGCCTCCAGCAGGCCTGAGAATAGTTGGGGCTCCATTTACTCTGTATAATGAGAGTATAAAATAACATATTCTGACCTTCCATGCAAACTCCTGCCATAGAGGCTAGTAAGTTATTCTGCAAGTTATCTTGAATATTGTGTCCCATTCCCTCAGTGAGTTGGATGTCACCTTCCTGTTGCCACTTAGATTTTTTGGGATACACTCTTTATATAGGCTCCTAAAGGCCTTGTACAGTACTGAGATTTGACCTTTTACAATTTCTTGAGTCAGTATGGTTTTGATCATTTCAACCAAGAAAGTGGCTTTCGTGAGGGTCCTGTTCTTCCTCCTTAAGGTGGATAATGAATGTTCACAATTGTAGAAAGTGGAAGTGATCCGAGTTATTTGGTGTAAAACTGTCTGAAAATCTAGAATCACCCACTGGATACCAGCTGGCCTAAATAGTGCTGTCTCAGCCTTGCCCTTCTATGAAAAGTATGGTCTATTCTAGCTGGCAAAAGGAGTCCTTCCAGGTGAACCAGTGGGTGACCACAATGAAGACGAGAGTCTGTATTTTTTCTATGTTCTGTATACTGCCCATAATGTGTTTCAAACTGCTATGAGGGAGATGTCATCTTTTTTATTTTTAAATGAGGGGTCTATAACTCTGGGTTCCGGAGGTAGGCCCCCTTCCTCCCCTACCTCCATCAGTTTCAGCACCACCACTTTTTCCATCACCTTCTCCACCACCTCACAGGGACTATTCTACACCAGAAGAATTTTCTGGCTCAGAAACAGCTCCTTTCTCTGTGCCATTACCCATTTCTGATTGCTTAACAGCAGCAGCACAACAGAAAGGTCATATCAACAAGATATAGAGAATGACATATATGCCGATAGTCCCACACAGTTATACAAATAGAAACACATTTTACACACAGAATCAAATGTGGTTGAGCTAGCTGAAATGCGTAAGTAAAACTGAGTGTTCATGTTGCCAAGCAGCAGTTCATTATTTCAGCAGATGCCATCAATGCTGGGTCATACCATGCTGGTTGGTTAATTGTAAACCCATTGATTGTTTAACCCTGTCACCTAAAAGAAAGTAATGAGCTGAATTTTATTGTGTTTTATTTTTTTGTTTCTATGGTTTCTTATTGTAAAGTCTGATGTGGTGTGCTGACTGGGTTGCAGTAGTAACAGTAAAGGAAATAATTCATTAAATGCCAGCACAACAGAAAAGTTAGAGTTTGTATCATTAATTTGTTAAGCTTTACAATAAATATTCATTTAAATGTCAAACAGGATCAAAGGGGGAGGGAAGAGAAGATAAGAGACGTGTACTGATGCCAAGAAGTCCAGTGCTTTATGCCCAGGAATTTAGTTCATACTTTACTTGAATTATCAGAGGTATTACATTAAGGGAAGGAGGTTTTGTGTCAGAAACCTGCCTGAATTGCAATCTATGCTGCCCAGGTACAGATAATACTCCTTGTGGGTACCAGTGGCTATGGCAAGGATTTGCTTGTGTTAAGACCTTGTGAGAAAACATTGTTGGCCTCATAAAAGCCAGTTTCACTGCAACTTTACATGGATGCCTGTAATGATGCCTTTGCCTCTCTTTACTGGAGCATTGGGGGTATTGACCAGACAGAGGCAGCTCTCAGAATAAATATAGGGATTAGTTCTTAAGGTACTGTTGTGCATGCAGTCATTAACTAAAAAACAAAACTTAAAGGGCTGTATGCCACATGTTACATACTTGTAGAAACATAGACATGTCAGCAGAAAAGACCATTGGTCCATCCAGTCTGCTAAATATTTCATACTCTACCCATAACTATTGTCTAGAAGTAGAGCTGTGCTGAACAGTAAATTCTGCCAGCAGAATGCTGATGGAATTACCATTCTAATTCCATGTAATTCTGCAGAATTTACATTACAATTCAGCAGAATTTTGCCAGATTTTAAATTTCAGTTATTTTGCTCTAATTTTAAAAGTATATGTCCAAGTGGCACCACATTTGGTGTGTGGACAGTTAGTTATGGCTTTCATAAGTGTACTAGACATCAGAGTCACAGATTTAAACAGAGCAGAGTTATACATGGCCAAACATTTGATCCAAATTTAATTTTCAGTTATTTCAATCTAATTTTAGAATTTCTTATTCACTTTTCTCCTTGTCTGCAGGATTTAGAGAAACATACAGCATGGGTATGTGCACCAAGCTTTAAGTCTCAAGCTTCAAAAGGGGCTGAGTTATAGGTAGCCAAACATTTTGCCAAAATTTATATTGTATTTTAATATAATTTTAATTTTATTCATTAAAGTGTTCCAAAATATTACAGTTATACAGGTTATCACTACATTTATATATATAATATATATTTATATATATATTTTTTCAGATTTCTACCTTCAAATGGGACTGAGTTATTGCCTGCCAAATACATTACACAAATTTAAACTACAGTTATTTCTCTCTAATTTTAAAACATATACAGTTAGAGGGGCAACATAATTAGGGTGCTGCAATGTGGGTGTTGCAACCAGTTCACCTTTCATACTAGTGAACTGGATTTCACAGTGTTCAGCATGGATGGGGCTGTAGGGATGTTATGTCACTTGACCCATACACCTCTGATGTGGAGGTGATTATATTACAGTTTTTGGGGGGTGCAATAGCCCACACTTACCCTGGTGCATTGGGTGCAATTGGGGTTGGACAGCACAATGGCTGGGTATGATGATCGTCATCTGCATTGTGCTGGTGCCCTAATGTCCCTCACCCCTTTTCCTGTCACACTGGTGTGGGCAAACCATTTTAAAACAGCATATCCACATTTAACCAGATCTGAAACATTTAAAGTAGTATACCACATAGTCATTTCTAAAACGGTTCATATTTACAACTATAAATTGGACTGAATTAAAAGTAGTCAAAGTTTCACAAAAGCGTAAAATTAAATGTTGCAAGAATGTAAACTGCAAAGTTATAAACCCTGAAACTTTAAAACTAGAGAATGTAATGCCATTCAATATGGCAGGTTCTTAGATCTTAAAAGGGGACTGTGTCAAGTTTCTTAATTGAGTGCTGCAAAAATTGCAAATAACATATGTACTTAAAGTTGAATTCCATGAGTATTTGTGAAAATTAGGGAATTTCATGAAAATTCCGTAATATTGGAATTTGCTAATTTCACTCAACCTTACCTGGGGATTCACGTTAAAAGATAGGGATATGAGTGGCAGGCAGTGCAAGGGGTCACTAGTTGCAGGAGTTAGAGGCATAGTTCCCCAAGAAATGGAAAACTGAGCTTGGTAGCACACCAGTGGTAGATCCCCCAGTTGGAACAAGGAAACATGGAGGGTCAACAATTCCAAACTAAATGCAGGATATATAAAGATCACACTCAGTAAACTGAAGACCTTGATTACTGCAATGCCCTTTCCCTAGGGCTACCAGGGGTTGCTATCCACCAACTGTTGCTTGTGCAGAATGTGGCAGCCAGCTTGTTGACTGGCTTACCAAGATCTTGCCATATCATACCTGTGAACCACAGCCTGCACTGGCTGCCTGTTCATTAGTGGATCACCTTCAAGATCAGGTTACTGACCTATAATGCCCTACACAGACAGGGACTGTGTTACTTGAAAGCTCTTCTGTGCCCCTATCACCCCCTCTGCCCACTCTGGTCGTCCTACAAGGGATTGTTAGAGGTTCCCAGGGTTCTATTTAAGACCTCTGGGGCCTGTTCTTTTACCATTATGACCCCTACCCTGTGGAATTCTCTACCTTGTCAGATCAGAGATTGTCAGACTGTTGAGAGTTTTAAATCTGCTCTTAAAACCCATCTTTTTTGTATGCCATTTTTGATCCTAGTGTATGTTGGCCTACTGTCATTAATTTTATTAAGGATTAAGTTTTAAACTAATATTTTTATCTATTTATCTGTTTATATGGATTTTTATGTGCAGCACTTTGATCTCCATGGAACTGAACTTGAAAAATAAAGTCTGTTTGATAGATAAATTCTGATTGATGATGCAAGGACCCTGATGAACATGCAAGTCTGGGACTTAGAGGTACTAAAAAGATGTAGTGAGGGAAGACAATGTCTGGGGCTACAAGGATGGAACAATTCTGGCTATTCCAACAAGATAGGTTGATAGGAAAAGGAGTAGGTGACTCTTGTTTTAATGGATTTTGTCAGTATAAAGAACAAAGAGGATATCAGTGGGATTAGCAGTTCTACTGTGTCAGTCTGGCTATGCTAAGAGAGAAGGGGGGGGGCCAAAATAGTCAACCAGAGAGAAACAGTAGAACTGCAAAAAACTAAGCCCAGTTTATCAAATGAAGTACTGATACGTGCATTGTGAATGTTAAATTCCATAAAAAGAATTTGGGATGCTTCTTCTATATGCTACCATAAATATTTGAGAAAATGCTACCAATATATTTTTTCCACTGCAAATTTAAATCTGCTAAACCAGCTTATCCAGTTGTGTTAGACACCATGATGCACACTGGATATGTATGTCAAATGTTAAGTCTATACCTGCAAGAGCAGAGAACTTACAAACACCCACATTTTTGAGAATTTTCACAACATTTTGCAAATATTTACATAGCAAACTTTTGAACCCCTGTAACAGAAAATCTCTACTCTAATTCTCACCATATATAGAAGATATTATAACCATTACAAACAGTTATTCATGCTAATTAACACATGGCTAGCTTCAAAGGTGTATGAGTAATATGCAGATAAAATGTTTCATGAAATTTCCAGCAAAAAATAAAATGACAGATTTTAAACACATATAATTTTGAGATGATACATCCTAATGTCACAAAATGTGGCATATTTTTAGAACACCTATCATCATATAACTGTGCCAAATTTAGTATCTCTAGCTCAATAGATGGCTGAGGTATATGCAGATACAAATGTTCATGAACTTTCCCACAAAAATTAAATGACAGATGTTGAGCACATATAATTTTGAGACAATCCATCCTATTGTCATGAAATTTGGCACATTGTTGGAAATCCTAAGATCAAGTAATCCTGCCAAATATAAAATATTTGGCCCAATAAGCAGCTGAGATAAATGCAGATAAACATTTTTAAGAATTTTCCCACAAAAATAAAATTACAGAGTTTGAGCACCTATAATTGTGAGAACATCCATCCTAATTTTTGATGTTCTGCAAGTTATTTGAAGTTCTCTCAGAAATTAAGCATGCCAAAGTTCTTCGGTCTAGCTCACTAGATGGCTGAGTTATGAACAAATTAATACATTTTAAAAATTCCACAGCATTTCAATGAAATTCCATGAAATATAACAGAATTTTATGACATTTAATCAAATTCTGTGATTTCAGAATTCCTAATGCTGCACAGCTCTATCTAGAAGACATTTTTATTCTGGCCTCCTCCTCACTCGTGCTTACTCCTATCCCCTGAGTACATATTAAGCTTTTAACTCTGTCTGCTTGAACCAGTTCATGTTTTTGCACCCATCACCTCTGCTGATAGGCTGTTCTACAGCTCAGCACTATATCTGCAAAGTAAAACTTTCTCACATTCCTCCTGAATCTCTGCCCTACCAGCTTACATTCATGTTCTGTTGTTTTCAACTCACCATTCCTACTAAATTGTTCCTCACAGTTTGCCTCTTTTTATTCCTCGTAGGACCACAAATGCCTTTCATGTTACTCCTCTCCTTACTAGTCTTACACAACTATATATTTCATGCCCTGAGCCAGTCTTCAAAGGATCAGTCTTGTTGGCCTTGAATCATTTTGTTACTCTATGCTGCACCTTCTACAGCCTATCTCTGTCTTTTCTTAGGTGAGGACCCCAGAACTGAACATACTCAAGATGAGGTCTCACCAGTGATCTAGAGGGCTTAATATTTAGTCAGCCTAAATGTGGAGTCAATGGGCTTTAGAATACCTGTTTTGTTGCTGTATAATAGTTTCAGCAAACCTGAGCATTTTTATTTATCTGATTCTTAATATGAACAAATCACATCCTCTACATGTTGTTTTACACTGTTAAGGTTTCTAGTAACCAAGCACAGTGCAGAAAACCCCACCCAGTGTGTGATGTTGAAAACATGATGATGTCATCATCCCAGAGCTCCCCAGAAATCTCACTTCCCAGTGTGAAAAGGCATACTGTAAGCAAGTGCCTGTGTCACTCAGACCAGGCAACAGTGTTTAGCCTGCTTGCTGCATCATTGAGCAAAGACTACAACAACATTGAGTGCTTTCCATTTTTGTTAGGAAGCATTAAAAATAAACCAAAAATACTTTTTAAAAATCATTATGCATTTGTTATCCCTTTCTGTGCTATCAGGATTGTGTAATGGGTAGTGAAGGTAAACTTGGAGTATACAAAGAAATGTAAAGGTATGCACTCTTCTGAACACTCTTGAAATGAAAAGTTACTCTCTGTTGTTTGAACCTGTATTACTTCAACAGGGTGTTTCAGTCTAACAAGCACAAACATATTGTACACATATTCTCTATTTCTGCGTTTATATAAGACTATAATATTTAAATTATTACGTCTAGAGTGGACTGTTAGAAGAATTTGACAGAGTACGTACAGAGAAGCCTCTAGGTCATGTAAGGTATATCTTTTGAAAATCAGTTTGTGATTTTAACCTGTATGAATTATAAAGTAAGACACCTGTAATGCAGATTTAAGAAAGCCATGCATAGCTTGTTCAGTTTGAAAGTCACATCAATATTTATATTGCTATGGAGAAAATGAATTTCCCTAGTGCATTAATGGTTTTGAATTTCCAGCTGGTACAGGTTTCTGAGTTAACTTATTAGAAAGAAAATAGAAGCTTTTGGAGGGAGGGGTTGTATAGCACTATTAAATGTAATTTTTCTTTTAATTAGCACTACTAGTCCTAAAGAAGAGATTTGTCTAGAAAAGTTGACTCCTCTAAGCAGTTTTGATCAAAGTAAATGAGGCTTAATGAAGTGTTAGAAAGAACATTACGTCAGCAGTGAGTGAGTCTTCATTCCAGCATGTAGGCATTGCACTTATATCAACAGACTCCTCTCACTCTTTCTTTTTGCTTTCATTTACAGAACACAAAAATGCCACATTGACTGTGTGCATCTGCCCTTCTCTCTGCTGGTCAGGAGGATGTAACAATAACAGGTGTTTTGCATTCCACTTAGTATCAGGGCTGACTCATAACACACAAGCAAGTTTTCTTGCACTACAGCCTTCTGCTACACACACAACACTAACAGCTCTGACAGAGCATTAGTGCTGAGTGGACTCACACAGAAACTCTGACTGGCAGCTAGCCAGTATTTGGGGGTTACATTATTTCATTTAAAGACTTGGGCCGATTCTAAAAGAGTTATGACTGGCATAACAGAACTTGCACCAAAAGAATGGTGCAAGTAGCAGAGTTACACCAGCAGTTGCGACATGTGGGATTCTACAATATGGCCTGTGACATGTTGCAGGCCACGTGCAGCAAACAGCAGTTATGCTAGCAGTTGCGCCATAAACCCCTTGCACCATGGTGCTAGAGGGTTTATGGCAGCAGTTGTGCCCTATTCCAGTAGGGCAGCAACAAAGTCACAAATGTTGGGATTCTACAAGAACCCCTGGAGGAGAACCGGCAACATAAGTTACACCAGCATTTAGCTGGTGTAACTGTACATACATCCTCCGGGGGTTCTGGTGACCCACTACACCCCCTTTAGGATCCCCCCCCATGTCCAGAACATTCCCATCAGTGCCCCACAGTGCAGTCCACAACCTTCCCAGCCCCCGATCACCCACAGCAGATGTGCCCAGCTGGGCATCTTGCACCCCAGCCCCAGAACCCCAAACCCTCAACGGCCTGCAGGGCAGCCCACACACATCATGCTCCTGACCACACAATGCTAGCACCCCACAGGGCAGCTGTGTCCCCCAGCCAGTCCCGAACCCAAGTAAATGCTAAAATGGTAAATAATTAAATAACCCTGTGATGCCTGATAGTCTAGTGGCCCCCACCCACCCCAACCAGCAGTGCCAGTCCACCCACATCCCCCACCCATCCTCAGCTGGCGACTGGCACAGCCCTTCTTACCTCTTGGCCAGCCATCGACTGAGCACCCGCATGAGTGCTTACTGTATAGATGCGCTCAGAAATGAATGAGTACCCTCTCAGCCCATGAAGCCAGGAATTATCTACTCAAGGTATTAGGGAAATCAAGATTTAATAGTGACACCCTGGATCTTAATTTTGTAGCCCTACGCTGGATGAAATTCTGTCACCTCTAACACATATTATTAACATGTCACTTAGACAATCTCAATTTCCTCAGAAATGGAAATCTGCCACTGTGACACCAGTTCATAAGTCTGGGATTGCACAATTACTGGTAACTACAGGTCTATCTCTATCCGCCCCAGTCTCAAAAGCTCTTGAGCGTATAGTGGCTGATCAACTGGTTGAATACTTAGAAAAATATCAACCACAATGCCTGCAACAACACGGGTTCAGAAATGGTCATAGTACCACTACTGCCCTTCTGGATTTCACAGGCTTTATACACCACTCCTTAGATCAAGGACACCTGTTGGTGCTGCTTTCATTGATTTAACCAAAGTTTTTGACACAGTGAATCATGCCCTCCTGGTCGAACAGCTTACCACCGTTGGTCTAACTTGTGACAGTGTAGCCTGGTTTGAAAGTTACCTACATAACTGTAGACAGCATGTGAAGACTGGTAACACCCTCTCGGATAGCAGACCTGTCTTATCTGGAGTTCCTCATGGGTCTATCTTAGGCCCTCTTTATTAGCATTTTCCTCAGCAACCTTCCTTACTCCTGTCAGGGTCACATCCTTTTATATGCTGATGATGCTGTCCTGTTTACCAGTGATCCAGACCCTAAGGTTCTTGAATCTAGGCTACAGAGTAATTTTGAAGTCATAGAAAGATGGTTCCATAAGCACAAGTTAGTTATGAATTACAACAAGACTAAAACTATGCTTTTCTCCAGCTCCTAAAATAGGCACAAAACTTACCCTCTTTCTATCACCAATGAAGAAGGCTCCCCCTGGAACTAGTTCAGCTCTTTAAATATCTAGGGATTACTATTCACAGTATGATGACCTATGCCTATCACATTGACAACATTGCTAAGGCTGTTAGCACCCGCATTGGGCTACTTTATAGGCATAAGCAATGTTTGACCCCAGAGGCTCTTGACCTGGTCATTCAAAGCTCTCTTGTCTTGCTTATTGATTATAGCTTACCAATCTATGGATCAGCTACTGAAACAACTCTTCGCCGCATCATAGTTGCACTCAACAAAGCATGCCAGCTCCTTACTGGCTCAGCCCATCTGTCCCATACCTGCGACATGTACTGTATGCTCAGGCTAACTGGCTGAAATTCAAAGGTAGACTCATATACCAAACATGTTTACTGTCCAAAACTGTAAGCTTAGGTAAAATGCCCCCAGGAGTGCAAAAGCTTATTGCCCTCACTATCAACCATTGTTGCACCAGAAGCTCTACTAGCCAGATTTTTAATATACCACGCTGTCACACTTCTCTGGGACAAAGGTCCTTTGCCTACTATGTCCCACTATGGATGAACTTTGCACCATGACATCACTTAAGCATCCACCTTGGGCTCTTCAAGATTAAACTTAAGCAACAGCTATTTTTGGATGCCAGTTGTGACTGCTTCCAATAACCTTCCTTCTTGTGACTAGCACTTATTCTAGCCTTATGCTATCCTGACCTTATACATAACTGTTTTCAGCATGTAAATAACTGTTCAAAGTTGTTAATCATTCTCTCACATTTCCTCTTGATCCCTTCGCTCTTTCCCTCACCCTCTATGGCTTTTCTCCTATCACCCCTCCCCGCTATATCTCCTGAGCTCCCTTGCTCACTTTAAAATGCTTTGTCCCATACCTTCTCACCTCTGACGAGGCCCCTGGGCTGATGTCATCCCTTACTGTGTTGATTATTAGATATTAGGCTGACTCTGTTCTCATTTTCCTGTAAAGGGTCATTTCATAAGACCCCACCCCCTCTAATATGACCCTTTGAATTCCAGGTTTTAATCAAATATGAACCATGGCATACATTGTACAATGCCACATGTATTGGGACTTTCTAATTATGCACTATTGTAATGTATTGTATAATTCCTTATTTTGTTTGTTCTCCGTCTCATACTTTCCCAATATGTATTGTTTGTCTGATTTGGAACCTATGAAATGAGCTTGTTCTCAAAGGTGTTATCTGAAATTTCAATAAATAAAAAATTAAAAATAAAACAATCAGTCACAAGATGACGTAATGGGGGCTTATCAGTCTAGCTGATGAGACTTTTTCTTTTTTTTTTTTCAAAAGATCATGTAGAATCCAGAGGCCCTAGTGCAGGAAATGATCAAGTTAAAAGTTCCAAGTTGTGCCGGGTATGGTTGTTGTCAGGTGTGTGTGTTTGTGTCTGTCTGTCTGTCTGTATTGTGCATCTTCCGTATGTACATTGCTTAGCATGTACAGTATGCATTTTACTATATAAAAATATATATATTTATACCTTGGTGTCACTCCTTACCATTGATACAGGACTTGGATTTAACTTGTTATTATTAGCTGAATAGCTAATGTTATAAGCTGCCAGTACAAACTTTTCATATCCTCAGGTTTTGTGCAATACATGTTGCTGTCGGGACAGGCCTTTTCCAGGGTTTCTGCCCAGTTTGTCTCATTTGTGAAGTCTCAAGGACATGGTCCTCTCATTACTGATATTCTTTTATTGCCCTCCTAATTTAAGGAGCTATTCTCCACCAATATCCTATATGTACCCTTATTGATAGCATTTGTTATAGCTGGAACAACAGGGGTTAAATTATCCTATTAAATGAAAAAAAGTCCTCTTGCACTAAAGTACCTGAAAATTCAAAATTAAATGACTATCTTTATAGGTATCAAAACTAAAAATGGTGTGAGTAGGTTTAGAAGCACATAGCACAGCTACGGCTAAAAATAGGAGTGTCAGTCCTCACATATAAATCTGTAAGATGGTCACTAGAAGAGGTCAAAGGAGAGGAGAAGGAGATCAGATGGATACTCATCAGAGCAGTCCTCTCAGAAGGTTTCATACTATTGGGTAATATCTTACATGTGGCTCAAATGTGGAGCTTCCAGATTTTTTCCTTTTTTTTCATAGATTTATAGAGGTTGATGGCAGAAAAGGACTGTTTGACCCATCCAGTCTGTCCATTCTTTCTCTGCCTAATCTAAAACTACAGACCCTACATGAACTCCAACCTCTACCCTCTCACCCCTTTCACTACCAATAGTGTCTCCTGCCCCTGTTCAGACTCCAGGTTCCTTCCTTACCAGTTTTGTGTTGTGCATGTGTCTGTCCTATGCTTTCTTAAATCCAGTAACCATTTTAGCCCCCACCACTTCCACTGGGAGGCTGTTCCAGGGTCTACCACTTTCCATGAAGAAGTACATTCTCTTGTTCTCTCTGATCTTTCCCACCTCTGACTTTATATTGTGGCCCTAATCTTTGGACATCTTTTTCGTTGAAAGTTGCTCTCTTCAGTACCTTGTTTATTCCTTTAGGTATTTGAATGCCTCACTTATGTCTCCACTCTCTCCTGATCACCAAAGAGTACAGATCCAGATCCCTAGCCTTTCCTCATAGGGCTTCTGATATAGGCCCTGCAGCATTTTGATCACCCTCCTTGTACCCTCTCCATCCTCTCTATATCTTTACATTTAATCATTCTCTCACCCAGTTTAATACATCCAATGTTCCAATGTGTTAGGAGGGGTTTTTAACCTCACCTTGGAGCCACTGGAAGACAGAAGCAAGGGCCAACAGGAAACACACCTCAGAGCAGCTGCAGCTCTCAAAACTTTCTTGCAGGAGCATGCACTAACCAACATCTAAAGACAAATGCACCCCAACACTAGTGACTTCACATGTTTTTCAGATTCTCATTGCTCTCATAGTCAAGTAGATTTCTGATTAACTTCTACAGGGATGTCAAAACAGGTGATAGTCACTAACGTTGAACCTATCATAATATACAATTACTTTCCCATCTATCTCAAATTCCTGTTGGGTTCCTGATTCCCAAGTCATCATCTGGGAAATTAGATACTCTTCTGCTGACAGACAGAAGTGTATATAATGGTCAAAGGAGGAGAATAAATGTACTTTCAGCTTAGCAATCATGAGGAGGTAAGCCAAGGAACATTATCATAAGAAATCATCTTTGCTATGAATAGGCATGAAGAGAAAAAAAGGAACTGTAATTCTCAGAATCTGAAGTGAAACAGGAGTCACTCCTTAAATCTTCCCTCCCAGAGCTAATATTAATGCCATTCTAGCCAAAGTTGCAAGCTTATGAATCCAAATTAACTAGCTTTTCACAGGAAAGGCAGAACTTGCCATGTTAAAACTGCACCATAAATACTGGTTGGGTTGAAAGATGGTTCCAAAACTTCCAGAAAAATCAGCCACACAATGAAACTTTCTATGTTGCTATTCAATACTTAGTTTATTTCAACATACATGAGGCCTTCAGTTCCAGGCCCAATTTTTCACCACGTGGGCTTCTTCAGAGAATAAGAGCCTGCATGGAACATAATATATTTTAATTATCTACAAAAGCAAGCATTTTAGCCATATACCTGAGTACACATTTACATTGCAGTTAATGTCAGCACAGCGACTGAATCTACCAAGCACCGCCTATATATCAAGCAAACTCACAAATGTGTCATCCAGTTTCAAAACATTCTAATATGATATATTATTCTACCCTTCAAAACTATAATGATAGATATTAATGTATTACACAGTGCAATTTATAGTTCATGCACCAGAGAGAAATTAGTGTGGTCTTCTTCTATGTAAGTGAGCATTTTTATTTATTGTTTATTAATGTTCAAGAAAAACTATTACATTCAAAAATTTCAATGTGCACTACATCATCAATTGCATTAAAATTGCATGCCAGTTACAGTTAGTCTGCTTAGTAGTAAACACGTGCTGCAGCACTGGAATAAATCTGAATGTATTATGCATCAATGATAAAACAGACAATGCATGAACCTGACCATAGCCTGTGGAAATATTGATACAAAAGTACTCATTCATTCATTCATTCATTCATTCATTCATTCATTTATTTATTTATTTATTTATTTTAACATCAGTTTAAAACCTTTGAGCCAGAGGCTCATTTACAAAGGTACCTCGTCGAAAGGAAGACAGAACAACATACATACATGAGACAATCAGAAATACAGTACAGCAATAAGGCACAGGCAAGTTGTAGGCAAAGCGAGACAGTCAGCAACACTCTTTAACAATAGGCATAGTTTTTGTTTTTAGGTTCCACATCATCTAAGCTGCTTACATCCACATCTATACACACATAAGTAATTATTGACTGTGGTCACTGGCAGCACTAACAGTTACTTTGAGGAGGGAGGTAGAAAAACAAAAAAACACCAGTGAAACCTTTAGAGGGATACTGTGAACCCACTTAGGCCTCAGAGTGTCTCTAGCTGCTCACATTCTGTAGAAGTTGCTGATTGGTTGTTTGATTCTGAATCCTTTGATTCACTAAAAATTAGAAACAGACTGTCCACCATACAGGTGTTACCACAATAAAACATTGTTATTTACAGTCCTTGATCAACTCCAACTGCATCTTTTCTGGGCCTGGGAACACCCTGAACACATTCTAGCCACTCTTAAAGTAGTGAGAGGAGGGAGACTATTGCATGATGAGTGGCTGCACTGTTTGGGAGTGTCTGTGATATTCAGAAAGTATGCAATAAGAGCAGATCAAGGATCTGAAACAAAACAATGTGGGCTAGAACTACACCAGTGACATGCATTTCAGTTCTACTAAGAATTAAAACAGAGAAAACAACCAGAAACATCAACAACATTTTAGGGAAGGTAGGCAATCATAAAATGTGTATTTTCAGCTGGAAATAATATGATGCAAAAAGGAATGACAGTGTCCCTGTCAGGCCCTGCACTATGAATCACCTTTGTATGGACTGTAAAGACTGTATGGATGAAAAATGAGGTATGTTAATGGCAGCTGGAACTGTGGTGGCTACCATGGAGAAGAGAGCAAGCACATGTAGTGGCCATCTGTGATGGGTGACATATCTAGTTATATCTAGTTACATCAGATGGTATTTTCAAAAGTTGTAAAATGGACACAGTTCCTAGCTATATCTGGTGGTATTTTCAAAAGTCATAAAATGGAAACAACAGCTAGTACATAAGTATCAGAGACTGCCTGATATGTCTGGACCACATTCTATCTTGTTGGAGCTATTTTTCAAAAAATGGATTTATCTGCAGTATTTCTAGTTGTTTTACAGTATTTTACATTCAGTTCTTGTATAAAAAAATTATAGACATGAATGTTCATGATAGACCGAGTTATGTTCAGTCTAAAATTTTGTTCAGGTACATTTATATCTGCATACTGTAAATGGGGAATAACTAAGACAAAGTTTTGAAAACTGAACTTAGTTATGTGCTAGCTTTAAAAATCAGACATGGGGGCAATTTGGCTTTTTGCCCAAAGTTGTATAATAGAAAATTGCACCTGAAAATTGGCTTTAAACCCCCCATTATCTCTAGAAAAAACAGCTTTATGTCTGAAATATAAATCATACTATATATTTCCCAAAAAAGATAGTTTAAAGTTGTTTTTCCTTTCACCAAGGATGACAAATCTCACACTTAAAATATGATAGGATACCTCACTTTTACATGCTTGGTTCATTGATTATACTTATGCAGGAACCCATTTTTATATTGGCTTATACATAGATACATAGACAGTGTCGGCAGATAAGGGCCTATGGCCCACCCAGTCTGCCCATTTGAGCTTGTAAGTTCAGTTTATGTTTTCCTAGAAGTCTGTTGCCCTTACCCTGACCTCCAGAATTCCTTTATGTTTATCCCATGCATTCTTAAATCCGTGATTGTTTCAGCCCCACCACTTCCTCTGGCAGGGTGTTCCACTTGTCCACCACCCGTTCTGTGAAGAAATTCTTCCTCATGTTTCCTCTGAATCGTCCTCCCTCCAACTTCATCCCATGCCCTCTAGTCCTGGAACATCTTTTTCGCTTAAAAATAGTGTATTCCTGCACCCTGTTCCTCCCTGTGAGATACTTGTATGTCTCTATCATATCCCCTCTCTCCCTCCTCTCCTCCAGGGGGTACATGTTCAGTTCCTTCAACCTGTCTTCATAGGACATGTGATGCAATCCATGCACCATCTTTGTTGCCCTCCTCTGAACCTTCTCTACCCTGTCTATGTCCTTACGTAGGTATGGTCTCCAGAACTGTACACTGTACTCCAGGTGGGGCCTCACTAGTGTCTTGTATAGTGGAATTATGACCTCCCTTTCCTGCTGGTGATGCCCTTCCTATACATCCCAGCATCCTATTTGCTTTACCTGCTGCCTTGTCACACTGTTTCCCTACCTTGAGGTCATCAGAGATGATAACCCCAAGATCCCTTTCCTGCTTGGTGCATGCTATATCCTCACCCCCAACTGATATATTGTGCCGGGGTTTTGTGCCCCATATGCATTATCTTGGACTTCTTTGCATTGAATTTCAACTGCCAAACTCCTAACCATTCTTCAAGTTTCTGCAGGTCCCTTCTCATTCTGTCTACACCCTCTGGTGTGTCTACTCTGTTACAGAGCTTTGTGTCATCAGCGAACAGTGAAATTCTGCCTTCTGGGTCCTGTGCAATGTCACTGATGAAGATGTTGAATAGGACCGGTCCCAGCACTGATCCCTGTGGTACCCCACTGGTCACTCTTCCCTCTGTAGAGTGACAGCCATTTACCACCACCCTCTGTGTCCTGCCACCCAGCCAGTTACCTACCCACCACACTACTGTCCTGCCCACACCCATATTCCCCAGTGTGTGTAATAGTCTTCTATGTGGCACAGTGTCAAAGGCCTTGCTGAAGTCCAGATAGGCCATGTCCACAGCCCTCCCCTGATCCACCTCCCTAGTCACCCAGTCAAAAAATTCAATGAGGTTGGTCTGACATGACCTCCCCTGGTGAAACTATGCTGCCTTGGGTCCTGTGGTCCATTGACAGCCAGATGTTCCACCAGTCTCTCCTTCAGTAGTGCTTCCATGATCTTCCCCACTACCGAGGTGAGGCTGACTGGTCTGTAGTTCCCTGCTTCCTCTTTGTTCCCACTTTTGTATAAGGGGACTACATCTGCTGTCCTCCAGTCTTTGGGTACCTCCCCTGTTTCCAGTGATTGGCTAAACAGGATAGCCAGAGGTTCAGCCACCACCTCTCTTAGTTCTTTAAGGACCCTGGGGTGCACCCCATCTGGCCCCATTGCTTTATCAACTCTTATTACTTCCAGTTCCTTCAGGACCCTTTCTTGTGTAAAGGGACTTTCTGTCCATTTCTGCACCATTCTCACCCCTTGTACTCCTTCAGACCCATTACCCTCCTCTTCCTCAGTAAAGACTGAGCAGAAATACCTGTTCAATATGTCAGCTTTACTGTTGTCATCCTCCATGTGGCCCCATCCTCCCCCTTCAGTCTCACTATCCCTCCCTTTGTCTTTCTTTTTTCACTTATGTACCTGTAAAAGGTTTTGTCCCCTCTACCCACTGATTTTGCAATGTGTTCTTCTGTCTGAGCTTTGGCTTCCCTTACTAACCTCCCTGCCTCCCTTTGCTTCTCCTGGTACTTCTCCCTATCCCCTTCTGCCTGTGTCTTTTTGTATTGCCTGAATGCAATCTTTTTGGCTTTCACTTTCTTTGCTACCTCTTTGGAAAACCATAATGGTCTCCTCTTCCTTTTCCTTTTGCTAACCTGCTTAAAAGCATAATTCTGTTGTTCTGTAATCCCCATTTTAAATACTGCCCACTGTTCCTCAACCCCTGATTCCTGTCCCATTCCCTTAATGTCTCTTTCAAGTATCTCCCATTTTCCCAAAGTCTCCCCCTCTAAAATCCAGGATATGTGTTTTGTGTGGTTTGGTTCTGCTCTTTCTGTGATTTCAAACCACAATGACTGGTGGTCACTGTTCCCAGGTGCTCCCCACTGTTACCCCCATCACACTGTCCCTGTTTGTGAGCACAAGGTCCAGTATTGCCTTCTGCCGAGTTGGTTCCATGACCAGTTGCTTGAGGAAGGCACCCTGAAGGAGTCCAGGATAAATCTGCTCCTAGTTGATGCTGCTGCTGGGATGCTCCAGTCCACGTCTGGAATATTGAAGTCTCCAACCAGTACTACCTCACCTTGTCTGCCATCCTTTGGATGGCTAGCATCAACTCCTATCTGTTTCTTCCTCCTGGGCTGGTGGTCTATAGACCACACCTGTGTGGATGGTTGTCCCATTTTCCTTTCCAGCTTAACCCACAGTATCTCTCTCCCATTTTGTTCCTCCTGGATCTCTGTGGCCCTTATGTCATTTTCACATACAGTGCCCTCCTCCTCCCTTCCTGCCTGCTCTGTCTCTGCTGAATTTGTTGTAGCCAGGTATGGCATCTCCTAGTCGTGGTTATCATTACACCAGGTTTCAGTGATGGACATAATGTCCAGGTCTGACTGCACCATGACAGCCTCCAGATCTTCCATCTTGTTGCTAAGGCTCCTGGCATTTGCACACATATCTTTCCATGATTTGACCTCCCTAGACTGTTTTGCTGTTCTACACCAGCCCCTTCCTTGGTTGTCCTTTATCCCTGGTTCTCCTTGCTGTCTGCCCTTCTGCTGAATTTTTCCCCTTTTCTGCCTATCCACCTCTTGGGCACTAATCTCCATCTTTTGCACACTGCTTTGCAGAGACAGCCGCTCCTCTGGTTCACTGGTTCCACTGCCACATGCGCAGCCAACATGTTGCAGTAGTAACAGATTGGAGGTTGCGGTCACTGTTGGTGAAGCAGGGCACACATCAGTAGGTGCATCTCTCATTCAATCAACCAGCAGCAGGCGCTGACATCACACATCCTTAATGTTGCCACCAATTCTAAGAAAAGGTCTGCTGCAATGAGAGAGAAGCTCTCATGCAGCGGACCACAACACACCTCCCGATGTGCATGCAACATGGTGGCAGTGACTGCTGCCACCTCCTGTCACAATGCCAATGGGGCCCTCCCCATTGGCATAATACCCCCTTCTGTGTGCCGAGGGGGTGCCCAATCCCCTCGGCTCGTGTCCCCCTTCAATATGTGTTGATGGGGGTGCCCAATCCCGGCCAGCTACAGCATCCCCCAAAAATGCTTAGGTGGCACACTGGGAGCCCACCCCAGTATGCCAAATCCTGCAAAAGAAAACTGTCCCCTGATGTTTTTTTTAATCTGTAAAAAGAAATGGTTCTCATGGTCTCCTGCCCTCCTACAACCCATGCCCACCCACTGTGCACCTTGCCTCCTCCACCCCCTCACCCCATACTTACCTCCGAGTCTGGTGCAATAATCTTCGTGGACTGGGAACATGTCTGCACTCTTCAAAGCCGACTGCGAACTGAAGAAATGCCGGTGAGCTGTACAATGGCATAAATAGTTTTTTTCAACTTTGGTGCATATCTCAGCCATTTTGGGGAATTTTGGCACCACATTTTCAACATGGGGTTATTGGGACCCCTCCTCATGAACTCAGGCACTGTCATGGCATTATTCCATCCCGAAAGGTGATTTCACGGTCACTGTGCAGAATCACTTTTCAGGACCAATTAATGAAATGACAGTGCCACTGTTCATGAGGGGGGTTCTCAAAAAGCCTATATTGCAAATTTAGTGGGAAAAATCAAAAATGGCTGTTTTATAGTCGTGTTTGCGCAGTTTCCGCGCATTAACTGTCGTGAATTTGTAATATTTTCACTCCAGATTTTCAAAATTGGCATTTTTCCACACCTCCTTATGAGCAGTACAGATGTCATTTTACATATCCTGGCCAAAATGTGTTTTTGTACGTCTGTCGCAGAATAGTGCGGTCGCTGTGCGAAATCAGTTTTTTCAGGACAGTTTGAGGAAAGGACAGTGACACTGTTTTTGAGCAGAAGCCCTGAAATGCCTATGTTGAAAATTTGGTAACGAAATTCCATAAAATGACTGTGTTACAAGTGTGCATTGCGCAGTTTCCACGCACCCTTGTACCTTCGCAAATTTGCAATATTTTCATGACAGAATTTCAACACTGGCATTTTTTCACACCTCCTTATGAACAGTACAGCTGTCATTTTTCACATCCTGCCCTAAATGTGTTTTCACACCTGTGGTGCACAATAGCATGGTCACTGTGCGAAATCAACGTTTCAGACAAATTAACAAAATCACGGTGCCACTGTTCATGAGGGGAGGTCCCAAATGCTTATGTTAAACATGTGGTTAAAAAAATTCCCAAAATAATTGGGTTACGGATGTGTGTTGCACAGTTTCTATGCATGCTCATAACTTCACCAGTTTTCATATTTTCACACCAGATTTTCAACGTTGCCATTTTTACATCACCTCATGAACAATACAGTTGCCATTTCCACATACTGCCCAAAATGTGTTTTCTCCCTGTGTCACCAAATGGCATAGCTGCTGTGCAAAACCCGTTTCAGCTAACAAACAGCCCATGTTGAAAATTTGGAGTGAAAATACCAACATACGCCTACGGTTTTAGGGTTTCCTACTGTAGCTCCTCACCCTGTGGAGACTGACAGGCATCAGGGGTTTGACTTAGGATCATCAGCTGTAATGCTCACGCCATTCTTCCCCCAACCCCACCCTGTAGCCAGTGACAGGCATCGTGGTGTGCCTTCCACTGTTCAGCCACAAAGTTCACCCCATTCTCCTATACTGCACCCACCTCAGCGTATTTCCTTATGAAATGGGGTAAGTATAATGCCCAAAGGCCCCAAAGCACACCACAACACTTGTCAGTGTCTACAGGGTAGGGTGAGGTACAATGGCATGAGCGTTATAGCTGATGACCCAAAGGCACACCCCAATGCCTGTCAGTCTCTACAGGGTGGGGGCCGGGTTGGTGTCACTTCAAAACTTCACTGCCATTCCTATTGTGCGTCTCTAACTCCGGCGCTACCAATGTCAATGCCATCGAGACAACATTCGGCATTGACAAATGCTTGTTATTATTGTTGTAGGCAGTTAAATGCTACTGTAAACTTGATATTTGCACCTTAATAACACAGTCATCTCTGGACTGAATAGCTTGATGTGCTCAGAACAAATAGCAATGTTCTATTCATAACTGGATTTCTGCACAACTGACATACAGCAGTTTTGTCATTTTGTCAGGGATACCTAGTTTCTTGATTCCGAGCTTCAGTTTTGAGTTATAAAAATGGCCCTCTCATTTTTTCAGTACATTGCCAGCTGTTAGAAGTCCTTCCTTCCTTTCAGGGAACTGGACCACTCCAGTTTTCCTGGGATCAGGAGCCCATCCTAGTCACCAACGACCTCTGACAAAATTATTTCATAAATGGCATTGGGTGCCCAACCCCGCTATTGATAACTTCTCCCACTCAATCTCTGAGTGAACTGGTGGTGGGTGTTCAACCCCTTTACTGGTATCTTCCACTCTTGCATGTTAATGCTTGAAACAAACTGGCAGTGTGTACCCAATCCCACCATTGGTATCTCCACCTTCTGCATGCCTGAGCTAGGAACGAACTAGCAGCAGGTACCCAAACTCACCACTGGTATCACCCTCTTGCCCAATCTTTGACCCGCATGTGGTGGGTGCCCAGACCCACTGCAAGTGCTAGTGTCAGGTCCAGCCCAGTCTTTGAACCAACCAGCAGCATGTGCTTAACCCTGCCATTGGTACCCTTGACCACCTGCCTGATCTTTGCCTTAGTTTTTTTTTAATGAGGTTTTTTTTCTAACAGTCATAAATTTATTTATTTTTAATATTCTTTTCACCAAACTTGCGTGACATGGTACTTTGTGCCTTTTCTTGGAACAACCAATTGGCAAGTTTTATGCCTGGCTGATGGGCATGTTGCCTTGTGCAGAGCCTGCAAGGCCCGTAGTGAAGCAAACTTCAGGTCCAGGTATCCGATGGGTGTGCTGCTTTGTGTAGGGTTGATAGGGCCCTGCATGATATAATCTGCATATATAGCCCCAGCATGAAGGGATTGCTGCTTCACTTACAGCCCACAGAGCCCTGTGCAAAGCAATCCACAGGACCTGTGCAGTGCACATCATCATACAGCTGCCTCACGAGTGTCCCACAGTGTGGTGCAGTAACCATCTATGAAGTTGCTTTTAGATATCTTTTTCTAATGGGAAGGCAATTAAAGGGAACTGCCTGGAGATTTGAAGCTCTGACAGCTACACAGATCTGCACAGCTGAGGCACTTACTTCTTTCTCACCTCTGTTTGTATATAACCCCAAAAATTACCTCTAACTTTCACCATGGTGCCAAATCCACAAAGAAAGTGCAATCATCAATAGTGCACCAAAGGTGTATGGTGTATCTCTTCTTCCATGACAACCATAGCAAATTTCATAGTGCTTTTACATGGAGCTTATTTTGTAATGCACTCTGCTCCATTCACAGTTCTCCACTCCCAGTCCTGTTCACATGCCGCGTGTGTGGTATTCTGCCCTTCCAGTGCATCAATTGGCAGGAAAACAGGACTGTGATGCAATGACAGGCAGACCGTGTTTGCATGGTCTGATATAATGGAACATATGACTGTGAACCCAGAAAAATAGTGAATGCGGTTTCAGCGAACGCACACTTTGGTTGCAGAGCAGATTGAAGTTGCACAACATAAAATGTATTGTTACAGTGTGCCTGTACCGATTATTCTCATACAGACCACTGTGTGTAAAAGGGGTATCAGAGTGAAATGACAAAAATGTACTGACTTATGGGTAAAAAGGCAAAAAAACACATTTTTGTCCATATACAATGAACCGTTGGCACTACAGAAGGACACAGAGGCTTGGATATTCAGAAATGCACCAAATGCTGGCGCAAGTCTGGCTCAGTACAAATCCATTGTACCATGGTGCAACAGGAGCCATATTCAGAGGTTGCACAGGCTGAACTGTGCCAGCGCAGCCTGACTGAATATGGCAGAGTTGCAACATGGCACAAACAGAGTTGCACTGTTTCACAAACAGAGATGATGCAGTGCAACTGTGGGAGCAGAGCAGCAGAGCAATGGGGGGGGGCATGGCACAGAGAACAGACCCAGGGACAGTGTCATGGAAGCACAGTGACAGGCCACAGGAGGTCTCCACCAGCAGGGCACAGCATGGCACACAGAGGCACCCAGACACTTGACCCCAGAACACAACAGAGGCACAGATAGCAGGTGACAGGAGGTGCCAATGGCCAATGGAGGGCTACCAAGGAGCCTCCCACAGGCCACTGGCTGCCCCCTCCCAGATCATAGAAGGCTACACCCAGGACCACACAGCCAAGCACACACATGCCACACAGACACACAAGAAGCCACACAGTAGGCATCGAATGTGCTGGGTGGCAGGTAACGAGGCAGACCACATGGGACAGACTGCACAACACCAAGCAGGGCCCCAACACAGTGTGCAGACAGTACCTGATCAATGACCATGGCTGTGTGCCACCACCACACACACAACTACCACACACCCTGACAGCTGCCCCATGGACACCCCAAGACACAGCCACCGACCCAGGGATGGACACCACCACAGTGGGACACACCACAGCACACAGCAGTGAACCACAGAAGCACAACATGGCCCTTCTCATGCACACCACATGGACAGACACTAGCCACTACAGCATGGTTCCTCACACCACCTGCAAAGCAGACACAGACACAGACAGGTAAGTCAGAAAAATATATTGTGAAGCAAACTATTTACATAAAACCAGGGGCTGGGAAAGGGGGTACAGTGAGTGAAGGGGACAGGGAACAGGGACTGTACAGTGGGAGGGGGGACTGTAGGGGAAGGTACATCGGGGAAACGGGGAAAACAGGGGCATAACTAGTGGTGGCCCCGTCCAGCTGCCCTGTCAAGCCAACGCTCCCTCCTCTTGGCCTGCAGCATCCTCTTGATCTGCACCACCACCTCCAAGGTCGATGAAGCCACAAGTAGTGTCTGGCGCATCAGTCAGCTCAACATCGCCCATGGCGGTCTTCATTGCCAGATACCTATAACAAGGGACAGGACAGGTGATCAGTGCAGTGTCCCAAGGAACCATGCCCACCCACAGTGCACAATGGGCAGTGGGAACACACACCCCTGGAGGGCCCATAATGGCCACCTGCGGGGGGTGGGCCAATGCCAGCCAGCAACTCAGTGCACCACGACATTGCACAGAGGTTGTCCCCACCGCACAGTGGCCAGATGACTGTGCAATGACAGTCACATGGCACAGGACACAGGCAGCACCACAGCAACAACAGTGGCAGCCAGGCATATGCCCACCCCACCAGCAGCTGGCACACATGTCCAATGGACATGCCACAGTGGCATGCAACACACACAGCTGCCAGGGCACATGGCACAGGCAGCCATGCCAGCACCCACCCCCAGCCACCTCCATGTACAGTGTGAAGGACCATGACAGTGCTTACCTGCTGCCTGTGACCCTGCTGGTGCCAATCCAGGGCTGTCACAGCCTACTGCACCCTGCTGTGCTGCTGCAGCCCTGGCAAACCATCGGTCCTCTAGTCCTGGGAATGGAAAAAAGACAGGTGCACATCAGTAACTGACAGCAGCAGCTGCCCCCAACCCCTGCGTAGAGTGTGCCCATGCCAGACATGTCCCACATGCCTGCACGGCTGCATTGCAATGCAAGCAGAAGCTAGCAATGCCACTCCACAATTCACACAATGACAGTGTACCCCTCTGCAGGGCATGCCAGACAGTCAAGCCAACACCACAGTACAGCACCAGACCACACATGCAAGATGGGATGACTTACCTGGCTGTGGCACAGCCCCATGCCTGGCACATGCCTGAAGCCTCCTCAGCCTCTCCAGGTCCCACGCATAAGGTCACTGTAGTGGTGCCGGCATTGCTTCCCAGTCCTGGTCACCTCGGTTGGCAGCTCTAGGCTGGCAGTTATCTCCTGCCATACAGTGACCCTGGCCTGCTGCAGGGGCAGCTGCCCAGAAAGTTGGGGGGCATGGGACTCTACACAGGCCACTAGGTTGGCCAGCTCAACCTGTATCCAGTTGGGGGTATGTCTGCCTCTTTCCTGAACCATGTTCACTATAGCGAGGTCGGCTGTAAAAATGATGGGAGGAGGTGCACATGTCACAACATCGCCTGATGCCTGTGAGCATGCGCAGTGCCGCCCATCGAACAGTGCTGGAGATGCGCAGAGTGGGTGTGGCAAAGCAGGCTTTCAGGGTCAGAGGTACAACCCAGGGGTCAGAGGTCTGACCCAGGGGTCAGCGGTCACCCACCATTGCGCAGTGCACATGTGTGTGATAGGGCATGGTACTCCATGCGCCACCATGCCCATAGCTGATCATGCTCAATGTCACTGCATCACACTGTCCATGCATGGCACACAATTGACATCATGATACCATGATGCGCATGTGCACTGCATGCCTGTGCACCGCGCATGCATGCGCATTGAGCCACCGTGACATACTCTGGTGCAATCTCATTGTGCACAGTGAAGTATCTTGAGATTCAGACACCACGTGCAAATGAGTTCATCAGCCAATGCATGGCACAGTGGGTGCATTAGCATGTCATTACTGTTGTGCCCAACCTCATTTGCATACTTTGCATCTTATAAGCACCATGGAAGAGCACAGGCCATGGACTGGTGTTGCAACCTTCATAGGTAAGTTGTGCATGCCACTGCAGCTCACTGGGAACAGAGAGCACTGCAGGGTGGGATGGACCAGGGAGATGCTACCACTGACACTGTGCTGTCCATGTCCACAGGCAGCAACATGTTGGCACATGAGGAGGGTGAGGAGTGGGACCTGCATGGAAGCACAGGCTCAACTTCACAAAGGCCGAGACTGATGAGGCCTACCTGGACAGGGAGCCCCTGTTGAGTAGTGCTACGGACACACCACAGGCCAGGGCTAGTGCATAGGAGGAGGTGGCAACTTACATGAACCAGCATGGCAGCCACCAGCAGTTGGTGCAGGAGTGCAGAAAGGAGGTAGGAACATACAAGCGGTGGATTAAGGAGAAGGTGGCAGCCATCTGGGCATCCCGTACTGCCACATGAGGAGGGCCTAATGATGCACCCACACTGACGCTGCAGGAGGAGTTGGTGGCAGCCACCATGCACCATACCACGGTGGAGGGTGTGCCTGCAGGAGGATTCCAGATGGGTGGCAGCCCATCACTGCATGGTATGTATGTCAGACATGCACAGCTGGTGGCACAGAGGTGCATACACAGGCATGCTGGGGTGCATGCAGACAGCATGCATGTCATGTGCATGTGTGAGAACCCACAGGCATTCCATGCTGCAGGACACATGAAGTGGCAGTTTACGGGGAGGCACATGTGGGCATTGCATCACTGACATGCCATTTGTCTCTTGCAGCACCAGCACACCTCCGTGCAGATGATAGGGTGCTGGCAGCGGCAGCAACAGTGGACGGTGATACAGCCCTGGAGGACAAGCCATCCACATCCACCAGCATCTGGGGGCCCAACAGGCTACAGCTCAGCACCACAGTGCAGGCGGATGTCCTGGACCTGGGGTCGGACGAGGCCCTGGATGTGATCCCGCAGGATGCCAGCCTTGGTGTCCTGTGTATGGAGACACAGATCGGGATGGGACCCGACTTCAATGAGGACTACTCTCAGCTCCTGGACAGCATGGGCAACATTGTGGGTGTGTCACTCCTGCTGGCATCTGACACAGGCACCATGCCCAGCACTCTGCCAGTGATGGAACAGCTGCCTGCCTTCACTGCGGGTGTAGCTGTGTGCACTGCCACAGCTGTGCCATGTGGCAGGGTCTGGCCTCACAGGTGCAGGATGGCAAACAGCAGCTGGACTGGCAATGGCAGCAGGCTGCAGGTGCCGCCAGGCAGCCAGACACAGGGACCACCGCCAGTGCACCTGCTGTGCACATTCTCCCTGTATACCCCACTATGCAGCGTCCTCCAGAGAGGGGGGACTGTGCAGCATGGCCAGTCACCACAACAGGACTGGCATCCCACCCAGAAGCCTCAGGATACTGACCATCTGGCTGAGCACACCCGGCTGCTGTGGGCATCCATTCAGCAATAGGTGCTGCTTGCCACTGGGGTGTGAGCACTGCATGCAGAAATGTGCCAGTTAGCTGAGCAGCAGGAAAGGGGCACTGTGCAGATCCTAGCAGGAATGCAATGTATGCAGGAGGCCATGACTGCATCATTGGATCACATTGCCAGTGCGATCACAGATGACTTTGCATTGCTGGCTGCCACAGGGTGTGGCCTTGCACAGGTGACACCTGCAGTGTGCTTTCCACCCCATGAACCTGGCATTGAGTGACCCCAACACAGTTGATACTGGGCTCTGATATAGGCATCCCAGGCATGCCCAAGGCTGGCCTGTTTGGGTGCCTGCACACCTCTGTGAGGACACGGCCATTTATTTATTTATTTATTTATTAGCTTTTGGTAACTGGGTAAGTGTGCTAGGCAACAGACCTGCCTATTTTCAGACACGACCCGGGAGAGCACAGGACATTGGTTACAATATGCAGAAATGCACAGACATAATATAGGTGTACAGGAGCAAAACAAGATATACATTGGGTAGCACAGTAATAGTTACATAAGGGTACATTTTAGGCATAGCTCATAATAAGGATGTAAAATAAAGCAATTAGGGTAACCATAAGACAGCTGAGGACAGTAAAGACATCAAGGTTCATAGCCACCTAGACAAGCATATTGCATGGGAGAACATTAGTGTAGTACTCGGGGTCAGACCCGACAGCCTGCAGTGGGACAAAGCAAATTAAGAGCATTTGCATTGGCCAGAGGCTAGAAGGTGGGTGAACAGCGAGTTTTTGAATTCTCGATGGGAGGCTGAAGTTTTCACCATAAGGGGGAGTGAGTTCCAGAATTTGGGAGCAAAATGGGCAAATGCCTGTTCACCCATTTTGTCATGCAAGGTCTAGTGGAGAGCATGGGAACAGAGGAAGACCTGAGGTACGGGTGTGTGAGGCAGGAGTCAGAAGGTTGGAAGATAGACAGGGCAGGGAGGTCTAGACAGGGAGTCAATAAAGCAGCCCAGGGAGTAGGCTCAAATATCCTTAGGTGACAGCCAATTTAAGCCAGCGTAAAGGAGACAATGATGGGTAAGATGTGGGGCAGTTAAGGCGAATCTACAGATGTTGTTGTAGACAGTGTCCCATTTGTGGAGTGTAGCAGAGTTTGCAGCAAAGAGGAGGGGCAGAGCATATTGGAGCTGGGGTAAGAGAATACCTCTCGCAACAGAAAGTCTAGCGGAAGGAGTGAGGGAGTGGCGCACGCGATAAGCTCTGCCAATTTTAGCATTGACGGCACGGCACACCATATTGACATGTTGAGACAGGTCAAGTGGGATCCAAAGTGACCCCAAGGTACTTGAATGACTCAGTGTTTAAGATGAGGGAGCCATCAAGGCATTGAACCCGGAGCCTGTTCATGAGGGCAGACAGTTTCTTAGAGGATCCGAATAGCATAGCACAGGTTTTTCTAGGTTCAGGACTTGGTGGTTGCTAGAGAGCCAGGTCTGCAGGAATTGAAGTCATTAGTGAGAGTGAAGTTGATGGCAGCAACCGATTTTGACCCAGAGTAGAGAACAAGGTCATCTGCGTACATAAGAGTGTAGCTATGCCAGGACATGGTGGGAATATCATTTAGGAAGAGGAGAAGAGTAGAGGTCCAAGTGGATCCTGGGGAACTCCACGGGAGATGTTTAGGGAGAAAAAGGGCCTTGTAGAATGCTACTGCCTGAGTCCGATTGTCAAGATAGCTATGGAACCAGGAGAGGCTTGGTCAGATGCTCCAATGGACTGGAGTTTCTTTAGCATGAGAGGATGGTGTACCATGTCGAAGGCTTTAGACAGGTCGATAAAGACGGCCCCAGTGAGTAGGCCACAGTCCATATTATTTCTGATGTCATTTGTAGTTGTGTAAGTGCAGAGGTGGTACTGTGACGGGACGGAAACCATACAGCACCCAGCAACCAGACAGTCATGGTCCCACAGTTCCACCCTCTGGGGCTGTTGCACACCCCTGCTGATGCACAGCCTGTGTCTGCGAATGGCCCCAGCACTATTGTTCACGTGGCCATAGTGGCCATGATACTGTGTAGCAGCCTTGATCTGTGGGCCACCCTGACCGCAGTCTGCAGCTGCTGTTGTCCTTTGCGCATGTGGGTGGTGTGTGTGTGTGCCTGCCACTGGTGTAGCACCTGTGTGTCGTGCCACATGCTGCCTGTGTGTGTGCTTGCCCAGCCGCTGGACCATGTGATGTGGGCGTGATGAGGGCAGTCTCACACCGGTCGCACCTGTGCACCAGTGCATTGTGTCTGATCCACACCACATACCAACGCCCGGTCAGTGTGTGTGTATGTGTGTGTGTGTGTGTGTGTGTGTGTGTGCCTGTGGTGCTGTATGTGATTGTGTGCCACTGACTTCTCTACCCTGAATCATGCCTCTGTGTGTGCATCACATTGCCATATATTGTATGTCCATGCATGTGTGCTGTACCTGTCCGTGTGGCCCAAGCATGTACGCACCACCTACCTATGTGCACCATAGTGCTCCTGTGCGATGGTGACCTGGTGGCATCGCACCTGATGGAGCAGCAGGGGGTCCCTCCACCCAGGGAGTGGCTGTCTACCATCCTGCAGCCCATTGCCTCCATCGTCCCCACTACTGTCGCCCTCATAAGCTTCAACAGCTATCCCATGGTCAATGGCCATGTTGTGCAGTATGCAGCAGGTCAGGAATAGGCCACATGCTTTCAAGGGGCTGTACTGTAGGGCACTGCCTGACCTGTCTAGGCAACGGAACCATGCCTTCAGCATGCCAAAGACATGCTCAATGATTTTGTGCATGCTGGCGTGTGCCTTGTTGTACCATTCCTCTACTGGGGAGGATGGGCACCGGTAAGGGGTGAGTAGCCAGGGCCTCAGTGGGTATGCACTGTCACCTGTGTGGAGGATGACATGGTTAGCCCTCTGCTATTCTGTGCAGCACCCCTTGCCTGTCCCTGGCACCCACACACCATGCACACCCTGCTCTCCCCATCCACAGGTCTGCTCTGCCCATCACCTCTTGACTGTGCTTTACTCACCCACTAGGTGGCCTGTGGGATGTCCCCATGTTCAAACATGTGGCACAGTGCAGAGCCATGCCAGATGAATATGTCATGTGCACTCTCCGGGTGTGTGGCACAGACATTGGTGATGCTTCCTGTGGCATTGCACCTGGCAGTTGATACTTGGGCTCCCTTCCTGTTGATATATGCAATGCCCTCAGGGCCAGGTGGCATGTGGATGCCCATGTGGGTGCAGTCAATGGTCCCAGTCATGCCAGGCACGCATGCTGCCCTGTGTAAGTCCTCCATGATTGCTGTATGATCCACCTGTGTGCTGGGGAAATGGATATATTCTGAAGCACGTGGCAGCACAGCATTGAGGAACTGTGTGAGGAGGTGGGACATGGCACCTGTGGTGTCCCCTGTTGGTCTTTGGAAGGAGTCCATGGTGAGCTAGCACATGATGGTGATCATCTTCATCTCCACGGACATGGCGTGACTCTGTCTGGTGGGTACCTGCATCTCCTCACTGCACAGCTTGCAGAGCTGCCTCAGAATGGCCCTGTTCAGGTAGTACTGGCCCACGATCTCAGTGTCACTGTAGTTCTCAAAGGTGATGCGGGAGTGGTACTACCTGTGTTGGGCATACCACCAACGGGCCCTTCCTCACTCACGTTGCTGTTCCTCCTGCCCCCTCACACCCCTTATTACTGTCTCCATCATGAAGGGTGAACTGTCCATGGCCCATGCTGTCCACTGTCCCCCTGGGTGGTTGGCTTCTGGGTGTGTGCCACCCTGGTGCCCTGGTTCTGTGTGTTTTGTGTGTGTCTCTCTCTCTCTGCCCCTCTCCTCTCCCACACCACCTCTGTACCTCTCCCTCTGTGTGTGTACATCTGTCTGTCTGTCTCTATCTCACCCTCTTACTCTTTCCCTGGCACAACTGCTGTCTATGTGTTTGCGCCCTGTATTTATAGGAACAAGTTTGCTCTATGCAACTCGTTTTCTCCACACTTGTGCCATGGTTTCACATTGAATATGCCATTGTGTTAGATATTCATGGGAACACCCCTGCACTTGTGCCGCATACATTATAGTTGTGAATTGAAGTAATGGATTTTCCACTGTGCACTGGCTTCCGCTGAATGTGGTTCCTCAGCGCAGTTCCACACTTGCACCAGTGAAACTCAGTTGCACCATGTGCAACTGCTCTGAATATCTGGGCCAATATGTTTTTTCATGTGAAGCGATTCCCACAAAAAGCAATTACAACCAAGTGCATACATTGCATTTCTGGAGGCATGGAAGAGCAGGGTCCACAGGGCCCTGTGCTTCCACAGCCTGATAGATGTGTGCATCTGTAGAATGATGGAAGTGTAGGGCTTGGTGGGTCCTGCTCTTTGCCATCCTGATGGATGTGTTCATGCAGGAATGAGGATGCGACTCTACTGTCTCAAAAAGTAAGCTAATTCTTTGCAAAAACCTGCATTAATGTAGTGGTTAGGTTCCAGATTAAACTGACAAAAGCAGGGAAATGTGGTGTTATGGTTTCCAACCATAACTCCTCACCCGCACCCGAGCAGGAAAAGAAATAAACATTACAATTTTGATTGCCCTGACTCTTGGCAAATCAGGGTGGGGTCTTCCTCGGGTTCTTAACCTAACGCCACCCCATTCCATGACCAAATAGGGTGACATGTGATATATTTTATTCAGGCAGGGCCTACAGTTTCTTGACAACATTTGGGGAGACACAGTTCTGTATGTTTGAAGGCTACATCACAATGGAAGTGAGCATTAAAGTTGAGAACACCAAGGAATACCACCCCTGATTCACCAAGAGTCAGGGCAGCCAAAACTGTAATGTCTATTCCTTTTCCTGCTGGGAGGTGGGGTGGGGGGTTAAGGTTATAAACCCTAACACCACATGCCCCTACTTTTGTTAGTTTAACCTGAAACTTAACTGATGCATTAATACAGTTTTTTTTTTGCAAAGAATATTAATATATACTGTACACTGCAAAATTCTACATTAATGCAGGTGAGGACTTACTGAACCACAAAAAGTAAGAACATGCTGTGTAGGGGTATTTTGAACTCTAACTACACACCTTCTACCACCCTTGTGAACCCCACCAAACTGTATACCAAAGCATACTCCAGGTTTAATACTGTAACATCCAAAACAAATCAGATAGTATAAGGAATACAGTTAAACCCCATGATGTACATGGCACTTGTAAGTTGTGAGACATAAGGCCACAGGACACAGGCCTGGGGCAATGTGTGTGATGGTGCAGCTGCTTCATTAGTTGTCTGCATGACCTTAAGAATAAGATGTAAACTCTTATTTGTTTAGCTTTAGGTTGTGCATTGAGAAATTTGAATGTCTGGAAGTCTTATGTTACCATTTGTTCGAGTAGCTCAACTAGACAGAGCAGCAAAACTTTATTCTGAGCACACCTGGGTTCAGATTTTAGCTAGAGCACATATCCATTCTGACACCTAAATTATATGTTTTATTAATATTCTCAGCTTTTTCATGGTGGTGGTTGTCCATGATTCATTTACCATCTATTTAACTTTTATTGCGTCACATTTGTTTAAATAAGCTGTCTACATTTAGTCATGAATTCCACCACTGTACATCGTGACTACAGACATCTGTTAATTATTTATGATCTGTAGGTTTTATGATTTGTTTAAATGTCATTGTTTGTGTCATTTTAAAGCCACTGAAGTTTTATTGATACATTTATGATTTTTATGTCAAGGATAAAAGAGCAAAATAAATAGTAACAGATTTAAATCGCACTCTATATCATGGATCAATTTTATGATGTCCAACATTAAAAACAAAAAATAAATATACTTGCACTGTCTATTTTAAAGATAATACTTAATACTCACATAGTCCAGATTGAAAGTAATGTTAATAATAATATTAACTTTTCATGATGGTGTGTTTTCTATCTTTATCTTTCTTTGCTCAGATTTAGAATGTTTGGCTTTAGTAGCAGTTATAACTATATTTAAATGCAAATAACTTTAAAATGAAAAATTATAGCATGGTACTGTGAGCATTAAAGTTATTCAGCACAAAAAAATATCTACAAAAAGTGTGGTGTTTCATACTGTACATAGATGCCTTTTAGATTTTTTTATAATCAGCAAATAATGAGAACAAATTCCATTTGTTTTCCTTTTTTCTATGAAGAAATGTGAATCATTTTAAAACAAAAAAATGATAGCATGGTACTGTGAGCATGAAAGTTTTTCAGCACAAAAATATATACAGAATGAGTGGTGTTTCTTTTATAGATACCTTTTACATGATTTAATAATCAACAAAAAAAGGCAGAAAGTTATTTTTTTTCCTTTTCGACAAACAAACACAAATAACTTTTATACAAAAATTATAGCATGGTGCTGTGGGCACAAAAGTTATTCAGCACAAAAATATCTACAAAATGATCAGTCTTTCAATTATAAATACCTTTAGCAAAAGCCTGGAATGTATTGTCTTACACAGCCTGTATGTCTTTTTCTTCTTATGAGATGGTCTCCCAAGAGTTAAATGAATCATACAAGTTTCAATGTTCTTATAAATAGTAAATAAATTAGTTAATTTAGTACATAGCACTTTATATTTGATGTTTTGAGTAACTATGTGATTGCATGTTTTTCCCCTCCCCCTTTTATATCCTAATTGTTATGGCATATAGTTTTTGTACTTATTAGAATAAGTAACTAAATGTAATCAAATGTATATATAACTGTGATTGTATAATGTAAATTTGTTTTGTTTTAGAAACATGACCACTGACATGACTTATGCCTGTAAAAAAAATAAAGGTTCTATCTATCTATCTATCTATCTATCTATCTATCATATTTTTGTAATTAGCAAAAGATGGTAGACAATTTTTCATTTTGTTTTACTTTTTCGACAAACAAATGTAAATAACATTAAAAAGAAAAATGATCGCATGGTACTTTGCACATGGAAGTTGTTCAACACAAAATTATCTACAACATGAATGGTGTTTCATTCATAGATACCTTTTATATTTTTTTTAAATCAGCAGAAATGGCAGAACATTCAATTTTTATTTTCACTTTTTCAATGAACAGATGCCACCAAAAGGCAAAAAGAAAAGAACTGTACATCAACATTTTTTATTATGTACTTGCCAAAATGTAATGCAATGGGCTCAGTGAGTTAAATAGAAGAAATAGTACATTTTAGAAACCACTCTCAAACAAGCAAGTAACTGTGACAATAAAAGTAACCAAAAGTTAGTCACACATTTTAAAGTCACAAGTACTTTTTACACATTCCTATCATGTTTATCACAAAACATATATCTGTATAAACAGAATACAACATGGCCTGACTGAAGATATCATAGTTATTTTCATTCGAGGCCAATGATAATGGATATCTTACTTGTGACTTCACCACTCACGAGATATCATAATCTCATTAGCCTGCATGAAGATAAATTTGATATCTTCAGTCAAGTATCAATCTATATATATATCGCTCTCTGTCTGTTTGTCTATCTATAAATAAATATATACATTTTCTTTGCAAAAAACTGTGTTAATACAACAGTCAGAGTTCAGATTAAACCAACAAAAGTAGGGAAATGTGGTATTAGTGTTTCAAACTCTAACACACCTGCTCCACCTCTGGCGTGAATCGGGGTGGAGTCTTCCTTGGGGTTGTCAACTTAAAGCTCACCCATTTCAGTAAGAAAAAGTTGAAATGTGATGGAGACAGGAGTGTATGTTTCATGAGTGTATAGAAAAGGGTGGGCGTTAGGTTGACAGCTCAAGGAAGACTCAACCTGATTTGCTTCAGAGTGGAGCAGGGTGTTAGGTTTGAAACTCTAACACCACATTTCCCTACTTTTGTACATTTAATCTAAATCCTAACTGTTGCATAAATTCAGTTTTTTATGAAGAATTTCCTTACTTTTTGAGATAGCAGAATGGTATTCTCAGTCACTCAGGTGTCTTTGGTACCTGCAGGAACACATCCATGGGGGGCCCTATGCTTCCATGGCTCCACAGGTGCATCCTATGGGAATGAAAGTTACAATATTATCCTATGAGAATTTTTTTTTAATCTTTATATGAGTCATAAATATTTTGGAGTGTATTATATGTCAGTGTTGCAGTACTCATACAGACCTTTAATGAGATATATAGATTGCATCTTAACTCCAAACATTTAGAAGTTTTGCTTATTAAAGTTGAAATATGGAATATAAACTAAGTCCAGATTATTTTTTTCATATGAAGGAATCCTTGTTTGTGAGAAAGGAAAAAGGTCATGAAAAAGCATCCCTTCAAATGAAAAAGAAATCTAAGTCCAAATTCCTTTCTTGTGTGAAGGGACCCTTTTTTTTGAGAACGATCAAATCTCATGAAAGCAGATGCCTTCAAATGAAAAAAGGAAATCTCTATCTAAATTCCTTTTTCATATGAAGGGATCTTTTTTTTTTGTTAGAAAGAAAAAAAAAACTAATGAAAAAAGGATCCTTTAAACAAAAAAAGAAATCTAAGTTCAAATTCCTTTTTCATATGAAGGGATCCTTTTCCTGAGAATGAAAAAAACTCACAAAAAGGATCCTTCAAATGAAAAAGAAATCTAGGTCCAGATTCCTTTTCATATGAAGGAATCCTGTTTTATGAAGCCCAAATCCTTTTTCATATGGGTATATGAAAAGGAAAACCAAGTTATGAAAAAGGATTTTTAAATGCTAAAAACAAATTTTTACTCATTTTTCTGAAAACTAACATCATAATCCCCATTAAGAAGTGTTGATTAGCAGGAGACATACTGATTTACAGAGAAGATAACATTTTATGAATTCTGACATTTCGTTTTGTTAAAATGGAAACAAGATAGTAGCCATACAAAATGAATTTTTCATATGAAAATTTAGGACTAGCCTCATACAAAAATAATCTTTTTTTGCATTGACAAATTCTTTTTGTTTCAAACATCTATCCTAAAGTGCATACTGAGCATGCTCCGAACTGAAATGTTAAATCCTTATAACTTTGTAATGGATTATAATTTTTTACCAAACCAGCAAAAGGCATTACTCTGGACCAGGCCCTTTCCACCCTGAAAATCTCAGACCAAAATACAAAACTGTCTAAGTGCTAGGGCTGACAAAGAACAGCAAAAAACTGGATTTTTACACATTTTCACTGTCCAGATCTTGTCATCTGCATATCAATTGGAACAATACCGGTCATATAAAGACACTATGGGTTTCTGATGGCACATGCAAAATTTTGTGCAAATCCTTCTAATGTTTGCGAGGTTATTACTTGCTAAAATTGGGGAGTTTAACATTAAACAGCCTACTCAACCCTAACTTTGGTGGTGCAACTTCACCGCTATAATTATGTATACATATATAATATATACATCTACATTGCTATCTATAAATAAATTGCAAAAAAAATTAATGCTCCAGTTAGGGTCAAAGTGACAAAAGTTAGGAAATGTGACATTAGGGTGTCCAACCCTAACACCCCATGCCCCCAATCCAGGCAGGAGAGCAGGTGTGGGATGTGCCTTGGGCTTCTCAAGCCTAACACTCACCCCATTCTATCTGTAAATAAGGTCAGCTTTGTAGACGTTATGAGAATGGCCCACACGTGCTTTCCTACCTGGTTTGGGGGGGGTTAGAGTTGAAACCCTAATACCAGATTTCACAACTTTTGTTTCTTTGACTTAGCTTTGCATTAAAAAGTTTTTGCAATTAATTTCCTTACTTTAGTGACAGTATAATTGTATCCTTATTTGGCTGTGGGAGAGCAGGTTCTTCTGGACCCTGCGCTCCCATGCATTTTGTTATGGCAGTGCAGGGTACTTCAGATCCTCTGCTCCTATGCATACATTACTTGATCATATATTCTGTTAGAAAACCCACATTTGTCTCTTCTCTGGTGTCAAGCGGACTCCCCACCTAATAACTGTGCACAGTTCCCCATTAATTTTAAGTGAATAGCCTTGGTGTCTAGTGGCACCCCCACCCTGACATTTATCCAGCAGCACATTAGATTGCACATTGGTGTTAGTAGTACGCCCACACCTTCTAATTTTTAACCCTGACTAAATTTATATATATGGTGTCTAGTGACACCACTCACCCTGCCATTTGCCATACATTTGTAATACAGTTTTATTGCAGGTAATAACCCCCACGCTGTAATACTTGTTAGTCAGTATTACCCCCCAAATGTATATCCCTGGTGTCTAGTAGTACCCCCACCCTCCAATCCCCATACTCCTTGTAATAATACCCACATTGGTGGTCAGTGGCACCCCCTCACCCTTGCATGTATGTATTAACCTGAAAAGAAGAAAACAGTCCCTCACTGACTTATTTAACCTGAAAAAAGTCCGTCAATGATCGCACCCACACCCCCACTATACCTTCCACTGTGTACCTTCCAACCCACAGCCCCCTTGATCCTCCCACACACCCTCACTCACCTGAACTGGCCCCACACTGAAGAGCCACTCTCCATTCAAGGATGCATCTTGCTGCTGGAACCACTGGCTGCTGTATGATTGAGTGAGTGGTGTCACTAGACACCATACATTTAAAGTCAGGGTAAAGATTGGCAGGGAAACCTCTCTACAGAATAATTCAGATCAGTCTCAGTTTCCTTCAAGAGGTTGTTTAACAGTGCATAGGTGAACCCCAGAGCATCCTCCTACTCAACAGATTCTGGGAGGCCGACAACCCAGAGATTGCTTTCTTGGGTGTACTTTTCTAGTGTTTCCAGCCTTTGGACATTTTCTTTGACCAAGGTGGTAGTCACATCTTGCAATTTGGCAGACAGTGATTCTGTCCTTAGTACAGTCTGTTCAATGGTGTTGAGTCTGGTTTCCAGCTTAGTAACTCGTGGGGTAAAGTTATCAAACTTACGGTCCCTATCTTGTACCATTTTTATGAGTTGTACCAAAGTAGTGTTGTTGTGAGGAGAGTCACGTCCCCAGTTGCTGTTTCACCTGAGCCTGATGTTATCTCATGCTGTGTAGCCCTCTCCTCCTCCTTCTGCTGCTTCATTGAATTCAAAAATAGTCAGGCAGTGGTACAGCATTTTGTGGCTTGCATATGTTGCAGAGGTATGTTCCAGCTATCGAATGGTCTATTTTTGCTGCTGAATTTCTTTAAATAAATGTTTTAAAGGCTGCAAAAGTAGTCATTCTCAGGAGTTAATGTGAGGAATATCTGTTCCCTTCAGAAGCTTGGTCACTTCCCCACAAATCCTGTTATAGTGAACCTTGGTTATGATGAAGACTCATAGTATTTGATTAACTCCCAGTCCTATGCTCCAGTCCCAACCACTTAAATAATCTGAAATCAGTTGTCACATGCCACCCACCTGTTGCTCTTTAAATAGTACAACTTACAGTACCTCCTCTGGCCAGCACTGTCTACCTGCCTGTACTGAAGCCCAAGAATGTGAGCAGCCATAAGGCAGAGGCTCAATCCAGTTGTTGCCCTGCCTTCAAGCTGATCAAAACTGGTCAATATCTGAAATGCTGATGGATTCTAAAATTGTGTCAGAAGTTCCAGAATGATAGTAGTGCACACCCAGAGCCTAAAGATGAAGATGTGTTGACAGAGGACATAACAGCAAATTCAATCGATGCCATCAAGGCACTACATAATGGGTAAACTTTCCTTAAAAGGCAGACATGCATCTTGCACTATAGCTGCTACAGCTGAAAACTGCTGATAAGTACTGCAGAATCTTATCATATATGAAGTAAATATGTCCAAACCTCAGTTGACTCTTTTTTTAAATCCAGCCAATCAAATTAGATCTGCAAAAGCTTTTAACCTCTTTTAACCTCACAATAAAGTCAATCTAATTTAACTTAATCTACAATACTTTGTTCATGTATGATTTTACTTGCAGTACAAAATGCATGCAATGTGTGTTTTTTCTTGTTGTGTTCCTGACAGTTTTTGTGTTTTAAACCTTTTGATTGTGTCAGGCTTAAAATATGTTTCACAATTATTTTCAGCTTTAAACTTTTTCTTCACGTAGAACTTAAACAATTTTTATGGTGTTTTTTTGGCTTTAAACATTTTAATCATGTAAGATGTAGTACATTTTTTCACAACAGTTCTAAATACATTAAACCATCAGACAGCTCAACTGTTTTAAAACTAGTGCTAGGTGGAAAATGCTGACTCTGGCAAAATCCGAATCCTCCCAATATGTTTGGTAACTTTTTGCTCCTTTCTGTGAAATTTTCTGGCTGAATTGTGAAATGATACACATGAACTGCAGAATACCATTCCACGGTTTAATACATCAGTCATAGCCAAGATGGTTTTGAAAAGGTTTTTTCATGAACCTCAAACTTAGTTTCTTTTTATGACCATGTCAGTTGTGGTCTGGATAATGGTACCCCAACTGATGTCATATTGATAGATTTTAGCAAAGCATTTGACACCATACCCCATTGTACCCTGATAAACAAATTACTCCACATGGGATTTTCCCCTGTTGTGATCAGATGGGTTGAAAGGTGGTTATCAAATAGAGCACAGCATGTGAGAATCAATGGATCTTTATCAGGAGTGGGGTGTGTAGTGGGGTGCCCCAGGGCTTTGTTCTGGACCCCATATTATTTGGCATTTATGTCAGTGACATAAAGGCTGATCCAGATAATTTCCTTATGAAATTTGCTGACAACATGAAACTGGGGGGGGGGGGAGTTGATACTCTTACTAAATTCAAATCACTCACTAATGATTTGCACAATGCTGAAAGTAGGCTTTTGCAAATGGTATGTCATTTAATACAGACAAGTGTGTTGGTATACATTTTGTCAAAAAAATCCTAAATATCAATACATTTTTTTTGTGTGTGATTATTTATCCTCCTGGACCACCTCTCTGCCCCCGATAGAGCTCACATCCCATCCAGGGATCTGGCTGCCATCCATCTCGACTGGGACTGCTGGCACCCTGAAAGCTAACTCCCAACCCTCATGGATCCAGTTCAGGTGCCAGCTCCTGATGAACACTCACAGATGGCCATCAAGCCACGTGGGAGGTGCCACATTTTCCTTTGTTCTCTCCTCCTCCCCATTGCCAGAGCCGTGGGCATGCAATGATGCCAGTGGGGGTGGAGGTGCATCGTCCACATACCTCTCCCCAGGCATCTGCCCAGACTCCTCCTGATGCTGTCACCTGTGCCCTGACCCCAGCCTCCACCAGGGGCACTGGGCCTTGGGAAGGGAAACCCCCAACGGATGCTCTATCCTTCTCCTCCCCACCAACCCCAGCAATCCATGCTCATTCCTGAACATGGGTAGCCGTGCAGCTCTGAGTAAGGCGTCCAAAGCCTCAGCCCTCAGCACCACTGGGCTGGCTAATATCAATAAGTTGTAATTAATATACAAATCCAGCCATCTCTTACAGAATATGACCTTGGCATAACAATAAATTATAAACTTATGGCTTCGGATCAGTGTATGAAGATTTTAAGATTAGCCAATGGCATGATAAAACGTATCCAGCACAATTTTATTTCAAAAACTGAACAGTGCTTGATTCCTCTTTATAGGTCCTATGTAAGGCCCTAACTGGATTATGGGTCCCATTCTGGAGTCCTTACTTAAGGCGTGACATTGAGCTGATTGAAAAGTACAAAGGCGTGTCACAAAATGAAACCTAGATTATCAAGGAAGACGTACCTTGAAAGATTGAAAGATACTAGATTATTCCACTACAGACCACAAGACATAGGGAGATTTATTGTTTTTATACAAAATACACCAGTCACTAGAGTTAATGACACAGTGGGGATTGGAATTTAGTACCAGAAACACCATATTGAGATCCCATAATAAACAGATGGTAGTTCCTTGGGCTAATACAGCAAAAAGAAATCACTTTTATATGGTCTGATCTGTAAAAGTCTGGAACAGATTACCTTGTGAAATGGTTAACCAAAACAGTTTACATGGTTTTAAAAAGGGACTTGATAACCTACTATAATTTTAAGTTTGTCCCAAGCAGTGTAATTGCCCACATGGTGTGGGGGACAATCTCGATGGGCCTTCTAGCCTTCTTTTGTCCATTCCAACCTAGTAATTAGCAATACATGCAATTATTCCACAGTTCAATGAACATTTCTGCAGAATTAATTTTTGCAGTTTAGTACATGAATTCACAGTTCATGCATTAATTCAGTCATTCTAAGTTGGAATTTGATAAATGTTGCCTAAGTGCTTTCTGAAATTTTGCAGAAGTGAAATTCCAACTTGCACAGTAATTCAGCTAGTGGAATTTTATTTTTACACAGCACTATTTAAGTCCATTGAGCAGCTCAACTGTTATAAAACTATCAAACAGCTCAACTGTTATAAAACCATCAAGCAGGTTGACTATTGTAATGACAATTTTAATACAACCTAACAATGGTTCTTATGACTACATAACAAACTGAACGTTTAAGTATTTTTGTGAGTTTAACTACAGTACTTTAAAGTTTTTCTTCATGTACAACTTTAACATTAAAAAATCAAAACATTTTCAGCTTTTTTGGCAAACTGAGCATGTACTGTACAAACTGTTAAAAGAAAACTGCATCTTCATCATCCTGTCAAATTTATTTGTTTCCATGTCAACAGACAACTCTTCTTCATGTTGCTGTTAGGGATATATGTGACTGCTTTTGTTTATTTTCAATGTTCATACTAGTCCCTGTAACCGTCCTGGGGGTCTCTATTTTTTGTTACTGAAATCTCATTGCCCCTAAGAGCTGCATTAGCACATGAAAACATGATGTATCAGTACCATTTATACTCCACAGTATGCCCACGTGCTTAATAAGAGCTTAACAAAACAAGTTGCAGCAAGGTGAAACATCACATTTACCTTCAGTTAGCTTTACAGACTGGTTGTAATACAAGGAATTCCCCTTAAACTGCATTCAGTTTGTGTGTTTCCAGAGAGGTTTTTTTTAAGGATATTTGTACTTTCCGCTTAGAGATACAGGAGATTTGAAGATTTCCGGTAGACCTGTGACGCCACTGCAGAAGACCTTGAGCTGAAGAGGACCTTGGAGGAGCCAGTCTGCTAAGACTTGTAAATGCACATTATATTTTACAAAATGTATGCCACCATTACCTTATTTTATTTGCCTAGAAGTTTGAGAAACAAGTACGGTGTGTGGTATCACATAGTTCCTGGTCCTCTCTTTTTATATTCCTTACAGAATCAATGCCGAGTTTAAAACCAGAACTGTAGACCTGACCTGGCTAGAATTAATCTTTGAGAGCAGTACAGTGCCCTGTTGTATAGGAACCCAGAAGAAGTCAAAGGAATCCAGAAGATCAGTGCAAAACCCTGACACTGACCTCAAAAGCCAAATGCTGCCAGAGTTGCTGAAAGATACTAAAAGATGTCAGAACTGCTGGAGATATAGCCACTTTAATGTTAAGTGAGAATGTAATTCATTTTCTATAAAATGAAGTCTGTTTTTGGATGATGAAATCAGTAAAGTATAAAAAACAAGAACTGCTGGAGATACAGAGGCTGAGACGTGAGACCCACAGAACTGCCCAAGCTGGTGGCTGCCAGCAAGCATCTTCTCCTACTTGATGTAGCCTCACATTGTCCTGTATAACTGGTTTACACAGCTAGCTGAAGCAACACTCGCAACTCAAGTAGGAAAGAAAGAAGGAACTGAACTTCTGAGGTCATGATAAAATTATTTTATCCTTTAGAACTCAGGACCCTTAAAACTTTTAAATCTAGCTAAGATTGCTTTTACTGCTTTAATTTTGTTTTAAACTGCCTTATAATTATTGACTTGCACCTGCATTTTCTTTATCAAGCTGACTTCACATATTGCATGCACTGCAGCATTTATTCCTTTATTGTGCCATTATAGTGCTTATTTGAGGATGCTCTCGGGAACATTTACAGGTACAAACTTCAAGTTCCTGTGAATTGCATATTGCCCATATTAATAATAATTTAATAATAATAATACTTTTATTTGATATAGCGCCTTTTGAACATCAAGGCGCTGCACAATCAAGTAAAACAAAACACAATAAATACAGATAAAATCAATGGAATTCAGGGTAAGCTTTTCCCACAAAAGTCTTTAGTGTCTGCTTAAAGCACCCACAGTCCTGTACTCCCGAAGCTGACGGGTAGAGAATTCCAAGGGAAGGTGCCACAAACCCAAAGGCACGGGCACTAGATGACTTTAAGCTTACTCTTGGAATCTCCAGCAACCACTCATCAGCCAAACGGAGCTGTTGCAGAGGGGTGTAAGGAACCAGGAGCTCTTTCAAGTAGTCAGGACTCTGTCCATGTAGGGCTTTGTAAGTCAATAGACCTACCTTAAAGGTGATCTGCCACTGAATAGGCAGCCAGTGCAGGTCACACAACACCAGGGTAATATGAGTTCTCCTAGAAACCCCAGTCAACAAACGTGCTGCAGCATTCTGCACTAGCTGGAAGTGGCGGATATCAACCCCAGGAAGCCCTAGGTAAAGGGAGTTGCAGTAGTCAAGGCATGATGTTACAAAAGCGTGGACCACAACAGGCAGGTCATTGGATGGAATAAGGTGCTTGATCCTAGCAATGTTCCTAAGATGGTAAAGGCCAACTTGATGACTGCGCACCTGGTGATGAAGGTCAGGCTATCGTCAAGTACCACTCCTAGGTCACTCATCTGTTCAGAAGTGAGAATCTGAGCCCCCCCAGGACTAAACCAGAGGGGAGCTCAGTCCTCAACCCCTCTGTCCTATGACCCAGGTCCAATACCAAAACCTTAGTCTTTCCTGGGTTCAACTTTAAGCCATGGGCACTCATCCAATCTTGGATTTCTACAAGGCAGCTGTTCAGTACTGAGATAGCACTAACCTGGTCAGGGGCAAAAGACAGGTAGAGCTGGGTGTCATCAGCATAGCAGTGAAACCTCAGCCCATACCATCTTACAATGTCTCCAAGTGGCAGCATGTACACTGCAAATAACATGGGGGACAGCACTGAGCCCTGAGGAACCCCACAAGGCAGACAGAAAGTCTCGGAAGAAAAATACCCAAGACAACCTCCTGTGATCTACCAGTAAGGAAAGATGTAAATCATCTGACCACTGTCCTCAAAAGCCCACACGTGGTCCTCAAACACTCGAGCAGAACCCCATGATCCACAGTGTCAAAGGCTGATGATAAATCCAGGAGAACAAAGACAGAACAGATTCTCTGATCTCTCACCATCAGGAGATCATTGAGCACCCAAACCAGAGCAGTCTCAGTACTATGCCTCTTACGAAAACCCGATTGGAGAGGTTCATGTAGAATATGGATGGTCAAATGGTTCTCCAGTTGAGCTGCCACAACTTTCTCAATAACCTTCCCCACAAAAGGAAGATTAGAGATAGGCCTGTAGTTGCACTTGTAACCAGCAAAATCTTAGTGGCTGACATGCTTAAAATATTTAAATATCTAAATTATAAGATCTTTCAGCAGTACATATCCATAGCCCTTGCATTATGGGCTGCAGCGGAAACAACAGGCCTGCTCTGCTGGTTTTGCCTTTCACCTTATTTCACTATTTTACACGCCATAATAGGCCCTTAGCCCTTAAGCCCTTAGCTAGCCCTTATCAGTTCTCCTCTCTGAGCACGGGGCCTTTCAACTAGCTGACATGTGCATATCTGTGTGTACTTGTGGTAGGGATACAGCATCTTACTGGGGCTATAGAGATGTATCTTGAATAATCTCCATTGTGTTTTGCAGCCTGCATGTGGATGTGGTCCTTGGGCTCCAGTTTCCATAGTGCTACTGCCCAGAGCATTCAAAGCTCACTATTTACTGGAGAACTACCAGAAAACTAAAAACTTTAAAAAACCTTAATTTGTTCCTTGTATCCTATGTATATCTCTACACTGCACAACTGTCCTTAAGAAATTAAATCAGGACAGGTTTCAATTTATTTATTTAGTTATTTATACAAGTGCCCACGTGAGGCGAACTACTGCATTTCTTGGATTTTGGACTTTTGGTTTACTTGCACTTTACTTGGTATACTTGCACTTTTGCACCTCTTCCTTTAATAATAACTGGGAGAATTAATTATATTGCACTCATTATACTGTACTTTTCAAAACAACTTTATCGGCATTTAAAACTCTTGAGCTATATTTATATACTGTCTGCTGCTATTTTTCTATTTTATTATCTATTTATCTAGGACTTTAGGATTTCAACTCTGCTTTGCATTGTGAATATCATTGAAACTGCTAGTAATATTTGTTCACTAGAACTGCATATAATGAAAAATTGGGATTCCACTTTATAGATTTATAGAATTGTATTGAATCTGTATCCAAGACTTGTTAAACTCTAAGATTTAAAGGTTCACGTCCTTCTTATTATAATCATACAATTAATGCACAATTAACATATCATTGATTAATCAATTTATTCATTTAACTATTAAGCTATTTAGTTATTAAGCTAGGCATTAACAAATTCCACTATAAAACAGCTGATAGTTTTTTCATAAATCAAACTCCCAATAAGACATTAAAATCCACATATTTAATTTACAACTGGAATCAATAGCTATGGGATAAGATCTATAGGCCACAATGGTCTCCACTAGAAGTGGTAAAAATAGTTTTCCTATAATGATTTCTGATTCTGTATACACCACCCCAAAGAAAAGGAAAACATCTAGAACACTTAGAAATAAAACCCATGAAACAGCTGAGAATACAGAAAATCCAACATGAATATAAAAGGCCCTGAGGACAAGAATCAAAATAAACAAACAAAATGACAGAATATTTACAAGGGCACAACCCTGCTCCAATAGAGCTTTCATTACCAATACCGCATACACAGGTGAATTAGGCCAAATTTACTGATGCTCACCAAATCAAGGAAAACTTTTTATTTATTAAGATCTTGGAATACACCAGTGAGCGGATGCTCATTTATAGAGTTCCACATCAGTTGAACAGAAAACAGTAGGGTACAACAGATAAGGCATTTACATAGTTGGTACATAAAGTTACAATAATGTTCACATGGCTGAAACAGCTGAGGCATTGTAGAATGTATGCCAGTGTCTGGAAGTTAGGTCACCCTGCAAACGTGGACACCTAGTGAACAGCAGATGGAGAAGACATGGAGAGGACAGAGAGAGGGAGGGGAGTGGGGAGGTGTGCCCTGTAATGGGGGAGGATTGGTGGTGTTGCACAAGGCTGGGGCAAGGTGGAGATCAGTGAAGTGCTGAGGTTGGGTTGTACCAACTGGGACTGTAGGTGGAGAGGCTAAGTGCTACAGGAGACTACTGATAGAAGGGCGGAGCTAAAGGCAGCAAACACAGCTGTCATCAGCAGTGAGGTGCTGATGAAGTTTGCATTTGAAGGAACCAATAGTTGCAACACCAGTGATGTCTGAAGAAAGAGAGTTAGTCCGGGGGCATGGTAGAAGAACACATGTTGGGCAAAGGCAATGTGGCATCTAGATACATTGAAGCTTTGACTGATAGAACTTCTGGTCTATTGAGTACTCATGTGCAGGGTTAGTAGGTTCTGGACCCCTATTGGTAGTAGATTTAGCAAGACATTTTTGGTGAAGAGGCAAGCTTGGTATCTAATTCTTCCCCTCAGTTGGAGCCATCCTGCCTGGGCATAGAGATCACAGATATGCATTAGTCATGCAGCACCTGTGAGAAGGTGGAAGCCTTATTTAATGTGAGAGAGAGATGTGGGTGAGGCCTGTGTAAGTTGCCGACCCATAGATAGCCAGGCTATAGTCAATGAAGGAGGCATCTGAACTGTTGATGGGCAGGTTCAGGTCTTCATTTTTTAGGCTGTGCTTGTGATGGTAGAGTATCCCAATTCTTGTATTGATTGCCCTTGCTGTATTGTCTATATGTTGGGCATAGGACAGGGTGGAGTGCTGAACGAGTTCCAGAGTGTCACCACTGTCATTCATGATAGACGGGGGAATGTCTTGTGTTTGCTTAGGGAGCTGGAGTACAACATGGTCAATTTTTTTTATAGTTAACCAGTCTACGCTTCTTAAACCATTTTTTGGTGGATGAAAACCATCTTTGGAAGTCTGCCTCTAGATGCTCAGAGTGAGGATTGCTGGTGAATATGATTGCATCATTAGCTTAAAGGAGCATAGAACTAGGGCAGGAGTCCAAGAGTTCATTTAGGAATAAAATGAAAAGTAGAGGTCCCAGGATTGACCCTTGTGGGACCCCTGAATGGACTGGTCTGCTAACAGAGATGACGTCCCTAATCCTGACCTGCTGAGAGTGGTTGTGTAGGTAGCTGTTGAACCATTTCATAGTTTCTGGAAGAGCCCAGTATCAGTTAGCTGTTCAAGGAGGAGTGCATGGTGTGCCATATCAAATGCTTTTGATAGGTTGATGAATATGGCCCCAACCAGATGGCCTTGATCTAATGCATGATGGATGAAGCCCATGAATTCCAGTAATGTCATGATGGTACTGTGCCCAGACTTAAACCTGTGTTGTTCAGGACATAGGAGTTGGTATAAGTTCAGATAATCAACAAGCTGATCTGCCACAATCTGCTCAAGGGCTTTGGAGAGTTGAGGGAGTATGAAGATGGGTCTGTAGTTATTGTGCAAAGCCTGGTCCCCACTTTTGTGCACTGGGGTTACTGTCACAGATTTCCACCATTGGGGGAACTGTGAATGGCAGAGGGACAGGTTGATTATTTTAGTCAATGAGCCAAGGATTTCCTCCAGGGTCAGGTTAACAAATTTATAGTCCAGGGTGTCCCTGCTTTGTCTTCATTTTCCCAGTGCCTTTTCCAGATATTTTCTGGCTTCAGTCCCAGAGACTTCTTTGAAGTAGAACAACGGGTAGTCAGTAAATAGTGCTTGTTTTCCTTTGAGATTTTCTGGGTGGGGTGCTTGAAATAGTTCACTGGGAGCACACTACATAGGTCTGTGAATGCATTGTTCAGTGAGTTAGCTATGTGAAGAGGGTCCAAGGACAGTATGCCATCAACCATGAGCATTGTGGAGCAGTTTTGGGGTCCTTACCAGTCATGTCATTGAGGGTGGCCCAGAATGATTTGCAGCTTTTCCTTGAGCTGGAGGGGGCTTCTTTACAGAATGTACTTCTAATGAGCCGAATAACTTTTGTGCACTCATTTCTGGCTTTTTGATATTGTTGGGTGTTAGCTGGGGTACCATTCACTTGTGCCTTTTGCCATAGATGATCACTTGCATTTAGTTGATGTAAAAGGTCCAGAGTAATCCAGGGGTTGCATGGTCCACTTATTTTTCTTGTTTTCACAGGGGCGTGCTTATCACAGACAGCACTGAATTTTGTTATGAAGAGGTCAAGGGCTACATCCACATCCTTGGCTTCATAGAGGTCAGTCCAGTCTAGGTATTGTAGGTCCACTTTTGTTGTGCCAGGTGCCCTTTAGAAACACAGTTAATTATATTTCTGGAAGAAAGGTTACAATAATTGTTGGTCCAGGTGCACTTAATGGGAGTGGTCACTCAATGAATCAGGAGGACAGGGGTAATGGTGTATGAGCAGGTCAGTTAGAGAGTGCCCAGTCAAGTAGAGTGCTGGTCCCTGTTTTGTAATTGACTCTTGTTGGTGTCTTGATGATTTTGGAGAAGTGGATGGCTGACAGGGCATCCTTGACGAGAGGCAGCAGCAGAGGACAGCTGGTTGATGTTGAAATCTACTAGCAACACAGTTTCAGTATTTAGGCTCAGAGTACTAATATAGTCCATAAGGTTGCAGGTGCCAGCCATGGTTAGTTTAAGCATAATGCAGACTGACAGTAGCATAAGTGCCCTGTTGTGTGCTCCCAGTTGTAGTTTGATGGCCAGTAATTGCATGTTGTCACTGCAACTGGGGAGGGGTAGGACATGCCCCTGAAGAGAATCCTTAATGTATATGACACAACCACCACCTCTTTTTGAGAGGCAGTCCTGCCTGAACAAATTGTACCCAGCTAGTATGATGGCAACATCCAGTATCTTGGGTGACAGCCATGATTCTACTACAGAAAGAATGTTGGGGTTATGAAGAGTAACCCTCACCTTCAGGTTGTCCATCTTGAGAAGTAAGCTGAAGATGTTTATTGAGGTGAGAGTTAGTCCTCCTGGCTTATATGGCAGTGTTCTGGTTATGTGGTGGACCAGGGTTTGGGTATACATTGCCTGAAAGTAGGAGGAGTAGTAGTAGCAGCACATGAATAAGGTGATCCAGTAAAAGTTTATTATTTTGTGACCACTTCTTTTGCTGGGTTCTCATCCTTTTGTGGTACTAAAGTGGGAAAAAAATCCAGGGAGGAGTGGTACCACAGAGGGATCATTTGGATGGTAACACTGAGACCAGGTCCTGTGAAGCCCAAGCTGGGTGTTGCTTTTGGCCCCATGACAAGGGAAGATGATGGTAACATACACATTTAGGAATGACATATGGTGGTTATGTTGAGTAGTATGAGGGGGATGTATTCCAAAGGGGTCCCATTGGGGAAATTAGAGTGAGCAGGATGATGCTCCATAGGGTCCTAATGGTCATAAGGGACATTGTAATGCACATAGAGTTCATAGGCAGGAAATTTAGTAGAGGATTGAGGCAGTGAGTAAGATTTAGTTCCACTTGTTGGTGTATGTTGGGTGGCCCTTGGTTGTTTGCAGGACTGCAATTCACAGCATTGTGCTCGAGTTGCTGAACTCCCTCTAGTGGCAGAGGTGTATAAGGTGCCAATGGGGAAGCAGGCACTTAGTAAATTTTGAGAATGGTCATGTGACCACTGGACAGTATATAAAAAAGTGTTCAGATAGGATGGGTGGGTGGGGAGTCAGCATGCAGCACAGGAGTGAATAAATCGAAGAGCAGAGGTACTCCTTTAGTGGGGATTGCCAAATTAGGGCTTCCCCAGGAGCTTGCGGGTGGTGGTGACAGAAGCAGAGAGCAGCCACAGTGCAGAAGTGCCCAATCGGTTTTTTGGAGCTTGAAGAGTCCTGGAAGGGGGAGGCAGGTCAAGTCTTCCCTTGGTGCTTGCAGTCAGCGATGGTAGCAGAGGAAAGCTGCACTGCAGGAGTTCATTTAGTGGTCTTACCAGATCTGGGAGGAAGGAAAAGAAGGAGTTAAATAGCTGAAATCAGTAGGGTGCTGGAAGCAGCTGGGTGGGGCTAGCTGCAGCCAGCCAGCAGGGGTCTGGAGATTGAGAACAATAGTGGAATTAGGCTAAGTGGTGTGAGGTCTGGAAATCAAGTGCAGGGAGGAGATTGAGAAAGGGCTGGGTTTCAGTCAGCACCGCTTTCCCTAGGCTAAGGCATGATTAGTTTGGGAGTAGGCAGAGTGAGAAGAGGATCAGGCTGGGAATAAGAGGAGAAATACAGACACAGAAAGCAGTTAACAGTTAAGAATAAAGTGCCAAGTGGCTGCCGGTGGGTGAGTACTTTAGCACAGAGTCTATTTGCTTAAAGCCTTAGTAATACAAAATAAGCACTGAGCGGCTGCTGCAGGGCTAAATACCTTTTAAACAGTGACTTTTTTAGTTTTAAAACAACAGTTTTTGCATAACTAGGTTAACAGGCTAACATTTCAAGCAATGTTGGCAGTAAATTAAATTCAAAAGTTATTTGTAGAGCAATCAGCATTAGAGCTTGGTGAGTATAGTTTTGGGACCAATCAGGGGCAGCAGAAGAGCCAAGGACCAATCAGGTTAGTCCTGGGAGATTAACTGGCCAATCAGTGGTCCCAGGCAGGAAGCGACTGAATGTCCAGAAATTCAAAAATGTGCTGAGAGGGTCTTTACCTGGGTTCAAAGAGCAGAGGTAGTCCTTCAGCAGGGATAGCTGAATCAGGGCTTCCCCTGGAGCTTGTAGGTGGTGGCAGAAGCAGAGAGCAGCCACAGTGCAGGAGCACCTGACCAGCTTTCTGGAGCTTGAGGGGCCCTGGAAGGGGAAGCTGAGTCAAGGCTTTCCTTGGTGCTTGCAGATAGTGGCAGTAGTGGAGGAAAGGTACACTCCAGGAGTGCCCCTAGTGGGCCTACCAGGTCTGGGTTTGAAAAGCAGAGGTAGTTCTTCAGTGGGGATATCCGAATCAGGGCTTCCCCGGGAGCTTACGGGTGGTGGCAGCAAAAATGGAAAGCAGCTGCACTGCAGGAGTGCCCAACCAGCTTTCTGGAGCTTGAGGAGTCCTGGAAGGGGAGCCGGGTCAAGGCTTCCCTCGGTGCTTGCAGTTGGTGGCAGTAGCAGAAGAAAGTCACAACACAGGAGTGCCCTTAGCAGGCCTACCAAAAAATTCCATTGACAAAAAAAGATATGGGCCCAAAAACAAAACCTGAGTCTCATAGGCATACATTTATGCACCCTGATTAAAGTCCCTATATTATATCAGGATTTGGATTTTAGATCTAACTCGGACAAACTAATGAATATGCAAAATGAACAAACTGTGTTAAGGAACATAACAGAAACAATTGAGAACTATGAGATACAACAGCTAAATGAATGGAAATGTAAAACCATCTTAATGTTTGGATGGGGAAATATCCAAAGTGCTTCAATTAGTGAAATTAAAACAGAAATAACAACATTTCTTTCCACTGCTTAAAATTACCTGTCACGAACAGTTGAATTGACAGGCTAAAAATTTATAAACCAGAAATCACAACCTCCTGGATCGATCTTACATTTAAGAATTTTATGTGGCCAGCAGCTATTCTCAAAAAGCAAGCACACTGGATATGTTTGGCATACATATAGTATCCATGGAGGCTTTGAAACATCCACCTTCCCAAACAAATGTGTGGAAAGGAAACCAGTATTAGTAAGACAAGAAAAAAAAACAGACCTTGAATATAATAGCGACTCCCTTTCGCCCCATCCTTCAAACTTAAGATGACTACAGGGTAGAACTTTGATCCCAAAGCAACCTTTTAGGTACTTTGAATCTGACATCAATATCTTATCCTGGAACATTGAAGACAAAGTAGCAGATCCTGAAATGAAAACATTTCTTAGTAATTATAAGATAATCCACCTCCAAGAGACCTGGTCTCATTTTTTTCTCTTCTTTGCAGCTTCCAGGATACTCATTATATGAAACTACAGCTTACAAGCAACAAAAGCATGGACGATCCATGACCGGTTTACTTACCTATGTTAAAACCTCTTTAGATCTTAGAATCAAAAAATCTGATGTTAGTTTGAAAACTGTACTAACCCTGGAATTAGAAAAAGGGCAGTAAAAAATGATTTTAATAAACATATACTTACCAACTCAGAATAGAAAAATACCTGACACCTTAAATAACACGCTTGCCCACATTGAACAAGTAGTTGAACAAAATAATACAAACTTAGTATTAATTGTGGGTAATTTCAACGCAAGAGTTGCAGAAGGAAAATTTCCTAAAGATAACTATGTGGAAATGCAGCCAGTATTTCAGTGATGAACCATAAAGCACAATATAATAGAACTTCAGCTGCCAAAATACTGAACTCCAGAGGAAAAGAACTGTACAAGTTCATGCTGGAACACAACATGTATTTAATTAATGGGAGATTAGCTGGTGACAAAGAAGGTGCATTTACTGTACATACATGTGACATCAAGGCTCATCTGTAATAGACCTTGTATGGGTCAATACAGAGGCACTTAAAAAATGTGTTGATTCAAAAGCATTAGAATAAGCAGACTCCTCTCATTTTTTAGTCCACACTTTTGAATGCTCTAAAAATGAATCAGAGGAATCAATAATATTGATACTAATAATGAAGGGCACATAGAAATTATTAATCAAAAAGAATTTGTTGGAAAGTTAATAATATATACAATTTTTCAGAAATATTTTCCTCAGAACCACCTGATATATGTAGATTAGGAATCCTGACTCCTGAAGAATCAAAACAAGCAATGGAAAATTGGGAAAAAATAAATGATTTGATTAGGCCTCATTCCTGGACCTCAAGTATTCATAAGAAAAACCCACAAACTTGGTGTAATCATTTGCAGAACAGAAAAACATTAATTATCCAAACTAGTAAGAGAAGCCAAGGAAAATAGAACTAAAGCTAATCTCAAAACCTTTAAAAGAAGCAAGGAAAAAATATAAGAAAACATTACAAGAGGAACGAAATAAACATAATAAGATAATGTGGGAAAAACTAAGTAAAACAGTTGTTAAAAAAGACATAAAAATATTTTGGACTTTTATCTCTTCAGGTCTCAGGATGTACACTAATAAACTTACAGCTTCTATACCTCCAAAAGTTTGGGAAAATTATTACAAACTACTTTATTTCTCTGAGCAAGAATTACACAGGATTAAAAAGATCAGTAGAACAGAAGTAACAACAAACTTGCCACAGCCCATATTTTTGCTGCAAATGAAATACAATATGCAGTTTTGTCAATAACCTCCAACAAAGCTCCTGAACCGGACCTTATAATAGGGACATTTATAAAACATTCCATGATTGGTGGACCCCTATATTTACTATAATATTTAACCTATTTCTCCAGGATGCACAATTCCTGACAGCTGGAAAGACAGTACAATTTTCCTGTCTACAAAAAGGGAATCCTCTGGATCCTGGTATGTACCAGGCCCATAAGCCTGATTGATGTATCCTTGAAAACATTTGCAAAAATAATACAAATTAGACTTAATGATTGGTTGTACAAAGAACATATTATAATTAATCTACAAAATAGATTTAGATCAGGACGGTCAACTATCCAGCACTGTTACGTGCTCTAACACTTAATCTGGAAATACGTTAAATTAAGAACAATAAGCTTTTTTGTTGCCTTGTTGGCCTGTCTTCTGCTTTTGATAGCATTAGTAGAGCCATCCTTTGGCAAAAATTAGAAGAACTTAAAATAGATTATGTACTACTGGATATATTAATTAGGCCTCATTAAAACACCTGGATTAAAGTTCAATATAACCATCAGGGGGATACCACTGATAACATTTCCACCAATCTAGGAGTTAGGCAAGGCTGCATATTAGCTCCCACTTTATTTAACATCTACATAAATTCATTAATTTAAGCTATGGGAGATTTGAATTTTCATTTGCCAACAGTATTTGACCAAAAATACCTTGTTTTGCATGCAAGGATGATATTGTCCTCGTTTCAATTTCTAAACTAGGCCTACAACAAAAGCTAAATCACTTTTCAGAGTTGTGCAACAAGCATTGCCTGGTTATCAATAAAGACAAAACCAAAGTGGTTATATTTGGTAATCATTCAAAATCAGTTCCTAGAATCACCATCAATAACTTTAAAATAGAAACTGTCAAATATTATGACTACTTTAGGTGTTAGATTCTCTGAGAATCTAAAGTGGAAAAACACATTGACTCAATATGGACCAAAACAATGATGACAGCTAATGCTTTAAAAATATTCAACACAAAATTAGGGAAAAACACTGTAAGAGGATATATTAGGGTGGCGAATGCTAAAGTCAATGCCAGCATTTTATATGCCTCAGAGATCTGGGCAATAGAAAATCTAAACACCCTAGAGAAAATCATGAATAAAATATATAGAAACATTTTAGTGATCCCTCAGCCAGTTCCAGCCAAGATCCTAAGGCTGGAATTAGGACAATATTCATTACAAACTATGGCCATTGAAAGACAACTATTATTTCTAATGACCCTATTAGAATCACCTGAGTCATCTATATCTGGATGCTGTATAGATTTTACATTTCCATCCATTTTCAAAATTAAGACTCGTTCATTTCCTTTGGGACTGGCCTATCTCATAGGGGAGTCTGATTTGTATCCCGATACAAATTAAAGAAATAATAAAAACCAGAACTAGGGACGTAACTGTAGCAAAAGATCAAGAAAGATTAAATAGCTTGAAACTCTTCCGTTGGTACAAGCAAGTGAAGCAAACACATCTTTGAATCATATCTATTTTATATGATTAAACCAAAACAAAGAGGATTAATAACTAGGTTCTGACTTGAACTTTATAAAGCCAACTATATTTATTTCCAACAAAAAAGACCAGAGGTGGACACTCAGTTTTGCAAATGTGGCTGTAAGTTGGAGGACGATCTCAAACATATAACATTAATATGCCCTCTTTATGCACAAAACTGGAATTACTGGCTGGGTGAGATTTTGGATTCCCTTGGTCTCCCTCCCTCTTAATTGATTACTACACTGTTCACATCTCAGGATGTACAACTACACAGATTGACTAATATTCTAGCAACAACACATCTGTAATAGACAACTGTGCAATTAATAACGTCCAATGTATTAAAATGAATAATTCAGGCACCTTCTTTGAAACCATTATAAATAACTAACCCAAACTTTGAGATGTGTACATATGATACCTTATAACAAGATGCAATATATTTTATTGTACAATGAAATTGCAAAATTGCACATTTTATGAACTTTAGATGTATTGTTTTAAAAATATCTTTGTCGTGTCTTTTAATTTTAACCTTTGTAATGGGTTAATTGTTGAACAAATAAAACATGTTGTACTTGTAATTGCTTAGAGATACATGGTATAAATGGTTGCTGTGACATTATGTTCTCATATGCTAATTCAGCTCTCATGGAGAATGATATTTCAACAACCATAAAATGGAGACCCCAGGGCAGTCACAGGGGACTAGCATGAACATGTTAGGTATTAGAGCCAATGATTACACTGGAAATGAGGAATTGCATGCCAAAAAGCAATATTTTATTGAACTAACACAACATACTGCATTAGCCCCAGCAGACCAACTTATAAGGTAACAGTAATGGCCAATTACCTTCCCTTGGGAGACAAACCAGACAAGTGTGAAAGCATCAGCACTTTATTTCAGGGTTCGCAGCTTCTTACCCTCTACCTCTCACAATTCATGTTATATACACTTTCCACTAGCTGATATCTTTACAGAACTCAGCATATGTCCATCCAATGTAATCTTATTCTGGGAATATTATTGTATTTTTCCAGTCTGAGACTGATGTTTTACACACATTGTTTTAGCTATCTCTAATTTTGTTAATGCTCAGCATTTTGTACAAGCTGTACTGTACACAGTGTACTAGCTACCAACTCTATTTTTGAAATATCAAGGACATTAGCACAGAAAAGCAGAAAGCCTTAAAACTGAAATAATCTCATTAACCCTTTCCCCTTCTCCTGCCAGCACTTTACAATAATTTTCATTATACCAAATTGTCATATTCCTATAGTCCTCCCACTTGATGCTTACAAAGCAGATGAATCACCATCCAAACATGATAACCCGAGATCCAGTGGCTCAATATGGTTCAACCAATCAGACCATAAGCAGCACATTAAATATGAATTTTATATACTGTCTATATCCTTCACTTGCTGGCATAGTTGCCTACAATAACAATGTGATCTGTTGTATAGCGTAAAAATTTAACTATTGGTGATATTGAGCTAAATTGTGCAAAGAACTGTAATAATATTTAAAAAAATTAAGACAGCTTGAAATATTACAAATGCCTTAAAAGTAAGTTCTAGTCATGTGTTGGAGAGAACCAAGTCCAAGTTGTCATCATTTAGCAACTCATCTAGTACCTGTCTTGCTTCATGAAAACTATTAATGATCATAATCATGTGATGGTCCTTACGATCAAGAAAGGATTTTAAATTTAAAGACAGTTTAGCTATGGGGAACATCAAAGACAGGTACATGTGTTTCAAGATTGGTAAAGGATGGGACAATCCAAAGAGTGGGTTCCTTGCACAGGGGCACAGGAGTGATGACAGTGGTACCTAAAAGGGTTTTATAGGTAGGAGTAAGAGAAGTTAGCATATGGGTTGGGCACTGCTGAGAGCGTGTAGGAAAAAGTTGTTGTTAGTAACCATGCAATACCATCCTCCCATATTACGTGTGACCATTGCTTGCAGTGCCTTCCATCTGATAAGGTGCACTAGGCAACTGAAGCCGTTGGATGTCCATGGACCCTCAGTTGCTGGTACGGGCTGGCCAGTATTATTAGGGTATCCACATATGGGTGTGATAATATCAAACACATCAAGATATTGGTAAGCTCTGATGTCACTGTAGGCCAGCAGTTCTCAAACCTTGTCATAGTGAGCCTCCCCTAAGCTATGGAAGAGATCTTGAGCCTCCCCCAAAATACTGAAATATTTTTGGGCCTCCCCATAGAAAAATAGCCTACTTTTCACAGTACATCAGGAATAAATTATTTGAGTAGCTGGCTCTCATGTTATTAAGCTTATTGTAGCCCCCAAACAGGACAACCTAGTTGCTCCAATATTTTGACTCTCAAATCATTGTTACCTCTTACTGCCATATCTTCATGGGTCAGATGGCTTTTTCTGTTTCCCCTCTAACTTGAATAACCTTCCTGTCGATCTCTGCCTCTCCCCCTCTCACCCTTCTCTTAAACAACTTCTCAGGGATAATTTTGCTCCCTCCTGCTCTTATTCCTAGTACCTGTATGGTTAACTCTTGTATTTGGACAGTTCTGCTGCCAGTCGAATTGACCAGTTGTTCCTTGCATTGTTAGTTAATTGTTCTTAATTTGTGTGCACTTTTAATTTATTTTGTATTGATTGTTTCGTAATTACATTTTGGATTGTATTCTCTCACTACCCTTCCCTGGGTACACCTGAAATAAGCCATGGCTCAGTGTACAGTGCCTTCCCTGGTCACAAACTTGTGAATAAATACATAAATTCACCTACTGTTATCCTCTTTCAGTTTGCCTTAACCCTTCACACAAAATCTATAAAGTTCAAAATTTAAATACAATACTTTTTTAAGGATTGCTTGAGCCTCCCCTGGAACAGGCTGGGGCCTCCCCAGGGAGGCTAGCCTCACCATTTGAGAAACCCTGCTGTAGGCTATATAAGGGGTTACTCATTGGTTTAACTTTCGATGGTACACCACCATGCTAGGAAGGTTGACCCTTTCCTTGTAAATGTCTCCTTCTAAGTGACCAACCAAGTAAGTGAATATAGGATAACCTGTCAAATATAGTTATAGTTTTATCAAATAGTGGAAGCGATAAAGGGAAGCTAAACATGGTATCAGGCAGTGTACAACTTCCTGCTTGCAAACATGTTCCATTGATTACTGCAGGATGGGGTTGGGATTCCACATTCCTAACAATACTCAACGGTAAATGAGCACACATTTCCAAACACTCCCAGCTACCCTGACAATTTGGACAATACCATCTTTGCAGGTGACTGACTAGTAAAAAATCAGGTACCCCTCTTTTATCAATATCCCCCAATAGCCTGGTAATAGTAGTAAAGACATATGTTCTGTAAGCAGAACAAATAATTTCATGTCCTGACTTTTTGGACTTAACTTTCTCATTATTGACCTCTAAGAGTTCATTAATTTAACTTGAGTTTCTTGAAACAGTTTAGCGATACCATACATACTGTAAATAGTACATTTGTCTTCTTTTGGTGCTAGGCCATCAATCCCATAAATCATAGGTTTGGTAACCTTAACTGCATTTAGATGTTCAAAATAATGCATATGCCTCTTTATGGTCTCCATGTCAGCCCTGTTTCATATGGACAAATGAGATGCAAATAGGCTTGAGATGGTACTAGTAAGTCCTTCCAGGTCTTAAATCTGTCTGGTATGAAAGACTCCATCTTGGGGTCTCCTTTCTTGTGTAGCTTGGGCTGTAGCATGATATGAAGCTAACATATCTGAAAACAAAGCATTGTGTAATAAAGAAATATTAGTAGAAGCACAAGAATGACTATGTTCAGACATGTCCCAAATGAGAAAATTAAAAATCATAAGAATATTTCCCCATACAGAACTTCAGCAACTAAACTAAAGCAAACAAGTATATCCCCAACAGCTACAGGAAAAGTGTTTTCTGTTGATATGGAAACAAATAAAATTTACTAGATATGAGGGTGTAGTTTTCCTTTAAACATCACTGCAACCCTAACTATAAAGTGCCTTGATTGTCTATATTCATTACAGAATTATTATTTTAATATGTTGTTTGGATTCAATGAACAGAAAAGGAGGGAAATGTGTCATTAGAGTAGTTTCACTGCTAGCACCCATCCTCCTCCTCCTCCCCAGATACTAGCATTATGACCCAAGGCCAAGCTACAGGTGTGGGATCATGCTCTATGGGTTTGCTGCTTCAGCCAACAGGTATGGGACTATGCTCAAAAGGTCTACTGTTTCAAGTTTCAGGTCTCATTCTCTGCCCCACAAATCTGCTGCTCTATGTAGGTCCTGCAGGATCAGTCCTTAATGTCTAAGTGTAGATCTCCTGATCCCCAAGAGCCTTATGCTAAATATCTCAGTGTAGAGTTCTTGGAGATCACTGGCATAACTTTTTCCTGCAGGACCCTTCAAGCTCTGTGCAAATCACAAAATTACTCATAACTTTCTTCACACAGATGATCACTCATGCCTATCTTTGTGCAGGGCCCCACATCTGTAGCTTGAAACAACAGACCTGTAGGGCATTTTCCCAGATCTGTGTCTAGGTCCTAGGTAATATGACTAGAGGTTGCTTTCCCTGTTACTATTACTGACCCCCACCACTCTCATAGGATCCCTCTTCTCCCTTCCCCCTTGCTGACTACTTTACACCCAGCCGCTTGGACCCTTTGTGTCCACTCAGGAAGAGACACAGCAGCCAACACCTTCCTGGCCCTGCCATGGAGAAACTCTAATTTGTCATTCACTTTAGCCAGTTCCATTGAAAGTGTTGTAGACTTGTTGCATGCTGGCAATATACCTTCTTCTACTGCACCTCTCTGAAGGTGGCCTGTCCAGAGTCATTGCCACACACTAGACTCCCCTTCCCACCCACTCCCTCCTTTATTCCTATTCTCTCCTTTATGTACCTTTGGAGATTTTGCTTGCTACTGCTCTGTTATTTCCCACCAGCTTTTGGTTGCAGATTCTCCTCAGGATTTAGTAAGCTGTTTCCCCAGTTACGCAAACAGTTCTGTTTGCCCTTAGCCCTCACCTTGAAACACCCTTGTAACACTGTACTCCAGATACAGTTTGCCTAGGATGATTACAATTTAGGATATTTGACTTTGAATTACAGCAGTCTCCGCAGCCTCTTAGTCACCCTCTTTATATCCAGGTTGGCCCAGAAATTCCCCACAACATGCTTTGACTTTTTCTGCCTTACACACAACAGCTAGCAGTATAGACCTGTATGGGACTTACTCAGAGGAAGACTGAAAAATTTCTTTCTGTAGTTTAATAAGCAATAACACACAATGGGTGTGCATTGAGCAGGTATTACTGCATGCCCATGGGTGTAGTGAGGCATAAGACCGCAGATGGAGTGTCTTCAGCCCCTGGAAGTGCAGCAATACCTGTTCAATGCACATCAAGGAGTGTCTTATTGTGCTTATAAAATGGGTTACTTTTTCTAAAATCAATATTGTATGTTAAAAAACACTTTTTAGATATGAAAAAACTTAAATAATTTACTATATTTATTGTAAAATAGTCCCTCCACCTTTATATTTTGGGAATGCATTAGGACATGTGTCCCTTGCTGGGATCTGTTGTTAACAAACATGGCCCCCACCTATCCCCCACCACACTGAGCCTATGGTCATACTCCTACCCCCTTACTTAGTTGTTTTAAAAAGAAGAAGCAACAGCTTTGTAGTGAGAGGGGCTCTAGGATAGACTGGCTGAACTTCTGCAGTGTCCTTCTCCTTCATTGAGCATGCAGCAGTACTCTGATGTTTTCTTGTCCCACACAACAATGACTGACAGGGAAACATCAGTTTAACGTTTCACTCTTTGAAATAATGGTTCCGCCTGTTAATTTTTCTCCTTCCACCTGCCCACTTGTCAGGTTTACTTGCTCCCCTTCACAGTTCAATTCATCACACACTGCACCACTCATGGGGTATGCTTAATTTGGGGCTTAATTCCAATGGAAGATACAGGCCAGAAAGGAGCCCATGGCTTGATACAGTACAGATAATAATATGAAAAAAAACAAATACAGAAACATATGCAGTGAGTTGTGCACAGTGAGTATGCTGCCTACCTACTGTACATTCAGATGACTGAGCAAATAACCTGAGCGAGTGACCAAGTGTGTGTGTGTGTGGGGGGAGGAAAGAAACAACTGCTCACAGAACAAGTGGGATAACATAATTATAAAAAATGTACATTTTCTAAACAAATATGAATGGATTTTTTTCTTTTGTTTTGCTTGACTGCACTGGAGTGGATTTTTACTTACAGGGAGTGAGAAAGTGAGTTATCTTAAGTGATCGGGCAAGTGGTGGGCAGCAGGGTTGGGGGAGACCAAGAAAAACTGTCAGCTTGCAGAGCAGGGAAAGATCAACACTGAAACTTGGTTGGGAAATTGATGGCACCTCATTCTGAGACACAACCTTTTTTTCTTTGAAGATTATTATACATGCATTGAAGAGAAAGTGGGGGAGCTAGGCTTTCTGCAGGTGAGGTCCGATATCAGGAAGAGAAAGAGTGAGTGGCTGACAGAGCATGAACGATCTACCTAGATGGTCCAGTAAATGCATGTATCCACAAAAAAACTGATAAAGAAGGTCTTTTTTTCTAACACGTGTGTTTTTGGCTAAAAAGGGGAAAGAAGTTAAGAGTGAGTGATACCACAATTTCCCTGATCAGCCTGCAAGTCCAGGATGAGCCACATTACCAAGGAAAAAAAAGGCTGCATTTCAAAAGACAAGTGTTCCAACAGCACTGTCATATTTTTGTTCAGTGCAGTCCTGCTTTTGAGCACTAGTTTTTACCTGTGCATCCAACAGATTTCACAGGTAAGAACCAATCAAAATGCAGGATTTTCTCTCCCCATTTTATGATACATTAATCCACCATTTGTGCATTCATTTTGCAGTTCAGTGAGTCACTAAACTGTGGCATGAATGCATGGATTGCAGACTAATGTATTATGCTGTGGAAAGAAATTCTGCAGAACTGATCACTGAACTGCAGACTGATTACATGTATTGCAGACTGATGTATTGAACTGTGGAATAAAATTCCTCAGATTAAGAACTGTTATTCTACAGTTCATAAGTCTTATTCCACAATTCAGCCAGAACACTTGTGAAATATGCTGAAATTCACTAAACACATTCAAATGTTTTACATTTCTCCAATCTCAGAACTTTGGAAAATTCTGCAAAATATCCACAAATTTGGAGTACGCTGATTCCACCCAGCTCTAGTCAGTGCTCTTCCATTACCTGTTCAGTGTAAATACATGTGAAGAAAAGGGTTTTTGGGACCTGCGAAGTTAGCTCAGTTACAGGAGTTCCATGGGTTTCATTATTAGTATGTTGACTACCTTTGTCACCAAAAAATATAAGCTTCAACTAGTTTTTGAATGTGATACACTTCTAAACTAGATTTCAAAAACAGATGGGTATGAGCTGGCCCAGCAGTGTGGAGGGCTGAGGCATCATGCCTTACCTCCTGCCATGCCGGCGACCCATGTTCATGGTGCGAGCAGGCTGCTGAGGGTCGGCTGGGGAGGGAGAGGATCAAACATCCTGAGAATAGCTCTCCTCTCTTGGGGAGGGGCTGGGACAGAGTTTGTTGCATGCCTGACTCCTAGTGGAGGCTGGTGGTTGGCACCGGTGGCTCACACACAGGTGGGTGGTTACGAGGCAGTTACATGGTGTGTCACATGTGGGGACGCGTGTGGCTCAGCCATTGGCGTCATTGCACATTGCTGTGCTGCTCTGGAGGGGGGGGAGAAAATGGAAAATGGCCCCTCAGCAGGATGATTGCTGGACACTTCAGGCCCCGCTCCAGTGAAAGGCCTCAGCACCCCCATACTGGATTCATTCCAGAGGGTTGAGGGATCCCCACCACCCCACCACAGGGTGCAAGCTGTGGAGGAAAGCAAAGGGGTAAAGCTGTGAGCAGAAGACAGGGCAGGGCACTCTGGCAGGAGGACACACCATAGGGGATGAGGCAATAAATAGATTAACAACAAAAAAAATAGAGATGGGTAAAAGCTGGCCCACCAACACAGTGGTAGCACTGCTGCTCATGATACCAGTGACCCAGATTTGGGAATGAGCACAGTTCATCAGTGGCCAGGTGGGGGGGAGGAGGACCGAGAATCCCAGAGGATGCTTGCCTCCTCTGGGGAGGGAGGGCTGCCAGCTCCGGTGCATCACTGCCACCTGGGCAACCACAGCTGACAGTGCACTTGAAAGAGGGAAAATGCTTGCTTATGATGCACACCACATTTGTAAGCATGCTTGCATCACTCCCCATGCCAACACTTCAGGAGTAGGGAGAAGAAAAAGAAGGAAAAGCAGTGGGCCTGGGGCTGAATGATTTATTTTAGTTTTGTTTTTACTTTTGTTTACTGGGTAGACACAATAAGCCGAAGGCCTGTTTTCATGCATGACCCAGGACCATACAAATACAGTCAAGATGTTAGGCTTCAACAAATGCTATCTTGATGGGGGATTTTAATTTACCAGGTATTAACTGGAACACATTTAACACTAATACTATTACTGAAAATAATTATTTGGAAATCTTTCTGGAGCATAATGTGGAACAATTAGTTAAGGATAGCACTTGGGGTACAAATATATTAGATTTAGTCCTGACAAACTCGGGTGCTGGCTTAACAAACATTAAAGTTTTACCACCACTTGGGTCTAGTGACCACTCAATGGTATACTTCAATTATAAAGTGAACCATGTAATCGACCCCAGTATTATTTCAGTATATAATTTTAATAAGGCTAATTTTGGAGACTTTCACAATGAATTGTCCCAATGGGACTGGAAATCAGAATTTAACCATAAATCACTTATAGAAATATGGCAGTCCTTTAATGCTAAACTAACCAGTACTTCTAAAAATTATATCCCCCAAATCAGGAAAATGGACAATGATAAACCTAAAACACCGTGGATGAGTAAAACAGTCAGGAAACATATCAAAAGAAAAAATAGGGCATTTATTAAAGCTAAATTAAGTAACTCTCAAAAGAACTGGCTTGATTATAAACAATGCTTAAAATATCTAAAAAGTGTTAGAAAAGCAAAGTGATTATGAATATAGGTTAGCTGCAAATGTTAAAGATAATTACAAAGCCTTTACACTTATATAAATAGTAAAAGGGTGAATGCTGTTATTGGCCCATTAGAAAATCAAAATGGTGAATTACAAACTGATAAAACCGATATGGCTGTAATTTGTAGTAATTACTTTTCTTCAGTCTTTAATAACAAAACTACCCCTACTAAGAATCACAGTATACATCTCATTATCACAAAGTATAAGATTGAGGATAAGGAAATGGAGAAATTACTTTTGGGACTCAACCCTAATAAATCGGCTGGACCTGATGGAATTCACCCCCTTATTTTGAAGGAACTGGCATATCCCCTATCTGGTCCAATGGCTGCTTTATTTACAAAATCTCTTATAGAAGGTGAGGTCTTGGAGGAGTGGAGACAGGCTACTGCCATTCCCATTTACAAAAATAAAGGACCTAAACATAATGTTACAAATTATAGACCTATTAGTCTAACCTCTGTCCTGAGTAAAATTATGGAGGGTATAATTAAAAATTATATAGAGACTATTATACCACCAGACCAAACACAGCATGGATTTGTCAAATCCCGTTCCTGTATGACTAACCTGCTTGAATTTTATGGTGGAGTTAGTTTGGCTTTTGGATGGGGTGAAGCTGTGGATGTGGTTCTACTGGACTTTTCAAAGGCCTTTGACAAGGTGCCGATGGTGAACTTATTGACACCATAATAGAAATGGGACTCGATAGGAATATAACTAGATGGATTGAGTCCTGGCTGTTTGAGAGGACTCAGCGAGTTTGTATAAAGGGCCATTATTCAGAATATGAACCAGTGACTAGTGGGGTCCCACAGGGCTCTGTGTTGGGACCTTGTCTTTTTAATCTCTACTGTATATCTCTTCACTAACATTTTCATCTAATGTCTGGTTAACAAAATTTGCTGATGATACTCGCATAGGCTACAAAATCGATAAACCTGAGGATGTATGTACTTTGCAAAGCGCATTAAATGAACTTGAAAACTGGGCATTAACAAAAAACTTGTGTTCAATACTGAGAAATGCGTTGTAATGCACTTTGGGAAGGATAACCCATTAGCTACTTATTTTATGGGTAACAAAGTTCTTAAGGCTGTTGAAGATGAGCGAGACCTGGGAATTAGGGTCAAAAATGATTTAAAATTTGGCTTACATTGCAACAAATTATTAAAAAAGCGGGCGGTATTCTCCACTGTATTAAAAGGCATATTGTAAATACAAATACCAGGGTTCTTCTCCCACTGTATTCCTCGTTGGTTAGGCCTCATGTTGAGTATCGTGCTCAGTTTTGGTCACCTGGTGACAGGGGTTCCATAAATGCCCTTGAACGCATCCAGAGAAGGGTGACTAAAGGAATCAGCGAAGTTCAGGGACTGGATTACGAAGATAGACTTACAAAACTTGGACTCTATAGTCTTGAATATCGTAGACTTAGAGGGGGACTTGTGTCTGGTGTATAGAGCTCTACACGATAGTACCTTATGGGAATCTTTGGGACTGGTATTTAGAGAAGTAGCTTATGAAACTAGGGCTCACCCACTACAATTATTCATAGAACATTGCAGAACTAAACTGAGAAGTTCTTGGTTCTCTGTTAGAGTGTCTAAAATTTGGAATGCGTTGCCACTATCTGTGGTGACTAGTGAAACTATGTATTTATTTAAAACCCGAGTAGATAACTTTCTAAGAGATAAATCAACCAAGGGTTATGACTAACTTTATTGGCGAGCATTATGGACTACGGTCTTCTTGGGCTCTGATCTACCTATGATACCTATGATGTGTATGTAAACATAATTAATACTGAATAATACAGAGAGTCAGAAAACACTAGAAAAATGTGAGAACAATCAAAAACAGTTACAGCATAACTGATCTAAGAAATGTTTCCTTAATTCAACTTTAAAAGTTTGATGACTTATATTGCCAGAAAATGTGATGGACCAGCCCCTCGCAGACCTTGCACCGATGACGTGGCAGCTTCCTCCTAACCAGCTCCTGTTCAGCAGCAGCTATGAGACCAGATAGGGGAAATGCAGTAAGTCCATGAAAAGCTGAATGATGGGACTGAATGCATCAGTTTGTGCCAGTCCTACCAATAGGAAGCAAAAAACAAAACAAACAAAAAAAACTGATGGATAGTTTATTTTCTACTGACTATCAGCACCATTCAGAAATTTCCAAAACATACCTGGGCATTTGAGGATTGGGATGATTTATTGCTAAAAACAATGGGCCCGATTCTATAAGCACACCTACACATGTCACAAGTTGTGACATTGAGAGGAACAGTTGCCCCAAAACCCTGCGCTTGCTTCTATAAGGGGCAGGGTCCTGGCAGCTAAGTCCTGTGACTTGTGACAAACCTACAGGTACGATCTGGTGTACTTGAAGGATTTGCCATAAGCCGCAACCCTGGGTGTGAAGGGCGCAGGTGCCCCCCCCATGCCCAGATCCCACCTGTCTGTAAAGCCCCACAGGGCTGCTGCATGCCCCCAATCTCAGGTACATATAAAAAAGCCCCACAGGGCTACAGCATGCCCCGACCCCAAGTACCTGAAAAAAAAAAACACAGGGCTACATCATGCCTCCGACCGCAAGTACACGTAAAAAAGCTCCACAGGGTTGCTGCATGCTCCCAACCCCAAGAACATGGAAAAAAGGTCCACAGGGCTGCTACATGCCCCCAGCCCCATGTACCATACAGTAAACCTGCACCCCATAAGCTATGAAAATCCCCCCATCCCCAATCCCCTAAATTGCATCCATCCACCAATTCCCAAGTATCCCTGGTAGTCTAGTGGCCAACCCCTCCTACCTAGCAGCACCAAACCACCCACTCCCCCCATGGCCCAATTTAGGCCGGTGACTGGCACAGTCCACCTCTCACCACCATGACCAGCCACTGACTGAACATTGCAGGAGTGCGTACTGTATCTACGCGCTCAATGAATGAAGTGTCATTCATACATTGAGCACATATGTACAGTACATGCTCAGATGGAGCCTCAGTCAGTGGCTGGCCACAGGTGGTGAGAGGTGGCTGTGCCAGTTGCTGGCTGGGTGGGGGGTGCAAGGTGGTCTGGCAATGCTAGGTGGGGGTAGGGACTACTAGGCTACCAGGGATTACAGATTAAGGTTTGTCTGGTTTTTACAGTCATTACAGGAATGTGCCATTTGCAGGTGACTGGCATTAGGGCTTGGGTGTGTGTGTGTGTGTGTAGCCCTATTGGGCTTTCAATACCACATTTGGGGATCGGCACTTGGGTGGGCCATGAGTAGCCATGTGGAGCTATTTTTCAAGTACTGAGAGTCGGATGCATGCAGCAGACATGTGGGGCTATATTTCACATACTGGGGATTGAGGCATGCACCTAGCTGGGCTTTCTGGTATTGCAGGGCATGGATAGTCTCACCGGGCACTCCCATGCTGTTACTTGGTCTGCGAATTGTGGAGGAGGGGGGACAGAATTAGCCCTGAGGGATTTTGTTTTTTGTGGTCAGGGCAGTGTTGGGGGAGGGTGGCATACCATCAGGAGGGATGGGCGGGCTGCACATACAGGCAACTTCCAGGGGCATAAGTACAGTTATGCCAGCTATATGCTGGTGTAACTTATGTTGATGGTCTTCACCTGGGGCTGTTGAAGAATAGCAGTCTGGGGGACTTTGTTGCTGCCCTTCCAGAATAGGGCACAGCTGCTGCCATAAACCCCCTAGCACCATGTCACAGGGGGTTTAAGGTGTAACTGGTGGCATACATCCACTTTGGTGTAAGCAGCCTGAAGCATGTCGCAGGCCTCTTTGCAGAATACCGTATGTCGCAACTGCTGGTGTAACTTGCTACTTGCACCATTTTTGGGGGGCACCAAGTCAAGTTATGCCAGACGTAACCTTTTGAGAATCAGACCCAATGATTTTGCCTAGCAAACCTCATTTAAGTTCTTACAGCAGTTCCAGTCAATCTGTAACACAGTATGTTGCACTATTACTGCAGAGTGCTGCAGTATTCTGTAGAGAGCAGTGCAATTCAGTTGTAATTAAGCCCTTTTGTCATGCAATATTTTGTGGCACATCATTTACTGCAATGTACTGTGTTCTATATTCTGGCTGGCACCACTGCATTTCTTCAAGACTAGTACGTTTGATTGTCTGACTGGGTACTAGTTTTCTGCTTGTTTCCAAGCATTATTGTAACCAGCCTCTCTCCCTAATTCCTCCAGTCTGAGTCTGGTAAATGAAGAGTTAATCGTGTGCTAATAGCAATGTCTGAGCCCTAAAATATTCCAGGCTCCTTCTATGGATGAGTTAGACTGCTGATTCACTGTGCATGCCTCCACTAATGGTGAGAGAAGTTGGCCAGAGCCAACATTGGTTGGGGTCTGAAAATATGGTTCAGCCAAACCTCTTTTCCTCACAGTGCAGTAATTGGCATAGTATAAAACAGATTACAAAAGGGGAGGGTCTTGAAGTAAGCAATGAATATGTGCATTTTGGTGACATCATGGATATGGTGGTGGCTTAGTTCAGGAGATCCATGCTGTCTACCAAAACATTATGTGGCATTTCATGAATTTTGTGAGAAGCACAAAAATACCAGCTCAACAACACAGGGCAACATGTTGACTAGACAGTGGTTCATGAATTAAAAAGCAATACCATCTGCAGAACCTGCAATACTGCAGTGAGAGGAGCACATGTGCAGCTGGAGCAGATCTTCATAGTCACAGCAGCAGTCCCCATTTGTATCAGACAGTGAGCTTAAAGATGGGTAGGAATCATATACAGTAACCTCAAGGAAACTATACAGAGAACTCAGAAACATAGAAGAATCCCTGAAGCACATTGAGATGGTGGACATAGACAACAGGCAAGATCTTTGCATGGTGGAGAAACAGACAGCCATGATAGAGTCCTGTATAACTGATACTGTGATGGATCTACATACTACAACACTCTTACAGCTACACCAAAACAGGTTAAAATTGGAGAGTAAACTGGAGGATTTATAAAATCTGAATCATGGGAAAAACCTATGAATTCATGGACTTTCAGAGAAAATTGGGAACAGCGATGATACAGTTGATAGAGAGTTTCTGAAAAAAAAAATCATAAATCAAGGCCCAGATTACAATCTTGGCACTATTTGAGCTCACAGGGCACTCTCCGCCCCTCAAAAAATCCAATTGCCTGGCAATGCCCCATCGTACTTGCCTTCCTTGATGGAAAAACTTTCAATAAAGATGGTTATGGATTAGATCTTAAACACCTTATTACTCGTAGTATTCCTTTTGCTGTTCACACAGCCTGGTGTCGATGCCAAAAATATTACATTGGTAAAACAGTTCGCCCTTTAAAGAAAAGAATACAAGAACACATAAGGGTAGTTTTAAATAAAGATGAAAAGAATGCTTTGGGAGATAACTTTAGTAAATACCATGGTTCGAATATTAGTTTGTTAAAATTCTCAGGGATAGAGCATGTTCCACCGCTGACTGGGGGGGAGGGGTAATCACAAGGAGTTCCTTTTGCAGAAAGAAACAAAATGGATAGTAATACTAAATACATTGGTACCTCATGGCTTGAATGAAGAAATTAATTTCAAACCATATCTTTAATCACTGTCATACTTTTGTTCAACCCTTGATATGGAGTTTCATCTGATTTACCACTATTTGGGAAAACAATTTATAAAATGTAATAAATATAAGAGAGAGAGAAAAAAACGGATAAAAAAAAATGTGTAAAATTATAAAAAGTCCTCAATAATATGTTTAGTACAATTTTAGATGCCAAAGGCATATCCTGATTAGTTGGTAACAAATTTACTAATTTACTAATTTCAAAATGAAATTTATAATGATGATTTATCCTCATTATCTATTTAATGTTTGCGTATTTTGAATAGCCAGCAAGGATTCTGAATGCTGTTAGATTAAATATGAGTATTTTTATTGTGAGGTATCACACAAATCTTTAAGACTTTTTTGTCAGGGTGTTTTTTTATATATTACACATTTGCACTGTATTGAATGTGGGGTAATTTTTCTTTAATCTGATGTTTTAATCATAATGAATTGTACCTGGGACTTATTGTGAGCTGTATAATTTCTTATTCATCCTGTAATGGAAACTGACACACCCTCTGAGGAAGACCCACATGATCAAAGGGCTGGGTCAGATACTATGCTTTTATGTCCAAATAAATTTCACCTTTGTTATAATTACAGAATGTTGGTGACAACCTGAATCCGTTTTGTCTACAATTTTGTGACATGAGCATGAAAAGACATTTTGAGTGGATTTGAACAATGACATGTGTCATGGTCATGAGGTGGGGAAAACAAATGGGCTATGTTGAAAATTTGGGGTCAGAATCTCCAAAAAATAGCAAAGTTATGAGTAAACATCAAAACATTTGAAAATGTATTCATAACTTTGTTTTCAGATTTCCAATATACTGTAGTCTTACTATTATCCAGCCTTATGATAAAGGCAGATGGGAGTCTTTAAATCTATTCCAAAATGTGATTTCATGAACTTACTGCAAAAGCATGCTTCAGAGAGGAATTGAAAAACTACACATGCCTTGTTCTTGAGGTGTGGGTAAAATAAGGCTATGTTTAAAATGTGGGGAAAAAAGTAAAAAAATGACAAATTATGAGTAAAGGTTCAAAATGCATTAACAAATCATTATGGACTCATTATGTTTTCAGTTAGTTCATGGTTGGGCTTGGTAGCAGCAGAATGTTCTCCAGTACTGAGAGGATTACTTTGTGGCACCCTAGTCAAGAAAGTGAGGGGTGAGGATTTGTTGGGTGGTTGGTACTGGGGGAGTTAGGGTGAGGGGTTTGAGGGTCATTGGGCAGAAGATATCACTGGACTATTTTCTTTGTTTCAGGATTGGAAAAAAATGGGAAAGATGAGGGACATTTTTCTTTTTATTCAGGATCTGACAGTGGGGATTAGGCACCCCAGTGTTGGTGGGTTGCTTGGCAGCCCCAGGGGTTGGGCACCCCAGTATCACATTCTGTGGGGAGTACTGTTGTTTGCCTGCACTGGGGGTTAGGCACTCTGACATTGGGGTGACAGAGAGAGTGTGTGTGTGTGTCTGTGCATGTGAAGAGGTTATTTCTGTGGTTTGGAGGGAGGTTGTCTGCCATCACTGAGGGCTGGGCACCTTGGCATCACAGCATGTTGAAAAGGTATTCTTTGCTTGTTTGGGGAGGTACAGGTTGTTTGCTGGCACCGGTGTTGGGCACTACAGTATCAGATTGTGTGTTTGGATTGGGTGGTAGAGGGAGTTATAAGCCAGTATTATTTTTGCACTGCAGGGTTGGGTGGGGACTTGTAGAGGAAGTTTTGTAATAGCTGGATTAAGAGGAAGGGGGAATACTGGTGGTGAGGTTAAACACTCACTGGTGGTAAAACATTTAAGCAGCACTGCAGCAGTATGTTAACAAGGTAGCCACAGAAAGGAAAAAGCTGTGGTCATTATGCAATATCTCTGCTGTCCATAGCTGGCAAAGAAATAAAGCACTGGACATCACCAGGAAAGCAGAACAAACTGCACAGGAAATGCTGCTGGTAGGAAGTACAAGCTGCACAAGAAAAACTATTAACACATTGCATTTTCCAGCCTAGTGATTTGCGAAGTACTTCAAATGATAAAGAAGCAGCTATGTGGATAGTGGGTGGAGAAAGGTAGAGTGTGGCTGAAATTGGGGAGAAGATTGGGCATTCTGAAACTATTATAGGTGGAGGAGGGGCACACCCCAAAAGATCTTTCAGAGCTCAGACCAATGTCAGTATGTTCACTCGACTTGGCAACAAACATAATCAGGACTCCAGTGACCTATTACGCAATGCTAGGAATGCCAGGCCCATATCATTATTTCCAGTGTTGTCTAAGATCATAGAGAAACTGGTGTTAAGATGGTTGACAGACTACTTGGTAACACAATTTATTGAATACATGCTGGTCATGTTTTCACCCACTACACAGTGCAATAACTGCTGTCTCCAAAGTCAGTAATGATCTAATGGCTGCTACAGACAGGAGCCTGTTATCTTGAGCTATATAAATTGGCTTATCAAAAGCATTCAATACACTCAGCCACAATAGTCTTTTAAATAAAGTGTTCAGTCTTGACATGGACAGCAATGTGGTCAGCTGGTTCACAAAACACCTCTCAGACAGGTAACAATAAGTGGTCCACAAGGCATCAGTTCCAAATGTTGCAAAAGGTGCTCCAGAGATATCTATCTTGGGTCTGCTTCTCTTTTCAGTCTATATGAATGATTAAGACATGCATTTACAGCATGTACACATCCAGATAGTCACTAATGACACTATCCTAGATTGTAGCAGCACTGATCTTAGCATGTTCTATTCATCTATGCAACAGTGCTACCTACAAAAAAGAAAGCTGGTTCTAAGTAAGCAATGGGGTGTGCACTGTGCTGAGATAACTGCAAGCCTAGGAGCGTAATGAGGACTGAGTGCCTTCAGTCCCTGGAAGTGCAGTTATCTTAGCACAATGCACACCTATGGAGTGCCTTAATGCAGTTTTATAAAATGTGCAAACCAAATCCTTAACTCTGATTGGCTGAAAGGACTCCATAGTGGTGTCCTTATCAGCTGGTAATGATGCCAACTGGCACTAAGCTTCACAAAGCAACCCAAAAACAACAAAATGTCGGTGAGCAATCACTAACCCAAACTCTCCAAGGCAAGCACCAAGCTCCAATGCAAAAGCCGACCGAGATCTCCTAAGCTGACTGCAAAACTAGAAGTCGATCCTCAGCAGTTGGCTCACTTAGCTGTCAGCTATAAATGTAAAAAAGATGCCACGTCTCCTTTCCATAAAAAGACACTGCTGGGAGGTCTAAACCTCACTCTCAGGTTCTTGGCAATAATGGGAATGCAAGGAATCACAGACACATTGCATAAAAGTAATAAAGCTTGTTTATTACTACCAAAAGGAAAATCACAGTTGCCCTAAGCAGTTCTTACCATTACGAGCTGGGAGCCAATGCTAAGCATTCCCTATACCTCGAGGAATCTCCATGTCTCCTGGGGTCTCCGAGGTAGAAGACGTAACGTCTTACATTATAAACGTAAGATAATTACCATGGTTACTGTAAGACAGAGACATTTCTAGTTACAAAGATGAGCCCTATTGGCTAAATAAGAGGTGGCTTCTCAGTCCTAGATAACATTATACAATTTTGTTATAGTCATCACTTTGTGGAAACAAAGAAGTACAGTTTGTACATAGCCATGTAGTAATACAAATCAGCAGAAGATGGCAATTCCAACTCATATATCATAACACTACAAGAACACAGGTGTCCTAGCATCTTGTAAGCATGGAATACATGTATACATTAGAAAGTAAAGCATATAGCAATCATATGCATATATATCCTGATATCTACTCTTGTACGGTACATGTCCTTAGCCATATATGTTAGTATAACACATACAGTACATAAATGCTAGCTGTCTGCGGTTTCCCTCTGGGGGTACCAATTAGGGTGCAGAGATCTCATGTAACAACACCATCCTGCACAAACAATAAATGTGTACCATTTTGAATCTCTTCATTTTCTCTTACTTACTGCCAATTTCCCCCTCGTAGCTCCACCTGAGTCCGCTCCTTTCTGGTTTCTTCGGACTCCATTCATCACCCCCACACAAACACATAATCTCAGCAGCAACAATTCAAATATAAAACTCACACTGTGTGCATTATTGTCCATTCTAAACTGAAACAACTTTTTTCTCTGTACCCCGACTGCTGGTTTTGAAAACTGTGAAACTCTGAACTAGTAAACAATTGTGCACTGTGGTCACTGAAGGACATGTTCACGCCCAGTGAAGACAGCCATTTAGAGAGACAGACAAATGTTTAAAAATGAAATGAAAGAATGAAAGCACACCAAAAATGATTTGTGTATCTTTGGAGGAGATGGGGACAATAAAAACCACATGAAGTACATAACCCAATATGGGACACGGTCGCTCCTCATTCCTCTAAATGAAGGCAGATGGCAACATGGATGCTCCCCGTTGCTGTACCTCAAACTGCCTGGCTGATACATAAAAGACAGTACATCAAACAAAATGAAAAAAAGATTTTTGAGTGTTTGTGGCTGGACAGTAGAGACACACAGAAACACCAATCTCCTCTAGTCACTTTTAGTTAGAAGAGCTGCATTCCAACAGAATAACAAGGACTACTAGCATTTTCCTACTGATCACATCTTTTTTATAGTTTTTATGTACACTCTGTGTGCATTTCATTGTAACTTTTTACCAGGGGCCCTATTTTATAAGTACAATAGCACTCTGAGGTGTGGGTTATCTCCTGATAAAACACGCCCAGGTGCATAAGGCACTCAGCGCAAGCATCTCATGCCTTATAACACACCTGGGTGTGCTCTTATCAGGAGATAACCCACACTCGTTGTGTGTTATTTCTTGCATAAAATGGAATTTGTTATTTTATTTTACTATTATTCAAATTTTTAATATACAAAAAATTTTAATGAATGTAAAGTTTTGAGGCAAAGTAGTCCTTCTACCTACTATGACTACATTATGTATTTTGACCTAATGGAGATTCCTTAGTTGTAATTTTCTTTGTAGTTGTTTTGTACTACAGTATTGCACTATAGTCTGAATGCTCATTAAAGTAGGATTACATTTCTTTTATGAGCTGTCTGTGTGCTTTCTTTATATCTGCATTCATTTGAAACAGGGAACTGTTTTTGCTGTGGCTCAGCTGCTGCCATTGATGGCTCCATTCCAACTTGAGTTCATTATGGGAGACAGAAAGAGGCAAATTTGGTGTTCACAGTTACAAGAATGGGTCAAAGTGCTGAAGCTTCAGTGATCCAATTTTCCGTCAGCATGGGAGCAGGAGTTGCTCACTTTAAACAATTGAGCTGATTGCCTACCATGGCACACAGTGGCACTCTATCTTGCACACTGGGGCACTTTTCACAAGCAACTGTTGACTGTTGTGCTCCCCATGTGTTTAGCTGGACCTGGTTGGTAGGTTAGCGAAGGGGACAGAGAGTGATTTTGAGACTTAGTAGTTCTGCACTCAGGAACTGTACTGTGTACAGTCCTTAGGGCCTATTTCCCATCCTGGAACTTGCCTTGTGATGTCTCCAGCAGCAGGCTAGCATCTGCAGTAGCATGCTCAAGAAAAATACCACTGCTTTGCTATACCTCTGATCTGATTGTGATAAGCATGACAGTTCCTTTAATTTGGATACTGTTAGTGAATCACCAGGTCATGTACTTCAGCAGTCAGAAAAACTGTTAGTTTACCTTTTATTTGTTTAAAAAAATTATTTGTGAGAAGCAGCTGTAGATTTTTTAGCATAGAGCAATGACATAAGTTCAGGTCATCTAATAATTTACAAGTTAAAAAAGTGAAGAGAGAAAACGTTTATGAGAACATAAATGGATTTGTCCTTTTATGGGAGAACATATAGTATAGGCAGTGATCAGAGACACTGAACTTCATTTAGTAGTTTTTTAGGTTTTGGTTTGACTCTTTAAAGAGGGTAAAAAAATGGCTGCCAAATACTTTTTTAACATTCCATGCATGTGTAGTGATTTGTGATAAGGCTAAATACCATGATGACTGTGCATTGCACTGCATTAATGCACAATGTGGTGACTGTTTTTAGCCAATAACAAGTTCAGGATTGTTATGCCCATTTTATAAATTAGGATCAATCAGAAACCATCATGTTGGGCCCCAACTCTGGAACTGTGCAGGCTTACACATTTTTACCACAAAAGGGAAAGTCTTGAATCAATGTTCAACAACACAAGTACCTTGGCATCTGCTAAATACTAATGTGAACTGGATTTCCAATGTATGACACGTTGTCGATAAGCAAAATTTCCAAGCTGAATACAGTATCTGTATAAAAACAGAGATTGCTTTAGTGTGCCTATGCTCTTTCAAACTGTAAATACTATTTTAATGACAGTACTGAACTACAGTGATTTATATTCAAAAAGGAATGTACACCTTGCTAAGCTGTATGTTGCCTATAATAATTTTTCCTATTTCAAACATTCAGACCCAATTGCCTAACCCTATTATCAGCTTTATGGAAGTCTATGGAGGATCCTCTTCACCGTGCATGGGAAGCTCAACCAGATTCAGTGTTAAAAGTAATATGAACTATGCTGTTTACATTTGTTGACATAGTTGTCAGTTTGGGCAGTTGTGAGTCTGTTTATTAACCCCAATGTGTTACTTTGTGTATTTGCTTTGGAACAGTCCTTTTTTTCCCTTATATACAGTCCCTGACTAATGCAGTCTTTTTCCCACCCAATATTTAATTTTTAATTACTTAGCCTTTTAAAGAACACAATTACAAGACTTGCATGAAAGCCCATCATGGAAAGCTTCGTTGTAGACTTCATCTCAACTGAGGTCACCATCTTCCAGAGCTCGTACTGTAAGTATTTGAACTATAGTTTGGTGCATATTTTCACTCATTTTTATTTTGTGGACAATGCAGAGAATGAGTTGAGGGTCAAGAGATCATTCTGGTTAAGAATTATAGATGTGGATGGGCAACACTGAATGTGGATTGAGGCTGTAGATGATAATGACTGGGGACAGGGATGACCTGGGGAATTACAGACTGATCATTCTAACCTCTCAGTTGTATGCAGGCTGCTGGAAACCATCATTAAAAAACAAACTGAGGAATTTTTAGAAGCACATGGGTTGCAGGGCAGAAGGCTGCATGGATTTGTAGCAGGGAGATTCTGCCAAAGTAACCCGATTGACTTCTTTGATTGGGTTACAAAAGTGGTGGGCATGGGTGAAGCAATGAATATATTATACTGTACAGTACCTCAACTTTAGCAATTCCTTCAATTCTGTTCCACCAAGAAGACTAATACAAAAGATGGGTGACCTGGATGTAGGGGGGAAAACTGAGCAGGTGGACAGGAAAGTAGCTGGGGCTTGGATGAAGGGGTTGTCACCAAGGTGGCACACTCAAAGCCATACGAGTCAATTGCAGAGAACCAGAGTGATTGGTTCTGAGTCTGGTGCTCTTCAATAGCTTTACTTCATTTGTGATATAGGCTAGGGAATCCAAGATAAAATGTGTCTCTTTGTTGATGACAATAAGACTTACAGCAAAGTGGACAATTAGGAGGGAATAAGTGAAATGAAAAGGGTCATGGAAAAATTGGAAAAAGTGGTCTAAGTTATGTCAACTAAACATCAGTGCAAAAGAGTGCAAAGTGATGCACATTAGTGGAATGGGCACTAAAAAAACAGACTGCTGGATGGAAGTTGCAAGAGTGGTGTAGACAACTGAAGAGAGAGAGACCTGTAGCTATCATTAGTGACAGCCTCAAGTCCAATGCACAGTGCAACTAATATATGGGAAAACAAGCAGTTTGCTGGGATGCATTGGAAAGGAATTGAATTTGACAGTAGAAGGTAGGAGGTGATACTGTCCCCTTGCAGATCCCTGGTAAGACCACACCTAGAGTACTGTGCACAGTTCTGGAGTCTACAAATCAAGAAAGACAGGGACCACATAGAAACCATACAAAAGAGAGCCACGTAGATCATTCAAGGGCAGCAGGAGAGACTGTATGAGGAAAGCTAGTCAGACCTCACCATGTTTACACTAGATATGATTGAGACCTACAAGTTCATTCAAAGAAGCAAGAAGATGGATTCTAAGGTCTTGTTCACAGGAACAAGGGCCCATAAAAGCAGGGAAGTTGCTAGATTTGATAGGCTTATGGGTCTTTTAATGCTGACTCATTCTTTGTTACTATGTTACTATGTAAATGTGTATGGGTGATCTGTGGATGAAAGGCCATGTGTGAAGGGGGTGCCACTAGACACCAGAAATGTGTCTGACAGGGGAGAGGAGAGGAGAGGAGAGGAGAGGAGAGGGAGAGGGAGAGGGAGAGGGAGAGTGTAACACTGGACTAATCCTCTAGTAGGATCCCTGTCTATAAAGAGTCTTGAAAGATTGTGGAAAGGAGCCCAGCCATAAGTTATTTTATGTCCACTATTACTTTCAGGTGGATACTATCTGGACACTAGGATTTTCAATGCCTAACACACGCCAGCTACTTTACTTAACCAGTAATTGTACAATGATCAGCACCACCTCCTGCTTTGCTTGCCCATCTCTTATCATTTCTACCTCCAGCTGGCTATGCCCTGACTTCCTAGCTGAATACTGACACAAAGTAGTTATTTAGTGTCTCTGCCACACCTTGCACTCTGCAGTTGTTCCCTACCAAACAAATAGTGCTAAGCCTAGTCCTTGCCTCTCTTTCTGTACTCTGGGTATTGAAAACAGGGTATGCAGACAACCAATTTAGTTCAATAGTGGTAGTGTAGCAACCTACATAGGTGCTCAGTGTCAGGTTCCTTCTTATCTAGTCATTTTATTCAACACCTTCAGCCATAAACTACCAAGAATAGACAGAACCACCACTTTGAATTCCTTAATCACTATGTATTTCGTACAGTATCATTATATCTTGTCTTTACTTAGGGAATTATAACAATACCATCACAACATACCTAGGCAAGAAAAGAGTCTGACACTGAGCACCAATCCACATTCAAACAATCATAGCAGTCTTTATACAGTACAACAAAATGTTTTGTGGTGGGCTACACATAGTCAAAGGAATTTTACTTATTGTTGTGTATATATTACATCCAGGATCCTTTCTCTAAAGTACCTAGACACTCCCTAGTGTTTAGTGGCCACCAACTACCTCACTGTGTCATGTGAAGCACTCCCTGGTTTCAAAACACACTCCCTCTGTCTATTGTATCTTCCTATTTTAAGCACTCCCTAGTGCAGGGAGTGCACACAGAGAAACATGGCAGCAAATATTCACCAGTGGGTTAGATTCTGGAAGTAGAGGGGACTGCATACTGACAAATACAGTGGCAATTATACACCAATAAATTATTTGGTACTAGTAGTGAAAGGAATGTGTACAAACAAAGCAGTCAGTATATACCAACAAATGTGATAGTGGTTGTACAGAGACTGTATACAGGCAACAACTGCACTGAATATATTCCAATGAGTTTGATACTAGGCAAGACATGGCAATTTTATTTATATGGTGCCCATTCCCAGAGGCTTTAGGTTAGTGTTGCTCAGATGGACTTGGACAAATCCGGATCCACAGATGCCTGCATTTTATGGCAGGATGGTGGATCTGCTGGATACTTCCACTATCTGCCTGTTGATCAAGCCATCAGATCCCTGGTCAAATCCCGCATTATCCGACAGCCAGAGTCAGGATCGAGGGATCCTGCATCAGATCCCTGGATCTGGCACCGGATTACTGGATCTGGTGCCAGACAATGCAGGATCTGACCTGGGATCCAACCTCCATATTCTGCCAGATCCTGGGATGGATCCAACTAGAATAGTGCTGCCATCTGCTGGATCACTGGCGGATCCATGGTGGCACTATCCGAATAACACAACTCTAGGTACCTCACAAGAAAAAGGAAAAAATAAATAAATAATTAAGTAAAAATACAAAAAGATTTCAGAAACAAGAATCCAGGCCAAAACTTAGATTAAAGAAATATGTTTTAAAAGAATGTCTAAAATCAGTCAGTGAAGAAGCACCTCTCACTTCCCAGGGAAGGGCATTCCAAAGAATTGGAGCTGCAACACCAAATGCCCTTTCTTTCAAGGATTTCAGCCATGATTGAGGAACAGACAAGAGTTCTCCCTCTACTGAGTGGAAAGCACAAGCAGGAGTATACATAACCAGGAGGTCTTTCAGTTAGCCTGGACCCAGATCATGTAGGGCCTTGAATGTCAACAAGCAAACCTTGAAGCTGTTGTGGTATTGAAAGGGCAGCCAGTGTAGAGAATGGAGAAGGGGCATGATATGCTTGAATCATGAAGTCCCAGCTACCAGCCATGCCACCACATTCTGAACTACCTGCAGGTGGTGCACCTGCCTCATGGATAACCAAAGATGCAGAGTGTTTCAATAATCCAGTCTAGACGTGACTAAGGCATGTACCAGAGTTGCCAGATTGGTAAGTTCAAGATAGGGCTTGATCTGAGTGATGTTACGAAGATTGTAAAAAGTACTGTGGATGATGGCCAACACGTGGTGCTCCAGGGTCAACTTGAAATCCACAATGATGCCCAGATTCTGCACCCTATCAGCAGCGTGAAGAGCAATGACATCCAGCAAGGGTAAAGCGGTACTACTACTAGGCACTGCTGAACCTGACAGACCCTGAGCCACTAGTAGCACCTCCATCTTTGATGAATTAAGCCTAAGTCAACTAGCCACCATCCAATCTTGGGCCTCCCTAAGGCACGTGTTCAGTCAGGAAAAAGCTGCACTATCATCTGGGCTACAAGACACATATAGCTGGGTATCATTGGCATAGCAATGAAATATCAAGGTGTAGCATCTAATGATCTCCCCCAGTGGCAGCATGTATACAGTGAATAACATGGGAACCAAGATTTCCCCCTGAAGCATACCAAAGCTGAGTTCAGCATAGCTTGATGTAAAAGAGCCATGGGATACCTGCTGCGTTCTGCTGGATATGCAGGACTCAAACCACCGTAGCACCCACATAGTGGCTCAGGCTTTCCAGCAACACCCCATTATCCACCATATCAAATGCTGAAGAGAGGCCTAGCACTACATGAATAGAATGACAACACTATCCCTCAATAGGAGAAGATCATGGTGCATCATGATTAAGGCAATTTCTATACTATGATGAGGCTGGAAATCTCATTGGAAGGGCTCGTAGTTGTCATGTTTTTCAAAGTGTTGTTGTAGCTGCACTGCCACCACCTTTTCAACCAGCTTTCCAAGAAAGGAAGGTTTGAGACCGGACTGTAGTTGGAAAGATCATCAGGGTCAAGTGAAGCCTTCTTAGGGAGATGCCTCACTATGGCTTTTTTAACTGCCAATGCCAATAGAAAGACACCTTCCCAAAGGGAACACCTGATGATTTCCACCACAGTTAGACTGAGTGAGTCCCAGCATTCTATGAGAAGTCTGGTTGTCCTAGTGTCTGATGCATAGAAGGTGGGGTGCAAACTGGAAACCACTCTGGGAAACAACACCTGCTGAAACTGGTTCAAACTCAGCCCACAGAAATGAAGTGTCTACAGTCCAAGAAGGTCAGATACTGTCATACAAAGACAAGCTACTAGGGGATAGCCCAGCCCAGATGGCAGAAACCTTCTCCAGGAAGAATCAGTTGAACTCCTTGCACTTCTTGAGAGATAAGGCCCTACAAGACCACAGACAGAACGGGTGTAAGAGTCTGTCCACAGTGCTGAAGAGCTGAGCTAGCTGGTTCCTCCCAGCAGCAATCACCCATGACAGGAATGCTGCCTTTTTCAGACTGATTGCTCACTGATACTCACCATAGTGAGTTTTCAGTGCCAATTTGTCCTCCTCCAAATGGGACCTCAGCCAACAAAGCTCAAACCTCTGTCACTTAATCTTCAGCCTCCTCAGGCCCACATCAAACTAGGATGACCTGAGGTGGGAGGTCACGGGGCATGCACAGAATGGGGCTAGGGAGTTGATGGCAGTTGAGAAGGCTAAATTATAACCCTCCACAGATGCATCAGCTCCCATTGCACAAGCCATCTTCAAACATGAGATGTCTATTATTGCCAGGATGCTCTGAGATTTACAAAATTTTTGACCATCCCCACAGGAGAAGTTAAGAGGGGAGTCCTACAGAGGATGTGAACAACATGATGATCCAACCAAGCCACCAGATCAAACCTGAGGTCACTAATCTCAAGACTCATTAAGAAGACCAGATCTAAAGCATGATGGTGTTGGTGAGCAGCAGAGGCAACAACTTGTACAAAGCCCAGGGATGACATCACCTGGAGGAACTGCATTGCAAAAGGAGAAGTTTCATCATTGACCCAAGTGTTGAAGTCATCCAAAACTAAAAGTCTGGGTGACCCCAACTCCAGATCAGCCATGAAAATGTCTAGTTCCTGCAGGAATTTATGTCTAAAATCTGGAGGATGGTATATGAGCATGATACAGAAACTTGTAACTAGCCCACCTTTTACGGCCATGCATTCAAATGATCTGGTAAAACTCAAAGGTATGCTGTCAGTCCCAGAGTGGATCTAAAACAGATGGCTACCCTGACCCCCTCTGTACTCCAACCAGGGAACGTTATCATGAAGAATCCCAGGGAGATGGACAATTCAAGCACAGGGCCAGAGTTGACCCCCAATCAGGTCTCCGTCATATATACAAGGTCTGCAGAGGAATCTGCAGTGAAAGTTTCCATTTTGGCCATTTTATTCCTAAGAGACCTGAGGACAGATATTCAAATATGCACAGAGCGGAGTACAAAAATGTGCACTGCACCTTGTGACTGCCTGGGTGCCCAAAGTGCTATATTCAGTTGGAAAGTACACCGGTGCTCTTTGACTGAATATAGGGCCATGTTGGCCCAGCGCTAAACCAATTAATGCTGCCCTGACAGGGCTCCTGAAGTATGCCACCAGAATGGATAGTGCCAGAGTACTGTTTCCAGTATTCAAAGGGACTCATACAAATGATCCCATTGGGCATGCAAGGTGCTAAGGGGCCATTTGCATTTCCATTATGGGCTTATTTGCATGGGTAGCGTGGCAAGTTAGTGTGGCGCCACCCCCCAATTGCCAGGTCACAGACGTGTACATATCCATGGTGCTAGTGGTCTGCCCCCACCGATTGCTGGCCCATTTTGTAAAATGATATTATCCCTGGTACTAGTGTTGCCCCCTGTTGATCACCAGCCCTTGATGTAACATAATATGATCCCTTCATGCAAGTGGATCACCCCCACCGATCACCTTCCCCTACATGAATGAAATGCTCTCTGGTGCTAGTGATTCCCCCCACCTCTGATCGCCAGTCCAGAAGTACAGAAGAAGCAAACTCCCAGGCATTCAGTGGTCCCCCCGTGGCACGGGCATACCCCCCCACTCATCTAAGCATTATCTGTGTTGGCACGGGAGCATACCATAATTGGCACAACCCTCTTCACACTTCCTGGGGCAGCCACTATTTGTACAAGTAGGGAGCTCACCTCTTATTTATAGGACAGGGTAACATGCCCTGTCCTATCAATAAGAGGCATGTTCCCCTGCCTGTACATGTGGTGGCTGGCCAAGTAGGTGTGAGGAGGGCTGTGCCATCACTGTATGCTCCACAGCACTGCAGAAAATACTCAGATAAGTGGGGGGTTATGCCTGGTGCCACACAGATGGACCACTGAACACCAGTGAGGTTGCTTTTTCTAGATTCTGGGCTGGCAATTATGCAGGGGATGGTGACTGGGGGGACCACTAGCACCAGGGATCATTTTATTTAAGCCAGGGAAGGTGATCGAAGGGGGGGACCACTAGCACCAGGGATCATATTATTTTACAGCACAGGTTGGTGATCGGTGGGGAGGTGGGGTTGGGACCACTACCACCACGGGATATATTATTACACAGAATGGGCCAGTGATTGGTGGGGGATGCCAGGGATCACTGGGGGTGGTTGTGCTGCTCCAGCAGCCAACCGGCCAGGTGGCTGAATTACCTTCAGCAGCCGTTAGGTTTGCTGAGAGTTAAGTTGGGGTTTTGCTCAGTGGTATTTGTGCTTCTCAAAAGGACTGTGCTTAACCCTTTTGCACGGTGCAAAGCCAATGAATATGGGGTAACACCCATATTCATGGCCATGTCCCTCCCCTTGCTCGCACACATGCATGTTTTGTTTAGGTGCTCACTCTCTTTGCCAGTGTAACAGCCCCTTTTCAATATGGAGATCCAGTACAAACCCTGGTTTGAGTAGGAAAAGATCTGTTAGCAAACATGCAGTCTTTTGAATATCAGGCCCTTGGTGTTATAAAAGAACTGCCCTAAGTAGATAGAGCAGGGGTAGTATATAAACAGACAAACACTGGAGCCAATTTACATGAATGAGTTTGATACTGGTAAGGCAGAGATTATATAGAGGCAAACACTCTGGCCACTTTATGGTTCAATACTAGAAGTGAACAGTATGCATACAGATAAACACTGTAGAAAATATATACTACTGAGTTTGATATGGTTGGTGCCGGGACAGTATACATTCAAATGCTGCAGCAAGCACATATGATTGCATTTGATTCTGGTAGTGGAGGGACTGGAATAGGCCTCAAATGCACAAGTTGTGAAATGTATAAGCTGTCTAGCACATTATCCAGCAATCCGATTTGTGTGTGTGACAAACGTATGAATAGTGTCTTAGAAGACATTAATGTTTTTTATAATAAACCTGAACTCTTGGAGACAAGCAAAATAAAATGGCAAATAAAATACAGCAAATAAATATGTACAATTAGAGAAATGCCACCCCCCCCACCCCTGGCCATGGTTATTGAAGGTTATTCAAGTAATTGCACAGGGAATTTAACTGCAAAATATACTACCTCTGCAAACTCACACATAGGAGTTAAAGGTTCAGGAATATCAAATCAAAACAATTTCAGAGAAGAAATCATAACCTGTGTGTCAAACACTGCTCCATCAATTAAAAAAACATTACAGAACTGAGGATGACATTGATGAATATGACTGTCTAAGGTGGTCTACTGTAGAGAATAAAAGGAAATTTAAGAAAGGCTGTAAGGCCATAGGTTTCGAACTATGTACACAAAATAGATTTGATCCTTTAATCGAGGTGTCTGATGAAAATATATTGATACCCCTGAACTTACACAGGGAATCACAGTGTAGTAATACTGATGCTAATCACACCACTGACAGTCATTGTACTGCTTCAAACAGTGAAAATCTAGTGGGTGACCAGGATATCATCTTATCTAGACCCCCCCTCAGGTCTAAATTCTGTGCCTATGGATTTAATTGAGGAATATTCAACAACTGAGGTGACAGTGAAAATGGCACCAATGACACTAAGCGATCATCAGATTTCTGCTCATAAGGATACGACCCTGTTAACCACAGATTCCATACCACAGATTCAACAGGCTTTTGTCATAGAGAATTCAAAAATCAAATATGCGGTCAAAATTATATGTAACCCAGATAATCACAATTGAATGTGCAGTAGTTTCAGAGGTGCAAAAATAAAGGATAGTACATGCATGTCTACGTATATATTAGAGGGACACTGTCAACCTGTTTTTCATCATATTATTTCTAGTTGAAACCCCACATTTTATGATTGCTTACCCTCTCTAAAATTCACTAATGTTGCTATTTGTTTTGTTTGTCTCCTTGCTTAGTAGAACTGAAATGCATGGCAATGTATATTTATAAACAACCTTGTTTTGTTTACAATCCTGGTTCTGTTCTTACTGCATACTTCCTGAGCATTAGAAACATGCCCAAACAGTGCAGTCACTCATAAGAAAGAAGCCTCCTAAACTCCCACTGCATCATGAGGGGTTAGACTGCTTTGTGGGTGTTTCCAAGTCCAGAAAAGATGCATTTGGAGTTACTAAAGGGATGTAAACAAACCTGTTTTGGTGTGACAACATCAGTATGTTGGTTAGTCTGTTTTTCACTTTTTTAAAGAAAATAAGAGTCAGAATCAAACTACCAGCTGCATCAGCAATCTTTACTGAATATTGGCAGTCATAAAAAATGTTTTTTAAACTAGGGACATTTTGAGACCTAAGGGGGTTGACAGCGTCCCTTTAAAAAATGCTGGGGAGACCCTGCTGATGATTGCTCATATTGGCACCAACAATGTGAATCAATCTAGTATTGAGGACATTAAAAATTAATATATTGAACTTAGTAAAGCATTATCTGCTAGGGGGTGTGTTATACATTTCTGAGAAATTTTACCGGTTCCCAGGACTAACCACTTAAAAAAATAAGATAACATTTATAAATAAGTAGTTGCAAAAGTGGACACTGGTAAAAGAATTCCACTGCATAACTGACTTGGAGAATTTTGAACATGGTCAAGGCTTATTAAATTGGGACAGCCTTCATCTGAGGCATAGAGGCAGTTATGTACTAGAGCAGAAACCTGGACAAAAAATCACAGACACTTTAAACTGAGTCAGAAGGGCGACATGGGAAAAGTATTTACCTACAGCACTACACACCTTAGTATGAATGACATCTTGTTCTCCTGTTTAATGGTTAATACAAGGAGTTTAAATCAGGTTAAGAAGTGTGAACTAGAAGTCATTATGTGACCACAAAGTGGACATTGCAGTCATAAATGAAACTTGGAGGAACGACAGTAACTCTTTTCTTTTCTTTTCTTTTCTTTTCTTTTCTTTTCGACTCAGAGTGTGGGTGCTTCACTCATCATAATAACTCAGGAAGGCTTTACTCTTCATCATTGCTGAGGTAGCTCAATTAACCAAATTCAATAAAAAAGATTGCCAAATCTCATCATATTTATCGTAATCATCTTTGATCAAGTGAATTACCTTATCTATTTTGCTACAATCTGACATTTTTCTATCCATTCAAGGTGTGTTGGTGGGTTATGGTCTTTCCAGTGTTGTAATATAATTTTTTTGGCTATCAGTATGCCCATGTTTATTAAACTTTTCTTATTCATTTGAGGATCCTGTAGAGGGACTTGTATGCCAAATAGGTCAATTCCCAGATCGAATGGGAAATTGTAGCCCACCACTTTACCAAGCTGGGCAAATATTAAGTCCCAGTATTGCCTAATAAGTTTACAACCTATCAACATATGACATAGGGAACTCTTTTCTAGTCTGCACCTCTGACATTTATCGGATAGAGAGCTGTCCAATTTGTTCAAATGGGGAGGGGTTAAGTATGTTTTATGTATAATGTTAAATTGGACTTGTAATAATCTATTGTTTTATATTCATAATTTTCAACCAGTCATCCTCTATAATTGCAGTTTTTAAGTCAATTTCACAAGCATTTCCAGTATCTGATAATTGATTAAATCCTTTAGAACGTAAGTTCCTATATAAGCAAGATATTAAATGTTTATTTGTATCTAAGCTCATAAGAGTATCTTCAAGGACAGCATTCACTAAGTTAAATGAATGCTTGCTTTTTTAATTAAAGTTTTTCACTTGAAAATATTGCAGTGTTTGGGTAGCTGGAATATTATATTTCCTCTGGAATTTCTATAAAGAAATAAAGATTCCGTCTTTGTAAAAATCTCCAAATTCATGAATTACTTTTTCTAGATACCATGTTTTGAAAGTGCCATCTGATGGTGATGTAGGAAATAAGATGTTATTATATATTGGAGTTAGTTATGTTATTGCAGGTAGACCTCCCCTCTGCTCTACAGCTTTCTCTCCATGTATAAATATTTACCCTGGTCATGGCCAGGCAAAATTCCCTATTTGAATCATTTTTATCCGAAAAAGGAATCATCAAAAAATTCTTTAATAACATGCCCTTTAGCTTTCTTTTTTTCTTCTAAACTGAATTCTGCTGTTAGCTTATCTTCTGGATGATGGAACCAGTAGTAAACCACCTCAAGTTGTGCTGCTAAATAATATAACCAGAAATTGGGACAGCATAGGCCCCCTCTCTCCTTATTTTGGTACAATTTATGCAGTGCGATCCTTGGTTTCTTACTGACCCATAAAGTCTCTTATCATTTTTTCCAGATCAAGAAAAAATCTTTTGTTTATAATGGCTGGGATCAATTCAAATAGAAATAAAAGTCTTGGGAGAACATTCATGTTTAAAATGTTGATCCTATTAATCAGTACTAGAGGACTGTGTTGCCATTTGTTTAAATAGGACATAATATTATTTATTAATGGGTCATAATTTAATTGTATTACTCTGTGGTGGTCTCAAGCCAGGATTACCTTTAAGTATTTTTTCTTGTCTTTAGTGTTATTTTTAAATGTCTAAATAGTCAAGTCAGTTGAATTACCTAAGTATAAAGCTTTACTTTTTATGCAGTTAATCTTGAATCCTGAGAGTGCACAGTAGATCTTTATAATTTTATTTATTAACAGATATGATATGTCAGGTTTATTTAATGACAATAGGATGTTGTCTGCATAAAGCATAATAACCAGATGTTGATTATCTATCAGTACCCCTAAAAGCTCTTTTTGTTATTGGATTTTAACTGCCAGTGACTCCAAACATAGGGCAAATAAAAGAGGGGGGAGCAGGCAACCCTGCCTGATACCTCACCTTCATGGAAAGAATGATGATACACTTGTATTTGTCCTGACCCTAGCTAAGGGGGAAGAATAGATCAACTGAATCCACTTCAGGAATCTGCCCAATGGACCCAAAATGTTTCAAGGTTTGCATGAGAAAGGGCCACTGGGCCCTGTCAAATGCCTTTTCCTCATCCAATGACAGGAGGGCGGTGTCTGTGTTGGAAAAAAATTGTACCAAATCGAAGGTCCTTCTGGTATTATGCTGTAACCTCCTACCTTCCACAAAACCTACTTGGTCCTGGTGGACTACCATAGGAACTATCTTTGACAACTTATTTTCCAGCATTTTGGTAAATATTTTATAATCACTATTAAGAAAAGAAATTGGTCTATAAGAACCGCACTGGTCTGGGGGTTTATTTTTCTTCAGTATTAATATTATTTCTGTTTCATAGAGAGATTGAGGTAATTTTTCAATACTCAAAAAGCTTTGATATAAATCTCTGAGTAGAGATGCCAGTGTTTGTGATAAGTATTTATATAGTTCGAAGGGTAGTCAATCAGGGCCAGGGGTCTTACTGTTAGGGAGGTCTTTTATAACCTGAGTTATTTTCTCTAATGTTATTTCCGTATTAAGAAATTCTAACTCTGTATCAAAGATTTTGGGAAGTGGTAACAACTCTAAATTTTTTTAATATGATTTAAGTCCTCCTCCACCTTTCCTGTGTATAACTTTTTGAAAAAACTTTTAAAGATTTGATTTATGCTCTCCTCCTACAGACTAATGTCCCCACTCTCCCCTCTTATCCCCAATATTCTGTTTTTATTTTGTTCCATGTGCAGTTGATAGGCCAGTAACTTATCCAGGAGGTCACCATATAAATAATACTTTGCTCTGGCCCTATACATATCTCTTTCTGCTTGGGTTTGTAATATTTTTTCAGTCTTATTCCTTATTGTCAGGACTTTTAGTCTTGATTTCTCTGTACCTGTACTAGTATGTTCAGCTTCTGCAGAAGTCAGATCTGTTTCTAACCCAGAGAGTTCTGGTTCCTCTTTTTTCCTAACTCCCATCTGTGCCATTCCCCATCCCCTTATGTATATCTTTAAAGTTTCCCATACTAATTGAATACCTAGTTTTTGGGGGTCATTCCAGTTCAAAAACCAGCTGATTTCATCCATAATGTTATTTTTGAAGTCAGAATTGAACCACACTCTATTATTAAATCTCCAGTGGGTATACATCAGTGGATTTTGATCTCCTAAAGAGACTTCCATTAGGCAAGGGGCATGGTCAGATACTTTAATAGGCTTATAAGATATATTTTTTACATCTTTACATAACCTGTTGGTAATCAGAAAGAAATGGATCCTTGAGTAAGTTTCATGAGTTTTTGAGTAGTGGGAAAATATTTTTTTTAAATCTGAAAACTGGTATCTGAATGTGTCTTACAAGTCTAAATCAGAGGCAAGAGTAGTTGCTAATTCTACTGTTTAATTTTTCCTTTCTCCAGTTGGGGGAGCCCTCTCTATCAACTGAAAAGTAAATTTGAAGTCACCACTGAATATAATAATGGATTACATTTTGCTAACTCTGAGAAAAAAGTCTGTGAAGAAGGGCAGGGCCTCATTATTTGGACCATAAATGCCAAGAGTAAACTGAGTATTCTGTATCTCAATAGTGGTAATAATGTAGCAACCATGTTCATCCGGCGTAGGGTTCATTAATTTATTAAGGTGTTTTTTTATATATAATGCTATACCTCTAGCTGTATTTGAGAACTGAGAATAGTATCCCACTGCCTTAAATAAGTTCCCAAATTAAGTGGAGTCTTTTTGATTAAAATGGGTTTCTTGAAGCAGCAGAATGTCAACCCTTCTTTTATTTGCCATCTTAATGATTTTTCTGATTTTAATCTTGTCCCTGCAACCGTTGAGATTCCATGACATAATAATTAAACTATTCATTTATTTTTCTTATATATCCTATACTATATGTATCATTCTGAACCCAACATTCCTTGAAAAGTAAATTATAAAATAAACATTTTCTTATGCTATCTTTGTTACATGAGCACTGTCCATAGTTATTTAGTGCTGTGTTGATAATTGTGAAAGCAGGGACGAGTTCATAAATAGGGCACCCACGCTTAGGAAGCAAACAGGCTCTCTCCTGTCTTTTTGTTGTTTTTTTCTTTCAGTATTTTTATTGTTATTCTTTGAATTGTATGAATATTTATTTCAGTGTTCCATTTTATGCCCCCCTCCTCCCACCCTCACCTAACCCAAGAAACATCCTTCTTCCATCCCTGTAGAAAAACTGCAAGAACGCATGTTATTCTTAGAATTAATCCTAGCCAAAAGTGTGCATTTACCATCTTTACCCAATACAAATCCTGACATCCTAAAAGCCAATGGACGTCTCCCCACCCCCAAACTGAGATGTCTAACCTTCAGCTGTATGGGTAAGCAGATTGGCAGGAGATTATTATACTTTGGGCCATTTTTTTTTTTATTTTAGTTGTTTAACCAGATGAGACATACTAAGCTGAAAGCTTTTTTTACAGGTGCAACCTGGGAGCACAGAGAAGTTAAGTGACTTGCTCATGGTCACACAGTATGCAAGTGGAAGCTGTGGGATTCAAACCCAGGTCTGGTCTGCTGGATGTCACCAGATTTGTAGCTCAGAGCCTTAAACCACTGTGCTATACCGCCTCCCCAGTTTAACCAGAATAACTGAAGAGAATAAATTAATGATCTGGTGGTGCTCTCTCCCTCCTCTACTTCTAAACTGGTCTCTAAAAGAATTCACCTAGAAGGATGCTAAGATTGTCATTCAAAACCATATGCTGGAAGACTGAGGTTAAAGTAGAGTATGGTCCCCCCCTACTCTTTCAGAAATCCACACCATCAGCTAAATTGTCTATTTGGAGTGAGGGGAAAACATTACAGTGAGGATGTTTAGAACTGATGCAGTTGAATAAATCCTCCTTATCCTATATAGAATAGTCTGCTGTGAGCCAGATCTATCATGAAGTCCCAGTATTCCAAGAGGCAATTTAAAAATGTTCGTCCATGCCCCCTCCCCCACCACTGCAGCCTCCAGACCTGTCATAGCTTCAAATTTCTAAATCAGATTCAAACATCAGAAAGAAAAGAAGCAGATTTTTTCAAGAGGATATATGGATGTGGAGGTCACCCCCCAATTCATGCCAGTTTCAAAATTATCGAAAGTTTCTGCAAGTTTAACTCTCTGGAATAGAAGGATTGTTCATGGTGTTTGAGGAGGGAGGTTCTGAAATATTTGTAGTATGTCTGGCCAGAGCCTCCTCTACCTCCATAGGAACGTGAAAAAAGTAAATTCTTCAGTCGAGGTTGATTCCAAGCTTCACTTGATATAACAGTGAGAAGGGGAGCCCTTCTTTTCATAATTTATCTCTGATGTTATCAAATCCCTTTCTTTTAGCCAGTAGCAAGGGTGGGAGGTCAGGAAATATTTATAACTTCATGCCATGGAGCAGAAGACCTTTTAATTCTTGCTTTATTTAATATTCTTTCCTTATTCTGAAATCTCAGTGGTTTCATATACATGAACCTCTGTCTTCCTCAAATGTCTCTGTTACTGAATGCTCTGAGTACATGTTCTATCTCAAATTTATGTGTAGGATATTCTAAGCCCAGAGTCCTTGTTAATAGCTCTTCACAATAAGCTAAGGGGGCTGGGCCCTCAATGCCTTCAGGGAGATTGCATATTTTCAAGTTACCTCTTCTGGATCTTGATTCAAGTTCTTCCACTTTAAGTTTTAGACTTTCCAGCTCTTTATTACAGCTTTCCAGATTCTGTAATATTTTGGGGATGTCATCTTCTAGTTTGCTAACTCTATTCTCACATTCACTAGCTGTTCCTGAGAGAGATTCAAATTTGTCCATTAATTCTGAAAATTTTTGTAAAAGTGAGTTTACAGCTTGATTAACTATTCAAAGCCCTGTTTCATTTCTTTTAATAAGTCCTGATAGGTTTGCTTGATTTTAGCATGGGGTCAGCATTTTCTTTAGCTGTATTTTCGCTAATGGGCTCTTTAATAATTTTCATTGGAGCATTCTGCAGGTTCAGAATTTTTGGACCTGCATGTTTTTGCTGCTGATGCCATTTTGGTTATAGGCTATAAGGGCTTAAATTCTTCACTTTTATCCTGGAGTTTCAAAAAAATATCATACACACATTGAGCAAAGTGTAAAAGTACCCCTTGGTTCTGAGGCACCGTTCTAAGGGTGTTGTCTTGATCTAGAGGATCAGAACTTATGTTCTTTTTTTTTTACTTTTCCCCTACACAGCAAATCCTTACTTTGGTCAGCTTCCTAAAGTACTGTATATCACCCTCTATCAGAGTCAAGCGTGGTGCCCTTTTAAATGAAGAAAAAGCTTGGATCTTCGGTACTCTACTCTTTGCCTGATCCTTAACTCCTGTAAAAATGAATGTGCCTTCTACCCAAGAGTCCCAAGTAAATGTTTTACCTCCCCTCAGTTTGTCTGCAGAAAGCTTGCTTGCAGTGTCGGTGGGTCAGTCTTCATTCTCCATGTCGGACAATGAATCTCCAGAGTTGCTGATGTTTTGGTGTGAAGTGTTCTTATGAGACTGTTGTGCTAGTTCATCGATGTAGCAGTACAATTTCAACATACTGCATGGAAAATGTTTTGACTATGTTATGGCCGGCACTGTTCTCAAAGCCACAGATCAAGGGTTTGTGGAAAAAGAGAACAGATTTAAAGAGAAATAGAACTGAGAAAGTTGACTGGCAAAGATCTATGGAGGGGATAAATGTTCAATCCCAACAACATTCATTCCAGCAGGGTGGGTGTTCTCCGCATAGCACAGGTCAGCAGGACATCCTGTCTTACGCAGGAAGCTGTAGCTCCTGGGATGACAGTAACTCTTGAATTAACAATATTGAGAGCAATCAGCTCTTCCATAAAAACAGATTAAATGGAAAGGATGGTGGTGGAGTGTGATATTATGTTAATAATAAAATCAAGAACACACAAATAACGGTACTCCAAAACCCCACAGTTGAGATTGAATCTATTTGTTTACAGCTTCAGTTCAGCAACAGGCCTTCGGTGATTTTGGGCAACTGTTATAGGCCCCCATCTTTTAGTAGGGAGTATAACAATACCTTATTAAATTAAATTAGCCTAGCCTTGAGTCTTGGTAACTCCATTATATTTGAGGATATCAATGTACCAGGCATTTCATGGAGCACATGGGAGGAGTCATCTGAATTTGAAAGATACCTTCTGGACACATTACATGCAAATTCACTGGAACAATTGGGAAATGTACACACAAGGGGAACACATTCTTGACCTTGCTGTCACAAATATCCAAAATGGTAATCCTGTGGTTATTTGACTGTTAGGTACAAGTAACCACCTTATGGTAACTTGCAGTATAAAATCATGTAAATACATTCCTAAAAATTCAAGCACCTTCTCAGATAATAATCCAGCAATTTAGGTGGTATTAGAAGCTCCCTTAACTCAATGGATTGGGATTCCTTATTATTAATCCTTGATATGGAGGATTGCTAGAACACAATCAAAAACACTGTTTAAGATTTGGAAGTTAGTTATGTCCCTTGTGACATAAAGTACAATAGGAAGGGCAAAATCCCCTTGTGGCTAACTTATCAAATTAAGAGAGAAATTAAATAAAAACAAAAAGCTAGTGCAAAACACAAAAAGAAGCCCTCTGAGGATACTTTAAATTAATATAAATTTGAATTAAGGTGATTAAAGATCATGATAAAAAAGGAGAAATGTAATATGGAATTCAGACTATCGCACACAAAGGATAATAATAAATTGAAAACACACACTATTATACCTGAGTATAATAAAGACTCTGGCAGCACTCTCAAAAATCACACTACCCTCAAGTTTCATGTAGGTGTGTTTTTTACTTTGTGTTAGGACACAACCTCCATGCAGTGCAATGTTAACACATGTGGCAGGAAACATTAACTTCAAATAGAGTAAGCAAATAACAGGCAACAGTCTTACTTTTGGTTCAATCAGTCCAGAGATCTGTCTCTCCAAGTATTTTCTATTGTTACTAGCCCCAGGCTTGCACCTCAAAGAGACTTCGAAAGGGTAATAGCATAAGTGCACAGGATTACAAAGTTTATTTACTCTGTATGAAGCACCCAGCAAAGTGTTTTTTTGTTCTTGTTATGGATAATAATAAATTATTCTATTCTTATATAAATAAAATAGAAATAATCAAAGAATGGTGGGTCCACTGGTATTAAATGGAGAAACCATGATGGAGGACCATGTGATGGCAAATCATTTTAATTAATATTTTATTCATTATTTAATGCATCCCAACCAAAGCAGATATACTTTCATAGTGACATAAAATAATGTTTTTCTGATCTGGAAGTCTTGCTTTATTTCAAAGCATCAACAGGAATACATCATTTGGAGCAGATAACATACATATCTATTTGCAAGATTTTGTTCCTTACCATCTAGCCCAGGCACTCCATTCTGCCGAGGGAGGCCTCTTTGCGGTTCTCAAGGTTAGGAAGCATCTTTCAAGGGGACAGAGCATTTGCAGGGACTGTGCCAACCCTGTGGAACTACATACCTGATTATCTGAAGGGGGCTCCCTCAGTAGAAGTCTTTAAAAAGGGATTTAAAACATACCTATTCCAACTGGCTTTTATTGACTGATTCTGTTATGAATTATAGATAGATGGATGTCTGTATTTATAATGATTTTATTATATATGTGTGTTTTTTTGTTTGATTTTAAATAACTGGATTTTGTATTGCTGTTTTATTGTACATGTAGAGTCCCAGGAATTGGCGCCTATAAATAAAATATCTATCTATAGCTATCATATATACACCCAAGATTCCTGAGATACATGGTAGAGGAGTTAGCATTCCCTTTATGATATTGTTTAATAGATCAATGGAAAGTGATGTGATCCCTGAGGACTCGAAGAAAGTAGTGGTGATACCACTTCACAAAAAGGGTATAAAAATTATTGTTTCAAACTATAGACTTATTAGCATCACTTTGCTTTGTAGTAAATCTATTGAGAGATAAATACAACTTTCCTCAACATGGAAATTGAGGCATTAGGTCTAGTTGGTGGTATCCAACATGGCTTTAAAAGAGGTCTGTGTAACAGGTGCCCTGCTAAATAATAAAGTTATTTCCCCTCTCTGAATAATTTTTGGACTATGTGTTGAAAAAAAATATTCCTTTCACTCTGTCCTATACCCTATCACTTATTCTGTTTCTATCCTTTATTCTTCTCTTGTCAGGGTGGCCAACCTGACAAAACATTTCTCTTTATCTTTACTATCCCTTGTTCTTTAAAAACTCACATGTCCTTTTTGAAACATATTATTTAGCTGGGGTGAATATCCAGCCCTTAAAATACACTCCTGTTTATGTTGTCCCCAAAAAAGGGTGCTGGTGCCCTTTTTGATATGGATTTTCAAGCCGAAGTACTGCAGCAATCTAAAAAAAGAAAAAGGGTTTGAAGCAAAAGGTGGCTAAGTTAAAATAAGGACATTTAGGGCATAGGTAGAGTTGCTGCACCCTTGAGCTCTGATGTGTTGTGGTGCTATATGCTCCTCCGAGTCAGAAAATAATAGGGGCTTTAAAATAAACAAAGAACATAAATATACAGCTCTGGGGGGCCACATAACTAATAGGAAGGAGCTGTGTTCATGTTTTATGAAGCCCACTGTTAGGTAGAAGATTGTAGTGCACAGAGCTGTAGGCTGAAATTGCAACCACTGGGAAAAGTATTTTTGGACATAGAAAGTGCCTGAAACAGTATCAAAGATGATGTACCTCACAAGACAAAACATACACTTTACAGGGTTGTTATAAATATATTTAGACAAGCTGTATAACAGTACCACAACAGTTTTACTTATGTGAATTGAATTATAATTGTTACTGACAAAAATTAGCTATGTTCTCTGTATAAAGATAAAATAAGCTCATGGTACCTGTATGTCACAAAAAGATGGAAGCACTCCATTATAGGGCTGGCAGCCCAATGAAATGGCTGCCTTTATTGAGAATCAGGGTATGATGTCACGGAAGGAGGAGGGGCTTGGACATCAAACCCTGCCCTCTTCTTTAAATTAAGGTTTAAATTGTTTTAAAACATGTTATGAAAGTTGTAACTGGCTAGAACTTATGCTATTCAGTGTATATTTTGCTAGCTACCCATAGATCTGTGTGTGGGTATTAAGAAATAATAACAATTGTAGTGTTTTGCTAATTAGAGTCACATGTCTCTGATGTCATGCTGGGGGGGGGTGGGGATAAAAAGCCCAAAGACTCCTCAGTTGGCAGATAGGCCAGTAGTATGCTGGTAGAAGGCGAGAGAGGAGGTGTGTAGGTTTCCACACCAGCAATAAGTTAATTTTCACTAGAAAGAAAGTGAAGCTGCAATCTAGAGATTTGTTTGTTATTTTAGGTGTGCTTTTAACACTGAATTTCTTTTGATTTCTGTAAATAAGTTTTGATCCTGTTGAAAAATAAAAATTATAAATGTAAGCTGCGTTTATTTTATGCACTTTATCCTCTTGTCTGTGTGTCTGTTTATCCCACCCTATTATAGTCTGTCATGTACAACAAACTTGATTGCCTTTTATAGAAACATAGAAACATAGAATCTGTTGGCAGTTAAGGACCATACAACCCACCTAGTCTGCTCATTTCCCTACTTGGTTTGGCAACCCCTACTCATATCTGGACTGCCTTTCCCCACTCTGCTGTGCAGCAGGGTGCCTTTATGCTTATCCCATGCACTTTTGAATCCCTTGTTTTGTTTTGGCTTCCACCACTTCCACTGGCAGGCTGTTCCACGGATCCACCACCTCTCTGTGAAAAAAATACATCCTAGCATTCCCCCTAAGCCTCCCTCTCTCTAGCCTCATGTTATGTCCCCTTGTCCTTGTGCATTTTCTTCTCTGAAATATGCTCCCCTCCTGTACCTTGCTTATTCCTCTAAGGTATTTGAAAGTCTCTATCATATCCCCTCTCTCCCTTCTCTCTTCCAATGAATAGATATTTAGGTCCTTGAGTCTTTCCTCATAAGGCTTTTGGTGCAGTCCATGTTTCATTTTTGTTGCTCTTCTCTGGACTGCTTCCATTCTGTTTATGTCCTTCCTGAGATGTAGTCTCCAGAATTGGACACAGTATTCCAGAAGAGGCTTCACCAGTGATCTATGCAGTGGCATCACAACTTCACTCCTCCTACTGATTATGTCCCTTCCTATGCACCCCAGCATTCTGTTTGCCTTACCCACTGCTTTTTGCATTGTTTGGCTGACTTCAGGTCATCGGATATGATAACCCCCGGTCTCTTTCCTGACTTGTGATGGTTAGAACCTGCCCTCCCATCCTGAATTCCTTTCTTGGGTTTCTGTGTCCCAGGTGCATTATCTTGCACTTCTTAGCATTGAAACCCAACTGCCAAACCCTTGACCATTCCTCAAATAGTCTTAGGTAGTTTCTCATTTTATCTAGCCCCTCCTGTGTGTTGACTCTGTTATAGATCTTGGTGTAATCTGCAAACAGGCATACTTTCCCCTCCAGTCCCTCTGCAATGTTGCTTATGAAGACATTAGATAGAACTGGACCCAGCACCAATCCCTGTGAACCCTCTGTCACCTCCTTTCTGATTTTATGCCATTTACTACCACCCTCTGGGTTATTTCTTTTAGCCAGTTTCCAACCCATTTTACCACTGTAGAGCCCACATCCAGATTCCCCAATTTGTTAAGCAATCTTCTATGAGAAACAGTGTCGAAGGCCTTACTGAAATCCAGGTAGGCCACATCCACTGCCCCTCCCTCATCCACAACCCTGGTCACCCAGTCAAAGAAATTGATAAGATTAGTCTGACAGGACCTTCCCCTAGTGTATTGATGCTGTTTTAGGAAGGCAGAATTCCTGTCCGGGGAGATTGCTGCTGCTCAAAATCAACCAGCTCAGCTGCTTTGAACTATGGACAGACTGTGCAACCCAGCCTGTATACAAGTCTGGAAAGCCTTTTCACAAGAAGAGTGCACTGAATTTGCTCGATTTTTTGCAAATAAGGTGGCTGACATCAGATTGGTATGCCATTCAGCACGCTCAATTGGTGTTTCTGTGGATCAGTGCAGGATCACTTATCCTCGGTCCTCTTGGTGTACATTTGTCTAACCGGCTTTCATGCATGTCATGCGGATCGTCCAGAGTGTGCACCCTACATGCTGTAGTTTGCACCAGGGGCCTACTTCCCTGATTTTGTGTTGTATTGATGTTATCGGTCCGGTCCTAGCTCAGATAGTCTGGTGCTCCTTGGAGACAGGTGAGTTTCTAAGTTCACTGAAAGATGTGGTGGTGACACCGCTCTTGAAGAAAGTTTCTTTGGACCCAGACTGCCTTGCAAACTACAGACCAATCTCTAACCTTCCCTTTGTAGGGAAGGTGATTGAGAAAGTAGTGGCCTCACAGTTGGAGGACCATTTGACCATCCTTGACATCTATGAACCCCTCCAGTCCAGATTTCGAAAGAAGCAGCATAGTACTGAGATAGCGCTGGTTCGGGTGCTCAATGATCTTCTGATGGCTAGAGATAGGAGGAGACATTCTATCTTGGTCCTCCTAAATCTCTCATCAACGTTTGACACTGTGGACCATGGGGTCCTGCTTGATCACCTGAGATTCATTTGCGGACTGTCGGGTACAGTCCTCAAGTGGTTTACATCGTTCCTCACAGGAAGATCTCTGAGGGTGGTGTCCGGGGTGTTTTCCTCGGATCCAGTCCCTCTGTCATATGGGGTCCCTCAGGGTTCAGTGCTGTCCCCCATGTTGTTCACAGTGTATTTGCTGCCCCTCGGAGACACTGTAAGAAGGTATGGGCTGAGGTTTCACTGTTATGCAGATGATATCCAGCTCTGCCTTTCTTTTGCATCAGACCAGGATAGACCTGTCTCAGTCTTTAATAGCTGCCTTGCTGAAATCCAAAAGTGGATGGATGCCAGTTGGTTAAAGTTGAACTCTGATAAGACTGAGGTATTGGTTGTGGATCCAAGTCTGCTGGACAAGGGGGTTGAGTGTGTTTCACCCTCTGGTTTTTTCCTTGTGGGTGTGCCACTCTTGACCTCTGAATGGGTGTGTGGAACCTGGGGTAATCTTCAACAAGAGACTGACCTTGCATCACAGGTGTTGGCTGTTGTTAAATCCTTGTTTTACCATCTGAGGAATATCTTCAGGATTAAGTACCTGGTTCCATCCGGAGACCTTACTACTTTGATTCTCATCTTTGTGACCTCACGTTTGGACTACTGCAACTCTCTGTACCTAGGGCTACCTGGGGTGGAATCCATCGCTTGCAGCAGTGCAGAACACTGCAGCATGGCTTTGACGGAATCCTCACTGTCCTGTCATATTTCACCTGCGCTTGGACTGTACTGGCTGACAGTTCAATGGAGGATCACCTTTAAAGTCAGTCTTCTGACTTTTAAAGCCCTACTCAGACAGGGCTCAGACTATCTGAAAGAGCTCCTGGTTCCTCACTGCCCTGGGCGATTCGCTTCGCTTAAGCCAAAAGAGGTTGCTAGATTCTGAGGGTATGTTTGAAGTCTTCTGGAGCAAGAACATTTATGTATGTTGCCCTACCCTTTGGAATTCTCTACCCTGTCAGTTATGTGGAGTGCTAAACCTTAGAGGGCTTCAAACAAGCATTAAAAACCTGCTTGTGGAACCAAGCCTTTGGTGCTTGATTAAAGGATGTTATCAGTATTATCATTTTGTTTTATGCTGAGATGTTTATTTGTGCATTGTGATTATAATTATTGTTAAGGCTCCTTGGATGTTTGAAAGGCACCATACAAAATAAAATTTATTATTATTATTATTATTTTGCACCTCTTGACTCCAGGAACTTCACTACCCTCTCCTTAAGCAGGGACTCCATCAGCTTCCCCATCACTAAGGTCAGGCTTACAGGTCTCAAAAATCCTCTCTACTTCAGTCTTGTGCAGGGGACCACCTCTGCCCTCCTCCAGTACCAGGTACCTCCCTATCTCTAGTAATTGGTTGAAGAGGGTTGTCAGTGGACCTGCTAGGACTTCTCTGAGTTCCTTCAACACTCAAGAGTGAATCCCGTCTGGCCCCATTGCCTTGCCTGTCTTTACTTTTCCTAGTTCCTCCAAGACTCTATCAACTTTAAATGGGCTGGTGTCTACCTCTCCCCTCATACATCTTTCCTCATGGGTCTTGGCCCCTCCCCTGCCTCTCCTTGGTAAATACTGAACAAAAATATTTGCTTAGTATCACAGCTTTTTCAAGGTCATTCTCCACCCACCCACCCTCCCTCTCCCTTCTTTAGCCTAACAATACAATTTCTGGTCTTCTTCCTCTCGCTAATATAACAGAATAAGGTCTTGACCCCTTTAATAGCCTGTGCTATTTCTTCCTCCGTTCTTGCCTTAGCCCTCTGACAGTTTTCCCAGCTTCTGTCTGCTTCTTTAAATATTTCAATCTGACTTCTTCTTTCTATGTCTCTTTGTATTTCCTGAATGCCTTACTTTTTCTCACACTTTCTCGGCTACTGACATAGAAACCACAGTGGCGACCTTTTGCTTTTGCTTTTGCTAAGCAATCTGACACATTGACTCGTCACTCCTGCTGTGTATCTCTTGAGCCTAAGCCACTGTTCTTCTACCCTCCCCTTATCTTCTGCTGCCAGGGCAATTTTGAGCTGTTTCCCCATCTCCATGAAGTTGGCCTTCTGGAATTCTAGGATCTTAATCTTTGAATGGCCTTCTTCTGCCAACGTGTTGACTCTAAACCACACAGTTCTGTCGTCATTGGTACCAAGGGGACTGCCCACCTTAACATCCATTATTCTTTCCCCGCTTGTCAGCATGAAGTCCAGTACAGCCCCCTCCCTGGTGGGCTCAACCACCAGCTGCCTTAGGTTTGCCCCATACATGGCAGACATGAGTCCCTGCTCCTTGATGTACTTGCAGTCTGGGTATTCCAATCTGCATCCGGCATGCTGAAGTCACACATTAGTAGTACATCCTTTGGCTGCCATATTATGGAAGGCTTCCACTAATGCCAGATCTATATTCTCCCCTGCATGGGAGGCCTGTAAACTACTCCAGCAGGATGGTTGTTTTGTTCCCTGACTCCAGAGTGACCCACAATGCCCTGCTTCTTCCCTGGACCCTTACAGACAAAGCAACCCCATCTCCTCTTCCTCTCCTATTCTTTCTAAAAAGTGTATACCCTTGTATGGCTGCATGCCAGTCATGGTTCCTGTGTACTATATCTCTGTAATAGCCTCAAAGTCCAGGTTTGTGTCTGCCATCAGTGCCGTTAGATATGGGCTTTGTTTCCCAGACTGTGGGCACTTGTACACATGACCTTCCACTCTGTGTACTCCCTTAATGTTCCTTGTTTATTGGTCTTTGCCCTGCGCTGCATTAGTGATGTACCTTCTGTTCTCTCCCCCACTGAAACCATGATAGTTTTACAGTTAGATATTATGCTAGTTATTGGGTCCTCACTGTTCTCAGTTATGTCCTGTAGGGGGGCTATGATAATCCCCTTGACTGTCTATTCCACCTCCTTGGGAAGTTTAAATGATCACTAAGGATACACTTAAACTTCTCAGAGAGGATACCTTTGCATCCCCTGGATAGATGCAGGCCATCTGGAGAATATAGTCCTTTGTCCCTCCAGATGAGGTTCCAGTCCCCAATGAAGCCAGACCTCAACTTTCTGCACCATTTCTTCAGCCATTTGTTGAATTCAATGATGCGGATGTCCCTCCCTTTATAATCAAGTTAGTGCAAGTTAGGACTCAGGAAAACCAGTGGTCGCGATCTTGTTAGATTTGGGAAAAGCATTCGATACAGTCCCTTGTGACCTTCTAATTATTAAGTTATTCAATATGGGGTTTAGCCAGGACATTGTTAGATAGATTTCTGGGTGACTGACTGGTCGCACCCAGAATATTAAGATAAATAATGAGCTTTCCAAGATTGGCCTTGTTAGAGGTGGGGTTCCTCAGGGATTGGTGCTGGGACCTTTCTTATTTGGTTTATTTATGAGTGACTTGAATTAAAATGTGTCAAATATGTTGATTAAATTTGCAGATGATACTAAACTTGGGGGGGTTAACAAAATTTGACTCACTGATCCAAGATCTGAAATTAACTGAGGAACTGGGCAACTGTAAATAATGCACTTTCTTCATCAGATTATTGTATTCAGGTCTCCAGGAAAACTAATATTCTCCCAAGATAAATCAAATGCTCTTTCATTTCACATAACAAGCAGTGTTTGTTACCAATCTGTAAAACCTATGTTATCTCACAATTAGACTTTAGGTCACTGTTTTGGAGCCCAAATTTAAGAAAGGATATAAACCTTATAGAAAAAACTCGAAGGAGGGCAACCAAAATGATAAGAGGTATGGAGCTTAAGAGCTATGAAGACAGACTTGATTCCTTAGGACTTTTTAGCTTGGAGACTAGGCAAAAAGTAGGTGATTTGCTACTTTTATATAACACCCTAAAGAATCCTGAACTTATGTGTCAGAATGGTCTGCAAGTTGAAAATAGGACTACAAACTTAAGATCACATGACAGACAATTGGGGGTCCCTAGGGTTATTACTAATATGAGAAAACATTTTTTCTCTGTATGTTCAGCTTCTTTATGGAATAAACTGCCAGTCGATCTGTTCAACAAAACTTGTTGGATGACTATTTTTTCATTTTATTTTACAGGTCTATTATATCACCTAGCTCTCGGTGCATCTCTCAGGTGAACCTACTCATCTTTCAGCTCCTAACTGCCCATCTGAAACCCCCTGGCTGGAAACCCCACCCTCGCTTGCTGACCACTGCCAGTCCCCCGGATCTATACTCCCTGGGGCAGGGCCACCAACAGCTTACCAGGTGTCCTCATCTGAAATCTTCACAGCCAGGCCAGGAGCAGGATGAGGCCAGGGGGAGTCAGCCAGGAAAGTCTGGTGTTGGGGATGTGGGCTGAAACCACTCAGGCCGCTGTCACCTCCTCTGAGAGCCATGAGTTTTCATGCTTTTTAGTCCCTCCTCTTAGGCTCAGACGTGCAATGCATCCAGTGCAGGCACACACACTCCCGCATGTGCCTACAGGATCGCCACTCTACCAATCCCCTTGGTTGCTGGATCATGAGCTGCTGTGTCCCCAGGTCCTGCTAGGAGCCACTAGAGCACGGGAACAGATCTCCTCCTTCCCAGGACAGGAAAGCAGTTCTCTGGACATTCAATCCTGCCCTCTCTGCCAACCACTGATGACCTGGACTTGTTTATGAACCCAGGTCACCGCATGGCAGAGGTGGCATCCAGTGTCTCAACCCTCAGTGCCACTGGGCTGGCCTGTTGATGACTATTTAGTGGTAAATAAGAGTTTCATTGATTCATCCACTAGGGTGGAGGCAATCTAGATGGGCACAAGGCCTCCTTTGCCTGGTCTTACCAAGTAAACCAAGTATAGAGACGGGCCCTGCAGCCAATATTCAAGCAGTATGTTCAATATCTTTCTGTAGGTAGTCAAGTTTTATTCAGGTTTTTAGACAATATGTTTAATACTAGTACTTGTGATCCCAGACACTCCTGTGAAGGGAAAAATAATAATGAAGGAGCGAAGCAAAGGAAAAGCAAGAAATACAGAAATAAAAATAAAAAGAATAAAGAGAATGAGGGAAGAATGGTTGTAAACTCACCATTAATGATATTAGGACACCCAGGTGGGAGATAATCAGAATGTTGTACAAAAAAAACACCAAAAGCTGAAAAAAGAGGTAAAGATAGGCCAGATTTAAAGGAACAGACTAATATCATAGAACAAATTGTTGTTATAATAAAAGAAAATGACACAAATAGGTATCCTCCAAGCTGACTTCATGAACTTATTGCACCGGTTTGAGGCCAAATCACTCAAGTGCAATACCATAAAAACACTTGCCATGGTCTTCGGTACTGCCCCAAAATTGGCTAAGCTGTCACAGTCTCCCTCGCTCTCTGTGCCCTAGACAGTATGAAAATTGAGGCCGTAGACTCTTGCAAATACCTAGATCCCAAACTAGACTTCTCTGTCCATCTCAACGCTCTTCACAATAAGCTCTGCCCGAAATTAGGCCTACTATATAGGCACAAGGTCTGTCTTGCGATCCACAGCAGACTGGAAATAATCACCAGGCTCATCCTCTGTTCCTTTGATAATGCTAACGTAATTTACAGCACAGCTCTTCAATCAGCTCTCTCCAAGTTAGACCCATTGTTTCATGCCTTCTGCCATTTTTCCACCAGTCTCCCTGACCTTACACAGTACTTGCTCCTCTAACGAACTGCATCTCGCCTTCTGCTCGCCAACTGATGCCTTACACATTGTGGCTCCTTTATAGTCAAATACTGGCACAATGCCCTTCCTCCTACTCTCTTCTCTAATCTCTCCTGCCCCAAATCCAGGTTACTCTCGGTGCTCCTGTCATCACCACTCCTTTGCCTACCCCAACCTCACTCACTCTCAGGAAACTTGCCTTTGTCTACCAGCTCTCTGCCCTATGGAACAACCTTCCCTTGTAGTTCACAGTCTGCCAACTGTAACATCCCTAAAGAGGTACTTCAGACTTCTCACCCTACCCCTTGTCTCTGCTCCCCTCTCCTACCCTAACTCCCTAGGTCTCTTGGACAATACCACTCCTTATCACACAATACTACCTCCTGAAGTGGTGCACTATCATCAATGATGTAATTTCTGTATATTGTAATAATATTTATCCTATGTCTTAACTTCTGTTTTTGTAAATACCTGTATATTGTAATTGTTGTAATCTCTTCACTCATTGTACTGTTTTGTATGCCTTGTTCATCTCTCCCACCCTGGGTTGCACCTGGAAACGAGCCTCGGCCCTGTGTGTGCCTTTCCCGGTTATCAACATTAAATAAATAAATAAACAAATGCCCCAATTACAGCAGAAATAATTATGAGGAATGAGTACAGTGGACATGATCATCTCATGGATTTGAATGGTAATACTTGTAATGTGTATATTAAAGGAGATGAAATGGCTGTTAAAATTATGGGTATCTTCAAAAAAAGCTAATCAGGATGCTGAGAATCTGAGATCCCTAATACAACATTTGTTAATTGCAGAGCTGAATATTCCCCAGGCAAGGGATGCTGTGCTTATGGTATTTTAAAATGAACAAGAGCAAAGATCCTCAGTATAGATACTGGTGGACAGTTTGGAGATAGTCAAGTTAATATGGGAGTGCTGCATGCAGACTGGAGGAATTAGGCATTGAAATATTATGTGGTATCATGGCAATCTATTATAAGGGATAAAGCTGCAAGTCTGTTTAACATTGAGGTGGAAGTGAATAGAATTAGGCATTCTACTCTACTCCTTTAATTGGAATTGGTCAGCTTCTCCAACTAGATGCGTTCATATGGGAAAAATAAAGACTCCAGAAATGTTATCTATATTTGGGATAGACCCATTAAGAGATGAAAATGAAACTAATTTATCACACCATATTTGTGTCCTGTTATTCAAAGTACTGGGAATACAAAGGGCTGACAGTAATGACTTTAATAGCCAGATAGATATGTGGGTTCAAGATTCAGATTTGCGTCTACAAATTTTAAGGAGGTTGATGGATCTAGATCATTTGAATATCTACATAGCTGATTTAATAGGTTTCATTACTCCAGGGCACTCACAATCACAATCTGTGCCGCTTGAATTTCCTTAATGGAAAATGAAAATGTTTCTATGGCTACTAATCAATAACCTAGATGTAATTTTCTACTATGACTACCTACTGGTAAGACAGAAATTAATCAAATTTCAGGTGGAAAAAATTAGTCATATTGAGGTTATTTCATGGAATATTACTAGTTTAGCACCAAGATTGTAGATCCTGAGTGGCTAGGATTTGAAAGTAATTTTTAATTTATATGGGCCTCCCAAGATATAAAAATAAATGGATTTCAGGGACTGTTCTCATTAGAAAAAAAAACTAATAAACAAGGTAGAAGTATGGGAGGATTAGCTACATTTGTTAAAATATGTCTGATATTGAAATCAGTCAAATTATTAATTATCTCAAGAAGATTTTTTCCAGTTAGTGCATAATACTTTCATTAACTTACAACTTTTGGTCATGACTGTCTATTTTTCTCTAGTTCTTCCAAATCATGCATTGATACTGTGTGGACAGACCTAGAAAACAAAATAATGGTATCAATTCACCTGGCAAAGGTGATTATCCCTGCAACCTTTCTAGTGCTCAGCCAGTTATCCCTGCAACCTTTCTAGTGCTCATCCATTCCTCATAAGAGGATTATCCTCTGTCATCCTATTGGTTGATATGAACATACGAACATATGAAACTGCCTGATGATACAAGCCAAATGGTCTATCATGTCTGCTTGATTGTGCAGCACAGAGGTTAGACTCCTGCTGCTCCCCCTACCCCATGATTCCCTCTCTTCCCCCTCATCTTCTCATTGACTAGTATCTTGCCCTTATCCCTATCTCACTCCCTTTTAAAGCTCTTTCACTGTTTTAAGAGATATTACTTCTTCAGGAACTGCATTCCATCCCCTACCACCCTCTCCGTTAAATAATGCTTCCTTGCCTCCCTCCTGACTCTACTCCCACCAACTTCAGGCTGTGCCCCTAGTAATGCCTTCTCCTTTTAATCAAAACATGTATTCTGTACTAACCCTGTTGATGCCCTTTTTGTACTTGAAGGTTTCGTTCATATTCCCCCTTCCTTCTCTCCTCCAATGAGTACATGTTGAGGTCCCTCAACCTATCCTTGTAAGGCTTCCCCTTCATACTTCTGATCATTTTAGTCACCTCTGATGTATCCCTCCAGTAACCTGATGTCCTTCTTTAAGTATGGGTTCCAGAACTGTACACAGTACTCAAGTGCAGTCTCACCAGTGACCTGTACAGTGGCAGAATGACTTCCTTCCTCCTAGAGGAAATTCTTCCTGCAATGCACACCAGCTTTCTATTGGCTTTTGCCACTGCTTTCTTACATTGTGATGAGTAGTTCATATTCTTTGTGACCATTACCCCAAATCCTTTTCCTCCTCAGAGATGGACAGCTTGAACCCTCCCAGATGGTTACTGTACCCAGGATTCCTCACTCCAAGTGCATGACCTTGCACTTCTTAGCATTGAAACCCAGCTGCCAAACATCTGACCATTGCTCAAGACTTTCCAAATCTTCTTGGAGGCCTTTTCCTCCCTCTACCACATCCACAACTGCCCCATCTTCATCTAATCTGTGAATAGACTGATTCTGCTCTTAACTTCATCTGCTATATTGGCAATGAAGATGTTAAACAGCACTGGCCTGAGCACAGAACCCTGTGGAACTCCACTGGTGACTGCCTTATGAGTTAAGAGTTCCCCCACACAACTACTCTCTGATGTCTGTCCCCCATCCAGCTACCAGCCCACTTAACCAGTTTCTCTCCTGCTCCCAGGTTACTCAATTTACTAGTTAATCTGCCATGTGGTACTGAGTCAAAGGCCTTACTGATGTCCAGATACAGGACATCTATGGCCCTACCGGTGTCTAGTTCTTTTGTCACCCAGTCAAAAAGTGAACCAGGTTTGTTTGACATGATCCCACGGAGATGAACCCATGCTGTTTGTTGCCCTTAAGACCATTCAACTCCAAGAAGGTCATCAATCTTTCCTTTAGGATGGTTTCCACAAGCTTACCCACAATGAATATCAGACTGACTGGTCCATAGTTACCAGGCTCATCCTTTGGACTGCTGTTGTGCAGGTGTGCCACATGTGCCATCCTCCAGTCCTGCAGCATACACCATGTCTGCAGGGGGGTATTGAACAAGTCTTCCAGTGGTACCACCAGGACCTCAGCTAACTCCCTCAGGACTGTAGGGTGCAGCACATCTGGCCCTGGAGCCTTGCCTGTGTTTAGTGACTTAAGGCCCTCAAGCACTTTGCTCACAGGGATTTTCCCATCTGTTATCCTATCTCCTTTCATGCCAGTGTTGTCCTGCAACTGCGGTATTGTCCCATCTCTCTCTCCCTGGTAAAAACTGAGCAAAAGTACTCATTGAGCACCTCTGCCTGTTCAGCCCCCTTCTCTACCCAACCTCCATCCTTCTTGATCCTGGTGATTTGCTCCTTGCAGTTCCTCTTCTCCCTTATGTACTTGATGAAGGCCTTGTCCCCCTCTTTAATCCCCTCTGCTAGCCTTAGCTCCTTTGAGGCCTCGACAGCCCTCACCACCCTGCTCACTTTCTTGATTTTCCTTGCATACTTCTCCCTATCCTCCACTCTTTGGACCCCTTCCATCTTCTGTAGGCTGTCTTTTTCTCCCTCACCTTTATCTGCACCTCCTTTGATCACCAACATGGCTTCTTGGTCCCTGCCTTCTTATAGCATTTCTGTGTGCAGGTGTCTGTGGCCACTAAGAGGCTTTCCTTCAGGATGGCCCATTTCTGAGTGGCATCCATGTCAGGGGTGATGCTAGCCAAATGCCCCCTGAGGATGTGAGCCATCCTGCAGAAGTCAGCCCTTTTGAAATCCACTGTCTTGGTTTGTGTAGACATCCCTTCCCTACCCATATCCAAGGAGAACCACACTGTTCGGCAGTCGCTATGCCATGCACATAGTCTCCAACAGTCAGCACAAGATCAAGATGTTCCCCTCCCTTGTCAGTTTCTCCACCTTTTGTGACAGGAATACATCCTGGAAGGCTTCCAGAATGACTTGCTCCCTAGCACTTGTGCTAGACATGGTTTTCCAATCCACCCCTGGTAGACTGGAATCCCTGACCACCACAGTGCCACCCCTTCTACAGTGTTTCCATAACTGATCTGCCAGTTCTCTATTGATGAACTCTGACCATGAGGGTGGTCTGTACACAACCCCCAGTCTGACCTTTTACCTTTTATTTCTGAAGTTTAACACATAAAGCTTCTGGCCTCCCCTCACCTCCCTCCTCCAAACTGCTCACTATCCCTACCCTCACAAATAAAGCCACCCCTCCACCCTTCCCTTTTGTCCTATCCTTGTGATACAGTCTGTATCCTGGTAACATGATGTCTAAGTCATGGTGCTGGTTAGCCCATGTCTCAGTGATGACAGCTATATCAACCTCTCCTTCTGCCATTAATGCATTCAACTCAGTTATTTTGTTCTCCAAGCTCCTTGCATTTAGTGACACCACCCTCCTGTCAGATCCCCTGCTTACCCCAATATTCCCCTCCCCTCTACCTCCTCCACTTTTTAATTGCCCCCTTCCCCTCCTTGCTAGTTGGGGGAGGTACATTGCCTCCCTTTCCTTTTGGCTCTGGCTGCTGCTCAATGCACAATCATAAATTTGGTATGACAGAGGCCAAGCCCCCAGTCATTATAGTTAGTCTCCAGTAAGAAAGTTCCAGAGCAGAGAAAAACTAGGAAACATGCACACAGAAAACAACAGAATAGCATAACACAACAAAGACCTAACAATACAGTACTGCACTATAAAAATTATTTACCTAAAGGCAATAGCAAAATCTTGCAGTACAAAGGCACCTACGATATTAAAAGCTGCTAGTCAAATCATGTATAAATTAACCATCCACGATAATGGCATTGAGAAAATATATGTATCATATACAGTATGATGAGAAAGGCACGGTTGTGCCCTCTATAGTTAAGGTTTAGTAACCTGTTTAATAATAAACCTCAAATTTTGCACTTTAATAATGTTTCAACTGATCAATGGATTTGCACAAAATTTGATATGCGCTGTCCTGTGGGGTAGATCTCTTGATTTGGCAAGTTTCATTCCATTTTTTCCTTATTGCCTTGCAGTCAGATGGTGTGGAATTTTGTTTTGATTTTTTATGGTAGAAAGAACTTGGGTAACAGAACTGCCATTGTTAGTTTGGTGCAAAAAATGTTAAACTAATTCAAAGTTATTACGTTTTTAAGTTCCCATTATATTCTATGGAAAGTTCATTTTTCAGGCTAGGTGTATAAAGTTCAATAAGGGATTTGATTTCGCAAAAAAGGATTTAGTCTCAAGAGAGCATTTTCTGAGAAAGAAAATTCCTTTTTCGTGAGCCTCCATCTTGTTTTCCATTTTAGTTTAAAAAAAAAATTAAAACCAATGAAAATGAGGTGCTGTAGGGATACCAATAAATGGATCTTGCTCATTGGAACTCTGTTAGTTGGATCCTGCAATTATTTGGTACCAAAACTGTCTGGAAATGTCTTTTTTTATGTTTTCAATTCTTTTTTCATCACTCGCTTAGATCCTTTTTTGTGAATCCTTTTGTTCAAACCAAAATGGATCATGAGTGACAAAAGGATTTGGTCCAAAGAAAAAGCAGTGCCCCTTTGGCTCAGGATTTTGGGTAGAGTGTTGCAGGATAACTACTGTATCTCACCAAGCCCTGGGGTGTACTGCTTCAAAAGGAGTATTTAGGGGACAATAGACTAACATTTGCTTTCACGGTGGCATTGCAATGCACTGAAATGTTTTGTTCTTTCTTTTTTATTCTTAATTTTTTAAATTGCTCAGTTACATTACAGAGTTTAAATTGTTAATGAGTATCTGGGAAGAGATTACAGTTCATAGAGTATTAACTAGCTTTCTTGTTTTCTTAATTTAACAGTCCTAACAGACTGGATAAGCCCCTTGTTATCTCTTTTAAAGAGATCAGGAAATAATAACAAATGTTTTTACTAAGCAATGTGTCCTGTCATTTATGTCTTGAGACGTGAGCTTTTAACTATGAAAACAACAGATAAACTGTATAATTACTTTGTATCTATGTTTTTGTAGATTTTGGCAAAGTGGCCAATTCTAAAGTCACTACAGACAGCTTTCTGGTTTTCATGTCGGCAAAACATGTGAGCTAATTCAGATCTGATGTTCCCATTTGTATTCTGTCACTACTACTGTCCTCATGCATGTCTAACTGCTGGAATTGTCGATGACCCCTCACCCACACCAGACAAGACAGAGAGAGAGTGACACATTTTCTGCACCTAGATCCGCCACACGTACCCCCCAATAGAGAGCACAACTGTCAGTACCCCATCTGTAGCATTGCTTAGCACCAATTGTTCTTCACTAATATTGTAAGCAGGAACCTCTTTGCAATGCTGCAACTCTAGTCCATGTTACTGCGCTCTGCTGTGCTCAGAGCAGGAGAGAGCGATCACTGTGGTGCCTAATGTATTGACACACTGTCCTCCATTAGCATATCAAATGCATTTCAACATCCTGCATGCCTTAAAGAGCTAGTGTACTGCTTGGAATTAATAGTAATTTCAGATGCAGTCAGCTATCACTACCAATATCTGAAGTATTTTTATTTTCTGTTTGCTAATTAGAAGGGTGTCCACCTGGCAGTACTGGGGTGATGTGTGGAGCAGCATTCTGTCTGAAAAGAAAAAGTCTGTTCTGTTCCTCCACTACATCATCAGAAATGAGACCAAACACCTTGAAACACCAAACTCCTTGCAGCCTGAGCAGTGACTTTCACAATCTACTAATCAAAATGCAGGAAACTGGGCACATCACTAGTAACTAGGAAGAGCCAGTCCCTGCTGCTTCATGTGAAAGTGAAACCTGGCAGTGAGAAATGGGTCTCAGTGGTTACTAGTGATGTCATAGTCAGTGTGGTCTCAGTGTTGATGTAGTGGGAGGAACATAACTGACTTTTTTTCACTCCAGAGTGCTGCTCCACACAGCGCCCCAGTACTGCCAGGTGGAAAATCTTCTAAATAGCAAACAGAAAAGAAAAAAAATACTTGAGATATAAGAAGTGATAGCTGACTACATCTGAAAGTTACAGTTAATTGCAAGAATGTTCCAGGCAGTACACTAGCTCTTTAAAGATGTATATTCTGGGAAGCAGTGCCTGTTCCAGGTCCCTAAAGAAGCCTGAAACATGGCCGCTAAGATTTAATTACATTTTGGGGATCAACAAGAAGCTAATGCAGACTGAATTTTGTATCACTGGACATGTATCTGTTAATAGGGTACATTTTGGTATGGTTTGAAGACAAGGGTGTGGAGGGAGGTTGACAGTAGTGCGTACTGAAGTGAACCATATGCTCATGTGGGGTACATCCTCATACTTTGGAACATAAATTTTCAAGTGGCTTTATAAATGGTTCTACCAGTTGTTATGGGGTAAGGTTTATACCTCAAAATGGCACTGACCACATGGCAGCAGTCTATTAGTTCCACTCCCATCTGTATTACCTTGTTGATCTGTACTGTCTAGCCCTTTGCCATTTTGTATAACTGTTGCTATGCCATAATCAGTGGAGGTTTATTCAGTTCCTACAAATTTGCTTAATTATTGTATCAGTTTAAAATACTGCATTTACTTCTACATCATCTGCAAGTAACAAGATTAATAAATACAGTTTAGTTATTGCCTAGCCCTCAATGCTACCTGAACACACCCTTCAGTTAAGTAACCCTAAGATTCCTTAACATTACTGTATTGGCTGCAGTGTGAGTTATGAGCCCCCATGTTCTCTGGTGTCTAGTGGCAGCCCTGACTCCCTGATCATTGTCCACATATAATCCCTGGTGTCTAGTAGCACTGATTGCCATCCCCTAGTCCATTCTATATTTTATTATGTATTCTGACACCAAGATGACCACCCCCCAATGTCAGATGACCCCCACCCACAGCCTATTGTTTTATTAATGTACCTACATTGGGTGTCCCAATTCCTGTATTGGCATTTAATCACCCCCAGCATTGTGGGGCACTGGGGATCCCACCTTCATTGTTCCAAAATATTTATTTTATTTGTGCCCACCTGAAAAAAAGAAAATATTTCCTTGATGCCCTTTTAATCTGAAATAAAGAAAACCATCCTCACCATCCCTGCTGTCCCTCCCCATCCCACCCCCACTGAGTGCCCGCCACCCCTTACTATATACTTTCCTCTGAGGTTGTATACTGTCATCCTCTGTGGACCTGGACATGTCTGCACTCATCAAAGCTGAACCACAAACTGAGGAATGAAAGTAAGTGCCGTGTAATGTATTTTAATGGTGTTTTGAACTTATGTTGATATCTTTGCCATTTTTTGGATTTTTGCATTAAAGTTTCAACATGGGCTTTTTGGGACCCCACCTCATGAACACTGTAACTGCTATTTCATCAATCAAGCCCGGAAGGTGATTATATGGTTGCTGCACAAAATCACCTTACAGAACCTAATAACAAGATTTCACCACCAGTGTTCATAAGGTGGGGTTCCAAAAAAATCCATGTTGAAAAGTTGGTGCATAAATTCCAAAAAAATGGCTGAGTTATGGGTGTTGGTTTAAATGTTTCTATGCACACACATAACTTTGGTAATTTTCAATATTTTGAGTCCAACTTTTCAATATAGCCATTTCTTCACACCACCTCATTAACAGTACAGCTGTAATTTTTCAGAACCTGTCTGAATCATGTTTTCGCACCTATGGTACAAAATGGCATTCTGGCATGTATTTGAACATTTTCACCCATGAAGTTTATGAGGTAGGGTCATAAGAAGGCTATGTTGAAAATCTGGATCAAAATATGAAAAAAAATTCAAAGTTATGAACATTTGTTGCAGTTTTGCTATGCCCACTCATAACTTTAGAAATGTTAATTATTTTCACCCCAAGATTTTCAGCATAGTCCTCTTATTACCCCACCTCATGTGTGTCAAAGCTATCATTCTTTAAATCTTGCCCATAATGTGTTTTCCCACCTGTGGCACTGAGTGGCATTGCAGTTGTGCAGAATTACTTACATATATTTATGCAATAGGGATGAGGATTTATTTTAAAGAATAAGACCATGTATTCTCACCCAAGTGGACTAAATCCTGCTAATGTAGTTACAGTGATGATATATGACATTTATACGCACAGTGCCTACGTCAGCAGGTGATATTCTCACCGTGCTGCCGTTAGTGAAGCACCTCCCTAACCGGACTACTTCTCAATTCAACTAACAGCAGAACACAACAAAGATCACAAAATATGCAGCAATATAGCAACATGAGACACACACAACATTAAAACTCCTCAAAATATGCACAAATAAATGATGTGCTGAAAATGTACATGCAAATGAAACATGAACCAAAGTCTCACAGAAACAGCAAAAGAAGAGCATGTCCATTATGCACACAGCATATAAACTTTTCCTCAATCTCCCACTCTTCTTTCAATTAAAAATAAGAAGAAAGACCTTCCATGTGGCTTGCAAAGCAGTCACCATCCCTTCAACATGCAAAAGTTGTCTTCAAAGCGAAACTACTGAACCCGGACCACCGGTGAAATAAACCACAACTGACACTGTACTTAAACACCGACACAGGATAGACACAACCTCACTGCAGGAGAAATACAGCAAATAAAAGTAAAAAAGACAGTAAAGACATTGGCAACCATTTAAAAAAAAGACTATTCCACAGAACCCCACTGAAAAGGACACCAAACAAACTCCAATGACATATCACAAAGATTCAGAACACAACCAATCACACACTACAACCAAGAAAACCAACCAATCACACAACAAAAAGAAATCTCAATAATGCTTCCAACCAATCAGATTACAACAGTCACTACCATTCAAAAAACACACCTGACACCACAAAAGCAATCATACATTCAGCAGAAGAATATCACAGAACAAAATAAAACCACTAAATCACACAACTAAAAATGCCATAATTCGGTGCCCTATTGTATAAATCACCCACATGGGCCTAGATATTCAAAGTGGTTGTGCCTGGTGCAATGGAGCTGCACCAGTACAACCCCAGTAATGCACCCCATGGCAATACTGAAAAGACGTAATTGCGCAGCACAATTCCTGATGCGTCAGGGTGCAAAGATAATGTATGCGGTGCATCTTCAGGGGGCATGCCCATGCATATGTGGCACATCTCAATATTCAGCCCTGGATGTGCAGCTCATCTGCCTCCACAGCCTTAAGATGCACCACAGACAGATGCACAAAGCGGAGCCTGGAAAATATGTCTCAAATGGTAGCCACCCACAGGTAAGCTGCCGTAATGAAAGGCGCATCACAGCAGCTGTGAGTCATGGGTGGCATCCACCCAGTACACCATGCACAAGCCCCCTATACTGTCCCTGGTGGCAGTGGTCCCCCCACCCTCCCATTGCACTGGTTCCCCTATGACAACATATATGTATTACCCTGGTAGTCTAGTGGTCCCTCCCTCCATCCCTCCCGCAACCCCAATCACTGATCATATGAAAAAGGCACATCCCTGGCAGTCCAGTGGTACCCCATCCCCATCAGACTCTCCAATCCCCATCTGAATCCTAAAATAATACCCCTGGTGGTCCAGTGGATCCCCCTCCCCTGCCCATACCTCTGATCACCGGCAAAATGTCAATTTACATGGTCCTGGTTATCCAGTGGTAACTCCCACCCTCCACTCACACAGAACCCCCAGTCACAGTCCACCCAGCTCCCCGGTCATCAGCAGGCAGCATACCCACCGCGATACCACCGTGGCTGCCCGCGAATGACAGTATACAGTAGGAGCTGCAATCACATTGGTCCACACTATGGACCAATGGGTTAGTGCATACTATACTACTTTCACACAGTTGTGAATGAAGTCATTCATTCACAACTTTGTGAAGTACTACAGTATTTATTTATTTATTGTTGACCTGGTAAGTGCACTAGACAGATTCTGCCTATTTTCAGGCACGACCTGAGGGGGGGGATACAGGTGAATGCCAACTGACCTTGAACCAGATTAAGCTGTTTGGTGGTATTTTTAGTGATGGGGGGATATTTGTCCAGGACTGCGGGGAAATTCCCCTACTCTGTGTGGGGGTGCTGTTGGATCATGGATTTGTTCATGGGATCCAGTCATTCTGCTGGTGTACCTGCAGGAGAGCAGAGCTCACTCCTGCAGGTCCAGCCTTGGAGTCTGAAGTACTGAGGACATCTGACCATTTTGTTGATATGCTTGTGGATCTTGCTGTACCAGATGAATCTTTACCTGCTCTGTCTGCCTCTGTATTGTCAGATTTTTTGCCTGTGGATGAACTTTGGTTGAAGTCCCTCATTGCTGCACATCGGGACCAGGTGCTCACTGTTGTTGATGCCGTTAGCCCTCTTGAGTCAGCCTCTCCTGGGACTTGGACTCTGTTGCCAGAACTTGGGGAAGTGGAGGCTCTTCCTGCTTTCATTATGGATGTGGTACCTTCTGGCTCCTTGGAGTTGCAGAGTCGGCAACAATCTTCTGTTGCACCGGTCCTACCAGTGTTGCACCACGCTCAGTTGGAGTTTTCGGTTCCTGCAAATCGAGTAGTGTCTTCTCCACCTTTGAACTCAGCGGCGACTTTGCCTGGTGAGCTTGTGAGTACTATGCATCCTAGACCGGGTGTTTCAACTAATGATCAGACTGTCTTGCCTGTTTTGCTTCCTCCTGCTCTTTTGCCTTGTTCTAGCCCACTACCTGTCTCTTTGAAGGCCTCCTTGCAAAGTGCAGGCTGGAAACCAGGCATTTCAGGGCATTGGATACCTGACCCTGCCCATAGCCTGATACCTGATTGTGGAGGCAACAGTCCCCCTTGATAGATATGCCTCCACCTTTGCCTGGTTGCCTGGATTTGGATTTGCGTGTTGAGGATGTTCAGCATCTTGCATTGGATACTACTCTGCTGGCTAAAGTTCTTCTTTACCTCCCTCCTCTTCGGGTGATGAAGGCCCTAGTTCTAGGGGACCAGCGTGGGGTGATAGAATGGACATGGATGTCCCGCTCCCTGACCCTCCTCCAGGCCCTTCTCCTGACCCTGGGGACAAAGCTAAATCTATTTGGGAAGAATTTCATAGAAGGGATACGTTTAGGAACTCCCTCCTTCCTCTTCAACGATGGAATGCGGTCCACCTTCAGTATATTAGGGGTCTTGATGTAGCTCCAGACCGTCTCTATGTGGGAAAGCCACTTTTGAAAGGATCTTTGTTTTTTTTTATAAACGAAATATTTGCGTTGATTCATGTATCAGGTTCTTCCTTATATGACGTTAGTTTTCGAAGCCCTAGGAGATTAGATCGATTCTGGACAAAGTATGATACTCTTAAATACACTGAGTTGTGGCTACCATTTCGGGCTATCCCACTTACTAGACCTTCTATTAAAAATGTCACCATTTTGTTTAGAAATGAGAATGTAGCAGCTAGTGATATTACGCATTGATTAGCTAAACGCTGTGATGTCTTGGGGTTGCCACAGCCCATATTTGACTCTGAACACTTGTGGACTGGTGGTTGGCGCTATAGGGTGAGACTTAGAAATATGAATGTGGGTCCCATACACTTGCCTAATAGTTTGGTTTTGGGTAGGGAATGGAGGCATTGCTTCTATGTGGGGCAGCCTCGTACCTGTTTTAAATGTGACTGCACTTCCCATCTCAGTGCTGCCTGTGATAGACTGCGATGTTCCCTTTGTTTATATTTTGGCCATGCTAGTGCAGATTGTACTTCTGAACTAATGTGTAACCTGTGTGAAGACCTAGGTCATGGTTTTAGATCCTGTCCTTGGGCTTCCCATAACAGGAAGATAGCCCAGATCAGGATGTGATCCTTCTTAATGCCCACGGCGCAATCCCTTTTTTCGCATGTTACGGTAGTCACTGGTCCCTCTTTATGCCCTGATATGGTGGTGCCTGCTCCCCAGTCAGTGGTTTCAATATCTGAACCTTCCTCTGAGCCTCCTTTACAGGAATTTCCATGACCGGTTGTACAGGACCCTTCCTCTATGCCCCTTCCCCCTCTTTCTATTGTTTCTCCGGTTCCTGCTGAACCTGTGCCTGTCCCTGACAATCCTCTGCATAATATTATTATGCCCCCACCTGAGCCTAGTGTTCAGGGAAAGAAACGGGCCCCAAAACAGACTACAGGTAGGGCAAAATTGGCTAAAGCTTCTTCTCCTGGTGGCTCTGTTCCCTTAAGTACTAAATTTGAGGTCCTGTCCCATCACACTCAGTCTTCCGATATGAAAGCTGATTCTGACACCTCCTCACAACCTATGGTGTCCTCTGATTCTGAGAATGATAAATCAAAGGAGTTGCCAATGGATACTGACTCACGGTCAGGGGTGAGACCCGAGAAGTACTAGAAAGAGAAGGGTTACTTGATGTCTCACTGTAGCCACCTTAATGTAAACAGTGTGAAAAATGCTCATAGGCACCTGATTACTTTTCAACTTTTGAGTGATTTGGTGTGTGATATTTACCTTATTCAGGATACCCGTCTCAATACTCTTTCTTTGGTTAATATGGTCAAACGGCTTTGGCGATGGGGTCCTTCTTTTTTTTCTTTGGGATTAGATACATGTAGTGGTGTTGGGGTGTTGTTTAGGGGTGGTGGATTTCATGTTAGCAAGTTGGTTGAACTGCTTATGGGACGGGTCTTAATATTGGATTTTACTTATTTACATTACACTTGGAGATTAATTGTGATTTATGCACCAGTTACAAAGAAAGGTCTAGTGGATCTCTTTCGTGAGGTGCAGCCTTTTTTGCTCACATCATGCTTTCTCATATGGGGTGGTGACTTTATTTGTGTAGTGCATGAATCAGATCGGGGGGCTCAGACTGATAAGGATTTCTGTGATACACATTATCTCAGTCACATTACTGACCAGGGTCATTTACAAGATGTTTATAGGGTTTGTCATCCTACTGGTGGACGATTTTTTTAGGGCCCTTGTCCACTAGGATTGATTTTCTTTTGTCTCTGCAGCTTTAATGGTGACTAAGGCTCAAACCATTCCAGTGGAGATTTCAGACCATAATGTGGCATATCGAAACTTAATAGATGGAAGTTACTTCCGGCCCATGTGTATTGCAAATCGAGTAAATATATTTATGATGTCCTACAATCTAAAGCACATTCCATAGTCCCTGTTTTTAAGGATGTACTAGATGGTCATGTTGATAACCTCCTTAAAAGTTTGGTAGATAAATGGATTCCACCTAGATTATGGGATGTTTTACGGCTTAGTTGTCATGGGCGACTAGGTGTCAGGGGGCTTTAAAGCATAAAATGGTTACTGAACATACTTGTCCAAGGGATACTTGCATTAATCAGGAGGAAACAATGTCCCATTTTTTTTGTTTCCTGACCCTTTGTGCAAGACTTCTGGATGATCCTTTCTGCCCATTGGAACCAGCCTTTCTGGCGTGCTGTTACATATCTGGAAGTTGTGGGAGGTGTTTTGCTACATTCTACTTTGTTGGATGCAGGTGTAGTATGACTGCTGTTCACTATGTTCAAGTTTCATTTATGGCAAGTCAGTTGTCACCTTACTCTGTGACAGTTATTCCTTTCACCACTTGAAGTTCTTCAACATATTGAACATGAGTTGTTGTTACAATGTGATTCTGAATGCAAATGTTTGTCCAAAACTGTCTGGCTATGAGGGTTGAAAGAGGTTCCTTTTTTGAAAGACAAAATAGGTTGAATCATTCTGCTGTAAGAGAATTGAGTCTTGCTGATATTCTCTTTGTTATGTTTTTTTCTTATTTTCCATGAATTGTATTACTGTTTTTCTGATTTATTGTTCTGTTTGTTAATAAAAACCTTCCCCTACTCTTTTCAAGAAGTGCCATGGGATCTTTAACATCCACCTGAACTACCACCAGAACAGGCAGATGGGACCTCAGTTTAATGTTTCATCTGAAAGATGGGACCTCAGGAGTGCAGCACCCCCCTCATGCTGCACTGCTGCGTCAGTATTGGGATGTAATGCGTGCCTGGTGTGGGGATAGAACCACTGCCTTCTGAAATCCCTGCCTCAGAGGCAAGTGTGCTACCTGCTGAGCCACTGACACTGATAGTATGCACCAATGCAATTGCAGTTCCTACTGTATGCTGTCATTCAGTGGGCAGCTGTGGTGCTATGCAAGTGGGTATGCTGCCACCGATGACTGGGGAGGAAAGCTGGGTGTATTGGGGTCCTGTAGGTAGGGGTGTGGAATTACCACTGGACTATCAGGGCCATGTATCTCTGAAATTTCACCAGCAATCAGAGGTATGGCAGGGAAGGGAATCCACTGGACCACCAGGGTTATTATTTTAGGATTCAAATGTGATCAGAGGGTCAGATGGGAAGAGGGTACCACTGGACTGCCAGGGAAGTGCCTTTCTCTTCTGATCAGTGATTCGGGTTGTGGGAGGGGTGAGGGGATAACTAGATTACATGGGTAATACATATTTGTTGTTATAAGGGGATTGGTGCAATGGGAGGGATGAGGGGCCACTAGACTACCAGGGCATTGTGACACTGTACTGTTATGGGGCTCGTAGCTATGGGGCATGTGGAGGTGCCATGAGACCCCCTCTGGCAGCACCACATGCTGTGCAGGTTGCCATGTGCATTTCATTGGCCTGCCCTGCACAACACTTGCAAATGGGGCCATAATGACATGCAAATGGCCCCATTTGTGCCTTGCATATTATGGCTCCATTTGACATATGGCTGGCTGAATATCAGAATTTGTGCACAGTGAAACTCTGATGCAGGCGCAGTTCCCATTCCTGGTATTCAGCTCTGTCTGGGGGAGATGAGCTAGTGCATCCTAGTTGGGCAGTGACATCACCTGATATATTCAGAGGAGATGCACCACGGCTCATCTCCTTTGAATATATCCTGAGTTGCACCAGTTGCACTGCCCCACCACATGTGCCATTGCCAGGCAGTTCTGAATATTGGGGACATGATGTGCAGATCATGGGATATAGAAAATATTTTCACTCCTGCAGAGTGAGGAATGGATATATCACTCATGCCTTCTGCACTCGTGAGAGATCTATAAATCACTCTGCAGGAGTGAGAATATTTCCATATCCACTGCTGCCCATCATGTATCCCATTTATATATATATATATATATATATATATTTATATATATATATGTATATATATGTGTGTGTGTGTGTGTGTGTGTGTGTGTATATATATATATATATATATATTAGAGGCACAAAACTCTGTTTAATGACATCAGTTAGGGTTGTTCTACAGCAACAAAAGTGAGGAATTCAATGTTAGGGTTGAAACCCCCTTGCACCCTCCAGCCCACCCTCCCAACTGGCATTGGGGTGTACGTTAGGGTTGTCGGCCCTAACACTCACCCCATCACATGTGGAAAGAAGCTGAGGAATAGGAGAATGGGGTGAGAGTTAGGACCGATGACCCCAATGCGCACCCTGATGCCAGTTGGGGGGGGTGGGCTGGAGGGATGCAAGGGGGGTTTCAACCCTAACACCGAATTTCCTCACTTTCGTCACTGTCGAACAACCCTAACTGATGCATTAAATGGATTTTTTTGCCTCTAATTTCCCTTCTTTTTGAGAATGATAATGAGAAATAGTGAATGTAATGTGGCGGCGGGATCGCGGGGCCCATGTCTTGTCGCATAGTAACATGATGCCCGCAAACGCAAATGGTAATGCACATGGTGACGCAAAGCAAAACAGAAAGGAAACAGTACTGTAGACACAAATGGTAAAAATATCACAAATGCAAGTGCAAATGAAAACGCGAAGGGTTACACACATGGTGGCGTGAAGCAGGAGCGGTAAGTGAAACAGGTGCGGACACATAAGCGGGAAGCTGTAAGGGTAACAGTAATGTAAGTGCACAGGCTGTTTTTCCCCAAAAGCTGCATAGAGAAAGACAGTGAGTACAAAGAATGTATGCATAATAATAAGTCTCGGAGCAGAAAATGAGGAGTTGGAATACTAAATTGCTTATATCTCAGGAACCGTACGACGTAGAAAAAAAATGTAAAAGTCATATATTTTATGACTTTCCTGACTAGTTTTGTACTTAGGCCCCATTAGGGGGCTAAACATTTTTCTGACAAAAAGTCTGTATCTTGCACCGTTTCCGAGATACGGGCCCTGAAAGGCGCGACAAATGCCGTAATGTTATCCTATGGGGAAAAAAGAGAAGTTCGGAGTGCCATAACCTTGCTGCCCTGTAATATTTTTTCATCAAACCACCAAAAGGCACATCTGTGGGATGTTGGCTTTCTTCCCTCCGAATTTTAGTGTAAAAGACCAAAGCGTTATTTTGCAGCCGGGTGGCAAAGAATTCCTGTCATGCAGTGAATGCCACAATGTTGAGCTATGGGAAAAGTGTCAACTTTGGAGTACTGTAACTTTGCAGACATACAAATATTTTCTCACCAAACCAACAAAAGGCACATCTGTGAGATGTTGGCTGCCTTCCCTCAAATTTCAGCCCAAAGACCAAACCATTCATTTGCAGCAGGGTGGCAAATAATTCCTGTTATTTTGGGCATAATGTCTCAAAGCAGTGTCGTGATTTGCGAAAGCTTTGGCAAAAATTCAAAATACTTTCGTGAGTGCGACACTACTTTGCGATACTACTTTTTCCAGAAATTGGAAAAACATATTTCTACGGTGTTTAACCTCAAAATAAATACATGCCTAGCATCCTCAGGGTCCAACTAGGTAAACACAAAAAGAATTATGTTGCTAGAGGGGCCCAAATTTAAATGCCAAGTATTTTTCTGTTTACCAACTCAAAACAAATGGCAGATTTGCGACTCTACTAGGGCCATTTAGACACTAAAAAGTGCATTTGTGACACTGTCAAACTTTTTGTTATCTTTTCCTTTGACTTATAATGGGAAATAGTTTTTGAATGACTTTTGAACTGTTTAATATTTTTCACAAAATCTTCAACAGGCACATAGGGACAGGCACGCCGTTCCCGATGTTTTCGGACTGGTCCGGCGAAACCGTGCGACCTGTAGGGACAAACAAAGAATTCAAAAAGTATAAGCGTGTGCCGATCATGCTTAGTAACTCCCAGCAGTATATCTGAACAGTACGAAAGTTGGCAAATCCCAAGATGTATGGTTCTTGATTAAGTATTCCAAATTTCAGGCAAATCCGTTGAATGGTGGCTATGTTACTAAGGTGCAAAATTTTAGGTTTAACATGTAAATGGCTCCTCAACCCCAACTATGGTAGCACTACTGTGCTACCATAATTTATCTACATATATATAGATATGTATAGTATATATATATATATATATATATATATATATAAACGTATATATATATCACTATATATCAATAAATATGTATATACTGTATATATAGGTGTGTGGACAGCATTCAAGAGACTTGGGTGTGCACTTAAAATAAGGTCTGTATTTTATGCATAATTTATTAAAAATAAAGAATTTGTGCTCTGTGCTGTTGCCAATATGGTCAAGAGCTAGTGTGCATAAAAAAAGGGTATATGTATTTTTATTTTATTGGGGCAATATTTTAATAATGAATATAGCCTTTAAAAAGGCTGCTAGTTTGTGACATGGTTGTGCTACACATCTTGGTGACAATTATATTTACTCTATTTAAAGCACAATACTGAAGTTTCCTTTTGTAATGGATAGAGAGTGTGTGTAACTATCCCCAGTGATTATCGATTTTATGCTGATGTACATATTACATGACACCACATGTAATGTATTACTTTGGTGCATTACTGTGGTGTCTTATATAGCTGCATAATTTCTTTTTGTATTCTCCTTTATGCTTTGCAGTTTTTTCAGTATCAGTTCACATTGCTTAATGTGTTTCCCACACAAGTCTGCAATCTTAATGCAGTGGTACATACAGCCTGCTAGGAGCAGCAGCATCAAAGCTGTGGCTCTGCTGTCAGCATCACTGTTACCCATGTGACTGATGATGCTGGTATTGGTACAAACAGCTGGGAACCAAAGGTGACATCAGGCATTTGGTTTTGGTACTCTGGCTCTAAGCAAAACTGTTCTCTTCCCACTGCTTTTCCCATTTACATTTCTTAAAAATAGGGAGAATGAAGCATCATCCATTTTAAATCTGGCATGCTGCACGGCAGTTTGGACAGGTCTCAGAGGTCTCCAGTCATTAGAAAACATGATCCTCAGCATTCTGCTACAAAACAGTATGTTAAAATTCTGGGAGACATATTAAATAGTGACTGGCTAAAGTGTAGCAATTATTCTGTGTCGTTTTCTCCTCAGGACTTCATAGTCCTGCTGTTTGTGAAGGGCCCCTCTTCAAATCATAGGATGATCGGATTAATGGGCTATATGACATAATAAGTATATTTTAAAGTTTTGTTGCGGACGTATATCAGCAGAACTTTCCTCTGGTTCTGGCACTGTATAAATGGGGCATATTAAATAGTGTATTTTAAAGTTGTGTTTGGGAAGTATTGTATATCAGTAGAACTTTCCTCTGGTGCTGGTAGTGTTTAAATGCGGCATATGAACCCCCCACCACCACCACGGACGCAATATTACATCCTGCTGATGTATTAGGCTCATTGCCGCAGACTTAGTACTACATTTTAAAGAATGCATTTTTTCAGTTGGCTTGAAACGTGGTAAAACAAATCACTTTCTTAATCTGCCCAGCAGCAGCGTATGTTTAAAACTCAAAAGTAGCAATTACATACTGCTGCCTCGACCAGTCAGCAAGAAAAATATCTGAATCAGGTGGTTTTTCAATCAGGTTTCCTTTGTCTCCCAGTGTCTCTTCATTCTCTCTTTGCAGCTCATAGATCGAGTGGTCAGTGAAAACTCTGATGTGAACCTGGAATTTGCTCTTTATTTCACAGAACTCTACCCACTGAAGAGTCTACACTAGTGTGTTGCTCAGCCAAGTAAGCTCACTCATCATTCTTTGCAGATTATGATCTCTGTTTGGTTGTTTATTTTCAATTTCTTCACAACAGTTATCTCTAACGGACTTCAGCATCTGTAGAGAATTTTTGGCATAATTATCTACTTGCTTTTTTTTTGTTGTTTTACTTTAGTTCAACTCGTATTTTTGTATTATACCCATTTCCATGAGCACTTTTTTTTCTTGACTGGATTTTTAGTGTTGTGCCAAGTAGTGCTAAAGGAGTATGTTGAGGTTGTGCAGGTCGATAAGCCAATTACGTTTTCTGTTGTGGATTCACATATTTTCTTCATTTGCTGATGCTATAAAAGTTGGCGTAAATGGAACTCTAAATTGAAGATGCAGTGGAGAAGTATCCGTGGTGGATGCAGTTTGATTTCCTGTGTCAGTGTAAATTCAATAATGGCATTTCTTTTTGGATGTAATAATGACTGTTTTCTAGTATGCCTTTCTTGTTTTTTTATATTATTTTTTATTATCTTTCTTGCTCATTTTCAAATGTACACACTCCTGTCCATGGATGTTGTCTAAAAACCCATCAGTTTTGTAAACTGAGTGCAATTACTGACTGGTTCAGTGCACCGGTAATGTGTGATTTTCAAGCTCAAAATGCATACAGTGGAGTTGGGTCAGTCAGTAAGTTACTAAGGCTGTGTGTTTTACTTTTAGTTTTGCCAGTATGCTTTTGTAGTCCTGCCATTTGCAATAATGCCTTGGGGCACCTTTTTAGTAAATGGCACCTCTATGATCCTCCCTCCTCCGCTCCAGCCCAATTAGTCCTCTCACCATTTCCTTAGAGTGACTGCCAGTTCCCTTACATTGAGAGCAAGCAAGAAATGCAGACTTTTGATACTGTAAAAAAGAAAAATAGTGTCCAATGGAGCAAAGTTTACAAATACTTTTTATTTGCTTGGTACAAATGTCATGTAGAAAATGTTTACTTTTCATGTGCTTGTTATCCCTTCCTGTAATCATCTGTGTAAATAAATCTGTGAATAGAAGTACTGTAGTAGCTGGGGTGGAAAAGTTCAGTACTGAAATTGAATATTTTTTATTTCTACACTATTCGGTTGAGCCATCGGGTGATCAAGCAGAGTGCGAAAGTGTTAATTTAGAATGTCCTCTTTAGACACAGAGCTGTTTGAGGTTTCACTTGTTCTTCAGATTAGTTAAAATGGATAAAAACAATGAAGAAGCAGTATCTCTAGTGAGCAAGGATATAATCTACTGAGAGCTACAAGAGACAGTTGAGTGAATGAACCTCTTTGGTAGTCATGCCAGAGTTGTAATTTTTCTTGTTATGCATATTGACGCTGATTACTTGTAAGTCCAGATTCATAGAAGCATAAAAGAAAACTCAGCTCTGGCACAAATTCCAAAGGAGGCTCATTCACCCAACTCTGTCTCTCATAGCTCTCAGTAGATTATATCCTTGCTAACTGGAGATACTGATTCTTTGCTGTTTTTGATTAATTTTATATCTAATTACTTATTTCTCGTTTCTGAGTGACCCTTTTCAGGAACTGCCCTGTCAGAGGACCTGTCATGATTTGCTTACTTGTTATGGGGAGGGGGTTGTCAGGCTGCCCTTCTATACTATAAATCAAATGAGTATGTTTTATTTCAAAAGTTTTTTATGTGGTTTCAGTTATGTACCAGCAGTTGTCGGGTCCATTATTATTTTTTTTTTTTACTGTTGCCAGTGAATAGATGATAGGTATAGAGAGGCAATGTAATTGTTCAGTTTAAACTTTTTTCATGGTTTTTTTATGCTTGTTTTGTGGTAATTTTTTATTTGCAATGTTGGATGTATTTTTTATGACAATAGCATGGTTTTGACTGATGTAGAATCCGATGCTGAATTTGCAAAGCAGCAAACCAATTGTTGAAAAAAAAGCACCAATTTATTTTTCCAGCTCTATGGAGAGCTGGGGCTTGTTTTGTCATCACTAGTTTTGTTCTGAAGTTTTGAATTGAGGTGTAGGACAAGGGGATTCAGTTGGTGGACTAGGCTCTTTTTACTTGTTTTGCTTTATTTTAGTCATTATGTTTGCTTGTACGCATGTGCAAGAAACATTTCGTGACAACTTAGGAGAGAAGTGGGGTTTTGGAGGTGCGGCACTGTGGTGGCCAATGCCCCCACTGCCTTTTAAGGCTTGGCCCACTTTCCCAAATGTGGTTGCATTCTATTGCTGACACTAGTTCAGCCAGCATGCCACCAACTTGAAATGAATCCGCCACTGAAATGAGGCAGCGACCCAACATTGCAGGGCGGGGCCTTGCCTGGTGTATTTCATAATATGGCGGTGGCTCTTGCCACCACCTCAGAGTCCCCATGTAAGCTGACTTGGGGCTCCCAGTACCTCTGTTGGCATGCTCCACTTCCCAGTTCATTTGCTGATGGGGTAGCCCAATCCCCATTGGCATGATGCCCCCATTTGTTCTGTGTGCAGGGGTGGCCACTCCCCCTTGGCTCATGCGCTCCCCTTCCCCTCCAGCACAATGTATGGCTGGCAGGGTGCCCAATCCCCATTGGCTCCAGTCCCCCTCAACAAATACCCAGCTAGCATGCTGGGAGCCCACCCCAGCATGTTAAAAATGTCTCGCATTGTCTTCTTTTTTTTTTGGACTGTCCACTGTACCACCATCATATCAATTTCCTCTGTCTGATTGTCAGGGAAGCAAGAGTGGAAGTGAGGTAGTTGGTTTTTTTTATACTTCTGCTTATTTTGCAACAAGATGTACAACCAGACAAGCAGTTTTTCACAGTATCATTTCAACATAAAACAACATAGTTCACTTGTCAGTACATTTATCAAGCATATCTATTATGGTCTAATCATCTGTTCCATCCTACTCTTTGTAAAGAAAAGAATAAAGAATATACAAGAGAAAAAATAAATACACATAAAACTATACCAACATATCTCCATTTTTCTTGTGCATTTCTATTACATAGAAATTTACTCCAGTTTATTATATTTGCATACAACCACTGCTATCTCAAGTTCATTTATGCCATATAACCTCTCTGCTAAGAGTACCTATCTCCAATCCCACCTCCATTCTATTCTTATGCCTCTGGTCCTGTCCTTTCCCACAAGGCAGCTTTCATCCCCATACTTTTTTACATGAATGAGGGTGTTCCAGTCAGGTTGGAGGCTCATGGTTTAACAACTTCTTTATTATTGTTTTTAAGGCAGCTAGTATTAACAGAGCCCATAAATGGAAGTGAGGTAGTTGAGTGTTATGGTGAGATGCAATCAGATCCAGTTGAAACAGGCCCCATTATTCGATAAGTGTCTGGAATACCTGGGGTGTAGATGCCTTTCCACCTGGATGAACTTCACCAACTGAGCCAATCTACCTGTGAGTTCAGTTTGCCAGCCAGGTACATGGCCAAAGTTGAGAACAGATTCTGCTCCACCCATTTCAATGCTTTTAACGCTTCCCTTAGCATTGCTCTGCTTTGAGTTCCTCCTTGTCTGTTTATGTACGCCATGGTGACCTAGTTGTTGGTTCTGATGAGTACTGCCTGGCCTTTGACTTGATGAGTGAAGAACAACAGAACCCTGTACACTGCTTTCATTTCCAGCCCATTGATGGGTAGATGAGCTTCCAATGGGAACCATTTGCTCTGGGTTACATGACAGCCGAGTACTGCTCCCCAGTTAAGGAGACTTGCATCTGTTGTAATCATGGCCATTACTGATGTTGACAATGGCATGTCCTTCAGCAGGTTCGGTCTGATTGCCCACCACCGGAGGCTGTGCATAATCTCTGTGCCTAGACTGATTTTTTTATTCAGAAGTTTGGATTGATTGATCCCTTGCATCCAGTGCATATCTTTGGAGTGGACACATATGCACCTGGGCCCTTGTGATCATGTATATCATGGATGCCATAAGCCCCAACAGCTGCAGGTACATGTGCACTGGTCTGTTGGGGTGAGTTTCTATCATGGTGACTTGCCAACTCATATATTGTTGACTTTTTTCTTCCATTGGGGTCACCATTCCCAAGATCATGTTGATTCTTGCATTGCGGTGTGTTATGACTTGAGAGGAACTTAGCTGGTTCTTGTCCCAATCTATGACCCAGCCATGCTGCTGGAGGCACCAAGTCACCGATTCTGTGTCCCTCTGTGTCTGAATTGAGGATCATGCTTGTATGAGCCAGTCTTCCAGTATGGAATGATGTGCACTCTGGTCTTGTGAAGATGTGTTGCAATCACTACTAGAGTCTTTGTAAATTTCCTTGGGGCCAAGGCCAGCAGAGATGGGAGACAGGTGTATTGAAAGTGTTAGCCATTGACACTGAATTTGAGGAAATTTTGGTGACTGGGGCAGATTGGAATGTGTAAATAGGCATCCTTCTCTCAACATTAGAAGTCACCCGCTGAATCACCAGCAAGGTTGATTTGAAGGTCTCCATCTTGAATTTCCTGTAAACTATGAACTTGTTGAGGAATATGAAGTCTGATACGGGCAGAGACCACTTGTCATTTTGGGGACCATGAAGAATGTAGAGTACACCCTCTCATTCTGCTTGGGGTGTGGTACTGGAACTATGGCCCTGTTTCTGGAAAAATTGAACAGGGCCTTCCAGATAACTTCTGCTTTGTCACATTGCAGGGGAATTGGGGGCTTCATTGATCTATGTGGAATGATCTTTTGTGTAAGCTCTGTAGTGTAGCCCTGTGTCACATGTTCTCTGACCCATCGGTCTATTGTGATCTGAGCCCATTGGTTGGTGAACAGTTGTAATCGACCCCCCCCCACTGGAGGATTGTCCACAGGGCCCACTTTGATTAATTGATTCTTGCCACTGGACCCTCCTGTATTACTGGTACTGGCTTTCTTGTTTGAACTACTTCTGGCTTTGAATTGTGTTGTTCAAACTTGGAACGAGAACTTATAGGCTCCCCCTTTAGGCAACTGATTATTGTATGACTTGGACTGGCTTCATGAGTTCTTAATTTTTGGATGAAATGTCCTCACTGAAGGTAGGTACAGGTCCTTTTTTTCCCCACCATTTGTTTTGTGCCATCATGGTTTCTGTGGAAAGGTGTGAGTGAGTCTCCAGATGAATGTCCCCTTTTAAATGGTAGTTTGAGAAGTGTGGACTTGGACTCCCTATCTGCCTGCCACAGCTTTAGCCACAGGGCTCACCTGGCATGAATGGAGCACCTTGACTCTGGATCTGAACCTCATGATGTCAGATGAGGCATCTGCTATATAGCATGTGGCCTGCAGGGCACAGTCCATGTTGCCCACCATTGGAGAGAAATCAGGAATGGTGTCTCGATGGACTCCGCTAATCTCAAAGTTCTGTATTGGTGTACCACATGGTTGTGCCCACTGCTAGGGCTATCCCCACCACCTCATGGAGTTTTCTCAATAACTCCTCCATTTTTTTTGTTCACTGAGTATTTGAGTGTGGCTGCACTCTTTACTGGAATGACCATACATCTTGAGGGCTGGCACTGGGGTGTCCACTTTGGGGGCTGTCGACCAGTCTGCTTTGAGAGGTTGTCTGACTGGGTAATTCAGTTGCATGACCCTCTTCTTCAAGAGTCTGGCTGGTTCCCCTGTCTCTAACTTATTGGCATGGATGATATCCAGGGCTGGGCAAGTGGGAAAACATTGCTTGGCTGGTCTCAGAGATGCTGAGAGAAGTAGTTCTGTCAGGACTTGTGACATTTCCTGCTCTTCCAGAATTTGGAGAGCCTCTCTTATCATCTTGAGCAGTTCAGCCACATCATCTCTGAATCAAGTATCCTAAGGAAGACTCAGAGTCTTGTTCTGGTTCTTCATCCTCGGAGGGTTCAATTGCCTCATCTGCCTGCCTGAGTTTCTTTTTCATTAGGGGTGGTGATGGATTCTCTGTGCACTTGCTGGTGGATCCCAGCAGGGAGACTTGAGGTTATTGGGATTTCAGTTTCTCCAGCCACTGGAACAGGAGATCTGCCTGTGTGGCATTTAGTGTAATCTGTACTGTGGAAGATAAGCAGGGCTCCCCGGTGGCTATTAAATCGAGGCCAGACTTCTTCAAGGTCTCTAACATTGCCCTTACATTGCAGGGCTTGATCCTGTCACCAGTTCTATTCACAGTGTGTATGCTGCCCCTGGGAGACATTATTAGATGCTACAGCATGGGTTTTCACTGCTATGCAGATGACACACAGCTGTATATGTCTTTTGCAAGGACAATGGAATGCAGTCTCTGTATTCAATTCCTGCTTGGTCATTGTCCAGGGCTGGATACTCCAACTTGTTAAAGCTCAGCCCAGAAAATAAGAGAGGTATTGGTGACTGAGCCTTCTTGTCAGCAGAACACTGAATGAGTAGAGGAGAACTCGGGCTTGTTACGCGGTGACTCCCAGTTGACCAACTCAGCAAAGGTGAAACTCTGGGTGTACTCTTCAACAGTGAGCTTACAGCAGAGGCTCAGGTGTCAGCCAGCATCCAAAGTGATTTCTATCACTTGAGGAATATCACCAGGATTAAACCTTTTATCCATCCCCCCCCCAGTGACCTTCCTGCACTAACACATGCCTTTGTAACAGATCCAGCCATGATTACTGCAATGCCCTGTTCCTGGAGCCAAATGGATGTGCCCTGCATCACCTCCAGCTAGTGTAGAACATGGTGGCCAGGCTGTTGGCAGGCCTTCCCAGGACTGGCCATATAACACTGGTCTTACACGGTCTTCACTGGCTGCTGTTGAGGTGGCAGATTGACTTCAAGGTCAGAATGCTGACCTACAAAGCCCTGCACAACCTGCAGCCTTGCTACCTGGGTGACCTACTGTGTCTCTTCCAACCCAGCAGTCCTCTCTGTACCTCTAAGGAGGACCTCCTAGCAGTTCCCAGGATCCGATTGAAATCATCTGGTGAGGGTGCATTTTCTGCAGCTGGTCAGACCTTGTGGAACCCGCTTCCATGATCTTTGAGAGAGGGCCTCCCATTGGAAGCCTTTAAGAGGGGTCTAAAATCCTACCTATTTCAGGAGGCCCTTTCTTTATATTAAAATTGCTGAATATACCTCATTTATATTGTTTATCTAGTTTTAGCTGTGATAACAAGTTTGCTTGTTACATTTCATAATTCTACTTTTGCTTATATTTTAGATTGTTGTATTTTGCTGTACAGCAGTAGAACCTCAGAGATGGGTGCATTATAAAAAGCTTTACTTATTTACACTCCCTTTCTGCCTGTGCTGCTCCTGTAACTCCCGACTCCCCTCTTCCCTCGTTACTCTCTCTGTTTCTGATCTCCTCTACATGTCTCCTTTGTGCCTCTCTTTTTGCCATTTCTACCACCTTTGTTACATAGAAACAGAAACATAGAAAGTGTCGGCAGATGGGGAACAGAGATCCATCTAGTCTGTACCTAGTGTGGACTACCCTCACTTAAGATTTTCTTACATCAATCTTAATTTCTTTGTGACTATTGCACACATTTTTGAATTCCTTGATTGTTTTGGCACTCACTGTCTCTGCAGTCAACCTATTCCATGGTGCACCAATCTTTATGTGAAGAAGAACTTGTGTGTGTTACTCCTAAATTCCCCGCTTCCCCAATCTCATGCTGTGCTCCCATGTTACAGTGGATTCATTTAGGTGAAAAATCTCATTAGTCTGTACCTTTTTTAACCCTTTGAGATACTTAAAGGTCTCTATCAGGTCCTCCTTTCCCTACATTGTTCCAAAGAGTACATGTTCAGTTCCCTTAGTCTGAACTCATAGCTCTTGGTTTGGACTCTGCTGACCATTTTAGTCTTCCTCCTCCTCCTCTATACCATTTCCAACTTGTCGATATCCTTCCTTTGATGCGGTCTCCAGAACTGGACACAGTACTCAAGGTAAAGCTTCACCAGTGACCTGAACAGTGGTAGGATCACTTCGTTCTTCTATGTGTGATGAGTACTCTGTCTTATGAACTCCTTGTCCACACCTTGCCTACACCACATCATTTGTGCACCTGCCTGTTTTCCCCCTCAGGTCCTCCCTTCTTTTGCTTTAATCTGCAGATGGGGAGGAGAATTTATGCCTCCCTTTGAAATACAGCCTCCCCCTTGGCTAGTTTAAATGCTCATCCAAGTAACATTAAATCCTCCTATTGAGGACTGCAGTTAACTTACCAAAAGGAAGCAGGTCATCATATCTGTAGAGGCCCATATCCTTCCAAGATTCCCCCCAGTCCCCAATGAAGCAGAAACCTTCCTCCCTGGACCATGCCTTCAACCAACTTTTGAAGTTGCTGATGCAGAGTACCTTATTCTCCCATTGGCTGCATACATGTGTTACCTCAGCGAATGCCACCATGCATGCTACCTGCTTAAAGCCCTTCCCCAGTTCCTTGAACTTACCCTGCACTACCCCTGCTCCATCTCTCACCAGGTCATTAATCCCCAGGTGGAAAGTGACATTTGGCTCCCACCTATGACCTGCCACCCTAGCGATCCTTAGGTTTGCTCTCCACCCTCTGAGCTGAAGTGCTATGTTGGCACTCTTCCTCCCTCCCTCTCCTCTCCTGTTCCTATTCCCAAGTCTATTGCCCTAATGTTAGAGTCCCCTACTAGGAGCTACTTCCTACTTGGCTGTGGCCCTTTTCCTTCCACCTTGGGGCTGCCCCTTCCGAGGATCCCCCATCCTCCCTTGTCACCATGTTAGGTGCCTTCTCCCAGTTGTCTTATTGCGCTGGTACGGTGAAGAATTTTGTAGTGGCATAGGCTGAGGTGTGTGTACTCTACCTGCCACCGGCAACTTCCCTGAACCCACCATGATCTGCTGTCTATGCATCCTCTGAGGCAGTGGTAGAAGATTCATTGGCCCCTGAGTGGAGCAAAAGGCTCTCTGCATTCTTGCCAGCTCAGCTGCCAGTCCGGCATCCTCTGTTCTCAACCCAGCGAGGTGTGTACAAATGGGATTCAGTCTCCAAAATGTGTCCTGAAAGACTGCTAAACTTAGCCTGACTTCTTCTACCTCCTGTCTATACCCTTTTCTTCCTTTCCCTTCCTTTCTCTGTTTGTATTTAGTTTTTTACCCCATCCTAGATAGGGTGTTATCATTTTTCCCTTTCTTCAGTATTTCTGTCAGTTGAACCCTTCCCAGTACCCAACTGCATCCTTACTTTGCTTGTTAACCTTCTTTGTCTTCCCTTTCTTATCTGAACGCAAAATCACTGTACCCCAGACAGGGTATTTCCTGTTTTCCCTCTTTTAGTAGTTACCTGTACCTAAGTCTTGCAGTGTTTACTTTTTGCACTTAACCTGCTGCCTGTAGCTATCTGCTTATCTTTATAGGTTCATAGGCATAAATTACAAGTCCATAAGCTACTATAGCCATTTAAGGACTTGTCACAATCAGTGGAGATATAGCCATTTCTTATCACCCATACACTAGAGAAATTTAAATCTTTTAATAATCTCTGCACCCACCACTGCAGCTGGAAGTGAGTTCCTTGTATACATAACTCTTTGATTAAACCATTTACCCACCTTAGCTGTTTTGTACTGATCTTCTTTTAGCTGGTATGTGTGAGCTCTTGTTGCTCTTTCCTGTTTGTCTTTTTTACATAAACCAGCTGACTCCCACATGAGTTCATCTGTTAGTGCCTTAAAGATAAAACATAGTTCCCCCTTAATCTACAATAGGCCATTGAGTATACCCCTAATTCCTGAAGTATGTCCTGATATGGCTTATCTTTTAACTTATAAACACATTTAGTCAATCTTCTCCACACTCTTTCAACTCATTTAATACTACCTATGCTTTAAAGGTCTGAGAAGGGGGCTCCATATTCAAGAATTGGTCTGACAAGGGACATGTACAAGGGCAACAACACCTCTCCCATCCAACGTTTTATGTTTTCTATAATTTGCCCAATAACCTTTTGTGCTTGGTTAGCTGGTTATCAAAAGTTAAAGTATCTGAGATAATTATTACCCAAGTCTCTGTCATGCTCAATTTCTGCAATGACTTGATTGTTTACCTTATACTGTGCTTTCACATCATGGTGACCAAATCGCATTACCTTGAATTTGTTTACATTAAAACTTAAATTGTGTTTATTTGCCCAAATATCCAATTTATCTAGCTGTTCTTGGACATTCTTTATAGATGCTGTATCATTAACAACTGATCCAACTTTTGTGTCATCTGCAAATTTGCAGAGCCACGCACCATCCAACACCTGCATTGTACACACAAACAAGTTAAATTGTAGGGGTCCCAAAATTGATCCCTGGGGTACCCTGTTTGTACCTCTACCCCAGTCAGAGAAATGTCTTCATATTTGCACTTTCTGTGACCTGTTTTCTAACCATGAGCCGATCCAGGATATAACACCATCATGTACTCCCAGTTCATGTAGAGATTTTATAATATGTCATGTGACACAGAGTCAAAGGCCTTAGAATAATCAAGGTATACAGCATCAATGGGGAGACCCTGGTCCAGTACTTGGCTAACAGGTTAAAAAAACATACATAAGATGGCTAACATAAGATCGGCCCTGGACAAAACCATGCTGTGTAATATCATGGTTATTAATTTGCCTTAGATTTTCTTCTAAATACTTGTTAATAAATCTTTCCATCTTTGTTACCTCATCACCTGGCTCAAAAACCTTTTTTTCTTACACCATGGTAATAAGCCACCTTCTGATATTTTTATTTTGAGGGGGGGGTGATTACTGCGGGATAGCTGTCAAATACTGACACTTAACATGGAAACGTAGACAGTGATGGCAGAAAAAGACCAAAGGTTCATCAAGTCTGACCAATGGGCCACTTTATTATGTTTCTCTTAAACACATGACAGACTTGTAAGCTCCTTTCCTTTTTAACAGTCACCATGTGGGGAGGGGCTAAGCACATCCTGTTTCTTCAATAATTCTCAGATGTTCACGATGTCTTTTGGATTTCTTTAACTGTGTCTCTGCTTATCTGCTCTACTAACCTGCATATCTTTTGACTGATAGGAAGGGCATTTGCTGTCACTATCTCATGCTCAACCCCTTTCGCTAGGCCTGGCACTAAGGTAAATGTCTTCACAAACATTTTTACCAAGTTTTGAATTTCTGTGGTTTGTTCTCTAGATAAGGAAATATTGACCTTCACAGCCTCAGTTGTTACAATTTGTTTCAGTTTGTCATAAGCTAAATCAATATAATCATTTATAGCTTTTGGTAATAGCAACAAAAGAACCATTAGTACCTTTTCAACTCATCTTTTCAGAAGATTAGCATGTTATATCTTGGATGTATTTTTCTTATTCGGGGTCTTAACCTAATAGACTGTGCCCATATGTCTCATCACTTTATACGGCTCTTATAAGGCCCTTGCCACTTCATTAACAGTTTGTTTTCTGTAGTAGGTAATAGTAACAGAATCTTATCATCTGACTCAAAAACCTTTTCTCTTACACCATGGTCAGAAGATACCTTCTAATGTTTTGGGCCTCTTCCTGATTACTGTGGGCAATTCAAATGTATTTTGCCAATTTATTTTTTCAGATAACACATATAACATGTAATGGACTCTTTCTGAGTGACGTTGTCTTCCCACATTTCCTTTATGACATCTGGTGGCCCTCTAGGTTCTCACCCATACAGAGAAAGAGAAGAAAGAAAGAAGAAAGAAAGAAAGAAAAGAAAGAAAGAAAGAAAGAAAGAAAGAAAGAAAGAAAAGCATGTAGAAGCTTGTGGTACTTTCTTGTAAGCAAAAGGTGGTATGGCAAGAATTGGTCCCAGTCTTTCCTTCTCCTTTCATAAACAGCTTTAACATACATTTTAGTGAGTGATTAAAATACTCAACAAGACTGTCTGCCTGATGATAATAAGGAGTGTTCTTATGGCAGAAATATGCAGAAAGTTAGTACAATTCCTAAATCAATGTTGTACCAAAATTATTTTCTTGGTTGGTGATAATGTCCTTGAGTATGCCTACACTGCAGGAAATTTTGGCAGTTTCTGCTGTCATTGGGCTGTGAAGGTATGCAATGGAAAAGCCTCTGGGTATAGAGTAGCATAGTCATGTACTGAACTGATAACCCTTTTTTCTTTCCCAAGGACCAACAGCATCCACTGCAACCCTCCCAAATGGCAAATCTACCTAGACTAGAGGCACCAGGAGCAGTCTGACTTTCTTAGTCACAGGGGCTGCTTCTGACATCCAGGACATGACCTGCAATAGGTAGCAATTTCCAAGGCCAGCCAAATCCGTGCAACAATCTAGCCACGGTATGGTTCCTTCCTGCTTGACCGACCATGGTTTCATCATGTGCTATCTGGAGCAACTCGCCCAGCATTTCTTCAATATTACCATCTGTTCTATTTGTTCTGCCTTTGAGGTTTATTGTATACCTATACAGTAATCCATTATATGTTTCGAATATTAGTTTACCCCATTCCTAGCCTCCTCTGTGCCCTTTCCAGATAATCCAAGCACTCCAAATGATGACTCGATATTATTAAAGCACTTACTGTAGATAAGATGTTATTGTGTTTTGTAGTTAATAGTTAAATGACCCATGTGCTGGAGTTCTCACTGACATCCTTGAATCAGAGGAACTTTAAGAGAGAAGTGGAAGGTGAGAAATAGATAAGTAGGGGTCAGTTGCTCCAAAGATGGGGAAGACTGTAGGTCAAAGCAGAGAGATTAGCATGGATTTTACTTCAAAGGAGAGAAAACAGTAGGATAAGTGTATCACCCTCAGGGGTGTGAGGGGGAATTCCTGCAGGAAGTCAAGGACTGTACCACAAACAGAGTGCTGGAGTCACCCAGATAGTTGATTCTGGGTGACTTCAATGCCTGGATTGATGATGAATTCCCACATTTTGATCAAGATTTCTTCCAGTTGATGACATCCCTGGGCCTCACACAAGCAGTTGCTTCTACAATTCACCATCGTGGCCATGCTTTGGACTTAGTATTCTCACTGGGGCTTGAGGTCACTGACCTCAAGACTGATCCAGTCTTTTGGTCTGATCATTGCACTGTGGAGTTCTCGGTTGGTGCCTCCCCTGGTAGTCCTTTCATGGTTGAGATGATTGATACTTCCCATTTAGGGGACTGGCCCCAAAGGGACTATTGGTGGTGGTGGATTTTTTCTGGTGTAGTGCTGCTATGCAGTGGATGTGAGTGAGGTAGTGATGGCCCATAATAGTGCTGTCTCAAAGGTGCTTGACATGGTCACACTGATCCATATATGGCCCAGGCCTTCTCACTTGAGATCTCCATCTTTGATGGGGTTTTCAAGGAGATGAAGACCAAGAGTCAGAAGTTGGAACATTGCTGGTGGAGGACTCCATCTGAGGAGGATAGACTGGCTTTGAGACTTCACTACAGTGAATATCAAAGAGCAATTGACCATAAGAAGGCATAATTCCCTGTCCAGAGGATTGCAAGGAGGAACCCTTTGCTGTTACGGACTGTGGACAAGCTACTTCATCATACCGCTTGCAGCTGAAAAGAGCATTTTTCAGTCACTTTTGCAAGAAGTTCACTCAGTTCTTCTCTGACAGGGTGTCTACCATTTAATCAGGGATTTTGCCAGCAGGACAAGATCACCCTGCAGTTTTGGGCCTTATGCAGGCAGAGGCACTCCTATTCTCTGGGGTGAGTTTTGGCTGGTGGATGTGGCTGAGGTCATGGAGGTAATCTCAAAGCAGCAGCCAAATTTTGTGAACTGAACCCAGGCCCGACTCATATCCTAGAGGGATGTATGAAGTCTATTGGTTCAGTATTTGCCAAGACTGTCCAGTGCTCACTCTTAGAGGATTTCTTCCCTGATGTCTTGAAAGAAGTGGTTATGAGGATCCTTCTGAAGAAACCATCACTCAACCCTGATGTATTGGCAAGTTATCGACCTGTCTCCAGCCTCCCATTTCTGGGGAAGGTTGTTGAGACAGTGGTAGAGCTGCAGTTCGAGGCACACCTCATGGCCTTTGACATCTATGAGCCCCTCCAGTCAGGATTTCAGTCAAAGCATAGCACCGAAACTGCATTGGTCAGGGTACAAAATTACCTCCTCAGGGCAAGAGATAGAGGAGACTGGACAATTCTCATTTTCCTTGATCTGTCCTCAGTATATAACACCGTGGACCATGCTGTGGTACTGGATTTCCTTAAAGCATGTTATGGACTCATGGGTACTGTCATCAACTAGTTCAGGTCCTTTCTCATAGGCAGGATACAATGGGTAGTGATGGGGAATTTCTCTTCCTACCCAAAGCTCCTACCCTGTGGAATTTCTCATGGTTCAATCTTGTTGCCAGTGTTGTTTGCAGTGTACATGCTGCCCCTGGGAGGAGATCAAAAGGTGTTACAGTTTGAGTTTTCACTGTTTGTAGGTGATACCCAGCTGTATCTGTCCTTTGCCCCAGGGACATGTAACACCACAGAGGTGCTAAAAAACTGTTTGGCTGAGATTCAGGACTAGATGTCCTCTAACTGTCTGAGACTTATTCTGGATAAGACAGAGGTACTGGTGATTGAGCCTGGTCACTGGCATGATGCGGTTGCTGCTGAATCAGGAACAAGATTATTCCTGGGCCCTACTCCATTGGTAGCATTCACTAAGGTGAGGAATTTGGGCATCATCCTTGACAATAGGCTAACATTTGAAACTCAGGTGTCATCCATCATCCAGAGTGGGTTTTGCCACCTAAGAAATGTCACACGGATTAAAACCATAATCCCATCTGGAGACCTCCCCCCTCACTAGTGCATGCCTTTGATATGTCAAGGTGTGATTACTGTAATGCTCTCTACTTCAGGATCACTGGGAGGGAACCTCTACTGACTACAGCTGATGCAGAACAAAGTGGCCAGGATGCTGATAGGCCTTCTTAGCTTCTGCCATGTGACCCTGGTCCTGTGTGATCTACAGTGGCTGCTGATCAGGTGGAGAATTACCTTCAAGGTGAGCTTGCTCACCTATAAGGCCCTATATGTCTTGGGCCCTGGCTACCTGAGTGATAATAATAATAGCTCATAATAGTATTTTTCATAATTTATTGAGTGTTTTCATGAGCTAACTAGGAGATGATGATATACAATTCTATCAGCCCAGGATACTAACAGATGTGACAGTTTTGTATCTCTTTATAAAATGTTAAGAATTAATTGAATATAGGGAAAGTTTACTTTGAACTGTCAGTTTGTTTATTTCTATAGTCTGTATTCATAAACAACCTTTTGTATACATTTTATAGAAATTCCTTTATACATGGAATTTATATATTTATACTTGTGTTAGTTAGAGTTAGAAATTGGGGCCACACACTAAGTGGAAATGTAATTAGATTGAATTGTGTTTAATATTAATTAATTGTCCCCTAATTATGATGTCATCATTAGGACCGTGTATGTATATATATATATATATATAAGACAAAGAACCTCTGTGCGCAAACACTGAGGCAAGGGTTACCCCCAAAGGGCATTTGGCTGGGAAGCCAAGTTTCAAGAAAATACAAAATCACACATGCCCCCACAATGCAAAGCATCATGGGCTGCACAGAGGTTCTTTGTCTTTTAGGTGGTTTTTTATTTTAATGGGTTCACCACAATATATCCCAGGCACACTGCCTTAGGGGTAGCTGGTCCATTCCACTGGGGTGTCAAACAGACGAGGCATACTGATGAGTCCTGGTAGGACGAAACATGTGTCTATGTCTTCTGTTAGCACCCTTTGCAAACTGTGTGAGAGGCCTTTCGGCACCATGCAATTCTGCTTAAAGTTGGACCAGCATAACATTCTGTGGTGATTTGCAAATGCAGCCCATGATGCTTTGCATTGTGGGGGCATGTGGATTTTGTATTTTCTTGAAACTTGGCTTCCCAGCCAAATGCCCTTTGGGTAACCCTTGCCTCAGTGTTTCGATACAGAGGTTCTTTGTCTTTAGGTGTTTTTATTTTAATGGGTTCACCACAATATATCCCAGGCACACTGCCTTAGGGGTAGCTGGTCCATTCCACTGGGGTGTCAAACAGACGAGGCATACTGATGAGTCCTGGTAGGACGAAACATGTGTCTATGTCTTCTGTTAGCACCCTTTGCAAACTGTGTGAGAGCCTTCGGCACCATGCAATTCTGCTTAAAGTTGGACCAGCATAACATTCTGTGGTGATTTGCAAATGCAGCCCATGATGCTTTGCATTGTGGGGGCATGTGTTATATTTATATATATATATATATATATATATATATATATGTATATACTGTATATATTTACACTGTTGTTTGAATAGTTTGTTATACCCCTTTGAAGGCGTTGAGTCAAGCACAGGGGTCCTGGAATTTTCATGGATTAAAAAAACTTGCATATAATTTTTCCATGTTCCTGAGTGCTCATTTCCTTGGCTTGATGTTTCTAATTTGAGGTTTGCACCTCACGTTATGAGCACCCGCTCAAGGTATTGTGCTGTCTAACTCTTGGTTTAATCTGAACATTGCTTTACGACAGTTGCAGATGGAAGGCTTTGAATTTTATCTACAGAAAAAGCTTATTTTCCAGAGCATTGGAACAGGACAGTATTGGTAACTGCAACATGTGAAATAATCGCATGCTACTATCCAGGTAGACTATATTTTGAATTCTGAATCCGTAAACGCAAGAGATGGTTTTCCCTTCAAAAAGGTGAGCTACACTAATTATGTATGCAGGGGAGAACACAACTGCAGATTTCAATTGGGAACAGACTGACTCATGGGCTGCAAAATGCAGTAAAGCATATAGAAACATAGAATTTGATGGCAGATAAGGACCACTTGGCCCACCCAGTCTGCCCATTTCCCTACCTGATGGATAAGCTGCAGATTCTAGGTAATCAACAGCTTACTTCCTCCTGCCCCCCACTAGAATTGCCTCATGCCTGTCCCATGCATTCTTGAATTCTCTGTGAAAAAATACTTTCTAACATTACCTCTGAGCCATCCTCCCTCTATCTTCAAATTGCATCCCCTTGTTCTTGCACATCTCTTCTTCTGAAAGATACTACCCTCTTGTACCTTGTTAATCCCCTTGAGATACTTGAAAGTTTCTATCATGTCCCCTCTCCTCCTTTCTCAAGGGTATACCTATTAAGTTGCTTTAGTCTCTCCTTGTATGTCTTCTGGTGCAGACCTTTGCACCATTTTTGGTTGCTCCTCCTCTGAACAGCCTCCACTCTGTCTATGTCTTTGCAAAGATGGGGTCTCCAGAATTGCATGCAGTACTCCAGATGGGGTCTCACTAACTGTCTTTAGAGAGGGATAACAACTTCCTGTTTTCTACTGCTGCCTCTCCTATGTATCCCAGTATTCCCCAGCCCTCCTTACTGCCTTCTCACATTGCTTGCCCACCTTTAGGTCATCTGATATCATTACTTCTAGGTCTTTTCGATTTTTGTTGTTGTTATTGACTCACCCCCCATTGTGTACTCTTCCAATGGGTTTTTGTTTTCCAGATGCATTTCCTTGCACTTCTTTGCATTGAGTCTGAGCTGCCACATATTTGACCATTCCTCCAGCCTTGCCACATCCCTTTTCATTCTTTCCACCCCACCTTAGTATCAACCCTGTTGCAGATCTTTGTGTCATCTGCAAAGAGGCATACCTTTCCTTCCAGGTGCTCTCCAATGTCAGTTATAAAGATATTAAAGAGGACTGGTCCCAGTACTGAACCTCTGCACCCACTGGTTACTCTCCTTTCTTCACTGTGGACTCCATTTACTATTACCCTTTGTGTCCTGTTGTCCAGCCAGTTTTCTACTCCAGGCTACCACCTTGGGACCCACTCCAAGGCTGGCTAACTTGTTTATTAATCTTCGTGTGAGACTGTGTTGAATGCCTTGCTGAAATCTAGGTAGGCCATATCCACAGCCCCTCCCTGGTCTACTACTTTGATCAGCCAGTCAAAGAAATCTATTAGATTCCTCTGACATGACCTTCCTGCTGTGAAACCATGCTGCCTTGGGTCCTGTGCCCCACTGGTCTCTAGGCACTCCACAATTTTCTGTCCTTCGAAGTGATTCCATCATTTTCCCTACCACTGAAGTCAAACTAACTGGTCTGTAGTTTTCTGCCTCTGCCCTGCTCCCACTTTTGTGAGTGGAATCACATTTGCCTCCTCCAGTCCTCAGGTACCATTCCATCCTCCCATGATTTGTTAAAGAGAGTAGTCAGTGGTGTTATTAGTTCTACCTTTAGTTCTTTTAGTATTCTTGGGTGAATCCCATCAGGCCCCATTGATTTGTCCACCCTCAGTTTCAAGCGTTCTTTCAAAACACTTTCTTCTGTGAATGGACTGGTATCGACCCCCCTATTCAGAGTTTCTCCCTTGTTTGGTTTAGGCACCTCCCCCTCCTCATCTGTTGTGAATACTGAGCAGAAATATTCATTCAGTATCCCTGCTTTTTCACTGTCACCCTCTGCCCACATTCTCTCCCCTTTATTAAGTCTCTGTATTCCTCCTTTGGTCTTTCTTCGCTCCCTAATGTACCTATAAAAGGTTTTATCCCCCTTCTTAACAGAGCTGGCTATCTTTTCCTCAGTTTGTGTCTTTGCTATTCTGACTGCCTTCCCTGCCTCCTTCTACTTTAACTGCTAAAGTTCTCTGTCCTGCTCTTTCTGTGTTTCCTTACATTTCCTGAATGCAATATGAGAGGCTCAAACTAAAAGAAGGAGCAGCTCATATACCAGGTGTTGTTAAAACAAAAATTTGAGAGACTGTTAAAAAACGAATTGGATATAATATATAATATAATCACTTTAGAACAATACCTAGCTAAAGAACAGGTACCAAGATGGCTCAGAGTTACTGTTTCACCATCCTCTGGTTTAGAATAATTTATTTTTAAGGAAGAATGGATGGCTGCTGCTGCGTTATATGCTAAAACATTTATTGAATTAATCATCAAAGCAGATTCTAAAAAACATGAGGAGTTACGTAAGGATATAGATGTGTTTAAAAAGAAGTTTTAGAGTTTAAAGAACAGCTGTTTTCAAGGAACTTGAAACCCATATGAAAGAAAGAATGAATAAATAAATATGAAGCTGATCTTGTGGTAAAGAAACAGAACAAATTAATGAGAGATCAGGAAGATTTTGACAATGATAGGATATTTGTCTGAAGTAGAAGAGGAAGTTTTCAAAGCAGAAGTAGGAGTCTATCCAGAGTCCGTTTCTCAGCAGACAATGAGGAAACCACCAGAAGTAGAAAAAGAAGTCCTTTTTTAGATCAGAGAGGGGAAACAGAAGAAGATATAGGAGAATAAGAAGGGGGACAAGAGGAGGAAAATGCATTGCAACAAGAAAAATGCAAAACCAGAGGATGTGGGAGGGTCAAGGGCAGGAGCAAGAGCTCCAAATAAATCAACTTATCTAAAAGGGCACTGACAGAACCTGAGATTAAAATATTGAAATGAGAGCTATCCTTTGTACCTACACCACAACTTAATCAATTTCAGGTCCAAGTGGATTTGTATAAACTCTTTCATAAAATCAAGTTAAAGGCATTTTTCAGCAAGAAATTAGGAGTGGATCAACATCAAGGAACCATGGGCTTCATCAGTAATGGAGAGGAACTTCAACATATAGTGGAATCTTTAGATACACAGAGTGAAGCATTTGAATCTGTGGAGGACATTGATTTCATTTTGAATGAAATTGAGCAAGACAACATGAGGTCATCTGGTTCTAGTCCCCGATGTAAGTAACCTTGATCTTGAAAATCAGAGGAAGATACTGTTTTCCCTGTTTCTGAATTTTTACCACATATATTTAACCCTGCCATTTTAACATTTGAGAATGTAGTTTTACAAGAGGTGAATGAAGTATTACAGAAAGCATGACAACCTAGAAGTAATAATCTCACACAAAATGAACTAGTGGCTCTGAAGGTACTAGAATCTAATACTACTGTTGTGTTTAAACCAGCAGATAAGGGAGGGAATATTGTTATAGTGGATCAAGATCATTATGTATCTATTGTTTCAAGGATGCTTAATGATAGCACCAGTTACAATAAACTTAACAGTAACCCCATGTATTAGTTTAGAGTAGAACTGAACCAACTGCTGCAAGAAGCAGCACATGGGGAGATATCAGTGAGAGAGAATTGAAATTCATGTGGTGTGAGAATCTAATAGTCCCCAGCTACTTCATTTTGCCTAAAGTACATAAGAACATGAGGGATCCCCTGGGAGACCGATTATGTCCTCAATAGGTCAGTCACTGAAAAAATTAGGCCAGTTTAGGATTTTGTTCTGCAACAAGAGGTTACAGAATTAGAAACATATACCAAGGACACTACACATGTCATCTGTAAACTAGCCAAACTGAGATGGAAAACACAATGACGTAGGTTACAATAGAAGCTGAACTTTATACTGTGATTCAGCATACCCAAGGAATTAACGCTTGCGTTATTGCTTAGAGAAAGAGCTTAACAGAGATAATGTACCAGTGGATTTTATTTTGGAGGCCATTTAATTTATTCTCACACACAATCACTTTGAATTTTTAGGTGAAAACTATTTTCAAGTGTGTGGTACAGCAATAGGGGCCTCTATGGCACCGTCATATGCTAACCTCTTTTTGGGTAAGTGGGAAGAACTAACAGTCTTTCAGTGTACAAACCCATTTTTAGATAAAATTGTGTTTTGAACACACTTTATTGATGACATACTATGTGATTGGGATGGTGAGGTCTCAGAAATACAACAGTTTGTTGAATGGTTGAATATTAATGAGATTAATATGCATTTCATCCATGAATCTGATCCAGACAAAATTGAATTTTTAGATTTGGAAATTCTGAAACCTCTGGAAACAGATGGAGACATTGTAACCAGATGTTACAGAAAACCTACTGCCACCAATAGTGTACTTAGAGCTGACAGTACCCACCATAAGAATTTGAAGGAGTCCATTCCATCTGGACAGTTTCTGCTCTTGAGAAGAAATTGCTCAGAGGAGAGATACTTTTATACAGGCAGAAGAACTCAGACATTGTTTTTAAATAGAGGGTATCAGGAAATACTATTGCTTTATGTGGAGGATGACAACAGTAAAGCTGACATATTGAACAGGTATTTCTGCTCAGGCCTTACTGAGGAAGAGGAGGGTAATGGGTCTGAAGGGAGTACAAGGGTGAGAATGGTGCAGAAATGGACACAAGTCCCTTTACATGAGAAAGGGTCCTGAAGGAACTAGAAGTAATAAGAGTTGATAAAGCAATGGGGCCAGATGGGGTGCACCCCAGGGTCCTTAAAGAACTAAGAGAGGTGGTGGCTGAACCTCTGGCTATCCTATTTAGCCAATCACTGGAAACAGGGGAGATACCCAAAGACTGGAGGTCAGCAGATGTAGTCCCCTTATACAAAAGTGGGAACAAAGAGGAAGCAGGGAACTACAGACCAGTCAGCCTCACCTCGGTAGTGGGGAAGATCATGGAAGTACTACTGAAGGAGAGATTGGTGGAACATCTGGCTGTCAATGGACCACAGGACCCAAGGCAGCATGGTTTCACCAGGGGAGGTCATGTCAGACCAACCTCATTGAATTTTTGACTGGGTGACTAGGGAGGTGGATCAGGGAGGCAGTGACATGGCCTATCTGGACTTCAGCAAGGCCTTTGACACTGTGACACATAGAAGACTTTACACAAACTGGGGAATATGGGTGTGGGCAGGACAGTAGTGTGGTGGGTAGGTAACTGGCTGGGTGGCAGGACACAGAGGGTGGTGGTAAATGGCTGTCACTCCACAGAGGGAAGAGTGACCAGTGGGGTACCACAGAGATCAGTGCTGGGACCGGTCCTATTCAACATCTTCATCAGTGACATTGCGCAGGACCTGGAAGGCAGAATTTCACTGTTCGCTGATGAAACAAAGCTCTGTAACAGAGTAGACACACCAGAGGGTGTAGACAGAATGAGAAGGGACCTGCAGAAACTTGAAGAATGGTCAGGGGTTTAACAGTTGAAATTCAATGCAAGGAAGTGCAAGATAATGCATATGGGGCACAAAAACCCTGGCACAATATATCAGTTGGAGGGGTGAGGATATAGCATGCACCAAGCAGGAAAGGGATCTTGGGGTTATCATCTCTGATGACCTCAAGGTAGGGAAACAGTGTAACAAGGCAGCAGGTAAAGCAAATGGGATGTTGGGATGTATAGGCAGGGACATCACCAGCAGGAAAAGGGAGGTCATAATTCCGCTATACAAGACACTAGTGAGGCCCCACCTGGAGTACAGTGTACAGTTCTGGAACCCATACCTATGTAGGGACATAGACAGGGTAGAGAAGGTTCAGAGGAGGGCAACAAAGATGGTGCATGGATTGCATCACAAGTCCTATGAAGACAAGTTGAAGGAACTGAACATGTACTCCCTGGAGGAGAGGAGGGAGAGAAGGGATATGATAGAGACATACAAGTATCTTACAGGGAGGAACAGGGTGCAGGAATACACTATTTTTAAGTGAAAAAGATGTCCCAGGACTAGAGGGCATGGGATGAAGTTGAGGGCCTATTCAGAGGAAACATGAGGAAGAATTTCTTCACAGAATGGGTGGTGGACAAGTGGAACACCCTGCCAGACGAAGTGGTGGGAGCTGAAACAATCACGGGATTTAAGAATGCATAGAATAGACATAAAGGAATTCTGGAGGTCAGGGGTAAGGGGCAACAGACTTCTAGGAAAACATAAACTGAACTTAGGAGCTCAAATGGGCAGACTGGGTGGGCCATAGGCCCTTATCTGTCGACACTGTCTATGTATCTATGTATCTATGTATCTATGCTATCAGCAATTGGGAAAACTCTTATGCAAGATAGAAATGAACTGTTAAAACAGACATGTATTACATCCCCCCTCCCTAATGACAGATTCCCTGTAACTTTTGTTACAGAATTCAACAACTAGGCAGGACGGTTAGGCAACATTGTATACAGAAATTGGTACGTGTTACATACTGACCTGAATTTGGGGAGGGTAGTTGCTGAGAAACCAAGAATTACATTCTCTAGGGGGAAAAATCTCAAAGACAAACTTGTACACAGCAGATTGGTGGAACCAGCAAGAAGAATGTGGCCAGGTACTAAACCAGTAGGAAATTTCAAATGCCAGAGTAGCTACCATATGGTAGGACCAGAATTCATGCATCCTCTTACAGGTAATAAATATGAAATCAAGGAGTTTACCAATTGTGACACTACCTTTGTGGTCTATGTACTGTGGTGTGAATGTAACCAGATATAGATAGGATGTACCACAAGAACTTTGAAGGTTAGGGTACAAGAACATGTGAGAAATATAATAAATGGAAGGATGGATACCCCTGTGGGAGAACATTTCTCGAAGATACATAACTCTGACCCTAAAGACATGAAATTCATGGCACTAGAATGGCAGGCCCCTATGAAATTTGGAGGTAACAGAATAAATGAATTACTTAAGAAAGACAGTAGATGGATATATAGACTTAGGACTGTTAAACCTGATGGTCTTAATGATCAGTGGAACTTGAAACCTTTCTTAAAAGATGGTCGAAAATAAATTAGAATAGCAGTAAAACATATTTTGTGTAAGATTTTGTGTTTCATTATCATCATTTATTTTGTTCTGTTTTCATTTCAGAATTTGTTCAAGATGTTATCTAAGTGGATCCCCATCTGGATGGTTTCCTTCTCCCATTCTTGGCACGAAGTGGACGTGAGGGTGACCACCAATGACATCAGTTCATCCTCACTGTCATTTTATGTTTGCTTGCACGCATGTGCAAGAAACATAGTGCCATCATCCGAGATTTCGGAGGTGTGTCACCCCTCTTCCAATTCAGTCAATGTGTTGGCAAGGCGCCCTGTCCACTATCGTGGCTGGAGCTGTCTATGACAAGCTCCAAAATGCAGTGGCATCATAGTTGAAAGTGAGCTATGCTTTTAGTGAGCAGTGATAAGATATCACCTGCTCATGCACAGCTCCCCCTACACACACACACACGAAAGCGTCGCATGTGCGTGCCGCCCCCATGCACACATGTATAGCCAGGCGGGGTGCCAATTCCCATCACAAGGCGCCTCCACCCTAAAGTTTCCACATGCCACGCTGGGTGCCCACCCAGTGTGGCAACTCATAGAATACCCGACGGGTGCCCAATCCCCATCGGCTCCACTGTCCTCAACCCCTCGAGTACTGGTGCCACGCTGGGAGCCCACCCCAGCATGGCAACTGATCATATGGTCGATGGGGTCCCAATCCCTGTCAGCTCCACATCCCCCAGCCATCCTTGTGCCACGCTGGGAGCCCACCTCAGTGTGGCAAATGTCCGACGCCGCTTTTTTTTTTTTTAAATCCTGTAAAGAAAAAACGGTCCCACGCAGTCTCCTGCCCCTCCCACAACCCGCACTCCACCCACTGCGCACCCCACTTCTCACACCCCCCCACCCCATACTTACCTCCGGAGCTTGCGCGACGATCGCGGTGGACTGGGAACACGCTCTGCACTCTTCAAAGCCGACCGCAACTGAGGAAATGCCGTAAGCTGTATAATGGCTAGATAGGGTTTTTCAACTTTGTTGCATATTCAGGCATTTTTTGATTTAGTACTATCAACATGAGTTTAGACTTCTTCATGAATGATGTCACTGTCATGGCATTATTCGGCTCGCGAAGGTTTTTGCAGTCACTGCACAAAATCATCTTTCGGGCCTGAATAATGCCATGACAGTGACATCATTCATGAGAAGGGGTCCCAAACCATGTTGAAAATTTGGTACAAAAATTACAAAATGACTGTTTTATTTAGCTGCAGCATTGCACAGTTCCTATGCAGGCTCGTAAGTTCACAAATTTTCAATATTTTCACTCCAGATTTTCAACATTGCCATTTTACCACACCTTCTTATGAGTAGTACAGCTGTCATTTTTCACATCTCACCCAAAACGTGTTTCTGCCCATGTAGCACACAATGGCGCAGTCGGTGTGTGAAATCAATGTATAGGACAAATTAAGAAAATCACAGTGACACTGTTCATGAGCAGAGGTCTTAAAATGGCTATGTTGAAAATTTGGTGAAAAATTCTAAAAATGACTGTTTTATTTAGCGCAGTTGGCTAGCAGTTTCTATGCATGATCGTAAGTTTGCTTAACTTAATATTTTCATTTCAGATTTTCAACATTGCCATTTTGTTACACTTCCTTATGAACAGTACAGCTGCCATTTTTCATATGTTGCCCAAAATGTGTTTTCAAGACATGTAGCGCATAATGGTGCTGTTGGTGTGCGAAAAGCAATGTTTAGGACAGATTAGAAAATCACAGTTACACTGTTCATGAGCAGAGGTCTTAAAATGGCTATGTTGAAAATTTGGTGACAAAAGTCCATAAATTACTGTGTTACGAGTGAGCATTGCTCAGTTTCCACGCACTGTAAGTTCATGACTTTGTAATATTTTCAGTCCAGATTTTCTCCAGTGGCATTTTTCCACACTTCCTTATGAACAGTACAGCTGTCATTTTTCACAGCATGGCTGAAGTGTGTTTTCACACTTTCAGCACAGAGATGCGTGGTCGCTGTGGGAAATCATTGTTCGGCAGAGATAAAGAAAATCACAGTGACACTGTTCATGATCGGAGGCACCAAAATGCCTGAGTTGACAATCTGCTGTAAAAAATCCCCAACCTAATTATATTACGGGTGTGCATTGCACAGTACAGTACGCTCGTGACTTCACCATTTTTTTTATATTTTTACTGCAGATTTGCAGCATTGCCATTTTTTACACCTCCCCATGAGCAGTACAGCTGTCATTTTTTACATCCTGTTTGGAATGTTTTTGCACCCGTGGTGCTAAATGCTGTAGTCACTGTGCATAAGCAGCTTTTGGCTAAGAAACTGATATTCCCCCTGTTCATGAGGTGGGGTCACAAAAAAAACATGTTGAAAATTTGGAGGGAAAATACCAACAGATGCCTGAGGTATTAGGGTTTCCAACCATAACACCCAACTCTGTAGAGAATGACAGGCATCAGGGGTGTGGCTTGGGATTCTTGCCTGTAATGCTCATACCATTCCACACCCTGCAGCCAGTGAGAGGCATCAAGGTATGTCTTGGACTCTTCGGCCCCAAAGTTCACCCCATTCTCCTATATCGCACCCATCTCACCGTATTTCCTAATGAAATGGGGTGCGCATAAGGGCCAAAGACCCCAAGGAACACCATGATACTTGTCAGTGTCTGCAGGGTGGGGTGTGGTGAAATGGCGTATTATGCCTGATGACCCAAATGCACACCCCAATGCCTGTCACTCTCTGCAGGGTGGTGGTGGGTTGGCTTCAGTTCAATACTTCACTGCCATTCCTATTACGCAGCTCTGTAACTTCTACACTACCACTGCCAATGCCAGCAAGCAAACATTCGGCATTGACAAATGCTTGTTGTTATGTTGGTTAAACACCTTCATCATTCCATCCTCTGTTTCAACATGTCATCCTCATCTCATATATATATATATATATATATATATATATATATATACCATTAGTCTGCCATCTAGTGGGTTTTTATGGTATTGCATATTACCCCTTCATTTCTTTAACCTCAAACTTTTGTTTATTCAAACTTCTCTTTTACTCATAATAGTATTTTTCATAGTTTATTGAGCGTTTTCATGAGCTAACTAGGAGATGATGTTATACAATTCTATCAGCCCAGGATACTAACAGATGTGACAGTCTTGTATCTTTTTATAAAATGTTAAGAATGACTTGAATATAGAGAAAGTTTGCTTTGAACTGTCAATTTGTTTATTTCTATAGTCTGTATTCATAAACAATCTTTTGTATATATTTTGTAGAAATTCCTATATATATAGAATTTATATATTTATACTTGTGTTAGTTAGAGTTAGAATATGGGGCCACACACTAGGTGGAAATATAATTAGATTGAATTGTGTTTAGTATTAATTAATTGTCCCCTAATTTTGATGTCATCATTAGGAGCATATATATACACTGTTGTTTGAATAGTTTGTTATACCCCCTTTGAAGGCGTTGAGCCAAAGTGCAGGGGTCCTGGAATTTTTCATGGATTAAAAACACTTGCATCTAATTTTTTTGCATTCCTGAATGCTCATTTCTTTGGCTTGATCTACCTGAGTGACCTCCTGACACCTGTCTGATCAGTGCCCTCACTCCGCCTCCTCCACCGATCACATCCTGGTGGTTCTGAGGGCAGGCTAAAACCTCCAAAGTCTCTGAAGGAGGGCCTGTCAGTGAAGGCTTTTAAGAGGGGTCTGAAGGCACACATTTTAAAGAAACATTTGGAATTTAGCTACTGCCCAGTTTATTGTTTCTGTTCATAGAATCACAGAAGCTTGATTACAGAAAAGGACAATTGCAGCCCATCTAGTCTGGTCCAGATTCCCCCTTCACACCTCCCTCCCCGCCTGCCACCACCCTCCCCCCGATACTCAGCCCCATATGCCTGTCCCAAACCCTCTTAAATTCGTCCACTGATTTAGCCACTACCACTCCATCTGGCAGTCTATTTCAGGGCTCCACCACCCTTTCTGTGAAGAAATGCCTCTCACATTTCCCTGTATTTATTGCCTTGCAATCTGAGGCTGTGCCTCTAGTTGTTGCTCTCCTTCTTCTTTAGTATACCCCCTCCTACTTTATTGAGTCCCTTTACATATTTAAAGGTTTCAATCATGTCTCCCCTTTCCCTCCTTGTTTCCAGCATGAACAGATTCAGCTGCTTACACCTCTGCTTGTTTAAGGCTCTGAGCTGCAATTAGGGGAGGCAATATAGCGCAGTGGTTTAAGGCTCTGAGCTGCAAATCTGGTAACATCCAGCATACCAGACCTGGGTTTGAATCCCACAGTTTCCACTTACATACCGTGTGACCCTGAGCAAGTCACTTAACTTCCTTGTGCTCCCAGGATGCTCCTGTAAAAAAGCTTTCGGCTTAGTGTGTTACTCCTGGTTAAACAACAAAATCTTCCCTGCATGTCCTACACCAGTGGCATCATGCCCATAGGGCCCAAGGAGGCATGTGCCCCCCAAAATCTGATTAAAAATTACATATAATTTTTTTACTTTATTTTCCACAATCCCATGGTCCAAAACAATGTGTGTTTTTTTGAAGTCATTTGTGTGAGGGGTAGGGATCCTGTTACTCAACTGCAACTTCAAAAAAAAATCATATATGATAGCTGGCTGCAGTTTTAGAAGTGATTGGTAGTTTGTGATATAGTTTCCACCAATCACGTCTCTGCTTTGTTCTGTCAGTCTGCCTGCCCAGTCACACAGTGAAACAGCCTCAATGACATGCCACATGGCAAATGAATGCATTTTCCTGCACCATCTCCACTGTGCACTTAAAGAAGACAGACACAGTCACTGTCTGAGGAACATCTTGCTGGTTACACAAAGCTAGATGGTTGAGATTTTTGTAAGTGGCTGTTGCAAATGAAAGAGAGTCAGAGGGAGAATCTATGCCTCCTTGTCAGAGACACAGTGAACCAGATTTGAACCTGAGCTCCTGCTCAGCAATCTTGCTTCTAGTCAGCCTCCTTAAGGGAAGTAAAAAAATAACTAAATCCTCTGGAAAAAAACAACAACTAGGAAGGTCATTGGATTTTTAAGGGGGTTCTACTGGCTGTTTGCCTGGCTGAGGGAGGTTGGGGCCATGGGTGCTGGGGTGTAAGTGCTTTGACTCCATGCAATCTCTGCAATCCATCCCCAGCCAAGGCATTGCAGCAAAGGAGCATCGGAATTATGGAGCAGCAACAGGGCCTGAATTAGGCAAGACAAGGTAGAATGTTGATTGAATTAATAACATAAGGAATTTCTGCCTACATCTTGCTCTAGTGCTCTGATAGTGTATCTCCTGCCAGCCATCAGCAGCCTGCTGTATCAGATTTTGAATTCCGATCGCTGCTTCTTGCAATCTGTTGACACATACTGTATATCTGAAATTGCATATTGTTTAGTACTCTCTTTCTTATTTAATTTTTTTTTTATTCACAGTCTAACATCCAAATGAAAACTGGCACCAGATAAAGGTTCCATGTCAGTGGTCCTCTTTCAGCCTTTGCCGTGTCCAGCTGAATAACAGCCCTTCCCATGACTTAATTTCAGCCCATGTTTTCAGCTGTCTGCTCTTCTGAGGGCTTCTAGCATGAACAAGGTCTGACCCTAAAGTATGCTATGTACTATGAAATGCTTCACTACCAATTGGGGACCATTATCAGTGACTGGCACCTCTTGTACCCCATTCATACACCTTACCCATATGAGTGGTGAGCAAGCACGCTCTGAGTGCCTCGATGGGAGCATTGGTTAAAATCTGCAGTGCTTAGTTTAAATCTGCTGTGCAGGAGGAGTTGATGGGGGAGTGTTACTTTCTGTTGCACTGCAGCCTGCAGATCTTGAAAAGAAATGAGACAATTGTTTTATTTTTTACCTCTTGAGGAGAACATTAGGTGCAGTTAGAATCGGAACTTTGGGATGACACTGTGAACTGATCAAACTCCAAATGCAACAAGAGACCAATTAATTATGGTATACATTTTAAAATAAAACTAAGTTAGCTAGAAAGGGACTGGAAACAAAGCTGGGAATCAAATGAATCTCCTCCGTCATCTCCTACCTGCTCCACTTCTGGTAATTCACAGACAGTCCCCATCTGACACTGTGACACACATCTGGTGGGGGGGAGGAATTGCTGTGATGATTATTTAATTATTTTGTCAGCAGGATCCCTTCCCGTGTGGTCACCAGTTATGGTCATGGTGTGTGTGGATTGATTAATTTGAGGATCGGATGGGAATCATGTGTAAGATCTGGGATGACAGGCCAGAACAGGTCATCATGGGTCAGCCAGGAATCCAGGTTGTAATTGGACTCCATTTGTTTTATGTTTGCTGGAGTCTGAGACTCCAGCAAACATGAAACAAAGCATCAATTTTATTTTTCAGCTGTCCATTTCCTCACTGAATTGAACTTAGAAAAAAAAATTAAAGATCATTTAAGGGGGAGGGCCAGAGTCTGCATGCCTCTGGGCCAGATACTCAATTTGGCGATTGCTGACTGGGCGGTACTGAGCACCCATTTCCACTCTCGTGCCTGCGATGTCTTAGAGACATGGTTGGCACTATGTTGCAGCCTGTTGAGACCTACATAGCTGTCTTTGCTGCCCGTGCCTTCTCAACAGTGTGGAGTATCTGCTGGAGTTATGGAGATGCAGCAATTACATGCTGCATAAGTACCAGTCCTCGCACATCACAGCAATTTGGCCCATAGTCCAGTCAGTAACTGCCTTCCAATCTATGGACTGATAAATCAATCTGAGGATAATAATGTTATGAATTCTAGGCTGAAGAGAATTATCTGAGCAATTAACTAAGTGTAGAAAGAGCTGTAAATTAGGGAGTGGCTTAGCTAGAAGGAAGCCAGGTGTATTAGATTTAAAAACTGCACTAGATAGCTTCTGGCAGAGAACAGGCAGAGAACAGCAAGAGGAAGGAGTTGCTGTTATAACTAGAGACCATGCATTTTATATTTGTGAAATAGCGCAAAATAAAATGAAAATGACACCATAAAAAGATTTTTAAGATAAGCACGTAAAAACAAAATGAGCAACTTTAAAAAGTAGTCTATTTGTCGACATTTTATTCCTTCATTTAGTACTGCACTCTCATTATAAATCTGCCATGGTGATTAATAACCCCCTAACTAACATTTATGTGCTCAGTTTGATCTCAATTGGTCCAATTAGCCCATTGTTAGCCTCGTTAGCTTTGTAACCCAAAGCTAGCTTCAATTCTGCCTACACGCTTGTCCGCTCGCTCGTTAGCCCTGACTACCTGCTTCTGAATCAACAATTAAAATACCTTCCTATGCCATGATTGCTTACACCTGGTAAGAATTAAAGAATGATGTACTGAAACTACTTTAGAGCATACCTTCAGGTATTGCAATCATAGGCTGTCAGTGCATCTGTTGAACGAGTTCATTTCTAAGCACTGTTCTTTTGATTTGAAAAATGCCTAAACCCCACGTTAACATAACCCAATGATGCAAGGAGTTTGCCATAGAACGCAGGACATTGCATGTTTGCTGTGTTGTTTAAAAGCTTGAATCATGTACCAGCATTCACGTTTGCAGCAATACATTTCCTGGAGACAGCGAATGCTACAACATGGTCACAGGCAATAACTGAGACTTTAAAAACTACAGTGTAGAGCATTCCAATGTGCTAGCAATTGTTAGTGACTCAGCAGCTGACATGATTAAATGTTTCAAGCATTGAAATATTGTTAGTTCTTCTGCCGAGCACATAAACGCACTCATTGGCAATGTATTTGTTGACAATTTGTCAGAATTGAACTCTGTGGTGGCCAAATAAAAACACAGTTTTCATTCTCAATGAAAACTGAAGTCAGCCTATTTAGCTTACCTTAGGGCAAGTCATCCTGAACTACCAGCAGTTCTGTATCACAGCCTGTTCTGACCAGGTGGAACTCCTAGTTTATGACAGTATTTTATCTTCATGACTATCTAGAAGCTTTAAAATATATTTTTACACAAAGTGAAATAAAACCAGCAACCATGGTAGCACTGAATAGTTTACTGGGAGGTAATGATTTTTACTTATTTGTTAAATTCCAGTGTAGTTTCATAAAGGCACACTGTGTCACAGTAGCAGATCTAACAACACAACTAAAGGACACAAAAAAATTGGTCTTATTTAATACTAGCCAAAATGCAGATGTTAAAAAGAAACTTTGAGATTCTTATGACAACTGCTGAGGCTGAGACCCAAGCGGATGGGATGGAGCAACAGGTGAAAGACAGGGCAATTCTGCAACTAAAGTGGTACTTCAGACATCTGTAGAAACAAAATTGAGAAACATGTGCTAGTTAAATCACCACCAATGCAGTTCCTGACAGCTGTTAACTGTCTCTTTCACTCTGTAGAGGTTAGCACACATCAGAGAAAGGGAAAAAAGTGATTTCAAAATTGCTTTCAGACGTGCCTTTTCTGAGAGATGTTGACATAAATGATTTTCTGTAGTGGTATATGTCATTCACGGACAGTGTTAAAGATGCTGTAGTGCACAATTTGGATGGAGCAGTTGATACTATAAAAATTCTTTATGGACAGAGGTGCCAAAATGCAAACATATCTAACATTGTTATTTGTTGCGTGATGCACCCTGTTACCAGTGTAGAGTGTGAGAGATTTTTCAGCAGGTACACACTGATCATAAATGACAGAAGGCAAAAACATGAAAAGGAAAATATGGAATATTGCTATATGCTAGCATTCAACTACTAAAACTAAGGCCCTGGACACACTGGGGAACTTAAAACAGTTTAAGTGCCTTAAAACGGTTTAAATCCCTAGCATGGTTTGCAGACAGACTATAAGCCCCTTAAAATGTTTTAACAAAATAGTTTTTAAATCCTGCTAGATACCTAGTCTTAAACCATTTTTAAAATGTTTTGCGCTAGCATGGTTTTACTCACAGGTCTGTCCAGGGATAAAAATGTTTTAAGCTGTAATGGTTTAACTAAAACAGTTCTAGCTGCAGGGTGTCTAGGCAAGCACAGTTCTGTGTGTTGGACTTGACACAAAATAGTTACAAGGAGAATAGGTTTAATACTAGCAGTGTGGCCACAATAAACTGTTATCAAAAATGGTTACTGAGTAGTGTGGCTGCACTGAAATGGTTTAGCTAAAATGGTTTTAAAAATGTTTATCAAAAACAGTTCTGTAGTGTGTCCAGGGCCTCAGATAACAGTTACTGCTGGTGTGTGCTTATGAATTGCCGTGTATTAGAGATGACTTTTAACTTGTTTTGTACTTGTTTTGTATTGTTGAACCTTCAGTTAAAATAACAAGAAATAAAAATAAATTTATAAAAAATAACAAGAAATAACAAGAATGTTTTTTTAAATATCAAGAAATTGAGGAAAAATTAAAAAGAAATGCACTTGTTCCCACTATAACTATACTTTCTACTGGGACTGTATTGCTCTCCCCACCCAGCCAGTTCTACTTTTATAGGCACAGGAGTTTACTGACAACAGGAACTTCCTGTTTGAGAGCAGGACTCACCATCCTAGAAGGAAAGAGCAGTTCTCTGTCCCCGCCAGCTGCAGGAAGTCTGACTCTGAGCAAGAAAGGAGACTACTGAGAAATTCAGGAACTTCTTGTCTCAGAACAGGAAGATCAGGAGCTTAGCGGGCACAGAGGCAGTAAGTAAGTAGGGAGAAAAATAATAAAATAAATAAAACTAAATAAATAAACAGTGGAAAGAGTAAGTATTCAAAACAAAGGTTAAGGGGCCAGAAATAAGACATGATGGGAATGGTGCAGTGCAGTGGCTGTGGAGCACCAGTCTTCCGGAAGACGTTCTGGAGGATCTCAAAAGAGGTGGCTGTGAAAGTCAGGAAGAAAAAGATAGCATTCCGGAAGTATAAGGAAACACAGAAGGAGCAGGACAGAGAGCTGTACCAGTTAAGGCAGAAGGAAGCAGGGAGGAAAGTCAGAATAGCAAAGGCCCAAACTGAGGAAAAGATAGCCAACTCAGTTAAGAAGGGGATAAAACCTTTATAGGTACATCAGCGAGCGAAAGACAAAGGGAGGGATAGTGAGGCTGAATAGAATGAACGTGGGTGGGCAGAGGGGGACAGTGAAAAGCAGGAATACTGAAACGAATATTGCTGCTCAGTATTCACAAAAGAGGAGGGGAAGTGCCTAATCCAATTAACAGAAGCACTTTGTTAGGGGTCGATCCCAGACCTTTCACAGAAGAAAGGGTTCTGCATGAACTCCTAAAACTGAAGGTGGACAAAGCAATGGGTCCTGATGGAATTCACCCCAGAATTCTAAAAGAATTAAGGAGGAACTAATGAAACCACTGGCTACTCTTTTAATAAATCATGGGAGGATGGTGTGGTACCCAAGGACTGGAGGAAGGCAGATGTGATTCCCTTCACAAAGTGGGACCAAGACAGAGGCAGGAAACTACAGACCTGTCAGTCTGACCTCTGTGGTAGGGAAAGGATGGAGTCACTCTGAAGGAAAGAATAGTTGAGTACCTAGAGGCCAGTGGAGCACAGGACCCAAGGCAGCATGGGTTCACAGCGGAAGGTCATGTCAGATGAATCTAATAGATTTCTTTGACTGGGTGACCAAAGTAGTAGACCAGGGAGGGGCTGTGGACATGGCTACCTAGACTTTAGCAAGGCATTTGACACAGTCCCACAAAAGATTAATAGTCAAATTAACCAGGCTGGGAGTGGGACCCAGGGTGGTAGCCTGGGTAAACATTGGCTGGACAACAGGACACAGAAGGTAATTGTAAATGGAGTCCACTCTGAAGAAAGGGGTTACTAGTGGGCACCGCAGGGTTCAGTATTGGGTCTAGTCCTTTTAATGTCTTCATCAGTGACATTGCAGAGGGACTGAAGGAAAGGTATGCCTTTTGCAGATGACACAAAGATCTGCAACAGGGTTGATACACAAGGAGGCTGGAAAGGATGAAAAGGGACTTGGCAAGGTTGGAGGAATGGTCAGAAGTATGGCAGCTAGGATTCAATACAAAGAAGTGCAAAATAATGCACCTGGGAAACAAGAACCCAGGGAAGAATACACAATGGGTGGGAGGTAGTAACAACAACAAAAAGGAAAGGGACCTGGGGTAATCATATCAGATGACCTTAAGGTTAGCAAGCAATGTGAAAAGGCAGTAGGGATGGCTGGGGTATACTGGGATGTATAGGAGAGGCATCATCAGCAGAAACAGGAAGTTGTTATCCCTCTGTACAGACAGTTGGTGAGACCCCATCTGAGTACTGTGTCCAGTCTCTGAGACTCCATCTCAGTAAGGACATAGACAGGATAGAGGCAGTCCAGAGGAGGGCAACTAAATGGTGCAGGGTCTGCAAGAGAAGCCGATGAGGAGAGACTAAAGGAGCTTAATATGTATACCCTTGAGGAAAGAAGGAGAGGGGGGACATGATAGAAACTTTTAGTACCAGTGGAATCAACAAAGTCCAAAAGGGTAGCATCTTTCAGAAAAGAGACTTGCAAGAACAAGGGACACAATTTAAAGATAGAAGGGGGGCAGTTCAGGGGCAATGTGAGGAAGTATTATTTCACAGAGAGGGTAGTGGATGCATGGAACAGCCTTCCTGAGGAGGTTGTGGGGTCTAAAACTGTGGGAGAATTCAAGAATGCATGGGACAGACATAAGGCAATTCTTGTGGGGGGTAGGAAGAAATAGGCTGTTGGTTAACAAGGATCTGCGGCCTATCCTGTAGGTAGGGAAATGGGCAGACTAGATGGGCCTAATGCTCCTTATCTGCCGTCAAAGTCTATGTTTCTATGTTTCTATGCAGTGTTGTCCCATTTACAGACACCTCTCTGGGTTGAGGGAGGAGGTTGCTCATCGCCAGGCTGAGTTGGCCAGGATTTGGGGACCTCCTTTTCCACCCAGGGACCACTAGCACCACTGTTGTTGCCTCAGACGTTGCCAAGAAAGAGGAGTGGTAGGATAACAGTGGGCTCAGGGAGGGTGAGGGTGGTGGAACAGAGGTGCATCCCTCCAGCTGTACCTCTCCACAATTCATATGCCATTCTGGCAAAGTGTGGTTCCTCTATGGAGGCACCTAGGTGGAGACCAAGTATGCTGGGAACCTCTACATAGGAGACCCACAGGAGGGTGGCATGGGACCCCACAAAGGAAGGAAACATCTCCTGGTGGGGGACTCATTGTTAGGAGGGTAGAACTGAGGAGGAAGAGGAGAGGGAGGTAAGTTGCCTACCTGGCACCATGGCTTAGAGGAACAGGGAGCGAATCCACAGGATCGTGAGAGCAGCTGCACAGGGAGGAAGGATGTCATTGTCCACCTAGGAACAAATGATCTGGCTGAGAAAGGGATCAGAGCAGTGCAGGAAGAGTTTGTGGAGTTGGGAAGGGCCTTAGACAAGTAGCATACACAGTAACCTTCTTGGAGGTGCTGCCTGTCTATGGCATGGGTGAGAGGGGGGCTCCACACCATGGAATTCAATCAGTGATTGAAAAACTGGTGCAGAGCTCAGGGTTTGGCTTCATTAGGGATTGGGGTCCACCTGGAGTGATGCAGGCCTATACTAGCATGATGGTCTGCATCTATCGGGAGGAAGCCAGGATCCTAGGTAATAGGTTTAAACACTCATTGGCAAGCATTTAAACTAGCCAAGGGGTGGCACTGCAAAGGAGCAGGGAAATCCTAGCCCCACAAAAATTAGGTAGGTGAGGTAAATACCAAGACAGAGATGTCGATCAGAGATGGTAGTAAAGGGAGCAAATGACAAAGGCAATAAGGACAGGGAGGGGCAAAAGGATAAGGCCATCAAGACATGGAGGATAATGAGTACCAATGCCCATAGTCTGGGCATCAAGCTCCTGAACTGGTGGCCTTTGTGGAAGAGGGATGCCTGGATATCATGGCAGTCACAGAAACATGGTACAGAGAGAACCATGACTGGGGTGTTAATATACCAGGGTACATAACCCACAGGAGACAGGGAGGTAGAAGAGGGGGAGTAGCTTTATGCAAGGGAAGAGATAAAAGCAATGGAACAAAAGAGTAAACAGGGAGGAGAAGAGGCACTGTGGGTCACCTTAGATACTGGAAATGGCACCACAATCTGCACAGGGGTTGTATACAGACCCCCATGTCAGGGGGAGGGAATGGACAAGGATATAATAGAAGGCATCCTTAGGATGGCAGAGAAAGGGGAGATACTGTTGATGGGGACCAGAATATGCCAGATGTTAACTGGAGCACCTTTGCTGCAGCCACATCCAAGAGCAGGGCCATTCTCGATGCCCTAAAGGGGGCATGCCTCAAACAGCTAGTGTTGGAACCCACTCAGGAGGGAGCAATCTTAGACTTTGTACTCTCAAATGGGGACAGTGATAGAATCTCAGATCTAGAAGTGACCACCAAATAGTGTGGTTCATGATAAACTTAGTTGCAGAGTCAAGTCATACAAAACTGAAGGTACTGGACTTCAGGATGGCTGACTTTGGCAAGATGAGAGAGTGCCTTAGAAAATCACTAGCAAACAGGCAAGAAGGAGGGTGGAGAAACAATGGGGAAACATTAAACTGCCATCACAGAGGCAACAAGCTTTTTGTGAAGCAAATAAACAAATTAAAATGAAAGAAAAAGCCACTATAGTTCTCAAAAGAGGTAGCGGGAAGGTTAGGGAGAAAAAGTTAGCATTTAGGAAGTATAAGGAAACACTGAAGGAGCAGGACAGAGAACAGTACCAGTTAAGGCAGAAGGAAGCAGGAAGGCAGTCAGAATAGCAAAGGCCCAAAATGAGGAAAAGACAGACAACTCAAGTTAATAAGGGGATAAAACCTTTATAGGTACATTAGGGAGCATATAAAGACAAAGGGAGGGACAGACAGGCTGAATAGAATAGACAAAGGGTGTGCAGAGAGGGACAGTGAAAAAGCAGAGATACTGAACGAATACTTCTGCTCAGTATTCACAAAATTGAAGGGGGGGACGTACCTAATCCAATTAACAGATGCACTCTGGATAGGGGGGTCAATCCCAGTCCTTTCACAGAAGAAAGGGTTCTGAAAGAACTCCTAAAACAGAAGGAGGACAAAGCAATGGGGCCTGAGAGGATTCACCGAAAATTCTAAAAGAATTAAGGGAGAACTAGTGACACCACTGAGTACTCTTTTAACAGATCATAGGAGGATGGTGTGGTACCTGAGGACTGGAGGAGGGTGGATGTTAATTCCCTTACAAAGTGGGAGTAAGACAGAGGCAGGAAACTATAGACCTGTCAGTTTGACCTCTGTGGTAGGGAAAGTGATGGAATCACTTCTGAAGGAAAGAATTTTTGAGTACCTATAGACCAGTGGGGTACAGAACCCAAGGCAGCATGTAATCACAGCGAGAAGGTCATGCCAGATGAATCTAATCGATTTATTTGACTGGGTGACCAAAGTAGTAAACCAGGGAGGGGCTGTGGACATGGCCTACCTAGACTTTAGCAAGGCATTTGACACAGTCCCACACAAAAGATTAATAAACAAATTAGCCAGCCTTGGAGTGGATCCCAGGGTTGTAACCTGGGCAAAAAATTGGCTGGACAACAGGACACAGAAGGTAATAGTAAATGGAGTCCACTCTGAAGAACGGGGGGTTACTAGAGGGGTACCACAGGGTTCAGTACTGGGTCCAGTCCTTTTTAATATCTTTATTAGTGACATTGTAGAGGAACTGGAAGGAAAAGTATGCCTCTTTGCAGATGACACAAAGATCTGCAACAGGGTTAATGCACAAGGAGGTGTGGAAAGGATAAGAAGGGACTTGACAAGGTTGGAAGAATAGTCAGAAGTATGGCAGCTTGGATTAAATGCAAAGAAGTGCAAAATAATGCACCTGGGAAACAAAAACCCAGGGAAAGAGTACACAATGGGGGGGGGTAGTACAACAACAACAATGGAAAGGGACCTGGGGTAATCATATCAGATGACCTTCAAGTTGGCCAGCAATATGAGAAGGCAGTAGGGAGGGCTGGGGATGCTGGGATGTAGGAGAGGCATCACCAGCAGAAAACAGGAAGTTGTTATCCTCTGTATAGGCAATTGGTGAGACCCCATCTGAGTACTGCATGCAGTTGTGGAGACCCCATCTCCACAAGGACATAGACAGGATGGAGGCAATCCAGAGGAGGGCAACTAAAATGGTGCTGGGTCTGCAAGAGAAACCATATGAGAAGAGACTAAAGGAGCTTAATATGTATACCCTAGAGGAAAGGAGGGAGAGGGGGACGGATAGAAAATGTTAAGTACCTCAGTGGAATCAATAAAGTCCAAGATGGTAGCATCTTTCAGAAAAAGAGATGCACAAGAACAAGGGGACACAATTTGAAGATGGGGGCAGATCGACAGGGTCGAAAGTGATCTCCATCGCCACTGATTGAGATTTCAACTGGCTGACCAGTCGGCAAAGCTGAGAAGCCAGCAGCCAAAGTAGCAGTCTCAACTTTGGCGGAGAATGGAGATCCCTGGGACTGAGATCGCTTTGATCCCAAGAACATCTTCGCTGAGACAAAGAATCTCTCGGTTCCTTGTCCTTTTACGGGACCAGGAGGCATGCATGCCCGAGGTCCCTCGCCCTACAGAAGAAAGACTAGCACATCTCCCGAAGGAGTCCAAGAAGGTGGAGCCCAGAATGAGTGGAACAAAACCTAGCCGAAAGGAGAGCTCCGCAGCCCATGCTACCTCTTCCTCGAAGGCCTGCAATTTGCTCTAACTGCTCAGCGGATCCCGCAACCGCGGAGACCGCCCACCGGGCCTCCTTTGATTTCACCGGTTGATTCCATTTTTCAGGCCTGCCCAGCTTGAGATGTGTGAGACGGTCATCGAGAACGTTTGGGTGAAAAGCGAGACAAATCTTGCAGGCCTGAGTGTCATGGCCGATACCAAAACAGTAGACGCATGAGGTATGCGGGTCTGTGCGTGACATTTTCTGGCCGCATGGGCACCTGCAGGAACCGGAGGAAGATTTATCGTTCATGATCGAGAAGCAATGATCGTAATTGCTAGCTCGGATGATCTTAATCTTCAAAGAATCTGAAGGAAACAAGCCAGGGCCTACAGAACATCGGGAGTGGTGAGGAGATAACCTGTATCATCCAGCGGAAAGGAAGCTCTGGTGTCACGGGGGGAGTCGAGGGTTATACCACCTGGGTGGGTGGGAGGAGCCAGCTTTGAGACCTTCGAGCAAGAATTAAAGGGGAAAGGGATATGCCAAGAAGTGTGGATGAACAATCCACTTCCCTAGAACCTCCCGTTCCACGAAAAGGGGCAATGTGTCTCGCCAGAAAACTCCAGGCCCTGGATCTAGCGAGAGAGACTGGGCAGTTTTGTTTGACTGGGGATGCAAAAAAAAAAAAAAAGTCCAACTCTGACCACCCCATCTGGTGAAGAGACATTGGCGATGGATGAGGAGCCCCACTCATGCATGCTGAACATAGTCCTGCAGTGGCAGTCAGCCAGAGTGTGTTGCATGCCAGTGACGTGGTCCGCCAGGAGGATGAGACTGTGGTTTATGGCCCAGCAGCATATTCTCATGACCTCCATTCATGGGGATACATGTGAGTCCCCCATGCTGGCTGGTGTAATTGGCAACACTATGGCTGTCCTTCTGGACCAACAGTTAACCCTGAAGAAGATGGTTCCAAAAGGCCTGCATGGCATATGGAACCGTCCACATCTCCAAGACACTGATTATGAAGAGCTGATAGAGTCCCCACTGAAAAAGGAACCGCAGAAACCTTCTGTGCAGTGGAAAGACAGAGATATGCAGGTAAGTGTCCTGCATATCCAGGGAGCACATCCAGTCACCCTGCTTGAGAAGGGGCAGCAAGCCCGGCAAGGTGACCATATGGAGCATTTTTTGTACTGGAAGTACCAGTAAGATCCTGGAGATCCCATACGGGCCACAGATCCCCATTCGGGAATACGTGAGGGTTCTTGGTGGGGGGGGGTCTTTACAAGCTCCAGAGTGTCACCCCTGTCTATAATCTGAGTGATCCAGGCACCTAAAGAAATGGTTCTCCAATAATTGAGATGGAGGGAGAATCGACCTTCGACCGCCACCTCTTGATCAAGGACCAGAAGAGGGAGGGTCCCACCAGGAGCCAGGCAGATGCGGGACCAGCTGCGGGGTCTGGTCCATCACTCCTAGGGTGCCTGACTGCAGAACCTGAAAAGAAGGTAGCAGGCAAGGCGGAGGAGGTTCTTTGGTTACCCTGGGGCCAAGAGGTTGCTTCGGATGTTGAAGTACCTTACAAAAGGGAGGGTACTGTTTGCTCCGAGGCTGAGTATAATACAGCAAATGGACAGAATTAATAGTCCTGCCAGATGCCTGCAGCCAGTTAATGATGTCCTGAACATCTGGTCCAATAAGCTGGAACCATTAAAGGGCGTTAAGCACCTCTATTGGACATCAGCTGGGACACCGGAGACCACAACCAGGGGGCTCTAAAGGCAAAGGCCTGAGGCAGCAGCCCTGGCGCTTGTATCTAGAGACATTACAAAGTGCCTGATGAGGTTCTTGCTAAAAATTCTCTGCATTCTGCAAGCACCAGAGAACCTCTTGTTTTGAGGGCAAACAGGAAGGGCTAGAGGAGCAGCCTTGCCCTTCTGACAAACAGTACTCTAATATTCCACTCAAGTGTGAGAGATAATGGGCAGTTCTCAGCCCCAAGGCAGAAGAAGCAGAAACCCCTGCCCCCAAGAACAAGCTCAAGTGTGTTCCTTGTCAGGGTGGAGGGAGCGAGGTGCCTGGGCACCATAAATGGTCATGAGCTGCCTAAATGAAAACAGCACCGGACACTGGCTGGGCCACATAGTAAGGAAGGTAAAGCTTCAGGAGGCCACCAGGGAGTAGGCTTGACAGAGTCCTCGATCACTGAGGGGCAGTGGAACGGTCAGAAGAGGGGATTCTTTCCTCCGCCTTCTCTTCTCTGGTAACAAGAGGTCTGGATGGTAGCCCACCTCAGCATCAATGTGCTCAGGTTCAGGATCCAAAGAGCAAGGTGTTGATGGCAACCCGTTGGGGATAGCCCATTGATGGCATGGGCGAACCAGGTTGCAACACGCTAAGCTGATGGACAAAAACAGTAGACAACGTGGCCAGGACTATCCATTAGGTCAATTTTGATAGAATCATCGTCAACGGCAGAGGGGTCTATGTCACAGAGCATGATCACATTGTCGACAAGTCTTGAGAACCCGAAAAGCCTGAAGCCCTGGGCCTGGAGGAGCATCAGGCTGCAACAGGAGGGCTAACGCCAACGAGGCAGTCGTCAATGAAGTGACTACCTTAAATGTCGACGATGACAGAAGGCATCGTTGATGGTGGAGAGGTCGACAGTACAGAGCGTGACAACCCTGTTGATGGGCCCTGATAGCCCGGAGAGCCCAAAGCCCAGGGCCTGGAGAGCATCAGGCTGTGACAGGAGGGCTGTCATTGACCAGCTAGTTGTCAACGGGGCAGACATCAGTAAGGTCGACGATGGTAGAAGACGTCGTCGATGGTGGAGGGAGTCACTGGCACAGGCCATGACAACCCTAACAACGAGCCCTGAAAGCCTGAAAAGCCCAAAGCCCAGGGGCCTTGAGAAGCATCAGGCCATGATGAGAGGGCTGTCGCTGATGAGCCAGTCTTCGACAAAATAGGTATCATTATGATGGTAGAAGGTGTTGTCAATGGTGCAGGGGTTGACGACCCAAGGCACGGCAACCCCATCGACGGGCCTGGACAGCCCAAAGCCTGGAAGCCTGGAGAAGCATCAGGTCGCAAAGGAGGGCTGTCTCGATGAGCCAATCATAAAGGAGCAGGTATCATTAAGGTCAACGATGGTAGAAGGCATCGTTGACAGCAGAGAGGTCGACAACATAGGGCATGTCAACTAGTCTTGAGAGCCCATAGAGGCCAAGCCCATGGGGCCTGGAGAAGCATCAAGCCACAAATGGGAGAGCTGTCATCAACGGCCAGTCATCAATGGACCAGGAACCAATAAGGTTGATTACGATAGAAGGCCGCTGACAGCAGAGGGGTCGACTGCATAGGCACAGTGACCCTGTCGACAGGCTTGGAGCCCAAAAGCCCAAAGCCCAGGGCCTGAAGAAGCATCAGTTGTGATGGGGGCTGTCATCGACAGCCAGACATCAACGGAACAGATACCGTTAAGGTTGATGATAGTAGAAGGCGCCATCGACAGCGGGGGCCGAGGCACAGGGCACGACAACTCCAGACGCAGCTTGAGAGCCTGAAGAGCCTGAACCTAGGGCCTGGAGATGCATCAGGCCACAACGGGTGGGCTTGCTGATGATCCAGTCATTGACACAGAGGGCCGCCAACCCGAGAGTCGATAACCTGTCACCCGACACCAGCGACGACGCTGTCGGTATGGGTCTGATAAAGACAGAAACCTGAAAACGACCGACAAGTCCGGAGCATCAATGAGGAACCTCCTAAAGAAGAAGGAGCCATCAGGAGGGAACGCTAAAGCGCCCTGGTCATGGTCTTTCTGATGACTAATCCCAAGTACTGGTCCCTGGTCTTGGAGGCCTGTGAGCTTGAAGGACCCACTGGCGATGGGGAGGGAGGATCCTGCCCAGAACTGCTCCATTAGGAATTTTTGTGGAGCCTCTTTTTTCTATTACTTGTTGTGCTCCTTGGGAGCCTGGCAGACTGCTCCAGTTCCTCCCTTGGAGGGACTCTGTCTCGGCTCTCATTCCCCACCTGACTTCCCCTGCAATCCCTTGTGGGTTCCCCCCAGTGACAGGGCTGAGGCAAAGCGGTGCCGGCTTCCCCCAGAGCAAAATCCAGATATCCGGAAAGCAGGGACAGGCACAGAAGAGTCATCATGGAGCCTGCCAGCTCCTTTCCTCAGTTTTCCCGCCCCCTCCCACAAAAGCGGCATTCATCGGCAATGTGCCTACTGACCTCGCATCTCCTCCAGCAACCACCACAGGGAGATCGACGAGCGGGACAGCAATCCCATCCTCCCTCCCGACAGAGGACAGCAGTCCTCTGGATGCTCAGTCCTCTCTCCACTGCCAACCTCCAGTGGCCTGGGCTCATTCCCAACCCAGGTCGCCGACGGCATGAGGTGTGGCATCCAGCACCTCAACCCTTAGCACCACCAGGCTGGCCCCTTTAGAGTCTTCTTCTGTGCTAGAGGGCAGGTAGAGAAAACTCTGAAGAGTCTCACAGTCCAAGATGATAAGGTCAAGCCCAAGACAGCAGACACGAGAAAAAATGCGCCTTTGGAGGCGATCTTCTGTCTCGCCAAGGCAGCGACAGAGGAAAGAAGGAGAAAGATGAACTCTCAATAGGGAATCTCTAAAAACAGCAAAAGATTCTAAAACAAAACTAAGTAAATTAAAAGTCATAAGCAAAATGGTGCTAAACTGCATCGGAGCTTCTGTGGAGACCCATGCAAACCGAGTCCTACAGTGTGACCTGATGACTGAGATACCTTTGAACATCTTAATGTTATAGAATTTTAAAACACCAAACAAACTGAAGTGGACTTGTGAAAGCTTGCAATTTTAGGAACTGCAATAACAATGCTCAAACAACCTCAATGAAAAAGGAACAGATTCTTGTGTGACCCTATTTCAGGTTCTGGAAGTAGAAGCAGGGTTAGGGAGTGTAAATAAAGTGAGTGATCCCTTAAGAAAAAAACAACATGACTACAGTGAGTGATTTTTTTTAATTCTAACCACAGGAATCGCTCACTTAACGTACACACTTTATGCAAACTCGGCAGCATTACCTTAGGAGGATGGGTCCAGAACCTAGTTAGGAAAGGTTCTGTAAGACAGCAGTTCCAAAGTTAGAATTTCTTCAGGACTTTATGTTCATAGTAATGCTTTGTGAATGGGTGTACTACTTTCCAGGAAGCTGCTTTGCCAATGTCGAACAATGGGATGCCACAGAGGCAGAGATACCTTGTGGGTGTGCTTTAAAGCCTCTTGGTGACATTTCCAGCTTTTCATAGATACATAGATACATAGACAGTGTCGGCAGATAGGCCTATGGCCCACCCAGTCTGCCCATTTAAGTTTGTAAGTTCAGTTTATGTTTTCCAGGAAGTCTGTTGCCCTTACCCTGACCTCCAGAATTCCTTTATGTCTATCCCATGCATTCTTAAATCCTGTGATTGTTTCAGCCCCACCACTTCCTCTGGCAGGGTGTTCCACTTGTCCACCACCCGTTCTGTGAAGAAATTCTTCCTCACGTTTCCTCTGAATCGTCCTCCCTCCAACTTCATCCCATGCCCTCTAGTCCTGGAACATCTTTTTCGCTTAAAAATAGTGCATTCCTGCACCCTGTTCCTCCATGTAAGATACTTGTATGTCTCTATCATATCCCCTCTCCCTCCTCTCCTCCAGGGAGTACATGTTCAGTGCCTTCAACCTGTCCTCATAGGACTTGTGATGCAATCCATGCACCATCTTTGTTGCCCTCCTCTGAACCTCTCTCTACCCTGTCTATGTCCTTACGTAGGTAAGGTCTCCACAACTGCACAGTGTACTCCAGGTGCGGCCTCACTAGTGTCTTGTATAGTGGAATTATGACCTCCTTTTCCTGCTGGTGATGCCCTGCCTATGCATCCCAGCATCCTATTTGCTTTACCTGCTGCCTTGTCACACTGTTTCCTGCCTTGAGGTCATCAGAGATAACTCCAAGATCCTTTCCTGCTTGGTGCATGCTATATCCTCACCCCCAACTGATATATTGTGCCAGGGTTTTGTGCCCCATATGCATTATCTTGCACTTCCTGCATTGAATTTCAACTGCCAAACCCTGATCATTCTTCAAGTTTCTGCAGGTCCTTCTCATTCTGTCTACACCCTCTGGTGTGTCTACGCTGTTACAGAGCTTTGTGTCATCAGCGAACAGTGAAATTCTGCCTTCTAGGTCCTGGCGCATGTCACTGATGAAGATATTGAATAGTACCGTCCCAGCACTGATCCCTGTGGTACCCCACTGGTCACTCTTACCTCTGTGGAGTGACAGCCATTTACCACCACCCTCTGTGTCCTGCTGCCCAGCCAGTTACCTACCCACTGCACTACTGTCCTGCCCACACCCATATTCCCCAGTTTGTGCAATAGTCTTCTATGTGGCACAGTGTCAAAGGCCTTGCTGAAGTCCAGATAGGCATATCATTTCATAGCAGAAATGATTCATGCAAGAGACTATCCAGCGAAAGACAGATCTCTTTTTAGCTGGTTTGCCTTTGCCAACTTCACCACAGATGACAAAAAGCTGGGTACTGTAGAAACAGACATCTTTTGTCCAGTCCATGTGGACAGCCAAGATTTGTTTTAGGTCTAGGCTATGCAACATTCCTCACCTAGACTAGAATGCTCTGGACAGAATACAGTGAGGGTCACTGACTACTTCAGGTGGAATTCAGATACCACCTTAGGAAGGAATTTTCTGTTGGTTCTAAGAACTACTTTATCCTGTGTGGGATTATGTAATTGAGCTCTGTGCAGAGGGCTTGCAATTCACTTACCCTCCTAGAAGAGGTCACTGCAACCAGAAACATGGTTTTCCACATGACATGCTTCAGGTTGGCAGTTTCCATAGGCTCAAAGGGGGCCTCCATAAGCTGGGCAAGGCATATGTTGAGATCCCAAGGTGGGACAGGGTCCTTCACTAGTTGGTACAAGTGGTTGATTAAGGCGTTTAAAAAACCTTTGGAAAATGGGTTGCTAGTCCAGACTTTCCCTTGCCAGCTGATACATATGCTGATAATGATACTAAGTGTGCCTTTAAAGTTGAAGGCCGTAGGCTAACGACTATAGGTGTATAGTATTGCAAAAGTAAAGGCAACCCTGCATCAAGTGGGTTTATTTTTCTGAGGCGCACAAGTAAGAAAACATTTTCCATTTAGGAGAATAAGCTTTACTGGTAGCAGGTTTTCTTGAAACCTTAGGCACCTTCAGGACTTCTGAGAGATCCCCTCTGGAAAATTCTAACTCATGAACCATGCCCTCAGGTGTAGGATTCAGAGCTTCAGAAATGATATTCTGTCCTGGGACAAAGTCAAAAGATTTTAACTGAGTAGCAGGCTGACTGGATTCCTGTCAGACAGGACCAGGAGCATCGAATACCAGGCCTTTCTGGCCCAGTCTGGAGCTACTATGATTACAGCTGCAGGTTTCCTCCTGAGTTTCAGGAGTACTTTCTGAATGAGTGGAAATGGTGGGAAGGCATTCAGAAACTTCCCTGTCCAGTCCAGAGCCAAGGCATCCTCTGGCTGGTGGTCTGCATAAAACTGTGGGAGCTGACAGTTCTCCCAAGATGCAAACAGGTCTATATTAGAAGTGCCCCACCCTCTGAACACTGCGGCCACAACCAAATGGTTTAAGGCCCATTTGTGATTTCTCTGGCTGACTCTGCTTAGAGAATCTGCCAGGACATTGTCTTTGCCTGGCAGATGCACTGCAGATATGTTTGCTTCTAAGAAATATGGCAGGTCACAGATTCTCATTGCCTCTGTACACAGTTTTCAGGATCCTGTTCCTCCCTGCTTGTTTATGAAGTACATTATTGTGGTGTGTTGTCTGTCCTAATTTGGACAGATTGACCCTGTAGCTGGAAGGAGAATGACTGCATTGTTGGCAGTACTGCTCTGAGCTCCAGGAAGTGTATGTGTTCTAGTGACTCCTGTGGGCTCTATGTGCCACTCACTGTGAGGTCCTGCAGGTGGGTGCCCCACCCAGGAGTGAGGCATCCATAGTAAGAATACTTGTTGGTGAATGCTGAAGGAAGGAATGCCCTCTGAGGTTGCTTTCTTTCACCACTGCAATGACCGCACTAGTGCTTTTTCACTGTCACTGGTTTTGAAAGTGGATCACCCTTTGGGACCGGATGTCCCTTAAGTGGTACTGTGCATCCCTAATTTGGAACTTGGCCTATGGAACCACAGCTGTGGATGTGACTATGTGCGTTTGCATATTCATTGTGCTTTGTAGCGCAGAATTGTCTCCATAGATATAGTGTACGGGGTCATTTGTTTTATAATATTTAGCATAGTTCATCTGTTGTTAACCATAACCACGATATCGAAGCATAACTTCATCGACGCCGCGACAGACCGAGCCGCAGTCAGCGATGCGATATGTCGCTCACTTCAGTAACATGTTGTTTTAACACGAACGCCCTGGCATTTAAATTAGTTCTGAGTTCTGGTGGCTCGCAATTCACTTCTTAAACCAGTACCAAATCCCACATTACGCGCAATGGCAGCATGCTCTGGCACATGCGGATCTCCACACATCTTACCCTCGCATGCGCGGGATTACAGCACCAGTTTTAAAAGTAAATTGTGAGCCACACAGGCTCCGGTTTTAATTTGAAGTACCAGGAGCCATTCACAGATTTAGTAGTTTATAAGGGCAGCATGTTACTAAAGCAGGCTTGGTGTAAATGCCACATCGTGACTGCGCCGTCCTGGCGCGCATCCTCGATCGGGTTATGGCTTCCAAGTCGGTAGATTTATGGACGGCCTGGCTAAAAGATCTAACTATGCTAAATATTTATAAAACAGGTATTTTGTTGCACTTTTATGTCTATGGGTTATTCTGCATTACAAATTACTTCACTGTGTGCCTACTAGGCCCCTTTGTTGTTTGCTTTGTAAAAGGAGTTTATCTCCCGCATTATGTGTCTGGACCCAATACTGTCACTACTCATTGCTGTATTTTCTTTATCACTTTTGTCATTCCATGTGTAAACTGGCTGCCATGTTGTATGTATTTTTCATTGTTGCTTCTGTAGCTATGTTCTTGGCGGTCGTTCCTGAAAACAGACCCTGGGATCAGTGTACTTACCCGGTTATCAAAGTCATAAATAAATAAATAAAATACTAAAGGATCATACTAAAGGAGATCAGAGCTAGGAGGCAGGTCATGCCCAAAAATGCTCAGAACAATCTATGTTAAATAGTAATATTGCAAGTTAGCCCCTGATAAAATGTATTTATCCAGATGATTCTTCAATTCAGATTTAGTTTGGCTAGTAATGATGTTTTCTGGCAATTTTTTCCAGGGACCGACAACTCTAAGTGAGAAAAAAATACTTCCTTTTTTCGTTTGAAACATTTACCTGATATTTGTGAAGGATGACCCCAGTTTTGTATATACAATCCTTAAATTGTAGGCCAAGTTCTGACATAAGAGAAGTATCGGAATGATATCAAAAAGGAACAATAAATCCTCTAAAGTGACGTGTTTCTAAAGACATTAGATTTACATTCTGTAATCTGTTGGAGTAAGGGACATCATTCAATCCAAAAATTTGCTTTGTAAATTTAGTGCTTAAATTTTCTAGATTGAAAGAATTATATTTTTGTAGGGGTACCACAATTGTGAAGCGTATTTCAAGTGAGGTCTCAACATAGGAACGAAATAAGGGCATTAAAACTTGAGCATTACGAGACTGGATATTTCGCTTAACAGACCAAATGACCTTATTTGTCATCTTTAGGATATTATTAATACTGTATGTTTAGCATTTTTGAAATCATCTGAAATTATAATGCCCAGATCTTTTCATCTGCAGATGTTAACAGTGGTTGACCCCCTAATATAAGAATGATGAGGACTGTGTTTACCTAAGTGTATATTTTGCATTTATTAGGATTAAGTTTCATACCACACTTAATTACCCAATCAGAGAGCCTATCTAAATCCCGCTGCAGGATTTCTGCATGTTCAGTGTCAAAACAATTTAATTTTGTATGTGATTATCGATAACAACAAAAACACTACTTGCGAATGTTATAACTTCTCCTGGTTTGTCTGTGCTTCCTGACCTGTGCCTCAGCAACACAGTACAGCCACACACTTTGTGAAAACCCTCGGAGCCGAGGTCAGACCAAATGGGAGAGATGTGAACTGGTATTGGCAGTTCCACAGCTTGAATCTGAAGGATTTTCTGTGAGACTGACTGGATATGAAAATAGGCATCTTTCATATCCAGGGATCCTAGCCAATGACCTTTCTGCAAAGATGTTTCTTGAATTTTCCATCTTTCCGCTTTCTTGTTCAGAAACTTGGAAGTTAAAATGGGTTGCCACTCCCTATGTTTCCTGTGGGATAGGAAGTACCTTAAAGGGAAATGTCCATGTCCCATTGGGTCCCACCTCCGTCTGTGTGGGGCCCGATTATGTATAAAGTTAGACAAAATGCCACTTAGCACTGAGTATTTAATTTAAATTATATCGGGTTGATCCTGCTCACCCCCGCTGGCATTTTAAATTTAAATGCCCTCCTATCATGCCCACAAGCACCCATGGCTGTCCCCATGATGGCGTGGATCAGCTGGGGGTGTCCACTGTCTTGCTATAGGGCTGGGTTATTAAACAGCTCTGATTTGGAGCCGGTGTACTGCCGCAACATACTGAGACCAGTTACAGCATGCCGTTAGTCTGTACTGCTCGTATTACAAGAACATTGATAGACTCAAACCAGAGCTGTTTGAAGCCACCACAACAGCATTGTGGTAACTTCAAATAGCTCTGTTTGCAGTCCATCCGTGTTCTGTAATACTGAGACCAGGTACAGACTAACAGGCATGCTAGCTGTCTGTAAACCGGTCTCAATATGTTGCGGCATTGCACTGGCTCCAAACCGGAGCTGTTTAATAATCCAGCACTATAGCAAGCACATGGAGACACCCCAGTTGATCCTGGCCTGCCACATCATCATGGGGACAGCCATGGTGTGAAGCATCATGGAGGGAATCTGAGTCAAAATGCTAGGGAGGGTGCAGGATCACCAGATATGATTTTAAATTAAATACTCAGCGGTAAGTGGCAATTGTATTAACATTTATACATTTGCTAATCGGGCCCCACTCATTTTTTTTTTTTTTTTACTTCCAGTTCCAGCAGACTGTTTTTCTGCAAGTTTGGAAAGTGTTTGAACTGCAGGCACAACCCAGATCCCACCATCTTCAATACCCACTTGTGTGTGGTAATGTTTACCCATTCAAGGAAGTAGTGTACTAGTTTTCCTCCCACTGGCAATGGTTGGGCAACCTGGGAAAAACTGTCAGGGATTTTGTTTTGCCTGGGGCCTAGGTGCTGGAGCTACAGCTATGCCTGAAGCCCTTTTTCCCTTCCTCCAGTAACCTCTTTGTGATTGGTACTCCTAGGTGCATAATAGACACAGACTCTTGGTGTATCCTGCCTCAGCCTCCCCTTCCATATGACCGGTAGGAGGTAGAGGCCTTATCCTTCTCATTGTTACTTTTAAAAGTGGTTTTGTGTTCATCCACTTTTTTCATACAGCCTCTGTTTTGTCACCAAACAATGAATTTCTCCCAAAGGAAAAATCCATGGCCTTGTTTTGAGTATCTTGAGAAAAGATGGTAGTCCTTGGCCAGGAAAACCTTCTAAGCCAAAAACTCTGGGAGCAGCGTCAATAGTGTCCACCACAGAGTGAAAACAATATTTTGTGGCATCCAGGGTTGTTCTCGCTGTAGCAATCAGGTCCTGTGCCAAACCATCATCTGCTTTTTCTGCCGGTGCCAGAATTGTGTTCCAAAGTGCTTTCTGGTACTGTGCTATATGTGCAGAATAAGCTGACTGCCTAATAAGCAGGAACACAGTTGTATAAATCTTTCTTGTCACAGTATCCAATTTTTTGAGTCTTTTTCAGGGGGCCGCGCAGAGTGATTTTTGCTCTCACTCAGCAGCAGCCCGGACTACCCTTGATGATCAGGATGGGCACAGAGATATTCCACTCCCTGCTTGTCCACCTGTATTTCTTTCTCAATTTTATTGTTGATGGCTACAGCTGAAGGGGTGCCAACATGATTTTTGCTATGGCCTTTTTAGTGGTTTATGTATGGGAAGTAACATTCCTCTTGGTATAAAATCAGCATTCTCTTCATCCTCCTATGTTTCAAGTGGGGAGGATGTTATGGCATCAAGCATTTGTCTGACAAATGAGGGAAAATGAGTAGTCCTCAATTTGCCTTTGAGGGGTCTTAATCTTGCTGAGGTGCCCTCTAACTCCATGGGGTCACCTTCTTCCATATGCACAAACTATTCTTCTTCTCCCTCCTCCTCCTCCATAGGCAGACAGGATGAAGTCTGAGCTAGGAGGGAGGGTGGCAGGTATTTTATTCAACTTTCCCATGGCCTAGATTGCCTGGAAAAATTGCCACACTGTTGACATGTCCTTTGATGAGGGCATTTTTTTCTGTGCCACCTGACCGCTACTTTCTCTGTTCAGGAGGACTGACAGTGACATTATTTTCTTTTTTGCAAACGCCATTTCCAGTGCCTGCTCTAAGGCCCTTTTATTTTTGCATCACTGGATTCAGGGTTCCCCTCTGTGCACCCTGATATCTCAACCATCTTTACCAAGCCTTTCTGATGACTGTGCAGCTTCATCTTTTTCTTTCTTCTTGTCACCTTTACATTATTTGCTGCTGTAAAGGAGGAGATGGACCCTTCAGATGCATGCTTTCCAACGAGTCAGACCACCTTAATATGAGTATTGAACTGTCTGTTAGGAAGAAATAGGCTGTTGGTTAACTAGGATCTGCGGCCTATCCTGTAGGTAGGGAAATGGGCAGACTAGATGGGCCTAGCGGTCCTTATCTGCCGTCAAAGTCTATGTTTCTATGTCTCTTCTGTGAAGTGTGTAATATCCCTTTATTGCTGGAAATTTGTACACTTGGATATGTATTGCTTGTTGTGTTTTTTGTACATGCATTTTATGTCACTGTAACTTGACACTTTAAACAGGTTACACTTGAGAAAAGGGCATTCATAGCCCTAATGGTGTTATCACTGTATACATAAATGTTATCTACTACTACTTAACGCTTTTTTAATAATTTTAGGTGACACAGAGGCAGACAAAGAAGGTATGCTTCTTTTAAAATGTTTACCCTTTTAAATGAGGTTTTTGGGCAAAACAAATATGACAGGACTTAATCTGTGAAGTCGTTGTGGACCTAAACCCTAGCTCAGGACAGTCTGTCCTTGCCAGGAGCTGAAAACAATTTATACAATATTTTGATGGTCCACAAGGTCTCTCTGACACACCAGTTAGAGAAAACGTTGAAATAATCAAACAATTCCCAAACAATGATGCAGTACAAGAGCCCAATAGTAAAAAAAGACTCTTGTACTGAATAAACTGTGCCAAACGACAGATCATGGCTCTTGTAATAGGAACCAGTTAATGAAGATGAAATGGCATAGACAGAAATGGAAAAGTGAAAATGCTTCATTCTCTGTAAATTAATACTAGTAGTAGTTAATTTTATTTCAAAAGGAATGGAAACAATACAGTCTAGCCCCTCAGGTTGGTAATGTCAGCACTGGGAAAAAGGAGGACAAGAGTTTAGTGAATACGGATAGAAAACAGGGATAGGGTAAGGGGCACAATGAGAAACAGAAGGAGGTAATAGTAACAGATGCAGGTCAGGAACAACAGAACAAGAACAAAAATAATGGCAGAGAGACCAGTAACAAGATTTGGAATGTAATGCATACGGATGCCTGAAGTCTGAGAAACAAACTCCCTGATCTAGTGGCTTTAATGGGGGAGGCTGGCATAGACACAGTGGCCATAACAGAGACATAGCACACTAATAACCACTCATGGGACACAACTATACCAGGATATATGCCTTATACAGGAGAGATAGGGAGCGAAGGGTGGCACTTTACATCAAAGAGACAATCAAGGCGACAGAAATCCAGGCCAAAAACGAGGAGACAGGGGAGTTGTGGGTCACCCTTGAGCCAGGTAACAGAACGTCTATTAGAACACGAGTGATCTACAGGCCACCAGCTCAGGGGAAGGGGGCCGACAAGTTAATGCTGGAGTCAATATGCAACATGACGTATAAGGGGGAGGTTCTGCTTATGGGCGATTTCAATATGCCTGATGCAGACTGGTCTGTCCCAACAGGGGCCTCGAGCAGGACCAGTAACATTATGGTGTCCCTACATGGAGCAGGCCTAAGAGAATTGGTACAGAAGCCCGCCAGGGACAGGAACATTCTGGATCTAGTGCTCACGAATGGAGACAGTATCATGGATGTCCAGATGGAGGGGGACCTGTGGTCCAGCAACCATCATATGGTTTGGTTCAAGTTGTACACAGGAATACAGGCCACACATGCAAAAACTAAAATCCTGTTGAAGAAGAGTTGGCTTAAGAGGGGACAGGAGGGGGCATGGAGGGGCAATGGGCACGCAATAAGGAGTCCATTGTCAGGGTAACCAATCAATCTGTGAGGGTGAAGAATAAGGGCAAGAGAAGGAGAATGCCACTCTGGCTTTCTAAGGTGGTGGCAGATAAAAACAGAGCCAAGAGGGTAGCCTTCTGAAAATACAAGGGGACACAGTAAGATGGGGACAGAGAAGAGTACCAAAAATGTTGGAGAGAGGCAGGGGCGGCGGTGAGAAGTGCTAAAGCACAGACAGAAGAAAGCCTAGCACAATCAGTGAGGAAAGGGGACAAGACATTATTTAGGTACACAGTGAGAGGAGGAAGTCCAGAGGGGGTATAGTCAGACGAAAAGGGGACAATGAAGAGTGGGTAGAAGGGGACCTAGAGAAGGCCACAATCCTCAACAGGTACTTTTGCTCAGTCTTTACAAGAGAGGGAGTGGAGCAGGGACCACAACCGGAAAACAGATGTGCGGTGGGGGAAGAATTGAGCTTCACAACATTTACAGAACAGAGGGTCCTAGAGGAACTTACAAAATTAAAAGTGGGCAAAGCGATGGGGCCAGATAGAGTACATCCAAGGATCTGAAAGGAACTAAGGATGGAGCTGGCAGCACCTTTGGCAGCCCTGTTCAGCGAGTCGCTAAACACAGGGGTGGGTCCCGCAGGACTGGAGAAGGGCAAATGTGGTCCCACTTCACAAGGGTGGTAGCAAGGAGGATGCAGGGCACTACAGGCCAGTGAGTCTCACCTTAATATAGGGTTGCCACCTATCCGGTTTTAGACCGGATAGTCCGATTTTTAGGGTCCTTATCTAGTCATCCGGTTTTGATTAAATGTAGTCCGGTTTAGGGCCATTTTGAGTGCTCATATACTCTTAAAACTGATGTAGCAAATCATCCACTGTTTTGGCTGCATTGAATGTCCAGGTTACAGAGAAGTTCTGATGTCATACAGACCTGCCTTTGTTTGTAGAACCAGTCTGCCTGGGAGGTGTAAGTATGGCCATTAGCAGTAAATTAATCTAATCCTTTCCACCTGAATTGTAAGGATGGCCTTTTACTGCTATGACAGGAAACATCTTTAACACCTTTATATACTCTCCTGTTTCTTTTGTTTATTCTATATTCTGATAAGTTTTAGACCAATTTTTGTTAAATTAATTATCTAATTGTTATTGCCTTTATCAATCAATTGAATACTTCTCCTGAGTCCTCAACAGCTAGCCACTGCTCTAACTTTGTACTACCAGAACATTCCATGATATTAGCTACACTTTCACAGGTCATTCAGATAAATAGTATGGAATGGTGTGTCTGAAATTGTGGAATGTCTTAGAAATATGAAAAGAAGCAGTAGTAGCTGCAGAAGTGAAGGGAACACAATGCAGTATTGAGGGTACCACAAGCATCAATAATTAGTTATCAAAATTGATCAAAGCATATCAAAATCATGACTGACATAGAAAGAAAAGCATTTGTCAATGCCAAATGTTTGCTTGCTGGCACTGGCATAGTAGGAGTTACAGAACTGTATAATAGAATGGCAGTGAAGTATTGAACTGAAGCCAACCCCATCACCACCCTGCAGATAGTGACAGGCATTGGGGTGTGCCTTTGGGTCATCAGGCATAACGGCCAAGCTTATTCCACCACACCCTACCATGCAGACACTGACAGGTGTCACGGTGTGCCTTGGGGGCTTTGGCCCTTAAGTTCATCCCAGTCCATCAGGAAATACGGTTAGATGGGTGCAGTATAGGAGAATGGGGTGAACTCTGGGGCCGAAGAGTCCAAGGCACACCTCGGTGCCTCTCAGTGGCTGCAGGGTGTGGATGGAGGTGGAATGGTATGAGCATTGCAGGCGACAATCCCAAGTCACAGCCCTGATGCCTGTCATTCTCTACAGGGTGGGGTGTTATGGTTGGAAACCCCAACTTCAGGCATTTGTTGAGTATCACTCCAAATTTTCAACATGTTTTTTGACCCCACCTCATGAACAGTGGCAATATCAGTTTGTTAGCCGAAAGCTGCTTTTGCACAGCGACTACGGCATTTGTCACCACAGGTGCAAAAACACATTCCGAACAGGATGTGAAAAATGACAGCTGTACTGTTCATGGGGAGGTGTAAAAAATGGCAATGTTAAAAATCTGCAGTGAAAATATTAAAAAAACTGGTGAAGTCACGAGCGTGCATAGAAAATGTACAACGTGCACCCGTAATGTAATTAGTTTGGGGATTTTTTACAGCAGATTGTCAACACAGGCATTTTGGGACCTCGGTCATGAACAGTGTCACTGTGAGTTTCTTTATCTGTCCCGAACAATGATGTCCCACAGCGACCACGCATTTCAGTGCTGAAAGTATGAAAACTCATTTCGCCATGTTGTGAAAAACGACAGCTGTACTGTTCATAAGGAAGTATGGAAAATGTCACTGGTGAAAATCTGGACTGAAAATATTACAAATTCATGAACTTAAGAGGGTGTGGAAACTGCACAATGCTCACTTGTAACACAGTCATTTTGGGAAATTTTATACTAAATTTCAACATAGCCATTTTAACACCTCTTCTCATGAACAGTGACACTGTGAATTTCTTAATCTGTCCGATTACTCGACTGGCGCCATTGTGCGCCATACGCGCTGGAAACACATTTTGGGCAAGATGTGAAAATGACAGCTGTACTGCTCATAAGGAGGTGTGGTAAATGGCAATGTTGAAAATCGGTGCAAATATTAAAAATTCACGAACTACGAGTGTGCGTAGGAACTGTACAGCGCGCTTGTAAAAACAGTCACTTTTTACATTTTTCACCAAATTTGCAACATAGAGGTTTTGAGAGGGCCACCTTATGAACACTGGCACTGTTGTTTCTTTAATTGCTTGAAAGGTGATTTCGCGCAGTGATCGCGAAATCACCCTTCGGCCCGATTAACGCCATGACAGTTCAAGAATTCATGAGAAGGGGTCCCAAAAACCCCATGATGAAAATTTGGTGCTAAAATTCAAAAAAATGCCTGAGATATGCATCAAAGTTGAAAAAAAACTATTTCTACCACTATACAGCTTTCCTGCATTTCCTCAGTTCGCGGTCAGCTTTGAAGAGTGCAGACGTGTTCCCGGTCCACCGAAGATCGTCGCACCGGACTCCGGAGGTAAGTATGGGGTGAGGAGGGTGTGTGAAGGCAGGGTGCATGCAGGGAGACTACGAGGGACCTTTTTTTGTTTACATTTTTTTTTTTTTTGGAAGACGACGCAGGACGTTTGCCACACTGGGGTGGGCTCCCAGCATGGCAGCTGGAAGGCTGTTTTGGGGGTGGCCTGGAGCTGACGGGGGATTGAGCAGCCCCGTCGGCAATAACAATTTTTGCCATGTTGGGGTGGGCTCCCAGCGTGGCACCTGGAAGGCTGTTTTGGGGGGGGCCTGGAGCCGACGGGGGATTGGGCACCCCCCTATCGGCCATACAGTGCGTGCGTGGGGAGGGGAAGAGGAGCACATGAGTATGCAATATGCATGCATGTGCGCGGAGAGGGAGCGCTGCTCACTCAAGCGGTGCTCTCCTTTCAACTGTACAGCAATGCATTTTGATCGTTACACTATGTTTCCTGCACATGCGTGCAAGCAAATATAAAAATGGAAGAGTGTTTAACAAGGTTTGAGCAATCAGCTGTAAATGAGCTTAGCACATTCAGCAGGTAAGAGTTTGATTCCCACAGCCTCCATCTGCATACTGTGAGAGACTGAGCAAGTCACTTAACTTTCTTGTGCTCATGGGTCACTCCTGTAAAATCGGCCATGTGGCCCTTGGGAGTTAACCTGGTTGCCAAAGAATAAAATAAACAAACAGTACAAAAATTATTTCCTATCACTATTAAAAGAGAGATGTGTAGCCGTGTTAGTCCAGTCAACAATGTAGAGAAAAATACTGCAAATATGTTGCAGGTGATACCTTTATTGGACTAAAAAATTATTTTAAGACTAGCTTTCAAGACATGAAACTCTTCCTCAGGTCAAAAATGAAAACAGCTGAGCAGTGTGACAGATATAAAGGTTGGATAAATTATGTATGGAAAAAAAAATTCAAAACAAAACCTTTGATCTAAGGTCACTTATAACATGGGTTGGAAAAACCAGTAAACCTATAGCGCTTGCCATGTTACAAGTGATTAAGTTACTGAAGGAGGCATTACTGAAATAATGCATGGCTGCCCCCAACCATGCATTAATTCCTAGTAAATGCCTTACTTCTCATGGCTTAATGCTTGCTTAATGCACAGTTGCTGAGAATCACCCCACTCAATATCCCTGGGCAGAGTGGCACTGTTATGTGGTGGAAAATCAGCAGTGAAAGGCAGCCACTGAAGCACGAGACAGCTCCCACTGGGGATAATGTGAACTCCTAAGGACAGAGATAGTGCATATTTAGGGAAAAGAGTTACAATGCAGCTGACATTGTTGTGTCGCAGCGTTGTCGTAACACGTTATTTATTTTGTCACCCCCCCCTCGCAACTTCAGTGAAATGCACTCCTTGAGAAGGAGAGAAAGAGAGAGACGGGAGAGAGACAGAGAGGGTACGACCAAAAGACATGATAGGTGCTGCTTCACAGATGGTAATTGTTTTCCCTGACCCCCTTCTTGTCACACTCACTTTACAGATGAGTAAATAAGGCAGAGTAAGAAAGTTTGTGGAGAGACTGGTGCGGACCTGGGCAGCGGGGAGGGAGCAAGTGGCTGTGTTCCCCTTGCTGTGCCCTCCTGAACATTTGTGCCATACTAGACAGAGAGACGACGTTCCGCTCCCCACGGTCCATTGTCCCCCTCCCTGCAGAATGTCAGCTGACCCTGTAATCCAGAGTGGCAATGTCATTCCTTGCCCCACCCCCACCCCGTGATGTGCCTCACTGACTTCTGTGTCCTCTCAGCTGTGCTGCATGTGAACTCCCTGGAGATAGCTTCAGCGAGTGACAGTACTGGAGGAAAGAAGGTAACACCTGGTGACAAGTCGGGTTGGAGATATGAATGGAAACAGGATAAAGTGAGTCATGCATATGCTAAGGTGTTTCATTAACATACAAATCATTTCAGACCTCTATTTCTGGCATTTGTATTTCCATACAATAAATGACATGCATGAATTCTGGCACTGCTTTCAAGTTGGCAGGATACAGTAACATTTTCCATATTTAAACAATAAAAAAAAGCAAATTTCTGTAGTTTTTCTGGTTTTCAGAGAATAGCCATGTTATAAGCACAATAATAACCCACTCCAGGGTATGGGTTTGGGGGATGTCCCTTTGGGATGCTCTGAGGGCACTTGGTCTGTGGCCTCATGCCCCACAAGACACCCGAGATGTTGATTAATCCCCAATAACCCCTGACTTGTCATGGGTTATTACATAAGCAATAGAGTAAGTTAGAAATTACAACAAGAAATGGGAGGCTACACACTTTCTAACAAATAGTTGGAAGGCTCTGTAACACTGTACAACAGAGCATAATTAATGGTGAGAATATACAGGTTACTCACCTGTAACAAGAGTTCTAGGAATGGTATATGTTGTTCATCCACACTGTCTGGCAGGTTCCTTGCAGCTTTAAATCTTGCCAGAAGGTCTTCCAGCTGGTCCTCCCACCCACCCAGGTGGTAAAACTCTCGGCTCTGCCCCATGACGCCAGATCTAGCCCACTGGAAGCCAGGTTGTGCGTCAAAGCTGGAGAGGTCGGGTGGGTCATGTGGATGAACAACATATACCATTCCTAGAACTCCTGTTACAGGTGAGTAACCTGTATTTCTAAGGACATGGATATGTTGTTCATCCACACAGTCTGGCAGACTCCCAGCAGTTCTCCGGGAGGAGGGAGGCAAGGCACACACCCCCTACTTAGGGAATAATGACTGGAGAACCGAGGCCCCAAAACCAGCATCCCGGCGTAACTCAAGGTCAATGTGGTAGTGGGTGATGAAGGTGTGTGTTGACTTCCAGGTAGCAGCCCTGCAGATTTCCTGGATAGGGACGTCCCTGGAAGCAGCCATCGACGCAGCGGTATGGCGGGTAGAATGAGTTCTTATCCCTCTGGGAGGCTCCATGCTCGCCAGCCTCTAGCAGAGATCTATGCAGGAGGTGACCCACCTGCCTATCGTCCGCTTGGCTGCAGGTCTGCCAGGTGCGGCTTCAGCGTAGGTGACAAACAGCTGGTGAACCTCTCCCCGAACTTCAGTCATCCGTTCCTTGTAATAAGCAAGCGCTCTTCTAGGGTCCAAACTATGGAGCCTATATATGGCCTCCGAGGTGTGATTGGGGTAGAACACCGGCAAAGTCAACACCTGGCTAAGGTGAAACTCCGACACCACCTTTGGAAGGAATTTCGGGTGGGGGCGCAGGACAACCTTGTCCCCGTGGAAGACCACATAAGGAGAGTCGATGGAAAGCGTCTGGAGCTCTCCCATCCTTCTGGCTGACGTGATAGCCACCAAGAAGGCGGTCTTCCACGACAGGTGAGAGATATCACACCTGTGCATCGGTTCGAATGGCCTGCCCATGAGCTTAGCCAGTACCAGCAGTAGATCCCACAGAGGTGGAGGTTCTGCACCGGAAGGGATATGTGATCAAGACCTTTGAAAAAGCGCCCGACCACCTTCTCCTGCGCCACTGACTGCTTCCCGGCCCGCGCCCGGTAAGCAGAGATGGCTGCCAGGTGCACCTTAAGGGTCGTCGACTGAAGCCCTTGCTGAGAAAGGGACCACAGGTAGTCCAAAATGCTAGCCAAGAAACAGGAGGAAGGGTCCAGGCCCTTGCCCTGACACCAAATGGAGAATCTCTTCCATTTGAAGGCATAGCATTTTCTGATCGACTCCTTACGGGACGCCTCAACGACACTGAGGACCTCGTCAGAAAGACCCAAGGCCTGGAACTCTAGCCACCAGGAACCAGGCCGACAGGTGCAGGGACTGAAGGTCAGGATGGAATATCTTCCCTGATTGACTGAGAGATCAGGTCCGGGCGGGCTGGAAGCCGCCCGGAGCCTGGAGCTGAGACTGAGGAGATCTGGATACTGGAGCTGGCGAGGCCAGTCTGGGGCTACCAGAATCACCTGTGCCTTGTCCCTCCTCACCTTGAGAAGCACCTTGTGGATCAAGGGAAATGGGAAAGGTGGAGAAGAGGCCCGGGTCCATGGCCTCAGAAGGCATCCCCTGCAGCGAGCCCTGCTGAGGGGGCTGGCATGAAACAGTCTCAGCTCAGATTCTCCCTGAGGTGTGCCCCAGTGGGAGAAGAGATCTTGTACCACCTCCGGCAGGAGAGACCACTGTGGGACGCAGCCTCTATCCGGCTTAGGGCATCGGCCAGGGTGTTGGAGGCTCCTGCCACATGAATGGCGAGGAGATCCGCCTCCAGGCTGCACACGAGTGACCAGATGTGGAGAGCTTCCCTGCACAGAGGCATGGAGCGCGTCCCACCCTGGTGGTTTAGGTAGTACACGGTCGTGGTATTGTCCGTCTGGACCCGAACCACTTGACCCCGTAGAAACGGAGCGAAGGCGGTGAGGGCTAGATGAACCACTCTAAGCTCCAGCAGGTTGATGTGGCATCAGGACTCCCGAGGGGACCAGAGGCCGTGCGCTCTGTGCTCCCCCCCCAGATGGGCACCCCAACCCATCAGAGAGGCATCGGTTGATAGAGAGACAGTCAGCTCGGGGCGGACAAACGGGATGCCCTCCTGCAGATGTGCCGGAACGGTCCACCACTGGAGAGCGTTCCACATCCCCTGGGTCACTGTCACTAGCTGATCCAATGGATCGAAGTGCTGTGACCACTGGCTGGCCAGTCCCCATTGAAGGGGACGATACCAGCGGGGCCCAATGGACCACGCTGGTGCAGGCCACCACGAGGCCCAGGAGGTGCAGGAAGTCCCGGCAGGCACAACTGTCCAACTTGAAATGACCGGCAAAGGAGGAAAGAACCTCGCCCTGTCCGCCGGAAGCCGTGCCCTGGCTCGAAGAGAGTTGAGCTTTGCCCCGATGAAATGTATCACCTGCTTTGGCACGAAGTCTGACTTGGCCTCGCTGATGAGGAGTCCAATCTTAGAGCAAACCTGGAGAGCCAGATTCTGGATCGCCCACCTCCGCCTCTGGAGGGGCTGCAATCAGCCAGTCGTCCAGGTAGGGGCATGCTCAGACCCTTCGCGCCACAGGAATGCTGTCACCACTGCCATGCATTTGGTGAAGACCCTGGGAGCTAGGGAGAGGCCAAAGAGCATGGCCCAGAACTCGAAAAGGGATCCCACCGCTCTGAAGCAGAGGAATCTCTGATGAGACGGACGGATTGGGAGTGAAAGGACACGTCCTGGAGGTCCAGGGAACAAAACCACACGCCTCGTTCCAAGGATGGGATTATCTGAGCCAGAGTGACCATCCTGAAGGTCCGAGACCTTAGGAACCTGTTCAGGTCGTGCAGGTCAAGAATGGGGCGCCAGCCCCCGTCCGTTTTGGGACCAGGAAATACCTGGACACAAACCCCGGGTCTGGAGGAGGATCTGCCACCTTCCTGATCAGCTCTTTTTCGAGGAGCAGGGCAATATCGGCTCGGCGGGCCGACAGCGAGGTTGTGGACCCCGTGGCCCCCCGAGGGGCGACGGCTCGAAGGGTGGAGCCTGCTCAACTCCAGAGGCAGACCCTTTCTACCAACTCCAACACCCAGCGGTCTGTGGTGACAGTGGACCAGGCGGAAAGGAAGTGACGGAGCCGCCTCCACCTGGGGAACCCAGGGGAAGTGACGAGGCTGGGGGCACACCCTCAACCCGTCCACTGGGCAGGCTTGGAGGAGGGACTGGCCAAGGGACCTCCTGGGCTTTTACCTCCCTGCTTCCTACTAGAGGAAGCCACGGGCTTGGGTTTGGGATGCCAAGCACGCAGCCTGCTGGGCCCTGGTGCTGGTGCTGTTGGGCCGGACGTGCCCAGGCGCAGAAGGACAAAAGAGCTTGTGCTGCTGCTGTCGGGCGGCCTGTCCCTTCTAGGCGGAGGTGACCCGAGTCCAGAGTGGCACTGGACTTCTCGATCCGCTGGAGGTGACCTTCCACCCAGGGTCGAAGAGGTCGGTCCCCAAGAAGGGGACGCCCGCCAATTTGTGCTGGGTATCAGCCATGAAGATGGACATCCTCAGCCATGTTCATGCGGACATGGCCACTGGGCGTCAAGAATCGATCTGGCACAGGAGTTCTCCTATGTCCAGAGCTGTTTGAGCTGCTGCTTCACCATTGCCCTACCCTGGTCCCAAACCTGCCAGACCATGGTCTGCAGGTCAGCCGGGAGATGAGGGATCACCTCATCCAGGGAGCCCATGAGAGCGTGGGAGAAGTGTGCCATCAGCACGGCCGAGCTGGCCTGGCAGAGGCCAAGGGAGGATGCAGCGTACACCTTGCGCCTGGCGTAGTCCAGCTTTTTGGACTCGTTGTCGGGGAGGGCTTGTCCACGTCCCTAGCGTTCCCGGAATGCCGGATAACGCTGTCGGTGACCAACCCTCGGCAGAGGGTGTTCCAAACCCGGCAAAGAGCCAGTAGGACTGCATACTTCCTGGCCATCCTGGCCAAAGGCGCAGGACAGGAAGCAGGCCGCTGCAAAGCTCCAAGGCTGGGCCTACAATGGCCTCAGCCACTGGAAAGGCCTCCGTGGTGAATCCCGTCCAGTATCTCCGCCAGGGGATACTGGCCCGCTTGAATACGGACTCGAGCTGCATCCCGTGGACTCCAGATGAGCAGAAGCAGAACCATAAAAGGATTATGGGCTTTCGGCCCAGTGACTGGCCCCTGGAGGACTCCAGGTCAACCGACCTGCAGAACAGGGAGGAGTCGTCGTTGGACTACGAGGAGTTTGCGAAGAGCTGCCTAGGGCCTGAGCCACCCTCCACCTGCCAAGGACGGTCGGGAGTGAGGGTGACCGACAACCTGTGGGGTAGGCCTTGACCCGACCGAGAGTCCTTGGTCGGCGCCCCCGATTTCAGTTGTGGAGGCAGAGGTTCCACCACAATCGGTGGGGCAGCAGGTTTCAGCCGAACAACCGGCCCAGGTTTGGGCATCTCGACTGCAGCGAGAGGTTGTTTCGGCTGCTCAGGTGACAGCCACTTGATGGCCGGGAAGGCGCCGTGTCGACTTGCTCCCGGACAAAAGTAACTGCTGCCACATCAGATCCTCGTAGCATCGACGCAATTTGGCGCTAAAGCCTCTCCTCTTCCGAGGAGCAGGAAGACGGATGAGCGGTGTCGCCGCCACCTCAGTGCCGAGACCGAGACCGCCGATGTCAGCGGATCGGGTGACCGAGAAGAAGTCCGAGACCGAGAACCTCAGTGTTTCCAGGACGGGCCTGGGAAGGGAGCGGGACACCCACTCTTCCCTCGGTCGACACCTTAACCGGGACTGCTGCACCGGGCGCGGCAGATCCTCGGTCTCCAGGGGAACCAGCTGAAGAAGGGTTGATGGCTTCACCAGTCGACAACCTGTCTCGATGGGTCGAGAAAATCTCGACCACGTCGACGGGAGTCTTGGCCGGCTGACCTAATGGGGACACCGTGAAGCCAGTGGCCTTAGCCGCAACCTCGACGGTGGAGCCGAGAGTTTTACCACCCAGGTGGGTGGAAGGAGCCGGCTTGAAGACCTTCCGGCAAGATTTAAAGTGGCAAGGAACCCGCCAGACAGTGTGGATGAACAACATATCCATGTCCCTAGAAATGGAGGTTTTCAGAAATAAACTGGACAAACACCTGCTCAGGGAAGGGGGAAAGCTGGACCCTCTGATGTGGGTAGGTAGATAGAGTCAATGGGTGACTCGCCTTCTTCTGTCTAATACCTAGTATAAATACCCGGGCCCAGATATTCAAAAGGGTTGCGCATGGCGCAACACCCCACTGATGCGCCCTGGCGCGATATTCGGGGTGCGCGCCGACAACCCGACGCACCGAGCGCACTGCAATGGGTGCGCAGGCACAGGTGGGGGCATGCCCATGCATAACCTGCACAGCCCGATATTCAGCCCATTCACATATCTGGACTAAGTAGTATGGTATGGGCTGCACACCCATTGGCTGGACGCCTGTGAACCAAAGGGCGGCAGCCTCAGGTAGCTGTCAGTCGGCGGGCGGCAGGCAGGTGGGTGCCGCCTACCGACTGACGGGGGCGGAGCGGGGCTCAGTGTGTGGGTGGGGTGGGGGTACACTACACCACCAGGGTCTTAGGGTATTTGATGAGGTACAGATGCCCGCCGATCGGGCACCAATCGTCCACTGGACCACCAGGGATACTGGACTTGGGGGTTCTATTACTGATGCCCGCGATCGGCTCAGTGCGTCCACTGGACCACCACGGATATTGGACTTTTTTTTTTTTTTTTTTACACGAATGCCCGCGATCGGGCTGCAGGGGGCGTCAGTCCCCGACGGCTGCTGCCTGGCAGGGCGCCAGGAGCAAGTCCTCGGGGATCGGTGCACCTGCATGCTAATGGCATGCAAATGGGGCCGTGATGAGATGAAAATGGCCCCCTGTGCATCTTGCATAAATTATGACCCCATTTGCATGTCCCCTTTTGAATATCACAGGTGCTGTGCATGACGCAATGGCACTTGCGCAGCGCATCTCCATGCTCCACTCTGGCCACTTGCGCTGGCGCAGTACCACTGCGCCATGCACAGTGGGGGTGGCCAGGGTGCGATATTCAAAGCTGCTGCACCATAGCGCAGCTCTGTTGAATATCACCCAGGCCACACCCCTGCGCAACAAAGTTGAGCTACGCCCAGGCTTGCGCCACAGCCTGGCGCAGTTTGAATATCCGGGCCCCAGTATTAAAAGCAGATCTGAGCAACAGCCAGAGTGGAGCGGGGATGCATAGTTTGAGCCTACATTGTAAATTCTAAAATTTGCATTGGTCCCATCTCTGGGGCACCACTCTCAGCCAATATTACTGCGTAAAGTGCAAACATTAAGAGAATGATTCCTGGGGTTAGAAACAACCAGCAGCTTCAATGAATTCTAGAGAAGGTGAGCAATCATAAAATAAAGGGTTTCAACTAGAAATAACATGATGCAAAAAGAGTTGACAGTGTCCCTAACAGAATCCAGTCCAAGTTTTATTCACAGCATTTAATTTAGTTGGTTCTGTTCCGATTGACAGTAGCACATGTCCAGTTTATCTTGTTCTACATAAAGCAGCTCCACTCCAGGTTTTCCCCGTGTGGCACTCGAGTGATTAATCGGCTTCAACTGGAGGAGTACTGTCTGCAGCATTTTTACTTTCCTCTCAAACCCAAGTTTTTTTTATGTTTGCATGTGCGTGCATATCATTTTGTCACAAAGAACCACTTTTCAGAGGTGTGTCACTGTGGAGTCCAGTGCCGCCTGCTGCAGTGCTACCAGCAGTATAGACCAATGACCAGGTACTCTGATCATGACACTAATCAATGCCTGCTGGGTAGAAATTTCCCACAGTGAAAGGACCAAAGCACTCTTATGAGACAGTGCTTCAATGCTTTCATCTGCATGAAGCTGCCCACCAGCCACAACTGAGCGGAGTCATGCTGAGCCTGCTTTTCTACTCTGCCCACTGATTAAGTTACAGGTGTCTAGCCCTCCATTCTGAATCCTGTCCCTGCCAGTACAAGTGAACTCCCCTCAAACTCCCTGCAAGGTAAGGTTTGTCCTCCATTCTGGGTCCCATTTCCGTTGGTACAAATTAACCCTCTCCCACTCACTCCTTCTGCCTGCCATCCCACCCTCTGTTCCTGAATCCCATCAGGTCAGGTACAAGTTAACCACCCTCCTGCTCATTCCTTCTGCATGCAGTCCCACCTCCGAATCCCATCCCCACCAGTATAAATTAACCCCACTCCCACTCGCCCCTTTATGTGTTTCTCCATCCTCCATTCTGCATCCCATCCCTGCTATACAAATTAACACCCCCACCGCACAATCTCCTTGTGCATTTAGTCCCACCCTATGTTCCCAATCCCATCAGATCCAGTACAACTTCATCTCACCTCTGCATGCAGTCTTGCCCTCCATTAGGAATCCCATGCCCCATAGTACATGTTAATCCCACTCCCATCCACTTGCTCCTCTGCGCACTGTCTCACCCTCTGTTTAAATTCCAGCTCTGCTGGTACAATATAGGTTACCTGAAATAAAGCAAACCATCCCTTGCAGTCTTGTTTCTTTCTTTTTTAAACCTTGTAAAAGAGAAAATGGTCCATTGATGTCTGTTAATGCCACTGCCCCACCTCCATTACCCCCCACCCAAATTCCCACTCAGTACCCACCACTCTACCCCCATCTCTTACTTACCTACTGGGGGCCAATACCAAAACCTTCTGGGCCTGGAGATACGCTCTCACTTTTCAACACTGGACTGGGAACTAGTAAATCAGGCAAGCTGCGGTCAATGTGTTTCAATGCATTTTGATCCTGTACTATAACCAATCAATCAAGTCTTTATTTAACCAGGCGTTCATCATTGAGCAGAAGCTCATTTGCAAGATGGACCAGGGTGGAGCATGAACAATTGTATATACAGGTCAACACAGGTATTTACAAGGCAATACAGATAATACTGTTTACAGAGAAGAAAAAAAAGAAATTATTATGTACATAGAATTATACAGACATTGTACAGCTTGCAGGGTATCTGCATACACAGAACTGTCTATAGACAGTTATAAGGCCGGTTATATAAGGTTGCAGGAGGAAGAAAAGAAAAAAATCAATTTTACACAAGGTAGAGGCAGAGGTGGGGGAAGGGAGGGAGGTGGGGGAAATGCTAGGAGGCACAGTGCACAAAGCTGAGCTGGGAAAACGGGATGAAGAGATGGTGGACGGAGGAAAGGAGTATGTGGACCCTGGGTTTGTATGCTATAAAGTACAGGGCAGGGAGGTTGTCACAACCAGGAGTAATGAGCTCCTATCCGATGTAGGAAAAATTAGGGAAGGTTGGGCGTAGAGTTAATAAGTCAGGGGATATGGAAAGATAGGACATTTAGGCTTGAGAGGAGCAAGCTGTGGGGTCAGTGCTTAAAGTTGGGTCTAGCGGCGGGCTGCATACCCGCAGGCACCGGTACTGGATCTGAGTGGATGAAGCAGTTACATGCTTCTTGATGGTACAGAAATATAGCATCTTGAAGGCATTTAAACCAATTAGAGTGCTTAATTTGAGTTTTTTTTTCAGATCATTCCATAGGGTAGGTAGCATCAAGCTTATGGTTGCCCGTCAAACGTGGATTTTGCTTTGGGTACTTTTAAGTGTTAAAACTGAGTAACTTCTTTCAATTTTCTGATTACACTCAGGGAAGACAACAAGAGATATAGTAAGGCAGCTTATTAGAGATGGCTCTATAGATCCAGAGAGCGCATTTCTGTTGCGCCTGAACTTTAGTGATGTCCCCCCACTGCCTCATATAGGGTGCAGTGATGTGTGGTGAAGGGAAGTCCCGTTATAAACTTCAGTGCTCAATGGTAGAGTGTGTCCAGCTTTGCCATGAAAGAGTTGGGGCATTGGCTGTACAGGAAATCAGCGTAATCAACCAATGATAGGAAAATGGATTGGACCAGTTGTTGCTTGGCATCTCTGATGAGGAATTGATTGATTCTAAAAAACAGGCCAAGCCTTTGTCGAAGTCATTTTAGCAAGTCCTCGATATGTTCAATGAAGGAGAGTCTGTGGTCTATCCAGACTCCCAGATACTTGAATTTTGTAACAAATTATAGTTTTTCACCTAGAATTATGGTAATTTGGGGAATTGTCCCACTTGACACAGGGTTAGCTGTACGGATGAATGGAGAGAGGACCATCGCTTTAGTTTTTTTGGCGTTGAGGAGTAGCTTTTTTTGGAGAAGTTGTTTTGCAAAAGGCTGAATTCTAACTGTAGATCACTGCAGGTAGCTTCAAGTGTTGGGCTTACTAGAGAACTGTATCTGTAAACAGATGGATGTTGGCTTCTTATACGGTGGTTAATGTTATTAATGTAGATTGCAAATAGTAAGGGCCCTAGTATAGATCCTTGGGGTACCCCTTTGAAAAGTTTTTAGGGAGACAGGCCTCCTTCAGCTTTAACTTGTTGAAGGTGCCCTGTAAGATAGACAGTGAACCAGCACAGAGAGGAGGGGTCCACACCTATGGTTTGAAGAGAAGAGAGGAGCAGACTATGGTCGACGGTTTCAAAAGTCTTGCTTAGATCAAGGAAAACAGCACAAATAAAGTTTTTGCTCTCAAGATTACTTGCCAGTCATTGGTTACTTTGATTTAGGGCTGAGACAGTGCTATGTTTAGCTCTGAATCTGGACTGCATAGGGTTTAGCAGTTCCCTGGATTCAAGGTGAGTCCTCAGCTGTGCTTACATTTTCTCCAGGAGCTTGGACAGGACCGAAGGAGCGAAATTGGCCTGTAGTTATCAAGATCACCGGGTCACCTGATTTGAACAGTGGTATGACATGCACTGTCTTACATATAAGTGGTAAGGTGCCCTGAGACAGGGATAAGTTAAAAAGGTGGATGACAGGTATTGCTAGGAGCGTGGTAGGCAATTTTGGAAGTAAGGGTCAAGGGTGTCGGCCCCAGCACTTTTTCTAATATCCTACTGTACTGTAGCAACAGGTCCCTCTGCCTTCTTTCAGTAAGGCAGGCTGGAAGTGAAAGTGCGCTTACTGTGTATTTCAGGCAGGTGGCTGGGCAGTCTGAAGCGTAAGTAGGGGAGTTATCAAATGCCATGCCTGCAGCAGCAAAGTGGTTATTAAATGCGCCAAGTATATCCATCTTTTCCGTTATAGTTGAGTTGCCAGAGGTAATCTTGGTTGGGAGTGAGTTTCCTGGGGAGTGGCCTAGCAGATCATTAATAGTGTTCCAGAGCTCGATTGGGCTCTTTGTGGCAGAGTCAAGTTCGGATTTGAAGGAGATAGCCTTCGATTCTCTGATTGTTTTAGTACATAAATTTCGTAGTCTCCTGAACTGATTCCAGTCCTTGGCAGTGTTCAGTCTGCATGCTTTTTTCCCCAGAGTTTCTCCCTTCTAGGAGCAAGGACTTGATCTGAGGGGTGAACCATTTACAGGTTTTGGTCCTAGTTCGAACTTTAATCAAGGGAGCATACTTATTAAGGGTCCCTCGATAGAATGTCGGGAAGATACTGCAAGCTGACGTGAACTGCTGTGCCAGGTAGAAATCTTGCCACTGAAGGGAGGTACTTAAGCTTGTTTAGATAGGCAGGTTCATTGAAGTTGCGCCTGGATCTCTTCATAGAGGACTTGATAATGGGTGATGAGTTGTTGGTTGATCTTACTTATGCATCAGGCTCGTCCTAACTGAAGTCAGGGAAGCACTCCAAGCTGACTTTATCCAGTTAGAAAGCAACCTTATCAATGCCAAGCTTCTCTTAAATATCAAAAACCAAGACAATGATTTTCTCGAGACTTGCCTTGTCTGGTGCCCTACCTACCCCACCTAAAACTTCATAGTTACCTCCCTAGGTGAACCTTGAAGTTGTACCTAAATTTAAATATCTAGGTATGTGGATAGACAACAAGCTTTCCTTCAATGACCACATCGAGGATCTATCAAAGAGGCTTAAAGCACGCTAGGTTTCTTCTTTAGAAATAGGACCCTTTTTCTCTCGCAACCCGCAGAAGACTTGTCCAAGCAACATTCCTTCCCTTTCTTGACCACGGAGACATTATCTTTATCTCCTCCCAACCTTGAGCCTATCTAAACTGGTCGCATTTCATCACCGTGTTTTCGCTCATTACTAACTCATGAAGGACCCACCACTGTGATCTTTATGCAGCAGTTGGGTGACCTCTCTCCACCAGACGCCTCCTGCATGCTGGCATTTGGACCCTCAAATTACTACTCCACAAACTGCCTGTCTATTTAACGTCTCTCATATACATCTCGCATAGTGCCTACTCCCTAAGGAAATCCGACTTTATCCTACTAGATGTTCCCAGGACACGTACCACAGCTGGCCAAAGAGCTGTTTCATACGCCCTCCCAAACATTTGGAACCAACTACAAGCCATGCTGAAGCTAACCAGCATCGTATCAATTAACTCCTACAAAATACTAGCTATCTCTAAATTAAAAGACATATGTAGGTGCTACTAGGCCCCCAACGCCAAGTCAACTTCCTAGGTACCAACTGGCCCTCTACTTATTAAGCTGACATGTGCTGCATAATTTAGGGCAAGGTTAAAGCTGGAATGTACTGCATGTATAGCATGAGGACTTCTATTGTGTATACCTCTTGTATTATATATTTTTTCTTTGTTGTTCTACATTTTATATCTCCTGTCTATGTAATTGCGAACTGTATGTGTATGTGCCTCGGGACCTCCTTGTGAATGAGCTTGCTCAACGGAGTCTTTCCTGCAATAAACCTGAACTTGAAATCTGGCATGTCCAGATGCTCTGCCAATCTTTTGCGTTTTGGGTTGTGGTCTTCAGTTGTCCATCTATTAGCCTCCTGGATCTTTTTAAGGAGTTCCATGAAGGAAGGGTCCTCAGGTGGAGAGTTGGAAGACTCTTTGGGCACAGTCTCCTCTGGAGGAGGAGTCTCGTAACCTGAGGCTGAGGATGAAGAGTCAGACTCTGTGTCTGACGATGGGCTCCTGTACAGGGACAAGGCCCTTGGGAGAGGGATCTCCTTCTGGGGAACAGGAGCACCCCTACCATGCTCCATGACCACAACATGGCTCAACATCAACCCTGACGTAGAGGGTCGAGACTCTACTGGAGAGGCAGACCTGGGCCAGCGTAGAGGCAGAAACCATCTGGCAATGGTCCAATTTCATCATGAACTGGGTCCTGGCTTCATGCCACCAAGACTGGAAGAGTTGCCTCATATCTGCCTGTTGCTGAGGAAGCACAGGAGGCTGGTACAAGGGCAAGTAGCCCAGCATCGAGTAACCCGGCATTGGGTAGCGTCAGGTAACCCAGCGTAGGGACAAGCCCGGTGTTGGGTAGTCAGGCATAGGAAAATGTGGCATCGGGTAGCCCAGTGTTGGGTAACCTGGTTTCAGATACCCAGGAGAGGGATAATGTGGTGCCGGGTAACCTGGTGTCGGAAGGCCTGGTGAAGGCCCAAAACAGAGGTGCCAAAGAACCTAGCGGTGGCCCTGAAGAAACATTGGAATGGCCTGGAATAGTCATATCTGGTGGCAGACCCACCAGAGGGAGTTCCAGAGGCACTGAAGGGATGGAGGGTCCCACTGGAGTCTGGGGTGGAGCAGGTGGCCCAGATGGGGGCTCCTGATGCGTCGGAGCCGGAAGCTTCGGGGGAAGGTCTGGCATAGTGCAGTCCGGTGTCGGCACTCTGGTGTTGTCGACAGGCATACGCTCCTCTTCCTCAGACTCCGAAACATCAGGGGAGGTCGTAGGTTCCCCAAGGGGAGGTGGAGATGGGGTCTCCCAAGAGGGAGATCACTCTGGGGAAGGCTGTGGTGCAAGCAGCAATGGGCACTGATCTGGGAGATCAATGTTGGGCCTGTTATCGGGGCCCGACAAAAGTACCTTGCCTGGATGGTCACTGGATGAGCCAGCAGCCAACTTATTAGCCATGGCTGGGTGGTAGTTGGGGGAGCCAGTGACCAACTTATCAGCTGGGGCTGGACACTCATCGGATGGGCTGACGAGCGGCTTATCAGCCATGCCACAAGAATTAGACCCTGAATTTTGATGGACCTAAGAGTGGCAGGAGCCTTGGGAGATCTAGAGCGTCACCTGAACTGTGACCAGTTCAGGCGGCAGGACCAATGGCTGTTCCATGGTAGTGGAAGCAGGCTTGGCTGAGGGCACTCCTTTACTAGAGGAAGGCTGCTCGATGCCAGTGGTCCCTGGGGGGGGGGTGGCAGTCATGAGTGGAAGGGAGACCGAACCCAGTGTTTCTCCTTGTCCTTCTTCTTCTTATGCCTGGTGGAGTCTGAAGAACCTCCTGGTGAAGAAGATGAACCCCACAGCTTCAGCAGCTCCTTCTCCATGGAAGCCATCTTAAGCTTTTTGTGTGACCTGGCTGAGGCTCTGACAGGCCGCACAGTCCTTGGTCTTGTGCTCTGGTCCCAGGAAGAAAAGGCAGAGGGAATGGCCATCCTTGTGTGGGAGCTGTGAGCCACAGGAATTGTACTTATTTGTATGCGACTCGGTAGACGTCGGAGAAGACATGCACGAAATTACTAATTTTGATTGAAAATAAGAAATAAAGGAAGAGAAAAAAGATGAAAATACTCAAAATAGCGGTCGAGTGAAGCAGCATTCTCTGTAAGGTCTGACATGCGTAGGTCAGCAACAGGAAAGAACTGGAGGGTGGGCGTGTGGACTTCACCATATAGGGTCAAGCTGATGTCCGCCACGTGACGCCGGGTGGGTGGTCCCTGTCAGACACTGCTAGCTAAAGTTTTCCATGTGTTCCTGAGCCTGATAGCTCAGTCTTAGTTATTACCTACTGCAAGAGCCCTCTCAAGTAAGATCTACTTCTCCAGAAGATCCCAAAGGGTCTACACTTGGGGAGGGTTGTGTCGAGCCCTCTAGGAGTGTATAGTGGAGTCCCACAATGGTTCATACTAGGACCCATCCCTTTCTCCTCTTTGTCAACCACCTACTCAGGATAGTACAGACTACCACAAGATTATGGATGCAGACAATCTCATTAGTTAGTTAGTTAAAACTTTATTTTTGACAGGATGAAACTTTAGGTCCAAATGGACCTATCTACAAAGTTGTCCAGTGCACACAAAGCACAAACAATTAACAATACAAGTCATACATACATTACCAAACAGCTGTTATCAAAATACAATAAACAGTACAGACATGCATAATTAGGTCAGAAACAGATACATTCTTGTTGGTAAAAATATCAATAGCTGACTTAAAAGTAGATAGCCTATGTTGGTTCCTGATTGGTGGAGGTATTTGGTTCCACAAAACTGCATTAAGTTCAAGAGTGACAAGAGCCCACTGAACTTATCCTCTCCAAGGATTTTGAAACTGTTCATACGTGGCTGGCATCTGACAGACTACTTGGTAATGCTAAAAAAAACAGCAAGACTGTACTATCTGGGTCCAAGCCCAGGCTTGCCATATGCTCTGCAGGGCAAAATAACTCCCTCGGTATCCTGGCCCCAGACTGATCCCCTCTCGAACAAGTCACTACTTTTAAATACCTGGGAGCTACCCTTGGCCCCTCACTCACCTTGAAGGACCATACTGGGCAAGTTGTCAAATGGGCTAACCAGCAGCTGGGTGCCTGCTACCATGTGAAGCACCTCATAATCCCTGAAGTGTGATCACAACAAACAAGACATACTCTTACCCATCCTGGATTACTGCTTTCCCATCATCTCCCAAACTTCCACTCATTTATTTATTTATTTGTACATCCGGATTTACAACCTTTGAGTCAAAGACTCGTTTACAAAGGCACCTCGTCACAGTGAAGACAAAACAATAATACACAGTTCTAAATACAGACAGTGAATACATAAAATACATAGGTAACAGTGATAAAAGCATTATTACAGTGATACAGAGCATTACGTACAGTCAATTTACATAGGTAATGAGTGATCCAAATGGGAGATATAAGTCCCTGCAATTCAGTAACAGTGAGGGCAGAAACATATTTTCAGGTAGGAGCAGCTAAGGGCGGGGGTGAGCAGTCCAGAGGACTTTGTCGAGGTTGGAGTGAGCAAGATGGCATGAGTTTTCAGATGCCCGAGTATGGTGCTGGGATTTAGTTAGTTGCAAATGGTCATGAAGGGCGTGTTTTAAAGGGACCAATTTTGAGCGTGTTGGTGATGTCGACTGGGAGGGATTTGAACCAGGAGGGAGCCCTGTAGCAGAAGGATCGCTGGGCTAGGGCGTTCCTAGTCCTGGGCATCCGTAGGGTGGCCTTATCTGAGCTGCAGGTGGCCACAGTTGGGGTGGCGAGTTGAAGGGATGCAGCCACCCCTGGGGGGGGGAGAGCCCGAGAAGAATTTTCTTGTACAGTAGGCAGGTTTGGTAGTGGAGTCTTTCTTCAAGGTTGAGGAGGTTTGCGGTGGCATACAGTAGGCAGGTATGGGTGAATCTGGGTGCCCTGGTCAGGAGCCTGCAGGCCTTGTTTATAGAGATTTGGATTTTATTGATTGCAGTGTTATCAGCAGCACCGTATACAGGCAGGCCATAATCAACTAGGGACGGGGATAGAGGATGTGATGGCCAGCTGGAGCACATGGGGAGGAAAGCAGTCCTTGTGCCAGTAGAGAAGGCCTAACAGAGGGTTGGTGGCTGCTGAGAGGGCATTTATGTGGTGGTGAAAAGTGAGAGCAGTGTCAAAGGTAATCCCTAGGTATTTATATGTGGACATTTGCTCTAAGAGGTGCTGTGTGCTGGGGAGGATTAGGAGGGTGGCATTTCTGGACTTGTTTTGGTGGTGGGTGAATAGCATAGACTTCGTCTTTTTCACTCAGCACCTCACACATCTCAATACAGCCTTCAACACTACTCTCTATACTGATACTCTGTTGGCTCTCCCTCAGGCTCATCAGGACTTCCTCATGGGGACCTTCATTTCCAAGTCCCTCCATGATGGTGTTTGTTCCCCTTTACATACGAACATATCAAGAAGCCAGCAGAAGAAGGCCACTTGGTCTATCAAGTCTGATCGTATTGCAGGGTCCACAACTTGAGCTAATGTCCCTGCCCTCCCTCCCCACTCCTCCCATCCTCCCTACCCATGATCCTTACCTTCCCCTATGCCTGTCTTTAACTAGACTCCTTAGGATCAAGCATTGCACATGAGAGCTAAGGTCTTCCTCTCAATGTCTCCTTGATTATTCCCAGACTGCTACCGATATGGGTCGGGCAGCCTTCTCCATCACTGCCCTCAGGCTCTGGAATGGCCTACCAACCATGCTCCACTCACTAGGCACTCCTCACCCATTCAAATTGCACTTTTTTTCCCCCTCACCAGCCAAGGGTCTGATCCCCGCTCCCGATCGCTGCCCTCCCCCCATCCCCAGGCTTACCCCCCCCCCGGGCAGGGCCACCGGTGGGCTCCCCTCCCAAGAAACACAGTCACAAGCCCTGGCTTGCCTCCCCCAGGGCGTGTGTCATGGGAGCAGAACACCCCCGCAGACCTTTGTCAGCAGCGGGAGCAGCGGTGGAGGCTGGAGCTGTCACTAACAGCCAGCATTAATTTTTTACTGAGTTTTTGTCCATGGGAGTGGGAACATGCAATGACACCAGCGTTCACCCCATAACATGTGGTGCCGGCCGCAGCGGTTCCCCTGGCTTACGCCAGAGGTTTCCATAGAGCCGAACACTCTTCCTTCCCCTCCCCAGGAGGGGAGCAGTCCCTGAAAGCTCAATCCTTCTCCCCCCAGCTGATATTCCAACTTCTGAGTCTGTCCCTGAACCCAGGATGTCGGTGCCGCATGTGGACACTTGCCCACTGCGCCCGGCGGGCAGCACCATTCAAATTGCACTTTAAAAATGCCTTCTATCTGCCTCAGCTTGCAAGTTGCACTTCCTGGCTTAAGGAAAGTGTGGCTTCTTTTTGTCGGGCCTTCTCACCCACCCTAAGGATGCCAATCTGCTTGCAACATAGCAGATTTTTCTTTATTTGTATGGATGGACTGCATTTCTCACCTCTGCTTACATGCTGTTTCTTTTCTTTTTTTTTATTTATTATGTGCCCTCCTACCGCCAAACATCTGTCCGGTCAGGGATCCCCACGCCACGGCTCCCCTACATTGGCGCTCTCTTCATGACCCCCTGGATTTCCCCCAGGGTGGGGGTCATGGGTCATGGGATAGGGGCGGAGTCGGCCTGGGAGAGTCGATCGTTGGAGGGGCAGGCTTCATAGAGGGCAGGTGGGCATGTTTTCTCCCATTTTGTGGGGGCAGGAACGTGAATGATGCTGACATCCATCCCGCCCCTTGGTCCTTGCTGGTGCCGACTGCTTGCTGAACCTCTGGCCTCCGCCAGAGGTCCCCCATGCACCGGCGACACCCACATCCTCCCCCCGGAGAAGGAGAGCAGTCCATGGGCACTCAATCCATCTCCCCCCGGCTGGCCCTCCGACGACCCAGGTCCGTTCCCAACCAGGGTTGCCGGTGTCGCAAGTGGAAATCCAACCACAGCGCCAAAGGGCCGGCCCGGCATGCTGTTTCTTTGCACTGACTCATTTAATGGAACTGCTTGACCACGAGTACTACTTTCAACTCTGTAATTGTGTTACCTGTATACTGTATACCGAATCTCATGTATTTATTTATTATTTCAGTTGTTTAACCAGGTATAGCACACTAAGCTGATAGCTTTTTTACAGGAGCGACCTGGGAGCACAAGGAGGTTAAGTGACTTGCTCAAGGTCACACAGTATGCAAGTGGAAGCTGTGGGATTCAAACCCAGGTCTGGTCTGCTGGATGTCACCAGATTTGCAGCTCAGAGCCTTAGACCACTGCGCTATACTGCCCCCTCAATGTATTGTATTCCCATGTAATATACAGTGAAGCCCGCTAGGATCAAGCGCAGTGTCAGAGGTTTCCTGCATGATAAAATATAAACAAATGATTTGATCATTTTATTGACCAATATAGAGTTACAAAAGAATAGTATTTCTAGCCGGACCAACCAGGTCCTTCTTTAGAAGCTTTAAGGACCTAAGAAGGACCTGGTTGGTTCGAAAGCTAGAGTACTTTGTTCTTTTTGTGTAACATCTATGTTAGTCCAATAAAAGTGGTCAAATCATTTGCTTCTGGATCTGCTCTTACAAGGACCAATATGGAAACTACACCATTTGTTTGTCTGCATGACAAAAGGGATTAACTCCCATTGAAATTGCATTGTTTGCTGCAGTAACGCTACTGCAGAATTCTGCAGAGTTGGGCTTCATCCTGGTGGGCTTCACTGTATGCTGTATCTCACGTATTGTATTCCACGTACTATATATGCCACCTATATGGCCTGTGTCATACCTGAAGATGGTCCCTGGGTTCAGTGTACCTACCTGGTTATCGAATGAATGAATGAAAGAATGAATGAATGAACGAATGAATGAATAGCACTTACAAGTCGCCTTTCTAGATGCCTCCATGACATGGAGGACATCATCAGAAAGACTCAAGGCCTGGAACTCTAGCCACTCAGAAACCTGGTCGTGAGTTGCAGGACTGAAGGTCCGGATGCAGGACCATCCCCTGAAGTCTGGTCAGCAGTTCTGGCAGACAGACAACTGCCATGTAGGCCTGCTGCTGAGGCTGAGGAGATCCAAGTACCAGAAGTACCTTGGCCAGTCTGGAACTATCAGGATCATCCACACCTTGTTCTTCCTGACCTTAACCAATACCCTGTGGAACAAGGGAAGGGAGGGAAGGCATACTCGAGGCTCAGGGTCCGGGGCCACATGAAGACCTCCCCCATCAGTGTACCAGACTGTGGTGGGTGGGTACAAAACAGCATCAGTGTGGCATTTTCCCAGGAGGCAAATGTCCACCAAGGATGAGCCCCACAGGAAGAATAGATGATTCACCACCTCCTGACTTGGAGACCACTTGTGCGACATCTCTCCTACCTGGCTAAGAACATCTTCCAGCTGATTGTTCTCCCCATTACATGGACTGCTAGGAGACTGGCACCCAGACTGCATTAGGGTCCAGGTGTGGAGTGCCTTCCGACACAAGGGAACAGAGTGAGTGCTTCCCTGTCTGTTTAGGTAGAACATGGTTGTGGTATTGTCTGTCTGGACTTGAACCGCCTGACCCCTGACTAGAGGAGCAAATTCCATCAGAGCCAATTGCACTGCACAGAGCTCCAGCAGGTTGATGTGGTGACAGGACTCTCTGGGTGATCAAAGCCCATGGGCCGTGTGGTCCCCAGGTGTGTTTTCCACCCACCAGAGATACGTATGCCATCGGCGTGATAGTCAGCTCTGGGCAGACAACTAAGATTCCTTCCTCCAGGTGTTCCAGGACCAGCCACCACTGGATGGCATCAAACATCAGCTGGGTCACTGTGACTAGCTAGTCCAAGTGGCCTAGGTGCTGGGACAGCTGATGGCCCAGCTCCCACTGGGGGTGACACATCCACCAGTGGGCCCAACAGACCATGCTGGTGCACCATGTACCCCAACAGACAAAGAAAATAATGGGCAGAGCTCAAAAGCCCAACCTGAAATGATCGGGCAAAAGAGGTAAGATCCTGTGCCTGGTCTGCCGGTAGGTGGGCCTTGGCCAACAGGGATGCTAGTTCTGTCCCAATGAACTTGACCACCTGCATCGGTACCAAATCAGACTTGTCCAGGTTGACCAATAGGCTGAAGCCTTAGCAGGTCCAGAGAGTCAGGACTGTGGACCTCGCCATGGCCTCTCTGGATGGTCCGGCTACCAGCCAGTCATCCAGGTAGGGCTACGCCTAACCCCTAGGCACCTCAGGTGGCGCCGCCTCCATGCATTTGACAAAGACTGCTGAAGCTGAGGAGAAGCTGAATGGCTTGACTTCTTTATAACTGATACAGGACCTTCCATTCAGAACCAGAGGTACCGGCAGTGGGACCTGCAAATGCGAATGTGGAAGAACGCATCCTGGAGGTCCAGGGAGCAAAACCACATGTTTTGCTCCAAGGATGGCACAATCTGGTTCAAAGTGACCAATCCGGAACTTGTACTTCCATATGTATTGGTTGAAATCAAGAAGATCCTGTATGGGGCACCAGCCCCCACCCCAATCCGTTTCAGGACCAGGAAGTACCTGGGTATGTAACCCTGACTGGCCAGGGTGTCCAGGACATGTGCTATAGCTCCTTTCACAAGGAGCTGAACAATATCCTCCTTGAGGGTGGACAGTGTGTTCTGAGACACCACAGACTCTCAAGGCAAGTGGGAGAGGTAGAGTGGGAGAACCCTGAAGTCTAGAGAAAGCCCTCTGCCCCCTATGTCCAGCACCCACTTGTCTCTTGTGATAGTGGACCAACATGGCAAGAAGTGATGTAGCCAGCCTCCAACAGGGACAGCAGTTAAGGAAAGGATGGGAGAGGGATGACACCCCCCCAACCTATCACTGGGCAGCTTTTGAGGGGCACTGGCGGCTGCTGCTGGTGGGGCACCACTATCCTAGCAAAACCAAAAAAGAACCACACTCGAGGTGTAGTGTTCACAGGCAACACTGACAAGAGAATCCCAACAAAAGTCTGGGCACATACTACGCCCTGTTTTCCCGGAAGAGGTTCCTGGTTTGTACCGTGTTGATCCCTTTAACAAATTTAAATGTCTCAATCATGTTTCCTCTGTTCCCCCTCTGCTCGAGGGAGAATAAACTTAGCTGGCTGAGCCTAGCTTTGTACGTTTCGTGGTGCAGACCCTGCACCATTTTGATGGCACATCTCTGCACAGTTTACAGACAGTCTTATGTCCCTTTTTAGGTGAGGTCTCCAGAACTGCGCACAGTACTCCAAGTGAGGTCTCACCAGGGACCTGTACAGCGTGAGGATTACATCATGCTTCCTACTGGTAATACCCCTTACCAACACATCCAAGGATGCTGCTTGCCTATACTTGCTCAACAATTAAATCCTGCATCCTGTTCTTGTAAATTACATCACCTGTGTTCCACAAAATGATATTAGGACTTTGTCAGTTTCTTTTCTGTGACCATCATTGGAGTACATTAGCCTTCCTAACAGTTGCAACTAATTAAAGGAAAACTAAAGTCAAAATTTACAAATATGTTGTGCATAGTGTTTTGATTTGTAGGGTCACTCTAGTAAGTTCTTCCCTTTATTTGCTGAAGAAGTTTTTCTAAATTTGCTTGCTGGTTTTAAGATTCCTGGGGATCTCCTATTAGCATTTTCAAAGGCTCTTCTTGTTCATACAATTTCTCCTGTCCCAGTATTGTTTTTGTGCACTGTAAGGATTTCAAGCATGAATAGCTTGTGGTTTATGTGACCTTTCACACTCTGTTCATGGAGAACCACCACACTTTTTGGGGCACCAGAAGCACAAGAACACTCTTGAGGAGGGTTCCATACCTCGAAGTGCTACATGACAGTAGTCCTTTAGCTAAAGGTAGCTTAGGGAAGAAGTAGTGAAGGAGAGATGCAAGCCACAAGAGGAGAGGGGGAGGATGGTGAGAGCAAAGCAATGGGTGTCCAGAAGATGCTTGGGGCATGCTCGCTTATGAAATGCTCGCTGGGTGGAATGACAAGTGTCACCTGCTGCCCCACCAAACCCAAGTCTTTCAGACTTACAATTCACTGGTTCAACAGGCAACTATATCATATAATTATGGTACCAGCACACCCCCAAACTCTGCTGCTTTAAAATTCTGCAATGTTTTCAAATAACACCAATATTTTCACTTGTTTTAGCATGTTAGAGGGGTTCTTGATCTTGTGCTTCAGGTGAATTATAAGCCTGACCACTGTGACAAAGTGATCTCCTCATCAGTCAGGAAAAAGGCATCACATTTTACTGTGCCATTCTGAGCTATGGTTCTCCTGCTCTCTCTATATCTTATGAAGAATCCACTCTCTGGCTTCATTGCTCTGATCATGTGCCCTGGCCAATTAGAGGTTCACTGGGCAACTCACCAGTTAGGAGAAGGCCACAGTTCTCTTGCATGCAGTTCAGTAAAAATGGTTTGACGAGTTCAACCCATCACATTTACAATATATTTTTACAAGATTTAAAGGGGTGCACCCCTTTAAATCTTGCAACAATATATTGTAAATGTGATGGGTTGAGCTTGCCAAACCCTTTTTACTGATCAGCAGGCAACTATGTAAGGAATAACTAGTGCAGTTGGTTGCTTGGAGTGTTGTGCTTGTGCAGCATAAGGATTTCAAGCATAAGAAGCTTGTGGTTTATGTGGCCTTTAAAGGCTTCTGGTCACCATCCCTTCAAATGTCAGACAAAACTATTATAGATCAAGGCATAATTCGGGCCTGCTATGCACACTTCTTGCTAAAGGATATGTGAGCATCTCTTTCCGACCAAAGGCCTTTCACCACAAAGGAGCAGAAGGTTTGTCATCCGGAAGCATGGCTGAGACATGCCAAGGAACACAGGTAGAACACCCCAAGAAAACGCAGAATGAAGACGGCTGCTTCAGGCCTGGCAGCCCAAAGCACTCCTGAAAGGGCCAAGGAAACCAATCCTTTGAGGGGGTCAGGTTGGTGTAGTACGAGAAGCCACTGAGGGTGTATGCATACTGATTGCTGCAGTATGAAGCCATGGAGGCAAAAGCATACTGAGTGTTGCAGTTTGAAGTCAGAGAGGTGAAAATGACTGATGCTGCAGTACAAAGCCACAGAGGTGAAAGGATACAGGGCTCTTGAGGGGCGTTGGGGCATGTGCCTGTTAAAGTTTGGTGAGGCGCTGCCTGAAGTAGTAAGTATGATAGGAATGGTAGATGGTAAGGGTGTAGGAAAGGGTGTAGGTGAGCCTTGAGGAGAGAATTGCACAGCTGCCTGGGCAGGCTGATGGGTGTTATGGAGCAGCAGAACGCAGACCCACAGAATGCCTATAGTGAGCCTAGCCATAGTTGCAGAGAAGCAGTATGAAGCCGAAGCAAACTGGGCCCTTGAGAAGCAATGGCAGGGCAGATGCCCAAGCCAAAAAGGTGGTAGAAAGGCCCAAAAAACAAGCAAGAGGCAGAGCTCAGCCATGGCCAAGGCCGAAAGGACCAGGAGGCAGGCAGTACAGGAGCAGGCAGGGAGGTGGAAACAACAACAGGGCAATTGGGAAGAGAAGCCAATCCCAGCTGGCACTCAGAACAAGCAGGAGCTGGGAAGGGTGGCAGCAGGCAGTGAGGACTGAATAGCCTCCACAGAACAAATCCTAGAAGGCAGCCAGAGAAGGACCCCTGCCAGGGCTGGGGACAAGAACAGCACAACAGTACACCTCCAGAGTGGAAACAAAAGTGCCAATCAGCAGGAAGCCAAGCCCACGGAGACACAAAAAGCGGAGCAAACACAGAGGGCACAAGGATCCAGAAGAAACACAGCCAGTGGGTTAGCCACTGAGGAAGCAGTCAGGTAGGCTGCCCTGCAGCCGGTGCAAAGCAAACTGCCTCACCGCCACTGGATGGAAGGAGTAGCTACAGCCTCCTGAATGGAGCAGGAGGAGGAGGAGAAGCAGGGACACTCCAGGCAGCAGCTGCGCAGCAAGGTAAGGAATACAGGGAGGGCAGACAGGAAGCAGGTGGCCGTGTGGCCATTGTAAGTAAAAAACAGGCATTGGAAGGATTCTTGGAGCATGAAAGTTTATGAAGCACTCAGTTGGAGGGTGTGGCCAGCATCACCTGCTTCCCCACAGAACCCCAGTCTTTTAACCTTCCCTTTGTAAAGTGGTCTCACCCACATTCTTAGAGCATGAGAACAGCAAAGTGAAGGTGAGCAGTTATGATATCCTAAGAATGTGAGACCACTCTTAGAATCATGAGTGGTCTCCTAGGACATATTGATACATTGTTGATCATGGGCAATCAATAAACTTGTTATAAACGTAAAAATGCTACCCCTAAATGAGCCAGTTTCCAGACAACTGTGTGTGAGGCACTCTTTACAGATTATGAGTGTCTCGTGCATGGGAAAAGAGCATTTCGACTGGTTGAATGTGCTCCCTCAAGCAATAGTCACCATACTTGTAATGGTGGTGCTTCCTTTAATATGTTACAGACTGGTTTACCTCTTCTATTAATTAGTTCTGTGTTCTAGCCATTCAGTAAATATTTCACTGCCCCTTGCAATATTGTGTTTCCACAATATGTTATTAAATTAACCTTCCTCTATCTTAAACTACTTCTGCCAACTCACACAGCTTCAGCCTGATCTGCCAAAATTAGACTTCCAGAAATGCTGCGTATTTTGTGCTCAGTCCATTGCCATTTTAGGTGCTTACTACTGTACTTTTTATATGCTTAGTTCTCTAAATTGGTGACTTACTTAACGTTGACAATTACTGTACCCTGCTGTGATATTATGCTATCACTTGTTAGGTCTTCAGTGATTTTACCCTGCTTATCATTTCATTCATTTAGCTAAAAGTATACATGCTCTTCACTCTCCCATCTTGTGTACTTAAACCTTACCAAGAACACTCCTGTTTTTTCCTGCACTTTCACTTATTATGACTACTCACTCTCCGAGACTTGGTTTCATATGCCTCCTGGCTCATTCACTTGATTGTCTCCCTGCTCACTCATACAATTCCTTCCCCTTCTCGTCCCTGCCCCACTGTCCTCCAGCCAACTACTGTATGTGTCAGTACACTGTCATCATCCACAGGACTTTAAAACCACCCCACACTGTTGCTCTGTTGGACCTTCTTACTACAACATCTCCTTAAGTAATCCTTGGTATTCAGAGCTATGTGCAATGGACTGTATAATTCCCTTCCTCCACGACTATTAATTAGAAGGTATGCAGTCTTCTGGCTGGAGCACAAGTTTGGAAACAGGAGACCCAGGTTCAAATCCCACCACAGCCACTAACTATATGACCCTGAGCAACTCACTTAAAGGAAAAGTCCCCTCAACCTTTTTCCAGTTTGCCAGTGTAGTGTGTAGGCATGAACAATGATTCCCTCTCTTGTGTACCCCTAATTTCATCCTAATTTAAATTTAATTAAGTTTCTTCACTCTGTTCTGCCCTGGTGTGAAAACCTGTTTGACGCCATTGCAAAGGACGTGACCCCACTCACATAAGGAAACATGGGAGTTGCTCATATGTATTTGCATATCAGAGAGACTGGGAGTAAGCAAATAGCTCCTACACATAGGAATTTATTAGCTGAATAACAAAAATTCACAAGCACCAGCATCCATCCAACTGCATTTTTCAAACTCAGACACACTTTAAACAACAGAAAGCGTTAGGGAACTTACCTTGAAAAGTTTGATGGTCAGCACAAGACAAGAATGCAGGGACTTTAGAACATATACAACAGAACTGACTGACAATAGCACTTCTACTAACTTGTGCATGTATGCATCAACTCCCATGATGCCTTGCATAAGTGGGGGTTTATGATCTTTGCAGTGTCGTCAAAAAGGTTTTCACACCAGGGCAGAACAGAGTGAAGCAACTTCATTTAACTATAAATTAGGATGAAATTAGGGGTGTGTAAGAGAGAAAATCTTTGTTCATGGATACAGTCTACACAGGTATACAGAAAACAGGTTGAGGGGAATTTCCCTTTAACTTCATAATGCTTCAGTTCCCAACTGTAACAAACTCTGGTAAGAGCCAAAAATGGCTGCTAATGCATTAAACTGATAACAGATACAGAATTAAAAGTTTGGGTTTGATTTTTTGGTTTTACAGTGCTTCTTCTCCCATCTGATGGTAGCAGATATACTCTGTCCACAGGTATGAACACTGTCAGTCCAGCTGGCCCCACTGTCCTTCCCGGGCTCCAAGCCACCCCAGCTGCCTATACCGCCTAAGGCAGGGGCCCCAGAGTTAGGGCTGTCCGTCCCCTACCCCAAGGCAATCCACTATGTGCACTAGGATCCACTGCCAGCTGGCACTAGGACCCAGAGGAGTCTGCAGAGGCCATGCTGTCATTTGGATGCCAAGGGGGTTTTACCCCCGTTCTCTCCCTGGTTCCTTTCACCTCACTAGTCGTGGAGGTGGCCTCTGAGGTATGCAGCAATGTCCTGCGGAGGGAGCAAGCTCCCTCGGCCCTTCCCAGGGGTTGCTGCAGCACCACTGCCCAACACCTTCCCTCTTCCTTAAGAGTGGATCTTATTTTTAGGAAGGCTCTTGCAGCAGGGCACATTGGTAGGACTAAGCCACCAGGTGCTAGGACCACATGGAAAACTTCTAACTAGCAGTCTATCATGGAGGACTGCCCACCGCTGACGTCAGTCAGCAGATGTCAGCCTAGCCTATACAGGTGGGCAGTCCTCCCACGCCTTCCCCAGTTCTTTTTCCGCCATCAACCAGTGCTCATCAGACCTTAGCAGACACCACAGCTACAGTCAACCGCTATTTTCCAGGCTTACCAAGCTTTTTTATTCTTCATTTCTTTCAGTGTAAAACATCACATTTTTGGTGTTCTTTTAAATTAATTTGTCTTCTACACCAGCCTCATCTTCTGACCGCTCCTCAAAGTGTGCCTGCGGCAAACAGATCCTTAAAACAAAACGGCCATTCTGCACGTCTTCCCTGCCTAGGCCCCAGCCACGACACCGAAGCCTGCCAGTTTTGCCAGAAATTCAACCAGGCCACTTGGAGGCATCATTTAAAACACTGGAGAGCCATCTTTTGAAGCAGAAGTTGTTTGCAATGGAGAAGGAGCTGCAGGCCAGGAGCTTTTCAGCCTCGCTGGTGCAGTCCTCCGGGGCCCCTCTTCATCTTCTCACAAGGAGAAGTCCAGGAAGCATAAGCACCAGGATAAACACCGGGAGCAGTCAGTTTCCCAATCACAGTCACCCCACAAACTTTCGACCACAACTGGGTCAGCCCCGCGTGTTTGACTCCTCCAGCCCCAACAGAATCTCATTTCCTCCAGGCTTCTGGTGGCTCCCCCGCTTGCCCTTATTTCTATTTCAGGTGGTGGCTCTTCGGGGCAAGGGACTTCATCTCCTGCTCCCCAGCCCTTGATGCTAAGTCCACATCCTCCAGGGGCTCTCAGTCACGCGGTTTGACCGGTGTTGGTCTCTCTCAGGCATTGGCTCTACAAGTGTCAACCCTTCCCCCCAGCCACAGCAATGCCTTCGTTGGCTCCCATCACTGGGACCAACGTCAGTCCTGCCAGGCAACGCCCACTGCCGGTGATCGCCGCATCTTCCTCGCCAGCATTGCCTCTGCCTTTAACTTAGGGGTCTCCAACTCCTCAGGTGCCTACTTCCCCAGCTGGGCCGGCGCCGGTGGATCCTTTGCCCAGGTGCTCCAGGCCGTCACCTGCTGTGCCGCTGCCAGTGCTGGCATGACCCCAGCCTTTGGGCCCAACTCCGTGATCACCCCTGCCGCAACCTATGCAGCAGCCAATGCCTGCTGGCCCATTGCCAGATTCCCACCTGGCGCCAGGTGTACCTATGCCGGGGTACCCTTCACCAGCTCCTTAGCCAACATACCCTTCACTGGCACCTTCGTTTCCTTTCCTGCCAGTGTATAATATAGCACCTCAGGTGGATCATAATGCTCTTTTTCGGTGTGGTGATCCTTTATGCAAAATCAGACCCCTGCCCTTCAGGGCCTGCCTCCGGTGTCCCCTACTGCCCTCCACCAGATCCCCAACCCCATTATTCAGATATGGCTGGTCCAAGCTATCCCCACACGTTGGGGTCTTCTTGGGCTCGACCTGACATTGGTTCAGGTTCTCAGAGGGATGACTGCCGGGCCCCAGCATTGGTCCCAGATAGTGACACTACTGAGGATGCCTCCGATTTTTGGGGATCTTCCTCCTCCTCCTCTCCTGGTGAGTCTTCAGAGGGGGATGACCAGGCCAAAGAGGTGCTCAAGTCCCCCAGCCCTGGCGATCCATTCTTTATGGATGTTATGTTCCACATCCAGTCCATCATGGGCTGGGAGACAGAGAAGCAAGACAAAGAGAGACGCCACTTGTCCATCAACCTCTGGCAGCAGGATGCCCTCCTGGTGGTGGTGCCCCCTTTGATTGACTCCTATGAGGATGTCACTAAGGCAGCCTGGAACCACACTTCTACCACCCCTCCTCTACGTAAAAAGACTGACTGCTGCCGGCCTGGTGGCGATGAGGGCTGAGGAGCTGGATGCCTAACCTTGTGCTATGCTGGTGACCCGTGTTCGGGAATGAGAACGGGCCACCGAGGGATGGCAGGGAAGGAGAAGGATCGCGCATCCGAGAGACACTGCTCTCCTTCTCCAGGGAGGCGGGGCGACCAGCAGTCGGTGCTCAACTGGCCCCTAGTGGTGGCTGGGGGACAGCACACTGATGCTCGGAAAAGGGAGGAGAGGAGGCAGACTCTTAGAGGAGCACGTGAGGATGCGTGCACGCTCTCTCCATAGGGCATCATTGCACACCTCGTCTCATAAGGGGAGAAAAATGGAAGAAAAAGAGTCCTGGACATGGCAAGATGAAAGCCAACCTCCACAGGCCCTGCTCCTGTGAATTGCAGTAACCTCCGCACTGGTTCCATTTTGGCGGGTTGAGGGATCCCCACCGCCCCACCATGGGGGGCAAGCTGTGGAGGAAGTGGAAGGTAAGCTGCAAGCGGGGGACGGGGCTGGGAGATCAGGCATGATGGTGTGCCACTCGGGAGGAGGATAAAGAAATAAACTGTAAAAAAAAAAGACTGACTGCCTTTACCATGCCCCGACTGGCAAACCTTTTCTGGGGAGCCACCCTAAGGTGGATTTGGTAGTAATTAATGTGGCGCATGACCGTACTAAGAAGACCAAGCACCTTAGTACCCTCCCACCAGACTGGGAGTCCAGGCAGCTGGATCACCTTGGCAAACAGGTTTTTGCCTCTACTACTCTGGCTATTCGGACCATAAATTATGTGGCCCACATGGTCCAATACCAGAATGTCCTTTGGGACCAAGCCAGAGACCTGGTATAGACCTTATCAGAGGATCCCAGTAAGACGCAGCTCAACCAACTCATGAAGTCAGGCTCGGACATTGGCATTCATGTTCTTCGAGCTGCCTATAATGCTGTGGATGCCTCCGTGCATGAGGCAGCTGCTGGGGTAAGTCTCCGGCACCATTCTTGGCTTCGGGTATTCGGCTTTGCCGCAGATGTGCAGGCTAACATCATGGATGCCCCTTCCAGAGATCCATCCATTTTAGGGGAGATGTCCAGGACATCACTTCTACACTGCAGAAGTCAGGGTGGGCCCTCAAGTCAGTCCATTCGCTCTATCACACCCAGCCTAGGGCAAGTCAATGTCAATCCTTTCACAGGTCCTCCCGCAAGCAACATCGGAACAAGCCTGCCAAGGATCAGTACAAGCGTAAGGCCACAGTGGCCCCCACTGCTGCTGCCACCAGAACCTGCAAGGCTCCTGCAGCCCCTGCCTGTGCCCGCCTCACCTCCTGACTCCTTAGCCGACCCCTCGGGCCGAGCATCAGTTGGGGGTCAGTTCTCCCTCCATCCCTCTACCTAGAGGGGTGGCAGAGGGTAATCACAGACAATTGGGTACTCCAGATCATATCACATGGTCACACTTTGGAGTTTCTGGACTGGCCACCCGAAAATCCACTGGTCCATTCCGCATACCCCTTCCCCCTGCACACCTGTCTCTGGTTTGAGAGGAAATTCAGGCTCTTCTTCAAAAAAGAGCCACAGAGCCCTTTCCCTCAGGCTCAGTGGGGAAGAGGGTTTTACTTCCAATTCTTCCTCGTCCCCAAAAAGACCGGGGATCTCCGGACCATCCTCGGCCACTCCAGGTCACGGGCTCGCGACTGAAAGCTTCTAACCTCAGCGGTCTTAGATCTCTTCGACAGGTGGAGCCATCCAGAGTTGGACTTCTTTGCATCACTGCTCAATGCAAAACTGACTTTTTTGCTCACTTGATCCCAAGCCTGGAGTTTTCTGGCAAGATGCATTGTCCCTCTCCTGGAAGGGGAAATTTCTGTACACCTTTCCTCCCTTCCCGCTCTTGCAGAGAGTTCTGCTCAAGGTCCAGATGAAAGGGGCAGAGATGATTCTCCTAGCCCCAATATAGCCGTGTCAGATTTGGTTCCCCTTTCTGCAACAGCTGACAGTGGAACCTCCGGTGCCTCTTCCCCATGCACCGGCTTGCTCTCCCAGGTCCAGAGTGTCACTCGCCCCTGGCCCCCAAAACTTCGGGCAGCCCGGTAGGACCTCCTGTTTGCAGAGAGGATCCCCCTATTATGGAACTTGTGAGGAATAAGAGTTTCAGGAAGATATACCACCAAACCTACCTTTTCCCAGTGGAAGGGTGGATTCTGTAGTTTCAAGTTCCCTTGACTCTGTATTACTTTCAATATTTGAATCACACCACAGCCACTGGCTATGTCTTGCCTAGGTAGTTTTATACGATAGCCGAGCGGTTCTATCTTTTTAGCACACAATCTTTTCAAAACCCTTCTGTTTAAAATGTTAACCACAACTAGACCCCAGGCAGAGTTGATAAGAAAATCATAAAAGTTTATTTAACAAAAAAGCGATACAGAAAAGTCTACAGTTTGGAAGAACTTTGAAATGCAGACAATAACAAAAGTAAAACTGGATGGTTCACGGAAAACACTAGATACTGTATTCTAAACTATACCTTGTTTTGATGTTAAAGTTCAGACAAGATTGCAAATGCCCTTGTAGAGATGACAGTTCATTAGGCAATATAATTTGTAGCAAGTCATTGATCCAAGTCTCTGGATGTCCTTTTAAATGGCTTCAGGTTCTGACCTTGTTGAAAAGTCTTGGTTTCCACAATTCTGACTTAAAATCAGAATTTTCTGTTCAGTATGTGAAAAGTCTAATTCCTACACACTCAGGCCTGGTTTTAGAGATTTTCCAGGCCTAAACATATACTTTCTGGTGTAAAAGTTTATGCCAGTTAAACAGACTATCTGTCTTCCAACTACTGTTTTTCAACTGCTCTGCATTCAAAGTGCACATTTGATTATATATTTGAGGGTCATTTTAGGACACACCCACCTTATTTTTTCCTCTGGGGTGGGGTTAATGATTCCAGGACAATACAGATATTAGAGTGCAACAGTTTACCTTTCCCTGTAGGTGTCTCTGTGGTTCCATGTCAATCCCAGTGACATCTGGTCCATGCATTTGGCTTAACCCCTGACCCCTTGGTCATCCCCCTGACCTCTTCCTGTCATGGAAAGCTAAATACCCAGTTTTCTCTAAGAGTTATGATTTCCTGGCTCAATAAAACTGTCTCCCTTATCTGGATATGTACCAGATTCACCCTAGCCATTAGACAATTAAGGCTATTTTTCACAATTTTATTCCTAAGGTCTTTTAAAGAGACAGTGTCTTAATTCTAAAGTACATTACAGCACATACAATATGAACCCACATAAATGGATATCGGTCTATCATGAGACACAGGGCAAACTAGTCCATCCAGACCTCAAGTCCCTGCATCTCCATGTGTGGCTCCTGCCAATCTAGCTATTGCCCGATTTGGGGTATCCTCTAGGGTCACAGATATTCTGGTGGCTGCCAGAAGACCCTCCACCAGGGCCACTTATTCTATGAAATGGGAGCGCTTCTCCATTTGGGCCGCTGCCCACCATTTGGATCATTTCACCTACCCGACGAATCAGGTGTTGGAGTACTTTCTATTCCTTTCAGATTCAGGCCTGGGTTACTTCTCCCTTAAGGTGCACCTTTCTGCCATCTCTGCACACCATGCACATACTAAGGGCAAAACTGTCGCCCAGTATGAGGTGTCCCGCACATTCCTGCGGGGCATTTTGCATCTGAAATCCCCCATTCTGGACTGGCTACCCAAAAATCCACCAGTCCACTCCACATCCCCCCCCTCCACACACACACACCTGTCTCTGGTTTGAGAGGAAATTCAGGCTCTTCTTCAAAAAAAACAGCCATAGAGCCCATCCCTCAGGCTCAGTGGGGAAGAGGGTTTTACTTCCAATTCTTCATCGTCCCCAAAAAGACCGGGGATCTCCGGACCATCCTCGGCCACTCCAGGTCAAGGATTTCTCAACTTGAAAGCTTCTAATCTCAGTGGTCTTAGATCTCTTTGACAGGTGGAGCCATACAGAGTTGGACTTCTTTGCATCACTGCTCAATGCAAAACTGACACTTTTTTGCTCACTTGATCCCAGGCCTGGAGTTTTCTGGCAAGATGCATTGTCCCTCTCCTGGAAGAGGAATTGTCTGTACACTTTTCCTCCCTTCCTGCTCTTGCAGAGGGTTCTGCTCAAGGTCCAGATGAAAGGGGCAGATATGATTCTCCTAGCCCCCAAATGGCTACATCAGATTTGGTTCCCCTTGCTGCAACAGCTGACAGTGGAACCTCCGGTGCCTCTACTCCTGTGCACCGGCTTGCTCTAACAGGACCAGGGTGTCATGTGCCCCTGGCCCCCAAAACTTCAGGCAGCCCGGTAGGACCTCCTGTTTGCATAGAGGATCCCCTTATTCTGGAACTTGTGAGCAGGAGTAAGGGTTTCAGGAAGATATACCACCAAACCTACCTTTTCCCAGTGGGAGGGTGGATTCTGTAGTTTTGAGTTCCCTTGACTCTGCATTACTTTCAGCATTTGAATCCCACCACCGCACTGGCTTTGTCTTGCCTAGGTCATTTTATACGAGAGCTGGAGTGGTTCTATCTTTTAGGTACACAATCTTTTCAAAACCCTTCTGTTTAAAATGTTAACCACAACCATACACCCAGGCAGAGTTGATAAGAAAATCATAAAAGTTTACTTAACTTAAAGTGATGCAGAAAAGTCTACAGTTTGGAAGAACTTTGAAATGTAGACAATAACAAAAGTAAAACTGGATGGTTCACGGAAAACACTTGATACTGTATTCTAAACCATACCTTGTTTTGATGTTAAGTTCAGAAAATATTTCAAATGTCCTTGTAGAGATGACAGTTCATTAGGCAATAGAATTTGTAGCAAGTCCTTGATCCAAGTCTCTGGATGTCCTTTTAAAAGGCTCCATGTGCTGTCCTTGTTGAAAAGTCCTGGTTTCCAAAATTCTGACTTAAAATCAGAATTTTCTGTTCAGTATGTGAAGAGTCTAATTCCCACACACTCAGGTCTGGTTTTAGAGATTTTCCAGGCCTATACATATACTTTCTGGTGTAAAGTATATGCCAGTTAAACAGACTGTCTTCCAACTACTGTTTTCAACTGCTCTGCATTCAAAGTGTGCATCTGATTATATACTTTAGGGTCATTTTAGGACACACCCACCTTATTTTTTCCTCTGGGGCGGGGTTAATGATTCCAGGACAATACAGATATTAGGGTGCAACAGTCTACCTTTCCCTTTAGGCGTCTCTGTGGTTCCATGTCAATCCCAGTGGCATCTGGTCCATGCATTTGGCTTAACCTCTGACTCCTAGGTCATCCCACTGATCGCTTCCTGTCATGGAAAGCTAAATACCCAGTTTTCTCTAAGAGTTATGATTTCCTGGCTTAATAAAACTGTCTCCCTTATCTAGATATGTACCAGATTCACTTAAGCCATAGACAATTAAGGCTATTTTTCACAATTTTATTCCTAAGGCCTTTTAAAGAGACAGTGTCTTACTTCTACAGTACATTACAGCAAATACAATATGAACCCACATAAATGGATATCAACCTATCTGACACAGAGGCAAACTAGTCCATCCAGACCTCAAGTCCCTGCATCTCCATGCATGGCTCCTGCCAATCCAGCTATTGCCCGATTTAGGGTATCCTCTAGGTTGCTGATGTCCTGGTAGCAGCCAGGAAGCCCTCCACCAGGGCCACTTATTCTATGAAATGGAAGCGCTTCTCCATTTGGGCCGCTGCCCACCATTTGGATCCTTTCACCTACCCGGCGAATCAGGTGTTGGAGTACTTTCTATTCCTTTCAGATTCAGGCCTGGGTTACTTCTCCCTTAAGGTGCACCTTTCTGCCATCTCTGCACACCATGCACCTACTGGGGGAAAAACTGTGGCCCAGCTTGAGGTGTCCCTCAAATTCCTTTGGGGCATTTTGCATCTGAAATCCCCCATTCAGGACCCAGTCCCTCCATGGGACCTCAACTTTATGTTGGGGAAACTCATTTTACCTCCCTTTGAACTGCCCGTGAATTGCTAGCTATGCTTTCTGTTGTGACGCTCCTTTAGTTGCTTTACTTCTGCTCAAAAGTTTCGAGGTTGCAGGCTCTTATATGTAAGAAGCTTTATTTGTTTTTCACAAATATAGGGTGTTTTGTGTACTAAGCCTAAGTTTTTGTCTAAGGTGATGTCTGAGTTTACTTAAATCAACCACCGCCAGTTTATTTTCCTGAGTATTCTTATCAGAGGTACCTGCTCTATACCTTTGATGTTCACAGAATGTTGTGGTACTATAGTCTTTTAGAAAACTGATCAGTTGTTTGTTTCTTTTGCCCCAAAGAGAGAGGATGCTCCTGTTTCCAAACAATGTTTGTCAAAGTGGTTAGCAAATTGCTACCACAAGTACAATGAACCCCCTTGTAGGGGAGGTTAAAGGCCATTCCACCATGTGTATGGCTGCCTCCACAGCTTGTTTTAGAAATGTGTCTGCTGAGGACACCTGTGCAGCTGCCACCAGGAGTTCTGTCCACACTTTCACTGAGCATTATAGTCTGGACTTCACCTCTAGGGACAGGGTCAATTTTGGCCTGGCAGTCCTTCACAGCCTTCTCTCCCGAGCTCTTGGCTAATGATCTGTCCTCCTCCCGGTGGGGTTATCCTGGTGATACCTGGTACTGCTTGGAACTCAGTTCTACTAGTATGGCCTTCTGCAAGAGCCTTCCTTGAAGTAAGATAATACAGACACGTTAGAACTTACCATAACAGTATATCTTCAAGAGAAGCTCTTGCTGCAGGCCCTGCTTTTCCTCCCTCTTTCCCCGCTGCTCTTTGTATTTACATTGATTCTGCCTTTCTCTTTGCTCTGGAACTCTCCACGATTCTCCTTCAGCTGCCCGTATGGGGTCTCTGTGGAAGAATTGAGGTAGGGTAGGGGACCACCCACCTATATAGGCTAGGCTGAAATTAGCTGACTGACATCAGAGGTGGCAGTCCTCCGTGGATAAGACTGCTAGCTAGAAGCTTTCCCGTGTCATCCTAGCACCTGGCAGCTTAGTCCTACCAGTGTGGCCTGCTGCAAGAGCTTCTCTCAAAGATCTTCTGTTACGGTAAGTTCTTATGTAACTGTACTTTTCGCTGGAACATCTTTAGCAAAACTCCTCCCACCACCTCGTGAGGATTTCTCTTGCTTCACCCGAGATATCAAACCTTCACATGCTGGAAGTGTGATCCGTGCCACTTGCCAGGCAGGCTGGATGAGTAGCTTGGTTATGAACCATACAATCTCCCTAGACCTATGGGTACAGATGAGTTACTTATTCTTCCAGGGCGTGGATCACTTATCCACACATTGGCAGACTCCCAGAGTTCTCCGAGGAGGAGGTGGCAAGGTCCCCTATTTGGTAAACAGAGACTGGAAAACCAGGGTCCCAAATGCAGCATCCTGGCAAGACTCAAGGTTGATGTTGTAATGGGAGATGAAGGTGTGTGCTGACTTCAGGTAGCAGCACTGCAAATTTCCTGGATGGGGATGTTCCTTAAAGCAGCCGCCAAGGCAATGGTATGTCTGGTGGAATGAGCCCTGAGCCCCACAGGTGGCTCCTCAACAGCTACCCTATAAAGGAGGTCTATGCAGGACATAATTCAACTGCCAATAGTCTCTTAGTTGCCAATCTTCTAAGTGGTGGCTTCAGCATAATGTGAGGAAGATGGATAAACTTTACCTAAACTCTAGCCAGACTAACATATTAGAAGAGTGCTTGCCAGAGGTCCAAAAGTATAGAGCCTGCAGTCGACCTCTGAAGCTGGATCTGTGAAGAATGGAGGTTCATCACCTGGTTAAGGTGGAACTCTGAGACAACCTTCAGGAGGAACGTGGGTATGGCGAAGGATGACTGCCCTGTGGAAGACTAGGTACAGGCTCCCCATCGAGAATGCTTAGGTCACTGATCCATCTGGCTGACTTGATAGCCACCAGGAAGGCCATCTTCCACAACAGGTGAGACAGTCTGCATCTGTGAATAGGCTCAAAAGGCTTGCTCATGAACATAGCCAGAACCAGCAACAAGTCCCAAAGGTGGTGGAGTTCATGCACTAGTAGGAAAAAGTGGTCAAGGTCTTTAAAAAAAAAATGCCGAACGACCTTTTCCTGCGCCACTGTTGGCACATCAGCCCACACCTGGTATGCAGAGATGGCTGCCAGGTGCACCTTAAGGGTCATCCATTGCTGTTCCAGCTGGGACTGGGGCCAGAGGTGCTCCAATACACAAGCCACAGGGCAGGCAAGGGGATCATGCTCCTTGGCCGGATACCAAATGGAAAACCGTTTCCATTTAAAGGCATAGTACCAATGAGTCAACTCTTTTTGGGAGGCCTCCACAAAGTGGAGCACATTCTTTGGAAGACCAAAGCCTGGAACTCTGTCTGCTCAGGAACCAGGCTGTGGGTTGCAGGGAGTGAAGGTCCGGGTGCAGGATCTTCACCTGTTGTTGGTTCAGCAAATAAAGGAGAAGAGGCAATTGCCATGGGGGTCTGCTGCTGAGGCTGAGGAGATCCAGGTACCAGAATTAGTGAGACCAGTCTGGAGCTATCAGAATCGCTTGCACCTTGTCCTTTTGAACCTTTGCCACCACTTTGTAGATCAGGCAAAAGAGAGGAAAGGCATACAAGAGGCCTGGGGTTCAGGGCCTTGTGAAAGCATCCCCACCAGTGCATTGGACTGTAGGGGGTGTGCACAGATCAGCCTCAGTTAGATGCTCTCCCAGGAGGCAAACATGAGAGGGGTGCCCCACAGGAGAACAGGTGGCTCACCACCTTCTGATGCGAGGGACCACTCATGCAATACCTCGCCCACATGGCTGAGGCGTCTGCTAGCTGATTGTTGGCTCCTGCAACATGAATCAACAGAAAACCTGCTCCCAGGTTGTGCATGAGGGTCCAACTGCAGACCAGTCAGCCTCACCTCGGTAGTAGGGAAGATCATGACATAAAGGAATTCTGGAGGTCAGGGGTAAGGGGCAACAGACTTCTAGGAAGAGGACAAGGAGCATCAACAGGGATGTCTCCCAGTACAGCAGAATCCAGTACTCGAGGAATCCTTCAACCTCGACCTGGGGGCTGATGTTGAGAATACACAGGCAGAGGTGCCGTATACAAAACAGGCACCGGGTTTACCTGCATGATCTCTATTGGAGGCTGATCCCGAGTGATAACGGCTGAGAATACTGACCTCATCACATCTTCCTGAGCAAGGACTGGGAGAACAGGGTCTTGGAGATCAAAACATCATCAACCCCGTCTGATAACAGGTCAATAGGGTCGACCACCTGCTCATCCAGTGACTAGGTTGCAAACCCCGACAGGGTTACTGTGGAGTTAGCAACCCGCCCCTCCACCAATCGAGGCTTAGCCAAAGCTGAGCACTCCAGAGTCTTCAAGCATTCTGGGGAGTCGAGGGAGTGGGGGGAGTGTGATCTCTCCCAGTTCCATGACCGACTGTGGTGTTTCTTGTTCTTATGCTTCCAGCCATGGTCGGCAGGGCCCTTCCAGCAGGTCTGGAGGGCCTGACACATGTCACAAAACTCCTCAGTGAAGGATGCTCCAATGCTGGCCCCAGCCTGGAGCAGTGCCGAAGCCAACAAGGTGTCCGCTGTTGCCTTTGTTGCTGCCTCTTCCATAACTACAAGTTGGGCCGCTGACCATACTGCAGTGGAGGCTGTCTTGTGACCACTCTTAGGCCACAATTTTGGGTCTTGGTCAGCTAACTGACCACAGAGAAGGTGAACCTTATGGTCTTCAAACGATGATGGAAGCATCATCTGGCAAAAGCCAGAACCCGCAACATCGTGTGCTGTCCTAAGGCAGTAGAGGCACAATACATGTGGATCTGTGATATGCTGGCACGAGACGCACTGCTTGAAGCCAGGAATGGGCTTCACTTCTTGGTGCTGCATTTTGCAGTCAAGCAACAAGAGCAGTACCAAGGAATATACTCAGAGTTAGAGAAATTTCAACAAAATTGCCAACAATGCGCCTAATAAGCCCTACAATGTGCGGAGCTGTGATGGAGAAGACCAAACTCTTCCAAGTGGTAAGGAAGATCTGATGTCATGAAACATCACATCTTATTTAACGAACTGTCAATCTGTACATAAATGTACCATATCCATGCCCTAGACATGTCATTACAGTGAAGTCCTGCTTTTTACAATGGATTTTTCCAGGAAAATCTGAAATGAAATACAGTATCTCCTCCCAAAGGGGTCCTGCTGTAGTGGGGTCCTGTTTTGATTTATTTTGTAATATATTTACCCATGATAAGTCAGCTGAGAGTTAATATAACTTTTTCAATGGGGTCTCGCTTTACAATTTATTTTCCCAGAACAGATCAGTTGAGATGCAATATGACCTCCCCTATTGATTTATACTCCTGTTGCTGCAGCCCCTACCTCAGGAAGGAACCCTCAGCCCCGTCATCCACCATCCGGCACTGACCCAAACCCCCACAGCTTACCCCCCTGGTGGGGCTTCCCAATCCCAACCAGAGACTGGATCCAGGGTGGCCAGCGCTGTGGCTAGCAGGGTACGGGGCCTGCGAGGCGCCCTCCGTCAAATGCTGCAGCAACTATTTTCTCCTCTGATTTCTCCAATGTTTCCCTTGCAGAGATGAGGCGTGCAATGATGCCCACGAAGAGAGTGCGCCCACATCTGCACATACTACTCCAAGCATCTGCCCCATCTCTGCCCCCTTATGCAGTGTCTACCGACCACTGGTAACACCCCCCCATCCCCGGAGAAGAGGAGCAGTCCCTCGGGTACTCGATCCTTCTCTTCTTCTACTGCCCTGGTAGCCTGTGCTCATTTCCAAACACGGTTCGCAGGCATAGCACAAGGTAAGGCATACAGCGCTCAGCCCTCAGCACCACCGCCAGCCTGCCAATGTCCTTTTAAGTGGGGGTTCTACTGCAGTGGGGTTATGCTTTTACTCATTTTTATAATACACATTTACCTGAGACAGGCCTGCTGAGAGTCAAAAATCTCATTTTCAATAGGGTCCCGCTTTTACAATTTATTTTCCCAAAACAGACCAGCTGAGATGCAATGTCTGTTTTTCAGTGGGGTCCTGCAGTTTTACAATGTATTTATTCAGGATAGCCCAGCTGGAAGGCAATATCTCATTTTCAGTGTGGTCCCGCTTTTACAATGTTCCTTGCTTTCTGGCGAATTTCCCACAGTTCCTATCTATTTCCCTCTGTTCCTTCTTATTCTAGGGAAGTATCTCTAGTTCCAGTTATAGCAAGTTTTATTTGTAGCAATAAAGACACTCAACCCAAAAGGTATATCCTTCTGTAATTCTTTACTTGAGCTAAAAGGCTCCGCATTTCAGTGCATATTATAATGGCTCCTTTAGTTGTGTGCACTAATCCAAATATATCCAGTGATGCACCACTCAATAATTCCATTTACATTTTCTTAACATTTCAAGACAATCCCGTCCCTTCATCAGAATTTTATGGTGCTAAAAGGTAAACAGACAAAAGTATTCTGTAACTAAATTCTTTATCAAAATAGGCAAAATATGAAACTCATATCAACCCAATCTTTTTTATTACATTGTTTATTGTTAGTGGGCAGGGGGAACAAACCTTGTTTTAATCCTTCTATCATTTTACTTTTTGGCCTCCTTCCTGTGGTTCAAAACACTATCCACTTTATTTTGGCAGCCTGGGGGGAATATTAATTCACTGACCTACGCAGCCAGTATAGTGTTATGCTTGTGCAATTGTGTTAGTTTGGTTTTGGCCGTTTGCACTCTCTATTCCAGAGGAATTACCACCCTGTAGGGGTACGAAGGCAAGGAACTCTTGGAGAGGTTCCACCCTAGAGGTGCCCAGGATAGATTCCGTGGCTAAAGGTACCCTTAGGAATCCCAAAAGAAATATAGTATCATCCCAAAAAGGAGGCAACACGAAGCATATGACCAAGCAACAACTGTGACATAGGAGCAGTAACTGTAACTTAGCAGTAGAAAAGCATAGGCAGTTGATAATGCAATGAGATGCTCAGTTGGATAATGTAATGACTGCCCAGGTTTACGTGTACGATACTGATGGTTTGCCTTGAGATGAGGGGATCCTTTAAGAGAGAGGAATGGCAAAACATCCTTCACCTCCACCCAACAACGGAACCTATCTAAAGAAACTAGGAAACAACTATGCTAACTAAGTGTTATGACCTGAGGTAACAGAGGAGAGAAAAAACCCTATGAGGAGGAAATCACGGGGATCCAAGGCCTAGTCGGCTTCCCTCCAGGCTTAGTATGTTTATTTAGTGATGGCTCTGCAGCTGCAATATGGAAAACCAATTAAAGGGAGGTAGAAAATATTCCAATTTGGAGGAAGGCTCTCACTCAAACCCTCTAGCGGGGACGCTGTGGAAGATTGGGAGAAAACTCTGCAACAATACGTGCATCCAGGGCACAGGAGGAGAGCAACAACTGCTGAGGCACTCACCTGGCCTAACCGCCCTAAATCAAACCAGGTGAACCAGAGGCAGTTGTAGGGAGAATGCGGTGAAGGTGCCTCGCTAGGGAAACCACTAAAGTCAATGGCCAACCATTATAGTGGAACACTAGAGCCAAAGGAGGTAATTTTTCCACCCTTCACTGCTAGTCTTAAATTCTACACCAGGAGCTGCTGTCACGTAGCAGGCAGCTAAATAAGCCGGCGAGAACATTACCAGCTATGGGCCATGTGAGAAGGATCCCACCCCAAGCTGGGCACGCTCGAGATGCAGACTAAATGCAGAGCGAGATAGTCGGCTGCAGGAACCCTGCCCCAGAATACAATGGTTGGCATGCTCCAGAAATTGATTGAGAGCTGAAAAGCTGGTGAGCTGAATGAGCACGGCGTGCTGAGATCGTAATGACCATTGAGTGCTGAGACCTTGCAAGGTCGAATACAGATTGAGTGCAGCAGAATCCCAGAGGCTGAAGCCAAAAGATGGCAGTAGGCATGAAGCAATGGTTTGCGTAAGCAAGGAGCAACGGTTGCGTAGGCAAGTGTGGACATGCAAGCAGGTCAGTAAGTAGTAGGGATAGGTGGACCTACACGGAGGTCTGCAAAACATACTGTATAGCATTAACAGCACTGAATTGGGGGCAAGCCAGCCAGAGCACTTCAAAGCCAAATCAAGGTGACAAACTCTGAGGATTTCCGGCGGCGACAGGATTTAGAACAGAATTAATTAGCCACATAGGCCACGAGCCCCCAAACACCTCCCAGTCCCTCACGTAGGACAGACAAGAAAATGATGGAAGGGCCGAGAACCATATGCAGATATAAAGATAATTTAATAGCCTCAGCAGGAGATTTAGCTAACCTCAGAGTAAAACAATGTACAATAGCATGGAGTAAACAAAGCAGTAGCAGGAAGCAATTAGGCCTGTGCAGCAGTAGTAAAAAACAAATGAGTACACGAGTTGTAACTGCAATAAATAAAAGGAGGCATAATGCTCTTAAAGCACTGTCACCAGGCAGTGCAATGAAACTGCTGCAATGAGGTAATTAGAACAAGCATGAGTGAGCTGTAGAGCTAGGTTCAGTGAATCTGAGTCAGGTGAAAATAACAGAGTATGCCATGGAACAGCTACAGTATGTGAGCTGAAACACACAAATCAGGTTTGCAGTTGCAGTGCAGTAATTTGAGAGCTGTGAGTAACTGGAAGCAAGCAGTATGAGCTCAGAAATAGCAGTATTCTAGGAGTCTAGAAAACCCCCAAAAAAAAGGAAGGAAGCAACACACAGCTGAAGGCAAATACAAACCAGAAGCCGGAAAATAAACATAGAAGCCTAGCAGAGACAAACAGTTCACAGGACAACCAACAGAGCCTTCGCAGCAAAGAAAAAAATGCTTCACAGTGAGGCTGAGAGGAACTGCTTATATAGCTCAGGAAGTGGGAGTGGCTGGCTGCTTGGCCACTGAACTTCAGGCAAGCTTTTCCAAATACATGGATATTAGCTTAAACGTTCTGTTTTATACAGTATGCATCTCAAACTTGTTTTTTCTATTTTATTTTTGAATCAGAAGCTTGAGTTATCTGTTTCAATTTTAAGTTTTATTTTCTCAGCGGCTCTGTCTTTGCGATTATTTTCTTTTCTAAGATAAAATATAAAACACTAGTGTAAGGTACTTTTAATCTTTTCACATTCAATACTTACCAGGGTATAAAGGTGTCTAATTTGAAATCACCATTTCTGACTTAAGCACTCACCTGAGTTTGTGGATATTTCTCTAGCTGTAAACTTTGAGACCATTCAGTACAGCTTATATAGAACTATGTGCTGTTAAAAGATTTTGAGGCACCACTGCCATTAAGCAGGATGCAACCAACTTACTGCTTCACCTTTCTCCACAGGTGCAGGATGGGCTGGCCACATAGTTATCATGCTCATGGAGCATGATCACATCACTGAGTGACGTGCTCAAAGGCTCGATCACTATGAAACCACTGCCTTCAGAATGAAGATGTGGTCCCCTCCCATATGCATTTAACTATTTCCAGGACATAATGGGTTCATATTTCCCAGTGGGGAGATGAATGAGTTAATGGTTGTAGCACTGAGCGGTATTTGCAGGTGTAAGTGGGCAAACTTATAAGAGGTGCAGTTCAGTGCACTGGATAAAAGACTAGGTAGTAGTGGTGACCAACAAGATGGGAGTTAAAATACATTCGGCCTTTGCAGCATTGCAATATAGGAAGTTGGAGGGGGGGGGCAATGTGCAATAAATATTGAGGAGGATTATAACTGAATAAATTCAGGTGAGCTGTGGAGAGTTTTATTGAAAAACTTAGGTTAGGAAGTTCGGATGGAGGGGGGAATGTTATGTCTAGCCAAGGTTCGCTGCCCCACATTAATGGAACCATCTCCCTGTTGACTGGGCTAATTGTTGTACTATTCAGGGTTTTAAGTTGGGCCTGAAAGTATACCTGCTAGAGTTTAGTCTCTGTTGCTGTAACTGCTAGCCCGAAGCTTAGTCTTGGTGGCTGAAACATGCATGTCCCATGGCAGTCAGCCTGCGGGGTGGCAATATATCCAGCATATTGCTGTTACCACCTCTCCCCTAAAGCATTGTTGGTTAAGATGTCATGTATCTGATTTAATTTGCTATGTTATTATGTGTATGTAACTGACATGCCCTGTAATGTACTCTATACCCTATCCAATGGATTCTCCAGCTAGTGTGCACTCCTACCAATGTATGTACTACTGCATACTCCTGCCAATATACGTAATTATTGTCTGTAACTAATCCAGGTCGCTCCTGAAAAAGGGACCTCTGGTCTCAGTGAGCTTACCAGGGTATCAAAATCTGAATAAATAAATGGAAAACTGCTCGTGACTAAAGCAAAAAAAGGGGGTCTTACTAACATGAGGGGCGTGCAGGAGACTAACCTGAATAAACTGAGGGAAACTAAAACTGAATATTCAATGCACACTGTATAGGGACCTGTCAAATATTGGGGTGCAATGTGAGTGACTTTGCATGGGTGAACTAGGGAAAAATTAAAATCTATAATACTAACCTTAAGGTTGGATTGTGAAGGTGGGGAGAAAAAATTTTACATAGTCCTGCCCTGTGAAAATAAGTTATTTATACATTTCAAAATCTCTAATTATTGTGTAGATAGTGTTAATGTTAATCATAACTAGCCATAACAGGCCCAATATCTTCAACAAAAAGTAGTCCATGTTAGATTTTCATTGAGTCCATATCTCCTCTGGTGTGTTTGCAATGTATACATATACTATGCTTCTCTTTTCAACAATAAAGCCTCCCCGCTTCCTCCTCTTTCTGGTTTGGCCACCTTTTCTATTCCCAAAAACTTTAAAATGGAAATCTGATGTTTTTTTTATTTACAACATTCTTTATCCTCCTACGGTGGGTCACCCTCATCGTCCGCCAACCCTACTGGTCTCGAGGTCCTTCGGGGTCTTATGGCGCCATGCACGTCCCGGCAGATCCCCTGAGCCAGTCCAGAGGCATCATCCTCGTGCCCCCACTGTTTCTCCATTTACTCCCCATGGTCCTATCGCCCGAGACACGGAAGTGGTGGCGCATGCATGTAGAAGACACAGCGCACACAGCTCCGTGCCAGTCTCTTCAACCTCCTCGCCTAACGCCTGCAGTCCTTGGAGAGCACCACCACTCTGGGCCTCCACCAGGGGGCGGTCAAGCTTCAAGGATACCTCTTACACCCTCCCAAGGCAGAGGGCTGCCAGCCGCTCATGTCCTCTCCCTCCCCCCTGCTGACCTCTGACAACCCAGGCTCGTTCCCGAACCTGGGTCACCAGCGTGGTGCAAGATATGGCATCCAGTGCCTCAACCCTCTGCACCACCGGGCCAGCATGGAAATTTGATGTTGATGTTCCACAAAGAGGTTACAAGAGATCCCCATTAGCCAGACATTTCTTGGAACAGTATCTAGACAATAATTAGAGGTTTCTAAATGTATAAATAACTTGTCCTCTCACTGTTACTCTTTGCAATATATTTGGGGCCTTTGGCACAATGGATACGGGAGTCCAATCAACTGGTTGGAGTGTCCCTGGGGAAAGATAAGCACACATAGCCTTATATGCAGATGATGCTTTACTGTACCTGGGTGAATTTGAGAAATCTCTATCAGTGACCCAACTGATCCTGGAGAAATTCAGACTCCTCTCAGGTTATTGTTCCTCGTAATCAACCCAGAATAAGTATCCATATAAATGGGACCTTGAAAAACTAAAATACCTAGGAGTATAACTATCAAAAACTCTGAAGGAGGCATATAGAAATAATTACTCCCCTTTTACTATACAACTTAGAGAAGACGTAATGAATTGGAATACTTTATCACTAGGCCTTACTAAATGAACAGAAGTTGTCAGAATAGTGACCATCCCAAATGTACCCATCCTAATCCCTCAATCCACCTTTAGGGTTTGGAATAAATCCATTTCCCACTTCATCTGGGCTGGAAAATGCCCTAGAGTGAAACTGCAGATCCTGAACCTACCAAGGACTAATGGCGGGTGTCACAAACCCACTCCTGAGGGTCAGGTCCATTGAGCTCATAGTGTCCACCCCTAAGTGTAATCCGAGACAGGGAGAGGGAAAACAGGGGATACCCTCTTCAAGTCCCTCTATAGTGCTAGCTGGCTTCACAATTGAACACTCGCCACAAAGGCCCAGGGTCCCCTCTTTACTTTGGATCAGGGTACAATACCAGGCTTGAGTCCTGTAGCCAAATATGAACCCTTCTTGGTTGTTACACAAAGGGGAAACATCCAGGTGTTGCAACCTCTTTGGGTTAGCACTGTAATCCTGATTCTGCTTTCTCTCACAAGGTGTGCAATAACCTGGTTCAAATCCCACCAGACTTTTCCTTGAGACTTTGTTATTCCCTCAATCTAATCCAGACTTTCCCTTTTCAGACCCTTTGTTAGATTTGTTAGCTTATGATGGCACTCTGTAGCAATAACAGCTTAGTCACAGATTAATACTGAACCTCCCACAATTACACACCCAATATAAGAAAATCTGACTCAGACTGGTTCTCTTAAAAAAAAAAAATGTTTTTACTAAATAGTTACTAATCATACAGTTACAGCTAAAAAGGTTTAAATAATCTTTTTGGTCATAGCATAGCACACAAAAAAGTAGAAATGTAAAAAAAAATGCACTCTACAGCTGTCTAAAGTTCTACTTTAGTTTATAGTGAATTGAGGTCTGTAAAGAGTAAGTGCAGTCTCTGGTTCTTAGTCTCTATGCTGCGGCAGTTTTGCTTCTCTGGGCAGGAGAAGAGTGTCCTTGAAGATGATCCAGGAAATGGGAAAAAGGTTTTCAAGCTCTTTATATAGCCTGTCAAAAGTCTTAGTTTGGTCCTAACCTTTTTTGGCCAGAAGATGTCACTCTTGTGCTTTCCCAAAAGTTTTATTAAGGGTCTGATATCACAACTTCCTGGCACATATAATAATCATGAACATGACTTCAGAGTTGAAACTTTGATGTCTCAGTATAACACCTTGTAAGCTAATTCACAGTATCCTGTCAAGAATGGCTATTTCCCAAAATCCTGTTTGACACATCCTGGGCTTTGAGCTTTACAACAGGGGATAGCTTCTCTCCATATCCTTAAGTGTTTTATTACCTTTGCTTCCCTCAATTAAGCTCAGAAGGCATCTCCCCTCCTAGAAGTGTAGTTGCAGGCTTCCTGCTACTAAAAGCCTGTCCTTCTCCAGGTTACATGAATATTAGTCATTTTAAAGAAAAACAATCCATTCTCTTCATATTGGCATTTAAACATATACAGGAATCACATAAAATGCAACTTCATATATTTGTACATATGACTGGCAGGGGCATACCTCGCAACATCCCTCCCTGTTAGACTGAATTTGTGGGAACATGCCCCCAATGCATGGTAAGGTTTTCACAAATTCTGTTACTGTTCCTACTGGCGAGACAGGCCGTCTACATTGGCGTTGGCTGACCCTGCTTTGTGCATAATGATCACATCATAGGCCTGTAGGGCAATACTCCATCTTAAGAGATGACATTTGTCTTACCCATCTAATTCAACCACACCAGGGGTTGTGATCGGTCTGTACCTCAAAGCATCTCCCGTAAAGGTGCAGCTCTAAATTCTTCAGGGTTCATACCAGCACAAGGCATTCCTTTTCAACTGTGGAATAGGCCTACTCTAGTGGAAGTAACGTCTTACTAAGGTACACTATTGGGTTATCCTTTCCCTGATTAGATGTCTGGTTGAGGACTGCCGAAATCCTTACATCTGAGACATCTGTCTGGACTACAAATTGCTTAGAGTAATCTGGACTAGCCAACACAGGGGCAATGCACAGTGTTTTCTTCAGCTGTACGAAAGCTCATTCACAGATTGGCTCCTAGTTTACTTTTTTGGGCTTTCTTTTCTTTAGCATGCCAAAATGCCAGAAAGGGGAGCTGCCAGGGTATTGTAATTTGAAACAAACTTTGATAGTATCCTGTCAGCCCCTAAGAAGCTAACCTGCTTCTGAGTTTCAGGCATAGGCTATGCCTCTATTGCTGCAATCTTTGCTTTATTAGGGTGAAGCTGCCCCCGCCCCACCACATGGCCTAGGTATGCCACCTCCGCCATAGCCACCTGGCATTTTTCAGCCTTGACAGTGACCCTGCCCTCTGTATCCTGCCCAACACTTTCTTCAGGTGGGATAGGTGTTCCTTCCAGCTGGTACTGAAGATAGCAATATCAACCAGATAAGCCACTGCGTAGTCTTCAATAGCATGTAACACCTGGTTGACCAACCTTTGGAAGGTGGCAGGGACGTTCTTCATTCCAAAAGGTATTACCACAGGGGTTGGTGTTGGGCCCAGTGCTTTTTAAGGTATTCATGCCAAGTATGGGCAGGAGGGCTAAAAACTGGCTAAGCAAATATGCAGATAACACCAAACTAGCAGGGACAGTGTCTGAAACTGATAATACTGGCTCCTACAGCAGGACCTAGATAAAATCCAAACGTAGGCCACCCTTAGAGGAATGAGCTTCAATACAGATAAATGTTGTGTTATTCATTTGGGAAGACATAATACAATGAAGGAATATTACCTAAATGTACAAAAATTAAGGATATCACAGGAAGAAAAAGATCTGGGTATAACAGTAAATGATAAATTAACATACGACTCTCATTTCTCACTATCTCACTACCAACAGCTCCTGTGACTGCCCAACTTAACCTTGTTTCTCCACTTCCCTTCCTGCTCTAGTAGTCCCCCCCTCCCCTCCTCACTGGATTCTACCCTCACATCTTGGTACACCCAATGCTGCACTTTTCACCCTCTCTCCACCCTTCCTACATTCCTTCTCACCCACTTTCCTCTACCTATGACTCTGGCACTTCTTATCTGTTGTCTATTTTCTCTGACAAATGCCACTGGCTGCCTTGTTACAATGCTACCCTTGAATTGTATTAATCTGTACTCTGTTTGCAATGTCCACATTGTTGTAATGTCTGTCTTGATGTTCCCCATAATTTGTAGTTCTCTGACGTGGAACCTTTGTAAAAGAGCCAAGGCTCAAAGGTATTTGTAATCCTAGACTTGATATATAAATAAATAATAAAAATTTTAAAAAAATCAAATTACTAAAGCAAACAACGTTTTATGAGCAATAAAAAGAAACTGTAGCAGTAGAAGTAGGGAGGTGGTTATGCCTCTGTATAGAGTATATGTTAGACCATTGCTGGACTATGCCAACCAGGTATGGAGCCCTATATCCATAGGTGGAACTGCGAGTCTTGAGAGGGTGCAGAGGCAGGCGACGAAAATAATTTATGATCTCAAAAGTAAACCGTATGAGGAATGCCCGGAGAGTTTAAATTTGATGACCCTGGAGACTAGAAGCATTTGGGGGGACCTAGTAATGTGTTATGACATAATGCAGAATCCCTACTTACCATATGAACTAAATATTGAATTTAAAAGTAATAATATGGGAACCAGAGGCCACCCACTGCAACTCCAAACTAAAATGTTTAAAACAAATAAAAGGAAGGCTTTCTTTTTTAGGGTATTTATCTCCTGCCCGGCTGCCCCCATTAGCCCGACCGGCCCCCAGAGCCCCGACATCCCAGAATTACCGTAGCTTACCTTAAGCCCGGCCTGGGAGCGGAGCCTGCGGGGGGGTCGGGCGTCATCCTGCTGCTGGCTCATTTTTCTGTTTTTCTCGTAGTCCTCCCAGTTTTAACCCCAGGGCCCCAGGAGTAGAGACGCATGTCTGCGGAGGTGCGCATGCGTCTTACAGCCCCCATGATGGCCCCATCCATCCACCCATCGGCCTAGCACCTGGTGCTCCCTCTGGCCTGCACTGCCCCCCCAACCTCCACCACGGGGCAGTCAATAGCTGGGGATGCCACCAACCCTCCCTGGGAGGACAGCTGCCTTCGGCAGCTCCATCCATCTGCGCCCTCCTCCCCGCTGACATCTGATGGTCCATGCTCATTCCCGAACACGGGTCCAGTGTGACGTGAGGTGAGGCGCCCAGCCTACCTCTACAGCACACCAGGTGTGGCCAAAGGAAGGCTTTTTTCACACAAAGAGTAACTGCACCTGGAATAAACTGCCCTTAGAAGTTATCATCAGTAGAAATAAGACAATTTAAAAAAGGTTGAATAACCATATTCTATAGGAAACAGTGTAGTGTATTATGGATCATGGATGGGAGCATCTCATGGGCCACCGCTCCTCAAAACCTTAGTATGAACCTTAGTATTACCCTGAATTCGAATAACCCTATTGGAGCGATGAAGGATGACCTCTCCTAAGCTCTGGTAGTTAATTCCACCTGCAAGTACCCTTTTGTCAAGTCAATGGTGGTAAGGTATGTTGCCCTCCCAACTTGTGCAGTAGTTCATCCGTCTGTGGCACTTAGGTGTCCAGACTTCGTGACTGCGCTGAGTCCCGACAGTTCACACAAAAGCGAGTAGAGCCATCTGGCTTGGGAACAAGGATGGGTGAGGCCCAAGGACTGTGGAATTTATGGATTACCCTTAAATCCAGCATTTCTTTCACCTCCTCCCTAACGTCCTTTAGGATGGCCTCAGATACATGGTAGGCTGTCCATTGGATGGGTGCTTGCGTCTCTGTATCTACGTCATGTGTTGCTAATGGGGTACATCCAAGCTAGGCCGTAAACAAAGGGGCAAAGTCCTCTAAAACCCCCCTCACTTCTTGGAACTGTTCTGGGGTCAACTGGGGCAACAGCTTGATTGTCTCTACAGTGGACTCCCACGTGCTTTTCTCTAGCAAGTCCAGTAGGGGTCTTCTTCATCCATCCCTTCCCCTGGACTACACACTGTAAATACCTGTCAGCCCTATTTGCATACGGCTTCATCATGTTGACATGGTACATCCTATGGCTATGTCTCCTGTAAGGCAATTCCACAATATAAGTTACATCATTTATCTGTTGGGCTACCTTGTATGGTTCCCGCCCACTCGGCCTGCAGCCTGTCCTTCCGCACTGGGATTAGGACCATGACTACCTGACCTACACTGTCTGACCCAGGCTCTGGCTCCACAGTCCTTGAATCTCATGTTTCTGCTGGGCAGCTGACAGGTTGCTTTGGAACACCTCATATGGTCCTTCAGCTTTCCCTAAACTGAAGGATATACTCCACTATGGAGTCCTCTGGGTGGTGTGCTCATCTTCCCAGTCTTCCCGGATCAAGTCTAGGGGGCCGCACCCCTACATCAGTATAAGAGCTTGAAGGGGAGAACCTTATTGACTCTTGGGGCACCTCCTGTATCGAACAACAGGTAGGGAAGGTATTTTTCCTAGTCCCTCCATGCTATTCCACTAAATGCTTGGAGCATCAATTTTAGGGTACCATTAAACCTTTCTACAAGCCCATTCCTTGTGGGTGATAAGGTGTTGTGTGCCTCGGCACCACCCACACTTCTCCCACAAACACTTCATCAGGTCCGACATGAAGGTACCCCTTAATAAGTGATAACCCCCTGTGGAAATCGGACATGGGAGAAAATCTCCAGCAAAGTGTCTGCCAATTTCTCTGTCCTATGTGAGGAGAGGGTGCCTTCCTCTGGGTATTGGGTGGTGTAATCGACCACTGTCAGGATAAACTTCTTCCCAGAGGAGCTTGGGGCACTCAAAGGTCCCACAATATCCATTCCTACCCTCTAGAATGGCTCCTCCACAATGGGCCGCTTTGGTTTTACTGCCTGCCTTCCCTATTTGTTGGCACTAGTGACAAGACCTGCAATATTCCTTCACCTGCTGGGTGAAGTTGAGCCAATAGAAATTCTGGACCAATTGCTGTATGGTGCACATGATGCCCAGATGTCCGGACATGGGGATATCATGAGCGATCTTGAGCAACTGCTCACGGTACCCCTGGGGAATGACAAGCTGCTTGCCTATCACCCCTCCCTCTGTCCTTATGTCCTGTGTATACAGCAGTCCATTGTCCCAAAATACCCTATGTCTTATGTCACATTCTGTGTCCCATCAGATTATGCACAAGCCCTCAGCCTCTCCAAACTAGGATCAGTTCTCTGAGCAGCTGCAAAATCTTCACACTTTCCTAAGGTATGGGACATGTCCCATTCAGTTCCTAAACTGGTGTCCCTAGCTCTGACGTTAGGGCATTCAGTGTCACTGTCATTCCTAACTTTCTGACCATTTGTTACCTCTCCCTCCTCGGAGTAACCTTCTGTAGCTGTCTTGTGAATGGCTACCAGGGAAAGTCCTACCTCCCTTTCACTGCTCTCCATTTCAGGAGACACAGGCTGGGGAACCAGACTCCAATTTTGTTTCACAGGGACTTCTATGGGGTTCAGAAAACTACAGTCAGCCTTTGACATCTGAATGCGGGTAACAGCACACACCACCCCCTTCTGGAGATTGTTCCCTATTACCACATCCAGGGTAAGATTGTCTGCCACTGCCACTTTTTGGACCGTCTCTCCTGTCTCACCCCAGCTTAAGAGAACACTAGAAAGTGGAAGAGTTTTTTCCTCCCCAGTGAATCCCTTCACCATTGCAAACTGATTAGGTATAAGCTGTTCAAGCCCAACCAAATCTTTTACTAAGGTAAGAGACGACCCCGTGTCCCTTAACCCGTGGGTCTGCACCCCATTTACAGCAACCAGGTGCATGTGCTCCCTCATATTTACAGGCATGCTCTTGGGGATACACAAACAACCCAACTCTGTACAAGCACCACTTTGTCCACTCTGTACCTTTTTAGGACACTGTCTAGCAAGATGCTCAGGCTGTTTACAAAACCAACAATTATCATTTCTTTTATCTGTGAAATTCCTTTTTTGTAACTTGGAGCTTCCCCCTTTCTGTGGAGGCAGTGAGGGGTTTAGCTGCCCTGAAGGTGCACTTTTCCCTTTCTGATTGACCACAGACACCCCGCTCCCTTTCAGAGCAGGCCTGCTCCTGGCATAGTGATCCGAAAGCTCAGCAGCTTGCTGTGCTGGTTTTGGATTTTGGTCCTCTAGCCAGGTTTTCAACTCTGTTGGGCAAGCCCAAAAGAACTGCTTAGCTACATAACCTCCTCAATTTATAACACTGAATTTGCCTCTACTCCCTCCCACTGTTTCAAAAGCTGATATTGCTTTGTGGCGAGTTCCTCATAGCTCATGTCAGGGCTTCTTCTGAGCTTATGGAACTTGTATGCTTCAGGAGTTAACTCATACTTTTTAAGCAAAGCAGTTTTAAGTTTCTCATAATTGCTACTGTCCTGATTGACCATTTGGCCTAGTGCCTCACGTCTTTTATCAGTAAGTAGCGGGGATAGCTGAAAGCTCCAGGACTCCCTGGGTATTTTGGACTGGATATAGACTTTTTCAAACAAATTCAAAAATGCATCCATATCCTCCCCCTCTTTAAACTTGGCTATTAATTTTGAATTTAACTTATACCCCAGCCCTGGAGTTTCAGGTTCAGCCCTGCCACTTACCTCCTCTGGCGCTGGTCACTGGAGTCTTAGTTTCTCCAGTTCAAACTACCTCTGTTGCCGTTTTCCTTTTTCCTGCATCTACAGTTTAAACTTCTTCTGCTTATACTCCCTTTGCTGATGAGCTTCAAATGCTTTCTGCTCGAATGCCAGCTCCAGTTCCTTTCACTGCTTTTCTGCAAGCTTCAGTTTCCTCAACTCCAGCTTCAGCCTGATCCTTCTAGATTCAGCTCTGTGGTGACCTTCCCTGCTTCTGTGGCTCTGGGTTCCTTCTGGTCTTGCTGTCCTCCACCCTGAGACTAGACTCTGCAATGGACACTGGCACCCCATGCCCAGGCTCTGGTCCTTTTCAGTCACTGGCAGTGACTCAGGTTCTAGGCAACCGCTTAGCTCATTGGCTGCCACTTAGAGCCTCCATGAGGTGCTTGGATCGCCTCAGACTGGACCCCTCCTTCCTAACACAGCTGCCTTAGGTGGTCTGCAGTGCATTCATTATAGTTGGAAGCCATCTTCCTCCCTATTACTACACTAGCTTACACTGAAAAAAAAAGAAGCCAGTGACATGATAGCCATCAGGAAGGTTGTCTTCCACAACAAGTGTGACATCTCATGCTTGTACATTGGTTCAATAGGCTTGCCATGAGCTTTGCCAAGGCTAGCAGTAAATCCCATGAAGGTGGAGATTCATGCACTGGAGGGATATGTGATCTAGGCCTTTGAAAAGCACCAGTCCACCTTCTCCTGTGCCACCATCTGCTGACTGGCCAGCACTCAGTAAACAGAGATGGCAGCCAGGTGCACCTTAAGGGTCGAAGACGGAGACCCCCTTTGGACAGAGACCAAAGTTAATCTAGGATGCTAGCCACTGGATAGAACAGAGGGTCCAAGCCCTTATCCTGACACCAAATGGAAAATCTCTTCCATTTGAAGGCACAGCATTGCCTGGTCGACTCCTTCCTGGATGCTTCCACTATAGTGATTACATCCTCAGGGAGACTCAACGCCTGGAACTGTAGCCGCTCAGGAACCAGGCTGTCAGGTGCAGGGATTGAAGGTCCAGATGGAATACCTTCCCCTGATTGACTGAGATCAGGTCCTGGCGTGCTGGAAGACGCCTCAAGAGCCTGTTGCTGAGACTGAGGAGATCTGGATACCAGAACTGGTGGGGCAAGTCTCGAGCTACCAGGATCACCTGTGCCTTGTCCCTCCTCACCATGAGAAGCACCCTGAGGATCAAGGGAAATGGAGGGAAGGCGCAGAAGAGGCCTGGGGTCCATGGCCTTGAGAAGGCATCCCCCTGCAATGATCCCCGCTGAGGGGGGTAGGAATGAAACAGCCTTAGCTTGCTGTTTTCCCTGTAGGCAAACAGGTCCACCACCGGTTGGCAAACAGGTCCACCATCGGTTTGCCCCAGTGGGAGAACAGACTGTGAGCTACCTCCGGATAGAGGCCGCTCATGGGATGTCTTGCCTATACGTCTGAGAGCATCCGCCAGTTGAGTCAAGGCTCCTGCTACATGGATGGCTAGAGATCCACTCCAGTCAGCTCATGAATGTCCAGATGCAGAGCCTTCCCCGCACAACACCCAGGAGCGTGCCACCCTGTTTGTTGAGGTGGTACATGGCCATGTTATTGTCCTTCTGAACTTGAACCACTTGACCCAGAAGCTGCTGAGCAAATGCTGACAACGCCAGTCTGACCACTCTGAGCTCCAACAGGTTGTTATGGTATCGGATTCTCCAGGAGTCCAGAACCCGTGGGCCTTGTTGTTCCCTCATGGGCTCTACAGCCCATGAGAGAGAGCATCGGTTGTGAGGACGACTGTCGGCTTGGGGTAAACAAATGGGATCCCTTCCTGCAACCGGTCTAGGACAGTCTACTACTGGAAAGTGTCCCACATCTTCTGGGTCACAGTGATCAGCAGGTCAAATGACCTAGGCACTGAGTCCAGCTATGGCCAGCTTGCATTGAAGGGGCACACATGCCACCGGGCCCAATGGACCACAGTGATGCAGGCCACCATGTAACCCAGAAGGAGCAGAAAGTCCCAGGCATGGCGCAAGTGCCCAATCAGAAATGATTGGGCAAAGGAGGAGAGAACCTCTGCCCTGTCCGCCGGGAGCTGTGCTCTGGCTCAGCAAGAGTCGAGCTCTGCCCCGATGAAGTATATCACACCTGAGATGGCATAAGCTCCGACTTGGCCTCATTGATCAGGAGGCCAAGTTGAGAGCAGGTCTGGAGGGCCAGGTCTCTAAACCTCTCCACCTCTTGCTGGGTGGAACCTACCAAGAGCCAATTTTCAAGGTAAGGGTACACTCTGACCCCTCGATGCCTGAGATGGGCTGCCACCACTGCAATGCATCTGGTGAAGACCTGTGGGGCCAATGACAGGCCGAACAGCATGGTTCAGAACTTATATAGGTTTCCCTCCGCTCTGAAGCAGAGGAACCACTGGTGGGATGGACAGATTGGGATGTGAAAGAATGCGGCCTGGAGATCCAGTGAGCAGAAGCACATGTTTTGCTCCAGGGATGGTATGATCTGGGACAGAGTTACCATCCTGAAGGTGCGTGGCCTGAGATACTGATTCAGGTCGTGCAGATATAGAATGGGATGCCAGCCCCCCCAGTCTGCTTTGAGACCAGGAAGTACCTAGAAATGAAACCTGGGTTGACTGGAGGATCTACCACTCAAACCACTGCCTCCTTGAGGAGGAGCTGGGCTAATGTCGTCTCTCAGAGCCAACCGAGTGTGTGCTGATACTCTCTCCATTGGGTGTGGGCTCAGTAAGGAGGGTACTGCTCGAATTCCATAGGCAGACCCTGGCTGACCACTTCTAAGACCCACCTGTCCATGGTAACAGGACCAGGCATAAAGAAAGTGGTGGAGTCGACCCCCCACGGGAGGACCCAGAGCTGGTGTGACGGGGATAGTGGTGGCAACCCCTTTCCCATCACTGAGCAGGCTTGGAGGAAGAGGGTCCAGGGCCTGAACTCTGGCATCCTTGTCTGTGTGCCACTGGAGGCCTGGACTTGGGCTGAGGGTTCCAAGCCTGTGCCTGCTGTTGCTGCCCACCGTGAAAGGAGGGCTGCTGGGCCGCAGGAGCAGAGTGCCGAAAAGGCTTTTTCTTCTTCTGCTGCTTCTTGGTGCCAGGAGCACTTTGAGCAGAAGTGGCAGAGTCCAAGGTGGCATTGGACTGCTCGATTCACTGTCGGTAACCATCCATACCTGGGCCAAAGAGATTGGTACCCAGGAAAGGAACACACCAGAAAGGTGAGAGCCCCAACGAGCTCTGGGGTAAGGCAATCACGACTGCCACTGAACGGGCGCAAGAGACCCCAAGGTCCAAGGCCATCTGAACTGCTGCTTTCTGGCAATGGCATGGGTTCTGTCCCAGACCTGCTTGACCGTAGTCTGAAGGTCTGTGAGGAGGTGCGGGAGCACTTCTTCCAAGGCCCTCAGAAGGGTATAGGAGAACTGCACCATGATGATGGCTGAGCTAGCCTGATGGAGGCCTAGAGAGGAGGCTGCAAAGACCTTCCTGGCAGAGTGGTCCAGTTTTTTTGACTCCTTGTCTGGAGGTCTATCTGTGTCGGCAGAGCTGCCTGTGCGTCTGAACACAGAAGTGGTCACTAACCTCTCAGCCGAGGGATGTTCCGTGAACCCTGAGAGGGACCCGATGGGCAACACATACTTGCAGCCCATCAGGCAGGCGGTGCTGGGCAGGGCGCGGGATGCTGCCACAGCTCAAAGGCAGGGCCAACAATGGCCTCGGCCATTGGAGAAAGGTCTCTGTAGGGGTATTCCTTCTTTTAAGAATATCTGTAAGAGTACTCCACCCCGTTTTGGACAAGTTAAAGAAGGCATCCCATTGGATTCACAGATAAAGCGGAGAATTCCCATAAAAGATGAAGGGCCCTCCTCAAGTCGACAGACTACCGACAACTCAGCCATCCAGCGGGTGAGGTGGATGTTGGCGTAGTCAGGAATCCAAGGTATCCGGATAAATCGGTGTACCACAAGTCCCCCTGAACGCCGCCTCTGGGACGGTCAGGAGTGGCAGAACAATAACCTGCGAGGAAGACCCAGAACCATTTGGGAATCCTTTATAGGAGCCCCTCCCGAGGGCTGTTTTGGTGGCGGCTCCACCACTATCTGTGGAGAGACCAGTTTAGGCTGAACTAGGGCAGGTTTCTCCAGCTCCATGGGAGGAGGAACCATTTTATCAGTTCCAAGGGAGTCAGCTTCGGCCTGGGAGGCAAAAGCCATGTAATGGCTGGGGTGGAAACTGAGGAAGGCTTCTGCCCGGACAGAATGAGCTGTTGCCACATCAAATCTTTGTAGTGTCGACGGAGTTTCCGCCAAAGCAATTCCTCATCTAAGGAGAATGAAGATGTAGAAATGGTCTCCAATATAGAGCAAAAAAATTCAGTCTTGTTTGGTCACAGCGATAAGAGTTAGGTTACAGAGAGGACACTGATGTGAATGAGATGCAAATCATAGGGGTATCTGTTACGACCTTTATGGTTAGAGATTTAGAAGGAAGCATCTCTGGTATTAAGGATAAAGCGAATAAAATTCATTGAGAAAGTTAATGACTGAGATATTATCGATGCCGGAATGTGTATGAACGAGGCTTTGAATGGTAATTTGCCTTTAAGGCAGAATTACATGACGTCATTGGAGATGCATTTTAAGCCATGCTAAAGCGACGGGCTAAAACTAGGGGATAATTGATGCAGCGTTCACGCGCAGGAAAGAGGTCCATTGATTGAAGAGTAAGAACCTTTTTGTGGGAACTAAAGCTGAGGCTGGATGCTTAGAAATAGCAGGTAAAGACCTAAATTGAATGCCTGGTGTCGGGGGAGGATAAATACGCTAGTATGATTACAGAAACCGTTCGTTTGTAACTTATAGAAAGGCTTCATATAATTACAATGGGGACTGCGGTCACAGAGAAGACTAGAAAATAACAAGGCTTAATTGAAATAAATGGGAAGCTTTGACATCTCAATATCACTAGTTTAGGATCTACAAAGAACGATTGAGAGCTTTGATAGTCCAACACTACTAGTGATGGCTTTTCAGAAGCTTGTAGAGAAGTGAATGCTAGTACTATACTGCAGTCATAGCCTTTAAAGTCTTTAAGATTTTATTTTTATTTATTTAGTTAAACATCAGTTTAGAAACCTTTGAGCCAGAGGCTCATTTACAAAGGTACCTCGTCACAAAGAGGACATCAGAACAGTAGTCCAAGGGACACAGTACTTACAAACAAAAAAGTTACAGTTCAGTTACAGTTTTGTTACAATAGAATACAATCTCCAACGAAGCAAAAGATAACAAAAGGTGAAAACTTATGGTCGGGGAGAGCTGGTGGAGTAGAAGGAGGAGATAGGGAGGAGGAATTAGTAGGGAAAGGAAGGGGGGAGCTCAGTGAGCATTGTCAAACAGAGTATATATATATATATATATAATATATATTTTTACACACTAGGCTAGCGGCAGTTGCATTCAAAGAGCTAAGCAGGAAGTTTCTGAGCCTGGGCTTAAAGCAAGCTAAGGTTAGTGAGTTTGAGACACTGGCAGGAGGAGTTATACCAGTGGGGCGCACGGTAGGGGAATGCCCTCTGACCTTGAGAGGTCCTGGCTCTCGGAATAACTAGGGTAGCTCTTGACGAGCCGCGATGATCAGCGCCGGTGCAGTACAGCGAATGGAGTTGGATAGGCTCATGGGGAAGTAGGCTACGCAGGGCTTTAAAGGTGAGCTGGCATGTCTGATACATGAGTCGCTTCTTCCAGGTTGAGTAGGGTAGCCAGGTGTGCAGCTCACATGTGTGAGTGAGTCTGGGAGCACCAGTGATAAGTCTGCAGGCCTTATTAACCGTGAGGTGAACCTTGTTGAGGGCAGTCTGATCTGCTGAGCCATAGACCGGAAGGCCATAGTCAATGAGAGACATGACAGAGGAGGTGACAGCCAGGCGGAGGGCATCAGGAGGGAGGCATTTCTTGTGCCGGTAAAGAATGCCTAGCCGTGAGTTGGCGACAGAATTTAGGGCAGATATATGTCCATGGAATGAAAGTGCAGGGTCAAAGGTTATACCAAGATATTTATAGGACTGCACCTGGTCAATGACGAGATTGGGTGTGGAGCGGACAGCTGAGGAAACTTGCTGTACTTATTTTGGGGTGGGAAGAGCATCGTTTTTGTTTTCTTAAGGTTGATAACAAGTCGGTGCTCAGTGAACCAGGTAGCTGCAGAGTCAAAGACTAGTTGGACGGAGTTCTGTAGCAGCATGGGGTCATTGTGGGAGGCAACGAGAACATTTAGGAAGCAAATAAACCTATGGACAAGAAATAAAAAGTGAATCATTGGTTGTTGTGAATAAATGCATTGGTGTAAATAAACTAGGAAGTTTTTAGAAAAGGCATATGGTAAAGTGATTGATTTTGTGTGTGACTTGGGGGGGAGTGAGTACTGTAATACTTTTTACACATGTCTGAGTTAAGAAGATATGTTTTTTGTTAAAAGAAATATTACTGGTATAGGCTCTCCTGGTACAAAACGCTTGAGAGATTTTGGAAAAATAACTGGTTCAAGATAATAACTGAAGTAGGAAATGTGTCTTAATCAAGCTGAGAAAAATGTATTTTTTTGTTTATATTTTAGCTTGGAAAGATATGTGAAGAGGCACATGATGAAGCTTTAGAAATTGAATGAGGCCATATTCTAATGGCACATATTAGATCTTGTAATACTTTTGACATATGCAGGTATTAAACAACATCTGTTGAAAAAGCCACAATATTGTTTATCACGATTTGGTGTTTTGGTGTTGGGTTCCATCCTTTATTACTGGCATATAATAGATATGTTTTACTGAGTGAATATTTGTACATCACATATATATATATGTTTGTTTGTATAGGATTAGGAATCCATGTAAATGGGAGAGAAAGTGGTATTGTATGAATAAGATTTAATGAAGTAAGTGGCATCAGTAGACATTTATTTGAATACATTTAAATATGTTGAAAGACTATTAGTGTGGGTGTAGACAGTCTTTTAATTTTATGTATTTATATATTTTTACAAGGGCATCTCTTGATAAAGCCAAGACACTTGGTGAAACGTTGAGGATTGCCACATTTCAAATCAATAAAAAGAGAAAATTTGAGAAGGCAAAACGACTGTCTACAGATATCTTTCTTTGAAGCGCCCTCATATTTTTTGCTCTATATTGGAGACCATTTCTACATCACCTACACATCTGAGAGGCGGCTCTTATATGTGAAAACTTTATCCATTTCCTGTGGGATTGCTCTTTCTTCTTTGATATGGACTTTGGATGACAGAGATGTGCTGTATCTAAAACACAGAGGTTGGACTGTTCACAGTAAAGGTGATATAAAAAACAGTTGGAAAGAATGGAAATATAATTACTTTTGATAGATACAGAAATCTGGCAAATATTTGAGATTATTAAGATCTAATAGATGAATCCACTGATGCCTTGCTATTTGTAGCGATTTCATTTTTTAGGAGGTTGGGGTAGTTTATTTAAAGTATTTTTAGGATGGATGCATTTAATGAAATAGGAGTGGGAGCCAATGCTAAATACCATTTTGTCACATTTACTGATGTGGAGAAAGAGAAATTACTAGATCAAATTAGGGGAGATAGGGATCTATCCACTAGTATAACAGATAATCAAGGACAGACTGCCCGAAGGGTTGAGAATCAGGCGTTCAGAGATTGTCGTTTAGATTGGCACGCGATTACTTTAGGACAATATTTGGCCCATAATCTAATACCAAGAGGACTTAGAGTTTATGTGGAACACAATATAGGAATCAAATCAGCCAAGTTAGATATGAAATGGGATGGAATTAGAACGAGATGTTCAGTGGATTTTATGTATGCATTGATCGAGGCTATAATAGAAGAGAGAGGGCAAGATAGCAGAGCAGGTTAACTTGGATAAGGAAGCTCTGAAGCTCAAATTACAGCTAGAGGAATTTAATAAGGCAATGGAACAAATAAAACAAAAGATTGATTCTTATGAAAAGAATTTGAAACAACAGAAGTTAAAGAAATTTAATCGGGACACGAACAATTACAAGGAGAATAGAATATACACACATACTAGGAATAACATGAGAACTAATTTGACTATTCGAAATAGACAAGAAGAGAGTGGGTCTGATAGTGATAACAGTTACAGTAGGGTTAGTAATAACATAACTTCGAATATGAAAACACAAGACTTGGAAAGGTCATCCAATAGGACGACATTTAGGGTAGATACATGTGCAAGACAAGTTCCGGAAATACATATGAGAGAACATTTTTCCACACAGGAGATAGAGAACAGAGACTCATCAGGTCAGATGAGGATGGAAGAACAAAGAGAACCAAGGTATACAATGAGGAACAGAACTGCAATAGAAGAGGGTGCAGAGCCGGGAAGAATAGGTGTAGGAGGAGGAACAGGCTTAGGCAGAGGGCGAGGAGATACTGGCCCCAAGCAGAGGTACTATCAGAAATAGTGCCCATTTTCAATCTGAGTAAGAGACACTTAAATGATATTGAGATGCAAGTGCTAGCTAAAGGTCTCTCATTTGCACCAACTGTAACAGTTAGTATGTTTGAGCTGGAATGTGATTTGCAATTGTTTTTAGGACTTTGCATCTTAAAGCACAATATAGTAATTCTATACAAACAGCTGACTACAAACAAGATATTAGAACTGCTCTGGGTATAAGGTCCAGTTACAATCCAGCTATAGGTAGCTGTCCTGCAGTGGAAACATATGCGGAGACAGTTAGGAAAGAGATCTATCAGCTGTTTAAAACTGACAAGGAAAAGTCATCATTTTATGATAATTTAACACATGTAGAAAGACATGCTTTAAATGTTCTAAAAAATGATGAAAGCATCATAATCAAGCCAGCTGATAAGGGAGGAGGTATTGTAATTTTAGACTATGAACATTACAGAAGGATTTGTAGTAAGTTGCTCGAGAATCCAATGAATTATATGGCGCTTGACTCGGATCCTTTGGATATAACAAGAAGAGAACTTACTGGGTTAGTAGAAGAACTGACACTTTGTAACTTTTTAAAAGAATGGGAAGGAGAACTTCTGATACAGAAATTTCCCAGAACCCCCATGTTTTACACTTTGCCAAAAGTACATAAAGATCAGGTAGATCCACCAGGACGTCCGATAGTATCCGGAATTTCTTGTATATTTGAACCTATTTCTGATTATCTGAATTACCATCTGCAACCCTTAGTAGAGAAGATTCCTACATATATAAGAGATACCTCCCATTTTATAAATATCTTGAGAGAAGTGGATCTGACAGAGAGAGAAAAAAGATCTGTTCTGTTAGTTACCCTGGATGTATCTGATTTATATACCTCTATACCACACCAAGAGGGGATTTTGGCCATGGGTAAATTGTTGGACCAAAGAGAAGGAGGGATACACCCAAGAACAGGTACATTACTAATGCTGGCAGAATTCATTCTCACTAATAGTTACTTCAGATTTGAGAAGGCTTTCTTTAAACAGACGAGAGGAACAGCCATGGGGACCACCATGGCGCCTGGGTATGCAAATGCATATATGTCAGAATTTGAAAATACCTATATACTGGATGAACGGAATAATCATTTCTTTCGATTTATCAGACTATATAAGAGATATATAGATGAGTTGTTTTTATTATGACTGGGCACAGATTGTGATCTTTTGCCATTTTTGGAATATCTGAATTCCTGTGATATTAACCTGAGATTTACGATGGACTATAGCATAATTTCAATACCCTATTTAGATGTAAGGGTTGTAAAAGGAGAAGGGGGCCTCACTACGACACTATACAGGAAAGACACAGCACAAAATCCTGTATTACATGCAAACAGTTTCAAGCTGAACGACTGGTTGAAAGTATTCTTTCTCACAGTTCCTGCTGATCCGAGAAACTGTGGGGAAGAACAGGATTTTACTAATGAACTTAAGGCAGCGCCTAGTAGATTTAAGGAACGTGGATATAATAGAAAGACCTTATATCGGGCAAAAAAGGGTGATGGATGTCACACAGATGGAAGCGTTAAATGAAATAGGAACATTCAATCAGATAGACCCATAGTTCTTAGTATGAAACATAATCACAAGATGAGAGAGATAAGAGGAATAATAAATAAACATTGGTCAATTCTAAAAGACTACCCTATGGAAAATAATGTTTTTCAAACATTTCCAAGGATAGCTGAAAAAAGAGTACCAACATTAAAAGACAGACTAGTACATACTGACCACAAACAAGGAAAGGCCTTGGAGAATAGACAGCTATTATTGGGTCCTTTGCAACCTGGGATGGTACCCTGTGATAGGTGCTCAGTCTGTGGACATACTAGTAAGAAACAACGATATAAACACCCATACAACAATAAGGAATATGAGATCAAACAATCAATTACATGTGACTCAGCAGGGGTAGTATATGTGCTACAATGTCCGTGTGATAAGATATATATTGGCAAGATGATAAGACCTCTCAAGCAACGCATTCAGGAACATAAATCGAATATTAGAAACAAGAAGTCTACTCCGTGGTAGACCATTTTCTGGAAGCAGGACACAGGGGCGCCTTAAGATTTTGGGATTAGAGAAGATTAAACCCTCAGATGGGGGTGATTACAACAAAATAGTAGAGAGGTTGAGACAAAATGGATTTATGAAATGAAAATGTTGGACCCAAAATTGGTCTGAACAAAGATATTAATTGGAATTGCTGCCGTAGGTAAAGATGCAGGGACCCCCCCCCCCACCTTCATCTGGTTAGATAAATGTAATAAGGGAATATTTGAAATTTAAATAAAGATGGAAATGACAGTATTTGTGATGATTTAAATAATTTCGTTTTGTTCGGCTATAATGATAAGAGTCAAGTTACAGGAAGGACACCGTGTGAATAAGATGTGAGAGGGTTGAGATGAAATGGATTTCTGAAATGAAAATGTTGGACTCAAAAATTGCTCTGAACAAAGATATAAATTGGAACTGCTGTCATGGGTAAAGATGTAGGGACTCCCCCTTTTTTCCTCCCCTCCCCGTTCTTTTGGTTAGATAAATGTAATAAAGGGTATTTTGAAATTTAAATAGAGGCGGAATGACAGTATTTATGAAGATCTAAATAATTCAGTCTTGTTTGGTCACAGCGATAAGAGTTAGGTTACAGAGGACACTGATGTGAATGAGATGCAAATCATAGGGGTATCTGTTACGACCTTTATGGTTAGAGATTTAGAAGGAAGCATCTCTGGTATTAAGGATAAGCGAATAAAATTCATTGAGAAAGTTAATGACTGAGATATTATCGGCCTTGAATATGTATGAACGAGGCTTTGAATGGTAATTTGCCTTTAAGGCAGAATTACATGGCGTCATTAGGTGCATTTTAAGCCATGCTAAAGTGACGGGCTAAAACTCTAGGGATAATTGATGCAGCGTTCATGCATAGGGAAAGAGTCCATTGATTGAAGAGTAAGAACCTTTTTGGGAACTAAAGCTGAGGCTGGATGCTTAGAAATAGCAGGTAAAGACCTAAATTGAATGCCTGGTGTCGGGGGGAGGATAAATACGCTAGTATGATTACAGAAACCGTTCGTTTGTAACTTATAGAAAGGCTTCATATAATTACAATGGGGATTGCGGTCACAGAGAGAACTAGAAAATAACAAGGCTTAATTGAAATAAATGGGAAGCTTTGACATCTCAACATCACTAGTTTAGGCTTCACAAAGCAACGATTGAGAGCTTTGATAGTCCAACACTACTAGTGATGGCTTTTCAGAAGCTTGTAGAGAAGTGAGTGCTAGTACTATACTGCAGTCATAGCCTTTAAAGTCTTTAAGATTTAGGAAGCAAATAAACCTATGGACAAGAAATAAAAAGTGAATCATTGGTTGTTGTGAATAAATGCATTGGTGTAAATAAACTAGGAAGTTTGTAGAAAAAGCATATGGTAAAGTGATTGATTTTGTGTGTGACTTGGGGGGGAGTGAGTACTGTAATACTTTAGACACATGTCTGAGTTAAGAAGATATGTTTTTTGTTAAAAGAAATATTACTGGTATAGGCTCTCCTGGTACAAAACGCTTGAGAGATTTGGAAAATAACTGGTTCAAGATAATAACTGAAGTAGGAAATGTGTCTTAATCAAGCTGAGAAAAATGTATTTTTTTGTTTATATTTTAGCTTGGAAATATATGTGAAGAGGCACATGATGAAGCTTTAGAAATTGAATGAGGCCATATTCTAATGGCACATATTAGATCTTGTAATACTTTTGACATATGCAGGTATTAAACAGCATCTGTTGAAAAAGCCACAATATTGTTTATCACGATTTGGTGTTTTGGTGTTGGGTTCCATCCTTTATTACTGGCATATAATAGATATGTTTTACTGAGTGAATATTTGTACATCACATATATATATGTTTGTTTGTATAGGATTAGGAATCCATGTAAATGGGAGAGAAAGTGGTATTGTATGAATAAGATTTTATGAAGTAAGTGGCATCAGTGGACATTTATTTGAATACATTTAAATATGTTGAAAGACTATTAGTGTGGGTGTAGACAGTCTTTTTAATTTTATGTATTTATATATTTTTTACAAGGGCATCTCTTGATAAAGCCAAGACACTTGGTGAAACGTTGAGGATTGCCACATTTCAAATCAATAAAAAAGAGAAAATTTGAGAAGGCAAAAACGACTGTCTACAGATATCTTTCTTTTGAAGCGCCCTCACATTTTTTTGCTCTATATTGGAGACCATTCCTACATCACCTACACATCTGGAGAGGCGGCTCTTATATGTGAAAAACTTTATCCATTTCCTGTGGGATTGCTCTTTCTTCTTTGATGAAGATGAAGATGAGCAATGCTGTACTCATTTTGTGCGCTTATCGCCTTCCTCGGACTGTCAGTCAAGGAAGTCCGAGATTTTGACCTTGATTGAATTGGCCAACTGGGTCACTGGAGACACCGGGCAGAACCGGTGATTTTCCCAGATCAGGGACTGGTTTCTCAATGGGATTGTCGGCAAGCTGGGTCTACTCATCGGGATAAACAAGACTGGAGTCTTGTTAAAGAGATCATCGGCCTCCTCGGCCGACAACCGATTGGTTATCTCAACCACACTGTCAATTGAGACTTCGCCAGCTGACTGGACGGTGGGACCAAAAGCTGATGGCTGAAGCCAATCTCAACCGAGGTTGAGACTGGAGATTCCTGGGACTGAGATCGCCTCGATCCCAAGAACATCTTAGCCAAGATGAAGAATCTCTCGGTTCCTTGGCCTTTTATGGGACGGAGGTATGCGAGCCCGAAGGTCCCTCACCATTAGTGGGAAGAGAAAGGCACATCTCCCGAAAGGAGCCTGAGAATGTGAAGCCCAGGTTGAGTGGAACAAAAACTTGACTGAGAGGAATGCTCCAACGTACACGCCGCCTCTTTCTCGAAGGCCTGCATGTGTTCTAACTGCTCGGTGGACCCCGTAGCCATGGAGACTGCCCACCAGACCTCTTTGGATTTCACCGGTGGATTCTGTTCCTTGGGCCTGCCCAGCTTCAAGCGTGCGAGACAATCATTGAGGACGTCCGGTTGGAACGTGAGGCAAAGCTCGCAACCCTGGGTGTCATGGCCGACACCCAAGCAGCAGACGCACACAGAGTGTGGGTCTGTGCACAGGCACCGGTGAAAACTGGGGGAAGATTTATCTTCTGTTATCGAGAAGCAAAAGCTACAATTGCTAGCTCGGACGAGTGTAATCTTCAGTGGATCTGAAGGTTTTAGAGCCAGGGCCTACAAAACACAGTAGCAGAGAGGAGGCAACCTGTACCTTCCAGTGGAAAGGAAGATTTAGCATCATGGGGCGGAGCTGAGGGTTACACTTCCTGGGAGGGTGGGAGGAGCCAGCTTGAAGATCTTCCGGCAAGAATTAAAGGGAAAAAGGACATGCCAACAAGTGTGGATAAGAACAACATATCCACATCCCTAGAACAACGAATAAGGTATTTTTTAACCCTGGCTATCACCAGGCACTACTACCCCACTGGGGACCCTAAATGCTGGAGGGGCTGTGGAGAACCACTGGCTCATCACACACATATAATGTGGTCCTGCCTGGTTATCCAACCCTTTTTTAAGCAAGTACAAGATGAACTAGCAGAACTATTTGGCACACAGATTCAACTAACCCTAGATCTTTAGTTATTCATACAGTACCCTCAAGACTGCAAGGACCCCCATATACATTACCTCCTGGGTATCTTAATCACTGCTGCAAAGAACACCGTCACTAAATTGTGGTCAACCCCAAAAATACCCGTAGCGTGAATGGGGTACTATAGTTAAAAATATCAGATGGAGAAAATCTCACAAATTAAATGACCAGGAAGAAAGATACTCATCACGCTGGACTGGGTGGTTGCTGTATTATATGTCAAAAGACACAGAATTCATCCTCTGAATAGCCTCTAACGATTAACAGAAGCAGAAACCTTCCGGAGGCACTCACTTGTCTGCTCCCTTCTGCCCATGGGCTAGCACCCATCGCATGATTATAGAGTCTAATCCCATCAAGACTCACAGCAACATTATTGGTCACACAGGAGACGTTACAAAGCCATGACAGGGATCCTCCTCTCAAAGCTGTACCCAAAGGTTGGAGGCCCGAATAATAGTAAATGTAAATGTTTTATACCTGTATTTACAGTATGACCAGGAAACAGTAGAGCTTACAGTGGAGAATGGCTCCTTGCACCCTCATTTGTATAATAATACAGTAACTAAGATATATACGTGGAACATGCTGACTGTTTCAAAAAAAATTTACTACTAAATATTAGATTTTCAAAAAATATATAAATAATGTGTATATCTTCACAGGGCAGGACTATGTAAACTTTTTCTCTTCCTCCCACCTCCACGATCCAACCTTAAGGATAGTATTATTGTAAATTTTCATTTTCTACTAGTTCATCCATGCAAAATTACTCACATCCCACCCCAATATTACATAGGGCCCTACATAGTAAGTATTGGATATTCAATGTTAGTTTCCCCCCGTTTATTCAGGTTAGTCTGCTGCAAGACCCTTATATTAGTAAGACTCCCCTTTTTTTGTTTTAGTCATGTGCAGTTTTCCATTTGGGCTAGACATAGCAACATCCCTTCCCCATCCGAGCTTCCTAACCTAAGTTTTTCAATAAAACTCTCCACGGCTCACCTGGATTTATTCAATTATAATCCTCCTCAATATTTATTGCACATTGGCTCCCCCCCCCCAACTTCCTATATTGCAATGCTGCAAAGGCTGAATGTATTTTAACTCCCATCTTGTTGGTCACCACTACTACCTAGTCTTTTATCCAGTGCACTGAACTGCACCTCTTATAAGTTTGCCCACTTACACTTGCAAATACCGCTCAGTGCTACAACCATTAACTCATTCATCTCCCCACTGGGAAATGTGAACCCATTTTGAAATGTCCTGGAAATAGTTAAATGCATATGGGAGGGGGACCACATCTTCATTCATGAAGGCAGTGGTTTCCTTAGTGACCGAACCACTAAGCATGTCACTCAGTGACGTAATCATGCTCTACAAGCGTGATAACTTGTGGCCCAGCCCATTCTGCACCTATAGAGAAAGGTGAAGTAGAAAGTTAGTTCGCATCCTGCTTAATAGTGGCGGCACCTTAAAAATCTTTGAACAGTACATAGTTCTATATAAGCTATACTGAATGGCCTCAAAGTTTACAACTAGAGAGAAGAGAAATATCCACAAACTCATGGTGTGTGCTTAAATTGGGGAAATGGTGATTTCAAATTAGACACCTTTATGTCCTGATAAGTACTGAATATCAAAAGATTTAATGTAGCTTACACTAGCGTTTTAAATGTTACCTTAGAAAAGAAGATAATCACAAGACAGAGCCACTGAGAAAAGAAAACTTGAAAATTTAAACAGGTAACTCAAGCTTCTGATTCAAAAATAAAAATAGAAAAACAAGTTTGAAATGCACACTGTATAAAACAGCGTTTTAAGGCAATATCCATGTATTTAATATTCCCCGCAGGCTGCTAAAATCAAGTGGATAGTAGTATGAACTGCAGGAAGGATGCCAAAAAGTAAAATGATAGAAGGATTAAAACAAAGTTTGTTCCCCCTGCCCACTAACAATAAACTATATAATAAAAAGATTGGGATGCTATGGATTTCATATTTTGCCTATTTTGATTAAGAGTTTAGTAACAGAATACTTTTGTCTGGTTTACCTTTTAGCACCATAAAATTCTGATGAAGGGACAGGATTGTCTTGAAATGTTAAGACAATCCAAATGGAATTATTGAATGGTGCATCACTGGATAGATTTGGACTAGTGCACACAACTAAAGGACCCACTTTTACAATGGACATACCAGTGGAGATGCAATATCTCCTTTTAAATGGAGTTCTGCTGTAGTGGGGTTCTGCTTTTGCTAATTTTAAAAATCTATTTGTCCAGGACAGGCCCAGTAAGAGGCAATATCTTATTTTCAGTGGAGTCCCATTTTTACAGTTTATTTTCCAAGAACAGACCAGCTGAGATGCATCATCTCTTTCTCAGTGGGGTCCTGCTATAGTGGGGTTCTGCTTTTACCCAGTTTAACAATGTATTTACTCATGTTAACCCAGCTGAGTTGCAATATCTTATTTTTTTACCCTGGATAGCACAGCTGACATACAATATCTTGTTTTCAGTAGGAGCCCTGCTCTTATACATTTTTACAACGTATTCACTTAGGAAAGGCCAGCAGAGGTGCAATATCTCATTTTCACTGGGGTCCTGCTTTTACACATTTTGACACTATTTACCCAGGATAGCACAACTGAGATGCAGTATCTTCTTTTAACATATGGATTCTTAAAATAATACTATTGAAAAGCATTCAAAAATATCCCGATAATACTATCACTCCTGGAGTGATAATACCACCTTTCCAGAGTGATAATAGTACCGTTTAGGTGCCGTAATACTATAGTTTGGGACCTAATCGATAGTATTATCACCAAAGCTGAACTGCGCAGGTGCAAGTCTGTCTTCTAATGTCTTGCAAGCATGCCTTCCAATTGGACACTTCACATGTGTGGGTGGGCAGAATGACTCGCAAAACATGGCGGCTGCCGCTCTCGCTTAGCGAGAGAAACGGCACGGTCATCGTAGAAGCTGTATTTTTTATGTACCTACTACTCTGTCCCATTTTCCACTATGTATCTCTCAGTCTCCCATGCATCCTCTACAGTGGCAATGGATCATGGAGATCACTGCAGACAGCGAAGAAAAAGGGGGACGGGGCCACGCTGCCACATTCTGATGCTCCTAGCAACCCTGTCAGCACACGGACCCCTGACTGGATCCACGAAATGGAGGTGAGACAATCCACCTCGGATCCATATATTAAAAAAAATAACAAATATCTTGGTGTGGATCACAAGGCAGTAATCCCCATCTCGAGGTTTTGGGGACATGGGAACCTCTCGATGGGATACTGCCTTGTAATCCACACTAAGCTATCTATTATTCTACTTTTAATTTGGGTCTGCTGTAGAGAGGTCTTGATTTTACCAATAACATATACTACACTAATGACTTGCATGCTGTGTAACCATGAGCAAGTCAGTACTTCCAGGATGCATCTGTTCCAGTAAATGTAGTGGCAGCAAGCTTCCCTTCCCACCTGCCCTTTTTCTTACCTATTGTGAAAGCAAGTTAGCACATACTAACTATGCTCATCTTTGCCCTAACAACACGCTTTTAGGATAACAAACTTTGTCTTTCTTTTACAGAGCCTGCTGAAGAATTTCCATGGTTCTAAAAATCATTTCTATCTTTATTTTTCATATTCATTACACATTCAAAATAGCCCTTTTATTCTCTGAGGTGTCAAACCTAATCACAATTCAAGTGCATGCTTGTTTTATATATAGTACATCATTAGGCTTTGTAACAGCATACCATTTGTGCAATCGATATAAAATCCCTCCGAGGAGGATGACAGGATTCTGTAGGACACCCTCCCATTCAATTCTGAGTCCTGGTCTGTAGCAGATACAGTCAGAACACTTGCATGCGCAGGTGTACGTTCAGACACAGAAACCTAAATTGGAAAGGAAAATAGAAACAGACGTTTGTTGATGCTGAATGTTAGCTTGCAGCGTGATAGAGCTTTAAAGGGAACATAAACAATATGTAATTCAAATGAACTGTTTCTGGTGTTTTCTGTTCATTACTGACATGCTGTTCACATACAGTATCTGGTGCTACTATATTTTCATTCTTCATGATGGGTGTTTTTTCCCCACTTTGTTTAGTGCTTTCAACGTGGTGTGTGCTACTGTAAAATATCTGCACCACACTGGATAATATAAACAAACTGCAATATCACAGAACCTAAAAATGATAGAGAAAAAATATCAGGAGTAAAATTGTTCCTTTGTCCACTGACTAACTGATTATGCACGGTTTCACAATATTCCATGCTTTCGAAGGTGTTATATGTGTTACAGTTCTGAAAATGCAGTCAACATTTTTAAAGAAATGGTTTTTGTTCCTGTCAAACAAATCCTATAGCTTGTAAACTACAATTTATGAAAAAATAATCAATATGCAAAATATTTGCAAAGGTCTCAGTAACAAAATAAGGTATTGGTCATATATCAATGGTACAAGATGCTAGTTCTACACAATGTGATAGTACTCAGTATATGTAAAATGTTTATCAAACACGTCTGAGATACAGGTGTGCAAGTAATGAACAGTATTTCCCGAACACCATGAATAATGCAAGACTCATTTTCAGATATGAATTGACAGTGGCAAAAAAAGCCCCTCACCCTGATTCCCAGCCAAATCCTTTAAAATGTAACCTCTCCATTCCTCTACCCTCTGCTGCAATCCCAATCTCAGCCTCCCCTCAGCACACAGAATTTCATGTCTAGGGGAGAAAAACCTCCCACAGTAGGTGACTGGCATGCCACAGCCAACCCCACCCCGCAGAGTCGGCTGCCATTTAGTGCTTTTCATTTAGCAAAAACACACCCCCTGGCAGCATCAGTTCCCATCCCCCAGCACCCAATATTTCTCTGGTTCTTTTCTGCTGACAAATTCTGTTTTTATGGTAATTCTCCCAGGACTCAGAGAATGAATCAATCAACACTGGAGCAGCCCAATTAAGAACTACCCAGTGACTGACAAGGAGACCTTGGCCAATCGGAAGGCTATTTGCTCGCTCCTAGACAGAGGAACTTTCTTCAGCTCTTCAGTCTTTGCGCAGTCTGTGAGACTTGGCTCTGAATCAGACTCACCATCTGTGTTGAGAGACAGCTGCACAGATACTTTGTAGGGAGATTTGTGCTTCTACTGCCAAGAAGGAGGAGGAGGTTGCTATGCACAGGACATCTGCGACTGAATGCCACTATGAGTGGCTGAGTGAGCTGGTGTGCAACGGGAGCCGAACCTGCAAATGATCCTCAGACAAAGACACTTTTCCCCAGAGACTAGCCAAAAGGGGCCTAGCTTTGCATCTACAAACAGTGAACCTGGAAGCCACTACATCACTCCACAACCAGGTGCTGCACTGCAACTGCTGGAGCTGTCTATGGGTTTGAGATGAAGAGAGGTGAACTTGCCAGCTCCTATTCATCTGGCAACCCCAAGAGACTGATGGAAAGAGAATCGAGCTGATCTGCTAAAAAGCTGAAGTAAGAGCAACTGGCAGGGGAGCCTAAGGAGTCAGAGGTGTGCCAGAGATGAGGACACAGATAATAAATCCAGCCAGGGTACACAGGTGAACTGTGACTAAATTTTTATTTTATTTTTTTTATTTAGTTTTTGTTGATCGGGTAAGTGCACTAGACAAATCCTGCCTATTTTCAGGCACGACCCGGGGGAGGGGGATACAGATGAATGCCAACTGACCTTGAACCAGATTAAGCTGTTGTGATCAGGACCATCAAGTTCTGTGAAACACCAACTTTTGTTTACAGTTTAGTTAGGGCCACTGTCTGGGTTGTTGTGTTGTGGACTAAAGCCAACTGGACAGCAGTTTAATGCATTAGCATTATTGTTAAAGTGCTCTGACCCCAGGCAAACATGTGAAAGATCAGTGGGCCTACCCTGCGCCTCCTAAATCATTCAGAGGGATAGCTGCTACAGTACCAACAGCACATTTGGGTCAAGCACTGTGTCAGGAGGAGGCAGAGGATTTTTGGTTACAGTAAGACAGCCAAATATTGCATAATTGTTGTTTTGCCTATTCTGCTATAACCCCTCGTTTCCCCTTCCAGATCTTTGTTTCTGACCCCTAATAACAACCCTTTTGTTAACTGTTTGCAATTACTATCCCTTTGCACATTATTTGAAAAGTTTTAAGTTATTTTTGGTGAATTGTTTACAGTATTGTGTGGGATGTAGGTATAGTATGTCAACAAGGGACACAGTGGGTCGGTACTTCTTTCTAGGGGGTTGTACCAGCTTGTCGCCCAAGCCACTAATTGGCCCTGAATGGAAGCACTCTGCTGATAAGAAATTCATAGCTGGGCAACAGGTACCCACAGGAGTTTCTAGTGTACTTATTACGCAGCTGAATTTTATATCTGTTCCTTGCTGGCAAGCATAAACTCTCCATCTTTACTTTTCTGTACACTGTTTTGACAGTTAAATTGCTGTACTTTTGTATTCCGTTCCTTTAATACCATGTTTCCTTCCAAGTACACACAAGAAAATGAGCTGTTTGCCACTCAAAAGTGTTCTCTCTTTGACACAGTTCTTGAGCAATAAGGCATGACCAGGAGTTATGTTAATGTTCTAGTTAATCGCCTGGGGGTATAATGTGACACAGGGTACAGCTGAGTGCCGTTACTGCCCCAGGGGTGATTATCAAGAACATGAATAAAACCCTGGGGAGTGCCTTATGCTATTATTACAAGGAAAAATTGTGAAAACATACTTTCTGCTGTGTTTTATTTTATTAAGAAAGAGGATTTAAATTAAAATAGTCCACCTGCCTTGCAGTACCTACTGATTCTGAATGAAGAACATGGACTTGCTTAATGCTCAGAGCAGAGTCGGTATGGTGTCCATGGCAACGATTTCCCCAAAAAGTTAATTATGGTGGCAGGCGGTAAGAAGTGCACGACGGCAGAACTATCACACGGCATACATGCTACAAGCTAGCAATGAGTGCCTACTGTCAAGTTTTTTCCTAAAGTTTTCCTAGTGTTCATAAGTTTCAATGAAATGCCGCACAACGCATGTGTTCAAGACTTGTGGAGAATGCGCCCGCATTGTCATGGTACTCACTGTGTTGCTATGGCAATAAACGGCAAGAGAAATGTGCTTTTTTTTAAAAAAAGAAAAAAAAGTTACACACATCGGAAGAACTCTGTACCTCACACTACTGATTAGAGATTCAGAAATTAAAGTTGGGAACCACAGTCGCTTCAAAAAATTGTCAAGTTTACTTCTTCAGCTTACAGCTGCTGTGTGCGTTTTTGGTCACCCCCTTCACTGTTAGCAGGTTACAAAATTGGGAACAAGGAGTGGAATTTCATATATAGAGGTACAGAGATATAAATAAAAGACATGGATCTCTTTAAAACATTTAATAAGTGGTTCACTGTAATGTCTGTTTAATATTCCCATTTACACTTGTTACCAGGTCTATCGGTAAACATATTGGCGGCTCTGAATTCTGATAATGGAATTAAAAAAAAATTCAGTACCCAGCAATTAATACTCTTGTGATTAGGCTGTGCATGTACATTAATGAAAGGATTAACATAGGGCTCCTAGAATACTGACAAGCAATCGGGTTGCAGCATTTCTGAGACCCTTTTAATTCAATTTGCAAAAACAATATTCATAAGTCTTAAGGACATAATACTACTGTCACAGCCAAAGACATGGTCAGATATTGATACCACAGTATGCAAGCTATGTTAGACCACATATATTGGTTACATACCTGCCGAAACAGTAGATCTTTGAGAGAATCTCTTCTCTTAGGCCACACCTTTGGAACCATACCCATGTCAGTGCTAGGACCACACAGAAACGTTTGCTAGCTGAGGCCACCCACAACAATGTCACGAGTCAGCTAATAAAAGGGGAAGAAGGAGGGCCGCATGGCCTAAGGGAAGACATTCTCTTGAGGCTCTAATATTACGCTAAGGACATAACTGTTCTATCTTTTTTGAGGATATCTCTTCTCTTAGGCCACACCTTTGGAAGTTGGAACAAATCCCAAGCAGTCCCAAACATCAACTAGGAGGATGGTGCAGTCTGTTAGGACAGTAGGCCCTGCAGGACAGCAATTCCACAGCCCACTCATGTCACAGTAACAATGACCAGGCGTAATGTTTAGTAGAGGTGTGGACAGTACTCCAGGTGGCTGCAGCACAGATGTCAGCCGTGAGATACATTTCGAAGCAAACAACAGATGTAGACATACCCTTTGTGGAATGACCACAGACTGCACCAGGAAGTTCCTTACTGTACTTCCTATGACAGAATATAATACAATGTGCTAGCCATTTGGACAAGCACTGTTTCTAAACAGGGACGCCCTCTTTCCCGGGGTGACTGAAACAAATACTATAGCTGAGAAAACTTTCTGCAGTCCTTGGTGTGAGCAATATAGCATCTTAGAATTCTACGTACATCCAAAGTGTGGAGCAATGCTTCACCTTGATTATCATGCTCTGAATAATAACTGAAAGGTGGCTTTAGTGTGAACTCAGACTCCGCCTTTGGCAAAAACTTAGTAGTAGTACACGAAGACACCCTGTCTTTATGGAAAATCAAATAAGGAGGCACACACATTAGAGCCTGTAGCTCTGAAATTCTTCAAGTAGAAGTGATTCCAACTAAAATAATGCTTTCCATGAAAGTGTAAGCTACAACTCACAGCTGGCTCAAAAGAGCCAAATATTTCTCAAGCGCTTAACTGAGGTCCCACCGGAGGGACCAGATGGTGAATGGGAGGTTTCGTATGCAGAATTCCTCTCAAATAGGTACGAGAGACCTCTAACTGAACTACTGTACACCCATGAGCAGGGGGATGGAAAGCTGATATAGCTGCCAAATGCACCTTCAGTGAGAAATACTGCAGACCAGAATCTGACAGTGACATGAAGTATTCAAACACTGTATTAGCCAGAGGTAACTGGTCCATATTTTAGAAGCGTCCCACAAGTGAAATGCTTCCACTTTAAAAGTATGAATGTCTGTTGGAAGGCTTTCTGGTTGCAACTAGGACATCAGCTACATTGGTGATACCCCAAACTGTGCAATGGCTATGTCTCCAGCAGCCTGGCATGTAGGTGCAGGGATGTCAGGTCTGGATGGACCATAGCCCCTTCTCCTGTGACAACAGTCATCTGCATACAGGTAAAGGGTACTGTAGGCTCCACTGCTAGTTGCTGTAGCAACGGATGCCATATTTGTTGAGACCACAGAGGTGCAATGATGATGAAGGGTGCACCATTCAGCTGTAGTTTCAGTAATACTATTTGTATTAAGGGAATGGGAAGGAATGTGTACAGAATACTCTCTTTCCAAGAGAGGGACAGTACATATCACCCCAAAACTCCAGGCCCTGGAATGAGCAAGCAGAAACGCAACAGTTTTGCATTGTGTGGAGATGCAAAAAGATCCAACTCTGGGCAACCCTATCTTGCAAAGAGGTCATCTACCATGAAGGTGAGCAGTTCTTATTCATGCGCTTTAGACTGTGACCTGCTTACCTCGTCTGCTAAGGTGTTCTTGACCCCCTGGGAGATGTACAGCTGATGAAGTCTATGTTCCAGCACCCAGTACCGTGCTCTCATTGTTTCCCATGACAGGGCATAGGAATGAGCCCCCCCCCACCTTGTTTGTTTATGTAATGCATAACACTGAAATTGTCTGTCTGCAATAGCAGACAACCCTGAGTCAGATGCATCTGGAAAGCTTGAAGACTGTGTAAGACAGCTCTCATCTCCAGGACATTTATGTAATCTGGCTTCCACCTGGACCTATGAATCTTGGGGTCAGTAAGGCGAGATAAGCTCCCCACCCAGATCCTGAGGTATCCAAGGTGAGAATCTGAGTTGGAACTGGGATTCAAAATGGAACACCCTCAAGAGGTTGCTACGGTCCATCCACCACGTCAGTGTTTTATGTAAATGGGATGTTACAAGCACCTTTTGGTCCATGACATCCATCAACTGATCCCAGTGCACTCACAATGTCCACTGTGGTATCCACATGTGTAAGCGAGCCAATGGCATCATCACAATGGCTGCTGCCATGAGTTCCAGGAGACACCAAAAAGTTGTAGCTGGGACGTAATGACTACTGTACACCAGCTGTGCTTGAGCCTTAAGACATTCTGCTCTGACCAGGGGTAGAAATGCTCTGCCCTGTTCTGTGTCCAGGACTGCACCTATATACTGTAACCTCTGGCAAGGGGTCAGTACTGACTTTGGTGCATTCACTGTAACCCCCAAGTCTTCGAACAATTGCCTTGTTCAGGACAGGGTGTGGTCAAGTTGGCTCTGGAAATGGCTTTCAACAGCCAATCATCCAGGTATAGGAAGGCCTATTCATTTCTCTTCGTGAAGGGCTGCTGCCACCTCCAAGCAATTATTTTTATTTTATTTTGCATTATTTATTTTTATTCCCCTGTGTTTGAGTGGCCTTTCCTTTGGGCTGCCATGGACTGTGCTCACCTCCCCGGGAACCCCTGTCGCCAACTCCTGCCTCACATCACAGCCAGCGGCGCCCCCCCCAGGGTAACCCAACGTATCCCTTCATCGGACAGGTCCTATCCTTTCAGGAGAGAAAGTGCCTTATGGCTTTTACCTTCTTGACCCTGTGTGCTGCTGAGGTCGGTCCCAGCTGTCTGGGGGCTCTGTGGCGGTGAAGCAGCCATCATCCGGTCACTCGAGATGCCATTTTTCTCTTTTTCTTGACCCCAATTTTAGCTCCGTTCCATAGTGCTTCTGGTCTCCATCAGGGGCCGCTACCAAGTTAGGCAAGCTCTCCAACCCACCCCAGGACAGGAAAGCATTCCTTCGGATGCCATTTCCGAACCAGTCACAGCGTGTTGCAGGTGTGCCGCCAGCACCTCAACTCTCAGCCCCACTGGGCTGGCTCTCCACCAAGCATTTGGTAAAGACTTATGGCACAAAGACAAGTCAAAAGGCAATACTTTGAATTAGATTTGCTCTCCTTCCAGGACAACTCTCAGATACTTTCTGTAATGCTGCTTGATCTTGCTATGAAGGTATGCATCCATGTCAGGGAGCAAATCAAGCCCCGTTTGCAACAGAGGGATCAGATTTTGCAGGAAGACCATGCAAAACTTCTTGTATTCTATACAGAAGTTTAGTCTCCAGAGTCTAGCACAGGCCTGAGATCTTCTGTCCATCTGGGGATGAGGAAGTATCTGGAGTAGAACCCTTTGCCTTTCTGGCATGAAGGAACAGTTTCTATGTCATGTTTGGGTAGCAAAGCTTGTATGTCCTTTTCATCAGGGACAGATGTCCCGAGGGATAAGTTGAAAGAGACAAAGGATGCTCTGGAGGGGTTTCCAATAACTCCAGAGCATGTCCCCCTGCAAGTATCTCCAGGAGCCACTCGCCTGTAATTAACTCCCTCTATTGTGTTAAATGAAGGGAGAAATGACCTCCTACCACCACCTCCTGTGGTCGAAGTGGTGCGGAGGGAGTCTGACATGAGTCATGTTTAGCTGATGGGGGCAGAGCCACCAGTTTTGGAAGCTCTGGAATGGGTTCCTGGGGGAGGGGAAGCTGGCAAAGCTCCACCACCCTTACCTCAATCTTGCTGACGGTAGGCTTGATGATCAACTCAGGCAGTAGACTGACCAAAGGATCCTTTACCCTGACCTCTACCAGGCACGGGATACAAGGATTTAACTGACCTTAAAATCATTTTAGAGACTTGAAGGCCTCTTAATGCCTCTTCTACATGGTATCCAAACAGTTTGGTGCCTCTAAAACGAGTATTCAAACCTGCTGCACATCAATTGCAAACCCAGCCACCCAATGCCAAGAATACCTTCTCATGCAAATACCAGTGACAGCTGCCCTGACAGATGCATCTGAAACCTCACATGCTGAGTGTAGCAGATGTTTGACTACCTCAGTTCTAGCAGTCAAATTTTTAAGTAATTCATTGTTGGCCAAGCCATCCGAAAGTGCCTGAGTGGCAGCTTTGGCAGTCTTACAGAGGTTATTTCGATACTTGATCATGTGAGACTGATAGTTAGCAATACGCAGGCCTAATGAGGCAGACACTTACAGTATATTCACTTGCCCACTACATCAAGCCTCCTGGATTCCTTATCGGGGCAGGGTACTGATGCTTTGGTGCCCCGGATCTACCATGGGCAGCCATTATGACCACAGAGTTTGTTTCTGACTGATTGGCATAATAAGGCTTAGCAGCAGGAGCAGGGTACTGCTTGTTAGCCTTTCTGGGCACAGCTGATATAGTGCTTGGCCTGTACCACACAGCAAATGTTGCATTCTCCAATACAGGGTAAACTGGAGGAACAAAGATGGATGGAGTACCTCCAGGAAATCCATCAGATTCTTTTTGGTGGAATCCTCTTCTTCCACAGCAACACCCATTGCATTTTGCATTTGCTGCATCACTGTTTGGAAGGTAGGGTCTTCAGGAAGACATGTGGATGTATACACTACAGAATCCTCACTTCAAGAGGATACAGTGGAGAGGGTGTGTGGCTTGTCTCTGATCTCAATGGCCGCCTAGAGTGAGCACTCTCTAATTCCTCAGGGTTTCTCTGCTATCTGCACTGTCCCGTGAACTCCATCGTGTCGGTGTAGCAGACCTAACAGGATCATTATTTTATGTCCAGATTTACTTCTCCAGTGGCTGATACAATATTATTGCACTTGGAATGGCACAACGCAATCAGCCCGATGTCTACACAAGGATGTCCACGCAGCAGATGAACGAAATGTTCACAGCGCTTCTTAATCAAATGGCTGAAGTCACTCTTACCTCGAACAAAACCACAAATGCCATCCAACAACTAGATGCCAGATTGGTATAATTGATAAAAAAGCAGACCAAAATGCTGCGGCAATTGAACGACTTACCACCATGATACGTGAGCAGGGTAAGTCTATTAACTCTATGCAAAGCAAATTAGACGACATGGAGAACCGCAGCCATAGGAACATTCTTCAGTTCCTTGGCTTTCCTGAGGGGGGCCGAGCGCAGCTATCCACTGGACATTCTTTATGATATTCTTCCAGAACTGCTACAACATGAAGTTCCCCCAGGGCTAACCATAGAGCGGGCTCACAGAATGCTGAGCCCTATGCCCAAGCCCGGGGAAAGGCCTAGACCAATTATGGCATGCATACTTAATTTCACCAACAAAGAATGGATCTCTGCGAGATCTCTCCCCTGGACAGGCCACAAGATCCTGATATTTCAGGATTACTCCTGCAAATTAGCTGCCAGAAGGAATGAATACACAGAGGCCAGAAGAATGATGAACGCTCGTGGCATAAAATTTTCTCTTCGATACCCAGCAATTATGTGACTTGAAATTAATGGAACCTACATGTCCTTCTCTACACCCGAAAGCCTTATTCAATACCTAAAAGCCAATTGCTTCTGCAAAGTGGACCAGAACTGAAAAAATCATGGACAGACAGTAACAGCACCTAGTTACAGCTACAAGCCTACAATAATTGATGCGACTGCCATCACCACAGATACCAGACCAGCTGGCTTTAAATTCCAAGGCATGCAAGCTGCCCTCCCGGCAAGATCAAGCAAGCGGCAGCAGTCAGGGAGACATCAGAAACAGCACCACCCTCAAGATAGGATAGGGCATCTGCCATTTTCATCACCAGAATTCTCGGAGGAATCTCTCTTCTGATTCTCCACACCAAACCATTTTGTCCCATTAACGCCTGTGGACACGGCTGAATCTGCTGATCGTCAGAGCCTCTTGGAGGAAGAGATGTCACCCGATGCCACTAGGCCTGAACCTGATATTCAGGGCCAAAACATAATGCAATCTCCTGGTACAACCCTCTCTGCAGACTGCAGGACTGTACCCCATGCAGTCCAGACACAGGACAACATCACGGCCGAATGGACACAGCAAGTGCCTTCAGACGCTGAACTATTTCAGGCTGCGGATCAATCGGATCCCCTATATAAGTGTTCATGTTTCTGTTCATTTATATTTTCCATAGCATGCACAGCTGGGTTGGGACCTTGGTGGCAGCTCCTGACTATGGATAACCGGTTTTTGTTCCAGGGATGAACCACCTTGTATCATTCGTTTTACCGATGGCTGGGGCAGAATCCCAAAGGTTCCTGAACCTGAATTGTGCATACAATGGAAAAAATCCCAGGGCACTACTAATGTTAATATGTACATCCACGAAGGAAGTTTTTTTCCCAGGTCTATACTATTTTTTAAGGGCTAGCAGGTTGCCCAATTATAAACCCTCAAGCGATTTACTATCCTCTTTGATTCTTAAATGGTGGGGGGGGGGCGAGAAGGGATGGTTACTTATACTTTAGTGAATTATAGATATGGTACCACTTAAAGGTTTAATGTATCCCTAAAATCTGATTCCATAAAGATGTTAAGTCGAAATGGACATGCTGACCCTCACTCTGGTCCCTACTTCCCTGCCTTTTACCCCTCCTGAGTGTGGGTTAATATGCCTGCTGGCCTTTTCAGTCTAGGCCTACTTCTGACCTCTGCTATGCATCTATAAAACTAGATATCATGAGCAGACATTCCTGACCCATTATATCAACCCCCGGGGAAGAGGATCTCTTCCCTGGACAATCCTACATAGCAAAGTGGACCCTCAAGGTAGACGGGTGATAGCCACATTGGACACGCCACATGACCACATTTTGGTTCTCAATATATATGCTCCCAATGAGGATAATTCCTCCTTCTTCTTAGACCTTAATGCTAAATTGGGGACATTGACGAAGCCTAATATGCCACTGCTGGTGGGAGGAGACTTTAATTTGACCCTCGTCCCTACCCTGGACAGAAGTGACCAGGGGAAAGAATCCCATACTCAGGGTGTACAGGCAGCACTAGATCTCAGCTCTGAACACCGATTAGTGGATATCTGGAGATTAGTTCATCCCTCTGAGTGTGACTACACTTTCCAGTCAGGGGTACATGACTCTTTTAGTAGACTGGATTTTCAGCGAACATCCCAAAATCTTACACCCTGCACCTTAGAAGTTAACATTCTCCTCATGATTATATCAGATCATGTCCCTGTGCAGCTAATCCTGCTGTGGGGCCCAACCACTCCGCGGTCCTCATCTTGGAGACTAGACCCCCTTCTTATGCAGGACCCAAAATTCATAGAGTGGGCAAAATCCAAAACTCAGCTCTTTATACAAGACAACCCCATCTCTGAGACCTCAGCCCCAAACACCTGGGAGGCATATAAAACCACTATTCGTGGAAAAATCATTGGGTATGCCACTCACAGGAGACACTGTAAGAAAGGCAAATTCACTATGTTAAAAAGTGAATTACAGGCTGCTGAACAGGAGTTAAAGGCCTTAACCCAACCCTCCCCTCAGTCTGAATGCGGAAGAAGAGTCTTACAAATACGCATATAAATTAATAAATTAACTTCCAGAAAAGCAGACCTTGCCCTTCTCAGAATAAGGCACAAGTACTGGGAGGGAGGTGACAAAAATGGAAGAGTTTTAGCCTTCCAAATACGTAAACAACAAGCACGCAGATACATAGCTGGGCTAAAACACCCAAATACTGGAGCCATTCAAACCAACCCCCAACAAGTGAATGAAATAATGGCCTTATTTTACTCTCAACTATATACATCTTCTAGGCCGACTGCTACTGCAGAAACCCAGGCCTTTCTCCACTCTATAAGGTTACCTAAACTATCTTCCCCCCAGAAAGACTCTTTAGAAGCCCCCCTCACTCCTCAAGAAGTCTCCATAGCTCTGATGGCTCTTAAAACAGGGAAGGTGCCAGGAGGAGATGGTTTTTTGGTGGACTTTCTCCAGGCAATGTCCCCTCTGATTTCCCCCCTATTATGCCACATATTTACAGAAGTGCAGACCCAAGGCATTCTGGCACAATCTCCCCGAGAAACCATCATAACCATCCTCCCCAAAAGGACCCCCCCCCCCGAGGAGGCGGCTAGTTATCATCCCATTTCACTGATTAATGTTGACAGTAAAAATGCAGGCTAGGGTGCTAGCTAACAGGCTAAATCCATTACTCACACACCTCATACACCCCTCTCAGGTGGGGTTTGTGAAAGATAGGTACAGTACTAACCACCTTCGAACCCTTCTCAATCTCATTCACCTAGCAAAAACTGAGTCCACACCTGTGGCCGCACTGGTGATAGACTTTGAGAAGGCTTTCAATTCTGTCGAATGGGACTACCTTCATGATGTCCTTCACCACTTTGGATTTGGGCCCTGGTTCATAACAGCCATAACAACCCTATACACATCTCCCCAGGCAAAGGTACTCACTAACTCTACAATATCACAACCATTCCAACTGTACAGAGGAACCAGACAGGGCTGCCCACTCTCCCCCTTACTATTTCTCTTAGCGGTAGAACCCATTGCAGTAGCAATTCGGCAACACCCTCTTATAGCAGGCTTAGGGTCTGGACATCGGCAACCCTCAACTTTAATGTATGCGGACGATTTACAGGTGATACTAGGAAATGCAAGAAAATCTACCCCCACTCTGTTAAAACACTTCTCTGATATCTCAGGGTTCAAAATTAATCAAGCCAAAACAGAGATTCTTCCACTTAACTCTAAATGTCTCCCCCATAGCATGTCCCATCTTGGCCTAACATGGTCCCACCACTCCATTACTTATCTGGGCATTAAAGTGGGAGCCAATCTTGGAAAATGGTGGAATAACAACCTAGGCCCCCTAATATCGAACTGCAAAATAGAACTAGACTGATTATCTCGTCTCAATCTCACTCTTGCTGGCAAAATTGCGGCCTTTAAGATGTCTATTGCACCCAAGTTTTTCCACTTATTATCTCATATCCCTCTACTTCTCCCCAAACCATGGCTCCTTAGAATGGATAAAATGATCGGCTCTTTTCTCTGGGGTAAGGACAAACCACGTTTCGGCAAGAACTTACTTCGAGCACACTGGAAACAAGGGGGCTGGGGTCTCCCCTGGATGAAGGGCTATAAAATAGCATATCAATGCTCCCAAACTATGAAATGGTTCCAACCCTACTCTAAAGACTCCCCTCAGTGGCTATAAATGGAACAAACACTTAGTGGCTCTCCCATTGCAGCTATTATGTTATGGTCTGGGACACCACAGGATCGCCTATCACACCCCACTATAGGTCCTTCACTCAAATATTGGAGATCCCTTCACAAAAAACTTAAGATTACTAATCTCCCCCTTTTATATACTCCCCTATGGAACAACCCGATTATCACTATAGGTGCTCTCCTTATAAATTGAACCAAATGGCATTGCAAGGGTATTCTTTTCTTAAAAGATGCATTAATGAAAGACTCCTTAATGGTGGACACCTTCCAACAACTGCAGCACAAATGGCAGTTACCCACCTTTGACTTCTGGAAATTTCTTCAACTCAGAGATTCTCTAAAGCCATTGATGCGGAAAGGATATCTTTCAAATGACCTAGTACCCCCAATACATACATGGCTTACCCTTCAAAAAGGTATAGCCGGGAAACTATACATACTAATAAGGGACACCCTGCCCTCCCCAACTCATTCTTCCAAGTCCAAATGGGAAAAGCGTTCTGCAAATATCAATGACAGAACAGCAATGGAAGCAATGCTGGCAGGTAGGTCATACTGTTTATGCAGATACCCGTAGCAGACTTATTCACAATAAAATATTACATTCATGGAACAGAACTCCTGCTATGCTTAAGAAAATGAAATTACTCCCTCATGACAAATGTCGGAGGTGTCTCCAACCTGGAGGAAACCTCTACCATATCCTTTGACTTGGCCCTTTGATTTCAGAAATTTGAAAATCAACTCTTCAAACAGCAAGAAATGTCTTGCAATGCACTAGCCCCCCAGCACTCCACTCATGCTACTAGGCCTGAAATCTGAAGTCCCCAATTTAAACCCCCACAAATTCAGATGGTTAATACTACTCAGTATGCAAATTAAACAAATCCTCCTTAAAAATTGGAAAAGCCCCACAACGCCCAGTGTGACCGAAATACTATCAATGCTTACTACTGTACTTGAGCTGGATAGACACTCCTTTTTCAAAAAAGGGCAATTATTCAATTTCCATATTTGCTGGGCCCATTACATGGCCTATTTGGCTGAAAGAGCAGGTGTCATTTGAACTGTCTTCTTTGTTTAATACTTGATCCCCTGCATGCCAATGTTATGCTTAAGATAGTTACTTGCATGTAATGGTAATAATGATATCACATTATAACCTTGCCCAAAGTACAGGTTGCCAGTGTTGTATATAGTTACTCTTTTTATAGTTTAATTTAGATATAATTCAGAGATAGGTTTATACCATCCCTTGGGAAGGTAATTGAGAAAGTAGTGGCTACTCAGTTGGACAACCATTTGACCATCCATAGCATCTACGATTCTCTCCAATCCGGTTTTAGAAAGAGGCATAGCACCGAGACTGTGCTGGTTCAGGTGTTCAATGATCTCTTGATGGCGAGAGACAGAAAAAACGGTCCATTTTGGTCCTGTTGGATCTGTCATCAGCATTTGACACTGTAGACCATGGGGTACTGCTTGAGCGCTTGAGAATCATCTGTGGGCTTTCAGGTTTGGTCCACAGATGGTTTACGTCTTTCCTCACTGGTAGAACTCAGAGAGTGGTGTTGGGGGTGTTTTCCTCTATCCCTATCTCTCTGTCTTGTGGGGTGCCTCAGGGCTCAGTGCTGTTCCCCATGCTGTTTGCAGTGTACATGTTTCCCATCAGAGACATTGCAAGACGGTATGGGCTGGAGTTTCATTGTTATGCCGATGATACTCAGCTCTACTTGTCTTTTGCACCTGACCAGAATGGAGCACTCTCGATGTTTAATAACTGCCCCGATGAAATCCAAGGATGGATGAGGTCCAGCTGGCTGCAGCTGAATTCTGGAAAGACGGAGGTGATGGTTGTGGATCCTGGTCGCCGGATAGGGGGGTGGGGGACAAACCATCCCTCAGATTTATTCCTGGGGGATGTTGAGCTCCCTATCTCTGAATAGGTGCGCGACCTAGGGGTAATTCTTGACGACCGGCTGACACTGTGTGCGCAAGTGTCGGCTGTCGTTAAGTTATCCTTTTATCATCTTAGGAATATCGCTAGGATCAAGCACCTTGTTCCGTCCGGAGACCTACCTACTTTGATCCACACCTTTGTGACCCCGCGCTTGGACTACTGCAATTCCCTTTACTTTGGGCTTCCAGGGGTTGATATCCGCCACTTGCAGCTGGTGCAGAACTCCGCAACCCAGTTGTTAGTTGGGACGCCTCGTTCCTCCCATTATTAATCCCCCCGGTGCTGCAGGGCCTGCACTGACTGCCGGTTCAGTGGTGGATCTCCTTTAAAGTTGGTATGCTGACTTACAAAGCCCTGCACGGTTTGGGCCCTGACTACCTGAAAGAGCTTCTGGTCCCTTACATCCCGGGGCGACCGCTCCGCTCAGCCAGCGAGGGGTTGCTAGACATTCCGAGGGTAGTTTTGAAATCTTCCAGTGCCCGGGCCTTTGTGTTTACGGCACCAACCCCCTGGAATTCTCTACCCCATTGGATTAGAGTGTGCACGATGGTGGGGGGCTTTAAACAAGCATTGAAATCCTTTCTGTGGAGGAAAGCATTTGGGGATGATACTGAACTGATCTGATTTTATTATTTATTATGATGTTGATATTATTTATTCTACGGATTTTTATTATTATTGTGTTATTCGGATGTATTTTATAAACTGTTCTGCACCTTGATTTTTTTGAAAGGCGCATTAAAAATAAAGATTATTATTATTATTAATGAATGATAATGTTACTATTGCCAGTTCTATACTGTTACTTTACCTCTGCTGCCTACAGGCAATGCCAATACAGAGAAAAGAATACTCTAGTACTTTTCCATCCATTAATTAATATTCCCTTTAGTTACTCTGTGGTACCATTCCTTCATATTTCCTCAGGCACTCCTTGAATCAGCCATTGGAAGGTACATCTACCGAATTATATGAAGCCATGTCTGGTCTAGCATGAATATCTCCTTATGGTCTGGAATTCTTTGCCACAGCTCAGGTAAGTGCCTGTATTAAAGACCAGATTTAATTGCTTCTGTGCTTCATTCGAATGAAAAGTCTACAATATTTGCTGACCTATGTACTCTATGTTGTCACCACTGAATAAGCTGGTATGTTTGTTTGTGTTTACTTTTTATTTAATTTCTGTATTTTGTATGTTGAAACAATAAAACATTTAACTATAAGAAAAGAGGATGCAGTGGAGTTAGAAAGTGTGAGCATAATGTTCCTCTCCATATCCACCTACTCTACATAATCCTCCTCGATTATGACGTCTGGATTATATTCTTCCTTGTCGTAGCAACTCTGTCAATGATGCAAATTGAAGACCTCGCTGGTGATGCTGAAGGCCGTTGTGCAGGAGGTATTTGCTCTCTACCATCTGATGATGTTGATGGTACCTGCAACGCAGGAACCCTGTCAATGGTGGTACAGGCTGTGTAGGCAAGCCAGGAGTATGTGATGTATCATTTCTGAAAATGCTGCCTAAGCCCAGCCCGACCTTGATGTCTGGTTAATGGTCGGGGGTGGGGGCTGACGTCACCACCGCTGGGGCAGATCATGGCGATGTAGGCTGATTACCTACAGGCTGCAATAGCGACCTAGATCTTGCTGGGGAAGCAGATCTGTCCTTATCCTTATGTTTATGATTTTGTTCCAATGACCTGTCTTTTTAACGGTCTTTTGACTTTCATTATCATAAATCAGTCAATGGGTCTGGCAATGCTGCCTTCTGACCCTAGGCTTTCCCATAGCCACTAGAGTTTTTCTAACACAGACTTCTCTAATGCCTTTATTGTGTGTTGCCTGGATGCTCGATTGAAGCCCTGGCAAATCTCACAAGTCCTGACATTGTGAGAGAGCCTAAACAGCAGATGCAAGCTTCATGTCGTCAGCTGTGTAGATTTTTCTTTTGCACTCTCAGCAATCAAAAACTGTCACTGGTTTTGGTGGCACACAGAGGCGGCAATATCACTAAATTATTACTGATTATTTCTGGAGAAAATAATAAACGACAGTGGCTAGTCATATTCGTTTCCACTGGAGGTCTGACAGTACAGTCAACAGAAGGAAAAAACCGAGGAGAGATGGGACCTCTCAAGTTTATGTAAATGCTGATGCATGACATCGTTGTGGTGGCCTCTGGCTAGCAAAGGTTTTTGTGTGATCCTAGTGCTGATGCAGGTATAGTTCCAAAGGTGTGGCCTAAGGGAAGAGATATCCTCAAAGAAGATGGACTACTGCTCTCTTTGAGGTGTCTAAATATGAGAGAGAGAAATAAAATTGAGAGACTACAAAGGGAGGCTACTAGAGCTATAAAGGGCCTTGAAAATCTCAATTATGAAGAGAAACTAAGGAATCCTAATCTGTTATCACTGCACAGAAAATGTATGAGAGGAGATTTTTTGCTGATGTGTAACATTCATAAACCCCAGGTTTCTGAAGGAGTTGGCAGAGGTCCTGGTGGAGCCTCTAGCAGACTTTTTCAATACCTCTCTGGAAACTGGGTGCATACCACAGGACTGGATAATGGCACACGTGGTTCCCCCCACAAAAGCAGACCCAGGGATGAACCAGGCAACAACAGACCAGTCAGCCTTACATCCACTGTAGGGAAGCTAATGAAGACTATCCTTAAGGAAAGGCTGATAATCTTTCTGGAGGAGCATGGTCTCCAGGATGGCAGGCAACATGGGTTTGTTTCTGGCAGATCCTGGCAGACCAACCTGGTTGACTTTTATGACCGGGTGACTAGGACACTCGACAGGGGCCAGGCAGTGGATGTCCTGTATCTGGACTTCAGCAAGGCCTTAGATTCAGTGCCATATGGGAGGCTTGTTAGCAAGTTGAGATATCTGGGAGCAGGGGAAAAAATGGTGGATTGGGTCTGGAACTGGCTGAAGGACAGGCAACAGAGGGTAGTGGTGGTGGGGAACTCTCCACTCCAAGAGCTGTAACCAGTAGACTACCACAGGGCTTGGATCATTTACTGCTGACATCTCACATGGGATTAAGAATAAGATCAGACTTTTTGCAGACGACATGAAGATAGGTGTGGTGGTGGATGACACAGAAGGGTGGCAGGGGCTACAGGATGATCTGGCTAAACTTGAGCACTGGTCAGACACATGGCAGATGGGGTTCAACACGAAGAAGTGCAAAGTCATGCACTTGGGAGCAAGGAACCGAAGAAATTATCAGCGGGGTGGGGGGGGACAGTTGGCCACTATAGAGGAGGAGATAGATCTTGGGGTGATAGTAACAGGGCAAATGAACCACTCAGCACAGTGCAAGAAAGTGGCAGCCAAGGCTAATAAGATGCTGGGGTGTATTGCCAGAGGAATCACCACTAGGAGAGTGGAGGTAATCCTTCCACTGTACAGGTCATTGGTGAGGCTGGACCTGGAGTACTGTGTACAGTTCTGGTGCCCTTACTTGAAGAAGGATGAAAATTGCTGGAGGAGGTCCAACACAGAGCAACCAGAATGATCTTCAGACTGGAAGATAGACCCCTCGAGGAGAGACTGAGGGAGCGCAAGATGTTCTCCCTGAAGTAGAGGAGGGATAGGGTAGATAAAACAAAAATCTTTAAATATATGAAAAGCATAAACAAGACTGGTACAGAAGTTTTTAAATTAAAGGGAGGAGAGGTCAGTCATCGGGCGCAGCTGTTGGATTTCCGCCATGGCTTCAGCGACCTGGGTTCGAGAACGAGCTTGGGCCGCTGGAGGGCCGGCCGGGGGGAGGCAGCTTGAGCGTCCCATGACTGCTCGCTGTCTCCAGGGAGGGGAGGGGTCATGACCCAGTGCTGAAGCGACCACTGGCGGAGGCCGGTGGAGAGCAGCACGTCAAGTCTGGGTGGTGCGTGACAGACGTCGGCTCTCGCCTTGACGTCCGGACGTCATGCACCTCAAAGAAAGCCAGGAAAAATCGCTTGCTGGCCTCCGAATGATGGCTCCCTGTTCCTGAGGGCCTCCAGTGCCTTCCTGGCGCCTCCTGTTCCCCAGCAGCATCCCCGGGCCGTAGAAGTGTGCGCTGGTGCTATCTCCCCCTCCCGGTGCCTTCCTCGGGAGAGAGACCTGCCCGGTGAAGGGATACACCAGGATATCCCGGGGTTGGCTGTAATGTGGGGAATTAGAGAGGGCCGGGCAAGGGCAGAAGAGGTCAGGGGAACTTGGCAAGAGCCTGAGGGAGTGGAGGACCAGTGAGCACAGGGCGGAAAAATAGATCATACAAAAAAAAAAGGGAGGGAGGGACACTGGGGGGCACAGTCTGAAATTGGAGGGTAGAAGATTCAGGAGGGAGATGAGGAGGCATTATTTCACAGAAAGGGTGGTGACAAGGTGTAACGCACTGCCCAAGGAGGGAGTATCCTTAAGGTTAGTGGGCAGTTTTAAGAGGGGTAGGACAAAGTCAGGGGGAGGCAGTATAGCGCAGTGGTTTAAGGCTCTGTGCTGCAAATCTGGAGACCTGGGTTTGACTCCCCAGCACCCACTTGCGTACTGTGTGACTCTGAGCAAGTCACTTAACTTCCTTGTGCTCCCAGGTCGCACCTGTAAACAAACTTTCAGCTTACTGTGTCTCTCCAGGTTAAAAAAAAAATGTGTCAACCCTCCTCCTACCCCCCTTGCAATGCAGAACACTGAGGAGCCCACTCCCAGTGTCCACATAAACCTGTTGAGAAAGAAAGCAGTCCCCCCGATGTGTTTTTAAATTTTACACCTAAAAAACGGTCCCTCGTTGTCTCTGTCATGTCCCTCCCACTTACCGTATACTTCCTCTGCAGGTTGTGCAGTGTCATCTTCTGTGTACAGGGACTGCATCACTCTTCTGAGTAAACTGGTTATGTGACTTCAATCAGTCAATTTTATTTGTATACTGGAAGGTGTGTGAGCAACAATGTCCATTTTCACAAACATCCGGTGCAGGAATACAACAGATGAACAAATACATAGGCCAATGGAATACATAGAACATACAATGAACTACCTACTACAAACAACTAGGCAAATACATTATATATACAGGTGTATAGAATTACATTATATATATATATACACACAGGTGTATAGAAGTACAAAGAACTAACAAGTGCAAAATAAAACTAGCATATTACATGGGTAAAATTGCACAAGAGTCAACCAGAAGGCAGACCGATAAACAGAAATGTTTTCAGTTATTGTACAGGGCAGGAAGTTTTAGTGCACTCGGTGGGGAGCAGAAAAGTGCGGGTGATGCGGGGAGAGAGAGCCACTGGGATTTACCGAGAGGGCCATGGAGGAGGCCTATCAGGGCAGCTGCAGGTGGACAATAGGAGGATGTGCTCCTTTAGGGAGGAATTGAAAGAGTATATGGATCCACAAGCCTAGATTTCGTGGGCTAGATTGTTGTAAAGCTTCATCCCCTTGGAGGTAATGGAGTTCTAGGCATGCTTAGTCCTGTAGAAAGGGGTGTCAAAAAACAGACTTGAGGCACCTCTAGTCAAATGCCCAGGCGTTGCTACTGGGAATAGGGAGATAACACTGGATTGGGGGGAGGGTATTGAGGTATATCTTATGTAGGAAGGAGAGTATCTTAAGATGGAACCTCCCTTCTAGAGTGGGCCACTCAAGGGAGGAATAAAGTGAGCAGTGGTGTATTTTCCATTGGAGACCAGTGATGAATCGTGCTATCCTGTTGTATGTGACTCTAAGTTTGGAGCAAAGGAGGGATGAGATAGGGAGTGAGAAGACAATAGATCCATAGTCAATAAGGGGCAGGAGTACAGAGCTAGCGAGGTGAAGTCTGGATGCAGGGATGAGGAATTTTCTAATCCTGTAGAGCAGACCAAGTGTGACATGTGCCTTCTTTATGAGGTTAATGATGTGGTGATTGTATGAGAGGTGGGGCTCGAGGTAGAGACCTAGGTATCTGAATTCTGACACCTGTTCAGTGAGGTTGCTGGAACTTTCAAGGAGTTTAAAATCAGGGGCTGGGGCTTTCCTGGCTCCCAAGAAGATCATGAGCTTGGTCTTTCTGGACTTCAGGACAAGGCCGTTACTGAAGAACCAGGAGTGAAGCTTCATGAAATCAGACCGCAGATTGTGGAACATCGTGGTAGGGTTTTTATCACTGCAGAAAAGGGCTGCATCATCGGTGTAAAAGACAATTTTAGTGAATGACATATTGAGGGAAGGTTATTTATGAAGAGTGAGAAAAGAAGGGGACCCAGGATCGATCCCTGGGGACACCATATTTAATTGGACATTCTGAGGAGAAGTGGCCTTCGATTGCAGTCTTGTGGAATCTTCCTGAGAGGTAGCTACCGACCCATTTTATGGCATCATCAGAAAGATTTAGGCCTTTTAGGGTGTTAAGGAGGAGGGCATGGTCCACAAAGTCAAAGGCCTTGGTAAGGTCGACAAAAACGGAGCCAGTGTACTGGCCTTTGTTATTAGCTTTAAGGATTTCACTGATGAACTGAACCAGGGCTGTTTTGGTGGTGTGCCCAGATCTGAAGCCATGCTGGGCACTAGAGAGTAGGTTGTTGGATTCCAGGTAGTCGGCGAGTTGAGTGTGCACAACCTTCTCTATAATTTTTGAGAGAGGGGCAAGGAGGGAAATAGGATGGTACTTGCCCACCTCGTTTCTAGACCTGGACTTAAATAAGGTTCTGATCGTGGTGGTTTTTCAGATGGTAGGGAAGAAGCCAGAAGAGAGGGAGCGGTTCAGCAGGTTGGTGATGGTGACTGCCAAGGCACTGATGGAGAGTTGAAGAATTTTTTAATCTATACTGTTGTCACCTTTACTGGGTTTGGGGTTATTCCCACAGATTAGCTTTTTGGTGTCTGTAGGTTTTAGGGCTTTGTAGTAGAAGTCGTGGAAAGTCCTGCCTTCGAGGTTGGGGTGAGTGATGGGGGTGGACATAAGAGAAGAGGGAGGTTTGTATTTTTGAGTCACCGAAAAGTTGTTGAAAATGTTAGACTTCAGTAGGGTCATTAGTCTGGTGGGCGCCCTGGTGCAATGTGATGGGATCTGATCCTTCAAAGAGGATCTGAATTTTAGGTCTTGCCTAGTAGTGAGTTGAGGTTCCCCCAAAGCTGACGGGGGTTAGAGGATTCACTGAGTTGTTTGTCATGCAGGAAGTTGATTTTTGCTTTTCTTGTAGCCAATCTGCATTTGTTTCACAGTGACCTATAGAGGGAGAGCTCGGCTGGGTCCCTGTGCTTTTGGTAGTGGGCCCAGGCTTTGTCCCTGGATCTCATGAGTTTGATAATATTAGGTGAGAACCATTCATTAAATTGACCCCGGTCCTGATTTTTTTACTGGAGCGTGCCTTTCGCAGGCACTGCCAAGGATCCTGGAGAATTTATCTAGGATAGGGTCATAGTCGCCTGGCCCCTCTGTGAAGGATCAGTCCACTAGACTGAGATCGTGGGTTATCCGTTCGATTTTCAGCTTGGTTAGTCTCCTGGAGAAAATATATTGGGGGGGGGTTGGGTAGATGGGCTTACCATAGGCAGAAAATGGCACAATGATCACTGATACAGTCAGGCAAAACACCAGAGTTGGTGATTCGGGAGGGGTGCAAGGTGACAATCAAGTCTATAAATGTGTGAGTCCCAGTTTTATAGTTGGATCTAGTAGGTGAGAAGATCAGCTGGTGGAGACCTAGATTCACGATACAGGATTTGGCAGTGCCGGCATGGCGGGAGTCCCAGTTTATGTTAAAATCACTGAGGAGGATCCACTCTCTATTCAGTGGAAGGGACTTTCCTAACTGTAGCGTATGCGAGAAATGCTACAGCTTTTTTTCACACATGCTATAGTTTAGAAAGTGACAGATCCAGATTCAGATACTATGTTAAGTAAAGAAAAAACTACTGTAGAAGTGCTGCTTCTTTAACAGCGTAGAGGACAAGGCACAGAACTGTGGATCCGGGGTCCAGGGTTTGAGATCAGTGTCTCCATATTTTTTTCTAAACCTGCAATGAGGAGAAAAAAAATTAAAAATATTGGTTTTGAACCCAGGACTCTCCGGTCCACAGTCATCACCATCCCGCATACACTATTGGAAAAACACAACCTGAAGTGTGCTTATTCTCCACTTAACAATGGTGTAAATGTTTGTCAGCAAGTAGATGGTAAATGTTTGAAAATGATGGTATGTGCGAAAAGTAGGCATATGCTATTTTTCATACATACCACGCTTTCGAATAGTTATTATCCACCTGCAGCCAAGCATTGCCATTATTGCCAGCCCCAGGGCTGCAAGTGGTTGCTAGTCTTCCCCAACCCCCAAGAGTGCAGGACACCGAAGAGCCTACTCCCCGTGTCCCAAAACATGTTATTTTCTGCCCTCCATGGTGTGTGGGACACTGGAGCCCACTCCCAGTGTCCCAAAACATATATTATTCTCTCTCCCCCACTTAGTGTGGGACACTGGGGAGCCCACTCCCAGTGTCCTGAACACGTGGCTCCCCTGTCCAGCTGTGTGGAACACTGGGAACCCCACTCCCAGTGTCCCCATATATCGCCCCCTTCCAGTTATGGGACACTGGGGAGCCCACTCCCAGTGTCCCCTGATGTTTTTTTTGTTTTTCCTGTAAAGAAGAAAAGTCCCCCAGTAATTTTTTTTTTAAATCTGAAAATAAGAACAAAGGGCTGGATATTCAGACTGCGCCAGGCTGTGGCACAAGTCTGGCGCAGCACAACTTGGCTGCAGCGGGCATTGACAGGGTGATATTCAACAGAGCTGCGCCATGACATAGCATCGTTGAATATCGCACCTGGCCACCACCCTGGACTGTAGCAAAATGCGTTGAGCTGCACACCCGGCTCATGCTGTGGACCAATGGGTGTACAGCCCTACCGTGTGACAGTTCTTCCATGGGTGGCAGCGGCAAGCGGGTGGGGATGCCACCCCACCGCTGACCGGGGGGCAGGGTGGTGGGGCTCAGTGGGTGGGTGGGGTACCGCTAGACCACCAGGGTTGGATTTGTGTTGCATTATTTTTCACTGATGCCCGCGATCGGCTGTGAGTGGTCCACCGGACCACCAGGGATAGTGTTACATGTTATAAACAGACTTATGCCCATGATCGGACTGCAGGTGGTCCACTGGACCACCAGGGATAGTGTTAATACAGTTTAAAACAGACCTATGCCTACGATCAGGCTGCACAAGCGGTCCACTGGACTACCAGGGATATAGGACTATCCTTCTTCTATGTATGCCGCTATTGGGCATGGGGGAATGCCGCCACGAAGGTGCAACCCGGGCTCGGGTGGCCACCACAGGTGGGCTTTGCTGTGTTGTGTGCCTGCAATGGTAGCTCACCTGTGGTAGGCCAACTTTTGGCTCACCTGTGTGCAGCGCAGGTAGGGGTTGTACATGCATGGGCTCCAGCACATCCCAGGCTGAATATCGGGATGTGCAGAGTATGCATAGAGCACGCCCTCCTACCTGCGCCGCGCGCCATTATTGATGCACTCTGGCGCCGCCGATTTGTGCAGGCTCAATCCCCATTTGAATATCGCACCAGGGTTCATCAGTGGGCTGCATGGCACAACTGTGTTGTGCCATGCAACCTTCTGAATATCTCTACCAAGGCCCCTTGTTATTCCTCCGCTTCTCCTTCCTAACTCTGACCCTCCCACTGAGGACCCACCACCCCACACCTCCCCCATACCCTATATTTACTTCCGGGGTCATCCGCTGTCATCTTCTTTGGACCGGGACACGTCTGCACTCTTCAAAGCCAAACCGCAAACTCAAGAATCAAGGTAAGTGCCGTATAATGTATTTCAATTTATGTTGATATCTTTGGCATCTTTAGGTATTTTTTCACCAAATTTTGAACATGAGCTTTTTAGGACCCCACCTCATGAACACTGCCACTGTTGTTTTGTTACTCAGAGCTCTTAAACTATTTTGTAGTCGCTGCATGAAATCACTTTTTAGGACTGATTAACAAAATGACAGTACCTGTGTGTTCATGAGGTGGTCCCAACGAAGCCCATGTTAAAAATCTGGTGCAAAATACCTCATAAAAGCTTGAGTCTGCGCGATTGTTGAAATGCCCTACGTACAGGCATAACTTTCAACAATTTTTATGTTTCCACCTAAATTTTCAACATAGACCTTTTTGCACCACCTTCATGAACAGTACAGCTGTCATTTCTTAATCCTGCGCAAATGTGTTTTTGCACCTGTGATGCAGAATGGCATATTGGTTGTCGAAATCAGCTTTGGGACCAATTAGCGAAATGATAGTGCCACTGTTTATGAAGTAAATTTAAAAACCATGCTGAAAATTTGTAAAGATCCCTAAAAGTGGCCGTGTTATGCTGCTCACTGAAACTGTTCTATGCACATGCATAACTTTAGTAATTTTAACGTTTTGACTCCAAATTTTCAACATAGCCATTTTCTCACACTACCGCATGAACAGTACAACTGTCATTTCCAAATCCTGTCCAAAAAATGTGTTTTTGTACCTATGGAGAGGAATGTTGCAGTTAGCTGAAAATTATATTTTGGCAGTGACTTTCAATCAATCAATCAATTTAATCAAGTCTTTATTTATACAGGTGGTCACCGTTGAGCAGAGCTCTTTTTCAAGGTGGACCTGTTTGACACTTAGATACAGGTTATACAAACTACACACATTAGATATAGTATACAGTGTGGGCAATGCCCCAAAGCGGAATTTATATACAGGTAGTAATACACATAAATAGATAAAATTAGCACACCGGTTAGGGCCGTTAGGTAAAAGATAATTACATAACATCATTTGAGGACTACAGACCCCATGTACGCTTAAAGCTGTACGCCGGCTAGTGCTGGGAGGTAAAAGATGATTTCACAACATCATTTGAGGACTACAGACCCCATTTGCACTTGAAGCGTGGCTAACTGACTAGGAGAGAAGTACGGCAGCGCATTTAAATGGGGCAGAATATAGGGTGTGGAGTAGGTGGGTGCGGTGTTGAAGCACAAGTTGGAAATTTCTCATCATTCAGGCAATAAGCTGGTAACAGCCACCATACCTTAGAAGCAGCTGCGATCGTGGTTCAGACCTGTGGGCAAGCCACAAGTGGTTTAGGAGCCATTTGAGGACGGGCAAAGCAGTTGCAGACTTCACTTACCAAACACGAGTATAGTGCCTTAAAGATGGGCAGAGAGACAAGGGCGTCTAATTTAAGGGTCTTTTGTAAGTTATTCCAAAGGGTGGGGAACATGAAGCTAATTACCGCTCTACCGAAACGCAAGTTTACTCTGGGTATTGCGAGGGAGATAAAAGAATGGCTTCGGAGCGCATATTTTCTTGTTGTGCATAGGGGTAGGCAATCAAAAATATATTGGGTTAGTTTGTTTGTGAGGGCACGGTAAGTCCAGAGAGCAGCGTTTTTATGGCGCCCAAGTTTAAGGGATGTCCATCCCACAGTATCATACAGGATACAGTGATGAATAGAATGCGGGAGACCTGTGATAAACCTTAGTGCACAATGGTACAGTGTGTCAACTCAGCTAACTGGGGAGATGGGGCACTGGCTTACAAGAAATCCGTAGTCCACTAGGATAAGGAAAGCAGATTGGACCAATCTTGTCTTGGCATCTATAGTGAGGAAGTGGCTTAGCCTGAAGAAAAGTCCAAGTCTTTGCCGGAGTTTTTTCAACAAGTCTTCAATGTGTTCTGAGAAGGAGAGTCTGTTATCAATCCATACTCCCAGATATTTTAATTTGGATACGAATTCTAGTTTTTCACCTAGTACTGTATTGATTTCTGGAGTGGGTCCACCGGCTGTAGGACTGGGTGAGTGGGCAAGTGGAGAAAAGAGCATTGCTTTTGTTTTTTTAGCATTCAATAGTAATTTTTTTATGAATTAACTGGCTTTGCAGGAGGTTGAACTCATTTTGGAGGTCGTTACAGGCAGCCTCTGGTGTGGGTGCATATATAGGACGTATCATCTGCAAACAAGTGGATATTGGCATTTTTATATAGTGGTCTATGTCGTTTATATATATTGCAAATAAGAGCGGGCCTAGTATAGATCCCTGAGGAGCCCCTCTTAGAAACGGTTTAAGAGGGGACTGCTCGCCTTCTGCTTTAACTTGCTGGAATCATCCTGAAAGGTAGTTGGTGAACCAGAACAGCGAGGTAGAGTCCACTCCGATGGTTTGAAGTGAGGTGAGGAGAAGGTTGTGGTCAACAGTGTCAAAAGCTTTGCTTAGGTCCAAAAAGACCGCACAGGTGAAGTTCCTCGTGTCAAGGGCTCTCAGCCAGTCATCGGTAACTTTGGACAGCGCTGAAATAGTGCTATGTTCAGCTCTAAACCCTGACTGCATCGGGTTCAGTAGATTTGTTGCTTTGAGGTAGTTCCTTAGCTGTGCATTCACGATTTTCTCCAGTAGTTTAGATAGCACTGGGAGTAGAGAAATGGGTCTATAATTGTTGAGGTCCCCTGAGTCACCTGATTTAAAAAGCGGTATGACATGGGCAGTCTTCCAGATAGGTGGTAGGGTATCCTGTGAGAGGGACAGATTGAATAGGTGAGTGATGGGGATGGCGAGGACATGGTATGCGATTTTAAGAAAGTAGGGGTCCAGTGAGTCAGCGCCTGCGTTTTTTTTAATGTCCAACCGTAATAATAGGTCTTCAACTTCTTTTAGTGAAGTAGGTTGAAGCTTGAAGAGGTTGGAGGTAGCTGGAGGAATTGGAGGGGCGTAATTTGATGTAGAGCATATCTTGCAAGCTGGGGAGTTGTCAAACGTCAGACCTGCGGTTGCGAAATGGTTATTGAAGGAATATAAGATCTCTGCCCTGTCATTAATGATATTATTTCCAGAGATAATTTTGTTCGGGAGGGAGTTACCTGTAGAGTGGCCCATCAGATTCTTGATAGTGCTCCAGAATTTGCATGGGTTCTTGGAAGAAGCGTTGAGTTCTGTGCGGTGAAAAGCCTTTGCTTCTAATTGATTTAGTGCATAGGTTACGTGCCTTTCTGAATAAGTTCAGTCGTTGGGCAGGTTAGATTTTGTGCCTTTTCCATAGCTTGTCTCTTCGAAGAGCAATGATCTAACCTCGGAGGAGAACCATTTGTTGGTTTTATTCTTTGTGTGAACTTTGGTCGGGCGGGGTGTTTGTTGAGAGCCCCTGATAAAATATCATAAAAGATGTCGTACGTGGCGGTGACTGTTTTAGCGAGGTAAAACTCCTGCCAATGCAAGGAGAATTTCAGGTCAGTAATGTAGGCCGCTATGTTAAAATTTCATCTTGATCTCTTCTGGCAAAATTTAGAAGTAACGGGAAGCTTGTTGGTAGATCTTATCCCTCCAATGAAACAATGGTCATTGACATCTGAGAAAAAAGTACCAGCATGGGAGAAGAGGTGGGGTTTGCTTACAAGCAATACATCCAGTATGGTATTCTTAGCAGGATTTTTAGTATTTGGGCTGGTCGGATCATTGATGAGCTGGAAATAGCCCATGGGCATCACAAAAAGAAACATAATATCATTTTCTCTACCGGGTACATGTGCTGGGGCACTAAGATGGCTATGCTGATAATTTTGTCACACATCTACAGAGGGATGGGTATGCTGGGTCCAAAGGACCCTGCGTTACCATAGTAAAATAAGGAAAATCCCTGAGCATGGGTGTGCAAGGCCCGAAGGGACCTGTGCTCCTAATGTAACATAAGAACAGTTATGGAGGGTGGAAGTGCAGGGCCAACAAGTAAACTATCTGAAAAAGTAAGGAAATTCCTTGCAAAGAACTTCATTAATTCATCAGTTAGGGTGAGTACTATAGTGAAAAAGTAGGGGAAATGAGGTGTTGGTTTCCAACCCTAACACCCAACCCCCAGCCTGCAGACACTAATAGGCATTGCGTGTGTGCCTTGTGGTCATTAGCCCTAATTCATCACATGTATTCACCATGACCCCTAGGTCTTTTTCCCTGTTGAGGCTTCCAGCACCTCCCTCCCAGGGTGTACCTGTGTTTAGGTTTCCCGACCAAGATGCAACACCTTGCACTTGGTGATATTGAAATTTAATTTCCATGTGTGAGCCCAGCTTTCCAGGGTGTCCAGGTCCCTTGCAGGGCCAACCTCCCTCTTCCCCTCAACTACTGCTCCCATCTTGGAGTCATCCGCAAGAGACTCATTTCACACCCTATACCATCCCTGATGTCTGATATGTATGCATTAAACAGGATTGGACCAGGATCGAGCCCTGTGGTACCCCACTACCACACCTCCTGTAGGGTTTAGAGCTCCCACAGACCACTACTTCTGAGTGCGTCCAGCTATCCAGTTTTCAATCCATCTGACCATCAAAGGGCCTACTCTTAACTCCATCAGTTTCTCCACCAGACCATTGTAGATAGAGTCAAACGCCTTGCTGAAGTCAAGAATAATACATCTACAGGCTTACCCTATCCAGTTCTGATGTTACCCATTCATAGAACTCTACAAAGGTTGGTTTGACATGATCTACCTGGCACAAACCCATGCTGCCGACTATCCAGACCTCCCACCTCTCCAAGTAAACCCCTCATTCCTTTAGTATACTCTCCATTAATTTTCCCACCACGGAGAGGTTAAACTGATGGGTCTATAGTTTCCTGGTACTTCCTTCGACCCCCCTTTATGGATTGGTACCACATGTGCCTCTTGCCAATCCCTAGGTACCCTCCCTGTCTCGAGTGACCTGTTGAAAAGCTCCGCCAGGGGTGCAGCCAGTATGTCCGCCAATTCCCATAGTACTCTCGGATGAATGCCATCCGGCCCAGGAGATTTGTCTTTCTTTAGGGCCTTGAGGGCAAACCACACCCTTTTGGTGGGGATGGCATCATCCGTCCCCTCCACCTTACTGGTCTTTTTATCCTTATCCAGATCTGACACCCCTGGGGTACCTTTCCCTCCCTTTTGCTCCATTTCTGCTGCTCCCCTGATCCCACTCCCTGCCGCTTCTATCCCTTTGTGCCTTGCTTTGTAGATATCCCATCCCTCCCTAGTGAACACAGAGGCAAAGTACTCGTTAAATACCTCTGCCTGGTCCCTCGCCTCTTCCACCCATCCTCCTTCTGATCTCAATCTGCTGAGATGGCCCTTAGTTTTCTCCGCTCCCAATGTACCAGAGAACCCTTTCCCTCCATGTATCCCTGTGCCAGCCGATGCTCTTTACTGGACTTTGCTCCCCTCACCATCGGGTGACTTTTCTAGATGCAAGCTGGTACATTTCCTTATCCCTATCCCTCTTGTTGTTTTATATTTTTGTACGCCTTCTTTTCTCTGACTGCTACCTGGACCTCACTGGACCACCAGCATGGTTTATGTGACCTTGCTCCCTTACGTTTCAACTTAGCGCAGATCCTGACTGCCTCATGAAGTCCCGGTTTTATGACCTCCCATCTCCTTTCCACACTTGTCGTTGAGGTAATCCCCTTCAAGTGATCCTTGAGAATATTTCCCATGCCCATAAAGTCTGCCCCCCTGAAGTCCACTGCCAGTGTCCTAGATCTCACCCCCACTCCCCCAATGCTTATTTGAAACCAGACAGTATTGTGGTCACTCCCAGTCAGGGAGTCCTGTACAACCATGTCCCTTACCAGATCCCCATCTGCCAAAACCACATCCAGGACATGCCCCTCCCTTGTGGGCTCCATCACATGCTGTGTTAAGAACACATCCTGGAAGCCATCCAGCAGCCTCTGCTCCTTGGCCACCTTAGAGGACATGGTTCCCCAGTTAGTACCTGGCATATTAAGGTCCCCCATCAACACCACTCCTTCCCTTTTTGGTCCACACTGGGCAATGATGTTGTCCAGCAAACCATCCTCTAGAACATCACTCATCCCGGGGGCCTATATACTACACCAGCTTGACCTTATCTCCTGCTGGGGATCGTGAGGTGACCCATAAGGCCTCCACGTTCCCTCTGCCTCTTCTACACATAGCAATTTCTGTCACCTCTAATGAACATAGCCACTCCACCCCTCTGCCCTCCTTTCTATCCTTCCTAAGCATAGTGTACCCCCATTTTTAGGTCCCAGTCATGATTTTGTTGGCCCACGTTCCGTGACTGCCGCCACATCCACCCCTCCTCGAACAGCATGGCCTGGAACTCTGGCAACTTGTTTCCCAAACTCCTGGCATTTCTAACACTAACCCCACCCTCATCCCTGATCCTTTTGTAGACCCACCCAGATGCTCACCAATTCCATAAGTAAATAAGCTGAGATGGGTACAGTATAGGAGAATGGGGTGAGCGTTAGGGCTGACGACCACAAGGCACACCTCCAACGCCTGTTAGTGTCTGCAGGGTGGGGGTGGGGTGTTAGAGTTGCTTTTGTTGCTATAGTACTCATCCTAACTTATGCATTAACAATGTTTTTTGCAATGAATTGATATATGGATATGTTTGTTTTTTCCTTGAATACTGACCCCAACCTAATGGAAATCTGTACTCATAAATGTTTTCTTCAATATGTATTAGAGGTGGCTGAAGTAAAATGAATGTATTGATATTAGCACAAATATTTAAATGTACTTGTTTGCACATATGTAATACAGTACTTGTCTGCACGTATGCAATACTAATAAATGATCACTGCCACTGTAAAGGTGAAATTTTAAATGTTTTCCCTTTTCTTTATGCCTGAGTTGCTCCTCGATGTTAAGTTTGTCTGCTCTGTAAGCACTAATGAACATTTTAAATAAATACATGTTTTGTGAGTCCTTTTATCTGTACGTTATCATAGTTCTTCAGTGTGGCCTTTGGGGCTTCAAACTCCCTCTGTAGGGATGCTGAAGTGCTGCCCTAGTGCAAGCCTCAATCTGCCATGACGAACCAGTTCAACTGTCACAAGGATGGCCTAAGCCCAGTTGGCGAGGTGGTCCCCAAATGGCACAGGTTGCATTACAAATTGAAATGGTGCAAGGCGTAGCCTCTTGCACCATTCCTCCTTGACGCAAGCAACTTACATTATTCCGTTGTTTCAAAATGGGACCCAGAGAGTTAAAAGCAATGACCTAGCCTGTCCTCCCCTATTCTGCCACTTGTCTGTCTTTTGCCTGCCTGATTGTGCAATCATATTTTCATTTGCACCTAGGAATTGGCACCCCCAAGGGACCCATATTTTCCCCATTATCTCCCTTCCTTCACTTGCTGTTTATATTCTTTCTTTCTCCCATTGCTTCTCTGTGGTTAAAACATACCTGTGACTCTTTATGTGAAACTGGGGTCCCTTCGTTTGAAAATGTATATATTATATTGTTGAAATGACTGCAGAAAGCTATTTGGGTTTCTTAAAACAATTATCTGTAATACAGGGGATTGATCTTGAGATGTATTTTGACCTCCACAAGCTTATTTACAGAACTGTCAACAGGAAATCAGCTCTGGGACAGAATGTTCTACTTTGTTGCACCTGTTACAACTACATGTACTCTTCAGGCTGGACTCAGGAAAGAAACTGACAAAGTTTTAATACATTTTGTAAAAGACAGGCGATGAAACTTATCAGAACAGGATGCAGAGTTTAAACTGCCAGAAAAAGACATCTTACATAAAGAGAGCAATGTTTTTTAGAGAAATGGATTGAGATTTAAATTGAGAGAGTCTCAGATGGACGATTATTTTGGTTTGTACCTGTACTGCCTTTTCGAAGAGATATGATGTACAATTTCGTTTTTTCTATTTCATTGTTATTGATAATAATAAAACTCTTATTGCAAATGTTGTGACTTCTCCTGGTCTGCCTATGCTTCCTGACCTATGACAGGCCCCTGATGAAGACCTTGCGGTGGAAACGACAGGTTGGCAGTCCTCTTTGGTGTTTGACATGCTTACTGTGTGGTAAATTTGGATCTTTCATGGCTCACTCCCCGAGTGCTCATATCCTGCTTTCATTTTCAGTGGGGGTCCTGCTTCTGCCCAGTTGTAAAGCCAGGAGAAGTGAAACACAGGGAGGTGAAGGGACTTGCTTGAGGTCACTCAGTGAGGCACAGACTTTGATGAGATTCAAGCCTGTGGACTCCAGTTTCACAATTTCCTGCTCTAACCACAGGAACCTACTGTCCTCAATTGTACCCAGGGTGAGGAAATACGGAACAGAGAAATGTCATAGCTGGAACTGCAAAGACTGCGGTCACTTGGTTTCATCATACTTTGTATGGAATCACTTGAGCTTTGCCAGCGGTGTCAGTGCAGCTCAGTTGGTACCGCATCTGTCTCTGAGCCAGAAGGCTATAAGTTCTAGTCCCACACCAAAACTGGACTCATATCATAAATGCTGGCACCTGAGTGCACTACTGGGGAATGCTGTGCTCTCAGGGTGTATCATCCTCTGGATGAGACATTAAACCAATGTCTCTTCTATCTTTTGTATGCTGTCCTGGTGGCTGTCCAGGTGGAAGTAAAGGAATCCACGGCACTTTTCTCAAAAGTAGGGAATTTTCCCCAGTGCCTTAGCCAACATTTCCATCTCATAAAACCAGTTCAAGCAACTGCCCAAGCCTGTGAGGGAAGGTTATGTGTGAAATTGCTGCTGCTTCACATTTAGTCACTTCACCACCAGACTCATTTCTTGTAAAGTGCTTTGGGATACAATGTGTGTGAAAAGAACTATACAAATGCTAATTCTCCTTCTGCATCTTCTATTTATTCTCCTTTTTAAAGGGCAGCCAATGCCTTCAACAGAACTTTCACAAAACATAATGTTTCGACACAGTTCTGCTTGTATTTCACATTAGTTCAGTATGTCACCTCCCCATTATTTATTATTGAGGACATTCACATGAAAACAGGAGATTTACTCCTAAAATTTTCATTTATTCCAGTTGCTGTCTCCCTATCTGAGGTCATAATGCACTGCTTGTGACCTCACAGTTACTTCCATGACAACAGATTGTGATGTAACAACAGGAGACTGTGACTTGAAGTAGGGAGTAAGCTATAGAGGCAGATGAGCTCTAAAAGATAAAGATCATGTATTCATGTAAATTTCCTCAGTAATAAATAGGCGGAGAAATTTGTAGAATATATATGGAACGCAAGCTGAATTGTACCTATTTATTATGATTTTCAAAGTTATCTTGGAGGCGTCAGCAGCTCTTTAAAGTATCTGCTTGGAAACTGATCACAAAACAAGACTACAAATAAAGGCATGATCATGCAGTTTTGCAGTACTGTGTTTGGAATCAAATAAGGAAAGTGTCTATTCTTCAAAAGAGTTGGTTGAAAACAAACAGATTGATATATATGGGATATACAATGGAGAGCTGTCAGATAAATGATTTGTCTGCACAAGTGCTGTTTGACTTCAGGTAACCTCATGAGTGGTGAAAGCCACGCAGTGAGGTGTCGAGGTCAAACACAAATACAAGTGATAAATCATTTATCTGGCAGTTCACCATTGAATATTGTCATTGGCATTATAGCCTAGAGGTTAGAGGAACGAGGTGTGAACAAGCTTGATACATCCAGCAGACCAGACTTGAGTTTGATTCTCACAACCTCCACTTGCACACTGTGTGGCTCTGATCAAGTCATTTAACCTCCCAGTACTCCCAGGTCGCCCCTTAAAAGAGGCACTTATGCCTAGTGGGCCTTACCTGGTTACCAAAGACAAAAATAAAAAAATACATATATTTCATTTCTGCAATATGGATACTTTCTGTCAGTGCAGGGACATTTGCTTTTGACTTTATCTTTTTTTAAATGATGATTTCTGGGACTTTTTTTAACTTTCTTAGTGTATGCCCGTCTAGCGTAGTGGTTGCTATTAAATGAAACACCACTCATTTTGTAGAAAACGTTGTGCTGAACAAATGGCAAGCTCACAGTACCATGCTACTTTTTTTCATTTTAAAGTTATTTGCATTTGTTTGTTGAAAAAGTGGATACAAAATTGAATTTTCTACTGTTTTTTTGCTAATTATAAAGAAAACTATAAGTGGTCTATAAATGAAACACCATTCATTTTGTAGATATTTTTGTGCTGAACAACTTCTATGCTCACAGTACTCTTTTATTTTTCATTTTAAAGTTATTTGCATTTGTTTGTCAAAAAGTGAACAAGAAAATTGAATTGTCTGTTGTTTTTGCTAATTATAAATAAATCTATAAGGTACCTATACATGAAACACCACTCTTTTGTAGATAATTTTGTGCTGAACAACTTTCATGCTCACAGTACTATGCTATCTTTTTTTTCATTTAAAGTTATTTGCATTTGAATATAGTTAGTACTGGTACTGAGGCCAAACATTCTAAATGAGTTCCAGAGTGATTGTGACATATCTACTATGTGCATAAATCTGATGATGCATCCACTATGTGTATAAATTAAGCAACAAACCATGAGAGGCTATGGGTTATGGGGGGGGGGGATTTACCAAGGCTAGTGTGGTTTGGCAGCTGAGTGGTCAAATCCTCACCAGCTATGGTAAATCCCCCATAACCCACACCCTTGAGTGGGTTATTGCAATTATACCATGTCTTTTTTTTAATATAATAAAATAAAATTAAAGAGGTTGCTTTGTTTTTTTTTATTTAGTTTTACTGTATTTCTTACTACACTATGAAAAAAATAGTTCTCTTGCCATCATACAGCTTCCGGGTTACTGCCGCCGTGGTGGAAATGGACTAGGGGAAATGAGGCTGGCTGCTGGAAAGACTGGAGGACCACGGTTTTGGCTGGAGAGCTAGACGGGGAACTTGGAGTGAATACAGGTGTGGTGTTCTGTGGAATCATTTTATTTTTAATTGTTGTATTTTAAGATTCGGAACATTTCATCTAGTTCCACATTACTGATAAGCTGTAAGGAGGTATCCATTGTTGTTTTTTACCAGTACTGGAGTTTTAGAATTGCGGTTAGTGGGAGGTAAGATGGTGGCTGTGAGTGCTCGATTTAGGTGCTGGACTGATTTATTGTTAGGCTGGCATGCGAGGTAGCAGGCTGGCACCTTTGCCATTGATTATCAGAGGATTTATGATGGAGGTAAGGTGTCAGCCAGATGATTTGATTGGTTGCTCTTTTATGTCCATGGTACAATGTGAGATTTCACATTTATACACAGAGTAGCTCAGACTTATTACATAGGATTTATGTCCACATCTGTTGCATAAAAAAAAAAATACAAATGCAGCTTTGTGTGTGTGTGTACATATGTATATATGTGTGTGTGTATATGTATATACTGTATGTGTGTGTATATATATATATATGTATATATGTGTGTATATATATATATATATATATATATATATATATATATATAGGCACTGGCACACTCCTACATCCTACATTTAGGGTTGTAGAGGCACTTCAGTGTTAAACCCCAAAATTTGCACTTCAATAACTTTGCAACCATTCAATGGATTAACAGGAAATGATGCATGCAAAGTCCCTGTGGAACAGATCTCTTGATGTACCAAGTTTAGTTCCAGGCAGATGTGTAGATTCCAAGATACAGAGGCCCAGATATTCAAAAGGGTTGCGCCAGCGCAAGTCCGAAAATGCGCCATTCTGCGATATTCAGCGGGAGGCAGATGCACCCCCCAAATCACACTGCACAAGAGCACAATGATAATGAATGCATGCGCAACTGAAGGGGGAGGAACCATGCATAAATGGCGCAGTGCGATATTCAACAACATGTGCCATGCACAATAGGGGAGCAAGCGGAAGTTGCGCGATAGTGGAAATGAGCCAAAATAAAAAGGAACAAGAGAGAGGTGCAAGAACACTACAGGGAAGGCACATGTTGCTGAACCATAGCCAGCCACACAGGCAACACACACACTCAGGGCAGGACAGAGACAGGGCACCTGGAACCCACAGGAACAGAAAAGGTGTGGGGAGCCACAGCCACAGTGCAGTGCAGAAGGGGGAAGTGCCACACAGCACTGAGACCACCACAGGAAGTTGTTCCCAGTGCAGGAAGTAGCAGCCAGGACAGCGGGGGGAGCACAGAAACAGCTGCCGGGGGGGGGACACAAGCCAGGGACATGGCCAGTGCCACCATCCAGATGGAGGCAGTTATGAGGGGGGTGAGAAGGTAGGCAGCAGGGGGGCGCGGCCGTGGAAGGGGCCCATCGGCGGTTGCCCCCAACAGGCAGTACCGAGCCCACACCAGCTTTGAGCTGTACACTGATACCGAGATCGTGGGCCAGTACCGCCTGAACCAGGCAATTCTGAGGTGGCTCTGTGAGCTGTGCAGTGATGTGATGCAGGCACCCACATGACGGAGCCGTGCTCTGTCAGTGGAGACAAAAGTGACAGCTTGCATGTGCCTGCTCACCACGGGTACCTTCCAGAGACCAACAGGGGACACAACAGGCATAACCCAGTCAGCCACGTCACACCACCTCACCCAATTCCTCAGCACACTGCTGCCACCTGCTGCGGAGTATATCCATTTCCCCAGCACACCGGCGGAGCGCACAGCAAACATACAGGAGTTCCACAGGGTAGCACGTATGCCTGGCGTGCTAGGGGCAATAGACTGCACCCATGTGGCCATCCGCACATCACCTGGCCCCAAAGGGGCCACATACATTAATCGGAAGGGGTATGCAAGCATCAACTGCCAGGTGGTGTGCGATGCCAGGGGGCGCATAATCAATGTCTGTGCCACGCAACTGGGGGAGTACATGATGCCTTCATCTGGCACCAGTCAGCACTGTGCCACAGATTCAAGAGTGGGGACATCCCCACTGGCCACTTAGTGGGTGAGTATGCAAACCACGCGGAAAGACATGGAGCTTGGGAGGGGCATAGTCAGAGGTGACATGGGTATTGGCCTAGATGGCCCAAGGCAGGGCGACACTGATCACCAAACTAACTTCCACCCTCTACACACAGGTGACAGTGGATATCCACTCTGTCCCTGGCTGCTCACACCATACCGGCGGCCCGCGACCCCATTGCAGCAACGCTACAATGAAGCACATACCACCACACGCAATGTCATTGAGCGGGTGTTCGGGATGCTGAAGGCACATTTCTGTTGCCTGGACACGTCTGGCGGTGCCCTACAGTACAGCCCCTCAAAGGCCTGCGGGCTATTCCTGGCCTGTTGCATCCTGCACAACATGGCCAACGACTGTGGGATAGCCGTACAGGTCGAAGAGGGGGACAGCGATGGGGACGATGAGGACGCTGGTGAAGATGGTGATGGGCAGCCCCTCCTTGGGTGACGGGACCCCCGACTGATCCGGCTGGCACAGCTGTACGGGACACCATCACAGAGGAGCACTTCAGCCAACCCAGGTAAGTCATGGGGCCATGTGCAACCAACAGTGGCAAAGGCACAACCCACAAACTCACGTATGGACAAACACCAGGGGTGCATGTCGTCAAGGAAGTGGCGAGCATGGAACCGCACGCTGCCAGGGATGGGCAAGGTCTAACACCGCCAGCGGTCACACACACACACACACACCTCACAAGACATGCACAAAGGGTAGGAGGCACGCCGACCCCGACCGCCACCCCTAGCCACACACATGTCCACAGATCACCACGCCCAGTGCCTGTCATTGTGTGTGTGTCAGACGCTGGGCACCATTGCACAGTGGTGGACAGCGCAACGCAGGCATCATCATGCACACACCACAACGGACAGCAGCCGGGAGGGTATGCAGATGGAACGTGTGTGTGCGTGCAGGGCCGGGTACCCCACCCGTGCATTGCACGCTGAACACCACAATGCACACAGGGCAGCATCAAACAGTAGCCGTGCTGGGAGACAGGTCAGTCACGCACCACAGTGCCACAGCTGCCACGGATGCGTGGGCGGCCCCATCGAGATCCACCAGCAGTGACAGGCTGACCAATGGCCTCATGGGGTGGCACTGACGGTTCCCCAGGGGTTCCACTGCATGAACGCGACCATGCTTGCGCAGGGGTCTGCAGCATACCAAACATGCCTGCGCCAGGCGTGCTCGAGATGCCCACAGCTGAACCCGGTGTCAATAAGGAGGGTGTCACACGATGCCGGGAACAGGGGGTGGACATTGCACTGCGTGGTGTCTGCGATGCATGGGCAAATAACTGTGTGCCCATTGTGGCCATGACAGCTGTGATTGCCTGTGTCTGCCTGTCAATGGCAGCGGTCACATCCTCCACAACGGTCCATCCCTCCCAGGAGCAGAGCGGTGTCTCTGCTCGCTGCTCCTCTGCCTGGTGCAGGCGCACTGTGCATCCACCGCCGTCACAGCCACACCTGCTGATTGACTGATGCTTGGAGTATGCGGTGTGCTCATCTAAGAGGTCATCTGCCTGATCAGCAAGCTGTCCCTCATGGTGTTCGTGGCCCTGATGGTCAGCACCCCTTGAGGTGGGAGCTGCACACCAGGGCCAGGCCTGGGCATGTCCACAGGCGGTGCACCATGCACGCCCTCTGACACTGTACCCCATGGCCATTGGCCGACTGCTGATCTGCCCCTGGCTGCCGCTCTCCAGGGCTCAGCGGTGCACCACAGTGGCGCAACAGCCCCACTGTCCTGGACACATAGCAGTGCTGCCCCACTGGTGCTGACAGGCACAGGCTGGGACTGTGATGTCATGCAGGCCTCCACGGTGGCACCACCCACAGTCATGCCCATGATGTCACCTGTTGTGTGGCCATCCTGTGGACCACCGTATCACTGCCCATGCCGTTTGCTCCATCATCATCGGTGACAGATCCAGCACCAGCCCGAGTCTCAACATGCTGGCATCCATGGACGCTGACACGCTGGGACACGGGCAGGGCCTCCTCCACACCTGCTCCACCAACATCAGTCTGGACGTCCAGGCGGGCCCACTGTCGCCCTGATCCTCGTATGCCTGTGGAGGTGGATGGGCCCTCCTCCATCTCCATGCTACTGCCCTCAGTGGAGAAGCCCACCACTGCTGACCCATGTAAATGCTCAAGAGCTGTAAGGGAAAAACAGTAGCATTAATGTATGTGACCTACCCTGTCCCCCCCCCCCATTAACAGACCAGGACCTACCATGCAGTGATGGGCTACCACCCGTCTGGAATCCACCACCCGGAACACCCTTGATGGCGCAATGCTGCATGCTGCCAGCAACCCGCTCTTCTTGTGGGGTCAGGAGTTGCACCTCTGGCTGTCCCCCACTGGTCGCAGACCGTGCTGCCCTGATGGCAGCCACCTTCTCCTTAATCCTCCACCTGTCCGTGCCCATCTTCTTTTTGCACTCCTGCATGGAACGCTGGTGGCTGCCATGCAGGTTGACAGCACGCGGCACCTCTTCCCATGCAGCAGCACGGGCCTGTGGTGTTCCTGGTGTCCGCTGAGCAGCGGCTCCTGGTCGAGGTAGGCCTCAAACAGGGCATCTGTTTCTGCCTTGGTGAATTAGGCTCCTCTTCCTCCTACAAGCTCTGTTCCTCTTCCTCCACCTCACAATGGTCATTATTACTCCTATGAGAATGACAGGTGTTACCTGTGACTGTGCAGTCCCATGCATGTCCCAAACACCACAGTCCACACTCCCAAACAGCATGCAACTCAGCACAATAGACTGCAGTAACCAACTATGGCCAGTGCAGCCCAATGTCGCAGTTTTATAGTGCAACGCATGCAAATGAGGCGAGGCGCATTTTTAAGTGGATGTAAATGCAGTGACTGCGCAATTGAATGGCTGATTAGCTGATCTGCATATGCCGGCTGAATATCGTGCTGTTGCACTTTGCGCAATTGTGTTGAATGTGCTGAGCCAAGGGCCCAGTACTGTGACATGCACAGTACACACCTAACTGCACATGCCCGGGGTGATGCCGCAGGCACCTGCCGCACTGCTGACGTGCTATGTGCGGGAGACAATGCAGGGCACGGCCACCACTGTGCCAGTGGTGCTACTGCGCTGTTCACATATAGGCGCTGTGGCACCAGGCGCCCGTGGGGGCTACTGGAACCACAACACAGTAAACATACAGGGTATGTTGGGCACCATCGCACTACGCATTGGGTTCCAATGCCGCTGTGGCTGTCCATGAGTGGCGACCCTTGACCCTGTGCCTGACCTTTGCCCCTAGGCGCCATGCAACAGGCATGGGTGCACCACTCGCCGCTGTTCAGTGACAGCGCGACAGAGAATAGCAGTGCTGTACTGCGCAGCATCTGCATGTGGCAGGACCGCGCTGCCGAACGCCATTTTGAATCCAACTATTTGCTGAGATGGCGTGGAGAAGGGCAGTGATGTGGAGCCAGGTGGAGCTTGCAAACCTGGTGGCCATTGTAGAGCCCCATGCTGGGGCTCTATATGGTGATGCACCCCTGGACAGGGCCAGGAGTGCAGTTTGGCAGGAGGTGGCTGATGCGCTGGAGGAGGCCACTGGTATCGGGTGCACGGCAGAGCAGTGTTGCCACCAGTATGGGGACCTCAGGCACAGGGACCCGGACCTGCTTGCCCGCCTGCGGGCACATGCAAGGAGGCGCACGGTGCCACGGCCAGTTAGGTGCCACATCCATACACTGTTATCGTCCATACGGGTATCACGGTTGCATGTGTCCAGCACATGGGGGGCCGTCCTGTGTTGGCCATGGTTGTGGTATCGGGGTGTGGGGTGGATGGGTATGGCCGTGCGGGATTGCACACACATGGGGGCGGGGGAACTTTGCTACCGGATTGTACTGATGTTCCTCTCTCCATGTTTGCACCTTAGGCCTAGAAGAGCGCAGGCTGGTGAGGGAGAGGAGGCACCGCCTGGAGGACCAGCAGGACGGGAGGGGTGAAGGTCTGCAGAGGCGCAGGGACCAGCCTGATGATGGTGAGTGCCTTACATCCATGATTACTACTGCATGCTGTATACTGGGCGGGCAGTGGGGCATGAGCCACTATCCATTGACACCACTGCCATGCATGCAACTTGTTACAGTCAGCACTGTCCAGTGGCACTGCATATCTGGGAGTGCGTCAATGGCGGTCCATGCCTGCACTGTGCACATGGCTGTGCCACTGCCTTCACACCGCATAGCCAAGTCACTGTAAGCCACGGTGGTGCTGTGCAGGACATGGGCGGTGGGTGTGCAGTGGTCCACATGGCTGTGACTGCCTGGATAAGCAGGTCTTGTGGACACGGTCACTGTGGATGGTCGCACACCATCACAGGGGCGTGGCACATGGCTGTATGCCATGCACAATGGGTGGGCTGCAGGGGGCTGGACAGTTACCCTTATTGACTCTGCTCCCTCGTCCTAGATGGATGGCGACTCCAGGCACTGGAACGGGGACTGCAGGAGCTGCTACAGGTGGCAAGGGCGACCCTGGAGCTCCTCCAATGCTTGGACCGCCACATGGTGAGGAGGCGGAGGAGACATTGGAGCCACATGGAGGAAGACCGGGGCAGACGCTAGACCATCCATGCCCTAATTACACCTTCCCCCAGACCCACCTCACACCACTTCTTCCCTCTCCCATATGTTCACACCCCTGCCCCTTACCTGCCCCCACCTGGTATGTGGCCCTTCCCCCCATTGTACATAGTTGTATATAGTTTTTGTATTACCTGTTTTAGATACATTTGTTTTGTTATGACAACTGTGGTGGTCTCTGATTTGCAGCGGGCTACAGGTGCTCAGCTGCAGTGGTGTGCATGGCGTCAGGGGTGGTGCATGCATGGGCGTGTGTGTGTGTGTGTGTGTGTGTGTCCAGAAGGGAACCGCCTATGGTGTGGGCAGGGGGATCAGTCACTGTCTGTGGTTTGTGTGTTGTTCTCTGTGCACTGGATGGGGTGTGCCGTGGTCAGCTGTACATGCGCACTGTGCATGGCACCCCTATCCAGACCGTCCATGGCTTGTGCAGCTGACACCTTGCATGTCTGTGATATGCACGGTCTGCTGGTGTGTCAGTGGTGGCTGTCCATGCAGGATAACAACTGTACCCGGCATAATGCCAGGTTGCCTGCCATCACCAGTATAGTGCATGTCTGCCTCCGGTGGCACTGTGGCCTCCGCTGTTGTTGTCCCCCCCCTCCATGCTGTCGCTTGTGTCTGTTGCAGGGGATGTGCTCCAGTGTCTGTCACTTGTGCTCCAGCAGCATGCTGGTGGCATACAGCTTCATGGTGCCTGCGCAGGGTGGCTGGCACACCTGTGCAGTGTAGGGGTGCTGGCTGTGTGTACACGTCAGTCATGGCCACACGCCAGTGGCTTGGTTGACCCGCTACTGTGTCCCTGTGTTGGTGTGCCCTTGGGTATGGGTGGGTGTTTGTCCATGCACTGTGTTGCATCCTGTGTGGCGCATGCTTCCATGCAACACTGTGCATGTCTGTGCTGGCTATTGTGGCCAGTGATGGGACGGGATGTGTCCTTGGGAGGGTGTGCAGGGTGCTGTACCACTGGTGGTGGGGTCCGGGGCATGCCCTGCCACATGTGGGGTACCTCGTGTGGCGATGCATGGTCAGTCTCTCAGCTGTACCTTGGGGGATGTGCAGGGTGGCACTGTGTATGCTATTGTTGCATTGCTGTCTGCTGCCGCCCGCAGCAGGGTGCACATGGTGGGGCTGCCTTGCATGGCTCCATGGTGCACAGGGTTGCATTGTCACAGTGGGGGTGGTGGCATGCATCGGGTGTCCTGCACTGTTGGGTGCTACTCCTGGGAAGGGTGTATGGTGATCGTGGTGCAGGGTGTGCTCTGCATGGTGGGATGGTGTGGCACAGGTGGTCGCCCTACTTGTGCCAGTCACAGCTTGCCAGGGGTGTGCTGGGGCACCATGGCCCGGCTGTGGGTTGGTTGCTGGTATCCATGGGCCAGTGGTTATTCCAGCTCTCCCCCAGTTGTGCAGTGCATGGGGTGTGGGGGACGATGTCTGTTCTGCTGTGTGCTCCTCTGCCCATCTGAGGCATGAGTGGTGGGCCCCTGCATCCCTGGTTGTGCTGTTGCATTGCTGCCCTGCTCCACGGGGCGTCCCTGGTTGCGCTATGGCGTATCAGAAATGCGCAACTTCACATCCCTGGTTGTGCTATGGCACAGGTGGTGTGATATTCAGTCGTGTGCCATAGGCGCATCTTGGCCTGCACAGTTTTTGAATATCGCGCTTCTTGCACATGGGAGCAGTGGACTTGTGCTTGCTCCTGCTGTTGCGCACTTTTTGGGCGCAGTTTGAATATCTGGGCCAGATAGTGCAAAAGGTTAATTTTTCTGAATTTTTTCCCATTGGTTTGAACGGGTTTTCTGTCAACATGGCTAGCACCCAGACAGCTTTGAATTTTAGCCTGAAATTGTCTGGGTAGAAATGGGTTGGGCCACAGATGTGCCTTTTGCTTGTTTGGTGAAAAAATATTAAACCGTTCCAAAGTTATTTAATTTGAAATTCTGAATATTTGTTCTGAGCATGTGCAATAAACACTGAAAAACTGTATGAAACGAAAATAGAATATTTTTTCGTATGGGCTCAATCTTTTTTCATGAAGGGCAGATCATTGTGTCATTTGCCACCATCTTGTTTTCCCTTTTTCCATAAAATTCACATTTGAAAACCCACATAAATGACATTCTCGAGATCAACCAACACATGTAGCTTGCTTATTGGGACCCCTCTAGCTGGATTCTGCACTAATTGTTGCAGAAATGCCCTTAAAATTGTGTAAAGATTATAAATCTAGCTCCGTAACTCATGATACAAAACAAGATTCTTGTCTCATATTGGTGCATAACTGTAATTTTTCAAGATTTTGACACTAAATTTTCAACATATCCTTTTTGATATCCCACCTTTTGAACAATGTTGGTGTCATTTCACAAATCCTGCACGAAAAGGCATTTTGTGGTTGGTTGACAAAATCTCCTTTTGGGAGGGATTTCAAAATTTTCACCATACTTGTTCATGAGGTGGGGTCATAAGAAGGGTATGTTGAAATTTGGGGTCAAAATATGCTAAAGCAAAAATTGTGCACATCTGTTGACATTTCGCCACGCTTGCTCGCAACTTTCTTAATTTTCAATATTTTAACCCCAGATTATCAACTTAGCCATTTATTTACACTACCTCATATGAATGTGACAGCTGTCATTTTCAAATCTTGCCCAAAATGTCTTTTCGTGCCCCTGCCACGGAATTATGCTGCAGTGGTGTGGAATGATGTTTTGGTGGGGATTTTACAATTTTTACTACCAGTTTGATGAGGTGGGGTAATAGGAAGGCTATGTTGACACTATGGTTGCTGTTATCCTACAACTGGAAGTGCAGGGCCTGGATTGCCCTGTGTTTACCCATAAAGATACATATATGCATTGTGCTCCATCAGACAAATATACGATTACACTCAAAAAATTATGGACGCATGGGAATGCAGGGCCCTCCAAAAAGTAATGCAATTCTTTGCAAAAAAAAACTGCATTAATGCAACATTTAGGGTCTAGGCTAAAGTGGCAAAAGTAGGGACATGTAACTTTAGGGTTTCCAACCCTAAAACCCCAACACCACCTTAAAGCAAATTGGGCAGAGTCTTCCTAGGGGTTGTCAACCCTAAAGCTCACCTGATTCTATACATTCCAGAAACATACACACCTACTAGGGTGAACTTTGGTTGGCAACCCCTAGGAAGACTCCATCCTGATTTGTTTTAGGGGTGGCGTTAAGGTTTTCTGATTGGAAACCCTAAAGTCACATTTCATACTTTGCCTCTTTAGCCTGAACCCTAAATGTCGCACTAATGCAGTTTTTGCAAAGAATATGTGTGTGTGTGTGTATATATATATATATATATATGTCAGTGCCAAAGGTCAGAAGCACTTGAATTCCCCAGCTGCAGCTTAGTAAGACTGAAAGACATTCGGTTTATGGGACTGGCCCAGTTGCATACTATGCTGCGGGATGAGGGGGGGTTCCCTGCTAGCAGATGGAATCCCATATTAGGACTGGTTGGCAGCTAAGAGGTTCGCAGTACTGAGGTGTCTGGCTTCTAAGAGAAGTTCCATACTGCCTAAACACGGACGCAGCCTGCAGTAGGCCAATCACAGAGTGGCAATGGCTGGAAAAGGAGCTGCTCACCAGCCAGGAGGGCTGGGGTGGGCAGTCATTTCAGAAGACAAACACATGACTGCACCGGTAAGTACTCATGGTGATAACAAGGTGAACTGTCAACCCCGAGATGAAATAAAATAAAATAAAACGTAGCACTCATGACTTGATGTTAAAAAATTTGAAAAAAAGGCACATGCCACATAAATTTAAGGAGTTTTTTCTGGCATACTACTGCAAGTGGACCGCCAACTCCCAGTGCTTCAACACTGCAGTGGATCTTTGAGGGCAGGGTGTTATTTATCATGTGCCTTTTTAAACAGCTGTGAGTGCTGCACTTTTGTTTTGGGCAATCATTTCAACTCTAATCACTGGGGTGCAGGACAGTAAAACACCTGGGTGTACAATGCTCAAGGACATGCAGTGCTTGTCACCATGAACTTTTATACTCCGGATACACAGAGTAGAAATTCACGTGTAACCTGTACTGAATGTGGGAATTACATAAGGGGTGCAGGCACCAAGTCTGAAATGATTCAGTCAGTCAGTCAACAGAACCCAGAAAAGATGTACAGTACCTTTAACCATGGTAAATTGACAGATGGACAAACTTGTGACATCATAGTCCCTCCACTTCATGGCAAGGCCATTAGGTATATTTAAAGTTATAATAAATATAAGAGCTCACTCAGCTTGTTGTTGCAGGTCATTTTTTTATTATACATCTGGCCGATGCTATAATTAGGGAATATATACTGTACAGTATCAGTAGTCTACAATTTACTATGTAGCATGCTGTACAAGCAGGGGTCATTTTCTCTCACAAGTCTCCTACAGTGTATCTAATCCATCTAACTTTCAGTGCAGTTTTCCATGAGGCAAACAGACTGCAATGTTTAATTTACTTTTAATAAAGAGGATGGGGTAGGGGCTTTACTGAGTACTGGACCCAGGTTGGGATTTATGTCTCCTGCGAGAGAGGAGTAAGAGAGAGAGATGATGAAATGCAGCTTGGTTCTCTTGAACCAAGGTTTGTTAGATGGTTTAGGGAATGAGATGAATAACATGTAAGTTAGTAATGCCCGGAGACATAACAGATAAAACAAAATGTATTTCTGTCAGGTAAGGTTACGCTGCAGGGATACTGTAGGAGAAGTGGCTTGCCCTTTTCATTTGGACTTGAGTCCAAGCCAAAGTTTGGATTAGTGCAGGGGCTGATTAGTACCTCTTTACTAAGACTGAGGACAAAATACGGTAAGAACGCACATAAAAATTAATGGCAAACTCTTATTAGTCAGGGAATCATTATGAGCTGTGCAACCACTAGAAAAGACCCCCAGAGGAACTTTTGGCTTGTCTGGAGAAAATGTTCTGCCATAAGGAGAAATATTCACTGTGATTGCCTAAAGAAAATACAAAAAGCCACCCCCAACCGAATAAAAAATGAGACGACGCTAGAGTTGTTTCCCCACTAATGTTGATTACTGCCATGTCTCGTCGGATACAATATTTGTAATTATATATCATGGTTTTGACTCAGGTTTCCAGTACCAACATCCCCATTTCAAAATGGAAGTATCATCTGCCACCATCCAGATTACTGGGTCCACTTTCTCACCTCAACCCATTTTCTCAATGGTTTTCCCTGCCGTCCCCCAACCCAACAATGGACTCACCATGGCTGCAATGTTGCTCCAGCTGGGAAGGTGGCACATTGCCAATGCTGGTTCAGGGAATTGTCCAAGGCTGTGTATTTCTGTTGAATGAAATGGCTGCCACTACACATTTACAGTCACTTCACTACCAGCCTCTCACTGCTTGTAAAGCGCTTTGGGATACAATGTGTGAGAAAAGCACTCTATAAATGCTAATACTTCTTCTGCCTCCTACACCCCCATTTCAGAAGAGAAAACATCCTTTGCCACCACCCGGATTGCTGGGTCTACTTTTTTCCCCTCCCCCATTTTTACTCATGGTTTTCACTGTCCCCTAAGCCCAACAATGGACTCGCTATGGCTGCAACGTTGCTCAAGCTCAGTAGGTGCCTTCACAGCCAATGCCAATGCTGTTCCTTGGTCAGCCAGCAGAGGGTGCAGCACAAATGCCAATTGGCACACACCATCCCACTCTGGGAGCTGGCGCTCACATGGAAAACCCAGTCTCACTGGTGACAGCATGCTGTGCTGCCTCTGTGCCACTCAGCCAGCCCTTACATGTCTTCTTTCATAGAAACATAGAATGTGTTGGCAGAAAAGGACCAGGAAAGTCCCTCTAGTCTGCCCTATTTTCCCACCTGTCACCACACCCTGCAGCCTATTCAGTCACAGGTGTCCCTTACTCTTCTCTTTTACCTATTATGCCCACATGTCTATCCAATGCATGACTTGATGCTCCTCACTGTCTTCACCCTCACCACCTCTTTTGGCAGGCTGTTCCAGGCATCCACCACACTGTTCCATAAATAAGTACTTCCTCACATCACTCTTAAACTTTTCCCCTCAAGGTTCATAGTGTGCTTCTGTGTTCTGGTGCTCCTCCTCTAGAAGACTCCCCTCTTGACTTTGTTCCCCACTGGAGGCACTTATAGGTCTCAATCATGTCCCCACTCCCTCACTCTCCTCCAGGGAGTAAATGTTGAACTCCTGCAGCCTCAGCTCCTGTGGTTTCTCAGGCAACCCCTGCACCATTCTGGTAGCTCTCCTCGACCACTTCCACCCTGTCAATGTCTTTGTGGAGATGCAGCCTCAAAACTGGACACAGTACTCCAGGTGGGGGTCTCACTAGTGAGGGATCCAGTGACAAAACACAACTCTCTTCTGCTAGAAATCTCCTCCTCATGCAACCCAGCATCTGGCTAGCCTTGCCTACTGCCTAGTCATACAATGCTCTGCTGCACTGAGATCATCAGATATGACTACCCTAAGACCCTCTCTTGTTTGGTAACTGTAAGCACCTCCCTCCATCTTACAGTATACATAGCTCCAGGTTTCCCTGCACTAGGGGCATGATTTTGCACTTTTGGCACTGAAACCCAGCTGCCACACCTAGGCCACTCCTCTAGTTTCCCAGATCCTTTGCATCCTCTCCACCCTCTCCTGGGCGTACACCCTATTGCAGATTTTGAGTCATCCACAAGAGACACAACTCCCTCAGTTCCTCAAAAATGTCACTTATGAAGACACAGAAGAGTATAGACCCAGATCCATCCCTGCAGTAATCCACTGGTCACTCTTCTATCCGCTGTGTGACTGCCGTTTACACCACCCTCTGCCTCATATCTTTCAACCAGTTAGATACCCAGCTTACCCCCTTCTCCCCCACCCCAAGGTTGCTAAGTTTCTTAATCAGCCTCCTGTGTGATACAGTGTCAAAGGCTTTACTGAAGACCAGACAGGCCACATCCACTGCTCTCCCTTGATCCACCTCCCTCATAATCCAGTCAAAGAAATGTATTATATTTGTTTGACATTACCTCACCGCTGTGAAGCCATGTTGCTGGTGGTCCTGCAGCCCATTTGCTTCCAGTTACTCAACAAGTCTCTCCTTCAGCAGGGTTTCCATTAATTTCTCCACCACTGACTGAAGTGAGACTGCGACTGCTCTGTAATTGCTAGTCTCTTTCCTACTGTCACTCCTGTGCAGAGGGACATTAGCCCTCCTTCAGTCCTCTAGAACTACCACTGTCTCTAATGAGGTGTTGAATAGTATTGCCAGAGGGGTGGCTAGCACTGCACTCAGTTCTTTTTGTACTCTTGGTGGATCCCATCTGGCTGCATCGTCTCATTTTCCTTTAGGGCTTCCAATCCCCACAGACTTTCTTCCAAAAATGGACCTGTGTCCAACCTCCACCCGCCCCACCCTGTGCCGCTGATACATGTTGGTTTGTCCTCCCTGCCACTGTGAAGACTGAATAGAAGAAGTTGGTTAAAATGTTTGCTTTTTAGTGATCTTCCCGCATAGTCCCTGCCCTCTCCTGATCCTCACTATCCTTCCCTCACCTTCCTCTTTCGCTCACATACCTAAAAAATCTCTTCCCCTTTTTTAGCCTCCTGGGTGATCATCTCTTCTGTTTGAGCTTTTGCTGCCCTTACCCTCCTACCTGCCTACCTCCCTTTGTTTATCTATATACACCTCCCTGTCCCCTTCCTTTGGGTCTACTTGTGCTTGTACTTCCTTTAGGCTTTTGTTTCTCCCTTACCACCTTAGCTACCTCCCTGCAGAATACAGTGGCCTCTTCCTCTTCTTACCCTGCTTATTCCCTTAAACAGCTTGCTATTGCCTTAGTTATTCATCCCTCCTTTATCCTCTTCCACTGTTCTTCCTCCCTTCCCCCAGCCACCACCCACCCCCATGGTACTTACTAAGGCAGTCTCCCATTTCTTTAAAATCTGCTCTCCTGAAGTCCAGGACCTTTGTCCTAGTGTGTTTTCTCCTGCCCAATCCATATGCCAAACCACACTGTACGATAATTGCTTGTACCTAGGAGTTTACCCACTGTGACGTCTGCAATGCTGTCTGTTTGTGTTAACGAAGCATCAGATCCAACACTTCCTCATCTCTAGTAGTTTCTGTAACCAACTGCCTTAGAAATGTCCTTTGTAGGTTGTCTAGGAAGTCTTGCTTTTAGTTGTGGCTGCTGCCAGAATGCTCCAGTCTACATCCAGCAGATTAAAGTCACCCTAAATAATACCTCCCCTCTGCCTGCCATTCTGCTAATGGCTCCCCCAGAACTTTGTCTAACTCTTCCCTGTTGGTAGTCTGTATTCATACCTCTCAACTCTCAGCATTACAAATTATAGCACTGCCCTTCAAAATTCATAGCAAATGGTCGGAATGTGTAGCACTTTCTTATTTTAAAGCTTCATATGTCTTTAAATAGTGAGCCCTATATATTTAGTCTTAAGGAATGTTTCTGTCAAGTTCATTCAATGATTTAATAGTTTGTGTGTCCAGAATTAGCTCTAACATTATTAAGAAGATCAGTAAACCTTTGTGGAACCAGGGTACATCTGAGTGTAAAAAATCATAGCACTATGCAAAACTGATGAAGACCCTGGACCCAATCTCTAAGCCAACCCAAAGATCCTACAGTCATTCCTTATTTCTGCTGGGTCCTTGTAACTCCGTGGCCTTTATACCTTCCCTCACATACAAAACAACCCCCCCCTTTTGCTTCCTGTCCTGTCCTTTTGAAACATGGTATAACCTGCAATGGCCACGTCCCAGCTGTGGTTGTCAGTGCACCATGATTCTGTTATAGCCATCAGATCCAGGTCCACTTACGCAATTGTTGCCTCAAGGTTAGAAATTTTATTACCTAGGCTCCATGCACTGGCACACATGGTTCACCACTTCTTTTGTCCCTCCCTGCCCCTACTTTGCCCACCCTTCCCAAATCCATCCTTCACCCTTCCCTTATCCCTGGTACCGTCCTCCCTTTTTTACGTTTCCTTGTGCGTGTGCAAGAAACATTTTGCTTTGCTTTAGAGAATGGCACTTTAGATGTGTGTCACGGACTGGCTCAATGCAGAGCAATCTACACTGAGCTTGTCCTGACAGACCTATGACCGCGCAAGCAGAGAATGATGGTGGTCAGAGTTTCATGAGTGTAAACTTTGAGTACTTGAAAGAACTGACGTGCTCCAATGAGAGAGCACTTCAGTACTTTCATTTGCATAAAGCTAGCTGGCTAGGAGCTGAGCAGCTTTATGTACATCACGCCTCCTTCTTTAGGAAATAAGCTAATCTCAAAGCTGAGTTCCAGGGGGCCCGTTGCTACCCACGCCAGCAGAGCCTGTGAGAGGGTGGGGGAGCTGGAGATAAGTCCCGGGCCCGGCACTGAATGGGGACCTGCATCCACCCCACCATTCATTCCATTCGCAGTGGCATAATACATTATTTCCAGCAGCTCACCTGAGTCACTCACCGATGACCCCATCATCACCCATGTCAGCTGCCCTCAGTCAGTTGCCAACCCCCCCACCCCTCCAACTGGAATCAGGATCGGATGTATGTCTGTCATCATGACTCCACGAGTGGAATGGAACTTGTCTTTCCTGGGCCCACCTGCCCTACCATTCATTCCATTCTAGTGGCACAATACATTTATTTTCTGCAGCTCACATCAGGATCAGATGGATGTCTGTCGCCATGACTCTGTGGTGGAATGGAACTTGTCTTTCCTGGTGGAGAGAGTCCCCGGGCCGAGCAAGAAGAAGGCTGGCCAGCTTGGCTGCGACTTCACCTTCTGATTCTGTGGTCCCTTGGGCTTTCCAGTGTGGCAATCACCATCGAGTTTGTTGTCTGCACAGCAAAGGTCTCGGAGTCGGGTCACACAAGTTACAGTCAGCGGGTGGGTTGGTGGCACTGACGGGCGATGAGATGGGCCCAGCTCTTAGCCTCTGGCTCATCAAGTGTGCCAACTACTCGACTCCTCACTCCTCTGAGGGCCTCAAGGCTCTGGCTCCACGGTATGGGGTCTCCAACTCCCCATAGCATGGTCCCACAACTCCCAACCAGGGCCACACACTGCCAGCACACTGGAATTATCTGCCAATTTGGAGGGACGGCGTTGGACCGTCAGGATGCCAGGGAAACCTGCGCCTGCTGCACTCGCTCACCTGGGGCCAGGCGGTATGCATAGAGCTGGCCATGGTAGAGAGGGTGTAAACTGCTGCTGCAGAGGCTGCTGTTAGTGCAGGTAACTACACTACATCTTATTTTCTGAATTCTTTTGCTTTGTCTTGTGAAATTCGAATGAGTCAATTATTGCATTATTTGTCTTATGTAAAGTTTTGTTTGGACAAACTTTATATGTCCATTTTCTCTTACTAGGTACATTCAAGGGAATGCACTTCACTCCTTGGAAAAAAAAGTAATATTTTGTGTACATACATTTGCAATACACTTTTGTCATGTATGCTACACATCTGACGACATGCCAAGTGCTAAACAAGCATTTATCAATGCCGACACCACCTGCATTGCTGTTCTACCATGCTACCATGTCATTTATACTCTTTTACCCAGCATAAACCAGATGAGATATAATATGTCATATGCAATGCGTCCAGATTTTATACGGTTTATACTACCCAGGATAGTAGGGGAGATGCCACATCTCGTACTGTTTGAGTGTGGGCCTGCTTTTATAATATATTTTCTAGGACAGATTATTTTAGATGCAACATCTCCTCTTCAGTGGGGTTCTGTTGCAGGGTCTTGTTACACAGTTTTGCAATATGGTTACCTGGGATAACACTAGATGAGATGCAGTACCTTATTTTCAATGGGGTCCTGCTTTAACACATCTTTGTACTGTATTTATCCACCATGCACATCTGATGCCATCTAGTTTACAGTGGGATCCTGCTTTTCCCAGTGTTGACTCTGTATTTACCCAGGCTAGCACAGCCCAGATGCAATATCTGGTTTTCGATGGGGCCCTACTTTTACACATATTTTATAATGTATTTACCCAGGATAGCCCAGTTGAAAGGCAAGCTATATTTCAGTGGTGTCCAACTTTTAGTCTATTTTTCCCAGGACACAGCAGCATAGTAGTTCAGTGTGTGTGTGTGTGTGTGTGTGTGTGTATGTGTGTGTGTGTGTGTGTGTGTGTTTGTGGAGGTGGGGTCTGCTGTACTGTAATCCTGCTTTTATACATTTATACTAAATATTTGCCCTGTATAGACCAGATGAGATGCAGTATCCTATTTTCAGTGCCGGTGTCCTGCTTTTACACGTTTTAGACTGTATTTACCCGGGATAGGCCAGCTGAGTGGTAATAATCTAATTTTCAGTGGGCTCCCACATTTTGACCCCAAACTTCCAACAGTCTTTTTATGACCTGAGGGTCATAATCAAGACGCGGAATTTTTAAAATGCATCTAAAAGGTGATTTTGCAGTGCGAGTATGATAACGTTGCAAGAGAGGATCTGAAAAATGACACCTGTCATGTTCAAGAGGTGGGGTAACACAAGGGATATGTTGAACATTAGGTGCCAAAATCTGCAGCGTAGCACGATAACTCCGCAAAACCAAATATATTAGGGGCCAAAATCTACAGCACAGCACGACAACTCCACAAAACCAAATACAGCACAGTCAGAAACAGCGCAATGAAAACTGTGCATGAAGAATATAGCCAGAGAAGAAAAAATTTCAATTTCAACATTTAACTGGAGTGGTGGTCTGTGTCGGCATGGTATTGTAATAGTAAATCACACTTAAAAAATCTCTGCTGCATTCTCCATGCACTCATGCGCAGTTTTGACTTGAGTGATTTTCACCGCGCTGTTTTTACAGTGCTGTATTTCGTTTCACAGAGTTGTCATAGAACCAATCTGCAGAAATAAACTTATGAATAAACATTGGAACAATTCAACATTTCTTCATAACTTAGTTGTTTTTTCACATTTTAACCTCAAATTTTCAACATAATCTTTGTGTATGACCACTCCTTCTGAACATGATAGGTGTCTTTTATAAAATACCGTCTGAACTGTTATTTTGTGCCACAAGTGTAAAAACACATTTTAGACAGGATTTAAAAAATGACTGTGGTCATGTTCATGAGGGTGTGTGAAAAAAAATGGCTATGTTGAAAATTTAAGGTAAAAATCTTGAACATTACCAATGCTATGAGTGTGCACTGAAAGATTTTAATATGCGCTCATAACCGTCGTTGTATGTTTCCTTGCGATGTACAAAAAACATTTTGTTTCAGAAAACGGCATTTCAGAGGTGTATCACAGACTGGCCAGTGCAGGCAATCACATTGGGCTCATCCGTTCTAGACTACTGACCACGTAGGCAGAGTATGATGGTGATCAGTTTCATGGAGGCATAAACTTTGTGTACTTGAAAAGGACTGAAGTGCTCCAGCGAAGGCGCTTCAGTACTCACTTTATATAAACTGGCCGGTAAGCTGAGCAGCACTATGTACATTACAGTTCTCCTTCAAAGAATGCTTTTAAACAAACAAGCCCCCGATATTACAAGCTTCTAACTGCCCATAACCGTTTCCAAATAAGAAAAAAAAACTGAATAGGTTCATTGACAAGCAGAGGTTTCACTGAACCGTTTACAGAAATTCTAAGGAGCACCATATCGGAGTAACAGTAACATGTTTTTCTCTAAATATGTCTTAGATGCATTTATGCATTGCTGGAACATACAGATGTAATATAGTTGCAATGCCCAGAATACATAAAAAGTTTAATAGTGTGTATTAAGCATGCCTGCTGCCACCTGCACTACACCGCATCTCTGTAATACACCCCTACCACATACACTATGCAAGGAAACATTCAGCACTGACAAATGCTTGTTTAATCTCCCTCAGTCCACCCATCTTAGTTCTTGTCTCAATCTCAGAACCACCAGCTGAATACCCCCCCCCCCATTCCCTAGCCCTCTCTATCCAGGAAATTTATTTCCCCTGGGTTTCCCCTTGCAGATGCTCCATTTTCTGGGGTGATGGGGAGCATTCACTGCCTCCCTCTTTATTTCTACCTCCCCCTTTGGCTAGTATAAATGCCATCGAAGTAGCATTTAAACCTTCCTTCCAGGACTGTCGTTCCTCTCCTGGATGAATGAAGGCTGTCTCCTTTCTATAGACCTTCACCCCAGTCCCTGATGTAGCCAAACACCTCCTCTCTGCATCATGCTTTCAACCAGTCACTGAAGCCCTTGGTGCAATGTTCCCTATCCTCCCCAGCTGTGCACAGGCAGCACCTCAGTGAAGGCCACTGAGCAAGCTACCTGCTTCAGGCCGCTCCCAGCTCCCTAAACCTGTTCTGAAGCAACCCTACAGCATCCCTTGCCAGGTCATTAGTCCCTACATGGACAGCGACATTCGGCTCCTCCTCCTGCCCCACCACCCTAGCGATCCTAAGGGATCCACTCCCTATCTCTGTGTAGGCACCTCACCTCCCTCCTGTCCTGTTCCCAAAACTACCCCAAAGTTGCTTCCTCTACTGCTGGAATCCTCTGCCTCCCACCTTGGTGCCACCCATCTAAGTACCCCCGTCCTCCTTTGCCATTACCCCAGGTGCCTCCTCTTGGCACAGCTGTAAAACATCAATCGTGTATCCTTATGCTGTTTTTATTTGCTTCTGTTAACTGTTACTTGATAACCTGCATGTTATCATATCCATGTACTTCTAGGAAGTCGCAATTGGAGACGAAAGCATCTTGTTGATCAGTGTGCCTTTCCCAGTGAAAGAATTGCAATAAATAAATAAGTGGCACCGGGTGAAGAATCGTTTCAGACACTCAACCTTTTCAACTCTTGTTGCATATCAGAGTCTCTTCCATCTCTGCATAGCTACTCAGATGTCCTCTGAATGTCAAGCTATTTCCCAGAGGAACAAATGAATCACTTCTTATTAAGAGGATAAATACCACCCAAAGCATCCATTTATTATAAAAGCACCTTTCCCCAATCTGACAATATGTCAGCTTCTCCGTTACTACATCCTGCTTACTGTGTACCTTCCTCTCTTGGAGGGCTTATTTAAACCACTTTTTACTTATTCACTTCTTTGCTGCAGTGGCTACATAAGGGACTTGAACACTGAAAGTGTTCTCTAGACGGAGTACCACTATTATCTTCCGACGAAGCAGTTAATATCACAGCAAGTGTTGTCTACCTCAATGGATTTTTTTTTTCCTTTGATGCAATGGCTGTATCCTAAATTTTAACTTACTTTTCTAATTTAAAGCTGTTCCCTGTGCTTCCCTCCTCTTCCCATCCACCTCCACCCCCAGTTTGGATCTGTAAATGAGACTGTGTTCTCTGTACTGACTACCGTGTAAAATCATTTTGTATAAATGGCAGTTGAACAGCCACTTTTTTTACATAATAAGTGAACTGACTCATTTTAAACTACATAATGCTATGGCTGGCTATAAGGACACTGATGTACTATATGTCAATATGTATCGACACATAGAAACTGTGTACTGACAGAATACAGTCATGCTGACCCGACTCCAAGCTTTTATTTAAAAAAATAGTTTCTTTCCCTTATGGTTCCAAAGTTAGACATTCCCAAAGGAACAACATGACTTGTATCAGTGTCCATCTCTGGGACCATTAGCACTAGAAACTTCATTTTGTTTTCAGTGCAAGCCTGGAGTCAAGGCAGTATGGACAAGTCTTGTCAATACACTTACCATGTATAAATACACATCAATACAAATCAGTATAGTAAAACAAAGTGTAATATTTTAATATATAAAAGTGAATTTTTGTATATCAATACATATGTAACCCCTAGGTGGCGCTATCCCAAGGGCTACTACCCCTGCCTGCCTGACTACTGACAGGTTGAGGGCCCTAGGTTCTATGGCGGGTGCCTTCACCCAGAGGTCAGGGTTTGTAGTGGTTAGACTAGCTTGGTCACAGCCCTCTGGGACACTGAGACCCTTTTATCCCTTCTAGTGGCTCACGCCAATGCAGAAGTTACAATCCCAATACCCCACATGTACACTGTTCAATCATAAAGTACCACTTACCTTTGAGACTGATTCTGAGGTTCGTCTCTGGGGACCCCCTGAAAAATAAGGTTAATCAACATACACTAACCACTTCAATGCTTGATAAGTAGGTACTGACACTTCAGACCGTTTAAAGTTTAACAACATCAGATCTGGTTTATTTAGGGGACAATAACACGGAAGGGGGCAATCAGATTAATTGGTGGCATTAGATCACAGTACTGTGCACATTACAGGGTCTAGAAAGTCACACTCTGGGTACCCAGGTTGAGGGAGGGGGCTAGCCAGGTCCATTTGCCCAGGGTTGGCTGGCAGGTGTAGATGGATGGAGCCCTGTAGAGAAAAATATGCACAACACGCAATTGTAATCTGGAGCCTGATGGCTCAGTCCTTGAAGAACCGAAGAAAAGGAAATCAGATGAAACACTGTTGATAGCTAATCGATCACAGGGGATGCCCTGATTGGTGCTCACAATACCCCACGCTGAAAACCTGGCGCAGATGGCAGTTCTGGATTGCCAGACACACACAGCAGGGAGATGAGATTCTACAAGCTAAGCACACAGCTTTGATCAGCAGATGGATTCAGTCCACCTGCATTCACTTGGCTTTCAGTCTACACTGCACGGGGACAAGAGAACCCGTTTAGCTGTTCCTCACAAGCATTCCACACATTTATATGTAAAGGAAATTACTACACCAGGCAGCTGCTTTCAGGTCCCAAACGCATGTACTGCTAAACCCGGGAGTTCACACCACAGCTTCACTTCCTGCCAGACCGAGCGCGATTCAACAATTTCTCCAGTCTTCTACAGGGTGAGCCTGGTTTTCACTCTTGCAGCCTCTCTTCCTCTCTGTAGTCTCAGATTCAGTCTGAATTAAATTGGCAATGCAACAGCCTGACTTTAGGCCTCCCATGCGCTTCCCGCACGAATCTGTGCAGCGCAGAAGCTCGGAGCTCCTTCTCTCATCATGGTCACAATGGATCTGATCTGTCCAGACACAAGGCAGAGCATTCCCTTCGGGCGCCACCCGGTCCAATTGGTGGACTCAGCTGTCAATCACTCTGAACTCTCCCCACTGGTGCAAATAGACGCCAAGGTCCAGAACTTCACTTCCCAGAATTACTAGCTATATCTCCTCATGGTAAGCTGGCCCCCAAAAGAGTCCTGATTCTGGTTGGTCTGAACAAACTCCATTTTAGAGGCCCCCCTGCACTGATTGGATCCATTCTACAGTTCAGATCCAAAATGGAGGGGCAAACACACAGAGTCCCAGCTGCAAGAAAGGCAGGTTAGACAAACCGCATTCTACTTAATACTCTAACTGGTTTCAGGCAAACAGTTACACCTGTCATTTAGGCTCCCTCTGCGCTCTTAGCGACTGCAGAGCAGACTCAGTGTTGGCGGAAGTCAGAGCATTAAATACACAGTCCCCATACAAACTAATGAAGTCTGCAAGCAGACAGCTCTTAAAGAGATGGTACGTGGAGGCTCACCCATGTCTATTTTAGAACTATTACTAGCTGCTTTAAACGCCAGCAAATGCCAGCAGGCAGGGAAACACTTAGGCAGGCTCTATAGAGGCTTTCTGGAACCCCATCTGTGGGGTTACACATAGAAGAATGTATTAACAGGATTTAACTATATTGCTCTGACTTTAAGCATTTATTAAAAAAAAAAAACTATATAACAAAGGTTGAAGAAATAGGTTACTCACCTGTAACTGTAGGAGTGGTATATGGTTCATATCCACACAATGGCAGTTCTTCCTTAAGAGCTGTTTTGCCTGAATGTTTTTAAGTAAAGCTCCTTCCACCACCTGGGTGGTATCTCCCTCAGCTCCGCCCCGTGACATCAGGTCTTCACACGCTGGAAGCAGATATGCCACTTGCCAAGAGAGGTTGGGTGGGTGGTGTGGATGTGACCTATATACCACTCCTAGAACTACAGTTACAGGTGAGTAACCTATTTTTCTGGGGGCGTGGATATATTTCACTTATCCACACTCTAGCAGAGTTAAGCAGTTCTCCAGGAGGAGGGAGCAAGGTGTGCATCCCTATTTGGCAAACACAGACTGGAGAACCGAGGTCCCAAATGTAGCATCCTGATGAGACTCAAGGTCGATGTTGCAGTGGGAAATGAAGGTATGTGCCGACTTCCAGGTGGCAGCCCTGCAGATCTTCTGGATAGGGATGTCCCTGAAAGCAGTCACTGAGGCAGTGGTATGTCTGGTGGAATGAGCCCTGAGTCCTATAGGTGGCCCTCTACCAGCCATCCTATAAAAGAGATCTATGCAGGATGAAATCCACCTGCCAACAGTCTTCTTAGCTGCTGGTCTGCCAGGCGCTGCTTCAGCATATGTCATAAAGAGCTGGCGAGCCTCAACCCAAACTTCAGCCTTGCGCTCTACATAATAGGAGAGCGCTCACCACAGATCCAAAGTATGAAGCCTGCAATTGTCCTCTGAAAATGAATTTGTGAAGACGTCCGGAAGGTTCATCACCTGATTAAGATGGAACTCTGAGACAACTTCAGGAGGAACTTTGGACGGGGGCAGGGGACAACATCGTCCATGTGGAAGACCAGGAACAGAGACTCCACCATGAGCACCTGGAGCTAACTGTTCCTTCTGGCTGACGTGATAGCCACCAGGAAGGCCATCTTCCATGACAGGCGTGACATTTCACTCCTATGCATAGGCTCAAAAGACTTGCCCATGAGCATAGCCAGAACCAGTAACAAGTCCCAAGATGGTGGAGGCTCACGCACTGATGGGGACAAGTGGTCAAGGCCTTTAAAAAAGCACCCGACCACCTTTTCCTGCAGCACCTTCAGTATACCAGCATGCACCCATTAAACAGAGATGGCTGCCAGGTGCATCTTAAGGGTTCTTGATCGCAGTCCCAGCTAAAGCAGGAACCAGAGGTACTCCAAAATTCTAGCCACAGGGCGGGCAAGGGGATCAAGCTCCTTGCCCTGACACCAAATGAAAAACCGTTTCTATTTAACGGCATAGCACTGGCGAGTCAACTCTTTTCGAAAGGCCTCAACAACGTGGAGCACATTCTTGGAAAGACCCAAAGCCTGTAACTCTACACACTCAGGAACCAGGCTGTGAGGTGCAGGGACCAAAGGTCCAAGTGCAGGATCTTCCCCTACTGTTGGGTCAGCAGATCCAGTCAAAAAGGCAACCACCACAGAGGTCTGCTGCTGAGGCTGAGGAGATCCAGGTACCATAACTGGTGAGGCCAGTCTGGAACTATCAGGATTATTTGTGCCTTGTCCTTCATTACCTTGACCACCACCTTGTGGATCAGGGGAAAGGGAGGAAAGACATACAGGAAGCCTGGAGTCCAGAGCCTCGTGAAAGCATCCTCCAACAGCATCCTGGACTGTGAGGGGTGGGCAAACAGCCTCAGTTTTGTGTTTTCCCAAGAGGCATACAGGTCCACCAGAAGGGTGTCCCACAGGAAGAACAGGTGGCTCACCACCTCTTGATGCAAGGACCACTTGTGCGACATCTCACCCACCCATCTAAGAGCATCTGCCAGCTGACTGTCTGCTCCTGCAACATGGATCACCAGGAGATCTGCACCCAGGTTGTACCGAGGGTCCAGGTGTGATGGACCTCCCAAAACAAGGGAAAGAAGTATGTGCTGCCCTGCCTGTTCAGGTAGAACATGGACATCATGTTGTCCATCTGGACTTGCATGCTCTGACCCTGACTAGAGGAGCAAATTCCATCAGAGCTAGCCACATTGGCGGCCGCGGCGCTGAGGTTGAGCGCTGGGCGCCCACACACTCACGCTACGCCCGGCGACCCGAGATGAGAGACACGGACCGGGTCGTCGAGGATCGGCTGGGGAGGAGGATGGAGTGTCCCAACAGATGCTCTCCTCCCTCGGGGTGGGATGCCAGGGGCGTTGGAGCGCCGACGTCCTGAAGGGTCGGTGGATGCACCGACTCCCGAGAACCAGCTGACTCCGTCTCCGGAGCCGGGGAGAGGAGGGCGTCGTTAGGCGCTTGAGAGGCGGTAGTCAGCCGCCAGACTCTCGCCCGGCGTCTCAGAGGGCAGGGTTAAGGGAGGAAAAAAAAAGACTACTCGGAGGAAAATGCCCTCCGGTCGCCTAGATAAAGTCCTCGGAGCAGCCTTACCACCCTCCGACCAGGGCGAACCCCAATATGCAGCTGCGCAGAGAAGGGCCTCTCCTGCGCTTACATGGGAGCAATCCGGGCCATCAAAGTGCCCCCAATGGCAGTGTGGCACTCTAGGGGCAGACCAAGCTGGTCGGCAGAGGTGGGGAGTCGTCACTCCTTGTAGGATGGAAGGAGTGGTGATTGGAAGGGACAGTAAGGAGTGGATAAAAAAATAAGTAGAAAAAAAAAAAGAGCTAGCCACATTGCACAGAGCTCCAGCAGCTTGATGTGGTGACAGGCCTCCCTGCATGATCAGAATCAGCAGGTCCTGTCGTCCTCCAGGTGCACTCCCCACCCCACCAGCAACGCATTTGTCATGAGAGCAATGGTTGGCTCTGGGTGGACAAATGGGACTCCTTCCTTCAGATGCTCTGGGATTAGCCATCATTGGATGGCATCCCACATCGGCTGGTCACTCTGAATGGCTGGTCTGGGTGTCCTTGGAGTTAGGACCACCGACATCCCAACTCCCACTGCAGATGCCGCGTCCAGTGAGCCCACTGGACCACGTTGGTGCAGATGCTATGTACCCCAACAGCATCAGGAAGTCCCATTCAGGCATGAGCGCCTAACTCTGAAATGATCGGGCAAAGGAGTTAACATCCAATGCCCAATCTGCAGGGAGGCAGGCCTTAGCCCATATAGGGAGTATAGTTCTGACCCAATTAACTGATTCACCTGTGTGGGGATCAATTTAAACTTGCTGGTTGACCAAGAGGCCAAAGTGTCTGCAGGTCTGGAGGGCCAGGTCCCTGGATTGCTCCACTTACTCTTTGGACGGCCCATCTATCAGCCAGTCACCCAGGTAGGGATAAAACCCGACACCCATACACCGCAGGATGGCTGCCGTCACTACTGTGCACTTGATGAAGACTCTGGGTGCAGAGGGGAGGCAGAATGGCATGACATGGAACTGAAAAAACACCCGTTCTATGCGGAACTGGAGGTAACTCCACAGTGGGACAAGTGGACTAGAATGTGGAAGAACGTGTCCTGGAGGTCTGGGGAGCAGAACCAGATACCCTGCTCCAGAGATGGTATGATTTGGCTCAGCCTGACCATCCTGAACTTGCCCTTCCTGTGGAACTGATTTAGATCATGAAGATCCAGTATGGGGTACCACCCCCCCCCATTCGTTTTGGTACCAGGAAGTACCTGGATACGTATCCCTGACTTACCAGGGCATCTGGGACATGGGCTATGGCTCCTTTTATGAGGAGCTGAGCAAAGTCCTCCCTAAGAGTGGACAGTGTGTCCTGCGACATCGAGGACTCTCTCGGAGTGTGGGACTGGTAAGGTGGGAGGGCTTCGAAGTCACATAGCAACCCTCTGCTGACCACCTTGAGAACCCATGTGTCCGTAGTAATGAAGGACCAGAGAGGTCAGAAGTAGTGAGGCCAACTCCCAACAGGGAGCTGGGTCAGACAGTGGACAGGTGGGAGGAGACCCCCTGAATGGACACTGGGCAGCTTCAGAGGGGACACCGGCCACTGAGGTTGAGGGGCACAACTTCCCATCCCCACCCTTTTTAAGCCCCTGGCCAGAGAACATGGCCTTGGGGTGGCAGGCTTGAAACTCCCATACTGGGGATGTTGCTGCTGAGACTGCTGTGGCAGAAAGGACTGAAACTGAAAGGCATTTTCCTTTGCTTCTGATCTTTTGGGTCCTTCAGGAATGAAACCACAAAATCTTTGGCAGTAAACTTTTGATCCTAATTAGATGCCCATCCCCTGGGCCAAAGAGGTTGGTGCCCAGGAAAGGGACATCAGCCAACTTATGCTGAGTATCCACCTTAAAGGTGGAGATCCTCAGCCCGGACCTGCAATGCATCACAATGGCTGCTGCAATGACATGGGCACAAAAATCGCCAGTGTCCAAGACCATCTAAAGCTGGTTTTTAGCCAGCATTTGACCTTGGTCTCTGTTGACCTAGACAGGTAGCTGCTTATCAGCAGGCAGGTAAGGGAGAACAATGTCCTGCACTGCCAGCAATGGAAGTGACTGAAGTAAGCCATCATCAGGGCATAACTCGCCTGACAGAGACCAAGAGAAGACATGGCATAGACCTTTTTAGCTGTGTGATAATGCTTTTTGGACTCCTTGTCTGGGGGCTTACCCACATCCCTAGTATTCCCTGATTTCCAGAAGACTGAGTCAGAGACCAGACCCTCAACTGAGAGGGGTCAGAGAATCTGGGCAGAGGGCCGGTTGGGACTGAATATTTGCAGATCATATGGGCTGAGGGTGCCGGACAGGCTGCTGGATGCTGCCAAAGCTCCACAGTCGGTCCCAGAATGGCCTCAGCCATGGGAAAGGTAAACCCTGGGCATTTGTTCTTATCCAGGATGTCAGTAAAAGGGTATTTATTCCTTTTTCCAAGTGGCTCCAAAGGAATGTTCATGGACTCTGACTCGAGTTGGATGACAGCCTCAAAAGACACTGGCCCATGGCCGGTGGTCAGTTCCTCGATCGATTCCCAGTCAAACGTATGCATCCTCAAGGACTGCACACAGGACCCTTTGGAGTCACCTGAGGACTTGTGGAAGGTGGCTCTTGACCTTTTCTCAGGATGAACCACTCAGGAGTCATCTGAGTGAGTGATCTACATAACTGGCCCAAAAGCTGATCTCCAGATGGGAGTCCTTGGTAGGTGCTTCCACATGGGCTGCTGTAGAGGTGGTTCCACCAGCAGGGGTGCAGAAACATGTGTTGGGGACAGCTGTCTCAGAAGGACCAGTATGAGGTTGACTGACACCGGCCAACTGACCACAGGGGTTGGGGCAGAGCCCTACCCTGCCCCGCCAAGGCCCACTGCTGCCAGAAGAGCTCCTCATAGCACCACCACATCCGCTGAGAAAGCTTCTCATCATCGGAGGATGAAAAGGATGAGAAGCATCAATTGCGACGTCTCCAGATCAAGTGGGATCAAGAACTCAAGGAGCTCCTTGACCCGTACCTTTACCTCGTCTAGGGGACCGATGTCTAGGAGACACAGGTGGAGGTGCCGCACACACAGCAGGCACCAGGTTTGACTGCATGACCTCTGGTGGAGACTGATCCTGAGTAGAAATGGCTGTGGATACCGACCACACCACGTCCTCCTGGGTAAGGACCAGGGTCTTGAAGTTCAACTCATCATCGACCACCTCCAACAACAAGTCAACAGGGTTGAGAAAAATCTTGACTGCCTGATTGACCCGTGTCGAGGTTGTCAAGCCAACTGGGGTACCATGGAGCTAATGACCCACTCCTCGACCAAATGTGGCTCAGCTGAAGCTGAGCACTGAAGAGTCTTTGAGCAGTTGGAGGAGTCAAGGGAGCAGAAGGAGCATGATCTCTCCCCATCCTGTGACTGACAGCAGTGTTTCTTGTTCTTATGCTTCTTACTCTGGTGTTAGGGCTCTCTCGAAGGTCTGCAGGGCCTAACACATGTCATGAAACTCCCCAGTGAAGGACGCTCTAATGCTGGCCCCAACCTGGGGCAGTGCCAAGGCTGACAAGGTGCCCACCATGGCCTTTGGTGCCATCTCTTCTGTAGCTGCAAGCTGGGCCGCTGACCCCGCTGCAGCAGAGACCCCCTTGTGACCACCCTTAGGCTGCAATTTTGGGTCATGGTGAGACATCCGGTCAAGGAAAAGGTGAGCCTTACGGTCTTCAAGTGATGATGGAAGCATCATCTGGCAAAAGCTACAACCAGCAACATCATATGCCGTCCAAAGGCAGTACAGGCATGACACGTGTGGGTCCATCCATGACATCTTCTGCCTGCACGTGATGCACTGTTTGAAGCCAGGAGCTGGCTTTGCTTCCTCATGTCGCATAGTTTGATCAAGCAACGAGGGTAGTACCAAGGAATATACTAAGACGTCAAGAGTTAGAGAAATTTCACAAGTTTGCCAATGGCACATTAACTGGCCCTACACTGCATGTAACTCCAATGGAGGAGACCAAACTCCTCCAGCAGATTGGAAGATCTGATGTCACAGGGTGAAGCCAAGGGATATACCATCTGGCTTGTGGGAGAAGTTTTGCATAAGACATTCTGACAAAACAGCTCTTATGGAATAACTACCATTGTGTTGGCTAAGTTAACCATATCTACGCCCCTAGAAACAAGAATACTGATTGACTGTAAAGATCCTATCAGCCATCTATTAATCTTCAATTAATGCACATCTACAGTCTGAAAATAGAAAATAACCCAGCCAATACTCAAAAATAGATTCCTTTTTTTTTTATGGTCATAATAAGGTACTTAAGGAATAGATCAACAGTGAGTTAAAGGAGTAGTACACCCTCATATCTTGTAAATGTGATTTGTTTCCTTGTCAACGAACAACTCTTTCTCTGTAGCCCCTGTAACTGTTCTGGGGTCTCAGTTTCATGCTTGTTGAAATCTCGTTATGCCTGAAAGCTGCATTAACATATGAGAACGTAAAGTGTCAGCACCCATTAGACTCCATGGTATGCCTGGCTGCTTAAATAGAATTCAACAAAACAAGTTGCAGCAAGGGGCAAAATACCACATTTACCTTCAATTAGCTTTACAAATTGTCTTAGATGTAATGCAGGGATCCCCCCCCCCCAATTAAACTGCATTCAGTATGTGCATTTCTAGAGAGTTTTGTTTTAGGTCATGTGTGCTTTCAGCACAGAGATATGTGGTGCAAATGGGTGCTATGGCATCATGTTCTAATGCAGATCTCAGGTACAATCAGATTTCAACAACCAAAACATGAAGACCCCCAGGCTAGTTACAGGGGCTAGTGTGAACGATAAAAACAAACTAAAACAAGTACAAGGAAGCTCCCTCTATCAAAACCTTCTGTATTAGGCTTAAGCCCACCTGGCGGATGCCAGTTCTTGCCGTTCGGCTCCTGATAGGAACTCAAAGATAAATGACTAACCAGGTCCTATCCTCCTCTACTGTTAAACCTCAAACACACGTACTATGTTACTACTGTTGATCAACCTATTTATTCCATTTGTACTGTTATGTTCCTGTATTGCCATATTAACGGTGTTGTTGTGATACCTGTAACCCGAATTAACGCTGTTTTATTCTCTTGTGCTATGTAATCCTGGGTCGCCCCTGAAAAGGGACCTCCGGGGCTCAGTGGGCTTACCCGGTCATCAAAATTCCTCTCCACAATTCCTATGCCATTCTGGCAAAGTGTGGTTCCTCTATGGAGGCACCCACAGTGGAGACCAAGGAGGATGCTGGGAACCTCCACAAAGGAGACCCACAGGAGGGTGGCTTGGGACCCCACAGGGGAAGGAAACAACTCCTGGTGGGGGACTCCATTGTTAGGAAGGTAGAATTGGGGGAGGAAGGGGAGAGGGAGGTAAGGTGCCTGCCTGGCGCCATGGCTTGGAGGGACAGGGAGCGAATCCTCAGGATTGCCGAAGCAGCTGCACAGGGAAGGGAGCTGGATGTCATTGTCCACCTAGGGACAAATGACCTGGCTAAGAAAGGGATCAGAGCAGTGCAGGAAGAGTTTGTGGAATTGGGTAGGGGCCTTAGACAAGTAGCACGCACAGTAACCTTCTCAGAGGTGCTGCCTGTCTATGGCGTCATGAGGCTAGGTGCTCCACACCATGGGATTCAATCAGTGGTTGAAAAACTGGTGCAGAGCTCAGGGATTTGGCTTCACTGAGGACTGGGGGTCCACCTGGAGTGATGCAAGCCTATACTGGCATGATGGGCTGCATCTGTCCAGGAGGGGAACCAGGATCCTAGGTGATAGGTTTAAATGCTTCATTGGCAAGCATTTAAACTAGCCAAGGGGGCACTGGAAAGGAGCAGGGAAATCCTAGCCCCCCACAAAAAGTCATGTTAGTAAGTGCAGTAAACACCAACATAGAGATGTCAATAGGGAGAAGGGCAGGGGTAAATGGAGAAAGTAACAAAGGCAAGAAGGACAGGGATGGGGCAAAAAGGAGTAAGGCCATCAGGAAATGGAGGATAATGAGTATCAATGCCCGTAGCCTGGGCAACAAGCTCCTTGAACTGGTGGCCTTGATGGAAGAAGGATGCCTGGATATTGTAGCAGTCACAGAAACATGGTACACAGAGAACCATGACTGGGATGTTAACATACCAGGGTACGTAACAGGGGGGTCGAACTCAGTCCTTTCACAGAAGAAAGGGTTCTGAAAGAACTCCTAAAACTGAAGGTGGACAAAGCAATGGGGCCTGATGGAATTCACCCCAGAATTCTAAAAGAATCAAGGGGAGAACTAGTGAAACCACTGACTACCCTTTTTAACAAATCATGGTAGAATGATGTGGTACCCGAGGACTGGAGGAAGGCGGATGTGATTCCCCTTCACAAAAGTGGGACCAAGACAGAGGCAGAAAACCACTGACCTGTCAGTTTGACCTCTGTGGTAGGGAAAGTGATGGAATCACTTCTGAAGGAAAGAATTGTTGAGTACCTAGAGGCCAATGGGGCACAAGACCCAAGGCAGCATGGGTTCACAGCGGGAAGGTCATGTCAGACGAATCTAATTGATTTCTTTGACTGGGTGACCAAAGTAGTAGACCAGGGAGGGGCTGTGGACATGGCCTACCTAGACTTTAGCAAGGCATTTGACATAAACCTGCACAAAAGATTAATAGTCAAATTAACCAGCCTGGGAGTGGGTCCCAGGGTGGTAGCCTGGGTAAAACATTGGCTGGACAACAGGACACAGAAGGTAATTGTAAACGGAGTCCACGCTGAAGAAAGAGGGGTTACTAGTGGGGTACCGCAGGGTTCAGTACTGGGTCCAGTCCTTTTTAATGTCTTTATAAGTGACATTGCAGAGGGACTGGAAGGAAAAGTATGCCTCTTTGCAGGTGACACAAAGATCTGCAACAGGGTTGATACACAAGGAGGCATGGAAAGGATGAGAAGGGACTTGGCAAGGTTGGAGGAATGGTCGGAAGTATGGCAGCTAGGATTCAATGCAAAGAAGTGCAAAATAATGCACCTGGGAAACAAAACCCAGGGGAAGATTACACAATGGAGGGAGGTAGTAACAAAAACAAAAAGGAAAGGGACCTGGGGGTAATCATATCAGATGACCTTAAGGTTAGCAAGCAATGTGAGAAGACAGTAGGGAGAGCTGAGGGTATACTGGGATGCATAGGGAGAGGCATCACCAGCAGAAAACAGGAAGTTGTTATCCCTCTGTACAGACAGTTGGTGAGACCCCATCTGGAGTACTGCGTCCAGTTCTGGAGACCCCATCTCCGCAAGGACATAGACAGGATAGAGGCAGTCTAGAGGAGGGCAACTAGCATGGTTGGGGTCTGCAAGAGAAGCCATACGAGGAGAGACTAAAAGAGCTTAATATGTATACCCTTGAGGGAAGGAGGGAGAGGGGGGGACATGATAGAAACATTTAAGTACCTCAGTGGAATCAACAAAGTCCAAGAGGGTAGCATCTTTCAGAAAAAGAGACATGAAAGAACAAGGGGACACAATTTAAAGATAGGGGGCAGTTCAGGGGCAATGTGAGGAAGTATTTTTTCACAGAGAGGGTAGTGGATGCATGGAACAGCCTTCCTGAGGAGGTTGTGGGGTCTAAAACAGTGGGGAATTTAAGAATGCATGGGACAGACATAAGGCAATTCTTGTGGGGTAGGAAGAAGTAGGCTGTTGGTTAACTAGGATCTGTGGCTTATCCTGTAGGTAGGGAAATGGGCAGACTAGGTGGGCCAAGTGGTCCTTATCTGCCACAAAGTCTATGTTTCTATGTAAATAAATACCATACCCCAACAGCTACATGGAAAGCATTATCTGTTGACAAGGAAAGAAATAACATTTACAAGATATGAGGGTATACCTCTTCTTTAATGACTCCTTAGGGGAATTTAGCACTCAGCTATGCCTCATGCCACAATCCACTCCACAGGGGGTTATTAAAGTACAGTTATATAAGAACTTACTGTAACAGTAGATCTTGCAGCAGATAATACCAATAGGACTAAGCCGCCAGGTGTTAGTGCCCCACGGAAAACTTCTAGCTAGCAGTCTATGGCGGGGGACCACCCCGGACGTCAGCTCCGTCCCGACGACAGCTCTGGTATAAAGGGAGCGGTACCCCGACACCACCTCAGTTCTCCTGTCAGAGACCCAGCTGAGATGAAGATGGAGGAACTGAGGAGGATCTCCATCCCCCAAAGAGAAAAGAAATACTAGTCCCCAGGGGCAGGTGGGTGGGAAAGCCACCTACTGCAAGAGCTCCTCTCGAAGATCTACTGTTACGATAAGTTCTTACATAACTGTACTGTCTTACTTCGAAGTGGAGCTCTTGCAGCAAGTAATACTAATAGGACTGAGTTCCAAGCAATACCCAAAGAGAGACCCAGGTCAGAAAGGTGGAGGACTATCTAAGCAAAAGCCCTAGGCACCTCAGGAGAGAAGTCCCTGAAGGACCGCTAGGCTGAAGCCTGCTCTCCTTCTGGAAGCAATGTCCAGACTGTAGTACCTAATGAAAGTGTGTACTGAACTCCAGGTAGTGGCTGCACAAGGTCCACTGATGAGACATTCCTGAGGATGCAAATGGTGTTGCAACCCCTCTGGTGGAGTGACCATTGACCAGTCCCGGCAAGGGTCTATTGTGCTTCTGATAACAGAATATGATGCAATTTACGAGCCACTTGGTCAGTGTCTGTTTTAATACTGGTGCCCCTACTGTCCTTTGGGTGAAAGAGACAAACAACTGGTCTGTCTTTCTGGAGGAACTGGTTCGAGCAAAGTAGTAATGAAGAATGCTGAGTACATCCAGAGTTTGAGATAAGGCCTCCCCTCTGTTTGAGTACTCAGGGTAATAAACCGGTAGCTGGATGTCTTGGTTCAAAGTGAACTCAGACACTACCTTCAGAAGAAACTTAGGATTTGTGTGCAGGGTTACCATGTCCTTGTGAAAAACAAGATAAGGCTCTTTACACATCAGAGCCTGCAGCTTGGAAATCCTCCGAGCGGAAGTAATGGCAACTAAAAATAGTGCCTTCCAAGATATAAGGCATAGCTCACAACTTGCAGCTGGCTCAAAGGAAGGCAAGGTAAGCTTTTCTAACACAAACAGAGGTCCCAAGGCATAATGGGGTCTTTCCTGGGGGTTTATATGCAAGATTCCTCTTAAAAAGTCTTGCATAGGTCCAACTGTGCCAAGTCTTCCCATCCAGAGATGTATGATAAGCTGAAAGCACACATAGATGCACTTTAATGGATGAGTAGCTAAGATCCAAGTCCAAGAGGAAAGGAGATATTCCAGCACAGATTCCAATGGACAGGTGAAGGGATCCAGAGAATGGGAGGATGCCCACAAGCAGAAACGCTTCCACTTCATGGCATAGTAGAGGCTTTCTCGCTGCCATAAGAACTTCTGCCACTCTGAGGAATACTCGAACCTGTCCCTAGCTAAGTCTGCAGGAGCTGTGCACGCATGCAGGGACCAGAGGGCCAGATGAACCAGCATCCCCTGCTCCTGGAAGAGCAAGGAAGTGGACAGGGGCTCCGATGCCAGCTGCTGTAACAGCAGGAACCAAATCTGTCAAGACCAGAAGGGCGTGATCAGGATCATTCAGGCACCTTCTGCCTGCAATACTTGAGCAGTATCCTCTGAAGAAGTGGGAAGGAAGGGAAGGTGTACAGAAACCTCCCTGTCCAAGAGAGGGACAATGCATCTCACCAAAAAACACCAGGCCCTGGATCTAGTGAGCAGAAAGTGGGCAGTTTGGCATTGCGTGGGGACGCAAAGAGGTCCAGTTCTGGCCAACCCCATCTCTTGCAGTAGTTCCCATTCACAGCTCTGAGATCGACAGCAGCTTAAGCTGTCTGCGAGGACATTATGGATCTCTGGGACGTGGACTGCTGTGAGATCCAGGCTGTGATCCACTGCCCAGACCCATACTCTCATTGCCTCTCTGCATAGGGGGTAAGAATGAGTGCCCCCTTGCCTGTTGAGATGGAAAACTACTGGGGTATTGTCTGACTGGATCAGAAGGGGCCCAGGTAAGAGTACCCTGAAAGGCTTGTAAGGCATACAGGACGTCTCTCATCTTCTAGGATGTTTATGTGGAGAGACCATTTCGTGGGAGTTCAAGAGCCCCTCTTCTGGTGAGATGCCAGATGTGTTCCCCATCCAGTCCTGAGACATCTGTCATCAAACTTTGTTGGGGACTGGGATGTTGGAAGTGAACCCCTTTCTCTAGATGAGCCGGGGTGACCCACCAAACCAGGTACTGACTTTTTACAGTGGTAGCCGGATGCTTCCAGGCCAACTTTGTGATGCCTGGAAGGGTTCGACCGACAAGTGGGGGGACAACAAGGGGTTTTGGGCCATTTGCCCTGAGGAATTTAGCCAGGCGGCGACATTCCATGTCAGGTTCCTCCGTATCCCATTGATTAAGGGCCTGGATGTGCCTCATTATATCCAGGAAGGACGGATCATCCGGGGGGTGATCGCGGGGAGTCCCTTTTTGGATCCGGAGAGGGCAAGGGTAACTCGTCCTCTGTGGAATAGTCTGAGTCGGAGTCCCCTGCATCTTCCCCTAAGGAAGAGTGTGGATGACCCAAGAAAGACAGAAAGGATGAAGGCTGCCTCTTCCAGTCACTTGGAGCTGGTGACCGCTGGTCGTTGTCGCTGGATGATGGACAATCTGGCATCGGGGGAGGTCTCCTGGGTCTCTGAGGCGATGGCTCCCTGGGCGTTACTGGAACAGGGGATGGTTCTCTTGGCCTTGGCAGCAAGTCCCCCATGATAGTTTTCCACCACGCATTAAATAAAGCCCCTACTTCTGCCAGCAGGACAACTGGTGGTGGTGGCGGTGGGGTAGGGACATTTGAGGGGCCTGGCATCGGACCCTGTGGTGCCTTGGATACCGAGGTCTGGTCCTGAGGCTTCTTGCCTTCATGTGCTTTGGGCTTTAGGGCCAATGGGGCCTTATCTGGCGGTGCCAAGTCTCCTTGGGGTCTGGCGTCTGGCTCCTTAGGAGGAGGTGGAGGAGGAGGGGGTGGCTGGTTATCCGTAGATCCACGTGTCTTATCCTTTGGGGCACAGGGCGTTTGATCTGAAGTCTGGTCTTTTGGGGCAGATGGCCGCTGTTTTGGTGGTGGCGCCTGGTCCATTTCCGACGCGGAGTCTGAGTGGCCCTTAGTCTGCCGACCCTCTGAGGCCGACATCACCCTGTCTTCAGGTGGAGGAGGTGTTTGGTACCTGATGACCTCCTGCCGTCTGGAGGAGTCGTCCAACCCTTGTGCCTGTCAGACGACCCTGAGGACTTTCAGGTGGCAGTATCTGCGTTCTTGGCCAAAGAGATGCCTGTCCTTTGGCACTGACCCGTGCGTATGCTTGTAGGGCCTATCGCCAAGGGTACTTGGGTGGAGGAATGCCCATAAGTAGAAGACTCCCTACCTTTGGAATGGAAGGAAGCCCCAGCAACAGCCATTGAACATGGGGGAGCGGATTCCGACCTTCTGCCAGAGGTGGAAGAAGTGGAAGGCCTGTGAGGGGACCTAGGGCTGGATTAAGACCAGGCTCTCTCTTTATCCCTGTGGTGATGTTTCTTACCCAATCTCTTCTATTGGAGGAGAAGTCCCTGGCTAAGGAGGAAGAACTTTGTCCCGAAGGGGTCCTCTGCATAGCGGCCACTTGTTGCTCCAGCAGGTAGGCCTTGAGCGACTTTTGGTAGTAGATGCGGGTCTTGTTGTTGAATTTCTGGCAGTGTGGGCAGTCGTCTGGCTGGTGGTCAGGGCCTAGGCAGATCAGGCAGGTGGAGTGGCCATCCCTCACCGGGATCTGCTTGCCGCTCAAGCACTTTGATTTCTGCCGCTGAGGAGACGAAGAAGACATGCACTGGAACTGGAGAAAACTTTTGAGAAAAAGGTAGCGAACGATAACTGCGCGAGGTGCAAAATGGCGGACAACTGCAAAAAAAGGTGTCTATGGAGCCGATGTTAGCAGGTCAAGGGTGGGAAAAGAACTGAGGTAGTGCCAAGGGGCTGCCCCCTTTATACCAGAGCTGACACTGGAGCGGAGCTGACATCGGGGGCGGTCCCCCACCATAGGCTGCTAGCTAGAAGTTTTCCGTGGGGGTCCTAATGACTGGCAGCTTAGTCCTATTGGTATTATCTACTGCAGGAGCTCCCCCTTGAAGTAAGATCAAACTCTTAATCTAAACATCTAGTCATAACTTATTGCTTAATTATGTTCCTAGCCCTTACAGTTCAATGTTAGCCCTTTTAAAGAAAGGGTTTAAATAAATCATCTTTAGAAAGGGCTAACATTTGAGCTGTTAGAGCTAGAGACCTAGGACTGAATTTTCAGGAGTTTTAGGAGGCAGTGTAGTGCAGTGGGTTAAGGCTCTGAGCTGCAGATCTGGAGACCTGGGTTTGAATCTCACAGCCGCCTAGGTGCATACTGTGTGATCCTGAGCAAGTCACTTAACGTCCTTGTGCCCCCATGTCACATCTGGAAACAATCTTCGGCTTAGTGTGCTACGCCTAATTAAACAATGTTCCCTTTCCCTTTCAGAGCTCATGATGCAGGTGCAAGTCTGTATTTCAGATGCAGGCTGTATCATGGCAAATTTTAATGATTTGTGACATTTTCCTCACTTCACAGCACAAAAATGATGCATGCAATTTTTGGTACGCATTTCACAGTATTTAGTGCATGAAGTTCAACGTTTTCTGGTGTCTAACAGACCTATCGCAAGTAGAGCAGGTGTGCAAAAATTGAGATGTGACTTTTTTCAAAATCCAGTCCTTAATTTTTTTTTTACATGAAAACCTGTATCAGCGTGCATTGATGCATACTGTCGATACACTTTCAATATATCGATGTACTAGCACAGTATTGACAGAAAGTTGTTTAAAAAAAACTTTTGACTACTTTTTTAATGAGTTGGGATTTTTGGTTCATAGAGAAGCAAAACAAACAACAATTTAGTAAAATCAATTTCCAAAGTGGTGTAATCATGTTACACAAACTCCTCAGTTCCACTTGGGACAATCCCAAATCTTCCTATGCTTTTGCAGGCAAAGCATCGAAACACACAGTAATACTTTTATACAGTTTAGCTTGAGGAAAGACTCTCTGCAAAAAGGAGCAAAAGTTGTAATACATTCCATGACTCACCCACCAGTTTATACCAGTGGTTGCCCATGGCCCTTAAGCATCCCATGGTTACACATTTTATTTCTTCTGGCTTCCCCCTGTGCATTCCTCTTGTCCAGCCTGCTTCTGCACTGCTCATATCCACAGGTTAGTCCTGCAGTGTCACCTTTATCTTCCATCTTCTACCCTCATGCCCCCCGCTGTGGGAAGGGGGGGCAAGCCAAAGCAAAAGGAGACAAGATCAGTTCCATCAGGCTACAGAGCAGAGCTCTCTGGAACATCAGGGTTTGAAGTCAGCATGAGGCTAGGTAACTGCTGTATCGATGCCTTGCTATGCACTGTGGGGGGAGACAAACTTAACAGAAATGATTATCCACCCCCACCAAGGGGTAGCCACTCCCTCCACATTCTACACTGCCAATGATCCTAAGCCCATATCTCGCTGTGCATCACCCCATCTCCAAATTAGAAAAGAATGTGACCTACTGCAATTTCCCCCACTCATCTGCTTCCTCCTTACCTATCAGGTTTAAAACTCCCGAAAAAAAACAAGCATTTGTCAATGCCGAATGTTTGCTTGCTGGCATTGGCACTGGTAGTGTAGAAGTTACAGAGCTGCATAATAGGAATGGCAGTGAAGTACTGAACTGAAGCCAACCCCATCACCACCCTGCAGAGAGTGACAGGCATTGGGGTGTGCCTTTGGGTCGTCAGGCATAGCGGCCACGCCATTTCACCACCTCCTACCCTGCAGACACTGACAAGTGTCACGGTGTGTCTTAGGGTCTTTGGCGCTTATGCGCACCCCATTCCATCAGGAAATATGGTGAAATGGATGCGGTATAAGAGAAGGGGTGAACTTTGAGGCCGAAGAGTCCAAGGCATACCTCAATGCCTCTCACTGGCTGCAGGGTGTGGAATGGTATGAGCATTACAGGCGAGAATCCCAAGTCGCACCCCTGATGCCTGTCATTCTCTACAGGGTGGGGCGTTATGGTCGGAAACCCTAACACCTCAGGCATTTGTTAGTATTTTCACTCCAAATTTTATACATGTTTTTTTTGTGACCCACACCTCATGAACAGTGGCAATATCAGTTTGTTAGCCGAAAGCTGCTTTTGCACAGCGACTCTGACATTTAGCACTAGGAGCAAAAACACATTCGAACAGGATGTGAAAAATGACAACTGTACTGTTCATGGGAGGTGTAAAAATAGCAATGTTGCAAATCTGCAGTGAAAATAATAAAAAACTGGTGAAGTCACGCGTGCATAGAAACTGTACAACTACACCGTAATGTAATTAGTTTGGGGATTTTTACAGCAGATTGTCAACACAGGCATTTTGGGACCTCCAATCATAAACAGTGTCACTGTGATTTTCTTTATCTGTCCTGAACAATAATTTCCCACAGTGACCACGCATTTCTGCGCTGAAAGTGTGAAAACACATTTTAGCCATGCTGTGAAAAATAACAGCTGTACTGTTCATAAGGAAGTGTGGAAAAATGCGACTGGTGGAAATCTGGACTGAAAATATTACAAAGTCATAAACTTACGAAGGTGCGTGGAAACTGCGCAATACTCACTCATAACACAGTCATTTTATGGACTTTTGTCACCAAATTTTCAACGTAGCCATTTTAAGACCTCTGCTCATGAACAGTGTAACTGTGATTTTCTTAAACTGTCCCAAACATTGCTTTCACACTGACTGCACCATTGTTGCTACGTATCTGCGGAAACACATTTTGGTCGAGATGTGAAAATGGCAGCTGTACTGCTGATAAGGAAGTGTAATAAAATGGCAGCGTTGAAAATCTGGCGTGCAAATATTAAAAATTAAAACTTACGAGGTATGCGTAGGAACTGCTTAATAATCCCTAAAACAGTCATTTTTAGTAATTTTGGCACCAAATTTTCAACATAGCCATTTTAACACCTCTGCTCATGAACAGTGTCACTGTGATTTTCTTAATCTGTCCCAAACATTGATTATGCACACCGACTGCGCCATTGTGCGCTACATGCAGGGAAACACATTTTGGGCGACATGTGAAAAATGACAGCTGTACTGCTCATAATGAGGTATGGTAAAACAGCAATGTTGAAAATCTGGAGTGCAAATATTAAAAGTTTGCGAACTTACGAGCGTGCATAGGAACTGCGCAACGCACGATCGTAAAAGTCATTTTTATGAATTTTTTCACCAAATTCGCAACATAAGCTTTTTGAGAGACCACCTTATGAACACTGGCACTGTCATTTCGTTAATCGGTCCCGAAATGTGATTTCGCACAGTGACAGCGAAATCACCCTTTGGGCCCGATTAACGCCATGACAATTCAATAATTCATGAGGAGGGGTCCCAAAAACCCCATGTTGAAAAGTTGGTGCCAAAATTCCAAAAAATGCCTGAGATAAGAAGTAAAGTTGTAAAAACCCTATTCATTACATTATACAGCTTACCGGCATTTCCTCAGTTCACGGTCAACTTTGAAGAGTGCAGACATGTTCCCGGTCCACGAAGATCGTGCATGCCGATCTCCGGTAGTAAGTATAGAATGAAGGGTGTGGGGAGGCAGGGTGCTCAGTGGGTGGGCGCAGGTGGGCTGGGAGGAGCCGAAGGAACATTTTCTTGTTTACAGGTTTGTTTTTTTTTAAAGGAAGACAACGTGGGACATTTGCCACGCTGAGGTGGGCTCCCAGCATGGCAGCTAGAAGGCTGTTTGGGGGCTGGAGCCAATGAAGTTAGGCACCCCCATTGGCCATATGGACGATACCCGCTGGGGTGGGCTCCCAGCGTGGCACCTAGACTTTTTGGGGGGTGGAGCTGATGAGGATTGGGCACCTACGGCCATACAGTAGCAAGTGGGGGGCGCGTGAGCATGCAATATGCGCAAGGCAGGTGGAGGGGAGAGCTCTGCTCACTGAAGCGGAGTTCTCCCTTTCAACTATATGCCACTGCATTTTCAACTGCTGTCATAGACAGCTGGAGCAGTGATTGGAGAATTGCGTCCATGCCTGCAAACACACTGACTGAATTGGAAGACGCTGACACACCTCCGAAAAACTCGGTTGATGGCACTATGTCTCTTGCACATGCGTGCAAGCAAACATAAAAATAACAGTCTGCAGATCTCTTTCCAGATTATGTGGCTTGAACTTTACTGACTACAGTGCAACAGTCTGACAGCTGTGTGACTTGCTCAGGGGAAAAAGATGGGACAACAGACAAAGAAGGAGTTAAGAGAGCAGCTGACATATACAAATAGAAACTATTTCTACAGATTCCTAATATAAGGGAGTACAATTGGTCAGTGCCTGATCTGAGGAAAGCCGGACACAACCGTATTTGATTTTGCGCAGAATAATTAACCCACCCAATAAGCCATCAAATCTGGAAACATGTTTAGTCAAATTAGTAGAATCCCGTTCAAATAAATGAAATGCATATTAACCAGACCAAATGAATGCCCACAAAGTTTCAATTTTGTTGGGAAACATTCCATTCCTTTATGATTGTTATTCTTTCTACTCTAGCTTCCTTTTCTCTTGGCATGGCATGGAGCCCTCACCAGTGATCCAGACCCACTAGAGTCAACAAAATGGTACACTGAATGCTGACCAGAATCCGTCATCCTGTACCTAGTGTCAGTGGTACCCATACAAGCAAGAATAAAAGAAGAAATCTGGCTGTCCATCAAGTTTTTCCCCAGCCAGCTCAGGGGGCTTAAAAACAGGTTACTCACCTGTAACAGTAGTTCTAGGAGTGGTATATGTTGTTCATCCACACTCTTTGGCATGTCCCCTTCCACTTTAAATCTACCGGAAGTCTTCAAGCTGGCTCCTCCCACCCACCTGGGTGGTATATACCTTGGCTCTGCCCCATGACACCAGATCTTTGCCTGCTGGAAGCCAGGTGTTGTGCATCCGCAGTCAGAGGTCGGGTGGGTCCATGTGATGAACAACATATACCACTCCTAGAACTACTGTTATAGGTGAGTAACCTGTTTTTCCTAGGAGCGTGGATATGTTGTTCATCCACACTTTTTGGAAGACCCCTAGCAGTTCTCTGGGAGGAGGGAGGCGAGGCGCACACCCCCTATTTAGGGAACAGAGCTTGGAGAACTGAGGCCCCAAAACCAGCATCCCGGCGTGACTCAAGGTCGATGTGGTAGTGGGTGATGAAGGTATTTGCTGACTTCCAGGCAGCAGCGCGGCAGATTTCCTGGGTAGGGATATCCCTGGAAGCAGCCACCGATGCAGCAGTATGGTGGGTAGAATGAACTCTCATCCCTCTGGGAGGCTCCTTGCCCACCAACTCATAACACAGACCTATGCATAATGTAATCCATCTTGTAATAGTCTGCTTTGCTGCAGGTCTGCCAGAAGCGGCTTTAGCTTAGGTGACAAACAGCTGGTAAACCTCTCCCCGAACTTCTGTCGTCCTCTCCTTATAATAGGAGAGAGCACATGTCAGGTCCAAAGTATGGAGCCTTTACTCTGCCACCGAGGTGTAATTAGGATAGTATACTGGCAAGCACACTGATTAAGGTGAAACTCTGACACCACCTTCAGAGGAAATTTCGGGTGGGGGGTGAAGCACAACCTTGTCCCTGTGGAAGACCAGATAAGGGGAGTCCACCAAAAGTGCCTGGAGCTCCCCTGTCCTTCTGGCAGACGTAATAGCCACCAGGAAGGCCGTCTTCCACAAGTGTGACAAGGCACACTTGTGCATTGGTTCAAATGGCTTGCCCTTGAGCTTTGCCAGTACCAGCAGTAGATCCCACGGAGGTGGAGGTTCACACACCGGAGGAGATATGTGATCCAGGCCTTTGAAAAAGTGCCCAACCACTGTCTCCTGCGCCAACATTAGCTGACCGGCCCACGCCCAGTAAGCAGAGATCGCTGCCAGGTGCACTGTAAGGGTCGATGACCATTGACCCCCTTTGGAGAGAGAGACCAAAGGTAGTTGAGGATGTTAGCCACTGGACAGGACAAAGGGTTCAGGCCCTTGCCCTGACGCCAAATGGAAAACTTTTTCCATTTGAAGGCATAACATTTCCAGGTGGATTCTTTTTTGGATGTTTCCATCATGTGTAGACATCCTTGGAAAGATCCAAAGCCTGGAATTCTAGCCATTCGGGTACCAGGCTGCGAGGTGCAGGGATTGAAGGTCCAGATGGAATACCTTCCCCTGATTGAAAGATATCAGGTCCGGGCCTGCTGGAAGCCACTCTGGGGGCCTGCAGCTGAGGCTGAGGAGATCTGGATACCAGAACTGGCGTGGCCAGTCTGGGGCTAGCAGGATCACCTTTGCCTTGTCCCTCCTCACCTTGAGAAGCACTTTGTGGATCAAGGGAAATGGAGGGAAGGCGTAGAAGAAGCCTGGGGTCCACGGCCTCGAGAAGGCATCCCCCTGTAGTGAGCCCTGCTTAGGGGGGAGGGCATGGAACAGCCTCAACTTGGTGTTGTCCCTGGAGGTAAACAGGTCCACTGTCGTTTTTTCCCAGTGGGAGAACAGGCTGTAAGCTACCTCTGGATGGAGAGACCACTCGTGGGATGTGTGGCCTAAGTGGCTGAGAGCATCCGCCAGATGGTTTGAGGCTCCTGCCATATGGATGGCTAGGAGATCTGCCTCTAATCGGCTCACGAGGGTCCAGATGCAGAACGCCTCCCTGCACAGCAGATAGGAGTGCGTACTGCCCTGTTTGTTGAGGTAGTACATGGTTGTGGTATTTTCTGTCTGAACTTGAACCACTTGACCCCGGAGCTGAGGAGCGAAAGCTGACAGTGCCAGTCTGACTGCTCCGAGCTCCAACAGGTTGATGTGGCATCAGGACTCCTCAGGGGTCCAGAGCCCGTGGGCCCTTTTGTCCCCCATGTGGGCACCCCAGCCCATGACAGAGGCATTGGTTGTAAGGACGACCATCGGCTCGGGGTAGACAAATGGGATCCCTTCCTGCAACCGGTCTGGGGTGGGCCACCAATGCAGAGTGTCCCACATCTTCTAAGTTACAGTGATCAGCTGGTCGAAATGACCGTGGTGCTGAGTCCACCGGGCGGCCAGCTCCCATTGGAAGGGACGTATGTGCAACCGAGCCCAATGGATCACTGAGGTGCACGCCGCCATGTAACCCAGAAGGCGTAGAAAGTCCCGGGCAGGGCGCAATTGCCCAACCAGAAATGATTGGGCAAAGGAGGAAAGAACCTCTGCCCTGTCGGACGGAAGCCAAGCTCTGGCTTGACAAGAGCTGAGCTCTGCCCAGATGAACCCCATCATCTGAGAAGGCATGAGTTCCGACTTGGCCTTGTTGATCAGGAGGCTGAGCTGGGAGCAGGTCTGGAGGGACAGGTCCCTGGACCTCTTCACCTCCTGTTGGGTGGAACCTGCTAGGAACCAATCGTCGAGGTAAGGATAAATCCTGACATCCCCGCCGACTGAGATGGGCTGAAAACACTGCAATGTATTTGGAGAAGACCCATGGGGCCGATGACCAGCCAAATAGCATGGCTCGGAACTCGTACAGGGTCCCTTCACCCTGAAGCAGAGGAACTGCTGATGGATGGATTTGATTGGGACGGAAAGAACACGCCCTGCAAATCCAGTGAACAGAACCACATGTTTCACTCCAAAGATGGTATGATCTGGGACAGAGGGACCATCTGAAAGGTGCGTGACCTGAGATATTGATTCAGGTCGTGCAGATCTAGAATGGGGCGTCAATCCCCCCATCTGCTTGGGCACCAGGAAGTAGCTGGAGACAAAGCCTGGGACTGCTGGAGGATCCGCCACTGGGGCTACTGCCTCCTTAAGGAGGAGCTGAGCAATGTCGTCTTGGAGAGCCAACCGAGTCTGAGCGGATACTCTTTCCTCCTGAGGGGCGCAGGCTCAGCTTGGAGGGTACTGCTTGAATTCCAGAGGCAGTCCCTGACCGACCACTTCGAGAACCCACCTGTCTGAGGTGACAGAGGACCAGGCGGAAAGGAAGTGGTGGAACTGGACCCCATGGGAGGACCCAGAGCTGAGGTAACAGGAGAGGGGTTGACAGCCCCCCCTCCCGTCACTGAGCAGGCTTGGAGGAGAAGGAGGAGGAGGAGGATCCAGGACCTGAACCTCGGCCTCCTTTTCTGGCCTGGGAGGTCCTGAGCTTGGGTCGGGGGTGCCAAGCTTGAGCCTGCTGCTGTTGCCGTCCACCTTGAAAGGAGGACTGCCGAGCCGCAGGGGAAGAATGCCAAAAAGGCTTCTTCTTTTTTTTTTTTGCTGGTTCTTACTCGAAGAACCCTTGGCAGAAGCAGAGTCCAAGGTGGCACTGGACTGCTCAATGCGCTGAAGGTGACCAGCCACTCCTGGGCCGAACAGGTCGGTCCCTTGGAAGGGCACATCAGCTAGTTTGTGCTGGGTATCTGCCAGGAAGGAGGAGAGCCTCAGCCAAGCCTCATGATGAGAGGCAACTGCAGCTGCCATCGAATGGGCACAAGAATCCCCAATGTCCAGGGCTGTCTGGAGCTGCTGTTTGGCAACAGCTCGCCCTGATCCAGGACCTGCTTAACTGTGGTCTGCATGTCCACAGGGAGATGTGGAGGACTTCATCCAGACACCCTAGAAGGCGTGAGAGAAGTGTACCATGATGATGGCCTAACTTGCCTGAAGAAGGCCCAAGGAAGAAGCCGCATAGACCTTCCTGGCTGAATGGTCCAAGAGCTTGAACTCTTTATCAGGAGGTCGGTCAGTGTCTGAAGAACTGCCAGTACGCCTGAACACAGAGGTGATCACCAGGCTCTCGGCGAAGGGTGCTCTGTGAACCCCAAGGGACCCCATGGGCACTGCATACTTGCATGCCATGCAGGCAGATGGAGCTGGACAGAGGCAGGGTGCTGCAGGGTTCTAAGGCTGGGTCAACAATAGCCTCAGCCACAAGAAAGGCCTCTGTGAGGATCTCCTCTCTTAAGGATGTCTGTGAGAGGTACTCCCTTTCTGGATTGGCTCCAGGGCATCCCTGTGGACTCAGAGATGAGGCAAGAATGCCCTGAAAAGATGAGGACCTTCTCCATCTCTAATCCAACAGCTGATTCTTCATCCCCAGGATGAGAATGCAGGCCGGTGACATCCGAATCTGAGGAATCCGGATATAACGGCCGACCGCCCAAGTCACCTTTGACCCACCGAGGGCAGTCCGGGGTGACCGTGACAGACAAACGCCGGGGAAGCATGGTGTCCAGCCTATCTTCCTTGGAAGGAGCCACTCCCACAGGCTGTTTGGGCTGTGGGAGACCATTTTGGTCTGCACTGGAGGTTTTGCTGGCTCCACAGCCTGGGGAACTGACTTAAGTGGCTCTGAAGGAGTTGTCTTTGGCCTAGGAGGCAAAAGTCAAGTAATGGCTGGTGTGAAAGTCGGAGTTGGCTTGTGCCCGGTCAAAATCAGCTGTTGCCACATGAGGTCCTCGGAGCGCCGGAGTTTCCGCCAGAGCCTCTCCTCATCCGAGGAGGACGACCGATGGTGTCACCTCTTTTTAGAGCATTTATGGCTCTCCCTCAGCCTTTGGGTCGAAGGCATCTGAGACCTCGATTGAGATTGGAAAGGCCGACTTGGTTGCTCAGGAGACACCAGCAGGACCGGTGATTTCCCGGGATCGGGAACCACTTTCTCGATGGGAGTCCCAGCAGGCTGGATCTCCTCATCTGGGAAAAACAAATTAGGAGTTTGATCGAGGGAATCGTCGACCGGAATTGGCAATAAAGGATCGATCAGATCGATAACTATCTCTACATCGCTGATCGACAGTTCAGTCGACTGATCAGATGGCAAAGCCGAAAAGCCAGCAGCTGAAGAAGCAATCTCGACCGAAGTCAAAACCGCATGTTCCTGGGACTGAGATATCTCCCGCTCCCAAGAGTGTCTCCGTCGAGATGAAGACAATCCCAGATCCTTCTCCCGCTTACAGGATCGAGAGGAATGTGTCCACAGGACCCTCTCCTTGGTTGGGAGAATGGCACAACTCTCGAAGGAACCCGAGAAGGTGGAGCCCAGGTTGAGCGGAATAAAAGCTCCAAGTAGTTTCAGCAGCCCAGCCACTTCCTCCTCGAATGCTTGCATGCATTCCAATTGCTCGGCGGATCCCGCAGCTGCGAAAACTGCCCACCGAGCCCCCTTGGATTTCACTGGAGGGTTCCGTTTCTCCGGCTTCCCCAGCTTCAGGCGTGCGAGACAGTCGTCGAGGACGTTAGGATGAAAAGTGAGACACATATCACATTTTGAGGTGTCATAGTTGACACCGCGGCAATAAACGCACGCGGTGTGGGGACTGGTGTGTGACATCTTCTGGCCGCAAGGGCACCGATGAAATTCGGGGGAAGACTTGTCTTCCATAATCGAAGAAATAAACTCATAGTCGCTAATGCAAACGAGATGGATTTTTTGAATAACTGAATGTTTTAGAGCCAGGGCCTACAAAATGCGAGAGCACGAGGGAGGCAACCTGAATCTTCCAGCGGAAAGGAAGATCTGGTATCATGGGGCAGAGCTGAGGTATATACCACCCGGGTGGGTGGGAGGAGCCAGCTTGAAGACTTCCAGTAGATTTAAAGTGGAAGGGAACATGCCAAAGAGTGTGGATGAACAACATATCCATGCTCCTAGAAATAACCATTTATCCCCTTTTCCATTAGGCACTCATCTACTTTTACATGCCTTTCATTTAAAGACAGAGATGGCTTCAGCTGATGCTATGTCAGATGGAAGTTTATGTCACAGATCCACTGCTCTATTTGTGAAGTTCCATTTCTTAATCTTCCTACTTTAATGACCAACTGATTTCTGCTAGTTCTCACATCCTTTCTGTATCATTGGTAGCTTTTTCTGCTCAGATGGAACTGTTCCTTTGCCAGTTCAAAGACTGCCATCATACAGTACTCCTCAATCTTTCATTCTGTTGAGAACAACCCAGGTTTGATTATCTGTCCCCATAGTTAAAATCCTCCATCCCATCTACTATTTGTGTTGATCGCCTCTCAACTCATTCTAGTCTTGACTATATAATTTCTGTACTAGTATGGCAACCAGGACTGCATGGTGTCATGTCGCCACAGTGACGGAAAACAAAAAGACCATCACAGCGACATTATCGACAATTTGCTGCGATGGTCCTCTGGGTTCCTGACGCTGCTGCCTCCGGGGTGTTCGCCCCCTCCCCAAACCAACTCCAACTTGGAGTTCGTATAAAGTGCTGGGGGTGCAGGGCACAGAGCCCTCTGCATGGAGGGTGAAGCCCCGCACTAAAAACACAGTTTTCCCCAGCGATGGCACAATGCCAAGTGGCGGCATTGTGCCGACGCTGTACTGACGGTCATCACAATTCATGACGCTGTGGCATAGTGGAACTGGACTGCACACTATACTCTAAATTAAATGGGGCTTCACCAAGGATCTATGCAGTGGCATTATTACATCTATTAATCTAAATAAAAAATTGTACCCTTGATCTCCTACAATTGTTCCACCACAGGAAAATACTCTGCAATAATGTGCAACCCTTAAGTTTGTGTGGCGAGATACACAATCACAGTGCAGTACCATGGGATGTACTCTAACCCCAACTGGATCACTCTTGCAACACTTACAACTTAGAACTCTTGTGCTACACTAGCATCTTAATACAATTTGCCATGGCCAGCATTTACCTGGTAGGAATCTTTGCAAAGACTGGTGGATTATCATTCGCATCAAGAACATCAATTGTAAGGTCAGCTTCTGTTTCATGCACTGAATCAGATGCCCTGATCCTCAGTAGGTAACGAGCTGTGTCCTCAAAATCCAGGGCTCAGTCAGAGTGATGACGCCAGTGTATCTATCAAGAGCATATTTACTCCCTGGATTCCCATTCTCAGTAAAGCTGTAGGACAGTGGGGTTCAAATCCACATCATTGGCTGAAATCTGCATTACAGTGTAACCAGCAGGAGATCTAAATGGTAAGAAAGACACAGCACAGAAGTCAAACACTTTTATTCAGATGTTTCAATGACAATACTCCTGACCATAAAGATTCACATAGCATGCCAACAAAACCTTTTAGGGGCCTATTCAGTATTGCTGCACTGCTGGCAAATACATGATTTATGTCAGCCTATTGTGCTCCAAACAGTGAAACCACTCTGCTTATGAAAGGCTAGGGGCTGGGTTCGGACATAATGGATCTAGCATCCCTGCTAATTTTTAATAACTATACTACTATAGGATTATGGGATATAGTAGTTTAAGAAAGAAACAACTTTTCAGAAAATATCTAATTACTGGTGATCACTGGCACGATTCCCCCAGCCCACCATAGCGGCATGTGCTGGCTCAGGATGCTGCGGGAACTCATGGCAGGACAAAAATGCTACACAGTTTGTAATATATGCACTGCCCCAAACAGTCATGTGTAAGCAATGTCAGGAAGGCCACAGACTGCAGCCCCACCCTCTGCACATCTATAGGATGAATGTGTTTGGGTTGGGAGGCCACGCAAGTCTGGTGGTTGGGGGTGAATACCGTTGCTCCCCCCTTGTCCCAAGTTACGTGGCAAGTTGTGGTACAAATTGTGGTAACGGAGCAACACTTATTCTTCATGCATAGAGCCTTTAGTCTTTGCCATTACTAGACAGTCACAAGTTCAAGTGTTAATTTTTTTTCTTTTTCACAAGGCTGAATTTCCAATAAATCAGCCCAGTTTCAAGTATTTTTTTATACCCCTCTTTTTTATCCATTTTATTTCCTTGTTTTCCACCCCCCACCCTCATGTCCTTGGCAGGGGCATGCATGTGTGGAGGCACGAGCATGCTGTACACTGCAGGACACCCCACTCTACCAGTTGGCCATCTACCCGCCTGCGCCACCACTGGACCTCCATCCAGTAGTGGTGGGATGGCGACTCTCCCTCCCCGGGAGAGGAGAGGAGAGCCACCTCTAGGCAGCTCAATCCTGCTCCCACCCTCCCCTCATACCAGCTCCCCAACAACCTGAGATCATTCCCAAACCCGGTCACTGGCATGGCACGAGTAAGGCGTCCAGTGCCTCAAACCTCAGCACCACCAGGCGGCCAGTTTCAGTAATTTTAATACATAGAAGCAAAATTATGCTTTACAGTCGAATGGTCTAAGAAAATATCTAACTATTAGACACAATACTGGCCATGTGACTTTGAGTAGCTGACACAGATTAGATGTTTAAAATCATCATTGTACACAAAGCAATAAATAACATTTATGTAAGAACTTATTGTAAGAGTGAGAGAATCTCCTCTATTAGGCTACATCTTCAGAACTATACCCCATCAGTGTCAGGACCACTTAGAAACATTTTGCTGGCGGGGGCCACCGACAATGGCATGAAGCTTCTATGTGTATATAAAATGGGTGGCCCCATCACTCCTCAGTTCCCTGCCAGAGATTAGCCTTGGAGGACCTCCAGCCATAAGGAACCAGGAGATGAGATCAGCACCAGGCATACAAGAAGAGGCATGGGGCTGGAGAAAGGATGTATGGAGTAAGGATTTAGGCACAGCATCTGATATGACCTCACCGAAAGCAAAAGGGGAAGGACAAAGCTATGGCATGGTTTAATGGAGGAGATTCTCTGGAAGATCTACGTTACGGAAGGTTCTTATGTAATCATTCTATCTTCTTCGAGAATATCTCCTCCATTAGGCCACATCTTTGGAATGACTCCAAAGCAATGCAGAGTAAACTGGGAGGATGGCACAGTCTGGTATGTAATCAATACAAAAGGCCTTGCAATACAGCAAGATCAAAGCCAGCACATCCATGAGAGACGATGTCCAGACTAAGGTTTAGTGGAAGTATGAACAGTGCTCCACATGTGGCTGCAGCACAAATGTCAGCAACAGGGACATTTTTGAAATAGGCAACAGAAGTGGCCATACCCCTTGTGGTGTGACCATGGACAACACCAAGAATTTCCCCTACCCTACTTCCTATAACAGAACGTAATACAACGTGCCAGCCATTTGCACAGGCATTGTTTAGATACAGAAGCATCCTCTTTCCCAGGGATGAATGAAAGAAAAACCTGAGAGGACTTTCTGCAGTCCTTGGTGCAAGCAATATAGTATCTTAGTATTCCGTGTACATCCAAAGTATGGAGCGGTGCCTCACCCTGGCTGGCATGCTCAGGATAGTATACAAGAAGGTGTATTGTTTGATTCAGTGTAAATTCAGATACCACCTTCAGTAGAAACTTAGAATTCATATGCAAAGAGACTATGACTTTGTTAAAAAATTAAATAAGGAGGCTCACGCATTACAACCTGAAGCTTGGAAATCTTCTGAGAAGCATGACAGGAAATGTAATTCACAACTCGTGGCAGCATAAAGAGGCAATGTCAATTTCCAGGATTGAAATTCATGTCCCAATGTAGAACTAGATTACGGATAGGAGGTTTTACATTAAGAATATTACTCAGAAACATAAAGGACATCTCTACGGACAACCATATGACAATCGATAGGGGCATAGAAAGCTGATATAATGGCCAAATGCACTTTAACAGAGGAATATTGCAAGCCAAATCAGACAAGGAAAGTAAGTATTCCAACACAGCATTCACAGGACATATAAAAGGATCCATATTCTAGGAAGCAGCTCACAAAGTGAAATGCTTCCATTTAGCGGAATAAGTGTATCTGGTAGAAGGCTTCCCAGCCGCAAGCAGAACATCAGCAACCCTACGCAATGGCTATGTCTTCAGGAGCCAAGTATGCAGCTGTATGGACTTCAGGTCTGCATGGATCAGGGATCCCTTGTCCTGTGACAATAAATCCCGACACAGAGGTAAGGGGACAGAGGCTCCACCGACAGATGCTGAAGGAATGGAAACCATATATAGTGAGGCCAGAATGAAACAATGAGAATGAGAGTGGCAACCTCCACTCCCAGCTTGAGTATAACCCTCTGTATTAGAGTTATGGGTGGAAATGCATATAGGGTTTTCCCTTTCCAGGAGAAGAAGAACATGTCTTGCGAAAAAAACTCCAGAACCAGGAGCAAGCGAGCAGAACCTTGCCATTTTTACGTTGTCTGGGGATGTAAAAAGGTCCCACTCTGGATGACCCCATCTTGCGAAGAGGTCATTTACCATGGAGGACAGCAGTTCATATTTATGAGCCATAGACTGGGACCTGCTTAACCTGTCTGCCAAGACATTTTGAGACCTGGGAGAAACATGGCCAATAGTTGAAGGCCATGAGACAAAGCCCAGTACTATACCCTTACTGCTTCCTACACAGGGATAGGAATGAAGGACACTTGTTTATTGATTTAATGCATCACATGGATATTGTCTGTCTAGATTAGCAGAGGACTGGGGCAGAGATGATTCTGAAAAGCCTGGAGGCTGTACAGGACAGCTTGCATTTCCAGGACATTAATGTGCAACTGGGCTTCCACCTTGGTCCACGACCCCTGTATCTGATAAGGGCTGATATGAGCACCCCAGCAAGGATCCAAGGCATCTTTGGTGAGCATCCGTTCAGAAGCTGGTACAAGGAATGAAATATCCTTTAGCAGGTTGTCACAACCCATCCACCACAACAACTCTCTGAAAAGAGAAGATGTGATGAGAACCATTTGGTGCAGCTCATTCGTCAACTGATCCCAGTGGACCCTGAATTTCCACAGAGTGATCCTCCTATGAAGACATGCCAGTGGCACAGTCACTATGGCCATAGCCATGAGGGCCAGGAGATGTAGTATTGTTCGTGCAGAGACATAGTGGCTCCTATATACCAAATGTGCCTGAACAACTAAAGTGTCTGCCCTGTCCCGTGGAAGGACAGCACATCCCTACTCTGTGTCCAAGACTGCCCTTACGTATTGCAGTCTCTGACACGGAGTCAACACAGACTTTTGCACATTTACTGTGACCCCAAGTTGTCAAACAACAGACGTGTCAGAGACAGGGAATGCAGCAGAGCTTCCCTGGAGCTGGCCTTCAGCAGCCAGTCATCCAGATAGTGGAAAACATACAAGCCTTCCCTACAAAGGGCTGCTGCAGCTACTGCCAAGCATTTGATAAAGACCCATGCCGCAGAAGACAAGGCAAAGGGCAATACCTTGAACTGACAGTGCTCACCCTCCAACATAAATCAGAGGTATTTTCCGTCACAAACCCACTCAGCAGGTCAGCCCTCTACTCCCAAAGTGCCAACCTCCAAGCGTAGTCTTGTGAACAGTTAACAGAAACAGGGTAACCTCCTGTCTGTTTTGTGGGTTCAAATCAACCTCTGGTCTCAAACCTCTTGTTAGCATACCCAACGTACAGGCTCAGATAATTCTGTCTTTGGGGGGGGCCAGATATCTTTGCCTACGGGCACCTAATCAGGTGTACAGAAATGAACCCTTAAAAACTGTAATAAAAGACCTCAAATTTAAAACGCTTACCTTTTTCCAGTTTGGTATCTCCATTCAAGCTTATGTACAGTGTCTGCTTTAACCATATATACTCCACTTGTATAAGGAAAGAAATCAAAGACAGACCAAGTAGGCTCTAAAAATAGAGTTTTACTAAAATAGATAAAAAATATGTAAAACATAAAATACAGAACTATTATATCACAAGACATACAAATCTATTAAAAGAACAAGGTTTTAACAGTACAGTTCCTACTACAGTACTTAGATATCTCTCTCTCTAAATACCTCCTTAAAGAGTATAGATAAAAGTGTCTCTGAAGGAAAACAGAATATTGTTTCAAAAAAACTGTCTTGGCCAACCCCTTTGCAATGAGGTCACCTAGCTCCTCCCTGTCAGAATATATAAAAAAATATCTATACAAAAACAGGATGTCTTTTAAAGTATTAAATTCTGCAATCCTCCGCACAACTCATTTTCTTTTTCAAATGACATTTCTTTGATCTATGATCCGTTTCCCCTTCCAGGACATCAAAGCATCTTTTATGACAGCAGTTAATTCAAATTTCTTTAACAGTGCAGCTTTAAGTTTGCTGTAATCATCACTGTCCTCATTGTCCATTTGACCCAATGCATCCTGAGCTTTTCCAGTAAGCAGCAGGGACAGCAGGAAGCTCCAGGACTCTCCAGGAATTTTAGCCTGAATACAAACTTTTTCAAAAGAATTTAAAAAGGCATCCATATCCTCCCCCTCTTTAAATTCGGTTATTAATTTGGAATTCAGTTTGTAACCTAGTCCTGTAGTCCCAGTTAAACCCAAGCCACTTACCTGCTCTGATGCCGCTGGTCGGAGTCGTAACTTCACCAGTTCGTGTTGCCTCTGGCGCTCCTGCTCCTCACTGTCTGCGTCTCGGCATTCTTGTTCTCTCTTCTCCTCTGCAGCTTGCTGGCACTCACACTCTTCATGGTCTGTGTCTCTCTGTTCTCACTCTCTCTTCTCCTCTGCAGCTCGCAGGCACTCACGCTCCTTACGGTCTGCGTCTCTCCGTTCTCGCTCTGCCTCACGGTCCGCCTCACATTTCTCTCATTCTCTCTTCTCCTGGAACTCCAGCTCCAGCCTGCGCAACTCAATTTGCAGCCTGAGTACCTCTGGATCAAGGATACTGGTGGCCTTCCCCTGCTGCTGTGGCCCTTCACTGACAGTGGCCCTGTTGCCCTCCTCATCGGATCTGGACACTGCACTGGCCGCTAGCCCTGCCACACTTGAGGTCAGGTCCTTTTCAGTCACAGTCTGTGACTCACTGCTCTGGGTATCTGCTACCATCAGGGCATCTATGAGGTTTTGATTGCTGGCTTTCGCCTCGAACGGGACTCCTCTGTCCCCGCACAACTGTCTTAAGTAGTCTATAGTGTGCCTGCTGTCATTGGAAGCCATCTTTCCTAACTACTGCTACTCTGACTTGCACTTTAGGGAAAAAAATAAATAAAACGGGTAGGAACTTGACTGTACACCAAGTGATATAGTTCTGTTTCCTTTTTTAAAAAAAAAAGAATTACTGCCTTTTTCTTTCTTTGCAAGTGAGCTTCCGATCTCAAGCTGACACGCTGAACAATAAAAGCTTGTGATACCAAAATTTTGCCACCGCTGCTAACCAATCAATCATCACAAACCCACTCAGCAGATCAGCCCTCTACTTCCAAAGTGCCAGCTTCTGAGTGTAGTCTTGTGAACAGTTAACAGAAACAGGGTAACCCTCCTGTCTGTTTTGTGGGTTCAAATCAACCTCTGGTCTCAAGTTCTGGAGGGATTCAAACTGTGAACCTCTTGTTAGCATAACCAATGTACAGGCTCAGATAATTCTGTCTTTGGGGGGTCCAGATATCTTTGCCTACAGGCACTTAACCAGGTGTAGAGAAATGAACCCTTAAACACTGTAATAAAAGACCTCAGATTTAAAACACTTACCTTTTTCCAGTTTGGTATCACCATTCAAGCTTATGTACAGTGTCTGCTTTAACCATATATACTCCACTTGTAAAAGGAAAGAAATCAAAGACAGACCAAGTAGGCTCTAAAAATAGATTTTTACTAAAATAGATAAAAAAATATGTAAAACATAAAATACAGAACTATTATATCACAAGACATACAAATCTATTAAAAGAACAAGGTTTTAACAGTACAATTCCTACTACAGTACTTAGATTCTCTCTCTCTCTCTCTCTAAATACCTGCTTAAAGTGCTCAAATATGTTTCTTTGTCAGAGTCTAGATAAAATTGTCTCTGAAGGAAAACAGAAAAACTGTCTTGGCCAACCCCTTTGCAATGAGGTCACCTAGCTCCTCCCTGTCAGAATATATATACAAAAAATATCTCTATACAAAAACAGGATGTCTTTTTAAAGTATTAAATTCTGCAATCCTCAGCACAACTCATTTTCTTTTTCAAATGACATTTATTTGATCTATGATTCGTTTCCCCTTTCAGGACATCAAAGCATCTTTTATGACTTTGCATTAAAACGTCACAACCTGCTCTTCTTCCTCTAAGCATTAAAACAGTTTATGATTTTCTCTCTTAGCAACTACAGCTATAATTGACTTAGTTAAAGTCTGTAATTAGCTTCTGACCTTCCATGTAACACCTTGTATCTAAAACCTGTGTGTGTGTGTCATCTCACATGCTGTTTCAACATTTCTCATGAGAGACAGTCCATAACCCATTTTTATATTACAAAAAATTATACAGTGATCAGAACCAGCTGTCCAAGAGTCACATTTTCTATGGGATTTCTTAATCTTCACATGAAGGTATGCATCCTTCATGTCCAGAGAACAGAACCAGTTCCCTATTTGCAATAGGAGAATCAGAGCCTGGAGGGATACCATTAGAAACTTTTTGTAGTCAAAGTATAAGTTGAGATCCCTGAGATCTAACAGAGAGCACAGATCTACTGTCCATTTTGGGATGAGGAAGTATCTGGAACAGAACCCTTTGTATGGTATGTTTTCAGAATAAAGTCTGAACATCTTCCTTCAGAAGGACAAATGGCCTGAAAGATAAAAGGAGGTGGAGGATGATCTGGAAGGATTTGTAACAGATCCAGAGCATGCCCCCTTGCAACTGCTGTATCTCCAGAAGCCACTCATCTGTAATGATCTCCCACCATTGTCTGATATGCAGGAACTCCTACCCCAGCACTCAATCCTGAAGGTAACAGCTGAGGCGTGTGAAGGCTTGGAAGAGGTAAGGTAGAATGGAGGGCAGCAGGGCCACTAGAACCAATTCCTTTGGGTGTTTTTACATGGGCACCAGGGGGGAGAGGACCCAGAAAGGACAAATTCCTCTACCACTGTCTTGCTGACAGTAGGCATGACTACCTTGGGCAGCAGGCAGATGACAGGAGCCCTGACCACGACCTCTAGTAGGAGTGGAGTACAGGAACTTCACAGATGTTACAGTCATGTTTTTTTTGTTTTTTTTAATCCTTTTTAACTTGTCTGGCGCCTCCGGTCAGCATCCACGTCCTGGCATCCATCCTTTCTCCGGCCGCCATCTGGTTCTGCCTCAGCCCCCCAAAGAAAGCCCCCACTGCCCAATTACTCCTGAGGCTTGCCCCCCATGGTGGGATGGCAGAGAGCCCCCCTCACTCCCTACCAAACCAGGATCTAGTACTAGCAGTGGTGCCCCCGAGGCCAGGCATCCCCAAGACAGCCATCAGGCCACCGTGACCAAAGTGCCATATTTCCCCTGTTTCTCCCCTGGCCAGCGTGACTGGAGCATGCAAGGACGTAAAGGAGGAGAGTGAGCATACGTCCGCATGCGCTCCCTCCGGCATCATGCCCCAATGTCACCCCCTATAGTGCAGTGCCAGATCACTGCCCCCAGCTTCCGCCAGAGGTCGCAAGCAGCCAACAGCTGGTGTCCCCCTCCCAGGAGAGGAGAGCAGTCCGCAGATGCTCAATACCTCTCTGCCCCTGCCAACCCCGGCGACCCGAGTCCCTTCCCAAACCCAGGTCATCTGCGTGGAGTAAGGTGTGGCATCCAGCGCCTCAACCCTCAGCGCCACCGGGCCGGCGTTATAGTCATTTTTGAAGTCTGAAGTCCATGTAGGGTCTCTACAACATCATAACCAAACAGTTTTGACCCTTTAGAGGAAGCATTCTAAACTGCCTATTACACATCATTGGCAAAGCCAGCAACTCTAAGCCAGGAATATCTCCTCATGCCAATGCCAGAAGCTGTAGCCCTGGCAGAAGCATCAGAGATATCATAAGCTGAGTGCAGTAAATGTTTGCCAACTTCAGCATCAGCAGACAATGTTTTAAGCAGATCAGTCCTGGCAGTGCCATCAGGCAAAGCCTGAGTCACAGTATGAGCAGCTTTCCACAGGCTGTTCTGATATTTGATCATGTGGGCCCAGTAATTTTAAATCCTTAGGCTCAATGATGCAGAGGCATAAGTACATTTGCCCATCATTCAGCATCCTAGATTCCTTATCATCAGGCAAAGTAATCATATGTCTAAGGGCTCTAGACCTATCATGAGCAGCCATGATGACTACAGAGTCAGCTTCTGGCTGGTTAAGCATAATAAGGCTTAGCAGATGGTGAAGGATATTGCCTATTAGCATTTCTAGGACTGCAGGCTGTGCCATGCAGCAAAAGTAGCATCCTGTAATGCAGAACATATAGATGGAATGAATAATGGAGGGAAGCAGGGCACCCAAAAATTCCATGAGACACCTTGTAATGGAATCTTCCTCTTCCACAGCAAAGCCCATGGAAGACTGCATTTGATGAACCATGGATTGGAAGATGGGTCCTCAGGAGGCAATCTCAGGGTATAAACCACTGAGTCCTTGCTACAGGATGAGAGAGCAGAACTAGAGCAGGGGGAACCTCCATAAATTGTTTTAACTCATATTCCTCCTCTAAATCTTCCTTTAAGTCCATGAGGTCAGGATTATATTCCATTTCATCGTCGTCAGCACGAGTGACGATGGGAGCCGCAGGATGGACCGGTGACACCAGTGGCAGCTGAGAGGCAGGAACTTATGGCATGGTATTAGAACCTGAGAACCAGAAGGCCCCATCAGATGAATAACTGCCTGTATTGGTAACCCAGGCAGAATATATCGAATCATTTCAGAAAACAACACTAACCCAGTCTGGAAGTTGATGGTGCCCTGAAAATGGGCGAGACTATCTGCGTCGATGGGCCTTGGCCCGACGATGATGACATCATGCCGTTCATGGTAGGTATGGTAGCACCTAAGCCAAGCTCTGACCTTGGTGTCTCAATGACGGTCGGGGAGGCTGTAGTTGACACCAATGGAGCAGGCACTGACAAGCACATTGCCTTCCTCAGTGGCAACCGGGACCTCACCGGTGAAGCAGACTTGTCCTTTTCTCTGTGTCTGTGCTTATGGCTGGATGAGGAGGAGGCCCACGACAAATGTTCCTTGTCCTTATCCTTAGACTTTGACAGGTGTTTCTTGGCCGATGGTGAGGGAGAAGCATATTTTCAATCCTTTTCCTTGTCCAGGGCTGTCAATGCCTTTAATACAAGGAAATGTTCTAGAGCTTTCATACGGCGTCACCTTGTAGATGACTGAAGCTCTGCCAAATCTTACAAGTCCTCACACTGTGAGACAGGCCCAGATAGCACACACAAAACCATGTGTGTCTTCTTCATAAATTTTATATCTGCACTTACAATATCAAAATAAATATGCTTTTGACCTCAGAAGAATACAGAGTTGACAACAGAACACTAGGAAAATTAAACTAACAAATGGCAATGGCTCAGTTGATGGCATTTCCTTCAACAGGTCTGACAAGGATGATTGATGGCAGAAAAAAAACTGAAGAGTAAGGAGGCTGTCGACGTTATATACATGTAGATGCTGCATTTTGGGTGGTCCCCGGCTAGCAAAAAGTTTCCAAGTATTCCTGATGATAACAGTTCATAGTTACAAAGGGCTGGCCTATTGGAGGAGTTATCCTCACTGAAGATCATACAATACCCTTCCTTAGTTTTCTGCCAGATAATTACTAATAAAGTTTTAAAACTGAGCATGTTAAAGACATGTTTAACGTTTTAATTCCTACTGGACATACTCTCAGCGATTTCGATGTGTTCCAGTTGTGGGATGGTCGGGGCATTGTCATTCACATCCACGACTTGAATCTTTACTGTGCTTGTAGATGAAAGTCTGGGACTTCCTCTGTCAGCTGCCTGCACAACCAACCTGTTATTGGGGTGAGACAAGCAAGAGAACACAAGCAGTTTAGACAACACTAGATGAAATCAGGTCATATAGAAACTGAGTTAACGACCGTGTGATATTTTCTTTCTTTTAGCTTAAATCAAAGTGTCAATTATCAATGTTGTGTTGTGGCAGTAACAGGCCAACAAGGTGTGATACTCTACTTGCCTAAAACTGACATTTTGCACAGTGCATAACTGGCATTCTCGTGCCAGGCTGATAACTTCAAATACTGTGAAGTGATATTGCCAATTTGGCTGTATTTGTTGGTTGCCAACAATATTTTTTTCTTCTAAGTATCTTTTGTGTCTATTTAATGAAGTTTAAGGAAAGGAGAAGTTTGCACTTAGGGTACTTTAAAAGATCTGGCTGCCACAGTCACAAAACGCCAAAATAAGAACAAACAAAACACGGCATATAAACATATATATACTACAGAAATTAACACAAACGAAAATGTTTTAAGTACCCTTAGGGTAAAAAAGCAGTAGAATAAAGGATCACTAGTTAAAGGAGACAGGGTCGCAGCGAAGGATGAAACAGCTAAAAGTTAAACAAAGTCTACAACTCAGTATTCACAAGTTGAAACGATGGTACGGTACATGGCTAGAGGCAAAATAAGTGCACCAAGAGAGAGAGAAAAAGAGAGACAGAGTATATAAAATTAACATCACCCGACCTGGTAACTGGATATTGATCTGTGGTAAAATTTAATTAAACAAAGCACCTGGGCCAGATGGGATTCACTGAGTGGTTCATAAAGAACTCAAGGATGAGCTAGCACTAGCACTGACGGAGATGCATAGGGATTCCCTAGAGAAGTGGATGGTGCTGGAGAATGGCTAATATGCAGCCATCCCTCAACAAGCTCTAGCTAGAGCCTGAACAAGTGCTAATGCATTCATGTGGTAAAGGACTATAATATTTAATACTGGAACTGGCCCAACAAGCCTGGACCAAGCAAAACAAACGCACTCACAAGACTCTTCACCAGCAGCACTCAGTGGATGCCATCAAGGACATCATTAATCACCTGAAGGCCACCATAAACCAAACCAAACCAACTTTATTTATATAGCGCCTTTCAAATCCAAGGCGCTGTACATAAAAACATATACACAATAATAAAAATTTTAGCAAACGTTAAAACATATCAACCATGACTAAGTAAAAGCTAAACTAAATAAATATGTTTTTAAACCAACCTTAAAGCTATCAACGGTTGGGTATTCTCTCAAACAACGGTAGAGAATTCCACAGGGTTGGTGCTGAAAAGCAAAGGCACGGGATCCTGATGGCTTTAATCGAACTCCTGGGAACCTCCAGCAATCCTCGCATGGGAACGGAGAGGACAGAGGGGCAGTAGGGAATCAGGAGATCTTTCATGTAACCGGGTCCCTGATCATGTAGGGCTTTAAAGGTTAGTAAACCAATCTTAAGGTGATCACGCCCACCAAACAGGCAGCCAGTGCAGTTCATGAGCACAGGCGTAATATGACTGATTCTAGAAGTCCCAGTCAAAGCCTGGCTGCCGCTGCTCTGCACCAGCTGCAGGCGGCGGATATCAACCTCAGGTAGTCCTAGGTAGAGGCAATTGCAGTAATGAAGATGGGTAGTGACAAGGCATGGACTAATGTTGGAAGATCGCCGAGGAACCAGATGTTTCACCCGGTGATATTCCTCAGATGGTAAAGAGATTTGACGACAGCTGACACCTGAGATTTTAGGTCAGACCATCATCAAAAATAACGCTCAGATTTCGCACCTGATCGAGATAGAGACGTATACCACCAAGTAACAAACCTGATGGTTGTCCAGCTCCCAAACCCACTCCCGGATGACCTGGTCCACTACCAATACCTCAGTCCTATCCGATTCAGTCTCAGCCAGCTGGAACTCATCCAAAGTCTGATCTCTGCAAGGCAGTTATTCAGCACAGAGAGTGCATCACCCTGACTGGGAGAAAGGACAGATACAGCTGAGCATCATCTGCATAGCAGTGAAAATCCAGACTGTATCGCCTGATGATTTCTCCCAATGGCAGCATATACACTTCAAACAACATGGGAGCTAAAATGGAGACCTCAGTACACCACAAGGCAGGAGTGAGTGCCAGAGGAATAAATTCCAGTGGCAACTCTCTGGGACCTGTCCCGAGGTAAGAATGAAACCATTTGAGGACTGTACCAGACAGCCCGAAAACCCACAGGCATTCCAACAGCACACCATGGTCTACAGTCTCAAATGCAGAGAGATCAAGAAGGACCAGAATGGTACATGCCTTTCGATCTCTAGCCATTAGAGGTCACTCAATACTCAGACAAGGGCAGTCTCCGTGCTATGCTTCTTCCTAAAGCCAGACTGAGAGTATCATAGACATTGTGAGTTATAAGATAATCATATAATTGCAACGCAATCCTTTTCAATAACCTTACCAACAAACGGTAGGTTAGAGATAGGCCTATAGTTAGCTAGACAATCTGGATCCAAGGAGGGTTTTTAAAGAGTGGTCAAATGACTGTTCCTTCTTGAGGGGTCAGGAAAGACCCCTCTCCAAAGATTTCAGACAATGTTAGCAAGGATTGGGCAGATAACTTCACACATCCTACTAAGAAAGGTGTAGGCCTGGATCCAAACTACAACTAGTTGGTCGCATTGTTTGATGATCTTCACAATGTCACTGAACTCCAGCCAGCGAAAAGCTGACCAGACAGACCGGAGCATGCCACTTCTCATCGACCACTGCAGTCCCCCATAGGGAGGTCGGACTGATGCGGACCTGCTACCACTCCTCCACAGCCTGGACTCTGAGCAGTGAGACTGAGATATCATAATTCAAATAGGCTGGGCAGGGTTATTGGGGTTCCATTTGTCTCTACCTCCCTGCATTTCCTGTTCCCCATTCCACCACCTCTTGGCCAGCCAAAAGTTAAATGATTCTATTGGCCAAATACAGGATTACCATAATGCATTTCAGGTGTCTGTCGGACCCAGCAGCAATGGCCTGGTGGTCATCCCTGATTTTGCTGCATTTCCATGTTACCCATCATAACCAAGCAATCTCCCCACCACGACAAAGCCTATTTGAGAATTTGGGGGGGCCACTAAGAGTCGTGATTGGGGCCCCAGTGACACCGACTATCCCCCAAGCCGAGGGTATGTTCCTCAGAAGCACTCCCATGATGGATGCCGGCCTAAGCCACTTAGGCCCATGCTGTGGAGCATGTGTCTCACTGCTACATGGACACCATTCCATTAACTGTGTCTTCAAGGAGTCTGGTGAGTCATACATGGGGAGCACTTTACAGCAGAGGTGCCGTGGTGGGGAGATATTTAGTGAATGGCGGGTACCCCCAGGGAGACACCACTTTACAGCTCTAGGCCTGTTCCTGTCTGATTGTTCCTACAACATGGGTACTACTGGCCTATAGGGGAGGGGGAGTTCGGGGGGATAGTCTGAGCTTGCTCGTGGGGGGCCCCAGTGCATACCTGTGCTAGCCTAAGGTATCCATGGTGAGCAGGACCAGGAAATGGGTTATATCCTACCCGGCAACCTGTGGCCCCTATTGTTCTAGGGCTATTTGACTTATTCAACTATTGATACCAAGAGTATTTTTAACTTCCTCCCACCATGCTAATGTACTGTACATGGAACTGCACTTTGGAGTAAATCCTTGTTTATCGTTTTCCTCGCCCTCACTGACCTAGCAGCTTACTCCAGATATAGACATTTACTGTATTATGTCTTTCATGCCTGTGCTAACTCATTCAAGATTTAGGCAGTTGCTGCTGAACTTGGGAGGGGTATGTGTGCAAACTGAGCAGTGATCACCCCATACTGTGCATGCAGGACTAGGAGGCAGAGGTAGTGGAAGATCTCTTCTCCTACCGCTGTAATAGTGCTGCAGTTTTGTCAGGCACTGGTCCCCTTTAGTGACCACCCTACTTCCCATTCTCCCTGGTAGAGGAGTTTCTTTGCATAAGCACTCTTCATAAGGCAATCCCATTCTGGGACAAGGCATCAGTCCATTAATCTGCCCTAAGCCACCAGCTGGGGCCCTCCTTAAGAGTTTTCCTCCTGAAAGTCCACTGGAACTGTATTAGGGTTCCAACCTTGGAAGCCACAGTGGTAACCCAGTTGGCAATAGTTCTGACAGTCTGTGCACTCTGTCTGAGAACGTTTGTTTCTATAGTGGAGTGGTTCGCTCCTAATGATATCCAGCTTGTATCCCCCGGATTGAGTAGTTACTCTCCAATTCTGTTCCCTTATGTTCTTGTCCCAACTTATGCATTAACAGATCTGCAGCTTTCTACTGTATGTGTGGCTGGGGAGGGGGTTGGGGTTGACCAACTGGCACAATGAACAAAGCTGCTTACTATTTTCTCTGGTATAAATGAATAATCCTAAATGTCATGTATATTCTATTAATGTTTATAGGTTCACCAACTTGGTCAAGGGGTCAAAAGCACTAGCTCAGATAAAGCTAGCCTGGCCTGACCTCTTGAATCTCCAACAGACCCACCCTCTTTTCAGAACATGATAAGCTCTTGAACTTCAGCTTCTCTGCAGTTTATTCCTCCTCTTGTAAGAATGGCAGAAAAAGGGGAGTAGTAATCCTGATCCCAAAAGCAAGCCCCTTTTCAGAAGCATCAAGTCTGGGCTGACCCGGAGGTTAATTTAGTGATTGCCCATGGCTCCCTGTTTGACCAGGATGTCGCTCTGATGAATTTGTATTTACAACCCAGATCTAATACCCTGGTCATTAAGCACCTGCTAGACTAAATGTAGTTCTCACAAGCAATATCCTGATACTAGCAGGGGATTATAATATCACCCCAAAACCCTGCTGGCATTCTTCAAATACCAGCCTGCTTCCGACAGCTGGTGGCACGTATATTTTTTCAAAGGTTCACACAGGAGGTTGGATGGACCAATATCTGGCATTCGCTCCACTCTGGGACACGTAACTTTTCCTTCTATTCTCAGGTACTGTATGTTGGCTGCATTGACCATATCAATACCCAGGGAGAACACCTGACACGGGTGTCAGCCTGCACCATGAGTGATATTTGCGTGTCAGATCATGCTCCTCTCAGTTGCCTGTGGGTCTAGGGTTTGGAAAGGAGGGACACCAGGTGGCATTTAAACCCCTACTATTTGAAGTCCCCAGAATTTGGGGATTTCATGCCGAACAGGGTGAAGGAGATTTTGGAAAACAACCCTGAGCAAGAAACCACACACTCCATCAGAGGGGATACAGTGAAGGCAGTTCTCGGGTGACTGATAATCCAATACAATGCCTCCAAAAGAGGATGTGGAAGGAGCAGCAACAGGGTCTTGAGGACATTTTTCACTTAATTTAGGTGGGGCATCGTCAAGGGGATGTGGCAGTGGTCCCTCAGACTGTAAAAGTTAAATCATATGTGAATGTCCTCTGCCTCCAACAAACAGAGATCTAATTTAAATTTCTCAGACAGAGATTCTATGAGATCAGAGAGCACACTCTTCGCATCTCCTTGCCTACCAGTTGAGGAGGCAAAGATGGTCGACAACCATTCCAGCACTGTTACATCCAGTGACTGGTGCCAGATATACAGGTTACTCACCTGTAACAGGAGTTCTAGGAATGGTATATGTTGTTCATCCACACTTATTGGCAGGTTCCTTGCCACTTTAAATCTTGCCGGAAGGTCTTCAAGTTGGTTCCTCCCACCCACCCGGTGGTAAAACTCTTGGTTCCACCCCATGCATTAGATCTAGCCTACTGAAGCCAGGCCAGCGTCAGTTGAGGGTTTAGGAATGTAGGGATGAACAACACATACCATTCCTAGAACTCCTGTTACAGGTGAGTAACCTGTATTTCTAGGGACATGGATATGTTGTTCAATCCACACTGTTGGCAGACCTCTAGCAGTTCTCCGGGAGGAGGAGGAGCGCACACCCCTACTTAGGGAATAAGGACTGGAGAACCAAGGCCCCAAACCAGCATCCTGGCGTGACTCAAGGTCGATGTGGTAGTGGGTAATGAAGGTATGTGCCGACTTCCAGGTAGCAGCCCTGCAGATATCCTGGATAGGACATCCCTGGAAGCAGCCACCGATGCAGCGGTATGGCGGGTAGAATGAGCTCTTATCCCTCTGGGAGGCTCCATGCCTGCCAACCTATAGCCGAGATCTATGCAGGAGGTGACCCACCTGCTTATCGTCCACCTGGCTGCAGGTCTGCCAGGTGCGGCAGACCTGTAGGTCTGCCAGGTGCGGCTTCAGCGTAGGTGACAAACAGCTGGCGAACCTCTCCGTGAACTTCAGCCGTCTGCTCCTTATAATAAGTGAGCGCTCTTCTAGAGTCCAAAGTATGGAGCCTATATTCGGCCTCCAAGGTGTGATTGGGGTAGAACACCGGCAGGGTCAACACCTGGTTAAGGTGAAACTCCGACACCACCTTCGGAAGGAACTTCGGGTGGGGGCGCAGGACAACCTTGTCCCTGTGGAAGACCAGATAAGGAGACTCGATGGAAAGCACCTAGAGCTCTCCCATCCTTCTGGTTAACGTGATAGCCACCAAGAAGGCGGTCTTCCATGACAGGTGGGAGATATCGCACCAGTGCATTGGTTCGAATGGCTTGCCCATGAGCTTGGCCAATACCAGCAGTAGATCCCATGGAGGCGGAGGTTCTTGCACCAGAGGGGAAATGTGATCAAGGCCTTTGAAAGAGCCAGACCACCTTCTCCTGCACCACCGACTGCTTCCCGGCCCATGCCCGGTAAGCAGAGATGGCTGCCAGGTGCACCTTAAGGGTCGTCGACCGAAGCCCTTGCTGAGAAAGGGACCACAGGTAGTCCAGAATGCTTGCCAAGGGACAGGCGGAAGGGTTCAAGCCCTTCCCCTGATACCAAATGGAGAATCTCTTCCATTTGAAGGCATAGCATTTCCTGGTCGACTCCTCGGGAGCCTCAACGACGTTGAGGACCTCGTCGGAAAGACCCAAGGCCTGGAATTCTAGCCACTCAGGAACCAGGCCATCAGGTGCAGGGATTGAAAGTCCAGATGGAATACCTTCCCCTGGTTGACTGAGATCAGGTCCGGGCGGGCTGGAAGCTGCCTCGGGAGCCTGGAGCTGAGACTGAGGAGATCTGGATACCAGATCTGGCGGGGCCAGTCTGGGGCTACCAGAATCACCTGCGCCTTGTCCCTCCTCACCTTCAGAAGCACCTTGTGGATCAAGGGAATAGGGGGAAATGCGTAGAAGAGGCCCGGGGTTCACAGCCTCGAGAAGGCATCCCCCTGCAGTGAGCCCTGCTGAGGAAGGTGGACATGGAACAGTCTCAGCTTCACATTCTCCCTGGAGACAAACAGGTCCACCTGAGGCATTCCCCAGTGGGAGAACAGATCTTGTACTACCTCCGGCAGGAGAGACCACTCGTGAGACACAGCCCCTATCCGGCTTAGGGCATCGGCCAGGGTGTTGGAGGCTCCTGCCACGTGAATGGCTAGGAGATCCACCTCCAGGCTGCGCACGAGGGACCATATGTGGAGAGCTTCCTTGCATAACAGCATGGAGCGCGTCCCACCTTGGTGGTTTAGGTAGTACATGGTCATGGTATTGTCCGTCTGGACCTCAACCACTTAACCTCGTAGAAACGGAGCGAAGGCGGTGAGAGCTAGGCGGACCGCCCGGAGCTCCAGCAGGTTGATACGGCATCAGGACTCCCGAGGGGACCATAGGCCGTGTGCTCTGTGCTCTCCCAGATGGGCACCCCAACCCATCAGAGATGCATCGGTTGATAGATAGACCGTCAGCTCAGGGCAGACGAATGGGATACCCTCCTGCAGATGTGCTGGAACGGTCCACCACTGGAGAGCATTCCACATCTCCTGGGTCACTGTCACGGGCTGGTCCAATGGATCACGGCATTGTGACCACTGGCTGGCCAGTCCCCCTTGAAGGGGATGCATGTACCAACGGGCCCAATGGACCACGCTGGTGCAGGTCGCCATGAGGCCCAGGAGGTGCAGGAAGTCCCGGGCAGGTCACGATTGCCCAACCAGAAATGATTGGGCAAAGGAGGAAGAACCTCGGCCCTGTCCGCCGGGAGCCGTGCTCTGGCTCGAAGACAGTCAAGCTCTGCCCCGATGATGGGTATAACCTGCTTTGGCACGAGTTCCGACTTGGCCTCATTGATGAGGAGGCCAATCTGAGAGCAAACCTGGAGGGCCAGATCTCTGGACTGCTCCACCTCCACTCTGGAAGGGGCTGCAATCAGCCAGTCGTCCAGGTAGGGGTACACCCGGACCCTTCGGCACCGCAGGAATGCTGTCACCACTGCCATGCATTTGGTGAAGATCCTGGGAGCTAGAAAGAGGCCGAAGGGCATGGCCCGGAACTTGTAAAGGGATCCCTCCACTCTGAAGTGGAGGAATCTCTGATGAGACGGACGGATCGGGACATGAAAGAATGCATCCTGGAGGTCCAGGGAACAGAACCACATGCCTCGTTCCAAGGATGGGATTATCTGAGCCAAAGTGACTGTCCTGAAGGTCCAATACCTTAGGATCCTGTTCAGGTCATGCAGGTCAAGGATGGGGCACCAGTCCCCTGTCTGTTTTGGGACCAGGAAATACCTGGACACAAACCCCAGGTCTGGAGGAGGATCCGCCACCTTCTTGATCACCTCTTTTTCGAGGAGCAGGGCAATATCAGCTCGGCGGGCCGACAGTGAGGCTACAGACCCTGTGGCCCCCCGAGGGGTGACGGCTTGAAAGGGTGGGGTCTGCTCGAACTCCAGAGGCAGGCCCTTTCCTACTACCTCCAACACCCAGCGGTCCATGGTGATAGCGGACCAGGCGGAAAGGAAGTGGCGGAGCCGTCCCTCCACGGGAGGAACCCGGGGGGAGTGACGAGGCCCTCAACCTGTCACTGGGCAGGCTTGGAGGAGAAACCGGCCGAGGGACCTCATGGGCCTTTACCCCTTGCTTCCTGTTGGAGGAAGCCGCTGGCTTGGGTTTGGGACACCAAGCGAGAGCCTGCTGGCCCTGTTGCTGGTGCTTTTGGGCCAGTCGTGCTGCAGGGGCTGAAGGACGAAAGGACTTATGCTGTTGTTGATGGCGGCCTTTGTCCCTCTGGGCGGAGGTGACCGAGTCCAGAGTGGCATTGGACTTTTCGATCCGCTGGAGGTGTCCCTCCACTCCAGAGCCGAAGAGGTCAGTCCCCAAGAAGGGGACTTCCGCCAACTTGTGCTGGGTATCCACCGTGAAGGTGGATATCCTCAACCATGCCCTGCGGCGCATGGCCACCGCGGCCGCTACTGACCTGGCACAGGAATCACCTATGTCCAAAGCAGTCTGAAGCTGCTGCTTCGCCACCGCCCTACCCTGGTCCCGCACCTGACAGACCGTGGTCTACAGGTCGGCTGGGAGATGAGGGACAACCTCATACAGGGAGCCCATGAGGGCATGGGAGAAGTGTGCCTTCAGCACGGCCGAGCTGGCCTGTCGGAGGCCGAGGGAGGACGCAGCGTACACCTTGCACCCGGCAAAGTCCAGCTTTTTGGACTCTTTGTCAGGGGGCTTATCAATGTCCCGAGCGTTTCCGGAATGCCGGAAGACGCTGTTGGTGACCAACCTCTCGGCAGAGGGGTGCTCAGAGAGACCGGGCAAAGAGCCGGTAGGGACTGCATACTTCCTGGCCATCCTGGCCGAGGGCGCAGGACAGGAAGCAGGCCGCTGCCAGAGCTCCAAGGCTGGGCTGACAATGGCCTCAGCCACCGGAAAGGCCTCCGTGGGAGAATCCCCTCGGTCCAGTATCTCCATCAGGGGGATACTTGGCCCGTTTGGACACGGGCTCGAGCTGCATCCTAGTGGACTCCAAGATGAGTCAAAGCAGACCCAAGAAGGACGATGGGCTATCGTCCAAAGACTGGCCCCCGGAGGACTCCAGGTCGACCTGCCTAGAGAACAGGGAGGAGTCGTCATCGGACTCCGAAGAGTCTGCGAAAAGCTGCCTCGACCCTGAGCCACCCTCCACCTGCCGAGGACGGTCGGGAGTGAGGGTGACCGACAACCTGTGGGGCAGGCCGTGACCCGACCGAGAATCCTTGGTCAGTGCCCCAGACTTCGGTTGTGGAGGCGGAGGTTCCACCACAATCGGTGGAGCAGCTGGTTTTGGCCGAACAACTGGCCCAGGAACTGGCATCTCGTCTGGGGCGAGTGGTTGCTTCAGTCATTCAAGCGACAGCCACTTGATGGCCGGGGGCTGAATCAGAATCGATTTACTCCCAGACAACAGTAACTGCTGCCACATAAGCTCCTCATAACATCGACGCAATTTATGTCGAAGCCTCTCCTCATCCGAGGAGAAGAACGAGGAGGAACCGTGTCGCCGCTTACTTCGCTACTGAGACCGAGACCGCCGATGTTGGCAGGAACGGCTTGACCGAGATGAAGTCCGAGACCGAGACCCTCGGGGTGACCGAGGTTGGGTCTGGGAAGGGGCGGGGGACACCCGCTCTTCCCTCGGCTTGGGCACTTTAGCCGGGGACTGCCCCCCCCCGAAGGCGCAGGCAGATCCTCGGTCTCCACCGGGGGAACCGGTGAAGGTGGGTTGTTGGCTTCACCAGTCGACAACCCATCTGACAGGTCGAGAAAAATCTTGACTGCGCTAACGGAAGTCTCGGCAGGCTGGCCTGACGGGACACTGTGAAGCCAGCGCCTGAGCCGCAATCTCAACCAGGTCGACGGTCAGCTGTCCGGGAAGGAGACCCTCCCACTCCCAAGAACGCCGACGTGGGACTTACCTTGAATTCTTTCTTGGGCCGAGAGGAATGTCCCAATGGCCCCTCCCTTCGTAGAAAGGGACCGACAAAGCTCCTTGAACGAAGCTGAGTACGAGGAACTCAGAGAGAGCGGGATAAATGCCGCGGCCGAGGAGGAGGAAGATGCGGCCTGGGCCGCCTCCTCCTCGAGGGCGATCATATGCTCGAGCTGCTCAGCTGAGCCAGCCACCGTAGACACCACCCAATGAGCCTCTTTGGATTTTACCAGCAGGAAACGCTTCTCGGGGTGCCCGAGCTTCAATCGGGCAGCGCGATCCTCCAGGATGGTGGCCGAAAAAGAGTGGCACAACTCGCAGACCTGCGGGTCGTGATCTAGGCCTAGGCAGTAGACGCACGTGGAGTGCGGATCTGTCCTGGACATTTTCTGCCTGCAAGGGCACCTCTGAAAGCCGGGAATCGATTTGTCCATCGCAGCCGCGAGGGATGATGAAGACCGAAGTTTAGAAAACTTCAAAACTAGTTTCGGACGAACCGAAGAGTTAGGATCCAGTCTAAAATGCAGAGCGCTAAGGAGGGAACCTGAGCTTCCAAGCAGTAAGGAAGATCTGGCATCATGGGTGGAGCCGAGAGTTTTACCACCCGGTTGGGTGGGAGAAGCCAGCTTGAAGACCTTCTGGCAAGATTTAAAGCGGCAAGGAACCTGCCAATAAGTGTGGATTGAACAACATATCCATGTCCCTAGAAACATGAAATTTTGAGAGATAGAACAGGCCTTTCATACTTATTATCAATAACTGTATACTCTCAACACTAAAACAACTGAGGAGCAAATTGCACATTTTCTTGATTCCATATCACTACCATTCCCCCACACACACACACACACACACACACACACACACACACACACACATATCGGGGGCACAATTGATAGCTCCAATTATCACAGATGAATAGGATGAAGTGGTGTGCAACTTTTTTATCTTTAAACTTATTGCTTATTGAACATTCATCAGGAGTACAAAGTATCAAGAACATTGTACCATACAGACACTATTAATGGATACATGGATACTTAGAGTCAATAATGTCTGCCCTCAGTGGGCCTCACACTTAACAGTTCTAAATATAGTCTGTAATACCATTATTGAGACCTATCAGACTCCATAGCACATGGCATTTGTTCTTGTAAACATGCTTTTCACTCTCTGGGTTGCAGGCCACCTCAAATTCCCTGCCATTAGAGGGGGCTCCTGACTCTTCCCGAGTAAGGGGGTATAACAAACATTATCCTTCATGGAAGCGTTCTAATATACTGACTCATTAGTTGTTGTTCTTGTCCCCTCTTCACAATCCATTCCCCTTGTCTAGTGCTCAGAGCATACATGTTGCCTCTTCATTACCAGATACAAAATACCCACAGATGTTTCATATGTATAGTGACCTTGAAGTGGTGTGGAACTTAAAGACAGTTAAAGCCCTGGACCTGGATGGATCTGAAACAGAATCCAACAAGTTCGCTTTGGAATTCATGGTCCCTTCCCTGCTGGCAGCCTTTATAAACACCCTCAGTGATGGTGCCCCCCGCTCACAAAGCCATTTTAAATCAGAAAAAACTGCGATGTGCTTCATACCACCCTATCTCAGTACTGAATATCAGCTGCAAATATGTTATGGCAATGCTGGCCAGGACGCTGAATGGGCTTCTTCACCCCCTTACTGGCGTGACCAGACAGGATTCATCTGCTCTTATACCACTAATGACAATATTCAGCATACTCTTCATCTTCTGCACCAGATGCAACTCTCCCCACCTCTTCTCTTCTCCTCAGTCTTGATGCTTAGAAGGCTTCTGACTGGGTATCCTGGCTGTTCCTGTACACAGTGCTTGGACTGTTGGGACTCCCAGACCACTTTATCCAGCTCCGTCAGAAGATCTACAGTGCTCTGCATCCCTGTGGAAAGGTCAATGGTCACCATTCCAAAGATTTCCTCTTAGGTAGTGGCACCCAACAGGGGTGTCTGCTCTCCCCCCTACCATTTACAGCTTATGCTGAGCCTTTTGCACAGGCTATTTGTTACTCAGACCAAATCCAGGACATACAGGCGTCAGCAGAAGAACACTGCATAGCACTGTATGCTGGTGATGTGTTACTGTATCTCTCCAACCCAGAGGAGGCCCACCCGAAGGTATTCACTCTCCTCCACTCCTCTGGGGCTGTCTTGGGGTAACGAGTGAACACCAGCAAAATAAAGACACTCAGTTTTCATTATTCCCCATCCCAGTGACTTGTACACATTTCCCTTTCCACTGGGAGCTAACTACAGTAAATTGAAATACTTGGGCATATGTGTCCAACTCCACAACAACAGCATATTGGGATAATTATCTCTCCTTCACACAATAAATGACACAAGATTTCACTTGGTGGGTCTCTCTACCACTAAATCTTTCCAGACGTGTAGAGGTGGTTCAAATGGTGGCTCTCCCAAGGGCACACTTCTTCCAAAATATACCGCTAGCGCTTTTACAGACTAGTTGGCTGCTGTGGACTAGGTACTGTAAATTCCTGTTTTGTATGGGAAGGACAGAGGCCATACATAAAGATGAAAGTCCTGTACCTTCACAAGCAGTTGGGGGACTCATATTACTGAATTTGTGACTGTATTACTGAGCGGTGCATGTGAGGTTTATATTTTTCAGGCACTTAGGCTCTACACCCAACTCTTGGTCAGTAGCGTAGCAAATTCCCAGAGGGTCTGGGTGCAAGGCGATGTTACAGGGCCCCTCCCCAGTTTTAAATAAACATCAAAATTATGATTTGGGCCCCTCAAACCTCAGGGGCCTGGGTGCCACTGCACACCCTGCACCCTTGTAGCTACATCCCTGCTCTTGGTTGAAACTGGAGGAGATGCTCCCAAACTCAGACTTTATCTGAACCATGTATTACTCCTCACTGCCCCAGACCTGCAGCAACCCTGCAGCCCATGGCTTCACCATTAAATGTGGATGTGGTACTCAATTAGGAAAAGCCTGCATCTCATACCTTTCTTGAAGTTATGTCCAGCAGCACTGTTGGAGACCCTCCCACCTTGCATGCCCCAAAATATGCCATAACCCAGGATACACCTGGCCATGACCTTCCACCCTCCTTCCCCCTACAGGGTCCTGAGACTCTACTCAGTGCTGTCTCCTTATCCATGATGGTCTATCTGTAGCTCTCTACCTCACCTGGTTGGCAGTGCCCTAGGTTCTCTCTGGGTTGCCTACAGAGAGGTCTTCAGAGCATGATCTCCAGTGGGGAACTGAGGAGGGAAGGGGCCACCCATGTTTATGCAGCAGTCAACATCTTAAATTTTCACGGTGGCCCCTGATGGACTACTTGCAAAAGTTTATGTGTGGTCCTAGTGCCTGGTGGCTTATAATTCCACAGGTGTGGCCTGATGAAATAGATTCTCTCAAAAATCTACTGTTCTTTCTAGTCACCTCAGCATGCGTCCTACCCATGCATAAGAGACAATGTAGAGAGATGTATGCCCTCATCTCTCATGTGCACAGAAACCCCAAACACATTCTAATACCTGATGCTAGGACATGCACGTTGTATGTGGTGGTTGCATAAAGTGGGGTGAAGTGCACACCTCACGTTCTATAACCCAACATCAGTCTTTCTGTTTCAATGGCTCACTGACCAACATGTCTGGGTATATGCAGGTCTCAGTGTCCTCTCCCGACCCTACTTGGTGGGGGCCACAGAGAATCTGGTCACCACCCTCCTTACCCAAGCCATGTGCCAACAGCAGCAGAACTGTGAGGAGTAGTGATGCCTGTCTGCGCTGGCCCAACATTGTCTATGCTCATTGTTTCGTGGAGACAGGCAGCACTGTGGCACATGTTGGGTAGGAAGAGAGGGAAGGGGCTCACAGGGAGGGAGGAATGGGGAATTATGGTCAGTTTGGGGATGGGAGATTGGCTTGCAGGTCATAGCTGGGACTGAAGTTTATTTATTTATTTTTATTTAGTTAGTCTTAGTTGACTGGGAAAGGAGGATTAGTCAATTGTTGCTTGAGGTGGGGATGGGGGATACAGATGGAAACTTACTGAAATTGAAGCAGACTAAACTGTTGGAGACAGGTTGACAGTGGTTCAGGGATATATGGGGCTGTGTGTCACACAGCTGTTCTCTGCTGACTTCGTCCCCAGCTGCTGGTTGCACAGAGCTTGGACTTCCATTAGTACAGGGTCTCCCCAATCTAGAATCAATGTGCAAGGCATACGGGTATGGATCCAACAATCCAGCTGTGGGATGAGGGACGGGGTGAGACGAAGAGCACAAATATGGAGACGGATGGGTTGCTTCTCAGTGCCCCTCTATGTGTAGCTCCCCTCCCATCTTCTAGGGAGATCTCAGCGCAGAAAGATTAGTTTACACATGGAACAGATAAAAAGTCTAGAAGGTAAGGGGAACAATCCTATGTCACATTCGAAGATCTGAATATTGAGGAACTAGGAGGGAGCTGTACCAGGAATTCAAAGTCAACTATGGGAAAAAAATTATGTGAGCATAAAAAACCTGCACTTGTCTGATAAAAAAAAGTTTATTAATAAACCGTGGGCTGATTTTCTAAAACTGAAACACCAGTATGAGTATTGTTGTATATATTATTGTAAATATGAGTACTGTTGTATAGATAAGTGTGTAAGTATATGTAATTCCAAAATGTATGTGGGAGTGTGTGTGTGTGTGTACACGTACGTGAGTTGAGATGTGAGTGTATGTTGGGGAATGGCACAGGTGTGTATGTATGTATGTATAGGGGTATGCAAGCATCTGTCTGTGCCTAAAGGGGTGTGATTGTCTAATGGTTGTGCAGCCGTCAGTATGTTTAATTGGGTATGTGAATGTATATGTGTAGTGGAGTGTGAGGGCATCTGTGTGTGTAGTGGCATGCGCAAGCATCTGAATAGTGAGTGGTGGGTTTCTTTGTGTGCGATGAGTGTGTGTGTATGTAAAGGGCAAACATCTGCTTCTGCATTAGCTCTGTGCAATGTTTTTGTTCTATAATTGTGATGTAAATGTAGGATTATTAAAATTAAATCACAATAATACAATAGGTAAAATACAACCCAAGCCTCATTTTTTTTTGTTAATTTGGTTTTATTAAACTTTTTCAGTGAACTGCAGCATATACAGGAAAGCAGTATCACACAAAGGTTAACTTAGATATGTGAGTCTCGTTACACAGTGTCTTTCCAAAGGAAAGGAAACCACAATAGCTTTTAGAACTATATGAGGACCCACTCTCTATGGTACAGTTTGAGAGAGGTCAACCTTAATCATTAACTTCAGTTTTCGGTGTGTAAGTGCATAAACAGGTCACATAAGAGACCCACTGTGTGTTGGAAGGCAGGGAGGGACCCATCGGAAATGGCCATAGCTGAAGCTAATCTCATGTGTATCCAACCCTCCCAAGAGGTCATATGCTTACGAGTAGCTTAACTGATTGGACTGGAAACTGGAGACTGATTACTGGTTCTAGAGAGCACACTGAGATACGTCCGTAATGAAAAGGGTTGTGCAAATTTGGGTAAGCATACCTACATTCTCTGGTCATGTCCAGTACTAAAGGACTTTTGGAACTGGGTAGGGATCAAAGTGGGGAAAATGTTAGAGGTCTCTAGCCCTTCTCAATTCCAAAATTGGATTTTGGGTCTACCCCCAGTAACTCTTCATTCTAAAACACAATTATATTTATACAATATTTTAGTGGTGTCAGCCATTAAAGCAGTTACCCAACGATGGTTAACTCCCACCCCTCCCACAACAGAATCCTGGCTGGAAAACTGTACTTACATGCTAAAGATGGAACGACTTACAGCCAAACTCCGATTACAAAATGATAAATTTGTTAGTAGATGGCTTCTCTTTTTTTCATTATTGGGTGGCTAAACAAAATAAGGATATATAAGAGGTCTTGGCTGACCAGGGGTAGGCAGGTGGTGTACTCACTATGTTTGGTGATCTCCTTTCTAGTCTTTGGACATGCTTCGTTTAGGTATCAAATGAGTGAAGATCCCTCCCTCTCCCCTACTCTTCTGTACAGTGTTAAATTGGATTATATCGGTATTGCTTATCGATGCATGGCTTATTGGGTTATTGTTTTATGATTTATGTAGTTTATATTCATTTTCTGATGCAGGTATTTTGCACTTTGTACTTGTTTCCTTGGAGTTCTTGATATTGTCTGTTTGAGAACTTTTGTTTATCAATGTAAAGGTATGTGCATGTTGTCTTTAAGAAGTAAAATTCAATAAATTTTCATTTAAAAAAAGGGGAGGGCAGGAAGAGAAAGGGTGGGTCCAACACTTTACCACCTAGGGTATCAGGGTGGGGTCCTTACTCATGGCATGAAGGAGCCAGCCATTCCACTGGGAAGTGAAACCGTCCAAACGTTCATTCAGGGAGAAAGTATTTTTTTTCCTTGAGGTATAGCTGACTTAGTATCTGGTGCCAGGAAGGGATGTTTCATACCTAAGGAGTTAGCTAGAGTCTGGTTATCACATTTTTTTTCTATCTACACTTTTAGCGCCCCCTTTATTTTTACTTCCTGACCCAGGACCCCGGCAATTTTGGCAGTGCATGCGGCGTGGAGGCACATGCGCACTCTGGGCCGGTTCAGCCATTTCCACCCCACCCCACCCATGGCAACTGCTGCCGCCCCCTCCCGCCTATGCTACCCACCGGAACTCCACTCGATGGAAGCAGAACTATGGGGGGGGCCAACAACCTCCTTGGGAGAGGAGAGCTGCCTTTCGGCTGCTCAATCCTGCCTCCTCCCTCCCCCCCATGCCAGCTCTCCGACGACCCGAGGTCATTTCCAAACCTGGCCGTTCCCAGGTCGCTGGCGTGATGCGAGATAAGGCATCCAGCGCATCAGCCCTCTGCGCCACCAGACCGGCTTGGTCATCACATTTTTCACCGCTGAGATAGTATGCTGAGTAGGTATTTGGAGTTCAGGTCTCTGAACCCATCACAGCGTGTGGTAATAAACGTCAGATGAGGCAAATTTACAGGTTTAACACACCGTGGTGTGATATTTATTTTTTTAAAGTTCAAAAAGTAATAAATGAAAACAATAATTGCAAAGAAAATCACTACTTAACATCAGTAGTTTCTCCCATAGTACAGTCCTGGATCTTATAACTCTTAAGACCCTTCTTATCTGCATTCAACAGCTTGTCTGCCTCTCTCCTCCCTCAGGGCTGAGCCCCACTGGGCTGAACTGAAGTGAACTCAGTGAAGAGGTTTTTGCATCCTTTGGTGGGGTCACCTGACTGTGCCCTATCTGTATTTACAAGTCTATTCATGTTGTTTCAAAACCAAGGGGGTGCTGTTGTTTCAGGGGATTTCCTGGTCCAGTTAAAGGTACAGTGTATATCTACACAGATATTGACTCTATATCTCTGCTCCACAGTGACTAAGCACTTTTATAAAGCATAACATTCAGCCTCATACGTAAAACCTTTTACAGCAACAGGTTTATAGTGTGAATTTATGAAAATACCTTAAGGATTTCTTATAATTGTACTAATGATGAAATTATTATTATTGTTTTATATGGCTTCTGAATCCTTTTTATTTAAAAAGGCTTTATTAACTGTATTTATTCCTATTTAAAATAGCCTTCATGCTTTTTGTACACAAAATGCACTTACGCACTTTACACAACACCTCTCCGGGTGTTTGGCATCATTCCAGGGACTGGATGGATGGAAATGGAAAAAGAATGAAAAGAGAGAACTAGTAGGAAGTTTAGTAGTGAAAGAAAGAGCTATGCTAGGTGGCCAACCTAGGGTAGGTGGGGAAAAGAAGAAAGCAAAGAGAAAAGCGGTAGCTGTTGCTAAGAAATAATGAGACAGTAAAGTGGTCCATCAGTCACAGCCGAGGGTGTAGTCTAACTCCACCATAGAACCCTGCTGGATACTGGAGAAGAAGAAATAATTCTATCATCAGCTGGAGGAGCCTGCCATAAAGCTCTGCCATTCAAGCATCAGCTCTTTAAAGAATGGCTACCATATCAACCATGCCCATATCACATGTCTGTGTCGGGGTGGGGCTTGTTTCCTGGCAGCTGCGCCAGCAGGAAGCTGAGTTGGAAGCATGGAAGTTTGCTGAGACTACAAGGGTCCTGAAGTACCTAATAAGCTACTTCCACCCGTAATTCCTCCAATTGTGGGAACTTGTTACTTTGGAGGAGGCTATGCAAGCATTTTGCCAGACCTCCCGTGGAATAGGGACTCCAGTCTCCTCCAACCATCTATGGGCTATGCCCATGAAATCATCGCCCATCGAGTCCTGCATCGATTTGCAGACATGTGAAATCATGTGTGGAAGAATTCCTGATTTGAAAAAAGTCAGGAAGTATTGTACGATGGCCGAGTGGGAGTTTAGGTTCCAGGCTGCAACACAAAGAGAATGAATATAGTGGTGGACTTGGAGAAAATGGGAATTATCTTGATGCCTGAGACCCAAAGGTGGTCTGTGCTTCTGCATGGGATAAAACTGTGATGGCTGTCATTAGTTGGGAGAGATACTGGAGGGAATGTCTTTCCCAGGGAAGAGAGTCTCTCAAAGATCTACTGTTACGATAAGTATGCAACTGTTCTTCTTCAAGGATATCTCTTTCATCAGGCCACACCTACGGAACGAGTATCAAGCAGTGGTGACCGAAAGCAGTCTGGGTGCTTGGAGCCTTCAGGACTAAGGAAGCAGGCCATGAAGCACAGCTAGGCCAAAACCAGCCCTTTTTCAAGAGCCAATGTCCAGACTGAAAATGTTTAGTACTATTACTACTACTACTACAGTACTCCAGGTGGCAGCTGCACAGATCTCTACAGCAGACACATTTTTGAAGCAGCTAACAGATGTGACCATGCCTCTGGTGGAATGACCATGAACAACCCCAGGAAGTTCCTTACTATACTTCCTGTAACAGAACGTAATACAGTTTGCTAACCATTTAGACAGGCACAGTTTAGAAACTGGGGTACCCTCTTTTCCAGTGGTGAATGAAACAAAAAGCTGTGAGGAATTTCTGCAGTCCTTCGTGCAGTATATATAGTACCTGAGTATTCTATGTACATCTAAAGTATGGAGCAATGCTTCCCTGGAATGGCGTGCTCAGGAAAATAAACTGGCTGGTGGATGGTTTGAATTAGAGTAAACTCAGACACCACCTTTGGTAAAAACGTAGGACTTGTACGCAAAAACACCCTGTCTTTGTGAAAAACCAAATAAGGAGGCTCACACATTAGAGCCTATAGCTCTAAAATCCTTCAAGCCAAAGTAAATGCAACTAAAAACAACCCTTTCCAAGAAAGAAAGTGTAAGCCACAAGTTGCAGCTGGCACAAAAGGAGCCGAAGTAAGTTTTTCCAAAACAAAATACAGGTCCCAAGCCGGGACTGGACTGGGGATTGGAGGCTTCAAGTTCAGAATGTTTCTCAAAAACGTATGGGCCACCTCCAGCTGGGCAACCATATGAACCTCAGTAGGCACATGAAAATGTGGAATGATAGCAAAGTGCACTTTGATCAAAGAATACTGCAGGTCTGCATCTGATAAGGACAGCAGATACTCCAGAACCTGGCTAACCGAACAGGTAAATGGATCCAAGTGATGAGAAGCGGCCCATAGAGCAAACCGCTTCCACTTCGTAGAGTAAGTGGATCTGGTGGAAGGCTTTCTGGCAGTCATCAGTACATCAGCCACCTTTTGGGAAATCCCAAACCGGGCAATGGCTTTGTTTTCAGGAGTCATGCATGATGATATCCCATGATAACAGTGATCAAGTGATCACAAAAACAGCGAGGCTGAAAAGTGTGAAAGAAAATAGCATGGACACAAAGAGCGATTGGCACAACATGGCGATTGTGGAAACAGAGACCTACACCCCCGAGTTTTTTCTCCTTTGGAGTTGATTATTTCAGTATCGGGTGTGGGGAGCAAAGCCCCCACAGAAAGTCACTGTTACATTGTTGTCACCGTGTCAGTGATTGCCACATTGTACCCCTCACCCTATGTGGCCATGCTCTTTTGCCTTCGCTGATTTCGGCCTCTCTGTTTTTCACTTACCCATATCACATAGAACTATGCATGATGATTAAGAGATTTGAGATCTGGCTGGACCAGGGTTCCCTGTTCCTGTGACAGTAGGCCCTTGCACAGGGGCAGATGCACTGGTGGTTCCACTGCCAGCTGCTGCAGTAAGGGAAAGCAGATCTGTTGAGGCCATAGGGGAGTAATGAGGATTAGATGCCCCCTCAGTCTGGAGCTTGAGTAGCATTCCCTGAATTAGAGGGAAGGGAGGAAAGGCATACAGAAACCTCCATTTCCAACAGAGGGACAACGTGGCTTGCCAGAAGACTCCAGGCCCTGGATTGAGCGAGCAGAAAACTGGTAGTTTGCATTGTGTCAGGAACACAAAAAGCTCCAACTCTGGATGACCCCATCTGTCAAACAGGTCTTCTGCCACTGAGGTCAGCAATTCCCACTCATGCATTTTGGACTGGGACCTGCTTAGTTTGACTGCCAGGACATTTTGGGCACCTGGAACATGTACTGGTGACAGTTCTGGACTGTGTTCCACAGCCCAATACCAGACTCTCATCGCCTCCCTGCACAAAGGATAAGAGAGAGTTCCCCCTTGCTTGCTGATGTAATGCATCATGCTGATGTTGTCCATCTGTACTAACAGAGGACCTGGGGACAGATGAGCCTGGAAGGCTTGTAGCCCATACAGAACAGCTCACATTTCTAAAACATTTATGTGCAAGGTACTCTCCACTGTGATCCATGTACACTGCATTTGATTCGGCCCCTAAGTGTGCACCCAAGCCCTTCCCTGAGACATCTGTTGTTAAAATTTGGTGAGAGAAAGGAATTAGGAAGGGAACCCCCTTTAACAGGCTGTTGGGTTCCATCCACCACTTAAGCATTTTGCATACATGAGAAGATGCTAGAACCGTTTGTTCTGGATTATCTGTGAGCTGGTCCCACTGAACTCCTAAGGTCCAGTGAGGGATCCTCATGTACAGTCTGCCTAAAGGTACTGTGACAATGGTTGCTGCCATAAGGCCCAGGAGCTGAAGGGATGTCCTGGCCGAGACATACCACCTGTCATGTACCGGGTGGGCCTGGGGCAATCAGACGTTCAGCCCTATCCAGAGACAGGAAGGCTGAGCCCTGTCCTGCATTCAAGACTGCTCCTACGTACTGCAGGTGTTGACAGGTGTCAAGACAGACTTGGGTATGTTGAAAGTAACCCCCAGAGCATCAAACATTTGTCTTGTTCGAGCTAAGGTGTACATGAGCTGATCCTTGGGAGTGGGCTTTCAATAGCCAGTCATCCAGGTAGGGAATGACACAGAGGCCTTCCCTGCGAAGGGCTACTGCCACCACTGCCAAGCATTTGGTAAAGACCTGTGGTGCAGAGGACAAGCCAAAGGGCAGTATTCTGAACTGGTAGTGTTCCCCCGGGAACAGGAACATCAAATACTTTCTTCGAGGTTTGCGAATTTTGATATGAAGGTAAGCATTCTTCATGTCTAGGGAATGGATCCAATGCCTTGCTTGTTGCAGTGGAAGCAGGCCTTGCAGGGTGACCATTCTGAACTTTTTGTACTCTATGAAAAAGTTCAGGTCCCTGAGATCCAGAATAGGCCGCAGATCTCCTATCCATTTTGGGACTAGGAAGTAGCAGGAGTAGAATCCTTTGTTTCTTTGTTCGAATGGCACAGGCTCTATAGCCTTCTTCTGAAGCAAAGTTTGAACGTCCTCCAAAAGCAGAGGAATGTGGTCTGGAGGACAATGTGTTGGCACCACTGGATGATCTGATAATCTGAAGGTGTGTACAGAAATTCCAGAACATGACCTTGAGCTATGATTTCCAGGACCCAGACATCTGAAGTCACCTCCTTCCACTAAGTCAAGTGAAGTGAGAGTCAACCCTCTACAACCACCCCGGGAGGCAGAGGTGGTTTGTGGGGTGTACAAGGAATCAGGCAGTGCCAATTGTGGTGGCTCCTGCTGCACCACTACCTCTAAGGGCTTTTGAATATTCACCTGGAATGGTGCCTGGGGTGGGCAAGAATCTGGCTCCCTTGCCCTTACCTTGTTGTCTGGTGGCTGGAAGGAGTCTAACACCAGCTGGATGCAAAGATACCCTTTGCCTACCCCTTGGTTTTGTACAGTAGAGGGAATGCACTGACTTCAAGGACCTGCCTAAGGCCTGAAGACTAGAAAGAATGTCCTGTACATCAGAACCAAATAGTTTATGCTATATATAAACAAGCATTTGTCAATGCCGAATGTTTGCTTGCTGGCATTGGCATTGGTAGTGTAGGAGTTAGAGAGCTGCATAATAGGAATGGCAGTGAAGTATTGAACTGAAGCCAACCCCACCACCACCCTGCAGAGACTGACAGGCATTGGGGTGTGCCTTTGGGTCGTCAGGCATAACGGCCACACTATTTCACCACACCCTACCCTGCAGACACCGACAAGTGTCACGGTGTGCCTTGGGGTCTTTGGCCCTTATGCTCACCCAATTCCATTAGGAAATATGGTGAGATGGGTGCTGTATAGGAGAATGGGGTGAACTTTGGGGCCGAAGAGTCCTAGGCACACCTCGATGCCTCTCACTGGCTGCAGGGTGTGGAATGGTATGAGCATTACAGGTGAGAATCCCAAGTCACACCCCTGATGATTGTCAGTCTCTACAGGGTGGGGCCATTATGGTCAGAAACCCTAACATCTCAGGCGTTCGTTGCATTTTCACCCAAATTTTTAACATGGGTGTTTTTCTGACCCCCACCTTATGAACAGTGGCAATATCAGTTTGTTAGCCGAAAGCTGATTTTGCACAGCGACTATGCCATTTGGCACCACAGGTGCGAAAACACATTTCGAACAGGATGTGAAAAATGACAGCTGTACTGTTCATGGGGAGGTGTGAAAAATGGCAATATTGAAAATCTGCAGTGAAAATATGAAAAAAACTGGTGAAGTCACGAGCGTGTGTAGAAACTGTGCAACGTACACCCATAATGCAATTAGTTTGGGGATTTTTTATAGCAGATTGTCAACACAGGCATTTTGGAACCTCTGCTCATGAACAATGTCACTGTGATTTTCTTAATCTGTCCGGAACAGTGATTTCCCACAGCGATCATGCATTTCTGCGCTGGAAGTGCGAAACACATTTCGCTATGTGAAAAATGACAGCTGTACTGTTCATAAGGAAGTGTGGAAAAATGCCAGTGGTGAAAATCTGGACTGAAAATATTAGAAATCCATGAACTTACAAGGGTGCGTGGAAACTGCGCAATGGTTGCTCGTAACACAGTCATTTTATGGACTTTTTTCACCAGATTTTTAACATAGCCATTGTAACACTTCTGCTCATGAACAGTGTCACTTAATTTTCTTAATCTGTCCCGAACATTGATTTCGCACACCGACTGCGCCATTGTGCACTACATGCGCGGAAACACATTTTGGGTGAGATGTGAAAAATGACAGCTGTACTGCTCATAAGGAGGTGTGGTAAAATGACAATGTTGAAAATCTGGAGTGATAACAGTGATAATTTGCGAACTTACAATCGTGTGTAGGAACAGCACAATGCATACTCGTAAAACAGTCAGTTTTGGGAATTTTTTCACCAAATTTTAAACATAGGGTTTTTGGGGGTCTACCTCATGAACTGTGACACTGTTATTTCATAAATCGGTCCCAAAAGGTGGTTCCGCGCAGTGACTGCGAAATCACCTTTCGGGGCTGATTAACAAAATGACAGTGACAGAATTCATGAGGTGGGGTCCCAAAAGCCCCTTGTTGAAAATTTGGGAAACAATTCAAAAATGTCTGAGATATGCATCAAAGTTGAAAAAACCTTATTTATTATATTATACAGCTTACCGGCATTTCCTCAGTTCGCGGTCAGCTTTCAAGAGTGCAGATGTGTTCCCGGTCCACCAAGATCATCGCCTGGACTCTGGAGGTAAGTATGGGGTGAGGGGGTGGGGAGGCAGGGTACGCAGAGGGTGGACGCAGGTGGGGGGAGTAAGGGCTCTGGACAGTCAGCGAGGGAAGGTTTTTTCTATTTTTTTATTAGACGACGCGGGACTTGTGCCACACTGGGCTGGGCTCCCAGCGTGGCAGCTGGAAGGCTGTTTGAGGGGCGCAGTGGAGCCGACGGGGGATTGGGCACCCCTGTCGGCCATACGTGCTGTTGCCACGCTAGGGTGGACTCCCAGTGTGGCACCCAGTTGTCTGTTGGGGGGGTTGAGACATTGGAGCCGACAGGGGATTGGGCACCCCCGTTAGCCATATGGACTGTTGCCATGCTGGGGTGGGCTCCCAATGTGGCACCTGGAACTCTGTTGGGGGGGAGCGCAGCAGAGCCGACAGGGGATTGGGCACCCCTGTCGGCCATACAGTGTGTGCATGAGGGGATGCATTAGCACGCAATATGCGTGTGTGTGTGTGGGGAGCGCATGTGCACGCAGTAGCTACTTGCTGCTCACTGAAGTGTAGCTCTGCCTTTGAACTGTACGGCACTGCATTTTCAGTTGCTGTCATAGACTGCTGCAGCATTCATTGGCAACTGTGGCCGCGCCTACAAACACATTGACTGCATTGGAAGACGGGTGCCACACCTACAAAAACTTAGATGATGGCACTATGTTTCTTGCACATGTGTGCAAGCAAACATAAAAAATTAAGCAGCAGCAATTGCAGAAGCGTTTCCATCAGTGATCTGATGGGTATGGTCGACAGTGGGAAAAGAACTGAGAGAGGAAGGGATGCCCACGTTTATGTAGCAGTTAATGTCTGACATTGTCATGTGCGGCCCCCTGGTGGACTGCTCGCAAAAGTTTCTGTGTGGTCCTAGCACCTGGCAGCTTATAGTTCCATAGGTGTGGCCTGATAAAAGAGATATCCTCAAAGATCTATAATTTCTAGAGTCCGTAAAATAAGTCTTCTTAAAAAATAAAAGGAAAAAGCACCATGAAGTGGAGGTAACTTAGGTTGGGTGGGTTAGGGCACAGAGCAGTAGACAATGAGACTCCGCGCTGACTGAAGCCTTGCTCTTATGCAATGCTATGGAGCCCTTTGTGATCTACAGCACTGCATTACAGTGGTTCTGCTGTCGACATCCCACTAAGTTGCCACCCTGCCGAATGAACACATTGGGCAATATGCCTTTTCCAGAATGGGTTATGCACACCCCCCACCCCCACCCCCACCATTAGCAAAAAGTTTAGTTTTACAAGCAGCCTTATAAATGGAGTTAGAGAGGGTTCACATAACAACAGTTACAGTAGTCTAACATCAGTAGTAGGAAATTTCTAGAATTAATTGTCCAGAACAAGATTCAGTAGTAAAACAGATATATAAAGAAATTCAAAAAAGTGTCAGCATGGGTTTACACAAGGGAGCTTTTGTTAAAGAAATTTAGTTAATAGAACTTTGGGGGGTTGCAGATATGATATACTGTACTTGAATTTCAGTGAGGCATTTGATAGGTAACACAGAAAAGCAGTGCACAAAATCACTATACATTATGTAGGTACTGTAGGAGTACACTACGGTTAGATGGGTAAGAAAATGGCTAGTTGAAGGTCAGTGTGAACAGCAAAAAATTCTAGTTTTAGAGGTATCATAATGACAAGTAGAGTTCCAAAGAGGTGTGTGCTGGGACTGCTACTGTTAAATATTTTTTAAAGTGACCTGAAAAAAGAGTACGAGGTGCTACAGTATGTCTCAGAATTTGCAAATGAATCCAAAACAGCAGAATACTGTAATACTGAGATAATGATTTGTGAAACCTAGGACCTGGAGAAGCTATGGAAATGCACAGAAATTGCCAGCCTGGTGGTGCAGAGGGTTGAGGCATTATGCCTTACCTCACACTGCACTGGTGACCCGGGTTCGGGAATGACCTCAGGTCGTCAGGGTACTGGCATGTGGGGGGTAGAGAGAGGAGCAAGACTGAGCAGTCCACGGCAGCCCTCCTCTCCTGGTGAGGTTGTGCCCCCCCCCCGTTCCACTGCCATCGGGTGGAGGTCCAGTGGCCACATAGGCGGGAGGGGGCGGCAAGTCAGGAGGTCTCGGGACACGACATGCATGTGCCTCCATATGCTCATGCCCGAGAATGGGAGCAAGGGCATAAATGGGGACAAAAACCAAGGGGAAAAAAAAAGAAATGCACAGGAAATAGGCAGATGCAGTCTGAAGTGTAAATGTAAAGAAATGCACTTAGGGACAAGAAGCAAGCAGAGAGCTGACAGCATGCATGCAATGACACATATACCACTGTTCAGGAAAGAAATCTTGAAGTTAGAACAGACAAGCCCCTCAACACTAAACAATATCTGGTAGCTGTTAAAAATAAACTAGGACAGTTGAGATGCATGAAAAAGTGAATGGGTCTTCCTATCACTATACAGAAAAAAAATGCACTTTGGTTTTGTAAAGCACATTTTATACACACTGTATTCCAAAGCACGTTGAATGGCCAGGAAGAAGCACATCAGCCATTAGGCAAGCACAGATGCAACAGGTTACATGGGATAGAGGACAGTTTAGGAAAGCTTAGGAAGAAAAAAACTCAATTTTGCCTAGGCAGACATTCTGTATCACGGCTAAACAATGAAAGTCTAAGATTACTAAAAATGCTCTAGGTAGTATTAAATTGAACTTTGAGAGATAGGAAGTTGTACACAGAAGGGTAAAGCAATTTGCTCAGGGTTACACAATGAGTAACTGGCAATGTGGTGGGACTGAAACCTGTGTCAGTGGGTTCACAGCTCAGCGCCTCTAGGCTACACTGCCTTGGTCAGACCCAACCTTGAAGACTGTTTGTAATACTGGAACCCACACACATACAAACAAATCTGTTACTGAACTGGAAAGCATACAGCGAACAGCTGCAAAGAATGGCTGGAAAATAAAATAAATAAGAGGATAATCTCGAAGACCTGGAACTGAGGGAAAATGAGATTAAAGTATTCAAAATGGTGAGGCTCAAAGAAAAAGAGGATCAGTCAGGGCAGTTTGTACTGGCACAAGATAACAGAACAAGGGTAGAGGAGGATAAGCAGAGAAGAGGAATATTCAAAAGGGATTTAGGGAAACATTATTTAACTGAGAGAGTAGCTAATTCCTGGAATGTTTACCATGGGAGGTTGTAAGAAGCATGTAACTTAGGTATGTTCAAGGGAAAACTGAAGAAGTACTGTAAGAAAGAAGTGGGAATAGGTGGAATAAACTTCCTGACAAGGTAAAGGAGGCAAAGACAACGTGATTAAAAAGAAAGTGGATACATACAAAAGAACGTACAAGTCCAGAAAGGGGTGGGTGTGATTGAGAGGGAACGACGAGACCAGAAGTTCTAAAAACTGGAAATCTAGGAACATACTGGAGTGACTATTTAAGGTTTTGTTTGTTTTGTATTAGTCACTTTTCTACGTTCCTGTACTTAGAAGAAAAATGAATTCCTGGTTGTAACTGTTGGTACATCAGGAAAATGAACTAGATGTATCAATGGTCTTTCCAAGTCTTAATGGTTTGTTTTTTTTCCATAGGTAATTTGTATGTTTTTTTCATTTTTTCTCCTCAGTTCCCGAGCCATGGCATCTGATGCACACATGCGGAGGCACACGCACATCATGCCCTATGGGATGCCCCACCCTACTAGTCGCTCCACTGCTGCCTACGCCTGCTACCAGACCTCCATCCGGCGATGGCAGGATTACGGGTGGGCAACCCACCCACTGGGAGAGAAGAGCCAATGCTCAATCCTGCTCCCTCCCCCTACCCTGTGCTAGATCCCTAACGACCCGAGGTTGTTCCCGAACCTGGGTCGCCAGAATAGCGCGATGTAAGGCTACCAGTGTCTCAGCCCCACCAGGCCAGCAAAGCCTTAATGTTTTAATGTTATTTTACACACACACACACACACACACACACACACACACACACACACACACATTTGTTGAAAAGTTTTTGGTGCCCTATGTGGAACAAGAAGAAGAATACAGGATGTCCTCTGCTCTAACACCAGAAGATCACTTTGTCTTGGGGATGCCCCTGCCAACCAATCAACACTTGAACACAAAAAAAAATGATGGGGCTCCCTCCATTGAAATTTCATTCTTCACCTTTCTTGTTATTGTTACAGGCCACACTTGCAGACAGCTACGGCCCTGTTCCATGCTAAAATGCCACTTTTGCTAAGGCCACATTCCATATCCAAAGTGCCACTTTGTCTGTCCCTAGCTCAGTGTTCTCTTTATAACTTACTTTGTTCTTCCACTGCAGTAGATGCATCAAAAATCCTCAAAACCATTTTCCTTAAAAACGTATGTGCCTTACGGGACTGGATAGCATATCTTTAAACTGAGTACATTTTTCTGCATGGCATGCAGACCACTATTGCTGTTTAAGCAAAGATGCAGTGATCCGGCCAGCTTCCTCATCTAAGGGCTAAGGGAGGTGGCTAGATCATTTTAAGTTTTGCTTAACCAGCAGTGAGTGATGATCTGTAAGCCATGCAGAAAATCTAGAAATTTAAAGATTGGGGCTAGACTTTCAAAATCCCAGAAAGTGGTGCAGCTGTGGGAAATAAATGGAGCAAGTAGGTCTTTACTTGCAGAGACATAGTCTTTTCCGCATATACCAGATTTACAAAGGAGCCATTGTATGACTGGCTCTATGATTTCCATGAGCTTGAAACCATTTTTTTGGTACAACTGCCAAAATAGTATGCCTGGTTGGGCCAGGCATAACATCCTCCGCAGCATCCGGAGCACAGGCTAAAAATGGGAACGTCCAGAGGTGCAGAGATTTGTTTCTGCACTGGTGGCTGCAGAGTGGGACTTAGTCAAAGGACAGCTGAAAGGTTGGCCCCTGGTATCCAGTCCCATAAGGCAGATACTGTACATTTTTAAGGAAACTGGTTTTGAGGACTTCGGGACACACATGTACATGTGCTCCAGTGAGAGAATGTGAACTGAGTTATAAAGAGAACATCATGACAGAGGCAGACAAAGTGGTGCTTTGCCCATGAAAGGTCACCTTGCCTATCTGCAAGTGTGGTGTGCAACAAAAAAGAGAAAGGTGAAGAATAACATTTTAGGGGGGTGAAACCCATAATTTTTGTGTTTCTTGCATGCATGTGCAAGAAACAAATTGCTTTTGGCAGTTAGGGAGAATATCTAAATGTATCAGGAAATTCGGGCCACGTCACCATGTGATCAGCTGTTTTGATGCATTACAAGCTACCAAAACAGTTGATTGGGTGGTGTCCCCATGGCGACAGCTTCTCCATCGGCCTCTCACAGTCCACAGGAAGCCGATGAATAGCCACCGCCCACCGTTCAGTGTGCCTTCCTGGTGAAACATTTCAATAAATAAATAGAAAGCCGACCGGGGGTGCCCAGTCCCCCTGTTGGCATACACCCTACCCAGTTTACCGACAGGGTAGCCCAATCCCTGTCAGCTTGAAGCCCCCATTTGTTGTGTGCGAGGGGGTGCCCAATCCCCCTTGGCTAATGCACACTCCCCAAATCACAAGCACGCTGTAGTGGCCAACGGGTGCCCAATCCCTGTCAGCTCCAGCACCCCCAAAAAGCACCCAGGTGTGCTGGCACGCTGGAGCCCACCCAGTGTGCAAAAGCATCCCACATCATCTATTTATTTGTAAAACCTGTAAAACAGAAAATGGTCCCTCACGGTCTTCGTGCCCCCACCCACATCCACCCACTGCGCACCACCTCTCCACACCCCTCACCCCATACTTACCTCCAGAGCCCAGCGCGATGATCTTCGGTGGACCGGGAACACGTCTGCACTCTTCAAAGCTGACCACGAACTGAAGATATGGCAGTAAGCTGTATAATGGCATCATTATTTTTTTTTAACTTTGGTGCATATCTCGGCCATTTTGGGGAACTTTTTCACCGAATTTTCAACATGGGATTCTTAGGACCCCACCTCATGAACTCAGTCACTGTCATTTTGTTATTCCGTCCCGAAAGGTGATTTTGCGGTCTCTGCGGAACCACCTTTTGGGACCGATTATCGAATGACAGTCTCTGTTCATGAGGTAATTAAAACCTATGCTGAAAATTTGGTGAAAAATTTCAAACACGACTGTTTTACGAGCATGCATTGCACAGTTCCTATGCATGCTCGTAACTTAGAGCATTTTTAATATTTTCACTCCAGAGTTTCAACATTGCCATTTTACCACATCTTTTTATGAACAGTACAGCTGTCATTTTTCACATCTCACCTGAAATGTGTTTTTGCACATGTAGCACACAATGGCGCGGTCGGTGTACGAAATCAATGTTCAGGACAGATTAAGAGTATCACAGTGACACTGTTCATAAGGTAGGGCCCCAAAACCCCTACATGGAAAATTTGTTGAAAAAATTCCCCAAAATGACTGTTTTACGAGTGTGCATTGCGCAGTTCCTATGCACGATCATAACTTCGAGCATTTTTAATATTTTCACTCCAGATTTTCAGCATTGCCATTTTACCACACCTCCTTATGAACAGTACAACTGTCATTTTTCACATCTCACCCAAAATGTGTTTTCGCACATGTAGCGCACAGTGGCATGGTCGGTGTGCGAAATCAATGTTTGATACAGAGTAAGAAAATCACAGTGACACTGTTCATGAGCAGAGATCTTAAACTGGCTATGTTGAAAATTTGGTGACACAAGTCCATAAAATGACTGTGTTATGGGCGTGCATTGTGCAATTTCCACGCACCCTCATAAGTTCACAAATTCATAATCTTTTCAGTCCAGATTTTCAACACTGGCATTTTTCCACACCTCCTTATGAACAGTACAGCTGTCATTTTTCACACCCTGGCTGAAATGTGTTTTCGCACTTCTGGCGCAGAATAGCATGGTCGCTGTGGGAAATCAGTGTTCAGGATAGATTAAGAAAATCACTGTGACACTGTTCATGAACGGAGATCCCAAAATGCCTATGTTGAAAATCAGCTGTAAAAAATCCCAAAACTAATTACATTACGGGTGTGTGTTGCCCCATTTCTATGCACACTCGTGACTTCACCAGTTTTTTTATATTTTTACTCCAGATTTTCAATATTGCCATTTTTAACACCTCCTCATGAACAGTACAGCTGTCATTTTTCACATCCTGTTCAAAATGTGTTTTGCACCTGTGGCGCCAAATGGCGCAGTCGCTGTGCAAAATCACCTTTTGGCTGACAAACTGATAGTGTCACTGCTCATGTGGTGGGATCATAAAAAGCCCATGTTGAAAACTTAGAGTAAAAATACGAAGAAACGCCCGGTGTTAGGGTTTTTAACCATAATGCCCTACCCTGTAGGGACTGACAGGCGTCAGGGGCATGACTTGGAATTGTCAACAGTAATGCTCATGCCATTCCACCCCCACCCTGCAGCCAGTGGCAAGCATCGAGGTGCACCTTGGACCCTTTGGCCCCAGAGTTCACCCCATTCTCCTATACTGCACCGATTTCAGTGTATTTCCTTATGGAATGAGGTGAATGTAAAGCCTGAACACTTCAAAGCACACCTTGACACTTTTAAGTGTCTGCAGGGCAGGGTGAGGCGAAATGTGACCGTTATGGGCGACGACCCAAAGGCACACCCCAATGCCTGTTCATCTCTGCAGGGTGGGGGTGGAGTTGGCGTCACTTCAATACTTCACTGCCATTCCTATACTACATCTGTCTAACTCCTGCATTTCCACTGTTAATGACAGCAAGCAACACTTGGTATTGACAAATGCTTGTTTGTACTGAAGTGCTCCAAATGGTAAATATAGTATTGCTCGCTTTCCATATTTTTCTCTAAAGAGCAGCACAGAAGAAAAATGTACTCACTGTAGTAATGTTGCTTCTTCTCAGGGATCCCTCATGATGGTTTCACTCTGTGCATCAATCTCCATAGAGACAGATGCCCCAGAGACGGACCCTATTCTAAGAACAGAACTTAGAAATTAAAATAGGTGTGTGAAAAACTCTGCAACCACCTTCCACCTTGGCAGCTGTCAGATTTGTTTCTCTAGCCAGAGTGGTATGGCAGCTATTGAATCTAGCTAAAAGGCCACAAAAAATTATGTAAATTTCAAATAAAAAAAAATTAAAGCAAACATGTAAATCTAAAACTGTAAATATAAAGAGAAAATACACTTACAACTGTACGGAAAACTGCAGTTGCAATCTTCATGCAATCTAAGTAAAATTAATTGATTACTGTGAGAATCTAAGTAAAATTAATTGATTACTGTGAGAATCTATTTTCAGGTTCTGGAAGTGGAAGGAGGATGGAAGGGTGATACCATAGTGAGGATGGTTCCACCCTTGGAGCACCACAGCTAGCGCCCATCATTAGGGTGCCAAACCTGCAAGTGGTCAATTGGGTTTCATTCGGGGCACTGTGCCCCCCACACTCCCCCTTACTTAGGATTCTAACTCTGGGGGGGGCAGAACTCCGGGAGGAGGCGACGACTTTTGGGTTTGGCACTCCAATGACGGGGCACACAACAGCCAGTGCTCCAAGGGTGTGCAGTAGTGAGGGATCTTTGAAAAGAAACAACATTAATACAGTAAGTAATATTTTTCTTCTAACCCCAGGAGTCTGTCTTATGTTTTTACTCTGTGCAGACAATACAACAGTACCTTGGGAGGCTGGATCCAGAACATACTTTGGAAAAAGGTTCTGCAACACAGCAGTTCCAAAGCTGGCATCCCTTCTGGAGTGTATGTCCAGACAACAGTGCTTTGTGAATGTGTCTACTGTTTTCCAGGTAGATACTTTGCAAATGTCTAACAAGGGAATGCCCCTTGAGGATGCACAGAGGCAGAGGTGCCCCTTATAGAGTGTAATCTTAAGTCTCTGGCTGGTGTTTTCCCCACTTTTTCATGGCAGAACTCAGTGCAAGAGACTATACAGTGAAAGACAGACCTCTTGGAAGCTGGTTTACCTTTGCCATCTTCACCAAAGTTGTTGTATCTGACATCTTTTGTCTGGTCCATATAGATGCTCAGAATTCATTTCAGGTCACGGCTGTACAATTTTTGCTCACCTGGACTGAAATGTTCTGGGTAAATTACAGGAGATGTTATTGACTGGTTCAGGTGAAATTCAGATACCACCTTAGGTAGGAATTTCCTATTGGTTCTAAGGACTACCTTATCCCTGTGGAAGATTATGTAATTTTGCTCCATGCAGAGGGCTTGTAGCTCACTGGCCCTCCTAGCAGAGGTCATGGCAATTAGGAATATGGTTTTCCATGTGACATGCTTTAGGTCAGCAGTGTCCATGGGCTTGAATAGAGCCTCCATGAGCTGGGCAAGGAGGACACTAAGATCTCACAGTGGGACTGGGTCCCTTACCCATGGGTATAAGTGACTGCGACCTTTAAAAAACCTGAAAATAGGTTGAGAGGCCAGTGACTTTCCCTTGCCTGCTGAAATGCAGATTGACACTGCTGCTAAGTGCACCTTCAGTGTTGATGGCCTTAGGCCTAATGACTGCAGGTGTACCAAGCATTCCAAGACTGTAGGCAACCTTACCTCTACTGGGATGATTATTTTGGGGGTACAGCAGTAAGAAAATAGCTTCCATTTAGAGGACTATGTTTTCCAGGTTGCTGGTGTCCTAGAAACTCGAAGCACGTTCAGAACTTCCTCGGAGAGATTTAAACCAGAATATTCTAGCTCCTCAAGAACCATGCACTCGGGCGTAGTGCTCTGAAGTTTGGGAATACTATCCTGCCCTGAGACGGGGTCAGTAGACTGTGACTCAGTGGCAAGCTGACTGGAGGGTTGCCAGACAGGGTCAGCAGAACAGAATACCAGGTCTGCATGACTCAGTCTGCAGTTATTAGAATCGTTGTTGCAATACCCTCCTGAGTTTCAAAGGGACTTTCTGGATGAGTGGAAATGGTGGAAAGGCATACAGGAACCTCCCTGTCTAGTCCAAGACCAGGGCATCCTCTGGCACTAACCCTCTCAGTGGAGTAACCAACCTTTTAAAAAGTGTATGCACGAGTGTACGACTCCACCCAATGGGCCAGGGATCTGGGGTCCGCCTAGGCCCCCAGAAAATGTTGGAATTTCTGATGCTTTATGGTGCATTTTGGGGCCAATTGTGGGAGTGTACAGTACCCTTCTACCACAGTCTTTTTTACATACCAGTCCCATTGTTCTGGCCCCTGGTGGCTGCATAGTTTCATCTTGGTACTTACTGTTGATGCCATCCTTGCAGTGCAAGCATACAGTTAGGTACTAAGCACTTATGAAAATGATGAGTGCTTAGTAACTAAGCACTGAAGGCCATTTAAACTGTTTAAGAAATATATAATAGTACTGGAATAAGCCAGGGGCCGGAAATTTTCGCATTTTTGTTGCATTCTGGTGCAGTTTGGGGTCAAGTGTGGGAGTTTTACAGTGCCCTGCTACCACAGCCTGACATACCACTACAGATACAAATGTATACAATTTAAAACATTTTATAACCAGGGTCAGCATTTTGAGGAATTCAGAGTCATATTGGATTATTTCCCACTCAGTTAATGTTAAATGTGCCAATAGTATTACCATCACCAAAGCAACAGAAAACTGTGAGAAAGAGCATTACATTTCAGCAAAAGTACAAGGGCAGTATGTGACATGCTCCAACCAATACGAGCGCAAGTAGGAGGCACTGTAGCAACTGACCCAAAAACGCACAGTATCAAACTGCCTAACAGTCTTAGCCACGCTGTGCCTATATGGCTTAAATGCATCACGGCAGGCTAGATTCTGCCGCTTATTTTATCATCTGATGCCTCACTAGTTAAATTAATATCAGTGGAGATTAATACCAACAACATTACCATTGCCTTCAGGTCCAGAACATACACTAATAGAGTCAGAACACTGAACATTACACTGATAGCACTACAGCCATATACTGAAAGGAAATATGGATTCATGCACTAAAAATAACATCAAACTCAACAACGCAACAGCTAATGTGTGGCCTCATTGGCCCGCCCTCTCTCTTCACAAGGCAGTCTGGATTGTTGAGGGAGACAAAGATGAACCCTATTCTAGATAGCAAATATTATTGAGGATGTGTGATACAGGCACTGCAGTAAAATATTATGGGGATCACTGGAGCGGGGATGGGGAAATTGTTTAAACAGGAAAAGCCCACTAAGCCAAGCTTGTTTCCAGGGGCGAGCACAAGCGAGTTAAGTGACTTGCTCAGGATCACACAGCATGCAAGTGGGGGCTGATGGGATTCAAACCCAGGTCTCCAGGTTTACGGCTCAGTGCTCTTAACCACTACGCTATACTGCTTCCTATTAGTCATTTGAATGCTTAATTAGTACCCTCCTGTCCTCCCACCACAGTGAAAAACTTTGCAGTAATGCAAACTGGTGATATTAGTGGCTCATCTGATATTTACTAGTGGCACATCATTATTCCCTAACGCTAGTTTGCTACTAGTGTTCACAGCTTTGGGAAAAGACCAGGTCCTACCACAACTGTATCTGCCAATTGCCACAGGCACGCAACCCATAGAAGTTAACAGTAAGGTTGGTTTAAACAAAAAATGAAGGAGTGCTGCCACAGTTCCCTTCCTAGCCACTGCTTCTGCTGCCTGCCTCAATAGTTGTTGTGCTGGGCCGGCTCTGCCTCGTATGTAATCGGTACACTACACAGACAGATCTATTAGCTACCCCAGCTTAGCCTATAACTTGCCAAGTGCCAATGCCAATGAAACTTCATGGGAAATGACTGAGGGACGTTGACCTTTCTAAACACAGAAAATTAGGGGAAGTCAGGGGTACAGACTGGCATCAAGATGGAGATAGATGGCTAGAACAGTGCAGAAACAAGTATATTTCCCTGTAGCACTAGCAGCAGTAGAAAGTTTATTTTAGATTTAGCATTTTAGGACAAGGAGCACTGTCGATTGTCCCAACTCCCAGTCCCAATACTAATACCTGTACTCAGTTTCAGGCTTCAGATGGTCAGAATTATATTTTAGACTTATGTCATCTGATTTTTATACATATCTGTCTGGTGGTTGGGGAAGGGGGGCTCAGGGTGCCAAAGGCTGCTTCCTGAGATCAGAGACTAGCCGGACTCGCACAGCCCTTGAGGGATGTCCCTGCTCTCCATGATGAGAACAGCTTCTAGTTACTGAACTGAACTTTTCTCTCAGTCTTTCTTTAGCCCTGGTCCTGCTACAGTCTCTGGAGTCAACATCAGCAGCGGTCACACATCAGATCTAAGCCAGTGTTCTACATATTAGAATGTCTCTCCTCCCTCTTTTTATCAGTAAGACATCAGGGCAGATGCTCTAGTATGTACTGTGCTACCTGGCAATTTATTGAGCTGCTGCTGCCCCCATAGTACACTGAGCACTTAAAGCAGAATTCCATACTGTTTGCTTTTTTAATGCTAGCCTATGATACTTTAAAGCATGAAGTTACCAGTAGTTACAGGCTACAGGCTAGCCAAACCAATCCTAAGCAGAGGGACAGTATGGATAGAGCCAGCACCAAGTCTTGCCCAGTTATTGCTGTGCACTGCAGTCAATACTGTCTCCATCTTCAGATGAGCTCCCCCAGCCCCCCTACTGGGTCAGTAAGGGGGCCTGGGGGAGCTCAGCTGAAAACGGAGCCAGAGGAGACACAAGCCAGCGGGCGGGAGTGGGATAGGAGGACCGGTACTGGCCTGGGGAGAGGAGGTGGCCCACCTTACCTTAGCCGTGCTGCCCATAGTAGCAGGCACTTTGGCAGCTTAAAGTTCTGGTCATTGTATGGGGCTTGCAAGAGTGTCAGCAATCACATAGCATAGACTATGTGAGCCAAGCTGGAACAAAGGAGTTTTTCTTTCTGCTCTTTATCTCCTGTTCTCAGCATGGACTGCCCCCCACCCCTTCACCAGTGCCCCCTCCGACCCTGTCACCTGCCTTCTCTGGGTCAGGGACTTACCTTTCTGCCATTCAGTGCCCCATAGTTTCCCCATTGTGGCAGAGCCCCCCCCGAGGTCGCCCAAAGAGAGTTTAGTTGCTGACAGGTGGTCCAGTGGTCACCTTCTCACATCTCAGCTGCTTCTGCAAGTTCTGCTTGCCCTTTGCTGCTCTGGATGCAGGACGAGATGAGGGTGAATGGATCAGAAAATGGAAGAATGATACAATTCCATCAGGGCTGCCGGGCCAAGTTAAGGCACCGCCAGCTTCGACTTTTGGCGTCCTCCGGCTCCTACTCTGACTCAGTTGAGTCAACCGACCATGAGTCCCAGGTCGGTGAGTGGCAACTCCCATCCGGCGATGATGATCAAGCCTGCCTGGTCTGCTCCGCTGATGAGCTGCAGTGGGCGCACAGTCATCTCGTGCACGGCAGCTGAGCTGCTCTAAAGGAAATGGCGGCATTCACTTTCAGCTTAAGTAGCTCACCGCTGGTCCTGACAGTGAACAGCAGGCAGGAAAAAAATAGAGTAAGTGGTTGGCAGAGCATAGACACGTGGACAAAAACCGTTCAATTGCCTGGTGCCAGCATGCATGTCTGAGGAGACAAGAGACAGGAGAGGAATCGGCAGATGGCCGGGCCGGACCAAGTACCCTCCCTTTATCTCCTGTTCTCAGCATGGACTGCCCCTCCTTCACCGGTGTCCCCCGCCCCACCCTGTGTAACCCTGGGGCGCACCCTTAGGGCTACTACCCCTGTCTGCCCCTCTGAGGCAGGGTAAGGGCCCAGATCCGTGGACGGGTGCCTCCACCCAGAGGTCGGGTAGCCCAAGAAGACTACCTCGGTTACAGCCCTCTGGGCTACTGCAACCCCCCTTTTGTCCCACTAGTGACTCACACTGCGTGCCAGCAATTCTCTTCACTAATACACTTACCCCACAGCCGATATAGTTCAGCTCACTCCAGAGACCCCCTGTAAAGTAAGACACAGTTATATCCCAGTCCCCCTGCAGTAACTCATCCAAAGTGTACAAACCAGCCAGGGTATAGTTATAACACAGCAATCTGATTTATTAGAAGGGTAGATAACGGGGGGATCAGGTTAATTGGCTTACACTATGACTATGTACCTATGGCTCTGTGCACAGGCCTAACCCTACAAGTTACTGTCCCTGGGTACCCAAGCCCTAATGGCTAGTCCAAACGTGGCAGCTGGTAGGGGCCCTTTCACACAGAGAAGAAAGAAAAGTTGATTTTTTACAGTCAGCAATGCAGTACTTCCATTTGAATCCACTGTTGTAATTCAGCAGGAGCTACCCTGTATTAGTACTCACAACCTCCAGACAAGATAGGGTCCTTCAATCAGCAGGCTGCTCCTGAACTTCCCAGACCTCTTCACACATTTATATGGTAATCTCTGAACAGGCAAAGTCCTTTAATGACAGCAGGACTAACTTGAGCTCCACAAGCCTCCTTGCACATTTATATGGTTATCTCAAAACAAGGCAAAGTCATTTACTAGTAGCAGGACTACTTGAGCTCCAAAAGCCTCCTCGCACATTTATATGGTCATCTCAAACAAGGCAAAGTCCTTCACTGGCAGCAGGATTAACTTGAGCTCACAAGCCTCCTCACACATTTATATGGTTATCTCAAACAAGGCAAAGTCATTCACTGGCAGCAGGATTAACTTGAGCTCACAAGCCTCCTCACACATTTATATGGTTATCTCAAACAAGGCAAAGCAGAGGGATACCTCACCAGGCAACAGCTCCTAGGCTCTCCAAGTTCCACAGTCTCCTAAACTCAGCAAACAACATCTTCTTCACTTTTCCCGTGGACCAAGCGCGGTTTAAAAAGATCCTCTAGTCCTTCAACAGGTTAAGCCTGGTGGGTAGCGTTACAGTACTCAGCCTCCTCTGACCGCCCGCCGATGGATTTAGCCCGCTGGAGCACGAGAGCAGGAGATTCAACGGCCTATTTAGGCCTTCACGAGCTTCCCGCTCGAACACTCTCCAGCGCAGTAGCACACAGATCCTCTCCCTTCCTCAGCTACTTTCACTCTGGCCCCCTACAGCTTGGGGCACGCCTCTCAATTCGGGCGCGACCCGATCCGATTGGCTGGTTGAGCCTGCCAGTCACTTTCTCCAGTGTTCAGTGGGGCAGAAAGGCGCCATAGCCCATAATACCTTTCCCAAAAACAAACAGCTCTTCTATTGGTCAGTCAACTCTGTAGGATTCCAAGGTACTGATTGGTCCAATTTCACAGTTCGGGACCAAATGGTGGAAGCGATTGAAACTCTCTGTGCTGCAAAGCAAGGCAGGTTAGAACATCTACATTATCATTATTTTCACAGCTTATTTTAAGCAACCACCTACATCCTTTATCAGAGCTCCCCCTGCACTATTAGCGATGGCAGAAGGGAGCGCTACTCAGCAGTCCGGCCGGGAGTCGAGCATGACAACACTCAAACCCCCTCCCATTTTAACTAATCCCAACTGCAACAGGCAGCCCTTACAGGGACAGTATACGGAGGCCTTAAAAAGCACTCAACGGACCCCTTCGGGCGTTTATGTCGACTACCAACCAGGCATAGGGCACATTAGAACCCCCATTTGCAAGGGGTTACACCCTCCTGCCTGGAAAAGCTTGGTCCCACGCCAAGTAATCACCCTTGAGGCAAAGTAGGTGAACATCCCAAGTAACACCATATTACATTTTACCTTACATACATAAATATTAGATCTACAATGCACTATAGTGTATATACATCATACATATAAAATCTTACACTTTTTTAACTCAGGTCATAGGGCCCTTCTCGTGACCCCGGGACTGAGGGACTCCCTCTTCTGTGAGCTACTAACTGGTCCCCCGGGGCAGGGGCGCCACACTCAAAAGGCATTACTAATAGTCTGGAGTTATCCCCCAAGGCTAACTTAGGGACACATACACCCCCTTGTGGACCACATTTAAGGGCAGGTCCACTGGCTGACCCAAAGATTCATAGCTTAACTTTATTACTGGCTGAATTTGTCGGCCGGATCGTCTAGGGGTCTCAGGGGATTCTGAACCAGGCCCTGACTCCACTCCCATGTCAGGGACATTAGCAATGGGAATCCCTTCAAGGGGATCAGGCTCGGTACCCATAATACCATCAGGGCTTGACCTTCTATCCTGAACCCACCCCACTGGGCTCATCTAGGGGTTGTCTAGTTACTAAAGGGGAACCATCAGGGCATTCAAAATATTCTTCCGGTTCTGGCCTATCACTGGCTTGTTCCCCCACCTCACTCTCTTCTTCTGAAAAATCAGATAGTTCAGCCAAACCAGACAGTTCAGCCAAGCCTAAGGACTCAGCCCCTTGAGTTTGTCTGCTACCCTATTCATTTTCTGGAGGCATTTCCTCCGGGGACAAAGTAGAGGGCCAATCAACACAGATGGGCCAGCTTCAGTTCCTGAGTTAATAAGGGATTGCCCCGGAACAGTTGACTTAGTTCATAAGAGGGATAGTATTCAACATCATCTTCGCTGTCTTCTGACACTGAGTGTTGACCATCTCCTTCTGCGGGGGTTGGACAAGGCTCCTTAGTGGACTTCTTGAAGACCCTCGGGCTTGGCCCTCTCTTAGCAACAGATCTAGTCATGGGCCTGGAGGAGGGGTAGAGGAAGGTTCAGCTTCAGTCAAGATCTGCCCAATTGGCAGCAGATGATTTTGTGTATGGTCTTCACATCTTTCAATTGTTTTCAGGCTGCACTTTATACACCGTAGGTCTGCCAGCTGTCCCACAACAATATGAGGGAGGTGATGCCATCGGTCGGCAATTTTATGTTTGCCATGCAGTCCCAGATTTCTCAACAACACTCTATCCCCTTCTCTCAACTCTGCTGTTTTCACTTTTTTGTCTTATCTCTCCTTGTTAGCCAGATTTCGTTTAGCAGCCATGGTCTGGGCCAGTTGGTAGGCATGATTTAATTGGGCCTTTAATTTCTGTACGTACTGTAGATGGTTTTCTGCTCGCACCCCATCAAGGGAAACCCCAAAACACACATCCACTGGCAATCTAGCCTCTCTTCCAAACATCAGTCGATAGGGGGAGAACCCTGTGGCATCACTTTTCATACAATTGTAGACGTGAACTAGAGTGCTAATCTGTTGACTCCATCTTGATTTATCTTTGGATTGTAAGGTGCCCAGCATGTCAAGCAATGTACGCTTGAACTTTTCAGGCTGAGGGTCTCCTGGGATGGTAGGGGTGGTGCGTGATTTGCGTACCCCCCACAAAGATAGCATCTCTTTAATCAAGTGACTCTCAAGTCCCTTCCCTGGTCGGAATGAATCTGCTTTCTGCGAGCCCGTAGTGGACGAAAAATTCTCAACAAGTATCTTAGCCACTGTAGTTGCTTTCGATCCTTGGTCGGAAAGCCTGCGCATTTCAGGTAAAATGATCAGTGACCACCAAAATGTTGCTAACACTTTTCAGATCAGGCTCTAAACTCAGGAAATCAATACAGACCAGTTCCATAGGAGCACTAGTAGTAATGTTGACCAGTGGAGCAGCTCTCTGGGGTAACGCTTTTCTTTGCAAACAACGACCACAGGTTTTGACATACTGTTCCATCTGTCCAAACTCATTTTCGGCCAATAGAATTGAGCCCGTACCAAGTCAAGTGTTCGATCTATGCCCAGGTGCTCCATCTGATTATGCAATGACCTCAGAACTAGTTCTCTGAAAGCTGATGGCAGCACCAGTTGTTGTCGGTACCCGGCCTCCTTATTCACAGTCTCTATATAGTAGTTGATTGATCAGCTTTAATTTGGGCCCTTCTTTCTGCAGCAAGGTAGTCCGTAAGTCAGTGGAATGTAGTTTGATACATCTCTTCCAGCCCGCAAAACCTCTGGGCCGTTTTATCATAGGGTCACAGGAGTGAGCCTGTTGAAGATCATCATTGTCAAGTTGTAAGGAGATGGTATCCAATGCAGAGAAATGGCAGTAGGCAGGTATACAGTTTTCCAGCGGCCCCAAACAATCTACCACACAGTCCACCATGTCAGGAGACACCTGTTCTTCTTTATCAAATTTCTGGCACAGGGCTCTTATGTCAGGTTCAGACAATCGGACCCATTTAGTCTGGGACGCCGGCCTCCGAGAGAGAGCATCAGCATCTATATGGTTTAGGCCCGCCCGGTATTCTACAGCGTAATCGTAGGTGGCCAAGGCAGAGAGCCACCTATGTCCAGTAGCATCCAATTTGGCGGAGGTTTGTACATAGGTCAGAGGATTATTATCAGTCTTTACTAATATCTTGGCACCATACAAATAGTCGTGGAACTGATCAACAATGACCCACTTCAAAGCCAAAAACTCTAATTTGTGCACTGGGTAATTCTTCTCTGACGGCGTCAGACTTCTACTGGCAAACGCTACAGGTCTCAGCCCATTCAAGTGCTCCTGATATAATACAGCCCCCATCTTTGCAGACTGGCATCAGTATGAAGAGTGTAAGGCTTGCTGGTCAGCATACAACAGGGGGCATGGTGAGCTGGATATATGATGTCATGGAAAGCTTCCTCACACTCAGCAGTCCATCAGTCCCCAACATATCGCTTTGGCTGAAAATACTTTTCTATGTCAGTGTGCACACCCTTCTTATATTTTTGTGAGTGGCGGGTACCCTGAGTGAGATTAAGGAGGGTGAATCACTCGTGAATAGTCTCTGACAAACCTGCCTATAGTATCCACAAAATCCCAAGAATTTGTTGCAGCTCTTTAAATTACTGGGTTGAGGCCAAGTGGTCAACGCTTCTACCTTGCCAGGGTCAGTCTCTATGCCCTCCGTGGACACTATATGGCCCACATATTTCACAGAAGTCTGAAAGAATTGACACTGTCGATAGACAGCTTAAGGCCGAAATCCTCCAACCTGTCCAGGACTTTGAATAATCGTTATCGTGTTCTTCCAGCGATCGGCCAAACACTATGGACATCATCTAAATAGACCAGACACTGAGTAGATTCATGTCCCCACAGCCTCGCTCCATCAAGTGCTGGAAAGTGGCGGGGCACCGAAATTCCTTGAGGCATCCGAACAACCTCATAGAAACCTAAAGGGCAAATGAAAGCAGTCTCTCCTGGTTGTCTGAGGCTATCAGGATCTGATAGTATCCGGCTCAAGATCCAACACAGAGAACCACTACTACCATTCAAACAATCCAAGGCGCTTTTACGCGTGGCATGGTATATTGATCCGGAATGGTCCGCCTATTCAAAGTGCGATAGTCTACACACATCCGAACTGCCCATTCTTTTTCCTTACTACTACAATGGGGGAGGCATAGGGGCTCCTAGACTCTTTGAATTACACCAGCAGCCAACATTTCTGCAGATGTCATCAAGACATCATCTATGCAAGCGGGAGCCAGACGCTGGATCTTCTTGAAGGGTCGCCGTGGCAATCGAATGTGATGCTCAGCCCTTGCACACATCCTATCCCACCCTTCCAGGGAAAAACCTGGTTCCTCTTGGCAAGCCTCTCACTGACCTCTTCACTTCCACTCAGTCGGCAGCGGAGAGTCACCAAAGTCAAACAGATCAGGAGCAACTCTATCACCCGTCCAAGAACTCTTTTTTCTTTGTAGTACAGCATTATCCGCAACAATGAACGCCAGCCAGGTACACCTCTTCTTATCCGAATCTCTTTATCAGACACATTGTGCACTTGAACCATTACCCTCTTAACGTAAGCATGGGCTCTAGCTGGCAGAATGCTGGGTCTGAGCCAACCCTCAGGTAATCCTCCTCCGCAGATGCATCCAGCATCAACAACTTGTTCTAACATCTGTTTTAGTCGTATCTCTCCATGCAGAATACATTGCATTTGGGGAAAGTTCAGGGCCGGATCCTTTTCCATACCACCCCACAGGGCCTTCAAGTTCCTCCAGACTACCCTTCTCCTGAGTGGCCCTGACCTTTTGAATCATAGCCGTATGCTCAAAGCTCGCCAGTTTGAAATGCTCGCTTCTCTGAGCACAACTGGGCCAATCGTCCAAAACATGTGGGCATTTGTTCCAATCAACAAGGGCACCCCATCGATAGTCCAGTGGGCGGGCAAACTAACACTAAGGTTTCACATTGCTCATCTATTCCATTTACAGTTGCAGGGAATGATAACCAGACACGGATGTACCCCAAATATGGATAGGCTTTGTCAGCTCAACCCCCATACATGTAGACCAGTTAGAGGCTGCAGGGGCACTTCAGATAAGTGTGCTTGGTACCAGTCCTGAAACATGATGGTCACCTGGGAGTCACTGTCCAATACAGCTCTAGTGGGAATTCCATTCACCTGCACCCGGGTCTCCATAGACGGCCTGACCACATCAAACCAGTTGGGGGTAGCAACATTGTTAGCCCGGCGGGCATGGACCTGAGTCACACAACTTTTCTTGGGGGCCCGAGACTGGGTCTGGCGGTATCGAGCGATCAGTCTGCTGTTAACTTTTCTTAAATTCTCCGGCCTCTGGCAGTCAGGCTGGAAATGCCCATCTTCCCCACAGTGATAACAAAACTTAGGGTCCCGGGGATCACTATTCTGAGGGGGCCCTGAGGGAGAGAGAGAAAGTCTCTAGGCTAGGGGTTCGGCCTCACATGACTCAGGGGCCCCGGGCCGAGTAGGGCACACAGTAGACTGCTTTAAGTCCCTCACCAATTCCTGAAATTCCTGATCTCAGCCTCAACTCACCCTCCACGTAGGGGTCAGAGGAAACAACCCGCATCCCCACAGTACCTGGGAAATCTGGGGACCTCGACCTCCAGGCGAGCCAGTCTCCTCAGGGTATTAGACTCAGGGGTCCCACTAGGGTTCACTGCCCCCACACAGAGTTCCCACCCCTCTTCATCAGTCTCCACTTCTCGAATTTCCCTCATCAATTGACAATATTCAGGCGGGGTGGCCCGCCGATCATGCAACTTAAGTTTCAATAGAGTTACACTAGAGATTCTGGCAGACTTTAAAATATGTTCTAACCGAACCTGATTCAGGGCTGCAGCAGTGATTCCCCCTTTTCTACAAGCCTTCTGCAGTGCCCGCTCCACTCTAGTAACAAAAGCAGACAGTTTTCATTTCTCCACTGCTTAGCAGACCTAAATTTCCATAATAAATCTTCACCAGTCTCTGCTACCCAAAACCCTTCTAAAGCAGAGAGATACTCAGAGCAGTGGCTTCCGGACAAGGGGCCGGAAGAATCTAATGGCTTTAAGGCAGAACCTCGCAAACTCTCCATCAGCCTCTTCCTTTTCTCCACCTCGAGCATTGCCACCCTGGACTAAAGGGGTACAGTCCATCCACGCCCAGGTCATCCTCCCGGAAGGCACTGGTACCATGCCAGAGAAAAGCTTTAACTCACGGTAGGAATCAAGCTGTATGGATGGGACTGCAAGGGCAAAGAAGCCAGCATGGAGCTTTTGGGCTGGCAAGGGAGGTGCCAGAGAACCCCGAGGGGTAGTATCACTGGACAGATCCAAGGCTTGTAGCAACTCCTGGGTAGTCCTCCCCTCCATAGCTAACAAGTTAAGCAGTTTGTCTTTAAAACTGTTCATTTGAGGAGACCCCCCAGGAGTGACTGACCCACTTTAGATATGAATTAGCCTCCACCCCTGGGACGCACCCTCCGGGTAAAGTACAGGAGGTACCTTCTCAGGGTCGATGGCCACACTGCATAGAAGTAACACCTGCAATGTCTGATCAAGCAAATCAGCCATACGCCCTTTCACTTCAACCTTACCCAAACACTTTACTCATTCTGCAACAGAGACAATATCAGCAGCTGAGGTACCCAATGGCACATCTAACAATAATACAATCTTCTGGTAATCTAGCTCTTCTGCTTCACCCCAACCCATCAGTTTATGTACCATGGTTTTGATGGGTCCCAGCTTAATTTTTTTCAACATATCCCCTTCCATTTTTTCCATCTTTGGGGTATCTCCTCACTGAGCCACTAGGGGACGCTAATCCCAGCGGTGCCTCCAATTTGTAACCCCTAGGGGGCGCTACCCTTAGGGCTACTACCCCTGTCTGCCCCTCTGAGGCAGGGTAAGGGGCCCAGATCCGTGGACGGGTGCCTCCACCCAGAGGTCGGGTTAGCCCAAGTAAGACTACCTCGGTTACAGCCCTCTGGCCTACTGCAACCCCTTTGTCCCACTAGTGACTCACACCGTCGCCAACAATTTCTCTTCATTAATACACTTACCCCACAGCCAATATAGTTCAGCTCACCAGAGACCCCTGTAAAGTAAGATACAGTTATATCCCAGTCCCCTGCAGTAACTCATCCAAAGTGTACAAACCAGCCAGGGTATAGTTATAACACAGCAATCTGATTTATTAGAAGGGTAGATAATGGGGGATCAGGTTAATTGCTTACACTATGACTATGTACTTCATGGCTCTGTGCACAGGCTTAACCCTACAAGTTACTGTCCTGGGTACCCAAGCCCTAATGGCTAGTCCAAACGTGGCAGCTGGTAGGGCCTTTCACACAGAGAAGAAAGAAGAATTGATTTTTACAGTCAGCAATACAGTACTTCCATTTGAATCCACTGTTGTAATTCAGCAGGAGCTACCCTGTATTAGTACTCACAACCTCCAGACAAGATAGGGTCCTTCAACGTCAGCAGGGCTGCTCCTGAACTTTCAGACCTCTTCACACATTTATATGGTAATCTCTGAACAGGCAAAGTCCTTTAATGACTGTAGGATTAACTTGAGCTCCACAAGCCTCCTTGCACATTTATATGGTTATCTCAAAAACAAGGCAAAGTCATTTACTAGTAGCAGGACTACTTGAGCTCCAAAAGTCCTCGCACATTTATATGGTTATCTCAAACAAGGCAAAGTCCTTCACTGGCAGCAGGATTAACTTGAGCTCACAAGCCTCACACATTTATATGGTTATCTCAAACAAGGCAAGTCATTCACTGGCAGCAGGATTAACTTGAGCTCACAAGCCTCCTCACACATTTATATGGTTATCTCAAACAAGGCAAAGCAGAGGGATACCTCACCAGGCAACAGCTCCTAGGCTCTCCAAGTTCCACAGTCTCCTAAACTCAGCAAACAACAGCTTCTTCACTTTTCCAGTGGACCGAGCACGGTTTAAACAAGATCCTCTAGTCCTTCAACAGGTTAAGCCTGGTGGGTAGCATTACAGTACTCAGCCTCCTCTGACCGCCCGCCGATGGATTTAGCCCACTGGAGCACGCGAGCAGGAGATTCAACGGCTGATTTAGGCCTTCACGAGCTTCCCGCGCGAACACTCTCCAGCGCAGGAGCACACAGATCCTCTCCCTTCCTCAGCCACCTTCACTCTGGCCCCCTACAGCTTGGGGTACTCCTCTCAATTCAGGCGCGACCCGATCCGATTGGCTGGTTGAGCCTGCCAGTCATTTTCTCCAGTGTTCAGTGGGGCAGAAAGGCACCACAGCCCATAATACCTTTCCCAAAAAACAAACAGCTCTTCTATTGGTCAGTCAACTCTGTGGGATTCCAAGGTACTGATTGGTCCAGTTTCACGGTTCGGGACCAAAATGGTGGAAGCAATCTAAACTCTCTGTGCTGCAAAGCAAGGCAGGTTAGAACATCTACATTATCATTATTTTCACGGCTTATTTTAAGCAACCACCTACATCCTTTATCAGAGCTCCCCCTGCACTATTAGCGATGGCAGAAGGGAGCGCTACTCAGCAGCCCGTCGGGAGTCGAGCATAACAACATTCAAACCCCCTCCCATTTTAACTAATCCCAACTGCAACAGGCAGCCCTTACAGGGACAGTATACGGAGGCCTTAAAAAGCACTCAATGGACCCCCCTTTCGGCGGCTTTATGCCGACTACCAACCAGGCATAGGGCACATTAGGAACCCCCATTTGCAAGGGGGTTACACCTGTCATCTGCCTTCTCTGGGTCTGGGACTTACCTTTCTGCCATGCAATGCCTCGTAGTTTCTCCACTGTGGCAGAGTCCCCGAGGTTGCCCAAAGAGAGTTTTGTTGCTGGCAGGTGGCCCAGTGGTCATCTTCTCACTTCTCAGCTGCTTCTGCAAGTTCTGCTTGTCCTTTGCTGCTCTGAACGCAGGATGAGATGAGGGCAAATGGATTGGAAGACGGAAGAACAATACTATTGCGCCGGGGCTGCCGGGCCAAGTCAAGTTGCCGCCAACTTCGACTTCTGGTGTCCTCCAGCTCCTCCTCTGACTCAGTTGAGTCAATCGACCATGAGTCCCTGGTCGGTAAGCGGCGACTCCCATCCAGTGACGATGATCAAGCTTGCCTGGTCTGCTCAGCTGATCAGCCACAGTGAGCGCACAGTCATCTCACACACGGTGGCTGAGTGGCTCTAAAAGAAATTGCAGCATTCACTTTCAGCTTAAGTAGCTCAGCACTGGTCCTGAGCAGCAGGTGGGAAAAAAAATAGAGCAAGTGGTTGGCAGAGCGTAGACACATGTGCACAAAAAACGTCCAATAACATGGTGTCAGCATGCATGTCCCCCGCGCCGAGTACTGGAGGACCAGGGTTTGGGACCAGCATGGGAAAAATAAATAAATAAAAAATAGATTTTTCCTGGATTTTTTTTCTGTATGCAAGGGCATACAATAAGTATGTATGCCCTCTGGTTGGTGGTCTGCAACAAAAATGTGGAAGATGACTTTTTTTCCCAAGAAGCCAACAGGTCAATCTTGAGAGTGACCATCCCTCTGAACACTGTGGACAGAACTTGTCTGTTCAAGGCCCATTTGTGATTCCCCGGACTGATTCTGCTTAAAGAATCTGACAGGACACTGTCTTTGACTAGCAAGTGCACCGCATGAATGTCTACTTCTAAGGTGTATGCCAGGTCTCTGATCCTCATAGCTTCTGTATACAGCTTTGAGGATCTTGTCTGTCCCTGCTTCTTTATGGAGTACATTATTGTGGTGTTGTCTGTTCTGATTAACAGACTGACCTTGTAGCTGTGGTGGGTGATGTCATTGCTCGAAGTACTGCCTTGAACTCCAGGAGGTTGATGTTTTCCTCTGACTCCTGTGGGCCCCATGTGCCACTCATTGTGAGGTCCTATAAGTGGGTGCCCCATCCCAGGAGTGAGGTATCTGTAGTAAGGATACTTGCTGGCGAATGCTGATGACTGCTGAAGGAAGGGAATGCTTTCTCTGAGGTTGCTTTCTTCCTTTCACCATGCTAATGATTTTACTAGTGCTTTTGTCACTGGCACTAGTTTTGAGAGTGGATCCCACCTTTGAGACCAGTTGTCTCTTAAGTGGTACTGGATACCTCTCACTGGGAATCAGGGCCATGGAACCACAGCTGTGGATGCAGTCATGTGTCCTAGTAATTGTGGAAAGTCCCTTACAGGTCTTGGCTGACCTGCTGGGAAGGACTCTGCTGTTGCTATCAAAGCTGAAACTCTTGCCATTGGGAGGAAAGCTTTCCCTGTTAGATGTTCAGCTCTGCTCCTATGAAACATAGAAAACTGACGGCAGATAATCACTAGGCCCATCCAGTCTGCCCCAATATCCTACCTATAACACTGCCCTCTGACCCTACCTGGTCAGCGGTTTGCGTCCCTCCCTCCCCCAGGGTACCCTTATGTCTATCCCATGCATGCTTGAAACCCCCACTGTGCATGCCTTCCACCACCTCGTGGTAGGCTGTTCCATGTATTCACCCTTTCTGTGAAAAACACTTCCTCACATTGCCCCTTAACATGCCCCCCCAATCTCATTCTGTGTCCCCTTGTTCTTGTACCCCTCCTATACTGAAAGAGGTCACCTACGTGTACCTTGTTCATACCTTTAAGAAGTCCAGACTTCTATGAAGTCCAGTACATGAACAGGTTCCAGTTGGGATTTTTGCAGTGATCCAAGAGACTCTTAAGGTGCATTTTACAGCCTGTAGTGAGCACCGTGTCTCCCATTCTGTTATCCCTGTGACTAGACAGTCATTCAGGTAGGGCAAAACTATCAGACCTTGTCTGTGAATACCCTTGGTGCTGAGGTGAGGCCAAAGGGAAGTGCTGTGAACTGGTATTGGCAGTTTCCTAGCTTAAACCTGAGATATTTTCTGTACGATCACCTGAATAGGATATAAATATAGGCATCTTTCAGATCCGCATCTTACAGATCCTGTGATCCCAGCCAGTGTCCTGACTGCAGAGATGGTGTCACTGTTCTCAGTGTGACCATCTTTAAGTTTTCTTTGCTTATATACTTGTTTAGATACCCGAGATCTAAAATGAGTCACCACTCCCCCTTTTTCTTGATGGTGAGGAAGTACCCTTAGAAAAAGCCCTTACCCACTAAGAGGCAGGGACCTTTTCTACAGCTTTTGCTATCAGCAATTTTTTTTTTCTGGTTCCAGCATAATTCTTTCTGTGGGCGAGTGTGTTGGAAAATTTCTGAAATGCAGAGTCAGTCCCTGACCCACTACCTCTAGAACCCATTTGTTTGAGGTAATATTTACCCATTTTTTGAGGTAGTGAGCCAATCTTTCCTCCAACAGCAATGGATCGGGTGACCTGAGCAGAATTCTCAGAGGTTTTGCTTTAGCTGAGGCTTGGGTGCTGGTGTGGCAGCAGCAGTACACTTTGTGCCCCTTCTGCCCCTGTAGTATCTCCTTTGTTGCTGATACTCACAGGGGGCATATGGGAGTATAAACTCTTGGGAAGTAGCTTCTGCGTCTGCCCCCCTTCCATAGGGCCTATAGGAACTAGAAGGCATTTCTTTCTCATTGTTATTTTTGTAAGTGGTGTTGTATTCATCCACTTTTTTTCATATAGTATATGCCTCTGTTCTGTCACCAAAAAGTGAATTTCCTTCAAAGAAGAAATCCATGGCTTTGGTTTGGGTATCCTGGGAAAGAATGGCAGTCCATAATTAGGAGAATCTTCTGAAGGACACTGTATGAGCTAGAACACTAGCTGCATGTCAGTAGTATCCACAGCAGTGTGGAAATGGTATTTAGTGGCATTGTGATAGGGTTGGGTTAGACTCTGTCCCATTTGCTATGAAGAAAGTGGTAAAGGCAAGGATCTATTTTGTCCTCTCCTATTCTGCCACTTGTCTGTCTTCTGCCTGTCTGATTGCACAAATATTCTTGGGGCAGATAGGACTTGGCCACTCTGATGGTCCCACAGTTTCCCTGTTATCTTCCCTTCTTCACTTGCTGTTTGTATTCTCTCTCTCTCTCTCTCTATCCTTGCTTCTCTCTCTCTATCCTTGCTTCTCTGTGGTTAAAAAAATATGCAGATCTTTACGTGAAACTGAGATCCCCTGATTTGCAAATGATATACTGTACTCTTCAAACGACTGCAGAAAGCAATCTGTAATACAGAGGGTTGACCTTGAGATTTTGACCTCCACAAGCTTATTTAGAGAATTGTCAACAGACCAGCTGTTGGAAAGAATGTTCTATTGTGTTGCACCTGTTAAGACCAGATGTGCTCTTCAAACTGGCTTCAGAAAAGAGACTGACAAAGTGTTGGTACATTTTGTGAGAAACAGGAGATGCACCTTACAACATCAGGATGCAGAGTTTGAACTACCAGGAAAATACATCTTATGAAAGACAGCAAAGTTCTGTTTCAGATATGGAGAGTCTGAGTTTTAAATTGAGAGAGACTCAGAAGATTTTTTGTTTGTACTGCCTTTAAGAAGAGCTATCCTGTACAATTGTATTCTACTGTTATTGATAATAATAGTAATAAAACACTAGTTCTGAATTGCATAACTCCTCATGGTCTGCCGATGCTTATTGACCTATGCCTCTATGACAGCTGGTGTCAGACAAAGTGGGATCTACACCGTGCGTACTCTACCTCAGGACTTTTGTACTGGTCCTGGTACCAAGGAAGCACTGAAGAAAGGTATGACCCTGCAACAGCAAGCCCAGGCGTGACTACCAGAAGAATGGCAGCCAAACTAGAGCAGAAAGTCCAAACTGAGACTGTACAGCTGGCACCAGTGAAGAAAGAAGAACTGGCAGGGACAGAACCCGAAAGCATCTTTGTCTTCTTCAAATGGTGAGCTATACAACACAGAGAGACTGAGAAACAGGAAGAAAAAGCGATACAATGTCTAGAGGTATGCAGAAGAGAAGGGGTGCAGCATCTAGAGGCACAGAGTAGGGAAGAGATGCAGCGAAAGCAGCGATGGCTGGATGCCTTGCAAGCTGTCAATGCTGGAGGAGCTGGTACAGGTCCAGCAGAGCAACAAAACACAAACAAAAGACACCAAACTTACAAAGTTGTGTCCCTCAGCTGATATGGAAGCATACCTGACAACTTTTGAAATGGATGATGGAGCCTGCAAATGGCCAAAACAGCAGTAGGTAATCAGGCTGGTACCTTATCTGACAGGTAAAGCACAACTTGCCTATAGCAGGATAGACACTGCACAGTCAGAAAACTATGACCTTGTGAAAAAAGAAATCCTTATAAGACATGACATCTCAGGAGAGATCTACAGGCAGAGATTCCGGTCCCTGAAGTACCACTCAACTGACAAACCTCAAGAAGTCTTCACCCGACTCAGAGAACTCCTAATTAAATGGTTCCAACCAGAAGGCAAAACCGTCCCAGAGATCATCGACATATATGCAATGGAGCAATTCAATATCAAGGATAAAACAAAGGCACCACAGGTATTTGGCAATAGTTTATTTTATCAAAATTTAAAATCCAGTCTATGGAAGCCCCCCCCCCCAAAAAAAAGACAGTGTGTTGGGTGTCAACTGAGCTGGACATGTCTTATTTGTCTTAGAATCAATCATCTTGGAGCAATTTATCAGAGTGCTTCCCCAGGACGTACAGATTTGGGTTAAAGAGCACCGGCTGGAGGCATCCGATGCGAGCTACTACTGACTGGCAGAAGACTACATCATTGCTCGACCCCATCGACAGAGAGGACCTCAGTATTCGGTGAACAAGCAGCCCCGGTAAGATCTTCTGCAGTAGCCTCAGGGCAAGTTAATAATAACAGTACTTCTGGGACTAGAGTCAATAGAAATGAAAGGGGGTATAATCCTGACATTATATGCCGACTCTGTAATGGAAAAGGCCATATAGCTAAATTTTGTCCAAAAAAGAAATCAGAACCATCCCATCTAGCTCTCGCTAACTGGGGACATTACCTCACACTGGTGCAAATGGGGAAGAAGATGGTGACAGGACTCCTGGACTCTGGAAGCAAACAGACACTTGTACATGCCAGCTTATTAAATAGCAAACCAGCACCAGGAGGTCCATCTACAGGGGTAACTTGTATACACGGGGACACACATCGCTACCCATTGCAGGACATTATGCTCCAGGTAAATGGACAGCCTCAGGTAATGACAGTAGGGGTAGTTCCCTATCTTCCGGTTTCAGTGATAATCGGCCATGACTACCCCCAGTTTAAGTCCCTTCTAACGAGTAATATCTGTGCGATCTCCACAAGGGCACAGACCAGAGGAGACAAGTCCTTGGAACTGTTGTTTCCATTTGATCACGACATATATGGCCCTGCTGGAAAGGACAAGAAATCCAGAGCCCAGAAAAAGAATGAAAAATATTCATGGATACAATTTAGTAACAAGGACGCTAATACTTATCATACAAAGTCTGTTGATATGAAATCTGTATAAACCACTGAGTCTGGAGATTTTAAGGATATACAAACGAAAGATACAACATTAATGCCTTTCTTTTTACAGGTGGGGATGACCACTGGGACAAAACAAACAGAATTTAAACTAATTAATGATTTATTGTTTAGGGTTTGTGTCAATCCCCGGACGGGGGAAAAGGTAGAACAACTGATGGTGCCTCAGCCATACTGAGAAAGGTTATTAGAACTTTCCAATGACATTCCCCAATGACATTCCCCTGGCAGGTCATTTAGGGAGGGACCGTACACTGAGTCACCTACTCCATAGGTTCTTTTAGCCTGGCATTCACAAACAAGTCACTGAATATTGCAAGAGCTGCAGTGAATGTCAAAAGGTGGCCAAAATAGGACGCAAAGATACGGTGCCCCTTCGACCAATGCCCCTGTTCACTACCCCATTCTGAAAGAATAGCAATGGATATTGCTGGTCCCCTTCCTAAAAGTTCAAAAGGGAATCACTTCATTTTGGTGGTTTGTGACTACACAACCTAATACCCTGAAGCAGTACCCCTTCGCAGTGTAACAGCCCCTAAAATTGCAGAGCAGCTTGGGAAGATCTTCAGTAGAATGGGCATCCCCAGAGAAATTCTAACTGATCGGGGTAAGAACTTTTGTTCAAATGTGCTGAAGCGCTTATAACAGATACTAGGTATTGAAGCTATGCGTACTACCCCTTACCATCCTCAAACCGATGGGCTGGTTGAGCGCTTCAACCAGACAATGAAGAAAATGTTACAAAAGTTTGTGTAAGAAGAGGGACCTAAATGGGATACATATTTGCCTTATTTAATGTTTGCATATCGGGAGGTACCCCAGGCGTCTACTGGGTTTTCCCCTTTCGAATTACTGTATGGGCGTAACCCAAGAGGTCCGCTTGATATCATTAAAGAGGAATGGGAGGAAGGGAAATCAGACCAGGGGTTTCCTCCTTTGAAGTATTGGCAACAATTAAGGCAACATATAGTCAAATACATACAAAAAGCCCATAAGGTCAATCAGGATTCTCAGGTAATACAGAAAGAACACTACTATAAGGGGACCAGATATAAGGAGTTCTCAGAAGGGGACAAAGTGTTATTGCTGTTACCCTCTTCTGATAACAAACTGTATATGAAGTGGCAAGGCCCCTACATAGTTACTAAACGCACTGGGGTTGTAACCTACAAGATAGCCCTACCTGATAAAAAACAGAAATCTGGTATATATCATGCTAATTTATTGAAACTCTGGATAGACCGGACCGCACCCTTATGTAACTATGTTCATCCAGAGCCACCAGACAGTGAATTACAATTAGCCTATCAGCGTTTGGAGGGATTAGGAGGGATAATAGATATAAAAGTAAATCCTGACTTATCTCCCCAACGATTAACTGATCTGAATACTATAATACAGACTTTTCAACATTCTTTTACGGGGACACCAGGAAAGGTGCAAGATGCAGAGCACCATATTGTAGTGAGCCAAGAACAACCTATCAGGCAAAAGCCTTACCGGCTTCCTGAACGGATTAGGGAAGATGTCACACAGGAGGTCAAAAAGATGCAAGCATTAGCGATTATTGAACCATCATATAGTGAATGGAGTTTTCCAATGGTGGTGGTAGGGAAGAAGGAAGGGGGTGTACGTATTTACCTTGATTTCAGGTGTCTAAATGCAATATCGAAATTTGATAGTTACACAGTGCCTCACATTGATGACATTCTGGATCACTTAGGGAATGCCCGTTACATCAGTACCCTAGATCTTACAAAGGGGTACTGGCAAATCCCATTAGATCCAACTGCCAGAGAGAAAACGGCATTTAGTACACCCCTAGGCCTTTTTCAATTTACAGTAATGCCTTTTGGTCTCCATGGTGCTCCTGCCACTTTTCAGAGGGTGCTGGACCGAATTTTGACTCCACATGCCAAATATAGTGCGGCCTACCTTGACGATGTGGTCATTTTCAGTCCCTCCTGGGAAGGTCACAAATGTCATCTTTCATTGGTATTGACTGCCACATCCAGAGCTGGTCTGACTATCAATCCATCCAAGTGCTCATTGGCAATGGAAGAGACCAAGTATCTGGGGTTTCAGATTGGGAAAGGTTTGCTAAAACCCGATGTAGGTAAGGTCGATGTGGTAGCCAACAGCTCTAGACCTAAGACAAAGAAGGATGTACGACCCTTTCTAGGCCTAGCTGGCTATTATCACAGATTCATACCAAATTTTGCTACAGTGGCTGGTCCCCAGACTGATTTAACAAAAAAAAACGATAAAGTAGTATGGTCCCCCGAATGTGAAGAAGCCTTTCAGGCTCTTAAAGCTGGTTTATGTTCTTCACCCATTTTGTGGACCCCTGACTTTACATTACCCTTTATTGTTCAAACAGATGCCTCCAATTATGGTATAGGGGCTTTCCTTACACAAATTGTTGATGGAGATGAACACCCAGTAATATACATCAGTAGAAAACTACATGAGAGGGAAACCCGCTGCTCCATGATTGAAAAGGAATGCTTGGCTGTTAGGTTGGCCATAGAATCCCTCTGTTTTTACTTGTGGGCATGGAATTCGAACTATGGACTAATCATAACCCATTATGTTGGCTTCATGTAATGAAAGATAGGAACCCTCGAATAATGAGATGATATCTTTCATTACAGCCATATCGGTTTACCATTAAGCATCGGAAGGGAATTGCTCATTGCAATGCAGACTTTCTGTCCAGATAATGGACAGGTGAAAAGAAACACCTGTTATCCGACCTCGGTAAAGAATGTTGATATGGTGAGTAATGACACTCCCTCACCGTTATTATGATACATAAACGGAACTCCGAGGTGGAGCCTTAGGAAAGTGTGGGCTATGGCTCCATCTCTCCTCAGAAGGGATCAGATAACAGGTGTCATGAAGAAAAAAGTTTAAAGAAACAGATCAAAAACCCTTCTGGTTTTGTCTTAGGTGGGGAGGAGTATGTGGAAGGGCCCCCCTCAAGAGACAGTGTGTTGGGTGTCAACTGAGCTGGACATGTCTTATTTGTCTTATGATATTTCAAATTATATTGTGGTGAGTAATGTTTGTTGGGCTGACCACCCACATCTGTCTGTCTTTGTATGTCTGTGTCATTATGTGCAGCTCTACGTTGCTCCCAGCCACACTTGCTGTTTGTGTTGCGCTAATTTTCTTATTGTAACTGCGTACAGAATAATGGCAATACCGCCTGTTTTTGTATATGTCCTAAACCGAATTAGTTCCATTTGGGGTGTCTAAAACATTATTTTAAGTTAGAACGAATCCCCTGGACTAGGTATATGTAAATAGGAGCCCCAGAATTTACCGTTCCGTCATGAACTATTGTATCAGCATATTTTTAGTCAAACACAAATCCTTATTTGAGAATACCCCTTCCCTGCTTCAGTCTTTCCGTTGCTGGTATTAAGGTTGTCAGGAAAGACTGGGTATAAAAAAATGAACATTTCATAGTGTGGTTTGTATCCCTCGCTCCCTGGTACAATTACTGTAGGGTAGTCCAAAGGAGTGAGCGGAACAGCTTGTGGGCGGGTGCTGCAAGAAAACTTCGGGAACGCAGCAGTAGTATGAGGACTGTCTCCTTGATAGTGCGGGTGTTTGAACTGTTACCCCGCAGACTGGCAAAACCTGTACCCGGGCACATTCTCCTTTGTCAGTCGGAACAGCATTTAGCAAGGTAACACTCATGCTTTAGACTGTCAATACATATAAAATACAATAGTCAATTTACTATATGTTATTGCTCATTTTCAAAAGGTTTCTGCAGGATGCTGTCCGTGGCATTCCCTCAGTAGTAGGCAGCTATATTGCCGGACGGCCGTTTTCTTCTCTAATTTATGGTTGCTACTGCTGAGGGGCGGTGCTTCAGAAACATAACAAAAAGCTCTGTACAGAGGCACTAGAAAAGTGTTGTAATAATGTGCACAGAATAATAATAAGCCAGAACACAAGTTATACTTTGAAACTGGGAATTTATGTATAAAATAAAGTATGTATGAGAAATGCAGCAAAGAGTGGGCGGAGATAACCAATCACATGATCTACATGTATGTATATAGGTAGTGTTTTACCTCCAGAAGTCAGATCGAATCAGGGTGTTGCAGGCGCAACACCTAAACTCAGCTAGTGCTTTCTGGCTATGGACTGCTGTTTTCATCCTTTTATTATGATGTTTTGCTATTTTTATTTTACATATCAGTTCTGCTTATAATTTTGTTCTGCTGTACTGAAATAAATTTTGAATGCTGCATGATATTACCGTCTCCAGTCCATCAATGTACCCACAACTTGTGACACAGTTGCCCAGCAGCTCAGGACCAACAACCTCGACCGGTTTCGCACTACTTGTGCATCATCAGGAGGATGATACACCTCATGCCCACACCAATAAATACCACCAACTTAAAGTGACAGTTGCACAGCAAATTCACAAATACACATAATTTATAATCAACAAAAAGTAACAAACAGTGCCTGTATCATCATTTATAACAATTATATACACAAAATCTATTATGCCACTTGCCAGCACATAGTCCCTACTTATTTTGCAGGACAATTGCTTGAAAAAGGGGGGCTATTAGCCAGATCCCTACTTTACAAATCCAGTGGTCAATTGGTAACTATATCATCTTTTGATCTACTTGCAATTTTGAATACCTAACCTAGTATTAGACTGTACATGATATACAAAAATCTATCCATGAACATTACCTACCAAAATAATTTTCAAGATAATCCTTAAGATATACATACAGTTATCTGTTCTGTCCCTTTTGCTATAGTTAAAGATTAACGTTATTCAATACATTTACTTATTAACTGGAATCCATTTTCCTTCAACAGTATAGCTAAAACCATTCATAGTTTAGCAAATTCAGAACTTTAAAACAATCTCAGCACCATCTGGGGAGAAAAAAAGAAGAAAAAATAAAATAATAATTACACGGCCAAGAATTCTTATTCCACATTTATGCAGAACCATTCGTTGTTTATTTAGTTCAATCTCCTTCGTTTATTGATCAGTGACATAACATCTAACTTATCATTAAGTCCAGGTTGCCTAAGACCCCCCAAGGTCTAAGTGCAGTAGGCCTCCCTGTCTAATAGGACATCATTTTTGTTGCTTCCTTGAGGCCCTAGTTTCACAGCTTAAATACCACAGAACTTAAATCTATGTTCACTGGTGTCTTGATTGTACTTGCAACAGTGAACAGCCAGTGCATTCCTCTCATCTCTATTCAATATGCTCCGCATATGTTCCCCAATCCTAACCTTGAACTGGCATGTGATTTTTCCAATACAGAATGCCCCGCATGTACACGTGGCCAAATGCACCAGGTTTTCTGTGGTAAAACTAGAAAATGACTTAATTTCAAATGTCCTGGGGGCATTAACTGTCGTAAATGTGCTTCTTTTCAGAATTGCAGTGCAATGCTTGCAATTCCCACATGTGAGGGTACCACATGGTCTGCATGGCAACCAGGTACCCCCACACCCCTCAACCCTAAGTATGGGTTGATAACCTTTGGTGACCATGTCACCAATATTCCTTCCACAGCTATACACAATGCGTGGTTGCTAGTCTGTTATCCCTTTCAGCTGTGGATCCAGATTCAAGAGTGGCCAGTGTTTCTTAATAATCTCCTCCACAGCACCAGATTGTCTGCAAAAAAGTAGTCACAAAATGTATCCTATTAGTATCCTTATCATGTTTTTCGGAAGCCAGCACCTCATCCCTGCTAAGGCCAGAAACCTCTTGCATGGCATCTTCCACCAGTGTTGGATAACCCCTCTCCAGGACTCTAGTACGCACTTCCCTACCTTGTGTATCAAAATCACTCTTGGTGCTACAGTTTCTATGCACCCTACATAGTTGTGCTCTGGGAATATTATTGATAATATGTCTTGGATGGCAACTAGGGGCGCACAAGAGAGAATTTCTATCAGTTTCTTTTTGAAACAGAGATGTCTGTATCCCTTCTTGTTCATCTGTTCATCAAAGAATTGGCTGGAGAATAGGACACAGAGAGTAATAGTAAATGGAGTCCACTCAGAAGAAAGGGGGGTTACTAGTGGGGTACCGCAGGGTTCAGTATTAGGACCGGTCCTCTTCAATGTCTTTATAAGCGACATTGCAGAGGGACTGGAAGGAAAAGTATGTCTCTCTGCAGATGACACAAAGATCTGCAACACAGTTGATGCACAGGGTGGGGTGGAAAGGATGAGAAGGGACTTGGCAAGGTTAGAGGAATGGTCAAATGTATGGCAGCTTAGATTCAATGCTAAGAAGTGCAAGGTAATGCACCTGGGAAAGAAAAACCCAGGGGAAGAGTACACAATGGGGCGTGAGATACTAACAACAACAAAAATGGAAAGGGACCTGGGGGTAGTCATATCAGATGACCTAAAGGTGGGCAAGCATTGTGAAAGGGCTGCAAGGAGGGCTGGGGGGATACTGGGATGCATAGGGAGAGGCATCACCAGTAGAAAACAGGAAGTTATTATCCCTCTGTACAGACAGCTGGTGAGACCCCATCTGGAGTACTGCGTGCAGTTCTGGAGATCCAATCTCCGCAAAGACATAGACAGGATGGAAGCTGTCCAGAGGAGGGCAACTAAAATGGTGCAGGGTCTGCACCGGAAGACATATGAAGAGAGACTAAAGGAGCTTAATATGTATAGCCTCGAGGAAAGGAGGGAGAGGGGGGACATGATAGAAACGTTCAAGTACCTCAAGGGAATCAACAAAGTCCAAGAGGGTAGCATCTTTCAAAAAAAGAGGTGTGCAAGAACAAGGGCACAATTTGAAGATAGAGGCGGCTCAGAGGTAATTTAAGGAAGTATTTTTCACAGAGGGTTGTGGATGCATGGAGCGGCCTTCCGGAGGAGGTTGTGGAGTCAAAAACAGTGGTGGAATTCAAGACATGCATGGGACAGTCATAAGGCCATTCTAGGGGTGGGAGTAGGAAGAAGTAGGCTGCTGGTTAACTAGGATCTGCAGCTTATCCAGTAGGTAGGGAAATGGGCAGACTGGGTGGGCCAAGTGGTCCTTATCTGCCGTCAAATTCTATGTTTCTATGTTTCTATCTCTTCTGATGTCTACATCCAAGGAAGATATTACCATATTTGGATCACACATTACACAGAATTTGAGATTGGAATTGCTATTTTCCAAATAAAGAACAACTTCTCTCAACCTGTCCACACTGCCCTTCCAGATTAAAAAAATGTCATCAATAAAACGATGCCGCTGGTCAGTCCTATGGTAGAAAGGATTGACCTGTACGTCACAGACCACTAGTTTTTCCCAGAGTCCTTGGTACAAATTGGCATAATTGGGTGTGAACGTAGCACCCATAGTTGTACCCTTGATTTGAAGGTAGTAATCACCCTGAAAAATAAATGCATTTTTTTTAGCACAGTTTCTGCACATTCAAGAACAAATTGTTTCCTATGCATATCAAGGGTGTTATCTAGCTCCAACCGATGGCTAAGAGCCAGTATCCCTTGTTGGTGGGGGATATTGGTATATCGTGAGCCAATATCCATAGAGATCAGAAAGGACCCTGGGTCAAGTTGTATATCCCCCAATATCCCCAGGATGTCAGCTGTATCTCTGACATAAGAACGAAGCATGAGTATGTAATGTTTTATGTGGGAATCCACAAATCGGGACAGTGGCTCTGTAATAGAACCAATCCCTGCCACAATGGGGTGACCAGGTGGTCCTCCAGATTCTTATGTATTTTGGGGAGTACATAAATAGTGGCTTGAACAGGATGTGGTACCGTAAGGTATGCATGCTCCCTATGGTCTATGACCCTTCAGCGAGGGTTTCACCGATCATAGAGTCAATTTCAGTCTTGAACACACTAGTGGGGTCACTCCCAAGTTTCTTCTAGAAATTCTGATCTCCCAACTGTTTCTGAATTTCAGCCAAATACTTCTGCATCCATCACTACTATGCTCTGCTGTTGGCAGGTTTGATAACTATTAATGGGTTATTCTGTAGTTTCTTTAAAGCAGCCCTCTCAGTATTGGACATGTTAATAAAAGTGAGCCTGTTGTCATTCTTACACAGATTTTCCATATCATTTTCAAATGCCCTCTCAAATATTCTAACCCCATCAATATAGGGTGGATAAAATGTGGACAGTGGTCTCAGTTGTATACCTGCCCCACCAGAGGATAAACCCATAACAACTGTTCCCATATTCCCATCAGTCTGTGAGTCCATACTCGGAACAATGGTATTACCCAACTCTGTTTTATGAAAAAACGCTTTCAGGTTTAAAGTCCTTGATAGACATTTGATGTTCAAAAACACCTCAAAGGGATTAATATTCACCGTAGGCATAAATGATAATCCCTTTTGTAAGACCTGGATGTCAATGTCAGAAAGATTTACCTGTGATATATTTATCACAATATTCTCAGAGGTATGTTCTATTTTCCCCTGTAGTTGCCTCTGCAACCTCCTCTTCCTAGCCTTGTACTTCTGACCCCCCCCCGCATCCGTTTGGATTCCTCAGGTGATATTGATGGAAAATAGGTCCCTGATTGTTATAAATGATGATATAGGCACTGTTTGTCACTTTTTGTTGATTATAAATTATGTGTAGTTGTGAATTTGCTGTGAAAATGTCACTTTAAGTTGGTGGTATTTATTGGTGTGGGCATGAGGTGTATCATCCTCCTGATGACGCACGAGTAGTGCGAAACCCAGTCGAGGTTGTTGGTCCTGAGCTGCTGGGCAACTGGATTTTAGATTTTGATAAAACAAACTATTGCCGAATACCTGCGGTGCCTTTGTCTTATCCTTGATATTGATTTGCTGTTTACTTGTGGCATGTGTGTGTGTGGAACTAAGGATTTACTTCTTTCTATGTTTTTTCTCCTAGAAGCTCACCACTGGTATTTCAGGCGTATCAAACCTTGGCATCTGACGTGTTTTTCGGTCGACCTGATTAATGCAGCGTGTCCAAGGTGCTGGGTTTCATGTGCTAGTACAATTGTGAACATTTTGGGATTATTTCCAAGTTCACTGGAGGTACTTCAGTTCTCAATTGGAAACAACGATTGGAACTATTGGTATGGGAAGAAGCAGACACTATACTCCCCCAGCTCTCTGCATAAGGAAGTTCTTAAAACAAACGCCATGATTCAAGTGTGTCACAACCTGATCGAATTGTATTTCATCTGGGGGAAGTAACAGGGCTTATGTCCACGTCAGTATTTGCCACGAGGAGAGAAGCACATTTATTTAATGAACAGCCACAGGCTGATGTTCCCGCAACACTTAATATAGGTGCTGGAACAGAGGAAATTTCTACAGTGCAGAATATCAACCTTGCATTTGTCCAGTTTGAGAAAGCAACCCTCAAAGGGAGACGCCACTACTGGAACAGGGTATCGCTTGAAGCTTACTTGAGAGTGGGGAGATCACCTCGGGGACTGCGGGCTCTTAATACACAGGGCTATGGTACAGAAAGAGAGACCTTTGTGACGAATTGCAGTAAAGGTCTTCAACTGGGTACCGATGCCTTAATTCAAGCAGCAATAAAAGATTATGTGGCCCATCAACCTGCAGTAGAATTGGATATAAAAAATAAAGAGGAAACAGTTTTGCAATATAAAGATAACCCCCCCAGATTCAAAGTGCTAGAACAAAAACTTAAGGAAACCATTGCAAGGGAAGAAAATAAAATTAAACAAAGGAAATTGAAGAAATCTGAATGAGATAGACAGGACTATTTATTGGACCGGGTGTTTACATGGAATAAGCAACAGAATACACCTAATGGAAAGGGACGCAACTGTGGCAAAAATAGAGGGGGGGGGACAAACAACAGCGCTAACCAGACAACTCAGAGCCCTAGATCTGAATTATGCAATAGGGGAGCATCGCCCTCTTCTTCTCACTACACTAGCACCAATGATTCTGATAATGTAGAGGATCCATCTTTAGAGGAATATCAGGAAGAATTACCCCATCGACCTACCAGCCCCCATATCATTTACAGCCGAGGAGGAGCCAATGCCAGGTTCAATTCCAGGACTCAGCAGGCCGGGACTGTGCAGCATCCACAGACAGGGGAATCAGGGACCTATCTGCCATCAGTACCACCTGAGGAACCCAAATGGATGTGGGGGGTAGGAAGTACCAGGCTAGGAAGAGGAGGTTGCAGAGGCAACTACAGGGGAAATAGAACATACCCCTGAGAATATTGTGATAAATATATCACAGCTAAATTTTTCTGACATTGACATCCAGGTCTTACAAAAGGGATTAACATTTGTGCCTATGGTGAATATTAATCCCTTTGAGGTATTTTTGGACATCAAACGTCTATCAAGGACTTTAAACCTGAAGGCGTTTTTTCATAAAACAGAGTTGGGTAATACCACTATTCCCAGTATGGACTCACAGACTGATGGAATATGGGAACAGTTGTTATGGGTTTATTCTCTGACGGGCAGGTATACAACTGAGACCACTGTCCACATTTTATCCACCCTATATTGATGGGATTAGAATATTTGAGAGGGCATTTGAAAATGATATGGAAAGTCTGTGTAAGAATGACAACAGGCCCACTTTTATTAACATGTCTAATACTGAGAGGCTGCTTTAAAGAAACTACAGATAACCCATTAATAGTTATCAAACCTGCCAACAAGGGTGGGGCCATAGTAGTGATGCATACGGGTAAGTATTTGGCTGAAATTCAGAAACAGTTGAGAGATCAGAATTTCTATAAGAAACTTGGGAGTGACCCCACTAGTGTGTTCAAGACTGAAATTGACTTTATGATCGGTGAAACCTCGCTGAAGGGGTCATAGACCATAGGGAGCATGCATACCTTACGGTACCACATCCTGTTCAAGCCACTATTTATGTACTCCCAAAATACATAAGAATCTGGAGGAACCACCTGGTCACCCCATTGTGGCAGGGATTGGTTCTATTACAGAGCCACTGTCCCGATTTGTGGATTCCCACATAAAACATTATGTACCCATGCTTCGTTCTTATGTCAGAGATACAGCTGACATCCTGGGGATATTGGGGGATATACAACTTGACCCAGGGTCCTTTCTGGTCTCCATGGATATTGGCTCACGATATACCAATATCCCCCACCAACAGGGGATACTGGCTCTTAGCCATTGGTTGGAGCTAGATAACACCCTTGATATGCATAGGAAACAATTTGTTCTTGAATGTGCAGAAACTGTGCTAACCATAGGATTGACCTGTGCCGTCATTTTATTGATGACATTTTTTTAATCTGGAAGGGCACTGTGGACAAGTTGAGAGAATTAGTCTTTATTTTGGAAAATAGCAATTCCGATCTCAAATTCAGCGTAATGTGTGATCCAAATATGGTATCTTTCTTGGATATAGAGATCAGAAGAGATGAACAGGATGGGATACAGACATCTCTGTTTCAAAAAGAAATGGATAGAAATTCTCTCTTGTGTGCCCTTAGTTGCCATCCAAGACATATTATCAATAATATTCCCAGAGCACACCACGTAGGGTGCGAGAAACTGTAGCACCAAGAGTGATTTTGAGACACAAGGTAGGGAAGTGTGTACTAGATTCCTGGAGAGGGGTTATCCAACAACCCTGGTGGAATATACCATGCAAGAGGTTTCTGGCCTTAGCAGGGATGAGGTGATGCAGCAGGACATACAGCAGCATCTTTATGTTTTTGTGTCTTGAACTGGTACAAGAACCAAAGAATTGTGTTAAGTTTTGGGATGTAATACTCAGGAAGAGAGAGTGTGTTGATCTATACACTTAATACCACCAACCTTCGTGGGACTGAATGATGAATGTGATTAGAACCTTTTCTTTTAAAATATTGATTATACTGATTGTATAGATAAGTGTGTGTTTTCCCTCCCCCCATGCTTCCTAACCAGGAGTCCTTGGATTATGAGTGCTGCATTTTCTGTACAAAAATTGTGAGATCTATGTTAAATCTTTACCAATGTGTTTAGTATTTACATTTAATCGAGTCAGAATTTGAGTATAAAATGTAGCAAGTTCAGGGACATATATCCCTGTGGGGAGAACCCTGACTCAGAGAGACGGCACGAGCATGGATGTTTTAGGTTATGTCGATCTCCACTGCTCTAACTGCACTCTTACATTAATATCCTAGTGTTCAGAGGCTACCTGAAAACCTGATTTCAGGCAGCTTACATCAGTTTTGATGTATGTTTTCTCCCCCCACCAGCCGCGATTTTTAAACGCGGAATTAATTGTATATAATATCAAACACAATGACTATATAACCATTGTTCACATTTTGTGATAGGTTTGTTTAAAAGCTCTCATAAAATGAAGTTAGTATAAAGGAAACTGTCTTTGAGCCTGTTGTTGCATTAATGGTATACTAACGAGTCCGGTACATCAGGAAATAAATTATCTATTGTTTCCAAAATATTTCGTTAAGATAAAATATTTTAACTAATATCAGGGACATATATCTCTGTGGTGGGGTTAGAACCCCTGATTATGAGAGACAGCGCGGGCGTGTATGTTTCAGGTTAGGTCTATCTCCACTGCTCCAATTAGCTGCACTCTCAAATCAACATTCTATTGATCGGAGGCTACCTGAAAACCTGAATGCAGGTAGCTTACGTCACTTTTGACGTATGTAGCTCCCCCACCAGCCGCGAGATTTAAACACGGAACAAACAGTTTATTTATTTATAACGGTAGTGAGTTTAGGCACACTGCACACCAGTTAAACTATTCGGAGTAAGTAATTATAATTCTGTTCTGTTACTAGCACGATATTTGAAATATGCATAACAATTAATGACATTCGCACTTTCTTTTCAAGAGTGCTGAGATGCTAAGATTGAAAATTTGCTACTCAAGAAAGAGGAAAACACTGAGAGTCACACTAATGCTAGTAAGCTCTTTCTTTTAAACAAGTTCCTTTCTCATACGTTAAGGCTTTTTTCAGTAATTATTATACAATTCATCTATCATAAAAAACTTTCTTTTTGAAAACTCGTTTTCTAATTTGATTCTTAGTATTGAGACACGATTTATATTGGAAGTCTAGTGTGGATACATAAAGCATACATAAAGTGGACACCTCAAGAGAGAGTGTAATTATCAGACTATTTTTATTGTAATAAGGACACCAGGAAGGTTTCAGTATGCACTACAATACATATTCATTTAAATATGAGCACAATAATTTTGAATTGATTTCGTAACATCCAGCATTAAAAGAAAGTTCCTTTTTAGGAAATGTAACTTTTGAATTTATTTTTATGGGCTGAGTCGAGCGTTTAAACTTGGAATAATAAGATAATTAGCGTCATTACATTTTATAGCGGTAAGCATATTAAGGCATATTTTAAGATAGTTAATCAAATATCTGTTTTCATAGTTAATTTAAAACAGTTTTTTCTTCTTTGTAGTCGATTTAAATGAGTTCAGAAGAACCCTTTGAGAAATGTTATTACTGACCTATTGAAAATAAAAAGTAAGCAAGACATATTTACCTTATAAGTGACAATAAACATATATGATAGCATATTAAATATCAATTTTGTTCTTCTAGGGTGGTTCATTAACCCTTATCGATCAATTTAGGACTTGGCCTTAATTGGAAAATAAATGATACTCATTTAAGGTAAATTCCTTTATTTTTGAAGGAATGAACTTGTTATGACCATTATGCAATAACTGGCCTGCAGTTGTAAGGATTGTTTTAGAATGAAATAATTATCACTCATTTGAAATGTATACTTTAAGCATTAATATTTATTGAATGAAGATGTTTGAGATGAAAGAAGCTAATAGAGCATGATACAGCATATTGTTATCCACTGTAAGCACAAATGGCCTTATTCCATCTGGTAATTAATACCATTATACTTTAATAAAAATGTTTTTTATGTTTTTATTCTAGCAACACAGTGGCCTAATGAAGGGACTTTACCACGAAACTGTTGCCTTTTGTCTGTGTGAGGAAATCTAAATAAAAACTAAAAAAATTGATATTAAAAGTGGAGATCATCCGTTTATTTTTTATTTTATCTTGGTGCTATGGATGACCCAATAATAATAATTTTTTAATAGTGGCAACCTGGAATCCCCTCTTTTTCAATGATGGCTTCCAAAAAACATGACAAGGACACTAATAGGATACATTTTGTCACTACTTTTGCAGACAATCTGGTGCTGTGGAGGAGATTATTAAGAAACACTGGCCCCTCTTGAATCTGGATCCACGGCTGAAAGGGATAACAGACAAGCAAACACGCATTGTGTATTGGTATGGAAGGAATATTGGTGACATGGTCACCAAAAGTTACCAACCCATACTTAGGGTTGAGGGGGGTGGGGGTACCTGGTTGCCATGCAGACCATGTGGTACCTTCACATGTGGGAATTGCAAGTATTGCACTGCAATTCTGAAAAGAAGCACATTTACGACAGTTAATGCCCCCAGGACATTTGAAATTAAGTCATTTTCTAGTTTTACCACAGAAAACCTGGTGCATTTGGCCACGTGTACATGCGGGGCATTCTGTATTGCAAAAACCACATGCCAGTTCAAGGTTAGGATTGCGGAACATATGCGGAGCATATTGAATAGAGATGAGAGGAATGCACTGGCTGTTCACTGTTGCAAGTACAATCAAGACACCAGTGAACATAGATTTAAGTTCTGTGGTATTGAAGCTGTGAAACTAGGGCCTGAGGAAGCAACATAAATGATGTCCTATTAGACAGGGAGGCCTACTGCACTTAGACCTTGAGGGGTCTTAGGCAACCTGGACTTAATGATAAGTTAGATGTTATGCCACTGATTAATAAACGAAGGAGACAGAACTAAATAAACAATGAATGGTTCTGTATAAATGTGGAATAAGAATTCTTGGCTGTGTAATTATTTTTTTCTCTCACCTAGATGGCGCTGATATTGTTTTAAAGTTCCAAATTTGCTAAACTATGAATGATTTTAGCTATACTGTTGAAGGAAAATGGATTCCAGTTAATAAGTAAATGTACTGAATAATGCTAATGTTTAACTATAGCAAAAGGGACAGAACAAACAGGTAACTGTATGTATATCTTAAGAATTATCTTGAAAATTATTTTGGTAGGTAGTCTTCATGGATAGATTTTTGTATATTATGTACAGTCTAATACTAGGTTAGTGTTCAAAATTGCAAGTAGATCAAAAGATGATATAGTTACCAATTGACCACTGGATTTATAAAGTAGGGATCTGGCTAATAGCCCCCCTTTTTCAAGCAACTGTCCTGCAAAATAAGTAGGGACTATGTGCTGTAAGTGGCACAATAGATTTTATTTACATAATTGTTATAAATGACGATATAGGCGCTGTTTGTCACTTTTTGTTGATTATAAATTATGTGTAGTTGTGAATTTGCTGCAACTGTCCCTTTAAGTTGATGGTATTTATTGGTGTGGGCATGAGGTGTCTCATCCTCCTGATGACGCATCGAGAGTAGTGTGAAACCAGTCGAGGTTGTTGGTCCTGAGCTGCTGGGCGACTGGATTTTAGATTTTAATAAAATAAACTATTGCCAATACCGCGGTGCCTTTGTTTTATCCTTGATATTGATTCGCTGTTTACTTGTGGCATGCGTGTGTGGAACTAGGATTTACTGCTTTCAGTAGAGCAATTCATCAACATCCTTCCTACAGATGTGCAGCTCTGGATAAAGAACACCGACCAGAAAGCGGAGAAGAGGCTGTTTCTTTGGCTGAGGACAATCAGGTGGCCAGACACTGCAGCAGTGATATAACAGCCAAGGAATGTTAAGACCCCTTTTTTCCGATTTAAATCCCAATTGAATAAGCACTCTGATGGGGTAACAAAGCTGCACTCAAAGACTTTATCTGTTATAATTGCAAGGCTATGCCTGTAGTTCAATGAGCAGAGCAACAATCACCCCCCGCCGGGCTTTAAAGGCTGCTCTCCTGGCTAGCCCAGGATTCGCTTTTTCATTGTGGCTGGCGCTGCTCTTCCTCGCCTCTGTTTCTGCCCAGTCTGCTTGTTCCTGCAGTCACCTCTGGCCACCTGCTTGCTCCATCCATCACTTATTTGCTCTCCTGCTGCTTTGCTGTTTTCTGGCGGCTTGCACATCGCATTCTCCCCTTCCCATCTGCCACTTTTGCGACTGACTCTTCCTCCCATCGTTCCATCCTCCTCCCCCCCTTATTGCTTCCCTGTTCCTCATTCCCCGGTGTGCTGACCTTCCTCTGCAGTGTTGTTCAACTGCCCCCTTGGCCCACTCCTTGTTCATTCTCTCTGGCAATCATGCACCTTGCTTGCCTGCTGAGTCTCCTGGTGGTTATGGCTGCATCATTTTGCAGTTGTCCGCCTTCAGGTGGCTGCTTCTCATCGGCTGCTCCATTTCCAGTCCCAGGATTCTCTATAATTTGTCTGCTGCCCTCTCTGACCAACTGGCCGTCCTACTGTGGCTGGGACTGGTGTGCCACCATTCGTATCGCTGTTCCTGACTTCGTTTCTGCTGCCCCTGCTTCCCTGGGGGTCTGCCTTGGCTACCTCACGTTGCTTCTGTCATCGGCATCGTTGATAAGCTTCCTCTTCATGCCTCCACCATCTCTGGGTCTCTGCCCATTGTCCCCTTTCCCACCCCTTTTCTGTCTGCTTCTGCACCCTGCTTGTACCGGGCTAGTACCTTGCCTACTTCTCGATCCTCCTTCATTTTCCTCTCCTACGAAACATTTTTGCCCTGGACTTCCTCTGTCCTTTCTTGCTCCCCTCCCCTTGTGTTCGTTTCTGGGTGCCTCACTTCTCTTATATGGTTTCCTGACCCCTACTTCCATTTCATAAGCTCCTTGCTCCTTCACCAATCCCTCCTTCGCTCCTCATTTCCGTTCCTACACCCTATCATGGCATCACCACCTCATCCATCCTATCATTCCTTTCGTTTACTATTCCAGTGTTCTCCTCCTTCCTAGTCCCTGGGCATACTATTATCATATCCTTCTCTTTTTCGCACCCCAGATATGGCTGCAGGCATTGCCTGGAAATGCTCCACTGCTCTCAGCCCAGCTTCCAGCTGCTGGATTCTGGCTCCTGGTGCTTACCTGCCTCAGTACATTACTCCTGAGTGTGCTGGCCCAGTCCCGCACCAGCATTTACTCATCTAAACTTTTATTGCTGTTTGGTGTCCCAGTGCCTAGTTCATGGCTCTCGGTTTTTCCCATGGCAGGGACTGCTGAATCATGGTGGGCACCGTGGCTCTGGACAGTCGGCTTTCTACCATCTTCCACTTGTCCAAATATCCCTGTCTTCCCTATCCTCGTATTACCAGCCTCCTACCGCTCGACACGGTTCCATCTTTTGTTCTCTGCAGCCTGCTGTGCTTCCCATACCCGTGTGCTTTCTGGCCTTCCTGGCTACCGCTCTCCCACCTTCTATCACTCCCTCGACCCTCACCTTTTCTCCTTCCTCGTCCTATGCTATCTTTTTGGGGGTGTTTCCCTATCCTGCCATCACCATACCTGTTCTTATCCTCCTCTTACCCTAGTCCTACGTTCTGGACCACTCAACTCGTATATCTTCCACTCCATGCCAAACCTCCATTGTTACCAACCTCATCCTTCCTATACCCTACTTGCATCTTACCTGTCCCAAGCCATACTGGCCTTCAAGGCTTTTCACTCCATTATTGTACATCATCCATTTCATACTACCTTACTCATACCAGCCTTTAAGGCTTCACCCATTACCATACATCATCTATTTCATATCTCACCTTCACTGTACTGGCCTTCCAGGCTTCATTATTCTGCATCATCCATTTAATACCTCACTTTAAATTGTTTTGGCCTTCAAGGCTTTCAATCCACCATCATTTCCATTCATTTCTTCTCAGCCATTCTGTCCTCCCGCATCGACTTCTCCTCTTCCCATACCAACTTCTCCCCTCTTCGTGGGCTGCGAGCTTCGCCCACCCATCATTGTCTCTCCCCCTCATCCCATTCAAACCAATTCTGCAGTTCCATGTTGGCCCTCAAGGCTTCCATCATCTGCATATCTCATATGTTCATTCTCGAATCTCTACTCGTGTATTCCAGCTTCGTGGCTCCTACCTTTCTACTCTTGGCACTTCGTACCTCAACCATTGGCTGCGGGCTTTGCTTGGCCGCTCTCGTTTCTACCTTCATGCAGTTTGAGCCATCTCTAATTTGGGTTCTCAATGGACCCAGCTGGCACGCACTCCTGTGGTTGCTACTGTGACCTGCCTCCTCCAGACCCATGTCGGGGTCTCCTTCGATCAATCCAGCCTCTCCATAGGTCTACTCGTTCACATCGCCGACTCAAGCTACCCTTCATATGGGTCCTATGCTACCTTGACTCAACCTGCTCTCCACTGGAGACATGCCTTTCATGACCACTGCTCCATGGCTTGGGGTTAGCCTTAGCTGATGGTCTCACTCTTCCCCACAAGTCCACACTCCGAGCATATGAAGCTTGGAGTGGGGTCCTTCTCCCTGGTCCATAGTGAGAATGTCTTTGCTCCAGGTGGATCTTCAGTCATCCCTCGTTTCGGCAATACCTCTGGATGTAGAATTTAAGACTTCAAGCTGTGAGGAGTGGGGCTCTCATCATCAGGGCCCCTTTGGCTGCCCAAACGGGTTCAGAGACACCCTCTACGCCATTCTCCATCTGACCACCTCTGGTTCACCTGGTCTATTTCATAGGCTCGTGTAGGCCGGCTGAGTGCCTTGGCGGTCTTTTCTCTCTTCCTTTGCTTTTTGGTGTCTAGTTGCAGAGACATCGCTTGCAACCCTCAACAGCATTCCTATTAGAAGGACAGAGAGAGAGCTTCATCTAAATTGGAATCTTTTCCTCTTCCCTCAATATTGACTCTAAATTGCAGTAGCTGAGCCATCACTAATCAAAACATCCTTCAGCCAGGAGGAAAGGTGACCTAGGCCTTGGAAACCCAGAGGTTTCCTCCTCAAAGGGGGTTTTCCTTTCCTCTGTGCCGATGGTCATAATCTTAGACAAGGTTAGTGCTTTTCATAGGTTCTGTAGGTAGGTTCCACTGTTGGATGGTGGCCCTGGCTGTTCCCTCTCTCCTTGGGAAGTTCACCCTTCTGCATCTTGTCAGCTTTCATTTCGTTCATTGTTCTCATCATCTCTCATTCTTCTCCTGTCCTCCCCATCTACATCTATCACCTTCATTTCTGGCCTCAATATCTTCTGACTTCTCGCCTCCTTTGATGCTCGACACCCTTTTGGGTATTCTTTTTGAGCTTCTTTCTAAGCTACCTTTAGCCACGGGAATCATTCCCACAGCACCTATAGGGGTGGAACCCTTCACTAGAGTTCCTCACCATCGTATCCCTACAGGGTGATATATCCCACGGATAGAGAGGCGAACAGCCACAATGTATCTAAGTCACACAAGCATACATCATACCAGTTCGTGTATAAGTTGAATTGCAAGGCTATGCCTGTAGTTCAATAGGCAGAGCAACAAACCACTCTCATTGAGCCTTTTAAAGGCTGCTCCTCCTGGCTAGTCCAGGATTCATTTATTTCATTGTCCCACCATCCTTCCCTCCTTCTCCAGTGGCACGCCTCTTCCCATGGGTTTCTTCCTAAGCTACCTTTAGACAAGGGAATCATTCCCGTGGCACCTATGGGGTGGAACCCTTCGCTAGGTTTCCTTGCCATCATACCCCTACAGGGCAGTATATCCCACAGATAGAGAGAGGCGAGCAGCCACAATGTATCTAAGTCACACATGTATACATCATACCAGTTACGTGAGCACACTGAACTGTAATAAGCTAGGCCATATTGCAAGAAAATGCCATAAAAACAAGGAGAGTAACATACTAACATACTATTTGCCAGCAGATTAGGCTTTACGGTTCATCGAGTCTGCTCAAACCTCAGATCTCTAGTTGGGTGCCGAGGCTCTCCCTCCCTTGTGTTCCAGAAACCCCTATCATCCTTCCCCACCCCCTGGGACAGGCCTATCATCTGATACATCCACTTTCTGTGTCTGTCCCATCCTCTCTTGAAGCCTCCACTGTGGATCTCTGAACCAGCTCACCGGCAGTGCATTCCAAGGGTCCACCACCCTCTCAGTGAAAACCTCCTCCTCTTTCCACCTCACCCTTCCACCTTCCAACTTCAAACCATGCCCTCTGGTGATACCTCCTGCTTTAGTCTAAAGATCCCTCCATGTTTACCCTATTTATTCCTTGAGGTACTTGAAGACCTCAATCATGTCCCCTGCCTCTCCTCTCCTCCAATGAAAACAGGCAGAGCTCCTCAAGTCTGTCCTCATACATCAAATCCCCTAGCCCTCGATCATCTTAGTTCTTCCTCTGTACCCTCCAGGAGCTGTATGTCCCTCTTCAAGTGTGGTCTCCAGTACTGTACACAGTACTCAAGGTGTGGTCTAACCAGTCCATTGTACAGCTGCAGAATCACTTCCTGCTCCTAGAGGTGATCCCCTTATGATGCATCCCAACATCCTGTTTGCCTTGCTAGCTGCTCCTGCACTGCTCAGAGTTATTCATACATGCATCCACCACCCTTAGGTCTTTTTCCCCTATTGAGGCCTCCAGCGCCTCCCCTCCCGGGGTGTACCTGTGTTTACGGTTTCCCCGGTCAAGATACAACACCTTGCACTTGGTGATGTTGAAATTTAATTTCCATGTGTTAGCCCATCTTTCCAGGGTGTCCAGGTCCCCTTGCAGGGCCAACCTCCCCTCTTCTCCCTCAACTACTGCTCCCATCTTGGAGTCATCAGCGAAGAGACTCATTTCACACCCTATACCCTCCCTGATGTCCGATATGTATGCATTAAGCAGGATCGGGCCCAGGACCGAGCCCTGCGGTACCCCACTACCAACCTCTCTAGGGTTCGAGAGCGCCCCACAGACCACTACTTTCTGGGTGCGTCCATCTAGCCAGTTTTCAATCCATCTGACCATCAAAGGGCCTACTCCTAACCCCATCAGTTTCTCCACCAGACCATTGTGGGGGACACTGGAGTAAATTTGGCCTTAGCACATTGGGAAAAGTATTTAACAGATGTCAAGGTGGGAGACAAGACTGTGAAGGGACTTATAGATTCAGGAAAAAGACAGACCCTGGTGCATGTTGAAGTTCTATGAAAAGACTGCAAAAGGATCAGGTACTGGGGTAATCTGCATCCACAGGGATACTCAATACTATTGCATGACCCATGTGACTCTGAACATTAATGGTGTGTCGCACCAAACGAAAGTGAGGATAGTACCAAAGTTACCTCTACCTGTGATTAATGGAAATGCCTTTCCAGGATTTGCTAAGTTAATCACAGAGGGAGTAAAACCTGCCACTTCAGTAGCTGCGATAACTAGAGCACAGGCAAAGAAAATCTCAGATGTTGGGACTCTCTTCCATTTGGTGACTTGAATTCAGAATTCTTTGAGCCCAGCTCCAAGGTTCAGAAATCAGAAAAGAAAGAAGATGCCTGAAAAACTGTGGGAACAAAAGACTGATGGACATAAGAGGCTGACATATGAAAATGCTGAAACTAAACTGATAACTGATTGCGATTTTGTTTCTGAGCAAACTAACAATATTTCTCTCAAGGCTATTTTAAGCAGCTGTGGGAAAAGAAAAACAGGGCGAATCAATGTTTAAAATGTAATGGCTACTGTACAGAGTTTGTGCTAATCCTCAGATGCAGGAACAGCTAGAACAATTTGTCATACAAAAGTACAGAAGAACAGTTACATAGAGCGATTCACCGTAACAGTAGATCTACTAGGGAATCTCTTTCATCAGGTCAAGCGTATGGAACTTAGCTATCAGGCACTAGGATCCCATGGAAGGTTTTTCTGTAGCAGTCTACTAGGAGCCACCCATGCCAACATCATGCACTGATGTCACAACCCTAAATAAGCATTGGAGCGGCTCCGCTCCCTCCTCAGTTCTTCCCCCCTACTGGGGACCAAGTGAGCTAGGCCTCCCCTAAGGAACAGAGGAGAGAGAGAAGGTGCCCAGCTATAAACAAATGGCTGGAACAACAAGAGAGACAGAAAGGAAACAGATACACAAGGGGGGTGGAGGGTAGGATGGCATGACCTGATGAAAAAGATTTCCTCGAAGATCTATTGTTACGGCAAGTTCTTAAGTAACTGTTCTATCTTCTTTGGGGATATCTCTTTCATCAGGTCATACCTATGGAATGAGTCCCAAGCACTTACAACGAACAGGACAGTCTGGGTGGCTAGAAGCCAAAGGCCTGAGAAAGAAGGCTGTGGGACATAGTTAGACCAAGGCCACCCTCCTGCTAGAAGCAATGTCCAGACTGTAGTGCTTGGGAAGAGGTTGGCCAGTACCCCAAGTGGCGAAGCCCAAATTTCCGCAGCTGACACATGCCTGAAACAGGCAGCACAAACTACCATGCCTCTGGTTGAATGGTCACGCAGCACACCGCATAGTGTGTATAGTAACATAAAACCTATGTACAGCCAAAGTATGGAGCAATGCTTCCTGGACTGACATGCTCTAGAAATGGACATGAAGGTGGAGGGAATGATTTAAAGTGAAGTCAGACACTACCAGAGGAAGAGACTTATGAATGGTATGCCAAGAGACCCTGTCCTTTATGAAGAAAAGGCTACAGATCCATGACAGCCTGTAGCACCAAAACCTTTGAGCAGAAGGAACAGCAACTAAAAAGAATGCTATCCACGACAGAAAGGAGAGCGTGCAAGATGTGGATGGCTCAAAAGGCATGGTCAACATCTCTAGAACTAAAATCAGGCCCCAGGCCAGAACTGGATTACAAAAGGAGGCTGCAAATGGAGAATGCCTCCCAAAACAAATATGGACCACATCCAGCAGAGCCACAGTCGGTCATCAACCAGCATATGGAAGGCAGAAATAGCTAGCAGGTGCACCGTAAGAAAGGAGTATGAAGTCCTGCATCACAGAGGGACAAGAGATAGTCTAGAACAGGCAAACTGGACAAATAAAAGGGTCCAGATGATGGGAACAGGTCCTGACCACAAAATGCTGCCTTCTTCTGAATAGGTGGCCCAGGTGGAGGATTTTCTGGCTGCCACAAGGACAGAAGCTGCTGACTGGGACACCCCAACTGGGCAAAGGCTACGCCTTCAAGAGCCAGGCATGCAGATGAAGGGACATGAGGTCTGGAAGGACCAGGGTACCCTGTACCTATTTAACAGGTCCCAACCAAGGGGCGGGAACTGGAGGCTCTGCAGCTGACTGCTGCAGTAAAGGAAACCAGATCTGACGAGGCCAGAATGGTGCCACCAGAATCAGGGTAGCATCCACCATCTGGAGCTTAACCAGCACCCTATGGAGTGGAGGGAGCAGACTCTCACTGCCTCCCAACACAGAGGGTAAGAGTGAATCCCCTCTTGCTTGCTGATGTAGTAGACCACACTGAGCATCTCCGATTGCCCCAGCAGAGGACATGGGGAGAGAGGGTTCTGGAAAGCATGTAAGGCATACAGAACCACCCTCATCTCTAGAACATTTAATATGGAGGTGGGCCTCCATCCAAAACAAGGACCCTTGGGTCTGGAAGGGACCAAGATGCACCCCCCCAAACTAGGCCCAAGGCATCTGTGGTGAGGGGAAGGAATAAGGAAATAAAACCTTTACAAAAGGGTGAAATGGTTCATCCACCCCTAAAGCACCTTCTGGACAGGTGAGGGGATGAGGGACCACTGATCTAGAGCAGCTGCACGCTGATCCCATGGAACTCTCAATGTCCCATGGGGTATCTGCAGGTGCAGTCCAGCCAAAGGGGATAGTAACAATGCCCATGACCAGTAAGCTCAGCAGCCTCAGGAAGGCCCTGGCAGTTACATACCGATGCTGCAGCAAGGTGAACACCTCCTCCTACAACTGAGGAAATAGGTATGGAGTCTAGGAAGATGGAAGTGGTGGAATTTCTGGAGGTTGTTCCTGAAGTTCTAGAGTGTGACCATGTTGGATTAACTGTAGTATCCAGGCATCTAAAGTGATGGTTCTCCACTGCTCCACATGGAAGGAGAATGGACACCGATCCCACCTCCTGGCCTAAAGCAAGAGGGAGGAGGCTGGCAAGGAGTCTGCTGAGGTAGGACCTGCAACTGGGGCCACACCACCTCTCCCGGGCTCTTGGAAGAAGGGAAAACAGGGCAGAACTGGCTCTGCATTTACTCTTAGGCTTGGTTCCTGAGCCTGATTTGTGAGAGACCTTACGAAAGGAAGGCCTAGGCCTAACCCTGAGCTGGGTGTGGTAGAGGGAAGGGACAGATCCAATGGTCCTGTCAGAGACCTGTAAGTCATTAAAAGCCAAAAAGCTGGGAGCTCCCAATGAACGCATTCAAGCCCTGCTGCTGAACATCAGCAGCAAAGCCCTAAACCATCAGCCAAGAATGGAGTCTAAGGCAGAGGCCAGTGACAGGAGCCTTGGCAGCAGAAACTGTCATGTCATAGATGGCTCTGAGAAGGTGCTTAGTGACATCCTCCCTGAAGTGTCTTGAAGAGCTCCTGCTTGTAAGGACTCTCAGGAAGGGCCTGTGCTGCCACCTTGCCCTTCTTCGAGAGAGTATTCTGACATTTAACCATGTGAGATAGATGAAGGGCAACACTGAGGCCTAAAGTTGCAGAAGCAAAGGTCCACTTGCGCCAAAGATCTATCCTCTTAGATGCCCTAGCTGGGGGGGTGGGGACTAAGGTGTTTGGGCATCTCAAAACTGTCAGGGACAGCCTGGATAATGACAGAATCTGTCTCAGGCTGGAGCTGCATAGAAGACAGTCCTTGAGGTGCTTGGTAAAGCTTATCTGCCTTCCTGGGCAAAGCTGGAACCAAGAGAGACCTATGCCAGGCTGCCATGGCAGCACCTTACAGAGCAGGAAGTAATGGAGGAGAAACCTTTAGAAGGAGGTTCTGGAAACTCTGTAAAATCAACCAGGTTTCTCCTGGTGGCGGTCTCTCCCTTTATTTGGAACCACATGGTAACGGACAAGTAGTTCACAATATTAAGAAAGAAGGGGTCCTGAGGAGGGGAGCTGGGTGTATGGCTCACGGAGTCCACACTCCTGGAAGAGACCGTGGACCCCTCTGAGAAGTCCTCTACCTCAATGTCCTCCTCTGCCCTGGAAGGGAAGATCAGATCTGGGCAGCAGACCTCATCGACTTCAGCCTATTCTGAGACTGGGGCTGACAATCAGGGCACTGACAGCTCCCGAGAGGGAGGCACAGAGACCTGCATGGCATCGATGTAGAGGGCCCAGGCCATTGCTGCACCAAGGCCATAAGGATTGAGGTAAGCCCAGAATGGAAGTTGACAGGCAAGAAAGGAGGTGCCGTCGACAACCGTATCGACAGAGAAGGCAGGAAGCCATGTTCTGATGACAAGTTGCCCCAAGAGGGTAAGCCCGAGGCGCCCAGCGCTGGAAGGCTGGAGACTCCACAGGCTATAGAGGCAGGGCAGGGTTGGACGACTCGGGGGCCAACACACCTTCTACAGCTATAGGAATGCGGGCAGAGAGCGCTGTTATGAGGGGGCTGGAAGGATCACCATCAACAGCTGGATCAATGTAGAAGGCAGGAAAGCTTGCTCCAACAACGAGCTGTCCCCAGAGGGAAAACCCAAGATGCCTGGTGACAGAAGGCCTGAAGAATCCAAAGACCATCGTGGCAGGATGGGCTTTGATTACCCGTGGGCCAAGAAACCATCTCCTGCTGCAAAAAGGCAGATGGAGAGCGCCGTTAAGAGGGGTCTGGAAAAAGCGAAGACCTGGACAGTGGAGGATGATAGAGAAGGCAGAAAGTCATGCTTCAATAATGAGCTGCCCCCAGAGGGCAAGCCCAAGGCACCCAGGGACAGAAGGCCTGGAGACTCCATAGGCCATTGTGGCAGGGCGGGGTTTGACAACCAGGGGGCCGAAGAACCTTCTCCAGCCACATAAAAGTCATCAGAGAACACTGTCATGAGGGGCCTGATAGAAGCAAAGGCCTGGATAGTGAAGGGCAATGGAGTTGGAGCAGCCGCAGTCCTGGAGAGGGAAGAAGAATTTAGCAGGGAACGAGAGCTCTCCCTAGGAGAGGGGTCCCTGGGATGGTCCATATCCCATCAACAGTGGTTTCCTACAGTCTGGACCCGAGCCGTGGTAGCCCAAGAGCCTGTTGAAGAAGCCAACGATGGGGGGGGACCCCAAAGGCCCCTGGACTGTACTGGCTGTTCCACAGGGCTGTCTTACGTCATCACTGGAATGTGGAGATTGAACTTCAGGCTGGGCTCACAGGCAAGAATGTAGAGACTAGGCCTGAGGCAGCAGGCACAGAGCCCTAGTCGTCTGTTGAGGAGATCTTCCAGTGAAAAAGTTCTCGACAAAAACAGACTAAAGGAATTACATTGAATAAAAGTGATCCTAAAGAAGAGAAAAATAACAGTAAGTTAGAAATTAGGCGGTTGACTGAACAATGAAGCTTCCACGGAGTCCATGAGAAAATGCTGATGGTGGGAAAACAACTAAGGAGGGCCAGGCTACCCATGCTATATGGGGTGTGACATTGGCATGATGTCAGCATGGGCTGCCCTAGTAGAACTACTGAAAAAAGTTTCCATGGGATCCTAGCATCTGACAGCAAAGTTCCATAGGTGTGACCTAATGAAAGAGATACCCTGAAAAGATCTGAGTTGTTATAGATAGCACATGATATTCTTATGACTGGTCACTCGAGGAAGGACTGCACCCTTGCCAGATTGTTGTACAGATTTTACTGGCCTGGGATTGATAAGGATGTTGCTACCTACTGCAGTTCTTATGCTGAATGTCAGAAAGCAGCCCCAATGACTAAATAGGACAAAGTGCCCATGGTGCCACTACTCTTAATAGATGTGCCTTTCGAGAGAATTGCAATGGATGTGGTTGGCCCCTCAGACAAAAGTAAAAGGGTAATTGACTCATTTTGGTAGTATGTGAGTATGCTACTGGATACCCACAGGCAATTCAATGATGCATACTGTCACAGCCCCAAAAGTGGCAGCACAGCTTGCCAAACTTTTTAGCAGGGTGAGCATACCTAAAAATATTATTACTGATCAGGGTAGTAATTTAGTGCTGCACTGCTGAAGGAGTTGTACTGACTACTAGGTATCACTGCAGTAAGAACCTCCCTTATCACCCTCAGACAGACAGTTCTATTGAGCGTATTAATCAAACCCTAAATGAATGTTCAAAAGTTTTCTGAAACGTGAAAAGAAAAATTTGGACCAATATGGGCAAACCTTTACTGGTTTTTGGCAGTTATAGGCCACCTCATTTTCCAATGCATCAATCATCTATTGTTTCTACGGTACTTTCCCCTTTTGTTTCCACCCATGAAATTGTGCTCTTAGGTGATTTAAATGCAGACTAGATGTGCCCCACTAAGTCAAAGTGCTTAAAATCAATAGCGTTAGATTTAGGTTTATCTCAGTTAATAGAAGACCCCACCCATGTTAATATAAGGAACTCCAAATAATCTACTCTGCTTGATGTGATCTTAACTAACTTTCCCCATTTTTATACTGATGTAGGTGTCTCTACAGACATGTTTAGTGATCATAACATGGTATATTGTATTAGGGGTTATAATAAAATCAAAGGGCCAGCAAGATATATAAAATTTCGTTCTTACAGAAATTTTGATTATTTAGCCTTTATGGTAGATTTGGAGGGTATTAATTGGGACCATTTAGAACTGATCCCTGACATAAATTTAGCTTGGGATTTTTTTCAGGAGGAGTTAATAAGAGTCTGTAACCAACATAAGCAAGAAAAAACTAAAAAGATGGAAGGCTAATTCTGCTCCGCGGTTTTTGTCCTCATTGCAGAGACTGAAAAGGGACAAAATTAAGGCTTGTAGTACTGCCCAATGATTAGCTATTACTCAGGATTGGCAAAAATATAGGGGCCTAAGAAATAAATAGGTAGCAGGGGTAAGGGCAGCAAAACAAAATTATTTTAGGACAAAAACAACACAGACCAAGGGAAATCCATCCAAATGTTGGTCCTTAATTAAGGATCTAAATGGTACAGTTAAGTACAAATAAACAATTCAATTGGCTTCAGAGGAAACATTTGCAACAGACCTTAAAGAGCAACTTTCCAGATGGTCCAAAATGTTTCAGCTTGTGGTCAGTATATGCAGTACTAGATCTGAAAGAGTGTGTGCATTTGTTATTTTTGGCCAAGGTTTACTCTGCCTTCCACAATTTGGATTTGTTTTGGAGCCCTGCAGCACTTGCCTTTGCTGTTCAGCTGCTGGGTTGCTGGCTCCTGATGACATCACTATAAGGCAGAGGAGTGACTCACACTGTGCAGTACCATGCAGTTGCATCAGTGTTGCAAGGAAAAACTACTAGTCCTCACTGTACATACTGTGTTACCCCTTCCCCAAGCAATGCATTATGCTAAAATCTAAATGTCTTGTTAGTATGTTTCTTTTTTGTTCAATTGACTCTGGCCTGTATCGATGACAGCAGTACAACCTGGGTCCAAAGCAACACCAGGCTTACTATAGAAGCTTTGGTACACCCTGCAGTTTTTGCATCTCAGAATGCAAAAACTAACTGCAGCGGACAGTAATGAAACACAGTTCCAGAACTGATGTCACCTGCTGGATTAAGAAGGAATTACACTGTGCCGCTAACTATACTACACCACAGAATTTAAATATGTGCCCATCCAGGGGTGTAACGAGGTATAGTGCTGCACCGTCAGTACACCGCAATACCGAGCAACTTATCTATAACAACCACTGTAGGTCCTGGTTCTACTCGGCTGTACCTTTGGTCCTCTTCAGTCCTCTGTCGACAGGTGAACCCTCCCTACAAACTTTAACTAGAAAATAACACACTCTTTGCAGGTGTATGGACAATTAACCGGAAAATAAATGGACTTTCTCTCACTTCTCCTTTAGTTGGACTTTCAAGGTCCAACAGCTCTATAAATCAATTAATCTGACTAACTTTTCTTGTCTAAATGCGTTTTTCTACATTGCCAGTGATAGCCTCCTATCCGACTATCCTGGCACTTTAAACTTTCCCTACTTTTTTCTTCAAGTAGGAGTTGCCTGTGGCAGAGCCCTCGCACAGCACTCCTGTCAGCTTCGTAAGGAGGAGAGAAAACCTGAGCTACTTCTCCTCAAATCTTTAGCCCACCCTACTCATCACCTGATTGAGCTTTCAGCTGCCATGGTTCTCTGGCAGCCAATCAGGAGAGCTTGAGCCCCTAGAGGTGGGAGCTGCCCCGAGCTGGCTTCTTGACTGCTGTCTGCCCGCTTTGAAGCCCCTTATTTACCCTAGTATTCCTGAAGCAACTCTGCCAACCATGGTATGGATAGCTAGGGCTGGCAATACCCCAGTTACCCCACCTCACACTTTTCAAATTAATAATTCGATTGGTAGTCGGAGCTGCCTAAGCTAGTCCCCTTTCAACTTTTATATAACATGTAGAGCAGCTTCACTTTTGGTGGCTCTTGCCACCGGCACTGTCCAGGACCCCCCAACTCTCACATACGACGGGCGGCTTCACATAACAGCAGCTTTCTTGCTGCTTTTGCATCCGCTGACTTTTTAAACAAAAGAGCCTGTAGGGCATAGATAATTAAAAATTCTGCCACTGGAGCACCCGTCGGGAAGGTGGGAGGAGGTACTTCATTTACTGGCTCCTCCACCTCCCGCTGGCTCCATTCTGCCCCTCTGTCTCCCACCCATGCGGAGTAGGCCGCAGCCTAAGCTCCGCGTGGGCTGGTAGTTTTGAGCACCGCAGGCAGAGTGCTCTTAGCACGGTCACATTATAGGCAGGCTACAACTACAGCCCAGTGCATCCTCCTGCTGCCCGGCCGCAACACTGCCCACAGCAGTCACCAGGCTCAGGAGCCCCATTTGACCCCCAGGAAAGGATTTATTTTACTAATTAAATGCTGGCCTCCTGCACCTGATGCTAGCTCCTAGACCACCAGAGCTAACTTTTACACTGTGGTTTTCCCCTCCCCAAGGTATTTCCAAGCCCCAAGACCACAAATGCCTACTTTATTTATTGAAAAGGGCTACCAGTCCCTCGCTAGGCATCACTAGCCACCTGGGCTACTAAGCAAAATACTGGCCACTATTATGGGCAAAGGGGTCTTTCACTGAACCCCCCCTTCCCCAAACCACTCTCCTTTTACTCTGCTTCTGCTCTTTATAATGTTTTTTACCCCAACTAACCTAACTTCTTTTATTTCTACAGGTCTGACAGGATGAGGCTCTGCCTTATCAGATAAGTATAACTGCTTGTCTATCCTGTCCCTTCCACCTTATTGGACCCCCTTAAGAGCTGTGGATCCTTTGTGACTCCTTTCCTATCTTTTATTTTACAGGTACACTGGCATCACCCCTTCAGACTCCTACCCTGACACCCTGAGGCATCCCTCTATTTTACATATTATTTTAGTGGGTTGACTGTAATGGGTGGCTGTGCCTGTTGCAAGATTTATATTATCTTGTGGAAATTCTGATGTTAATCAACACAGTTTCTCAAAGGGACGTTCTTGCATCACCAATCTGCTTTGCTTTTACGAACAGGTTAGTTAAAGCCTTATAACAAAACACCATGTGATGTAGTTTTTTAGACTTCTAAAAAGCTTTCGATTCTGTTCCTCATTGGGCCCTACTTAAAAAATTAGACACTTTAGGAATCCATCCAGGTTACTTCAAATGGATTCACAACTGGTTAATAAGTCGTACTCAACGAGTTATCATCGATGGCCACACATCAGATTGGAAACCTGTGCTGAGTGGTGTTCCTCAAGGGTCAGTTCTGGCCCCTTTAATTTTTCACATTTTTACTGCTGACCTACCATCAAATATCAGCAATTGGATTATCAAGTACGCCAATGACTGTAAAATTGGTGGAACTTGCTTAAATCCTGAGGTTACCTTAAACTCCAACAAGGTTCTAGATAAATTAACAACTTGGTACAAAAAATGGGGCCTACTTTAACAACAATAAATGCAGCATTATACATCTAAACTTTCAAATCCTGAATACAACTATATGCTAAATGGACTACAATTAAAAATCTGAATCCAAGAAGGACTTAGGGATCATTATACAGTATATAACAACTTCTCCTTTGATAATCAAATTACTGAGATCATAAATAAAGCCAATAAGGTCTGGTGGTCCATCAGAAGAAATATTATATCAAAGGATAGAATAGTAATCCTTCCCTTATACAGGTCATAGATCTGTCCCCTTCTCAACTATGGGGTCCATATAAAAAAAAAGATATCAAGCAAATAGAAAAAATTCAAAGGAAAGTTACAACATTTGCATGGGAAGCTAGTGATTTAAATGATGAACAAAGGCTTAATAAATTTGGATTAATGTCGTTGGAAACAAGAAAATGGAGGGGAGATCTTCTGTTAGCTAAGAATATTATAAATGATGATTATCTTATGAGTGAAACTGGTCTAGATTTCAAACAAATAAATATTAAAACACCAGGACACTCATTATAGTTAAAACAAGATGCTGTTATTCAAAAAATTACCATTTTAATTCTCTCAAAGAATAGTAAAACCCTGGAATCCCCAATATGTGATTGTTAGTGACTCAAAGGATATTTTTAAAATAGATTAGATAAGTTTATGCTTTTTTTTTTTTTTTTTTATTTTTTTTTTTCTTTCATCTTTATCCCTCCTTACTGCCTCCGGTGCCCCTCCTTCCGTCCGCTCATGTCCCCAATTTACCTACCTTCGGATCTGCCTAAATTGCCCAACCTCCTCTCCTCTGCACATCGGGGTCTGTCCCTATCGGTGGTCCAGGCGGACTTCAAAGGCGAGAGACTTCATCTAAGGCTGCGGAGAATGACTCGATTTTCTCCCTGGCGTCCCGCTCCCCAGGGCGCCTTGCGCTGGGGGCGTCGTCCCAGTGGTAGCGTGCTTTACGCACGCAGACTCCTGCGCGCCGAGACATCTCTCTCCCGACCTCGGCATGCGGAGCCGCCTCCACCCTTTCCTCTGCCGGTGCTTCCACCGGCTATGGAAGGAGTGTAGAGCCGATCGCGCCTTTGGTAGCTCACCCTGAGGGAGGAGAGCATCCGCTGGGACGCCCAATCCTCCCTCCTCGCCGACTCCCTGCCAACCCGGAGCCGCTCTCGAACCTCGGTCGTCATGCTGGTACGAGGTGTGGCGTCTAGCGCCTCAACCCTCAGCGCCACCGGGCCGGCTAAGTTTATGCTTTCTGATACCCCTTTGTGTTGTTATGGGTGACAGATAAAAGCTTTATATGGGCTTTTGCCCTCTGCTTCTTCTCAGTCTCTTAGTGAATCTTAGTGAAAGTGACAGCAAGTACTCCAGAATCTGATTCACTGGACAAGTGAAGGGATCCAGCTGACGTGAAGCAGCTCACAGCACAAAGTGTTTTTACTTCATAGAATAGGTGGCAATAGTGGAAGGCTTCCAAGTGGCCACCAGGACATCAGCCACCTTGGGAGACACCCCCGAAGCGAGCCATGGCTATGTCCTTAGGAGCCAGGCAACAAGATGCAGGCATTTGAGGTCTAGATGGACCAGAGTACCCCGGCTCTGGGAGAGCAAGGCGGTGCACAGAGGAAGAGGAACTGGAGGATCCACTGTTAGCTGTTGCAGCAAAGGGAACCAGATCTGACGAGGCCAGAAGGGGGCTATGAGGATCATCATGGCCCCTTCCATCTAGAGCTTGATAAGAACCCTCTGAAGCAGGGGGAAGGGAGGACATGCATACAGAAACCTCCCTTTGCAAGAGAGGAACAACACATCTCACCAGAAAACTCCAGACCCTGGATTGAGCAAGCAAAAAAGTGGCAGTATTGCATTCGGTGGGGATGCAAAAAGGTCCAGCTCTGGACAACCCCACCTGTTGAAGAGGTCTTCTACTACTGAGGTCAGCAGCTCCCACTTGTGTGTCTTTAACTGTGACCGACTTAGGGTATCTGCCAGGATGTTTTGGACACCTGGAACATGGATCGTCATCAGTTCTAGACTGTGATCCAGAGCCCAATACCAAACTCTCATGGCTTCCCAGCAGAGGGGCTACGAGTGAGTGCACTAGCAGCAGACCTGGGGATAGCTGAGTCTGGAAGACCTGCAGGACAAAGGGAGTGGCTTGCATCTCCAGGACATTGATGTGGAGAGAGGATTCTAGATGGGAGCAGGTCCCTTGTGTTTGGTGGGGCTCTAGATGGCACCCCATCCCAGCCCCAAAGCATCAGTGTGAGGATTTGCTGAGGGAAGGAATGAGGAAGGAACCCTTTTAAAAGATTGCTAGGTCCCATCCACCAAAATAGAACTCTCTTCACTGGACAGGAGATCAGGACTGGCTGTTCAGGTCATCAGTATGTCGGTCCACTGGACCCCAGTGTCCACTGAGGAATCTTCTGTGCAGTCTGGCTAGGGACACTGTGACTATGGCCACAGCCATCAGATCCAAAAGCCAGAGGAAGGTTCTTGTGGGATATAGCAGCTGTTGTACAGCAGACAGGCTTGAGCAATAAGGCAATCTGCCCGGTCTTGGGGCAGTAAGACCATGCCTTGAGAGGTATCCAGGACTGCCCTATGTACTGTAGGCACTGACAGGGGTCAGAACTGACTTGGGCAGGTTGACCGTGATGCCAGGATCCTGCAACATGTGGGTGGTATGGTCCAGAGTCTGTATTAGGTGCCCTGGACGGCTTTGAGAAGCCAGTTTTCCAGGTAGAGAAGCACATGCAGTCTCTCCTGCATGTGGGCAGCTGCCACCACTGCCAGACATTTGGTAAACAGCCAAGGGGCAAAAACAAGCCAGTGTGCCCCTGGAAATGAGAACCTTAGGTACTGTCTGTAGGAAGCATGTATCTGGATGTGCAGGTAGGCATCCTTCATATCAAGGAGCAAATCCAATTTCTCTGGTGCAGAAGGGGCAGCAGACCCTGGAGTGTCACCATCTGGAATTTTTGTACTGGATGAACAGATTTAACACCCAGAGGTTCAGAATGGACCTGAGATCTCCTGTTCATTTTGGCACCAGGAAGAAGTGAGAACAGAACCATCTGCCCTGTTGAGTTTCTGAGATGGGTTCTATGACCCTTTTGCAACAGGAGTGCAATTTCCAGGGCATTGGAATATGGTTTGGAGGGCAAGGTGAGAGAACTGGAGATTTCTCTGGAGGTCACTCTAGAAGTTCCAGAGTGTGGCCACTTTCCATGGTCTTCAGTACCCAGGCATCTCTGGTGATTTCCTTCCACTTGTCCAAGTGTAGGAAAAGTGACCCCTACCACCACCTCCTGCATGGGGGTCAGGCAAGGAGTCAGCTGAACCCGGTGGAGTGGCTGGTGTACCCTCCTCCTCTGGGAGCTTGTCCTGTGGTGGGAGGGACAGGCTGAAGTGCTTGGGTCTATGGATAGACTGACAAAAAGGCACTCACTGACCACTTTTCAGTTGGCTAGTGTGGTACATGGAGTGGACTGACTGTAGGGTGGGGCCAGAATCTTGCAGTTGAGACAGTATGTCCTGCACATCTGAGCAAAATAGCTTGAAACCCCTAAAGGGGGCATTCAGGATGGACAATTGGATGTCCTGAGCAAAGCTGGATACCCCCAACCAAGAGTGCCTCTGAAGACAAATGCCTGCTGCAGCAGCCCTAGCCAAAGCATCTACAACATTGTAGGCAGCCCTAAGGAGGTGGTGCCAGCCGGACCCAGCTTTAAGAGACTGCAGTAGCTGTTGTTTGAGGGATTCTCTGGGAGGGCCAGGGCAGACTCAAGGGCTTGGTCCCAGAGTTGGTTTGGTACTGGACCATATGGACAATGTAATTTAACACCATAATGGTCAGTGTGGTAGATGCAAAGGTTCTCTTGCTAATGTGATCCAGCCTCCATGACTCCTTATCCGGAGGCAAGAAACTATGCTGTTTGGGCCTCTTGGTACGGTCGTGGGCAGCACTGATGTCCACCAAATCTGCTTGAGCCTGATCGGTTAAAAAGGCCTTCCTGCTAGAGCCTGGTATAGTTTGCCCACCTTTCTTGGCACGGGTATTAAATTGGTCAATGCCAGGCAGCTATGGTGGCATCTTCAAAAGCTCAATTAAAGGTGGGATGAACAGAGATGGGGCATCTGGAAGCCTTAAATAAGTGGCCAGTCGATGTCGAGCGGGATCTTGTTCCACGGTGTCGAAGCCCATTGCTGACTGTAACTGTCCTATGACCAAGACAAAGGAGGGATCATCCAGAGGAGACTGTGGGGTATAGATTAGGGTCTCCTCACAATTGGACAATACCATAGTGGAGTTGCAAGGAGTAGCTTCTCTGTCATCACCCTCATCTGGAGGGATGCAGTCCAGATGGCACCCACCTTCTTCCCTGAGTTCTGAGGGAGCAAGGCACAGGGTTCTGGGCGCACACGGCCCTGCTGGAGAAGTAGGGGGATGTTGTGGGATGGGTGCTGGGGAGGAACAAGCTTAGCCTGCATGACATCCCATAAGGCTGAAAGCAAAGAGTGGAAGTCCACCGCTATCTGCATCGGACCCATTGGACGCCAGCTGGAGAAACACCAGGTCAGCGCCGCAGTCAGCACCGGGAGGTGGCCAGCATAGACTGGAGCCTGCAGGGCCTCGGCATGGGTCGGCATCGGGATGATTGACAGTGACCAGGGCTCAAGCTGGGGTGACTCTGGAGAGGACAGAGGCTTCTGGCCTGAGACAACAACTGAAAAATGGCTGTGGTTGGCAGCGGGGTATTGGCTGGACCCTGCAATTGCCAACACTGAGCCCGATGATGAGCTAGCAGAGCCACCTGAAGGAGTGCCAGCAGAAAATAAGGGTCTGAACAGCAGTGGCTGTGAAGTCGGTGGGGTGCCAGAGCCCCTGGAACCGATCCCCACCACCTAAACATTAGTGGGGGGAGCTGCCATCTGTAGTCCTGCAGGAGAAAGGGAGTGTGAGGCAGAGGGGGCCACCCCGATGATGAGGACAGTCCCCCTACAGTCAGCACACGAAGCGGCGATCAGGATCGAGATGAGGAGGACCGGGCTCTGTCTTTGATACAGTCCTTATCCTGAGGTTTGTGCTTCCCCATAGATTTTTGCTGGGTCTTGGAAGGCTGCAAGCCCACAGGTGTCGAGGTGGAAGCAGAGGAACTTTGAGTCTGAAGCTCCTTCTCCAGCTGTGTGACCTTCTGCTTCAGCAGAAAAGTTTCAAGGGTCTGCTGTCAGTGCTTCTTGGTGGCCTGGTTGAAGCCGCAGCAGATCACAGAAGCCTGAGTGTGGTGTTTTGGGCTCTAGGCAGAAGACTGAGCCTCGTGGTCATCCTTCCTCAGGACCTTCTGCCCACAAGCACACTTTTGGAAGAGGTTTCTGGAGACGGTTTTTGGCATAACTAAAGCGGAAAATCAATTTATTGCTAAAGTGATACACACTAGGGAGAGAAAAACAAACAAGCATTTGTCAATGCCAAATGTTCACTTGCATGGTGCGAGAGTGCCAGACCGTGGGGAGCTTTAAGACAGCCCTGAAGACCTATTTGTTCTGCCAGGCCTTTGGCGATTCCATATCATTTCCTGCCCTCATCTGTTTTATAGTTCAGTTTAGAATTGGTTAGTTATTGTTTTATCTGTTTTAACTGTTTTAAAGCTTTGTACAGCACTTTGGTTTTAGATAGTGCTAATAAATAAAGTTTATTATTATTACTTTCATCTTTATAGCATTTGTAATAGTATTTGTTTACTAAAACTATCAATCCTCTTAGCAGCCTTTCTGTGCAAACATCCCACAGAGCCCTCCAGCCACCTGCTTTCTGAAACACTGCTATACTTAGCAGTTGGGCGCTCCGTGAGACTGACTGCTCATATTTCATTTTGTTTGAGCTCCACAGAAAAGGGCAGTATCAAAATCATTAAAGAAAATAATTTCTGTAGCGTTTCCCTACCAGCAGGTTGCAAGAATCAATCAGGAGCTGCTGTATGCCTTCGGGTGTAATCAAAGAGAGAAAATGCTGCTAAAATTAACAAAAGAAAAGCACGGTCTCTCTTCAAACCAAAAATAGTCATAAAAACATAAATAAATACAAAAAAGACACTCTGAAGATATCTGGGAGTAGCGAGGAGACAGCCGCTGAAATTAACAAGAAAAAGGTGCGGTCTCTCTCACTCTCTCTCTCTCTCTCACTCCCAATACCTGTGGGACAGTTCAGAGGCTGCAGAAACCTTGAAAATACAAGTGCATTCTTTCTTAAATAAATTATGTTGATGGCACTGTCTCGCTCTCGCACTACTGGCCACAACAGAAACTGTGCTGTGTTTCTTGCCGCTGTCAAGAAATGCTGGCCACAAAAGAAACTGCACAGTGTCTCTCGGACCAGTGATTCTACAGGCAATGTGCTCTTCTGTCTCTCTCTCAGGACAGCGGACATCGTGGGGATCAGGGGACGGCTACCACACGACAATTAAGGTAGCGTGGAAAGTGGGCATGGGGGGGCCTCGGACGCAGAGTGGACACTGGGAGAGGAGGCTCTCAACATGGGCTGGCAACTGTAACATCTGTAACATGAACCTTACACACAGTAGTTTTGCTGGCCAAGAAATTATGCAGTGTCACGATAGCAAGCAGGGTTACAACAGCACTGTGTGCCCTCTCTCGCCTCTCATTCTTGCTGTTTCTCTCTCGGTAGCGGTGTCTGCTACCGCCTCTCACTTTACAAGCACTGCTTGTGGCTGCACTGCATGGCTGTGGGCACTGTTGGGGGCAAAAGCACAGTGAACAACCGGGTTACAGTGGAATGGGGCTACTGACAGACAGAGAGAGCAGAACAGCAGGACACTTATTGAAATGCAGTACCATCTGCTGTGGGGAACAGTGTCTCGACAACCTCTGAGGTCCAAGGGGTGGGTGGTGGGTACTCCACTACAGTTGTGGGGTCACAAGCAACTGAGACACTAAAGAGATAGACTGAACGTGGACTGTCACTCTATTGGGAGATTACCACAGTGAAGACAGTTGCTACAAATTAATTGCTGTGGGAAAAGTGACTCACACGAAGTCTCCACTTTACGCAAATGAAAGCAATGAAGCACCTCTCTCATTAGGGTGGTTCATTTTCTTTCAACTACACAAAGTGCCATGTCAGCAAGTAGAACTAGTGTCATGACCACAGTGCCTGGTCATTGGTCTGCACTGCCAAGCCCACTGCAGTTTCAACTGTAATTGGCTCAGCAGAGACACACCTCAAAAATGCCGTTCGTAGCAAAATGTTCCTAGCGCAAGCGCAAGCAAATGTAAAAAGGGAAGGTTCAGTGAAGACATTTGTTCAAAATGGCAGTTGACTGAAGTTGGGGGATCTCTGTGAAGTCCAACGTGCAATGGTCAACACCGGGAAAAGAACTGAGGAGGTAATTGGGGCTGCCCACTCTATAGGATTGGTCTACATTGGCATATGATGTCAGAGTGGGCAGCCCCCTAATAGACTGCTAGCTAAAAAAGTTTCCTTGTGGTCTTAGTGCCTGGCAGCTATAGTTTCATAGGTGTGGCCTGCTGCAAGAGATACCCCTGAAGTCAGATCAGGAGTTACAGCTATGCCAGTGTAGCCCAGGGAAGTATCCCACAGGACCAGCGTTTCACACCTACTACACAGGTGCTTTGTCAAGGTCAAAGGAGGGAGAGGGGGATATGATAGAGACATTTACATACCTCACAGGGGTAAAAAGGTACAGGAGGGAAGCATTTATTAGAAGAAAAGGTGCTCAAGAACAAGGGGACATGGTATGTAGCTGGAGGTGGGTAGATTCGGGAGATGTGAGGAACTACTTTTCACAGAAAGAGTGGTGGATTCCTGGAACAGCCTACCAGTGGAGGTGGTGGGATGGAAACAGTGATGGGGTTCAAGAATACATGGAATAAACACAAGGGAATCATAGCGGAAAGGAAGGGGGGGAGGGAGAAAGAGTGGTAGATCAAGGACAGTCTGCGGTAATAGTGTAGTTAGGGAGAAATGGGCAGATTCAATGGACCAAGTGGTCCTTATTTGCTGTCAATGTTTCTGTGTTTCTCATACTTTGTAACATATTATAGCAATGGGCTACAAAATGCTGCAATGTGATTGGCTAGTACAGGCTTACAAAGGTTGCATTAATCTTTAATTAATAGCCATGTACAGCCTGTTCACATTGCAGCATGATCTCCGTATGAAGTCCATCATGGAATGCTAGAATGAACAGCTTTGAATGTTCAGTAGCGCTCCATGACACTTGTTTGAATCTGGCATTGCTGTGACAGTCACGTTTGTGAAATGTCTCAAGTAAAGGCTATTAGCGGTATTGGCTAAATTGTCAAAAAATTAAAAACAAGTTTGTCTACAGCCCAGTACTCTAGCTGCTTTCCTTATGTAGCCCCCTTCCCTAAACTGTCTAGGCGCATGAAAGAATTTGAGGATTTTATTTATTTATTGAAGTTGGTGCCTGGTAGGCCCACTGGGCCCGGAGGTCCCTTTTGAGGGGCGACCCGGGAGTTACAAGGATAATAGGATATACATCAGTATCACAAGGAGTAGGTCATAACATGTGCAGACATCTCGTAGCAATAACATTTTACATAAACAGGTTACAGTGATTGGCAAACAGACATAGATAGGGAAAGCCAGAGCATCACACCAGGTTGCGAGACACCCTAGCGAGCATGTGCTTAGTGGGGAGCCAGTTAGGAAAGGTATGGGCTTCAGCTTTGGCGGGAGGGATGAGGGAGGTGTCAGTTCACATAGCATTGACATTGGCTCAGAAGCGAGCATGTATGCTCGAGTCTTGTTTGGAAGATCGTGATTGATGGAGCTTCACACCTGCGAGGAAGTTTGTTCCACAGGGAAGGGGCAGTGTAGGAAAAGGACTTGCCCCTGCCTTGGTCTTTATCCTGGGAACTTCAAGAAGAGTTTGGCCTGAGGTCCAAGGTTGCAGGGGTTCGTCTTAGCAGTTATGAGCCCTGAGAGGCTAGGGGAGGTCTGGGCTAGTGGCTTATGAGCCAGGCAGAGCAGTGGGTACCAGAGGCGAGCCTGAATGAAGTCCAACTGATTAGTGCTATGGAGTCACAGTGGTGACTCCTAGAGGGAAACCATGTGGCTAAGCAGACCACCTTGTTGTACAAGACCTGTAATTTATTGAACTCAAGCTTAGCCATTCCTGAACTATCAGGGGTGGCAAGGTGAGTGTTGGCAGGAGGACACTAGAGGCAATGGCAGTTCTCGGCCAGGGATCAGATGATCCTTGAGACGATAAAGGGTACCAAGTTTCCCATGAATGACTTTGGTAACTTGGTCAACATGTTGTTTTAGAGTGAATCCTTGGTCCAGAGTGAGGCCTAGGTATTTTATGGAGGCCACCACTTCTAAGCTGTTCCCCGACCTGGAAGTAAGTTGCAGGTGTTGTGTTCTGTCTTGGCCAAGGGATCTAGGTCCGAACAACATGGCCTTGGTTTTGGCGGTCTTAAGAACCATTTTGTTCTCAATTAACCAGTCCTCCATTGTGAGCAGGTCCTCTTGGAGGGATGGGCCGAGGTCCCCCAGGTTATCAGAGGATCTGTAGATGACGGCGTCATCAGCGTACTGAATAACAGCACTGCTCCCGCAGTGGCCGTGCAAATCATTTATAGACAGGGGAGAAGAGGAGGGACCAAGGATGGACCCTTGTGGTACCCTCCTCTAGGGCAGTGGATCAGAGATCGATCCTTCCACTTGACTCTCTGAGAATGACCAATCAGATAGTTTTCAGACCACTTGAGAGCAAGGGGGTCCAGGACTATGATACACAGCTTGTGAAGTAGAAGTCTGTGGTCGACCAAGTCAAAAGCCTTGGAGAGGTCGATGAAAACCGCACCTGTGTTGAACCCTACGTCAAATTCCCTGAGCACATCCACAGAGAACTTTGTAAGAGCAGTGTCTGTCCCATGTTTGGCTCTGAAGCCATGCTAGGATGGGGAAAGGAGCCGGTGAGCCTCTATGTAGTCTCAGAGTTGTCCATACACCAATTTTTCCTCGATTTTGCCAGTATACAGAGCAAGGAATAGGAACCACGTGAGCCTGTTTCCTCTGTTCTGGGACAGTACCTTCTGGAAGGGACCGGTTTATGAGTCAGGTGAGGGGCCTAGCGAGGCTGAGGCACCATCCTTGAGCAGTCTGACTTGGATACCGTCAGGCCCCTGATCCTCTGGTTTTCAGGGACTTTAGGAGGGTGAGGACTTTTTACCTTACCAACCTCAGTTGGAAGGTTGGACAGTCTAGGTTAGGGGGTTCCAGTGTGTTGGGACCCTTGTTAGGCGCAGGGAGCCCAGACTTGTAAGAATCTAGGTTTGTGAAGTGACGATTGAGGGCCGTGGCAATAAGGGTCCCATCATTCAGTATCTGCCCATTGGCCTCAATGAGGCCTGGGGCAGCCTTACTTTTCCTTTATCAGCTCATTGATGTGAGACCAGAATAACCTCGGTTGCCTAGGTTAGTTTTCTGAGGTGATTAATGAATGCCCTTTTGCAAGCTTGACAGCACGCTTACTTTGGTTTCTAAGAGCTTTGTACATCTTTAGGTCAGCTGGGAGTGAGGAGCACTTGAACTTTTCCAGACTTTGTCACGGGCGGATCAACAGGGCCTTTAGTGGTGGAATGATCCACTTGTTACATCTGCCTTTAACTGGAAGGGTCTTCATTGGAGCAAAAAGGTCAGCGGCCCTCATGAGAGATTTCTGGAAGAAGGCGACAGCGCCGTCCAAGGTGGGGAGGCATCTTAGAGGGACTCCCTGTCAGTGTTACTGAGAAGTTATTGTATTGCTCGGATGAGAATTTAGAGTAGTTATGTATGCTGTGAGGATTCTGGGTTGAATCCTAACTGCCCTGTTCTTCCAGACACAGAAGATTGGTGAGTGGTCACTCAGGGCATTGGCCATAGTGCCAGCTGACTGAATATTATTGGGGTTTGACACCAGAGCCCAGTCGAGAGTGGTGTGCTTTCCCATTTTGTGATTCAATCTGGTGGGTACAGTGATAACCTGAGTAAGATTCACTTCTTGTATCAGGCCGTCGACAGTCGTCTTTGATTCCTGGGCCCAGTTTAGGTTAAAGTCTCCCAGTAAGAGGAGTTCAGATGAAACATCGTTGGTTAGGGCTTTAGTGAGTATCTCCAGGGACTGGAGCGCATTCTTAGGGGGACTATATACGCACCCGATGGTAAGGTGCTTAGCACAGCCAAGGGTGATGCATATAAAGATCGATTCATTCTCAGAGCATGTGCTGTACTTCATGCTGATCTGAGAGGAATCTAGGGTGTCCTTCACATAGATGAGCACCCGGCCCCCTCTTCGAGTTATCCTGTCATTTCTGTAGTGGTCATACCCTATGGAGCTACCTCGTGTCCAAGAACATGGGGTTTCAGCCAGGTCTCCAGACAGCGAGGCATCAGGTTTATAGAGGGCAAGCCATGCTTGTACTTCATGGATCTCGGTTCAAGGCTGCAGATATTCAAGGAGTGATCCCAGCCCTTTGAGGACAGCCAGGCCTGGTCCTGGGGAGGATATGGAGATTTGTAATTACAGGGCCCGGTTCGGTTGGATATTGCCTGCTAGGAGCAATAATGCAGATAACAGGAGATGTATTGTTAGACTGAGAGAGGAAGCATCACTTTTCTGGAGAAGTGTCCTGCAGAAGATCCCTTTCCTGTGAATTCGTAGGCGATTTGGAGGAGTTTGTGCTAGAGGGGTGGAGAGTAGTAGAGGCTGGTGGCATGGGTAGCAGGTCCTCGTGGGCCAAAGGTGGGTGGGTCTTGTAGGCTAGCTATGCCAATCCACCCAAACTATGGCAAGAATGTAAGTGGTAGCAAGGAGTAAACCTCTGTTAGGTTTACATGGGCACAACTTGCCTGGCCTAGTGGGCAGCTGGCTGGGCAAACACAACAGGGGTACGGATGTTGTGGCATCATGGTTTTAACTGGTGCCTGGATTACTTGGCCAGGCAATCTTACCGCTTCCGCTGTGAGTCAGGCCCCGAAAATTAATCGCCAAGGGAGGGCAATCAGCGAGGTTCTAAGTCAAGATAGCTTTTGTGTCAGTGGAGCTCGCAGATAATCCACACTTAACTACCTGACATCAACTACTAGCAATTGAGCGCCTCACTAGCCCTGTAGTATCTTAATGTCACAGTACTCTAGGTTAGATCACGTATCAACAGACTATGCTTTTAAATCACATTTGTCAGACTAGCATCTATGTGGGACAGCATAATTGTGAAAAATCAAAATCAGTTACTGTCTGGTGGAATACAATTTAACTCAGGTTCAGTGTAATAGAGAAGAAATAGTCTAAGGTGCTAGTAAACAGATTCATTCACTTATGATTCAGGTATCCCATCTCGTGAGGCGGTATATTATGAGTCAATATGTTTGTACTTGATTAGGCAGTTGGTCTGCTGCAGCTTAGCCTAATTTGTTGTCCAAGACCCCACGCTATTGGCCACCTGGAGGTTGTAGGCGGCCAATGGTGCATTTAACGGAGAAGGAATGGGCGGTGGCGGACAAATGAACACAGGAGCAGCAGTTCTAAATTTAGGCACAGGAGCAGCAGTTCTATCGCCAGGGAGGTTCGCCTGCATGGAGCAGCCAGGGGCGCCCAACCCCGAGGCACAGATCGCCGATTAGGTTACGACTGGGGGGGGACCCAGTTCAGGAGGTTACCTCGCCACCCCTGACGATCTGGTTGTGGAGTCCCCCAGGAATCAAGCCGCTGATCTGGGTGTTGCAGCCTTATGTGCGAGGCTGCCCAGCATCATGGCTTCTTGCTAACCAATAGGTGTTTGTGCCTTTTTCTAAAATGGATTTGGTGCCCAGCAGAACAAAAGTACCAGCAGGGAGATGCTAGTCCTACTAGAAGCAGTCTAGGTTCATGTCGCAGTTCCCCGGGCACTTTGAGCTCCAGCCCTAGTGCGGAACAGCACACCCAAGCCCCTCTTCGGATAGGCAAGAATAGGATATACCGGGGGGAAAGGGTCTACAGCATACGAAACATCTTTGAGCATTTGCACAGCAAAATAAAGTAGGAAGACTTAGCTTACCTTTTGATGGCTTTAGCTTTTTAGTGCACCTTTGATCTTTTTTTTTTAATTAGCTGACCTGTCCCCAACTTTTGCCGCCGGATGCAAGACCTTGGTTTTTTTTGCAGTCTCTAGCTCCCCCTTAGCTCCCGAGCCCCTTGATCCCAGTGCGAACTGCTGGAACCACCTTTTGGAAATACAAACTTATGGCACAAATAAATATAAGGGCTTTTTATTTTATTATCCCTTTTAACTTAACAAGAAAACAATTACTGCTTAGTTTTTTTTAACCAGCTTTTATTGTCATTTGTGCCCTAAATGATTTCTAGGACACAGGGCACCATCTTACTCCAACAAAATAAAGCAGCTCCATGGGGCTATTAAACTTTTTACAAGCTCACCCAACTGGAAACTTTCGAGCAGACATAAGATGGCAACATGCAGTACATGCAAGGCTGTTATTCACATTTTTTTTTTCCTTTTAAGGAGCCTGCACTCAAATGCTTTGGGGCTACCCCCACCAGCTCTGAATCTCCTTCATTCTTGTGCCCCTGCTGTCCTCGAGCTGCCCTGCCATGAGAGGAACCTGGGCCCCACCATCACCCAGGCTCTCTGGACAGCTCGAATGCTTGCTGGCCTCCCTGGCATCCTGTCCTCTCTTGCGGTGCCCCAGACGACCATTTTTGCATCCCTGCCAGACACATCCTGGGCTTGAAATAAGCTCCCATCCCAGAGCTGCTCGCCAAGGCCTGTCCAAAGACCTATGGCTCACACAACCCTTACAATGGCAGTGCCCCAGGATCTGCCCCTCTAAGCAGGCCCCTTAAATGGGTGAAGGACACACCGGGTATGGAAGAGAGCCCCTGCCACCAGCCCCTCCCCTGTGAGAACTCTGCCACGGTTTCCACAGCCCTGGCAGACCAAGCCACACTTGCATGGGATCTTAGGGGTTTCAACCTGCCCTACCATCTACCTATTATTTAGGCCTCCCTATCCCAACAACGCAGTACTGGCTAGCTGAACATCCTCTCTTAGAGCTCCCTCCCTGCTACTTGATGCCACACTGCTGCCCAGAAGCCGTCCCTGACTACTGACTAACAGGGGAATGGGGGCTCTAGCCGCAGACCCAGCCCAGACTGTCAAGCTCCCTCCTTGCCTACTTTTTCCAGCCACCCCTCCTGCCTCAGGCCTACTGCCTGGACTGGAAAAGGCCCAGAACTTTCTGTTACAACCCTATTTGTACCTATCTGCCTACTCTCTGCTGCCACCTTCAGGCGTCCAGCAGGTTTAACTAGAGCACTACTAAAACCCTAAGCTCGGGGGAATAAAAAGTGGAAAGGGTCCCTAATGGGAGCATAAGCCCCTCCAAAACAGAAGGAGCTTACACTTAAAAAGAAAGAAAGTACGAGCACACCTGCAATTATTCAAAGCTAAATTATCCTCGGCCAGGAACCCTGTGCTTCAGCTAAATAGCCTTCAAAGGGGTTCCTGGCGTAGATATTCTGGCACTAATAAAATAAGCTAATTTAGCTTTGAATAATCACAGGTGTGCTCGTACTTCTTTCTTTTGCTGTACCTGAGGTTTGCAACCTCCGTGAGGAGCACCCCTGTGTAGTGTGCTGCCTCTTTTCTTCTAGTTGGAGCTTACACTTACTCTACCAGAAAAGACAGAAGTTCGACCTGTCAGTTTTAGCGTTAACTGGCAACCTGGATCAGTTGTTCTTTCACTGACAGGCAGGAACAGCAGTCTGGGTCCATCAGCTGTCTCTCTGGTTCTAAATGAAAAGCAAGAAAAATACAGGCAGAAAACATTTTCTTAGCTCCCTTCATGCTCAATTGAAAAAATGCTCACATTATCCAGATTCCTTTGTGTGTGTAATGCAAATCGTAACGTGTAATCCATAGTGAGTGAGCAGTTAGATGCTGCCATGACAACTGCTCAACACCAGGGTGACTACATACATGTGTGTTCTCACGGTGTGCTCTTTTCGTGAATGCAGCACTCTGACAGTGATGGACACTGTTGTCATAGCAACACAGCTGACAGCGCATCACAACTAGTGTACAGAACCCAATCAAGAAAACGAGTGGACAAGCACCAACTGGTAGTTTTATCAGTATGCCAGGAATTAAAGTGCTTTTTGTTGTTAAATTTTTAAACAAGAAACCAGCAAGAGCGATCACTGAAACCAACAGAAGGAGCATAGACACAAGACAAAGAACATCAGAATGCTGAGAATGTGCAAGCTCCATTCCAGTGTCTTTCCCCTTCAACAGGCAAGTAAAATCAGCAGAAGGATGAACATCAACAGTTAGGTATTAACAACAAAAACAAAGAAAGAAAGTGACCTAATGACTGGGTGTGGTTCCCACTGCCATAAAGCAATAAGGTAATCCCGGGGTTACATTAATCGTATGTTAATCACCCTCTAGGGATAATGTGACCTCGGTTTTATCTTGTGCCTCATTACACCCCTGGGAGGTGATTAACATATGATTAATGTAAGCCCTGGTCATACCTTATTGCTTAAGTAACATACAGAAGTGTGGTGAGGAACTTATCTTGTCTTTCCCTCCTTCCTCACTGCAAAGAGGATAACAAATTTCAGTATGAAAACACATCCGAGCTTCATGAATGTAATGTTACCTTTACTCACGCTGTGTAACTCTCAATGCTATTTGCCCTCAGGAATTTATCCAGTCTTACTATATTTGGCTTCTTGTTCTGGGACCCACACTGGTGATGATGAACACCGCAAAGCAGAGCCGAGTACTGTTGTACCAAGAGGGTGATTAACAGAGGTAACCCAAACCCAGAGTGCCTTACTGCTAATATTAAATAAAAGTATACACATATTTAAAAAAAAAGCTTTTGTTTGAAAAACAAACCATGTAGTGCATTCTATAACATGGCATCCTGGGGTCTAGTGATTAATGTAACCCTGAATCATGGTCAGCCAATCAGTCTTGGACTGACAACTGCTTTATGATAGGTGTTAATGTCTGCTGATTGTGTATAGTCAGTTGTATTCCTTGGACAGGGACGGAGGTGCTATTGGTCTTTTAATCTGCTGGTAAACATGATCTTACTGATCCACTGTTAAGAGAGTTCACTCTGTTAGATATACTGGGTGGGATATTCAAACGGGTTGCGCATGGCGCAACAGAGTTGCACCACGTGGAACCCACTGATGCGCCCTGGTGCAATATTCAATGGGAATATGCGCAGCACAAATCCCTACGCCGGACGATCAGTAACATACGGCACAGGTGGGGGGCGTGTCTACGCATATTCTGCACATCCTGATATTCAGCCCGGGATGTGCTGTGAATATGCAGGCGAACCCCTGCTACGCGCCGCACAGTTAAGCCAAAATCATGGAGCAACAGCTGGCCACCCACAGGTGAGCTGCCGAATGCAGGGCGCAACACGGTAGCTGCCAGCTGTGGGTGGCCACCAGCTCTGGCGGCACTGCCCGGTGGCTGAAGCGCCTCCCCCATGCCCAATCGTGGGCTGTAAAATGAAGAACCTCTCTGGTGGTCCAGTGGACCTCTCCCTTGCCTGATCGTGGGCTGATAATATTTAACCTCCCTGGTGGTCCAGTGGACCTATCTCCATGCCCGATCGCGGGCTGTAATAATAACTAACCTCCCTGGAGATCCAATGGACCATCCCCTGCCCGATCGTGGGCTGTAATATTAAAACACTCCTTGGTGGTCTAGCAGTACCGTACCCCCCTCCCAACCCGCCCACTCATTCCTCCACCCGCTCCCCTCGGTCAGTGACGGGCACCCACCATAAACCGCCCAGCCTCCCGCCAACGTACAGTATGACTGTACTTCCATTGGTCCCAGCGCTGTATGCCATCAGTCGGGCGGCGTTCATGGTGGTGCTGCCACCCCGACCGGGGGAACAGGTGGCGGAAAGAGGGTGGGTTGGGACGGGGACGGGTACCACTAGACCACCAGGGAGTGTTTTTAATATTACAGCCCACGATCGGGCAGGGGAATGGGTCCACTGGACCACCAGGGAGGTTAGTTATTAACATTAGTCAAAACAGCTGACAAGCTCCAGGGTTTCAGTGTCAGTTCTAAATTGGGGAAAATGAATTACGAACTGTCCTCATTTATAAACCACCCTCTTTTAAAAGGTGTGGCTGAAATTGAATGAAGAAATACAAGCTGCGGCTTTTAAGCAAAGATATACAGTATGTAATTTATCTTCAAGGGTGAGGAGGCATGACCAGGGTGTAGCCAGCTTTTTTGATGGGTGGGCAAAGACTGCTAAAAGTTTTGGTCATCCCAAGAAATACTAAACTAATAGGTTGGGGTCTGCTATCAGGTTTCAGGTGCAGTCTGGTGCATTTTGAGGGTCATTTTGAAACTTTTTGGCTGCTTTTAAAGCTTGCTTTGATTTGTTGCAAACAACAGATATCACTACCAAAATGACTATCTTTCATTTCATTTTTAAAATTGACAATACTCAGACAATCTCTTGATTAAAATCAAGGAGCAAAAACTGCATACTTCTCCCACCTAGAAAATTAAATTATACATGCTTAAATTCAGCCATAAAAGCTACACATTCTTCAATCCCAGAATCAAACAACCGGTTACACCAGCAATCTCCACAGGATTGCAGCAAGGTTGCTCACCTCACACTGGGCCTAGTCAAGAGCAAAACAGAGGACTCTATTTTTCCAGCTCACCAATCCCTAGACTTTATTTATTTAGCTTTTGTTTAGTGAGTAAGTGCACTAGGAAAGAGCATGGCTATTTTCAGGCACGACCTGGGACAGTACATAACAGGTGAGCAAGCAATATAACACTACAGCAGAATAACAGTACAACAAGTAAACACTGGTCAAGAATAACAAGCAATCAGGTCAGGTAGTGCCTAGGGTTACAGAGCTGTGGTGGTTACAAATACAAAGCATTTAAGACAATATCAGAAGTGCCTTTACTTACAGACTAGGGGTAGGTACAAATAAGAAGAGAGTACAGTTAACAGTACAGAAATATAGTAGGCAGGAATAGAAGCAGGACTGAGCAGTAGGAGTCAATGAGATTAGAAGCACAAGCATTTGTCAGTGGTTCGGAAGTGGTGGAAAAGATCTTTTTTGAAGATAGCATGGGAGTTGGAGACACGGAGGTGAGCAGGTAGGGAATTCCAGAGATTTGGGACATAGTGGGTGAATGTCTGACCACCCATCTTAGTGAAGCACTTGGGAATGGTCAACAGGGCCTGGGTAGAAGACTGCAGAGAGTACGCATGTTCTGCAGGAGACAATGAGGTGGTCAACGAGGTGGGTTGGGAGGATCTAATAATGTTGTCTATGAAACATCCAAGAATGTAAGCATGCCTGAAGGAAGGGATAGCCAGTTTAAGGAGGAATAAAGTAGGCAGTGGTCGGTGAGCCGAGAGGAGGAAGAGGTGACCCTACATACTTTGCTGTAGGCAAAACCGCATTTGTGCAGGCAGCTGATGTTGGCCTGGAAAAAAGATGGGAATGCATAATACAGTGTAGGAAGTAGAACTTCCCGGGCTATAGCAATGTGTGCAGCTGGGGCAAAGGCATGGCAGATATGGCAGGCAAGGCCAAGTCTGGAATTAATGGATCTACAAAAGTCGTTGATGTGCTGGGAGAAGTCTAGGGTGGAGACCAGAGTGACCCCAAGGTATCTAAAGGAGAGGGTCGAAGAGACAAGGGACCCATCCAGGCATCGAATGGCAAGCTTGAAGGCTAAGGCATGTGTCCTATGAGGGGACCCAAAGAGCATGGACTGGGTCTTGGGAATGTCAAGAACAAGATGGTTGAGGGTGATCCAGGTCTGGATTGTGTGTAGGTCTGAGGTAAGCTTAGAGTTGATTTCATTCGGGGAGTTGGACCCAGTGTAAAGTACAAGGTTGTCAGCATACAGCAGGATCTTGCAATGTGATGGAGAGTTTGGGAATCGCTGATTTAGATAGAAAAGTAGCGGACCCTGATGGAGCCTTGAGGAACGCCTAGTCTTATAAGAACATGAGAGGAGATGGTCTTGTTGAAGGATATGAACTGACAGCGGTCCTAAGGTAGCCTAAGAATCAAGACATGGTAGAGCTTGAGACCCCTAGGGATGCCAGCTTATGTTGTAGGAGGGAGTAATTAATCAAATCGAAAGCTTTTAGATAAACAGTAAAGATGGTGCTCTGTGGCAGACATCTATCCATATTGGATTTGACGTCGCTAGTGAATAGAGTTAGGGCAGTAGAGGTACTATAAGTGGGCCTAAACCCATACTTGAGGGGATAAGAGATTAGAGTTCAGCAGGCAGTCAGAGACTTGGGAGCGCACTGGTTTTTCAAGGAGTTTACTAAGGATGGCTGGATAGCAATGGGTTGGTAGTTTCGACAGAGTTGGGACTACCTTTTAAACACCATGACAATCCTAGTGGTCTTCCAAATGGTAGGGACTGTGGAGGATTGAAGAGATAAGTTAAATAGGTGCATAACCAGGGTGGCAAGGTGGGGGCAGCTAGTTTTATATATTTTAGGTTCTATTCCATCAGGGCCGGCACTACTGTGGGGAGAGATAGTATAGAGGGATGGAGAACATCAGGTCACGTAACTGGGCAAAGGTGCAAAAGTGGAGCATCTGAGGGAGGGGCACGGGGAGGAGTAGTGAGGAGTTAGATTCATAGGAAAATAGATCCAAAAAATAGGAAGTTGAAGGCATTGGCAATTGTAGAGGTTGTTACAGCTCACATTGTTAATCAGCAGCTCTCTGTGTGTGTGTGGGGGGCTATCTGACCAGAACTTCTTGGGGTCATGGACTGTAGTTACAAAAAGATCTCTGTAGTACTTGACTTTTTTCAGAATGGATTTTACATTTGCAGGTGTTGCAGGTGGCGTACAGGTGGCCCAGTACCAGGTAGGGATGAGGACTTGTACTTGACCCAGGTTTTATCCCGGTTTTAAGTGTAGAGAGAAGGGGATCATCTGGTGGGTGACCGACCCGACACCTGATAGTTGGTATAAGAATCTGTTGGAGGGAGATCATGACTGAGGTGAAAAATTTGGCAGCAAAGTTGACTTCACTGGTAGTGAAGAGGGGGGACCAGTCAATACACCTTAGGTCATCAAGAAAGGCATCAGGGTTAAAGACAGCATAGTTAGTTATAATAATAACCTTGGGGGGGCAGCAGGAAGAGGCACCATTCCAGACACAAAAGACCAGGGAGTGGTCACTAGTAGAATCTGCAGGGATTCCAGTGGAGGTAATCCTAGCCTCCCTATTAGTTAGTATTTAGTCTCTGAGGGTATGAATGGAGTGCCTAGTGGGGTCAGAGATGAGTTGGGAGAGGTGAGCCTTGCTGATGATGGACTCGAAGTTGCTAGCACTAGGTCTGAGCCAATCTAGGCTGAAGTCTCCCATGACGATGATTTCATTTCTCAGAGCAGTCGAGGGCAGGTAGTCAACCAGTTCGGTTGGCCGGAGCACACCATTTTTGGGAGGATATAGACACACAATATCCAGCTTTTTCACCCCCAAGAAGCAGAAGGGAGTGAAGAATTTTGCTGGATCACAGAGGAGGTGCGAGTAGGAGAGTGATATTGAGATGGGACTTAAAGAAGAGAGCAAGGCCACCACCTCTTAGACAAATGGCGATCAACCTGCAGTAAACTGTATCCGGTGATGGAGCACATGTTATCAGGGATTATGGGTTTTAGCCACGTCTTGGAGACACTAAGAATGTCAGGGTCATGAAGAGAGGTCCATGCTTCGAGCTCGGAGAAGTTGGCCATCAAGCTCCTGACATTCAGGTGTGCTAATTTTAGGCCATGGGCATGGGTCCAGGAATGGGAGCTGGTTGGTTTAGGTGTGGACTGAGGAAGAAAGGGCGGGTTAGATTTGATATCACCAGACAAGGTTATAGAAAGGGCAGTAATCAAGAAGGCTGCATGCACAACCACAAAGGGCATGGTGGCTGGGAGATCTTACACTTCTTGGAGAGATACCTAAGAAGGAAACAGAGCAGCTTTGGATGTTATGCACGGCACCGCACGCACGCTGTCCCATAGCCCTGGAGGAGTGGAGGTGGCCATACCTGTGGAACTAGTAGCCATCTTGAGGACTGCTGGGTAGGGCTAGTTCACCATCCTCATGACCCTGGGACACTGAGGGGAGGAGGGCAGCAGAGTGAGCAGGAGCCCTGTGGAGCAAGGTAAACAGGTGGGTCGGTCACAGTGTACCTAAGGGAGGCAGAAGCAGAAGCAGGGACAGCTGCAATATGAGACAGGAGAGGGAGGGTGAAGGGAGTTAGAAATGGGAGGAAAAGGCAGGGAAGGTACAGCAGAAGCAACCAAAATCCACAGGAGTGAAACAATGAGAACAAGCATTTGTCAATGCCGAATGTTTGCTTGCTGGCATTGGCATTGGTAGTGTAGAAGTTACAGAGCTGCATAATAGGAATGGCAGCGAAGTATTGAACTGAAGCCAACCCCACCACCACCCTGCAGAGAGTGACAGGCATTGGGGTGTGAATTTGGTCATCAGGCATAACGACCATGCCATTTCACCACACCCTACACTGCAGACACTGACAAGTGTCACGGTGTGCCTTGGGGTCTTTGGCTCTTTGCGCCACTTCATTCCATCAGGAAATACAGTGAGATGGGTGCAATATAGAGAATGGGGTGAAGTTTGGTCCTGAAGAGTCTGAGGCACACCTTGATGCCTCTCACTGGCTGCAGGGTGTGGGTGGGGTGGAAATGCTATGAGCATTACAGGCAAGAATCACAAGTCACAACCCCTGATGCCTGTCATTCTCTACAGGGTGGGGCGTTATGGTTGGAAACCCCAATGCCTCAGGCATTCGTTGGTATTTTCACTCCAAATTTTCAACATGGTTTTTGTGACCCCCACCTCAGTGAACAGTGGCAATATCAGTTTGTTGGCGAAAACTGCTTTCGCTCTGGCGACTACGGCATTTGGCACCACAGGTGCAAAACACATTCTGAACAGGATATGAAAATGACAGTGGTACTGTTCATGGGGGTGTGTAAAATGGCAATGTTGAAGAATCTGCATGCAAATCTTAAAAAAGGGTGAGTCACGGGCGTGCGTGAAAACTGTGCAACGCCACCGTAATGTAAGTAGTTTGGGGATTTTTACAGCAGATTAACCCAGGCATTTTGGGACCTCCAATCATGAACAGTGTCAGTGTGGTTTCTTTATCTGTCCCAACAATGATTTCCCACAGCGACTAATGCATTTTTGGCGCTGAAAGTGTGAAAACACATTTCGGCCATGTTGTGGAAAATGACAGCTGTACTGTTCCTAAGGAGGTGTGGAAAAATGCCACTGGTGAAAATCTGGACTGAAAATATTACAAATTCATGAACGTATGAGGGTGCGTGGAAACTGCGCAATGCTCACTTGTAACACAGTCATTTTATGGAGTTTTGTCACCAAATTTTCAACATAGCCATTTTAAGACCTCTGCTCATGACCAGTGTCACTGTGATTTTCTTAATCTGTCCCAAACATTGTTTTCGCACACCGACTGTACCATTGTGCGCTACATGTGCAGAAACATATTTTGGGCGAGATGTGAGAACGACGGGGACTGGGCACCCCCATTGGCTATGACAGTTCTTGCCATGCTGGGGTGGGCTTCCAGCATGGTAGCTGGACTGCTGTTGTTGGGAGGCGTGGAGCCCATGAGGTGAGCATCCCATCGCCACACAGTGTGTGCGTGGGGGTTTATCAGCATGCAATACGCGTGCTTGGCGCAGGTGTGTGGGGGGAGCTCTTGCTCACTGAAGCGGAGCGCCCTTTCAACTGTATGCCACTGTATTTTCCTGCTGTCATAGACAGCTGCAGCAGTGACTGGCGCACTGGGACCGCGCCTGCAAACACACTGACTGAACTGGAAGAGGCTGACGACCTGTAGAAAACTCGTATGATGGCACTATGTTTCTTGCACATGCGTGCAAGCAAATATAATAAATGTACTACTACTACTGTTGCACAGGACTCCAACTGCACTACCACCTGTGGTCACCCAGCTAGCAGTATAGCAGCAGAAGTATGCAAACCCTCCCCCAGGGAAGGCGAGCATCATCCAAGGTGCTCATTTCTCATCTCCCTAGCTGGCCCCCAGTGTCTCAGGCTCTTTTGCGACCCTGAGTTACCAGCATCGTGCGTGGTAACCCTACTGCTGCACCAATAGGCCAGGGTTTGTAATGTTTTGTTAGTGTATGTTATCTTTTTCTGTAGGATAGCAGATCTAGTGAGTAATCAGAAGCCATGGAATTTATTTAAGTGATATTGTTCAGTTAGTCAGTAATAACCAGCTGATATGAGTAATTAAACACCCAAGTCTGAATGTGAGGCATTTAATCAACAGCAGAAGCTGATTATTCTGAGTATACTCTGGCTAACTGAATGTTACTACTATTGTATGACTAGTAGGTTTGAAACAAAGATTCAAAAAGCTCTGTGGTAGTTGAGGTGAAAAGTGTTTTTTTTTTTTTTTTTTTCCTTTTTTTGTAGACAGGAGATGGATAAGCTAAGTGGATAAACTGTCTTGGGCAATTAAAAAAGGATAAACTGTATTGTGTGTGTGTGTGGCTTAAATGTTGGTAAAGTATCCTGGGTTTGCATAAAATATAGATGACCCACTAAGAATGAAGCTGCAATACTTTGTGTGGGTTCTAAATTATGGGTTTCCTCTGTTTTATTGACTTACAATACCTACCTGTCTTACTTTATAATTGTAATTATAGATACAAGAACATATGAAAACCTGAGGACTAAGCACCATATTTGAAATGGTTTGAAAATGTAGAATATATGAAAAGATTGTATAGGCAATGATTGAAGCTAAAACCTTTTAACTCCAGGCAAATGGAACTTTTTGTTTTATTTTGCAGTCATACAGCCAGCTGCTAAATTTGAGAAACTCATTTAGGGATAAGATCAACTTAAAGCATTCCCTGATATATATATATATATATATATATATATAGTATAGTCCTCAACAAAGATCATGTCATGTTGCCGTGTACAACCTAACAGTTATCCATGGGTTCATCTGCAGAGTATACCACATGTAATGAATCTGTAAGATCATCTTTTCAGTTAGACCTTGCTGTCTTACAGATAAAAGAGATTTAAATGGCATATGCCAGACACCTGAATGATTATGCTGTGATTTACCTTCAAAGAGGTGCACAGCTTTTAATTACTATAAAAGATGCAAGAGAGAGCATTCTAGAAATGCTTATTGGATATATTTTATGCTGTTCCTAAAGGGAACAACAAACAGAACAGTTGGAGTTTCTGGATGCTTCATTGGCTGAGATAAGGGCTGTGTGTGTGTGTGTGTGTGTGTGTGTGTGTGTGTGTGTGTGTGTGTGTAGATGGAGGTGGTAACCATGATTTTTTCTTCACTTAATATGGATGGTAATTCGAATGCGAAAGAGTTCAGGTAAATTAGAAAGATTTTTTGTGGTTGCAAGAAGCATTCCAAGTAGTCATTAAACATTTAAGCGAATAAATCTGCAGAATATGTTCCTGACATTGGCAGTGGTACCCTGGTGTTTCTCCCATCAGATGGAAGTACTGTGTATTATGCGGAGTGCATTCATGCATAAACAATATCATTTTCATAAATTGAAATCTCCCCTGCAGAAGGAACATCTGTGCCTGCCTCAGTTTGAATAAAATATGGTGGTATGTGTGTTGTCCTTTGACTGACTAAAAGAATCCTTATTTTTTTAGCAAGGAGGAACAGCAAAAACCTCACGTTGAGCCTGAACATTAAATTTTCAAAGTTAGATTGTTCTGAGTTTCAAAGATGTGCTACCCAGAGTTTTAACAGGTCCCTAACCTTAAAGTAATTTTTTTTTTGTTCTTAGCCCCGCATTTTTTGTCCTGTTTAATGCTGGCATCGCATCTAAAAGGGCTGAGTACCCTCAAACTGAACTTGCTTGAACTCTCCCAGGTTCTTAGAGGAATGGATGTGGAACAAATCTGTTTGCTCTTCCAGCTCAATGAAGTAGAGTTCTGAAACATGCACCTGCCCAGCAATTAACTTCCAGCTATATAGTTGCCCACATGCAGCAACCTGTATAAATGGCAATGGGTTTTAGTACAAAAAGTGTGATACACAGTAAGGTTTCTATACAGCAATCCAGCATACCGGCTGGACACTGTTTACTCGGACTGTTTCTAGCCTCTAGATTATACAATATGTTCGGCATCTGTGTCTGTAAAAGCAGGCAGTTGTCTAGGGAAAGAATCAACAACCAAACAAAACTTAAAATTATAACTTTTGACAGAGATAAAGGGAGCTATGTATAGTAAACATGTTTCAGTTGCTGCAGGGACATGGCATGGCTTGCTGTATATACAAAGACGTGCAAGTGATAAGAATCAAATGATTACTGAGAGGCAAAGGAAGCTGCCAAATTTATTTTCTCCTGGTACCTTATTCACAGCCACCATGTCTATGGGAAAGACAAGTGTCAAAGCAGTTTAGGCTGGACTGCTGAACCATCTCTCAGTGGGCTCTGCCTTCCGAGAAAGCCAGTTGCATCTGCCTAGAGGGTCAAAGAAAAGGAAGAAGATAATATACTGCACTTTCTTTCTATGTTTGCATAGAATACGAAAAAAATAGCATCATATCCTAGTTGTGCCACGCTCCTTGTTAACATGCATTGTAATTGTATATGTGTGTGTGTGTGTGTGTGTATATATATATATATATATATATAAATATACTGTGTGTGTGTATATATATATATACAGTATATATATATAATCATATGTGTGTGTATATATAGCAGTGGCCCCTAACATTCTTTGATTAATGATGTATAGTATTTTATAACTAAGTACCACCCTTTAATGTACAGCTCTAACAGGAAATGCCCACAAGTCATATTAACAGTAGTCATCAGTATGCCTCATCTGTTTGACACCCCAGTGGGATGGACCAGCTACCCTTAAGACAGTGTGTCTAGGATATGTTGTGGTGAACCCATTAAAATAAAAAATTATTTAAAAGACAAAGAACCTCTGTGCGCAAACACTGAGGCAAGGGTTACCCCAAAGGGCATTTGGCTGGGAAGCCAAGTTTCAAGAAAATACAAAATACATGTGTTTATTTTAATGGGTTCACCACAACATATCCCAGACGCACTGTCTTAAGGGTAGCTGGTCCATCCCACTGGGGTGTCAAACAGACGAGGCATACTGATGAGTCCTGGTAGGACGAAACACGTGTCTATGTCTTCTGTTAGCACCCTTTGCAAACTGTGTGAGAGGCCTTTTGGCACCATGCAATTCTGCTTAAAGTTGGACCAGCATAACATTCTGTGGTGATTTGCATATGCAGCCCATGAAGCTTTGTATTGTGGGCATGTGTGATTTTGTATTTTTTGAAACTTGGCTTCCCAAAATAAAAACATTCTATGTTGGAACCAAAAACTGTCCAGACATCAGGCCTAGTCCCTTTGTGCTACTCTTTTCTGTGTGCTATGTCGACGTGCGCTCCCAAAGAATAGAAAGTGGCAAATTTAATTGATTATTTAAGTAACTTACCTGTCACATCCGGGGATTAGGGAACATTAAAAGGAGTAGGTGGCTTCCACCGATTCATACAGCTTCAAAGTATCAGTCAGAACTCTCATATTCCATAAATCCCACTATGTAAGTGCTTTTATGGGTACAAGAAACTATTTTCTGTTTTTCTTCCTCTTGCTGAATAAATCTGCTGGAATAATGCTGCCCCCCCCCATAAGGTGCATTTTTTTAGAGTTTAAATTCATGATGGTCCAAGAAAACACAGGGCTAGCAGCTCTATAATTGGATTGCAGCAGGTGGATTGTGGTAGAATGGGCATACCCTATACCCCACTCCATGATGGGAAGGCAGCATTGGTAACGTATAGCACTGAAAGAGACAGGTGTGGATCCCAGATTTGGACCCTACTGGCATCCTGTGACATTAAGCAAGTTACTACTTGTCCTCCTCCCTCTTTTTCAAGACCCAGAAGCAGAACCGCACTGAACGCAAGAACATATATTTCAGGTGGGCTAGACTTGCTAATTAAATTGTAAAACATGAGATCTATAAATGCTGCATCGCCTTGGTGCCTAAGGCAATAAACCGCAGTGTTGAATGTTGCTAGTCAGTGAAATAAGTAAGTTGCATGTGACGGTGCCTGGCACTTTATAAACTGGATGGAAGTACTGCCTGGACATGGCAACTTTGGTAGCATTACTTCTCTACCCCACTAACAGGGCCAGGTGCAGTTTAGAAACAAAACTACCATTTAGGATGGTTTCCATTAACAAGTATCTCTCCAGCTGAGGTTACGATTATTGTAGCTCATCTCTAGTCCATTAACTGATAAACTTGGTACTGTAGCAACGGATTTTATTAGGGAGTATTGTGGAGTATATCTTAATTTATTTCCATTACACAATGTATTTGGTCTGTCTTACAATTTGATAGCCCAGCTAAGATGCAACATCTACTTTTCGAGGGGGTCCTGCAAATGTATTCAATACTGCAAGTAACTGAAATACTCGATATTTTAAAGTGTTTAATGAGCTTCAAAATTAACTGTTGTTGATGCCATGATATGTGACTGCTACAGCTGTAATCGGACATTAAGGAAATAATAATGAAAACCGCATTCCAAACAGAAAAAACAAAAACAAACCAAAAAAATTACTCCAACAATAAGGAAAATCAGATAAACAAGTGTCAAATGTTACTTCTCCTTTGAAAATAAATACTCTGTTTTATTGTTAATAATGAATTGCCAATTTTAGCCCTTCACTTAGTTTAGCAAATATACTTTTTTAAACAATGTCCCTTTCATTATAATTTTGAGTAAATACACAGGGCTAGGAAATACTGTATGACTGCCCGTAATCCTTAGAAAATCTTTTGTAATTTTCAAGCTTTCCATCCCCATCCCCATCGATCCTTTGCTAACTTACTGCTATAGTTCTACTGTGTGCGGCATTTTAATAAGCCGATTATCAGTCTCTATCAACTTCACTTTAAAACAAATCTAGCTTCAGTAGTAGTGTAGCGGTCAGCAATTTGTACACCTCTTTACCACAAGACACCCAGGAAGACAGTGGCTTAGCTGCCATCTGTAAGGAAACTATTACTATCAGTTGAATTCAGCTTGTGCCTTTTGGAACATCTGGCAACATGGGAACCCACTTTAAGTCACTGTGATCAATAGGCAACAGTAAAATATGCACTTCTGACATCACAAATAAACAGGGGTTAGGCGGTTAGCACTGCAGCAGCCTGCCAGGTGATGAACAGAGTGGGGGGAAAGCACATAAAATATAAAAAAAATTACAATAAATAAGTTTTTTTGCTGATTACTCATTCATATGCTGAACCAAATAGCAATAGCTTGTGCCAGACACCCAGTTTATGTATGTATATGTGTGAGTGTGTATGTATGATTTGTGAACTGTGGCCACGGTGTGTGTGTTTCCCCCTGTGATCCCTCCGTGCAGGACCCTGTTAGTGCTAATAGGGTTGAGGGCTAAATGTGTGTGCGTGTATTATGTAGGGGGCAGAGCCATCCGACTCAAGAATCCGTTCACTTTCAAATGAAGATAGACATAGGCCACTGTAACCGTGACTGACGCTTAGATTAAGCGGGACACACTGAAAAATAAAGGCTTCCTCATGAGAAAAGCCAACTGTCTGTAACAAAGGTAAGCAAATGAATAGAGTACTTCCTGTAGTAAAATGAAGGAGAATTACACCGATGCAATCGAATCCCCTTCCCCCCCAAATCCGATAAAATTGTCCCAGCGGTATTTTTTCCCACATAGTAGATTCTGTAACAAAAGACAAGCTATGCTATCAGCGGGGATAATTTTGAAGAATGAATATAATAACCTCTATAGGTGCTGCTTCAGATGCCATTATTTTTTGCTGAATATTTAAAGAGTTTTTTGGGCAGAGATAAATATACTTGTTAGTCCGCTACTTATAAAGCCTTACCCTGGCTAGAGAAAAAAATCTGTATATTCTTTATATATTAACAGTTTTTGCTGGCTCCTTTAGAGTAACACACTTAGTATGCGCACCTGTGTTTGCCTATGTGTGTTCAGAGACAATCAGAGTGCATAGATTCAGTTTTATTCATAGATCTTTACCGTTATATCAGCGATTATTTGTGTTCCTTTCTTATACTTTTCTGCACATAACCAGTCTAAATTGTATTTTCATTTGCATGGTTTTGTTTCATCTGCTGCAGGAATAGATCAGAAAAGTGTTCTTGTATGGACGCCCTAGTGAAGTGCTGGACTTCTGCAACTAATATCACTATCCAGTACCTCCCAAGCATGTGGATAATATTTACCAAGGAAACCTCATTATTTTGTATTACCCATCTCAGACAAAATCAGGCATTAGTTATGTGAGTTTCACCCTCCAGTTCCGATAAATTCAGAACAGACTGGCTTATACAACAAAACTTAGCAAGTGTTTCTGTGCTGAGGATTTTTTGGGGGGTGAGGGTGGAAGTATATTACCAAAACTTTGATAAAAACAAATAATAAACCCTAAATTGTAATGTGGTGGGCTGGGAAATCGATGTTCAGTTAATTGATAGGAGCAGTGAGGTGAGATTGTAAACAGGGCATGATTTGCAGTTAATTCAAGTGAGAGACAGTTGAAATGAGAATTCTCCCGGGGCTGGATGCTTATGACACCCTGCCAGCAGACGAAAAACATCCTTAACTGATAAGTTAATAAGATGCAAAATCAGTCAGGCAGTATAATAATTATCAACCCGGTGTGTAACGATGTAATGAGAATGTATTTCATAATTCTGTGTTTTTCTGTACTTGTTGCAGTTTGTATCGGAGGAAATATCCTATAGAGAGCATTTCAGCATATAAAGAACACCCTGCCAGCAGATGAAAACCATCCTTAGCTGGTAAGTTAATAAGATGCAAAATCAGTTAGGCAGTACAATAATTATCAACCCGGTGTGTAAAGATGTAATGAGAATGTATTTCATAATTCTGTATTTTTCTGTACTTGTTGCAGTTTGTATCGGAGGAAATATCCTATAGAGAGCATTTCAGCCTATAAAGAACACCCTGCCAGCAGATGAAAACCATCCTTAGCTGATAAGTTAATAAGATGCAAAATCAGTTAGGCAGTACAATAATTATCAACACGGTGTGTAACGATGTAATGAGAATGTATTTCATAATTCTGTATTTTTCTGTACTTGTTGCAGTTTGTATTGAAGGAAATATCCTATAGAGAGCATTTCAGTGTATAAAGATGAGTTTTACAAAGTGACTGACTACTGCATCCGACAGCGGGTAGTACAGTACATCCCATACTTCAACACACCTATCGTCGTGTGTGTGTTTGTTTTGACTAAACACACACACACATACACACACACAGGGATATTCGATTAATTACTGTATAACTCCTTATGTCTTTTTTACCCTGCATTTTGAAAGTATTGACCAGAAATCAAAGTAAAAAGAAACAAACTGGAGCAAATACATTGCTTAAATAGTCACAAAATGTATTGCCACTTAGGGAAGCCCCTATTAGATCAATTGCATACGACTTAATATTAGTAAGTGGCTATGGAGGGATTCGAGCTTGCTTGCATCCATTTTAAAAGTTTAAAACAAAACCAAAATTAGTCCTCCACTATTTTTATATTATAGTACCACTATTAAGTGGCTCAGGTGGGATTCAAACCTTACGTCTAAAAATTATATAGACAAACATTTCTGCTCACATCGTGATATGTGCCTTATTGCACTGTTTCTCTAAATCATAATGACTCTACAGTCTTCCTTTTAAGATGTAAAAATAAAAAAAATTAAAAATGTATAATTTTGATGGCTGTACATAAAAGACGGTTTCTTTACTTTATAGCAAATAGAGTGTACAAAAAGAATAAAGGGTGTGATCACTGCCACAGCCAGACTGCCATTCAAGCATTCACTTGTTATAGTTAAATATAGTCCACCAGCTATTAATAGAAGTCTGTATGATGAGTGCTTGATTTAAAGTGGAACCTTTGTAATTTTTTTGATCCATGTACAGTCTATTTACTATAAAGTAAAGAAACAGTCTTTTATGTATAGATGGTACAACCATCAAAGTTAGAAATTAGTACTTAGTGTACTTAGATCTTTGCTTTCTATTTTTCATTTTTTCTTTACTTTGTTATTTTGCATCTTAAAAGGAAGACTGTATAGTCATTATGATCTAGAGAGACCATGTAATAAGGTCCAGATGAAGATGTGAGCAGAAATTTACGTCTCTATAATTTTTAGACACAATGTTTGAATCCCACCAGAGCCACTTAATAGTGGTGATATAAAAGTAGTGGAGGACCAATTTCGGTTTTGTTTTAATTTCTTTAATTCGTTGAAAGTATAAATTACGAAAAACTTAGTGATTCAAATGTTATGATGTAAGTATTTTCATGGCCTGCAGATAGGAATATAATAGCCATAAATTAAAACACAATGGTTAAAAATAACATGCAAATAACATAGCAAGACATTGCTTGAATTACTTGTTCTCATAGCAAATTAGATTATAATAATAGAAAATCTAGATTGTGAATTGAAACAATCACAAAACCTTCCTTTCCCTTTCAAATTATTTCCTTCACGTCTTGATCTGTTCTTCACGGCTAATATATGTGTTACAGAAATTTTATGTTGAAAAACAGTATCTATCATTGCAATTAAAAGATAATAATTATAATTTGACTTAGTAATGTATTGTGAAATGTATATTTAGAAAAAAGTCTAAACTTTTAAAATGGATGCGAACAAGCTTGAATCCCTCCATAGCCACTTACTAATATTAGGTTGTGTAATTGATCTAACAGGGCTTCCTAAGTGGTAATTAATTTTGTCGGTTATTTAAGAAGAGCTACAGTATGTGAAACACAACTTACCCCCTAATGAAAACCGATTAGTTGGTCGAAGTGCAGGGGAGTGTTTTTCTAGACACGGGAAAGCGGTCGGTAACAAACTGATTGTGGTAACGCTGTTAAAACATTGTTGGAATGCTGGAATCTTGTTATTTTATTATCAATAAAGCGGTCTTTTGAACTGTAATATCAGAACTTTCTGTGGTCGTTTTGCAGTGGAGTGCAGGGTTTCTATGGTGGAACAGCTTGCTCTTCATCCATCACAAAGGTTACCAATGAAATAACGATGTGATTCGAGGGACACCTACAGTAGTTGGCTAACAAGCAGTCAATCAGGTTTAATTACAGGAGCACGTCATCATTTCATTCATGTAATTTGTGACTGTGGAAAAAGGTCACCAAATAATTTCAGGATGGTGTATTCTTTACTTATAGTATGGGGGGGTGAGGGAAGTTGGCACTAGGGGAAGTGTTAGAGCAGAGGTGGTTGACTATTCAATTGTTCAGTGCCCCCTTTACAGGATGTGGGGACCTAACATAATATTTTCTGCACTGTGTTAGAAAAGCACACCATGCTAGCAAATATATATGTATATATATATATATATATATATATATATATATATACACATAACATAAAGGCAAGCCAAAACCAAGCTTGAGAGCTCCTGGCTTAAACAACAGGAGAGGAGCAGCAAGTCAACAGCAACTATTTAGCAAGTAACCAAAACCCCAAAAGTCAGGTTATTAACTAAGAGGAAGGAGCTGCTGTGACTATTTACTTTATACCTTCCCAAATCCCTTGCTAGTCCCTGGCATCTGACATTCCCATTTTTGCCAGGCTTTGCAGACATGCAGGGCACATCAAAACAAGTCCCCAGTTACTGTAGATGTACACTGGGGTGCTCAGGACAGAGATAAGCTGAAAACAGCATTACTAGAGCCAGTTCCCATACTATCTACTCTGCTTGGTCACTTGACATCTCTTCTCTCTGACCAAAGACAGCAAAGCAGAAGAGCACCTTTTTTCCAAGTAAAGGGACATTTAACGACTTGTTGCAGGGCACTTGAAAGGGAGCTGGAAGTCAACAGATGTTATATTATCTGTTAAAAGCACTTCACACTTCTGGAATTCCCTTCCAGAGACAGACAGCAAAGCAATTTGCTTTGTTTTTCTTGTGTGTGACAGGCAGGACGGGAAGCGCTGATTCAAGCAGAACATTTACATTTTCCAGGCTTGCAGGATCAGTGAGGAACAGCTGGAATTTGAAGTCCTTCTGCTGCTGTTAACCATTTGCATACTGTTGTGCTGAGTCTGCATGTAGTGTCTGAAGTGTAAAGATTCAGACACAGCAAAATAGTAGATTGTGTTTTTGGGTCTAAAGGACAAGCTCTTTTCAGGCAAAGGGCAGTCTCATTGGGGCCAGAAAAGTGACAGGGCTCTTCGCCACCCCACCACCCCCTTCTGATGCCTTTTCTGTTACTTCCCATAACAGTCCACAAGACCGTTTTTCCAAAACATATCCAATCCAGAGATGGAATAACCTTCCCCTGAAGTGTAAATTAGTGGCATTCATCATTATGGCATTGTTTTCACCTGACATAGTGTTTTCCACTTAGTCTTTTGGTTATGTATGGTACCGCTGTCTCATATGAGCGACAGGTTTGCAATGTTAGTACCTCTCTCTTCTCAACTGCAGTGAAAGCTGTCAAGCACGCCAAAAGCAGCTGGCATCAGAAGGGTCAAAATTTGGAATTCGTAGGTAATCATCCACCAGGCTTTCAGTCACTGTTATCATTTTTTGATAAACGGATTTTGATAGAGTTACCTGCTTTGGTTGTATTTTCTGTATTCTGACACAATGCAGTTGTGAGTCCCTGCTTAGTCAGTTACTGAGTATGAATGTAACCTATTGCAATACTTTTGCTTTCCTGTCTTACTTCTTTTATAGCTGTTTTTTTTTTTTTATCTTGGGTCACATATGTGGAAACAGTGATTAAAATAACACACTGTACAAATACAAACCGTAATATGAAAGGTTGCATCTCTGATGGTCTGTCCTACGGAAGAAGTACAGAACAAATGTTCGGTAACACTACTTCAGCCCTGATGTTTGAATAAAATTCATTGACAAGTCACTGTTTTCACCATTTGCTGCAAACTTATGCCTGCTTGTCAGACATTCATTCCATGGTCCTTTTCTCGATTCACGGCGTGTCATCAATTAAGTGTAAAAACAACAAAAACCCAAGAAAACTGAGTTAGCAGAGCAGGCTGTCATGACGCCACCATATTTTATGATTTTTATTTTTATGAAGGTGCTCTCATACGCAGGCAAGTGAGTTTTCCTTGATACTGCAGTCTATTTTTTTTTTGGGGGGCCGCACATCGCAACAGTACAATTAGTTTTTAATGCTCCCCACATCCCCCCAAAAAGGCAGGAAACCCTTTTGTTATGGGTGTTACATTATTTCTCTCTAAAATTGTGGTTCAAAGTTTTTTGTGTTATTTTCTAAATTTATCATGACCCCATTATGGCACTAGGTTTACCATGACACAACATAGCGCAATCAGAAAGACTGCATTTTTAGGTCAGTGGATGAAAGACAATAGCCATGAGAAGTAGAGGAGAATCAATACTTGCAAATGCTGATCAGGGTCCGTGGCACGTCTACAGTTTTATTTTTATTTTACCAGTTGGGATTGAACTGGGAATGGACATTGCAACTGGAAATGTAGTACAATTGAAAACATCTAGGATTTTAGGATATATCAGGGAGATGAAGGCTCAGCGAGATACTTGTAATACCGGATAATGAGGGAACTATGCATTTGGTACTAAAACACAGTACTACAATAACTGGTGACCCAAAGAATACTGCTGATTATTAAAAGACTGGCAGAGTATGATACCCATTAAAACAGTATAAAATTAGAGAATTAAAATGGAACAGGCACAAAATAACTGGATAAAAAAATGGACAAACCTTAGGCTAACCTCATATCCCCCTCCCCAACCCTGTGGACATGAACATCCACAAATGGACAAGATCACTTGTTTTGCAAACGTTTTTCATTTCATTTTGTTAAGTCAAAACAAACTATAACTTTTGAGCTCAGTGCATATAACATAACCCCTCCACCCCCCCTCCCAAAAAAAAAGTAGTTTGTGCAGACACTGATCACTGGGTCTGATGAGGGAGTTAGGGCAGCTCTCCCTTTTACTTCCTCCAGCACACAAAAGAATTAGCCATTCTCCACTTTATTTGTTTATAAGGAGTGTAAAAAGACTGGACCTGGATCTCCCAGATAATTTCCCTTTTCTGTGGAGTCCTGCTATTCCCATATTTTTAAAGTTAGGTGGACTGATTAATTGACTAGTTACGTGACTTGTGTCAAACATCGAGTAAAGGGCATCTTACAGTTTAGTAATAAAAAAAGTTTGCATTTTTTATCTATTTAAGTCGAAACCCAAAATATGACTTGAGGTATTTATTTCTAATGGGATTTATGCGGATGGAAACTGCCGGCCTTCAAAATAACTATTTGCTTTGAAGCACTGCCTCATCATTTTGCACAGAAAGTATTATCAATACCCCAAATAGGTTTCAGATGACCACTTCAAAAAAAATTACATCTGGCTGAGCGGATACTGGCACAATGGAGAAATGGGAGACGGTCTCTCAATTCTCATCCAGTTCCCAGACAAGCATTCCCTGCACCCCATATGTCCAGTTTCATTAGCATACTAAAAAAGCCAGAAATGAGACAAAAAAATTTGCTATAGTTAAGAGGTCTTATTGGTAGTGGAAAGAACCTCTGATTGGATTGCACACTGACTAGTGAAAGCAAGAATAGCAAAGGACAAGGAGATGGAATGACAGCACCAAACAAACAATAATCACTGGGAATAAGTACATTGGGGTGATTGGGACTTGCTGGAAATTAAAATGCAAAGAGAAATGGAAATAACATAGAGTTCCCAAAGTATAAACAATTGACTGTCAGGGCATGAGAGGGTTGGGTGTTGGTGGTGTTGGGGGGGGGGAAAGGAACGTATATTGTGTTTCATCTGGGTATGAACCACTGTTAATGGTGCTAGATTCTGGGTCACCCTTTCGTCCTCTGAATCTATTTTTTAGCACTTCATAACAGACTTGGTTGCATTCTGGTGGTGCTGTATCAGTAGCAGCAGTAGTAGTAGTCTGTACACCGGCAACACTTTAAAAAAATGCAAAAAATCTACAAACATCGATGGGACTTTTATTTGTGTTTGTATTTAACAACTCACACTTGAGATAGAATGTGTATATTTTCCTATCTACTGCAATGAGAGACATTAGTGGTTTTCTTAGTTTTACCTTTTTGGGGGGAGTCTTTCTCTTTTTTAGGAGGTGTGTGCTGATGACATGCAAAAACGAATAAATAAAAAAAGAATACGACAACAATACAACCACGCTTGAACTGGTAAACAAAAAGTACAGCTAGACAGAAATATAGACAGGGTGGTCCCTTTGCTAATGTGCAATCAGCAAAAAATAAAAAAAAAATAAACAATTACTGAATACTTCTGTAATTACTGTGACACATATCATAAAAGTATGTCTTCTGAATTCAAGGAATGAGTGTTGGAACAATAAACTGGAATTATGGAATTTGGTAATCACACTGACACTAAGAGCGATTGTGTGTGGTGTCGGACTAATGATACATGTATATAGCAATGCAGTACAGGACCACACATCACTTCATTTTTTTATTATCATTTTATTCTTTTTATTTTACTCAATGTATAAATGTCCTGTTTATTCAATAAAATTTGATTGCATTCCATCAATGGACTATTACATCTTTTTCGATGGCATGATTAAGAAATTATGGCAGAAAGAACAATTATAATGCTAGACAACAACAGATGTGAATACTAGAGGATTGAATATCTGACTACAAGAGAAAGGAAATGGCTTTAGTTGAATATAATAAACATTAATTCGCAAATCATGTGCAAACGGAGGGAGTAAGGAAAGGACAGAGAAGGGGGCAGACTAGATGGGCCATGGGTCCTTTTCAGTCGACAGATTTCTATGTTTCTATGATTATTTTTCAGTATGTAATTAGCATTTCTCCCAGCAAAGTCCATTTGGATCCAGTGCTGTCGGTGTTAACTTTTTTACTGAATTTGTTCATCGGAGATAGGCTGTTTTGAGGATATGGTGGCAGTCAGAACTGTGGCAGTGTTGAGTGCACATTAAATCTAAACCACAGTTTTTTGTTTTTTTTCTGAGAATACTATTTTGATGTTGCTTAGGAGCTGTCAGCTCAATAGGGAATCCAACCACACATAACATGACTGCTGTTTATATTGGCTAGCATGGATAAAAACCTACAGATTTTTCCAGTATGACATGTGGAAAGTTCTATATGCTATTCATAATTGTTCATAAAATGAAATGCATATTGGATTTTTTTTCTCAATTATGAGATTCCTGTCTGAGGGCTAACACACACAACCACAGTTTGTTATGGCTTCTACAAATATGCAGGTCTCTGATTATTATGTTAGTCAGTCACATGAGGAAATACAGGAAAATTATGTGTATGTTTGATAACAGAGAGGGGAATAAAACAATACATGTATGAACTGCTCCTGGGTAGAACTAGAAGAGCATCTGCAGCCAATGTAAATGTTCCTGTGTCAATAGCCGATGCAGATGTGAGTGGAGGTGAATGGAATGTAAAGCATCACGTCTGAGCCATTTTTAACAAAACATGTGCCAACCATAACACTGATCCTTTGTATTTACTTAACTTAGAGTGTATGTGAGTGCACATACAGGACATGATTCTCGTAACTGAGAAAACAATTCCAAAGCGCATTTCATTTTAGAACCATCGCGAACAGTATATATACAGCATGCACCTGACATACAGAAAAAAATCTGTAGTTTTTCATCAGTACCAGACCTTACAAACAACAGTTATGCTATGTGTGACCTGCTTTCCCTATAATGAGCTGACAGCTTCTAAGCAGAACTGAAACAGGATTCTAGAAAAAATGCAGTTTAGATTCAATGCACTCTCAGCACTGCCACATTTTCCACTGCAACCATAACGAAGAGACAGTGCAACTCCAATGAACAAATTCAGGAAAAATACGATCAATGTGATAAGATGCTGAGATGTGAGAGAGCTGTTCTTTCAGTCTGCGGTCAGAGTGGAGTCATTGGCATCATGGAGGATGGCAGATGAAACTCACAGCTCAAGCAAAGCTTTTGCACTGATCTGAACCAGAGCTGAAACACTGACAGCAATGACTCAAAACAGGCTTTGACAGGAGAAATGTCAATTGTAGACACATTAAAAAAAGACATACATGATTTGAGAATACAGCTTTATTAAAATCAAGCAAAACGATTTCCTATCTCCTTTGTGTGGAGCAGTGAATTAAACCAGAATGATAGTGAGCACTTGCGATGGCTGTTTCCTATGGTGGGACAGGAAGAAGTGTCGGCAAGTGAGACATATATTAATTACTGACAATCTGATTTTCATACTTTTACGCTAGTGAATTGTGACATAAACATTAACATATGACGGGGTGATTCTGTGCTACAGGTAATAAGCCATAAACAAGTATCTGCTTGCATACTGAATTGAAACATGTTGGCTGATAAAATAAAGCCAGCGCTCATTATACAGATTTGACAATGCACTGAACAAAAAAAAAAATGACGGGGGTCTGAATTATCAAGCGCAAACTAACAATAAATGTCCTTATAAAACCAATACAGCTCAAGTCAATGTAGACAGAGATTCATGCAGTAATATCAATAAACTTTTGCCTGAAAGCTGTGAACCGAAAACTACTTTTCCAATAAAATGTATTACATCAGTGACTTTATCATTTAAATTGTGATGGCTACAGACATGGGGCATTGTGTTAGTCACTATTTCAAATGTTAAATTCGTTTGACAACTTCTGGAGAAGGTTGTATTATAGTAAATTGATCAGCATAAAGGAATCAAACGGTTTAAACCAACATTAAGCAACGTAAACAGGCTACTGTATACAGTATAATGGATAGGTTACTGCCTAAAAACACAGAACAAACCTGTAGCCTTTACTCATCTGCTGTATTGACTGAGACCGTCCTCTCTTGGTGAATCCCTGGGACGTGCAAACTGTGAACAAGCATGTGGAATCCAATCAAACATCATGGAAAAAGATCGTTGTTCTGCTAAGCGGCAAGGTAGTCCCAATATGTCAAAAATAAGGTGTTTATAAACGAATTTTTTAAATCGGATTATGCACTGAGGTTTGCTTGTGTTAGTGGGGTGGGAGCGAACACTGCAGCATGGGTGTGTGTGTGTGTGTGTGTGTGTGTGTGTAGGGGGCAGCATGAGAAGGCTATATCTTATCGCTGCTCACTGAAGCATAGCTCCCCCTTTCAACTGTATGCCACTGCATTTTTGGAGCTGTCATAGACAGCTCCAGCAGGCATTGGAGAACTGCAGCCACGCCTGCAAACACACTGACTGAATTGGAAGAGGGCTGCCACACCTCCAAAACTCCGATGATGGCACTATGTTTCTTGCACATGCGTGCAAGCAAACATAAAAACAGTAGGCACAGTCAGCATATAAGAGAATTCAACTTAATGCTGGCAGAGTGAAATTAACAGCAGGCAAAAAATAAAAACAGTCAGTAGATATGAAAAGTAAAACCAAAAACTGGTAGTTAACAAATAACTATCAGTGCAGGGCGGCAGACAAGTAAATGAAGCCAGGGTGCAGTTTTTGCAGCTCTGCAGTCAAAATGGCGCCGCACCCCATCCCGTAGGTCTGGAAGAGTGGAAGTGGTTGTACCCGTAGAGCTAGTAGCCATCCAAAGAGACTGCTGGGGAGGGCTAGTTCACCGCCCTCATGACCCTGGGACACCAAGGGGGAAGACAGCAGCAGAGTGGAGCAGGAGCCCTGTGAAGCTGGTAGCCATCTGGGGAGACTGCTGTGGAAGGCTAGTTCACCACCCTTACGACCCTGGGACACCGAGGGGGGAAGACGGCAGAGAGTGGAGTGGGAACCCTGTGGAGCAACCGTACCACAAGTTTTCATTTTATGCCCAGACATTAAAATGTACTGCCAGTGCCTCCCTATCCTAAACAAGGCTCCCTAACTTTGCTGGTCTGTATGCAGGTGCTCCATCATAGCAACTTTAGCAAGTGTCACACATCTCTGGCTCCAAGGCCACCACTAACATGGGCAACCAAATTCATCACGAGGGTATGCAGTGTTCAGACAGGTCATGCCTGATCTGACTCGATGACTTGTTGAACTTAAGTGATATGAATTTATAGCTTGTATCACATTCTTTATAACTAAACATAGGGCACGAGAGTGTAACTTTCTATGGGTCCACCAGTCTATTCTCAGCTGCCAAAAGCAGGGCACAGTGATCGCTGTTCCTCTGACAGCAGACAGTAAACTTTATATCTTTCTGACTGCAAGCAGATTCCATTATTAGAAATCAAAAGGAAACCGTAACCGTGATTAGTTTAGAAAAGGCATCCCTCCAGGAAGCTGCAGGTTTGAGTAAGCCTGAGAAAGCAAGAAACAGAAGATTATGCCTAATTCCTGCCAAAAAAGTAGAACTGCCAGTGTTCCAAAACACGATGCAAGCCACCGTGCACCTGGACTACCTACTATGTGACTGGCTTGCATACCACGAACGCAGAAACGGGTTACAGTTAGCACAGAGCACCCAATAAAATTACCCCCGCCCCTTAACTTTTCCCCCACCCCCATACATCGTTTAAACAACTCGGTTGTAGCCATTACTCAAGACAGAGGAAATGTGTGTTGCTTACTACCTGAACAAATCAAAAGGGATGATGATCTAAGTTATTTGACCTGGTCTGACTGTGTAAACTAGACTGACATGGCTGATCGCTGACGTGCGACAGCGGCATGGTACAGTCTCACAAGTGTGCAGAGCAAACAAAATGGAGCCCGACATGCTTTTAGATAGCACGCTTCAACACTTATTGTGGCACGCCAAACTGCCCACCTCAATTGGCTGATGAGCTGTGGAGCCAATCAAAGAACCAATCCCCAGGAATTTGTGTCATAAGTCCTGAATCCCAACCACGACCAATAAGGAAGAAAAAAAAACAATTTCCAAGCTTCAAAAGTCCCACCGAGAGCTCTGAACATCTGGGGAGGCAGCTCCCCACCCCATAACCTATGCCACTGGGCATGGCTATAACTACAAGTGGCAGAGCCATGAGGAGTTATGAAAGTGTTGTCCCTCACAAGTGATGATAAACTGGATATTTTGAGTTAGGCCACTGTATATTTGATATATACAACCATAGTTCATTAGTTATAGCTTTTAAATCTGCTGTTTGTTTGAAGATTTTACTACTTCTCTTTTATTTTAACAGCTAACTTCGATGCTATACTAGGCAATTGTGATGTCACCAGCACTATGAAAGCTGCTCTCTGATTGGCTCAGTCCGCCACTGTGATGACAGTAACTTTCAAAATATCCATCATGAAACACAGTGAAAATGACATATTTTTGCTGTGTTGCTGTTGCTGATGTTACTAGCCAAACTATCACTTTTATTGTAGCCTTCTACCCCCACTCCTGCTGTGCATGTATGTATATGTAATAGATAATTCACTACAGGCCGTATGGTTGTGCTCCGATACATGCACAGCTTGGTGTGCATTGTGGCAGGCCGAGTGCATTCAATCACCCAAGGCATGTGTATATCGGAGCATAACCACATGATCTGTAGTGGACTACCTATTTTATAAAATGGTCAGAAATGTTTTGGGGTTTTTTGAGAGGGGGGGGTTGCAAAAAGTGGTCCCTGTCTGGCACAAATAAGAGTTTCATTTAGGTGATCTGGTTTATCCTGCTATCATTTTTGATAGGTTAAAAGTGATACAAAAAAATAATTACCTGGTTGATCCTGCCATTTTAACACTGTCTCCTAATGACTTTCTCTTTCGAGTCACAGTGTAGTGTGACCGAGTGGCATTCCTTAAGGTAAACAAATGCTGGTAGAAGTTTATTTTCAGCAAGTTTTTTTGCAAGAAAAGATGTAATCTGTGTAGTTTCAAAGTCAGTTTAGTTTCTTTTCTCTAAAAAAAGCTGATGACTGTACGGTGAGGAGAGAGTGAATTGGCGGCTTCACAAGAGTGCAGAGGCAAGCATGAGCGAGAGTTGCTATAGCAACACTTGCTCAAACTTGCGTCTACACTTCTGAAGCCGCTGACTCGCTCTCTCTTCTCACTGTACAGTCAGCGACTTTTTTTGTTTAGTTGATTTCTTTATCGCCCCCACTGATTGGCCCTCTTCCACTGGCCCCCCAGCCCCATCATCCTGGCATCCACTAACCCTTACCTCTTGGCTTTAGAGGTGCCGGCTGGCAGGGTACGGCACCTGCGAGGAGCCTGCATCATCCCTCTGGTCGGTGGCATTTTCAGCCTCCATGTTTCTCCTTTCCCGGAGTGTGGAGGTACAGCGTGCAATGACGCCAATGGCTGAGCCGCGCATGCTTCCACACATGACAGACCAGGTATCTGCTCCACCTCCAATCTCTGTAGAGCTGGTGTGCCAGACTCCAGCCACCACTAGGGGCCAGGCATGCACTGGCTCTAGTCCCCCCCCTCCCCGGTAGTAGAGCTGTCTTCCAGATGCTCGATCTTCTCCCTCCCTGGCCGACCCCCGGCGACCCGCTCACACCGCGAACACAGGTCGCTGGCATGTTAGGAGGTAATGCAGTGATGCCTCAGCCCTCCATACCACTGGGCCAGCTGTCAGCGACTTTTTTTAAGAGAAAACAAACTAAACTGATTTTGAAACTACACAGATTACATCTTTTTAAGCAAACAGCTTTGTGATTATAAACTTCTGCAAGAATTTTTTTACTGCAAGGAGCGCTGCTTGGTCATGCCACATTGTGAGTTAAAAGTGAAAGCAATTACAATGGAGACAGTATTAAAAATGGCAGGGTTAGCTGGCCCATCGGCGCAGTGGTTGGATTTCCACTTGCGACGCCAGTGACCCGGGTTCGGGAATGGACTCAGGTGCTGGAGGGCCGGCCGGGGGGAGAGAGGGCTAGAGCGTCGGCTGATGGCTTGTCTTCTCTCGGGGAGGGTGGGGACGCGACCCGATGCTTGCTGACCCTAGCAGAGGCTGGGGGCATGGCAATGCGTGGGGTCCCACTCACTAAGGAGGCGTGGTGAATGCTGGCATCAGCCTTACGTTGTGGCACACTACGTCCCCAGGGAGCAAATGGGAAAAGAGCCCGGTAGCCGACCGGATGATGGTCGCCAGCTCCCATTGCCGTGAGTCCAAGGACAGTGCACGCACCATCCCCAGCAGCACCCCAGAGCAGGTTTGGCGCTGGTTGCCCTCAACGGCACCGTCCCCCTTGGAGGGGACCCACCAGCAGGGTTACGCCCAGGGGTCACCTGGAGGGGGCTGCTATATGGGGGGGTGAAGAGGTGGCTGATCCGAGGCAGTGCGGCTCGGAGGGCATAGGTGGCCCGAAGGAGAGGCCAGCCCGGAGCTGGAAGGGAGCAAAAAAAAAATGGCAGGGTCAACCAAATAAGTTTTTTATTACTTTTAATATACTAGAATCATAGCAGAATCAACCAGATAACTGCTTTGTTTAATGAATTATATGAGCAGTTTGGTACAGCTACGTACTGTATATGTACTACTGACTTATGGATGTTAATGTTAAGCTATATGTGGCAGTCTGTGTATGCCATGTGTGGAGTGATATCCTTATCTAGTCTGCTAGTGAGAAGGTTCTGAGGGATGGAAAGAAGTACAGGCATGCGGTCATTGTGGGAGTCATGTGGTCGTTGTGGGATAATGCCCAGTCATGTGGTGTGTTTTATCCAATTAACTGTTTTTCACTGATTTTTCCTATGTATTTTATAAATATAATTATGAAATGGGTAGAAAGAATGCTGGCTCCTAATTGGCCAAGAGGCACTTTCAGCTGGGCTGTTATCCTAGCACAATGGACCAGCTGAAAGTAGCTCAACATAAATATGTTTTAAAAAAACATCCAATTCACTAAAAAGGACCCATTTCATAATCACAGTAATTATGGTGGGCCAAAAACAGCCCTTCTCGGGTGGTGGAAGCACTCGGCTTTGCTTCTTGCTTCAACCCACCCAAGGTGGGCCATTATCTCACCATATTGCACCCTCTGTCGTCTTATTTCTTAAATATATATAAATATGTGATATGACACAAGTGATAATGAGATAATACAAATATCTTCAGGAGCTATATTTGACCTCTTGACCTCACAAGTGGCAAAGCCAAGAGGTCAAGTATGGCGAGTAAAGATTTTTCTACTGTCTCACTCTCACCCATTTCATATCTGATTTGTACAATAAGTTCTTAGACACTTTTGTGATAGAAAGTATAAAAAGTTATGGAAAGAAAAAAGTACAAAATGAAAACTGTGCCCTTCTGATCAATGGCTCAGTACAAGAAAAGTGAATCAATACATTACAAATCCGTACAGTACAAATCAATACATTCAACAGAGTACAAGCCAACACAATCAAAACAGATGCAAAGTAAAGAGCAACTAAGTACACAAAGCATCTCACATCTGCTGGCTTTTGTGCTGCACATTTCTACTATGATGTCATCAGCACTGTTAAAAGCTGCTCTCTGATTGGTTTAGCATTCCACTGTGTGTAGTAGTACTATCTTGCAAGCTGGTCTTAAGATAGTAGTTTTATGGCCTGGTGGCACACAGAGCTGAGGCGCTGGATGCCTTACCTTGCGCCATGCCGGTGACCTGGTTCAGGAACAGATTCAGGTCACTCGGGGGTTGGCTGGGATAGAGGAAGGATTGAGGCGTCCACAACAGCTCTCACCGGGGTTGGTGGACCCATGCACAAGGCGTGAACTGCCTCCACAGAGCTGAATACAGTCGCCCACCCACTGCACGTCGTGGGTCCTGGGAAAATGGGAAAAGAATCGAGCTGGCAGGCTCCATGATGGCAGGCTGTCTCGCCCCCCAGCAATCTAGATGTTGGCTTCTGGGGTGAGGGAGGCCAGCACCCCTTGCCACCGTCTCTGTCATGGGGGTAACTTGTGGGGATGGCCAGTTGGGGTGGATGTAGGAAAAGCCTTGTCAGAGAGACGAGTCCCTCTGAGGGAGGGTCCATAGCTTTAGTTTGTGCTGTCTCTTATTTATTTATATATAACCACTTTTGTTTAGTTTGTGTCATCTCTTATTTATTTCTAGTTAGCTACTTTTGTTTAGTTTGTGCTGTCTCTTACTTATTTATAGCTAACCACTTTTGTTTAGTTTGTGCCAGCTCTTATTTATTTCTAGCTAGCCTCTTTTGTTTAGTTTGTGCCATCTCTGATTTATTTCTTGCTAACCTTTTTGTTTCTTTGTGCCATCTCTGATTTATTTCTAGCTAGCCACTTTTGTTTGGTTTCTGCCTCTTATTTATTTATAGCTAACCACTTTTGTTTAGTTTGTGTCATCTCTTATTTATTTCTAGCTAGCCTCTTTTGTTTAGTTTGTGCTGTCTCTTATTTATTTATAGCTAACCTCTTTCTTTAGTTTGTGCCATCTCTTATTTGTTTCTAGCTAGCCTCTTTTGTTTAGTTTGTGCCATCTCTGATTAATTTCTAGCTAACCTCTTTTGTTTTCTATTGCCATCTCTGAGTTATTTCTAGCTAGCCACTCTTGCTTGGTTTGTACCATCTCTGATTTATTTCTAGATAACCTCTTTTGTTTACTTTGTGCCATCTCTGATTTATTTCTAGTTATCCACTTTGTTTAGTTTGTGCTGTCTCTTATTTATTTATAGCTAACCACTTTTATTTAGTTTGTGCCAGTTGTTATTTATTTCTAGTTAGCCACTTTTGTTTAGTGTGTCCCATCTCTGATTTATTTCTAGTTAGCCACTTTTGTTTAGTTTGTACTGTCCCTATTTAAAGCTAACCACTTTGTTTAGTTTGTGCCATCTCTGATTTATTTCTAGTTAGCCACTTTTGTTTAGTTTGAGCTGTCTCTTATTTATTTATAGCTAACCACTTTTGTTTAGTTTGTGCCATCTCTGATTTATTTCTTGCAAACCTTTTTGTTTACTTTGTGCCATCTCTGATTTATTTCTAGCTAGCCACTTTTGTTTATTTTCTGCTGCCTCTAATTTATTTATAGCTAACCACTTTTGTTTAGTTTGTGCCATCTCTTTATTTCTAGTTAGCCACTTTTGTTTACTTGTGCCATATCTTATTTATTTTGGCTAGCCTCTTTTGTTTACTTTCTGTCTATCTGATTTGTTTCTTGTTAGCCACTTTTATTTACTTTGTGCCATCTCTTATTTATTTCTAACTAGCCACTTTTGTTTATTTGTGGCATCTCTGATTTATTTCTAGTTAGCCACTTTTGTTTAGTTTGTGCTGTCTCTTATTTATAGCTAACCACTTTTGTTTAGTTTGTGCCATCTCTTATTTATTTCTAGTTAGCCACTTTTGTTTAGTTTGTGCCATCTCTTATTTATTTCTAGTCAGCTTTTTGTTTAGTTTGACGCATCTCTGATGTATTTCTAGTTAGCCACTTTTGTTTAGTTTGTGTCTCTCTTATTTATTTTATATTACCACTTTTGTTTAGTTTGTGCTGTCTCTGATTTATTTCTAGCTAATCACTTTTGTTTAGTTTGTGCCATCTCTTATTTATTTCTAGCTAGTCTCTTTTGTTTAGTTTGTGCTGTCTCTTATTTATTTATAGCTAACTACTTTTGTTTACTTTGTGCCAGCTCTGATTTATTTCTAGTTAGCCACTTGTGTTTAGTTTGTGCTGTGTCTTATTTATAGCTAACCACTTTTGTTTAGTTTGTGCCATCTCTTATTTATTTCTAGTTAGCCACTTTTGTTTAGTTAGTGCCATCTCTGATTTATTTCTAGTTAGCCACTTTTGTTTATTTTGTGCTGTCTCTTATTTATTTATAGCTAACCACTTCTTTAGTTTGTGCCATCTCTTATTTGTTTCTAGCTAGCCTCTTTTGTTTAGTTTGTGCCATCTCTGATTAATTTCTAGCTAACCCTTTTTTTGTTTCTATGTGCCATCTCTGAGTTATTTCTAGCTAGCCACTCTTGCTTGGTTTGTACCATCTCTGATTTATTTCTAGATAACCTCTTTTGTTTACTTTGTGCCATCTCTGATTTATTTCTAGTTATCCACTTTTGTTTAGTTTGTGCTGTCTCTTATTTATTTATAGCTAACCACTTTTATTTAGTTTGTGCCAGTTGTTATTTATTTCTAGTTAGCCACTTTTGTTTAGTGTGTCCCATCTCTGATTTATTTCTAGTTAGCCACTTTTGTTTAGTTTGTACTGTCCCTTATTTAAAGCTAACCACTTTTGTTTAGTTTGTGCCATCTCTGATTTATTTCTAGTTAGCCACTTTTGTTTAGTTTGAGCTGTCTCTTATTTATTTATAGCTAACCACTTTTGTTTAGTTTGTGCCATCTCTGATTTATTTCTTGCAAACCTTTTTGTTTACTTTGTGCCATCTCTGATTTATTTCTAGTTATTACTTTTGTTTATTTTCTGCTGCCTCTAATTTATTTATAGCTAACCACTTTTGTTTAGTTTGTGCCATCTCTTTATTTCTAGTTAGCCACTTTTGTTTACTTGTGCCATATCTTATTTATTTTGGCTAGCCTCTTTTGTTTACTTTCTGCCATATCTGATTTGTTTCTTGTTAGCCACTTTTATTTACTTTGTGCCATCTCTTATTTATTTCTAACTAGCCACTTTGTTTATTGTGGCATCTCTGATTTATTTCTAGTTAGCCACTTTTGTTTTAGTTTGTGCTGTCTCTTATTTATAGCTAACCACTTTTGTTTAGTTTGTGCCATCTCTTATTTATTTCTAGTTAGCCACTTTTGTTTACTTTGTGCCATCTCTGTTTATTTCTAGTTAGCTACTTTTGTTTAGTTTGTGCTGTCTCTTTATTTATAGCTAACCACTTTTGTTTAGTTTGTGTCATCTCTTATTTATTTCTAGTTATCCACTTTTGTTTAGTTTGTGCTGTCTCTGATTTATTTCTAGCTAATCACTTTTGTTTAGTTTGTGCCATCTCTTATTTATTTCTAGCTAGTCTCTTTTGTTTAGTTTGTGCTGTCTCTTATTTATTTATAGCTAACTACTTTTGTTTACTTTGTGCCAGCTCTGATTTATTTCTAGTTAGCCACTTGTGTTTAGTTTGTGCTGTGTCTTATTTATAGCTAACCACTTTTGTTTAGTTTGTGCCATCTCTTATTTATTTCTAGTTAGCCACTTTTGTTTAGTTAGTGCCATCTCTGATTTATTTCTAGTTAGCCACTTTTGTTTATTTTGTGCTGTCTCTTATTTATTTATAGCTTACCACTTTTGTATAGTTTGTGTAATCTCATTTATTTCTAGTTAGCCACTTTTGTTTAGTTTGTGCCATCTCTTATTTATTTCTAGTTAGCCACTTTTGTTTAGTTTGTGCCATAGAAACATAGAATTTAATGGAAGATAAGGACGCTTGGCTCACCCAGTCTGCCCATTTCCCTACCTGATGGATAAGCTGCAGATTCTAGTTAATCATCAAGCTTACTCCTCCTGCCCCCTACTTGAATTGCCTTATACCTGTCCCATGCATTCTTGAATTCTCCACTGTTCCTGACTCCACAACCTCCTCAGGAAGGCTGTTCCATGCATCCACAACTCTCTGTGTGAAAAAATACTTTCTAACATTACCTCTGAGCCATCCCCTCTATCTTCAAATTGTGCCCCTTGTTCTTGCACATCTATTCCTCTGAAAGATACTACCCTCTTGTACCTTGTTAATTTCCTTGAGATACCTGAAGTTTCGATCTTGTCCCTCCTCTCCTCCTTTCCTGAAGGTATACATATTAAGCTGCTTTGCTCTCTCCTGTTATGTCTTCTGGTGCAGAGCGTTGCACCATTTTGGTTGCCCTCCTCTGAACAGCCTCCACTCTGTCTCATGTCTTCATGAGATGGGGTCTCCAGAGTGCATGCAGTACTCCTAATGGGGTCTCACTAACTGTCTGTAGAGAGGAATAACAACTTCCTGTTTTCTACTGTTGATGCTCTCCCTATGCATCCCAGTATCCCCAGTCCTTCTTACTGCCTTCTCACATTGCTTGCCCACCTTTAGGTCATCTGATATAATTACTCCTAGGGCTCTTTTCGATTTTTGTTGTTGTTATTAACTCACCACCCATTGTGTACTCTTCCCTGGTTTTTGTTTCCCAGATGCATTACCTTGCACTTCTTTGCATTGATTCTGAGCTGTCATGTATTTGACCACTCCTCCAGCCTTGCCAAGTCCTTTTCATTCTTTCCACCCCAGCGTGTGTATCAACCCTGTTGCAGATCTTTGTGTCTTATGCAAAGTGGCATACCTTTCCTTTCAGGTGCTCTCCAATGTCACTTATAAAGATATTAAAGGACCGGTCCCAGTACCAAACCCTACGGTACCCTGCTAGTTACCCTCCTTTCTTCACTGTGGACTCCATTTATTGTACCTTTTGCATCCTATTGTCCAGCCAGTTTTTTATCTAGGCCACCTCCTTGGGACCCATTCCAAGGCTGGCTAACTTGTATATTAATCTTTTGTGTGAGACTGCATCAAATGCCTTGCTAAAATCTAGGTAGGCCATATCCACAGCCCCTCCTGGTCTACTACTTTCATCACCTAGTCAAAGAAATCTATTAGGTTCATCTGACATGACCTTCCTGCTGTGAAACCATGCTGCCTTGGGTCCTGTGCCCTACTGGCCTCTAGGTACTCAACAATTCTTTTCTTCAGAGTGATTCCATCATTTCCCTACAACTGAAGTCAAACTAACTGGTCTGTAATTTCCTGCCTCTGCCCTGCTCCCACTTTGTGAAGTGGAATCCATTACCCTCCTCCAGTCCTCAGGTACCCTCCATCCTTCCATGATTTTTAAAGAGAGTAGTCAGTGGTGTTACTAGTTCTACCATTAGTTCTTTTAGTATTCTTGGGTGAATCCCATTAGGCCCCATTGCTCTGTCCACCCTCAGTTTCAAGAGATCTTTCAAAACCCTTTCTTCTGTGAATAGACTGGTATCGAACCCCCTATTCAGAGTTTCTCCCTTGTTTGGTTTAGGCTACTCCCCTCCTCATTTATTGTGAATATTGAGCAGAAATATTCATTCAGTATCCCTGCTTTTCACTGTCACCCTCTCTCCACATTCCCTCCCTTTATTAAGTCTCTGTATCCCTCCTTGGTCTTTCTTCACTCCCTAATGTAGCTATAAAAGTTTTATCCCCCTTCTTAACAGGTTGGCTATCTTTTCCTCAGTTTGTGCCTTTGCTATTCTGACTGCCTTCCCTGCCTCCTTCTGTTTAACTGATAAAGTTCTCTGTCCTGCTCCTTCTGTGTTTGCTTATATTTCCTGAATGCTATCCTTTTCTCCTTAACTGTCCCTGCCACCTCTTTTGAGAACCATAGTGTTTTTCCCTTCATTTCATTTTATTGATTTGCTTCACACAAAGGCTTGTTGCCTCTGTGATGGCTGTTTTGATTATTCTTCATTGTTTCCCACCCTCCTTCTTGCCCATTTGCTAGTGCATTTCTAAGGCACTCTCTCATTTCCCAAAGTCAGCCTTCCTAAGTGCAATACTCTTGTTTTGTATGGCTTGACTCTATAGCTGTGTTTATTGTCAACCACACTGTTTGGTGGTCACTTGTTCTCAGATGGCTATCCACTTCTAAATCTGTGATCATGTATCCTTCTCCATTTGAGTACCAGGTCTAAGACTGCTCTCTCCTGAGTGGGTTCTAACACTAGCTGTCTAAGCATGCCCCTGTAGGGCATCAAGAATGACCCTGCTCTTGGATGTGCCGCAGCAAAGGTACTCAGTTAACATCTGGCATATTCAGGTCCCCATCAACAATATCTCTCTTTTTCTGCCATTTTAAGGATGCCTTCTGTCATTTCCTTTTCCATTTCCTCCCCTGAGATGGGGGTCTGTACACAACCCCATGCAGATTGTGGTGCCATTTCCTGTCTCCAGGGTGACCTAACGTGACTCATCAACTTCCTGTTTACTCTTTAGTTCTATTGTGTTAATCCCTTCCCTTATATGAGAGCTACTACTCCTCCTCCTCTTTTACCCACCCTGTCCCTCCTATAGACTGTGTATCCTGGTATGTTGACTTCCTGCTCATGGTTCTCTGTGTACTATGTTTCAGTAACTGCCACAATATCCAGGCATCCCTCTTCTGTTAAGGCCACTGGTTCAGGAGCTTGTTGCACAGACTACGGGCATTGGTACTCATCACCTTCCATTTATTTTTATGGTCTTACCCTTTTAGCCTCATCCTGTCCTTAACACCTTTCTGCATTTACCCTGTCTTGCTCCCTACTGACTTCTCTGCCTTGGTGTTTACCTCTCTAACTATTATGCTTAGTGGGGGAGGCTGAGATTTCCTTCTCCTTTCAGTGCTTCCCCCTTGGCTAGTTTAAATGCTTGCCAATGAAGCATTAAACCTGTCACCTAGGATCCTGGTTCCCCCGGACAGATGCAGACCATTGCACCAATATAAGCCTGCATCCCTCAGGTGGCTCCCCAGTCCCCAATGAAGCCAAAACCCTAGAGCTCCACCAGTTTTCAAACATTCATTAAATCCATGGTGCAGAATGCCCTAGCATCATCCTTGCCATAGACAGGCAGCACCTCCGAGAAGGTTACTGTACATGCTACTTGTCTAAGGCCCCTCCCCAACTCCACAAACTCCTCTTGCACCGCTCTGATCCCATTTACAGCCAGGTCATTTTGTTCCTGGGTGGACAATGACATCCAGCTCCCTCCCTCATGCAGCTGCTCCGTGATCCTGAGGATTCACTTCCTGTCCCTCAAGCTGTGGCACCAGGCAGGCACCTCACCTCCCTATCCCTTCCTCCCCATGTCTACCCCCTAATAATTGAATCCCCCACCAGGGTTGTTTCTTCCCCTGTGGGGTCTTGTTCCACCCTCCTGTGGGTCTCCTTTGGAGGTTCCCAGCATCCTCCTTGGTCTCCACTGCAGATGCCTCATAGAGGAACCACTCTTGCCAGAACAGCATATGAATTGTGGAGGCTACAGCTGGGGGATGCACCTGTGTTCCACCACCCTCTCCCTCCCTGAGCCACCTTGGTCCAACTGCTCTTCTCTCTTGGCAACCTCTGGGAGTGGCGGTGGTGGCCCTGGTGGTCCCTGGGTGGGGAAGAGGTTTCTAAATCCTAGCCAGGTCAGCCTGGAGATGGGCAACCTCCTCCCTCAGACCAGAGAGGGTGCATGCAAACAGGGCAGCATCGCAGCCTCCAGAATGTCTCCTGGAACACTGCTGCTCCACAGCCATTGCACTGCACCATTCCCATCTTGACTTATTTTTGTGTCCCCTCCCGTTGCTTTGTATGCTTATTGTCTCCTCCTCTATGTATTTTTACACTTACTTTCCTAGTGCCTATGTGCGCTACACTCTCACCTTCCCCTGTTCTGGGGCCGAGAACAGGAACTTCCTGTAGTCTTCAGTAGTCTCCTTCCTCCATGCTTGATTCAGACCTCCAGCAGCCGGGGGATAAAGAGTGTTTTGTTTTGTGCCATCTCTTATTTATTTCTAGCTAACCTCTTTTGTTTAGTTAGTGCTGTCTCTTATTTATTTTTAGCTAACCACTTTTGTTTAGTTTGTACCAGCTCTTATTTATTTCTAGCTAGCCTCTTTTGTTTAGTTTGTGCCATCTCTTGATTTATTTCTAGCTAACCTCTTTTGTTTTCTTTGTGCCATCTAGACATGAAACATAGACTTTGATGGCAGATAAGGACCACTTGGCCCACTCAGTCTGCCCATTTCCCTTCCTATTGGATAAGCTGCAGATTCTAATTAACTAACAGCCTACTTCCTGCAACCCCACTACAATTGCCTTATGTCTGTCCCATGCATGTTTGAATTCCCCACTGTTTTAGACCCACAACCTCCCCAGGAAGGCAGTTCCATGCATCCACCATTCTCTCTGTGAAAATAAATTTCTCCACATTACCCCTGAGCCGTCCCTCTATCTTTAAATTGTGCCCCTTGTTCTTACACATCTCTTTCTGAAAGATGCTACCCTCCTGGACTTTGTTGATTCCCTTGAGGTACTTGAAAGTTTCTATCATGTCCCCTGTCCCTCCTTTCATCAAGGATATACATATAAGCTCTCTCAGTTTCTCTTCATATGGTTTCTGATGCAGACCCTGCACCATTTTAGTTGCCCTCCTCTGGACTGCTTCCATCCTGTCTATGTCCTAGCGTAGATGGGGTCTCCAAAACTGCACACAGTATTCCAGATGGGGTCTCACCAACTGTCTGTACAGAGGGATAACCACTTCCTTTTTCTACTTGTGATGCCCCTTCCTATGCATCCCAGTATCCCCTGGCTTTCCTTACTGACTTCTCACATTGCTTACCCACCTTTAGGTCATCTGATATGACTACCCCAAGTCCCTTTCCATTTTGTTGTTCTTAGTACCTCCTGATTTATTTCAAGCTAGCCTCTTTTGTTTAGTTTGTGCCATCTCTGATTTATTTCTAGCTAACCTCTTTTGTTTACTTTGTGCCATCTCTGATTTATTTCTAACTAGCCACTTTTGTTTATTTGTGCTGTCTCTTATTTATTTATAGCTAACCACTTTTGTTTAGTTTGTGCCAGCTCTTATTTATTTTAGCTAGCCTCTTTTGTTTAGTTTGTGCCATCTCTGATTTGTTTCTAGCTAACCACTTTTGTTTAGTTTGTGCCATTTCTTATTTATTTCTAGTTAGCCACTTTTGTTTAGTTTGTGCTGTCTCTTATTTATTTATAGCTAACCACTTTTGTTTAGTTTGTGCCAGCTCTTATTTCTAGATAGCCACTTTTGTTTAGTTTGTGTCATCTCTAATTTATTTCTAGCTAATCACTTTTGTTTAGTTTGTGCCATCTCTTATTTATTTCTAGCTAGCCTCTTTTATTTAGTTTGTACCATCTCTTATTTATTTATAGCTGACCACTTTTGTTTAGTTTGTGCCAGCTCTTATTTATTTCTAGCTAGCCTCTTTTTTGTTTAGTTGTGCCATCTCTGATTTATTTCTAGCTAACCTCTTTTGTTTTCTTTGTGCCATCTCTGATTTATTTCTAGCTAGCCACTTTTGTTTAGTTTGTGCTGTCTCTTATTTGTTTATAGCTAACCACTTTTGTTTAGTTTGTGCGGCTTATTTCTTTCTAGCTAGCCTATTTTGTTTTAGTTTGTGCCATCTCTGATTTATTTCTAGCTAGCCACTTTTGTTTACTTTGTGCCATCTCTGATTTATTTCTATCTAGCCACTTTTGTTTAGTTTGTGCCATCTCTGATTTATTCCTAGCTAACCACTTTTGTTTAGTTTGTGCCATCTCTGATATATTTCTAGCTAACCACTTTTGTTTAGTTTCTGCCATCTCTTATTTATTTCTAGTTAGCCACTTTTGTTTTACTTTGTGCCATCTCTGATTTATTTCTAGCTAGCTACTTTTGTTTAGTTTGTGCCATCTCTGATTTATTTATAGCTAACCACTTTTGTTTACTTTGTGCCATCTCTTATTTATTTCTAGCTAGCCACTTTTGTTTAGTTTTTGCTGCCTCTTATTTATTTATAGCTAACCACTTTTGTTTAGTTTGTGCCATCTCTTATTGATTTCTAGTTAGCCACTATTGTTTACTTTGTGCCATCTCTTTTACTTCTAGCTAGCTGCCTTTGTTTAGTTTGTGTCATCTTTTATTTATTTACAGCTAACTTCTTTTGTTTAGCTTGTGCCTTCTCTTATTTTGTATGTATTTATTTATTTGAAACATTTCACCATGAAAGGCTTATCAAGCTATAATAATTCATTTCCAGATGTGTCCTGGGGAGGAGGAATGGATAAGTACAAACTGGTGTACACATAAGAAAGACACAATAAAATAAGACACCATACAGTGATATAAAAATAAACAATTACAGCTATGACCAACTTAAAGGGGACAGAAATTGATTTCTTATGTGCAGCTGTTTGAAATGTCTCTGTTTTCATAAATTATATTACTACCTCTAAAGGATCCCCATTTTAACTGTGTCTGAATAAAGCTGAAGCTGTCAGTTGTGTTTATATTGTTTTCTTTGTATTGACAACATTCTGTGCAGTTCCTTTCATGGAACCAAGAATTTTGAGTTTTGACTATGTCACTTTAAGGTTCAGAAATGTGAGCATGAACTTATCAGTACAGTGCTAAAGGTTCTGAGACCATGAAGTGACATAGTCAAAACTCCAAATGTCTTGGTTCCATGAAAGGCACCGCATGGAATGTTGTCCATACAAAGAAAACAACACAAACACAACTGACAGCTTCAGCTTTTCTCATGCATAGTTAAATAGGAATATTTAGAGGTATGAATATAATTTATGAGAATAGAGACATTTCAAACAGCTGCACATAAGTAAGTAATTCCTGTCCCTTTAATGAGTGAAGAAGACAACATGTTAGAAATAAATATTGCACATTCAAAAACTAGAGATTGGAGGCCAGTCCCTTAGCAAAGACAGAATAGGTGAGAGGAAAGAGAGTATATAACTAGGCTGACTGGAGAACAGACAAGGAGTAGTGGGATAGGGTAAAGGGGACCTTCAACCTCTGGGATGCACACCGCACAAGGGCCAGACTGGTAAGGTGCACACCTGGACCAAGTACTGATTTCCCAGGACTGCAAGGAGAGAGACAGGTAATAAGGAGAGACAAACCTTTGACCTTCTGGAGTGAAAACTCCAAGGGTCCAACATGCTCGATGCTCACCAAGTCAGTGCCATGGATTACAGGCTTGCCTGGAGAAAGGTAGGCATGGGGAATGGAAGGAGTAGTCAGACACAGTTTTGAAAGAGAAAGAGATGGGAGAGGCTATGTGAGAGTGGGTCAGGCGCAGTTGCAGGATGGAGATATGTTATTGTGAAGAAGAGAGGATAATGAACTAATGAACAGGGCAGTGCAGATAGCTGAGGAAGGAAGTTTCAAATTTTAGGGAAATGGTACAAGAAAATAGCCTGGCCTGAAGTGGAAGATCTGACAGGGAGGGCAAGTGTCTGGTAACCAGAGTTAGGAGAGAGTAGATGGGAGGAGAAGGGGTGGAGAGGAGGGCAATGAGGTGTGGGGGAAGGAAGAACAGTGGGCAAGGTATCTGTCCCCAAGGTCGGGGAAGGAGAGAGGTATAAAGGTCACAGTGGTATGTATGGGGCAGACAGTTAAGAGCAAACCAGCAAAGGAGGAAAAGGTGTCCAGTCTAGTTAGGATGGACTTAGGGGATACGCTGTAGACTATGTCACCATGATCGAAAATTGGGAGGATTATTTTCTTTACAATTTCATGGGAGGCCAGTAAGGGGATGCAAACACAGTGTCTGTACAGAGCACCTAGTTTGGGATGCATTTTTATGTGGGAGGCAACCACATGTCCAGAAAAGTTGAGGTGCCTTCAGTCAGAGCCCAAGGTATTTGAAGGAAGTGACATCCTCTAATATGGACTCTTCGAGGTATGGAAGGATGGCATGGCGGTAAGCCTAGAGAGCCTTTGCCTGTTGCCAAAGGTCATGGAGACCATCTTCTTGGCATTGAGGGACAACTGATTTAGCGAAACCAGGGCTGGACTTTTTGAAGTCCAGCTAGAAACTAGTCACTACATCAGAGGGAAGCATTGGAGCATAGAGAATATTATCATCCCTGTACATGTGAATAGATGTGGAGGAGCAGGCAGCAGGAAGGTCATTTAAGAATATCGAGAAAATGTAGGCGAGGACTAACCCTAGAGGGACTCCTGTGTTGTGGGGGAGGGGAGGAGAGGGAGTTCCTATTCTGACTGATTGAGTCCTACCCACAAGATAGGAATGGAACCAGCTAGTGGCAGTTCAGAGATCCAAGCTGCTCAAGCTTATTGAGAAGAAGGTGTGGATAATGGTGTTGAAGGCTTTGGCCAAGTTGACAAAGATGGCAGAGGTGATGCGGCCCTGATCCATGCTAGAGAGAATGGAATCAGTAAGCCAGAGAAAGGAGGTCATAGTGGGTGGGCCTTATGAAAACCACACTGGAAAGCGGAGAAGAAGGAGGAGGAGGAGGAATCAAGGAAAGGAGAAAGTTGTTCCATTATGAGGTACTCTTGAAGTTTGGCAAGAATGATGAACAGGGTTATTGGGCGGTGGTTACCTGGGTTGGAGGATTCACCACCTTTGGGGAGAAGAATGACTGTGGTAAGCTTCTGAGCATTGGGAATGGAGGCCAGGGAGAAAGAGAGATTTAGAAGGAGGTGAGTGGAAAGGCAATGACAGGGGCAAAGAGATGAAGGAGCGTGGGTCAAGCCCATCTGGGCTTTTACCCTTGTGAGGTTAAAACGAAAGGAGAGCCTTCAAGGTGTCAGCAGGGAGATAAATAAGAAGGAGAAATAGGAAGAGAGAAGAAGGAGGTGAGGAGGAGCTGGTGGGGAGGAGTGGAGGGGTTGGGAGGATAGAAGGGTGGAAGCACTGGTGATGAAGGAATTGTTGAACTCCGATGCTATGGGGGTGGGTCAGAAATAGTGGTGTCTCAGTTCAGAACTGGGGCCGGGGCTGGTGACTAGGCAGAGGGGGAGAATAGGGAATGGACTACCTTCCAGAACTTAGAGGGGTGGTTAATGTTATTCTGGAAGGTGGATGAAAAATATTCTGCTTTGGCAAGATTGATGGCTCTAGTGCAAGGTTATGGAGTGCTTAGTATTTAGAAAGTCCATATGGGAGCCTGAGGCCTTGTATGCCTTCCAAGTGAGGTCTTGAGCATGCTGACAGGCCAGCAGTTCGGCTGACACCGTGAGGAGGTGGGAGTTTCTGACCTGGTTTTCCTGATGGGATCGTGCTGATCCCAGATGTTTAAGAACTTGGTCTTACAGTAACTCTGCCATTACAACAAATAATACTTACTTCTTGCTAGCCTCATTTGTTTCATTTGTGCAATCTCTTATTTACTTCTGGCAAACTACTTTTGTTTAGTTTGTGCCATCTTATTATTTATTTATAGTGTATAGTGAGCTTTGTTCTGCATGGAATTCTCCTGCCAGCCAAAACCCTGTACCACTGTTCAAAGGTCTTGCAACTCGACTGTACCCTTCTGTGGTAGAATGATGGCTTCAGTTGTTTTCTTCAGTGCACATGCCACCTGTTCAAGAAAACTGAAAACTACCAGATGCACACCACACAACCCAAGAGAAAGTAAACTGACAGGATGGCGATGGTTTTCTAAAGAATCAGACAAGCATCAAATGTTTGTTGAGGGGCACCAGAATAAATGGACACTACAAAAAGCTGTAAATGACTTGTGGAGGTGAGTTGTTATGTGAGCCTGGGATCCACACGAGGGTTGTGATGGATGATAGCAGACATGGGAAACCTGTATGTCAGTCAGACTGAACACTGTGGACCATGTCATGGGTCTTGACTGGAAGAGAGCTGACAGGGAGAGACCTGCACGTGGAAGTCAGGCTGAACAATATGGACCTCTCGTTGGTCTAGGTAATGCAAATAGCATTTGTTGACCACAAGAATGCATGTTGACTGAGTCCATTAGGAAGTCAAATTGGGGTGAATTGAATTGTATGTTATGAGTAAAGAATGGTGAGACTGGGCGAAGCCCAGAGCCGATTGTTGGAGAGGAAGAGGCTGTGAAACCAGTTAATAGGAGGAGATTGCAAAGCCAGAACAGTATGAGGTGCGATTCAAAGCAAGTAAACCAGGTGCATGATATTAGGTAAGGGATGGTAGAAGGCTGGTAGAGCCAGAAGCCCTTAGGGAGAGGTTGCCTGGAATAGCTGGTTGCATAGTGCCATAAAGCCTATGCGGAGCAATGGAGGAGGCTTGGTGAGCCAGGGCTTAATACATGACAAGCAGGAAGCTGCTTCCTCTGCCTGAGGCGCAATGCCTGCTGTGACTCTTCAGTCCCTGCTGTAGGAAAAACAAAGAAGCCAAACATGATGCCATGACACCAAACAGTTAATGAAGTAAGTTAAATACCTGCCAGCCACAAAGCAGGATTAGGTTATCATCAGAAACAGACTGCTGTGGGTTTGGTAAAGTAAGGTTTGATAAAAGTGGGAGTAGCATTAAATGAGCAATACATGAGCCTAAATAATACAAACATAGAAGTGAGGGTGATGCAGTAGGGCAGGACACTGCTGGAGCAGGCGGGAGAATGAGACAGAGTGATAGCTGCTAAGGGAAGCCAGTACTAAATGCAGGTGTAAACAATTAAGGTGATGAGCACAGGGACTACAGCATGGAAACAGCAACTGGAACTGAGAGCACACAGGCACCTAGTACAGAGAAAGAGACATTGATAAATATGATAAAATGAACTGACAGCTTGATTAGCAATGCAGCTAAATATAACAATGCAAACAGAGGGCACTAGCATACCAGAAAAGCCCAAAAAGCAAACAAGCAAACAGGACCACAGGAGCAGTAGGGAGAACAAACAACTGAGACAGATGCACAGGCTGCAGCCAGAGGCAAAACATGGACCAAGAAGCAGGTGGCAAAGTCAAAATTTACTGATCCAGAAGCAGGAGGAGTACCAACCAAGCAGGGAGTCTAGCACAGCCAGCAGAGTCCAACAGGAAGGAAGGAAGGAGGAGACAAACATAGCAGGGAGGGGCAGGGCTCAGGGAAAAGTGGGCCCAGAGAGGGATGGACGGGCCTCCGGCTGCAAGGAAAAATGCTTGTATGTGGAGTGAGGATAGCAGCCTTTAATGGGCAGAATGAAGTGTGGTCAGTTGCACCGCTCCTTGAACTACAGGCTGTAGCCTTCCAAAAAGCAACTGAGGTACAGGGCAGAAAGGGGAGGCCAAGGTACTGTGAGTCACCCTTGAGCCTGGAAATGGCAGAGCAAATTGCACAGGGTGCTCTACAGGCCTTCAGCTCAGGGGAAGAGGTGACAGATTGCTAGTGGAAGAAATACATGAGATGGCAACAAAAGAGGCAGTACTGCTGTTAGGTGATTTTAATATGCCAGATATGGATTGGACCATCCATTGGCAGCCTCAGCCAGAAGCTGAGACATCTTGGACTCCTTGCAGGGGGCAGGTCTCAGGTAGCTGTGCTAGAACCCACCAGGGACAGGGCGATTTTGGACCTAGTACTGATCAATGGAGACAGAATCACAGATGTTTGGGTGGAGGGCACCTGGGATCTAGCGACCACCACTGTAAATCAAAAATGGTCCCACAGCGTTCTCCCAGTCCCCCTCCTACAACCCGCACCCACCCGCTGCGCACCAGCCTTCCCACCCCCCTCACCCCATACTTACCTCCGGAGCTCGGCACGACGATCTTGATGGACCGGGTCAACACGTCTGCACTCTTCAAAGCCGACCACGAACTGAGGAAATGCCGGTAAGCTGTATAATGGGCTAGATAGGGGTTTTCAACTTTATGCATATCTCAGGCATTTTGGAATTTTGCACAATTTTTCAACATGGGGTTTTGGGACCCCTTCTCATGAATGATGTCACTGTCACAGGCGTTATTCGGGCCTGAAGGGTGATTCGCAGTCACTGCACAGTCACTGCGCCGAAATCACCCTTCGGTGGGCTATTGCCATGACTGACTGACATCGTAATTGAAGAGCATAATAAGTGATGCAAAATCAAAAAACTTCATTTCTGACTATGCATTGTGCAGTTCCTCGCCGGGCCTCGTAAGTTGCCAATTTTCAATATTTTCACTCCAGATTTTCAACATTGCCATTTTACACACCTCCTTATGAGCAGTACAGCTGTCATTTTCACATCCTGCCCAAAACGTGTTTCTGCCCATGTAGCGCATTAGGCGCAGTTGGTGGCGAAATCAATGTATGGGACGCATTAAGAAAATCACGGTGACACTGTTCATGAACAGAGGTCTTAAAATGGCTGTGTTGAAAATTTGGTGACAAAATTCCTAAAATGACTGTTTTACGAGTGTTCATTGCGCAGTTCCTATGCAGCTTCGTAAGTTTGCGAATTTTCAATATTTTCACTCCAGATTTTCAACATTGCCATTTTACCACACCTCCTTATGAGCAGTGCAGCTGTCATTTTCACATCTTGCCCAAAGCGTGTTTCCGCCCATGTAGCGCACAATGGCACAGTCGCTGTGTGAACTCAGTGCATGGGACACAGATTAAGAAAATCACAGTGTCACTATTCATGAGCAGAGATCTTAAATGGCTATGTTGAAAATTTGGTGAACAAATTCCTAAAATAACTGTTTTACGACAGTGCATTGTGCAGTTCCTACGCACGCTCATAAGTTTATGAATTTTCAATATTTTCACTCCAGATTTTCAACAATGCCATTTTGCCACACCTCCTTATGAGCAGTACAGCTGTCATTTTTCACATCCTGCCCAAAACGTGTTTCCGCCCATGTAGTGCACAATGGTGCAGTCAGTGTGCAAAATCAATGTATGGGACACAGTAAGACAATCACAGTGACACTGTTCATTAGCAGAGGTTTTAAAATGCCAATGTTGAAAACTTGGTGAAAAAATTCTAACAATGACTGTTTCACAGATGCTGCACAGTTCCCATGACCTTCGTGGTTTTATGAATTTTCAGTGTTTCCACCCAGATTTTCAACTTTGCCATTTTACCACACTTCCTTATGAGCAGTACAGCTGTCATTTTCACATCCTGCTCAAAACGTGTTTCCGCCTGTGTAGTGCACAATGAGGGTAACAAAAGGTCATGCTGAAAATTTATTGTGCAAATACCAGTAATCGCGACAGGGCATTAGGGTAAGACCATACGTGCCAAACACCACTGCAAATACCTGCAAGCTTAACGCTTGGCATTAACAAATGCTTGTTTATGTCTTTATTAGTGTAACCCCTCTGGGGCTTACCTGCATTGCCCGTTAGTCCTGTTTTCCTTTGCAGCAGGCTGCTTTCTGCCCCTTTGGGCGTAAATCCATCATTGTGAGCTGCTGGCATGGTGTTTCAGCCAGCACTTGCATTAGTGCCTAGCAGCGCTTTGAAGTTTGCGACTGCCATTCTGGTCCAGGAACAGGGGTGAATCAGTGGTCCCAGTGCCTCTTCCATGCCTTGAGGGCCAGTGACCTGAGGAATGCTACCAACAAGCTGCCATGGGGACCAGAAACAAGAGTTTGAATGTGGGCATTTAGCAAAGGCTCATGAAATATTCATAAACCCTCATGAATATTAATGAGGTTGCTGTCTGTCACCTAGGGGCATAGAGTTGCAGCACCAGCGACTGTTAAACTATAGGGTCCCTGGCATGAGAGTGGCTTGCTTGAAAGGGACACTTGGTGCTATAACCCGTGGGGTGTTAGTGGCAATAAGTTATCTTGTTAGGCCAAACCAGAACTGAAAAGGAGAGACTGTAAGACACTGAATGGACTCCATGTAAACTAATGGAGCTGACATGTTTGCAACTTTTAATCCCAGTACTGCAGCCAATCAATGCTCTAGGTGCCCAAACTGGACACAGAAGGACTCCTGGGACAAGGAGAGGACTAATTCTGGTGCCTAGATCATGCCCCAATAAATGAGCAGGAAATATTGATCACTATGGTTATTGATTATTGAAAGCTTCAGCAGCCAATCTGAGCGCTGGGATTTTGGCTGATACAGTGAGAACCTACTGGGATATGGTCATGTCTGTGGTTGGGCTCTGTACAAGTCAGGACTGTGCAGAGAGAATGACACTACAGGGGCTTCCTCAGGCCCCCATTTGGAGAGCTGTTTGTCAAGCAGAAGTGGATTGGAAAGGGACGCAGGAAGAGAGATTATGACAAAGTTCTGGTTCCCCAGATACTTGCTGCTGGGCTGATCAAGAAGGAAAAGACAGAAAGAGACTGGACTGTGATCCCCAGGTAAAGAGAAGTTGCTTGTGATTAATGAGAGACAGAATGCTGCACTAAAAGTTGGAATTTACTGAAAGGGCTATGCGGAGTGGCAGAGAGTCACAGCTAGGACTGATAATCTGTTTTGCCTGTGTTTGGGACTGTAATTTTGAATTCTGAAGAGGCAGAGCTTCTCTAGTCATCGGGGTGCTAGCAGAAGCTGTGTGTGTCCTAATGAACTGGTTAAAGTGGCTGAGAGCTGAGTCCCAGTGGCAGCCGAAGAAAGGTGGGCACTGTTAAATTGGAAAAGCGTGGACTGGTGTGCAGGGGTTGTTGTTCTTGAGCCCCATGCTGAATTAGACTTGTGCTACGGAATCTGAGACTAGCACTCCTACCAAGTGGCACTGGACTTTAGTGGTGAAACTGCCAAATAACTTTTCTTGTCTGAGAGCTCAGTGCAGGGACTGCAGGAAGACCCCACTGCTTGGGAGTCCTCACCCAGAGCCAGGGAGGAACTTGCTAACCCCTTCCACGTAGGACTTACTGTCTCAGGAGGTCACGGTGCTTGCTGGGGTGCTAGGCATTTGCGACCCATCATTGGGGGCTGGGCTGTGGAGCCACTCCGGGAATAGGCCATCTAGGGCTGGTGTTGTCCTGCCACAGTGCTCTGCAACAGGCCAGAAGTGGTTGAAGGTGACAAGCGGCTAGAACTACAATCAAGGTGACCAGCTGCAAGATCCTCAAGCAATTTCCATCCTGTCAGAGATCCTGGCCAGCCTGTGTTTGTTGCTGCACTAACTCAAGGAGCTCTGTTTCCCCTGTTGCTGAGATCTACAAAACCATGAGTACCCAGGATCTGACTCCTGGGAGGAAAGGAGAATTGTTGTTATTCATTCTGGGCCCCAACAGCCAGCCAACCCACGGCACTTATCAGGCCTACACCTAGTGGGTACCCCAGGGAAAGTACAGGGACACTGGTACCAGTGAGGAAAGCTTGGCCTGTGGGCCTACATGTTGATACTGCATATTACATTTAACCTTACTTTTGCCTTCACAGCTATCCTATGTCCAGGTATCCTTTCCTAGTCCTCATCCTCGCCCTCTGAATAAAGCTGTGAATTTATTTGTTGAAACTGCCATGGTGATGAACTTCACTGCATGCTCTTATTGGATGTAACCCCTAGGGGCGCTATCCCAAGGCTACTACCTGCCTACTTAACTACTAACAGGTTGAGGGCCTAGGTCCAATGGTGGGTGCCTCCATCCAGAGGTCAGGGTTTGCAGTATTTAAACTAACTTTGTCACAGCCCTCTGGGACACTCTAACCTCCTTTCTTCCCACTAGTGGCCCACACAATGCATTAGGAATATCTTCACTATGTACACTTACCTCCAGGACTGGCTCCGTCGACTGGACCCAGGGACACCCTGTAAAACAAGATGATACAATACAAAAGCCACAGAACAATACTTTAACATAAACGAATACCTCAGACAGTGCAACTTTCCTGAAACAAACAAATCAGATTTATTTAGGGGGATATAACAAGGAAAGGAAATCAGGTTAATTAAGGTTAAACACATTAATAATCACAGTACTGTGCACATATTCAGAGTCCCAAACTGTCACTGTCACTGTCACTGGGTACCCAGGATTGGGGGTGGGGGCTAGCCAGGATCAGTTGCAGCTGTTGGGGCCCTGTGATGAAAAAAACACCTTGCACAATACCCAATTGTAATTCGGAGCCGGATGGCTCAGTTCGCAAAGAAATGAAAAAAGCAACCATTAGATGACACACTTGCAATTCGACAAACAGATGGCAGGGAGCTACCCTGCTTTGTACTCACAACTCAGTGCTGGGAACTGGATGGAAGGCAGATTGTCCTGGATTGCCAGGAGGAGCAGACCATGTGGACAAGGTCCTTGTGACTGGACCCCATTGCAGTATAAAGCAATAATGATGTGTAACCCTTGCAAATGGGGTTCCTAGAAATGACAGTCTGGGTTTACCTTAGCCCGTTTTGTTCTGTCCTTCTCCGCTGTCTCTTGGCTCCTCCTGACTTGGCTTCTAATTTTCTGGCTTCCCAGGTCCTGTTTGCCCTCATGTGTGCCCCAGCTTGCAGTCAAATGGAAATCCAGCCCCTCGGGGCTTAAACTGCTGACCGCGAGCTCCGGCTGCAAAGCGCTGCCTCAGGGCAGTGGGAGCCGCTGGTATGCAGCGCCTTTGATGTGGAGCCACTTGTTTTGGGTCGCCTCGGGACTATGTCGTGGGTCCCGGGATCCCTTCCACGTATTTGGGACCTGGTGACCACGGACAGGCTGCTGGGGACCGCCCAGATGGGAATTAAAGGAGTTCTGACTGGGGCTCATTTGAGTATGCCTGTGCAGGGCCCTGGTCATCTGAATAACGCATAACAGTGTGTCTGGCTACCTTCAGGGTAGCTATGTTCAACTCCAGCTGAAAAGTAAAAATTAAAATGTTTTACATAATGGAACTGTTGCTGCTTGTTGGGAATATACTGTGGATGTGGGGAAAAGTGCTTAAAGTTAAAATGAGTACTGTTTCCTGAATTCCAGTATCTGGGACTCTGTGTGTCAGCCTGTCAGCTGCTGCAAGGAGCTTGCATAAGTGCAGTAGCGACAGAAAAAGTAAAAAAGCCATGTTTTCATCTGTGCAGCTACTGCAAGTACAGCCTTTAAGCTATAGAACTGTGGGGCATCTGAGGCAAATAATTGTTTCTTTCTGACTGCACCAGGACATTATTCAGGACTGTATCTAATCTGCTATAAGGGACAGTGGGTTAAGCAGCCATTGCCAGCAGTACAGCCAATTGGAATTGCAGCAATAGAAAGCCAGGACTTGGGGACATTCACTGCATCTCATGGGTAAGCACTCAAGTGCTTATGGGAGTTTAGGGACATTATTTTAGGTGCAAATTCCACAACCCAATGGTGCCTCAAGTGTTCTGATTGACAGGTCCTTCAGCAACTTGGAGACATGTCATCCCATCCTGCTACCAATCAGGAGTCGAGCTAGGAGTTCTATAAAGAGACAATGTTGCCAGTTTGTCTGGAGATTCATTCAGAGAGATTTGGAGAGAGAGCAGCAGAGCAGGCTTCAGCCTGCTGGGAGCCCCCATGGGGAGGGGCTCAGGTTCCAGCCATGCCATCAGGCCTGGACCACCTAATTCAAGCCCTTTCAGTCTTCAGGGGCATTCGTTATTTTCTTCAGTTAACACTTAACTAGTTACAGTATTTGTGCTTTCTGCAACAGCTAGTCTGGAGGCTGCCAGTACTGTCCTCCAGAGGCTAGCCTTCCCTCCCACATCGGGAAAGATGTGGACTGAAGAATCAGATGTCCAGCAGTGGTAGAGCGCTGACCAGACCAGATGACATCATGCAGTGGTGAGGCGCTGACCAAGTACCTCAGCAGTGAGAGAGCTGAAGAAGTCTTCAGGATGCCTTGACTGCAGATGAGACCCGTGGAGGACCTGAGTGGTACCCTCGTACCCCCAGGTCTGAGGAGGAGTCACACGTAATCTTGGGGCTCCATGCCCCATTAAGAAATGTGTGCTGTTAAGTGTGAAGTATTGAAGTCATCAGTCTGGGCTACTAACCCCATAACAGACTGCCTAGTTCAAGTAATGGATGGATCTTGTCTGTGGCCCAAATGGCTAAGTTTCAGGTGCAGCAGATGCTGGGCTTAGTGAATCATATAAATGTGTAGCAAGTTGGTAGCTATGGGTTAGAGTCCTGCCATTGTGGAGCTGTCTGCCAAGACGCACTTGCCACTTCATGAGACAGGAGGCCCTAGAGCATATTAATGTCTAAGATACCTCAAAGAGAATGTACCTGTGTCTGCACAGAATTTCGCTCTAAGAGCGCTTGGTATAAGTGTTAAATGGCTAGACGTGCTGGATAGGACTCCGTTTGTGGATAATGTTCTTGGTATATAGAATGTACTGGATGTGACTGCCTGTGACTAAAGTATGGGATGCTTGATAAAAGTGTCGTTTCAACTTACTCTGGATGGATGCCTTTTGGTATATAAAGTACTGGATGTGACCATGTTTAAACTGCGTTTAGGATGCTTGACAGAAGCATCACTCTCATTGCATTGGATGGGACTTTCAAATATTGTGCTGAATGTTCTGGATGTAAGATCCACATAGTTTATTCTGGAATGTCGAGAGTCTGCAAGTGCAGGGCAATCGCTGCGTTGTCTGCTAAAGTGAGGGCAATCCCTGCTGTGGCTGTAAACAGTAATTTGCTACTTTACAAAATCTGTTTCCAAGTTGTCCCCACCCTCAAATTAATAGCGGCCACCTTGACCGGCTGCAACTCCATCACGCCTGCAACATCTTGGACTGTGGTATCTGTTTAACCAGTATGGTATGAGATTGCGGGGTTTCTGCTGTATCTGGGACTGGTACCAGTGTAGGTAATATTAATAATGTTTAACATCTGATTTATCAGCAGCTAGATAGCCAGGGCTCTGGACATCTTAAGTCGAATGGTAAAATGTGATTTATGTCTGCCTGTTAATATGTAGCCACCCAGCTGGAGGGTTCACCAGCAAAATCCAAAATGATCCTGTACATGTGTAAATATGGTAAGATAACCTCTACTCCTCCTGTTTCCCTTTCCTAGTTTCTTTATATTACCCTGAAATAAATATCTTGTTGTTGTTGTTTGAAATCCTGGGTGAGCATATTATTAGAGAGCCTTTAATTCAAAATGTGGAAATGTGGGGAACTGTGTATTGGGGCATGGCTGGGAAGGTAACTGGTCACCGTGGGTGGTGTAGCAGCTCAGGGGCTACACCAGTACCATCTCACCCACGTTAAGCACCTAAGTGGAGGCACTGCATAAAGGTTTAAAAATGTTATGAGTTAGACCCAACCCCTTAGCCTATGTCCAGGGTAGTGACGGGGTGTAACACCTGAAATTGGCGCCCAGGGGTTACAGATGTAGTCTGGCTTAAGCTGGGGTTTACTTCCAGCTTAATGCACTCTGTTCACTGTTACAGGGGATTTGAAGCAACGATTCCCCACAAGCACTACACACATTTATATGTATAAAGGAAATACTATACCAGGCAGGATGCTTCTCTATCCCGATCGCAATAACTGCACAATACCGGGAGAAAACACAGCAGATTCAGTTCCTGACAGACTGAGCGCGATTCAGCAATTCTCCAGTCTTCTACAGGGTGAGCGGGTTTCCTCACTTCTGGTGCTTCGTTCTCCTTACAACTCTGATTCAGTCCACACTGGCACTCACAAACAGCTGCAGGCCAAACTTTGGGCCTCACACAGCCTCACGACAAAAACTCAATGGCGCAGGAGCACGGAGCTCCTTCCTCTTTCACAGTCACAACTCAACTGATCTTTCCAGTAGACAGAGCCAGGCATTTCCTTTGAGTTCCTCCCAGTTCAGTTGGCTGGTTTGGCTGTTTTAGCTGTCACTCACAGTAAACTCTCCTGTTGGTGGAAAAAGCGCCAAAGTCAAAAGCGACATTTCCCAGAGTCACTGCCCTTAAATCCCTTACAGCAGGCTCCAGAGGAGAGTCCAAGTTCGATTTGCTCAGAGCAGGCTCAATTTTAAAGGATCCCCACCATGATTGGTCCAATTCAGCAGTTCAGAATCAAATGAGGGAGCTTGCTCTGCACTGTCCTTGCTACAAGAAAGCAGGTTAAATCAAACTGCATTTTCATTATTCATCTAACAGGTTACAAGCAAACAATTACATCTTTGAAGAGTGCTCCTTCTGCTCACTTAGCGATGGCAGAAATGGAGCGATTTGGCAATAACTCGAGCGGGACCCAAGCAGGAAAACACACAGTCCCCCATACAAACTAATTATGTCTGCAAGCAGACAGCTCTTAAAGAGACAGTACCAGAGGCTCTAAAAGCACAGATAAACGGCTTAACACGCCAAACACCATTCAGGCTTGGAGCATTCAAGCAAGCTCCTGGAAGACTTTTTGGGAACCCCCATTTGCAGGAGGTTACATGGAGATATATGGTTTAAGGTGGAACAAGGTATTTGGGGACACAGTGCAGAGTGATTGGTTGGGAGGTGGGTAGGCACAGTATCCCAGGGGCTGTGCCAAGCCAAATCTGGCCCACTGATACTTTACTTTTGCACTGCTCTATTTTGATATTTCTAGGAATTAACCCCAATTGACACTGTAGCAGGACCCAGGCCCTTTGCCCAGTACCAGAGACAGTTGGCGGGGGGTAGCCCACTGGTATATGGCACTGGGGCTACATTAGTGACAGTACAAAAGGGCTGGAAGGAAGGTTTGCCAGTTTGTAGATGACATCAAGATCTGCAGGGTAGATGCTCCACATGGGTGGAAAAAATGAGGAGGGACTTAGGAAAGCTGGACAAATGGTCTGAAGTGTGGAAACTGAATTTCAATCTGAAGAAGTGAAACTCATGCACCTGGGGTGCAGAAACCCTGCAGAGACCTACAGGATGCGGGGGGTTCTGACAGTCACCAGGAAGGAAGGAAAGGAATTTGGGGATTATCATCTCAGATGACCAAAAAGAGCCAGATTAAGGAGTACTTATCCAACTACAACATACTTACGCCTGCCCAGTATGGTTTTAGGCCAGACACAGCATTACAGCTGCCTTGCAGGAAGTCTACTTAGCACGGGTCCACATGGCCCTAGATAATGGGCTTATTTCTGTCCTTATTCGTGGACCTCACCAAGGCCTTTGACCTAGCTGATCATGGTCTTTACTTGTTGACGGTTGGGAATATTTACTGAGGTTGCTGGTTAGTTTAGGAGTCACTTGAGTAAACGCATTTCAGAAACAAAAATTAATGGACAATTCTCATCTCCTGTCTCTGTTTCACTGGGTGTTTCTCAAGGTTCTATTTTGGAACCTCTTTTGTTTAGTCTTTTCTTAACATTCTTCCTTCTGTATGTACAAAATCATAAATCTTTCTTTGTGCTGATGATGCAGTGGTCCCTACAAGCGAGTCACATCTTAGTGATGTTCAGAATAATTTGGAAGATGATTTTTAGAAGGCAAAGCGCAAAGGCAAGGCAATTTTATTTAAAGGACACTCAATCCTGGAGGCTCTGGGTGCCATACAAAGTAAATAAACAAAAAGACACAACAAATCAGAATAAATAGCAGGAACATCAAACAATAGATAATAGAATAATAGTAATGAAACTTACTAAAAGGTTTAGAAAAAGAAGGTGGACGGGACATTTCCCAGAGTCACTTCCCTTACAATCCCTTACAGCAGGCTCCAGGGAGATAAAAACCATTACAGTACATAACTCACTAAACAACTAAGCCTGGGCGAACAGGTGGGCCTTAGGCGGGCCTTGAATACCTCAAAGATGGGGCCTCCCAAACCCTGAAGGGTAGCAAATTCCACATGATGGGGCCAGCGACACTAAAACCCTGTCACCGGCCGTTTCAGCCTTGTCCTGGGAATCGCAGGAGGCCCCTACTGGAGGAGAGGAGGGAATGGACTGAGACAACAGGTGCAAGAAAGTCCGACAGGTAACCAGGGCCCCTGGCGTGTAGGGCCTTATGGTGAGAACACACCTAAAGAGGATACTCCACCTAACCGGCAGCCAGTGCTGCTCATGCAGTACTGGTGTAATATGGCAATATTTAGGTGCCCAGTAAGTAACCTGGTAGCTGATGTCTGCACCAGCTGCAGTTGTCTGCAGAGAAGTCCAGAACTGGTTTAAAAAATGTGGGTTAGTTCTTAATGAAAACAACAAAAACAAAATCTATGGTATTCTCAAACTCAGGAAAAAGACTGAAATCTGATCTCTTCATATCTCTTCATACTACATCTGGTGTAGATACTGAACAGGTTAAACATTTTAAATACTTAGGTCTTATAATCGATGAGGAACTAACCTATGAGCCACAGATTGTTAATATGACCAGGGTAATACATCAGAGACTTGGGGCATTATATAGATTATCTCCCTATTGACTTCCTCAACTCAGAAGTTGTTTGCCCAAAGTTTTCTCTTAAAGGAAAACTACACCCAAAACCTGAAAAAATATATGTTGTGCAGAGTGTTTTATTTGTATGTGAAGTTCAGTGTTTCTTTCCCTCTGACTGGTATTAGGTTTTTCTCAAATTAGCCTGCTAGCTTTATGCTAGTTTACGACCCTAGGGATCTCCATACTTGATAGTGTAATTGTATTTCTGGTTCCCACAGTGCATTTTGTCTCATGTGACTGTGATGTAAGAGAGACCCAACATTCAGTACACGCATGCCAAACAAACGAAATATCTTGGAAGCTTTACAAGCTGCACAAAAATTACCAGCAGCAAAGTTTTTCAGGACAGTAAAACCTTTAGGATGAGGGTGGTCACCAAGCTGAATTCTACAGATTTTAAAATATAGCCATCTCTGTTGTTGTGAACTGATTGTAATGCAATGCTTTCTGCTGGATTTATGGGCTCTGCTACATCACCATTACATGAAACAAGGTGCACTGTAGGACAAAGAAATGCAATAAAACTATTTGATATGGTGATCTCCAGGGTCGTAAAAACTACCCTAAAGCTAGCAGGCTAATTTAGGGAAAACTCCTAATACCAGTCAGAGGGAAGGAAACACAAGAACTTCACATACAAATTAAAACACTCTGCACAACATATATTTTTTCAAGTTTTGGGTGTAGTTTTCCTTTAACTGTTATTGATTATGGACTGCTTTTCTACTATTCCACAGGGAGGATTACTAGCCAAGGTTAAAGTACCTCTTTATGTAATTGCCAGGTTTACTACACCATTGCCATGTAGGACACACCATTAAAACCTGCTTGCTCAGGCAGTCTGGCTTCCCTTAGAATATAGATATAAATTCCAGATGGTTCTGTTAGCCAAAGTGACACTAAACAATGTATCTGTCTCTTTATTATCAATCTTAAGAAGCAGAATACCCTGCTACTACACGATCGTCAGTCCTTCATTATTTTTCTGTTCCCAGAATGTGTACAACTATGGGTCAAAAATTACCTTACTCACTCCCATTCTTTTTAATTCTTTGCAAATAGTATTTCATTAATTGTCTCATTTTTTACATTTAGAGAAACTGAAAGAGTATATATCAGCTGAGTGCAAAAGCCAGTGTCTTGTTTAATGTGTTGCAAATTGTTTTATTATGATTGCACTGTATCTGTGTATTTTATTTATTGTCTGTTTTATTGTTATTTATATACTGGTTGCCCATGTAAAAGGGCTTTGGCCTACGGTCTAACCAGTTTAAATAAATACACCAAACAAACAAAGGTGGACAAGCAGGGTACACAAGGCTGTAGGGAGGGCCAGTGGCATGTTGGGGTACATAGGAAGAGGTATCACCAGCAGAAGGAGGAGGTGGTGATACCAGTGTACAAAATGCTGGTGAGGCCTCGTCTGGAGTACTATGTGCAGTTCTTGAGGCAGCATCTTTGTAAGGACATAGACAGGATTGAGGCAGTTCACAAAGGGCAATTAAGATGGTGCTGGGCTTGCAACAGAAGACTTAGGAGGAGAGATTAAAAGACCTCTATATGTATACACTGGTAGAGAGGAGGAAATGGGGAGATATGACAGAAACCTTCAAGTATCTTAAGGGCATAAACAAGGTGCAAGATGGAGACATCTTTCAGTATGGGAGAGGTACAAGAACAAGGGGTCTGATATGAGATTGGAGGGGACGGATAAGGGGTAATGTGAGGAAGTTCTTTTCATAGAAAGGGTGATGAATGCATGGAATAGCCTGCCCCAGGAGGTGGTAGGAGCGAGCACAGTGGCGGATTCAAACACCCATGGGATAGGCATAAGGGCATCCTAGAGGTGGGAAGGAGAAGCTAAAGCCGATGACCAAATAGGGCCAGAAGCTGCTGATACAGGTAGGGTATACGAGCAGACTGCATGGGCCTCATGAGTCCTTATCTGCCATCAACTTCTATGTTTCTATGAATATGAAAGTCAGAGACATCAAAAAATCAAATCGCCAGACAGTCCTTCTGTCTTGCACCCAATATAAATTATGTGCCAGGAAAAGCCGAGTCTCTTGAGCAGTGACTGTGGGAGAAAATAAACTAAGATCACTAATGAAGCAAATAAACTCTGAACTCCCAGAAAATTAAAAATAACAAACCAGTCCACGAGGAAAACCTCTGTTCAAAGGTTAATAGATGGCAATGCCCACCCCCTGCCACCTGAAGTGGCTCAGATCTCCAGACAGGAAAACCTGCAATCTATCAATAATTATTCTGTGTTATCCAAAAACCAACTGAAAAGTCATATATATTTTTGCAGCAAATTCCTTAGTGGCAGCAAGCTCAGAAGGAGGAAAGTAACCCTGCAACAAGCACTTGTATTGCCTTAGCTACTACTGTGATCACCTCTGTCACCTCCGACTACTGCATCCAGCATGGGTGAAAACCTTCAAGCAAACATGAAAGGAGCCTGAAATCCTTCACCTTATTCGGCAATCACTGTGTTTCCAGCAGGCAGTAAACATTAGAACCATCCACAGCCACAATGACCCTGTGAAGTGTCGTATCCAAACTAAGCGCCTCCTCCTCTGACTCCAACCAAGATGCGTTGCTCTTCTCTCGAATAACACAGTGCCATGTCACACTGCATGCAGCGTTTTAAACATGAGGAGACTCATCAAAGCAGATGCAAATATTTAAAATATAATACTTTAAAAAGAAACTCCAGCATAATAAAATAATCAGTTAACTATACAACTGTAGCTATATGTCACAGCCCCCCGACTCACCTGGGCTGTTCCAGAGCCTTTGGGCCTTACTTGGGCACACCTCCTGAGGGGCCAGCCTCTGTTCACAATAGACAATCTATACAGGAGTAGAATGGTGCAGTGCCTCCACCTGGGGTAGTGATATGGGATACCTGTTGGATACATTCCAGGCTACCACCCCAGGAAAAATGCAGTAAGTGCCCCACAGTACCTTTCCTCACAGTAAATGCATACACTTTCAAATAACCAGCAATATAAATTGTACAATAAACCAACTTTTGTTTTATTGTAGGAGGGGTGAACAGGAGAAAATAGCACAACAATAATAAATGTAGCAACAACTATACCCCACACTATCTCCCACCTCCAGGTACACCGGCTTCCCAAAGCAACCATTAGAAACAGTCAGTGAGTTCGGTGGGTACTCCACCGAGTTGCTCCAAAAGCAGGGATGCAGTGTGGATAAACAGTCCTGTAGCTGGGAAGAGAATGCTTTCATTGGGGCCCAATAACTTTTAAACAGATGCAACCTTTAACTTTTTTTGCCTGTTCTCATCTTGGTGCTAGGAGAGTCCCACAAGGTCCTAACCCCTGTACTAATTAGCTAGCTTGCTAAAGTAGAAGACTTCTAAGAGTTGCAGCCAGAAGTACTTACAGTCTGGAGATTGAGGGGTTAGCAGACAAATTATTTCAAATGGCACTGTACTGGTATCAGGAGCTGGTGGTGGTGCACCACAATGCAGGTCGAAGGCGATAAGCAGCTGACTGAAGAAACGAAGAACACTGGACTGCACCTGTCTGGCCTTTCCAAACTTCACATTTAAGGCCTTTGTCACAGTGTTCACCTGACAGGCCTCTCGACATCTTCTCTGGTGATCTCTTTGGTGGCATGGGGACTAGGGCAGACTAGATGTCCCATAGACTTTTTCTGCTGGGAAGTAGCCTCTGGAGGCACGCTAGTGACTGGGCTGCTGCTCAGTCTCTAGCGTCAACTCCCACTACTTCTCTGACTAGAAGCAACTATGCAAAGTTCACACTCTTGTCCCTACAGGGGAACACAACATGCTTAGTCTTTCTGTTCTGGATGGTAAAGTCCCTTTCTCCTGCTGCCAAATCTCTGTATTCTCTGCTGCAAATTCTTTTTATACCCTGCTGCAAATGCACAATCTCCAGCACAATCTCTAGCTTCAGGCTACTAATCATCAGATGAAAACTCATGGTCATAGGTTCAAGTCTTGCTTTAGGGAACTCTGTCAGCAGTTCAGCTCTTCTCCCTGTCTCCTCTGCTTGTCACAGGCACACTGTTGATCAACTCAGGGGCGAGAAAGGCCATTGGGCAACTGAGCAGCTCTTCTGGCTAGGTAGCTCACAGCGGTCTCTTTTGCTTGCTCCCTCTGGAATCCTTCAGGAGTCTCTTGTTTTGGCAGGCTGCACTGCCTTTTTATAACTTTACCCAAGTCCCCACCTGATTGGTTGTATCACTCCTGGGCTTTCTGGTTGTCCCTTGACATTTGCCAGCTGCCTCCCTGCCTCCCAGAACCTATAGGGGTTGCCATATTGTTTACATTTCTCTCCATACATTGCAGTCATTTATATTTTATCTTTATGCCCTTCCAAGGGCTGAAAACCATTCCCTCTACACCTGGAGGTGTTTTCCTGCTGATTCACTGGCTCCATTGCCTGCCCTGGAGCAGGGATAATATTAAACAGTGGCCGCTGGTTGGAAGCATATATTGGAGCCATGGCTCCTTTAATTCTAGTGTACGCATACAAGAGGTGCATCATGTCCATCTTTATTATTTACAGTCTGCAGTCTGTATTTTTGCAGCTCCCCAGACCATTTAGCTTTTTCCTGGCACCCGGAGGTGCAGAAGCATCTTAAGTCCTCAACCCCCATCTCCGATGGGGTCAAGGAAACAGGGATTGCTGATAGCCGGAGCATTAAGCTAACATGGGTGCCAGGCTCGAATCTCCCTGGAGCCTTTGAATAAAGCCTTCCCATCCTGATCCAGTTGCAAAGGGGACCAGAGACAGAAAGAGAACCCAGTGGTGCTGCAAACCCCTAAGGTAAGCCCTACGGGGCTTCATATACAAGAAAAGTTAACAGTTATACTTAGCTGATATGGACTGAAATGACAGCGAGTGGTGGTAGTGGTGCTGGGGGGCAATGCACAGTGTGAACCAGTAAAGAGTTTTCTTTTTTTTCTCTATCCACAGCCTCAAGTTGACTCTGGCAAAAATTAACTTAATCGGATAAGGCTGATTATTTATGCATTAAACAGAAAAAAAAAAGTTTTTCAGTTACAAATGTCATTTTCCTTGAGAATAAATTCTTCAATTTTTAAACATCTTAATGTTTGTGTCTCTAATGTTTTTGGGGGCACTATGCACTATAAAAATACTGGATGAGCAACTGTGCACAACCAGCCTGAGCTGCCACTTGGTGGTTCTGATTCCCATGGACCTCTCAAGCTTCTCTCTCGAGAGTCTGAAATCAGAACCCCTCTGTGGAGCTCAGGCTGGTTGTGCACAATTGCCCATCCAGTATTCTCTATGTAATGCCACAGCCCTCCAGCAGGACTGTGTCAGTCTAGTCTCTGACTTATACTGAAAGGGTGGCATTATAAAAAAATCTATTTTAAGCTTCCAAGTGAACTCCTTAAAGTTGGGGAAAAGTTATACCATGCCTACATTTTAATATGTTACCTCATTCCTGCTGTGTTAGTTGTATCTTTAATTTCTGTTTCCATTTAGAACGCACATTAGAGGAACCCCACGTCCATGTAAGACCTCATATAATGTTGATAAAGGGAAGAGGGAAGTGTGGAGGGAAAAAGAAAAAGCAGAAATCCTGAACAAGTATTTTTGTTCCGTTCACAGAAGAGAGGGAGGGAGACCAAAGTTAGGGGAGGAAGCACCACTGGGAGGGAGGTGGACACCAGTCCATTTAAGGAGGAGACAGTCTTAAACGAACTCACTAATCTGAAAGTGGACAAGGCAATGAGGCTGGATGGGATACATCCCAGAGTATTAAGAAAACTCTGGGAGGTACTGGCAGCACCACTGACAGCCCTGTTCAACAGTTCACTGGAAACAGGTGTGATACCAAAGGACTGGAGGAGGGCAAATGTAGTCCCTCTCACAAAAAGTGGGTTAAGGGAGGAGGCTAGCAATTACAGGCCAGTCAGCCTGACCTCGATGGTAGGGAAACTAATGGAATCACTACTAAAGAAGGGTTTCTCATATATCTCAAATACAGCGAGCACAAGATCCGAGGCAGCATGGATTCATAGTGGGAAGATGTTGTAAAACAAATCTGATAGATTTCTTTGACTGGGTGACTAGGGAGGTGGATCAGGGAGGCGGTGGATGTGGTCTACCTGGATTTCAGCAAGGCCTTCAACACCGTCCCACAGGAGGCTAGTAAACAAGCTGGGCAATTCAGAGGGTCCCAGGGTGGTAAACTGGGTCAAAATTGGTTGAGCGAGTAGGGACACAGAGGGTGTGGTAAATGGAGTTCAATCTGAAGAGAGGGTGGTGACCAATGGGGTCCCTCAGGGATCAGTGCTCGGACCAGTTCTCTTTAATGTCTTCATAAACGACACTGCAGAGGGGCTGGAAGGAAGATGTGTCTCTCTGCATATGCCAAGAAGATCTGCAATAGGGTTGATACTCCAGGAGGGTAGAGAAATGAGAAGGGACCTAAGCAAGCTTGAGGAGTGATCAAGGTGTGGGCGGCTAAGATTCAATGCAAAGAAGTGCAAGATCATGCTCTTGGGGCACAGAAATGTGGGGAGGAGTACATGATGGGGGAGGTACTGATGGCCACCAAACAGGAAAGGGACCTGGGACTAATCATATTTAATGATCTGAAGGTTACCAAACAATGTGAGAAGGCTGTGAGGAGAGCCAGTGGAAGCTGGGGTGCATAGGGAGGTATCTGTAGAAGAGGGAAAGAGGTGGTGATGCCCTGTATAGAACATTGGTGAGACCTCATCTAGAGTACTGTGTCCAGTTCTGAGGCTGGATCTCCGGAAGGACAGAATAGAAGTAATTCAGAGAAGAGTGACAAAATGGTGTAGGGCTGCACCAAAAGTCATATGAGGGGAGACCGAGAATCTCAATACGTATTCCTGGAGGAGAGGAGAGAGGGGGGTTATGATAGAGACTTTAAAATACCTCAAGGATATAAATAAGGTACAAGAGGGTAGCATCTTTCAAAAAAGATGTTCGAGAACAAGGGCCATGATATGAAAATAGAGGAGGGAGACTTAGGGTAACATGAGAATGTATTTCTTCATGGAAAGGGTGGTGGATCTATGAAACAGTCTCGATAGAGGTTGTAGGTGCAAAACAGTAGGAGAATTCAAAAGCGATGGGACAGACATAAAGAACTGATATTTCTCCCTTTAGTATGCCTTCCTGGAGAATATCCAGCACTGCTGTCTGCACCCCAATTATTCTTCCTGAAGTGGGGCATTCTTCTGCTTCTGAGTAATATAATCCTGTACTTGAAAGTATCTAAACAGATGTCTTCTATACAGGTCAAATTCATCTTTGAGAAGAAACCCTATCTTTCAGTCTGATCTTCACACTTGGGTTGAATTGGTATACCACTGTTTATCATTTATATTGTCTGAGCCTGTATATATTTAGTGTATTATGTATTTGTTAGTCATATCCGCTGCTGCAGTTGTCCCCAGAAGCTGCTTGGAAACTAGGCTATTAACCTAAATGAGGATATTCTGGTATGCAGAAATTGAAATAAAATACATTAGGTACTACTTAAAATGATCTAGACCGAGTAAGAGGCTTAAGTGGACCAATCTTAAAATGAGGCTAAACTGTCAACCTGAAGTATTTTACAGTTTTCCTGTAGAATCTATAGCCTAAGTAGTTTAAATGATGGAACTAATGTAATAAAACAATATGTATTTTAACCAGGATACCATCCATGACATAATCTTAAACAGGACACAGAGAAGAAATCTTGATTACTATTGTAATTAAAACCAGTCTCAAGACAATTAAAACCATATTTAAATAAACAATCAGGCTACTACCTGAAATAATGTAATGTTTTATTTTATCAGAATCTTTTCTTTCATTTGTCAAGTTGAAAATGATCGCAGTTTTCCTGTTTAGTCTCTTTGAATGGTTTGCTTTCCCAGCCATTTGTGCATGTTAATCGACCATGGACACTCTTGTCCATGAATCGTGGATAAATCATGGATGTAGTTATCATGGACACAGCAGGGATGACAATGAATGTTCATGGACAACTGTAAAGTGGGGTAAACACATGACTTTCAGCAACCCCCGTACTACAGTGTGATGTCAGCATGGGGTATGAACCCCATTTCCAGTCTGAGACTTGAACCCACAACCTTTGGGTTCAAAGTTAAGGGCACCTCAACTGAGCCATAATGACACACAGATCAAGAAAAAGTGAAACGTGTAACTTATTTATACATCATCTCATAGAGAGTGGTAGAATACACTGCCAAGTTAAACTGTTGCTCATTTTTCTGATCATCTGGAGGGTGTTAGCCTTGGTTTACATCCTATGTAGGAAATTCCAAAACTCCTTTCTGAGGCAGACTTACAGCAACCACATTGGACTGACTTGCTGACAAGAATAAGTTAAACATACTGTACAGAGGCAGGCAACAAAATAATTTAAACTTGGAATGTTACTGTAGAACTTCTCACACAACTACATGCAACATGATGCAGTAATTAAAAATTTTTTTTAATTATGTCAATTAATTGTGTCAAAGTGATGCTCTTTTGGGAAAAACGTTAAAAAACAAAATATTAGAAATAATTCAGCCATGTATTATAGATTTTCTATTATTTTCATTCCTTTTATTCTACTGTAATTACTAGGATCTGTTGCATGGAATAAGGATCCTTCTCCTACAGCTGATCTACTTCTGCAGTGCAATCCTTTGCTGAAGTCTTAATCCTCTGTTTATGACATCATTTCCATTTCCACAGAATATAGCGGTGATGTCACAAACAGAGGATTATGACTTCAACAAAGGATAAGCAGCAGAAGCAAATGAACTGTAGAGGGCAAGGGTCCTGTATCTGTGTAGAACAACCCAGTAATGAAGAACAAGGGAGGAAACACCCCAAATCTACAAACTGTAAGCTCAAGTACAGTGGCATGTTAATGTCAGTATAGTTACACAGAAACATAGACAGTGACAGCAGAAAAAGACCACTGGTTCATGCAGTCTGCTCATAAACACTAACAAACCTGAGACCTGTTGTCCATATGGATTCTAACCACATATCCCTCCCCCAATGCTCCCCACCCTACCACTATTACCTGAGCAACCACTAAGCCCTTCACTCTTTCACACAGCCGTGTCTGAAACCATCGATAGTTCTGTGACCACCACATCAGCTGGCAGATTGCTCCATGACTCCACCACCCTTTCTGCAAAATAAAACATTCTCTCTTTCCTCTTGAATCTCCCTTCCATCAGTTTTCACCCATGCCCGTGTCCTTATGATAAATAGTTCCTCACAGTTTACTGTGTTCATTCCTTTTCAGGAATTTGAAGGTCTCTGTCATGTCTCCCCCTCTTGTCTGGCCTCCAGTGAGTACATGTTCAGTGCCTTGAGCTGATCCTTATAAGATTTGCCCTGCTAGCTGTCAGTCATTTTAGTCCTCTTATGTTGCACTGTCTCCAGCCTGTCCTTATCTTCCTTAGGTGAGGACTCCATAACTGGATATGGTGGGCCCTCTGCTGTCAGTGTACCTCTTCCCACACACCCCAGCATCCTGTTTACCTTACTGTAGGCCTTGTTACATTGGTTTGATTGTTTTAGGAGTCACTGATGATGACCTTAGGTCTCTTTCCTCAGAGGTTGTGCACAGCTTACCCCCCAGTACTCTGTCCCTGGGTTCTTGTTCTCCTTGTGCATCACCTTGCACTTTTCACATTAATTTCAATTGCCAAAGCCTTACCACCTCTCTAGCTTCTGCAAGTCTCTCTGCATCTCCTAACCCCCTCATTGCCTACCCTTCCACAGAGCTTAGTGTTTTCTGCAGAGATGCATCTTGCCCTGACTTCCTTCTCCCACATCACTAATGAACATATTGAAAAGGACAGGATCCAGAACTGATGCTTGTGGCACCCACTGATGACCTCCTTCTCTTCTGATTTGACTCCATTAACCACAACCCTCTGCTTTGTTTCTTTCAACCACTTTCTCACCCATCTGTGTCCTTAGCTGTACCCAAATCCTCCAGCTTTTTCAGCAACCTTCTGTGTGGCATCATGTCAAAAGCCTTGCTGAAATCAGAGTAGATAAATGCACAGCATGGCGCTATCCACTACCCTCATTACTCAGTCAAAGAATACTATCAGGTTGATCTGACAAGGCCTTCCTCCCATGAACTCATGCTGTTTACTGTCCTGGAGTTTACTGCTCTCCAGGTAGATCACGAGGTCCTCTTTGTTAGCTTCTCCATCAGTTTACCCACAACAGAGGTAAGGCTGACAGGACTGTAGTTACAAGGTTGCTCCCCACCTTATGGAGCAGGACTGCATCTGCTGCCTCCCATCTTTTAGAACTACCCCTGTCTGAACTGAGGTATTCAATAGCCCCAGCAGGGTTCAGTTAGTTCCATGTCCATTTCTTTGAGCACCCTCGGATGCATCCTATCTGGCATTGGGGCCATATCTATCTTTGGGCTGCTAGCCATTTCCAAAACCTCTTCATTGGTAATTACTTGCCTCATCTTGGGGATGCCCCTTGTAGCCACCTTAATGCCACTCTCTGGCAATGGCCCCATGTCTTCCCTTGTGAATGCAGAGCAAAAGTAATCATTAAGAATCAATGCTTTCTGCCCATCCTCCTCAGTTACCCACCTCCCTCTGTAAGCCTAACAATTTATAACAATTCCTCTTCCTTTCTTTCTTTTTCACCTAATATAGCTAAAGAACTGTTTTCCCTGCTCTTGATCTCCTCCATAATACACAGCCCTGTGTCTGACTTTGCCTTTCTAGTGCCTTTTGGTTTCCCTTGTTCTTGTTTGGTACTCTCTGCATTCTTCCTTCACTTGTTTTCCTCGCACCTGGTGAAGGCCTTCTTTTAGCTCTCACTGTTTGTCTGATCTTTCCTGAGAACTACATTGATCTCTTGTACCTTTTTGTTTGATTACCATTCTCCTGCAAGACTTTGTTGCCTCAAGAATGGCCTCTTGATCGCCCCTATATTTCTTCCACATCCATGATGCTGTCCATTCCTACTAACTTGTCCCAGACCAGCTCCCTCATCTGGCAGAAGTCTGCCCTTCTGAAATCTGGGACCTCAGCCTTTGATGAGGGCTTACTTGTGCTAAGTGCCAGGTTGAACCATATAGAGTTAAAGTCGCTTCAGTGACTCTCCTACCCTCACTTCTCCTACCACTTCCAAGTTGGTGAACACCACATCGAGAATGGCAGCCTCCTAGTGTGTTCCTTAACCAGCTGCACTAGCAGAAGCGATCCTGCAGTGTATCCAGCAGGCGATCCTGCAGTGTATCCAGTAGTGCTTGACTTCTGGAGCTCCTGGCCTCTGGAATAGTCCAATCAATATCTGTCAGGTTAAGAGCTCCCACCACCACCACCACCTCCTCCTCTCCCTTTGCTCCATCCCTTTCTAGTTCTGTCCATAGCTCCTTATCTCTTTCTTCCCCTGTCCTGAGGTCTGTAGATCACACTAGTTCATACTATCTTGCCTGAGGGATGCACTAGAGCTGAACCCACGGTGATTTTGTTTCTCCATTACCTCCATGATGTTTCCATCCTACACTACCTGCATGCCCTCTCTGATATATAGGGCTATGCCACCTTCTTTAGTTTTTACTCTGTCCTGTCTAAACATGAGTAGCCTGGGGCTGTCAGGTCCCCAATAATTCTCTGTGGCACAAGTTTTGTGATGGCTATTATTCTCTGTGGCCTAAGTTTCTGTAGTGGCTACTATATCCATCTCAGTGTCTGCCATCCTTGCCTGGAGCTCACTAATTTTATTTCCCAGACTGCTGGCATTAAGGCGGATCCCTTTCCATCTTGCTCCTAATCCTCTCATACTTTTCCTATTCCTTCTCCCTTATTCTTCCCTAATCTCCTTAATTTTTTATTTTTCCTGCTGAATGTAGGCTTTGTCAGCCCTCCTCATTGGCCTTCTCCCCTAACTTTATTTGAACTTCAACTTTACTGTTACCCACTTTGCTGCTACTAGTCCACTGTTTGGGGAACCTAGTGAGATTCCCCAGCTGCTGTCTCTTCTCAGTGGTTTCCTGGCCACTGTCACCCCATGATCAGTTTCACTGTCCAATGTGAATGTCAAACATCTGCTGAAGAGCACTGAGCCCCCCTCTCATTGGGTGAAGGTTATCACACTTGAAGAGCCTCCTGCCCCAGAAGCCCTCCCAAGTCCCCCACAAAGTGGTACCCTCCTCCTGACACCATCCTTAAACCACTCATTAAACTCTTCAGTCTCTTCCTTCTACTCTATTGTACTCATTCCCCTATGCCACACAGAGTGGACCTTGGAAAAGCCAGGAAACTGAGTGTGCCTTCAATCTGTCCCTCAGCCTCTTAAAGTTCTGCTTCACCACCACAACAGGCTGGTTTGCAAGACCATTGGTACCAGTGTACCAGCACCCCAACTCCCCTTCCCCTTCTCTAGTTAAGGTTGAGTAGCACTTTTAATTAAATTGAGATTTTCAGCCACTTATGTCTGAGCCCCTCCTTAACAGATTTTCATCAAATTCTTAACATGGAAACATAGGCAATGATGGCAGAAAAAGATCCTCGGTCATTCCAATCTGCCCATAACACCCTACTGTGCCCCAAAACCTGTTGTCTATATGGGTTTATTGTCCAAACCACCGACCCCCTGTGTTCCCTGCCTTACTGCTGTCCCTGAGTAACTATTAAGTGTTGATAGCATGTATACTGGCACAGGATCTTTTGATCTGCCAATTTTGGTGAAATATTATGTAATTATTTTATGAACAGAGATAAAAAGAGCGAAAAACATAAACTTTTTCAAAGACTAGGTTAGTTCACATACCACTGCATCTGACATGCCCAGAGCAGTCTGAGGCATGTGAATTGCCCTAATCAGTATACTGGTAGTCTGGAGCCCATCCTCACCACTGGTACTGTTGCCGGTGCTCTAGGGTTTCTCTCCCCACTCAAAAGGTGCTGTCTGCCATTTGAATTTACAGTTACCGATGGTTTTGGAACCCTTCTCTGCCACTGGTTCTGTCATCACCACTGCTGCATCTACCTCTCTCCCTCCTCAGTAAAATATCCCCATGTTCCCCAGGAAAACAAAAACACCACCACTGGGAACCCAGTGCAAGTGGTAACCAACTGCTCTGAGAAAACAAAAAGTACACACAGAAGACTAACACAGCAAACAAAGATGCCAGTGCTGAACCTTTATTCTGCAATGCCAAAACAGGGTGCTGCTAACACCCAACGTTTAGCAATGAAGCTTCTTTTTTTTTTTTGTATTATTTATTGAAATCTAGGATTACAAGTACCTTTGAGCAGGAATTGCTCATTTACAAAGTGTCCAAGTCGAAGGAATGGGGGTATACATACATACAAAGGTCAACATAATAATACATAGTTACACAATAAAAAGAAGTAGAGACTGAGGCTTAGGAAATTCCAGTAATTCAAAATGTGCCAAATGTTAGGTAGCATGACATACCAGCAAAGGGCAATCTTAGAAATAAGCACTGCAGGTGATAGGGAAGGGTATGCAGACAGGAAGGCCATTGTCAGAGGGTAGATGGTGAGGGTAAGAGCTCTAAACAGGAGGAAGGGAGGGATAAAAGTCAGGAAATGCCAGGGGAGGGGAAAGGGAGAGGGGCAAGAGAGTAGGCAGGTAGAAGGGGGCAAGGCAGGAGAGGTAGCTGTCAAGACTGAAGTGGAGGTCAGTGAGCGATGGGCCCCTGATTAGGCGAGGCAGTCCTGCAACGACTAGTTGAAATGAGATGAAGTCAGAGTTGTCTCTTAAAGGTCCAAGAGCAGCAGCAGTAAGAGTTTCTTTGTTGAGAGTATTGTACCACTCTGGTGCTCTGTGGGCAAAGACCCTCTGGCCCATGGTAGTCCGGCATCTGGGGACAAGGAAGGTTAGTTGTTGTGAATTTCCAGTTCACTGGGTGCTGTGGTGGTCAATGAGAGCTTTTCAATGCCGGGGCATGACCCGAGGAGGACTTTTGGCTAACAGGCAGGTTTGATACTGTATCCGGCTGATGAGAGGAAGCCATCCTGCCAGTGTACAGGTCACAAGTGTGTGTAAGTTGGTCAGTCCCATTTAGCAGCCTGCATGCTTTGTTGAGTGCAACTGTAATTCTGCAGAGGGCAGAGGCAGAGGCAGAGCCATAAATTGCTAGCCTGTAATCGATGATGGAAGTGACAGAGCTGTTGATAGCCAAAAGAGTGTCGGGGTCATGCAGTGTTTGTGTCTGTAAGAGCAGGCCTATACGGATGTTGGTGGCTTTGGCAACAGAATCTATGTGCTGATGGTAGGAGAGTGAGCTGTCCAATGTGACACCTAGGTATTTAAAATCAGAGCGATGTTCAAGTAAGGTTCCTGTTTGGTTTAGGATGGTGAGGTCACAGGATTTGTACTTGCTCCTGGCATTGTAGAAGGTCATAATCTTTGTTTTGCTGTAGTTCATGACCAGTTTGTGTGACTTGAACCATTCTTGATGCACATGAATTCAAGCTGTAATTGTTTCTCGAGGAGCTCTGCGTTTTGGTGGTTAGTGAACATGACTGTGTCGTCGGCGTGAAACAGTAATTTCTGGTGGTAGACACTGGGAAGGTCATTGAGGAAGAGGCTGAAGAGTAGTGGCCCCAGGATGGACCCCTGTGGGACCCCTGAAAGGACTGGCTTTTCTTCTGAGGTGACACTGGCAATCCTAACCCGCTGGACCCTCTCCCCAAGGTAGCTTGAAAACCAGAGCAGCACTTCATTGGAGAGCCCAATGTTTGATAATTGCTTGAGTAGGAGTGGGTGGTTCACAGTATCAAAGGCTTTCGTAAGGTCGATGAATACTGCCCTACACAGTTTCCTTTGATTGAGCGTGGTATGGATGAAGCCTGTGAATTTAATCGTGCAGCGGTGGTACTGTGCTCTTTGGAAACCATGTTGCTCAGGACACTGGATGTCATATTTTCCAGGTACTTGACTAGTTGGTCTGAGGCGATGCACTTCAGGGCCTTAGACAATGGAGGGAGGATGGAGATAGGTCTGTAGTTGGAGTGCAGTGATTTGTCTCCACTTTTGTGTACGTGTGATAGTCGCCTGTTTCCAGCGAGATGGGAACTGGGACGTCCTTAGTGATAGGTTGAGGACCTTTGTCAGGAGTTCAAGGACTTCTTCAAGGACAAGTGCTAACAACTTCAGGTCAAGGAAGTCACCGCTGTAGCCTGCATTGTGAATGGCCTTCCGAATATAGATTCTGGCTTCATGCACTGGGATCTCCTTGAAGTAGAATTGTGGGGCAGGGTGTAGGAGAGAAGTAGTTGCAGGAGGGTTACTACCAGGGGGCATCAAAGAAATTAGAAGGAGGACACTATCCAAGTTGGAGAACGCATTATTAAAGGTGTTGGTGATTGTGTACAGGTCAGATGTTGGTGTTCCATTTATGTTGAGCATGGTGGGTGGTAACTTAGGGTCCTTGCCTGTAAGGTCTTTCAAGTTACTCCAAAATGTTTTCCATCACCCCAGGAGTTGGAGAGAGCTTCCTTGAAGTATTTACTTTTGGCTCCTAACTGCCCGCATGCACTCATTTCTGGCAGCTTTATATTTATGAATATCCCCAGGTTTGGATGTTGCATGGGCACAGTGCCAGAGATGATCCCTATGTTTGAGTAAAGTGATTAGATCGGGGTTATCCAAGGGTTAGCTCTGCCCTGACCTTCAGCTTTTGAGAGGTGCAAAGATATTGCAGGCCACAGTGAAGTGGCTGATGAAAAGGTCTAAGGCTTGGTTTATATCAATGGCAGAGTTGATTGGTGTCCAGTCCAGATGGCTTTAGGTGTGTCTTTAGTAGCTCAAGGTACCCCTGCTTTAGCATTCTGGTGTGGATTATTTTAGGAGGGGGCTTAATGAATTTGTTTGTCCAGGTACATGTGACCGTGAGTGGTCACTGATCCCATCAGGAGCACTGAGACTTTTGAGATTCATTCAGGGTGATTAGTAAGGATCCAGTCCAGAAGTGTGTGTGACCCTGTCCTATAGTTGCATCTGGTGGGGTGGTAACAAGCTGGGTGAGATTCTGTGACGTGACAGCATCCTTGTAGTTTCTGGCCTCCAGCGATAGCCAATTGATGTTGAAGTCGCCTAGTACTATGAGTTCAGAGTTATGGTGTAATCACTGTAGGCTTTCCAATATGCTCATAAATCCATTGGGCTGATCTTTAGGGGTAGGTACACAGAGGCAATGGTGAGCTCCTTGTTGTGCACCCAGTAGAACTTTAATAGTGAGAACCTGCGAGGGTGGTTTAGGGTTTGAGAACGGGAAGATCTGACCAGATAGGAATTCCTCAGGTAGATGACACAGCCCCAGCTTGTTTGGAAACCCTGTCCTGCCTGAATATAAAGTATCCAGGGATGGTGACTGCAGTGTCTGGTATCTTGGGGTTAAGCCATGTTTCAACAGCAGAGAGTACATCAGGGCTATGTTGCTGGACCCAGGTTTTCAAGATGTCAAGTTTGTTAATGAGACTGCAGACATTGATTGAGGCTAATGTAAGGGGCCCTCTCGCCTTTTTGTGGCATGGGGTGCTAGGCAGTAGGCCCCGGTTAGGATGAATATTTCCAGATATCAGAAGTAGCATAGCAGTATCCTAAGAAGGTACGCTTTAATCATTTTGCAGATTAGTTTTGTTGTAGGGCATCTTTGGGAGTATAAGGGCACCACCTATAGAGATACACAGATACATAGATACATAGACAGTGTCGGCAGATAAGGGCCTATGGCCCACCCAGTCTGCCCATTTGAGCTTGTAAGTTCAGTTTGTTTTCCTAGAAGTCTGTTACTCCTTACCCTGACCTCCAGAATTCCTTTATGTCTATCCATGCATTCTTAAATCCGTGATTGTTTCAGCCCCACAACTTCCTCTGGCAGGGTGTTCCACTTGTCCACCACCCGTTCTGTGAAGAAATTCTTTCTCATGTTTCCTCTGAATCGTCCTCCCTCCAACTTCATCCCATGCCCTCTAGTCCTGGAACATCTTTTCGCTTAAAATAATGTTTTCCTGCACCCTGTTCCTCCCTGTAAGATACTTGTATGTCTCTATCATATCCCTCTCTCCCTCCTCTCCTCCAGGGAGTACATGTTCAGTTCCTTCAACCTGTCTTCATAGGACTTGTGATGCAATTCATGCACCATCTTTGTTGCCCTCCTCTGAACCTTCTCTACCCTGTCTATGTCCTCACGTGAGGTATGGTCTCCAGAACTGTACACTGTACTCCAGGTGGGGCCTCACTAGTGTCTTGTATAGCGGAATTATGACCTCCCTTTTCCTGCTGGTGATGCCCCTGCCTATACATCCCAGCATCCTATTTGCTTTACCTGCTACCTTGTCACACTGTTTCTCTACCTTGAGGTCATCAGAGATGACAACCCCAAGATCCCTTTCCTGCTTGGTGCATGCTATATCCTCCACCCCCCAACTGATATATTGTGCCAGGGTTTTTGTGCCCTATATGCATTATCTTGTACTTCTTTGCATTGAATTTCAACTGCCAAACCCCTGACCATTCTTCAAGTTTCTGCAGGTCGCTTCTCATTCTGTCTACACCCTCTGGTGTGTCTACTCTGTTACAGAGCTTTGTGTCATCAGCGAACAGTGAAATTCTGCCTTCTAGGTCCTGCGTAATGTCACTGATGAAGATGTTGAATAGGACCGGTCCCAGCACTGATCCCTGTGGTACCCCACTGGTCACTTTTCCCTCTGTGAGTGACAGCCATTTACCACCACCCTCTGTGTCCTGCCACCCAGCTAGTTACCTACCCACCACACTACTGTCTTGCCCACACCCATATTCCCCAGTTTGTGTAATAGTCTTCTATGTGGCACAGTGTCAAAGGCCTTGCTGAAGTCCAGATAGGCCATGTCCACTGCCCTCCCCTGATCCACCTCCCTAGTCACCCAGTCAAAATTCAACGAGGTTGGTCTGACATGACCTCCACCTGGTGAAACCATGCTGCCTTGGGTCCTGTAGTCCATTGACAACCAGATGTTCCACCAATCTCTCCTTCAGTAGTGCTTCCATGATCTTCCCCACTACCGAGGTGAGGCTGACTGGTCTGTAGTTCCTGCTTCCTCTTTGTTCCCACTTTTGTATAAGGGGACTACATCTGCTGTCCTCCAGTCTTTGGGTACCTCCCTGTACCTATAAAAGGCAGCTCTTAAAGGCACAGCTCTGGTGTATACACAAGTATAGTGAGGTGAACAGTGCTCAGCAATATAAATGATAAACACAGTTGGACAAAGTCTCTGCCTCATATCAAAGCAAGATTCAGTGTTGCTACTGGAAGAAAAGAGACAGAAATGAGGTTTAAATGAGGGCAAAAGGGCTGACAATAAGCCTGGAGGTTAGAGTTAACGAGCTGTGAATGAGCTTGTACATCCAGCAGACTGGGGTTTGAGTTCCACAACCTTCACTTGCATACTGTGTGACTCTGAACAAGTCACTTAATGTCTCCAGTGCTCCCAGGTCACCCTGAAAACAGGCACTTGTGCCTAGTAGGCCTACCTGGTTACCAAAGACTAACAAGGTTAGAAACCTAGATAGAAACAGACTGCTTAGACCAAAAGTAAAAGAAACACATGAAACAGAATGGTTTTTGTAACAGATTCAATTCAAGATCAAGTGAAATAGCCAAAATCATCAAAAATAGATGGTCCGTGTTACAGGTGGATCCGCAGGTTGGACAAAGCTATAGGAAGCTCCTTTAATTTCTTATTGGAGGTGCTAACTAAGAACATGCTTACTTCTAGTCATTATATAAATGCAGACTATAGAAAATCCATCTCAAGAAAACTAGGATTTTTTAAATGCAGGCGTTGTAACATTTGTTGTTATGCTTGCACAGGAGAAGAGTTTGTACATCCAGTGACTGGAAATAACAATGTATTAAAACAACATTTGCATTGCCATAGCCCATTCACTGTGTATGCAGCCTAGTGTAATTGTAACAACCTCTATGTAGGAAGGACAATTTGTCCACTAAAAATGAGAATTCAGGAACATCGAGCCATAATTACTGTAAAATGGAAAATGCATTAGGAGCTCATTTTTTAAGCACATAATAGCAATCCTCGTGGCTTGCAGGTCAGACCTTTAGATACTGTACTCCCTTTACCAAGAGGAGGCAATCGAGAGAACCTTCTAAATCAATGTGAAACCTGATGGATTTCTAAGTTAGGAGCCCTTATTCTAATTGGTTTCAATGATCAGTTAGACTATAAACCTTATCTGTAAATAATTCTGTCTGTGACTAAAAATGTTGCCATGTTTACTGTATATTGATATAAAAATTTGAGCAATTAGCAAATGCTATTTGAACTTTAGTATCCTCTCCATTTTGTGGGAGTTAGGACCCCCATTTTTGTACCATGGCTGCTTCTTGTGCATGTCAGAATAGTTTAAGGTTTGCAATGAAACTGGGAACTAGTTTATCTTTCCAGCACAAAAGGTGGAATGCACAAATAAAGAACAAATAATGTTATATTTTTAGTGTGTTGAAACTAGTGTTTGGCACTTTGGGTGTCTTTGACCTTTTGCAGCACATTTGACCTCTGACTACATAAGATTGTAAGAGTATATGACAGAGGTATTTTACCATCATAAATTAATTAATTGAAGTGATGGTTGATACTATATGATTTAGAGGCAAAACTATGCTTGGTACATAAAAATAAGGTGATGTCTTAAGTGTATTAAAAACAAAATAATAAAATAAGCATTAGTTTATAAATAGAATAATAGGTGAGTGTCTATTACAAGGGAATAATACCATCGAGAGGTTCTGGGGACAAAGGAATCTCGAGGTGAAGCTCAAGAGGTTCCCTTGTCCCCAGAACCTCGAGATGGTATTTCTCCCGAGTAATGGACACTTGCCTATTTTTTTTTTATAATATATGGATGCAAGTTTTATTTGTGTGGTACTGTGAGGGCAGGCTCCTCGCAGTGAGAACTCAGACACTGACTATCTCCGCCTCACCCCTGTCCTGTTCTGTCACGCCTGCTCACCACTCGCTTGGTGTCTCTTTTGAGTGAGTTTTGTTTGGTACACAGTCCTACCTTTTCTTGATGTTTTCCATAGGTGTACATAGGATTAGCCGGATAATTGTGTTGCAAAGCAGTGGTACTGGAGTGAAGGGAATTTTCTCTGCTAAGCGGGAGGGTCCGCCATGTTTTCCTACAGTTTTGCCCGCTCACAGAGAACCGCGCCGAATCAGGAGGTGCAGTTTTCTAAATGTCACCACGCATGGTAAGAGGTTGCCGTGGGGATGTCTGAACCGCCTATGTTTGGCAGTTACGCTCTTCAGGTTTAGTGATAATACTATCGCTCAGAGTTCAAAAGATATTATTACGAGTTCTGAACGATAGTATTATCAGTTGTCAATGATGGTATTATCACTTTGGGTACTGTTGTATTACCAGGATTTTTTACATGGGATAGAATGCTGTTATATATATAATATATCTATCTATCTATCTATCTATCTATCTATCTATCTATCTATCTATCTATCTATCTATCAAGAAGGTTTGTATATAAAGCAACAGAACTCCTGTCCTAAAATAGAGAGCTGGAGTGTGCTCAGAAAATCAGGTGGAAGGAGGGCAGGGATAGGAGCTGAGATCCCAAAGGAACCACCTGCAGAAAGTGCAAAATGCAGTAATCGAGAAAACCCTCTTCTGCCTAAAACAAAAATATTATGGGAACTAAGCTCCTAGCATATAAGCTCAGACAGCATGCAGCCAGAGCCACTATCACCAAAATTGCTGTCCCACAAACTGGCCGCCTAGTCAACCAATCAGCTCAAATTGCAGAAGCTTTTGTATCCTATTATTTCAAACTTTATAGTTCCCAGGTGGAATCGTCTCTACAGGAGAAGAGAAACTACCTTGCTTCTCTCTCCTCCTCACTTACCCTAGAGAAGGCCCAAAGTCTAATCAGACCAATCACTCAATCCAAAGTATTAAATACTATAAAAACTTAAAAACTGGAAAGTGTCCTGCCCAGACGACTTCAGCAATTCAATAAAACCTTCAAAGCGGAGATGGCCCTCTTACTACTCGAGCATCTGGAATGAGGAAACCTGGTCCCTCCCTCCGGGCAGTATGCCACCATCTCCCTCATCCATAAGGAAGGAAAAGACCCTACTTGTTGTGAATAATATCACCCTATCTCCTCCTTAATTCGGATTACAAAATTTTCACCTCCTTAATTGCATCTAGATTGAATTTCCTCTTACCCTCCTGATCCATCTAGATCAAACTGGCTTTATAACCAGACAACAGGCCCCAGATAGCGTCTGTTCCACCTAACCCTGGTTGACACCATTCAGTGCTCTCACATCCCCACATGCCTGATGAGTCTGGACACGAAAAGGCTTTTGACAAGGTCTCTTGGGGATTCCCCTTCCAGGTACTGGAGTGCATAGGTTTCCCACAGTCCTTCATGGACACAATTAAGGTGCTTTATTGGGGTCTACAGGCCTATGTTAGGGTGAATGGGGAACAGTTTAACAGATTTTAGGCTGGGTAGGGGCATTCGCCAGGGATGCCCCTCTCACCCCTTCTGTTTGCCCTTTACATAGAGCCCTAGCGGAAGCTATATGGAAGTTGGATGGGGTCCAAGAGGTGGAGATGGGAGGCCTACACCAGAAAATATCCCTTTATGCAGACGATGTACTGCTCTGCGCTCTCAACCTGAACAATCCATCCCACAGGTGTGGTCTATCTTGGAGGAGTTTGGGGGTACTCAGGTTACTCCTCAATAGAACCAAGACAGAGGTACTCAGCTTCTTTTATAACCCCTCCAGGGACATTCATAACCTCCTTCCCTTGAATTGGACTGCAGAAAAGATGAAATACCTCGGGGTATATATCTCTGAGCACACCTTCCAGCTTTTCAAGATAAATTATACTCCCCTGATAAACCAAATGAAAAAGACTTTGAGGTGGACCCTCATTAATCTCACCATGTACTCCCGGATCCAGACCATAACAATGAATGTGCTTCCTAAATTCCTATACTTATTCCCAATGCTTGCCTTTCTTTATTCATAAATTGCACTTCTAGACCTGGCATAAAATGATTTCAAAATGCCTGTAACAATAAAATACCAAGAATAAACTTAAAAGTACTGCAGACTCATAAAAGTGGAGGGGACGCTCCCTTCCAGATTTTGAAGATTACTTCCTAGCAGCACAATTGAGAGCTGCCCGCCACTGGTCCAATCCCAATTATCTAGAAAATTGGAAGGAGATGGAGAAAGGGAGGAGGAAGAGCTGGCCCACCTCTTGAAGCTAGACTAGTACTGCCCTCAATACTTATAACTTTCCACCCCCAAACTACCAACAGTTAGGACACAGTGAGAGCAGTCCACAGGATTTGGTAAAGATACAACCTAAAAACTTCAATCTGGCCATTGATCAGGCTGGCTTGGGACCCTTGTTTTCCCCGGCATCCAGGACTATACCTTTAGGATCTGGGACAGAGCCAGACTTAGGCACCTGGGTCAGTTCTTACAGGGAGGTATTGTTTTAGACTTTCAAACTATTAAAGCCACATTCTGCCTCCGGACTCAGACCACTTTAGATACCTTCAGGTCAGAGCCTACATTATCTCTCTTCAGAAAGCTGACTGGGACTATGCCAGGGCTGCACCCTTCCAGGCAGATTTACAAATGGGCCAGTCTGTCCAGGTCCAGAGGGTCTGATCTCTGCAAACTATAAATCTCTGGCTGGCTTGAGGGGCACTCCCTAGCAAAAGTCAAGGAGAGGTGGTAGGAGGAGGGGGGCATGACCTGAGGCATCTCAACTGGGACAGTGTCTTTCAGATAGTCAAGGGATCATACGGTCGCCATACTGGCAGGAGTTCGCTTGAGGACGAGAGTCAGGTACTTCCTTACCCCAAGGCTGTATACAGAAGGAATCCAGATAGGCCAGCCGGCATGCTGGAGAGTATGTGAAGAACTGGAAGCAAACCATTTGCATATTTTTGGGCATCCCACAGCTCCAGGCCTTCTGGAGAGAGGTTTCTCAGGCTTTGGAGAGCATCTTCTCTCTGGACCTCCCTTTGGACTGGCCAGCCACTGTCCTGGATGCTCCCCACCTCCCGGGTCTAAGAGGTGCAGATTTACTCTATCTCTGGGCTATCCTCTTAACAGCTGCCCACAAAGCCATCACAAGGTCCTGGCTGAAACCTTAGCCTCCGACCATATAAGATTGGATACAGGTGATACAGGAAATCTCTGGTTTGGAGGAACTTACCATTAAAATAAGCCAGAGTCTCTCCTCTACACCCAGAGGCGGACAAGATGGGAGATCTGGCTGAATTCTGATCCACTACTGAGCGTGCCAGGCACCTCCTGACTTATGACCTAGGGCCTCTCCTGTTCACTTTATGAAGCATGGTGGAACTGAGGTTGGGGTATGATACTCCTCAGGAAGAGGAGAAAGTATTACGAACTAATTAAAATTGATTACATGTACTATAAATAATCATAATCAACTTCCTGAAATGCTTCCTCTATATATAAACAAGACTATGAACTGTCTATTTAAATGTTTTATTATAGTATGATGAAGTGGATCTGTACCTGCACCTACTGATGTTATGTAACGAGCGATGTTAATAAACTTGAATAAAAAAAAAGGATTGTATAAAACATAAAACAAAACTTGTTTTATTTCGTGTGTGGGGAATCAGTCTTTGCACTTTGGGTGTCCTTGACCTTTGCAACAAATTTGACCTCCGGCTGTATAAGATTGTAAGAGTATATGACAGAGGTGTTTTACCATCATAAATAAACTAAATGAAGTGATGGTTGATATTATATGATTTCGAGGCAAAGACTATACTTGGTACATAAAAATAAAGTGAAGCCTTAAGTGTATTAAAAACAAAATAATAAAAATTAGGCATCAGTTTATATTTCTTTAATCAAAAGGATTGAACATAACATTAAACAAAATGTTTTTCTATTTCTGGCATGTGGGAATCAGTCTTTGGTACATTGGGTGCCTTGATCTTTTGTAATAAAATTGACCTCTGTATAAAACTATGTGAGTATTTATGTGAAAGGGTTCTCTTTTCATCAAAATGAATTAAATTAAGGAATGAATACAATTTAAAGGTTTTCTGGTATCTCATGTAGTGTTCATGATTATTGCTGTTTTGTATTTTGTTTTAAATGAATATGTGAATTTGAAATCAATGCAATATAATTGAACCTGTGGTTTTAAATGTCCCTTTTGTACCTTAAGTTAAATTTAAGCAATAAGGCACTGACAGGGGTGTGTTATAGTGGGATAATGGCCCACCTCAGATGGATTGAAGCACGAGGTGTAGCCGAGTGCTTCCACCACCTGAGAAGGGCTGTTAGCCCACCATAACACACCTCCTGGAGCTGCCTCATTGCAATTATGAAATGGGTCATTTTTAGTAAATTGTACACCTTTTTAAATATTTTACTTTTAGCTGGGCTGTTGTGCTGGGATAACTGGCCCAGCTGAAAGCTGCTCTTGGCCAATCACGAGCCAATTCTTTCTACCCATTTCATAATATACAATAATGTAAACTGCTTGAGTGTAGAATAATTGTGATGAAACCTAATTGAGAGGGTATAAAATTGTAGTAGGTAGTGGCTGACTCCACCCCTGATGAAGATCCAGGATTTAGGGTCACTACTTATGGGTTGAAAGCATTGTTTTCTGACATGCTGTGCCTTTTAAATATTTAAATAAAAACTCACAGTTTATTTTTCTGAAACTCAGCTTTGGTGTGTGCCCAGTTCTTTCTGTTTTTGATCGGGACTGATTGTCCCACCACATTTGAGATGTCACATCCCTGTTACATTCTGAGAATGTCCCCCCTAACATTCTAAAATTGTGCATCACCTTGACATTCTATGCCTTGGTTCAGTGCCGATTCTCAAACCACCTTCTTACATGTTCTAAAGTACAGTACCATGCATCTTAACATTCTGGAAACGCAAGCCCTGCAGCCAATCTTATGTCATTTTTAAAAGAATTACTATAGCTATAGTTTCTTAAACTTTGGAGAAGCAGGTCCTATAAGGTTGCTGACAGGAAGGACTAGAGGGTGAGTTCAGGAGATGACATCATCAGTGGTTCTTCACTGAAACTGGCTTTTGATCAGGTAGTGAAATCAGGGTTACAAAATAGCTCATAACTTTAAAAAGAAGTAACGTAGAAACCTAATTTTTGGTATGAGATTTATTGGGAATATGCTTATTCTAATTCTGCAATGTGGCACTTTTGGCAGGAGTCTCTCCTTCAAAGAGTTACACCTCATGGTATATTTATAGTGTAGTGTTCCCCCAAAATAATGTAGGTACAACATTTCATCATGAGCTTCGAGCAAACTGCCAGGGCCATCTCTGAACTGATTTATTGTTAGCCTATTATGTGCTTGTTGTGGTTTACTCTGCTGCCTTGAAATGTTTGTGGCTTGTGCTTTTCAAATCAGCTGAAATGCTATTGTACCACAAAAGGGCACACTTGCATTCCATGACCTTTTAACTGTGGTTACACAGCATTTCAACTGAGTTGGAAAGTGAGTTAGAACAAGCCCTCATCATATGCTATATGTATTTGCTTACAGTGGTGATGCTTAATTCTGACCTGCCCACCCTCTAAAGACTGACACATGGATCACCATAAAGTTTGAGTGCCACCCACCTTTTGAATGGTGACATGCCCATTCCATGATAGTGATAATTACACTAATAACCTTCTCCTCAAGTATTCTCCCACTAAACTGAGCCAAATATTTTAATTTTTATCTTTAAAGCATGGCTGAATTGGACAGTTCAAGCATAATAGACAAAATGTCTTATTTCTCATTGGAATAAGAGGATGACACAGAGGAATTAACACAGGCAAGTGGTTCATCCTTTGAGGACATCCAGTCTTATCAGTTCAGGCCATATATAACTGAATAGGAATTATGGGCACACAGCAACAATTCCTTGCCTCAGAAGCCGAAGATGATAAGGTGTACTGACTGAACAATGCTGACTGGTTAACACTATTGCAATTATGTTTACAATGTATAACACAATTCATTTTGACAGTTTCTACTAAATGACAACTTATTATTCAATGGTATCTGTGTCAATTTTCAGTTGCATGCACATTTTGAAATTTATGTCAGTATAAGCCCTGGCCCTAGTAATATGTTTTGTTTATATATGACAATTACTGTCATCACACTGATGCTATGGTATTTCTACCACTCAAGACTCTGGTGACCCAGGTTTGGGAACAAGCTCCAGTCATTGGATGGATGGCTGTGGAGGAGGATTGAGCCTCTCACAGGATGCTGTCCTCCCTGGGCAGGAGGGGACCACTACTGATGTGTAACTGCCACCTGGGTGACCACGTGTGGCATGCAGGCTGCAGTGTGTATAGAGGCAGGAGGGATGCCATTCCTCAGTCCAATGGATGACTTGCATTCTGTTTGCTTCAGTGTGTGTGTCCGAGGTGGAGGTGCCAGAAAATGGGACCCCTCCCCAGCCAAGGCAGTTTGATGCCCACACAGGAGCTTGCAGACCCACACATGTACTGGGTGAAAAGGCGAAACCAAAATAAGCGCAGTCAGAACCGCACTGTCAAAATAGTGGAAGCTAATACAGCTACAGGGATAGTATAGCACAGGTCAGGTTAGTGCTATCCCTGTAGCTGTATTGCTGGTGGGGAAGGGATGGAGCCTTTGCTGGGTGGGTTCCACCAAGCAGCTGCTGTGGTGCAGAGGGTAGTGCCACAGGCAGTGGAAGGTGGCAGAACACTGGAGGACTGGGGTTTGATTCCTGGTCCTGGAAGGTATGCTTGTTGCTTTTGTTATTTTCTTTTAATCTTGGGAAGTTTTTTTTTGTGTTTCTCCCCTCCTGACTTGTGCGGGTACTGTGTCTGACCCCCACCCGGTTGTCCTGTGTCATTCCCCTCCCCCTCTCAATGACCTCCTCCCGAGGTTTCTCTCCTTCTGAACTGCCTCCCACCTGGGAGTTGATTATATATGGGGGGGGGATTCACGGGGCAAAGTCACATGTAATGGGGTAGTGGGGAGTGGAGCCCCATGAAACATACACTGTAGCTTGTTGAGTTGGTGGGTGCTATAGTAGTGGTCAATGTTTTTACAGAATGATTTTCTGACTTTCACTATTTTGGTTTTGCACTTCTTGGCCGCTGTTTGGTGTTAGCAGTCCCGACCTAGTGCCCCTGCACCCACTGACCCCAGCAGGCTCCCTGCACATGAAGGTGGCATCTCTGAGGGACTGGGGCTAGCTCCAGGACCCCACAATGAGTAGGGATACTGTGACTGCACAGCAGGAAAAGGCAAGCCCTTGGAGAAGGTGGGGTGATGGGGTTTGGGGCCCTGTGTGTCCAGAAGAGGGCCTGAGGGAAGCTTAGGTGTAAGAGGAAAAGGTAAATTAAGAAATATATGACAATTAATAATGTGAGTATTATTGTCATACTGCTGTACTGATCATTTACAGGTACACCTGCCAAAAATGTGTCCCCATGGACACTTTTGAGTCGGTGTGCTGCCGTGAAATTTCAGAGGTCGTGAATCCTGGAGAAGACCACAACTAAATAACCACACACCCTGGATTTTCCACAGTTTACTTAGACTTTTGGTACTGCAGACTGCATGTTTCACTTATGCCAGTATCATGGTGGAACTCAAGGACCACTAACATATGAGTAAATGCATTACATGAAGCATCAGTAGTACTTTTATTTCAGCATCCACACGGTCCCTCACTTTTCTTTTTAATACCCTATAGTGATCCGTCCACCTACACCCTTGAAGGTTCAGGAGGAGGGCAACAAAGATGGTGCATGGATTGCATCACAAGTCCTATGAGGACAGGCTGAAGGAACTGAACATGTACTCCCTGGAGGAGAGGAGGAAGAGAGAATATATGATAGAGACATACAAGTATCTTACAGGGAGGAACAGGTGCAGGAATGCACTATTTTTAAGTGAAAAGATGTTCCAGGACTAGAGGGCATGGGATGAAGTTGGAGGGAGGATGATTCAGAGGAAGCGTGAGGAAGAATTTCTTCACAGAATGGGTGGTGGACAAGTGGAACACCCTGCCAGAGGAAGTGGTGGGGGCTGAAACAATCACGGGATTTAAGAATTCATGGGATAGACATAAAGGAATTCTGGAGGTCAGGGAAAGGGGCAACAGACTTCTAGGAAAACATAAACTGAACTTACAAGCTCAAATGGGCAGACTGGGTGGGCCATAGGCCCTTATCTGCTGACACTGTCTATGAATCTATTTATCTATGTACATATAGTGGTCACAAGGCCTTTCTTGAAAATGAGCCACAGAACATCCACCCCTTCTGTTTCAATGTTTTACCTTGTACCTATGTGATCCCCATTAATACTTCACATATGGTGCCAACCATCATCTTCTCATCTTTGCATGGTATATACACTACCGGTCAAAAGTTTTAGAACACCCCCATATTTCCAGTTTTATTGAAATTTAATAATTTCAAGTCCAGTGAATAACCTGAAATGGTACAAAGGTAAGCGGTAAACTGCTACAGGTTAAAAAGTTTAGGTTAGCAAAACTGCTGTAGAGAAATTGCAAAGAAAGCCAAGGTGTCAGTGAGTACAGTTTCCTACACCATCAAAAGGCACCTGGAAACTGTAGGAAACTCTGACAGGAAGAGGTCTGGCAGACCCAAAGCCACAACAGAATCAGAAGACAAGTTTCTGAGAGTCAACAGCCTTGGATAGGCGGCTCACAGGACAACAGCACAGAGTGACTGGCACCCTGAACCAAAAGGGCTACCACAGCATTTTGCAGCGCCATGCAATACCCTCTGGTCTATGCCTAGTTGGTCAGGGGTCCATCCTACAGCAAGATAATGACCCAAAACATACCTCCAGGCTATGTCAGAACTACCTTCGAGGAAAGAACAAGATGGTAGGCTTCAAATTGTGGAATGGCCAGCACAGTCTCCAGACTTAAACCCCATCGAGCTGGTTTGGGATGAACTGGACAGAAGGGGTGAAAGAAAGAAACCTACAAGTGCAACACACTTGTGGGAACTTCTGCAACAGTGTTAGGAAGAACTTCCCGAACAATATTTGATGTCCATTGTAGGAAGAATGCCACGAGTGTGTTCAAGTGTTACAGTATATCTGCAAAGGTGGCTACTTTGATGAGTCAAAAATTTAGATTAAATTTTGTTAAACAAAATGATTCTATGATTTCTTTTACCTCCAATTGTTTATTTGTTCTATGCTTTAATTTCAGAGTACATTGAGACATTAACCTATGTAAATTTCAATAAAAACTGGAAAATGGGGTGTTCAAAACTTTTGACCGGTAGTGTACCAAACATCAAGTAGCCAGTTATTGGCATACATTGTATAATTTAACCCTATTATATCGTGACATTGCATACAGTGAATATGTTGTTTTGTTTCAGTAGTGACATCATTATGTTGGTTTTCTGCTGTACTGATGTCATTACTGCACCACAGCTACTCAGAATGATGCCACACAGCTACCTTACTCCACCCAATGCTGCTACATTTTTTTTAAACTGTAACCTGGAGCGGCATGCCAGCCCAGTGGTAGCACTACCACTCGTGACCTTGATGACCTGGTTGAAAGGAACCTGGATCATGTGGAGGTCTCTGGCTGGGGAGAGGAGGATTGAGCATCACAGTGAACCCCTCTCCTACCCTGGGGATGGAAGGGGGATCATTGTCACTGCATGACTGCCACCTGGGTGTCCATGGGTGGTGGTGCAGGTGAAGTATATTGTTAGGGGTTGGGGACAGCCTGTTGTCTACATGGGTGCTCACACCTGGCAGGAGCACACCAGTCAGCAAGCATCCTTGGGGTGGAAGAAAAGTGGAAAAAAGCAGTCATGCACTACAACAGCTCCAGAGCAGCTTGCAGACCACACGCCACACTGACCCAGGCTCACCTCAGGAGCACCAAGACTGGCTTATCAGGGGACCTGATCTGGCCCAAGAACCTCCACCATTGGGAGGGGATACCACAGGCACAGGCCTGGAGACAGGGTAGACCCATGGACATGAAGGGAGTGAAGGAGTTGTGGCTGCTCAGAGCACTGAAAAGGACTGCCACTGGCAGAGGGGAAAAATTGAACCTACAAACAAAGGCTGCAAAACAGTGAATCAGTAATTTATCCCACCACCAACCTTCAAGTGCAAATGAGACACCAACACCATGCATGTGGTTGTGATGCAAGGCTGGAGTCGGTGGGGAAGGGCATAAGGTATCACAAGCATGACTCTGCATTGGAGGATAAAGATTATTGCAAAAGTATTTAATTAATTCAAGGTTATTTTGACAGGGAAGTACCATAAGGAAGTAATCAGTTGTTTACTGGCTTGCATTGCTGCCCAAGATGATGTCATATAAATGTTTCTTTTTTAGAGCAAATTGAATGCTCAATGTCATGATTACCATTTCCTCATTAATTTTAACTTTTTATTTGTATTGCAGGTGTTACTGGTACACAGCATACTGTCAGTTTCTGCGTTGGTGCTGGGGATACTTAGAAAAGCATGTAAGGGTACGCGTTCGCCTTGTGCCGTGTCAGGAATACACTCTGCATTTCCTTCTGTTGAACACTGTGGCCCAGATATTCAAACTGCGCCAGGCTGTGACACAAGCCTGGCGCAGGTCAACTTTGTTGCGCGGGGTGTGGCCTGGCAATATTCAACGGAGCTGCGCTATGGCGCAGCAGCTTTGAATATTGCACTTGGCTACCCCACTGTGCAGGCATGGCGAGTGGCACTGCACCAGCACAAGTGGCCAGAGTGGAGCATGGAGATGCACTAGCGCAAGTGCCATTGCACCATGCACAACACCTGCGATATTCAAAAGAGGACATGCAAATGGGGTCATACATTATGCAGAGCGCACATGGGGCCATTTGCATGTCATTATGGCCCCATTAGCATGCAGGTGCGCTGATCCCGACTACTTGCGCCTGGCGCCTGCCAGGCAGCAGCCATCGGGGCTGATGCCCCTGCAGCCCGATCCGCGGCATTCGCCTAAAAGAGAACCCCTCCAATATCCCGGTGGTCCAGTGGGCGCTAGTGTGCCCATCACGGGCATTTGTCTCCAAGAATAAGCCCCTGTCCTGTGTCCCTGGTGGTCCAGTGGACTGATCACTGCCGATCGCAGGCATCTGTAAATCATAACATATTCCTATCACCCTGGTGGTCTAGTGTACCCCCACCCACCCACTGAGCCCCACCGCCCGCTCCCCCGTCAGCTGGCGGGGCAGCACCACCGCCTGCGCCCCGCCTCCGCCGACTGACAGCTTGGGGGCTGCGCCCATTGGTTCACAGCATGAGCCACGGGCGGCAGCCTATACCATATTAAAATAGTCCAGATATGTGAATGAATTCATCTACATATCTGGACTGAGTAGATGGTGGATGGTACGCCTATTGGTTCACGCCAGAACCATCGGGCGGCAGCCCTACCAAGCTGTCAGTCGGCGGGTGGCAGGGCGGCAGGCGGTGGTGCTGCCGCCCGCCTGGTGACGGGGTGGGGCCCAGTGGGCGGGTGGGGAGGGGGGTACACTAGACCACCAGGGTGATAGGAGTATGTTATGATTTATAGATGCCCGCGATCGGCAGCGAATGGGTCCATTGACCACCAGGGATATTGGAGGGGTTATTATACCGATGCCCGTGATCGGGCACATAGTGATCCACTGGACCACCAGGGATATTGGACGGGGGGGTGTTACTATACCGATGCCCGCGATCGGGCAGAGTGCGCGTCTACTGGACCACCAGGGATATAGGACGGGGCTTATTCTTGAGACAAATGCTCATGTCGGCACATAGCAGGTCCACTGGACCACCAGGGATATAGGAGGGGGATTTAGCTGCAAGGATGCCCATGATGGGGCATGGGGGCACGCCAGGTGCAACAGGAACTCGGTGGCCACCCACAGGTGGCAGCTGCCGTCGTGCACCCTGCAATCGACAGCTCACCTGTGGGTGGCCACTAGTCTTTTTTTTTTTTGGCTTAACTTTGTGCAGGTGCAGGAAGTTGTGTGCATACGACTCTGCACATCCCAGGCTGAATATCGGGCTGTGCAGGTTATGCATGGGCATGCCTACCTGTGCCTACATACATTACTGATGTGCTCGGCGCCGGGATTTGTGTTGGCACGCACTGAATATGGCGTCAGGGTGCATCAGTGGGTTGTGCATGGTACACTGTTGTGCCATGCACAACCCTTTTGAATATCTGGGCTGTGTTTTAAATACCCAGACCTGGATGAATAATGCAATCAGTTTTGATAGTTGTTCAGATGTTAAACTGCATAGCAGTTGGCCTCCAATGCCCTGGAGACCGACCACATTAGATTGGTAGAGCATTATCAGGCCTACCAATCAGCGATCTCCTGTAAGAAGGCAGAGTTCCTGTCCAGGGAGATTTCTGTCACTCAGAATTGACCAGCTCAACTCTTCCGAACTGTGGACAAGTTGTGCAACCCAGCCTGTCTGCAGCTCTGAAGAGCTTTTCGCAAATGGACTGTGATGAGCTTGCTCAATTTTGTGAATAAGGTGGCTGACATCAGGTCGGCGATCCTTTTGACTCGATTATGTGGGGGATGCTGTTGGTTGGTGCTCGGTCACTGCACCTCGTGATTTCTGGAGTACCTTTGACCTGCCGGAGTTTGTGGATATTATGTGCTTGTCCAGGGTATGCACCCCCACGTATGTAGTCTGGATCCGGGCCCAACTTCCCTGGTTATGGGTTATTGTGATATCATTAGCCCAGTTCTGGCTCAGATAGTCCGGTGCTCCCTTGGAATCGGTGAGTTTCCAGTTCCTGAAAGAGGCGATGGTAACACCCTTCTGAAGAAAGCTTCTTTGGACCCGAACATTCTAGCAAACTATAGACCTATCTCAAACCTTCCCTTTATAGGGAAGGTTATTGAGAAAGTAGTGGTGATTCAACTGGAAACCACTTGACCATCCATAATATCTATGAACCCTCCGGTCCAGTTTTCGAAGAGGCACAGTACTGAGACTCGCTGGTTTGGGTGCTCAATGATCTCCTGATGGCGAGAGATTGGAGAAACTGTTCCATTCTGGTGCTCCTTGATCTCTCTTCAGCTTTTGACACTGTGGACCATGGGGTGCTGCTCAGTGTCTGAGGTTCATCTGTGGCCTGACATGTAACGGTCCTCAGGTGGTTTACATCTTTCCTCACAGGCAGAACACAGAGAGTTGTGTCGGAGATTTTTCTTCAGACTCACTCCCTCTGTCATTTGGGGTTCCTCAGGGCTTGGTGCTGTCCTCCATGTTGTTTGCAGTGTATATGCTGCCCTCGGAGACATTGTAAGATGGTATGGGCTGAGGTTTCACTGTTATTTATTTATTTAGTTTTTGCTGACCGGTAAGTGCACTAGACAAATCCTGCCTATTTTCAGGCATGACCCGGGAGGGATACAGATGAATGCCAACTGACCTTGAACCAGATTAAGCTGATGATAACCAGATCTACCTGTCTTTTGCACCCGACCAGGATAGTGCTGTCTCAGTATTTAATAACTGCCCTCGCAGAAATCCAGGATTGGATGAATTCGAGCTGGCTAAAGTTGAATACGGGAAAGACTGAGGTAATGGTTGTGGATCCAGGTCACCGGATAGAACGGTTGAGGGCTGGTCAGCCCTCTGGACTTTTTCTGGGGGCTCCCAGATTCTTACCTCTGAATAGGTGCGTGACCTGGGAGTGGTGCTTGATGATGGGCCGATCCTTGATCTCAGGTGTCGGCAGTCGTCAAGTCTGTCTTCTATCATCTTAGGAACATTGCCAGGGTCAAAACCTTGTTCTGTCCCACGATCTGCCTGTGTTAGTCCATGCCTTTGTGACCTCATGCCTTGACTACTGCAACTCCCTTTACTCAGGGCTTCCTGGGGTTGATATCCGCTGCTTGCAGCTAGTGCAGAATGCTGCGGCACGATTGTTGATGGGGTCTTCTCGGCTTCGTATATTATCCTGGTGCTACGTGATCCACACTGGCTGCCGATTCAGTGGAAGATCACCTTCAAAGTTGGTTTATTGACTTATAAAGCCCTACATGGACTTGGCCTGACTACTTGAAATAACTTCTTATTCCCTACAGCCTTGTCGCGACAGCTCCGTTAGGCTGATGAGGGGTTGCTAGAGGTTCGAGGGTGACTTTGAAATCTTCTGGGGCCCGTATTTATGTTTGTGGCCCCTACCTCTGAATTTTCTACCTCATTAATTGGACTGCGTGACCGTGGGGGGATTTAAACAGGCATTTAAAACTTTTTGTATGACAGGCCTATCAGTGACTCATTGTGTGGATCTGTTGTGCTATTTATTATTGTGTTTGTTGTTTTGGAATTATGTTTTAATTATTGTAAAGTACCTTGATATCTTGAAAGGCGCTTTAAAAATAAAGTTTATTATTATTATAATAAATGACAGTTTCTTTTATAACCTTTGTAATGGACATCATAAAAGTTCATTCTTTTTAGTACTGCTCTTTTCTGTCAGTCAGCTGATAAAAAGATATTGCCTAAACTGCAAGGTTCTCTGCAGCTCATACAGTACGTTGAAATAACAATAACCTAAAGTTAATAAAACAAAAATTATTGGTTAAACTATTCGTCCAAATTTTACAATACCAGTCTGCATCTCTTGTTACAACGATAAGTATTCCCACTGTTTTTGCTTTGTAATGCAAATCCATCCATCATAACATGGTCATTGCCTTTCCTTGGACTATTGCCAAGCATACTGTTCTATATGGTAGCCTGTGATAATGGTGACTGCGATTGAGTGCTTTCAAAAGGGCGACTCAATCATGGTGCCTGTGCACAGGGCGACTGGGCAGGAAGGCGACTGGATAAGAGGTTCGAGTGATATAGTGACAGGATGTTACTATGTATACATACACATGGGGGGTGGGATGGGGAGGGATCACGCCGTGCGATGGGCGGAAGGGAGGGAGGGTTTGTGAGTTGTAGTGTGGCGTGGGCTGCTGAGCTGGCCGTGTAGTATTGTGGGTTGGTGGCAGGCTGGGGTTGGAAGGGTGCTGGGTTTGGTTTTGGGCACACTCATGTTTTGCGCTTGGGTTGGGGTTTCCATTTTTATTTTTGCACCCCCGACATGTACCCCTGAAGTTGAGAATCCTTTAGTGGGAGGCGTGGGGACTGCCCCCAAAAAAAAGAAAATCTAAGTCTCGTGCCCTGTTGATGTTTGCCGCGAGTGTACATTGCCAAAATTGATTTTCGGTGATGTACATTTGCTCAACGGCGATCGCTTCATGATGCCATATCACATGGTCTAGGAAGTGGCAGTTGGGGTTTAACACTAAGAAGTGCAAGGTCATGCACCTTGGAACCAGAAATCCCAAGAACAGCTACTGGCTGGGGAGTGCAGGTAATGACTTCAGAGGAGGAAAGGGACCTGGGGTAATAGTCACAGGGGACACAAAGGTATCTGCACAGTGTAGGAGAGGCAGCAAGGGCAAATAGGATGCTGGGGTGCACTGCCAGAGGGATCACCTCTTGAGAGGGGCGGTCATCCTGCCACTGTATCAATCACTGGTGAGGCCACACTTGCAATACTATGCACAGTACTGGTGCCCATACCTCAAAAAGGATGTGAGATTACTGGGAGGGTGCAGCGTAGGGCTACAAAAGCGATCATGGGACTAGGGGAGTTGCCATACGAGGAAAGGTTGAAAGGCTCAACATGTACTTGCTAAAAGACAGAAGGGTAAAAGGGACATGATAGAGACCTTTAAGTGCTTGAAAGGCATAAACAGAGTCAGGGAGGGAGGATTGTTCAGCTTGAAGGGGAAGGGTTACTAGGGGGCACGGTCTGAAGTTGGAAGGGTAAGGTTTAGGAGGGAGATGAGGAGGCACCACTTCACAGAGAGTGGTGACAGGTTGGAATGCACTGCTGGAGGAGTTAATCACTCAAAGGACAGTGGATAGCTTTAAGTGGGGTTGGGACAGAGTCAAGGTCAGGGTTAGTACAGACAAAAACACAAAGTGGGAAGGACCGGAAAAGGGGGGGACGAGAGGGTTTGGGTTAGGGTGGGGCAGCTGTAGTTATATGAAACTAAGAGCTTCACAATCAGGCAGTCTTTTTTTTTTAACTTCATCTGTTTTATTAAAATCCATATCAATATTACATCCAATTCCATATGACATCTTATTAGGAATGTCTATACATTACTTGCATTCTGTTCTTATTAGTTCCTTTCTATATTCTATTCTTCTACTATTCAGGCTTCTAATATTCAACATATTTCAACCTCTTATCTCATCAGACAGTAGAATGAAATTATGGGTACACACTATCAAGCCTTAGGCTTTTAGTTGATATATTCAGTTCCTCATAGTGTGGCCCATTTGAATGTCCCAGTTCTGGTTTTGAATCTTCTTCTCTTCTTCCGTCTTAATATTTTCTTTTCCTTCCTGGGAATTCTACTTCCACAGTTAGCTGCATGTCTTATCATGTTTTCATTACTTTTTATCTAACCTTTTAACCAAACCATTTATAACCATATCAACTTATATTTATCTAAACCAATGCACTGTAACTGATGTTTTTAATTCTATATTAAGAATGTACATATACTTGTACTTGTGTGTGCCCCATCCCTATTTTTCAGGAAGACCATCCTTTCCCAGTAACTCTTTACCATCCAGTTATCCACTTCTCCCTCCTGCCTTTTATGTCATCCTGCTCTCCTCCCTATAGTGTTTATCCTTCCTCCTCCCCTCTTGTGTCTCCATCTCCTACCCCTGTATCTTCACCCAACTCCTCTTTCCAGTGATACCAGGGTCCCCAGATTTCTAGAAATTTGTCCTTTCTTAGCTGAATAGTGTAGGTTATGTTTTCTAATCTTTCAATTTTCTCCACTTTGGAAGTCCATTGTTGAAAGTTTGGTGGATCTTGTTTTAACCATTTAGTAGTAATGCATTTTAGTGCTGCAATCCGCAGTATCTGGTATAGCTCCACACTTCTCCTTTTTGAGAAGAAAGGGTTAGCAACCCTAGGACTAGGTCCTGAAATGTGTATAGTATCGGCTGACCCCATTGGTCATAACCCCCTGGATCTGAGACCAAAATTTCTGCAACTTTGCACACCCCCAGAATATATGGTAATGTGTGCTTTATGCCTCATATACCCTAACAGGCCGATGACGCCTGAGGGTTAAAGTATTTGGTAATCATTGGGGAGCCAAAGTAACGGGTCAGAATTTTCCAGTTAAATTCGCGCCACGTCATGGCTGAGGTTACCTGCCATCCTCTCTGCAAACAACATTCCCAGTCTCCCTTATGAATTGTCCCCTGGATTCTATCTCCCACATCTTTCTAATCTCTTCTAACACTGGGGTCCCTTTCTTCTCTATGAGTATCCTATACAGGATGGAAAGGTAAGGTAGTTTATCTTTAATTCCTCTAGAATCCCACCAGAATTCCTCAAGGGGAGTTAAGGCCCTAGTAATTTTTGGAGATTTTCTCCTGTGTTAATAAAATGCCGAGTTTGAAGGTATCTGTAAAAATCTTCCCTACGTAATGTAAAGCGTTCCTGAAGTGTGATGTATGCAAGGCAAGACCCTCTATCTATCAGTTGTCTAAAGGTGGTTAAGCCCTATGCTCCCAGAAAGCATATCCCTGATCCAACCTCTGAGGAACAAAATTGTTGTGTGTCTGATTAAAGACAGGGGCCCAGGGTGTTTGTGGTGTTTGTTTTTTCCTAAGTCTGAGAAGAATATGTAAGGATTGTTTTACCCAAGGATTAAAAATTAACCGCCAGTTATGTGGGTCGACATGGCAGGTTGGGTATGTCCATATTTTGCTGTTGGGGATTGATTCATTTTCAATGAGATACCACCCGGACTCGGTACGTTGTTTGGCCCTGTAATTAGTTGTGCTCCTCAGCTGCTAAATAAGAATGATACATATGTGGTAGGCCCAAACCTCCCATCTCCCTTGACTTCATCAGGGTACCAAGTGCTATCCTTGGACATGCCCCTCCCCATATGAATTTAGAAATTTCTTTTGTAAGTTGGTTCCAAAACTGAGATGGTATGGGACTAGGAAGTGTCTGGAATAAGAATAATAGTCTGGGCAAGACGTTCATTTTGACGATTTGTATCTTGCCATAGAGAGTGGGTAGGAGTTTCCATCAGGCAAAGTCTGATCTCAAAACCTGAAGCAATTTAAGAAGGTTGTTACGGTATAACTTGGACGTGTCCGCTGAGACCTGTATTCCCAAATATTTAAACGTGTTTTTCTTGGCCCAAGTAAATGGGAAGGTTTCTCTCTGCTGTCTGTTAGGGTGCCACCAACACCACCCCTTCCGACTTAGATAGATTAATCTTGTATCCTGCTAGGGGCGAATTTTTCTAAAGCTTCTAAAAGATGTGGCAGGGAGCTCTGAGGATCCTGCAGAAAGAAAAGGGAATCATTCGCATAGAGTGCTGTTTTATGCTCCACTTCCCTGCCCAAATACCTTTGATCTGTGGGTTGCCCCATATCCAGATTGCCAATGGCTCCAGGGAAAGGGCAAATATCAATGGCACAGGGGCACCCTTGTCTAGTGCATCTCATAAGGCAGACGGTTCGAGAGCATGCCGTTCACCCTAACCTTGGCTTCAGGTCTGTGGTACAGTGCGGCAATGGCCAAAACAAATGCTCCCCAGCCCAAACCTTGACAGGGTGGGATGACATAAAGTGCCAGTCCACCCTGTCAAAGGCCTTTTCAGCATCCATGCTGATTGCTAACTGCAGGGCCACTGCGCTCTCTGAGCCGTGATGATATTCAAAAGATGCTTAATATTGTCTTGTAAGTATCTTCCTGAGATATAATCCCGTCTGGTCCGAGTGGACCAGAGTGAAGATACAGCTCCGCAGCCTATCTGCCAGGATACCTGTAAAGATTTTAAGTCCACTGGCAACAAGGATATCGGGCGGTATGAACTACATAATTCCGGTTCTTACCCGGTTTTGGAATCACTGATATCTGGGCCAAGTTCCAGGATGGTGGAACTGGTTCCTCCACCAGTTTCTCATTGCAGGTATCCATCAACAGGCCCACTACATGAGACCTAAAACCTTTATAAAACTCAGCCCGAACCCATCTAGCCCGGCGCTTTACCATTTTTAGTTTTTTAATTTTATTCGTAATTTCCTGGACTGTAATTGGGGCATTTATCTCCTTCTTCACTGGGTCCGCCAGGGTAGGAAACTTAAGATCGCTTACAAAGATTCCACTGCTTCCCTGTGCCCTGGAAAGGTGTCAGCTCTGTATAAGTCTGTGTAATAGTTTTCAAATCTCTGAACGATTTCTGCTGAGAGGTGGTTGCCTGTTCGTATCGGCCCCTGCAGGTGAATCACTGCTCTACTTGCCCTCTCCTGTCTAAGCTGCCATGCTAAGAGTTTCAAGCCTGTTGCCCTGTTCATAGTATTTTTGTCTGGAGTACCGCAGTTGCCCCTCCGTTTGGGTGTCTAAAATCTGGTTTAGATCATGTCTGGCCTTATCAAGCTCTTGTTTGACTTTGGGATCCTGGCTCACCTGATGGGTGGATTCGAGCTGGAGAATCTTCTGTTTGAGTTGTACCCTCTGTTGAATTCTCTCTCTTTTAATTTTGGAAGCATATTTTATAATCTCCCCTAAGACTACATTTAAGGGCGTCCCATCTCATTCCCCCTCGTGTCTCCTTTTGGATTTTCCAGTTCAAATTGTCGGATTTTATCCTCTATTAGTTCTTTAAAGTCTTCCCTGGTGAGAAGGCTCACATTAAGCCTCCAGCAGGATTGCGTCACTATCTGGGCCATAGAGACACTAAGGAGACTGGCGCATGGTCAGAGATGGCTATTGAGCCTATGCAACACTGTTCTACTCTTTGTACCCAGTTGGTGGAGATCAAAAAGTAATCTATCCTGGAGTAAACTCTATGTCGTGGGAGTAATAGGTATAATCTCACCCTCTGGGTGCAAAACCTCCAACACTCCATTAGTCCCAGTTCCTGACCTAGTCTAAGAACAAGTTTCCCTGTTCGTGTTGCCCTCCTGGGGTCTTCCCGATCTATCCACTCCTGGGTTTATGACTTTATTGAAGTCTCCCCAATGATTACCATACTTTGTGCATCTAAGACCGCTTCTTTTATTATTGTCTCTAGGAATGCCAACCTTGAGCTTCTTCTTGGTGCATATCTGTTTACTAGGGTACAATCTTGACCCCTATAGCTCCCTGGATCTGCACAAATCTGCCTTCTGGATCTGTCTTGACTTTTGAAATTATTAGAGGAACATCTCTTTTATCAGAATTGCTACCCCTATGGTGCGGGCTGTCAGTGTAATGTGAGGCATACACACTTCCTACCCAAGCTCTTTTCAATTTCAAATGCTCTTGGCCGGCCAAATGCGTTTCCTGGAGGAAGGCCACCGTGGCTCCTTGTCTCTTTAAGTCTTGCAGTATTTTAGCTCTTTTCACCAGGTTATTAATACCCTCACATTTAGGAAACAATCTTTAAATCAGCCATTCTCAATCCTTTGAGTTAGATATACATTGCTGGTGGTCTTCCGGGATGGGGACACACATTTAAAACACACCCTATATTTATTCTGTGCATTGTTTCTAACACATAACTTTGTTCCATTAAAAAGCAATATTTTTAACCCAACTTCAAATTAGTAACCAATATAACCTTATCTAACCTCTCTGACTTCAAGATGAAATTGCCCTTCTTGCCACCTCTGCAAACCCCTGATGCTGGAGGCGTGGCTGGATGACCTCAACACTGTGGGCCCTCCACCTGGCTTTAGGCCAATATCAGCCCAATCACCAGAAGGGCAGATCGAAAGCACCGTAACTGCGTGTTCCAGGCGCTTTATGAGCTGTTTTCCGAGCCCCAATATGAGAAAAGGAAATTCCTTTCAAGGAAAAATGCGCCTGGTCTCACCAGAAACATCTCTCCCTCCTGCCGTAGCTTATTACTAATCCAGACTGCTTTCCTGTTGATCCCTCTCCTGTTCAAAGCCCTCCATCATTTGGAGGGTCTCATTCTCCCCCTCCTCTTTAAGCTTGGGGTCCAACTCTATAGTTTCCCTTTCTCCCCTTGCCCCCGTCCCCCAACCCTCTCTTTCTGTGTCAACACTCGATATTCTGAGTTGTCAATACTCATATCTTACTTTTACCCCTATCCCTCCAGGAGTAAGCCAACCCTGACCCCATAGTTTGCTCAAAGGTCCTTCCTTTAAATATAACCTGTACAGTATGATCCGCTGAGGGTCGATCTGTGATTAATCTTGATTCCCTTTCATGGTAACCATTCCCTTACTTGCCATATCCTGTGATACCCCCTTCCTTCCCCCTCCTTCCCGCCCCTTCCCCATCCCCTTCCCCTTATCTCTAGGAGTCCATTCTTCCAATTTTCGGAGTTGTAGTTATAGTTGCTCTTATCCTGCTGTTATCCCTTCCCTTCAAAATCTACCCCCATATCACATTCCGGTCCCCAAGCTTTCCCTGTTCAAATTGGGCCAGAGCATCAGGATCCACTAAAGGTCATCGTTTATCCACCTTCTGAAGTGTAAGAAGGGTGAGAACCCCCTCCCCTTTATATTAAAAGTTTGATTCGGACCATTTTCCCCCTACCCACTTCAGTGGGTGCAACAGCTGAGATCTGCATCAATTTTTCTCCCCCTCTTAAAAGTCACTCACATTTAGGCATCAGCCCAAAGTCCACCTTCTTTCAGGTCACTAAATCTGTTGTCAGGTTGTTCTGATCCGCAGCTTCTCCGGTCTTTCCATTCTGTTCGACTCTTTTGCAGGCCCAGCCATGGTTGCATCTCCTCAAGAATGAGTGAGTCCCACATGGCGGAAGTCCCCGGCGGTCGTGCAGCTTCTTCCTTTGGTTCCACCCTGATGCCAGGCCCTTTCAAGCAGGCGCCCTTCTGCTGTGATGTACTACTAGGAATCTCTATCCCCATCGAGGTCAGAAACTTTTGGGCAGCTTGTAAGTCTATAAATCATTTGATGTTATGCTCAGACTACCTTAAGTCATGCAGGATATTCTATAACTGCTTTGACTCCTTTTGCTGCAATTGACGCACCACTGGCAACAATTTTCTGCATTGTGCTAAAAGCTGAGGGGAGTAGTCCTGCTTGAAATAGAGGCAGTGTCCCAAATAGTATCTCTTTTGGACCATGCTCTCCTCAGAATCTCTTCTTTGGTGCGGAATCCAGGAATGCTATCACCAGGGACCTGGGCTGAGCTTTGGGTCCCAGGGCTTAGTTGTACCTGGTTGAGCCAGTGGTGGAGTGGCTAAGGCACCAGCACACAGTAGCAACTGAGACCTGGGACCATGGTTTGGTTTCCCAGGCCTCCTGGTGTTGCAACTTTTTTTTATACAAAGTAATTTTCCCCCTCCTGAGTTTCTCCCCATCTCCTAAGTCCACACACCCTTGGAGCTGATTGTTTATAGTCGGGGAGGTGTGGGGACTTCACTCCCAGCAAAAAAAAACATCCCATTGATGTCAGTGGGGTGTGTGCATTTTTGTATCCTTGGCATTTTGCCTACATTATGTTGGAGCATGACATTTTGCTTGCCATAGAAAACTATCATGATATTTACAGATATACAGGCATTGGTTAATATGAGTCAAGTACATATGCATACCAAAAGTTACAGATACTGGAACATGTCAAACAATTTACCCTCCTTTCTTGTATTTAGGGTAATGAATTATGTAATGTTTCTCCCCATATGCAGTGATGGCTTGCTCTCTTCTTGAATTTTCATTATAATGCATCGCTGCAGGTAGCTCTCTGTTGATCAAATGAAAAATATGATTTCCTCTTACAGTCATGTTAACAGATTCTGAACACAGTTGTCAATGTATGAATTGAAAGCACATGTGGATGCTGCCAGGCACGGAGGGTTTCACTGGTGGATGTAACACCTTGTGCCATGCCGGTAACCTGAGTTATGAAGCAAGCTCAGATCATTTGGTCTCTGCCAGGGGTTCTCACCATCCATATAACTGCTCTCCTCTCCCTTTGAGGGTGGACATGCATGTCAGTGTATGACTGCCACCAACTGGAGGGCTGGTGTTAGTGCAGATTTGAACAACACATAATGGAGGGACCTCTTGCCTCTGCATGCAAACGCCATGTTGCCTGCATGAGATGTTCTTGAAAATGGAGGGAAAATTAAACTAGGCTTATTGCAGAGTTGCTTGAAATTAAAATGCAACTCCAAGGAAGACCCCACCACTGATTAGCCAAGACCCTAATGTTTTTTTGTTTTGCTGCTTTGGGGATGGGGGTGAGGAGTTAGAGCTGGAAACCCTAATGCCACATTTCCTTACTTTTTGTGGTGTTAAGCTACCCTAACTGATGCATTAACAAAGTTTTTGCAAAGAATATGATTAGTAATTGAAGAACAATACTCTGTTTACTAACAAATTATGTACTGTAACAATTGTGACACAATGTTGTCTGTAATTTTGTGGTAGTCATGGAATGTTAGTTATGACCACTTATATTATTTATTTAATACATAAAATATGAAAGCAAATATTAACTTACATTGGGGTAACCAATGTTTGTTTAGTCAGCCTCAGAAACAGTTCCACGGAAACATTCTGGGAACAACTTGTTATCATGTCTGTGTACATTTTGTACCTGATTTTCTACAGATTTCCATTTGGCCAGCACTATATCATTTTCTCCGCCAGCACTGTGGTTACAGACCAGTATAAGAGGTTGACTATAGAACCAGTCCATGGCTGTATTTTCCCATAATTCTTTTGTCTTTGCCATAGCTATCAATTTATTTATTTATTTTTTTGCTATTCCATTTTCTCCTTGGGTCCCAGTCGACTCTACATCTCAGTCGCCCCCAGCCCCATAACACGATGTGAGGCCAGCTCCCTTCTTCCCCATGGCTTCTCCATGGCAGGGGTGGCAAGGAGCCCCAACTCAACTCACCAATGCAGGATCCAGATTCTGCTGAAGTGTCCTCAGTGCAAGGGCCTGCAAAGAACGGCCGCTCATGCCGCATGACCTGGGATCCATTTTCCATTTTCCCCTTCAGGGCAGATCATGCAAGGATACCAGTGACAGCACCATGCACACTCTTATGCATGCACCCATCATGCATCTACCCACCTCCAACCCAGTGTCTTGCAGTGTGGTGTGTTAGCCTCACACGCCAGGGGCTAGGCATGCACCGACAGTTGGTCTCCCTCCATGGAGAAGGAAAGCTGCCCTGGATGCTTGATCCTTCTCCTCCCTGCCAACCCCAGTGGTCTATGCTCACTCCCAGACACAGGTCGCTGGTATGGCACGAGGTGAAGGCCCAGTGCCTCAACCCTTAGTGCCACCGGGATGGACTATCAATTTATTTTAATTTTGATGGATTTATTAATTTATAAAAGTGTTACTAATCAAGAATGTGTGTCTCAAATAATGTTATGTAGGTACTAAGGGCCATTGTTAGTGTCATCAATAATACACAGTATTGTGTGCTGTTATTTGTTAAGTACTGTTGGCACACCATTACTCCACACTGCTTGTGTTGCAGTCAAAATGGCACAGCATAGTATTATGATGTAATGAAGAAATAAAGCCAGTTAACAAATAATCACAAACAATGAAGGGTGGATTTTGTTGTTAAAATGGTACACAAAGTTAGCAGCTTCAATGTCCCCACCAGGGCCCACACAAGGAGGAAACATATCCACAAGAGGAAAGGCAGGAAGATGCTACAAAAGGTTTAGATCATTCTGATTGGGAGTGAACATGATGCAGGCCAATACTAAACTCATCTTGGCTGAGGACCTGGGTCTTCCTCCGTATACTATGGCTAGTGACTAGTGGCTGTGATGATGTTCCTTACTAGCTTGAATAATAACACTGTCATGTCAGTCAGATACAATTTCCTGCATAGGCTTTGTTTTACCAGATGCTAGATACTGTATGATTGATCATTACTGATTTCATAACTTGCCAAAATGTAAAGGGTATCCAGTGAACATGGCAACTGCAATTGAGCACTTACAAAATGGTGACTCAATTATGGCGCCTATGTTCAGGGCTACCTGGGAGGGTAGCGACTGGATACCTGAGTGGGTGAGGTGGGGCAGCGGAAGCTACACTCGTATATGTGCATTCACACATGCGTGGGAGGAGAGAGAGAAGGGAGGGAAGGTATGTGGGAGGGTGTGGTGGGCAGCTGGTGAGCTGGTCTGCTAGCGTGGTTGGGAGGGTGGTCAGTTGGGAAGTGCAGGATGCAGGGTTCGGGTCTGGCATGGCACGGTTTGTTTTGCCAGTAGGTGGCTTGTTTTTAAAGTATTTCACCCCTCCCCGACACGCACCCTCCCTGGAGTTGAGAATCCTTTAGTAGGCGCGCAGGGAGGCACAACCCCGGCATTAAAAAGAATCCCATAGCTCTCGGGCACCCTGTTGCTTGTTCACCATGAGTGTGCATCGCCGAATTCATTTTCTGCAATGTACACTCACCCAAATGGCAATCGCTATTCGCGATCACCATTATGACATAGAACCAATGTAAAGTATGCATGTGAACCATATATCATCTCTTGTATGCCTGAACAACATTACATTCCTTTTGCAGGTGACGTTCACTTCCCTAGCCACGTTCCAAGCACCCTGAGTGCTGCACAACTGAAGACACTACTGCATGGCATTACCTCCCTCCCCTGGATACAGTACCATAGTGTGGCTAACCCTCTATGAAACCTATGCCTGGCAATTGTAAGAATGGTGATAACCCCGGATTGGCTGCCTCAATCAACAACAACAATACACACAAGGCAGATCAAAATATGAGCCAAATGTAGACAACTCTGGAGGATACCACTGCAGCAGGAAGTACCTCACTGTAATTCTGCTCTTGCCCATAACATGTAGGAGAATTTTGAAATGAATAGTGATATATGTGATTGGCTGGTGTTGGGGGGGCATGCTGGTGAGGGAGACTGGAGAGTGAGGACAACTTCACTGAACTGCAATCTGGGAATACTGCAGTGATGTGATTGCTGCAATATTTCTTTGAAAAGATTTACTGGTTTGTACATCAGCCCAGTCATGTTCCTTACATGGGTGTAACACACCTACACCCATGTATGTTACTTCAATTAATTGACATTATGTACTACACACTGTACATTCAGAACTTGTAATGAACAGTTTGTCCAAAACAGTGAAGAACACTTATTGTCAGGTTCCATGTCACTTGGGTGAATCAATTACAGAGAATTAATCACAGCGAGCATAAATACGGCACCTCCGCACTGGCGTGGCACATTACAGCTACAACACGGCATCAGATCTGTAACTGAAAGTTATAGGCGAGCCCACAGAGGCACTCATACTGACTGCAGATGGAATATTCAGACACCAGCTGCTGACCTCAGTAACTCTCCATGCAACAGGTACTTCCTCCACAAGCGTCACCATTACAGCACCTGGCACACCCACAGCTACACACTCTTTATGTCCGGCAACCACATGCACCTGTTGCACCTAGCAATGGCAACAAGTGCATCCCATCATCACACATCGCATACCCCTGTAGGAGCTGTCCCCTGCACCCCACCTATTTCATATATCTAGCACCACACCACACATTGATCACCACTTATCACCGAATGTGTGCTGTTGCTCAATTTGTGCAGACACTGTAGTTTTGCAGTCGTTCAAGCAGTTGTCACCCATTTTGATTAGCCCAAGTTAATTAGCTCAAATTACATGATATCTTATTGTCACAGTCATGTGTGTGAACTAACCATGCCTTTTGCCACATGCCAGCTGTCATATTTGTGCTCTGTGGTGGTCAGATAGTTGTGCACCTAATTTGCAACTTGTGAGTGTCTGTCAGTGACAAGACAACCAATATGAAATCCCACTGTGTTATAGTATCAACATCTAAAATCTTACATTAAAAGAATACACCCATTAGGATAATAAAACACAAGGGTTTTCCAGGTTAGATTATATAATTATTTCTAAAGGTATGTATAAGAAAATATTTTACAACATCTATAAGATCCATCTTAATTTCTGATCATGCTATAGTAGAGACGGTATTACTTTTGTGATAAGCAGCAGCCTAAAAGCAGGATATGGACTTTAAACAATGAATTCCTAAAGATTCCAGAGTTCATATCTAAAATTAGGAAGTAATTGCAGCTATTGGTTCTCAATTTTCTGGCAGAGAAGTGTGTTATCTTGTGGGATTCATTCAAAGCAGTCCTCGTGGTACAATTATTTCCTACCACATTTGGCACCAAAAACTTAAAAGAACAATAAAATAAAATACAACAAAAACTGATGAAACTAGATGGGTTGGTTATTAAACATAAAGCCAGATATTACGATGAATGGATTTCATGTAGATTAGACTGGCAACAACAAATACATAAAGACACAGACAAAAATATTTTAAAAGAAAAAGGGCTAAGATACTTACAGGACAACAATTCAGGAAACTTCTTGTGAATATTTTGAAAAAGAAATGAAAGAAATATAATTCCCTATTTAAAAATAATAGGGAACTCCAGTGGCAGATCCAGATGGTATGGAAGAGATAATATTAAAATATTACAAAGAGATATATCAGGTAAATCAGCAAACACATTAGGAAGCCATGCAGAATTTTCTGGCTCAGATCCAGTTTAAAAAATTACAAATTCAGGCAAAACAGATAGAGAAAAAGAAATAGAAGAGATAGTTAAAGGAGAACCACACTGAATCTATAAGTAATGGTTCCTAGTAGAAGTTGTTTTAAAATACTGGTTTAAATTCTGCTATTGCTCTAGTGTTACAGGCTTTTCAGTTATCTTAGTGGGTGTTTCTGCTTTACATGCTGGCAGTAAGAACCATTTTAGAACTCTATGATGTAGTTTATGTCCCTGCTCTGCTCTTCTATTGTTGGCACAATGCATCCCTGTTCTATTATGGAACTCTGTGGCTGAGAGGACATACATTTATTTATTTATTGAAATGTTTCATCGAAAGGCACACTGAACAACAAGTTGCTTTCGTCTCACAGTGTGTCCGGGGAGGGGGAGGGAGAGAAGACATGTGGTTTACATACTTATGACAAGCAGCAGTAACAATTGGTACAGATAACAAGTGAGGTAGGACAAGATAAGCAGTTCAGAACAATACAACCTGTTATACATACATTGAGCAGCATTAAAAAGTTTATTACAGTTCTACATTGAAATATATGGGTAACAGTACAAATTATTACAAGACTGTGCAAATAAGTGCATTAAAGAACAGATACAATTATATGCAAACTAAGAAATTAGAAGTGCAATTGTCAAGTGAGCAGCTAGTAGAGCAGGATATAGAATGCAGTGTACCAGCAGACACAAGAGTACATTAGTGATTAGCCGCAAGTACAATTTATTACAAGGAAGTTTTGTGGGGCAGAGGAGATAGAGTACAGGGATGACAAAAGGTGAATCTGAAAAGGGAGGTCATTCTGTTAGGCTTAGGGAAGTGGAAAGAAAGCCATCTATCCCACTGCAGTAGACCAAGAGGAGCAGCGAGTAGCTGAGAGTCATTAGGCCTGAGGGAATGGTCTGGAGAGGGAGAATAGGTAATGAGGAGGTAAGATAAGGGGGAGCAACCTAAACCAAAAATTTAGATGTGAATTTAGCACAGTGAGGGTGGAGGCAATTTTCTAGGGAGGAGAGAGCCACTGGGTGGTAGAGAGCAGTGGTGGGTTAGAAGGAGGCATCTAAGGTGAAGTGACAGAAGGAGTTAAAAAGGAATCCAATCTGTTTAGGGAGGACTTGGAAGTGGCACTGTAGACTACATCATAGTAGTCAAAGATGCTTTGTCTCAATTTTACCTATTTTTAACATTCATATTGCAACTTAAATGTGTCTTCCAATTTCTTCTCAATAGAATGGATACCTACCTGATCTGTATCAGTAACAATGTTGCCAAGGCTCAAAAAGCACTTGATGATCCAATCAGTGATGACATTGCTATGATATTGGAAACCCAGTTGTGAAGTTTACTTTTCAAATATTTGTGGTGATTCAACTTCTACTAACATTAGTGCTTATAATTACATTTTGTTATTTAAGGAAAACCCTGAAACAACATCGTGACCAGTTAAAATTCCTCTACCAGGCTTGTGCCTTGGGTTTGTAGATGAATGGTGCCTAACCATCGTCATTTTGTTGTGTTGCCACTTTGCAATTAGGGCAACAACGATGGGACTGTTGTGCCTGGGTTATGCCCCTAGTACCCCACATATGCCTTACACTATATATCTGGTCTATTATACTGTGATACTGCTATTTTGCACTGATATTGTAGATTTGGGTACCCATCGTATAAGCATGGGTGCTAGGAATGTCTTTGCTGCTAATATATGCTAATGTTTCTCATGCATGGTTCATTATGCCTCACTATGTTACATTTATCTAGATTATGTTTGTTTTCCTATAGATTCCATATATAATTGACCTAATCACTGCTAAGATGTCTCTGAGAGATCATCAGTGATTATTGTCTACTATATTCTCACATAATTATATGTAGTGTGCGTTTACACTCAGGCACATATGCCATGTGTAATAGAGCCCTGTTAGCAATTCTCTTTGTTCTGCTGACAGAGAAAGACTCATTGTTTAGTCTCTCATCTAAGCAAAGTAATATCACATGTAGATTGGAAGTGTTGGCATTCTCTTTGTCTAAGGTTTATGCAACAGAAGCATTATTTCTTATACTCATTAGTAATTCTGTCTCTAAGTAATTATCCAATACAGAATGTATTGTGTAACATTTTTATAATATAGAGCCAATACATAAGGTTCTGTATATCTATTATCCTAGACCTTATCTCAGTATATTAACACTGTTTTGCCAGTTCTGTCTACTAGAAGATCTGTACATTCTTTCTGAGACTGGCAAATTACCCTATGATCTGTGATTTACTGTCATATGCTTCGATGAGTATAAATAAAAAACTACTTTATGACTGCTTGTGAGTGTTATCTCTGGCTAACATTGTAGACATAGAATGAATCTGATTTATTATCTTAGAGTTGAATCTCTAATTGACATATATCTTCTGGACTAGTTCATGCCTGACCGGTGGCGGGGAGACAGCTACGGTTCCTGTATAGTGCGTTGAGCTTGGGGACGCAGTTTCTTCAGGATGGCATCAACATGTCCAGAGAAGTTGAGTGTTGGTCTAGCCAAACACCCAAATGCCTGAAGGATGAAGTATCCTCTAGGACAGTCCGTCCTAGGTGTGGAAGGAGGGAGGAAAGGAAGCTGAGAGAGTATCTGCCTAGTGCCAAAGGACTGCACAAACTAAATCATATAGTTCTAAAATGGTACTACCACCAGTGTGTAAATCTGAAACACCCACTGAGGTTACTTACAGGTCCATACATATGGAACAATAACAGAATTCGAACCAGTACTTAAAAACAGCTTCTACTGGGAAAATTTACTTAGAGATTCAGCGCAGTTCTCCTTTAAATCACTTCCAAAAATAATGCCCCTGGCTTGGATGGATTTATTATTGCATTTTATCAAACATTTTGTACAGCACTCACATCATAGATTCATCTAATGCTTGATGACCTCATGGAAGGAGAGACGATATTGCTTGATACAATAAACAATGCTAAAGTAATACTGGTTCATAAGGAAGGAAACCTGAGGAATTCATAGAGAATTATAGACCTATAGGACTATTAAATGTTGACTATAAGATCATAGCTAAATTAGTAGTTTCCAGAATGACACCTCACTTATACCTCTCCATCCATCAATATCAATTTGGATTTGTCCCAGGCAGAACCCTTGCTTGAGCTATAAGAGAAGTACAGGCAATTTTAAAATATATTAAATACGTAGATAATTACTATGCTCTTGCACTGGATGCTAGTAAGGCCTTTGATATTGTAAATAAAACATACATGATGCGGGTTCTGCACTTATGGGGGTACCCCACAATTATTGAATGTTATCACACAGCTTTATAGTAGATCAAGAGCTTTCTTCTCCATTAATAAACACTTAACTGGAACCATTGAGAAGAAGAATGGAGTGAGGCAAGGTTGCCCATCATGCCTGACAATTTCTGTTTTATGTTTAGAACCTGTATTGCAAGCAATTTGAGCTTGTGGGAAAACAGAAGGGTAAAGTAAATGAGGCACATCAAACTGAGTGTCTACAAAGAGGATATGCTTTATTTTTAAAATATTGCATCTTCAATTACGCGTTTATGAACATAATTGGGAATTTTCCAATTTGTAGTATATAAATTAAATTCCTCAAAATCAGTTATTATGCCTCTTTCTGAAGTTAAAGATCCGGATTATGAAAATTTGAATTTATTCAAAAAAAAGAAGGAAAATCAAGTGTTTGGGATTGATCCTCATGAATTATATTAAAACTAATATTGGTTTAAATTATAATACAGCTAAACAGAGAATACAAACTAAATTAAATAACTAGCAGAATTTATCTATATCCTTATGTGGCTGTGTAGATGTTATTAAAATGATGGTGCTCCCACATTTTATATTTGTACTACAAGCTCTTTTAGAATGTCTGATAAATGTTTTCAGAAATAAAACACATTTTACTAAGTTTCTTTGGCGGTGGAAAACCAAGAATTGCTTGGAATGTTATGGTGGGGAGTAGAGCTGTGGAGGTTTGATGTCCAGATCCTTTTAAATATTTCTTGACTCAGTTTCTAGCTGCTGCCTGGGAATAGGCCTTTTTTTCCAAACAAGATTACATAGTTGCCTAAGGTTTAGTGGAAAAGATGGGATATAAGGTTCAAATAAATGTAATACTGTTCCAGGATTCTTAAAGTATTTATTTATTTAGTTTTGTTGACTGGGTAAGTGCACTAGACAAATCCTGCCTATTTTAAGGCATGACCCGGGGAGGGGCTACAGATGAATGTCAACTGACCTTGAACCAGATTAAGCTGTTGGTGGTATTTTTCGTGAATGGAGGAAGCCATTGCACGGGAAATTCCCTGCTCTTTTCGAGAAGTGCCATGGGATCTTTAATATCCACCTGAACTACCCCAGAACAGGCAGATGGGACCTCTGTGTAATGTCTCATCCAAAAGACAGCACCTCAGGAGTGCAGCACCCCTTCATGCTGCACTACAGTGTCAGTATTGGGATATTAACCCAAGTGCCTGTGTGGAGATAGAACCCACAGCCTACTGATCTCCTGGCCTCAGAGGCGAGTGTGCTACCTGCTGAGCCACTGACACTGCATTATAAAGATATACCATTATTAAGAATGTTTTAATTTAATTTCAAGCAACCCTTGAAAGTATGTGAAATAACTCGGGGAGGTAGTAACAACAACAAAATGGAAAGGACCTGGGGTAATCATATCAGATGACCTTAGGTTGGCAAGCAATGTGAGAAGGTGGTAGGGAGGGCTGGGGGATACTGGGATGTATAGGAGAGGCATCACTAGCAGAAAGCAGGAAGCTGTTATCCCCTGTACAGACAGTTGGTGAGACCCCATCTGGAGTACTGCGTCCAGTTCTGGAGACCCCATCTCTGCAAGGACATAGACAGGATGGAGACAGTGCAGAGGAGGGCAACTAAAATGGTGCAGGGTCTGCAAAGAAACCATACGAGGAGAGACTAAAGGAGCTTAATATGTATACCCTTGAGGAAAGGAGGGAGAGAGGGACATGATAGAAACTTTTAAGTACCTCAGTGGCATCAACAAAGTCCAAGAGGGTAGCATCTTTCAGAAAAGAGATGCAAGAACAAGGGACACAATTTGAAGATAGAGGGGACGGCTCAGGGGCAATGTGAGGAAGTATTATTTCACAGAGAGGGTGGTGGACACATAGAACAACCTTCCTGAGGAGGTAGTGGATCCAAAACTGTGGGAGAATTCAAGAACGCTGGGACAGACATAAGGCAATTTTTGTGGGGGTAGGAAGAAATAGGCTGTTGGTTTAATAGGATCTGCAGCTTATCCTCTAGGTAGGGAAATGGGCAGACTAGGTGGGCCAAGCGTCCTTATCTGCAGTCAAAGTCTATGTTTCTATGTTTATCCCATGGCAACATGCCAGACTAACATGTTCAATTTAACAAACAATAGGGAGTGTAAGAAAATTATTAAAGCTTTACAAAATAAAAATATAAGTATCTGGACTCATCTTATACAAGGCAATAAATTTATTTCCTACAATCAATATAAGGCTCAAGTGGAGCAGATTTTTTGGGTAACTTTTTGTATAATAATTTGATGTTTGAGAAATTTCAAGCGATCCTTAAGAAGAGGAAAATGCTGAATATAAACCTAGAGCTGCATTTGAAAACTGAAGCAGTTATGATTAGTAACCATCAAGTTAAAATCATTTCCAAAATTTATAAAAATCTCACAAGTGGGCCATTAAATTGCAGCCATAAACCTATCAGAAATGGCAATAGAATTATCATTAAACTTGATGTTTCAGCAAAACAAATTCAAACAGTAGCAAATGAAAATTATGTATCTGCAAAAACAAATCCTTTCAAGCTAAAATAATAAATCGCCATATATTACATCAAAATTATTAAATCAAATTTCGCAAATTTGTCTAATAGCTGCTGGCCCAGCTGTGGAATGATAGCTGATTTAGCACATAATATATGGAATTGTCAAGTAGTTAACAATTGGTGGTGTGATACAGCAGACATGCTTTCTCAATTTTAGAAATCCTTATATCTAATAAGTTGGATACATTAAAATTGCTTGAGACCAGGAAAGAGTTATCTGTTCGGGATCAATGGCAACGAAAAGATTGTATTAGAATCTCGAAATTGTCAAACTCTCCCAAACCATATAACAAGTCTGGTGGCACAAAATTAAAGAAACTGATGTTCAAAAAATTATGATAATGATAAAAGATAAGATGCCAGTTTCATGGAATGAATTTATAAGGTTGTTCCCTTATCTATTGAGGATATAGTTGTAACACTGTGTTTTTTTTGTTTGTTTTTGTTTCTTCTGCCTTGTTTTTTATATATAAGCTAATCCACATTAGAATACAAGTGTTCCAGCCCTGCAAGGATGTATTTATTTGGAAACATCAATAAAATATTACATATATTAAAAAAGACAGTATCGACACATCTTGTTAGGCCTTCCAATTCCATCTGGTTACTGCCACCAACCTGACTGTTCTGTTACTAGGAATGAAGAATGGATATATACCGTGTTTACGTGGCCAATTCCTGCAACTTCTGCAGCGCTTCCAACTTGTTGTGACTGCTGAGGGTGATAATTTTTTATCTCATATGACCCTCTCAGTGCTGATGCAAGCAGTGCGGACAGGGTCATCAGTCCCATAGGACAGGAGGCAGATTTCACAATTAAAGGGACACTGTCAGCTTTCAGGAATGAGTTGGACATAGTTGGAGTCACATGAAACAAATAGTGTGCTTGTTAGAATAAAGTTTCCTCTATTCAGCAAAGTCAGTCCCAGATGAAAATGAACACTCTTGCATGTTGAATTTGTTGACTGAAAGTAGAAGCCGTGACTCCGGGCATGCACATTAGTATTGCGCTAATGCACATGCCCAGAGTCATGGTTTCAACTTTCCTTCAACAAATTCAACATGCAAGAGAGCTCATTTTATCTGGGACTAACTTTGCTGAATTGAGAAAACTTAATTCTAACAAGCACAGTATTTGTTTCATATGGCTCAAAATATGTCCGACTTGCTCCTGAATGCACTTACCTGTGGCTTGGTACCATTACACTTTGACAAACAAAAATTCTGACAGTGCCTCTTTGGTTATATCGTAGCAGTCCACACAGCTGCTTACACCGCTGGCTCTAATCAGCTTCTCCAAGTTTCCTACAGATCCAGAAGAGGCACAGGTAAGCGCCTATGTAACTGTCTTTGTGCCAGAGCACCCAAGCACTCACATTGCTCTGCTGCAATTGCAACCATGTAAACAGGGCTACAAAGAATTTCAGCAACAATGACATTTTCCAAAATCACCAATGGATATCCATACTGTGAAATTACTACTAACACACCTGTACTAGCTTATCGTCAAGGACAATACCAGCTTTGAGTGTCATGCTTTCGAGTAAGTCTTATATTTGGCACTGTGCCCTGAACTGTCAGCCCTACCATCACCACCCATACCAACCTCTCTTCAACCTGAAGTGACCCAGCCAGTCTTGTTATTTTTCACACTCTGGATATGGAGGAAGAAGGATCTTACTTTGATAATGAAAAATGTTCTTGAAGGTGTCACTATACTCCAATATGGTTTAGGACTCCAAAGATTTTATCAACAGTTGAGCCAGCAAACAGTTTTCAGGCAGAAAGAAGTATATCGCCTGCTTGTATTTGTCCAGTGTACGACTGTGCTAAGCTGTAACTTTATTGCATGATTTACATCGGGCTGTCAGCATCATCATAGTTCCAACTGTTTTTATGTTGAATTTCAGTGAAATTTGTCCACAGCATGGACAGCGACACCAGATCAATAACTTTTTCAGGAATGATTCAAAGATGATGCACTTTGAATTATTCGAGATTGGCATCTCCTCATCAAGTGCAAGTGACACCTCTGCTTCATTCACATCTTCATCATTGTTGTTGTCAGTATCATCATCCTCTTCTTGGCAGTTAGGTGATGATGGCATGTGGTCAGAATCAATGTCCTCCTCTATATTCAAACTCATCATCACTTTCAACAACTGATGAATCTCATACTATTATATCTTCATCTGTGAGGTCTGTAAGCAACTTGCATTGTACAATTAATTTCCTAGTTACAGCAGTCTTCTGTGTTCCTAGAACATACATAGAGTAAGAAATAGTAACAAAATAAAACAATTGCTGTATAGAAAATAAAAACCAAACAGTACATAGTAAAATAAACACATCACAAATATTCGTAATGCAGTTGGACATTGCATGCATAATAATGTGTTCGTAGTCTTTATGCCGGAGCTGTAGTAGTGCTACCACGCTTGACACAGATGACTCATGTTCATAAATGAGTACTGGTCATTGGAAACCAGCCAATGGAGAAGGATCAAGCTTCAACACAAACACTGTCCTCCAGATGGGGAGGGTTTACTCACCGATCCACTGCTTGAATGCCAACTGTGTGACCACAATTAGCAATGCAGGACATTATGTTTTGATGGGGACATAGGAGGAAGCCACTGGCCATGTTGTGATATTGGTGTGATACAGCCAAAGACAGTGCCATAGGGAGGAGAAATTCGTTACTAACAAGAAAATCTGTTATGGATCATGCAGATGAAGCTTCTCCCATCCACAATTCTTAGTGTTGGCCTATTTCTATTGCTTGCCATGGGATCCTGCATATACTCACCTCCACTGTGGGTGACCAGATGGACAGCGGGCAAAAATGTCAAAGTGGCTGAATGCATACCTGGCAATGGTGGCCAAGATAGTTTTGTCAGCACGACTAAAAACTAAAACAGTACGCATCAAAATGTAAACTACAGAACTGATTGCCTGCATGGTGGATGATGATGGTTGATGTGGTAGACACCACAACTCAAAACATGCCAGTGATCCATGTTCTGATGTGGACTCAGGTTGCAGGGAAGTCAGTCAGGGAGGAAGGGACTTTTTACTCTCTTTAGTCTTCCTTGACTGGGCAGAGGATGTACCCTTCTCAGTGCCCGGACCTTACACTCAACATCCTCCCAGGTAAGTTGGACTGGGGAGGCCCATAGCTTTCCCCTGTGGTGGGGCTTCCTGACGGAGAGAGACTGAGATCATCCAGAGGCCCCAGCCAAATCTTGCACCTGGGGCATCATTCAGGTGGAGGTCTTAGGGCATCACAGTGCTGTTGGCCCAGAATATTTTTGCCTTTATGGTCCCTGAAGGCATTGACATGCAGTGATGTCAGCACAGGCGGTGCCTTCCGCACCCTACCTACAGATGTCTGCTGACAACTCCCACTAAGAGTGGCTCTGGCTGTCACGCACCCAGCCTCCACTGGGTGTTGCTGGCTTGCTGATGAGCCACAACCCTCTCCTCCTGGAGGAGGAGGAGCTCTGTCCTTGGAATGCCTCATCCTACCTCCCCCTGGCTGCCCCTTCTGATGCACCATGCTCATTCCCAAACATGGGTCATCAGTGCTGCAAGCAGAAGTGCTACTACTGCACTAGTGGGCTGGCATGGAGAGGATTGAGCATTTGGAGTACTGCTGTCCTCTTCTGGAACAGTAGGGTTTCAAAGCTCTGCTGTCACCTGGTCCCTAGCATTGGCTTGGGGTTAGGCATGCTGGGGTGATGGCATAAGTGGGGGAGAGAGGAGACCTGCAGATGCACCATGCATGGATGCTTGCATTGGTACATCTGTGTAGCATTGCACAACCCCTCCTGGAAGAAACAGAAAATGGAGGTCACAGCTGACACTGGCCATGGACTCACTGTAGCCATGCACCCCTTTGAGCACACAGGCCACATTACATTTCACACAAAGGTATGTCCAACAGGAAAGCAGGGGAGTGGGGCTGTGTTGCCGGCATCCCCAATGGGGATTGTGTCCTGAAGAAATAGCACTAACTTACAGGAACAAGTTACAGAAATGATTATATGACGGCATATAATCGCCAACAGGGGCTGGTGATTGTTTGAATACTAACTGGAAATTAATTTCTCATGAAGATAAATTACTTTTTCTAATTAGGTATTGCATTACATGAACTTCTCAGTACCATACCTTTACATACACCGATCATATGCACCTCAATCTTCTTGTCTGATGTGCATTTCTGGTCCTGTAAGAGGACCTGTGTACTGAAATCATTGCAATCATTTGGAAAATTCATTGTAGTAATGTCTTGGATGTTTTCTTCCATGAAAACATTAGCCACTTCTTCCAAATTGGGATTGCTGGATGTCAGTTTTGATTTATGTGACTCCACCAGGAGTTTCTTCACAGTGTGCAGTAGATATGTCATACTTATATTATATATTTGTACATCAGCATGCATACATGTGTATAATATATAGGATAAAGTATGGAGTGCAGTGTGTTATGAGAATTTACACATCCTGAGTTGTTGGATAGCACATAAACCCTCAGGCAAAGCCCAGGGGTTTATTAGCTATCCAACAATGAGGGAGTGTGCGAATTCAAGTAAAACACACTGCACCCCATATTTTGTTATTTATAATTGAAGGGTGACATTTGTTTTCTTTTAGAGGTTTAGTTTAAACTCGGTCCCCCATCGGCAGCACTGAAGAGACGCATATCTCCCAATGGCTGTCCCTCGCGACGCCAACTTCCTTTACTCCCTCCCACTGTGAGAATATCTCCTGCCTCCCGACTCGCTGAAGAAGCAGCCTGAGGCTTTTGTGGTCAGTAGTGTGAAGAGAAACAGAGCATTTTAAGCTCGAGCTGTGTTGTTCAGTGTCTTGGCGCATTATAAAAGGGAAGACAGTGCGTGAATGCGTAACACCTACTCCAGGTGTTACAGTATTTAACACACAGATTTTACATTGGAAAAAATGGAAGCATTAATTATATATAGAATAATACGATGGAGGAGAGGGCATAATGGAATTTAATGCACACCGGTATGAGTATGCTACACTAGCCCTCTGGGTTCATCAAAGCATACCACACCGGACGGTGTGCATTAAATTCGAGTTTTGCCCTCTCCCCATGTTTTGTTTTATATAATTGCTGGGTAGCATTTTCTCATCTTGAAAATACTACACAGCAGTTATACAAAACAATATGGCCAGTAGATGGTGCTGCAGTTTACAGCATTACATCAGGATTGGTGCTATAGTTAAAAGCACCTCCCAGCCATGTTTTACTGTGTGCTCTTTCTAGTCACTGCACCCTTTGTATCTTTGTCTGCTATCTTGTCTTGTTTTTGAGGACTCTGTGTGCAGCTTCAGTTGAGGAAGAGTGTCTGTGTATCGGAGATGGTCACACCAACTGCCATTTTTGTTTTCATTTTATTTTGTCTTTTGTAATGCTGAAACCTGGTAAAGATGTATTTGAGCCTGTGGGTTGCAAGTTTTAAAATGTGGCGTTTAAAAGCTGCAGAGTTGAAAGAGGCATCCTGAAAGGAGTCCTGGTGATGACAGATGAGAAACAGTGTGTGCAGACGGTAAGGGCAATGTGCATGTGCAGAAGTGAACCCCAGATGTTCACCATTATAACCATGGGTTATAACGGAAAATTATAAACCGGTTACCCTATGGGAGAAAATGCTCCCCAGTTATTATAGACTTATAATTAGAAAATATAAATACAAAATAAACCTTCTATTAGCATTACCCTATCATGCACTAAACATATATATAATTATATATATATATACACACACACACACACACACACATGAATGTGTGGTGACATAATGCTGACATACTTATGATATTTCAATAAAGCATGCAGGCATGCATATGTAGGGTAACTAAAAATTAACTGGATAAATATGATTGCAGTAATACCTTCAGTTTGTTTCTTGGAGTGGAAATGATTGTGTATCTGTGTTGTATTTGTTTTGAATTGTGTGACTGTTTTGTGTTTTCCTTTTTCCGAAGGAGTCCACAGTGTCATATGCCAGCAGAATTCCACCAATAGATGGATGACAAACACTGTTAATTTTCAACAGTGTGGCAATGATGATTATACAAAGCATACATTGCACACACTATAAACTGATAACGATAGCGTATGCACACCAACAATTGTGAAAGCCTTTGAACATCCTCACAAGCAGTGTTACTACATACCAGAGATACTGGTAAAGTTCATACTGACATTCCATGAGATTACAAATTGTTGCAGAATTTTCATGATGTCATTATGGAACAGTATTTATGGAACAAATACATGTTTTCTGATTTTAAACTGGAATGAGCAATATTAGTAAACACATCTAATAATTACTGTTATGCTTTGAATAGTGTCCATTTCTGAATACAGTGTAAGAGAATGGTGTGTATCTTGTGCAGTGTCATGTGTATGTGGCACTGTAGATGTGCTGAACCTGTATTAGTGGAAATTGTTTCTGTGGTGTGGAACCACAGTATACTCACTACAAGACACATGCACAAGTAGTAAGACACTGACACATACATCGCACACATGACACACACATATATGCACATCACTTAACAGCGCATGTTCATGTGGTTCGGCCACAGGATTGTTATACAGTCCTAGCTGAATGCTAGAAGTACACACCAGCAGTTATTTTTAACTGAAAGGATGTCAAAGATAAATGTCAAATGTAAATGTCAATGTAAACTGCAAACATTTGCCTCCAGCTTCTTTCGCGCCATTTCTGTATTCCGTTAATGTGTGTCTACCTTCTTATCACCACTATTTAGGACATATGACTTGTTACCTGGATGTTATGCAAACATTGTATGTCTGCCCTAACTTGTATTATTCTTGGTGTTATCCCTATGCTGTTAATTCTGCTGAAGTTATTGCTGTTTTATGATTTTTGTCCTGACAGTTGTCTTTGCCTTATGTACCTCATTGTTGTCTTTGCTGTATTATTTGTAAACTGTACTCTCCGGTCATGCCTGAAAATAGGCAGGTCTTTTGCCTAGTGCACTTACTAAAAGCTCACTCAAAAGCTAATAAATAAATAAATATAAACATTTATCATGCATAATTTTAGACACATATATACATATGAAGAAACAAACACACATAGTAACTGGACACACACACACACACACACACACACACACACACACACACACACACACAAACACACCCACAAAGACCTTACGGTGGTTCACCTACTGGGATTTGAACCTGGTCCTAGCTGAAATCTAGAAGAACCAAGCACCAGTGATTTTTTAACAGTAAGGATGTCACATGTAAGCTGCATGGTACATAAAACTCACATACACATGTGCATATGTGAATGCACACATACAGTCATACTGACATACTAACAATAGCACAACATAAGACATACAGACATGCACTGTTACAAAGACAGACATACACAGTACTTACATACATACAAGACCATACTGACACAACCATGAGACATAAGTGAACATACATTCATAACACAGTACACACACACACACACACACACACACACACACACACACACACACACAGCAATAAGCAACAATCCTTACTGTGGTTCACCTTCTGAGATACAATCCAGTCCTAGCTGAAAGCTGGAAATAGCAAACACCAGTGATTTTTTACAATAAGGGATGTTGCATGTAAGCTGTATGGTACAGAAAACTCACATACACATATGCACACGTGAACACACACATACAGTCATTCTAACATACTAACAACAACACAATATAAGACTTACTGTACATACAGTTTTATGTGATAACAGTGACTCCTAATGAGCACCGATCACAAAGAACGAGACAACAACTGCCCGACAGACAAAGGGTGATAGTCAGTAGAGCAACCGTCACAAATAGCAATGGTCACTTACTGCATCTAGAAAAAGTATAGATGTGTATTTTATGTGGGGGGCTATGCCTCTGCACCCTCCTCTGCAGGGGAGGCCCTAGTTCACCCAAATAAAGATAATCAACTCATGGGGGTGCGGACTAGGGAAAAACATAAAGATTTAAAAACAAAAATATTTCCTTTCTGGCCACTAGACCCAAACCGGGTTGCTCACTTCGGGGCAGTGGCATATCTGCCACACTACATCGACCAGCTCCAGTAGTGCTAGCCCAACCATCATGCTATATCCTGCTCTTGTGAGTGTAGCTCCTGCTACACTTGCTCTTACAGGATACAACGACTTCTTTTCAACACTCAGTCTACTTCCAAGCACTATTATTAAGTCACTTATATTGAGTCATTCAATAATAGGCGTCGGATAGGGTGTTACCTGTACATACAGTACGTGCACTGTTACAAAGACAGATATACACAGTATTGACATACATATGAGGCCATACTGACACAGCCATGATACATAACTGAAAACATGCATGCATAGAACAGTACACACAGATAGATGCAGACACACACACACTCACACACACAACACATGCAAAATATTGTACACACATCTACTCAATGTGTACATACATGCAATCTGTTTTGCACTAATATGACTGTAGACAACTTATCTCTTGTTCTTTCTTGGCCACAGCATGTGACATGCATGGTGTTTTTGCAGTTTCCCAAGACTACCCAGTGTGGGAGCCTTTGCAAATATTGTTGGACAGAATCTCCCCGCAGTTTGCAGCAAATGTGGCCCATATCAAGTCTGAGAGATTTTGCCAAGGCATACTGTAGCTCAAACCAGTCTTCAGTAAAATGTGCACTACATAAAGCAGCTATTGTGTGCTGCACCTTTCCAGTTCAAGCAATACTTACTGACTGTGTTGTTCCAGCTTGCACAGCAAGCGGGATCATGAGGAAATTGATGCCTGCTGACATGATTCTTGTTGCTATTCGAAGAGCTGTAAGCTACACATGTATTCACCATAGTGAACTGCTATTTGATGGCAGTACACAAGGATATAAATAACTGCACAAAGCAGAACAATGTTGAATGTTAGCACACCACCACAATGACAATTTTATAGTGAAGACCACCACAGCGACAAATCTTACTAGGTCACTGTGATGGTCTCGCTACCACCGCTCTCTTTCTGGGTGTTGTGCCTCACCCCAAACCAACTCCAACTCAGAGTTCGTTATTTAAAGGTGGAAATTGTGGGGGTGTGGGGAGCAGAAACTCCCCATAAAAAAACACTCCATTTCTGAAGGGATCAATGCGACTGTCGGCATTGTTCCCATTGTTGTTCAGGATGTCTATAACATTGTTGTTTATATTCTGCCATGGAACCTGTTGAGATATGTCAACTGTACAGAAATGATAATGTTATGCTGTGTAAGTTGTTATATCCTACTTAACATTATTGAAACTAAAAGTGTGAAAAGAAATATCACTACACAGCCAGTACCATTAAATATTATTGCACAACAATATGAATGTGGCAACTGTTTACAGTATCAGTAAAAATACATAAAATCATAAAACTTGATTTTATAAAGCTGCAGCTTTACTAACGACATGCAGCACAAAGTATCAATTAGATAGATATCATCAGGTCACTTGTGCCACACAAAAATATAACAACACATACGCTGATCAATCATATGTCACAACTCAAAACACTGTGGTAAAAGGCTGCCAAAGAATAAGTAATATATAAATGTGTCACTATCAATATATTGCAGTGTTAAGAAATCAAATGGAAGAATTTAGTAAATCTTCTCCTTTTACTAGCCATGTGGAAAAGATTAGTATTTTGACAGTTCTCACACTTTGTGACAGCCAAAAATGTGAGGTACACTTTGGCTGATAAGCTTGGTAAGATGACTCTATTACAGCAGCACATAGATTAAAAAGACCAAAAACAATAGCTGTTTTCAATAGAAAATTATTGTTTCAAAAAGAGTGTACAGAGTTTTATTGATGGGGATTTTAAGTTCTTTACGACTTGCTCTATTAGATGCTCACATGAGGCGCACTGACAGTTCCCACTAAGTACCAACTTCAGTATCTCATCTCCCAAACCTGACGTCAGGGCATTTTGTAAGAAACAGCAGCACTGCTACACTGCAGGAACATGCATTTGAATGCTGGCGGCATAACTTACAGAAAAAGCATTTGTCAATGCCGAATGTTGGCTTGCTGGCATTGGCATTGGTAGTCTGTGAGTTAGAGATGCATAATAGGACTGGCAGTGAAGTATTAAACTGATGCCAACCCTTACATGCAGAGACTGACAGACATTGGGGTGTCCCTTTGGTGTTGCCATAGTGCTCATGCCATTTCACTTTTCTTATCCTGCAGACACCGACAAGTGGCGCGTGTGCATTGGGGTCTTCTAGGTTTTACGCTCACCCCATTCCATAAGGAAATACACTGAGATGGGTGCAGTAAGGACAGTGGGTGAACTTTGAGCCAAAGCATCCAAGGCACATCTTGATGATTGTCACTGGCTGCAGGGTGGGGGTGGGGTGGAATGGCATGAGCATTACGCCTGACAATCCCAAGTCACACACCTGACACCTGTCAGTCTCTACAGGGTAGGGCGTTATGGTTGGAAACCCTAACGCCCGAGGCATTTCACCCAGTATTTCAACATGGACTTTTGTGACCCTGCCTCATGAACAGTGGCACTATCAGTTCATTAGCCGAAAGGTGATTTTTGCACAGCGATTGTGCCATTTGGCACCACAGGTGAAACACATTTTGCACAGGATGTGAAAAATGCCAGCTGTACTTTCATGAGGAGGTACAAAAAATGGCAATGTTGAAAATCTGGAGTGAAAATATCACAAATGCGGCCAATGCAGCGTGTGTAACTTACCAACGCTGCTCGTAACACAGTCATTTTGTGGAGTATCATCACCAATTTTCAACATAGGCATTTCAGGACCTCTGCTCATGAACTGTGTCACTGTCATGTTCATAATCTGGCCCAAACACTGATTTCCACAGCGACTGTGCTATTGTGCGCCGGAAGTGCGGAAACACATTTTGGGCAGGATGTGGAAAATGACAGCTGTACTGTTCACAGAGGTGTACAAAAATGACAATGCTGAAAATCTGGTGTTAAAATATTTGCGAATGCGCGACGTTTGCGAGTCTGCGTAGCAACTTTCCATGCAATGCATGCTCATCAAAATAGGCATTTGTTGGATTTTTCCACCAAATTTGGAACATAGGTTTTTGAGTGCGCCACCATGAACACTGGCACTGTCATTTCATTAATGGATCCCTAAAAGGTGATTTCGCGCAGTGACTGCGGGAAATCACCTTTGAAACCGATTAACGCCATGACAGTGATAGAATTCATGAGGAGGGCCCTAAAAACCCATGTTGAATATATGATGCCAAAATTCCAACAAATGCCTGAGATATGCAGCAAAGTTGAAAAACTATTCATTCCATTATACAGCTTACCGGCATTTCATCAGTTTGCGGTCGGCTTTGAAGAGTGCAGACATGTTCGGTCCACCAAGATTGTCGCCCAGACTCCGGAGGTAGGGCATGAGGTGAGGGATGAGGGGGTGTGAGGAAGCAGGGTGCGCAGTGGGTGGGTGCGGTGGGGGGCAGGAGACTATGAGGGACCTTTTTTGTTACAGGGAAGGAAAAAACAAACCTAACATCGGGACAGTTTTTTCTTTCAGGGATTTGGCACGCTGGGGTGGGCTCCCAGCATGCCACCTAACTGTTTTGGGGGTTGCTGCAGCCAACGGGATTGGGCACTTTGTCAGCAGACAATGGGGTGATTTATGCCAATCGGGATTGGGCACCCCCATCGGCACACAATGACAGCCGGGGGTAAGACAAGAACTGAGGATTGAGCACCCTCAGCATATGAGAAATGCAGGGGTTGATTTATGCCAATGGGAGTGGCCGTCTGCTGGCACATGAAAGCAGGGGAGGAAGAAGCGAGGGATTGCACCCCTTGGCATATAGGAAATGGGGGCTGCTGTATGCTGACAGGGACTGGTCTCCCCTGTTGGCAAATTTGTGTGGCCACAGAAAGTCGGCTGGGGATTTGCGACCCTAAATGTCGGTTGCTTATGCTGCTAATGTACAGCACGCAAGAAGGGTCCACTGTGTCTGACGAGCTTTGCTCAGATTGCAGCAGACTTTTCCTTAGATATGCTCACCACATTAGCATGCATGGTGTGCGCCGACATGCAGGCTGATTGGGGAATGAGGAACGCACCTACTGATGCGTGTCCTACATTTGCCCAACAGCGGCCGTGGCTCTCCAAATCTGACTAACCGATGATGTTGACTTGTGCGCAAGTGCAGCAAGTCAACATAAAAAGGCACAATAAAACATTTAAAAAATTAACAGTGTCAAACTGGATTATAAGTCTGTCTAGAAAATGGACAGTGCACTAAATGGTGGCAGCAACTCTTTAACAGCATCCAAGTCTCAGCACTTCAGTACTGTCTGACCTTTGTCGATGTGTGTAAGATTGTAATTTGTACCAGTGTGTTGCTCTACTACTGTTTATTTACTGTTTGTACTTCTCCCGAGTCATGTCTGAAAATAGGCATTGTATCGCCTAACACACCTACCTGATAAACATAAAGTAAATAAAATAAACACATTTAGCTGAGGATGTTGTTGGGACAGTAAAAACATTGGTGCTCGCTTGTCACAGTCTGTGAAGGCAAAAACAAACAAACAGCTGAGATACATCTAAGCTGACAGCCACCTTCCAGAGCATGCAATCAGGATGTGTGAAATGATGCTACATGCTGTTGAGGTTCCAGGATTCAAAGACTGCTATCTACAAGTATCTAACCAAAGATTACTATCTACAAGTATCTAACCAAAGATTGCTATCTACAAGTATCTACTATGAAATAAGCTTGCAATGCTGATATTATGGTTTCTAGCCATAACTAGATGACACTTGATTAAGGCTACTGATTTACAGTTTTACCGGAAAACCTGTTAAAATTCAGAATTTGGGCTTTGTACACATACTGTAGGAAAAAATGCATTTAATTGAATTTGCTTTACCAAATCAATGAATCTTCAAAACTTGTATTTTCTATAAATTAGTTCCTGTACTGTTTTCATGTTGCTTTATTTAATTTGATGTACACTTAGCCTTCTTTTATTCTGAATTTTTACCCACAAACTAATAGTTTGACCACACAGTGCTAGTAAAATCTGAAAACTAGACCAGCACTCACCAGTGAAATCCTCGGTATTTCCAAGTTTTAAAACAGAAGTTAATTTTTCACACACCAAACATCAGTGACCTTGCAGCTGATTCATGGGTGTCCATCTTAGAACCTCTAAAGCAGTCACCAAGAGGTGAACTTGGAGTCCTCATGTCTCAGTCCATTTCTTCTTCAGACCCACTTTATGCATTTCTGCAGCAGTTGTCTTCACAATATCAGAGGTACCCTGAAAAATGTGGTTGCCTTTACACTGGCATGTTCCCTTCTACATGTACTGTCAGAGAATGAAAAATCTAGTGACAGAGAATGACAAACTTATATGTACTGATGGAGAATGACAACCATACATGTACTGAAAGAGAGTGACAAACTTACATGAACTAATGCAGAATTACAAATGTAAATGTACTCTCAGAGAAGGACAAACTTGTATGTACTGATGGAGAATGACAAAATTACATGTACTGTCAGAGAATGACAAACTTACATGTACTGTCAGAGAATGACCAACTTACATGACTGACAGAGAATGACAAACTTACATGTACTGTCGGAGAATGTCAAATTTACATGTACTGACTGAGAGTGACAAACTTACATGTATTGTTGGAGGATGACATACTTGCATGTACTGTCTGGAATGACAAACTTACATGTACTGTTGGAGAATGGAAAATTACACTACTGTCAGAGACTGCACATGTACTGACAGAGAATGACAAACTTATATATACTATCAGAGAATGACAAAAATACAAGTACTGACGGAGTATGGCAAACTTAGATATACTGTCAGAGAATGACAAACTTACATGTACTTTCAGAAATGACAAACTTACATGTACTGACAAAGAATGACAAACTTACATGTACTGATGGAGAATGACAAATTTACATGCACTGTCAGACAATGACAAACTTACATGTACTGACAGAGAATGACAAACTTACATGTACTGTCAGAGAATGTCAAACTTACATGTACTGACTGAGAGTGACAAAGTTACATGTACTGTTGGAGGATGGCAAACTTACATGTACTGTTCGGAATAACAAACTTACATGTACTGATGAAGAAAGTCAAACTTACATGTACTGACAGAGAATGACAAATGTACTGACAGAGAATGACAAACATGCCTGTACTGTTGAGAATGACAACTTACATGTACTGATGGAGAATGACAAACCTACATGTACTGTTGGAGAATGACAAACTTACATGTACTGTCAGAGAATGACAAATGTACTGACAGAGAATGACAAACTTACATGTACTGACAGAGAATAACAAACCTATATGTACTGCTGGGGAATGACAAACTTTCATGTACTGACAGAGAATGACACACTTACATGTACTGATGAAGAATGACAAAGATACATGTACTGTCGGAGAATGACAAACATACATGTACTTGTTGGGGAATGACAAAATTACATGTACTGTCAGGGAATGAAAACTTACATGCACTGTCAGGCATGACACACTTACATGTACAGATGGAGAATGACAAACTTACATGTACTGACAGAGAATAACAAACCTACATGTACTGTTGAGAATGACAAACTTTCATGTACTGACAGAGAATGACACACTTACATGTACTGATGAAGAATGACAAAGATACATGTACTGTTGGAGAATGACAAACATACATGTACTGTTGGGGAATGACAAACTTACATGTACTGACAGAGAATGACAAATGTACTGACAGAGAATGACAAACAAACCTGTACTGTTGAGGAATGATAAAATTACATGTACTGACAGAGAATGACAAACTTACATATACTGATGGAGAATAACAAACTAACATGTACACTCAGAGAATGACAAACATATGTACTGATGAAGAATGTCAAACTTATATGTACTGTCGGAGAATTACACACGTACATGTATTGACAGAGTATGGCAATATATGTACTGTCAGAGAATGACAAACTTCATGTACTGACAGAGAATGACAAATGTACTGAGAGAGAATGACAAACTTACATGTACTGTCGGAGAATGACAAACTTACATGTACAGGCATAAAATGACAAAAGTACTGACAGAGAATGACAAACTTATATATACTGTTGGAGAATGACAAACTTACATGTACTGACAGAAAATGACAAATGTACTGACAGAGAATGACAAACTTACATGTACTGTCAGAGAGGGACAAACTTACATGTACTGGCAGAGAATGACAAATGTACTGACAGAGAATGACAAACTTACATGTACTGTCAGAGAATGATAAACTTACATGTACTGTCAGATAATTACACACGTACATGTATTGACAGAGTATGGCAAACTACATGTACTGTCAGAGAATGACAAATTTACATGTACTGACAGAGAATGACAAATGTACTGAGAGAGAATGACAAACTTACATGTACTGTCAGAGAATGACAAACTTACATGTACAGGCATAAAATGACAAAAGTACTGACAGAGAATGACAAACTTATATGTACTGTTGGAGAATGACAAACTTATATGTACTGACAGAAAATGACAAATGTACTGACAGAGAAATGACAAACTTACATGTACTGTCAGAGAATGATAAACTTACATGTACTGTCAGATAATTACACACGTATATGTATTGACAGAGTATGGCAAACTACATGTACTGTCAGAGAATGACAAATTCTATATGTACTGACAGAGAATGACAAATGTACTGAGAGAATGACAAACTTATATGTACAGGCATAAATGACAAAAGTACTGACAGAGAATGACAAACTTATATGTACTGTTGGAGAATGACAAACTTACATGTACTGACAAGAAATGACAAATGTACTGACAGAGAATGACAAACTTACATGTACTGTCAGAGAGTGACAAACTTACATGTACTGGCAGAGAATGACAAATGTACTGACAGAGAATGACAAACTTACATGTACTGTCAGAGAATGATAAACTTACATGTACTGTCAGATAATTACACACGTACATGTATTGACAGAGTATGGCAAACTACATGTACTGTCAGAGAATGACAAATTTACATGTACTGACAGAGAATGACAAATGTACTGAGAGAGAATGACAAACTTACATGTACAGGCATAAAATGACAAAAGTACTGACGAGAATGACAAACTTATATGTACTGTTGGAGAATGACAAACTTACATGTACTGACAGAAAATGACAAATGTACTGACAGAGAATGACAAACTTACATGTACTGTCAGAGAGTGACAAACTTACATGTACTGGCAGAGAATGACAAATGTACTGACAGAGAATGACAAACTTACATGTACTGTCAGAGAATGATAAACTTACATGTACTGTCAGAGAATGACAAACCTACATGTAGTGACGGAGAATGACAAGCTTACATGTACTGTCAGAGAAGGAGAAACTTATTTGTACTGTCAGAGAATGACAAATGTACTGACAGAATGACAAACTTAATGTTTGAACAGGATCCATATGCTCTTGCTACTGTGCTGGATCACTTTGTAGGAGAACTGAGAATTACTTGGGTGAAGATGGAGGTGTAGAACATTGAATGGGAGACCTACATGACAAGGTGGAAGCGATGCAGTCTTTTGCAGTCTGAGTTTCCCAACTGTCCAATGGGCTCTAGTCATACAGTGGAATAGATAGAAGACAAAACTGATCCTACACCTGTGAAGATGTGGAGTTGACATTTCACTACCCCAGTATGGGAAGTTAATAATCACCACCTAATGTGTGTTAATTTAATTACTTTCAGTAGCAGATAAACATCTTCTCAATCAAGTCAGCTTACTGTTACTGAGCTGTTAATTTAGTACACTGCAGACATGTCTGTACTAGCACAGGATGAAGGTCCTTTACTGGCAGTCCAAAATTTGTGCATGGCCTGGCCTGTGCTCTGCTGCACTATATAATCACACCTGCCCTTGTTCAAGTACATATTCTGAATAGGTATTTAGTGCTGCTGGTGTGAATGTTAACGACTGGCACCCACAGATTAGTTTAGTTAATGTGGAGAAATGAACATTTCTAAAGATAAATCTTCATGAGTTCTCAGAGTGACATGAATAATCACTTATATTGAACTCAATATCAATACCTGTACATAATGAGGAAATTATGAAATGATAGGAAGATGAGCAGGATGACTGTCTTGACCTTTTGTCGATGAATGATACAGAGATGAAGAAACAAAGTTACTACAGAAATGAGAAATAAAAGTGCCATGGGCCCAATATTCAAAATGTGCAAAGTGGAGTACAAAAATTTGTGTCAGCTTTGTGGTTGCCTGGTGTCCAAAAATGCTATATTCACTGGAATAGCGCACCAGCTTATTCGACTGAATAAAGGGCCATGTTGGCCAGATGCTAAGCCACTTAGAGCAGGGCAGACAGGGTCCCGAAAAAGCACCACAATGGCTTCACACCCATGCTGAATGTGTGATATTCAAACAGATCCATGCAAATAGGCTCATTTGGCATGCAAGCTGCTACGGGTCTATTTGCATGCCCATTATGGATTGATTTGCATTGGTAGCTCCAGCAATTTAGTGCAGCTCCACCCCCAACCTTCCAGGTCCCAGACAGCTATTCCTGGTGCTAGTGGTCTCACAGCGTAAAATAGAAACTTTCCCTGGTGGTAGTGGGTCACCCATCCGCTCCCACCGATCAGCTGACCTGATGTAAAATAGAAACTTTCCCTGGGGCTAATGGTCCCCCCCGCACGATCACCAGCCCAATGTCAAATAGAAACTTACCCTGGAGATAATGGTCCCACCCCCGCACGATCACCAGCCTAATGTAAAATAGAAACTTTCCCTGGTGCTAATGGTCCCACACCCCCGCACCCGATCACCAGCCCAATGTAAAATAAACTTTCCTGGTGCTAATGGTCCCACCCCCGCACCGATCACCAGCCCAATGTAAAATAGAAACTTTCCTGGTGCTAATGGTCCCACCATCCCTGCACCGATCACCAGCCCAATGTAAAATAGAAACTTTCCCAGGTGCCTATGGTCCCACTACCCCCGCACCGATCACCAGAACAATGTAAAATAGAAACTTTCCCTGGTGCTAATGGTCCCAACTCTCCCTGCAACGATCACCAGCCCAATGTAAACAGAAACGCTCCCTGGTGCTAATGGTCCCACCATCCCCGCAACCGATCACCAGCCCAATGTAAAATAGAACTTTCCTGGTGCCAATGGTCCCACCCCCAACGCAACGATCACCAGCCCAATGTAAAATAGAAACTTTCCTGGTGCCAATGGTCCCACCCCCCGCACCGATCACCAGAACAATGTAAAATAGCAACTTTCCTGGTGCTAATGGTCCACTCTCCCCGCACCGACATCACCAGCCCAATGTAAAACAGAAACGCTCCCTGGTGCTAATGGTCCCCCGCACCAATCACCAGCCCAATGTAAAATAGAAACTTTCCCTGGTGCTAATGGTCCCCCGCATCATCACCAGCCCAAAGTAAAAAGAAACTTTCCCTGGTGCTAATGGTTCCACCCCCTGCAACTTCACCAGCCCAATGTAAAATAGAAACTTTCCCTGGTGCTATGGTCCCCCGCACCGATCACCAGCCCAATGTAAAATAGAAACTTTCCCTGGTGCTAATGGCCCGATCCCCCTGCACCGATCACCAGCCAATGTAAAATAGAAACTTCCCCTGGTGCTAATGGTCCCTCCCCGCACGATCACCAGCCAAATGTAAAATATAAACTTTCCCTGGTGCTAATGGTCCCACCCCTCAACGATCATCAGCACAAAGTAAAACAGAAACTTTCCCTGGTGCTAATGCCCACCACCCCCGCATCGATGACCAGCCCAATGTAAAATAGAAACTTCACTGGTGCTAATGGTCCCACCCCTCGCGACCGATCACCAGCCCAAAGTAAAACAGAAACTTTCCTGGTGCTAATGGTCCCACCCCGGCAACGATCACCAGCCAATGTAAAATAGAAACTTTCCCTGGTGCTAATGGCCCTCGGACCGATCACCAGCCCAATGTAAATAGAAACTTTCCCTGGTGATAATGAGCCCACCCCCCCGCACCGATCACCAGCACAATGTAAAATAGAAACTTTCCCTGGTGCTAATGGTCCTCTCCCCCACCGATCACCAGCCAATGTAAAATAGAAACTTTCCTGGTGCTAATGGTCCCCCCGACCGATCACCAGCCCAATGTAAAATAGAAACTTTCCTGTGCAATTGGTCCCACCCCCCACACCGAATCACCAGCCCAATGTAAAACAGAACCTTCCTGGTGCCACGTGGTCCCAACCCCCTGCACCGATGACCAGCCCAATGTAAAATAGAAACTTTCCTGGTGCTAATGGTACCTCCCGCACCGATCACCAGCCCAATGTAAAATAGAAACTTCCTGGTGCTAATGGTCCCACCCCCCGCAGCGATCACCAGCCCAATGTAAACAGAAACATTCCCTGGTGCTAATGGTCCCCCAATAATCGATCAACAGCCCAATGTAAAATAGAAACTTTCCTGGTGCAAATGGTCCCCCCGCGACAGATCACCAGCCCAATGTAAAATAGAAACTTTCCTGGTGCTAATGTGTTCCACCCCTGGCACCAATCACCAGCCCAATGTAAAATAGAAATTTCCCTGGTGCTAATGGTCCACCCCGCACCAATCACCAGCCCAATGTAAAATAGAACTTTCCCTGGTGCTAATGGTCCCCCGCATCGATCACCAGCCCAAAGTAAAAAGAAACTTTCCCTGGTGCTAATGGTTCCACCCCCCAGCACCGATCACCAGCCCAATGTAAAATAAAACTTTCACTGGTGCTAATGGTCTCCCCCGCACCAATCACCAGCCCATGTAAAATAGAAACTTTCCTGGTACTAATGGCCCCACCCCAGACCGATCACCAGCCAATGTAAAATAGAACTTTCCCTGGTGCTAATGCCCACCCCTCCAGACCGATCACCAGCCCAATGTAAAATAGAAACTTTCCTGGTGCTAATGGTCCCACACCCCCAGCACCGATCACCAGCCCAATGTAAAATAGAAACTTTCCTGGTGCTAATGGTCCCACCCCCTAATCCGATCACCAGCCCAATGTAAAATAAAACTTCCTGGTGCTAATGGTCCCACCGCGCACCGATCACCAGCCCAATGTAAAATAGAAACTTTCCTGGTGCTAATGGTCCTACCCTCCCCCTACTGATCACCAGCCCAATGTAAAACAGAAAGCGTTCCGTGGTGCTAATGGTCCCCCGCACGCAATCACCAGCCCAATGTAAAATAGAAACTTTCCCTGGTGCTAATGGCCTCACCACCCCCTGCACGATCACCAGCTAATGTAAAATAGAAACTTTCCTGGTGCTAATGGTCCCTCCCCCTTGATCACCAGCCCAATGTAAAATATAACTTTCCTGGTGCTAATGGTCCCACCCCGCACCGATCACCAGCCCAATGTAAAATAGAAACTTTCCCTGGTGCTAATGGTCCCACCCCCGCACGATCATCAGCACAATGTAAAACAGAAACTTTCCCTGGTGCTAATGCTCCTACCCCCGCACCCGATCACCAGCCCAATGAAAATAAAACATTCCTGGTGCAAGTGGTCCCACCCCCCTGCACTGATCACCAGCCAAATGTAAAACAGAAACTTTCCCTGGTACTAATGGGTCCCACTGACAGCGATCACCAGCCCAATGTAAAATAGAAACTTTCCCTGGTGCTAATGAATTCCCCCCGGACAATCACCAGCCAGCCTAGTAAAACTTTCCTGGTGTAATGGTCCCACACGGCGATCCTGTATGTAAAATAAAACTTTCCCTGGTGCTAATGAATCACACCCTCACACGCGATCTTTCAGCCTAATGTAAAACAGAAGCGTTCCTGGTGCTAATGGTCCCCCCCACACACGATCACCAGCCCAAAGTAAAAAAACTTTCCTGGTGCTAATGACCCACCCCCGCGCGATCATCAGCACAATGTAAAACAGAAACATTCCCTGGTGCTAATGCTCCCACCACCCCCATTACCGTTAATGTAAAATAGAAACTTTCCCTGGTGCTAATGGTCCCACCCCGCACCGATCACCAACCAATGTAAAACAGAAACTTTCCCTGGTGCTAGTCACACCCCCGGCAGCGATCACCAGCCAATGTAAAATAGAAACTTTCCCTGGTGCCTAGCCAGATCCCCCTGGGACGATCACCAGCCAATGTAAATAAAAACTTTCCCTGGTGCTAATGATCCCACCCGCCACGCGATCACCAGCCCAATGTAAAATAGAAACTTTCCTGGTGCTAATAGGTCCCACCCCCGGCACCGATCCCCAGCCAATGTAAAATAGAAACTTTCCCTGGTGCTAATGGTCATACTCCCCCCGCACTGATCACCAGCCCAATGTAAAAGAAAGCGTTCCCTGGTGCTAATGGTCCACCCATCGCACCAATCACCAACCAATGTAAAATAGAAACTTTCCTGGTGCTAATGAATTCCCCCCGCGCGATCACCAGCCCAAAGTAAAAAACTTTCCCTGGTGCTAATGTGGTTCCCACCCTTCAGCACGATCACCAACAGAATGTAAATAAAACTTTCACTGGTGCTAATGATCCTCCGGCACCGATCCACCAATGATACAAAATGGCTTTCCCTGGTACTAATGGCCCGACCCGCGCACAAGATCACCAGTCAGTGTAAAATAGAAACTTTCCTGGTGCTAATGGTCCCTCCCCGCACGATCACCAGCCCAATGTAAAACAGAAACTTTCCCAGGTGCTAATGGTCCCACCCGCCGCGCACGATCCTGGCCAATGTAAAATAGAAACTTAACCTGGTGCTAATGAATTCCCACCCCCGCACCGATCACCAGCCCAATGTAAAATAGAAACTTTCCTGGTGCTAATGGTCCCACAATCCCTGCACCGATCACAGCCCAATGTAAAATAGAAACTTTTCCTGGTGCTAATGGTCCCACCCCCACCGCACCGATCACCAGCCCAATGTAAAATAGAAACTTTCCTGGTGCTAATGGTCCCACCCCCCGCACCGATCACCAGCCTAATAGCAAAATAAAACTTTCCCTGGTGCTAATGGATACCATCCCTGCACCCGATCAGCAGCCAATGTCATAAAATAAAAACTTTCCCTAGTGCTAATGAGTCACCCCCCCACCCGCACGATCACCAGCCCAATGTAAATAAAACTTTCCCTGGTGCTAATGAATTCCCACCCCTGGCACCGATCACCAAGCCCAATGTAAAATAGAAACTTTCCCTGGTGCTAATAGTCCTACCCTCCCCATAGCGATCACCAGCCCAATGTAAAAACAGAAGCGTTCCCTGGTGCCTAATACTCCCCCCCTCACCAATCACCAACCCAATATAAAATAGAAACTTTCCCTGGTGATTAATGGTCACCCCCCAATACGATCCTGTTAAAGTAAAAGAAACTTTCCCTGGTGCTAATGGTTCCACCCCTACCCGATCACCAGCCCAATATAAAATAAAACTTTCCCTTGTGCTAATGGTCCCCCGGCACGATCACCAGCCCAATGTAAATAGAAACTTTCCGTGGTACTAATGGCCCCTGCCCTCCACCCGATCACCAGCCAATGTAAAATAGAGCTTTCCTGGTGCTAATGGTCCCTCCCCAGCACACCGATCACCAGCCCAATGTAAAATAAAAAACTTTCCAGTGCTAATGGTCCCCAACCCCCCGCGCGATCATCAACCCAATGTAAAATAGAAACTTTCCTGGTGCTAATCATCCCCCCGCACGATCATCAGCACAATCTAAATATAGAAACTTTCCCTGAAAGTGCTCCCACCACCCCGCACCGATGACCAGCCCAATGTAAAATAGAAACTTTCCCTGGTGCTAATGGTCCCACCCCCGCACCATCACAAGCCCAATGTAAAACAGAAACTTTCCTGGTGCTAATGGTCCCTCCCGCACGATCACCAATGATGTAAAATAGAGCTTTCCACGAAGTGCTAATGAATTCCCACCCATAGCGATCACCAGCCCAATATAAAACAGAAAAGTTCCTGGTGCATAATAATTCCCCCGCACCGATGCCAATAATGTAAAATAGAAACTTTCCTGGTGCTAATGGTCCCCGCACCGATCCTAGCCCAATGTAAAATAGAAACTTTCCATGGTGCTATGGTCCCACCATCCCTGCGATCACCAGCCAATGTAAAATAGAAACTTTCCCTGGTGCTAATAATCCACCCCACCGCACGATCACCAGCCCAATGATAAAATAGAAACTTTCCCTGGTGCTAATGGTCCCACCCCAGCACCGATCACCAACTAATGTAAATCGAAACTTTCCTGAATTTGTGGTCCTACCCTCCCCTTCCCGATCCTGTAATAAAACAAAACTTTCCTGGTGCTAATGGTCCTCCCCGCACGATCACCAACAATGTAAAATATAAACTTTCCTGGTGCTAATGGTCCACCCCCGCACGATCACCAGCCAATGTAAAATAGAAACTTTCCTAGTGCTAATAATCCCACCCGCACGATCATCGCTTCAATAAACAGAAACTTTCCCTGGTGCTAAATGCTCCTACCCTTTTCCGATGACCAACCCAATGAAATATAAACATTCCCTGGTGCAAATGGTCCCACCCCGCACCTGATCACCAGCCATAAATAAAACAGAAACTTTCCTGGTGCTATGGTCCCCGGCAAGCGATCACCAGCCCTATAAAATAAAACTTTCCCTGGTGCTAATGATTCCCCGGACCCGATCACCAAGCCAGTGTAAAATAGAAACTTTCCTGGTACTAATGGTCCCACACACCGGCACGATCACCACCCAATGTAAAATAGAAACTTTCCCAGGTGCTAATGGACACCACTCCCCGCACTGATCACCAGCCTAATAACAAAACGTTCCCTGTTGCTAATGGTCCCCCTCCGCTTTTGATCACCAGCCAAAGTAAAAAACTTTCCCTGGTGCTAATGGCCCCACCCCGCACGATCACCAGTTAACAATATAAAATAAAACTTTCTACTAATTGCTAATGGTCCACCCCCTTTTGATCATCAGCACAATGTAAAACAGAAACTTTCCCTGGTGCTAATGCTCCCACCACCCCGCACCCGATACTAGCCCAATGTAAAATAGAAACTTTCCCTGGTGCTAATGGTCCCAACCCCCCCCGCACGATCACCAGCCCAATGTAAAACAGAAACTTTCCCGGGGCTAATGGTCCCACCCCAACCTCTCACCAGCCAATGTAAAATAGAAACTTTCCCTGGTGCTAATGGTTCCCCGGACCGATCACCAGCCCAATAATAAGAAACTTTCCCTGGTGCTAATGGTCCTACCCCCGCACGATCACCAGCCAATGTAAAATAGAAACTTTCCTGGTGCTAATGGTCCCCAATCCCCGCACCGATCCCAGCCCAATAGCAAAATAAAACTTTCCTGGTGCAAATGGTCCCCGCTCAGATCATAGCTAATGTAAAATAGAAACTTTCCCTGGTGCTAATGGTCCCACCCCGGCACGATCACCAGCCCAATGTAAAATAGAAACTTTCCCTGGTGCTAATGGTCCTACCCTCCCCATAGCGATCACCAGCCAAATACAAAACAGAAGCGTTCCCTGGTGCTAATGGTCCCCCCCCTCACCCAATCCTGCCATCCCAATGTGAGCAAAACTTTCCCTGGTGCTAATGGTCACCCCACCGATCACCAGTAAAAGTAAAAACTTTCCCTGGTGCTAATGGTTTCCTTCTTGATCACCAACCAATGTAAAATAGAAACTTTCCCGGTGCTAATGGTCCCCCCGGCACAGATCACCAGCCAATGTAAATAGAAACTTTCCTGGTGCTAATGGCCCCACCCCGCACCGATCACCAGCCCAATGTAAAATAAAACTTTCCTGGTGCTAATGGTCCCACCCTCCCGCGACGATCATCCCAACACAATGTAAAACAGAAACTTTACCTGGTGCTAATAATCCCACCACCCCGCACCGATGACAAGCCAATATAAAATAGAAACTTCCTGGTGCTAATGAATTCCCCCCGCACTGATCACCAGCCCAATGTAAAACAGGAAACTTTCCTGGTGTAATGAATTCACTGACAGCGATCACCAGCCCAATGTAGTATAAACTTTCCCTGGTGCTAATAGTCCCCACGGACCCGATCACCAATAGCGTAAAATAGAAACTTTCCTGGTGCTAATGGTCCTACCCCCGCCCGATCACATTATGTGGCCCATCAACCTGCAGTAGAATTGGATATAAAAAATAAAGAGGAAACAGTTTTGCAATATAAAGATAACCCCCCCAGATTCAAAGTGCTAGAACAAAAACTTAAGGAAACCATTGCAAGGGAAGAAAATAAAATTAAACAAAGGAAATTGAAGAAATCTGAATGAGATAGACAGGACTATTTATTGGACCGGGTGTTTACATGGAATAAGCAACAGAATACACCTAATGGAAAGGGACGCAACTGTGGCAAAAATAGAGGGGGACAAACAACAGCGCTAACCAGACAACTCAGAGCCCTAGATCTGAATTATGCAATAGGGAGCATAGCCCTCTTCTTCTCACTACACTAGCACCAATGATTCTGATAATGTAGAGGATCCATCTTTAGAGGAATATCAGGAAGAATTACCCCATCGACCTACCAGCCCCATATCATTTACAGCCAGGAGGAGCCAATGCCAGGTTCAATTCCAGGACTCAGCAGGCGGGACTGTGCAGCATCCACAGACAGGGAATCAGGGACCTAGTTGTCATCAGTATCGCCTGAGTAACCCAAACAGACATGGAGAAGCAGTAGGCAATACCAGGCCAGGAAGAAAAGTCGCAGAGGCAATACAGGGAAATAGAACATACCCTGAGAATATTGTGATAAATATATCACAGCTAAATTTTTCTGACATTGACATCCAGGTCTTACAAAAGGGATTAACATTTGTGCCTATGGTGAATATTAATCCCTTTGAGGTATTTTTGGACATCAAACGTCTATCAAGGACTTTAAACCTGAAGGCGTTTTTTCATAAAACAGAGTTGGGTAATACCACTATTCCCAGTATGGACTCACAGACTGATGGGAATATGGGAACAGTTGTTATGGGTTTATTCTCTGACGGGGCAGGTATACAACTGAGACCACTGTCCACATTTTATCCACCCTATATTGATGGGATTAGAATATTTGAGAGGGCATTTGAAAATGATATGGAAAGTCTGTGTAAGAATGACAACAGGCCCACTTTTATTAACATGTCTAATACTGAGAGAGCTGCTTTAAAGAAACTACAGATAACCCATTAATAGTTATCAAACCTGCCAACAAGGGTGGGGCCATAGTAGTGATGCATACGGGTAAGTATTTGGCTGAAATTCAGAAACAGTTGAGAGATCAGAATTTCTATAAGAAACTTGGGAGTGACCCCACTAGTGTGTTCAAGACTGAAATTGACTTTATGATCGGTGAAACCCTCGCTGAAGGGGTCATAGACCATAGGGAGCATGCATACCTTACGGTACCACATCCTGTTCAAGCCACTATTTATGTACTCCCCAAAATACATAAGAATCTGGAGGAACCACCTGGTCACCCCATTGTGGCAGGGATTGGTTCTATTACAGAGCCACTGTCCCGATTTGTGGATTCCCACATAAAACATTATGTACCCATGCTTCGTTCTTATGTCAGAGATACAGCTGACATCCTTGGGATATTGGGGGATATACAACTTGACCCAGGGTCCTTTCTGGTCTCCATGGATATTGGCTCACGATATACCAATATCCCCCACCAACAGGGGATACTGGCTCTTAGCCATTGGTTGGAGCTAGATAACACCCTTGATATGCATAGGAAACAATTTGTTCTTGAATGTGCAGAAACTGTGCTAACCATAGGATTGACCTGTGCCGTCATTTTATTGATGACATTTTTTTAATCTGGAAGGGCACTGTGGACAAGTTGAGAGAATTAGTCTTTATTTTGGAAAATAGCAATTCCGATCTCAAATTCAGCGTAATGTGTGATCCAAATATGGTATCTTTCTTGGATATAGAGATCAGAAGAGATGAACAGGATGGGATACAGACATCTCTGTTTCAAAAAGAAATGGATAGAAATTCTCTCTTGTGTGCCCTTAGTTGCCATCCAAGACATATTATCAATAATATTCCCAGAGCACAACTACGTAGGGTGCGTAGAAACTGTAGCACCAAGAGTGATTTTGAGACACAAGGTAGGGAAGTGTGTACTAGATTCCTGGAGAGGGGTTATCCAACAACCCTGGTGGAATATACCATGCAAGAGGTTTCTGGCCTTAGCAGGGATGAGGTGATGGCAGCAGGACATACAGCAGCATCTTTATGTTTTTGGTGTCTTGAACTGGTACAAGAACCAAAGAATTGTGTTAAGTTTTGGGATGTAATACTCAGGAAGAGAGAAGTGTATTGGATCTATACACTTAATACCACCAACCCTTCGGTGGGACTGAATGATGAATGTGATTAGAACCTTTTCTTTTAAAATATTGATTATACTGATTGTATAGATAAGTGTGTGTTTTCCCTCCCCCATGCTTCCTAACCAGGAGTCCTTGGATTATGAGTGCTGCATTTTCTGTACAAAAATTGTGAGATCTATGTTAAATCTTTACCAATGTGTTTAGTATTTACATTTAATCGAGTCAGAATTTGAGTATAAAATGTAGCAGTTCAGGAGACATATATCCCTGTGGGGGAGAACCCTGACTCAGAGAGGCAGCACGAGCATGGATGTTTTAGGTTATGTCGATCTCCACTGCTCTAACTGCACTCTTACATTAATATCCTAGTGTTCAGGGCTACCTGAAAACCTGATTTCAGGCAGCTACATCAGTTTTGATGTATGTTTTCTCCCCCACCAGCCGCGATTTTTAAGCGAATTAATTGTATATAATATCAAACACAATGACTATATAACCATTGTTCACATTTTGTGATAGGTTTGTTTAAAAGCTCTCATAAAATGAAGTTAGTATAAAGGAAACTGTCTTTGAGCCTGTTGTTGCATTAATGGTATACTAACGAGTCCGGTACATCAGGAAATAAATTATCTATTGTTTCAAAATATTTCGTTAAGATAAAATATTTTAACTAATATCAGGGACATATATCTCTGTGGTGGGTTAGAACCCTGATTATGAGAGACAGCTGGGCGTGTATGTTTCAGGTTAGGTCCATCTCCACTGCTCAATTAGCTGCACTCTCAAATCAACATTCTATTGATCGGAGGCTACCTGAAAACCTGAATGCAGGTAGCTTACGTCACTTTTGACGTATGTAGCTCCCCCCACCAGCCGCGAGATTTAAACACGGAACAAACAGTTTATTTACGATAACGGTAGTGAGCGAGGCACACACTGCACACCAGTTAAACTATTCGGAGTAAGTAATTATAATTCTGTTCTGTTACTAGCACGATATTTGAAATATGCATAACAATTAATGACATTCGCACTTTCTTTTCAAGAGTGCTGAGATGCTAAGATTGAAAATTTGCTACTCAAGAAAGAGGAAAAACACTCGAGAGTCACACTAATGCTAGTAAGCTCTTTCTTTTTAAACAAGTTCCTTTCTCATACGTTAAGGCTTTTTTCAGTAATTATTATACAATTCATCTATCATAAAAAAAACTTTCTTTTTGAAAACTCGTTTTTCTAATTTGATTCTTAGTATTGAGACACGCATTTATATTTGGAAGTCTAGTGTGGATACATAAAGCATACATAAAGTGGACACCTCAAGAGAGAGTGTAATTATCAGACTATTTTTATTGTAATAAGGACACCAGGAAGGTTTCAGTATGCACTACAATACATATTCATTTAAATATGAGCACAATAATTTTGAATTGATTTCAGTAACATCCAGCATTAAAAGAAAGTTCCTTTTAGGAAATGTAACTTTTGAATTTATTTTTATGGGCTGAGTCGTTTAAACTTGGAATAATAAGATAATTGCGTCATTACATTTTATAGCGGTAAGCATATTAAGGCATATTTTAAGATAGTTAATCAAATATCTGTTTTCATAGTTAATTTAAAACAGTTTTTCTTCTTTGTAGTCGATTTAAATGAGTTCAGAAGAACCCTTTGAGAATGTTATTACTGGCCTATTGAAAATAAAAAGTAAGCAAGACATATTTACCTTATAAGTGACAATAAACATATATGATAGCATATTAAATATCAATTTTGTTCTTCTAGGGTGGTTCATTAACCCTTATCGATCAATTTAGGACTTGGCCTTGATTGGAAAATAAATGATACTCATTTAAGGTAAATTCCTTTATTTTGAAGGAATGAACTTGTTATGACCATTATGCAATAACTGGCCTGCAGTTGTAGGATTGTTTTAGAATGAAATAATTATCACTCATTTGAAATGTATACTTTAAGCATTAATATTTATTGAATGAAGATGTTTGAGATGAAAGAAGCTAATAGAGCATGATACAGCATATTGTTATCCACTGTAAGCACAAATGGCCTTATTCCATCTGGTAATTAATACCATTATACTTTAATAAAATGTTTTTATGTTTTTATTCTAGCAACACAGTGGCCTAATGAAGGGACTTTACCACGAAACTGTTGCCTTTTGTCTGTGTGAGGAAATCTAAATAAAAACTAAAAAAATTGATATTAAAAGTGGAGATCATCCGTTTATTTTTTATTTTATCTTGGTGCTATGGATGACCCAATAATAATAATTTTTTAATAGTGGCAACCTGGAATCCCCTCTTTTTCAATGATGGCTTCCAAAAAACATGACAAGGACACTAATAGGATACATTTTGTCACTACTTTTTGCAGACAATCTGGTGCTGTGGAGGAGATTATTAAGAAACACTGGCCCCTCTTGAATCTGGATCCACGGCTGAAAGGGATAACAGACAAGCAAACACGCATTGTGTATTGGTATGGAAGGAATATTGGTGACATGGTCACCAAAAGTTACCAACCCATACTTAGGGTTGAGGGGGTGGGGTACCTGGTTGCCATGCAGACCATGTGGTACCTTCACATGTAGGAATTGCAAGTATTGCACTGCAATTCTGAAAAGAAGCAATTCTTACAGTTAATGCCCCAGGACATTTGAAATTAAGTCATTTTCTAGTTTTACCACAGAAAACCTGGTGCATTTGGCCACGTGTACATGCGGGGCATTCTGTATTGCAAAAACCACATGCCAGTTCAAGGTTAGGATTGCGGAACATATGCGGAGCATATTGAATAGAGATGAGAGGAATGCACTGGCTGTTCACTGTTGCAAGTACAATCAAGACACCAGTGAACATAGATTTAAGTTCTGTGGTATTGAAGCTGTGAAACTAGGGCCTGAGGAAGCAACATAAATGATGTCCTATTAGACAGGGAGGCCTACTGCACTTAGACCTTGAGGGGTCTTAGGCAACCTGGACTTAATGATAAGTTAGATGTTATGCCACTGATTAATAAACGAAGGAGACAGAACTAAATAAACAATGAATGGTTCTGTATAAATGTGGAATAAGAATTCTTGGCTGTGTAATTATTTTTCTCTCACCTAGATGGCGCTGATATTGTTTTAAAGTTCCAAATTTGCTAAACTATGAATGATTTTAGCTATACTGTTGAAGGAAAATGGATTCAGTTAATAAGTAAATGTACTGAATAATGCTAATGTTTAACTATAGCAAAAGGGACAGAACAAACAGGTAACTGTATGTATATCTTAAGAATTATCTTGAAAATTATTTTGGTAGGTAGTCTTCATGGATAGATTTTGTATATTATGTACAGTCTAATACTAGGTTAGTGTTCAAAATTGCAAGTAGATCAAAAGATGATATAGTTACCAATTGACCACTGGATTTATAAAGTAGGGATCTGGCTAATAGCCCCCCTTTTTCAAGCAACTGTCCTGCAAAATAAGTAGGGACTATGTGCTGGCAAATGGCACAATAGATTTTGTGTACATAATTGTTATAAATGACGATATAGGCGCTGTTTGTCACTTTTTGTTGATTATAAATTATGTGTAGTTGTGAATTTGCTGTGCAACTGTCCCTTTAAGTTGATGGTATTTATTGGTGTGGGCATGAGGTGTCTCATCCTCCTGATGACGCACGAGTAGTGTGAAACCAGTCGAGGTTGTTGGTCCTGAGCTGCTGGGCGACTGGATTTTAGATTTTAATAAAATAAACTATTGCCGAATACCTGCGGTGCCTTTGTTTTATCCTTGATATTGATTCGCTGTTTACTTGTGGCATGCGTGTGTGTGGAACTAAGGATTTACTGCTTTCAGTAGAGCAATTCATCAACATCCTTCCTACAGATGTGCAGCTCTGGATAAAAGAACACCGACCAGAAAGCGGAGAAGAGGCTGTTTCTTTGGCTGAGGACAATCAGGTGGCCAGACACTGCAGCAGTGATATAACAGCCAAGGAATGTTAAGACCCCCTTTTTTCCGATTTAAATCCCAATTGAATAAGCACTCTGATGGGGGTAACAAAGCTGCACTCAAAGACTTTATCTGTTATAATTGCAAGGCTATGCCTGTAGTTCAATGAGCAGAGCAACAAATCACTCCCCCGTCGGGCCTTTAAAGGCTGCTCCTCCTGGCTAGCCCAGGATTCGTTTCTTTCATTGTGGCTGGAGGCGCTGCTCTTCCTCGCCCCTGTTTCTGCCCAGTCTGCTTGTTCCTGCAGTCACCTCTGGCCACCTGCTTGCTCCATCCATCACTTATTTGCTCTCCTGCTGCTTTGCTGTTTTCTGGCGGCTTGCACATCGCATTCTCCCCTTCCCATCTGCCACTTTTGCGACTGACTCTTCCTCCCATCGCTCCATCCTCCTCCCCCCCTTATTGCTTCCCTGTTCCTCATTCCCCGGTGTGCTGACCTTCCTCTGCAGTGTTGTTCAACTGCCCCCTTGGCCCACTCCTTGTTCATTCTCTCTGGCAATCATGCACCTTGCTTGCCTGCTGAGTCTCCTGGTGGTTATGGCTGCATCATTTTGCAGTTGTCCGCCTTCAGGTGGCTGCTTCTCATCGGCTGCTCCATTTCCAGTCCCAGGATTCTCTATAAGTTGTCTCCCTCCTCTTCAACCAACTGGCCAGCCTACTGCAGCAGGGACTGGTGTGCCACCATTCGTATCGCTGTTCCTGACTTCGTTTCTGCTGCCCCTGCTTCCCTGGGGGTCTGCCTTGGCTACCTCACGTTGCTTCTGTCATCGGCATCGTTGATAAGCTTCCTTCTTCATGCCTCCACCATCTCTGGGTCTCTGCCCATTGTCCCCTTTCCCACCCCTTTTCTGTCTGCTTCTGCACCCTGCTTGTACCGGGCTAGTACCTTGCCTACTTCTCGATCCTCCTTCATTTTCCTCTCCTACGAAACATTTTTGCCCTGGACTTCCTCTGTCCTTTCTTGCTCCCCTCCCCTTGTGTTCGTTTCTGGGTGCCTCACTTCTCTTATATGGTTTCCTGACCCCTACTTCCATTTCATAAGCTCCTTGCTCCTTCATAATCCTCCTTCGCTCCTCATTTCCGTTCCTACACCCTATCATGGCATCACCACCTCATCCATCCTATCATTCCTTTTCGTTTACTATTCCAGTGTTCTCCTCCTTCCTAGTCCCTGGGCATACTATTATCATATCCTTCTCTTTCGCACTCCAGATATGGCTGCAGGCATTGCCTGGAAATGCTCCATTGCTCTCAGCCCAGCTCCCAGCTGCTGGATTCTGGCTCCTGGTGCTTACCTGCCTCAGTACATTACTCCTGAATGTGTTGGCCCAGCTACTGCACCAGCATTTACTCATCTATCTAAGCTTTCATTGCTGTTTGGTGTCCCAGTGCCTAGTTCATGGCTTTCGGTTTTCCCAATGTGGGACTGCTGAATCATGGTGGGCACCATGGCTCTGGGCTGCTGGATTTCACCTCTCCCACTCATCCAGATATGCCTGTCTTCCCTATCCTCACATTACCAGCCTCCTACCGCTGACATGGTTCCTCTTTTGTTCTCTGCAGCCTGCTGTGCTTCCCATACCCGTGTGCTTTCTTGGCCTTCCTGGCTACCGCCTCCCACCTTCTATCACTCCCCTCGACCCTCACCTTTTCTCCTTCCTCGTCCTGTGCTATCTTTTTGGGGGTGTTTCCCTATCCTGCCATCACCATACCTGTTCTTATCCTCCTCTTACCCTAGTCCTACGTTCTGGACCACTCAACTCGTATATCTTCCACTCCATGCCAAACCTCCATTGTTACCGAACCTCATCCTTCCTATACCCTACTTGCCATCTTACCTGTCCCAACCATACTGGCCTTCAAGGCTTTCACTCCATTATTGTACATCATCCATTTCATACCTCACCTTACTCATACCAGCCTTTAAGGCTTCACTCCATTACCATACATCATCTATTTCATATCTCACCTTCACTGTACTGGCCTTCCAGGCTTCATTTTATTATTCTGCATCATCCATTTAATACCTCACTTTAAATTGTTTTGGCCTTCAAGGCTTTCAATCCACCATCATTTCCATTCATTTCTTCTCAGCCATTCTGTCCTCCCGGATCGACTTCTCCTCTTCCCATACCAACTTCTCCCCTCTTCGTGGGCTGCGGGCTTTGCCCATCCATCATCGTCTCTCTCCCCATCCCATTCAATCCAGTTCTGCTGTTCCATGTTGGCCTCAAGGTTTCCTTAGCAACATAACTATATGTTCATTCTTGAACCTCCACTCATCCATTCCAGCTTCATGGCTCCTACTTTCTCTACTCTTGGTACTTTGTGCCTCAACTGTTAGCTGCAGGCTTCACCCAGTCATTCTCATTTCTACCTTCATGCAGTTTGAGCCATCTCTAATTTGGGTTCTCAATGGACCCAGCTGGCACGCACTCCTGTGGTTGCTACTGTGACCTGCCTCCTCCAGACCCATGTCGGGGTCTCCTTCGCTCAATCCAGCCTCTCCATAGGTCTACTCGTTCACATCGCCGACTCAAGCATACCCTTCATATGGGTCCTATGCTACCTTGACTCAACCTGCTCTCCACTCGGAGACATGCCTTTCATGACCACTGCTCCATGGCTTGGGGTTAGCCCGTAGCTGATGGTCTCACTCTTCCCCCACGAAGTCCACACCTAGAGCATATGAAGCTTGGAGTGGGGTCCTTCTCCCTGGTCCATAGTGAGAATGTCTTTGCTCCAGGTGGATCTTCAGTCATCCCTCGTTTCGGCAATACCTCTGGATGTAGAATTTAAGACTTCAAGCTGTGAGGAGTGGGGCTCTCATCATCAGGGCCCCTTTGGCTGCCCAAACGGGTTCAGAGACACCCTCTACGCCATTCTCCATCTGACCACCTCTGGTTCACCTGGTCTATTTCATAGGCTCGTGTAGGCCGGCTGAGTGCCTTGGCGGTCTTTTCTCTCCTCCTTTGCTTTTTGGTGTCTAGTTGCAGAGACATCGCTTGCAACCCTCAACAGCATTCCTATTAGAAGGACAGAGAGAGAGCTTCATCTAAATTGGAATCTTTTCTCTTCCCTCAATATTGACTCTAAATTGCAGTAGCTGAGCCATCACTAATCAAAACATCCTTCAGCCAGGAGGAAGGTGACCTAGGCCTTGAGACCCAGAGGTTTCCTCCTCAAGGGGTTTTCCTTTCCTCTGTGCCGATGGTCATAATCTTAGACAAGGTTAGTGCTTTTCATAGGTTCTGTAGGTAGGTTCCACTGTTGGATGGTGGCCCTGGCTGTTCCCTCTCTCCTTGGGAAGTTCACCCTTCTGCATCTTGTCAGCTTTCATTTCGTTCATTGTTCTCATCATCTCTCATTCTTCTCCTGTCCTCCCCATCTACATCTATCACCTTCATTTCTGGCCTCAATATCTTCTGACTTCTCGCCTCCTTTGATGCTCGACACCCTTTTGGGTATTCTTTTTGAGCTTCTTTCTAAGCTACCCTTAGCCACGGGAATCATTCCCACAGCACCTATAGGGGTGGAACCCTTCACTAGAGTTCCTCACCATCGTATCCCTACAGGGTGATATATCCCACGGATAGAGAGGCGAACAGCCACAATGTATCTAAGTCACACAAGCATACATCATACCAGTTGCGTAAGCAAGTTGAATTGCAAGGCTATGCCTGTAGTTCAATAGGCAGAGCAACAAACCACTCCCCCATTGAGCCTTTAAAGGCTGCTCCTCCTGGCTAGTCCAGGATTCATTTATTTCATTGTCCCACCATCCTTCCCTCCTTCTCCAGTGGCACGTCTCTCTTTCCCATGGGTTTCTTCCTAAGCTACCTTTAGACAAGGGAATCATTCCCGTGGCACCTATGGGGTGGAACCCTTCGCTAGGTTTCCTTGCCATCATACCCCTACAGGGCAGTATATCCCACAGATAGAGAGAGGCGAGCAGCCACAATGTATCTAAGTCACACATGTATACATCATACCAGTTACGTGAGCACACTGAACTGTAATAAGCTAGGCCATATTGCAAGAAAATGCCATAAAAACAAGGAGAGTAACATACTAACATACTATTTGCCAGCAGATTAGGCCTTACGGTCTATCGAGTCTGCTCAAACCTCAGATCTCTAGTTGGGTGCCGAGGCTCTCCCCTCCCTTGTGTTCCAGAAACCCCTATCATCCTTCCCCACCCCCCTGGGACAGGCCATCATCTGATACATCCACTTTCTGTGTCTGTCCCATCCTCTCTTGAAGCCCTCCACTGTGGATCTCTGAACCAGCTCACCGGGCAGTGCATTCCAAGGGTCCACCACCCTCTCAGTGAAACCTCCTCCTCTTTCCACCTCACCCTTCCACCTTCCAACTTCAAACCATGCCCTCTGGTGATACCTCCTGCTTTAGTCTAAAGATCCCTCCATGTTTACCCTATTTATTCCTTGAGGTACTGAGACCTCAATCATGTCCCTCTCTCCTCTCCTCCAATGAAAACAGGCAGAGCTCCTCAAGTCTGTCCTCATACATCAAATCCCCTAGCCCTCGTATCATCTTAGTTTCCCTCCTCTGTACCCTCTCCAGGAGCTGTATGTCCCTCTTCAAGTGTGGTCTCCAGTACTGTACACAGTACTCAAGGTGTGGTCTAACCAGTCCATTGTACAGCGGCAGAATCACTTCCTTGCTCCTAGAGGTGATCCCCCTTATGATGCATCCCAACATCCTGTTTGCCTTGCTAGCTGCTCTCCTGCACTGCTCAGAGTTATTCATACATGCATCCACCATGACCCCTAGGTCTTTTTCCCCTATTGAGGCCTCCAGCGCCTCCCCTCCCGGGGTGTACCTGTGTTTACGGTTTCCCCGGTCAAGATACAACACCTTGCACTTGGTGATGTTGAAATTTAATTTCCATGTGTTAGCCCATCTTTCCAGGGTGTCCAGGTCCCCTTGCAGGGCCAACCTCCCCTCTTCTCCCTCAACTACTGCTCCCATCTTGGAGTCATCAGCGAAGAGACTCATTTCACACCCTATACCCTCCCTGATGTCCGATATGTATGCATTAAGCAGGATCGGGCCCAGGACCGAGCCCTGCGGTACCCCACTACCAACCTCTCTAGGGTTCGAGAGCGCCCCACAGACCACTACTTTCTGGGTGCGTCCATCTAGCCAGTTTTCAATCCATCTGACCATCAAAGGGCCTACTCCTAACCCCATCAGTTTCTCCACCAGACCATTGTGGGGACACTGGAGTAAATTTGGCCTTAGCACATTGGGAAAAGTATTTAACAGATGTCAAGGTGGAGACAAGACTGTGAAGGGACTTATAGATTCAGGAAAAAGACAGACCCTGGTGCATGTTGAAGTTCTATGAAAAGACTGCAAAAGGATCAGGTACTGGGGTAATCTGCATCCACAGGGATACTCAATACTATTGCATGACCCATGTGACTCTGAACATTAATGGTGTGTCGCACCAAACGAAAGTGAGGATAGTACCAAAGTTACCTCTACCTGTGATTAATGGAAATGCCTTTCCAGGATTTGCTAAGTTAATCACAGAGGGAGTAAAACCTGCCACTTCAGTAGCTGCGATAACTAGAGCACAGGCAAAGAAAATCTCAGATGTTGGGGACTCTCTTCCATTTGGTGACTTGAATTCAGAATTCTTTGAGCCCAGCTCCAAGGTTCAGAAATCCAGAAAAGAAAGAAGATGCCTGAAAAAACTGTGGGAACAAAAGACTGATGGACATAAGAGGCTGACATATGAAAATGCTGAAACTAAACTGATAACTGATTGCGATTTTGTTTCTGAGCAAACTAACAATATTTCTCTCAAGGCTATTTTAAGCAGCTGTGAGTGAAAGAAAAACAGGGCGAATCAATGTTTAAAAATGTAATGGGCTACTGTACAGAGTTTGTGCTAATCCTCAGATGCAGGAACAGCTAGAACAATTTGTCATACAAAAGAAGTACAGAAAGAACAGTTACATAAGAACGTACCGTAACAGTAGATCTACTAGGGAATCTCTTTCATCAGGTCAAACGTATGGAACTTAGCTATCAGGCACTAGGATCCCATGGAAGGTTTTTCTGTAGCAGTCTACTAGGAGCCACCCATGCCAACATCATGCACTGATGTCACAACCCTAAATAAGCATTGGAGCGGCTCCGCTCCCTCCTCAGTTCTTCCCCCCTACTGGGGACCAAGTGAGCTAGGCCTCCCTAAGGAACAGAGGAGAGAGAAGGTGCCAGCTATAAACAAATGGCTGGAACAACAAGAGAGACAGAAAGGAAACAGATACACAAGGGGGTGGAGGTAGGATGGCATGACCTGATGAAAAGATTTCCTCGAATCTATTATTCAACAAGGTTCTTAAGTAACTGTTCTATCTTCTTTGGGGATATCTCTTTCATCAGGTCATACCTATGGAATGAGTCCCAAGCACTTACAACGAACAGGACAGTCTGGGTGGCTAGAAGCCAAAGGCCTGAGAAAGAAGGCTGTGGGACATAGTTAGACCAAGGCCTACCCTCCTGCTAGAAGCAATGTCCAGACTGTAGTGCTTGGGGAAGGAGTTGACAGTACCCCAAGTGGCAGAAGCCCAAATTTCCGCAGCTGACACATGCCTGAAACAGGCAGCACAAGCTACCATGCCTCTGGTTGAATGGTCACGCACACCGTACAGTGTGTATAGTAACATAAAACTCTATGTACAGCCAAAGTATGGAGCAATGCTTCCCCTGGACTGACATGCTCTAGAAATGGACATGAAGGTGGAGGGAATGATTTAAAGTGAAGTCAGACACTACCAGAGGAAGAGACTTATGAATGGTATGCCAAGAGACCCTGTCCTTTATGAAAAGTAAATAAGGCTACAGATCCATGACAGCCTGTAGCACCAAAATCCTTTGAGCAGAAGGAACAGCAACTAAAAAGAATGCTATCCACGACAGAAAGGAGAGCGTGCAAGATGTGGATGGCTCAAAAGGCATGGTCAACATCTCTAGAACTAAAATCAGGCCCCAGGCCAGAACTGGATTACAAAAGGGAGGCTGCAAATGGAGAATGCCTCCCAAAAACAAATATGGACCACATCCAGCAGAGCCACAGTGCGGTCATCAACCAGCATATGGAAGGCAGAAATAGCCAACGGGTGCACCGTAAGAAAGGAGTATGGAAGTCCTGCATCACAGAGGGACAAGAGATAGTCTAGAACAGGCAAACTGGACAAATAAAAGGGTCCAGATGATGGGAACAGGTCCTGACCACAAAATGCTGCCTCTTCTTCGAATAGGTGGCCCAGGTGGAGGATTTTCTGGCTGCCACAAGGACAGAAGCTGCTGACTGGGACACCCCAAACTGGGCAAAGGCTACGTCTTCAAGAGCCAGGCATGCAGATGAAGGGACATGAGGTCTGGAAGGACCAGGGTACCCTGTACCTATTTAACAGGTCCCAACCAAGGGGCGGGGAACTGGAGGCTCTGCAGCTGACTGCTGCAGTAAAGGAAACCAGATCTGACGAGGCCAGAATGGTGCCACCAGAATCAGGGTAGCATCCACCATCTGGAGCTTAACCAGCACCCTATGGAGTGGAGGGAGCAGACTCTCACTGCCTCCCAACACAGAGGAAAGTGAATCCCTCTTGCTTGCTGATGTAGTAGACCACACTGAGCATCTCCGATTGCCCCAGCAGAGGACATGGGAGAAGGGTTCTGGAAAGCATGTAGGCATACAGAACCACCCTCATCTCTAGAACATTTAATATGGAGGTGGGCCTCCATCAAAACAAGGACCCTTGGGTCTGGAAGGACCAAGATGCACCCCAAACTAGGCCCAAGGCATCTGTGGTGAGGGAAGGAATAAGGAAATAAAACCTTTACAAAAGGGTGAAATGGTTCATCCACCCCTAAAGCACCTTCTGGACAGGTGAGGGGATGAGGGACCACTGATCTAGAGCAGCTGCACGCTGATCCCATGGAACTCTCAATGTCCCATGGGGTATCTGCAGGTGCAGTCCAGCCAAGGGGATAGTAACAATGCCCATGACCAGTAAGCTCAGCAGCCTCAGGAAGGCCCTGGCAGTTACATACCGATGCTGCAGCAAGGTGAACACCTCCTCCTACAACTGAGGAAATAGGTATGGAGTCTAGGAAGATGGAAGTGGTGGAATTTCTGGAGGTTGTTCCTGAAGTTCTAGAGTGTGACCATGTTGGATTAACTGTAGTATCCAGGCATCTAAAGTGATGGTTCTCCACTGCTCCACATGGAAGGAGAATGGACACCGATCCCCACCTCCTGGCCTAAAGCAAGAGGAGGAGGGGCTGGCAAGGAGTCATGCTGAGGTAGGACCTGCAACTGGGGCCACACCACCTCTCCCGGGGCTCTTGGAAGAAGGGAAAAACAGGGCAGAACTGGCTCTGCATTTACTCTTAGGCTTGGTTCCTGAGCCTGATTTGTGAGAGACCTTACGAAAGGAAGGCCTAGGCCTAACCCTGAGCTGGGTGTGGTAGAGGGAAGGGACAGATCCAATGGTCCTGTCAGAGACCTGTAAGTCATTAAAAGCCAAAAAGCTGGGGAGTCTCCAATGACCAGCATTCAAGCCTGCTGCTGAACATCAGCAGCAAAGCCCTAAACCATCAGCCAAGAATGGAGTCTAAGGCAGAGGCCAGTGACAGGAGCCTTGGCAGCAGAAACTGTCATGTCATAGATGGCTCTGAGAAGGTGCTTAGTGACATCCTCCCTGAAGTGTCTTGAAGAGCTCCTGCTTGTAAGGACTCTCAGGAAGGGCCTGTGCTGCCACCTTGCCCTTCTTCGAGAGAGTATTCTGACATTTAACCATGTGAGATAGATGAAGGGCACACTGAGGCCTAAAGTTGCAGAAGCAAAGGTCCCACTTGCGCCAAGATCTATCCTCTTAGATACCCTAGCTGGGGGTGGGGACTAGGTGTTTGGGCATCTCAAAACTGTCAGGGACAGCCTGGATAATGACAGAATCTGTCTCAGGCTGGGCTGCATAGAAGGACAGTCCTTGAGGTGCTTGGTAAAGCTTATCTGCCTTCCTGGGCAAAGCTGGAACCAAGAGAGACCTATGCCAGGCTGCCATGGCAGCACCTTACAGAGCAGGAAGTAATGGAGGAGAAACCTTAGAAGGAGGTTCTGGAAACTCTGTAAAATCAACCAGGTTTCTCCTGGTGGCGGTCTCTCCCTTTATTTGGAACCACATGGTAACGGACAAGTAGTTCACAATATTAAGAAAGAAGGGTCCTGAGGAGGAGCTGGGTGTATGAGCTCACCGGAGTCCACACTCCTGGAAGAGACCGTGGACCCCTCTGGAAGTCCTCTACCTCAATGTCCTCCTCTGCCCTGGAAGGGAAGATCAGATCTGGGCAGCAGACCTCATCGACTTCAGCCTATTCTGAGACTGGGGCTGACAATCAGGGCACTGACAGCTCCCGAGAGGGAGTGGGGCACAGAGACCTGCATGGCATCGATGTAGAGGGCCCAGGCCATTGCTGCACCAAGGCCATAAGGATTGAGGTAAGCCCAGAATGGAAGTTGACAGGCAAGAAAGGAGGTGCCGTCGACAACGGTATCGACAGAGAAGGCAGGAAGCCATGTTCTGATGACAAGTTGCCCCAAGAGGGTGGCCCGAGCGCTGGCGCTGGAAGGCTGGAGACTCCACAGGCTATAGAGGCAGGGCAGGGTTGATCGACTACTGGGGCCAACACACCTTCTACAGCTATAGGAATGCGGGCAGAGAGCCTGTTAGTGAGGGGCTGGAAGGATCACCATCAACAGCTGGATCAATGTAGAAGGCAGGAAAGCTTGCTCCAACAACAGCTGTCCCCAGAGGAAACCCAAGATGCCTGGTGACAGAAGGCCTGAAGAATCCAAAGACCATCGTGGCAGGATGGGCTTTGATTACCTGGCCAAGAAACCATCTCCTGCTGCAAAAGGCAGATGGAGAGCGCCCGTTAAGAGGGGTCTGGAAAAAGCGAAGACCTGGACAGTGGAGGATGATAGAGAAGGCAGAAAGTCATGCTTCAATAATGAGCTGCCCCCAGAGGTCAAGCCCAAGGCACCCAGGGACAGAAGGCCTGGAGACTCCATAGGCCATTGTGGCAGGGCGGGGTTTGACAACCAGGGGGCCGAAGAACCTTCTCCAGCCACATAAAAGTCATCAGAGAACACTGTCATGAGGGGCCTGATAGAAGCAAAGGGCCTGGATAGTGAAGGGCAATGGAGTTGGAGCAGCCGCAGTCCTGGAGAGGGAAGAAGAATTTAGCAGGGGCAGAGCTCTCCCTAGGAGAGGGTCCCTGGGATGGTCCATATCCCATCAACAGTGGTTTCCTACAGTCTGGACCCGAGCCGTGGTAGCCCAAGAGCCTGTTGAAGAAGCCAACGATGGGGGGGACCCCAAAGGCCCCTGGACTGTACTGGCTGTTCCACAGGGCTGTCTTACGTCATCACTGGAATGTGGAGATTGAACTTCAGGCTGGGCTCACAGGCAAGAATGTAGAGACTAGGCCTGAGGCAGCAGGCACAGAGCCCTAGTCGCCTGTTGAGGAGATCTTCCAGTGAAAAGTTCTCGACAAAAACAGACTAAAGGAATTACATTGAATAAAAGTGATCCTAAAGAAGAGAAAAATAACAGTAAGTTAGAAATTAGGCGGTTGACTGAACAATGAAGCTTCCACGGAGTCCATGAGAAAATGCTGATGGTGGGAAAACAACTAAGGAGGGAGCCAGGCTACCCATGCTTATATAGGGGTGTGACATTGGCACATGATGTCAGCATGGGCTGCCCCTAGTAGACTGCTACAGAAAAAGTTTCCATGGGATCCTAGCATCTGACAGCAAAGTTCCATAGGTGTGACCTAATGAAAGAGATACCCTGAAAAAGATCTGAGTTGTTATAGATAGCACATGATATTCTTATGACTGGTCACTCGAGGAAGGACTGCACCCTTGCCAGATTGTTGTACAGATTTTACTGGCCTGGGATTGATAAGGATGTTGCTACCTACTGCAGTTCTTATGCTGAATGTCAGAAAGCAGCCCCAATGACTAAATAGGACAAAGTGCCCATGGTGCCACTACTCTTAATAGATGTGCCTTTCGAGAGAATTGCAATGGATGTGGTTGGCCCCTCAGACAAAAGTAAAAAGGGTAATTGACTCATTTTGGTAGTATGTGAGTATGCTACTGGATACCCACAGGCAATTCCAATGATGCATACTGTCACAGCCCCAAAAGTGGCAGCACAGCTTGCCAAACTTTTTAGCAGGGTGAGCATACCTAAAAATATTATTACTGATCAGGGTAGTAATTTAGTGCTGCACTGCTGAAGGAGTTGTACTGACTACTAGGTATCACTGCCGTAAGAACCTCCCCTTATCACCCTCAGACAGACAGTTCTATTGAGCGTATTAATCAAACCCTAAAATGAATGTTCAAAAGTTTTCTGAAACGTGAAAAGAAAAATTTGGACCAATATGGGCAAACCTTTACTGGTTTTTGGCAGTTATAGGCCACCTCATTTTCCAATGCATCAATCATCTATTGTTTCTACGGTACTTTCCCTTTTGTTTCCACCATGAAATTGTGCTCTTAGGTGATTTAAATGCAGACTAGATGTGCCCCACTAAGTCAAAGTGCTTAAAATCAATAGCGTTAGATTTGGGTTATCTCAGTTAATAGAAGACCCACCCATGTTAATATAAGAACTCCAAATAATCTACTCTGCTTGATGTGATCTTAACTAACTTTCCCCATTTTTATACTGATGTAGGTGTCTCTACAGACATGTTTAGTGATCATAACATGGTATATTGTATTAGGGTTATAATAAAATCAAATAGGCCAGCAAGATATATAAAATTTGTTCTTACAGAAATTTTGATTATTTACCTTTATGGTAGATTTGGAGGTATTAATTGGGACCATTTAGAACTGATCCCTGACATAAATTTAGCTTGGGATTTTTCAGGAGGAGTTAATAAGAGTCTGTAACCAACATAAGCAAGAAAAAACTAAAAAGATGGAAGGCTAATTCTGCTCATGGTTTTTGTCCTCATTGCAGAGACTGAAAAGGGACAAAATTAAGGCTTGTAGTACTGCCCAATGATTAGCTATTACTCAGGATTGGCAAAATATAGGGGCCTAAGAAATAAATAGGTAGCAGGGGTAAGGCAGCAAAACAAAATTATTTTAGGACAAAACAACACAGACCAAGGAAATCCATCCAAATGTTGGTCCTTAATTAAGGATCTAAATGGTACAGTTAAGTACAAATAAACAATTCAATTGGCTTCAGAGGAAACATTTGCAACAGACCTTAAGAGCAACTTTCCAGATGGTCCAAATGTTTCAGCTTGTGGTCAGTATATGCAGTACTAGATCTGAAAGAGTGTGTGCATTTGTTATTTTTGGCCAAGGTTTACTCTGCCTTCCACAATTTGGATTTGTTTGGAGCCCTGCAGCACTTGCCTTTGCTGTTCAGCTGCTGGGTTGCTGGCTCCTGATGACATCACTATAAGGCAGAGGAGTGACTCACACTGTGCAGTACCATGCAGTTGCATCAGTGTTGCAAGGAAAAACTACTAGTCCTCACTGTACATACTGTGTTACCCCTTCCCCAAGCAATGCATTATGCTAAAATCTAAATGTCTTGTTAGTATGTTTCTTTTTTGTTCAATTGACTCTGGCCTGTATCGATGACAGCAGTACAACCTGGGTCCAAAGCAACACCAGGCTTACTATAGAAGCTCTGGTACACCCTGCAGTTTTTAGCATCTCAGAATGCAAAAACTAACTGCAGCGGACAGTAATGAAACACAGTTCCAGAACTGATGTCACCTGCTGGATTAAGAAGGAATTACACTGTGCCGCTAACTATACTACACCACAGAATTTAAATATGTGCCCATCCAGGGGTGTAACGAGTGGTATAGTGCTGCACCGGTCAGTACACCGCAATACCGAGCAACTTATCTATAACAACCACTGTAGGTCCTGGTTCTACTCGGCTGTACCTTTGGTCCTCTTCAGTCCTCTGTCGACAGGTGAACCCTCCCTACAAACTTTAACTAGAAAATAACACACTCTTTGCAGGTGTATGGACAATTAACCGGAAAATAAATGGACTTTCTCTCACTTCTCCTTTAGTTGGACTTTCAAGGTCCAACAGCTCTATAAATCAATTAATCTGACTAACTTTTCTTGTCTAAATACGTTTTTCTACATTGCCAGTGATAGCCTCTATCCGACTATCCTGGCACTTTAACTTCCTCTTTTTCTTCAAGTAGGAGTTGCCTGTGGCAGAGCCCTCGCACAGCACTCCTGTCAGCTTCGTAAGGAGGAGAGAAAAAAAACCTGAGCTACTTCTCCTCAAATCTTTAGCCCACCCTACTCATCACCTGATTGAAGCTTTCAGCTGCCAAGGTCTCTGGCAGCCAATCAGGAGAGAGCATGAGCTCCCCTAGAGGTGGGAGCGTCTCGAGCTGGCTTCTCTTGACTGCTGTCTTGCCCGCTTTGAAGCCCCTTATTTACCCCATTCCTGAAGCAACTCTGCCAAACTATGGTATGGATAGCTAGGGCTGGCAATACCCCAGCTACCCCACCTCACACTTTTTCAAATTAATAATTCGATTGGTAGTCGGGAGCTGCCTAAGCTAGTCCCCTTTCAACTTTTATATAACATGTAGAGCAGCTTCACTTTTGGTGGCTCTTGCCACCGGCACTGTCCAGGACCCCCCAACTCTCACATACGACGGGCGGCTTCACATAACAGCAACTTTCTTGCTGCTTTGCATCCGGCTGACTTTTTAAACAAAAAGAGCCTGTAGGGCATAGATAATTAAAATTCTGCCACTGGAGCACCCGTCGGGAAGGTGGGAGGAGGTACTTCATTTACTGGCTCCTCCACCTCCCGCTGGCTCCATTCTGCCCCTCTGTCTCCCACCCATGCGGAGTAGGCCGCAGCCTAAGCTCCGCGTGGGCTGGTAGTTTTGAGCACCGCAGGCAGAGTGCTCTTAGCACGGTCACATTATAGGCAGGCTACAACTACAGCCCAGTGCATCCTCCTGCTGCCCGCCGCAAACACTGCCCACAGCAGTCACCAGGGCTCAGGGAGCCCCCATTTGACCCCAGGAAAGGATTGATTTTACTAATTAAATGCTGGCCTCCTGCACCTGATGCTAGCTCCTAGACCACCAGAGCTAACTTTTACACTGTGGTTTTCCCCTCCCCAAGGTATTTCCAAGCCCCAAGACCACAAATGCCTACTTTATTTATTGAAAAGGGCTACCAGTCCCTCGCTAGGCATCACTAGCCACCTGGGCTACTAAGCAAAATACTGGCCACTATTATGGGCAAAGGGTCTTTCACTGAACCCCCCCTTCCCCAAACCACTCTCCTTTTACTCTGCTTCTGCTCTTTATAATGTTTTTTACCCCAACTAACCTAACTTCTTTTTATTTCTACAGGTCTGACAGGATGAGGGCTCTGCCTTATCAGATAAGTATAACTGCTTGTCTATCCTGTCCCTTCCACCTTATTGGACCCCCTTAAGAGCTGTGGATCCTTTGTGACTCCTTTCCTATCTTTTATTTTACAGGTACACTGGCATCACCCCTTCAGACTCCTACCCTGACACCCTGAGGCATCCCTCTATTTTACATATTATTTTAGTGGGTTGACTGTAATGGGTGGCTGTGCCTGTTAAGATTTATATTATCTTGTGGAAATTCTGATGTTAATCAACACAGTTTCTCAAAGGACGTTCTTGCATCACCAATCTGCTTTGCTTTTACGAACAGGTTAGTTAAAGCCTTATAACAAAACACCATGTGATGTAGTTTTTAGACTTCTAAAAGCTTTCGATTCTGTTCCTCATTGGGCCCTACTTAAAAATTAGACACTTTAGGAATCCATCCAGGTTACTTCAAATGGATTCACAACTGATTAATAAGTAGTACTCACGAGTTATCATCGATAGCCACACATCAGATTGGAAACCTGTGCTGGTGGTGTTCCTCAAGGGTCAGTTCTGGCCCCTTTAATTTTTCACATTTTTACTGCTGACCTACCATCAAATATCAGCAATTGGATTATCAAGTACGCCAATGACTGTAAAATTGGTGGAACTTGCTTAAATCCTGAGGTTACCCTTAAACTCCAACAAGGTCTAGATAAATTAACAACTTGGTACAAAAAAATGGGGCCTACTCTTTAACAACAATAAATGCAGCATTATACATCTCGGCACTCGAAATCCTGAATACAACTATATGCTAAATGGACTACAATTAAAAAATCTGAATCCAAGAAGGACTTAGGGATCATTATACAGTATATAACAACTTCTCCTTTGATAATCAAATTACTGAGATCATAAATAAAGCCAATAAGGTCTGGTGGTCCATCAGAAGAAATATTATATCAAAGGATAGAATAGTAATCCTTCCCTTATACAGGTCATAGATCTGTCCCCTTCTCAACTATGGGGTCCATATAAAAAAAAAGATATCAAGCAAATAGAAAAAATTCAAAGGAAAGTTACAACATTTGCATGGGAAGCTAGTGATTTAAATGATGAACAAAGCGTAATAAATTTGGATTATATGTAGTTGGAAACAAGAAAATGGAGGAGATCTTCTGTTAGCTAAGAATATTATAAATGATGATTATCTTATGAGTGAAACTGGTCTAGATTTCAAACAAATAAATATTAAAACACCAGGACACTCATTATAGTTAAAACAAGACTGCTGTTATTCAAAAAAATTACCATTTTAATTCTCTCAAAGAATAGTAAAACCCTGGAATCCCCCCCCCAATATGTGATTGTTAGTGACTCAAAGGATATTTTTAAAAATAGATTAGATAAGTTTATGCTTTCTTTTTTTTTTTTTTTTTATTTTTTTTATTTTCTTTTCATCTTTATCCCTCCTTACTGCCTCCGGTGCCCCCTCCTTCCGTCCGCTCATGTCCCCCCGGTACCTACCTTCAGGGATCTGCCCCTAGAGTGCCCAACCTCCTCTCCTCTGCACATCGGGGTCTGTCCCTATCGGTGGTCCAGGCGGACTTGCGCGAGACTTCATCTAGGGCTGCCGGAGGAGCTCGATTTTCTCCCTGGCGTCCCGCTCCCCAGGGCGCCTTGCGCTAGGGGCGTCGTCCCAGTGGTAGCGTGCTTCACGCCGAACCCTCATCTTGCCGAGACATCCCCCTCCCGACTCCAGAGCAAGCGGGCCGCCTCACCCTTCCCTCTGCGGTGCTTCCACCGGCTATGGAAAAATTAATGAAGCGCGATCGCTCTTTAGTAACCACCTGGTGAGAGAGAGCATCCGTTGGGACGCTCAATCCTCCTCCCGGCGACCCCGACAGCCGAGTCGCGCTCTCGGACTGCGGTGCCTCATGCGTGGTACGAGGTGTGAAGTGCCTAGCGCCTCAACCCTCAGCGCCACCGGGCCGCTAAGTTTATGCTTTCTGATACCCTTTGTGTTGTTATGGGTGACAGATAAAAGCTTTATATGGGCTTTGCCCTCTGCTTCTTCTCAGTCTCTTAGTGAATCTTGAGTGAAAGTGACAGCAAGTACTCCAGAATCTGATTCACTGGACAAGTGAAGGGATCCAGCTGACGTGAAGCAGCTCACAGCACAAAGTGTTTTTACTTCATAGAATAGGTGGCAATAGTGGAAGGCTTCCAAGTGGCCACTGGGACATCAACCACCTTGGGAGACACCCCAGGCGGCCATGGCTGTGTCCTTGGGGAGCCAGGCAACAAGATGCAGGCATTTGAGGTCTAGATGGACCAGAGTACCCGGCTCTGGGAGAGCAAGGCGGTGCACAGAGGAAGAGGAACTGGAGGATCCACTGTTAGCTGTTGCAGCAAAGGGAACCAGATCTGAGAGGCCAGAAGGGGGCTATGAGGATCATCATGGCCCCTTCCATCTAGAGCTTGATAAGAACCCTCTGAAGCAGGGGAAGGGAGGACATGATACAGAAACCTCCTTTGCAAGAGGAACAACACATCTCACCAGAAAACTCCAGACCCTGGATTGAGCAAGCAAAAAGTGGCAGTATTGCATTCGGTGGGGATGCAAGGTCCAGCTCTGGACAACCCCACCTGTTGAAGAGGTCTTCTACTACTGAGGTCAGCAGCTCCCACTTGTGTGTCTTTAACTGTGACCGACTTAGGGTATCTGCCAGGATGTTTTGGACACCTGGAACATGGATCGTCATCAGTTCTAGACTGTGATCCAGAGCCCAATACCAAACTCTCATGGCTTCCCAGCAGAGGGGGTACGAGTGAGTGCACTAGCAGCAGACCTGGGGATAGCTGAGTCTGGAAGACCTGCAGGACAAAGGGAGTGGCTTGCATCTCCAGGACATTGATGTGGAGAGAGGATTCTAGATGGGAGCAGGTCCCTTGTGTTTGGTGGGGCTCTAGATGGGTCACCCCATCCCAGCCCCAAAGCATCAGTTGTGAGGATTTGCTGAGGGGAAGGAATGAGGAAGGGAACTCCTTTTAAAAGATTGCTAGGTCCCATCCACCAAAATAGAACTCTCTTCACTGGACAGGAGATCAGGACTGGCTGTTCAGGTCATCAGTATGTCGGTCCCACTGGACCCTCAGTGTCCACTGAGGAATCTTCTTGTGCAGTCTGGCTAGGGACACTGTGACTATGGCCACAGCCATCAGATCCAAAAGCCAGAGGAAGGTTCTTGTGGGATATAGCAGCTGTTGTACAGCAGACAGGCTTGAGCAATAAGGCAATCTGCCCGGTCTTGGGGCAGTAAGACCATGCCTTGAGAGGTATCCAGGACTGCCCCTATGTACTGTAGGCACTGACAGGGGGTCAGAACTGACTTGGGCAGGTTGACCGTGATGCCAGGATCCTGCAACATGTGGGTGGTATGGTCCAGAGTCTGTATTAGGTGCTCCCTGGACTGGGCTTTGAGAAGCCAGTTTTCCAGGTAGAGAAGCACATGCAGTCTCTCCTGCATGTGGGCAGCTGCCACCACTGCCAGACATTTGGTAAACAGCCAAGGGGCCAAAAACAAGCCAGTGTGCCCCCTGGAAATAGAACCTTAGGTACTGTCTGTAGGAAGCATGTATCTGGATGTGCAGGTAGGCATCCTTCATATCAAGGGAGCAAATCCAATTTCTCTGGTGCAGAAGGGGCAGCAGACCCTGGAGTGTCACCATCTGGAATTTTTGTACTGGATGAACAGATTTAACACCCAGAGGTTCAGAATGGACCTGAGATCTCCTGTTCATTTTGGCACCAGGAAGAAGTGAGAACAGAACCATCTGCCCTGTTGAGTTTCTGAGATGGGTTCTATGACCCTTTTTTGCAACAAGGAGTGCAATTCCCCCCAGGGCATTGGAATATGGTTTGGAGGGCAAGGTGAGAGAACTGGAGATTTCTCTGGAGGTCACTCTAGAAGTTCCAGAGTGTGGCCACTTTCCATGGTCTTCAGTACCCAGGCATCTCTGGTGATTTCCTTCCACTTGTCCAAGTGTAGGGAAAAGTGACCCCCTACCACCACCTCCTGCATGGGGGGGTCAGGCAAGGAGTCAGGCTGAACCGGCTGGAGTGGCTGGTGTACCCCTCCTCCTCTGGGAGCTTGTCCTGTGGTGGGAAGGGGACAGGCTGAAGTGCTTGGGTCTATGGATAGACTGACAAAAAGGCACTCACTGACCACTTTTCAGTTGGCTAGTGTGGTACATGGAGTGGACTGACTGTAGGGTGGGGCCAGAATCTTGCAGTTGAGACAGTATGTCCTGCACATCTGAGCAAAATAGCTTGAAACCCCTAAAGGGGGCATTCAGGATGGACAATTGGATGTCCTGAGCAAAGCTGGATACCCCCAACCAAGAGTGCCTCTGAAGACAAATGCCTGCTGCAGCAGCCCTAGCCAAAGCATCTACAACATTGTAGGCAGCCCTAAGGAGGTAAGTGCCAGCGTCGGACCCAGCTTTAAGAGACTGCAGTAGCTGTTGTTTGAGGGGATTCTCTGGGAGGGCCAGGGCAGACTCAAGGGCTTGGTCCCAGAGTTGGTTTTGGTACTGGACCATATGGACAATGTAATTTAACACCATAATGGTCAGTGTGGTAGATGCAAAGGTTCTCTTGCTAATGTGATCCAGCCTCCATGACTCCTTATCCGGAGGCAAGAAACTATGCTGTTTGGGCCTCTTGGTACGGTCGTGGGCAGCACTGATGTCAACCAAATCTGCTTGAGCCTGATCGGTTAAAAAAGGCCTTCCTGCTAGAGCCTGGTATAGTTTGCCCACCTTTCTTGGCACGGTGGGTATTAAATTGGGTCAATGCCAGGCAGCTATGGTGGCATCTTCAAAAAGCTCAATTAAAGGTGGGATGAACAGAGATGGGGCATCTGGAAGCCTTAAATAAGTGGCCAGTCGATGTCGAGCGGGATCTTGTTCCACGGTGTCGAAGCCCATTGCTGACTGTAACTGTCCTATGACCAAGACAAAGGAGGGATCATCCAGAGGAGACTGTGGGGTATAGATTAGGGTCTCCTCACAATTGGACAATACCATAGTGGAGTTGCAAGGAGTAGCTTCTCTGTCATCACCCTCATCTGGAGGGATGCAGTCCAGATGGCACCCACCTTCTTCCCCTGAGTTCTGAGGGGAAGCAAGGGCACAGGGTTCTGGGGCGTGGGCCACGGCCCTGCTGGAGAAGTAGGGGGATGTTGTGGGGATGGGTGCTGGGGAGGAACAAGCTTAGCCTGCATGACATCCCATAAGGCTGAAAGCAAAGAGTGGAAGTCCACCGCTATCTGCATCGGACCCATTGGCGTCAGCTGGAGAAACACCAGGGTCAGCGCCGCAGTCAGCACCGGGAAGGGTGGCCGCATAGACTGGAGCCTGCAGGGGGCTCCTCGGCATGGGTCGGCATCGGGGATGATTGACAGTGACCAGGGCTCAAGCTGGGGTGACTCTGGAGAGGACAGAGGCTTCTGGCCTGAGACAACAACTGAAAAAATGGCTGTGGTTGGCAGCGGGGGTATTGGCTGTGACCCTGCAATTGCCAACACTGAGCCCGATGATGAGCTAGCAGAGCCACCTGAAGGAGTGCCAGCAGAAAATAAGGGTCTGAACAGCAGTGGCTGTGAAGTCGGTGGGGTGCCAGAGCCCCTGGAACCGATCCCCACCACCTAAACATTAGTGGGGGGAGCTGCCATCTGTAGTCCTGCAGGAGAAGGGAGTGTGAGGCAGAGGGCCACCCGATGATGAGGACATTCCCCCTACAGTCAGCACACGAAGCGGCGATCAGGATCGAGATGAGGAGGACCGGGCTCTGTCTTTGATACAGTCCTTATCCTGAGGTTTGTGCTTCCCCATAGATTTGTGCTGGGTCTTGGAAGGCTGCAAGCCCACAGGTGTCGAGGTGGAAGCAGAGGAACTTTGAGTCTGAAGCTCCTTCTCCAGCTGTGTGACCTTCTGCTTCAGCAGAAAAGTTTCAAGGGTCTGCTGTCAGTGCTTCTTGGTGGCCTGGTTGAAGCCGCAGCAGATCACAGAAGCCTGAGTGTGGTGTTTTGGGCCTAGGCAGAAGACGCAGGCCTCGTGGTCATCCTTCTCAGGGACCTTCTGCCCACAAGCACACTTTTTGAAGAGGTTTCTGGAGACGGTTTTTGGCATAACTAAAGCGGGAAAATCAATTTATTGCTAAAGTGATACACACTAGGGAGAGAAAAACAAACAAGCATTTGTCAATGCCAAATGTTCACTTGCATGAATGTGAGAGTGCCAGACCGTGAGTCTAAGACAGCCCTGAAGACCTATTTGTTCTGCCAGGCCTTGGCGATTCCATATCATTTCCTGCCCTCATCTGTTTTATAGTTCAGTTTAGAATTGGTTAGTTATTGTTTTATCTGTTTTAACTGTTTTAAAGCTTTGTACAGCACTTTGGTTTTAGATAGTGCGCTTATAAATAAAGTTTATTATTATTACTTTCATCTTTATAGCATTTGTAATAGTATTTGTTTACTAAAACTATCAATCCCTCTTTAGCAGCCTTTCTGTGCAAACATCCCACAGAGCTCCTCCAGCCACCTGCTTTCTGAAACACTGCATACTTAGCAGTTGGGCGCTCCGTGAGACTGACTGCTCATATTTCATTTTGTTTGAGCTCCACAGAAAAGGGCAGTATCAAAATCATTAAAGAAAATAATTTCTGTAGCGTTTCCCTACCAGCAGGTTGCAAGAATCAATCAGGAGCTGCTGTATGCCTTCGGGTGTAATCAAAGAGAGAAAATGCTGCTAAAATTAACAAAAGAAAAGCAGTCTCTCTTCAAACCAAAATAGTCATAAAACATAAATAAATACAAAAAGACACTCTGAAGATATCTGGGAGTAGCGAGGAGACAGCCGCTGAAATTAACAAGAAAAGAGTGCGGTCTCTCCTCTCTCTCTCTCTCTCACTCCCAATACCTGTGGGACAGTTCAGAGGCTGCAGAAACCTTGAAAATACAAGTGCATTCTTTCTTAAATAAATTATGTTGATGGCACTGTCTCGCTCTGCTTTACTGGCCACAACAGAAACTGTGCTAGTGTTTCTTGCCGCTGTCAAGAAATGCTGGCCACAAAAGAAACTGCACAGTGTCTCGGACCAGTGATTCTACAGGCAATGTGCTCTTCTGTCTCTCTCTCAGGACAGCCGGACATCGTGGGGATCAGGGGACGGCTACCACACGACAATTAAGGTAGCGTGGAAAGTGGGCATGGGGGGGCCTCGGACGCAGAGTGGACACTGGGAGAGGAGGCTCTCAACATGGGCTGGCAACTGTAACATCTGTAACATGAACCTTACACAGTAGTTTTGCCAAGCCAAGAAATTATGCAGTGTCACGATAGCAAGCAGGGTTACACAGCACTGTGTGCGCCCTCTCTCGCTCTCATTCTTGCTGTTTCTCTCTCGGCAGCGGGTGTCTGCTACCGCTCTCTCACTCTTTATTAGCACTGCTTGTGGCTGCACTGCATGTGGCTGTGGGCACTGTTGGGGGGGGGCAAAAGCACAGTGAACAACCGGGGTTACAGTGGAATGGGGCTACTGACAGACAGAGAGAGCAGAACAGCAGGACACTTATTGAAATGCAGTACCATCTGCTGTGGGGAACAGTGTCTGCACAACTCTCTGAGGTCCAAGGGGTGGGTGGGTGGGTACTCCACTACAGTTGTGGGGTCACAAGCAACTGAGACACTAAAGAGATAGACTGAACGTGGACTGTCACTCTATTGGGAGATTACCACAGTGAAGACAGTTGCTACAAATTAATTGCTGTGGGGAAAAGTGACTCACACGAGTCTCCACTTTACACAAATGAAAGCAATGAAGCACTCTCTCATTAGGGTGGTTCATTTCTTTCAACTACACAAAGTGCCATGTCAGCAAGTAGAACTAGTGTCATGACCACAGTGCCTGGTCATTGGTCTGCACTGCCAAGCCCACTGCAGTTTCAACTGTAATTGGCTCAGCAGAGACACACCTCAAAAATGCCGTTCGTAGCAAAATGTTCCTAGCGCAAGCGCAAGCAAATGTAAAAAGGGAAGGTTCAGTGAAGACATTTGTTCAAAATGGCAGTTGACTGAAGTTGGGGATCTCTGTGAAGTCACATGCAATGGTCAACACCGAAAAGAACTGAGGAGGTAATTGGGGCTGCCCACTCTATAGGATTGGTCTACATTGGCATATGATGTCAGAGTGGGCAGCCCCCTAATAGACTGCTAGCTAAAAAAGTTTCCTTGTGGTCTTAGTGCCTGGCAGCTATAGTTTCATAGGTGTGGCCTGCTGCAAGAGATACCCCTGAAGTCAGATCAGGAGTTACAGCTATGCCAGTGTAGCCCAGGGAAGTATCCCACAGGACCAGCGTTTCACACCTACTACACAGGTGCTTTGTCAAGGTCAAAGGAGGGAGAGGGGGATATGATAGAGACATTTACATACCTCACAGGGGTAAAAAGGTACAGGAGGGAAGCATTTATTAGAAGAAAAGGTGCTCAAGAACAAGGGGACATGGTATGTAGCTGGAGGTGGGTAGATTCGGGAGAGATGTGAGGAACTACTTCTTCACAGAAAGAGTGGTGGATTCCTGGAACAGCCTACCAGTGGAGGTGGTGGGGATGGAAACAGTGATGGGGTTCAAGAATACATGGAATAAACACAAGGGAATCATAGCGGAAAGGAAGGGGGGGAGGGAGAAAGAGTGGTAGATCAAGGACAGTCTGCGGTAATAGTGTAGTTAGGGAGAAATGGGCAGATTCAATGGACCAAGTGGTCCTTATTTGCTGTCAATGTTTCTGTGTTTCTCATACTTTGTAACATATTATAGCAATGGGCTACAAAATGCTGCAATGTGATTGGCTAGTACAGGCTTACAAAGGTTGCATTAATCTTTAATTAATAGCCATGTACAGCCTGTTCACATTGCAGCATGATCTCCGTATGAAGTCCATCATGGAATGCTAGAATGAACAGCTTTGAATGTTCAGTAGCGTTCCATGACACTAGTTTGAATCTGGCATTGCTGTGACAGTCACGTTTGTGAAATGTCTCAAGTAAAGGCTATTAGCGGTATTGGCTAAATTGTCAAAAAAATTAAAAAACAAGTTTGTCTACAGCCCAGTACTCCTAGCTGCTTTCCTTATGTAGCCCCCCCTTCCCTAAACTGTCTAGGCGCATGAAAGAATTTGAGGATTTTATTTATTTATTGAAGTTGGTGCCCGGGTAGGCCCACTGGGCCCCGGAGGTCCCTTTTTGAGGGGCGACCCGGGAGTTACAAGGATAATAGGATATACATCAGTATCACAAGGAGTAGGTCATAACATGTGCAGGACATCTCGTAGCAATAACATTTTACATAAACAGGTTACAGTGATTGGCAAACAGACATAGATAGGGAAAGCCAGAGCATCACACCAGGTTGCGGTTACCCTCAACGAGCATGTGCTTAGTGGGGAGCCCAGTTAGGAAAGGTATGGGCTTCCAGCTTTGCGGGAGGGATGAGGGGAGGTGTCAGTTCACATAGCATTGACATTGGCTCGTAGCGAGCATGTATGCCTTGAGTCTTGTTTGGAAGATCGTGATTGATGGAGCTTCCCACACCTCCGCAGGAAGTTTGTTCCACAGGGAAGGGGCAGTGTAGGAAAAGGACTTGCCCCCTGCCTTGGTCTTTATCCTGGGAACTTCAAGAAGAGTTTGGCCTGAGGTCCGAAGGTTGCGAGGGTTTCGCTTAGCAGTTATGAGCCCTGAGAGGCTAGGGGGAGGGTCTGGGCTAATTAGCTTATGAGCCAGGCAGAGCAGTGGGTACCAGAGGCGAGCTTCGAATGAAGTCCAACTGATTAGTGCTATGGAGTCACAGTGGTGACTCCTAGAGGGAAACCATGTGGCGAAGCAGACCACCTTATTGTACAAGACCTGTAATTTATTGAACTCAAGCTTAGCCATTCCCTGAACTATCAGGGTGGCAAGGTGAGTGTTGGCAGGAGGACACTAGAGGCAATGGCAGTTCTCGCTTGTGGGATCAGATGATCCTTGAGACGATAAAGGGTACCAAGTTTCCCATGAATGACTTTGGTAACTTGGTCAACATGTTGTTTTAGAGTGAATCCTTGGTCCAGAGTGAGGCCTAGGTATTTTATGGAGGCCACCACTTCTAAGCTGTTCCCCGACCTGGAAGTAAGTTGCAGGTGTTGTGTTCTGTCTTGGCCAAGGGATCTAGGTCCGAACAACATGGCCTTGTTTTGGCGGTCTTAAGAACCATTTTGTTCTCAATTAACCAGTCCTCCATTGTGAGCAGGTCCTCTTGGAGGGATGGGCCGAGGTCCCCCAGGTTATCAGAGGATCTGTAGATGACGGCGTCATCAGCGTACTGAATAACAGCACTGCTCCCGCAGTGGCCGTGCAAATCATTTATAGACAGGGAGAAGAGGAGGGGACCAAGGACGGACCCTTGTGGTACCCCCTCCTCTAGGGGCAGTGGATCAGAGATCGTATCCTTCCACTTGACTCTCTGAGAATGACCAATCAGATAGTTTTCAGACCACTTGAGAGCAAGGGGGTCCAGGACTATGATACACAGCTTGTGAAGTAGAAGTCTGTGGTGGACACCAAGTCAAAAGCCTTGGAGAGGTCGATGAGAAACCGCACCTGTGTTGAACCCTACGTCAAATTCCCTGAGCACATCCACAGAGAACTTTGTAAGAGCAGTGTCTGTCCCATGTTTGGCTCTGAAGCCATGCTAGGATGGGGAAAGGAGCCGGTGAGCCTCTATGTAGTCTCAGAGTTGTCCATACACCAATTTTTCCTCGATTTTTGCCAGTATACAGAGCAAGGAATAGGAACCACGTGAGCCTGTTTCCTCTGTTCTGGGACAGTACCTTCTGGAAGGGACCGGTTTATGAGTCAGGTGAGGGGCCTAGCGAGGGCTGAGGCACCATCCTTGAGCAGTCTGACTTGGATACCGTCAGGCCCCCCTGATCCTCTGGTTTTCAGGGACTTTAGGAGGGTGAGGACTTCTTTTACCTTTACCAACCTCAGTTGGAAGGTTGGACGGTCTAGGTTAGGGGGTTCCAGTGTGTTGGGACCCTTGTTAGGCGCAGGGAGCCCAGACTTGTAAGAATCTAGGTTTGTGAAGTGACGATTGAGGGCCGTGGCAATAAGGGTCCCATCATTCAGTATCTGCCCATTGGCCTCAATGAGGCCTGGGGCAGCCTTACTTTTTCCCTTTATCAGCTCATTGATGTGAGACCAGAATAACCTCGGGTTGCCTAGGTTAGTTTTCTGGAGGTGATTAATGAATGCCCTTTTTGCAAGCTTGACAGCACGCTTACTTTGGTTTCTAAGAGCTTTGTACATCTTTAGGTCAGCTGGGAGTGAGGAGCACTTGAACTTTTTCCAGACTTTGTCACGGCGGATCAACAGGGCCTTTAGTGGTGGAATGATCCACTTGTTACATCTGCCTTTAACTCGAAGGGTCTTCATTGGAGCAAAAAGGTCAGCGGCCCTCATGAGAGATTTCTGGAAGAAGGCGACAGCGCCGTCCAAGGTGGGGAGGCATCTTAGAGGACTCCTGTCAGTGTTACTGAGAAGTTATTGTATTGCTCGGATGAGAATTTAGAGTAGTTATGCGTTGTGAGGATTCTGGGTTGAATCCTAACTGCCCTGTTCTTCCAGACACAGAAGATTGGTGAGTGGTCACTCAGGGCATTGGCCATAGTGCCAGCTGACTGAATATTATTGGGGTTTGACACCAGAGCCCAGTCGAGTGGTGTGCTTTCCCATTTGTGATTCAATCTGGTGGGTACAGTGATAACCTGAGTAAGATTCACTTCTTGTATCAGGCCGTCGACAGTCGTCTTTGATTCCTGGGCCCAGTTAGGTTAAAGTCTCCCAGTAAGAGGAGTTCAGATGAAACATCGTTGGTTAGGGCTTTAGTGAGTATCTCCAGGGACTGGAGCGCATTCTTAGGGGACTATATACGCACCCGATGGTAAGGTGCTTAGCACAGAAGGGTGATGCATATAAAGATCGATTCATTCTCAGAGCATGTGCTGTACTTCATGCTGATCTGAGAGGAATCTAGGTGTCCTTCATAGATGAGCACCCGCCCCTCTTGAGTTATCCTGTCATTTCTGTAGTGGTCATACCCTATGGTAGCTACCTCGTGTCCAAGAACATGGGGTTTCAGCCAGGTCTCCGAGACAGCGAGGGCATCAGGTTTATAGAGGGCAAGCCATGCTTGTACTTCATGGATCCTCGGTCTAAGGCTGCAGATATTCATATTGAGTGATCCGCAGCCCCTTTGAGGACAGCCAGGCCTGGTCCTGGGGGGAGGATATGGAGAGATTTGTAATTACAGGGCCCGGGTTCGGTTGGATATTGCCTGCTAGGAGCAATAATGCAGATAACAGGAGATGTATTGTTAGACTGAGAGAGGGAAGCATCACTTTTCTGGAGAAGTGTCCTGCAGAAGATCCCTTTTCCTGTGAATTCGTAGGCGATTTGGAGGGAGTTTGTGCTAGAGGGGGTGGGAGAGTAGTAGAGGCTGGTGGCATGGGTAGCAGGTCCCCGTGGGCCAAAGGTGGGTGGGTCTTGTAGGCTAGCGAGCCAATCCACCCAAACTATGGCAAGAATGTAAGTGGTAGCAAGGAGTAAACCTCTGTTAGGTTTACATGGGCACAACTTGCCTGGCCTAGTGGGCAGCTGGCTGGGCAAGCTTACAACAGGGTACGGATGTTGTGGCATCATGGTTTTAACTGGTGCCTGGATTACTTGGCCAGGCAATCTTTTTTACCGTTTCCGCGGTGAGTCAGGCCCCTGGAAAATTAATCGCCGAAGGGAGGGCAATCAGCGAGGTTCTAAGTCAAGATAGCTTTTGTGTCAGTGGAGCTCGTAGATAATCCACACTTAACTACCTGACATCAACTACTAGCAATTGAGCGCCTCCACTAGCCCTGTAGTATCTTAATGTCACAGTACTCTAGGTTAGATCACGTATCAACAGACTATGCTTTTAAATCACATTTGTCAGACTAGCATCTATGTGGGACAGCATAATTGTGAAAATCAAAATCAGTTACTGTCTGGTGGAATACAATTTAACTCAGGTTCAGTGTAATAGAGAAGAAATAGTCTAAGGTGCTAGTAAACAGATTCATTCACTTATGATTCAGGTATCCCATCTCGTGAGGAGGTATATTATGAGTCAATATGTTTGTACTTGATTAGGCAGTTGGTCTGCTGCAGCTAGCCTAATTTGTTGTCCAAGACCCCGCTATTGGCCACCTGGAGGTTGTAGGCGGCCAATGGTGCATTTAACGAGGAGAAGGAATGGGGTGGGCGGGGACAAATGAACACAGGAGCAGCAGTTCTAAATTTAGGCACAGGAGCAGCAGTTCTATCGTCAGGGAGGTTCGCCTGCATGGAGCAGCCAGGGGCGCCCAACCCCGAGGTACAGATCACGATTAGGTTACGACTGGGGACCCAGTTCAGGAGGTTACCTCGCACCCCCTGACGATCTGGTTGTGGAGTCTCAGGAATCAAGCCGCTGATCTGGGTGTTGCAGCCTTATGTGCGAGGCTGCCCAGCATCATGGCTTCTTGCTAACCAATAGGTGTTTGTGCCTTTTTCTAAAATGGATTTGGTGCCCAGCAGAACAAAAGTACCAGCAGGGAGATGCTAGTCCTACTAGAAGCAGTCTAGGTTCATGTCGCAGTTCCCCGGGCACTTTGAGCTCCAGCCCTAGTGCGGAACAGCACACCCAAGCCCCTCTTCGGATAGGCAAGAATAGGATATACCGGGGGGAAAGGGTCTACAGCATACGAAACATCTTTGAGCATTTGCACAGCAAAATAAAGTAGGAAGACTTAGCTTACCTTTTGATGGCTTTAGCTTTTTAGTGCACCTTTGATCTTTTTTTTTAATTAGCTGACCTGTCCCCAACTTTTGCCGCCGGATGCAAGACCTTTGTTTTTTTTGCAGTCTCTAGCTCCCCCTTAGCTCCCGAGCCCCTTGATCCCAGTGCGAACTGCTGGAACCACCTTTTGGAAATACAAACTTATGGCACAAATAAATATAAGGGGCTTTTTATTTTACTTATCCCTTTTTAACTTAACAAGAAAACAATTACTGCTTAGTTTTTTTTTTAACCAGCTCTTTATTGTCATTTGTGCCCTAAATGATTTCAGAGGACACAGGGGCACCATCTTACTCCAACAAAATAAAGCAGCTCCATGGGGCTATTAAACTTTTTACAAGCTCACCCAACTGGAAACTTTCGAGCAGACATAAGATGGCAACATGCAGTACATGCAAGGCTGTTATTCACATTTTTTTTCTTTTAAAGAGCCTGCACTCAAATGCTTTGGGGCTACCCCACCAGCTCTGAATCTCCTTCATTCTTGTGCCCTGCTGTCCTCGAGCTGCCCTGCCATGAGAGGAACCTGGGCCCCACCATCACCCAGGCTCTCTGGACAGCTCGAATGCTTGCTGGCCTCCCTGGCATCCTGTCCTCTCTGCGGTGCCCCAGACGACCATTTTGCATCCCTGCCAGACACATCCTGGGCTTGAAATAAGCTCCCATCCCAGAGCTGCTTCGCAAGGCCTGTCCAAAGACCTATGGCTCACACAACCCTTACAATGGCAGTGCCCCAGGATCTGCCCCTCTAATGAGCCCCTTAAATGGGTGAAGGACACACGGGTATGGAAGAGAGCCCTGCCACCAGCCCCTCCTCTGTGAGAACTCTGCCACGGTTTCCACAGCCCTGGCAGACCAAGCCACACTTTGCATGGGATCTTAGGGGTTTCAACCTGCCCTACCATCTACCTATTATTTAGGCCTCCCTATCCCAACAAGCGAGTACTGGCTAGCTGAACATCCTCTCTTAGAGCTCCTCCCTGCTACTTGATGCCACACTGCTGCCCAGAAGCCGTCCCCTGACTACTGACTAACAGGGGAATGGGGGCTCTAGCCGAGACCCAGCCCAGACTGTCAAGCTCCCTCCTTGCCTACTTTTTCCAGCCACCCCTCCTGCCTCAGGCCTACTGCCTGGACTGGAAAAGGCCCAGAACTTTCTGTTACAACCCTATTTGTACCCTATCTGCCTACTCTCTGCTGCCACCTTCAGGCGTCCAGCAGAGTTCAACTAGCACTACTAAAACCCTAAGCTCGGGGGAATAAAAAGGTGGAAAGGGTCCCTAATGAGACATAAGCCCTCAAAACAGAAGGAGCTTACACTTAAAAGAAAATGGAGCAATACCTGCAATTATTCAAAGCTAAATTATCTACGGCCAGGAACCCTGTGCTTCAGCTAAATAGCCTTCAAAGGGGTTCCTGGCCGTAGATATTCTGGCACTAATAAAATAAGCTAATTTAGCTTTGAATAATCACAGGTGTGCTCGTACTTTCTTTCTTTTTGCTGTACCTGAGGTTTGCAACCTCCGTAGGAGCACCCCCTCGCCGTAGTGTGCTGCCTCTTTTCTTCTAGTTGGAGCTTACACTTACTCTACCAGAAAAAGACAGAAGTTCGACCTGTCAGTTTTAGCGTTAACTGGCAACCTGGATCAGTTGTTCCTTTCACTGACAGGCAGGAACAGCAGTCTGGGTCCATCAGCTGTCTCTCTGGTTCTAAATGAAAAGGCAAGAAAAATACAGGCAGAAAACATTTTCTTAGCTCCCCTTCATGCTCAATTGAAAAAAAAATGCTCACATTATCCAGATTCCTTTTTTGTGTGTGTAATGCAAATCGTAACGTGTAATCCATAGTGAGTGAGCAGTTAGATGCTGCCATGACAACTGCTCAACACCAGGGTGACTACATACATGTGTGTCTCTCACGTGTGCTCTTTTCGTGAATGCAGCACTTCTGACAGTGATGGACACTGTTGTCATAGCAACACAGCTGACAGCGCATCACAACTAGTGTACAGAACCCAATCAAGAAAAACGAGTGGACAAGCACCAACTGGTAGTTTTATCAGTATGCCAGGAATTAAAGTGCTTTTTTTGTTGTTAAATTTTTAAAACAAGAAACCAGCAAGAGCGATCACTGAAACCAACAGAAGGAGCATAGACACAAGACAAAGAACATCAGAATGCTGAGAATGTGCAAGCTCCATTCCAGTGTCTTTCCCCCTCTTCAACAGGCAAGTAAAATCAGCAGAAGGATGAACATCAACAGTTAGGTATTAACAACAAAAAACAAAGAAGAAAGTGACCGCAAATGACTAGAATTGTGGTTCCCACTGCCATAAAAGCAATAAGGTAATCCCAGGGGTTACATTAATCGTATGTTAATCACCCTCTAGGGATAATGTGACACTCGGTTTTATCTTGTGCCTCATTACACCCCTGGGAGGTGATTAACATATGATTAATGTAAGCCCTGGTCATACCTTATTGCTTAAGTAACATACAGAAGTGTGGTGAGGAACTTATCTTGTCTTTCCCTCCTTCCTCACTGCAAAGAGGATAACAAATTTCAGTATGAAAACACATCCGAGCTTCATGAATGTAATGTTACCTTTACTCACGCTGTAACTCTCAATGCTATTTGCCCTCAGGAATTTATCCAGTCTTACTATATTTGGCTTCTTGTTCTGGGACCCACACTGGTGATGATGAACACATAAAGCAGAGCGAGTACTGTTGTACCAAGAGGGTGATTAACAGAGGTAACCCAAACCCAGAGTGCCTTACTGCTAATATTAAATAAAAGTATACACATATTTAAAAAAAAAGCTTTTGTTTGAAAAAACAAACCATGTAGTGCATTCTATAACATGGCATCCTGGGGGTCTAGTGATTAATGTAACCCTGAATCATGGTCAGCCAATCAGTCTTGGACTGACAACTGCTTTATGATAGGTGTTAATGTCTGCTGATTGTGTATAGTCAGTTGTATTCCTTGGACAGGCGGAGGTGCTATTGGTCTTTTAATCTGCTGGTAAACATGATCTTACTGATCCACTGTTAAGAGTTCACTCTGTTAGATATACTGGGTGGGATATTCAAGCGGGTTGCGCATGGCGCAACAGAGTTGCACCATGGAACCCACTGATCGCCCTGGTGCAATATTCAATGGGGAATATCCGCAGCACAAATCCCCATCGCGCCGGACGATCAGTAACATACTGGCACAGGTGGGGGGCGTGTCTACGCATATTCTGCACATCCTGATATTCAGCCCGGGATGTGCTGTGAATATGCAGGCGCAACCCCTACATGCGCCGCACACAGTTAAGCCAAAAAATCATGGAGCAACAGCTGGCCACCCACAGGTGAGCTGCCGTAATGCAGGGCGCAACACGGTAGCTGCCAGCTGTGGGTGGCCACCCGAGCTCTGGCGGCACCGTCCGGTGGCGTAGCGCCTCCCCATGCCCAATCGTGGGCTGTAAAAATGAAGAACCTCTCTGGTGGTCCAGTGGACCTCTCCCCTTGCCTGATCGTGGGCTGTAATAATATTTAACCTCCCTGGTGGTCCAGTGGACCTATCTCCATGCCCGATCGCGGGCTGTAATAATAACTAACCTCCCTGGAGATCCAATGGACCCATCCCCCTGCCCGATCGTGGGCTGTAATATTAAAAACACTCCTTGGTGGTCTAGCAGTACCGTACCCCCTCCCAACCCGCCCACTCATTCCTCCACCCCGCCTCCCCTCGGTCAGTGACGGCGGCAGCACCCACCATAAGCCGCCCAGCCTCCGCCAGCGTACAGTATGACTGTACGCCCATTGGTCCAGCGCACTGTATGCCATCAGTCGGCGGGCGGTTTGCGGGTGGTGGCTGCCACCCGCCGCTGACCGGGGGAACAGGTGGCGGAAAGAGGGTGGGTTGGGACGGGGGGACGGGTACCACTAGACCACCAGGGAGTGTTTTAATATTACAGCCTACGATCGGAGCAGGGAATGGGTCCACTGGACCACCAGGAGGTTAGTTATTAACATTAGTCAAAACAGCTGACAAGCTCCAGGGTTTCAGTGTCAGTTCTAAATTGGGGAAAATGAATTACGAACTGTCCTCATTTATAAACCACCCTCTTTTAAAAGGTGTGGCTGAAATTGAATGAAGAAATACAAGCTGCGGCTTTTAAGCAAAGATATACAGTATGTAATTTATCTTCAAGGGTGAGGAGGCATGACCAGGGGTGTAGCCAGCTTTTTTGATGGGTGGGGCAAAGACTGCTAAAAGTTTTGGTCATCCCAAGAAATACTAAACTAATAGGTTGGGGGTCTGCTATCAGGTTTCAGGTGCAGTCTGGTGCATTTTGAGGGTCATTTTGAAACTTTTTGGCTGCTTTTAAAGCTTGCTTTTGATTTGTTGCAAACAACAGATATCACTACCAAAATGACTATCTTTCATTTCATTTTAAAATTGACAATACTCAGACAATCTCTTGATTAAAATCAAGGAGCAAAAACTGCATACTTCTCCACCTAGAAAATTAAATTATACATGCCTAAATTCAGCCATAAAGCTACACATTCTTCAATCCCAGAATCAAACAACCGGTTACACCAGCAATCTCCACAGGATTGCAGCAGGTTGCTCACCTCACACTGGGCCTAGTCAAGAGCAAAACAGAGGACTCTATTTTTCCAGCTCACCAATCCCTAGACTTTATTTATTTAGCTTTTGTTTAGTGAGTAAGTGCACTAGGAAAGAGCATGGCTATTTTCAGGCACGACCTGGGACAGTACATAACAGGTGAGCAAGCAATATAACACTACACAGAATAACAGTACAACAAGTAAACACTGGTCAAGAATAACAAGCAATCAGGTCAGGTAGTGCCTAGGGTTACAGAGCTGTGGTGGTTACAAATACAAAGCATTTAAGACAATATCAGAAGTGCCTTTACTTACAGACTAGGGGTAGGTACAAATAAGAAGAGAGTACAGTTAACAGTACAGAAATATAGTAGGCAGGAATAGAAGCAGGACTGAGCAGTAGGAGTCAATGAGATTAGAAGCACAAGCATTTGTCAGTGGTTCGGAAGTGGTGGAAAAGATCTTTTTTGAAGATAGCATGGGAGTTGGAGACACGGAGGTGAGCAGGTGGGAATTCAGAGATTTGGGACATAGTGGGTGAATGTCTGACCACCCATCTTAGTGAAGCACTTGGGAATGGTCAACAGGGCCTGGGTAGAAGACTGCAGAGAGTAACGATGTTCTGCAGGAGACAATGAGGTGGTCAACGAGGTGGGTTGGGAGGATCTAATAATGTTGTCTATGAAACATCCAAGAATGTAAGCATGCCTGAAGGAAGGATAGCCAGTTTAAGGAGGAATAAAGTAGGCAGTGGTCGGTGAGCCGAGGAGGAAGAGGTGACCCTACATACTTTGCTGTGAGCAAAACCGCATTTGTGCAGGCAGCTGATGTTGGCCTGGAAAAAGATGGGAATGCATAATACAGTGTAGGAAGTAGAACTTCCCGGGCTATAGCAATGTGTGCAGCTGGGGCAAGGCATGGCAGATATGGCAGACAAGGCCAAGTCTGGAATTAATGGATCTACAAGTCGATGATGTGCTGGGAGAAGTCTAGGGTGGAGACCAGAGTGACCCCAAGGTATCTAAAGGAGAGGGTCGAAGACAAGGGACCCATCCAGGCATCGAATGGCAAGCTTGAAGGCTAAGGCATGTGTCCTATGAGGGGACCCAAAGAGCATGGACTGGGTCTTGGAATGTCAAGAACAAGATGGTTGAGGGGATCCAGGTCTGGATTGTGTGTAGGTCTGAGGTAAGCTTAGAGTTGATTTCATTCGGGGAGTTGGACCCAGTGTAAAGTACAAGGTTGTCAGCATACAGCAGGATCTTGCAATGTGATGGAGAGTTTGGGATATCGCTGATTTAGATAGAAAAAAGTAGCGGACCCCAGATGGAGCCTTGAGGAACGCCTAGTCTTATAAGAACATGAGAGGAGATGGTCTTGTTGAAGGATATGAACTGACAGCGGTCGCTAAGGTAGCCTAAGAATCAAGACATGGTAGAGCTTGAGACCCCTAGGGATGCCAGCTTATGTTGTAGGAGGGAGTAATTAACTAAATCGAAAGCTTTAGATAAATCAGTAAAGATGGTGCCTGTAAGTAGACATCTATCCATATTGGATTTGACGTCGCTAGTGAATAGAGTTAGGGCAGTAGAGGTACTATAAGTGGGCCTAAACCCATACTTGGCAGGGGATAAGAGATTAGAGTTCAGCAGGCAGTCAGAGACTTGGGAGCGTACTGGTTTTTCAAGGAGTTTACTAAGGGATGGCTGGATAGCAATGGGTTGGTAGTTTGCGACAGAGTTGGGACTACCTTTTTTAAACACCATGACAATCCTAGTGGTCTTCCAAATGGTAGGGACTGTGGAGGATTGAAGAGATAAGTTAAATAGGTGCATAACCAGGGTGGCAAGGTGGGGGCAGCCAGTTTATATATTTTAGGTTCTATTCCATCAGGGCCGGCACTACTGTGGGGAGAGATAGTATAGAGGGGATGGAGAACATCAGGTCACGTAACTGGGCAAAGGTGCAAAAGTGGAGCATCTGAGGGAGGGGTACGGGGGAGGAGTAGTGAGGAGTTAGATTCATAGGAAAATAGATCCAAAAATAGGAAGTTGAAGGCATTGGCAATTGTAGAGGGGTTGTTACAGCTCACATTGTTAATCAGCAGCTCTCGTGTGTGTGTGTGGGGGGGTCATCTGACCAGAACTTCTTGGGGTCATGGACTGTAGTTACAAAAAGATCTCTGTAGTACTTGACTTTTTTCAGAATGGATTTTACATTTGCAGGTGTTGCGCAGGTGGCGACAGGTGGCCCAGTACTCAGGTAGGGATGAGGACTTGTACTTGACCCAGGTTTTATCCCGGGTTTTAAGTGTAGAGAGAAGGGGATCATCTGGTGGGTGACCATCGGACCCGACACCTGATAGTTGGTATATGAATCTGTTGGAGGGAGATCATGACTGAGGTGAAAAATTTGGCAGCAAAGTTGACTTCACTGGTAGTGAAGAGGGGGGACCAGTCAATACACCTTAGGTCATCAAGAAAGGCATCAGGGTTAAAGACAGCATAGTTAGTTATAATAATAACCTTGGGGGGGCAGCAGGAAGAGGCACCATTCCAGACACAAAGACCAGGGGTGGTCACTAGTAGAATCTGCAGGATTCCAGTGGAGGTAATCCTAGCCTCCCTATTAGTTAGTATTTAGTCTCTGAGGGTATGAATGGAGTGCCTAGTGGGGTCAGAGATGAGTTGGGAGAGGTGAGCCTTGCTGATGATGGACTCGAAGTTGCTAGCACTAGGTCTGAGCCAATCTAGGCTGAAGTCTCCCATGACGATGATTTCATTTCTCAGAGCAGTCGAGGGCAGGTAGTCAACCAGTTCGGTTAGCCCGAGCACACCATTTTTGGGAGGGATATAGACACATACAATATCCAGCTTTTTCACTCCCCCAAGAAGCAGAAGGGAGTGAAGAATTTTGCTGGATCACAGAGGAGGTGCGAGTAGGAGAGTGATATTGAGATGGGACTTAAAGAAGAGAGCAAGGCCACCACCTCTTAGACAAATGGCGATCAACCTGCAGTAAACTGTATCCGGTGATGGAGCACATGTTATCAGGGATTATGGGTTTTATACGTCTTGAGACACTAAGAATGTCAGGGTCATGAAGAGAGGTCCATGCCTGAGCTCGGGAAGGTGGCCAACAAGCTCCTGACATTCAGGTGTGCTAATTTTAGGCCATGGGCATGGGTCCAGGAATGGGAGCTGGTTGGTTTAGGTGTGGACTGAGGGAAGAAAGGGCCGGGGTTAGATTTGATATCACCAGACAAGGTTATAGAAAGGGCAGTAATCAAGAAGGCTGCATGCACAACCACAAAGGGCATGGTGGCTGGGAGATCTTACACTTCTTGGAGAGATACCTAAGAAGGAAACAGAGCAGCTTTGGATGTTATGCACGGCACCGCACGCACGCTGTCCCATAGCCCTGGAGGAGTGGAGGTGGCCATACCTGTGGAACTAGTAGCCATCTTGAGGGACTGCTGGGTAGGGCTAGTTCACCATCCTCATGACCCTGGGACACTGAGGGGGAGGAGGGCAGCAGAGTGGAGCAGGAGCCCTGTGGAGCAAAGGGTAAACAGGTGGGTCGGTCACAGTGTACCTAAGGGGAGGCAGAAGCAGAAGCAGTGGGACAGCTGCAATATGAGACAGGAGAGGGAGGGTGAAGGGAGTTAGAAATGGGAGGAAAAGGCAGGGAAGGTACAGCAGAAGCAACCAAAATCCACAGGAGTGAAACAATGAGAACAAGCATTTGTCAATGCCGAATGTTTGCTTGCTGGCATTGGCATTGGTAGTGTAGAAGTTACAGAGCTGCATAATAGGAATGGCAGCGAAGTATTGAACTGAAGCCAACCCCACCACCACCCTGCAGAGAGTGACAGGCATTGGGGTGTGAATTTGGGTCATCAGGCATAACGACCATGCCATTTCACCACACCCTACACTGCAGACACTGACAAGTGTCACGGTGTGCCTTGGGGTCTTTGGCCCTTATGCGCACCCCATTCCATCAGGAAATACAGTGAGATGGGTGCAATATAGGAGAATGGGGTGAAGTTTGGTCCTGAAGAGTCCGAGGCACACCTTGATGCCTCTCACTGGCTGCAGGGTGTGGGTGGGGGTGGAATGGTATGAGCATTACAGGCAAGAATCACAAGTCACACCCCTGATGCCTGTCATTCTCTACAGGGTGGGGCGTTATGGTTGGAAACCCTAATGCCTCAGGCATTCGTTGGTATTTTCACTCCAAATTTTCAACATGGTTTTTTTGTGACCCCCACCTCATGAACAGTGGCAATATCAGTTTGTTAGCCGAAAACTGCTTTCGCACAGCGACTACGGCATTTGGCACCACAGGTGCAAAAACACATTCCGAACAGGATATGAAAAATGACAGTGGTACTGTTCATGGGGAGGTGTAAAAAATGGCAATGTTGAAGAATCTGCTGTGCAAATCTTAAAAAAAGGGTGAAGTCACGGGCGTGCGTAGAAACTGTGCAACGCACACCCGTAATGTAAGTAGTTTGGGGATTTTTTTTACAGCAGATTAACCCAGGCATTTTGGGACCTCCAATCATGAACAGTGTCAGTGTGGTTTTCTTTATCTGTCCCGAACAATGATTTCCCACAGCGACCATGCATTTTTGCACTGAAAGTGTGAAAACATATTTCGGCCATGTTGTGGAAAATGACAGCTGTACTGTTCCTAAGGAGGTGTGGAAAAATGTCACTGGTGAAAATCTGGACTGAAAATATTACAAACTCATGAATGTATGAGGGTGCGTGGAAACTGTGCAATGCTCACTCCTAACACAGTCATTTTATGGAGTTTTGTCACCAAATTTTCAATATAGCCATTTTAAGACCTCTGCTCATGACCAGTGTCACTGTGATTTTCTTAATCTGTCCCAAACGTTGTTTTCGCACACTGATTGTACCATTGTGCGCTACATGTGCAGAAACATATTTTGGGTGAGATGTGAACGACGGGGGACTGGGCACCCCCATTGGCTATGACAGTTCTTGCCATGCTGGGGTGGGCTTCCAGCATGGTAGCTGGACTGCTGTTGTTGTGGGGAGGCGTGGAGCCCATGAGGGTGTGAGCACCCCCATCGGCCACACAGTGTGTGCGTGGGGGGGCGCATCAGCATGCAATATGCGTGCTTGCGTGTGTGTGTGGGGGGGGAGCTCTGCTCACTGAAGCGGAGCGCTCCCTTTCAACTGTATGCCACTGTATTTTCCTGCTGTCATAGACAGCTGCAGCAGTGACTGGCGCACTGGGACTGCGCCTGCAAACACACTGACTGAACTGGAAGAGGCTGACGCACCTGTAGAAAACTCGTATGATGGCACTATGTTTCTTGCACATGCGTGCAAGCAAATATAATAAATGTACTACTACTACTGTTGCACAGGACTCCAACTGCACTACCACCTGTGGTCACCCAGCTAGCAGTATAGCAGCAGAAGTATGCAAACCCTCCCCCAGGGAAGGCGAGCATCATCCAAGGTGCTCATTTCTCATCTCCCTAGCTGGCCCCCAGTGTCTCAGGCTCTTTTGCGACCCTGAGTTACCAGCATCGTGCGTGGTAACCCTACTGCTGCACCAATAGGCCAGGGTTTGTAATGTTTTGTTAGTGTATGTTATCTTTTTCTGTAGGATAGCAGATCTAGTGAGTAATCAGAAGCCATGGAATTTATTTAAGTGATATTGTTCAGTTAGTCAGTAATAACCAGCTGATATGAGTAATTAAACACCCAAGTCTGAATGTGAGGCATTTAATCAACAGCAGAAGCTGATTATTCTGAGTATACTCTGGCTAACTGAATGTTACTACTATTGTATGACTAGTAGGTTTGAAACAAAGATTCAAAAAGCTCTGTGGTAGTTGAGGTGAAAAGTGTTTTTTTTTTTTTTTTTCCTTTTTTGTAGACAGGAGATGGATAAGCTAAGTGGATAAACTGTCTTGGGCAATTAAAAAAGGATAAACTGTATTGTGTGTGTGTGTGGCTTAAATGTTGGTAAAGTATCCTGGGTTTGCATAAAATATAGATGACCCACTAAGAATGAAGCTGCAATACTTTGTGTGGGTTCTAAATTATGGGTTTCCTCTGTTTTATTGACTTACAATACCTACCTGTCTTACTTTATAATTGTAATTATAGATACAAGAACATATGAAAACCTGAGGACTAAGCACCATATTTGAAATGGTTTGAAAATGTAGAATATATGAAAAGATTGTATAGGCAATGATTGAAGCTAAAACTTTTAACTCCAGGCAAATGGAACTTTTGTTTTATTTTGCAGTCATACAGCCAGCTGCTAAATTTGAGAAACTCATTTAGGGATAAGATCAACTTAAAGCATTCCCTGAATATATATATATATATATATATATATATATATATACAGGTTCCTCAACAAAGATCATGTCATGTTGCCGTGTACAACCTAACAGTTATCCCATGGGTTCATCTGCAGAGTATACCACATGTAATGAATCTGTAAGATCATCTTTTCAGTTAGACCTTGCTGTCTTACAGATAAAAGAGATTTAAATGGCATATGCCAGACACCTGAATGATTATGCTGTGATTTACCTTCAAAGAGGTGCACAGCTTTTAATTACTATAAAAGATGCAAGAGAGAGCATTCTAGAAATGCTTATTGGATATATTTTATGCTGTTCCTAAAGGGAACAACAAACAGAACAGTTGGAGTTTCTGGATGCTTCATTGGCTGAGATAAGGGCTGTGTGTGTGTGTGTGTGTGTGTGTGTGTGTGTGTGTTAGATGGAGGTGGTAACCATGATTTTTTCTTCACTTAATATGGATGGTAATTCGAATGCGAAAGAGTTCAGGTAAATTAGTGTAACCCCCCTGCAAATGGGGGTTCCCAAAAGACTTCCAGGAGCTTGCTTGAATGCTCCAAGCCTGAATAGTGTTTGGCGTTTAAGCCATTTATCAGTGAAGTGTTTTAGAGCCTCTGGTACTGTCTCTTTAAGAGCTGTCTGCTTGCAGACATAATTAGTTTGTATGGGGGACTGTGTGCTTCTCTGTTTGAGTATCACTCAGAACTGCTGCCAATTTACTTCATTTTGCAGTCACTAGGAGTGCAAAGGGAACTATCTGAAAGATGTAACTGTTTGCCAGAAATTATTTAGAGTAATAATGAAATTACAGTTTGTCTAACCTGCTTTCTTTGCAGTCAGAACTGTGTCTGCTAGTTCCCATTCTAGTTTTGAACTGCTGAACTGGACCAATCAGTGTGGGGTAAGCTAGCTCTAAAATGGTGCCTTGGAGCTAATCAGAACTTGGACTCATAATCTGAGCCAGCCACAAGAGGATTGTATGGGCAGTGACTCTGGGAGATGTAGTTAGACTTCAGCACCTTTTGGACCAACAGCAGCAGTCTATTGTGAGTGACAGCCAATCCAGTCAAGAACTGGGAGGAACTCAAAGGAAGTGCCCGGTTTTGTCAGTTGGAGTTTCAGTTGAGCTTTGGCAGTGAAGAAGGAAGGAGCCCTGTGCTTTTCAGTGTGCAGTTTTAGTCAAAAAACGTGTGTAAGGCCCAGAGTTCCGGTCTGCAGCTTGGTGGGACTGAATCCGTCCTGAAAAGAATCAAGGATCTCGAAGAGTAGAAACCAGGCTCACCCTGTAGAAGACTGGAGGAATTGCTGAAAATTACACTCGGTCTGTCAGGAACTGAATCTGCTGTGTGTTCTCCCGGGTATTGTGCAGTAATGCGATCGGGATACAGATGCAGCCTGCCTGGTATAGTGCTTTCTTTTATATGGATGTGTGAAGAGGTTTGTGCACCTCAAGTGAGCCCTGCTGACATTGAAGGACCCTATCTTATTTGGAGGTCGTGAGTACTAATTCAGAGGTCGCTCCCTGTTGAATTGCCACATAAATCCAAATGGAATTACTGTGCTGCTGACTGTTTAATTCTCCTTTTCTCTGTGTGAAGAGCCCTACCAGCTGCCCACACGTTTGGACTAGCTCACTAGGGCTTGGGTACCCAGGGACAGTCAACTGATAGGGATAGGCTCCGTGCACAGAGCCATGGTAGATTATTAGAGTGATAAGCTAATTAACCTGATTTCCCTGTCCTTGTTATATCCCCTAAATAAATCAGAGCTGCTCGTTTCAGCAAAGTTATACTGCCTGAGGTATTTGTCTATGTTAAAGTACTGTACTGTGATTGTTGCACTGTATCTCATTTCACAGGAGGTCCCAGTGCCGGAACCAGACCTGGGGTAAGTGTATACTGTGAAGGTAATTCTGATATATTGTGTGGGCCACTAGTGGAAGAAAGGGGGTTGCAGTGTCCCAGAGGGCTGTGACCAAGTTAGTTTAACTATTGCAAACCTGACCTCTGGGTGGAAGCACCCGCCATTGGATCCAGGCCCTCAACCTGTTAGTGGCAAATCAGGCAGGGAGTAGTAGCCCTGGGAAAGCGCCATCTAGGGGTTACATCTTGAGCTCACCGCTGGGATTGTGTGTCCTCTAGTGGCCATATTCACGAACCACTGTTAAGAAAAATGGGTACCCGACAGAAGTGGCTGTGCACCGGCTGGTGGAGTGGTGTACTGAGGAGGATAAGACCCCAAATGCTATGCTTATCCTGGACATCCCCTGGGTATCAATAGGGACACTGTGCAGGAGTACTTTCCAAAGGTGGAAGGTTTACAAAACCCTGTGGTGGTGGGTCGGCATGCTAATCTGCTCACCCACACTTTCCTGGCCCTAGTAGAGTTTAAGGATCCCATAGATAGCTCCAAAGTGCCACAGACCATTACCCAGAGGAGCCCTCACTGCTTGGAGAGTGATAACTAAGGACAGTAAAGACCTGGAGAATCAGCCCCACCACTATCTGAAACTTTTGAGGAGAAATTTGCTGAATGGTTGCTGGAGAGGGGAAAACTGTGGAGGACTTGAAGAAACTATTCTTGCCACCTGAAGTGTTCCTCCCCAACACCCTCTCCTGCTCCAGTGCCGTAATGGTGGCTGAACCAATGCAGACTCTATTCTGCACCTGCCATTAGTCACGACTCTTACCGAAGGTTGAGGATCTTCTCTGGCACCCTCCCACCCCCAAGGGAGGATGACTGGGAGACCTGGATAGACTATGTCTCCCCAAGTGCTAGAATGGCAATGCTCGGAAGGCGGCGAGAAGAGGGTTGAGTAGAGCCTCCGAGGTCCTGCCTACAGCTACCATCCGTGCTAAGCGGACCAGTAACCCTGAAGCGACTGCACAGGCCTATCTTGAGGCCTTGGAGGGAGAAGTGTATGGGAGCCCAGATTCTGATGAGGACCTATGGTGGAGAGTAAGAAATGCACAACAGTACCAAGGAGTTGTTGTCCGTGTATGTCTCGGCTGGAAAAATTGTTGCAAGAATGCCTCAGAAAGAGTAGTTTGCCAGCGATTGAACTGGACCGAACCAGACTGGAACAGAATCCTTAAGTCTGCCCCCTTCTCAAGAACTGCTGTTGGCTTCAGTTACATGCGCAAATCGACTGGAATCCCCACCCTCCTATGATGAGTTAATGAGAGAAATTCGAGGAGTTGAGAAAAGGTGCGCCTCGGGAGGTACCTGCACCAACAGCTGTGGCTACGACCAGGTGACTGAGGGTGACCCATCAAGTGAAGTTCAAGGGCAGAGGTTGACAGTCAATGAGTGCTCTGGCAAGGAAAAAGATATGCCTACAATAGGATGAACTGTTGAGAGAGATCCGGATTCAAAAACAGTCCCTTTATGAAAGCCACGCCTGCAAGTACGGGCCCTGACTCTATATCCGACTGCATCTGCTATGGGGTGGGGTACCACCATGTATCTCTGCTGATAACAGCTCCAAGCTCAATTCCTTGACCATGGAAGTGGAGGAAACTGCGAGATGTCTCCAAATGCTTATCACGCCATGAACAGAGAGATGGCACCAAGGTTTCCAGTTAGTAATATCCCCGCCCTAGCTCCCAGTGTGGCGCCTTGCCAGCTCAAACTCCAGAAAGTATGTTTTGCTATAATTGTGGGAAAGATGGGCACATGAAAGGGAATGCCAGTCCCCAAAGACACTGACAAAGTTGCATATAGCTGCAAGGAGAGCTTGGAGAAGAAATCAGTGGTTAAGAGGTGCGACATGTCCCAGTGAGGGCACCAAAATGCTAATTCACGTCCTTTGTATGAGGTCAGTTTGCCCAGGCCCCCACTACCGCCTCTCCAGACTGGTGTCCAGAATAGTGGGTCCCTCCATGGAGACCACTGTAAAGGTGAATGGAGTGTCTACAAGAGCTGTATAGAACAGTGGCTCCCAAGTGACAATTATGTTCAGGATTGGTATCAGAAGCATTTGTCAGGCGTGCCCTTACAACCATTAGAAGGACTGCATGTATGGGTTAAGTAAGGAAAGGCCTACCCTATTCGGAGTATATCCGAATTTGGCTGTCTTTCCCCACCTCCAGTGGCTGGGTGGCGAACAAGTAGAGACCCTAGCCTTGAGTGTGTGTCCCCCACTGGACTGTATAGTGGGTGTCCCTTTGTTGATTTGGAACAAATGCTCATATATTCGGAAAAGCTGGCAGTTGTGTTATGAAAAACAGGGGTCAAAGACTAGTAGAGCCCCAAAGTTCCGGCTTTAATTAAGAAGGCCTATGAGGCACAGAGAGATGCTGAAAAACAGAACCAGAGGAACCGGTCGGAATTGTATGGAAGAAGGATCCTAGACTCTCAGATCCTGGCGTAAATGCCCAAGTGTACCTTACGAGGAGAAGTCCGTATCAGAAAGGATGTTAAAATAAAATATGAATGTTAGATGCACCAGGCGATGGAAAATTGCCAAGAGGACTGCTGGTCAAGCCTAATATTTTGCCCGCTAGAGCCATGCTTATGCCAGAAGAGTAATGGTCCAAGTTCATAATGTGTCTGAAAGAGACATTACGAGTAAACAGAGGTTGCATCACAGCTAATGTGCATTGTGCAGACACTGCAGTGCTACCAGCAGCAAGAGTTCAAGGAAGAATGACAGAGTAGCGCACTGACTTGTTTGATTTCGTTGACTCCCGCTGCCAGCTGAATGGAAAGAGGATCAGTGAAGCTTGCCCAGAGAGACCAGTGTTTTCTTTAAAGGAATGGGATGTAGGATGCGTGCAGGAGCTGAGCACAATATCCAGCTGCATAACGAAGAACCATTACGTGAGAGGTCTCGTATCACAGCACCTGCTGACATAGATGATGTGGAGCGGCATCTGCAAGAGATGTTAGCTACTGGTGTAATACAAGAATCCAGAAGCCCTTGCTTCCCCATTGTGGTAGTGAGGAAAAAAGAATGGAACAATAAGGATGTGTGTGGATTATAGCACCTGTAAACCGCGGACTATCCTGATCAGTACACAATGCCCGCATTCAGGATGCTTTGGACTGCCTAGCGGAGCAAGTGGTTCTCTGTGCTGGATCTCCGCAGTGCGTGCTACCAGATCCCGATGGCCCCAGAGGACACGTGAGAGAGCGGCCTTTATCTGTCCCAGCTTGGCTTCTAGATTCATGAGGGGATGCCTCAAGGGATTTCAGGTGCTTACAACCACTTTTCAGCGATTGATGGAGGCGTGCAGTGGGGACACAGAACTTACCTAGAGTGCCTGGTATACCTAGATGTTATTGTGTTTGGCAGCTCACTGGAGGAACATGAGAGCAGATTATTCAAGGTATTGGACCGACTGGAGGGACTTTGGCCTTAAACTGTCCATTGATAAGTGTCAATTCTTTCAAACATCAGTAAAGTATGTAGGACACATAAAAAGTATCCACAGAGAATGAGAGACCGACCCAAGTAAAGTTGAGGCCTTGACCCTGGCCCACAGCCCAAAAATCTAAAAGAACTGCAAAGATTCCTGGGATTCTGTGGTTACATTATCGGTAGCTTCATCAAGGACTATTCAAGAGTGATCCAACCCTTTACTTAACCTTACTAATTGTCCCCAACCTAAAAATACCAAAAGTCAGCGTCCCTCAAGACTGAAAGAAGTGTATTTTCATCCGAGTGAAGTATTTGAGGCCAGCTGGACCTCCTGATTAATGAGACTGCTTTTCATGAGATCATATATCAACTTACCCATGCTCCAGTGCTGGCCTATGCGATCCAAGAAAACCTTCGTCCTGCACACTGATGCTAGCTTGCAAGGGTTGGGGCTGTGTTGTACCAAGAGCACGAGGAATGGCCTAGAGACCAGTGGCCTTTGCCAGATGAAGCCTGACCCCATCCAAAAGAACTATCCTGTACATAAGTTAGAGTTCCTAGCTTTGGAAGTGAGCTATTGTTGACCAATTCCATGAGTACTTGTATAAAGCTCAAAATACTAGTAAAAACTGACAATAATCCTGTGACCTATGTACAGACCTCAGCTAAGTTGGATGCCACTGGCCATAGAGTAGCTCGTATCTACATTATGACTGTGCTCTCGAATGCCCAGACAGGTCTGAACCACATAGATGCTGATGCTCTCCCGGAGGCCTCTGTTCCCCAGAATGATTGGGTCCGATTGGCAGAACCTGACATTCGGGCACTCTGCCGGAAGTTTGACGGGGAGGAACAAATGTCCCACGGACGCAGTGGACTGCATGATGGATTGCCCAGGAGCCTCTGAGAATTGCATACCTGCTGCTTATTGTACAATTTTTCTGCAATAGACATTGGTACCCTCAGCTGGACAATGACAGTATCTGGCTCAATCCCGCCATCCCATGATCAAAGCAGCTTTAGAAGCCCTCTGACGGGAAAAGATGTGTCCAAATTAAGCTCCACTGATTTGAGAACTGCACTGTTATACAAAGAAGGTCCTAAGTTGAAACTGATCAATAAACTGTTATACAGAGAAACAGTAGACAGAGGGGACAAGTAGACAAACAACAACTAGTGCTGCCCACTGCCTTTCGAGACTCAGTACTGAGGTCCTCTGCACAACCACATGAGGCACCTTGGTATAGACAGAACACTTGACTTGGTGAGATCCAGATTCTATTGGCCTAAGATGGGGGCTGATGTGGAGCAACACATTCAGACATGATACGCTGCTTACACAGAAGAAACTTTGCCCAGAGGCTGCCCCCTTGTTAACATCACCACCAGTGCACCCATGGAGTTGGTCTGTATTGATTTTCTAAGTTTGAGTCAGATCAAAAGAAATATCAATGTGTACTGGTGGTCACTGACCATTTCACGAGATAATACCTAAGCTTACCACAAAAGACAGAAGAGCATCCACTGTGGCCAAAGTACTTGTAGAAACTTTTTTTTCGTTCACTATGGGGCTCCACAAAGAATCCATTCTAGATCAAGGGAGAGACTTGAGAGTCGTCTGATCAAAGAGATGTGCTTTCTGTGGGAGGGAAAGCCCAGAACCACTCCTTACCACCCCAGGGGACCCACAGCCTGAACGTTTCAACCGCACTTTGCTAGATATGCTGAGCACCTGCACCCAAAGGACAAGCCTAGATGGAGCCAACAAATTAGCACCCTGGTACATGCTTATAACTGCACCAAAAGTGATGCCACTGGATTCTCCCCCACAGCCTGCATGTTTTGGAGAGCTCGAAGCTACCAGTAGATGTGTGTTTTGGGGTCTCTCCTGATGGGGTTCAAGCTGACAACTATTTACAGTATGTGCAAAGGTTAAAGGCCCAGCTAACTCATGCGTGCCAACTGGCTCAAACCATGGCTGCCAAAGAAATCTGGCCAACAAAGAAAGGAATATGATAAAGGTGAAAGCACAGGAACTCCAGGAGGGAGATCGGTGTGCTAAGAAATCTGGGACTGCATGGCAAGCACAAGATTGCTGACAGATGGCACCATCTCCCTCACATTGTAGTGGGCAAACTAGATGATCTGCCAGTGTACAAAGTAAGGCCTGAGAATAATTCAAAGATGTAAAACAATGCATAGAAATCATTTACTGCCCATTGGACAAATCCTGATTGAGTCACAGAGCCCTAGAAGTGCCCACCTCTGGACCAGTGACTAGAGCTGCTGCTAAGAAAAGATCAAGAAAGTCTGCACCTACAGAAGCAAAGTTAAGTGTCCCCTCCACAAGTCCCAGTTGAGCATGACTGTCAGTCCATATCGGAAGAAAGTGAGAGTGACTTTGAATACTATCCTTCTTACGAACTGAGTCAATTGTTTGAGGCAATCCCTAGTCAATACTGGAGATGAAGCTGGGCCTTCTGGACTGTCTAAGCCCCAGCTTCATCCCTGGAGCCAATGCTCCCAGAAAGTGAAGTGCAAAGCATCAGATCAGATGAAATGGAATCATTGTGCATGGTTGAACTGTTTGAGCTTTCTAGGGAGGAAAATGATAGATTGGGGCAGACTGGTGATACCCGAACAAGAAGAGTGTTTGAGTGCCCTGACAGTCACTGCCAGTGTCAAAGCTCTCCATGCAAGCCAAATGTTGTGGACTCAGAAACTGTAACTCCTGGAGCTGAAAGTGCCCCAGAGTTCTAACCTCTCTACCCCCATGGAGACTCCCTGACAAGTGAGCACAATGCTGAAATGAGGCTCAGAGTGCAGAGAGACTATAACAGTTCCCCTAGAAGAGACTGGTCGAGGCTGTAAAGCCTGTGGTGCACCTCAGTTATGATTCACTTGGGAGGCCTGTGGACTTGCCTCTCAATGTTGTCCATAAAGGAGTGTATGTGTCCCGAGCTCATTGCCCAAACTGAGCATCAGTGCTAACTCAAGTGACTTATGTGTGCCCTCTAAGTATGGTGCCCTTTGCCGCATCCAGCCCCAAGGTAACTGATAGGGAAGGGGCCCCTCTCTTCAGGTTTCATGTACAAGAGGTAATAACTTGAGTTGTATGGTACAATGTGTATGTAATACTGTAAAGAGTGACGTACTGCAATGTTTCAAAATGTGTTCTTGGTAAAATGATATATTATTTAGTGATTACATGTGCGAGAACCTAATGCAAATGTATATGGTTGCAGTTGAAACTTATAGAGTACTTGTGGCTGCGGACGTCAAGCTTTCCCAAACCAGGAAGGTGTAACCCCCTGCAAATGGGGTTCCCAAAAGACTTCCAGGAGCTTGTAGATGCTCAAAAGCCTGAATGGTGTTTGGCGTTTTAAGCCATTTATCAGTAGTGTTTTTAGAGCCTCTGGTACTGTCTCTTTAGAGCTGTCTGCTTGCAGACATAATGATTTGTATGGGGGGACTGTGTACTTCTCTGTTTGAGTATCCTCGAACTGCTGCAATTTACTTCATTTTGCAGTCACTAGGGTGCAAAGGAACCTATCTGAAAGATGTAACTGTTTGCCAGAAATTATTTAGAGTAATAATGAAATTACAGTTTGTCTAACCTGCTTTCTTTGCAGTCAGAACTGTGTCTGCTAGTTCCCCATTCTAGTTTTGAACTGCTGAACTGGACCAATCAGTGTGGGGTAAGCTAGCTCTAAAATGGTGCCTTAGGACAATCAGAACTTGGACTCATAATCTGAGCCAGCCACAAGAGGATTGTATGGGCAGTGACTCTGGGAGATGTAGTTTAGACTTCAGCACCTTTTGGACCAACAGCAGCAGTCTATTGTGAGTGACAGCCAATCAGTCAAGAACTGGGAGGAACTCAAAGTGCCGGTTTTGTCAGTTGGAGTTTCAGTTGAAGCTTTGGCAGTGAAGAAGGAAGGAGCCCTGTGCTTTTCAGTGTGCAGTTTTAGTCAAAAAGCGTGTAAAGGCCCAGAGTTCCGGTCTGCAGCTTGTTAGGACTGAATCCATCCTGTAGAAAAGAATCAAAGGATCTCTGAAGAGTAGAAACCAGGCTCACCCTAGAAGACTGGAGGAATTGCTGAAAATTACACTAGGTCTGTCAGGAACTGAATCTGCTGTGTGTTCTCCGGGTATTGTGCAGTAATTGCGATCGGGATACAGATGCAGCCTGCCTGGTATAGTGCTTTCTTTTATATGGATGTGTGAAGAGGTTTGTACCTCAAGTGAGCCCTGCTGACATTGAAGGACCCTATCTTATTTGGAGTCGTGAGTACTAATTCGAATTCGCTCCTGTTGAATTGCCACATTAAATCCAAAATGGAATTACTGTACTGCTGACTGTTTAATTCTCCTTTTCTCTGTGTGAAAGGGCCCCTACCAGCTGCCACAGTTTGGACTAGCCACTAGGGCTTGGGTACCCAGGGACAGTAACTGATAGGGATAGGCCTGTGCACAGAGCCATAAATGGATGTTAGAGTGATAAGCTAATTAACCTGATTTCCCCCTGTCCTTGTTATATCCCCTAAATAAATCAGAGCTGCTCGTTTCAGCAAATATATACTGCCTGAAGTGTTGTCTATGTAAAAGTACTATGTACTGTGATTGTTGCACTGTTCTCATTTCACAGGAGGTCCCAGTGCGGAACCAGACCTGGGGAGTAAGTGTATACTGTGAAGGTAATTCTGATATATTGTGTGGGCCACTAGTGGGAAGAAGAGTTGCAGTGTCCCAGAGGGCTGTGACCAAGTTAGTTTAACTATTGCAAACCCTGACCTCTGGGTGGAGGCACCCGCCATTGGATCCAGGCCCCTCAACCTGTTAGTGGCAAATCAGGCAGGGGTAGTAGCCCCTGGGATAGCGCCATCTAGGGGTTACATTAGAAAGATTTTTTGTGGTTGCAAGAAGCATTCCAAGTAGTCATTAAACATTTAAGCGAATAAATCTGCAGAATATGTTCCTGACATTGGCAGTGGTACCCTGGTGTTTCTCCCATCAGATGGAAGTACTGTGTATTATGCGGAGTGCATTCATGCATAAACAATATCATTTTCATAAATTGAAATCTCCCTGCAGAAGGAACATCTGTGCCTGCCTCAGTTTGAATAAAATATGGTGGTATGTGTGTTGTCCTTTGACTGACTAAAAGAATCCTTATTTTTTAGCAAGGAGGAACAGCAAAACCTCACGTTGAGCCTGAACATTAAATTTTCAAAGTTAGATTGTTCTGAGTTTCAAAGATGTGCTACCCAGAGTTTTAACAGGTCCTAACCTTAAAGTAATTTTTTTTGTTCTTAGCCCCGCATTTTTTGTCCTGTTTAATGCTGGCATCGCATCTAAAAGGGCTGAGTACCCTCAAACTGAACTTGCTTGAACTCTCCCAGGTTCTTAGAGGAATGGATGTGGAACAAATCTGTTTGCTCTTCCAGCTCAATGAAGTAGAGTTTCTGAAACATATGCACCTGCCCAGCAATTAACTTCCAGCTATATAGTTGCCCACATGCAGCAACCTGTATAAATGGCAACGGGTTTTAGTACAAAAAAAGTGTGATACACAGTAAGGTTCTCTATACAGCAATCCAGCATACCGGCTGGACACTGTTTACGGACTGTTTCTAGCCTCTAGATTATACAATATGTTCGGCATCTGTGTCTGTAAAAGCAGGCAGTTGTCTAGGGAAAAGAATCAACAACCAAACAAAAACTTAAAATTATAACTTTTGACAGAGATAAAGGGGAGCTATGTATAGTAAACATGTTTCAGTTGCTGCAGGGACATGGCATAGCTTGCTGTATATACAAAGACGTGCAAGTGATAAGAATCAAATGATTACTGAGAGGCAAAGGGAAGCTGCCAAATTTATTTTCTCCTGGTACCTTATTCACAGCCACCATGTCTATGGGAAAGACAAGTGTCAAAGCAGTTTAGGCTGGACTGCTGAACCATCTCTCAGTGGGCTCTGCCTTCCGAGAAAGCCAGGTTGCATCTGCCTAGAGGGTCAAAGAAAAGGGAAGAAGATAATATACTGCACTTTCTTTCTATGTTTGCATAGAATACGAAAAAATAGCATCATATCCTAGTTGTGCCACGCTCCCTTGTTAACATGCATTGTAATTGTATATGTGTGTGTGTGTGTGTGTGTGTATATATATATATATATATATATAAATATACTGTGTGTGTGTGTATATATATATATATACAGTATATATATATAATCATATGTGTGTGTGTATATATAGCAGTGGCCCCAACATTCTTTGATTAATGATGTATAGTATTTTATAACTAAGTACCACCCTTTAATGTACAGCTCTAACAGGAAATGCCCACAAGTCATATTAACAGTAGTCATCAGTATGCCTCATCTGTTTGACACCCCAGTGGGATGGACCAGCTACCCTTAAGACAGTGTGTCTAGGATATGTTGTGGTGAACCCATTAAAATAAAAAATTATTTAAAGACAAAGAACCTCTGTCGCAAACACTGAGGCAAGGGTTACCCCAAAGGGCATTTGGCTGGAAGCCAAGTTTCAAGAAATACAAAATACATGTGTTTATTTTAATGGGTTCACCACAACATATCCCAGACGCACTGTCTTAAGGGTAGCTGGTCCATCCCACTGGGGTGTCAAACAGACAGGCATCTGATGAGTCCTGGTAGGACGAAACACGTGTCTATGTCTTCTGTTAGCACCCTTTGCAAACTGTGTGAGAGGCCTTTTGGCACCATGCAATTCTGCTTAAAGTTGGACCAGCATAACATTCTGTGGTGATTTGCATATGCAGCCCATGAAGCTTTGCATTGTGTGGGCATGTGTGATTTTGTATTTTCTTGAAACTTGGCTTCCCAAAAATAAAAACATTCTATGTTGGAACCAAAAACTGTCCAGACATCAGGCCTAGTCCCTTTGTGCTACTCTTTTCTGTGTGCTATGTCGACGTGCCTCCCAAAGAATAGAAAGTGCAAATTTAATTGATTATTTAAGTAATTTACCTGTCACACTCCGGGGATTAGGGAACATTAAAAGGGAGTAGGTGGCTTCCACCGATTCATACAGCTTCAAAGTATCAGTCAGAACTCTCATATTCCATAAATCCCACTATGTAAGTGCTTTTATGGGTACAAGAAACTATTTTCTGTTTTTTCCCTCCCTCTTGCTGAATAAATCTGCTGGAATAATGCTGCCCCCATAAGGTGCATTTTTTTAGAGTTTAAATTCATGATGGTCCAAGAAAACACAGGGCTAGCAGCTCTATAATTGGGATTGCAGCAGGTGGATTGTGGTAGAATGGGCATACCCTATACCCCACTCCATGATGGGAAGGCAGCATTGGTAACGTATAGCACTGAAAGAGACAGGTGTGGATCCCAGATTTGGACCCTACTGGCATCCTGTGACATTAAGCAAGTTACTACTTGTCCTCCTCCCTCTTTTTCAAGACCCAGAAGCAGAACCGCACTGAACGCAAGAACATATATTTCAGGTGGGCTAGACTTGCTAATTAAATTGTAAAACATGAGATCTATAAATGCTGCATCGCCTTGGTGCCTAAGGCAATAAACCGCAGTGTTGAATGTTGCTAGTCAGTGAAATAAGTAAGTTGCATGTGACGGTGCCTGGCACTTTATAAACTGGATGGAAGTACTGCCTGGACATGGCAACTTTGGTAGCATTACTTCTCTACCCCCACTAACAGGGCCAGGTGCAGTTTAGAAACAAAACTACCATTTAGGATGGTTTCCATTAACAAGTATCTCTCCAGCTGAGGTTACGATTATTGTAGCTCATCTCTAGTCCATTAACTGATAAACTTGGTACTGTAGCAACGGATTTTATTAGGGAGTATTGTGGAGTATATCTTAATTTATTTCCATTACACAATGTATTTGGTCTGTCTTACAATTTGATAGCCCAGCTAAGATGCAACATCTACTTTTCGAGGGGGTCCTGCAAATGTATTCAATACTGCAAGTAACTGAAATACTCGATATTTTAAAGTGTTTAATGAGCTTCAAAAATTAACTGTTGTTGATGCCATGATATGTGACTGCTACAGCTGTAATCGGACATTAAGGAAATAATAATGAAAACCGCATTCCAAACAGAAAAAAAACAAAAAACAAACCAAAAAAAATTACTCCAACAATAAGGAAAATCAGATAAACAAGTGTCAAATGTTACTTCTCCTTTTGAAAATAAATACTCTGTTTTATTGTTAATAATGAATTGCCAATTTTAGCCCTTCACTTAGTTTAGCAAATATACTTTTTTTTTAAACAATGTCCCTTTCATTATAATTTTGAGTAAATACACAGGGCTAGGAAATACTGTATGACTGCCCGTAATCCTTAGAAAATCTTTTGTAATTTTCAAGCTTTCCATCCCCATCCCCATCGATCCTTTGCTAACTTACTGCTATAGTTCTACTGTGTGCCGGCATTTTAATAAGCCGATTATCAGTCTCTATCAACTTCACTTTAAAAAACAAATCTAGCTTCAGTAGTAGTGTAGCGGTCAGCAATTTGTACACCTCTTTACCACAAGACACCCAGGAAGACAGTGGCTTAGCTGCCATCTGTAAGGAAACTATTACTATCAGTTGAATTCAGCTTGTGCCTTTTGGAACATCTGGCAACATGGGAACCCACTTTAAGTCACTGGATCAATAGGCAACAGTAAAATATGCACTTCTGACATCACAAATAAACAGGGTTAGGCGGTTAGCACTGCAGCAGCCTGCCAGGTGATGAACAGAGTGGGGAAAGCACATAAAATATAAAAAATTACAATAAATAAGTTTTTTGCTGATTACTCATTCATATGCTGAACCAAATAGCAATAGCTTGTGCCAGACACCCAGTTTATGTATGTATATGTGTGAGTGTGTATGTATGATTTGTGAACTGTGGCCACGGTGTGTGTGTTTCCCCCTGTGATCCCTCCGTGCAGGACCCTGTTAGTGCTAATAGGGTTGAGGGCTAAATGTGTGTGCGTGTATATGTATGTGTGGGGGGGGCAGAGCCATCCGACTCCAAGAATCCGTTTCACTTTCAAATGAAGATAGACATAGGCCACTGTAACCGGTGACTGACGCTTTAGATTAAGCGGGACACACTGGAAAAATAAAGGCTTCCTCATAGAGAAAAGCCAACTGTCTGTAACAAAGGTAAGCAAATGAATAGAGTACTTCCTGTAGTAAAATGAAGGAGAATTACACCGATGCAATCGAATCCCCTTCCCCCCCAAATCCGATAAAATTGTCCCAGCGGTATTTTTTCCCACATAGTAGATTCTGTAACAAAAGACAAGCTATGCTATCAGCGGATAATTTTGAAGAATGAATATAATAACCTCTATAGGTGCTGCTTCAGATGCCATTATTTTTTGCTGAATATTTAAAGAGTTTTTGGGCAGAGATAAATATACTTGTTAGTCCGCTACTTATAAAGCCTTACCTGGCTAGAGAAAAAAATCTGTATATTCTTTATATATTAACAGTTTTGCTGGCTCCTTTAGAGTAACACACTTAGTATGCGCACCTGTGTTTGCCTATGTGTGTTCAGAGACAATCAGAGTGCATAGATTCAGTTTTATTCATAGATCTTTACCGTTATATCAGCGATTATTTGTGTTCCTTTCTTATACTTTTTCTGCACATAACCAGTCTAAATTGTATTTTCATTTGCATGGTTTTGTTTCATCTGCTGCAGGAATAGATCAGAAAAGTGTCTTGTATGGACGCCCCTAGTGAAGTGCTGGACTTCTGCAACTAATATCACTATCCAGTACCTCCCAAGCATGTGGATAATATTTACCAAGGAAACCTCATTATTTTGTATTACCCATCTCAGACAAAATCAGGCATTAGTTATGTGAGTTTCACCCTCCAGTTCCAATAAATTCAGAACAGACTGGCTTATACAACAAAACTTAGAAAGTGTTTCTGTGCTGAGGATTTTTGGGGGTGAGGGGGAAGTATATTACCAAAACTTTGATAAAACAAATAATAAACCCTAAATTGTAATGTGGTGGGCTGGGAAATCGATGTTCAGTTAATTGATAGGAGCAGTGGTGAGATTGTAAACAGGGCATGATTTGCAGTTAATTCAAGTGAGAGACAGTTGAAATGAGAATTCTCCCGGGGCTGGATGCTTATGACACCCTGCCAGCAGACGAAAAACATCCTTAACTGATAAGTTAATAAGATGCAAAATCAGTCAGGCAGTATAATAATTATCAACCCGGTGTGTAACGATGTAATGAGAATGTATTTCATAATTCTGTGTTTTTCTGTACTTGTTGCAGTTTGTATCGGAGGAAATATCCTATAGAGAGCATTTCAGCATATAAAGAACACCCTGCCAGCAGATGAAAACCATCCTTAGCTGGTAAGTTAATAAGATGCAAAATCAGTTAGGCAGTACAATAATTATCAACCCGGTGTGTAAAGATGTAATGAGAATGTATTTCATAATTCTGTATTTTTCTGTACTTGTTGCAGTTTGTATCGGAGGAAATATCCTATAGAGAGCATTTCAGCGTATAAAGAACACCCTGCCAGCAGATGAAAAACATCCTTGGCTGATAAGTTAATAAGATGCAAAATCAGTTAGGCAGTACAATAATTATCAACACGTGTGTAACGATGTAATGAGAATGTATTTCATAATTCTGTATTTTTCTGTACTTGTTGCAGTTTGTATTGAAGGAAATATCCTATAGAGAGCATTTCAGTGTATAAAGATGAGTTTTACAAAGTGACTGACTACTGCATCCGACAGGCGGGTAGTACAGTACATCCCATACTAACACACTCTATCGTGTGTGTGTGTGTTTGTTTTGACAAACACACACACACACATACACACACACAGGGATATTCGATTAATTACTGTATAACTCCTTATGTCTTTTACCCTGCATTTTGAAAGTATTGACCAGAAATCAAAGTAAAAGAAACAAACTGGAGCAAATACATTGCTTAAATAGTCACAAAATGTATTGCCACTTAGGGAAGCCCTATTAGATCAATTGCATACGACTTAATATTAGTAAAGTGGCTATGGAGGGATTCGAGCTTGCTTGCATCCATTTTAAAGTTTAAAACAAAACCAAAATTAGTCCTCCACTATTTTTATATTATAGTACCACTATTAAGTGGCTCAGGTGGGATTCAAACCTCACGTCTAAAATTATATAGACAAACATTTTCTGCTCACATCATGATATGTGCCTTATTACTGTTTCTCTAAATCATAATGACTCTACAGTCTTCCTTTTAAGATATAAAATAAAAAAATTAAAATGTATAATTTTGATGGCTGTACATAAAAGACGGTTTCTTTACTTTATAGCAAATAGAGTGTACAAAAAGAATAAAGGGTGTGATCACTGCCACAGCCAGACTGCCATTCAAGCATTCACTTGTTATAGTTAAATATAGTCCACCAGCTATTAATAGAAGTCTGTATGATGAGTGCTTGATTTAAAGTGGAACCTTTGTAATTTTTTTGATCCATGTACAGTCTATTTACTATAAAGTAAAGAAACAGTCTTTTATGTATAGATGGTACAACCATCAAGTTAGAAATTAGTACTTAGTGTACTTAGATCTTTGCTTTCTATTTTCATTTTTCTTTACTTTGTTATTTTGCATCTTAAAAGGAAGACTGTATAGTCATTATGATCTAGAGAGACCATGTAATAAGGTCCAGATGAAGATGTGAGCAGAAATTTACGTCTCTATAATTTTTAGACACAATGTTTGAATCCCACCAGAGCCACTTAATAGTGGTGATATAAAAGTAGTGGAGGACCAATTTCGGTTTTGTTTTAATTTCTTTAATTCGTTGAAAGTATAAATTACGAAAAACTTAGTGATTCAAATGTTATGATGTAAGTATTTTCATGGCCTGCAGATAGGAATATAATAGCCATAAATTAAAACACAATGGTTAAAAAATAACATGCAAATAACATAGCAAGACATTGCTTGAATTACTTGTTCTCATAGCAAATTAGATTATAATAATAGAAAATCTAGATTGTGAATTGAAACAATCACAAAACCTTCCTTTCCCTTTCAAATTATTTCCTTCACGTCTTGATCTGTTCTTCACGGCTAATATATGTGTTACAGAAATTTTATGTTGAAAAACAGTATCTATCATTGCAATTAAAAGATAATAATTATAATTTGACTTAGTAATGTATTGTGAAATGTATATTTAGAAAAAAGTCTAAACTTTTAAAATGGATGCGAACAAGCTTGAATCCCTCCATAGCCACTTACTAATATTAGGTTGTATGTAATTGATCTAACAGGGGCTTCCCTAAGTGGTAATTAATTTTGCGGTTATTTAAGAAGAGCTACAGTATGTGAAACACAACTTACCCCCTAATGAAAACCGATTAGTTGGTCGAAGTGCAGGGGAGTGTTTTTCTAGACACGGGAAAGCGGTCGGTAATAAACTGATTGTGGTAACGCTGTTAAACATTGTTGGAATGCTGGAATCTTGTTATTTTATTATCAATAAAGCGGTCTTTTGAACTGTAATATCAGAACTTTCTGTGGTCGTTTGCAGTGGAGTGCAGGGTTTCTATGGTGGAACAGCTTGCTCTTCATCCATCACAAAGGTTACCAATGAAATAACGATGTGATTCGAGGGACACCTACAGTAGTTGGCTAACAAGCAGTCAATCAGGTTTAATTACAGGAGCACGTCATCATTTCATTCATGTAATTTGTGACTGTGGAAAAAGGTCACCAAATAATTTCAGGATGGTGTATTCTTTACTTATAGTATGGGGGGGTGAGGGAAGTTGGCACTAGGGGAAGTGTTAGAGCAGAGGTGGTTGACTATTCAATTGTTCAGTGCCCCTTTACAGGATGTGGGGACCCTAACATAATATTTTCTGCACTGTGTTGAAAAGCACACCATGCTAGCAAATATATATATGTGTATATATATATATATATATATATATATATATATATACACATAACAAAAAGGCAAGCCAAAACCAAGCTTGAGAGCTCCTGGCTTAAACAACAGGAGAGGAGCAGTGCAAGTCAACAGCAACTATTTAGCAAGTAACCAAAACCCCAAAAAGTCAGGTTATTAACTAAGAGGAAGGAGCTGCTGTGACTATTTACTTTTATACCTTCCCAAATCCCCTTGCTAGTCCCTGGCATCTGACATTCCCATTTTTTGCCAGGCTTTGCAGACATGCAGGGCACATCAAATAACAAGTCCCCAGTTACTGTAGATGTACACTGGGGTGCTCAGGACAGAGATAAGCTGAAAACAGCATTACTAGGAGCCAGTTCCCATACTATCTACTCTGCTTGGTCACTTGACATCTCTTCTCTCTCTGACCAAAGACAGCAAAGCAGAAGAGCACCTTTTTTTTCCAAGTAAAGGGACATTTTAACGACTTGTTGCAGGGCACTTGAAAGGGAGCTGGAAGTCAACAGATGTTATATTATCTGTTAAAAGCACTTCACACTTCTGGAATTCCCTTCCAGAGACAGACAGCAAAGCAATTTGCTTTGTTTTTCTTGTGTGTGACAGGCAGGACGGGAAGCGCTGATTCAAGCAGAACATTTACATTTTCCAGGCTTGCAGGATCAGTGAGGAACAGCTGGAATTTGAAGTCCTTCTGCTGCTGTTAACCATTTGTATACTGTTGTGCTGAGTCTCGCATGTAGTGTCTGAAGTGTAAAAGATTCAGACACAGCAAAATAGTAGATTGTGTTTTTTTTTTAGGTCTAAAGGACAAGCTCTTTTCAGGCAAAGGGGCAGTCTCATTGGGGCCAGAAAAGTGACAGGGCTCTCGCCACCCCACTCACCCCCCCTTCTGATGCCTTTTCTGTTACTTCCCATAACAGTCCACAAGACCGTTTTTTCCAAAAACATATCCAATCCAGAGATGGAATAACCTTCCCCCCTGAAGTGTAAATTAGTGGCATTCATCATTATGGCATTGTTTTCACCTGACATAGTGTTTTCCACTTAGTCTTTTGGTTATGTATGGTACCGCTGTCTCATATGAGCGGACAGGTTTGCAATGTTAGTACCTCTCTCTTCTCAACTGCAGTGAAAGCTGTCAAGCACGCCAAAAGCAGCTGGCATCAGAAGGGTCAAAATTTGGAATTCGTAGGTAATCATCCACCAGGCTTTCAGTCACTGTTATCATTTTTGATAAACGGTTTTGATAGAGTTACCTGCTGTAAAACAGATACTTCCCCGGGTGCCAATGGTCTCACCCCCACCTACCACCAGCCCAATGTAAAATTTGAAACTTTCCTGGATGCTAATGGTCCCACCTCTCAAGACCGGTCACCAGCCCAATATAAAATAGAAACTTTTCCTGGTGCTAATAGTCCCACCTCCCCGCACCGATCACCAGTCCAATGTAAAATAGAAACTTTCCCTGGTGCTAATGGTCCCTCCCCCGCACCTATCACCAGCCCAATGTAAAATAGAAACTTTCCCTGGTGCTAATGGTCCCCCCCCCACACCGATCACCAGCCCAATGTAAAATAGAAACTTTCCCTGGTGCTAATGGTACCAACTTCCACACCGACTCCAGCCCAATGCAAAATAGAACTTCTCCTGTGCCAATCGTCCCACCCCAGCAACCCATCACCAGCTCCAATGTAAAATAGAAACTTTCCCTGGTGCTAATGGTCCCACCCTCACACCGATCACCAGCCCAATGTAAAATAGAAACTTTCCCTGGTGCTAATAGGTCCACTCCCCCCACACCTATCACCAGCCCTATGTAAAACAGAAACTTTCCCTGGTGCTAATGGTCCCCCTGCACCGATCACCAGCCCAATGTAAAATAGAAACCTTCCTGGTGCTATGGTCCCACCCCGCAATCGATCACCAGCCTAATGTAAAATAGAAACTTTCCTGGTGCAACTGGTCCCTCTCCCTCCCACACCGATCACCAGCCCAATGTAAAATAAAAACTTTCCTAGTGCTAATGGTCCCACCCCCACACCGATCACTAGCCCAATGTAAAATAGAAACTTCCCTGGTGCTAATGGTCCCCACCCCCGCACCTATCACCAGCCCAATGTAAAATAAAACTTTCCTGGTGCTAATGGTCCCACCCCACACCCGATCACCAGCCCAATGTAAAATAGAAACTTTCCTGGTGCTAATGATCCCACCCCAGCACCCTATCACCAGCCCAAGTAAAATAAAACTTTCCCTGGTGCTAATGGTCCCACCCCCGCACACGATCACCAGCCCAACGTGAAAACAGAAACTTTCCCTGGTGCTAGTTGTCCCCCCGCCGCACCGATCTCCAGCCCAATGTAAAATAGAAACTTTCCCTGGTGCTTATGGTCCAACCCCTCCCACACCGATCACCAGCCCAATGTAAAATAGAACTTTCCTGGTGCTAATGGTCCCTCCGCACCCCATCCCCAGCCCAATGTAAAATATTAGAAACTTTCCTGTGCCACGGTCCCCCCACCCCGCACCCCATCACCAGCCCAATGTAAAATAGAAACTTCCCTGGTGCTAATGCCCCCCGGCACCCATCACCAGCCCAATGTAAAATAGAAACTTTCCTCGTGCTAGTGCCGCCCCCACTGCACCAATCACCAGAAGCAATGTAAAAGAAAGTTTCCCTGGTGCTAATGGTCCCACCCCCACAACCGATCACCAGCCCAATGTAAAATAGAAACTTTCCCTGGTGCAAGTGGTCCCACCTCCCGCACCCATCACCAGCCCAATGTAAAACAGAAACATTCCTGGTGCTGATGGTTCCACCCCCACACCGTAACACCAGCCCAACGTGTAAATAGAAACTTTCCTGGTGCTAATGAAGTCCCCCTGCACCGATCACCAGCCCAATGTAAAATAGAAACTTTCCCTGGTGCTCACGTTCCCACCCCGCACCGGATCACCAGCCTATGTAAAAGAGAAATTTCCTGGTGCTAATGGTCCCACCCCGCACGGTCACCAGCCCAATATAAAATAGAAACTTTTCCTGGTGCTAATAGTCCCACCTCCCCGCACCGATCACCAGTCCAATGTAAAATAGAAACTTTCCCTGGTGCTAATGGTCCTCCCCGCACCTATCACCAGCCCAATGTAAAATAGAAACTTTCCTGGTGCTAATGGTCCCTCCCCGCACCGATCACCAGCCCAATGTAAAATAGAAACTTTCCCTGGTGCTAATGGTACCACCCCCCTGGCACCCCATCAACCCAGCCCAATGTAAAATAGAAACTTTCCCTGGTGCTAATGGTCCCACCCCCAGCACCGATCACCAGCCCAATGTAAAACAGAAACTTTCCCTGGTGCTAATGGTTCCCCTGCACCGATCACCAGCCCAATGTAAAATAGAAACTTTCCCTGGTGCTAATGGTCCCACCCCCCACACCGATCACCAGCCCAATGTAAAATAGAAACTTTCCCTGGTGCTAATGGTCCCACCCCCACACCGATCACCAGCCCAATGTAAAATAGAAACTTTCCCTGGTGCTAATGGTCCCCACCCCGCACTCATCACCAGCCCAATGTAAATAAAACCTCTCATGTGCTAATGGTCCACCCCCACAATCGATCACCAGCCCAATGTAAAATAGAAACTTTCCCTGGTGCTAATGAACCCACCCCCAGCACCCATCACAACCCAATGTAAAACAGAAACTTCCCTGGTGCCAATGGTCCCACCCCGCTCCGGACCACCAGCCCAATGTAAAACAGAACTTTCCCCTGTGCCAGTTGTCACCCCTCCGCACCGATCACCAGCCCAATGTAATATAGAAACTTTCCTGGTGCTAATGGTCCACCCTCCCACCCGATCACCAGCCCAATGTAAAATAGAAACTTTCCCTGGTGCTAATGGTTCCTCCCCGCACCGAACCCCAGCCCAATGTAAAACAGAACTTTCCTGGTGCTAATAGTCCCCTCGCATCCGATCACCAGCCAATGTAAATAAAAACTTTCCCTGGTGCTAATGGCCCTACCCCCTGGCACCGATCACCAACCCAATGTAAAATAGAAACTTTCCTGGTGCTAATTACAACACCCCCACTGCACCAATCACCAGCGCAATGTAAATAGAAAGTTTCCCTGGTGCTAATGGTCCCACCCCCGCACCCATCACCAGCCCAATGTAAAATAGAAACTTTGCCTGGTGCTAAGTGGTCCCACCCCCAGCACCGATCACCCAGCCCAATGTAAACAGAAACATTCCTGGTGCTGAAAGTTCGCCCCACACGATCACCAGCCCAATGTAAAATAGAAACTTTCCTGGTGCCACGGAATCCCCCTGCACCCCATCATCACCAGCCCAATGTAAAATAGAAACTTTCCTGGTGCTAATGTTCCCACCCCCTGCAATCCCATCACCAGCCCATGTAAAGAGAGAAACTTTCCTGGTGCTAGTGGTCCCACCCTCAACAAGAACATCACCAGCCCAATGTAAATGGAACTTTCTCCTGGTGCTAATGGTCCCACCCCCAAGAATCGATCACCAGCCTATGTAAAATAGAAACTTTCCTGGTGCTAATGGTCCCACCCCCGCACCATCACCAGCCCAATGTAAAATAGAAACCTACCCTGGTGCTAATAATGGTCCCACCCCCGCACCGATCACCAGCCCAATGTAAAATAGAAACTTTCCCTTGTGCTATTGGTTCCACCCCTCACCAATCACCAGCCCAATGTAAAATAGAACTTTCCTGGTGCAATGGTCCCCCCACACAATCACCCGCCCAATGTAAAATAGAAACTTTCCCTGGTGCTAATGGTCCCACCTCTGCCTCACCGATCACCAGCCCAATGTAAAATAGAAACTTTCCCTGGTGCTAATGGTCCCCACCCCCCGCACCGATCACCAGCCCAATGTAAAATAAAAACTTTCCCTGGTGCTAATGGTCCCACCCACCCCCGCACTGATCACCAGACCAATGTAAAATAGAAACTTTCCCTGTTGCTAATGGTCCCACCACCCCCGCACCGTTCACCAGCCCAGTGTAAAATTGAAACTTTCCTGGTGTAATAGTCCCACCCTCCCCGCACAGATCACCAGCCCAATGTAAAATAGAAACTTTCCCTGATGCTAATGGTCCCAGCCCCTGGAACCGATCACCAGCCCAATGTAAAATAGAAACTTTCCTGGTGCAATGGTCCACCCCCCGCACCCATCACCAGCCCAATGTAAATAGAAACTTTCCTGGTGCTAATGATCCCCCTCACCCCATCACCAGCCCAATGTAAAATAGAAACTTCCCTGGTGCTAATGGTCCCACCCCCCCACACTGATCACCAGACCAATGTGAAATAGAAACTTTCCCTGGTGCCAAGATGGTACCACCCCCGCGACTGATCACCAGCCCAGTGTAAAATTGAAAACTTTCCCCTGGTGCTAATGGTCCCACCCTCCCCCGCACCAACACCAGCCCAATGTAAAATAGGAACTTTCCTGGTGCTAATGGTCCCACCCCCATGCACCGATCACCAGCCCAATGTAAATGGAAACTTTCCTTGGTGCTAATGGTCCCACCCCCGCACCCGATCACCAGCCCAATGTAAATAGAAACTTTCCTGTGCTAATGGTCCCCCACCCCATCACCAGCCCAATGTAAAATAGAAATTTTCCTGGTGCTTATGGTCCCAACCCCCACACCAATCACCAGCCCAATGTACAGTAGAACGCTTCCTGGTGCTAATGGTCCTCCACCAAATCACCAGCCCAATGTAAAATAGAAACTTTCCCTGGTGCTAATGGTCCTCCCCCGCACCGATCACCAGCCCAATGTAAAATAGAAACTTTCCCTGGTGCTAATGGTCCCACCCCCGCACCGATCACCAGCCCAATGTAAAAACTTTCCCTGGTGCTAATGGTTCCACCCCCGCACCTATCACCAGCCCAATGAAAATAGAACCTTTCCCTGGTGCTAATGGTCCCACCCCTCCGCACTGATCACCGTCCCAATGTAAAATTGAAACTTTCCCTGGAGCTAATGGTCCCACCCCCGCACCGATCACCAGCCCAATGTAAAATAGAAACTTTCCCTGGTGCTAATGGTCCCACACCCCCCCACCGATCACCAGCCCAATGTAAAACAGAAACTTTCCCTGGTGCTAATGGTCCCTCCCCGCACCGATCACCAGCCCAATGTAAAATAGAAACTTTCCATGGTGCTAATGGTCCCACCCCACACCGATCACCAGCCCAATGTAAAATAGAAACTTTCCCTGGTGCTAATGGTCCCACCCCTGCACCGATCACCAGCCCAATGTAAAATAGAAACTTTCCCTGGTGCTAATGGTCCCCCCCGCACCGATCACCAGCCCAATGTAAAATAGAAACTTTCCCTGGTGCTAATGGTCCCCGCACTGATCACCAGCCCAATGTAAAATCGAAACTTTCCTGGTGCTAATGGTCCCTCCCGCACCTATCACCAGCCCAATGTAAAATAGAACTTTCCTGGTGCTATATGCCCCCGCACCAATCACCAGCCCAATCTAAATGAAACTTTCCCTGGTGCTAATGGTTCCCCCCCCGCACCAATCACCTGCCCAATGTAAAATAGAAAGTTTCCCTGGTGCTAATGGTCCCACCTCTGCCTCACCGATCACCAGCCCAATGTAAAATAGAAACTTTCCCTGGTGCTAATGGTCCCCACCCCCCGCACCTATCACCAGCCCAATGTAAAATAAAAACTTTCCCTGGTGCTAATGGTCCCACCTCCCCGCACCGGTCACCAGCCCAATATAAAATAGAAACTTTTCCTGGTGCTAATAGTCCCACCTCCCCGCACCGATCACCTGTCCAATGTAAAATAGAAACTTTCCCTGGTGCTAATGGTCCCTCCCCCCCCGCACCTATCACCAGCCCAATGTAAAATAGAAACTTTCCCTGGTGCTAATGGTCCCTCCCCGCACCGTTCACCAGCCCAATGTAAAATAGAAACTTTCCTGGTGCTACGGTACCACCTCTGACACCCCATCACCAGCCCAATGTAAAATAGAAACTTTCCTGGTGCTAATGGTCCACCCCCAGCACCCGATCACCAGCCCAATGTAAATAGAAACTTTCCCTGGTGAAATGGTCCCACCCCCTTCACCCATCACCAGCCCAATGTAAAATAGAAACTTTCCCTTGTGCTAATGGTCCCACCCCCCAGCACTGATCACCAGCCCAATGTAAAATAGAAACTTTCCCTGGTGCTAATGGTCCCACCCCCGCACCTATCACCAGCCCAATGTAAAACAGAAACTTTCCCTGGTGCTAATCGCCCCCTGCACCGATCACCAGCCCAATGTAAAATAGAAACTTTCCCTGGTGCTAATGGTCCCACCCCGCACCGATCACCAGCCCAATGTAAAATAGAAACTTTCCCTGGTGCTAATGGTCCCACCCCCACACCGATCACCAGCCCAATGTAAAATAGAAACTTTCCCTGGTGCTAATGGTCCCCCCACACCGATCACCAGCCCAATGTAAAATAGAAACTTACGGTGCTAATGTTCCCACCCCGCACCTATCCCAGCCCAATGTAAAATAAAAACTTTCCTGGTGCTAATGGTCCCACCCCCACACCGATCACCAGCCCAATGTAAAATAGAAACTTTCCCTGGTGCTAATGGTCCCACCCCAGCACCGATCACCAGCCCAATGTAAAATAGAAACTTTCCCTGGTGCTAATGGTCCCACCCCGCACCGATCACCAGCCCAATGTAAAACAGAAACTTTCACTGGTGCTAGTCCCACCCGCACCGATCACCAGCCCAATGTAAAATAGAAACTTTCCCTGGTGCTAATGGTCCCACCCCTCCCGCACCGATCACCAGTCCAATGTAAAATAGAAACTTTCCCTGGTGCTAATGGTCCCACCCCTTCACCGATCACCAGCCCAATGTAAAATAGAAACTTTCCTTGTGCTAATGGTCCCACCCCCACACGATCACCAGCCCAATGTAAAATAGAAACTTTCCTGGTGCTAATAGTCCCACCCCCCGCACCTCATCTCCAGCCCAATGTAAAACAGAAACTTTCCTGGTGCTAATGGTCCTCACCCCATCACCAGCCCAATGTAAAATAGAAACTTTCCTGGTGCTAATGGTCCCACCCCCCACCCCATCACCAGCCCAATGTAAAATAGAAACTTTCCTGGTGCTAATGGTTCCCACCCCCACACCGATCACCAGCCCAATGTAAAATAAAAACTTTCCTGGTGCTAATGAATTCCCTCCCCGCGCCGATCCCAGCCAATGCAAAATAAAACTTTCCTGGTGCTAATGGTCCCCCCGCACCGATCACCAGCCCAATGTAAAATAGAAACTTTCCCTGGTGCTAATGGTCCCACCCCCCCGCACCGATCACCAGCCCAATGTAAAATAGAAACTTTCCCTGGTGCTAATTGTCGCACCCCCACTGCACCAATCACCAGCGCAATGTAAAATAGAAAGTTTCCCTGGTGCTAATGGTCCCCACCCCCCCGATCATCACCAGCCCAATGTAAAATAGAAACTTTCCCTGGTGCAAAGTGGTCCCACCCCCCCCGCACCGATCACAGCCCAATGTAAAACAGAAACTTTCCCTGGTGCTAATGGTTTCCCCCCCCACCACCGATCACCAGCCCAATGTAAAATAAAAACTTTCCCTGGTGCTAATGGTCCCCCCCTGCACCGATCACCAGCCCAATGTAAAATAGAAACTTTCCCTGGTGCCACGTTCCCACCCCCCGCACCGATCACCAGCCTATGTAAAAGAGAAACTTTCCTGGTGCTAATGGTCCCACCCCCTGACCCCATCACCAGCCCAGTGTAAAATAGAAACGTTCCCTGGTGCTAATGGTCCCACCCCGCACCGATCACCAGCCCAATGTAAAATAGAAACTTTCCCTGGTGCTAATGGTCACCCCCACACCGATCACCAGCCCAATGTAAAATAGAAACTTTCCCTGGTGCTAATGGTCCCACCCACCCCGCACCGATCACCAGACCAATGTAAAATAGAAACTTTCCCAGTTGCTAATGGTCCCACCACCCCGCACCGATCACCAGCCCAGTGTAAAATTGAAACTTTCCCTGGTGCTAATGGTCCCACCCCACCCGCACCGATCACCAGCCCAATGTAAAATAGAAACTTTCCCTGGTGCTAATGGTCCCCCTCACCGATCACCAGCCCAATGTAAAATAGAAAATTTCCCTGTTGCTAATGATCCCACTCCCCCGCACCGATCACCAGCCCAATGTAAAATAGAAACTTTCCCTGGTGCTAATGGTCCCACCCCCCCGGCACCGATCACCAGCCCAATGTAAAATAGAAACTTTCCCTGGTGCTAATGGTCCCAACCCCGCACCGATCACCAGCCCAATGTAAAATAGAAACTTTCCCTGGTGCTAATGGTCCCACCCCGCACCGATCACCAGCCCAATGTAAAATAGAAACTTTCCCTTGTGCCAATTGTGCCCCCCCACTGATTGCTGGCCAGATGTAAAATAGAAACTTCCCCTCATGCTAGTGTTTCCCCCCCTTGCCAGTCACTGGCCTGATGTACATTAGAAACTTTCTCTGGTGTCCAGTGCTCCCTCCTCCCACCCAATGTCTGCCTGATCCTAAATATAACTTTCCCCGGTGTCCAGTGGTCCCTCCCCCACCTGTTGTCTACCCAGTCCCAAATATAACTGTCTTTGGTGTCCAGTGGTCCAACCCTTTCCCAATCCCCTGTGTACTGTAAAATCACCATTCCCTGGTGTCTAGCGGACCCCCTTCCTATCCCCGATCCCCTGTGTACTGTAAAATCACAATTCCCTGGTGTTTAGAGAACATCCTTCCTATCCCCGATCCCCTGTTACTGTAAAATCAACATTTCTTGGTGTCTAGCGGACCCCCCTCCCTATCCCCGATCCCCTATTTACTATAACATCACCATCCCTGGTGTCTAATGGACCGCCTCCCTACCTCTGATCCCCTGTGTAATTTAAAATCACCATTCCCTGGTGTCTAGCAGACCCCTCCCCCTATCTCTGATCCACTGTGTAATTTACAGTCACCATTCCCTGGTGTCTAGCAGTCCCTCCGCCTTCCACCCCTGCAGGTAGTGCCCCACCACCCCGCTCCTGTCTATCCAGACCCAAAGCCGGTGACCAGCATAGCCCTCCATTCTCCACCATGGCCAGCCACAGACTGAGCTGCCAATGAGTGCATACTGTAAATCAGCTGTTACAGTACGCGTTCATTGACAGCTCAGTCGACTTCCAACCATGGTGGGGAGCGGAGGGCTGTATTGGTCGCCAGCTCTGGGTCGTGATGGGGGGAGTAGGGGTGACACTACCTTCCGGGGTGCAGGAATGTGCTAGACACTAAGGAATGGTGATTGTAAATTACACAAGAGATCAGGGATAGTTCTGCAATGATATGTAATTCTCAAGCTTTACTAAAATATAACTTACATGATTTAATGCGATGTGGAAACATGCTAAAATTGTTGCTGTTTCTCTCTCTCTCTTTTTTTTTTTTTTTTTTTTTTGTTTACATTTTCTTATATCCATTCCACAAGATAGTGGAAGGGCATTTCAGGGTCTCTTTGCAAATACTTTTATATTTAACTATTAGTGTTTTTTAGTGTTGTAGTCATGTGAGGACATTTGGCCAGTTCCATGTAAATGGCAAAATATGAAGCAACACCTACCTCCCTGTTCTAGGGGTGATTGATTAAGCTGTTAGTTTTCAGGGAGGGGAGTGAACGGCAAATGACTCACCTTGATTTCCAAGATTTGCAGTGACCTCCCAGTTGAGCCAGCTTCTTCAGGCAGGTGCTGGGCTACAAATCAATGGGGGTTAACACACAACCTTTGTCCTTAAATAACTGAATTGCCACAACTTATTTACTTGATGTTCCACTCATGTGCATTCTATTACACTGGTGCACCAGCATTGCACAGTCTACTTTCAGATGTTACATTCTGTAACAACTTGCAGTGTATTGTTTTCCATTTGTGTGCGTGTGTGTGTGTGTGCGTGTGTGTATGTGTTTTAATTTTTATTATACAATGGCAAAAAATTATCTAGAAAACTGATTGGCTAATGAGCCCCCGAAACAGTGATGTTATTTCATGATAACATCACTGTATCTAGAGCAGGCAGCAAAACGAGGCATAACCATGACAAAAGTTACTGCCCACTTAATGCTACACACGCAATACTGTGTTAACCCTTATGCCCCCCCCTCCGGAATCTTAGCACCCCAAAACATAAATTCTTCAGACAGTAGATGTGGTCATACTAAACACAAGACTGGATCATAGAAAAGCAATTCAACTTTCATGCCCATTTCTTTTTCTTCCCCCAAGTGAGCGGCTTCACTGAACCATGCAGACCATAACTGCCGGTCGCAAGCTTCACTGAAGCCACTACTTCAAATGCCCGTACCCTATCCCACAGTTAAAAATCAGAGCCATGAAACAACAGAAAATGATAACAAAAACAGTAACTTCCAATTCCATCCTACACAGAGTAAAGGGACACTCGTCGACACAGCCTTCTTACTTTTTACTCGTGTTCACTCTCGAGCCTGAGTAAGCGGGAGGTCACTCCTCAGTTCTCACCTCTACCTCATTCATTCGTTCATTCAAAAGAGACTTAAACCATATGGCAAAACTGCTACCAAAACTGGCTGAACTAAAAAAACAGCTGAACTAATGCACATGGCCACCAAAAATCCTATATAGAAAAATAGAAGTTGATGGCAGATAAGGACCGCAAGGCCCATCCAGTCTGCCCATTTTTTCTACCTTATGAATGTGACAGAGGCCTTTACTCTGTCAATGGCCTATCTATTCATACTCAAAAGTATTGCTCCCTTATGCCTATCCCATGCCTGTTTGAAGCCCTGCACTGTATTCATATCCACCACTACCTGAGGTAGGCCGTTCCATGCATCCACCACCCCTTCTGTGAAAAAGAACTTCCTCACATTACCCCTTAATCAACCTCCCTTTAATCTCATGCTGTGTCCTCTTGTCCTGCTATTTTTCTTATACTGAAATATGTTAGACTCTTTTACCTTGTTGATGCCCTTAAGATATTTGAATGTTTCGATCATATCATCTCTCTCCTCCTTTGTTCTAGGGTATACATATTGGGCTCTTTTAATCTGTCCTCATATGTTTTCCGATACAGTCCCTGCACCATTTTGGTTGCCCTTCTCTGGACTGCCTCCATTTTGTTAATGTCCTTGTGCAGGTGTGGCCTCCAGTACTGCATGCAGTACTCCAGATGGGGCCTAACCAGTGTCTTGTAAAGAGGGTTTATTCCCTTCCTCTTATGACTTGTGATACCCCTGTTAATACACCCCAATACCCCCTAGCCTTACTTTCTGCTTTAGTGGTCTGCTTGGATGGTTTCAGGTCATCTGTGATGATGATGCCCAAGTCTCTTTCTTCCCTTGTGATTGCCAGCAACTCCCCTCCCAACCTATTGGTGGCTTCAGGGTTTCTCTTCCCTATGTACATGATCTTATACTTCTATGCGTTAAACCCCAGTTGCCACTCTTCTGACCATTTTGTCAGTTTATCCAGATCTCTTCTCATTCTGCCCACCCTATCTGGATCATCTACTCTGTTGCAGATCTTGGTGTCATCTGCAAACAGAGAAACCTTACCCTCCAATTCATCTGCAATGTCACTGATGAAGACATTGAAGAGGACTGGCCCTAGGACTGATCCCTATGGTACCCCACTTATGACCTGCATCTGTTCTGACTGTATACCCTTTACCACCACTCTCTGTGTTCTGCCCGCCAACCAGTTTGCCACCCAGATGACCAACTTCTGACGCACTCCAAGCCTACCCAGCTTATTAATCAATCTTCTATGTGCAACAGTATTGGAAGCTTTGCTGAAGTCAACTGCATCCCCTTGGTCCACCACTCTGGTTACCCAGTCAAAGAAATCTATGAGATTAATTTGACAGGACCTTCCTGTTACAAACCCATGCTGTCTTGGATCCTGTGCTCCTATTGATTCCAGGTGTTGCACTATCCTTTCCTTAAGGAGTGCCTGCATAATGCTTGCCCACTACTGAGGTAAGACTGACTGGCCTATAGTTCTCTGCCTCCTCCCTGCTACCACTCTTGTGGATCGGGCTCACATGAGCCCTTCTCCAGTCTTCTGGGACATCTCCTGTGCTCAGAGATGCATTAAACAGTTCTGATAATGGCTCTGCTAGTTCCACCCTTAGCTCCTTTAGTATCCTGGGATGTATGCCATCAGGTCCCATTGCTTTGTCCACCCTGAGCTTAGCGAGCTCTTGCAGGACCCTTTCTTTTGTGAAGGGACTTATGCACCTCCTCCCCGTGTCCATGCTGCTGAGCTGTGGGCCTTGCTCTACTATCTCCTCAGTAAATACTGAGCAGAAGTATCTATTTAGGACAGATGCTTTTCCTTTTTCCTCCTCCACATAATCCCCCTTATCCCCTTTGATCTTAGCAATACTCCCTCTGGACTTTCTCCTTTCACTAATGAATCTATAGAAAGTCTTGTCCCCTTCTTTTACTGTCCGTGATACTGTTTAATTGGTTTGGACCTTTGCCTGCCTTACTGCCTTCCCTTCTTCCCTTAGGGAAGTTTGGTATGCCTCCCTATCTTCGTCACTCTGCATTCCTTTATATTTCCTGAAGGCCAACCTTTTGGCTCTGACCTCTTCTGCTACTGTCTCTGAGAACCAAAGTGGTTTCCTCCTTCTTTTGCTCTTGCTTTTCTTCCTAACAGAATGGGATGTTGCTTCAAGTATTGCATCCTTAATGCTTGCCCACTTTGCCTGTACCCCCTCACCTGTATTTCTTCTTGCCAGGGCTAGCTTAAGTCTGTTGGCCATCTTATCAAAGTCAGCTCCTCTGAAGTCCCAGATTTTTGCCTTGGAATGAGATGATTTAGTTCTAGTGGCCAAATTAAACCATATCATGTGATGGTCACTGGCCCCCAGGTGACCTTCTACCCTGAGATCTGTGATCCTTTCTCTGTTAGTCAGTACTAGATCTAGGATAGCCCTGTCTCTTGTGGGTTGTTGTACCGGTTGTTTGAGGCCCTCCCCCTGCAGGGAATCTATGATGTGTCTAGTTCTGGTAGATGTTCCTGCTGGTATTGACCAATTTGTATCTGGCATGTTGACGTCTCCCATTATCAGAACCTCCCCTTTAGCTGTCATGTTTTGTATATCTTCTAACAGTAATGTGTCTATATCCTCCCCTGGTCTGGAGGCCTGTACACAACTCCAGTTCGTATGGCTGTCCCATTTCCTGCTTCCAGGGTGACCCAAAGTTCTTCTGGCTCCTTATGTGTATGCTGAATTTCTGTAGCTTTGATATTTTCATTGACATAAAGGGCTACTCCCCCCCTCCCCCCTTTTTTGCACCTCGGTCTCTTCTGAACAGTACATAGCCGGGTACTGAAGTCTCCCAAGTGTGGTTACTGGTAAGCCATGTCTCACTAATGGTTACTATGTCTAGTTTTTGTCATTGTTACCTGCAGGTCTGGGGTCTTGTTTCCCAGACTGCAGGCATTTGTGTACATGATTTTCCATTGGCCAGTTGGGCGAGGTCTTTGTGTGCCAGAGATTGGGGCGACAGAACGGAACACAAGCTTATACAAAAGGATTGTGGAGAGGAGGGAAGCATGATGCAGCAGCACCACCTACTGGACTACTTTTTCTCCATAGTTCAGTATATGCCTTCCACACAAAAAAAACAATAAAAATCCCATTAAAAAAATATATTTTTCAAAACATTGGATTATCATGTGAAAATGAGCCAATGTAAAATAGCAATAAGGCACTCCAGGGAGTGTGTTATTGTGTAATAACATCACTCCTGGGGTGGTGGAAGCACTCAGCTTCACCTTGTGCTTCAACCCACCACAGGAGTGACATTATTACACAATAACACACACCTTGTCATGCCTTGTTGCTTAACTATCCGCTTGCCTCTGTAAAGTGTTTCAGCTGGGGAGGGGTCTGGTGGTAGCCAAAAACTACTGCCCACTGTAGCCCAAGCCTTGGGGCATTCAGCTAAGAGGAGCCTTTGTTAGGCAGTCCAGTTCCTGCTTTATAAAAGGTTTTTGTTGTGTGGTTAAAATGCAAAGGGCTGCTTCCCTTTCATAGCAAAAAGTATTTTTTGAAGATAAATAGGGTCAAGACAGGACCCCACTGACTGAGCCAGATTGAAAACAAAAGGACCCAGACTGCACTCTGTAAAACCAAGCTTGAAATAACAAAACCAGCTTGGACCTGTTCTCATGTAAGGTGGTTCCAAGACAACAAAGAAATAGTCAAACCTGTGATGTCAGAGAGGCATGTCAGAGAGGCAGATATGATGATGCGGCATAGTCGGCCAGCCAGTCGAAGATATCAGTGTGTGAGGTTGTTCTTAGAGTCAGTTATGATTTGTAATTCAGAACTGGCAACATCACGGGTTTGAGTCTGCCATAACTCATTAATGGGGGTAAGCTTTTTCTACTCTACTTAGAATTTAGATAGTTTTGAGGTTTTTTTCTGTGCGATCACTATTTTTTCTAAAGTATTTTTAGCTCAGTAGCAATACTGTATCCCCAATAGTCTTTAGTGTGTATATTCTGTAACAAATATAAGTATCATGGAGTTTTAAATGCTACTTTGTATATACTTCATGCTTTCTGTGACTAATTTCAGGTATAGATAACCAGAGGTAAACTGGCAAGTCTGTGGTTCGTCTCTGATGAGGCAGGCTACAGTTACGATATCTAAAGCAAAAGTGTTCTCAGCTGTAACAGAAAGGGTTGATTGTTTGCCCTTTGGTAAGGAGCACTGTACTGTTTCTGAGTAGTGGGTCTCTGGGATTTGGACTTTGAGATACTTAGTGTGTGGTTACAGTAAGTGGTGGCAGCATACCAAGGTAACCCTTTCAGGTGTTTGCAGGGTTGTCAAACTGGCAAAAGCCACAGACTGATTCTGGGATAGAACAAGTCTATGACAAATTCCATTCTGATTACATTCACTTCCACTTTCCTGAAGGAAAAATACATTTTACCAAGATTTATGGTCCCATCAGGTTCAGATGCCAAATTACAGGTTGAGTTAACTTGCTATCCACACAATACATTCATTTCTGGCTGCAATTAATATTAGATTACTGATTTACCAGGGCCTTCTCACAACATCTGGAATGGAGATTCTGACTATCTGGGCATTTGCTCTCTCACAACAGTTTCTTCAAGTAAACATATTTTAGGCTAATGCACTATTTCTTTCACTTTGACCCACACTGGCCATTTTAGATACAGACTAGAGCTCCCAAAAGTGAGGGCTCAGGAGCATTACACAGCTGCCCAAGGACAGTACACATTCCTCCAAACCTGGGTGCACTCAGGGAGTCCATGGATCTGTGCACCTCACCCAACCCTGCTCTGCTTTAGATTCAGGTTCTTTAAAATAAATGCAGTTCACCTTTAGACATTCAGTTGCTAACTTTCATTGGTTCCTTTAGCAAATATGGGCACTTCTCACTGTGGGACTGCAATAGCTTTGAGACTTGCCACCTCACCCTTGAACCTCACCAGCCCACATGGGGCATGAAGGTACCAGACCAAATTAAATACAGTGCACTCCACGTATAACGGACACTGTTATAATAGACAATTGGTTATAGTGGACAGGAATTTATTTCCCAAACCAAATATATCAAATACAGTGCATTTTTCTCTGGTTATAATGGAGAGGAACATTGCTTATATTGGACACTAGGAAGCTTGTATGGACATTTGCAGTGCTTTTTTTTTGGGGGGGTGCAGAGCTAGTGAGGAGATTTGGCAAATATAGAATTAAGAAGGAGGAGCTACAAAGATAACATTTCTAACTAAATAATTCTACAAAAGCTGCATAAACCCTTTTTTAGTAAATTAATTAAACTAAAAGCAAATGATTTTATATTTGAATACAACCCTTAAAGTACACTTGTCTTTGTTCTTGGTGTACTGGAACTCCAACATCCAGCCACTTGAGTTATTAACTTCTTCTTACCTTCTGAAGTAAACTTTCTTAAAAGAACTCATGTTCCCTGACAGTTAAATAACTTTAAATAAACACACACAATACAGAAACATATGCTAGGCAGGATTCTGAGTAATCTGTGAAGTTTTATAATAAGTTCTCTTTCACTTTAAGCCCATGTATGCTCACACACATCGACACACCTAACACATAGGCTACACCTCTTCTGGCTATAATGGACACTGGATATAATGGACAAAAGTAGTGTGCACATGTGCGTCCATAATAACAGGCTTGCACTGTACTTTTTATTTCCATTTACCTGTTCTTCCTGCCAGGCTGCAGATGTTCCTGGATGGGACACCAGAAACCACAAGGTTAGTTACTCAACCATTTCACTGTTCACAGCTACAGTACATGCTGGCTTTCATGTTACCAGTTTTACTGTGGAACCTCCTGCATTCCCTTCCAAGTTCTCAGTTGCTTTGCAATTATCTGCTGTCATTCCCCTTTTATTGTTGGTTGTCCCTCAGGATTGGCTGCTTGTAGGGCTTCACCTCTTTTGGGCCACTGTATAAAATGGCCGCTGCCACAATCTTGAATAAAAACTTTCTGAAGAAGCTCTCAGCAAGAACAATCAGTCTGCACTAGGTGAGAGGCTGACACTTCTGTGCCTAGACAGGAGTTACACTGCAGCTTCCTGGGCTGGTTAGACCCAAGCAGCTGGTTCCACCTCCAGAACCCTTAGTCTGTACCACCTAACCCAAGGCTCTTAAAAGTGTGTTGAATACTTAAAATACTGGCTGGTTAGACCTACAGTAAGACCTATGGGAATCTACCATTACATGAGGTAATATGACCTGAAAACATGCTTCAACTGCTGTGTCTAATTTTTCTTATATCCTTTCCACAGGATAGTGGAATGCAAGGGCTCTTTGGGGCTTCATTTATCATACTTTTACATTTCACTATTACAGTAATATTTCTTTGAGACTATTGTAATCCAGTATGGAGATTTTTGCTAATGTAGAGTAATTGGCAACCACAACTTTAACACATAATGTAGTATAAAATCACATACATTGTGTAAAACTTTGGAAACAGTTGGTGTAACATAAAACATTGCCTTAAAAACATGCCATGCATAATACTTGCATATCTTTCAACATTAGAGTATAATTTATACATAAGGCATTTAAGTATTTACTGAACTAGTTAATATTATGCATGGGTATGTTTCATTGCACTTTATAGTTCTTCTTATATTGGCAAATTTATGTTTTCTTACATTATTTGCTTGTTATTAAATATAGTATTTCATCTCTTTGTAACCAGGATTATGCAAAACAGGGTATCCCTTGTAAATGAGTGCATGCACAATGGGAATTGCCCTATTCATGTTGCTGAATAAAATTTACTACTACATACACTGCACCCTATACCCCTTCTGATTCTGATATTTACAGGTCTACTTTTACTCTCATGCCACATTAATAAGCAAATGACAACTGCCATGTATTCTTTAAAATATTTTTCATAATTATTCTGGCTGTCATGCCAGCCAAGTTAGGTTTAATGCATTGTTCATGAATATGACAGTGGACATCAAAGCTTGTTTATCAACTATGACAAAAGGCAGCAGAACATCAGGTTCAAGGTATGTAAGATTTTATTTGTGTAACAACCACATCCTGCCACTAGGGGTTGGGGGGTTGTTTACCAGATTGACACACCAAGACTGTACTCTCTAGTAGTGACTCTGACTTAAATAATACAGTGGATGGAGCTTAGTGACAGAAAGGAGAGCGCCAGGGTGCCCTTGAAGGTTTTACCTAAGGTGGAAAGGATCTCACACCTTGCAGCTGTAAGTAGATCCAGAACCTTGAGACCAGAACACCTTGATACTCCTTCACTGGACGGCCTCCAGGGACAGGCCCAATACAGCACAGTAGATCCCAAGGAAGGGGTCTGGGGGAATTTAGTGTAGATCGCTGTTAATTCTGACCGGCGATTGGTCACTCAAAAATGCCTGAATTAAGTCCCTCCCTAGTTTAGGAGCCCTTGGACTGTTTCTACAAGCAATCCAACCCTGATGAGTTACCTCATCACACTCTGACCCCATTACCATGCCAGCTTAGGACAGAGGTGACAAAAATGGCCCCTGATTTGTAGTCCAAAAGTGATCTTTCACAAAAAAACATGTCCTGGCTTGCCAACAATAAACTGTGCTCCAGACCATCCTGTGTAGGTGTACTTATATATTTGCTTCAGTTGGTGTATGATTAGGAATGTTCTGGTCCAGTCAGGAGTGCTGACGCAATAGCTCCATCAGCAGTGGCTGATGGCTTTGATGTATGTGTGAGCAAGGGGGCCTTAAAGGTTTAGGCCCTGAAGGGTTACACTCTCCCTCTGTTAGGCAATTCCAACAGTAAATCCCAAAATTCCAACATATATACAATGATGTTAGCTTGTCTAGACACCTGATTCCTACCTAGGAATGTTTCAGCAGTTACATCCTGCCTAGATTCATGATTCCTGTCAAACCTTGAGCAACTTATCGAGATCTGGGCAAGACAACACCATGATTGAGACCTTGCAAACCCTGGGTATAAACTGTGCAGGAGGGATAGGGTAGTCGGGAAGGGGGAAGGGTGGCAGTTTACATCAGGGTGGAAATAACTTGCATAAGGATGAGTAGGAGGAAGGGAAGGTGGAGGCATTATGGGTTCAGTTACGGTCCAATAGAGGGAGAAAGGTAGGTTGGGGGTGGTTTACAGACCACCCAACCAGGATGAGGAGAGGGAGAGGGAACTGAGCTCACAAATATTGGAAGCTATGGGGAAAGGAGAGATGGTAATTTTGGGGAACTTCATCCTGCCCAAGGTGGACTGGAGTATACCATCCACAACATGTGCTAGGAGTCAGGGGTCCTTGGAAGGACTACAAAGTGGGTTTGTGATTCAGATCATCACAGAACCAACAAAAGCAGAGGCAATTCTTGATCTGTTACTCACAATTGGGGAGCATGTACAGGAAATAACGATCAGGGAGCCCCTGAATGGGAGTGACCATTGCACAGTGTGGTTCCAGTTGGATATGGGCAGGGAAAGCATCCTAAGACCAAAATTTTGGATTTTAGGAGAGCAGACTTCAGGAAGATGGACAAAGTGCTAAGGAGCCACTGGTGGGCATCAGAGCAGATAAAGGGGTGGACCAAAAGTGGTTCATCATTAAGGAAAGAATATTGGTTGCTACAGAGGAGTGCATTAGGTTCAAGGGGAAGAACACAAGAGCCAAAACACCCAGCTGGTTCAGTTATGAGGTCACCCAGGCAGTAAGGGAAAACAGGCTAGCCTATAGAAAATTAAGGAAGATCAACAGAAAGGAGAATAGGGAAAACTACCTAAAGTTGGCTATTGAGGCAAGTAAGGAAGTCTGGCGAGCTAAGGCACAGAAGGAGCTTCAGATAGCTGAACGAATTAAGAAGGGGGAAAAGGCCTTCTTTCTCTATATAAGTGTGAAAAGGGACAAGAAGGACTGGATTGTAGTCTTAAGAAAGGGGAGGAGTGGGTGGAGGATAACGGGGAAAAGCAGAGATACTAAATGAAAACTCCTGTTCTGTCTTTGCTAGGGAGAAGGACAGACCAGTGCATTCAGGAGGGAAAAGAGGAGCTGGGGAGGGGACACAGATGTAGTGATAGAGGAAGCTAGAGTGAGGGAGGTGCTGCTAGAATTGAAGGTGGACAAATCACCAGGCCTGGACAGAGTACATCCAAGGGTACTAGAGAACTGTCTAAGGAGCTGGCAGGGCCACTGGCAGGCCTATTTAATACTTCACTAGAGTCAGGTGTGGTACCGCTGAACTGGAGAACAGGACATGTGGTGCTCCTCCACAAAAGCGGTCCCAAAAATGACCCTAGGAATTACAGACCAGTCAGTCTAACCTCAATCATGTGCAAGCTCATGGAGACCATACTTAAGGAAAGGTTGGTAGAATATCTAGAGAAGCATGGTCTCCAGGATGCGAGACAGCACAGGTTAATGGGGCGAGGAGATTGTGTCAAACAAATCTGACTGACTTCTTTGACTGGGTCACTAAGACAGCAGACAGGGGCCAAGCGGTAGACATCCACTTTCTGTACTTCAGCAAGGCCCTTGACTCTTTGCCCCACAAAAGACTGATCAGGAAGTTGGCAGATCTTGGGGTTGGGGATAAGATGACCAGATGGGTGGAAAACTGGCTGAGGGACAGAACCCAGAGGGTGGCTGTGGGGGGAAAGTTATCTGACACCAGAGAGGTCACCAGTAGGGTCTCACAGAGCTCAGTGTTGGGGCTGGTGTTGTTCAATGTCTTCATCAGTGACATTGGGGATGGCACTAAGGGCAAAATGTGCCTATTCACAGATGACACCAAGCTCTGCAGGAGAGTGGACAGAGCTGAAGGGATATAGTACCTACAGGATGCTCTGAAAAATCTGGGGAGGTGGTCTGTGATCTGGCAACTTGGTTTCAATGCCAAGAAATGCAAAGTTATGCACATTGGAGCCAAGAATCCTAGGAAGGAGTACTAACTGGGTGGAGTTCAGGTATCTGTAGCAGAGGAGGAGAAGGACCTGGCAGTGATGATCACTAGTGACCTGAAGCACTCCACACAGTGCAAGAAAGCAGCAGCGAAGGCAAACAAGATGCTGGGATGCATAGCTAGGGGGATCAGTAGTAGGAGAGAGGAGGTTATACTGCCCTTGTACAGGTCACAGGTAAGGCCACATCTAGAGTATGGAGTTCAGTACTGGTGCCCACACCTCAAAAAGGACATTAACCTGCTGGAGAAGGTCCAGAGGAGGGTTACTAAGGTGATAACATGTCAGCAAGGTAAGGAATACAAGGAGAGGTTGAGGTTACTGAACATGTACTCCCTGGAGGACAGGAGAGAGAGAGAGAGAGAGAGAGAGAGAGGAAATTATTGGGACCTTCAAGTACTTGAAAGAGATAAATAAAGTGGATAAGGAGGGTCTCTTTAAACTAAATAGCAACCATAACACGAGGGGGGCACAGTCTTAAGCTGGAGTTGGGAAGGTTTAGGAGGGAAGTCAGGAAGCACTTCTTCATGGAGAGGGTGGTGGACACTTGGAATGTGCTGCCAGAAGAGGTGGTCTCATTGAAGACAGTGGGCAGCTTCAAGAGAGGGTAGGATATGCATACGGGGAAGGTAAGGATCATGGTTAGGGAGAATGGGAGGGGTGGGGGGAGGCAGGAACAGTAGCTCAAGCTGTGGTCCCTGCAATACGAGCAGACTAAATAGACCAAATGGCCTTCTTCTGCTGGTTTCTTCATATGTTTGTATGTTCGTATGTAAAGCATCTACTATAACCATCCACTATAACCAATTCCAACATATTTATGGTATCATACCAGGGCACCTGTGAGCACTCAACAGGGGAGAAATCATGGTATTTCATATATACCTTTGGGTATTACGTGCACGGGCTGATTGATAGAAAGTGCCAGGGGCATTGCATATCAGTTTAATTAGTTGTATTGTTAGGCCGTATACCCCAACACCCAAACAGAAGAAACACACACACAGCTCTTTGGAGAAAATGGTCACAACCATGTATTTATTGAATGAGCACTTACATCAGTAATGTTCCATGTGCAGCACGAGAGTGTCACCAAGATTCTGGCAGTCAACGCCATGACCGGTCCATTCCTTATCCCCAGGGATCATCCAGGCAAACCAACTCTATCCCAAAGGGGGCTGCCTCTGGAGGGACAATGGCTTCTGAGGCCTAAAGGGTGACTCAAAGCCATGTGATGTGTGCCCATCCCCCATCAGATGGTGCTACACACATGGGCAAGACCAAAGGGGCTATCCCTGATTGGCCTCCATGGCACCCAACTGTTGGTGCCTCAACACACTCTTCTTTCTCTTTTGCCTTTTTCCTTCTCAGGTTCCTTGGACCAATTCAAGAGAGTGAAGATAGCCACATATTCCCTGCTCAAGATCTGCTGCTGAACCTTCTCTATGAGATGGGGCTCTGCAGGCTCCCTGAAGCTCATAAACCCCATTGCTGTGGGGTCAGTCTTCACTTGAACCACTACCGCTACCACCTTCAACACAGTAGTACCCGGGGCTACTGGTGCCACCTCCCATACTGTATGGGAGCCACTAATGTTCCTGGGGGTGAGATCTCACCCCATCCTTGTTCCTGGGCTTCTATGAAGGCCAAGACCCTGTCCAATTTGTTTTACAATGCAGATGGCTGCATCTTCTCTACCTGTTTTCTTATCCCAGCTTCCCCCCCATCTCGTGGAGGACAGGAAAGACCCAAAGGACCTGCCTGCACCACCGCCCAATTCTTCAAGGCTATGTGCAGCGAAACCTGAACCGGGGCTGCCCAGGGGCCAAAACTGCACCTGGTCCACCAGCTCTCAGTACCTCACCTGCTCCACTCAGTTGAGTGGCTGGAAGGGCTGCTCCACCCGGCTGAATGACCAGAAGAACATGGACTGGTAACGGACCATGTACAGGTGGGACTTCAATGAGAGGGACAAATGGGATCACAGTAGTGGGTGCCCCTTCACCCCTGTCCCCTGTTGCAGGTTCTGTCAGGCATAGTGCACTGGTCATAACCCTTCCCATGCACCTGGACCTCATAGCTGCTGGCTCCCCCTTATGGGTATTCCCCTCAAAGAGCTAACCAACAATGCCCTCCTCTGCTCCAGGCTCCACTCCTCAAAGTTAGGCCTATCTTGATTCAAGTGCACTGATGCTGTTGGTGTCTTCTGCTGCCACTTCACTGAGGCCTGCTTCTTGGCCACTGGCTGCTGAAGTGCTGCTGGTTTCTTGGCTCATGCCTGCTATCACACTGGTACCCTGTTCTTGCTGGAATTCTTAGGTGCTGGCTGACTGGATACTGTCCCTTGCACTGCTGGCTGTCTGGAAGAGGTCAGCTGGTTTGGAAGTGTCAATGGCCCCACGTGATCTGGGTTGGATGGCCCCATCCCATCCAGGATTCCAAAACAGGCATCACACCATGCCTAGCCACGTGCCTATGCAAAAGCTATCATCTGTTTCTCAAAATCTGCTGACCCTGCTTTCAGCACTGCCTTCCCTTTTCTCAGCATCTTGTCTATCACTAGGTCGATAAACAAACCACAGTAAAACTGTCTCTGTCTGCTTTAACTTCTTCTGCTGCACTAGCAGGCCACTCTGTGTTAAACCCCATTTTGTTATTGCCCAACCTGACACCAATTCGTCTCCTGGCATCGGGCAAGATTTAGGCAACCTGGAGCCCTAGGCCCAAGAGAAATCTGAGGCCCCCCTTCCTGTAACCATGCCTCTTCGCCATGATCACACCTCTTGGCTGTTGCATATCAGTTACTGAAACATGAAAAAAGGTTCTTACTGTCCCTAAAAAGTGGCATAAAAATGCTTCAAAATTAATGAAACTAATACTATCAGTATGGAAGAATAACAATAGCCTGAGTTTTGATAATTTAGAGAAAATAATTATTAATTGACCTGGTAAAAATAATTTTGTGTGTGTGAAATGTCATGATTTACACTTCTCCAAAGCCCCCCGCCCCCAAACACACATGTGTGCACTCGCAGTCTGGGTGTTTTCATATTTTCCTGTCAGGTAGTATGAACCAGGATGTGGGAGTTTTGTTGGGTAGGGTAGGGACCCATCTCTAAAAGAGGCTAGGTCCTGGGTGGTGTAGGAGTTAAGTTAGTGGTTTACTGGGGGGGGGGTCATGAACTTTAGAGATTCTACTGCAAAGCGAGTGATTATTGAAAGAATTGGAAATCATTCCCAGGATCAAACATTTCTGTTATTGATAAGTAAGCCAGGATCCATAAATGGCAAGATTTATTGATGGGAATCTGGAAATACATTCATTTGTTCACCCTGAAAACAGAGTTGTATTATGGTCAGAACTTCAGTATGAGTGAGATGAGAAAATAAAAAACAAGTATGATTTTTAATTGTACCATTGACATTTATTGTAGATTTCTTAATTTTAGGAGTGAGATTAAATATAAAGCATACACATTGAATTGTACTGTTAATCTTTTATAGTTAAGAGTAAGATTCTAAACTGGGATTCTAAATAGGTGTGGGAAACAAGGCAAAGGAAATGGGCTTATTCACACCTTAAAGGTCAGAATGGCTGGGGTTGTTGAAGCTGTCAGCTGCACTTAACACCTAATCAGGGAGGTGGAGTCATGTCACAGTTCAGCCCCTGCCTTACTCAGTGCCTGAGCCCTTTACAAAAAAATGTAGCTCAGGCAGAAAGAAAAGGATACATAGTAAATATATGTTGGGGATTGCCTGGGCCTATGTTGCCTATGTGTTAATCTGGCCCTGCCTGGCCTACATCTTCTATTTGTCTTCCCCGCTTTTTTTTTAAAATCTGGGTCCCCAGGGGAGGACCTTGCCATGACAACCTGGCTTTATGACTTATGCTGTCCCGTGTTCCTATGGCCCCAAGTCCACAACACAAATAAGCTTCCCCTCAAGGCTGACCACTTAAATGGTCTCGCCTTTCATCTACTCCTCCCCCTTTATTACCTGGGAGCAGCTGCTGATGGCCCCCTGAGTTGCTGTTAACCTGCTTTCTCTCCTGCAGACAGCTCTAACACTTGCCTGCTGCTCCCTTAAGCTTTTATTTAATTTTTTTTTATATATCCCAGCGACCCACCAGCTGTAGCCGTGTCCAACCTGGCAGCGAAATCTGCACACCTTTGCTGACCAGTACTTGTTGGTGAGACCTCTGCCTCTGTCACTAAACCCTCCCCTCAATATGTCTACCACTCTTTAGCCTTCCTCCAATATAGTGGCTTCCCACTGTGCAAGTGCATCTCTCTCTAAGCCCGTCCTCTTCTTGCTGGTGGGACGTCTACTGCTGTTCCAACATGATGGCCACCGGTGCACATGTATGCCTCTCCCCTATGCGTGGCTTTTTAGGGCATGCCCCACCATGGCCCCAACTACATTCAAAACCACCCTTTTCATAAATTCAAAACTTGCTGACTTAACTAGCCCCAGCTACTGTTTTCCTCAGTCACCCTGACCCCATACGGCCACCACCGTGCGCAAGACAGTGGTCACCCAATGCACATATGTGGCCCTATTCCTGGCTGCTTGGCAAGTGGCAGACACTGCTCAGCCACCGAAGGACCCAGAAAAATAGTATATTGAGGACTCACCTATCCCTCCTGCTGGGCTGAGCCCCCACACCCAGTAACAGCTGATGCTCCTTTTTTCCTCCTACCCCAGTGAATGCGCCTCACCAGCCTACCATCCCTCTCCTGATTAACTTAAGGGTACCCAAGCATGTACAGCTCCTCCTTTTCAGTCTGTTCATTTTTTATTTATTTACTTTTTAATTTGAGAAAAACAAAACAACAACCCCCCCAAAAAAATGTTTCCCATTCAGGGTCTCGAACCCTGCACTTCGCTTCTGTCATGAAGCCTATCCACTTGATTGCCTGGTCTCCATGGCAACTGTAACCCATTTCACCATGTATGTGTGGTTTGTCAACTGCTCGATCACCATGGAAACCATGGCTCATCCTCAGCCACACACTCCTGTTCTGCTCTCTCTTCGAGCCCTACCCTTCATTTGTTCTGAAGCAGGAGACGGCTCTCCACCAAGTTGTGGCTGACTTGCTTTTTGACTTCCCCATTCTTTCTGTCTGCCAACCCTCTGCTATCACATTCTGCAGAAAACCTACCAGATCTCTTGGTATGCTGATACTACTTCTCAGCTCTGCTGCTGCTTCTGGTAAGATGAAGAATCCTGTCCAGAGATTAGTAACTAAAGGGGTTCGGCTACAGTAACCTGGCTTCTATATACCATTCTAAGATTCTCCCCTCTGGTCAGATTCCTCCCACCACTGGGTAGACCTACTTCCTACCTAAACCATCCCCTTCCCCCCCTTACCCTTTTCCTCTCCCCCCTTTCTTTATTTACCTGCTCCATTCTGGTGTCAAGGGATGTGGCCACAGACAAAGGGTTCCCTATTGCAGGGTTCACCCATGTTGCAGTGGCAGAAAACAATGCAACCGTCATTAGGGTGCCAGCATAATCTGAGACAGTGAATATTGTACCTGGTAATTGTGCCACCCAATCCTCATTGTGTTCAATACCCCGGGGCACGTTCTGAATGTTTGTGGGGGGATACACCCCCAGCACCCCCCCCATACTTCAATATAATCACCTCCAGGTCAGAGGTGTATGGGTCAAGGGGGGGCAACACCTGGATGGTGCCCTCCCTGCCAAGCACCACAAAATCCAGTTAGCCAGCATGACAGTCAAACTGGTTGCGACACCCTAATTATGTTTCACACATAACAGTACACCTTGCAAGGTTCCCCTTGCAGGCTGTCTATGATTTGATGCATCTTTCATAATGGCACAATGGGATGAAGACTTCATCCTTCAAATGTCTCAACTCCCATTCCCACGATCAGCATACTGAAGTATGTTCAACTAATTTCAGCTCCACTATGTCTTCTGATTCTGGGTGCTTACTCTTCACTCTCTTCCATGATGTCTGGCAGTATGGCCTAGAGGTTAGAGGAACGAGGTGTGAACGAGCTTGGTACATCCAGCAGACCAGCCCTGAGATTGAGTCTCACAACCTCCACTTGCATACTGTGTGACTCTGAGCAAGCCACTTAACCGCCCAGTGCTCCCAGGTTGCCTCTGAAAACAGACACTTGTGCCTAGTGGGCCTTACCCAGTTACCAAAGACTAAAATAAAAAAAAAATGTTCTTGTCATGAACTCATGAGTCAGGTTGTGAAGTGGGAACAAACTGTTCCTCACAGACACTAATGCCACTTTAGGCAGGCCTTATGACAAGGTGCACTGAAGGTTCCCAGATGAGGTGGCTGTAGTCATTCAGCAAGGAGAGCCAGGAGCTGTACTCAGAGGTCAAAATGTGACCAAAAATTACATTTAGCAGAAGGCAGGTTTTCAACACAAATACACAATATCAATAAATAATGAGTGATTAAATAGCTAAACAAATAACCAATAAATAAAGAGATAAGGTGCACCTTTACTAAGTTAAATACTTTTACTTTACTGCAGGTGCTGTTACTCTATGGTGCCACAATTTCTGGTTGACTGGTGCTGTCTAGGACCACATGCATGTAATCACATAGGCTTTAGGTACAACAGTATAGGACAGGTGATCAAGTTCACATTCAAGTCCAGGAAAGGATGCTGGAAGAACTGGGCACTGGTTAAGGACCTAAAACAATGGGATCAGATACTTGACTGAGGGCCCAAACAGACCAAAAGGATGTATGAGATGCTGATTCTTTACAATGAACCCATGTGGGCCACTGGGACAGAAGGAACTTGCAGATAACTTGATTGAAAAGGGGGTTTGATTCTTTCGCTATGAAACCGTGTGGACTGGGCCTCCGGGACAGAAGGTATTTGTGAACAAACTTGGATCCCAACTGAGTTGGTTCTTCAGCTAAGAACCCATGTGGGCTGCCGGGAGAGAAGACACTTGTGGACGAACAGTTGCAACAGGGCTGATTTTAGGCTTAGAACCTCTGGATGTGCCGGGACAAAAGATGAAAGATGGTTGCGTCAGAGACGATTGTTTGGCTCAGGACCCATGTGTACTGCCAGGACAGAAGGGACTTGCAATGAAAGTGGATCTTGGAAGCTGGTCTTTGGATGCTGGTCTGTAGATGCCAGTCCGCAAATGCTGGTCTTTAGATGCTGTTCCTTGAATGCTGGTCTTCAGATGCTGGTTTTCAAGAGGAAACCTACCTCACTGCTCGGTGTAATCTCTAGCTAATGAGACGGTGCAGCTCCTAGACTTCCCGAACTTTCTGTCAGGGAAGGAACATGGCTTGCCAATGTAGTGATGGGGCCTGTCCTAACTATCACCCTATTTCTAGTGGGGTTGGCTGTCCCTGCTTTGGAATTCAGACAGGAGTTGGGTGCCACTTGCAGAATAGGAGAGACTGTCTGGATCATGTGGTTACTAAGGCAGTCTTTTGGGTTAGCATGAGCACTAATTAGTTTTAGAACAATGACTTTGATTGACAAGCACTTGGATAGTTTGTTTCTAGGTACCCAAAATTCAGTTCAGTTCAAGAGGGTGCCACGGGTAAAAGATAGTCAATTTAGGTGCAGTAGTGATTATGTAGTTCAAGTAGGACACCAAAGCCAGTAAGCAGTCTCTGCAAGGGTCACACAGCTGACAGTCTTTTAGTGCAAGAGACACCACACACTTGTAGTTCAAGATCAAAAATGCAACACACATCGGCAGTCTCTCAAAGAGGTCACCAAAACAGTAGGTTGACACTAAAGGGGCACCACAATTATCAGGCAGTTTGGTTGGGGGTGGGGCACCACACACAAATTCAAGTAGTTAATTCAAGCAGGAGAGGCACCACACAAGTTCAGTTGGTGTGTTTTAATAACAGGGCAACAAATGGGCTCAGGTAGTGGCAACAATTGCCAGGACAGGCTATTTGCTGTGTAGGATAGGCAGTTTTTTAGTACAGGGGGCAGTGATACTTTAATTAATTAATTTAATTAAGTTTAGAAGGCAGTTTTGTAAATAGTTATCAGTTACATAAATATTTGTCCTATAGTATTTGCTCCTACAGAGCTTTCTCTATACACTCTATGGGTGTCTGGTGCTGAGCCCAAGTCCACCCCCACAGTTATTGGCTCCTGTGGAGCTTCCTTTACTTAATTTGCCCCATGGGTGGCCCCTTTAATCCCAGGGTCTGGCTGCCCTGACTAAGCTCCTGACAAGCATCTGTTTTCCTGCCCCCTGGGCGGTCTTAGTGCTCAGCGGTTCCCTTCCCCCCCCCCAGACCTACTCCCTGTGGATCTGTACTTTATAAAGCCCTCTGGGTGGTCTGTGAGTTCAGTGTTGCCTTCCGCATTGTTCAGGCCAGCTCCCTGTGGAGCATTGGATGTCACTGTTCTCCGAATAATCTTTCAATGGGACCTAGCTTGCCACAAAAAGGCTCCTGTGGAGCCTGCTGTCTAGGCCATCTCAATGGGCACTCATGTCTCTGGGGCTGCCTGCCTACCCTCATGAACTCTGCCCCTTCTGTGTATGCTGAGTGGCACTTTTTTTAATCTTAAAATTAAAAAAATCCTATTTTTTTACTTTCTGTTTTTGCTCCATATGTCTTTGACTGCTGCCAGATCCTCCTTCCAGCTATCCAAGCCTGTCTTCCCACCATAGGAGTCTTCTGATATTACAACCCACCACCAGACTCTGCTCAACATACTCTCCGGACACCTCAACCGCAACCCACAGCTTGTCTCTTGTGGGTGGGACCCCTCAATTCCCCAAGCCAGGAGGAGGATACTTTACTCAGTGGTTGAAGCCCAGTAGGAGGAACCAGCAAGGAACAGGAGGAGTCAGAAGGACCCTACTGTGGTGTGGGGCCTGGGGCATCTTCATCTGCCTGGTGCTGCTGGGGTACTTTTTTCCCTGCTAAGCCCTCCTTTATCCCTCCCAGGGTGTAATTCTGAGAAGTGACATGGCAGAGTGCCTATCAGGGTCATCAGAATGGCAGGTGAGCCCTTCCCTGCCTCCAGAACTCCCCTGCTGGCCCTACCTTTCCTCCAGAACTCCTCTGCTGGCCCTCCCCTACCTCTGGAACTCCCCTGCTGGCCCCACTATAGGCATGTGATGCCTCCATGTCACTCACCAGGTAAGCAGGAGCATGCCAACGAAAAGCAACTCCAGAGGGACCACTTACTCTTTCTCACATAGCACACCCTTCCCCTGGGCCACCATTGGGCAGTCTGCAGTGTAAGGAGGTGTCCTCCCTCCCTGAGGTGTGAGGCATCTGGACAGACACCAGAACCCACTTCACCAGTTGGCACCAGACATCCCAGACTCAGGGCATGAGCTCGGGTCATCTGGATGGCAAGAGGCAGTTCTACTGCTGTGCTAGCCAGCTGGCTGATCTTTTCTTTTTTAATGAAGGTGGTCCACACTGTCTGCTATTCTGCTGCCCACTTGCCACCACTACCTGGGGCTGAGGGGTCCTGGAAGGGAGGTGCCATTCCTGAGGTGGTACTGCTGCTGAGGAGTGGTGAGGAGGGAATGGAAGAATAAATGCCTGACTAGCAGGGAAAAAGACTTGAGAAACCCTGTGGCTGGAGGGAGGACAGCCAAACTGGAGCACCACCGTGACCAGACTGCTGCTGAAGAGAGGAGCCAGCAGACCTTTGCAGCCAAAAGAGGTACTGCTGGCTGGAACTGTTCACTGCCATGACCCTCTGTCACACCACAGACTGGAGGGGAGGACGCACAAAAGCTGATAGACCCACTTCAATCACCTTATGGTAAACCTTGGGTTGCCATTGCTCTTCATGTCCTTCTCTCTTGTTGGTTCATTTGATCTTCTACCAATGGTCGCTGTGACCATTCTTTTGAAGGCTTGGGGTTCCATTCTCTGAGTCAGAATCCCCAGCCTGCAGCTGCTACTTGTTCCCACAGCCTGTCTTTGGGGGGGGGGGGGGTAGGAGAGAATAAAAGCAGGCAGCAGGGAAAAAATGTTTAAACACAGCCCTGACTTGGGCTGGCTGGGAATCACTGGGCTGCTGCAGAAGATTTTACTGGTGGGGAACAGGTTGCTCTGGATGGGTTTACTGAACTGGCACTGGGGGAAGTTACTGGTAGCAACTGGTAAAGACTGGCTAACGGGGTTTTGGGGTGCTGCTGAGATACTGGTGTACTGCAGGGGAGGGTTTCCTATGGCTGCTGTTTTTTTTGTGGGGGGCAACTGGTGGGGCCAACTAGTTACCAGGGGAGTGATTACTGGTATAGGGGCTGTACTGCTGGAGAAACTGGAAATACTGGGGCTTACAGTGGGCAACAAGCCCTAAATAAACAACTGTGCCCTCCTACTACTACTGTTCCCTTGGGCGTCTGACACCACCTGACTGTTCCCCCAGCTTTACAATTGCCCCCATGGGTTCCCAACCCTACTTCATGGGCCATAAGGTGCCACAACCCACACAGTTGTATACCTGTAACTGCCCCCTGGTCTCCAACTCTGGGTCACAACATTCTCCTCCTCAGATACTGATCTTGTATCGAGGGCTCGAAAAGGTCTACATTTGAATCCAACTGGGTTTCAGACTCTTGGATTCTTTTCTTGGCATAACATCCTGCAACAAACTGTCCACTGTGGAATAGTATTGCACAAACTCTGTTTCTTCGATTGATGAATCACTGTCCAGTATTTCTAAGGTCACACAATGTTGTGGCTGTGGGTTTCTTCTTCAACATAACAGATCTGGTTTCTGGCTGCTTAGGCACTTCAGGTTTGGAAGACTCACACAAGCGTCCATTTACCCAATAAGCAGCAAGCTAGCCCTATGAATCATCATAGTCCCACTGGTCTCTCCTTCTAGTTATATTTTGAAAATCGTCATGCCCTGTACTTGTTTCACCATGACATAAGGGATATTGCCCCTTCTGTCTACGATCTTGTGCTTTCTTGGCAGTCCTAGATTCCAAAACAGCACTCTGTCACCAGGCAACACATCACTTGCCATTACTTTTCTGTCATACTGAGCATTATTCGCTCTGTTCCACTTTCCAGTCATTTATGAGGCAAACTGGTAGGTTGCATTTAACTGGTCTCTCAGATGCTGGACGTATTGAGGGTAAGTCTCCGTCCATGTTCCATTGGTTAAAACTCTGAAGCACAATCAACTGACAATCTTGTTTCCCTTCTGAACATCAGGTAGCAAGGAGAGTATCTGGTTGCACAGTTTTTCATGCATTTGTACGCATGTAGAAATGCACTTACTGTATCTGTTAATTCCACTTGACCTTCGTGACTAGCATATTTAGTAGAGGCTGGTTAAAACTCTCCAGCTGTGGATCACCTTGGATATGATATAGCATAATTTGGATTTGTATATCAGAAGGAAACCAGTTCCTTTACTAAGTGGCTTTCAAAATCTTGAAGTTGATACAGTGTATTCTCTTGGGTGTTCCATAAAGTACCATGAACGTTTCCACTACAATTTTTGTGACTGTAGTGGCCTTTTGATTGTAGGCTATGACTGAGCATATCTTGAACAAGCATTTGTCAATGCTGAATGTTGTCATACTGGCATTGGCAGTGGGAGTGGTGGAACTAGAGACGTATAGTGCTGTGATTTTGTGAATGTGTCTCAAAAGGTGATTTTGCACAGCGAGCATGCCATTGTGCGCCACAGCTGCGGAAACACGTTTTGGGCAGGCTGTGAAAAATGGCAGCTGGACTGTTGATAAGGAGATGTGCACAAATGCCAGAGGTGAAAATGTGGCATGAAAATATTGCAGATTAATGAAGTTACAAGGGTGCATGGAAACTGTGCAATGCACGCTTACAGCACAGTTATTGTATGGAGTTTCGGGACCAAATTTTCAACATAGGCATTTTAGGGCCTCTGCTTCATGAATAGTGTCACCATCATTTTCTCAAACTGTCCCAAAAACTGATTTTGCACAGTGGCCGTGCAATTTTGTGCCGGATGTGCGAAAACACATTTCAGGCAGCTGCAGTGCTCATAAGGAGGTATGGAAAAATGCCAATGATGAACAGCTGGAGTGAAAGTATTACAAATTCACAAAGTCATGAGCGTGCGTGCAAACTGCAATGCACGCTCATAAAACACTCGTTTTATAGACTTTCGTTCCCAAATTTTCAACATAGGCATTTTAGGGCATCTGCTAATGAACAGTGTCACTGTTATTTTCATCATGTGTCTCGAACACTGACTTTCCACGGCGACCACGCTATTCTGAGCTGGAATTGCGAAAACAGATTTTGGTCAGGAAGTGAAAAATGACAGTTGTACTGTTCATTAGGAGGTGCAGAACAATGGCACTGTAGAAAATCTGGAGTGAGAATATTAGAAGTTTGCGAACGTACGAGCGTGCGTGCAAACTGCACAACACACGCTCATAACACAGTCATTTTATGGAGTATTGTCACCAAATTTTCAACACAGGCATTTTAGGACCTCTGCTCATGAACAGTGTCACTGTCATTTTCGTAATGTGTCCCAAACACTGATTTCACACAGCGAACGTGCTATTCTGCGCCGAAAGTGCGAAAACACATTTGGCAAGGATGTGAAAAATGAGAGCTGTACAGTTCACAAGAAGGTGTAGTAAAATGCCAATGTGGAGAATCTGGCATGAAAATATTGCGAATGCGCTAACTTACGAGCGTGCGTTGCGCAGTTGCTATGCACCTCGTAAAACAGTCATTTTATGGATTATTGTCACCAAATTTTTAACACAGGCATTTTAGGACCTCTGCTCATGAATGGCATCACTGTCATTTTTGTAATGTGTCCCGAATGCTGATTTCACACAGCGACCACGCTATTCTGCACTGGAAGTGCAAAAACACATTTTGGCCAGGATGTGAAAAATTACAGTTGTACAGTTCACAAGAAGGTGTGGTAAAATGCCAATGTTGAGAATCTGGCATGAAAATAGTGCAAAATCACGCTAACTTACGGCGTCGTTGCGCAGTTACTTACACACTCATTAAAACAGTCATTTTACAAGGTATTGTCACCAAATTTTCAACGCAAGCATTTTAGGACCTCTGCTCATGAACAGTGTCACTGTCATTTTCGTAATGTGTCCTGAACACTGATTTCACACAGCAACTGCGCTATTCTGCGCCGGAAGTGCGAAAACACATTTTGGCCAGGATGTGAAAAATGAGAGCTGTACAGTTCACAAGAAGGTGTGGTAAAATGGCAATGTTGAGAATCTGGCATGAAAATATTGCAAATTCGCTAACTTACGAGCGTGCGTTGCGCAGTTGCTATGCAGGCTCCTAAAACAGTCATGTTTTGGATTTTTCCCCCCAAATTTGCAACATAGGGTTTTTGAGAGCCCCCCTCATGAACAGTGGCACTGTCATTTCGTTACACGGTCCCAAAAGGTGAGTCCGCGCAGTGACTGTGAAATCACCTTTTGGGACTGAATAACGCCATGACAGTGCAAGAATTCATGAGAAGGGGTCCCAAAAACCCCATGTTGAAAATTTAGCCAAAATTCACAAAAATGCCTGAGATATGCAGCAAAGTTAAAAAAAAACAACTATTTATTCCATTATACAGCTTACCGGTATTTCCTCAGTTTGCGGTCGGCTTTGAAGAGTGCAGACGTGTTCCCAGTCCACCGAAGATCGTCACGCCGGACTCCGGAGGTACGTATAGGGTAAGGGGGTGTGGGGAGGCAGGGTGCGCAGATGGTGGGTGCAGGTGGGGGGAGGCGGGCACATGGACTATGAGGGACAGTTTTCGTTTTACAGGTTAAAAAATTAAAAAAAAACATCGTGGGACAGTTTTTTTGCAGGGCATTTGGTACACTGGGGTGGGCTCCTAGCATGCCACCCAACTGTTTGGGGGGTGTCAGTAGCTGATGGGGGATTGGGCACCCCCGTCGGCACACAAGGAAAGGGAGAGCGGGGTAAGAGCTGAGGGGGATTGGGCACCCCCCTTGGCATATCACAAATGGGGGGGGGATGCTTTATGCTGATGGGGAGTGGGATCCCCCGTCGGCACATTCACAGGGGGCAGGGGCAGCCGACAGGGGGATTGGGCACCCCCAAAGTCAGCAGTTCGACGGCCAGTGTGCCGCCATGTACATAATGGCGGCGAGCACGGCAAGAAAAGGACCGCTGCGTCTGACGAGCTTTGCTCAGATTGCAGCGGACCTTTTCTTAGATATGCTTGCCACATTATGTATGCATGGTGTGGCGCCGGCATGCGGGCTGATTGGGGAATGCGGGACGCAACTATTGGTGCGTGCTCTGCATTCGCTCAACAGCGACCGCGCCTCCAAAGCTGCACTGTCCCAAGATGTTGGCTGCACAAGCGCACCAATATAAAAATGATTGAGCAACATCAGAATGTTGGCAATGTTCTCTGAGTTGGGTTCTAGACTGAGAAAGTTGATAGACACCAGCTCTATTGGTGCACTGATAACATTTTGCACAAGATTGTGGCCCTCTTTAGTAAAGTTTCCCCTTCCATGTATCTACTGCACTGCCTACAGTAGTACTGCTCGTTTGTCATTTAACATACTGTACATGGGCAATAGAAGTAAGCTTGGGTTAAATCCAGCATTCTCTCTTTCCAGTTGTCCTATCCCATCATGCAAGGCATGTATTATGACCCTTCTGAATTTGATTGGCAGTAGCAGTTACTGTCTGTGAAATCCTTGTGCTCCATGGGTCTCGCTGTAGAGCAGATTGTTTTTTAACTTCAAGGCATGACACTCTTGCAACAACAGTGGTATGCATCCATTCCTGGGAATAGCCTGTTTTGCATCCCAACCCTTTTGGAGTGCAATTATAATGTCATGCAAATTGGGGTCTAGTCTCTGTTCATGCTGCAATTCATGCTGACTCAGCTTTGATAATGCTGTTTGATTTAGGACTGTAAAGCTACAATAGGCAGGGGGCAGACACTCATTAGCAGCTACCAGACTGTCCATGAGATGATGAGGGTAGGCATGAGAGGGTTGCTTATCGGTCTCAGACTTTTTGGGCAATGCTTTTACCATGGTCTCCAGAATGTTCATCCATTCCTTAGCTTCTGTGGTAGAAGCAGTTGGGCATGAAGGCATTGTAACAAATCATCAGCTCAATATGATCAGTCCTGCTTATACTCTATGTGGAAATCATACATAGACAGCTCTGACAACCATCAGTGTCAACCAGCATACAATTTAACCATGATCTGCACACGTGATAGTAGATTATAATCAATTTTAATGGTAATGTGCACGCCATAAAGGAATTTGTGAAATTAGTCCACAATGGCCCATATTAGTGCCAGGAACTCCAAGTTGTGGACAGATAGTTCCATTCTGATGATGTCCAGCTCCTACTGGCAAAGGCCACAGGTCTTAGTCCATTAGGATAAGCTTGGTTGAAGACATCTCTAAGTCCATTGAGGCTGGTCTCCGTATGACTTTGCTGGATCTGCATATGCAAAAACAGGCACATTGGTCAACCAGCAGATAATTTCTCAAAATGATCTCTCAAAGGCAGCATCTCATCAAGGTCAAAAGGGCTCATGGACCTTGAATTAGGATTTGAGTGTGGCCTCAGTCCTCACAGATGTGTCCTTAGATGTGTTAGCAGGTGGGTTAAGTTCAGCAGAGGTCTCACTACTTGGGTATTATCTTTAATGAATCACCTCGAATACCCTCAGAACCATAGGAACCTATGCTGGTCTTTCAAGTTCTATGGTCTAAGGCAGGTGGTCAAGACGTTGACCTTGCTGGAATCAGTTTGGATCCCTCATCCAGAAAAAAGATGCCCCACATACTTTACTAAGCTATGGCAGAACTTACATTTGTCTATGGAGAGTTTAAGTTTAAACTTCTCCAGACAGTTCAGTACTTTCAAGAAGTGTGTTTCATGTTACTCTAGTGTCTTCCTGAATATGATATGTCATCGAGATAAACCAAGCATTCCAGTCAGTTCATATCTCCCATGGCACATTCCATTAAGCACTCAAAGGTAGTCGGGTGCCACAGATACTGTGTGGCATTCATAAGAAGTCACAGAACCCTAGTGAGCAAGTGAAGGTAGTCTTCTATCTGTCTCTATGGGCCATGGGTATTTTATAGTACCCGCTCCTCAGATTCAGTACCAAGAACCAGCAATTTCCATTTAGACAATCAAAGGCATCCTGAATCCTCTGTATTATGCACTGATTTAGAACAATCCTCTTGTTGAGTGTCTTGTAGTCCACAGAAATCCATACCATCCCATTCTTCTTCCAGATGACCATGATGGGTGATGCATAAGGGCTTCCAGATTCCAGGATGATTTGGGCAGCTAACAGCTCTTGCAGGTGCCTTCCTACATCATCAATGCCTGCTGCTGCCAGACATTTACATTCCTCTCTGAAAAGGCAATGGTCCTGCAGGTGGATGTGATGGTCTTTCCTTGTCATGTATCCAACGTCCCACTCAATGAGAACATGCTGGTTTATTTGGCTAACTTGTGTCTGACCCTCATTCTCCATTCCTCAGGCAGAGGCAAGTCTCTAAAATCAAATACCATAGGTTTGATAACTTACTTAGTTCCTTCTGCTGCGGACTTGGGCTGCATGATGGTGTTGGCATAGTACACCCAGGCCAAAGTTCATCCTTTCCACACTGTGATGCAGTACAACTTTCAGTCACATTCTTTACTTGCACACTAATTCTCCACACATAGGGATGTAAACACACAGGCAATACCTAATAATGTTCTACAATTCTGGCAGCAGCAGCAGAGGGGCTGTGTTTGTGAGGAGCTCCCAGAGGTAAGTGCTATTTACAATAGTTTTCAAACTCAAAATATTTTTCTTTCATATCAATTGTGGTGACTGTGAAAGAGCACATTGTTGACTAAAGGAAGATATAAATTGTATGTGGTAGATGTAGGTTGGGAGTCAGTGCTTTTCCTTGTTTGACTGGTACCAGCCTTAGAAGTGTAAATATGCGCTTCTTATCTGTTAATATTTTATGGCAACTTTACTGTCGCATAGGAGTCCCCCACAGCTAAGCCCGTCAGTTGCGCCATCAGAGGGCTGGCAGCTGGGTACTCCGGCATAATAATGGCAGGCAGAGGGTTGCAGGATGAACCAGATAAGCTTATGATTTCGGCAGTCTCAGGTATTTAAAACAACTACAGCTAGTGCGTTTTAGATAATTGAAACCTGTAGTTTCTGTGTTTTTAAAGTGGGAATGCTGACAGTTCCTATTTGACTGCAGTTCAAGTGTGCCAGTAAATACATATCTTGTTTGAGGATCTCTCTTTCATCAGGCCACACCTTTGGAGCTTACAGCCACCAGGCACTAGGACCACACAGAAACTTTTGTAAGTAGTCAGCTGGGGCTGCCCATGATGACATCAGACAGTGTATACACAAATGTGGGTGCCCCATCTCTCCTCAGTTATTTTCCTGCCATTGATCAGACTCGACGGACTACCACTAGAAATGTCACTGCTCATAGCCACCATTTTATTTCATTTTACCTAGCTTAGTAATCACTTTCATAGTGATTTTCGAGAGCCTGCATGTCGTCAAAGGAACCATCAAAACTCTTCCAGTACTGCGAGTGTGGAAAGAAAATCTATACCAGAGACTCCCATGAAGTATGTGTGTGCTGCCTAGGTCTAGACCGCAATGTAAAAGCCTCCAGAATCTGCTGGGGATTCAATTCCACAACCAGGCAATGCAGAAAGGGGGCTTTGGAGACATTTTTACTCCAAAAGACAATAGCCAGAATGGAGACGCAGCTCCAAAAAAAATCTGTGATGCCGGCTGCATCTACTGAAGTGCAGTCATCAAAATCTCAGGAGGGATCTTCAGGGAGTCACAAGCACAAGCACTGGGACAAGGGACCCCCGATGAAGCCTTAATTGCCGGAGCGCTGGGGTACCTGTAGCAGCATTCCTGGATGTTAGGATGTTGAAACTATCTCAGCATAATGAATCTTTTTTGGATTAATACAATTCGTTTTTGAGATTCATTTGGCATTACTTGCCACCTTCACTGGGGTACACTCCCCTGGCTCTGGAGTGCAAGTCTTGGTTGTTATTTTTTTTTTAAGGATAAGTCTTCCCCTGCTCATTCCAGGTCATCCCTGTGCTCTACAGGTATGACCTCTGCTTTGACATTGTCCACTCCAGCGGTGACACTGACCACCCCCCGGACCATCGACGTGATACTAAGGTCAGGGCTTGGCATAGAAGCTACTGGGCCTATTATGGCAAGTATGTCACTGTCAATAATGGAGACCCAGCCTACACTGCAGTGGTGGCTCTACACCAGGGCCCACCAGGGCACGTGCCCCGGTAATAAAATGCTGTGCCCCAGTTGGTGCCCCATATGGTGCAGAGCTTCCCCCATAGTAACAATATATCAGTGCCCTGGCTGCCATCGGTTGTGCTCCAGTTGTGTCCTGGTAACCATTTGTGGCTAGAGCCGCAGCTGCTACACTGTCGACTCCTCCAGTCGTGTCCACTAACCAAAGTGGCGCCAATGCCAAAGCAGTCCTTATCACCTTCTCAGACATGATAAGACATCTTCTGCCTGGTCTCCCTGTTCCAGGGAGACCATCGACGGGACTCTCTATGCCTAACCTCTTCATGGCACAAGGCACTCCCTTGTCACAGAATCCTCCTATGCCACTGTTGATGTTGCCGGCACGGTGTCTCATTCCTTTTGACCCTGGTGATGATGACTATGAATATAACTGTGATCTCATGATGCAGGAAGAGGAGAAGGAAGAAAAAGACTATGTTGAGAGCCAATATGAACATGGCACTGGCTCTACAGTCTCTGTCTGTAGTGAGGACTCTATTGTGAACACACCAAGGTCACCTCCAGAGGAATCCTATTTTTTTGCCATGATGCAGCCGATGCAAGCTGCCAATGACTTTGCTTTGGAAGAGCAGGATTCTACTAAAAATAACCTGTTGGAGTCTCTGGGGCTACCAGAAACTTCCTCTATTGTGGTTCCTCCTCTGCTTCCAGCCTTAGAAGATGCCACCTATGCAGCTTGGCATAGACCAAACAATATACCAGCTGTACCCATAATTTAAATAAAAAATAAAAAAAAAATAAATAAATGTATTCTACCCCTTCGAGAAGCTTTTTTATGATACACAGTCTGAGACTGACTTGGTGGTGATCACTACTGCCCGTGACAGGTCCAGGGCACCTAAATACCTGAGCTTCCTCCCTCCTAACAAAGAATCTAGGAGGTTGCATGCCCTAGACAAGTGTACATATGCCTCTGCCTCATTGGGCCTTTGCACTGCTAACTACCAGGCCCACATGATGAAGTATCAGTACACCCTCTGAAGGAAGGCTAAGGCTGCAGTACAGGCCTTGTCTGAGGGCTCTCCATAACAGGAGTTAATGAAAACTCTGACTGCTGGTGCTGTTGTTGCATTTGCTCTGTATAGCCTAAGATGTTTTTGGTGCTTCAGCCAGGGCTGTGGCCTTTGGCATCTGCCTCAGGTGATATTCTTGGCTTACAGTACCAGGCTTTACCACTGATGTGCAACAAACAATTCTTAATGCCCCATTCAGTGGGCAAAAGTTGTTTTGCCACGAGGTGTAAGAGGTCTTAAAAGATCTTCAATCCTCTGGCAGTACCTTGCAATCAGTACACTCCTTGTACCATACCCAACCCAGGGACAGAAGCAGGGATAATTTTCACCCAGCTGGTGTCAGGGGGCAGCACCAAACCTACAAACAGCAGGGCAAGGGCAAAGGAGCTAGGGCCTTGCCAGTCCCTGGCACTACCCCGGGTGTCCGTTCAAAACCACCCAAAGGCGGTGGAGCTGGTGGAGCTCCCCAGCTCAGTCGGACTCTTTATACACCCCCCAACCACCTTTACCTCCAGGGTTGGTTGTAGGGGGTCACCTCTCCCTCCACTTAGATCAATGGAGGGAGGTGACAACAGATGCATGGATTCTGGAGATCATACAGCAGGGGCATGCTCTAAAACTTCTGAACAACCCTCCAGATCAGCACTTAATAGTGACAACATATCCCCTAGGGCTCATGTCCCTGTTGCTGGAGGAAGTGAAGACTCTGCTCCAAAAATGGGCTATAGAACCTGTACTTCTAGAATAAAGGAACACAGGTTTTTATTCCCGATACTTCCTCATCCCAAAGTGGACAGGAGACCTGAGGCCTATTCTGGATCTAAGAGATCGGAATTTCTTCACAGAATACAAGAAGTTCCAGATGGCCACTCTGCAGGGTCTCCTTCCTCTGCTGCAAACAGGAAACTGGATATGTTGCCTGGATATGAAGGATGCGTACCTCCATATCAAAATCAGGGCAACCTCACAGAACATATCTGAGGCTTATCTTTCAGGGGGAACACTACCAGTTCAGAGTGTTGCCCTTTGGCTTGTCTTCTGTGCCACAAATCTTTACCAAATGAGCAGCAGTTGTGGCAGCAACCCTTCACAGGGAAGGCCTGTATCTTTACCTGGTAGACTGGCTATTAAAAGTCCAATCATGAGACCAGCTGCTCCAGACCTTAGGTTGAACCAGACATCTGTTCGATGCTCTGGGGATGACAGGCAACATACCAAAATCAGTACTGACCTCCTGCCAATGACTGCAGTACATAGGGACAGTGCTGAATATGGCCCAGGGGTCAGCCTTTCTTTCTCTGGACAGGCCAACCGTCTCATTGCCCAAGCACAATTAGTGCACAACGGCCATGACGTCACCGCAAGGACATTTTATGCCTTCTGGGACTCATGGATGCAACTATTGTTACAGTGCCACTGGCCAGGCTGCATATGTGAATTCTCTATTGGACCATAAGAGTACAGTTAGATCAGCTGACAGATGATTTAGAACAGATAGTTCTAGTCACATCCACCTTGTGCAAAGTGCTCAAATGGTGGATGGAACACAACAACCTGCTCATGGGGGTTCCATTCTTAATCCCTTCCACTCATCATATCCTCACCACGGATGCTTCAGGGTTAGGAAGGGGAGCTTACCTGGGCCCTCATCAGACACAGGATACATGGACCCACGTGGAGTGCACTTTGCACATCAGTGTTCTGGAAATGAGGGCAGTCTTATACAGCCTACAGGCCTTCCAGAACCACTTGTCTCCAGGTCCTCTGCTAAGACAGATGGACAATGTCAGTGTGATGGACTGTGTCAACAAACAATGGGGTCTTATTCCTATCCACTGTGCAGGAAAGCAATGAGAGTTTGGTATTGGACTGTGGAACACGGTCTAGAACTATCAGCAGTACATGACAAACACAATAAGGACAGGGATAGGGCAAAAAGGGGTAAGGCCATCAAGAAATGTAGGGTAATGAGTACCAGCGCCCATAGTCTGGTAAAAAAAACTCCATGAACTGGTGGCCTTGATGGAAGAGGGATGCCTGGACATCGTAGCAGTCACAGAAACATGGTACACAGAGAACCATGACTGGGATGTTAACATACCAGGGTACACAACCTACAGGAGAGATAGGGAGGGGAGAAGAGGGGGAGGAGTAGCTCTCTATGTAAGGGAAGGGATAAAAACAACTGAACAAAAGAGTAAACAGGGAGGAGAGGAGGCACTGTGGGTCACCTTAGAGACTGAAAATGGCACCACAATCCACACAGGGGTTGAATACAGACCCCCATGTCAGGGGAAGAGAATGGACAAGGATATGATAGAAGGCATCCTTAGGATGGCAGAGAAATGGGAGATACTATTGATGGAGGACCTGAATATGCCAGATGTTAACTGGAGCACCTTGGCTGCAGCCACACCCAAAAGCAGGGACATTCTCGATGCCCTTCAGGTGGCATGCCTGAGACAGCTAGTTTTGGAACCCACTCATGAGGGAGCAATCTTAGACCTCATACTCTCAAATGGGGATGGTGAGAGGGTCTCAGATCTAGAAGTGGGTAGCCATCAGGGAACAAGTGACCACCAAACAGTGTGGTTCATGATAAACTCAGCTACAGAGTCAAGCCATACAAAAGTGAGGGTTAGGGACTTCAGGAGGGCTGACTTTGGCAAGATGGGAGAGTGCCTTAGAAAAGCTCTAGCAAATAGGCTAGAAGAAGGGGTGGAGCAACAATGGGGAAACATCAAAACTGCCATCACAGAGGCAACAAGCCTTTGTGTGAAGCAAATAAACAAATCAAAATGAAAGAAAAAGCCACTATGGTTCTCAAAAGAGGTGGCGGTGAAGGTTGGGGAGAAAAAGATAGCATTTAGGAAGTATAAGGAAACACAGAAGGAGCAGGACAGAAAACTGTACCAGATAAGGCAGCAGGAAGCAGGGAGAGTAGTCAGAATAGCAAAGGCTCAAACTGAGGAAAAGATAGCCAACTCGGTTAAGAAGGGGGATAAAACCTTTTATAGGTACATCAGGGAGCGTAGAAAGACAAAGGGAGGGATAGTGAGGCTGAATAGAATGGATGGTGGGTGGGCAGAGAGGGACAGTGAAAAGGCAGGGATACTGAACGAATACTTCTGCTCAGTATTCACAAAAGAGGAGGAGGGGAGGTGCCTAATCCAATTAACAGAAGCACTCTGGATAGGGGTCGATCCCAGTCCTTTCACAGAAGAAAGGGTTCTGGAAAGAAACCAAAACTGAAAGTGGACAAAGCAATGGGACCTGATGAATTCCACCCCAGAATTCTAAAATAATTAAGGAGAGAACTAGTGACACCACTGACTACACTTTTTAACAAATCATGGGAGGATGGTGTGGTACCTGAGGACTAGAGGAAGGCGGATGTGATACCCCTTCACAAAAGTGAGAGCAAGACAGAGGCAGGAAACTACAGACCTGTCAGTTTGACCTCTGTGGTAGGGAAAGTGATGGAATCACTTCTGAAGGAAAGAATTGTTGAGTACCTAGAGGCCAGTGGGGCACAGGACCCAAGGCAGCATGGGTTCACAGCGGGAAGGTCATGTCAGACAAATCTAATTGATTTCTTTGACTGGGTGACCAAAATAGTTGACCAGGTTGGGGCTGTGGACATGGCCTACCTAGGCTTTAGCAAGGCATTTGACACAGTCCCACACAAAAGATTAATAGTCAAATTAACCAGCCTGGGAATGGGTCCCAGGGTGGTAGTCTGGGTAAAACATTGGCTGGACAACAGAACACAGAAGGCAATTGTAAATGGAGTCCACTCTGAAGAAAGAGGGGTTACTAGTGGGGTACTGTAGGGTTCAGTACTGGGTCCAGTCCTTTTTAATGTCTTTATAAGTGACATTGCAAAGGTACTGTAAGGAAAAGTATGCCTCTTTGCAGATGACACAAAGATCTGCAATAGGGTTGATACACATGGAGACGTGGAAAGGATGACAAGGATCTTGGCAAGATTGGAGGAATGGTCAAAGGTGTGGCTGCTTGGATTCAATGCGAAGAAGTGCAAAAACCTAGGGGAAGATTACACAATGGGGGGTGGGGTAGTAACAACAACAGAAATGGAAAGGGACCTGGAGGTAATCATATCAGATGACCTTAAGGTAAGCAAGCAATGTGAGAAGGCACTAGGGAGGGCTGGGGGATACTGGGCTGTATAGGGAGAGGCATCACCAGTAGAAAACAGGAAGTTGTTATCCCTCTGTACAGACAGTTGGTGAGACCCCATCTGGAGTACTGCGTCCAGTTCTGGAGACCCCCATCTCTGTAAGGACATAGACAGGATGGAGGCAGTCCAAAGGAGGGCAACTAAAATGGTACAGGGTCTGCAAGAGAAGCCATACGAGGAGAGACTAAAGGAGCTTAATATGTATACCCTTGAGGAAGGGGGGCATGATAGAAACTTTTAAGTACCTCAGTGGAATCAACAAAGTCCAAGAGGGTAGCATCTTTCAGAAAAAGAGTTGTACAAGAACAAGGGAACACAATTTGAAGATAGAGGGAGGACAGCTCAGGGGCAATGTGAGGAAGTAATTTTTCACAGAGAGGGTTGTGAACACATGGAACAGCCTTCCTGAGGAGGTTGTGGGGTCTAAAACTGTGGGAGAATTCAAGAACGCATGGGACAGACATAAGGCAATTTTTGTGGAGGGTAGGAAGAAATAGGCTGTTGGTTAAATAGGATCTGCAGCTTATCCTGTAGGTAGAGAAATGGGCAGACTAGGTGGGCCAAGCGGTCCTTATCTACCGTTGAAGTCTATGTTTCTATGTAGGTGTCCAAAATGTCTTGACAGACGAGCTAAGCCAGTCACAGTCAGGATGCACAAGTGGGAACTGCTGACCTCAGTGGTCGATGACCTATTCAAAAGATGAGGTCATCCAGAGTTGGACCTTTTTGCATCCCCACACAATGCACAACTGCTACATCTCTGCTCGCTCACTCCAGGGCCTGGAGTTTTCTGGTGAGACACATTGTCCCTCTCTTGGAAAAGGAGGTTTCTGTATGCATTTCCTCCCGTCCCCACTAATTCAGGCAGTACTACTCAAGCTGAAAATGGAAGGGGCAACTCTAATACTCATTGCTCTCCATGACCATGAGAGATCTGGTTCCCACTGCTGCAACAGCTGGCAGTGGAACCTCAATGCCACTGCCCTGTGCAGGGGTCTACTGTCACCGGAACAGGGAACCCTGGTTCATCCAGGCCTGAAGTCTTTACATCTGGACACATGGCTCCTGAAGACATAGCCATAGCTTCACTTTGGGGTTTCCCAAAAAGTGCTGGATGATCTGGTGGCTGCTAGAAAACCCTCCAGCAGACATACTTACTCGATGAAGTGGAAGTGTTTTGCTTTATGGGCTGCTTCTTACCACCTGGATCCATTTGCCTGTCCAGTCAGTCAGGTTTTAGAGTATCTGCTGTCCTTATCAGAGTCAGGCCTGCAGTATTCCTCAATCAAAGAACACCTGGCTGCCTTATCAGCTTTCCATATGCCTGTAGATGGCCATACAGTTGCTCAGCTGGAGGTAGCCCGTACATTCTTGAGAGGCATTTTGTACATAAAGCTTTCTATTTGCAATCCATTCCCAGCTTGGAACTTGCATTTTGTTTTGGAAAAGTCGACTTTGGCTCCTTTAGAGCCAGCTGTGATTTGTGGCTTACTCTTTCTTTCCTGGAAAGCATTATTTTTAGTTGCAATCACTTCTGCTCAAAGGATTTCAGAGCTACAGACTCTTGGGAAGCAGTATAGCGCAGTGGTCTAAGGCTCTGAGCTGCAAATCTGGTGACATCCAGCAGACCAGACCTGGGTTTGAATCCCACAGCTTCCACTTGCATACTGTGCAACCCGGAGCAAGTCACTTAACCTCCTTGTGCTCCCAGGTCGCTCCTGTAAAAAAGCTTTCAGCTTAGTGTGCTATACCTGGTTAAATAACTAAACTAATGTGTGAACCTTCTTATTTAATTTTCCATTATAATCCTACATTTTTCTACTAAAGGTGGTTTCTGAGTTTACTTTAAACCACACCATCCACCTGCTAGTGTATTATCCAGAACATGCCAAGCCAGGGGAAGCATTGCTCCATACCTTAGCTGTGCATAGAATACTCAGGTACTATTCACACTGTACAAAAGACTGTAGGAAGTCCTCATAGCATTTTGTTTTATTTACCCCTGGGAAAGAGGATGCCCCAGTTTCTAAACAGTGCTTGTCCAAATGGCTAGCAAACTGTATTATGCTCCGTTACAGGAAGTACGGTAAGAGACTTCATGGTATTTTTCATGGTCATTGCACCAGAGGCATGGCCATGTCTGTTGCTTGTTTCTGAAATGTTTCCACTGCAGAGATCTGTGCAGCTGCTACTTGGAGTACTGTCCTCATCTTCACTGAACACTACAGTCTGGACATTGTCTCTTGTAGATGGGCTGGTTTTGGCCTAATTGGGTTACAAGTACTATTATCATAAGCCTATAGGCTCTGGCAACCCAGACTGCTAACTTTTGCTACTGCTTGGGACTCATTCCAAAGGTGCAGCCTGATGAAAGAATCCTTGAAGAAGACAGAACAGTTATGTACTTACCATAACAGTAGATCTTTGAGAGAATTTCTTTTATCGGGCCATGCCATCCCATCCTCCTTCCCCCTTGGGGGTTGCAACAAAAGATTATTGTGCTGCTGTCTCCATTGCTACATTTTCCAGCCCTCTGTCTCACCTGATATGTGGAGGGCTAGGGGCTATCCTGATTCCCTAGAGGGAGGTCCCCTGAGCATGATCTCTAGCGGGGGAACTGAGGTGAGGAGGGGCTGTCCATGTTTATGTATATGCTGATGTCTAATGTCATTGTGGGCAGCCTGTGGCTGACTACTTGCAAAAGTTTCCATGTGGTCCTAGTGCTTGGTTGCTATAATTTCCAAAGGTATGGCCTGATGAATGAGATTCTCTCGAAGATCTACTGTTATGGTAAGTACATAACTGTTCTATACAATTGCTTACAGTGGGAGACTTGTAGAAACATACTTACTTGTAAAAGTGCAGCAAACTTGGAATCTTTACCAATTTTGCCATGTATTTTTTGCTTGCAGAGTGGGTGGCAGAGTGATCATAGCAGGGGGTGCGAGATTGTAGCAGGCATTGTCCTGAATCAGTTGTTAGTGAATGGCTGATCTTAAAATTGAAACAACAGTCACACACGTTTACATTTCTTCCTCTGTGATAATTACATTTTGACTGATGCCATGGTATTGTTTGCTCTGATGTCTAAAGTATGTCAGCTTAAGGGGGACACTGCATGCTGTGATCTCTTGCACTAGGACTCCGGTTAGTTTGATGAGTTTCACCCGCGGCAGGTGACAAACTTTAAATGAAAGGTTGCACTAAAGGAATTTTATTCCAAAAATCTAGGCTAGGCCGTCATTTGCCTTATTTAATAAATGAGTATTTAACTGTATTCGCCTTTGGAGCCAGAGTCTATTATTAAGAGGAGGTGGTGAGTGCCAGACTTTTGTGAGTATGTTTATATGAAAGGTAGTGGTGTGATGATGTTGTAAGGCAGGGGTGCAGGATCAAGGTTGTGTTTTTCTTGACAGACATTTAGGGATACTTTAAATGAACAAACAGTAACAATCCATAAGCCACGAGGTCATGGCAGATCCGCCATTATAAACATAATCACCATGGCAACCATTATCGTAAAGTCAGTGTGTGTGAACAGGACGTGGATACACAATTATCGTATCAATTGCTGAAGCAGTTGCCATGGCTTTGGCATCTGTCAATAAATGAAATCTGGATTGCCATGGCAACATCACCAGTGCATGTGCATTACAGGGAAAGGGTTAATGGGTATATTGCTGTCTTTGCTGCTGACCGAGGTTGTCACTTACGCTAAGCTAACATTGCGGTTCACTCAAATGGCTACCTTTTCTGTGAATGGATTGCTTAAAACTCATTATGTACTGCCATTTAGAGTCTGGCTTTTTTCAGTTTAAACTGCCTCTACATTGCCATGATCTATTCAGACAGAACTGTCATTGATTAATAGTGGACATCAGAAACTGTCATGGAATGCTGCAGAACACTTAAACTTAAAATATGAGCATTCCATGACAGAACTAGTTATTTAATATCCTATCCATACATCCTCCGCTGACTCAGGCTCCCCAGTCTGTTACCTGTTGCCCGATACACATTCACTGAGATGTTTCTGCCTTGGCATCCTCTTGCCTATAACAAGGTTTCTTAGCTGCTATTTGTGAGTACCTAACTGAACTGTTAGCACCTTATTTATACTGTCGGTGTTTTGTTCATTATGTACTCTGTGTTAAAACTGTACTTTACAACTTGCCTCTGTCTTTAATACTCAGTTTCTTGTATTATATTAGCTTGTTAATGTGTTACTAATATGTTTACAACAATGCCTGCTTGCTGCATTTGCTATTCCCAACTCATGTAATTGTTCCCTTCCCTTGATTGACAAGAACCCTCTGTAAATGAGCTCTTAAGTCAAAGGTTTGTAATTCCAATTCTTTAATAAATAAATAAAATAAGGCTATACAGACATATTAACTAGATATAAGTGTAAGGTTGCAGGATGTATGTTGATCAGTCAGAATACAGAGCTTTTTTTTACATTACTATAATACTAAGAAACAACTGTAAATTTATTTTATTTAGCTTAAAGGTTTCTGTGGCTGTGGCTTTTGAATTTACCTTAAAGGTCCCCGTGGCTGTGTTTTTTGGAATTAAGCTCAATGGGGGCACAGCAGCACCACTTAAGGCCGGGGGGGGAGGGCCTTAAAGAGGACCTGGGGCAAACGTTTAATTTCTGGACTGTATGTGTTTGTGAGACCTGGGAATGCTATTGGTGGGTTTGTGTTTGTAAACAACTGCAATCAATATAGAGAAACTGTACTTCACTGTTCTGTATAGGTAGTGTGGACCATGGGTAGGATTGTAGGGTACAATGGTTGTGGGGCAGCAATGTGGATGAACATACTGTGGATGCTGGGAGGATGCCCAATATGCCACAGGCTAAGGAGGCTCAATGAAGAGGTTCAGTGGCTTGGCAGGGAGCTGGGGAGGTTGAGGGATGAGGGGAGGATTGCGTCGGTAGGAGGGCTGACATCTGAGAGTATTGCGAGGGCACCACAGAGAAGAAACAGTGGGTCAAGGGGAGGGGCAAACTAGACAGGAAGCCAGCTGATGAAGGGTGAACTCTAGTAGAGCTAGAAAAAGAGGAGGAGCAGCAGTAGGCAGGAGGGAGGGAGGAGAAAACACATAGTAAGGCAAAAGGAGTAGGGAACATGCTTGCTGTACTAGCAGCACTTGGGAAAGAGGACACAGGAGGAGATTGCACAAGGGATAGCACTCATGAAGAGGAGGGAGTGAGGGGCATTGTTAATGGAGAGATTGAGCATGGTGTGGCAGGGGGAGGGATAATACTCGGAGAGGTGAGGAGGGAGAGGGAGTTTCGCAGTCAAACAGGAGGAGGGGGAGGCGTCTCAATTGAAAGGGGCAAGGGGAAGACACTGGGGCAAATGGCAAAAGCACTGTCTTGAGTGGCCCCAGGAATGGGAACCTGGGTGGGGGGGTGGTGGTGACGGGCACAAGGAAAGAGGAGGTGGGTGTACTGGTGTTGGGGGACTCCATACTCAAGGGGATCAGATGGGGCAGCAAAGGGGAGAGGCACAGTCAGATATGGGTGGAGTCCATACCAGGATTAAAGGCAGACAAGGCAGGACAGGCAATCCTAAGGTGCATAAGGAGGTGTAGGAGGAAACCACACATTGTGGTACATGTGGGGACAAATGACCTAGTGGGGTCCCAGGTCCTCTTTAGGACCCTCCCCCTGGCTTTAAGTGGTGCCGCTGTGCCCCTGTTGAGCTTAATTCCAAAAAACACAGCCCCAGGGACCATTAAGGTAAATTCAAAAGCCACAGCCACAGAAACCTTTAAGTTTAATTTAAAAACATAGCCACAAAAACCTTTAAGCTAAATTAAAGAAATTTACAGTTGCTTCTTAGCATTATAGCAATGTAAAAAAAAAATCTTTGTATTCTGACCGGTCAACATACATTCTACAACCTTACATTTATCTCTAGTTAGTATGTCTGTAGAGCCTTATTTTATTTATGTATTAAAAAATAGGAATTACAAACCTTTGACCTAAGAGCTCATTTATTGAGGGTCCTTGTCAATCAAAGGAGTGGAACAATTACATGAGCTGGGGAATAGCAAATGCAGCTAACAGGTGTGACCCCCCCCTTCAAATGGGGGTTCCCAAAATGTCTTCCTTGAGCTTGCCTAAATGCTCACTGACAGTCTGGTGTCCTGTATTTTAACAGTGTAAATGTGATTGCCAGAGAGTGCCTATATAGCCTCTGTGTACTGTCTCTTTAAGAGCTGCCTGGGTTGCAGTCATAATTAATCTGAAAGGGAGCTCTGTTAGAAGACGTACTTGTTTGCTGATCTTTTGTTAAGAGCAGTATTAATAACCTGCCTTCTTTGCAGCATGGACAGTTCTGTTTGTTTTCATCATCTTGGGGTTCCTAGAAGCCTTCCCGGAGTTTGTTTAAATGCTCCATGCCTGGCTGGTGTTCGGCATAAGGCCGCTAAATGTGGGGGTTGTGAGTGCTTTTAAAGCCTCCACGTACTGTCTCTTTAAGAGTCGTCTACTTGCCCGCAAAATCATTGTTTATGAGGGGGACTGTGTGTTTCCCTGCTCAAGTCCCGCTCGAGCTGTACTATAATTGCCCCTCTTTGTGGTCACTGAAAGCGCCAGGGGAGCCCCCTCGATAGGTGTAACTATTTGTCTGAAATCATTTAGAGTGATAGTGAAAATGCAGTTTTGTTTAACCTGCTTTTGTTGCAGATGGTACTCTGTGTGCTGTGCCCCTCCATCTTGAACCAGGACAGTTCGAGGGGTCCAATAGAAGCGAGGGAGTATCTAATCTGGAGTAAAAATGCAGCCAACCAGAAACCAGGACTCTAGATGGAGCCGGCTGGCAAATGGGGACACAGCTTGTAATTCTGGGAAATGGCATTCTGGGCCATGGTGCCGTTTTGCACCAATGAGGGCAGTAACAAGTGACTGGCATCTGCAGCCTTCCAATGGGATCGGGTGGTGCCCGAATAGAGAGACTTTCCCCAACTGCCAAGAGGCAGATGCATTGTGACTGTGAGTGAGGAAGGAGCTCTGAGCTCCTGCACCGTTGACTGTTCGCGCGGGAAGCGCGGGAAGGGCCTGAGGCGGCCGTTTGCATCACCAGTGTTCCACGGACTAAATCCGCGAGGGCAGCGGTCAGAGGAGGCTGTGTACAAGCACAGCTACCTACCAGGATCAACCTGAAGAGGACTGGAGAATCTATTAAATCGTAGTCGGCCTGTCAGGAAAGTTGAAGCTGCAGTGAGACTCCCGATAGCTGTGAGTTCGTTTGGGTCCAAGGAGCAGCTGCCTGGTATGGTAGCCCTCTGTTGTTTTTCATATAAATGTGTGAGAAGGCCTTTGAAGCGCAAGCTCAGCCCTGTAAGTGGTGAAGCAGTGGTTCTCTGCTGGAGTTGTGAGTACTGGATCAGGGTAGCTCCCTGTTAAAGCTTACAAACAAAGGCAAACTCATTTTGTTGTATTGCTGACTGCACTAATTGAGCTTTCTGGCTCCATCTGATCTTCTTAGGAATAAAATGCTCGCTTGTGTCAGGGCCCCAACCAGCTGCATCGAGGAACTAACCATTAGGGCCTGGGTACCCATAGACAGTAGTTAATAGGTTAGGCCTGTGCACAGAGCCATAGGTAGATTTTCATATATTGTAGTGGTAAGCTAATCAACCTGATTCCCCCCGGTCCTTGTTATCTCCCCTCAAATAAATCAGTTTGCTTATTTTGCAAAAGTACACTGGCTAGTCTGTGTATTAATGGTGGAATACTGCACAGTGAATGTGGTGTAACTGTACCTTACTTTCCAAGGGGTCCACGGAGTGAGCTGACAGATTCGAACCGGGGGGTAAGTGTATATGGTAAGGACTCTGAAATTGACCTTCGTGGGCCACTAGTGGGAAGAAAGGGGGGTTGCAGCAACCCAGAAGGCTGTGACTGGAGTCAACCTCGACTGTTCTAACCCCGACCTCTGGGTGGAGGCACTCGCCATGAATCTGGGCCCCTCACCCTGCCACGGGTTAGCAGGCAGGTAGTAGCCCTTAGATAGCGCTCAGTTGGCATGGAAAGGCCTGAGTTTGGCCTGCATGCCTGTCTGCTGTTCCTGAAAGGGAACTTGTGTTTTTTTCGGACTGAATCAGAATTTGGAGAGCAAATTAAGCCACTGAATTGTGACCAGGCTTTAACCTGAAGAAGACCGAAGATTTGCTGAATGCGAGCGGCCTGTCAGAACTTCCAGCTACCTCTGAACTCCCAGATTGTGCAGTGACTCTGTAATTGTGACTGGAGAGCCATTTGCCTGGTACAGTGGAATTTCCTTACATGTGAATGTGCTGTGTCTTCGTAGTGGGTCTTGATTTGGTTCCCCACTGTGTGTCTGAACTGTGTTTTGCTTGCTGGAGGCTGTATCCAGATCCACGGACTGAATCCACATCCATTTCCGTTTACCTCGGCCCTGCTACACCGTCCCAGCCAGAATACCTGCTACGCAAAGAAAGTCATCGACGAGAGACCGGCCTGGGGATCAGCCTCCTGCTCAACGCCTTGAACAGGAACAACACCTCGGTGATTCGTGTAGGCCCTGCTTCTCCGGGCACTCCAGCTCACCAGCCTGCAGTCTTCATTTCGTCCTGCCAGTGTCCGGTATTGGGTATCGTGAGTAAACATCAGGGTAGCTTCCTGCAACAACAGCTAAATCTAAAAGTGTTGTCATCTGATTGTCTTGTTGCCTTTTCTTTCACAAACTGAGCCCTCTGGCTGCAGATTACAAATAGTGTGTGCTGTGCATGTTGCTTTCTTCCATCACAGGACCCCAACCAGCTGCAACGTTCCTGGCTAGCCACCGTTTTCCTACCTGGGTACCCAGAGTGTGTGACTGTGTAGGGACTCTGAACTGCATGCATAACTGTCTGATTAATATAGCTTTTAAGCAAATCAGCCTGACTGTGGTTCCAGTTTGTGCCAAAAGTATTGTACTGTTGCTATTTGCTGTGCTTAACCTTGTTTTACAGGGGGTTCCCAGGGTCAAGCTAGAGGAACCAGCCCTGGTGGTAAGTGCAAACAGTGTGGGTAATTGCCTGGTGAATAAGGGTCATTGTGAAAGTAATTATTGTATATTGTTCAGGCCACTAGAAGGGAAGAGGGGTTACAGTATCCCAGAGGGCTGTGCCCAGGTCAGCTTGACCACTAACAACCCTGACCTCTGGGTGGAGGCACTCGTTTCATTACCCAGACCCCTTAACCTGCTACTAGCCAAGCAGGCAGGGGTAGTAGCCCTTGGGATAGCACCACCTAAGGGGTTACACAGGCATTGTCATAAACATATTAGTAACAAATCAGAAAGGTATTCAGAAAAGGGAAGGTGGTCATCGTGGGGGATTTCAACTTGCCAAGGGTTGACTGGAGCATTCTGGTCACCTATAGTGCTAGGGAACAAGTGCTCCTGGACGTGATCCAGGAGGGTCTCCTGACACAATTGGTTAGTGTACCTACTAGGCTAAAGGACACTTTAGATCTGGTATTGTCGACTGGGGAGGCAGTAAGGGAAATAAAGGTGGAGGACCCACTAGCCGACAGCGATCACCAAACGGTGTAGTTTAATATCACGATGTGTGGGGCATACCTTTCAACTGTCCCTGATTTTCAGGGACGTCCCTGATTTTGCCTCAAAACTTTCCTCTGTCCCTCGTAAAATTTGTGTTTTTGTGACAGAACAGCGGGGATTAAAAGCACAAAATAATGTCAAACATTGAAGCAGCAGACTTGTTCTTCTTCAGAAAATGCATCTTAACACAAATCACCTTATTCTATCAGCTTTCTGATTGAATAGTACCAGTTTTCAAGATGTGGCCCTGATTTGGGGTCTTTGTCCCTGATTTTTTTTAAGCCTTGTCCCTGATTCATGAGGCAAGAGGTTGAGAGGTATGGTGTGGGGAGCTAGAGAAATCAGTTACTCAGGTGGTAAACCTCAGGCGGTGGATTTAGGGAGGATGCAGGAAGTACTGAAAGGGAAACTGGAGAGCATAAGGCAGGAGATGGAAGTGAAGCAGAAATGGGATATTATTAAATGTGGGATTACAGAGGCAACAGAAGCCTTTACCAAGACACAGTGTAAGAGGAGCAGAGCAAGAAAACCATGCTGGTTGAACAGCTAGGTAGTAGAGGTGGTGAGGACAAAATGAGAAGTGCACCAGATGAATAGGAGGATGGGGAAGGAAGTGGACATGGAGGAGTATGCAAGATGGTCCAAGGAGGTGACCAGAAAAGTGAGAGAAGCCAAGGCCCAGAGGGAGCTGAGATTAGCGCAGGGAATTAATGGTGGGGGGGGGACTTTTTCAGATACATCAGGGAGAAAAGGAAGTACAAGGAGACAACAGTGAGGATAAAAAGGGGTGGGGAGTGGATGGAAAAGGGGGAGGACCAGGCAGAAGTATGAATACTTTTGCTCAGTGTTCACAGAAGAAAAGGGGGGACCACTGCCATCATGGGCTGAGAGGGTGGAGACGGGGGGAGAGGAGGTGACAGATGGAAGAACTGAGGCAAGAAGAGTCCTCGAGGGACTGAGATCACTGAGGATAGACAAGGCACCAGGGCTGGATAGTATCCACCACAGGGTGCTGAGGGAGGTGGCGGAGGTGTTAGCAGAGATGCTGATGGATCTGAACAACACCTCACTGGAGTCAGGATGTGTGCCACTGGACTGGAGGATGGCACATGTAGTACCATTACACAAAAGTGGATCAAGGGATGAACCAGGTAATTATCGTCCGGTAAGTCTCACCTCCATAGTGTGCAAATTCATGGAAACGATACTAAAGGAAAGACTGGTGTCATACCTGGAGGACAATGGCATACAGGATGTGAAGCAGCATAGGTTTGTTTCAGGGAAATCTTGTCAAACCAACCTGATACAATATTATGACTGGGTGACAGGTGAGCTGGATAAGGATCATGCTGTGGATGTTCTTTACTTGGACTTCAGCAAGGCCTTCGATTTGGTGCCTCATGGGAAGCTTGAGGGAAGCTAACTAGTGTAAGGGTAGGGGCAAAAATGAACTGGATTAAAAGCTGGCTGAGTGGGAGGCTGCAACGGGTGGTGGTGAGAGGGGAGCTCTGAACTCCAAGGCCTGTGACGAGTGGGGTGCCACAAGGCTCTGTGCTGGGGCCAGTATTATTTGGTATCTTTATATCAGACATTGCACACAGGGTGGTGAGCAAGGTAAGTCTGTTCACTGACAACACCAAAATCGGAGCAGTGGTGGATGGAGGGGAGGGATGGAAGCAGCTGCAGGGGGACCTAAGCAAGTTAGAGGAGTGGTCAGAGAGGTGGCAGCTGGGGTTCTATTCAAAGAAGTGTAAGGTTATGCACTTCGGGGTGAAGAACCCAAGGAGAAAATACTAGCTGGAGGGGTTAAGCTCAGGATCACTGAGGAGGAGAAGGACCATGGGGTAATGATAACAGGGACCATGAACAACACTGCCCAGTGCAGGACTGCGGCTGCAAAAGTGAACAAAATGCTGGGGTGCATAGCGAAGGGGTTTTCGTCCAGGCAATGAGAGGTGATATTGCCCCTCTACAGGTCACTGGTAAGGCTGCACTTAGAGTATTGTGTGCAGTTTTGGATGCCATACCTAAAGCATGATATCAGACTACTGGAGGGGGTGCAGAGGAGGGCAACAAAGATGATATGTGGAATGGAGGAGAGATTATGAGAGCAGGCTGGGAGACCTGAATATGTACACTCTGGAGGACAGAAGGGACAGGGGACATGAGAGACATTCAAGCATCTTATGGGGGTCAATAAGGATGGGCAGATGGGGCTTTAAGCTAAGAAGGGGAGGGACACCAGGGATGGTGCAAGAATAGAGGGAGGAAGATTTAGGAGGAAATGAGGAGACACTATTTCACAGAGGGTGGTAGCAAAATGGAGTGCACTACCAGAATGGTAGTATCATGTAAATCTGTGAACAGCTTTAAAAGGGCATGAGACAGGGAACAGGGAGAGTGCGGTGGGGAGGTGGGGGTAGAAGTGAGATGACAAGGGGGGGGGTGGGGCAGCTGCAAACCAGGGGTGCTAGCTGCAACACCAAGCAGACTTAGATAGACCAGGTGGTCTGTTTCATATGGTACATTCGCATGTTCGTGATGTAATCTTGAAAAGAAAATGCTTGCTTATAATTTGTTGCATTTGAATTAACCAAGGTTAATGGAGTAAGTAAGGGGGGTGTAGGAAGTATTCCATTTATAACAGAACTACATAAGGTGGGCCTTTTTGATTCTAGTCTAAAGGTACTAGGCAGACAGAAGAGAACTCATTATTAACAATGGTCTAGGGGTTATCACAGGATCAGTATGGAGATGAGGTACAGTGGGAAGGTAACCAGTTGTGGGGACTGTGGGGCAAGCTTCTTCAGGGTTACCCTCTGGAGGAGGGGGCATGCCCCATCTGCACAAACTTTGTGGAGCTCCATGCCCAGCTGGTGACAAGAAGAGATGAGACATCTCAGCTTTGACACTCATTCAGCTGGAGTCCACCCTCACACCCCACTCCCCCCAGAGGCCCTCTGACTCAAGTGGCTAGAGGTTGGTAGGAAAGGGAAGGGTGGCAGGGGCAGCCCTTAGAGGTTCGACCGGTCTCATTCCATCCAGACAGCAAATCACCTTTTAACCCTGGATGAGGCTCAGATACCTGACTCTCATCAGAGGGGGGAATCAGAGTCAGTCGGGGGAAATGGGCAGGACGACTTGGTAGTACTTGGGGGTGTGAGCAGAAGGAAGACAGCAAGGACAGTCTCAGTGATTGGGGTTCAGTGATTAGGGGAGTAGAGGGGATGGTGGGTGGGGGAGGAAAGGGGAGTGAAATGGACAAATGCCTTCCTGATGCACCAGCCATCTGGCACATAGCTAGGATAGGGAGGACAGTGGAGAATGGTGTGGGAGAGCTTAGGGTGCTGGTACACTTGGGTACCAATAATATGGTGAACCAGTCTGTAGAGGCAGTGAACCAGAACTTTAAGAAGCTGGAGGACAGACTGAAGCCTCACTTGGCTTTCCTGGCCTTCCGAGAGCCTCCCTATATGGAATAGGGGGAATGGGAATGATACAGTAAGTAAGGAAGAGACTGAGCAGTCAAAACAGTGGTTGAAGGGATGGTGTGAAGAAGAGGAGGAGGGGTAAGATTTTTTGGGGGACTGGGGAGCTTCTGGGACAGAAAACTCTTCAAGGGTGATAGCTTGACCTGATGAGAGAGGGGGGCCAGTGCTCTGGAGCAGATGTTTGCATCAGCACTGGACAGTTAGACTGATTACAGGAGAACCACAGAGATGGGAGAGCAGATGGGAAACAAGTTAGGGCTCCCCAGAGCAGTGGACTAGTGGCAGCAAGGAGGGTAATACTAAGGTTGAAGTTCAAATTAGGTCAGGGGAAAAGGCCAATGAGAGATGGCTGACAAAGCCTACATTCAGCATGAAAAATAAAAAAATTAAGGAGACTAGGGAAGAATAAGAAGGAATAGGGGAAAGTAAGAGGAGATCAGGAGAAAGATGGAAAGGAGTCTTCCCTAATGCCTGGAGTCTGGGAAACACAATTAATGAGCTCCTGGGAATAGTGGCAGATACCGAGATGGACCTAGTAGGCATCACAGAAACTTGGGCCGCAGACAATATGGATTAGAACCTGACTACATCATGTTTGGATGGGATAGAGGAAAAGGTAAAGGAGGAGACATAGCCCTTTATTTCAGGGAAAACACAGATGCAGTGGAGGATGGAAACATCAGAGGAGATAATGAGGGGAGACAGAATTGCCATTGGTTCAGCTCACAGCATCCTCAGGCAAGAAACTACAGATGTGGGTGATCTGTAGACCTTCAAGACAGGGGTGAAGATACAGATAAGGACCTAGGGACAGAACTAGACAGGGAGGTGACAAAGGGGGAGGAGGGGGTGGTGGTGGGAGATCTAAACCTGCCAGATATTGATTGATCATTCCAACAGCCAGGTACTCCAGAAGTCAGGAGTGGACAGCATCATGGATGTGGAGGAAAGATGGGGAGGCAATCAAGGGGGCCATTCTCCAGGCAACAAAGTCATAAATGAGAATGCGATCAAAAGAAACATGTACTAGAGACCGACGTGGTTCTCTGGAAATGTCAGGGAAGCAGTGACAGCCAGAAAGAAGGCCTTCACCAGGTGCAAGGAAAAATAAGGGAAGGAAGAATGGGAAGAGTACCGAATGAGAACAAGGGAAACCAAGAGGGTGGTCAGAGACGCAAAGGCAGACACAGAGCTATGTATTGTGGAGGGTGTCATGGGAGGGGGGAAACAGTTTAGATATATTGGGGAAAAAGGAAAGAACGGTGGAGGAATTGCTAGGTTAACAGAAGGAGGTAGAGTAATTAAAGAGGATGAGCAGAAATCAGCCATTCTTAATTAGTTCTGCTCTGTATTGACAAGTGGAGACAGAGAGCTTCTGCCAGGCAGCTGTAAGGGGGATCTCTGGGATGAGACAGCAAGCATTTACCAGTGAAATAGTTTGGAAAGACCTAGCAGCCCTAAAGACAGATAAGGCCTGGGGACAGATGGCATGCGTCTGAGAGAACTGGCAATAGAACTAACTGAACCACTGGTAGGACTATTCTATAGCTGTAATCAGACAGGGATAGTTCCAAAAGACTGAAGGGTAGAGCATGTAGTCATGATCCATGGGGGGTGGGGGTGGGGGGAGCAAGAGCAACCTGGCAACTACAGACCTGTCAGTCTTACCTCTATTGTAGGTAAACTGATGGAGACACTAGTCAAAGAGGATCTCACAGACTACCTAAAGAGCAATGGACTCCAGGATAGTAAACAGCATGGGTCTGTGGCAGGGAGGTCTTGCCAGACCAACCTGATAGTATTCTTTGACTAGGCAATGAAGGTAGTGGATAAGGGTCATGATGAATTTTTTCTACTTCGATTTCAACAAGGCTTTCAACTCAGTGTCTCACAGAAGACAGCTGAACAAGCTAGAGGATCTAGGTGCTGTGAAGGACACATATGGGTGAGAAACTTGGTGGAAGGGAGACAGCAGAGGGCTGTGGTTAACAGAGTCAAATTAGAAGAGAGGCAGGTAACCAATGGGGTGCTACAAGGATTGCTCTTGGGTCCAGTCCTTTTCAAAATGTTCATCAGCGACATCGGAGAAAGGAATGCAGAGCAAAATGTGTCTCTTCACAGATGACACCAAGCTCTGGGCAGTGTACATAGCAAGGAGGGGGTTAGGGAGGTGCAAAGATGTCTTCAAAATAAGCATTACTTGGGAACCACTGGCCAGGACAGCATGAGCTGGTACTCTGCCTACCTTGGCATGAATCTGTGAAGATGGTTGCATCAAATCAGTTCATGCAATTGGTAGCTTCTTGTAAAGTCTGACAGCTAACTTTGTAACTGTTTGCTGGGAGCATTTGACATTTGGGGATCCAGTACACTACTTTACTGGACCCCACTGGCATTCCCCTGCATTTTCAACATCTGGATGAGTTAACATACTAACATACTATTTGCCAGCAGAATAGGCCTTACAGTCTGTCAGATCTGCTCATGTCTTAGGATCCCATCGCCTTTCTGTTTCTCCTGTTTACTATCCTGACCCCCCGGGCCGGGCCCCCCCTGCTTCCTCCTCATTGTGTACCTGTCCCACCCTCTCTTGAAACCCTCCACCATAGAGGCCAGTACCAGCTCCCCAGGCAGTGCATTCCAGGGTTCCACCACCCTCTCAGTGAAGTCCTTCCTCCTCTACCCCCCCTTATCCTTCCTACTTCCAACTTCTAGCCATGCCCTCTGGTGATACCCCCTCCTTTATCTAAAGATTCCCTCCCTGTCTACCCTAATTATTCCCCTGAGATGCCTGAAGACCTCAATCATATCCCTCGGTCCCTCCGCTCCTCCAATGAGAACAGGCTGAGCTCCTCCAGTCTCTCCTCATATGTCAAATCCCCCAGTCACTGTATCATTTTGGTTGCCCTCCTTTGTACCCTTTTCAGGAGCTGTATGTCCCTCCTTAGGTGTGGCTGCCAGAACTGCATGCAATACTCGAGGTGTGTTCTAACCAGACCATTGTACAGTGGCAGAATCACTTCCTTACACCTTGAGGTGATCCCTCTTGTGATGCAGCCCAACATCCTATTTGCCTTGACTGCTGCCCTCCTGCACTGCTCAGAGTTAGTCAGACTTGCATCCACCAGCACCCCTAGGTCTTTTTCCCCTGCCGTGGCCACCAACTCCTCACCTCCCAGGGTGTACTCATGTTTGGGGTATCCCCTTCCCAGATTTAACACCTTGAGGGTAATGAGTACCAATGCCCGTAATCTAGGTAAAAAGCTCCCCGAAAAAATTAAAATGGTGGTCTTGATGGAAGAGGGATGCCTGGATATCGTGGCAGTCACAGAAACATGGTACACAGAGAATCATGACTGGGATGTAAACATACCAGGGTGCACAATCTACAGGAGGGACAGAGAAGGAAGAAGAGGAGGAGGAGTAGCTCTCTATGTAAGGGAAAGGATCAAAGCAACAGAACTAAAGGGTAAACAGGGAGGAGAGGAGGCACTGTGGGTCACCCTGATACTGTAAATGGCACCAAAATCCACATAGGGGTTGTATACAGACCCCCATCTCAGGGGGAGAAAATGGACAAGGAAATGATAGAAGGCATCCTTGGATGGTAGAGAAAGGGGAGATATTACTGAAGGGGGACCTGAATATGCCAGATGTTAACTGGAGCACCTCTGCTGCAGCCACATCCAAGAGCAGGGCCATCCTCGATGCCCTACAGGGGGCATGCCTCAGACAGCTAGTTTTGGAACCGCTCGGGAGGGATCAATCTTAGACCTGTTACTCTCAAATGGGGATGGAGAGAGGATCTTCGGTCTTGAAGTGGATAGCCATCTGGGAACAAGCGACCACCAAACAGTGTGGTTCACGATAAACTTAACTGTAGAGTCAAGCCATACAAAAGTGAAGGTACTGGACTTCAGGAGGGCTGATTTTGTCAAAATGGAAGAGTGCCTCAGAAAAGCACTAGCAAATAGGCAAGAAGGTGGGGTGGAGCAACAATGGGGAAACATCTAAACTGCCATCGCAGAGGCAACAAGCCTTTGTGTGAAGCAAATAAACAAATCAAAATGAAAGAAAAAAACACTATGGTTCTCAAAAGAAGTGGTGGGGAAGGTAAGGGAGAAAAAGATCGCATTCAGGAAGTATAAGGAAACACAGAAGGAGCAGAACAGAGAACTGTACCAGTTAAAGCAGAAGAAAGCAGGGAAGGCAGTCAGACTAGCAAAGGCACAAACCAAGGAAAAGATAGCCAACTTGGTTAAGAAGGGGGATAAAATCTTTTATAAGTACATTAGGGAGCAAAGAAAGACTAAGGCAGGGATACTGAGACTGAATAAAGAGGAAGGTGGTTGGGCAGAGAGTGACAGTGAAAAAGCAGGGATACTGAACGAATACTTCTGCTCAGTATTCACAGTGGAAAAGCAGGGGGAGATACCTAATCCAGTCAATAGAAGCACTGTGGATAGGGGGGTTGATATTAGTCCTTTCACAGAAGAAAGGGTTCCGAAAGAACTCCTAAAACTGAAGGTGTATAAAGCAATGGGGTCTGATGGGATTCACAACAGAATTCTAAAAGAACTTAGGGAAGCGCTAGTAACACCACTGACTACCATTTTTAATACATCATGGGAGGATGGTGTGGTACCTGAGGACTGGAAGAGGGCAGATGTGATTCCCCTTCACAAAAGTCGGATCAAGACAGAGGCAGGAAACTACAGACCTGTCAGTTTGACCTCAGTGGTAGGGAAAAGGATGGAATCACTTCTGAAGGAAATAATTGTTGAGTACCTAGAGGCCAGTGGGACACAGGACTTAAGGCAGCATGGATTCACAGCAGAAAAGTTATGTCAGACAAATCTAATTGATTTCTTTGACTGGGTGACCAAAGTAGTAGACCAGGGAAGGGCTGTGGACATGGCCTACCTAGACTTTAGCAAGGCATTTGATACAGTCCCGCACAAAAGATTAAAGATCATGTGCAAGAAATGAGTGGTTTCTGTGTCACACATATATATGCTGCTTCCTTACCTGTTGAATGTCTGTGCTGTGTGCTCCATTTGTACCAGTTTTGTGTGTTTGTCATGTAAAAAAACTTTTAAATCCCAAGTATCACGCTGTCGACGCTCATGCTATTTTTATCTTCGGAGCTCCATGTTGGCAGCAGATGTCCTGCGTAATGGCATGATTAGGTGGAGACCTGCAGACAGAGAGCGCCAGTGAGAAGCCGACTACCGTCATTCCTGTGAGACTTTCAACAGCTAAAATGAAAATGATGTCCTCTGATGAGGAGAGTGAAATGTCAGCTCTGTCTTGTGCTGTTGTTTCCCCCGCAAGTATTGAGCCTTATTTATTCGAGCCACTTGCCTCTGCATTGTCAGCTTCTGCCAGCAATCAGCCTGACAGCTCTACAGACAACAAGAGTAACGGAAAAGGATCTATGGAGGTTTCAGACTGGTAAGGCATTATGTGTCCTCACAGATAATGATAATTTATTTTTTATATGGTCCGCTACATATTTGCTTTATTCAGCCTGATATGCGACCCCCCCATGTCCACTCGCACAGTGGCTTTAAGATAGTGTCCAGGGTAGTTATCTGCCTTCCACACAATGATTTGTGGATGCCACTGTAAGCAAATCATATTTTTTATGCCCTGCACATTGTTTTAGCGCATTATCACTTTCTCGTTTTCTACTGCCTTCTGCAACCATGCAATCTCGTTTTCTACTGCCATCTGCAAGCATGCAATGTTACCTTTGTGAAGTTTGTCACCTGTAGCAGTGAACGTCTTTCACAACTGCATTTACAGAGGGCTCTAACTGTGTCCATATACAGTATACAGTAACGTTCAAAGTATGATGTCCTATGGCTTATGTGTATTGTCTTATGTGTTACAAGCAGTATCCATCATCTTGTTGTTTATGTTCTTCTGTTTTACATGCAGTAGCCATAGTCGTGTTGTATTAAAAGAGATGAATAGTAACACTGTTATGCAGTGATGTTATTTTGTGGATGATCAAGTGGTACTTAGGGGAAACAGCACATTGGCACAGTAAGCTAAATATTGTTTGTGTATGAGACATGGGATAACAGGATAATGCAGTATGCACCAAGGTGGCTGTGGGATTCAAACATAGGTCTCCAGATCTGCACCTCACAGCCTCAACCCACTGTTCTATGCTGCCTCCTATGAGCGGTTGAGGTATATTACTGAGTAGCCACTGAGTGTTGCACACTTATCTCCAGTGATTTCATCTGTCAGAAATTGTTGTAGCTGGTGTCTATATGGCTGAGTGGCTGTGCCACTCACATGATATCACGGTACTCTGTGTCCTTCATCATTACTGGTGTGAATAATGTGACTTGTAATCGTGTCACCCATATTGTCTTTCTGTTGCCACTTCAGTATTATGTACATTTCATTGTGTTTTGGTGTCTTAATATTTGTTTCCATTTCTCAGTACTGTTTGTCTGTACATGAAACTAACAAGATGCCTTACTCATCCCCTGCCTGGCCATTTCTGTATTCACGATTGTTGCTATGGTGTGGTCCCGGTCGCGCTTTGGATTGAGTTACTGGGTGGCACATTGGTGACCCTGTTTCTGACATGTGAATGGGCCACCTGAGGTTGGCGGAGGGAGGAGAAGATTGAGAGTCTGGATGACTGCTCTCTTCTAGTGTGGTGGGTATAGGGTGCAGTGTGTATCCTTGCACAGTTGCAGGCCCTGGCTGAGGATGTGGGTTAGCAGTTGGTGTCACCAGGCTGTCTGTGGGACTGTAGTGCAGTGATGCCATTGCACGCTGCACCACTGGGCATACAAAGTCAAAATACATGCTCTCCGCCGATAGGTTAAGATGTGCCCAGTGTCAGTGGCCTCATGTTCACTGCTGGGTTTTCTGGAAGCTCCCTTCAGTTCCTCTGCATGTGCTGTCATGCAAGCCACCATTATATATATAACAGCGACTTCAGGAGTTGAGTTCCTTTCTCGTGGTTCTCATAGCAGGGGGGTCAATGCAGTGATGTTTACTAGGATGGTTTCTCTCCAAGTGGAGTGAGATTGACCGGAACCTGAGGCATGCATTTACAGTTAACAGTGGAGTGACGATGGCATAGAGTGGTCAGGGTTACAGGATGATAAACAATGTTCGAGCACAAAAAAAGCTAGTTATATAAATAGTAATGTACTGTTTTTTGTGATGTTGTGACTTCTTTGTGTCATGCTATAGTATTCAACCCAGTTGTAAGCAATATGTAGTATGTTGCAGTTGAAGTACTGAATAATGTAATGTGATTTTTAAGTACAATTACTGCATTTTGTCATTCCGGTAAATGAAGCATTCAGTTCATCTTGGCATTGTACCATTTTCCTGAATGACCATAGTAACTAATAATCTATGCAATTACGTTGCTTTTTGATGCATGTCTGTTGAGCCATTTTGCAGAGTGATGAAAAATGCATCAGAATTGATTTATCTTTTGTGCGTATGCCACTCTATGTGTTCTTGTTTGTGTATGTTGCATTTTGTATTGTTACTCATAACCAAATCTGTCCATTACATATGTTTCAGGTGCAGTTGCAGCAAATGTGACAGAATGCAAACAGTTATGGAGAATCAGTGCTGCTGGTTCTACTCCGCTGTCTCCGAGAAGTTTGAAACTTGTGATGATCTTCAATGTGTGACCAAATTACCAGGATTTTCTTCGCTCTGTCTAGATGAGGATGTCCTTCAGACTTGCCTATTTGAATACATTGAGACGGATGGTCCTGTGGGAGACAATGAGTCCACAAATGAGTACGAATATTCATTTTATCATAATACCATTGCAACAAATGTTGTCAGTGTGTCAACTCATTACCTTGTTATGTGACCACTCTTGGCCAAACGTGTGTATTACACAGTTGTCCTACAGTTGTATCACATGGTGTCATTCATGAGTACACACAAACACAGTGTATACTGTGTTAGTTCACAAAACTCGGTATTCACATGGTGTTTGTGTTTCATGCATACTTTCCGCACAACATGACTATGATGACACAGAGCAACTGATGGATATGCAAATGTGTGGTATTTCAGAAGATAAACTGGTATATGCGTGCATCACACAGCCAGAATTTTACAAATTAATTCATATCTGCCCTGTTATCCTTGCACGGCTTTTGGAATCAGGTTGTGAGATACAGAGAGACATCACAGAGCTGTGTTAAATGCGGTTGTGCATCAAGTGTTACAGTACAGTGTATAGTGGAATGCTGTTATACATGAAATTCCATGCCTGGAATAAGAAACATAGAAACATAGACTTTGATGGCAGATAAGGACCGCTTAGCCCTCCTAGTCTGCCCATTTCCCTACCTACAGGATAAGCCACAGATCCTAGTTAACCAACAGCCTACTTCTTCCTACTCCCCACAAGAATTGCCTTATGTCTGTCCCATGCATTCTTGAATTCCCCCACTGTTTTAGATGCACAACCTCCTCAGGAAGGCTGTTCCATGCATCCACTACCCTCTCTGTGAAAAAATACTTCCTCACATTGCCCCTGAATGGCCCCCCCATCTTTAAATTGTGTCCCCTTGTTCTTGCATGTCTCTTTTTCTGAAAGATACTACCCTCTTGGACTTTGTTGATTCCACTGAGGTACTTAAACATTTCTATCATGTCCCCCCTTTCCCTCCTTTCCTCAAGGGTATACATATTAAGCTCTTTTAGTCTCTCCTCGTATGGCTTCTCTTGCAGACCTTGCACCATTCTAGTTGCCCTCCTCTGGACTGCCTCTATCCTGTCTATGTTCTTGCGGAGATGGGGTCTCCAGAACTGGACGCAGTATTCCAGATGGGGTCTCACCAACTGTCTGTACAGAGTTTGTTCTGCTGCAGTCATGACATCATTATGTTGTTCTGCTGCAGTGGTGATGTGCAGCAGAACAACTTGGAATGCTGCCACTTACTTGCTTTCCTCTATCCATTTAAGCTGGGGATTTTTTTTTTAAACTTGGACTTCCAGAAACAGCTGCAGCACACTGTGTCAGGTAATAACAAAACAAAATGTTAAGATTTCTGTTGTCCGTTTTCTTCTCTAACTGGTTTTCAGTGATTTTCTATGATATGACTACCCATACACTATCAAAGATTATGTATGAGCAGTTGTACGCAAACAAGGATATTGTTGTATCTCGAGGTTCCCATCTGTTACCAAGGAAACCTCTCGATGAAAGAATATCCTTCTTGTTTATGACTGCTCACACACAATCCCCTATGTCTGTATTTAAAGAAGATGTTACTGCATGTGAAGATCAATATGCATATCAAGTCCATGCTCTGGTGGTCCCTGGTGATGCCGGGTGGTACTGTGGACGTGTGGGTGCCTAGGGTGTGGGAGCACGGTGCATGTCTGTACGTTAGTGCATGGACGTCATTGCATATCAATGCTCCCATTGGGCAGAAAAAGGAAAAAGGGCTGTTTGCGACCATGCAGCTGGATGGATGCACCCTGTCATGCGTGGAGTACTGTCATGGAATCGCACTGTGGGTGCTCATTGCCGGCACGGCTGGCAGGGAACGGGGGAACCCTCCAGCAGATTGGCCACTGCCATGCCGGACCCACTCATCATGTGTATCAGCCTGCTGCTCTCCCTGCAGGCAGGGCTGGCGGCTGGATTCCCCCGCCGGTAGGTGCCACAGGGTGCGCAAAAAGAGGGATGCTCTTCCACATTTGCTGGATGTGCAGTTTGTTGTACTATGTTATGTTGTGTTGTGTGTTATTGTGTTGATTGCACAGTTATTGTGTATGTATCACCACACAAGACATGTGTAAGCACAAATAACCCACAGCCTGTTTTGTTGTCATGTGTCTTCTGCTGGGACTGAACAGCAAAGTGAAGCTGAGCTGCACTTGCACAGATGAAGTCAGAGGAAACCATTCATTTCCAGCAACAAGTTGCAACGTGTGACTTCTGAACATATCATTGATTCTGACTGACAAAAAAATACATATTTTTTAATGAACTGTACCGAACCTGGCCATTTACAGGGCATCTGCGCATGACACGCTGTACACAGAATAACTGCGTCTCACTTGCGGATGGCAATATTAAAACGATTTATCTGTAGTGTGCACTTGATCTATAATAACAGTCACATTATTTGCTTACTTGATACAGGTGTGTTAGTGTTATTGTTTTGAAACTCATTTCTGCTTCTTGTTCACAGGTTACTTTGGTACATGGCATACCGGTGCTTTGTGTATTGGGTATGGCAGAGACTGTGTTGGAACCGGAAAGTGCTACCCTCTTGTGCGGTGTTGGTGATACGTGCATGATTTCTGTTAGAGACATACAAAGGGTTTCATGAGGCATAAATGGAAGTTTTGGAGGTAACACATGATCTTGTATGAAATGTAATGTATTTATTTTGTTTGTATCACTTCATTTTTCTTGAAGATTTCGAGTGAGCACTGCACAATTACTGCAATCGGATGTCTGGTGATCACAACACAGAACTGAAGAAAGAGTTGGTGGTATGTTTATATTGACCACATGGTACTTTCCAATGACCACAGGCAACCACTGTGCCAAGGGAAGGAAAAAGCAGAACAGATCACTTTTTCCCAGATGAAAAATGTTCTTTCAGTTCTGGAACTTCATGCTTTAAAAAGGCACACAACACACTGGTTTGACATACACAACACTCCTCTCAACATCAATGTTTCAAGAGTGCTCTGTCTTTTTATCAGGGTGCATCAAGGTGTGCTGTGTACCTTTTTAAAGCATGTTGTTACAATTGCAGATACTCGTTCTTATTGTTACCGAACACATTTTTTGGTTTTTTTTGTTCCCTGGGCTGAGTGACCGTTTCTTTGTAGTCATTGGAAAGTATTGTGTGGACATTATTGTAAAAGTTTGAAGTTTCCTAATATCTTGATCTGTCTTGTTTTTCTCTGTTGGTTTTTAACTGTTTATACTGTATATAGATATAGATGTATGTTTTCAGATAAATTCAGGGATAAAAAGAAATTTCTCAGCCAGGTTGTGGAAATATCAGTTATATCTCGACTTTCTTATATATCATCATAATGAATCTGATATAATACAATGGCAAGAAAGAATACTAGTCTGTGATTCGTCAGTGTGGAACTGTACCCATGATGTTATCCCAGCATAACATCATGGCAATAGTCCGGATACAGTAACGAACACAAGAAATGTAAAAAATATATATTGTTCCACACTGACCCTGTTGTCATTTTTGCTCTCCTGAGTCCATGCCGAAGTGAAAGCTGCAGTCCCAAGCTTGTCATTCCTGCCACTAACACCCAGTTATTAACACTTTTCATGCTGTCCGAGCGCTATTGACAGTGATGGTTACTACATCCTGTCATGTTTTTTAGGATATACCTTGAGTTGCAACAGTAATAGCAAGCATTTGTCAATGATGAATGTTGATTGTGTTGGTCTGTTGAGCTCACTCACTGCCCCTCTGTGACTTGCTCATTCTGTTTCTCCCGGTGCTGCATGCTGCTGCTTTGTACTGGGCTCCTGCCTGCATTGGCACCCTTTTCTGTTCACATAGAAATCTGTGGCTGTTCCAATAGAGTTCTGTTGAGGGGGCTCACTCCCCCTCTCTCATTCACTCATTCTGTTTCTCCTGGCGTTGCAGGCTGCCCTTTAGTACTGGGCTCCTGCCTCTGTTGGTGGCTTTTTCTGCCCACAAAGAAATCTGCAGCAGTCCCAACACAGGTCCATTGAGCTTGCTCACTCCCTCTCTCTCTCACTCACTTGTTCCGTTTCTGCCAGCGTAGCAGGCTGGCCTTTTGTACTGGGATCCTGCCTGCATTGCTGCCTTTTTCTGCCCACAAAGAAATCCACAGCAGTCATGACAGAGCTCCGTTGAGCTCACTCACTCCCCCTCTCTCACTCACTCGTTGTGTTTCTCCCAGCACTGCAGGCTGCCCTTTTGTACTGGGCTCCTGCCTGCATTGGTGCCTTTTTCCTGCCCACAAGGAAATCTGTGAAGTCCCAACAGAGCTCAGTTGAGCCTGTTACCCCCTTCTTACCTCCGCTTCGATCCTAATCTGTCCCAAACACTGATTTCCCAAGACGGCAGTATTCTGCGCCAGAAGCATGAAAACGCATTTTGGCCAGGATGTGAAAATGGCAGTTGTTCTGTTCATAAGGAGGTGTGGAAAAATGCCATGTTGAAAATGTGGCGAAAAATATTGCAATTATGGTTACGAGCGCATGAAAGTAACTGCACAACACACGCCAGAAATAACAGTAATTTTTGATTTTTCCACCTAATTTGCAACATAGGCTTTTTGAGAGCCCACCTCATGAACACTGGCACTGTCATTTCATTAATCTGTCCCAAAAGGTGATTCCGTGCAGTGACCACGAAATCAACTTTCGTGGCCGAATAATGCCATGACAGTGGCAGAATTCATGAGGAGGGGACCCAAAAACCCCATGTTGAAAATTTGGTGCCAAACTTCCAAAAAATGCCTGAGATATGCATCAAAGTTGAAAAAAATCCTGTTTATTCCATTATACAACTTATCGGCATTTCCTCAGTTTGCGGTTGCCTTTGAAAAGTGCAGACGTGTTCCCGGTCCCCCAAAGATCATCACGCTGCACTCCACAGGTAAGTATGGGGTGAGGGGGGTGTGGGGAGGCAGGGTGCGCAGAGGGTGGGAGTATGTTGTGGGAGGGGGGCAGGGAGATGGCGAGGGACCATTTTCTTTCCTCGGCACTGGGGTTCACGAATATTGTTTGTGAACACAGCGGCAAGCCACCACCATGTTCACAAACAATATTACAGTACTAACATTCTGCCCAGCAATGACAGGTCGATCCCTCATTGCAGCGAATGGCTGATGCTGCAATGATGAGGTGGCACCTGATTGCAGCGGCTGAAACGTTTCAAAGTTGTGGCACACTGGCTGAACTGGTGTCAGCAGCAGTGTGCCATGGCACTGGGAAAAGTGGGCCAAGCCTTAAAAGGCTGTGGGGGCATTGGCCACAACAGTGCCGTGCTTCCCCAACCTGCTTCTGGAGCAAGCTGCTGCAATATGTTTCTTGCGCATGCGCGCAATCAACATAAAAAGCAGTGCTTTATGCATAGCTAAGAGTTATTTTGTTGAATTAAAAGCTGACGATTACAGTGACATAGTAGAGCCGGAGTGTGCAGTACTTATCATGCAGACACACCAGGACTCAGAAGAAAATGTATCAGGGAACTGGAAGACCACAGGTGTTAGCACGCACAGTCCTCCACATTATGCCTGCTGTCCCATGGGACCTGCTGGCATCTGCTTCCCTCTCCTTAATTCTTCCAACTTTTCCCATAGTGTGGAGTCTCCCGTCTCACACCCCACACCCTATCAAAGAGCCCCTGGTGACCCGTTGGTACTTTCTTCCTTCCTCCGAACCCTGTCTGCCTTTCCTGAGTCTTAGTGGCACTTGCATGTCCAACCACACACTACTTTCCTCTCCCTAACCCTGTCTGTCTTTCCGGGGGCCTGGTGTCTCCCATCACCCACCCCACACCCTGCCAAACTGTCCCTGTTGGCACTGCCATCAAAGTAAATGATTTTGCCCCCCTGTGAATGTGTAGCAATCTCTCTATAGTGTATGGTGGAACGCTATTCCACATGGAAATCCTTGCCTGGAACAGCATTGTTGTGCTGCACTTGGTGCATCACGATATTGTTGTGCTGCACCGAGTACATCACCGGTGCAGCACAACAAGATAAAACACATTTGCATATGTGCAATTGAGCAGCCCACAGCGACGTGGAAGTAAGCATGCAGCTACAGATTCTGAAGTAAGCCGTATTTTTTCTGATAGACTAGATTGGGGGATCACGGAGTGCTGCTTATGGTTGCCCATACACTATAAAAGATTGTGTATGAGCAACCACACACAAACAAGGCAGTTGAGAGATCTCGAGGTTCCCGTGGTAACGGACCTCTCAAGCTGCACTCTCGAGGTCTCTGGTTGCCATGGAAACCTCTCGATCACAACTGCCTTGTTGTGTATGCTTGCTCATACACAATACTCTATTTGTGGGATGGGAGAGATTGGATGGCACAGTATGGAAGAAGGACATCTTGTATTTCACCTGGTCCCTGCTTGTGTGAGCATTATGGGTCAGTAAATGGGCCTTGAAGGTGATCTGCCAATGTACGGGCATGTACCATGCCATGTGCAATTTGATCACATGCAGCTACTAAAAACAGTTGAACCCTGTGGAGTTAATATGCACAGCACATTCTTGTCCTGTTCAGTGCTACAACAGTGTCAGTTGATCTGCTGTCTACTTCACCATGATTGTAACCCAATTTGATAACACAACCAAAGCCATGCCGCCACCCTCATCCCTGTCCCATTAACATCCCTGCTACTACTGTGGGTGAGGTCAGTAGGCTGCAGTGTCACAGTCAGTGTTCCAGCATTACTTGCTGTACATTCAAACATCCTGTGCATCAAACAGCCTCACCCACAATCATTACATGTGACCTTGACACAGTCAATAATGAACTGTTATCCCATGTGTTTACATTGTGTCATGGTACACCATATAATGTGGTTTCAGAACACAGTCACTCATTGTCATTGTACTATGAACAGTGAGTAGCATGTTGTATATCATAGACACATGAATGTACTGTCATATACTACTTTCAGCACGTAAAAACTTTTATTATTACAGGTAATAGCAAGTCCAAACCATAACGTGTTGATACATTAATGTCATCTTTGTATACTCTGCAAGTACTTCTTTGAAATTCCTGATGACCACGACTACCAGAGTAGTGACTCCACAACTCAACTTAACCTTTTCATCAATGTCTGTTTGTTACTGCCATTTATCACACTGGTCTTCTAACTGTAAACCTGGTATATCAATACGGTGTCAGTTTTACACACTCAGAGTTTAGCAATTTCAGTAATGATTTTTGCTGTGCTTAAATAAACACTCATTATGTATTATACATTTTTTGCGTACTGACTTTCGTTACACATTGTTATTAGATGCAGTTCTTACATAGAGGATAATGAATGGGCAACAGTAAACAACAATAATGTTGTTCACTTCGAGACGTTGTTATCACAACCATGTAAACCTCAAGAGTGTAGCTCGAGAGGTTTTCGGTTGCCATACAACCTCAAGAAGTGAACAACTGTTGTTCTTTACTGTTGACCATCCGTTAGCTTGCATAGTGTATTGGGGAACAGTGCAACAGAATGATAGTAAAATCAACACCAGCAACATTTAAATGGAAAAATCAACTGTCCGCGTTGATTTTACGACTTGGACACCCACTGCCTCAACTGGAGAACAAGCTATGTCTCGATCCCCCTGCACAGTACCGATCACCCACCTTAACAGTAACATCTTTTTTTCATTAAATGTTGCTGCTCTTCTTACTTGGAGGGGTTTGATCCATGCAGTTCTGATTTGAAGCCAGCACTCATGACGCAGCACTTTCCCCTCATTCCAGTGCACATGCACAATGACGATCAATACTGTTGTACCATCAATGTGATGTACTCAGGATGGTACAACAGCATGTTGACATCACATTGATGGAACAACAGCAGTGTACTTACATCGATTTTCATGCACAATAGCCCTTGCCCATACACTGTATTAAAACTATTAATACTAGACAATAGAACTGAATACTCAATAGGAGAACACAGTACTTTGTATAATTTTCAAATAGCATGGTTGCCAAGGGTAAGGAATGGATGAACTGAACAAATTAGTGCCCACATTTTGTCTTGGAGATTCGAAGCTCTATGACAAGGGACCCAGGGCAGCACATTGGAACAGTATGTGCAGTGCAAATGGGGATGGTAGCACTTGGGTGGTATGTTGTGTGCCCTCTATATTGGAAACTGTTGTTATCACAGCACAGCACAGAGCAGTTTGCGTAGCTGCACAAAAGCAGGGAGGTCATGCAAATGAAATGAGTCACACATAAATGGCAGAATGGCATACTGGAAGCACAAGGAATAAACTGTTGACTCACTGCTATATGCTTGGTCTGATGGAGGGTGAGAGAGAGCAGGGACTAGGGCAAGCAGTGCCAGGTGGCATGAGGATATTTGGATTTATTGAGCTCTCAAGCATGAAGTAAAGCAGGGAGCACAATGTGGTTTAGATTGCTGAAGATGTCGTGCATGAAAATCCCTGCACAACATTTCTCCCATACACTATAATGCTTTATGTAGTAAAGGAAACAACAACACTGTAAATTGAATTTTAAAAATCAGAACACATCCAGGGGATGATAGTGATAATGCAACTGAAGTGTACCACAAAACAATACAATATGTACCATGGTCCAGAGGTTACGCATGGGGTGTATCCATCATTTTTTGAATAATTACAACAGCATGAATCATTGATCAGAAATATATAAAAAAAACATTCATTTATATAACTTTCTGTACTCTATAATCGAGTGGCTCGCTTTGCCACAAACTCCTCTTCTAGGAGGCATCATTGTGAGGCACTTAAGGAACTTAACTGGCCCACTCTACGACCCAAACTAGCCTACCCCGCCACTTGCCTTGCCTTCAAGTTCTCAACCCTATGTCCCCCTCCCCATCTTAGTGGACTACTCTCCCCCAAAGAACAAATCCGAACCTTGCGATCATCTGCGAAACACCCCCTGGACATCCCTAGGATATGCTCCAACCAAGGCAAACGCTCCTTCAAATTTGCTGCCTCCCACCTATGGAACTTTCTTCCAGCTAGTTTGACTAACTCTTCCACCCTTAACCAGTTCAAGTCTGGACTCAAACTTTATCTTCTCAATCTCAGTCTCTGTGGCTGCAACCGTTAGCTCCCTAGTCCTGGTCTCATTCTCAGCCGCACTGCTTTGAACCTCCCTTCATCCTGGTTGTATCTTCCAAGCCTATGATGTCAATTTTCTGTTGTTGTCTAAATTCCCTACTAATTGGTGGGTAACTTGATGTCATTTCTAATAAGAGCCTGAATGTGAACCTGATTTCTACCCCTGTATACTGTTGCTAATGTATATCTGTGGAACTAATGTAATCTCTGTAAATCATGCTCGAGTCTAATGTGAACCTGATTTCTTCCCCTGTATTCTGTTGTAATGTACATTTGTGTAACTTATGTAATTACTGTAAATAATGCTTCTAAATGTCTTTTTATGTAACTAATTCCGTGTTGCCCCTGAAAAAGGGATCTCTGGTCTCAGTGGGCTTACCCGGTTACCAAATCCAAATAAATAAACAGTGTTACACAATACTGAAACCACAGTACTTTGTCGTGTCAGTTATGCAGTAGTACGGCGCATGTAGCAGTATGTTTGCCATTAAAGTCAATGTTTTGCCAGTAATGGCACAGCAATCCGTACAAGTCCATCAAAACATCAACTTTTAGAAGGTCAAATGTCCAAAGAAAACTCTTAGCACACTGTTTGGAAAATTCGACACTGCATTTTCTTGAAAGCAGTGCATGGTACATGTTGTGTGCTACATGTCAGACAAGTACATTTGATTGATTTGATTGTTTTCAGTGACAGAGTCAAACTTTTGTTAGTATTCAGGTTCCACATGACATTCCTGTTGGAGACAATGAAACAAAAGACAAAGGAATAATTTTTTTTATGACGGATAAGAAGAATTATAAAATGTCAAGAAAAAATCTAGAAATCTCATTTGCCAAGAGACATCAGCTGACTGTACATTAAGTTTCTTTATAAAATGGGCAAAGGATTTCAAGCAATCTGATTGGTTCTTAGCCATGCATTATATAGAGAATAATGTATGGGCAACCATACGCAACAAGGTTATGTTTCCATCAAGGGGTTGAGATGACAGCATATGAACCTCGAGAGCAAAGTTCAAGAGGTTCATGATATCATCTTCACCTCGAGATGGAAACACATGCCGAGTTGTGTGTGGTTGACCATATTTTATTTTTTATAGTGTATGGTTTTTTACACTAGAGTGACAGACCCTCACTGAAGTGAAAACAAAAAATCTTGCCATTTCTTTGTTCTACTCCCATATCAAAATAAAATTTCCAGACTTTTGAAAGGTAAAAGGTACGACTTTGGGCACTGGGTGGTTAGTAAGTAGCTAGGTGTAGCATAGATAAGAAATGTAAAATTGTATGATCTTTGAACTGTGCATAACAACTGTTCGGAATGCACATGATAACACTTTAGAATGCGCATAACAGGTTAGAATGTGCTTAACAAGGATTTTGAGCAGGCTGATTTTTATACATAACATAGGGTAACCAAATATTATTAATGTCTAATGCACAGCTAAAACTAGAAACCCCATTTAAAGAATACACAGGCTCATTTTATAAGCACAATAAGCCACTCCTGGGATGTGCATTACACAGTTCTAACGCACGGCTAGGGGAGTGGATGCACTCGGCCTGTGGCTTCGTGCCTCACTATGTCTCCCTAGCCGTGCATTACAACTGTCTAATGCACACCCCATCGTGTCTTACTGCTTACATATACACACAGTCATCCTGGTCCTAAACCACATCACACAATGAGCAAATCAGTCCTCCTACAACAGAACTATCTTCCATCAACCTCCCTAAAACCAGAACTGATTTTACACCACAAACATTGCTGCTACATTGACACTGTGGAAACCTTCAACGGGGCCCTAAAAATAAAACTACCATATTCAATAAGGATGGCTACTATGTCCCACATCAGGATTCCAAAAAACCCACCAGTGGACAGTTGATGTAAATGGTCTTTGCCATCCACAGTGGGTTGCCACTGTGCCACAACTCTACAGACCCTGTGTGCTACAGCCCTTCAACACCCCCACATGCCCAGACACCACCAACACATGTCTGGATCCCCCTGAATGCCCACTGCCCCACCCTTATATACCTTGGATCATGATCACCCCTCCAGGCATGTTATGTATAGTCCTGGTGGTCCAGCAGCTCCCCATCCCACAATGTGACAATGCCAGCCCAGCACACCCCCCCCCACCATCGCTCACACACATGCCCAACAGGTGAGTTGGCGATGGGCACAGCCCACCTGTCACCACCAGGTCCAGCCGTCAACTGAGCTGTGCCAAGATCATGTACAGTACTAATACACGCTCTGTGAAAGACACCAGCTGTCATTCACGTAATGCGTATTATCACTGTGCATGATCTTGGCACACCTCAGTCTGTGGCTAGCCATGGTGGTGAGAGCTGCTGTGTGCTAGTCGCTGGTTGAGGTATTGGGGGTGGGCCAGGTGCACTGTACTGTATCAGCAGTACTGGATGATGAAGTGATGACTTAGTTGGAAGGTAGTGCCAAACATGTAGGTGAACAAACCTGTGTCTGCTGAGACTTATTGAATCGACTATGGTGAGAAGTCACCAAGTGCACTTTATCTCTTTCCTCATATTTTGAGGCGATGGGAGGTGGAACCTGTCATCTAGGTGCATTTTCCCAAGCAATGCGGTAGCTGGGAAATTCTTGATGAACACTGAATGCCTCATCAATCAATTCAGACACATAACCTGCCAATGTAAAGGGAATCATACTTTATCAGTGACTACATGGAGTATTAAAGATTAATAAGCTGTGAACTATAGTGCATTTCTCAATGTGTAACCTTTTCATTTCCAGCATTGTCAGACAAAGTATGTATATCTTGAGCAGGATTTCTCTGTCTCGTGTGGGTACATCATGCATTACCCATGGCTGAGGAATTCCATTTCTAATAATCAGTTTTACACACATTTCCCATTTATTGTACATATGGGTGAGCTGTATAATTGCACCTAAGGCACTCCAGGGTGTGAGTAATTTTATAAGCGCAGTAAGACACTCCAGGTGTGTGCATGGAACATATTTTACCACACGCCATGGGGCTAAAAGCACTTGACCAAAGCCTCTTGCCTTATTACGCCCCTGGCAGTGTGGTAAAATGTGTTCCATGCACACCATGTCTTGCCTTATTGCTTACTTATTACAGTCATTCAACAGTGATACAGCTGCAAAACAGACTAGTGTGATAATGGATGGGGACACATACATTATCCTAGAAATAATTGATATATGTTCAAACTCACTGTATGTTATAGGGACCTTCACCTCCTTCACCACAGGCACACCACAACATGACTTTGGGAAGGACACTCCCCATCTAGCCTCTCCAGCTCGTGTCTGTGCCTGCTTCCTGTCTGCATTTTTGTTGAAGTGAAGAGCAGCAATCATAAGTCTACCAATGATAGAAGAAAAACAATGAAAAGCAAAAAAGTGTAATGTAGCATGATGATACTACAGTCAGTAATATTAACAGAAGAACAATAGTAGATCATTGCCCTATGTGTAAATGAATCTGTTTCAGAAATGCTGTTTTGCCACATTTCAAAAGATCATGTAATGTGATTGTACCCTTCTGTGGCACAACAGCATTGCAGATGCTGTAGAGACTGCTGAGGTAATTTTACCTTAAGATAAAGTTTATAAGATGCCAGTAACTGTTTGGTACAGGACAGGTCTCCATATTAAAGCATCTGGCACTACACCTATGAACTCTTCAATCAAATTGTCAGTGCTAATGTTTACTACAATGTGGATGCAGGGAAACACCCCTTTTCCAACATGAGAACATTCATAGGTGATATCACAATATTTCCACACAAACCTTGCATTAATACTGTCACAGAAAAAATGTGTCATTTTCATGGCAAAGAAAATTGCAACCTTGTGAAACGCTTCTACCGCAGACGTTTGCTCAAATGGAGACAGCTTACGTATGTCTTTCAGTACCAAGTTGTTCTTCATTATTATTTCCAACTCCTTATGAGCCCTACTACCTACAAAAAAAATTGGAGAAAAAAAGACACCAAATATGCTACTAACAACTCACTAGCAAGGCTGTAACACTATACTGTTAGTATTTATTGGTAGTGACTACTAGTAGTGTTAGCAATGACAAAGCTGTGCCTCACACTGACCTTTCTCAGTCCAAGCACGATCTTCATTAGGGCCATGAAGACAATTTTGGAAAACAGTCCCATGATTTGTGTACATTGGTAACATGGTTCAAGATTGATAGCCACTTAGCCACTCTACCATTTCGCCATCTCTCCCACTGGAGCCTGCACACCAATATACATGATGACTGACACCCTTGGCCCAATGTGACAGAATTGAACAATCTTTACGTTTAGCTTTTGCCTCAATTTTTTTTATCCCTGTGAGATGATGTAACAAAATGATAAGCACAATAAGTGGCATCACAACCATTTCCTACAAACAGCAGCACGTTTCAAATAGCACAAGTAAAGGCAGAGCTTTACCTTTTGCACACGTGCCACACATTGAACCAGTGTGAGATGTCTGGTTCCTGTTCATGCATGTATTTTTATACACCAAGGTGTCTTCAGTGGTAAGGCTGTCAATCTGTGCACCCACTGCTTTCACCTTGATCAAACTTCTCTTTAAACCCTCAAGTTCCATAGCACTGGATTTGGAGACCTCATTACTCTATAATGGAGAACCAATAATAAATATGCCACAGCTAATTAACAACTTACATTAAATTATCTGTCAGTAGTACTTAATGTAACCACAGCTAACCTGCACTAATTGTCTGTCAATAATTTTGGAACCAAGTAGGTCCACTAGAGAATATGAGCCGAACTTCACTGTGTGCCCAGGTGAGCAGCATCTTGCATCTCCTCCCAACTTCGCTGACAGCAGTCTTTCTTGATGTCTGGACCATACTCTGGCAACTGATGGAATTAAGTAGGTAGCCTGCATCAAATTGTATGTCCTAAGTGATATAACTGGCAAACTCACATGTTTGAAAAAATTAAGCACAAGCACTGGACTTCCCCCGGTGAAAAGAATTCCGCATGCAGTTAGAAGATTCCCAATAGGAAGAGTTCCGACTCATGGCTAAGTATCCCATTGTCGTTTGTGTCCATTAATGCATACTTGCTCCATGACAGCAAGGCTTCCAACCATGCGACGAATGAAAACTCAGCATGAACCCAGACATATGAAACAGGTCTGAAGAAGCATTAGAATAGCACAATCAAATACAATGAATTTCTTCTGATGATGTGGTTCCCCATCCTTCAGTTCTGTTAATCTGAAAACCAATACATACAGGTTACACGTCATTGTATGACAACTGTTATTTTTTTCCAAAGAAGACCACATGGCGGTCATGTCGTCATACAGGTTGGATTTCCTAATGCAGCACCATTAACCTTTTTTGGTAAGGGACCAGGGACAGTAAAAGGCAGGCCACGGTGAGAATGCTCGAGTGTCACTACACTGCTCGTCTTGTAGGTGGTGAGCGAGGCTAGAGATATGGGGGCAATTCGAATGGATGTTGTGACGGTTGTTGGCATGTAGGTAGACAATTGTAGCACATCGCTACAGGTAGCAAATGCAAAAAGCAACTTGGCGAACTGTATGCTGAGTTCCGGAACCTACGTACACCGCATCCCCATTGTCACCCTTACCCACCTCAACAGCTGCTCCCAGGAGGGGTACCAATCTTGCAAAGGGTTACGCCATGTCACCCGGAGATTGTCGACTTTTAATATGATGTTTTGGCTGGTGGAGTTTCTTGCAATGTCGGGTGCCTCGCTTTGGCAATCCCAGAGGCAGGGGAAGGAGAATGTAAACAAATCAAAATAACCAATAAAAACAGACCAGATACCAAAAGATAACATTTCTTGAACAAAATTGTACATTTCCGTATACTGCAAAGATGTGGTACAAATTCCAGAGACAAGTAAAAAGAACATGCCACTAGAGGGTGATTAACTGACCAGTAACATAACCACTGTGAGTGCCTTATTGCTTATAATTCAAATAAATAAATTCATAAATTTATTTATTTAGCTTTTGTTAACCAGATAAGTACACTAGACAAAACATATGCCTATTTTCAGGTACAACCCGGGAGGGTACAGGAGAATAAAAGAACATACAGTGTACAAATTGATGTAAATAAGGCACATACATACACTGAAGTCAAGAGAGACATAACATACATAGTGGGATAGCTCAGATTACAGCAGTGGACACTATCAAATGCGAACATGTAGCAGTACAGTTTCTATAGCAATATGCCTAGCAAGAATATACAGTATATACACAACATGCACAGGGCCACACCCAGGTGGGCAGGCAACAACAGTAGGGCCAGAGCCAGGTACAGGAGATACTGTGCTCGAGTACTGTGCAGGGACCAGAGTACTCAGGGAGGTCTGAGACAGTCGCATACTGAGGAGAGCTTCAAGTGCTTCCATAGAGAGGTTTGTAGATACACCTGGGAAGGGGCAGACCTGACCTGGACAGGAAAAGAGTTCCATAGTCTCAGGGCACAGGATGCAAAATCCCTATCCTCCATTTGGGTACGCGTCCCAGGAACCTTGAGGATAGCAGGACCCAGGGATCTTAGGGAGTAGGGAGTGGAGGCAGCTGGCGCAAGAAGCTCCACCAATCTAGAGGGGGTGCCAGAGGCCAGAACCTTGCCCGTTAAACAGCCCAGGATGAAGTTTATGTAGTTGGATGGGGAGTGCCAGTTTAGCCAGCTGTACAGATCACAATGGTGAGTGAGACAAGGGGCTGCGAGAGCAAAGCAGCAGATATTATTGTAGGCTACAGTCCACCTAGTGAGGTGAGCCTTGGTAGTACGGGCAAACAAAAGAAGCCCGTAGGATAGAGATGGGAGGAGCACACCTCTGGCCAGTGCAAGGCGAGCAGCCGAGGTAAGATTATTCCTTGCTCTGTAAGCCAGTCCCAATTTCCAGTTAACAGCCCGACACACTTTATGGATGTGGTGACCAAGGTCGAGCTGAGGGTCAAGTGTCACCCCAAGATATTTGACAGAGTTGGTGGTGAGCACAGGAACACCATCAATCCCTGAGATGCACAAGAGGACCGAGGAGGCCTTTAACTTAGCCTGCAACCCAAACAGCATGGCCTGGGTCTTTCTAAGATTGAGGACCAACTTGTGGGATGATATCCAGGATTGGATACTCATAAGATCTTCACTCAATTGGTGATTAATGACCCCCGATGTCCCAGGCATGAATACAAATAATGAGGTCATCAGCGTACAGGATGGCCTTGCAAGAGGCAACAGAGGAGGGGAGGTCATTGACGAATATGGAGAAGAGCAGGGGACCAAGGACTGACCCCTGGGGAACCCCTAAGGACACAGCGGCGGTGTCAGAGAGCATCTTACTATATTTAGTAAGTTGCTGCCTACCCTGAAGATAATTGTGAAACCACCTAAGTGCAGGCTGGGACAGACTCAATGTCCTAAGTTGCGCACATAGTAAGGTATGGTCAACTAGGTCAAATGCCTTAGACAGATCAATAAAGATGGTCCCAGAAAGTCTACCCTGGTCCATAGCAGCCCTTATCCCATAAGTGACAGTGACAAGGGCAGAAGTAGTACTATGACCTTTATGGAAGCCATGCTGCGAGGGAGACAATAGCTCATGAGACTGGATATAGTCTGTGAGTTGCCCTGCCACGACTCTCTCAAGAAGCTTACCGATAGCAGGCAGGATGGCAATCGGCCGATAGTTATCTAGAATCCTAGGGTTGCCCTGTTTGCCCTCGCCACCTTCCACAGGTCAGGAATAACCCCTGTGGCTAGGGATAGGTTGACCATATGGGCCACAGAGGAGGCAATGTAGGTAGCTGCAAGGCAAAGAAGCTTTGGTTCCATACCATCGTGACCTGCACTAGTAAAGGGGGAGAGACCAGAGAGTAATCTCTGTATCTTATGCACCGTTACAGCCTTGAAGTAGAACAGAGGATGAGGGGAAGAAACGGTTGAGATGAAGGGGTCTGGACAGGTCTGTCACTACCATTGGAGAAGACTAATGAGGTGAAGGCAGACAGGTCTGAGAAATGTGAGTTAAATGCATTTGCTATAGTCAGCGGATTAGTGCAGCTGGCAATTAGAATGCTTACAGCTAATCAGAAAGCTCCATTTCTCAGACCCTTTTATAATTTACCTTTCATCAGTTCTGTCAGACAAATCTTCATTGTCTGAATCTGACTGAGAGTCTGCAAAGTCTCCCAATTCCCAGTCTGGGTCTGAGTCATGGTTGTCTTCCATTTCTGATTCAGAGTCATCATCAGCATCATACAGCACGGTGTCATCATGGCTGTAATCTCTGCAGTGGACTTGCTCCTCATACTGAATTCCGACAGATGCTGCGTCAGTGTGATAGTTAGGTACATTGACTTGTACAGCACGCTCAATTCCAAATGGGATTGTCTGAGTTCCCTTAGAGAACTTAGTCTTCCCACATCCAGATGGTACATATTTTAGTGTTTGTGTGCCTTTATGACATACTTTCTAAAATGGAAAACAACATAAATAAAGTATCAGTGCTTTAAATAGTTTGTGACTACATTATGAACCATCTTGTTTCATTAACATGACCAAATGGTACCTACATACTATTCTATTCTGATTCTGAACCATAATTTCTATACTGTTGTTGTGGAAAGTATTTCATTTAAAATATCCCTCTAAATGAGCAATACATTCTCAAAGTAGACTTTCAACAATTTTATTTTTTAGCATGTTTAATACTGGCAATAAGGAAGACACATGATTCACATTGACATAGAGTATAATGCTAGAATATAATATTGGGCTGGCAGTATGGCCTAGAGGTTAGAGGAACGAGGTGTGAACGAACTTGATACATCCAGCAGACCAGACCCGAGTTTGATTCTCACAACCTCCACTTGCATACTGTGTGACTCTGAGCAAGTCACTTAACCGCCCAGTGCTCCCAGGTCACCTCTGAAAACAGGCAGTTGTGCCTAGTGGGCCTTACCCAGTTACCAAAAGACAAAAAAAACCAAAAACTAATATGCAGCTGCTAACAACGGTGTAAATGCAAATAATTCAGCCTTACCTTACTAATGCATCTTCGCCATCAACAAATACAAATACCAGTTATTAACATATACAAAGTGAATGACAGCGTTCAAAAATAGCACCGTAGTTAACAATTATCACAAACATGGTGATCTCTTGACTCAATAATAGTAAACTGTTACCATTGTAATGTTATTTGAATACTTTCATGAGCATAACAAGCACATTGTGGTTGTGTAGCATGGCAACATGGAACTCAACAGCACCTTGTAGTACAGTAAAGGCAGACTGGGTGAATAATACACTTTTCTGCCAAGTATAAATACCCAATATTCAATTGACTACACCTTACAATAGGTATGTAGTAATGGCAGTACTGTACATGGGTTACAAAAAAAAAGATAGTTGATAATTACACAACTTACCAAGCATTCAGTTTGGCATGTGGCATCATGAAAACGTTGAGCATCTGCTGCACACTCCACAGTAATGACACTTGTGAAGTTCGGTACTGTATCTGTTAATTGTGATTCCCCTACAGCAGTGTGATCAACCTCTACGGATCCCCTCACTCTGCGTTCAAATGCTGTGCTCGTGGATGTTGATGCACCACTTGATGAACTCCCAACAGTACTGATAAGCCCAAGATCTGTAAGCACCTAGTAAAGAAGTACAGCAGTGATCGTGAGGCTGTGGAACATGTACTGCTTCCTCCTGACAATGCAGAGTCAAAAATCAGATTTTACATATACGTCCAAAGCAACATTTTATGAATCATTAAAGAAATTCAGAATTAGGCAGTATATCATGGCAGGGAGTGTGTATATTGAGGCATTTAACATGTCTGGTGTGATTCAATGCCTGCGCCCAACTGCACCAATGCGCCATATACCCACCTGCAACATGGCGTAAGGGGGTTAAATGGCAGCATTTGCAGGTCAGGTGGCTGCTATGTTATCAGCTCTGGATTCAGAGACAACCAGCAGTGATCATCTGTCAAATACCATTTACGCCACATAAAGCTGGCATAAGTGGCCTTTGCCGTTCAGTGTAGATTGCCACTGTGCAGCCCGTACTGCACAACTGTGGGGCAACCATGGCTCCCCCAGCCATGTACCCCTAGTGTACACCACTGACCACCCCCATGGCCACAGTCACCACAATAACCAGCAACCTACCCACCTTGGGCTATCACCTGCCCCCCCACCCTGATCCTGCCAGGTGTCCTGCCCTCTGTGCTGCCTGACCACCACCCTCCCCAGCCCCAATGCCCACTTCCAACACCTCACACCCACATCCCAGTCCCACGGATACCATAGCACTGGGTACCGGATATGCCAAATACAACCCTGGTTGTCCAGTGGCCGCCCATCCCCACACCCGACAGTGCGAGAGGTCAAACTACCACAATATCTCACCAGCGACTGGCACATCCCTCCGTTCACCACCACAGCTATCCACTGACTGAGCTGTGCCATGATCACGTACAGTAATAATATGCGCTCTGCGAATCACAGCCAAGCTGTCAGTTATGGAGCATGTATTACCACTGTACATGAACATGGCACAGCTCAGTCAATGGATGGCCATGGTGGTGAGCTAAGGGATGTGCCAGTCGTCGACCCACCCAGCAGATGTGTGTGTTGGGGGGGCCTGGCACCACTGAGAGGAGAGATGGGGGACCACTGGGCCACCAGGGTAGGTAATGGTGTTTCGAGGCGGGAGTATTCCAGTCAGGTGGGCTCGGGGATGGGGCCCACACCTTACAGGGATCGAGGCGGTCATGTGAGTACCAGGGCTCCCATCAGCTGATGCATCTGCCTCCTACCCACTTCTGCGACTTGCAGCATGCCTGGGACCTGCGCCCTACCTTGTGCAGCTACTGGAAGTCACAGGACACAGAACCCTGGTTCCGCTACAATACCGAATGGAATTCAGGGTCCAGGTCGCAATAATGGTCGGTGCAAACTGCCATTGTCGCAGCTTGTGTTCGACCTTTGTGAATATTGTCCGTGGCCTTCAAATAAAAATAAAACTGCAAGTGTGACTATTAATATATGGTGAACATACTTGCAAATAAAGTATTTTTTCACTGGTAAAAACCTTTCATATGTTACTTTTTGAAGTACAGGATGCACATTCACTGTTGGTGTGGTCAGTAACAAAAATGTTAAAATAATACATAGCAAAGACACATGACAACATTGTCATCATACACATTCTCAGAACATCCTGAGTGAAATATGGAGTTCTATGAAGGGATGCTGAGTTTACTGCATATGGGAAGACCACTGAATGTACTCTTTCTGACGTTCAGACAGACATTTGACTCAGTGACACCTCCAGTCATACTGGGCAATCAGGAGGACATGGGGGTGGGGTGGAGGGGAACATGGTCAGATGGATCAGAAACTGGATAGAGGGTCGCTTACAGATGCTGCCTGCATGGGGGGATCATTCTCTATTACAGGAATTATGGGAGCCCCAAAGGTGTCGGTACTGGGCCCACTCCTGTTTAAGGCATACATCTCAGACGATTGTAATATAACAGTGCAACAGCGCTGTCACTGACATACAAGACTGAAACAGATATAATTCAGAATGTCAGCATTGTGCTGTCAGGGATGCCCATGAATGTCTATCGCAGTGCCAACCACACCACTATCCAGGCAGTAAATATCTCCAAGTTGGAACTGGACCTTGGGTGGGGAATGCAACACCAGGAAATGAACACACGGTGTCTTCATCGCAGCAGCATAGAAATTCACAGCAGACGGGTTATTTTGTGCACTGTGCTGCTGTTCCTGGTTGTGGTGCTGACCTTGTGTCGACACACCATCTCAGACATCTGTAACAGTAGCAGCAGTGTGACGAGACTCTTTGATGATGACTAAGAGGTATCAACGGTGGTTGAAGGTGATCAAGAAAAGCTGACCATGCATGCGGATCTGCACACTCTGGGGTTAGGAGCATGGAAGCTAAAATTCAGGGTTTTGCAACTGGGTGGAAAAAGCATTGCTCATGTATACACATGCATGGGGGGTGGGGAAGAAACTGCAGGCTTCTACTGGGACAAGGACCATGACGTGGTGGTACATGACAAAATGAATGACTCTCACCACTACATAGGGCCTGTTGCCAAAAGAAAATTAAATGTGGTGATGCATAGACAGGGGAGATAAATACAAGCAGATGAGAGTCATTCCTTCCACTGTACAGTTGTCTGGGGTTTTATGTGATAAGGGCCCCTCCAAATGCACGAGTCCCCAGTGGGTGACTGCACAAGGGAGAGTGCCATAAGGGCAACCAGACAAAAGAGCAAATGATGGTGGGAGCATCCTGCTGGTTGGAGTCAGAGTGCACCAGACATCATCCTGCAGGGCACAGCCTGAGTGTACCATGCAGTATCCTGCAGTCCAGGGCCTGAGTATACCAGGCATCATCCTGCAGGGTGGTGTCTGAGTGTACCAGGCATCATCCTACAGGTTGGTATCTAAGTGTACTAGGCATCACCCTGCAGGGCACAGTCTGACTGTAACAGACATCATTCTGCAGGGCAGCAAGAGGTATGACTGTACCTGGCATCATCCTGCTGGGTGGAGTCAGAGTGCACCAGACATCATCCTGCTGGGCAGGGTGGGGTACAAATGCAGCAGGCATCTTCCTGCAGGGCAGGGCAGGGACTAAGTGTACAAGGGATCATCCTGCAGAGTGGGGTCTGAGTGTACCTGGCATCATCCTACAGGACAGCATGAGGTCCAAGTGTATGAGGCATCATCCTGCAGTGCAGGACCTGAGTTTATCAAGCACCATCCTACAAGTTGGGGAAGTACGAGTGTACAGGGCATCATCATGAAGGGCAGGGCCTGAGTGTGCCAGGCATCATCCTGCAGATCAGGGCCTGAATGTACCAGGCATCATCCTGCAGGACAGGCTTGAGTGTACCAAGCATCATCCTGAGTGTACGAAGCATCAAAGCAGGTCTTGCATGTACCAGGCAGAGGAAACATGAAATGCAGTACCAACATCCACAGCATCTGAACAATAACAGAAAACAATGTACACCCACCTGTATCCGTTTTCTCTTTTCAGATGCAGTGCTGCAACGACTTGGCTTGTTGTTGAATGCAAAGACCATAGGACAAGCATCAGGTTTCAGTCTTCTCTGCCCGGGTTTGAATCCAGTGACATCCAACAGGACTTGAGATATGGCAAACTGTTCTTCTTTGAAATGATCTGCACATATCACAGTATGGTCATTCGGTTCCCATCCATCACGCTTTACTGCAATCGTCCACTGCTTTCTATGTTTTTTATCTTTAGGGAAGCAATAAAAGCTTTGTGTATGACCCTTCCCATTGGTGCAACCCACTGCACAACAGTGCTTCATTGTCAAATAAAAACAGGGTACAGGTCTAGTACATATATAGGCTTGTTATCAGAAAGGATGGATTAATGACAGTACTTATACCAACAACAGGCAGTAGACACACAGACACACACAAAAAAAGCAAATAAGGAATATAGAATTTTTATTGAAAGTCGACAATTAGAATACTGAAGAAATATGTAATATGATACAGTTGTCAGGAATTGATAGGAACTGATAACAAACACAGAATGGAAAATGTTAACATGATGCCCTGACTACATTCAAAACAAGTACATCACTGTAGTAACACACATGCACAATGTCAACCACAATGACAAACTGGGAATGAGACAGTGTCACAATACCAACAAATTGCTGTAACACACAGCAACAAAACTAATAGTAATTTGAACAATGAATGCAACACACATGTGTAAAAATGTGTCAGCACCATAGAAATGCATAACTTGCTATTATATTGTTTAGCTCTGTACACACAAACACACCATCCCAAAATGTATACCTGAAAACTGTCTGCAATGTGAAAATTCCCACAAATTAGCAGTCAGAAGGACAAATACTGTATTAGTAAGAATCCAGACAGTATGATGCCACTATTCCCTCAGACACCTAAAATACTACAAGTTCTATAGATAGTGCATCCAAACTACATCTACAGTAATACTGCACTTCACTATGTCGAGATGCGTTTACTGAAGTCAGGATAGAGAGATGCAGGGGCGAATAATAACACAGTCCAGAATAACTACAGCTGCTTACGGTCACTTTATATGTTCCCCTCGAGGCAAGGTATCACACATGCAGTCACTACAATTAAAACATAGTGAAACATGCCCTTGAAGTGTTTGTCACGTATACTAAGACAAAGAATTATGAACAATACACACACCGAGATGAACCACCGAGGCACAATTCATAAAGTAGCTCCACAGACGCACAGTCACTAATAGGGATTACCACATCACTAAATACTGAAAAAGAAATTAATTATTACCGTAATGCAGACAGTGATGCCGACAATTATTATAGCTACAGACAACTGCAATCGGATATCTGATAAGGAGATGGGGGGTTGACAGCTGTCAGTTACGTGGAGAACAGCAGCTAGAACAACAAATACTGAACCACAGTAAACAAGAAACATGCACAGACAATAGGGGATCGCGATTGGTAAAAGTAACAAAACACTGGACAACAGTTTTAAATACTGCTGACACACGGAGACAATACACACATCAAGATCGCCATCTGGGCCCAGACAGCGGAAACATAGCGGAATCACGCGGTCTAGCTGTCAAGTGTTGAAGCTCACCACCAAATTGCGTCATATTTCAGTGCACGCACACAGACGCAGCTGTCAGGAACGGCAAAGCAACAATGAGGGGCTGACTGCTGAAAACCTGTTTTTTTAAATGTATATAAATTGCAGTAATAAAGGAGGAACAGTAAAAATACACACACACAATGTTTAGAAGCATCATTTATTACATCAAGGCATCTTAAAACACGATTTTTAAAGCATTACACATGAACTTTAATAAACAAATTAGTCAGCCTGGGAGTGGGTACAAGGGTTGTAGCCTGGGTAAAACACTGGCTGGACAACAGGATACAGTGGATAATAGTAAATGGAGTCCACAGTGAAGAAAGGGGGGGTTTACTAGTGGGGTACCTCAGGGTTCAGTACTGGGGCCGGTACTTTTTAATATCTTTATGAGTGACATTGCAGAGGGACTGGAAGGAAAAGTATTTCTCTTTGCAGATGACACAAAAATCTGCAACAGGGTTGATATGCAAGGTGGGGTGGAAAGGATGAAAAGGGTCTTGGCAAGGTTGGATGAATGGTCAAATGTATGGCAGCTCAGATTCAACGCAAAGAAGTGCAAAGTAATGCACCTGGGAAACAAAAACCCGGGGAAGAGTACACAATGGGGGGTGAGATACTGACAACAAAAATTGAAAGGGACCTGTGGGTAGTCGTAGCAGATGACCTAAAGGTGGGCCAGCAATGTGAGAAGGCAGTAAGGAGAGCTGGGGATACTGGGATGCATAGGGAGAGGCATCACCAGTAGAAAACAGGAAGTTGTTGGCCCTCTGTACAGACAGTTGGTAAGACCACATCTGGAGTACTGTGTACAGTTCTGGAGACCCCATCTCCACAAAGACATAGACAGAGTGGAAGCTGTCCAGAGGAGGGCAACCAAAATGGTGCAGGGTCTGCACCAGAAGACATATGAAGAAAGACTAAAGGAGCTTAAGATGTATAGCCTCGAGGAAAGGAGGGAGAGGGGGGACATGATAGAAACCTTCAAATACCTCAAGGGAATCAATAAAGTCCAAGAGGGTAGCATCTTTTAGAAAAAGAGATGTGCAAGAACAAGGGGGCACAATTTGAAGATAGAGGGGGGACAGCTCAGAGGTAATGTCAGGAAGTTTTTCTTCACAGAGAACATAGATGCTTGGAACGGCCTTCCTGAGGAGGTCGTACAGTCAAAAACAGTGGTGGAATTCAAGAATGCATGGGACAGACATAAGGCAATTCTAGTGTGGAGTAGGAGGAAGTAGGCTGTTGGTTAACTAGGATCTGCAGCTTATCCGTTAGGTAGGGAAATGGGCAGACGAGGTGGCCAAGCGGTCCTTATCTGCCATCAAATTCTATGTGTCTATGTTTCTATGAAGGGTTAAAATTTAATTTCCAGGTGCAAACCCACCTTTCCAGGGTCTCCAGGTCCTCTTGCAGAGCCACCCTCCCCTCCTCCCCCTCGACCACTGCCCCCAGCTTTGAGTCATCAGCGAAGAGACTCATCTCACACCCTATACCCTCCCTGATATCTGAGATGTATGCGTTAAACAAGATTGGCCTCAGGACCGAGCCTTGTGGTACTCCACTATTGACCCCTCTAGCTGTTGAGATCTCCCCACTGACCACTACTCTCTGGGTGCGCTCAGCCAGCCAGTTTCCTACCCATCTGATCATCAAGGGGCATACTCCCATCCTCCTCAGTTTCTCCAGTAGGCCTTCATGCAGGACCGAGTCAAATGCCTTGCTGAAGTCCAAGAATAGTACATCCATAGGCTTTCCCCTGTCCAGTTCCAATGTTACCCATCCATAGAACTCTTCAAGGTTAGTTTGACATGATCTGCCAGGCACAAACCCATGTTGGCGACTGTCCTGACATCCTGCCTCCTCCAAGAACTCCCCTAATCATTCCTTCAGTATACTCTCCATTATTTTGCCCACCACTGACGTCAGGCTGACAGGCCTATAGTTACTCATCACTTCACTCGACTCCCCTTTGTGGAGTGGCACCACATGTGCCTCTCTCCAATCCCTAGGCACTATCCCTGTCTGAAGTGACCTGTTGTAGAGTTCCGCCAGGGGTGCAGCTAGTACATCCGCCAATTCACATAGGACTTTTGGATGTATACCGTCTGGCCCTGGAGATTTATCATTTTTTAGGGCTTTAAGGGCAATCCACACCCTTTCAGTGGGGATTTCATCCTCTGTCCTCCCCCCCCACTGGCTGAGTTATCCCGTAGTGAAACCCCTGGGGGACCCCTCTCACCCGACCTTTCCTCCTTTGCTGCACCACCATTCCTGCCCCCTGACCCTACCAACTCCGACTGATCCTGCCTTGTAAAATTGTCATCCCCCTCCCTGGTGAACATGAAGGCAAAGCACTCGTTTAGAACCTTCGCCTGGTCCCTCTCCTCCTCCACCCACCCCCCCTTCCGCTGTTAGCCTGCCGAACTGGCCCTTTGTTTTTCTCCTCTCCCTGATGTACCTAAAGAACCCCTTTTCCCCTTCCCCTATTCCCAGTGCCAGCCGCTGCTCCTTACTGGACTTGGCCCCCCTCACCATCTGGGTGACGTGTCTGGCTGCAATACAGTAAGCTTCCTTTTCCTTTTCCCCTCTCTTTCTTTTATAATCCCTGTAGGCGGCCTTCTTTTCCCTGACTGCCTCCTGAACCTCCCTGGCCCACCAGCACGGTTTCCGTGACTTTGCTCCCTTATGCTTCACCTTCACATGGATCCTAACTGCTTCCTGGAGTCCCTGTTTTATGACCTCCCAGATGACACTTGTCCCAGATGAGATCCTCTTCAGATGATCCTTGAGTATCCTCCCCATGCCCCCAAAATCCCCCCCTGAAATCCACCGCCCAAGTCCTAGAACAATCTCCCCTGCCTCCCCCCAGATTTATTTGAAACCAGACAGTGTCATGATCACTCCCTGCTAGGGGATCCTCCACTGTCAGCTCCCTCACCAGCTCCCCTTCTGCTAGGACCACATCCAGGACATGCCCATCCCTCGTAGGCTCCAGCACATGCTGAGTGAAGAACACATCCTGAAAGCCATCCGACAGTCTCTGCTCCTTGGCCACCTTAGATGTCATGGTTTCCCAGTTAGTGGCTTGCATATTAAGGTCCTCCATCAACATTACTCCCTCCCCCTTTGGTCCACACTGGGCTGTAATGCTATCCAGCAGACACTCCTCCAGAACTTCCTCCATCCCTGGGGGCCTGTATACAACTCCCAATTTGATCTTTCCTCCTACTGGGGTTCGTAGGGTGACCCATAAGGCCTTCATGTTTCCCTCAGCCTCCTCTACCCTGGTAATTTCTATGCTATCCCTGACAAACATAGCCACTCCTCCCTCTCTACCCTCCTTTCTGTCCTTCCTTAGCATAGTGTACCCCCTTACTTTTATGTCCCAGTCATGGTTTGTATTGGCCCAAGCTTCCGTTACCACCGCCACATCCACCCCTCCGTCGCACAACATGGCCTGGAACTCTGACCCCTTATTTCCCAGGCTCCTGGCATTTACTAGTACCACCCTCCAACCCTAGTCCCTACTCACCTTAGCCTTGCCGCCCCCAGTGACCATATACATCTGACCTCCATTTACCTCTGCTGTATTGCTCTCCCCTGGTCTGTGGCCTGCCCCCCCCTTGGGGCTAAAGGCTAGGCCTCACAACGGAAGGTAGAGCCTTCTGGTCTGCCCCCCCTCAGCCCTTCCCCTCCTCACAAGATTAAACCCCAATTTGCTTGAATATAGTCTGTCAACCCCTGCTTAAGGACCTCCTTCCCCATCGGGATCAGATGAAGTCTGTCCCTGGCATACAATCCCTTATCTTCCCAACCCCCTCCAGCCTCCTAATACCCCTGTTCCCCTTTCTTTACCCCACTTTCTAAGCCAGCCATTCACCTCCGCTATCTTTGTTTTATTTTCCCCAGAGGCCCTTGGTACTGGCAAAATTTCTGAGAAGGAAACTGAGTATCCGTTATCCTGACATACTCTATCCAGTTCTTGGAACCTATCTTGGATTTCCAGTACGCTATTTCCTTCGATGTCATTGGTCCCTAAATGCACCAGGAACTCTGGTTTCCCTCCAGAATCCCTAGCTAGCTCGTACACCAGGAACTTTGCCTTGTGCACCATCAGCCCAGAGATACCCACAGGCTTAACCTGGCTGGGTGTCCCTCCCAGTGTATCCCCCTTAACATGGAATCCCCCAGCAGCAGAACCTTAATGACTCCTTCCTGCTTTTGTTTTCCTCCTTTTTGTGTTTGTGTTTCCGACCCCCCTCCCAGCCCCCTTGGTCCAAGAACTCCTTCCCTGAGGGTCCTCCCACTTCCTAATGAGAGATCCATAGTCACCCTCCTCTTCCTTCCGCTCTTTGTGGCCCCCTTGTCTCAGCCCCCCCCCCGGTTGGGTGTCCTCTGTACCTCTCCCTTGCCCGTGCCTGTCCCTCTGGTCCTGGTCATTCCTTCAACCTCCAATCTGTCATCCTTCCCTTCATACTTCTACCTCCAGAGGCCCCCTGGGGGGCCTCTTGTTTTGAGGCCCCCTCTCTGGTACCATCCTTCCTCCGTGAGGGACTCCCTACCCCCTTCTCCTTATCTTCCCATTTCCCATATCCTGTGCCCTTAGCCCCAAGCTATCTTTCTCTGGCCTTCCCTCCTTCTGCTTAACAGATACGCTCCCACTTCCCCCGCTGAGGCTATTTCTAGTCTTCTTGATTACGGTTCCTACCACCCTCTGGGTTTTCAGTTTCCTCCCTCTGCCCTCAGTTTCATACCCCCTGTTTGCAGCTCCCCCTTCCTCTCTTTCTAGGGTGCTCAGTAGTTCAAATTTGTTGTAACACTCTAAGCCAGCTACCATCTCCTGACCTGAATTCCCCCCAACAGCCCCTCTGAGATGCCCCATATCCACCCCCTCTTCTCTGCCCTGTTTTTGCTCATCTTTTTGCTTATGCCCCTTGTACACGCCCTCTGCCATATCCTCTTTTTGATCACCTTTCCCTCTGCCTGCTCTTCTAGGTTGCTCCATAGTAGTCTCTCCTAACCTGACCCCCTTCTCACTCCTTTGAACTGGACCATTTACCCCTTAAGTTTTTGCTATGGCACCAGCCTCACTTGCCAAGGGCCCTCATTCTCCAAGTCCCCCCGCCCCTGATTTTAGAATTGTAGGCCCCCTAGATTCTGAGCCCTGACCCGGCCTCACCTCTGCCCCTCCCACCTGCCCCCCCATTACCCCTGCCTTTTTCCTTTGTCATCAACTCCCCAACATCCTCCTTAAACAGTTCACCTCTCCTCTGATCAGAAATAACTGACTGCAGAGTGATCACCTTCTCTCTCCAGGCCCATTTTAGTATGATTGCTGCACTGTAGCCTGTGCACCTTATAACCCTCCCAAAGATACTTGCCGTTGTAGCGTACGGCCACCCTACCTGTCTATCACTACGCATACTGGGTCTATCCCCCTTACCCATTCTCCTCCCCCTGGTGTACTATCCCTCGCCCTCCTCCAAGAGGCCATACTGGTGGTGTGAGATCAAATCCCGCAGTCCCCTAACTGCTCCGGCAGCTATACCACCACCCTAAAACCCGCCCTAGTCAAGGTATCAACTTATAGCTAACAGGTTTAACTCTTAGACAAGTTATCAACTAACAGATTTAAACAGTCTAGACTAGGTAAACATTTAAGAATCTCACAGCTCACTAAGTTAAGCTGCTCATTTATTCTCCATAAGTCCTTGGCAGTTTGACACTCCCTCTGTCTATTCCCTTCGTTACTACACCAATAACACAAGTATTCCTCCGTTTGGCCTTGTGATCTTGGCACCATTCCTAGTATAGTTCAGCTTTCACTTCGACGAGGGGAGAAGTCTGTGTGAGTCGGTGATGCTGCTGCATTTGCTGGTGGCTCTCCAGCTTTAGGATGTCCATTCTTCCTCTACTCCAGAACCAACTGGGTAAACTTCTGAATCAGTGCCATGAGCTCTGGGGTGCCAGGGGCTTCCTGAACTGATACAGGGGCACTTCCTCTCATACGAATAGCTACTATTCAAGCAGTATTTTGAGGAGCACTCACAGAAAGTAATCATTCTTCTTGTTCCCTCATCTTGCTGACCAGGTTTCCATAGACTGATAGCTTGTTTATCCTGTCCCTAGGTCGAAGGTTTGAGAGGATCTGACTCAAATATACAGCTCCACCAAATACTTGTTCCACCCACACTCTGTCTATATTAGTTTATTTATTTTTTAGTTCATTTATTTGTTTGTTTGTTTGTTTTTGGTAACCAGGTAAGTACACTAGACATGTGATATGCTTATTTTCAGGTACATCCGGGGAGAGTACTACAGTAGAATATTGGTCATAAAACAGAAGAGACAAGTAATAACAATATACATTGCAAAGCAGAGTGTACAAAGCAGTTGAAGTTGCATAGTAACACAAAGTAATTTGAGAGACTAAAGATAACAATAAAATAATAAAGGCTGAGAAGGTATAAGAGACAAACGTACAATATTTAGTGCAACAGGTCAAAACTAGTGTAATCAAAAATAAAACATGACACAAGTTAAAGGCTGTACTACGTTGCATATGAGCTAGAGGAGGAATATGCATGGAAGCAGTGTAGAGATAAATTATGAATAGGGAGATGCAGAAAGCAAGTGCAGAGAGGGGTCAAGGGGTATGCCACCCTTACGGCAACACCAACACAGCAAAATACATACCTGTCAGCAAAATCGACACTTTGCCGACAGGTCACTGTGTTGGTGTGCCTGAGACAGGGCATACTGTCTCCTGATCCTGCATTCCCCCCCCAAATCAACTCCGACTGGAGTTGAGAATCCAAAAGATGGGGGGCGGGGGCAGAGCCCCCTGCATGGGGGGTTCAGAGGGCTAATCCCCCTGATAAAAAAAACAGGACTGGGAGACACACAAGAATCATGAAGACTGCAACTTGTGGTTGACATGATTCCTGTCAGCAAAATGCCGGTTGACATAAAGAATGTTGAACCAGCATGGTATAGCCGGGTCAAGGCAGTATCAGTGAAGGGGGAAATAGGAGACAAACTATAAGTGCAGATAGAAGTTAAGTGGTGTAGGACAAGAGGAGTCCTGGCATATCAGGAACTCACGTAGGAGGGGAGCAGGTAGAGAGAGAGAGAGAGGAGGAGGAGAGGAGAGGAGAGAGAGAGAGAGAGAGAGAACGGTGAAGTTCCCTTTTAAAGTGACCATGAGAAATGGAGAGTCTGACTGAGACTGAGTTCTGTAGTTTTGGAGCAGAGTGGGAAAAGGACTGGGAGCCGATGTTCGTAAGGTGTCTGGAGACTGAAAGTAGGGACCATTCCCCAGAGCAAAAGGGGTAAGGGATGGAGGGAGAAGACAGTAGTGAGGCAAGGGAGGAGTGTGCTCTGTAATAGTACCAAGGGCATATGAGCAGTAAGCATCAGGGGACAGCCAGTTTAATTCTCTGTAAAGCCGACAGTGATGGGCAAATCGGTGTGGTGACAGTGTGAAGCAACAGATATTATTGCAGGAAGTATCCCTCCTTTGAAGATGAGCTTTGGCTGCACAAGTGTAAATAGCAGCGCCATAAGTAAGAGTAGGAAGCAGTACAGCCTGAGCAATGGCCTTTCAGGCAGAGGGTGTGAGGGCATAGCTAGATTTAAAGGTGAGGCCAAGTTTGAGGTTAACAATCCTGCTCGCATTAGCAATGTGTTGGGCAAAGTCAAGTGAGGGGTCCAGGGTGAGTCCCAGATATTTAAAGATGGAAACATTATCAAGAACAGTGCCATCAAGGTTGCAGATGAATAGTTGACTAGAGCATGTTCTTAGCCTAGGGGCAGAACCAAATAAAATGGAATGGGTTTTGTTGGAGTTGAGTAGTAGTTTATTGTGAGACAGTCAGGAGTGAATTTCATGGAATACAGAGGTGAGGGTGGAGTTGAGGTCAAAGAGATTGAAGTCATCAGCATAGAGCATGCGAAATAGGCTTATGCCTGTGAAGAAAAAAACATCTCAAATACATGCAATATAGACAATGTGAGAAGAATAAAAGCCTAATACAATTCAGGTCATGACATGGAAAACGATTCCCAAGCCTACAATGCAAAACTGTCGAGTATGTATTTAGTATAATCCTTTGGGCTGAACTTCAGTTTTAGGACCCTTTCCTCATCACCTACATTAAACCATTCACACAACAGAGCTGAAACCCACTTTCTTCTATGCATTTATAATAGAGGACAACAAAACAAGTAGTTACTGAGGAACCTTGATTGAACAATTTTGTTTCCCACTATTACAGCTCACATTAAGTAAGAGATATAGGTTATTCTATTTTACTGGTGTCATTTTAAATCTCGGTCTTTCCAGTGTAGTTCTATGTACTGCTATGGCACAAAAACTGAGATACTTGTCTGTTGTTTGGAACTATCGAAATTTCAATAAAAATGTAATTACCAGAAAAACTGAGATATGATTCTGTGCCCCAAGTTGTTTTACATAGCTTATATGCAGGGAGCCACCTAAACTCACCTAGTTGGGCTGTGTCTTTCGACATCTAATTACCTAGTCTTAATTTGGGACTTAATGAGAGTTATGTCAGAGTTACTTATATTTAACCAATCAAGTGAAATGGATATACCCAAACATTGAATTTGTGTCAAAGTTTCCCCTCACCAACCCCTCTTTGAGGCAAAGTGCCCTGCTGTCCCAAGACCTCAAACATGTTTTTTTTTTGTTACTCTATCATTATGCATTATCAGTATACACGTAAAGTAGGATACCAGCCTGACTAAGCTTTGGCATTTTATACCCCAAAGCCCAATCTACGCTCCTAGGTGAGCCCCTGGGATAAAATATGGTAAACCAAGTAGATGCTTAATAAAATAGTTTGGGATAGGTTCTATTAAAGAACATCTCCTATTCAGGCCCCAAGCTTTCACTCCATATGTAACACATGTCTTAATTTTGGCACTGTATATTCTAAACCAGTGCTTCAAAAGAATTTTGGCACAGTTATGACAGAACTTGAAAATACTGTACTATTAATTTCTTTCAACTGTGTCTTTTTATATTTCTTGCAATGAGTAGAGCAAGAGTCAATGCTATTGAAGGGGACCCCCAAGATACATGTATGGTGACACATTGTCAAGTTTTGTTGTGCCAGTAAACCACACTTGGTTAGATATCATATTTTTACCAAATGGCATCACTTTAGACTTGCTAATAGTAATTTTTACTTTCAGAGCCCTAGTTGCTGATCCAGAATGTTCAGTGCTCTCTGTAAGCCTGAAGAATTAAGTGAGAGAAGAAGAGGGCTATCACTTTGTTCAGTAGTGGGTGGTGCAACATTTTATACAATATTCTGTCTGTAACTACACTGATGTACATATTGAATAGGAATGACACAATCAGGCATCCCTGTTTTACTCCTCATTTTACCATAATTGGCTTAAAGAAACTGTCATATTTGCCCAGTCTCATTCTCATCAGTGTGTTCAGGGGCAGCATTTTTACATTGGCTGTGCATCTGCACCCAATGTTTAGTGGCAATGATATGGACTTCGGGGGGGGAGGGGTCACTGCCGAGCCCATTGCAGTTCACAAAAGCAAGGGTTTGGCAGTCTACACCAGTGGCCATGGGCTGTGGTCCTGACATCACTCTCTGCTTGGTGGGCTGAAACTTTATGTATTTCAAAGGACCAAAACTGCTCCAATCGGAGAGGGCTTTGGTCCTTTGATTTGCATGAAGCTGTCAGCAAACAGTTGAGAGGCTTTCAAAGGAGCCTGTCATCTTTAGTCTTCTTAAAAAAAAAAAACACGTCCATCAATGTCTGTTTCTGCCCCACCATAACTGCCCCCTCATGCAACCCTCCCTCTCAATACCCACGCCCCACTCCCCCCAAACATAACACTGACATTGGGGGTGCCCAATCCCCTGGTATCGTTCCTCCTAGTTTTTTTTCTTTTAACTGTTCCCTCCCACCCAACTCTCACTCTCAGCACCCACCACCCCACCCTCCATAAACATACCACAGACATTGGGGTGCCCATTCCCCTGTGTCATCACCTGTAATATAGAAAACCATCCTCATCATTTTTTTTAAACCTGTAAAACAGAAAGCCTTCCATTGTTGTCTGTTCCACTATTATTACCCCCCCTACCCAACCCTCCAATTCAGCACCCCCCAAGCCCTTAATTACCCACTGGAGGTCCGACACTGTCATCTTCTCTGGACCGCAGACATGTCTTCACTCTTCAATGCCTGATCGCGAACTGAAGAAATCAGGTATGCAGTTCAACGTGTTTCAATGGGATAGTGAACTTAGTAGCATAACGTGGACATTTTTCCATATTTTTGCTCCAAATTTTCAACATACTTTCTTTGGGACAGAACCTCATGAACAATGCAAGTGACATTAAGTAAATGTGTCCTGAAAGGTGATTTTGTGGTTGCTGCATGAAATGGCATGCCTCCCTAACAGTGACATTTCTACAGCGACATGCGTCAATATAAACAACAGCGCCATGCCACTGTAGAAGTGCCGCTGAAAGGGGGCAACCACTTCCCCCCGACTTGCACCCCCTTCCCCAACTAACTCTGACCTGGAGTTAGAATCCTTAGGTTCAGGGGGTTCGGGCAGTGAAGGCCCCTAGATGTAAAAAATACTCTTGAACAGTGTGGCTCAATGCCGACAGCTACTTGCGGTCAACATGGAACCCATCACTGTAATACAAGTGGTGAGCTTTTTTGTCGCACCGGCATATGCAACCCACATGAAATCACCTTTCGACCAGGAGTTGAAAATTTTCTCCACTACTGTTCATGAGGTGGGGTCATAAGAAGGCTATGTTGAAAATTTGGCAAAAAAATATTAAAAAACAACAAAGTTATGAGCTTATGTTGAAGTTTGCAAATGCAGGCTCGTAACTGGTAATTTTTGATAATTTGCCCCCAAATGTTCAAAATAGCTGTTTCTTCACAGCACATGACTTTGATAGCTGTCATTTTTCAAATCCTGGCCAAAATGTGTTTTCGCAACCCATGAGGTGATTTTGCAGTCGCTGTGCAAAATCTTCTGTTGGGCAGAAGTAAAACATTTTTTCCACTATTGTTCATGAAGTGGGGTCACAAGAAAGCTGTGTTAAAAATTTGGGGCAAAATTTAAAAAAAAAATACAGTTATAAGTCTATGTTGGAATTTACAAACGCAGGCTCGTAACTTTGGTAATTCTCAATATTTTGACCCCAAACTTTCAGCATAGCCATTTCTTCACACCACCTCATGAATGTGACAGCTGCCGTTTTTCAAATCCTGTCCAAAATGTGTTTTTGCATCCCAAAAGGTGATTTCACAGTTGCTGCATGAAATCACCTTTCAGGCAGGAGCTGAACATTTTCCCCACTATTGTTCATGAGGTGGGTTTATAACAAGGCTATGTTGAAAATTTGGCATAAAATATTAAAAAAACAACAACGTTATGAGCCTACATTGAAATTTGCGAACGCAGCCTTGTAACTTTGGTAAGTTTTAATATTTTGACCTCAAATTTCCAACATAGCCATTGCTTCACAGAACCTCATGAATGTAACAGCTGTCATTATTCAAATCCTGGCCAAAATGGGTTTTCGTATCTGTGGCACAAAATTACGTTTTGTCTGGGATTTATTTAAACATTGTCACCTACTGCATTCATTAGGTGGTCTAATAGGAAGGCTATGCTGAACATTTGGTGTACATATATGATAAAATGCCCTACTTATGATTGAACATTACACCATTACAACGTTCAATCAAAACTTCATTCATTTTCAATATTTTGACTCCAACCTTTCAACATAGCCATTTTTCCACATCACCTCACAAATGTGACGTGTCATAGAAACATAAAAGGTGATGGCAGAAGGGGACCTCAAGGTACATCTAGTCTGCCCATTGTGTATAGATTACTACCCTCCACCCTGTTATCCCCTCTTTTGAATGATTCCTTTGTGTTTAGCCTAAGCGTTTTTGAATCCCTTGACCATTTTGGCCCCCACAGTCTCTGAGGGTAGGCTGTTCCAGGTATCCACCACCATCTCCATGAAGAAGAACTTTCTAACACTGATCCTGAACTTTTCCCCTTTCAGTCTAAGATCATGACCTCTCTTTCTGCTACCCTCCTTGGAATCAAAAAGTTCCTGCACCTGTACCTTACTTATACCCTTAATATACTTGAAGGTCTCGATCATGTCTCCCTTCTTCCTCCTCTGTTCCAGGGAGTACATCTTTAATTCATTCAACCTGTCCTCATATGACATTTGATGTACTTCCTGTATCACTTTTGTTGCCTTCCTTTGTACTGTCTCTATTCTGTCAATGTCCTTTCTGAGGTGTGGTCTCCAAAACTGGATGCAGTATTCCAGGAGGGGATGAACAAGTGCCCTATACAGCGACGGTACCACTTCTCTCCTCTGGCTCATGATTCCCCTCCCAATGCATCCCAGCATGCCACTGGCCTTTAGTGCTGCGTTCTCACACTGTCTGCTCACTTTTCAGTTGTCTGATATTAAACTCCCCCCTGATCATGTTCTTGGCTGGTCATTGCTAGTCTTTCTCCTCCCAAGTAGTACTTCCTTTTCGGGTTCCCTCTTCCTATGTGCATGACCTTGCACTTTTTTGGCATTGAAATTCTGCTGTCATGCTCTATACCGCTCCTCCAGTTTCTTTAGATCTGATTCCATTTTCATTTGTCCTGCCGGGGAGTCCACTCTGCTGCATATCTTGGTGTCATCCACAAACAGACACACATTCCCCTCGAGCCCATTTGCAATGTTGGCTATGAATACATTGAACAATAGAGGCCCCAGCACAGAACCCTGGGGTACACCACTGGTTACCTTCTGTTCTACTGATAATGTGCTGTTTACCTGCATCCTTTGCATTCTATCATGCAATCAATTTTCACCCACATCACCAACTCCTGTCTCACCTCCATGTAGTCCAACTTCTTTACCAGCCTTCTGTGTGGGACAGAGTAGAAGGCTTTACTAAAGTCCAGGTAGACTACATCCACTGCTCCCCCCCCATTATTCACTGTCTTGGTAACCCAGTCGAAGAATTCCATTAGGTTAGTTTGGCAAGACCTCCCTGTCGTGAACCCATGTTGTTTATGATCCTGTTGCCCGCTGGTTTCAAGGAATGCTATTATCCTCTGTCTGAGTAATGTTTCCATCAATTTTCCCACCACAGAAGTGAGGCTCACTGGGTGGTAGTTTCCGGCTACCTCCCTGCTACCAGATTTATGAAGTGGGACCATAATTGTCCTCTTCCAGTCCTTGGGAACCTCCCCACTCACCAGTGATTTGGTGAAGAGTTCCGCTAGGGGTGCTGCAAGTTCCTTCACCAGTACCTTCAGGACTCTGGGTGCATATCGTCTGGTCCCATGGCCTTGTTCACTTTTAGGTTGTTTAGCACCTTAAAGACTTGGTCTGCTACGGAGGGGCTTGTATCAACTCCTAGTCCTGTTCGTTCTTAGTGTGGGTTCATTTCCTTTCCTCTCCTCTGTAAATACAGAGCAGAAGTACCTGTTTAGGACTTTTGTCTTCTCCCTATCCTCCTCTTCTAGGCTCCCCCCTTCTGCTTGTAGCCTTACTATTCCCCCCTTGGTCTTCCTTTCTTCGTCATATGTACCTACAGAAGGTCTTGTCCCCTCTTTTTACACCTTCTGCTATCCCCATCTCAGTTTGGGCTTTAGCCTTCTTTATTAATTTACCGGCCTCCTTTAGTTTCTCTTTGTATGATTCTGTGTCTTCTTCTTTATTTGTTGCTTTGAATTTCCTGTAGGCAGCCTTTTTTTTCTTTCCTGTAGTTGCCACCTCTTTGGAGTACCATAGTGGATTTCTTTTCTTTTTCACCTTACTTATTTTTCTGGTGTATTGATCTATGAACTTGATAGCTCCCTTAATGTTTTCTCAGATTTCCTCAACCCCTTCCCCCTCTCCTTCTTTAAAGATTTCAGCTAGGCCATGTCTCATTTTCTGAAAGTCTGCTCTCCTAAAATCTAGGACCCTAATGTGGGAGTGACTGGTGTCCTCTGCTGTGATAATGTTGAAACTGACCATACAATGGTCCCTATTCCCTTGATGGCCCCTTAGTTCAGTCTTCTTTACCCTCTCACCATTTGTGAAAATGAGGTCTAGTATGGCTTCACCTCTTGTTGGAGAATCTAACCTCAGAACTGCCCCCTGCAAGGCCATTAAAAAGTCCCTGCTTCTAACTGATGCTGCTGATTTTGTACTCCAATTAATGTTTGTTAGGTTAAAATCCCCTACCAGTATCACCTCACCCTTGTTTGCCATTTTGTATATTGTCTCAAGTAGTTCCTCATACCCATTTTCTCCTTGTGATGGGGGCTTATATACAACTCCTGTTCTGATGGTTACCCCGTTACCAGTGTAAGCTGCCAGCTACAGTGCCTCGGTTTCACTGGGAGACTCTGTATCTGTAGTGTTTATGTCCTCCTGTACATATATTGCCACCGACCCTTTTTTTCCCTTTCCTGTCCCTTCTGTAAAGGTTGCATCTTAGGATTGTCATGTCCCAGTTGTGGTTATAAACAAACCAGGTTTCCATCACAGGTACCCAGTCTAGTCCCCCTCTGCCATGGTGGCCATGAGGTTGGGAAGCTTGTTTGTTAGGCTCCTTGCATTTGCAGCCATTGCCCTCCATAAGTGTTCCTCCCCTTTTGTATATGGTGTTTTTTCTTCTCTTGTTGCCCTGCTTTGCTGGTCTCTCCTGGTGTACTTTGCAATTTTTTTTTTTTAGTTGTTCCAGTTTTATGGGGAGTAGTGACCTGCACACTGGTCCCCGTGTTGTGTGCTGTCCCCAAGCTCCCCTTTTCTTAGTTTAAATGACTGGTGTATGCATCTAACTTTTGACCGACTACCCTCACCCCTTCTTTGGTGAGGTGCAGGCCATTATATTGAAAGAAATCCTCTCTCCTAGAAGCTCTGACAGTTTCCTATGAAGCGGTAGCCCTTAACCAGGCACAATCTGCACAGCCATGAGTTGAGTTTGTGTATTTCTTCTTCTCTGACTTGCTTTATTCTACCACCTCTTTCCCATACTGGCAGAACTTCTGAGCAGGCTAAGGTGGACGAAAGAGAGTTCTGTCTGTTTGCTAGCTCCTCACTGTGCTGTTTGTCCTCCTCCATTGTTTGATTGGCCAGATTGTTTGTCCCAAGGTGGATTACAACATGTGTGTACTCACCTTCTTTATGTACGAGTCTTTCTATGCAGTTTGTTTCCCTTTCTGCAAAAGCTCCTGGGAGACACTTTACCACTACCCTAGTTTTGATGTTAGAATTTAGGTGGGGTTCTACACTGCGGATTATGGAATACCCAATTATGAGTAGTTTACTTTTCTTCATAACACTTTCATCTTTTGATTTTATATTTTTATTGGTTGTAGCGTGACACTGGTTTGTAACATATATTTGTTTCTGGTTCTGGATCTACTTTCAGCGACGAGTACCTGTTTTTAGTTGGGATATCATTTTTAAAATCCTGGACGAGATGTGTTTTTACACCTCTGGTGCGAAATGACATTTTGGCCAATATACTATAAATGGCACATGTCATGCCTATAAGGCGAATCCTAAAACAAGTATCTTCAACATTTGGGGTCAGAATTGCAAAAAACAACAACAAGCAGCCAATGTTCAGCATTAACAAATGCTTGTTATTATAGCTAACATACTGTGATCATGCTTATTTCTTGACAAGATATCACACAAAATAACAGTAGTTCTGTCTATTGTATCAAAGGCATTACTTAAATCTACATAGACACCAAACATATTTTGTTCCCTTGAATGCATATTTGTCTATTAAAGATATTTAAGGACAAAAAAGTGATCCGTGGTTGTATAACCCTCTCTAAATCATGCTTGTAGGTCTGAGATGATTTTACATTCTTCTTCTCCCCAAAGCTGTAACTGTGCAAGAAGGTATCATGTACAGATTTTCATCGGAATGTTTAACAGAGTCACTGGCCTGTAAACGTGCTGGACTCATTCTGTCACCTTTCTTGAAAAGGGGATAACTAACCCTTTATTCCAGTTATTAGACATTTTCAAAGTCCCATTTATTCTTGTAAACAAATTGGCCAGAATTTTGCCCATTCCATTGTAACCCCAGGCCGGTATGCCATTTGTATCTGACAGCAATACCAGGTGGGCTGGGTTCGGGGAGGAATAGGTCACTCGGCACAAAGGCTAGGTTTGGCTACTCTGCCCAGGAGCACCCAAGTAACTCTGAACACAGGAAGCAATAACTGTAATGTCCAATACCAGCAGTGGGATTCTAAAGTGTGGCTTTTTATTCACATCCAAACAGAATAAACAAAGCATAGATGGACCCCCACAGGGCTACACTTCTGGTAATGCAGATTAAAAGAAACAAGAACACTTCCTCAACACTTTAGCCCTCAGGCTCTGAACCCAATGGGCACACAGCCTGGACTGGCATGCTGCTTTGGGTTACACAGCCTGAACTTGTACACTGTTCTGGGTTTTCCCTGGGTCGGCTCCCTTGCCAGCCACTCGGACACCTTCTGTACTTCATGGAAACATTTTCTGGTGTCTCCCTAAACCACCTAAGAGCACCTCGGCTCCATCAGGGAATTCTTCCTCTTAATCCCACATCTGGGTACTTTTCTCAGGCACTGGCCAAGTACCTGAGAGAAAGTAAAAGGTGTCTCAGAGCAAATCCATAGAGGTGAATTTGGTTACTACTGATGGGGGGTCTCCCACCTCTCGCTCCCAAAATTCATACCCGGCCATTTCTCTGGACAGTAAACACCTCATCCTGTAAAGCATTGCAATGTAGATTCTTGCTAAATGCATATCACATTCCATCAACTTGTCTTGCTTCCCATTTGTGCTGAACTTGAACATACTTTTAAGTGGCATTGTCCATTTCTCTAGACCCCTCCCCACTGAGTTAAGCAGTCCAATCCCCACTTTCCAACTGTTCAGGTGAAAAAACACTTGGCCCTTTTTCAGAGCGAACTCACCCTTTGGTTGCAGGTGCCCCACAGGTGATTTCTCCACAAGGAATTTCTCTCTCAGAGTTTCTGGTGCCTCAGCACAACTTGAATAGGCAGCTTCTTTCCCTTAGCCGGACACAGGAGGGTTGCCCCTGGAAAACAGGCAAAAACCTTCCCCCCATCCCCTCAGGGATTGGGCTCTTGAACCACTGAAAGCGGTCTCCACAACTTCAATTACCAGTTCCTGTGTTCCTCTTCAGGTGGAAACACACACCTTCCAAAAGTAGCTCTAAAACAGAGCTTAAAGCTCTGAGAGCCTTCACACACTCAGCTGTACTACTGTCTCTCACTTAGACTGCACACAGACTGAATTCAAAATCCCCAACGCTCTACACTAACCTCCAACTGCAACATTCCAGTGTGGCTTATGCAGCTGTGAAAGTTCTAAGATGATGTCATCCCTCAGTCTCAGCTGAGACTGAGAACAGAGTGAGACAGTGTGAAATCCATTTAACTGGATTTTCACAAGCTGCCTTCCCTGCCTACCACATAGGTCTTACTGGGACTCTAGTAACTCCGGCAACAGGGGTTACACTCACCCTGGGCCAGGAAAATGACTGTCCACAGTCATTAGTTACCTGACCTAGGCCATCCTACCCTATGTGTTACCTACAGAGAGGGGTGATCAGGCCCCCTCCTACCATGTGCTAGGCACAGGCAGGCAACACTAAGAGCCCAGAGGCCATCGGCTGATGCATCAGCCTCTACCCTACCCGCTGACTATGGGTACCCAGTGGCTCTGGAAAAGCTGTCCAGAGCTTAGCCCTAATAGATCAGCACTGCAGTCCCTATGGCCATTCAGGACCACAGCCTGTCTATCCCCCCTAGCCCTCTAGGGAAAACCTGACTGCCTCAAACTCAAATCCCAAAACAAAAAAAACAGGGGACCTCCCCAACCCTGGACACCATGCAGCCACACACCAGGAGCTAATACCATATCATATGCATTATTCCCACATCTCCCCACAACCATACCTGTGGAAGAAAAAAGGTTACACACAGTAACAACAACAACAGTGCTTCAAACACTACACACTAAAGTACTACTGAGGAACTCCGATGAGTCCCTCCTCCTCTTCTTGTCTTCTCTTCTATCTTCTTCAGGAACACCTGCAAGAAAAAAGAAAGACAACATGCACTCCCAATCTGCATACACAGTCTATCTAAACCCCTACCATCAAAATACCGGAGAATCACAAACATATTTTTTTTTAGAAAAGGCAGAAAAACAGTATAAACATTAGAAAACAGTAGAAAACAATGACATTATTTACAATACACCATTTGGGGGGATGGAGTGCCCTAAAAGTCCCATCTAGTGACCGCAGTGCCCGAAGACAAGTCCATTAAAAAGTCTCTCCTGGGCCAGAGCCTGGTGAAGCATAGTTCTAGCAAGCCAAATTCCCGAAGGGGAGAGTCTTTGAGGACAGTTCAAACATCTGGAGTCTGCTAGTGTAGGGTGTGTACTGCAATGTCATAAGAATAGAAAAGTCTGGACTTACCAGTCCCTTGTAGAACGAAAACAGCACCGACCTGGTCCTCAGCCAAAGACTCTTCCTGGCGGCATTCTTCCAATACAGCTGGGCCAAATCTTCCAGGAATGACAGGAGGGCACATCTGGAAACTGCTGGGATGATGTCATCTCTGGAGATGGAACCTTGGAACAGGAACAAAAAGGAAAACTGCTGGTCTGACGTCATCCAGTTACCAGGCGATGAATCAGGATCAGCTGGGTTGGCGTCCTCTCTGGATCTGAAGTCATCTGGTGGGCCAGTCGATGGATTCTGGAAAGTCAGTACACTGTAGAACTGATGAATGTAGGGCATCTGAGTCCTGGATGTCCATACTGATGGAACAACAAAGGCACTGCTATGGCTGGAGTGGCAGCACTGACTACCACTGCTCTGCTTTCCATTTGGTAGGCATGGGCACATTTGCAGGGAGGTCTTTGCATTGTGGCCAATAGCACAACGGGTCAGGCCCTTGAATTATTACCCCATCTGGGTGTACATAATTCACACTGTGAAAGGTTTCACGTCCCTCTCCATCCACTATTCGAACAGTGTCCATTAACAGTGTCCTGCCTCTTTTCCACTGACTGTATTTTTTGTGAAACATTCTGTTCCTGACATGTTTGTTTGCACCAGGATGCACACATTTCATTGATTCTGCCCAAATCCAGGACTTCCTGTTTTGTTCAATCTCCTCCCAGACTCTCCGAGGAAAGGTAGGAAAGGACATCCCATAGATTTAATTCGCCTTCCTACGAACCAGTCTCTCCTCTTTACTAGCTTTGGTCAACTTGAGACCTCTGGCCTGGCTTGGGGTGGCCAGTCCTGGTTCTGCCAGCTACGCATTCTCAAAGACACAAAAAATGGATCCCTGACTTCTTCTTGCACAGCCAGGGCAGTGGAATCACCACTCTCTTTCATGCATTTCTCTGAGGCAAGAGCTTGAGGCTGTGTACCAGTTCCTTTTTCACAAGGCCACATAGGTTCCCCCTCTTCTTCTTCCTCACTGAGAATGTGTGCCCAGGAGTGAGCAGTCGTCCTCACTCCTGAGACTATCCACTCTTCGCTGGGCGCTGTGGTCGAAACCTCCCATTCAAAGGCCTCCCTCATCTCGTCTTCTCCTATGAGACTTGGGCTAGGCCCCCCTCTCCAAGGGTCTACTGATGCTCTTCCTGAATTGTCTCTCTGTGATCCAGAATCCGAAACATCAGCACATTGTTCTGTCTGTAAATCTGCACCCTCTAGCTTTGTGCCACACTCCCCGAGGGGCCTTCTCCAACAGGCTCCGCCTGGTGCTGTGTGCTGCCAACTGCAGATTCTTGAACTTTTGTCCATGTGGGAGCCAAATGAATCTTGGGTGCTTTAAATAAACCGTATTTCTCTAGGCACCCAGAACAGTGAGGTACCATGAAGACGTCCCTTCCAGCATTTAAGCATATTAAGCACACTTGCACTGGATATCCAGGAATCACCACATGAGGAGGCAGTTGTCCTCTGTAGTAACATCTCTCAATGTCCCTTAACTTGTTTACTTCTACTGCTACCACAGCCCGGGCATGATCTGGGTAGCGGGCTGGTCCTGAGGCTATGACTACAGAGAAAAACAAACCAACGCTCACTGTTATTGAAAGTCCCACATCACTGAACACTTTCTTTCACTTTCAAAATGGCTCCTCTGCTGCTGTGTTTACATTACTACCCCACCCTGTAATGGCGGCGGCAGCACTTCTACGCATCAACATTCTGAAATTGGGTCAAGCCACTGCGCATCCGATTTACACACTCTACTGATAACTTTGCTCAAACTGTACCAACGTGCACTGTTCTTTTTCCTAGCACATTTTTATGATTTATCATGGACTTTTCACTTGCTGAAGACATTGCTCTAGCCCACAGTCCCTTAAAGTCTCAGTATTTCAAGCACAGGATTGCCCGTGACTCTTGCTGCATATCTTGATACAACTCACAGTCTCTCTCATGGCTTTGAAACTTACACTGACGCTGAACCTATAACTATGCTCACAGTCGATGGCTTAAAAGGCTTGCTTTTGCTGATAAACTTAACACAGTCCTTGTTTTCAAAGCAATTATACTGCTACGCTCAGATTCAGCTGGCTTTTGGCAAAAATCACTTGTTTGAGCAATTATTTCTGTTGGTACTCACCGTTATCAGTAGCTGTTTGCTGCGATGGAAAATGGCCTGCAGCCAGTCTTGGAGGCCTCTGAACAGAAGTGGGTTAGCAGTCCTGCTGATTGTCCCTCCTAACACCACACTCACAGTCGAGTCAATCGAGATGCGGGTTGAGCCCGAATTTAAACAGAACAGACAGTTTTTTGAACTTTCACAGCGCTTTCAGTCACTGCGATGCTCCTCCTGTAAGCCAGTACACACACTCCACTCACACTCCCTCTCGAATGCTGGGCAGTCGCTGTAGAGCTGGCTTGGGGGCAGGACTGATTGCAGTCTCACCAATCACACGACACCATGCAAATGAGCTTCTTTCCTCTCGAGTGCTTTTCTCCTCACGGCAATCGTCAAGCAGGCAAATTTAAACTGCAAAACCACACTTTTTTTTTTCTCGACTGACTCCACGGCGGGAGCCCATTTCAACCATTTTTCATGGCCATTAACACAACAAGTCTCTCAGTTCACAAGAAAGCATTTCCAACGTCCAGGGCACAATTTTCCTTTTGTTACCCCTAGTTTTCCACACTTTTCTTTGTCACAACAGTTTTAAAAGCTGGCAAAACGCTGTCATTTTGATGCAGGACAAGGGCATACTCTCTCAGGCTTTACTGCTCCTTGGTAAACAGTTGGCATTTTAACAGCAGCACATGGACAACAGCACACAGCGGCACATTTAGTTAACATTGCTTCAGATTTTTTGGGCTACCCACTGTCAAATAACCAAAACGCTAGCCCCTTGCCCGAGCACCTTTCTTGCATTCCTCCCTAAGTTCCAAACCCAAATCCTCAGCGGTGCCTCCATTTTTGTAACCCCAGGCTGGTATGCCGTTTGTATCTGACAGCAATACCAGGTGGGCTGGGTTCGGGGAGGAATAGGTCACTCGGCATAAAGACTAGGTTTGGCTACTCTGCACAGGGGCACCCAAGTAACTCCGAACACAGGAAGCAATAACTGTAATGTCCAATACCAGAAGTGGAATTCTAAAGTGTGGCTTTTTATTCACATCCAAACAGAATAAACAAAGCATAGATGGACCCCCACAGGGCTACACTTCTGATAATGCAGATTAAAAGAAACAAGAACACTTCCTCAACACTTTAGCCCTCAGGCTCTGAACCCAACGGGCACACAGCCTGGACTGGCATACTGCTTTGGGTTACACAGTCCAAACTTGTACACTGTTCTGGGTTTTCCCTGGCTCGGCTCCCTTGCCAGCCACTTGGACACCTTCCATACTTCATGGAAACATTTTCTGGTGGCTCCCTAAACCACCTAAGAGCACCTCAGCTGCATCAGGGAATTCTTCCTCTTAATCCCACGTCTGGGTACTCTCCTCATCCACTGGCCAAGTACCTGAGAGACAGTAAAAGGTGTCTCAGAGCAAATCTATAGAGGTAAATTTGGTTACTACTGATGGGGGGTCTCCCACCTCTTGCTCCCACAATTCATACCCGGCCATTTCTCTGGACAGTAAGCACCTCATCCTGTAAAGTTTTGCAATGTAGATTCCTGCTAAATGCATATCACATTCCATCTACTTGTCTTGCTTCCCATTTGTGCTGGACTTGAACATACTTTTAAGTGGCATTGTCCATTTCTCTAGACCCCCCCACTGAGTTAAGCAGTCCAATCCCCACTTTCCAACTGTTCAGGTGAAAAAACACTTGGCCCTTTTTCAGAGTGAACTCACCCTTTGGTTGCAGGTGCCTCACAGGCGATTCCTCCTCAAGGGATTTCTCTCTCAGAGTTTCTGGTGCCTCAGCACAACTTGAATAGGCAGCTTCTTTCCCTTAGCCGGACACAGGAGGGTTGCCCCTGGAAAACAGGCAAAAACCTTCCCCCCATCCCCTCAGGGATGGGGCTCTTGAACCATTGAAAGTGGTCTCCACCACTTCAATCACCAGTTCCTGTGTTCCTCTTCAGGTGGAAACACACACCTTCCAAAAGTAGCTCTAAAACAGAGCTTAAAGCTCTGAGAGCCTTCACACACTCAGCTGTACTACTGTCTCTCACTCAGACTGCACACAGACTGAATTCAAAATCCCCAACATTCTACACTAACCTCCAACTGCAACATTCCAGTGTGGCTTATGCAGCTGCGAAAGTTCTAAGATGATGCCATCCCTCAGTCTCAGCTGAGACTGAGAACAGAGTGAGACAGTGTGAAATCCATTTACCTGGATTTTCACAAGCTGCCTTCCCTGCCTACCACTAGGTCTTACTGGGATTCTAGTAACCCCGGGTAACAGCGGGGGTTACACCATAATAAATAAATGTTGGGTCTCTCTAGGAAAAAGATCTACCAGGGAAACAGTACAGTCAGTACACACATTCAGATCATTTCTGTTATCAGACACAATATTTTCTGGGCTGGCCCAGTGGCATGGAGGGCTGAGATGCCATAAGTACCTTACATCCTGCTGCACTGGCGACCTGTGTTCGGTCACGAGCATGAGTTGCTGTGGGGCTGCTGGGGAGGGAGAAGATCAAACATCCAATGGTTGCTCTCCTCTCCTTGTGAAGGGAGGACTTGTACGCTCTGCAGAATGACTGCCACCTGGTGGGGGCCATGTGGTAGTGTGGGTTAAAGAGGGTAGTAGAGGGAGAGCTATGGGACTCCATGGAGTGCGCATGCTTCCATTCGTGCACACTCACGAGCGCACCCCAGCATGGAGAATGGGGACAGAAAAATGGAAAAAAACAGGTTGATGTTGGCTAAATGAAGCCCTGCCTGCCTGCCTCCACCCTGCACCATCATCCGGCCATCCTGCCCAATCTGGATATGTATCACTGGGTGGGGGGAATGGCCCTCCACTTCCCAGCCCCATCATGGGGGTAGAATCTGTGAGGGATCTCGGGCATGGTGGTCCAGTTGGGATGGGAGCTGGGTGAGAGGAGTTGGTGACAGGAGGTGGTGACAGGGTGTGGAGCCTGCCCACACCAACCTTGGAAGAAAAATTTGGATAAAAAAATAGACAATATTTTCTGCTGACTTTTCTAAAATTTGCTTCTGAATGATATGCTTCTCCAAAATGATCTACCCACGACATCATCTACATTAACTTTCTGTTCATTGCACCCATTAGCCACAATATTCCAAAAGGCGGGCCCATTTTATCTAACATTGCCTTTTCAGTCCATAACTAACAGTGCATAAAGTGTGCAGAAAAAAACTGCTGGGTCTCTTAGGGTCATAATTATAAAAAGATGCATTGCCTACTACCGTTGAAGTCCTGTTTTCCATCATACTGTGGAATTTGCCTTGTCTTTATGATCCAATTTTTCAATGATAAGTTAAAACACAGGCAGAAGACATGAAGATACTGTAGGAAATTGAGGGACAAAGGGTCATTCCGCCCTCTTTACGTCATTGTAAGGGGAAACAAACATGGGGTAGGGGGCCCTGCTTTGAGACCCTGTGAGACCCCCCTCCCCCAAATCCCTCAAAACCTTTTTGCTGGGTCTGAGACCCTGTGAGGCCATGGTCCACTTTAAGCCCTGGTAAACAACTGCACAATAAAAGTTACCTTTTTTGATACAGTCAATCCCTAAACTCTCTTTTGAAACTGCATAATGCTTGTTGATGAATCCTACATGGATTTATGCTTGCATAGCTACTAAACCGAGACAGGACATTTTTCTTTTGCTGACATTCCTTATCAGACCATGAGACTTGTGCCTTTTTCTGCTTCCTGGCATCTCTTGGGGTCTTATTAAAGTACATTTCTAGTTGTTTTATTAACACTTCATAACAGGTTATTACAACTTTCGTCATTTCCATAGTGTGCTCTTGCTTATTTAAACCAAAAGCTGCCATAGTTTTACTGTATCAGACACCTAAGTAGCTCTTTTACAACCGGGCACCATTTAATCTTCTATCCCCTCAAGATAGTGAGAAACTGTTTCACTTCAAATACCCTATTTTCCTCTAAAACTAGAAACTAAAGTTTATCTAAAGTTAGTGTACAGGTAATGGGAAGATGTTTGCTTTCCTCCCTTGCCAGGATTTTAAAATCCTGAATCTTGGAAAAATGGAAGATACTGTATCTAGTATCCCAATGTCTAGAATATTACCTCTCCAATGATTAGGGAAGATAATATTTCAAACCAAAATGTCTTTTAAAGAGAATGTCTAAGATTATGATGTGGGCCTTTTTTAGTGCCATAGCTCATTATCTGATGCTGGCAAATGTCTTTTGAGCAATTAACTGAATTTTTTTAAGTTACCCTCTTCAGGAGGGAAGGGATCATAAACTGAGCTGAATGGGCAGCCAGCCAATCCCTTCCACTTCCTGGTCTTCCAGCCCCACCCCCACGCTCAGACGTTTTGTGATGTCTAACTAGGGAGAGCATGAGGGCACACCCCTTTCAAGTCTACGTAACAGGGCCAATTTTAAAAAGGCAAGGCAAAACAATTTTATTTATAGGGCGCCCATTCCCTGAGCCTCAGGATGTCTAACAAACATAAATACGTAGAAACAAGTGTTAAAATACAATAACAATTAATACAAAATAAAATTCAGTATGTTAGCATAACACTTTTATAGTGTGCTTCAGGTTGCTGGGGAAACAAACTGGTGGTCTGGACACAGATCAGCAAGCTTTGAAGGCCTGGCTAAAGAGGTGAGCTTTCAGCCTCAGCTTGAACACCCCAGTCGAGGGAGCCCCCTGAACTGCAGGTGGAAGTGAGTTCCACAGGGTCGGCGCTGCGATGCTAAATGCACGGTTGCCCAATGTCCAGAGTGGAACCCTGGGAATGTCCAGGAAACCCCTCGAACAGGAGAGTCGGCCCTGTGATGCTAAATGCATGGTTGCCCAATGTCCAGAGTGGAACCCTGGGAATGTCCAGGAAACCCCTCGAACAGGAGCGGAGGGAGTGAGCAGAGGCCACATGTGTGTCAGGAGCTGTAACAGGTAGCCAGGACCTAGTCCATATAGGGCCTTATAGGCGAGTAAGCCCACCTTGAAAAGGACCCTCCACCTGACAGGCAGCCAGTGCAGGGCACGCAGGACTGGGGTTACATGACTAGACCTCAAAAGGCCCATCAGCAACTGGGCCACCGTGTTCTGCACTAGCTGCAGTCTGTGGAGGGTCCCTCCTGTGACCCCGAAGTATACAGAGTTGCAGTATTCAAGTCTGGAGGTGGCAAAGGCATGTACCAGTGTCAGCAGCTCCTCGGGCAGAATGAGGAGCTTGATCCTGGTGATGTTCTGCAAGTGGTAGAAACCACTTTTAACAACAGACGACACCTGATCATCAAAGGTCAGTCTACTGTCCAGGATCACGCCTAGATTTTGCACCCTCGGGGAAACCACCAGCAGTGCAGACCAAAGGACCAGGCCTGTGTTAGCCCCTGGTGGCAACCCATCATGCCCATGACCAGGCTCGATCACTTATACCTCCATCTTATCCGGGTTAAGTTTCAGCCAGCTGGAAGCCATCCAGTCATTGATTTTAGCCAAACAGTTGTTAAACACATCAACAGCTCTGGGTGTTCCGGGTGCAAAAGACAAATACAGCTGGGTATCATCTGCACAGCAGTGAAACTCCACACTGTTTTGTCGAATGATCTCGCCCAGGGGCAGCATGTACACTGCAAACAACACTGGAGACAAGATTGAACCCTGTGGTACTCCAAAAGAAAGAGGCATTGAGGAGGAGAAATTCCCCATCTCTCCCACTGCACACTATCTGAAAGTTAGGACTCAAACCACCTGATGACAGTACCGGTGAGTCCACAAAACTTACTGAGCTGATCAAGAAGCACAACATGGTCTACAGTGTCAAATGCTGGGGAGAGATTGAGGAGCAGAAGAACTGACCTGTCTCCTCTATCTCTAGCCCTGAGCAGATCATTATGTACTCTAACTGGAGCTGTTTCTGCACTGTGCCTGGCCCAAAAACCCAAATGAAATGGCTCATAGATGGCCGATGACACCAGGTGATCCTCAAGCTGTTATGCCACTAATTTCTCGACAACCTTGCTCAAAAGAGGCAGATTGGAAATGAGACGGTAATTCGCCAGGACGTCTGGGTTGAGAGAAGGCTTCTTAAGGTGGGATCTCACCAATGCTTCTTTTAAAGCCATCGGGAACACCCCCTCCACCATCGAACACTTGGCAATCCTGGTGAACACCGGGTCAACGGCCTCAGCGCATACCATAAAGAAATACATCGGGCCGGGTCCAGTTCGCAATAAGTGTGCTTCAGCTCTAAGATCACCTTAGTCACTTCAGACACATCCACTGGCCTAATCTCCTCCCAGACAGATGGGTACCTCTGAACCTCTCAACCCTACCACTGTGAGGCTGTTGCCTCCCAAACGGGATCCCCGACTGGATAGTTGACACACTGTCAGAGAAAAACAGAGCAAACTCTTTGCACAAAGTGGATGAAAAAGTCTTCTTCAGCTGTAGACGGGCAGGATGGAGAAGCCTGTCCAAAGTCTGAAAAAGCTGAGAAGGTCTGTTTTTCCCTGCAGCAATCTCCCTGAACAGGAATTCTGCCTTCTTACGGGAGATTGCCCCCTGGTACTTGTGACACTTGGGCAGCTGGTTCTGATTACTCTATGATTTTTGTAATATAAAAAAATGTAGTGTGAATGTCTGTCATGTGAAATCCTGTGCTCCTGGGATGACCCCCACCCCCAGTATCACTTCAAAGGACAGGATATGTTAAACAGCAGATCTCTGTAATGTGATTAACTTCCAAAGACTCACATTTTATGGTCTTGTTGTTGAGCTGTGCTTCTTTGAACAGCAGGAACTAAAATATCCATTTTATGATGTATTCAAAGGAAAGAACAGTTAATTTCAACTGGTGCTAAAAGAAGCTATATGTCAGCTAAGTGAGAAACTGCAGAGTTGTAAAGTTCTTTAATGTCTTTGAAAAGCAGGAAAACACACCAGATCAAAGAAGAGCAGGAAACCACTCCAGATCAAAGAGTCATATCGGAAATGAGTTTTTGCTTATGTCATCTTATTTAAAATACCTCATGAGTGATAAGACATCCTGGTTGTATAATTTTTAATAAACAGAGGAGGAGCTGGATGACATCATGGAATAGGCAGGTTCAAAGACAGTTTTTTAACTATGCTGTGGCTGACCTTTAGAGACACTCTTGTTTGGACTCTGAAGCAACAACATCTACTTCAAGCACTGTTAGAAGATATACATTAGATAGACAAGTCTAATTGTCTGGTGGTAGGAATTTGTTTGCACTTTTTTTAAACCTTGTTCTTTTAAGTGATTGTATGCGTTGTGACATATAGTTCTGTGTTTACATTTTTCATTTTTATCTATTTTAAAGAGATTGCTTGGTGTGCCTTCAAAATTCTTTCTTTGACAAGTGAAGCATATATGGTTAAAGTTGACACTGTGCATAAGCTAAATGGTATACCAAACTGAGAAAAGGTAAGAGTTTATCTGAGGTCTTTCATAGAATTTGTAAGGGTTCATTGTGTACACTTGGTTAGGTGCCCATAGACAACAGATAACTGGCATCCCCTCTGAAGAGCAGAATTATCTGAACCTGTACATTGGGTACGCTAGCAAGAGATTCACAGTTTGAATCCCTCCAGAACTTGAGACCAAAGGTGATTCGAACCCACAAAACAGACAGGAGGGTTACCCTGTTCTGTTCCTGTTCACAATACTGTGCTTGGAGGTTGGCACTGTGGGAGCAGAAGTCCTGACCTGCTGAGTGGGGTTGTGACAGTACTCACCATAGTGGGCACGCAGGGCCAGCCTGTCAGCCTCCAGCTGGGTCTTCCACCAGCAATGCTCTAACTTCTGACCCTTGATCTTCATCACCTTGAGATCCCATCAAACCAAGGGGATCTTAAGTGAGAGTATCTGGGTCATATACGGACTGGAGTGATGACATCCAGGACTTCAAAAACCACCCTGTTATAGGTGGCCACTGCCTCTCTTGTGCCAGTTGCACATGCTACGTCAACTAGATGTAACCACCTCCTCTGCTTCTTTGCACAGTAAGCTACCCCTTGGTACCCTTGACTGGGCATCCAAACTACTTTGGACAATCGGTACCATCCCTAGGTTTGGGAATGTATACCAGGCTTGCTAATTCTAGAGGTCAGAAAGGAGTGGGGATGTACAAAACCAAATACCAATTGTGACCAACTAAATCCAGGTCCTGAGGAGAGAACTTTTTGCTAGGGCTATGCTAGGTCTGTACTTCTGGAGGGGTACCCAGTAATTCCACATGGGAAGCAATAACACGAATATCCAAACCAGGTTGGGGTTCTAGAGTGTGACTTTATTCCAAAGAAGGTACACTAAAGCAAAGATGGACCCCCAAGATTTACACATCGTGGCACAAGGCAATGGCAGAACAACAGAAATCTATATTGGACAGAAACTCTACATATCCCATATGTCACAGGACCTTGAATTCTCTTCAGCGGCAATGGCCTTGGCTGAACACACATTTATTCTAGTGGCGCTGGCCACAACTAAGCACACATTTCAATCAATCAATCAATCAATCAGTCAATCTATCAAGTCTTTATTTAACTAGGCATTCATTGTTGAGCAGAAGCTCATTTGCAAGATGGACCTGGGTGGAGCATGAACAATTGTATATACAGGTCAACACAAGTATTTACAAGGCAATACAGATAATACTGTTTACAGAGAGGAAGAAAAAGAAGTTCATATGTACATAGAATTACACAGATATTGTACAGATTACAGGGTATTTACATACATTGAAGTGTCTAAACAAAGATAAAGCAGGTTATCTAAGGTTGCAGGAGGAAGTAATGGAAGAAAAAAAAATATACACCAGGTAGAGGCGAAGGTAGGGTGGGGAAGGGAGGGGGGTAGGGGGAGAAAGGCAAGGAGGGCATGATGCACAGAGAGGAGTTGGTAAAACAGGATGTAGAGAAGATGGATGGAGAAAGGGAGTATGTGTGAGCCCCGGGATTGAATGCTATAAAGTACAGGGCATGGTAGGATGTCACAACCCAGGGGCAGTGAGCTTTTCCCATATGGCATAGGACTTTAACATTCTGCAGTGTGGCAACTGGCCATGATGGAGCACACTGGTACTCATAATTAGTACAACCCACACCCTGGGGTAAACCTTCTCTTCAGGCATTGGCCACCATGTCCTGAATAACCAGGCACCCTTACGGAACCTGTAGTACTAAACTGGTCACTCCAGAATCAGGGGCTGCCCACCTTTTGCTTCCACATCCATACCCAGCCATTCTTATAGAGTTACACCTCAAAACGTCTGGTAAAACAGTTAGAAATATGCATCTTAGAATGACTTTCACATCCTGCATAAGAAAAACACTACTTCTGAGTGTAGAACTAAAGTCCTGAACAATGTGCAAGTCTCTCTGGGGACCCCCACAATTGTCAGCCAACTTTAAAACATGACAGCAGTCTCAACTTAGAACAGAAATGGTGTATATTTCCCTTTATCAGAGAGAACACCCCAAAACAGGTACTTTCCTCTGGGAAGCACAAAGTCAGATTACTCACAGTTGGAAAACAAAACAAACAGCTTCAAAGTCCTGGATCAAATAGGGGATTGCCCCTCAGATCCATCCTGGCAGTCCTTTTCCATCTCTCTGGGATGAAAAATCAGGAACACCTGCTCTAGAATACCACTTGTACTTGTTCTACCACTTGTCTTGGCAGGCAGATGTTTCTCAGCACAAGGTGAGAAAATAGGCTCTCCTCCCAGAGCACACAGTACAGCTCCTCACTCCTCACACTTCAACTGCTGACCAGAACTAACTCAAGATTCTAAAACTCCCCACTCACAGCCAGCTGCCATGTCTTATGCTGCTGTGAGAGTTCTAAATGACATCATCTCTCTCATCTCAGCTGAGACCAAGTAAACAGATAGTGAATAGGTGAAAAACCCATTTAACCAGTTATTCGCCAGCTGCCTTCCCTACCTAGCACTGACACTGATGGGATTCTAGTAACCCCGGGGGACTTGGTGGTTACAAATAAATAGGTCAGCTAATGCCAATAGTCCCTCTGGGTGCAAGCCCCTTAAAGGGTGGTAGCTGACCATCTCCATAGGAGAGGGACTTTCAGGGGGACCCCAAACGTAAACCCCACAGTGCAGTAATCAGACCAAGTGATCTGATCTGTCACTAGGTTGTCAGTCCCAAGACCCAGCTGGAACACCAGATCAAGTGTGTGGCCATGCTGATGGGTTGCAGAAGCAACAACTTGTGTCAGGCCCAGTGAAGACATCAACTGGAGGAGGTCGTAACCGAAACACGAGGATTCGTCGTTGATCCAGTCATTGAAGTCCCCCAAGATTAAACACCTGGGGGACTCCAATACCTGGTCAATGACAAAGTCTGTCACCTCCTGCAGGAATTCTCACCCCAACCCAGGTGGGTGGTAAATGAGGAGAATCCTGCAACCTGCACCTGAACCTCCATGTGCGGCGACACACTCAAAAGATTGGGTGTTACCAGCTGGGTGCACCGTGAAGTCCAGGCTGGATCTAAATACAATGGCCACTCCCCCACCCCTGTGATCCTTCCTCAGGTGGTACACTATGGAGTATCCAGCAGGGACAGCGGCCTCTAGAACTGGGCCAGCATCGTCACCCAACCAGGTTTCTGTGATGCAAGCCAGGTCAACAGAGGAAATCAAGTCTGCAAAAATAGCGGTCTTGTTCTTAATGAACCTCTGGTTCAAAGGTCTTTAATCCCAGTAATAAATAAATAAATAAATAAAAATAAATAAATAATCGACATGGCATTGCACAGCACAATCTGAAGAAGATTAGAGGCTGGTCCTCTAGCTACCTGCCCACTCCATCTGGTGGGAACCCTGGGTACAGAGACCAAACACATCTGGCCTCTCCTTAGGCTCTGTTTAAACCCAGGGCATCTCCTGTACTGAACAACCTCAATGCTGCTCACCGTCCCCTCCTCAGCTGCTCTCTGCTGTCACTGAACCAACTGCCTCCTTGTGATCCCAGCCTCTCTGCAGCATCTAGCTACGGTGGCAGAAACTGGGAGATCATTAAAGGGCAGAGGTCACGAAGCAGACTTTATGTATGCTGAAGCAACCTTTGATATAAATGAAAGGCAGTGCTTAACTAATAGGGTACCTACTAGTTAAGCCACATTTTTCATTTATATCAGTGTGCTTTAACATACATAGAGATTGGCCCCATAGGCTTCAATGGGATGCACTCCTATGCTCTCTCTAGTTAGATGTCATAAAACACTGAGCATCGGTGCAGGGCTGGCTGACCAGAAAGTAGAAGGAACTGGCTGGCTATCTGTTCAGCTCAATTTATGATTCCTTTCCTCCCAAAGAGGACAACTTTAAAAAAATGTAATTATTGCTCAAAAGACTTTCTCCAGCATTAGGTAATGGCTTATGACATTAAAAAAAAACACATAAGAATCTTAGAAATTCCTTTTAAAAGGCCATTTAGAACCTCATATACTGATCTTCTGCCATACCTAGTAATAGACATCCCCTATCAATTTACTTTTTTGTCTTTGGAGACTTTTATTGGAATGATCAAGCAATTATCTATAGTTCATCCCTCTTTCTTTCTTTCTTTCTTTCTTTCTTTCTTTCTTTCTTTCTTTCTACGTACCTACAAGACTATTACAGTCTACCATCAAGAGTATACAAATCTCTGTCTAGTTCATGTTTACAAAGTCTAATAGATCCCTTAATGCTCAATTTGTGTCCATCGTACTTTTTTTGTCTGACATTGGTGGAATGTATGCATTTTATAATACATAGGCGAGGCATGACTTTGTTAAAAAGGACCACTGGGAGAAAAAACAACCCCCCCCCTCAAGTTTCTGGCACCTCAAATTAAATTGGACCACTATAAATATGGACGACCCCTTCTTGGCTCTTCCAAACTTAATAACCTTGTATGCTGGTATGATGAACTGTGAACATCCCCTCAGGAAATCAAAATGTTGTTGTACTGAGCATGTCTCCTCTTGTAAACAAATTATGTCAGGCTCCTGGACAGATTTACACTGTGAGCCATCATTGCTTTTAGAAGATATCCCGAAAATGTTTCAAGACAGAATGTGAATGCCAAACCTATACCCCTCTTTTTGCTTTAGTCAGTTTATCATTTCTGATTCATCAGGTAGGTCATATCTATTATCAGTAGGGATATCGAGTATGACCTGTGACTAATTTGCCAAATAAGACTTGCTAGAGGTACTACCCGAAAAACGTAAAGTGTCACAATTTCTAGGGTTTACTCAGGGATATGAGGCAGGCGTAGATTATGAGTCCCATCCTGGCTGCCCCTCACTTCTCAGTAGTTTGAAAATAGACTGTTACCCAATAGTACTGACTGATCTAACCTACAGTGCTCTTAAATATGTTGTTTCTTGGTTCAGTTACATGTTATGGTAGAAGGTCCTACACTCTGTCGACCCTTTGGGTATGGAATCCTCTCCATTTATTGTTTTGAATTTATTTATTGTTATTTATGTATGTATGTACGTATGTATCTATTATGTATAATAGAATAATGCATGGGGAAGTGTGGCTAATGAGGATTCTATGCACACTTTAGGTGTGTGATGCCCCATAAACCCTGAGGGCAAAGCCTGAGGGGTTTATCTTGCATCACACACCGAGGGTGTACATAAAATCCAAATTTTCCAGACTTCCTCATATTTTTTTTTTTATATTTACTGGTTCTTTGAGAATTGCAGTTTTCTAAGTTTATTGCAGCACAAACAAGAGAATGATTTTTCCCCATAGGAAATTGTTTAAACAAAGTTATTTGAACATATTTTATAACATTTTGTAACACTGTGGAAATCACTGCCAACAAATGTTCACCACACAATTCCAGTTGTCTCCAATACCACCCTACCTTCTCACTCCCATTACCAGACAGCCTACCTCTGACTGGCTCAAAGTAGAAATGTTTCGCTGCTCACTATTTGATATTCCAGCACAAAACAAAAAGCAGGATCAACCAGATAGCACAGCATGAATACATTTACTTCCAAAGAATAACCCAAAAATATAAATCGAAAAGGATATGTAAGAAGAACACGACTCCTTCGATAAGTGACAGCTACCACCATGTTGTTTTCACAACTATTCAGCCCGCCCACACAGATAACGGGAATCAATTAACAAAATGGAGGATTGTACAGACTCTAGTTACCACACTAATCTCCCTAGATACCTATGAAGCACAGAGGCGTTGCTAGGGCTGGGCCTCCGGGGCTGGAGTCCTGAATGTTTTGTCTGGGGCCCTGAACCTTTTTTGTGATTGGTGGTGTGCCATGTGACATGCGGTAGTGGGTTCTTCCCGTTTTTTGTACTGTTTGCCTGCCCCTCCCTGTCCTCAACCAAGGTCCAAAAGTTACAATTTTAAAACCCCATTTTCACTGCAGCCCAGCCCGCCCAACCTCTCTGATTAGCAAGCACACTAGCAGCTCTAAAATAATTATTTTTATTTGCCAATTGCCAATGGTATGGTAGTTGTGCTAGTAACCCCTGAGGCCTGCTCGTTGACTCATATCAACTGCCCAACTGCCCACCTATCGCTTGCTTCGGCGTGCTCGTTTTCGTTCCCGTCATCGCCATGGCAACCATCAACACACAGCTCCTAGTTCTCAGACGTGATGTTTGGTGAGGAGTCTGTGGTTGCCCTAGTGATGGCGCATGGTGAACTCAAAGGCAAAGCGGGAGTGAGGGAAGACGTCTTGGAGGTTGCACAGGCTGGTCAGGAAAATGCACGTCGGTCTCTGTCTGAGACTCAGAAGAGGATTGGGAAGAAGAGCCCTAGTAGGGGTTAAGGGGTGGTCGGGACTACTTGGGAGTATTTCATTTTTTTACCGGCACAGTGGCACTGCACTAGTCTTCACAATCGGATCAGGGTCGGTCGGGGACGGAGAGGGAGCCGGGACACTGGGACAGACAGCTGGGACTTGGACAGTTGGACTTGTGAGTTGGGACTGTCTTCCTTGGAGCGAGCGGACTGCTGCTGGAGAGAGTACAGAGGCTTCAATCAGGATACTGTGGAGACGTGGAGCAGAGCCAAAGCGGCGAGAGAGAGAGAGGAGAGACAAGTCAGAGAGACAGAATTGGATCTGCCATGAGGATGCTAATGCCATTGCCTGCCTGCTGTGCCACTGTTACTGTGCGAGTGAGGTGAGTCAACTGTGAGATCATGGATGCCGGATGGCATGGCAGTGCTGTGACTGTTATTAATTTTGCAGATCGGGTGGGGGCAGGGGCTGGGCCCTTAAGGGGAGCAGACAAGCCAGCAGTAATCTGCAGCACAACACATCACAGCTCGTTTTTCCTCATTAGTGCATCAAGTATCATATTTTACTAGTCAGGTTATGGACCTGTGTGAGTGTGTGGACAATAATTTCACAAGGGTCACACTCAGGGAGGCCATCTGCTGGCACTGGATGCCCAGCCCTCCTCCGTGCCTAGCATATTTCTTAAATATCAGTAGATTTAGTCCAGATTTATTGATATTTACAAAATATTCTATTGATTCTATGACTTTTAATCCACAACATGTAGTTTTTGCCTGTCAAATGACAAGCCAACCAAAAAAAAAAGACACAAAATAATGGAAAAGGAATGGGGGGAAAAACAAAGCTAAAGTAGCAGAAAATGTGTTATTTTACACGAGAGAGCACCAAAATGTCTACAGCTTCTGGGAGCCACCTAGGCCCCCAGACCCCCAACCTTTTGATTGGGGCCCAGACCCCCAATGTTAACTCATGCTGGCAACGCTTCTGATGAACCATACAATAGACAATGCATAGCAGAAAATTCTTACGTTTAAAAAAAAAACTTTAAAATCACAAAGAATTACTGAATGCTACGGGTCAAGTTGAAATAGGAACCTGTTAATATTTGTTGTTTCATGCTGTGCGAGGTGAGAGCGCGAGGGAAAGGAGCCACAGAGCTACTCAGCTGGTGTCTCGTAGCTTGGCACAGGGTTTGTGGTATTTATTAAAGTAATTTTGTGCCATTTTGGTGTGATGCCTGACAAGTAAGCTCTTTGCGATTTGATGGTTTGTACAGTGCAAGGTGAGAACGCGAGGGCAGGGAGCCACGGAGCTGCTCAACTGGCATCTTGTAGCTTGGCACAAGGTTTGTGGAAGGTTCTTGGGCAAACTCTGTTATTCATGGTTTGTTATTCACATGTGTGAATAACAGAGTTTGTCAGCCACTGCCAGTGGGTGATAAACGATGCCAGTCAGTAAATATAGTTACAGTACATAGTTACATAGTAGTTGTCAGGAAAAAAGGACCCCTGGTCCATCTAGTCTGCCCTAGTTTTTTGTTTAATTCTTACTTCTTTATTCCAGATCCTGCCAGACCTGTGTCCATACTTGCCCTCTGTCCTAGTCTAACTAGTCCTCTGTGTCTATCCCAAGCATGCTTGAAAGCCTCCATGGTGTCTGCACCCACCACTTCTTCTGGTAGCCTGTTCCAGGGTTCAACTACCCTTTCTGTGAAGAAGTTCTTCCTCACATTGCCTCTGAGTCTTCCCCCTTCCAGCCTCATGTCATGACCCCTAGTCATAGTGCTCCTCCTTTTCTGCAGAAAGCTGCTCTCCCCTACCTTATTAATTCCTCTGACATATTTGAATGTCTCTATCATGTCCCCACCCTCCTTCAATGTATGGGTCAATTATGAACTCTCGCATTTAGATCAAGACTTCCTCCAACTGATGATCTTGTTGGATTTTACACAGGTGGTTACCTTTGAGACCCACAGACAAGGTCACTCGTTGGATCTGGTGTTCCTGCTGGGGATGAAGATCTCCGATGTGGTATGGAACCCGTCGGGTGGTCTGATCATCACACTATAGGGTTCAGTTTTGTGGCTTCCCCGAATAGACCTGCTCCTACAAAGATGGTCTGGTTTATGAGGTTTGACCCTTGATGGTCTTATGGCGGTGCTGGACCTATTGGGGAGATCGAGTGTTAGCTTGGATCCAGGGGATCTTCTTCTAGCCTATAATAATGCAATGGTGGCTGCTCTGGATTCTATAACTCCTGTCTGGGTTCACCCACTCACTCGTCACCATTGGTCCCCTTGGTTTGATGGGACTTTGAAGGAGCTGAGGAGAGTGGGGAGAAGGTTGGAGCGATGCTGGCGAAAAACTGGCCTGCCTGATGACAAGCTTAGATTGATGTCCCATTATAAGGACTATCAATCGGCTGTCTCCCATAAGAAGGCAGAGTTCCTGTCCAGGGAGATTGCCGCTGTGCCAAATTGACCTGATCAGCTCTTCTGTACTGTAGGCAGGCTGTGCAATCCAGCCTGTCTCCAGAATCGGGGAGCCTTTTCATAGAATAAGTGAGATGAGTTCACTTGATTTTTTGTGGATAAGGTTGCCACCATCATGTCAGAGATATGTACAGCTCACTGAAATAGGCACTGTGGTGACTGGTGGGAGATTACAGGCACCCAGTTTGTCTGGTCCGACTTTGACCAGTTGGTGACCGTGGATGTCATGAAGATTATCCAGGGTTTCTGACCGACTTACTGTAGTTTGGACCCAGGTCCAACTCGCCTCCTGGTGGGGTGCATGAAGGATCATCAGGTCAGTCCTAGCTGAGATAGTTGGGTGTTTGTTGGAGACTGGGGTGTTTCTGGACACCCTGAAGGAGGCGGTGATACGACCCTTCTGAAAAAATCTTCTCTCGACCCTGATTGTCTTGCTAACTACAGGCCTGTCTCTAACCTGCCTTTTGTGGACAAAGTTATTGAGAAGGCAGTCGCATTGCAGCTTGAGGAGCATCTTACCACCCACAATATCTATGATCATCTCCAGTCTGGTTTCAGGAAGAGGCATAGTACTGAGATGGTGCTGGTTCGGGTACTTAATGATCTTCTGATAGTGAAAGATTGGAGGAGCCATTCCATCTTGGTTTTCCTTGATCTCTCTGCGACATTTGATACCATGGACCACAGTGTGTTACTGGAGTACCTGTGGCTGCTCTGTGGTCTGTTTGGGACAGTCCCCCAGATGGTTTCAATCTTTCCTCACAGGCAGGGCTCAGAGACTGGAGTCAGGTTTTTTTCCCTCGGCCCCTCACTCCCTGCCATGTGGGGTGCCGCAGCGCTCTGTGCTTTCACCCATGTTGTTCACGGTGTATATGCTGCCATTGGGAGACAATATAAGGCGGTACAGAATGAGTTTTCACTGCTATGCAGATGATACTCAGCTGTACATGTCCTTTGTGCCAGAGCAGAGTGGTGCTGTTTCAGTCTTTAACAACTCCCTCTCTGAGATTCAGGATTGGATGAGTGCCAACTGGCTTAGGTTGAACCTGGATAAGACTGAGGTGTCGGTTGTGGACCCCAGGTCATTGAGTAGAGGGGTTGTCTGCTGGGCAGACATCTGGGATATGGTGGGGGGGGGGGGGGCAGCCAGTTGTCAAGCTCTGACCAGGTGCGAAATCTGGGTGTTATGCTTGATGGTGGGATGACACTTAAGTCTCAGGTGTCGGCCGTTATCAAGACCTCATTTTACCATCAGAGGAATATCGCCCGGATAAAACACCTGGTCCCACCTGATGATCTTCCAACATTGGTCCATGCCTTTGTGACCTCCTGCCTAGACTACTGCAACACCCTATACCTAGGGCTACCGTGGGTGGACCTCCGCCACCTGCAGCTGGTGCAGAATGCGGCTGCCAGGTTGTTGACTGGTTTACCGAGATCTTGCCATGTCATACCAACTCTGTGGCCTGCATTGGCTACCAGTTCAGTGGAGGATCACCTTCAAGGCCAGATAACTGACCTATAAGGCCCTACATGGACTGGGACTGTGGTACTTGCAAGATCTCATTTGCCCCTACTTCCCCCTCTGCTCCGCCGACAAGGGGATTGCTAGAGATTCCTAGGGTCCACTTGAAAACTTCTGGAGCTAGATCTTTTGCTTTTGCAGCCCGACCCTGTGGAACTCTCTACCTCGTCAGATCAGAGAGTGCCTGACACTGAGGCCTTTAAATCTGCTTTAAAGACTTATTTATTTAATTTAGCATTTCCAGATGTTTGAAATTCCTGCTGCTATTTATTAATTGGTTTTATGATTATGGTTTTTGTTTAATTTATGTTTTACCATTTTATCTGTACGTACAACGCTATGATCTGTCCCAGAATAGCGTTTAAAAAATAAAGTTTGCTTTGCTTTTCTTCTTTCCTTCAGTGAGTACATATGTAGCTCCCTAAGCCTTTCCTCATAGTTTTTTCGATGCATGCCTTGGACCATTCTGGTAGCTCTTCTCTGCACTGTCTCCACCCGGTTGATATCCTTTTTGAGATGGGACCTCCAGAACTGTACACAGTAGGGCCTCACCAGGGACCTATAAAGGGACAATATTACCTCCCTCTTTCTTCTTGTTATTCCCCTCCCAATGCAACCCAGTAACCTGCTTGCTTACCCATTGCTTTACCACACTGGCCTGCCACTTTGAGGTAATCTGTTATGATGACTCCTAGGTCTCTTTCCTGGTTAGTTGTTACTACTACCTCACCCCCTAGTTGGTATATTGCCCTTGGTTTCTTAACGCCCCATGTGCATGACTTTACACTTTTTGGCATTAAACCCAGCTGCCATACAAATGACTATTCCTCCAGTTTATTTAAGAGCCTTCTCATCCTATTCACTCCCTCTTGTGTGTCGACCCTGTTGAAGATCTTTGTGTCATCTGCAAACAGGCATACTTTCCCTTCTAGTCTGGCTGCAATATCTCCAATGAAGATATTGAACAGTAAAGACCCCAGGACCGACCCCTGTGGTATCCCACTTGTCATCTCCCTCTCTTCTAATCTCTCCCCATTAACTACTACCCACTGCCTCCTGTTACTTAGCCAGTTCTGTACCCACTGTACCACTTTTGTCCCCACCCCTAGACCGTTCAACTTGTTAACTAATCTTCTGTGTGGGACAGTGTCAAAGACCTTCCTCAAATCCAAGTAGGCCACATCCACTGCTCACCCTGGTCTACTACGCTCGTCATCCAGTCAAAGAACTCAGGTTAGTTTGGCATGATCCCCCCCCCCGTGAAACCATGCTGTCTTAGATCCTACAATTTATTACTGGTCAGGTACTCCACCATCCTTTCTTCTATTAATGCCTCCATTATTTTCCCTACCACCGACATCAGGCTTACCGGCCTATAGTTCCTTGCCTCCTCCCTGCTCCCAGTCTTGTGGATCCGTGCCACCTCTGCCCCTTCCAGTCTCATGGTACTATCCCTGTTTCCAAGAATAGATTGAACAGTGCTGCAAGGGGAGCAGCCAGATCTTTCCTCAGTTCTTTCAGTATCCTTGGGTGCACCTCGTCGGGTCCCATAGCCTTGTCCACTCTTAATTTTCCAGTTCTCTAATAACCCTCTCCTCCATAAAGGGGCTTGTGTTCATCCCTCCACTGTTGCTTCCTTTCACTTTTATCTGTGGAACATTTCCCTTCCCTTCTTTCATGAACACTTAACAAAATACTTGTTCAGTATGTCTGCCTTTTTCTGGTCCTCCTCCACACATTCTCTTCATTCATTCATTCATTTCATTTATATTTATTTCCATTTTAACAGGACAGTGGACTGGATCACATTTTCATTTTCAGATTAGCTGCTCACTATGCCCTCTAGTTGCTTTTTTTTCCTTTGTTCTGTAACTATCGTAATACTCATCAGTTCCACCAAGATTTGATTTTGTAAAATGCCAAACAACAGAAGTAGATCTCCTCTGATTCTTCTTGACTCAAATGACATAAATCCCAGAGTGGTCAGGCTTTCCAGACCCACAAATGATGTTTGTTACCCTGCACTGGATATCCTGAACTATTTATTATTTGCCTGTGAATCTTCCTTCCTCTTGTCCATTGTTCTGGGATGCTGTCTTCCCCTAAAAGGAGTTCAACCTGTGGAGCCTTAGAAACATATTCTGTAGTTCACCTCTATCTGTCAGCCTGCTTGTCATTAATAACCCTTACTGTTTTTACATTTTTGTAATGCTGTCTCTTTGTCCAGTCTAGGATAATTATTTTTCCTTAACAAAGATGTACCTTTACTGCCATAACATTTTTTTATTTTTTTTTATTTTCTTCTTTATCCTGCGGTTCCGCTGTCACTTATCAGCCCTGGTCATGGCCCCTGGGACTTCCACTGCCATCTACTGCTGCCATCCCCAGTTATCCCTGGCTTACCCCCCGGAGAGTGGAGCCGCGGCATGTGTCCCCTTCATCCGTGCCGCGGAACTGGTATCTGGTCGGGGATGCAGTGATGGCAGCTAATTGAAGCCCCAGGGAGGGCTTCACATAGACAGCAGACCCACCCACCATCTTTTTCCTGGTTTTCTCGGAGGTGGGGATGTGCAATGATACCAGCATCTGCCCTGCCTCCCTGATACCGAGCGCCGGTAGCGTAAGTGACTCCCAGCCTCTGCCAGGGGTCCTCATTGCAATGGACACTGCCCCACCCTCCCCCAGAGAAGGAGAGCCGCCCAAGGGGTGCTCAATCCTTCTCCCTCCCAGCCGGCCCTACGATGACCCAGGTCCGTTCCCGAACACGGGTCGCCGGCGCTGCAAGTGGACATCCAACCGCTACGCCGGCAGGCCGGCTCACTGCCATAACATTTATTTTTCCCCATTTAAAACTATCCCTAAGATCTGATGGTTTCTAAATACAACACATACCCACCCTTGATTTGGTTTTATCTTGTACCTGCAGCATGAATGATATCTTACCACTGTATATGTTCTTTAAAGATACAGTACCTGACAGCTGTAAACCATTTTTCTAAAAGCGAGTTTGCTCTCTTTGTTCACCTGTGGGATACCTAAAAAATATATTGCTTGTATTTTTTGTCAGAGTTTTCTTTGGATTATTTTCTTTGTACGACATATTATACTCTGCCTTATCAGTCTGGATTTTTGTTTGCTTATTATGCTTTAAGTCTCTGGTGGCCAACCCCATCGGCTCCTCTATGGGTAGACCTCCAGGAACACTCGCTCGCTGTTCCCCCTGGATTACCCCCCAGGACAGAGCCCCTGGCGCCCCCACTTGACACCGGAGGTGCCCAAATATGGATGCAGTGGGACCCAGATCCACCACAGAGAGGGAGCGTCATTAGGCTCACCAGGGCATTGATTTTTTGCATAGTGGTTCTTCTGATGGGGGCTTTTCAATCAGATGCCATGACACAACTGTGTCATGCATCCAACAGACCCTCCTAGGAGCAGTGCTAGCTGGTGCTCCAGTAATGGTGCATCCCGTGATCACCTGGGAGCATCAGACCAGAGTCACTGTACCCCCTCCCCCTTGGGGGTGGAGAGCGTGCTATGACTGCTCAATCCACCCCTGCCCTTGTCAGCCCTCGGGCATCCCAAGTCTGTTCCTGAACCTGGGTCGCCAGCATTGCAGTGGTAATTCTTCCCACTGCGCAAGTGGGCTGGCCTCAGTCTAGATTATTTATTAGCCAGACAACTCTTAATTGTGGTTGACGTTCCTTTAGACTTCTTTATTTTCTTTTTATCATTCTCTGCACCTTGAGTCATCTCTGGGCATTGCACTAATTTAATATTACTCTTACCATTAGGATATGAGTCTTGTTTATTGCCATTTAGCTAATTTACTATGTCCCTTATCTCTTTGTCTTCTGTCTTGGCAGTCTGTTCCCTCATCCGGTTTATTTCCCTCACTTTAGCTCTATGATTGTCTAAACTCAGTCCTCTTTTTTGTTTTCCAGACACAGTTACATCTTCTAATCCTTTCTGGCTACTGTGATCATTACAATGGCACATATTCTCCTTGGGTACATTGTGTATGGGAGATCGCATTCTGACAAGGCCACTAAAGTGAACCTCTTTTGTTATTTTTTATCTCTGAGAGGTTTCATTTATGCCCATTAAGAAATGGAAAATAATTTGAGACCAAAAATGAACACACACTTCAGTTATCATTTTTTTTCTGTAAAAAATACTCTTTCATTTTTTTATTTTATAAAAACAAATGCTTTGAGCTACGATTCCTGTGCATTTTTGTGTCTCTTGGTTACTATAACGTCACATTTTGGGAACTTAGTCCACATGATTTATGCATGATCCTGGACCATGTTTTCCTACCTGTTGCTCTGGGAACTAATTTGGATGTTCATGGTCAGTAATCCTTAGCTCTTTATGAGAAAAAGATTGGATGCGCATCTTCAGATTACACAGTGTTTTCTTATTTATAGTGTCCTAATAAATGGCTAGAAACTGAATACTGTGAGAAAAAAATGGGCCCTGTCCTCTTCAATATCTTCAGCAGCAACATCGGAGAGGGCATATGGGGCAAGTTGTGTATCTTTGCAAATGACACAAAGGTCTGTGGTAGGATAGACAGTGATGAAGGGATCAGGGAGATATAGAGGGATCGACGTAGGATAGAGAGGTGGTCTAAGGTTTGGCAGTTGAAATTCAGTGCTAAAAAAATGCAAGGCTATGCACCTAGGGAAAAAAAAATGAGAGAATACTGGATATAAGGGTTAAACTTAACACTACGGCAGAGGAAAGGGGCCTGGGAGTCATCATAGAAACATAGAAACATAGAATTTGACTGCAGATAAGGACCTCTTGGCCCACCCAGTCTGCCCATTTCCCTGCCTACTGGATAAGCTGCAGATCCTAGTTAACCAGCAGCCTACTTCTTTCTACCACCCCCCTAGAATTGCCTTATGACTGTCCCATGCATGCTTGAATTCCACCACTGTTTTTGACTCTCATCTCTCCTCCAGAAGGCCGTTCCATGCATCCACAACCCTCTGTGAAAAAATACTTCCTTAAATTACCTCTGAGCCGCCTCTATCTTCAAATTGTGCCCCTTGTTCTTGCACACCTTTTTTGAAAGATGCTACCCTCTTGGACTTTGTTGATTCCCTGAGGTACTTGAAAGTTTCTATCATGTCCCCTCTCCTCCTTTCCTCGAGGCTATACATATTAAGCTCCTTAAGTCTCTCTTCATATGTCTTCCAGTGCAGACCCTGCACCATTTTGGTGCCCTCTCTCTGGACAGCTTCCATCCTGTCTATGTCTTTGCGAGATTGGGTCTCCAGAACTGCCGCATGTACTCAGATGGGGTCTCACTAGCTGTCTGTACAGAGGATAATAACTTCCTGTTTTCTACTGGTGATGCCTCTCCCTATGCATCCCAGTATCCTCCCAACCCTCCTTGCTGCCCTCTCGTTGCTTGCCCACCTTTAGGTCATCTGATATGACTACCCCAGGTCCCTTTCCATTTTTGTTGTTGTTAGTATCTCACCCCCCATTGTCTACTCTTCCCTGGGTTTTTGTTTCCCAGGTGCATTACTTTCACTTCTTAGCATTGAATCTAAGCTGCCATACATTTGACCATTCCTCTAACCTTGCCAAGTCCCTTCTCATCCTTTCCACCCCACCTTGTGCATCAACTCTGTTGCAGATCTTTGTGTCATCTGCAAAGAGACATACTTTTCCTTCCAGTCCCTCTGCAATGTCACTTATAAAGACATTGAGAGGACTGATCTAACTCTGAACCCTCAGTACCCACATACTACCCCTTTTTTCAGAGTGGACTCCATTTACTATTACTCTCTGTGTCCTATTCTCCAGCCAATTCTTTACCCAGGCTGTCATCTTGGGACCCACTCCCAGGCTGGCTAACTTGTATATTAATCTTTTGTGTGGGACTGTGTCAAATGCCTTGCTAAAGTCTAGGTAGGCCATGTCCACAGCCCCTCCCTGATCAACTACTTTGGTCACCCAGTCAAAGAAATCTATCAGATTTGTCTGGCATGACCTTCCCGCTGTGAATCCATGCTGCCTTGGGTCCTGTGCCCCTCTGGCCTCTAGATATTTAACAATTCTTTCCTTCAGAAGTGATTCCATCATTTTCTCTACCACTGAGGTTAAACTAACAGGTCTGTAGTTTTCTGCTTCTGCCTTGCTCCCACTTTTGTGAGAGGGAATCACATCTGCCCTCCTCCAGTCCTCTGGTACCACCCCATCCTCCCATGATTTGTTAAAGAGGGTAGTCAGTGGTGTCACTAGTTCTACCTTAGTTCTTTTTAGAATCCTGGGATGAATCCCATCAGGCCCCATTGCTTTGTCCACCTTCAGTTTTAAGAGTTCTTTCAGAACCCTTTCTTCTGTAAATGGGCTGGTATCAACTTCTGTATCCAGAGTGTTTCTACCGTTTGTTTTAAGTACCTCCCCCTCTTTCTTTGTAAATACTGAGCAAAAATATTTGTTTAGTATCTCTGCCTTTTCACAGTCAACCTCTGCCCACCCTCCCTCCCTTTATTAAGCCTCACTATCCCTCCCTTGGTCTTCCTTCGCTCCCTGATGTACCTATAAAAGGTTTTATCCCCCTTCTTAACTGAGTTGGCTATCTTTTCCTCGGTTTGGGCCTTTGCTGTTCTGACTGCCTTCTCAGCTTCCTTTTGCTTTAACTGATACAGTTCTCTGTCCTGCTCCTTCTGTGATTCCTTGTACTTCCTGAATGCTTTCTTTTTCTCTTGAACCTTCACTGCCACTTCCTTTGAGAACCGTAGTGTTTTCTTACCTCGTTTCGTTTTGTTTATTTGCTTTACACAAAGGCTTGATACCTTTGTGATGGCAGTTTTTATTATTCCCCATTGTTCTTCCACCCCTCCTTCCTGCCCATTTGCTAATGCATTCCTTAGGCACTCACCCATTTTGACAAAGTCAGCCCTCCTAAAATCCAGTACCTTTGTCTTTGTATGGCTTGACTCTATTGCTGTGTTTATTTAGAACCATACTGTTCGATGGTCGCTAGTTCCCAGATGGCTACCCACTTCACATCTGTGATCCTCTCTTCATCTCCATTTGAGAGAACCAGGTCCAAGATTGCTCCCTCTCGAGTGGGCTCCAATACTAGTTGTCTAAGGCATGCCCCCTGTAGGGCATCTAGAATAACCCCACTCTTAGAAGTGGCTGCTGCAACTGCACTCCAGTTAACATCTGGCATATTCAGATCACCCATCAGCAATATCTCCCCTTTTTCTGCCATTCTAAGTATACTTTCTATCATTTCCTTGTCCATTTCCTCCCCCTGCAGAAGGAGTCTGTGCTCTAACCCTGTGCGTATTGTGGTGCCATTGCCGGTCTCCAAATTTACCCACAGTGCTGCTTCTCCTCCTGTTTACCCTTTTGTTCTGTTGCTTTGATTCCTTCCCTTATGTAAAGAGCTATTCCTCCTCCTCTTTACCCTCCCTGTCCCTCCTGTAGATAGTGTATCCTGGTATGTTTACATCCCAGTCATGGTTTTAGTGTGTACCATGTTTCTGTGACTGCCACGATATCCAGATGTTCCTCCTCCATCAAGGCCACTAATTCAGGAAGCTTGTTACTCAGACTACAGGCATTGGTACTCATTGCTCTCCATTTTTTGATGGCTTTACCTTCTGTTGCAGCATCCCCCACTGACCTTTCTACCTTGGTCTTTTTCTCATTTAGTACCCTGTTTTGTAGGGGGAGGCCAGGATTTTCCTGCTGCTTATGAGTGCCTCCTCCCTTGACTAGTTTAAAAGCTTGCCAATGAAGCATTTAAACCGATTGCTCAAAAGACTTGTTCCCTTCCTGGATGGATGCAGACCATCCTGCCAGTATAGGCTGGTGTCCCTCCAGGTGGAACCCCAGTCCCCAATGAAGCCAAACCCCTGTGCTCCACTCCATTTTTTCAACCATTCATTAAACTGCATGGTGCAAAGTACCCTCGCCTCACTCATGCCATTGACAGGCAGCACCTCTGAGAAGGATACTGTGTGTGCTACTTGTTTTAGGCCGCTCCCCAATTCTACAAAGTCCTTCTGCACTGCTCTAATCTCATGATGAGCCAAGTCATTTGTCCCTAGGTGGACAATGATGTCCAGCTCAGACTCCCGTGCAGCTGTTCCCATGATCCTGAGGATGCACTTCCTGTCCCTCCAAGCCATGGCACCAGGCAGGCACCTTACTTCAGTTTTCCCTGCTCCCCCCAGTTCTATCCCCCTAATAATTGAGTCCCCCACCAGGAGCTGGTTCCTTTCCTTGTGGTGTCCTCTGTCTCCTTCCTGTGGGCCTCCCTTGTGACAGCTGTCCTCAGCCTCCTTAGTCTCCTCTGTGGGTGCATCCATAGGGGAGCTATGCTCCCCCAGAATGGTGTATGGATTGTGGAGTGGAACAACTGACTGAGTGTGCTTCTGTTCCACCATACTCACCCTTCCTGAGCCCACTGTGGTCCAACTGCTGTGTTTTCTTCGCAACCTCTGAGGTAGTGGTGGTGGCTCTGGAGCTCCCTGGATGGGGGAGGTTCCCTTCCTACCGTCCAGTGTGGCCTGGGGGAAGGTTCCCTTACTACTGTCCAGCATAGCCTGAAGATGGGCAACTTCCTCCCTCAGGGCAGAGAGTTGTCTGCAGATAGGGCAGCATCTCAGCCTCCAGAAAGACTCCTGGAAGACTGCTGCCCCACAGCCATTACATTGAACTACTCCCCACATGTTTATCTACTTTTTCTGTGTGTGTGTGTGTGTGTGTGTGTGTGTGTGTGTGTGTGATTGGTTTGTTATATAGAAATATATATATCATACAATGTGTAAGCTTATATTGTCAGTGCAGTGTGCTAGAGAGGATATGACAGTGATATGCACCTTGCACTCTTGAGGAAATGATGTCAGAACCCCAGGTATAAAGGAACTATTTCAGGGGTGGGTGGGGTGAGGTGGGAAGGGTTGGGCTTACACTGTGCCTCGTAAAACAATCAGCTAAAAGCTCTGACCCAGCACTGCGATGAGTGCCTTCCTGTCAGCAAGATGCCCTGCACAACAATTTGACAGAGAAAATACCCTGCTAATCAAACAGAGAAAAATCCAGACATCCAACTCAGACACAGGTAACCTCCCCAGCCCAAAACAGCCTGGTGGTTTGTGCTCTGAAAGCGGTCAGCCCCAAAATAAGTCAGCTGTGCTTTACACTCTTCCTGCACTGAAAATCTTGAGAATTAAGCCAACTGATTGACTAGTGACACCTGTGATGTAAGCAGGCTTTTCAATGTAGGCAGGCTGCTGTCTGATTCCAATACACAAAATCTTTCAGTGAAACCAGGGATAGAAACTTAACTACTCAGCCAGCAGGAGACTTTTAAAATGTTGCAAAAATATCCCTCTAAATCCTAGGTCTCAACCCCAACAATCAAGCAAATTCAGTTATATCTCACTCCCTCTGGTTATAAAATTACTACACTTTTAATGGAATCCTACAATTCTCTGTTTAATGCCAATAAGGAAATAAAAAAATGAAACTCTTTGTAGAAAGCGTAGCTCCCCTGTTTTACAATATTATGCCTTACCAAGTTTCCTGCTCCTAAATGAAGTTATAGTTTGTTCTCTGCAGTGTTGCAAGGTTCTCCGCTTCAGACAAATCAAAAGTCAGACTGACTGGCTTCTAACTGTGAAGGATGCCTAAAACTCTCTCAAACATTTATGCCAGTGTAAAAAGGCCTATAGTAAGGCTAATATGATGCTGGGGTATATCAGAAGGGGTGTTGACAACAGGAGAAAGAGGGTAATACTTCCTTCATATAAGTCACTGGTGGGGCTGCATCTGGAGTACTGTGCTCTGTTCTGAGGTCCTCACCTAAGAAAGGACAGGATCAGGCTGGAAGTGGTGCAGAGCAGGATGAGGAAGATGATTCAGGGTCAACAGTGCAGATCTTATGAAGATCATCTCAAGACACTGAACATGTACTTGGTGGAAACAAGGTGAGGGGTTGATATGGTAGAGACCTTCAAGTTCCTGAAATGAATAAACAAGGTGAACTGTGGGGAACTAGTTAGTAGGTGTACAGAGTCAAGAACCTAAGGTCACAAGTGGATTCTGGTGTGGTAAAGATTTACATGGGATGTGAGGAAGTTCTATTGTTATGGAAAGGGTGGTTGAGCTGAGGAACAGTCTGCCAGCGGAGGTGGTGGGCACTAAGACCATACATGGTTTCAAGTGTGGCTGGGACATTTGTGGTTGCTCAGGCTGGTAACAGTAGGGAGGGAAGTGGGGGCTGGACTGGGAAGGATAAAACCCCTTAGGAACATTAGGTTCCAGGGCAGATAGAGAACTCTGGACAGACCAATTGGACCTTTGGTCTTTTTCTGCTGTCATTGTCTGTGTTTCTAATTGACTCGCTATTAACTGAAATCTCTGAAATAGATTCAGAGATCTACTGGTGAAAAAGATTTTGTATACTTATGACATACGGCTATGCCAGCAGAATTAGGCTAGAAGGTTTATTGTATCTGCTTGAGCTCAGCTCACAGCTGAAATGCTGTTGCTGCTTGATATGCATAGGGTATTATAATGCATGTATGTTTATGATATTGCACTTTATTAACTTTATTTTATAGCATTCAGTGGGTTTGAAAAAATGGTCAGTACTTTAGAAAATAGGTACTATGCCATTAAATTACTCACCCATAAAAGCGGAACCTTATCTTCTATGATTCTGCCCACTGACAAAGAGTTATGGAGTCAAAGCACTGGGGCACTGGTGAGAGTCCTTAAAGGGACACTGTCAACCCCCTTAGGCCTCATAATGTCCCTAGTTTAAACAAAATCTGATCAGATCCACCACGGCTGCATAATGAAGTTAATGAAGTTGTGTGGAATTGTTAAGGAGGTATGGAGAAACAACACAATGATTTGTAAGTAGTAAGATTTGTTTTAGTTTCTGTTCTAAGGAAGGCATACACATTATTAGGAAAATATATGGAGGTGTACATTTTAATGGAAGGAATAGGAAGCATACAAAAGAATCCCAGAGCAAATGCCACTGATGTATGTGTTATCCCGGATGATACTGGCCAGACAGCCAAATTTTAAAGAAAACACAATTGCACATATCCCAATAATTCAAAGCATCAAGGGAAACATATGCAAATCCCCATGATGGTACAGAACGTGGCAGTACATGAAAAGTAATGGCTGGCGTATGTTCAGCCTTGGGATTATTTACACAGTTTTATTTTTTTTTTTAAGAGAAACAGGGTTTTTGTCCATGAGGTGATGTAAGTTATATTTAAGCAATGTGTTGATGTCAGGAAGTCAGGTGTAATGATGATGGACTGTTAGAGAAAATGTGATATTAACTTTCAGAGGGGGTCACTTTTGATAAGGACAAGGTAGTTATGCTTGTGATAATGGGAATATTAGGAAAGTATGATGTCTACACAGAAGTGGAGTACAAATATGCACAGTTTCATAGGTATGTGCTCAGAGTGCAGGCAAATGTGATATGCAGGTTTTCTTTCAGAAATAGGTAAAAATAGTGATACATGCAATTAATAGAAAGATAGATAATTACATAGACATATAGATAGAGACACACAGACAGACAGGCAGCATAGGAATGGCAGTGGAGTATTGAAGTGACGCCACCCCCACCCCGCAGACATGGACAGGCATTGGGGTATGCCTTTGGGTCATTGCCCATAACACTCATGCCATTTCACCTCACCCTACCCTGCAGACACAGACAAGAGTCGAGGTGTGCCTTGGGGTTTTCAAACTTTACACTCAACCCATTCCATAAAGAAATACGCTGAAATGGGTACAGTATAAGAGAATGGAGTGAACTTTGGGGCTGAAGAGTCAAAGGCACACTTCGATACCTGTCACTGGCTGCAGGGTGGGTATGGGGGTGGAATGGCATGAGCATTACTGTTGACAGTCCCAAGTCACACCCCTGATGCCTGTCAGTCCCTACAGTGCAGGGTGTTATGGTCAGAAACCCTAATGCCCTGGGTGTTTCTTGGTATTTTCACTCCAAGTTTTCAGCATGGGCTTTTTGTGACCCCACCACATGAACAGTGACACTATCAGTTCATTAGTCGAAAGGAGATTTTGCACAGCAACTGTGCCATTTGGTACCACAGGTGTAAAAACACATTTTGAACAGGATGTAAAAAATGACAGCTATACATTTCTTGCTTCAGTAACTGCTCAGCACATCTGTTGCATGACCTGCTTATTGACATTTTATATCTGCTATGCAATATACTGCTGCTATGGCTGTATGGCTGAGAGGGACCTGGGGGTGGTGCTGGATGTCCAGATGAACAACTCAGAGACTTGTAGGAGGGCAGCAGCCAAGGCCAACATGATGCTGGGGTGCATCGCTAGGAGGATCACTCCAGAAGGATGGAAGTGATACTCCCTCTGTATAACTGCTTGGTGAGGCCGCACCTCGAGTACTGTGTGCAGTTTTGGAGGCCGCACTTTAAGAGGGACACTGAACTCCTGAAGAGGGTCCAGAGGAAGGCAACCAAAATGATCTGGGGCTTGGGGGAAAGGACCTATGGGGAGAGACTCGAAGAGCTAAATATGTACACATTGAAAGAGAGAAGGGACAGGGGGAACATGATAGAGGTATTCAAGTACATGAAGGGGTAAATAGGGAGGCACAGTCATGGTGCTTCAGAGGAACGGAGGGCAACTAGAGGGCATGGGTGGAAGCTGGAGGGGGGGGAGACTCAGGGGAGAAAGGAGGAGGTGCTACTTCACTGAGAGGGTGGTAGAACCATGGAATGTGCTGCCCGGGGGGCTGGTGGAGGCAGAGATGGTGGAGGGGTTCAAGAGGGGGTGGGACAGGTACAGGGGAAGGGTTGTGGAAGCAAAGTTCAATGAAGTGGAAATACCCTGGACTGGGAAGGGAGAAGCCCGAGAGGGTGGGGGGTCAGCAAGGTCAGCTCCCAGGGTGGGGACTGACCAAATGAGCAGATATGAAAGCCCACTATGCCTATTCTGCTGGCATTTTAGTATGTTAGTATGTTGGTATGCTTACCACACCAACATAATGAACCATAAAACAGATGACTGCCATAGCTAGGGAGGCAGTATAGAACAGTGGTTTAAGGCTCTTAACTGCAAATCTGAAGATCTGGGTTTGAATCCCACAGCCCAGACTTGCATACTGGGTGACCCTGAGCAAGTCACTTAACTTCCATGTGCTCCCAGGTTTCCTCTGTAAACAAGCTTTCAGCTTAGTGTGCCACTCCAGGTTGAACAATTGAAAGAAAAAAAATACAATATATTATTTTTCTTGCTTTATTTTGCTACCTCAAGCTTTGACTTATACATCCATCCTTATATATAGCTTAGGTGTCTGTGACCTAGGCAAAACTATACTTAAAATCTCACACATAAATACATAAATCATCAGAATAGCATTTATTTCAATAGTATCTCCTTCCTTTTCAGGTGCCCATGACACCATGTGTATATATTTATATCTTTTAACTTCAAAGCACTAAATCTATTCAAATGCAAAAAAACACAAGACGTTATTCTCTTCACACAATAGTGTTAAACTTTAGATCCCAGAACGGCCAAGAAACAATTTAGACTTCAGTCTTGCATACCACTGTCATGCCCACGTCTCATGCAAACAACAATCAACTACAGAAACTCTTTCATTTCTATGCTATGCACTCTTACATCAGAGAGACATAAATCTTACAGAACTGCTAAAAAAACACATTTATCAAGACTGGATTTCTGAATTAAAACCTGTTGTTTACAGTATCTATGTAAATAATAGTTTACTGGCTACAAATGATGATACAGACATGACATTGACAAAATGTCTGTTTTACATGGAAAACATCCATATAATGAACTTGTCATACAGGATTTGTGACCTTCTGTCTGCATGTGTCTGACAAAGGAGAAGGCACCTGCTTGATCCTTTTTTTCCATTTTATTTTTGTGCCCAACTTGCCCATACTGTAAGAGCCAAATATTGACATGCTTAGAGTAAAAAAAAATCATGATGTCTATGTGTGTGCGTGTTTGGGGGGGATATGCCTAGATGCAGTTTCAAGCACTCCTTAATTACTTCCATAGGCAGCTCTGATAGTCAATTGTTCCAACATGATAGATCCACCTCATGCCCCTCCCATAAGAATCAAAAAAAGGTGGGGGTGGATCTTTAGGAGCATATGCGTGTGTGTGTGTTTTTGGGGGGGATGTCTAGATGTAGTTTCAGGCACTCCTTAATTACTTCCCCAGGCAGCTCTGATAGTCAGTTGTTCCAACATGATAGATCCACCTCATGCCCCTCCCACATGAATAAAAAAAAGGTGGGGGTGGATCTTTAGGAGCTTCTTGGGTGGAGGTGGGGTGGATCTTACTCCCTCAGAAAAACTAATGCTGCCTCCCACTACTCAGGTTCCAGTTCTTGTACGCCCATTTAAGAAAGAAAATAGTACCCTGCAAACCATTGACTAACATGAAAGCGTATTTATTTGAGGGCGGAAAACATTTCTTGGAGGAGGGTAAGGCAGAGGAGACTATTTACACCTTCAGTCAGTTCCACGGACAGAAAACATGACATCACTCCTTTTGTACATGCACAATGTCTGCAGGCTCTGCCTACTGCAGCCATAAAAACACATTTCATGACTGCCAACATTCTGTAAAGATTGCTGATATAGCTGGTAGTTTGATTCTGATTCCTTTTTTTCTTTTAGAAAGTGAAAAACAGACTGCTCACCACACTGGTGTACCACACAAAAACAGATTTGTTTACATTCCTTGATCAACTCCCACTGCATCTTTCCTGGACTTGGGAACATCCCCAACACAGTCTAGCCACTCGTGATGCAGTGGGAGTTTAGGAGGCTATTGCACCATGAGTGACTGCACTGTTTAGAGGTGTTTTTAATGTTTAGGAAGTATTTAATAAGAACAGTTACAGGATTTTAAACAAAACAAAGTTGTTTATAAATATATATGACCATGAGCCGGCCCATCGGCACAGCGGTGGGATTTCCGCTTCCGATGCCAGCGACCCGGGTTCGGGAATGGATCCGGCCATCGGAGGCCGGCCGGGGATCGAGCGTCCGATGGACAGCTCTCCTTCTCCGGGGAGGGGTGGGTAGTGCTCGGAGTGCTGGGGACTCCTGGTGGTGGCCAGGAGTTCTCACGCAGCCGACGCTTGACATGGGGGGGAGGAGGCGGGGCAGACGCTGGCGTCATAGCACATCCCCGCCTCCTCTGGGGAGAAAAATGGAAAAAGGCAGGCAGGACCACTGTGGGATGAAGCCCTCCCGGAGATCCTCGCCAGCCACCTGCCATGGGACCCCAACCAGTCATGTCTGGGTCATTGTATAGGCCTGCGCCCTGTTTCCTCCGGGGTAAGCTGGGGTGACCGAGGTCCTCTGCAGCTATAGGCGGTGGTAGAGGTCTCCGGGGGCCGTGACCAGGGTGGAGGAAGTAGACGGTGGTCCAGCCAGGATAAAGGGCAAATAAAAATATATATATATATATAACCATGTATTTCAATTCTACTAAACAAGCAGATAGACAAAACAAACAGCAACATCAATGAATTTTGGAGAAGGTAAGCAATCATAAAATGTGGGGTTTTAACTAGAAATAGTATGATGCAAAACAGGCTGATAGTGTCCCTTTAACTGGTACTGGTGCACCATGCACTTTAGTTTGCACTGGTCCCCAGGATTTTGCACAATCAGCAGTATGAAGCTGCCTGTTTTGTGGTTTAAATGAAATCAATTGTGGAATAAATTAGCTTGCTATGAGCTTGTGCAGGCCAAATCCAACTTCTTAATGTGCAGTCTGTGTTTATTTACATGGTTCTGAGAGTGTGCTACACTGCTTTGAGTTTGTTGGTTACAGTGGCTACCCCTGCCTTTTGGACACAACAAGGTTGAGGGGCCTAGACCCTTCAATCTCCTGGTTGGGGGGGGGATTTACATCCAAGGTTTAAAGATAGTAAATAGCGGGGGGCCTCCACCTAGAGAAAAATTAAAGTGAGCCTTGTCTAAGTATGGTACAACCTTTTGGCATTCAGTACCTCCCAACTGCCTTACAAAATCACCTCACCTGTGAACCAGATCAATGTAAAGACAGTACCACAGAGCACACAACTTATCACTTTATTCGTAAGCAGAACTTAGGCAAGAACTTCAAACAGAAAGACAAGATATTGCAGAAAGCACAATAGCTGAATGCCAAACAGTGTTTATTTGTGTCAGCAAAAATGAAAGAACAGGCAAAGCACCCCTATTTTGCCTTGTCTTTCATTTTTGCAGACACCAATAAAGACTGTTTGGCATTCAACTACTGTGTTCTCTACTGCGTTTTGTTGTGCATGACTTTTGTGGCTGTGGTAGAAATATATGGTACACTTTCCAAGGCAGTTCCAGCACTACAGAAGTTGGGGGATACGATGCTCAGAGTAGTAGTTAGGAGACTGGAGCAACCACTACTCAAGATGGCGTGGTCAGGGTTGGAGTGGCAAGAGATGGCGTAAGATGGTGAGAGACCTACTAAGACATTTGATGGAAGATATTAAGCATTTCTTAGTGGAATAACAGTCAGCAAAAGAAGCCAAGGACCAGGGAGCACCTCATAAGAAGCCAGAAGCACTTTTCACCAGCAAACAGGGAGACACTTGATGGTTCAGTGCAATGTTAGAGCTGGCTCATGGTTGAACATCGACAAGTCTTATTTTGAAAGTGGAAAGTTTTTCTTTAGAACTTTTCTTCAGCATTTGTACCAAACTGACAAGGGACTTGATTTTCAAGGGGTGATGCAGGGCAAGCCTGTTGTTTGGCACGGCTGCGCCAAACTCTTTGATGCAATTGCACCCAATTTTAATATAGCAGGTGCAGTTGTGACACTTTCCACACTTTACAGCAGCATGCCCAAAGATTTGGCACAAGCCCCATGAAAAGGGTCTCCCAAATGGTGCAAGTTAGACCAGAGAAAATTTGGTCTAACTTGCGGCATTTGGTGCTTGGGATTTAAAATTCCGATCACCGGCCAGGAGAATTCCGCAATCCCCGTGTACCAAATGATCGACACACCAGGGGCTCATGGCATTCTCAGGGCTCTGAAAATCGAGCCCAAGTGCTTTTGTTGTTAGAAAAGGAGTGCTAAGCCCACGCAGTCTGCCAAAGTGTTTCCTGTCTATTGTACCTCCACAAACCCCAACTAGTCTCCAGGGACCCTCCCTCCTCCCTGTTTCTGTACCAATGTTCCCCTGTATCTATTCCATTCATGACCGAAGCTTTCCACTGTTCTAGCCTCCACAACTTCAGGTGGTAATCTGTTCTGTGCTTCTCACACCCTTTCTGTAAAGAAGTATTTCCTTATGTCCTTCCTAAAATTTCCCCCCTCCAATTTGATTGCATGTCCCATAGTCCTGGAGCTTGTTCTTTTATATTAGAGGCTCCCTCTCTCTACCCTGTTTTCCCCTGTGAGGTACTTGAAGGTCTCGATCATGTCACCCCTCACTTTCCTGTCCTCCCTAGTGTACATATCGAGATCTTTCAGTCTCTCCTCATAAGGCTTCCCTTGCAATCCCTGCACCATCTTGGTTGCCTTTCTCTGGATTGCCTCTTCTCTTTATAGGATCTTCTGTAATTCCAGTATAAATCTGTGCCATTTGTGTATTGCTGGAGTAGTCAGCTTTTCTGTTTTGTTGATCGTTACAGCCTACGACACCTCACTTGGAGGGGGTTCTGAGTTTGTGCTGCCAGGCCACTGCCTTTATCCTGGGGGGAAATGCCTGTTCTATTTTAGAATTGGTTTAGAACTTGTTTTTTTCTCATAGAGCCATTAGAATGTCACTGGGGCACACATACCTTTGTTTCTTTTTGCTACTGTTAGGTCCCAGTGAAGTAATACTGCAGCCATAGGCACCCAGTTTAGTGTAAGGGTCACTGAGAATACTCTGGCTCCCCTTTTGGTGTTAGGGTATGTGTGTTTCATGACCATGGCTTGGATTGTTCAGGTCAACCGAGCAGGACAGTTTTCTAGACTAAGAAGCATCGATATGGTGCAACTTTGGCTGGATACCCTGGATTTGAGCTTTTCCCACCTCTCCCCAGAGTCACAAGGAGTTAGGATAACTTGGGGGATCTGGGGGGTGAGACTATGGGGGACAGTCATGTTCTGTCCTGTTTCATTTTCACGTCATTGGCAGCACATGTGAATAATTGCCATATGCCTAAATTACATAAATTACCATACATGTCAGGAAATATGTGGCCGATAAGGAATTCTACCTGGGCTGATAGATTTCTGAGAGGAAAAGGAAACCAAGATGATAAATGGCGGGGAAGGGACTAAATGGAAGAGTGTATGAAGGATACGGTATATACATAGTGTAAAGTTTTCTGCAAAGTGGGGGGGGGGGTTGGCAGTCGTGCTTGGTGTGAGGTGGGTGGTCAATGGACTGGCTCAGGATTTCTCTGGCCTCCTGCAGTGGAATGGTCTGGGAAACTGATGTAATTCTATCGGTGGATGAACAATTGGTGTTTTTTGGAGAATCATTGCACAGTCTGTCTTATCTTACTGGACATTTGCTCAGTTGCATTTTTTAGCCGAGGCACAGTTTGGTTACACAAAATTATAGTTAAGCATTGTGGAGGAGAGAGGAGAGGAGAGGAGTAGAAACCTTCCTAGTAAGCTTTCCCTAGTCACTAACACACAGTTGGAGAAGACTATCTCTTTTTAGAAAGGATTGTAGATGACTTTTGCAGTCCTTCAGCGTGAGGTGGACAAACGAGTCTCACACAGCTTTCTATCCTGAACAAGGTTGACGTATACTGTAGTTCCATCCAGAACAGGGGTTAGCATCTGTCCCATTCCTTAGTTCATTTTGAAGACAAATTTAGCATGTTCATATTTATTATTGTTGGTTTTGGGTTATTGTTTCATACTGTTAAATCTGCATATCTACTGGAGCAATTAGAATCTTTTCAATTCAGTGCAGGAGCCCGGTCAACCATACTGGGACAGGATGGTACTTTGGTGGAAAGGTGTTTTTGAGATCAGAGGGACCTACTCACTGTGGTTTTATAGGTAAATTAACTGCCATCTCTTATAATGTAAAAGATATACATTTAGTAGTGAAGCACCCCCATGTTCAGATTGAGTTAAAAAAAAAAATTATATATAACTGCAATATCGGAATTCCATAGCAATCTCATCTTTTGCATAAAGAACATGAACATCTTTGTAGGAATTGGGCAGAGATGGAGATGGCAGCCTCCCACCCTCATGCAACAATAGTGGGTACAGCGATTTTATTTAAAAGGGCATTGCCTGCCAAGGTTCTAATATCTGCGACAGGGCTAGGCTGGAGACTTTAGTGGTTGAGGGGCAACTATATAGGAATAACTCAATCTGATATTTACATATGCCTCAAAAACCAAGTCTGGACCCATTTTTGTAAAGTGTTTGACAAACTGGCAGGGCTTCAGAAAGGCCAGGTTATTTTGGGAGGAAAATTTAATAATGTCTGGTCCCCACAATTACATAAGTCATCCAAGAGTCTAAACACTAACACAGCAGCAACAAAATGGCAAAGGGCATTGGTTGTAAAAGTGAGTTTGGTGGATGTACGATGAAATCAACAAACAGTAGGTCGAAAACAAGATTTTTTTTTTATTTTACTCTCTCTTGCAGGGGGGTGCATTCTAGAACTGACATGATTTTTACTCAACATAGTGACTGTTATGAAGTTAGGAAGTGCAGTATTGCTAATATCTCTCTGAGATCATGCACCCATCAGTCTAGAATTTGGCCTAGGGGTGAATAAGAAATTAACGTGTTAGTGAATGAACTCATTATTAAATGACGGTATCTTTAGAACCCAAATAGAAGAGACAATTGAGGAATATTACCAGCTGAACCAGAAATGTGGAGTTAGTGAGCAAGTTATTTGGGATGCCCTAAAGGTAGTTAGTTTGGGAAAAATATTATCATTTGCTTGGCCCACCCAATGTGTTCTGATTTTACCTGCCTATTCTGTCTCCGCAGACCCTACCTGGTGGTCATTGATCCTCCCTCTCCCTGCCCGTTTACCAATATGTGCTTATAGAAACATAGACTTTGATGGCAGATAAGGACCGCTTGGCCCATCTAGTCTGCCCATTTCCCTACCTACAGGATAGGCCTCAGATCCTAGTTAACCAACAGCCTATTTCTTCCTACCCCCCACAAGAATTGCCTTATGTCTGTCCCATGCATTCTTGAATTCTCCCACAGTTTTAGACTCATTAACCTCCTCAGGAAGGCTGTTCCATGCATCCACTACCCTCTCTGTGAAATAATACTTCTCACATTGCCCTAAACGCCCCTTCTATCTTTAAATTGTGTCCCCTTGTTCTTGCACGTCTCTTTTCTGAAAGATACTACCCTCCTGGACTTTGTTGATTCCACTGAGGTACTTAAAAGTTTCTATCATGTCCCCCTCTCCTTCTTTCCTCAAGGGTATAAATATTAAGCTCCTTTAGTCTCTCCTCATACAGCTTCTCTTGCAGACCCTGCACCATTTTAGTTGCCCTCCTCTGACTACCTCTATCCTGTCTATGTCCTTGTGGAGATGGGGTCTCCAGAACTGGATGCAGTACTCCAGATGGGGTCTCACCAACTGTCTGTACAGAGGGATAACAACTTCCTGTTTTCTGCTGCTGCTGCCTCTCCCTATGCATCCCAGTATACCCCCAGCTATGCCTATCCTATGTATGTTTGAATCCCCCACTGTTTCACTTCCATCACCTCTGCTGGCAGACTGTTCCAGGTGTCCACCACTCTTTCAGTGAAGTAGTACTTCCTCACATCCCTCTTAAACTTCCTACTGTTCAGCTTCACTGCATGCCCTGTTGACCTGGTGCATGGCCTCACCTGAAACAGACTTTTTCCTGTACTTTGTTCACCCCAAAGAAACAGGCCTTGCCTAGCAAGAAGCCTTAGAAAAACAACGGCACCTGTTAGAAACTGAGCATAAGCAGACAGAGTCATGGGATCTATTGGAAAACATAAAAAAAGAAGTAGGAAAGTACTGCTGGATATGCTCAGTAACAAAGTGGAAGGGACAGTATGTTATATTTCACAAAACTACAGTATTATGAAACAGTTGGTAACGTAGCCTGATTATTAACTGTCTAGTTATGGAAGTGACAGACTGACAAAAATATGGCAAAATGGGATGAAAGCAATAGGCAAAAGGTTTTGGCTACCCCTAAAGAGATAGTATTTACCTTTAGAAGATACTATAACATCATTAATGCTCAGGACAAGACAGATTTGTATGTGGGTTACAGACAGAGCATACATTTTCCTACTTCACTCCATTGACCATCCTTGTCAGATGAGGAAAAGGCTCTTTTAAAAATTTAAAAGACTAACCGCTCTATCTCCTTTCCTTTCCTTTCCAGTGTCTAAGGGCTTGCTTCTGTAGCACTCCCCAGCCCAACTAAGGACAGTTTGCCACCAGAATTTGCCCTGCAGAGTCTGAGAGCTTGCTTCTGTAGCCCTTCCCAGGCCAGCCAAGGACAGCTCACCACCGGGATTTGCCCCGCAGGGTCTGAGGACTTGCTTCTGTAGCCCTCCCCAGCCCAGCCAAGGACAGTTCGCTGCTGGAATGTGCCCCGCAGGCATGGACATGGAGGAGCCCTGAGTGCACTGTGTGCACTGAAACATTTGAACTTGGCGCCTTTTGTGATGCAGTAGCCTAATTTCAAGGAGCTTAAATTTAATTGCTATTTAGAGGGAGCAGCTTGCATTTACCTTGTGTGAGCTGTGCTCCTTCCTTGCTACTTCAAGCTGACATTTTCAGGACTGCATTGTAATCCGCTTTTTAACCTAAATCCTGCAAATTAATTTTCTCAAATTGTTTAATTGTATGATTGGTGCTTTCCCTACCTAGTTCCAAACTCGGGCTCCCTGCCACTAGATCTATCCCTCCCCCTCAGAACTTGCTCTGTAGTGCAACTCCTTCCCCTATTCAAGCCCCCAACTCTCTCTGTTTCTGTTTAACTTTGATTTTCCTTCCCTATTTAAAACACTAACCCCTCTGTCTCCTTTCCTTTCCAGGGTCTGAGGGCTTGCTTCTTTAGTCCTCCCGAGCCCAGCAAAAGACACTTCGGCGCTGGAAATTGCCCTGCAGGTATGGACACGGAGGAGCCCTGAGTGCACTGTGTGCACTGAAACTTTTGAACATGGCACCTTTTGTGGTACAGTAACCTGATTTCGTGGAGCTTAAATTTAATCGCTATTTAGAGGGAGTAGCATGCATTTACCTTGTGTGAGCTGTGCTCCTTCCTTGCTCCTTGAAGCTGAGATTTTCGCACACACATCCTACCCCACCCCTCCATTTATTAAATACTCCTTTACTCTGTCCTATGCCCTATCTGACTGGCCTCTGGTGATAAAGAGGCGGGGCACGTCACTGTGGGAAGTCCTAGAGCCTGCAGTCTACTGTGTTTGCTGACTTGGTCCTGCTTCTGGAAAATATCAGATTCTATTACATCATCATGCAGCCCCCACTCTACCTGCTAGTCCTACTGACTCCTGTCTGTTCCGGCATTGCACTGAAATACTTCAGCCCCCCTAACTGCTGCTCTTCCAGGCTTTTCTGCAGACATGAGGGACTTTACCTTCTCCAATCTGCTACCTCTTTCCAGGCGACTCAATAGCCATATCGAGCACTCTTGCCCAAAACTGGTTCTCTGCCTGACTAGCTCTTACAGCACATCTAAATGCATCTCCAAAGCTAAGACCATCCTCACCTTCTTGATCACTGCTACCTGGATTATTGTCCTCTCCTTATCTTTGGCAGGTGATGTGGAAACTAACCCTGGCCCAGTGGCCACAGGGCTCCCTCATTATTCAGTCAGTTCTTCCCCTGGGCCCCATTCCAGAGGACTAAAGATTGGCCACTTTAATGTAAGAAACTTGGTGGCTAATCATGTAGAACTTGTAGCTTGGACCACCACTCAAAGGCCTGATCTTCTTGCAATTTCTGAATCCTGGTTTAAGCCTTCTCTCCCCGACTCTCTGTGTGCCCTCTCCGGATACAACTTGTTCCGGGTTGATCGGCCCACATCAAAAAGAGGTGGTGGTCTGGAACTATTTTACAAGTCTCATCTAAACCTAACCTTACTACCATGCCCCTTGTTTGTGTTCTGTGAGGTACTTCATGCACTGCTTCTGCTGGGTGACTCCAAAAAGCTGCACATTGTTTGCACCTACATGCCTCCAGTTTCCTGCAAACATGGGCTCTAGGAGTTCCTGGCTTTTCTCCCCCAGGCCACCAAAAACAATGAAGTGATTTGTCGAGGTGACTTCAACCAGAATTTGCTCAGCCCAAACCTCCCTGTCCTTGACTCTAATATAAGCAAGGCCAGCCTAACCAAGCTTGTCTTGGTGCCTACGTGACATTCCAGCAATGGTAATAGTCACACCCTTCTTGACTGGGTACTTACCAACAGGCCGGACAGAATCTCTTCCGTGACCATGCTACCGGACTCCATTAGCGACCATTCACGTATCACCTGTGTCTGGGATGCCAGCCCCTCCCACCCACCCAAAATCATCACCATGTCTGACTTCTCTGCCCTTGACACCTCAGCTTTTCTAAAGGATCTTCAGCATGTTGACTGGTCCCCCTATTCATGACAAATTACATTGACTTGGCTGTGGAATACTTTACCAACTTTCTGCGCTCCATGCAGTCCAAGCACATTCCTTCCATCAGGCGCAGGGTATGGGGCCTGCCTACCAAATGGTTAACTAACCCTCTTCTATGTATGCTTAAAGCATGGGACAAACTCTGGACCAGATGGAAAACCTCCTCCCTTCTCTCTGACTTCATCGCATATCGCTCCCTTCGTAACTCTTGTAAGAAAGCGATATGGACTGCTAAAGACAATTACTACAGAGGCCTTCTTCACGCCACCTCTAGTAATCCAAAAAGGTACTGGGTACAAATAAACCACATAATGGGAGGCACCATGCCCCAAACCCCCCATGACTTTCTAATAAATAAAGTCTCCTGTAACAACCCTAATACCATAGCTAATGCTTTCAACTCACTCTTTATCGCCTCTCTAGCTTTGATGCTGGTGATTCCCTCCCTCCCACCCCCCGACCTCCCCCATTCCATCCTTCCTGATTCTCCACCTGGTCTCCAGGCTGGATGTCCTATGAGCTCTTAATATGATGTCTACCACAGCAGCGCAGGCCCTGATGGACTGGAACCCAGAATTCTCAAATTAGGCATGTCACTTCTTGCCACCCCATCATGCAATTGTTCAACCTCTCCATTAGCTCAGGTACTGTGACCCTCTCCTGGAAAAATGCCAGGGTTATCCCAGTCTTCAAAAAGGGTGATCCAAAAAACCTAACAAACTACCATCCTATTGCGCTCCTGCCGACCCTCAGTAAACTCCTGGAGAAGCTTATACATCGCCAGGTATCTGACTTCATTGCCAACTTTAACCTGCAGTCTCCTGCTCAGCATGGCTTTAGGCCAAACCACAGCACCATGACGGCCCTAGTGCAATTCACCAGTGACATCAAATCTGCTATGGACCAAGGCCAGCTTACTGGGGCTGATTTTATTGACATGTCAAAGGCATTTAGCTTGGTTAACCACAACCTGCTGCTGCATAAACTAGGCTCTATTGGTGCCTCCCAATCCACACTTGCCTGGTTCTCCAGCTATCTGTGGAGCTGCTCCCAGTCTGTCTCCTGTCATAAAGTTCTCTCTGCCCCTGCCCTGCTTCATTCAGGTGTCCCACAAGGTTCCATACTTGGGCCCCTGCTCTCTTCTTTGTGTAAGCAATAAGATACGATGGGGAGTGCATTACACTGTGATAACTGCACTCCCAGGGGCGTTGTTAGGCATGAGGCCATAGGCCGAGTGTCATTTGCCCCTGGGAGTGCGGTTATCCCAGTGTAATGCACGACCCAGAGTGTCTTATTGTGCTTATAAAATGGCCTTCTATTTTTTAATAAAGGTTTCATTATTAGAATAAGTATTTTAACATGAAAAAAGTTGTAATTTATATGTGTTTTTAACCTAAAGTAGTCCTCCCACCTTTAATTTACAGCTTTGCCTTGTGATCTTTTGACCCAATGAAACCTCCATATATGTAGTATTGTAGTTCTTCTACCAACCACCCCCACCCCCACAGTTTGCTTTGTTGTTTAAATTACACATTAAATATAGTAGTTGTAGTAGAAGTCTTTTTTCAATGGATGGAAGAGGGAGCTACAAGAGAGTGCCCCTCAGTTTGTAGTCAGTTTTCAATCGGGTGCTGCACCATAGTGGTGAAGTTAAAATAAAATAAAGAGAAAGTGATTGCGCTGTTAAAGAGAGTTGCCAGCTGTTTCTTACTTCACCTCGGTAATCGGGTTCTGCGTTTGAATGAAAACTGGCAGGACCTGTCATCACAGGAGGAGAACAAGTGTGTGCGAGGTAAGGGGTGGCTGTACAGATTCCGTATTTTTTTTCTATTCACATTCTTGTTTAGCAGCCGTCAATGGCTTGCTCGCTCCACCAGTCCTCATTTTTTTTTTTACCAGCTGCCGCCGACTCGCTCACACTTTTAAAGCAAGCTGTCAGCTGTCTCTACTTACTTCAACTTGCCTCGGTAGTTTCTGTGTTTGAGTAACAACTGGCAGGACCTGTAAAAGGAGGAGAACAAGTGTGTCTGTGATGTAAAGGACAGCTGTACCGATTAAATTTTTTTTCCTGTTCTGATCTTGTTCAGCAGGCACCAACGGCTTGCTCACTTCTTCCCTCGCTTTTTTTTTTTAACCAGCTGCCGGCAGGTCGCTCGCTCCTCCTTCCCTTGCTCCCTTCCTCTATTACTGTACAACAGAACACCAAAACATATAAATAAAATAAATGAGAGAAAGTTGTGAGTATGGCTGTGTTACTGTTTCACTCATTTGCTTGATTGTGCCCAGATTGTTAATAATGTTAGCGGGCTAAAAAATGGTGACCACAACTAACTGTGACATTCTAATTAGAATGTCAGAAAATGAATCACTGAGCATCAGATTCTGTACTAAGGCTGTTTTACTTGGACTAATTATTTATAGTGCAACATTATCCCATATTGCACTATAAATAACCAATCAGATTGCTCCGTTGGTATATGCCATTTTATAATCATCGATAACCTATCTTCTGTGCCCTACCACAGTCTCTCCTTACTCTATGCTGATTACTTGGTTCTCTATGTCTCCTCCAGCTCTATTCATAAAATTAACTCCCACCTCTCCTCTGACTTTCAGCGTATTCAAACTTGGCTTACTTCCCACTGCCTAGTGCTAAAGACTGCCAAGACCCAGGCTATGCTCTTTGGGTCACAAAGGAAATTTGTCGCTTCAACTCCGTCTTTCCAAGTTTCTTGTCTTGATGGCTCCCTTGTGGAAGTAACTCAGTCTTTCAAATACCTAGGGGTCATGCTGGATCCATCTCTTAACTTATCTCTGCATGTCAAAGCTGTCTGCACATCAGTCAATGCTAAAACTGGACTGGCTTACCAAGTCTGTCAGTTCCTGTCCCCTGCCACCAGGATCTCTGTTGCCCAAGGACTTCTCCTCTCTGGACTCTGCTATGCTCTGCCTGTCTTTGCTATGGCACAGCAAACATCTTGCAAATGTGGGACATTGCCTACAACAATGTCTGTAGATTTGCGCTATCTGCTCCTTGTCTTAAGCACCACTGTACTCTCTACTCTGACCTCCACTGGTTGTCTCCTTCCTCCCACAAGGCTTTTTCATTAGGTTGTCTGACTGACAATATTATTCATTCTTCTGTCTCCTCCACACTTGCTGCTATGCTCACCCCTGTTAACTGCCCTTGTTCCCTCTATTCCATGTCTTTAGCTCTGTTTATCCCAAAATGCTCTACTATGCCCCCAAATTTTGGAACTCTCTCCCACTTGATCTTAGGCACTCCAAATCCCATCCCACTTTCAAGAAAGGCCTCTCCAATTACCTCACCTCTCTTGGCATTTGCAAATGTCCCTAGCTTCCCTGTGGCCTCTTGATTCCTCCCATCCCCACTCTTCCTCAGCTGCAGCTACACACTTTGTTCCCTGTCTCTGCCTGGGAATTGTCTCCTTGTTGACTTACCAACAGCACTGTCATGTTTTGTACATTATTAACCTTAAATTGTGCCTTTTTACCTGTTTTGTTCCTATTATAACATGTGATATGTACCTTCTCTATGTACTATGTAACGTGCACCTCTGTATAACTGTTTGGAACTCCTATTATACAACACTGTATATGTATTGGTTTTTACCTGTTCCTTGATTTGTACTCTCCTGGGTCGTGCCTGAAAATAGGCAGTTCTGTCTAGTGCACTTACCCGATTACCAAAAGCAAATAAATAAACCATCCAGTGGGTAGAGATGCATTGGGGGTAGCCATAAATGAATCTAAAAGTAATAAAGCCCCAGGCTCAGATGGGTATTATGCTGATTTTTATAAGGCCTTTCAGGCCCATTTCCTTGCATACAACATTCGCGGCATGTCAGGCATCAGGAGCAGTACCAGATCCTTGGCAGCAAGCTTTCATTTTTGTTTTACCAAAACCTGAAGACAGACTCTGGGACAACTATCTGTACAAGGGTAGTGTACAGAACTACAACACACGGTGAGAAGTTACATAAGGCATTTGGGTAAGCCATCATTAAAATGGCAAGCAAGGGGGAAGTGCTGTGAGTTGGCGACTTTAATCTGCCGGACATTTAGTGGAGCCTTCCAGCTACACCTTTGGTAAGGACCAGGGCCATCCCTGACTCCCTACAAGGGCTTTGTCTCTGGCAGCTAGTCTAGGAACCCACTGGGGGTGGTGCAGTGATGGACCTGGTGCTTAGAAACATCACAATGGGAAGTCTCCGAGGTACCAGTGACCACCATACAATGTGGTTCAACACAAGGACAGGAGCAGCAGCATACCATGTGAGGAAGCGGGCCCTGGACTTTAAAGGGTAGACTAAAGAAATGGGAGACTGCCTTAGAAACTGCCTTGGGAGGGGGGATTGCCAAGGAGAGCTAATGCCACAGTGGGCAAAAATAAGGGAAGGCATAATGGAAGCAACCAAACTGTGCATTAAGGAAGTGAGTAAAAGCAGAAGGAAAAAGAGACTGTTATGGTTCTCAAAGGAGGCTGCAAAGATGGTAAAGGAAAAAAAAGAGTAGCATTCAAGAAGTATTGGGAAATACAGATGGAGGAGGAGAGGGAAGTAGACCAACTAAAGCAAAAGGAAGCAGGCAAGGCAGTGAGGGGAGCAAAGGCACAGACAGAGGAAAGGATTGCCAAAGAGTCACTAATGGGGATAAGACTTTCTTCAGATACTGTAAATAAAGTAAGAAGAGGAAAGCAAGGGAAGATGCACTGTAAGAATTAGAATCGTGGGAGGGGGAGACTGTGCAGAAGAGAACCAAGAAAAAGCTGACATCCTAAACAGGTACTTCTGCACAGTCTTCACAGTAGGGCGGGGGGAGGGGCACCGAACTCCAGGGAGAAGCAGGAGTAGGGATGGGGGAAGTTGGACACTAGTCCATTTTCAGAGGAAAGAATCCTGAAGGGACCTGCAGCCCTGAAGGGAGACAAAGCTATGGGACTTGATGGGATACATCCTAGGGTACTACAGAACTCGGAAGAGGTGCTAGCTGCCCCACTGACAGCCTTGTTCAACATCTCACTGGAAACAAGTGTGGTTCTGGATGACTGGAGAAGGGCTGAAATGGTCCCTTTACTTAAAAGTGGCAGCAGGGAGGAGGCTAGTAACTATGTGCCAGTCAGTATTACTTCAATGGTGGGGAAATGGATGGAAACTCTATTGAAGAAAAGACTGGTACAGTATCTTGAATCTTATGGGGTGCAAGACCATAGGCTGCATGGATTCACAGGGAGAAGGTCATGCCAAAAGAATCTAATAGAGTTCTTTGACTGGGTGAGCAGGGAAATAGATCATGGGAGGGCAGTGGACATGGCCTGTTTGGACTGTAGCAAGGTCTTCAACAATTTGCTGCACTGGCAGCTGATAAAGAAGTCAAACAGCCTAGGAGTAGGATCCAAAGTAGTGAATGCGGTTAGAAACTGGTTAGGATAGGAGACAGAAGGTGGTGATTAAGGGCACTCACTCTAATGATGGGAGAGGGACCAGCAGAGTGCCATAGGGTTTAGTAGTGGGACTAGTCTCTTTAATGCCTTCATAGGGGACACTGCCAAAGAAGTGGAAAAGAAGGTATTCCTTTTTGCATATGATACTAAAATTTCCTATAGGGTGGACTCTTGCGGGGTGGAGAGAACATGCAGGGATCTTGGGAAGCTTGAGGAGTGATCAAAAATATGGCAGTTGGGTTCAATGCAAAAAGTGCAAAATCATGCACCTAGGGCATAGGAACCCAGGAACAGATTATAGGATGGGGGTGTGGTACTGTCTGTCACTAGACAGAAATGGGACCTTGGGGTTATCATATCGGAGAACCTCAAAGTGGTAGGGCAGTGTGACAAGGCAGTGGGTAGGGCTAGTGGGCTGCTGGGGTGCCTAGGCAGGATATTTCCAGCAGGAGGAGGAAGTAATGCTGACACTGTATCACTTGCTGGTTAGACCCCACACGGATTACTGTGTCCAGTTTTGGAGTGAGCACCTCCAAAAGAATGTAAACAGGGCAGAAGTGGTCCTGAGGAGGGCAACTAAAATGGTACAGATTTTACATGAGAAGCCCTATCAGGAGAGGCTGAGGGAATCTCAACACATACACCCTGGAAGAGAGGAAAGAGAGATGTGGCATGATAGAAGTAGCTCACAGGGGTAAACATGGTGCAGGAGGGAGTCTCTTATTATTGCAAAAGAGCACTTAGACCAAGGTGCATGTGATGAAGCTGGAGAGGTGGTAATTTAAGAGAGATGTGAGGAAAACTTTTTCACTGAAAGGGTGGTATATGTCCGGAGCAGACTGCCAGTGGACATGCTAGAAGCTGAAACAGTGGGGAGGTTCAAGCATGCATGGGCTAGACATGGGGCATATTAGAAAAGAGGCAGGTAGGTATGAGGGATGCTGGAGACCAGATAGGGTCTGCGGAGTCAGATTAGGCAGAGAACAGAGGCAGGTTAGGCAGAGAACATCTGGGCAGACTGGGTGGGTCAAGTGGTCCTTTTCTGCTGACAAATTCTTCATTTTAATGTTTCAGATAAAGGTAAGGTTGTGCCAGGTTAGCCCACACAAAACTAGAACAGAAAAAAAAATATTTTATTTTTGTTTCTCTCCTATGTTTTAGGTAAAACAGCACTTCATATAGACCTCTTTCCTTGATCAACCAATACCTGAAGTTGTTAACAAAAATCTAAGCTAACAGGCTAAAGAAATATGTAGGGTCCATGTTTTGTATCAAACCAGATGAGATTTATCCCAAAGTGTCATTTGAGAGGTAACATTAGACATCTTCTCAGCATTATGGTATGTGCAAAAGGTTCCCTAGTTTCTCAATTGACCCTAACAGTTGATGCAGAAAAAACCTTTGGTAGGCTCAGTCAGTTTTTTTTTTTAACAAAGGTTTATATAAATTTAATTTTGCCACCAAATTTATTGAAAGTATAGCCATGTCATATATTCCGTAGGTGCAGTGGCAGTGACTCAGTACGTAACACACTTGCCTCTGGGGCCAGAAGATCAGATGGTCATTGGTTCTAGCCCCACACCAGGCACTTGAGGTAATACTCATAACTGACATTGTAGTGCAGTATGAGGGGGTGCTACACTGGCAAGGTACCATCCTTTGGATGAGAGAGTTAAACCAAGGTTCCTATCTACCCATCTCTGGTCACTGTCCAGGTGAAAGTAAAAGATCCCATAGCACTTACTGAAGAAGAACAGTTTTTTTTTTTTTACTGAAATAAGAACTATACAATTAATACAATAAACAAAAATATTCAAATGTGTTTGTTTGTTTGTTTGTAAAAGTTTATTCCTTAAGAACATTTTGAAAAACATTTCAAGGAAATGGATAGCCCATCTGAGCACAAGCTCATTTTCAGTGGGGTCTACATTCATTCATAACAAATATACAATGGATTTACTGGACAATTACATGAGTTCCTTAAATACTTAAAAAGACTCTCAACATGTGCTCTAGAGGTACAGTTTAAAACACTGAAATAAATCTCACAGTAAATTAAAGAAGACACCCTCATTTTATACATGAAAAACACCTGGAAGAAGAAAAAAACCCTAAAAAGAAAAATAAATTGAGAAGAGAAAATTAAATCATAATGCAAAGAATGTATGTGTAACCCTGGCCCCGGGCATCTGAAGGGCTACACTGCCCCTGTCTTGCAGGCCTAAACAAAGCTGAGGGGCCTGGGTAATTACTTTAACTCTAAACTGGTTCTTTCCCAAGGTATAACATTTTGAGCAGTGCCTCCACCCAGAGTATACTTTACGTATACGTAAGCTAGCTTAAACCTGATACAACCCTCTGGGATGCTGTACCCATCAACATTACCATAAAGCCACCCCAAGCATGACCCAATAAACATTTCTCCACATTTAAAACATTATTGTAATTATTGACTTGCTACTAATAGTGGGTGCTATTCATGATGCCAATGTGCCTGGTAAACCGGGCATATTGGCATCGATACGGTTGAATGCCATGGAGCGGGGTCCATGGACCCTGTGTGGCATACATGAATGAGTTGCAAGGCAGGTACATGGCTTTTCCCCTGGCCTCGCAGACTGCAACATGCAGGGAGTGTTCCGGTGGCATGCCAGCACTATGCAGTATTCACTAAACCACGTAGTGCTGGTCACATGGGTGCGGAGATGGGTGCAGGTTACAGGAGAGGGGACCCTGCTGTAACTCACTGCATCCTAATGGATGTACCCTACCAGTCATGGCAGGACCAGATGTAGACCCTCCATGCCGCCTCTGCCCAGTAGGCAGCAGGTGAAGGCTAGGGCAGCCGATCTAGTGGGTATGGGGGATGGGGGTGCCACTGCTACCACTGGGGTGCCAGGAGCGAGGGTAGTGGGTGTGTCTACAGGTCTGTCCCAGGCAGGGAATGGCATGCATTGAAGGCACATGGGGTGGGGGGTCCACTGGGATGGGGCATAAGGGACTCGGGGTGTGTGGCCACATTGGCTGGTCATGGCTGTGTGGCAAGGGTGGAGTCCACCTGCAGTGCACTGGGAAGGCGCTGGGTAGCAAAGGCTGCTACACCAGATGTCTGGTCCATGCTGTGCAGGTCCAGGTGCCTGCAGTCGGCATTCACGCAATCGGACCTGCGCCAGTCCACGTAAGGGATCTACTTTGGGACCCAGGATGGGCATCCCATTGGATGCCCACCTCAGTCTGCAACTCCACCCCAGCCACCCTGCAGAGTCCTGCACACCGGGGGGGGAGGAGCCCTGGACAGGTGGGTGCCAGTTGTGAATACCACCATGTGAGCACCTGTCCGCAGGTGCACAGCTATGTGGGTGGGGTACGTGCATTTTCCAAGTACCACTGCCCGCTTTGTGCATAGTGCCCAATATGCTCATGAGACAGGTATATGCAACAACAACCATTTATTTACATGGGGAAGGGCTAGGAAGGGTAACTTTTCAATAGAGGTCAAGCTGTTTATAATATTCTTATTTGGATTTTGTAATTTGGTTGGGTTAGATACTGCAGTTGGTATTCAGTATTCATTTTAAATTTAAACATTAGTCACAGTGGTCACCCACCAATCTCTGAGATTGTGAGATCGCTGGCTAGCTAGATAGCTGCATAAATCAGTTTACACATGTTCCATTAGTGCCCACACTGGCACCATTCCCCCGAACAATACTGAACCCCTCAATCCTATATATTAACCTGGGTACCCAGTACTAAACAGTTCTCAAAGTTCTAGGCCTGGTGGTCAATGCAGCTGTTGTTGGCCGGCTAGTTGGGGCCCTTAACAGAAGAAACAGATTTAACTTGCATTTTACTTTTAAACCCACACTGACTGACTGTAGTAGGGAAGACTCTGAAACCTTTGCTTGATTCAAAGACCTTAGACTAGGATTACTGAACTTGGCAACTTTAACTAATTTCAAGTCCTTCTATTACAGTGTTGGTCCCTGTGTACTCATGGTTAGACGTTGTCATCATTAAGTCATATTTGAACTGTACAAAGGCAGAATCAGGTGCTTTCAGCAGACAGGCTGTGACTCCGGAGGTTAGGATGCAGGAAAAGCGAATAGCCAGCCCCCTATACTGACTGCAGAATCTTACAGCTTTTGAGATGGAAACTTACACGTTTACTTCTGTTGGCAGTGCCCCTTTTCTGGGCTGAAATCACTTCACTGGATGACCAGGCTGGGACTGGGGCCGGCACGTTTCATCCCCAAGTCGGGGCTATATCCTCAGGGGAAACGCATATGGCAGTGCCCTAGGTGGCACACTACCAGGCTGTGTCCCAAGTCCAATCCACATTGGATATGTTGCATTCAGCATATTTATACTTTCCATTCACAGTCGCTTCAACTATGGGCCAGCGTACCTGCCATGGTCCTTTCAGCACTCAGATACAGACTTTCAACAGGCTGGGTACTTTGCTCCCTACAGTTAGGGTTACCTGACTGCTTACAGTCCATGCCAGACAAATCCAGATTCTTTAACATGCTTTAACCAGATGGAGCGTGAGGCAAGGCTGAACACCACTTGAGACAGCTTCAGCTAGACAAAGCTTGAGGCTTGGCTCTCTGCCCCTTCTCAGGCTTTATTTCGTTACAAAACTAAACTGTAACTTTCTCACTTGAGACACTTTACATTTTGGCAGAACTTATCTCTGTAGCTCTCTTAGGCTTACAACAGCTTTTACATAGTCCCTTGTGGCATTGCTGGCATTGGCAGACCCAAGTGGACAATTACAGGCAATGTCAGGAAAAGACACGTGCTCTGGGTACTCCCCTTTCAGTCCTGTAGGCATTCTCACAACAGTCACATTAACACTTTTTAAATTTGGACCCTTCTCTGGTCGCTTAGCAGATGTCCACCCTCTCTCAGCATTAGACAGATGCAGGGTGCCGACAGACAGTCACTTTCTAACTTGCTGGGCTTTGCTGCCCCTTACAGATTTCTCAAACTTGCACTTGTAAGTAGAGGTTTACTCACTCTGCTCATTTGCAGAATGACTTTCTTTTCTCTGATGGTTTCAGGGTTCATCAGCACTCTCACTGCTGAGGCAGAACATGCACGCAGCTCTCTCACAGCTGAAGGTTCAGGTTCACCCATGTTTTCCCAAAACGCGGAAAGGCACTTGCCAGCCCTGGAGGACAATTTCTGGCAACCCCCAGGCTAGTTATTTCTGTTACTTGCAGTCACTTTCGCTCTTGGCAGAAGAAAGGCCCCCTTCCCAGTGGGGGACTTGCACTGGATTGCTAGGCCCATTCTGTTTGTGGGGGCCTGAACTCCCTCCCCTGTGGAGGGCTCCCACTTGAACTCTTGTTCAGACTGGAAAACAGAGTCTTTTATGGAATCCATCTGTGGCTCCCCATTGGCTGAACCCACTTGCTGCTCCCACAATAATTGTCTGAAAACACCTGTCAGTCCATAAAATGAATATTCATTAGTCTCACTTGATGCACAATAGGCTCCCTGTTTTGTCACCTGAATTAGGTCCCTGTATTTTCCCCATAAGCACTAGGCAAAGTCCCACAAGTCTCTGACACTGTCCCAAGAACCATTGCTTGAAATCCTGGCTTTCCGGTTGGCTGTTTCTGCACAGAAATGGCTGCTAAATACACAGTCGCTTTGCAGTTTTAACACTGTCCCAAATATAAAGTTCTGGTGCAGCCAGGGTAAATATTTAATTCACTTTCTTGCCCCACTGTTTTGTTGCCACAAATAAGCCCTCTTAAACATTGCCCTGATCAAATATTTTGTTTCAGTCCTCAGCCTGTCGCTGATGCCAAAATAGAGTGCCCCTATGCAGCAGACATATAAAATTATCTGAGTCCCAGCATTAAGCTGTGGTGCAGCCAGGATAACATTATTTTATTTTATTTATACTCCCCTTTGTTTAGTAGCCCCTGTAATGTCCTTGCAGATACTGCCCTCTGTTTACATTTATTTACAAATCCTTGCCCATCGCTAGTGCCAATATTTGTGATCCTCTTGCACTAGGACAGGCAGGTGGTCCATTAATATTCATAGGGTTCCCAGGGCTCTCATTAATATTCATGAGCCCTTTGGACTGAACGCTCATAGCGCTCCTTATTTACAAAAAGAAGAGGGCTCTCTTAGCCCTTGCTGAGGTCACCGTTCACTGTACTGCCCCAAGCGAGGACCGGGACCACTGAACTACCTCCTGTTTAACAGCAAAGTTGGTGGTCAGGAGATCAACAGCACGGTTCGCGTATGCACAAGTGCCGCTCACTCCAAGGAGCATTAGCAACAGCAGTGGCTCATGGAACAAGATTTGGGGCCCAAAATGGGCTGAAACAACACTGGGGCTGTCCTGGTGCTCTATCTGGGCACACCAGGACTCGGCCTACATGGCGGTGAGAACGGGTAGCACTCTGGGGGACACTGCAGGCATTTGGAGGCACTCCAAGGAGCGGGAGCAGAATGGGAAAGATGGGCAATTAAGGTGAGCCCCCATTTGGGGGTTGGGGGCATTACATATGTACAGTTACATTATAAATGTTAGCTCCTGTCACTGGCTTATCAGAGTCTATAATCCAGAGCAGGGAATGCCACCGGCCTTCCAAAACTATATGAGACACTAGTACATATTTAATTTTATACGTTGCATTAAGCTCGTAAGTTATTTTAGCCAGCCTTTCATGTAGAGAAACCCATTTCTGTTGCAATGAAAACAAACATCTGTTTTCCAGATATGTCATACTTTTGATTTTGTCCTATTTTTAGATCATGGGCCAGATATTCAAACTGCGCCATTCTGTGGCGCAAGCCCTAGCGCTGCTCAAAAAAGTTGCGCAGGGTTGTGGCCAGGGTGATATTCAATGGAGTTGCGCTATTGAGCAACTTCTTTGAATATCGCACCCTGGCCACAGCTACTGTGCATGGCACAGTGGAACTTGCACCACCGCAAGTGGTCAGAGTGGAGCATTCAGATGCGGTGGCACAAGTTCCATTGCGCCATGTGCAAACCTGCAATATTCAAAAGGTGACATTCAAATGGGGCCATAATTTATGCAAGGTGCAGGGGGGCCATTTGCATCTAATTATGGCCCCATTTGCATGCCATTAGCATGCGGGTGCGCCGAACCCCGACAACTTGCACCTGGCACCCTGCCAGGCTGCAGCCGTCGCGGAGCGATGCCCCCTGCAGCCCGATCGCGGGCATAACCGAAACGGCCCGATCGTGGGCATAATAGTGTCCCCCCCATTAGCCCGATTGCGGGCAGAATGTTCGTTCCCCCCATTAGCCGATCGTGGGCATAATGTTATCCCCCCATTAGCCCGATCACGGGCAGAACGTTATGTCCTCCCCCCGAGCAGCCTGATTGCGGGCATCAGATGTCCCCTCTCTCCAAAGTTCAATATCCCTGGAGGTCCAATGGACAGTGAAGCCCGATCGTGGGCATAACATCAAACCCACCCCAAGTCCAATATCCCTGGTGGTCCAGTGGACCGCGAAGCCCGATCGTGGGCATAACGTCAAACCCACCCCCCAAAGTCCAATATCCCTGGTGATCTAGTGGTCCCACACCCCACCCACCCACGGACCCCACCACCCTGCTCTCCCCTCCGTCAGCGGTGGGCGGCAGCACCCACCGCCTGCCGCCCCTGCCTGCCGACTGACAGCAGGTAGGGCTGCATGCCAATTAGTTCAGAGCAAAGCAATGGGCATGCAGCCCGCCCGACTCTAAGGCGACTCCAGATATGTGAATGAATGAATTAATTCATTCACATATCTGAACTGCACCTCGCGATATGGAGCTACATGCCCATGGCTCTGCTTTGAATCACGGGCGGCAGCCCTACTGAACTGTCAGTTGGCGGGCGGCAGGGCGGCAGGCGGGGGGTGCTGCAGCCTGCCAGCTGATGGGGAGGCGGGGTGGTGGGGCTCTGTGGGTGGGTGGGTTGGGGGCCACTAGATCACCTGGGATATTGGACTTTGGGGAGGAGTTTGACGCTATGCCCATGATCGGGCTTGCGAGTCCACTGACCACCAGGATACTGGACTTGGGGGAGGGACGCCTGATGCCTGCGATCGGGCTGCTCGGTGGGGGACATAACATTCTGCCCGCGATCGGGCTAATCGAGAGATAACATTATGCCTGTGATCAGGCTAATGGGGAGGGGACACTTCAGCCCGTGATCGGGGCATGGGGGGGCACCGCTGGGAACGAGTGGAGGGCCACCCACAGGTGGCAGCTGCTGTGTTGCGCCCTGCAATGCGGCAGCTCACCTGTGGGTGGCCCTCGACTTGATCCTTTTTTTTTGGGCTTAAAGGTGTGCAGGCACAGGTAGGGGGTTGCGCCTGCATAACTCTGCACAGCCCGGCTGAATATCGGGCTGTGCAGTTTATGCATGGTTCCTCCCCCTTCGGTTGCGCATGCCTTCATTAGCATTGCCTTGTTGCTCAGCATGATTTGGGGGGCGCAACTGCCTCCTGCTGAATATCGCAGAATGGCACATTTCGGACTTGCACAGGCGCAACCCTATTGCGCATGGCTCAACTCTTTTGAATATCTGGCCTCACGTGTTTTGTATTGTATTGTAATGTCCTGTATTATTTGTGATGACTTCAACTTGGAACCTTTGTAAAAGAGCCATTCTGGCTCAAAGGTATTAATCCAAACCTGAAAAAAAAAATGAATAAATGTCATTTGAAGCAAACACATACTACCCTCAATGTACTCTTATTCAATTTATTCCAAATACCTGTACAATTCCCATATACTAGAACCTCATATGTCATGGTGCGAAATGCTGGTTCTGCCCACACTTTGGCCACTAGCTAGGTACTGTTATCTAACTATGTTCTGTTTTCTAAGCTGTGTACTGTTATCTACGCTATGTACTGTTTTGTATGCTATATACTGTTATGTAATTTATGTACTGTTATTTGTCATGTACTGTTATGTAAGCTATGTACTCTTATCTAAGCTATGTACTGTTATCTAAGCTATGTGCTGTTATGTAAGCTATGTACTGTTTTCTAAGCTATGTACTGTTATCTACGCTATGTACTGTTATGTAAGATACGTACTGTTATTTAAGTTATATACTATTATTTAAGCTACGTACTGCTTTCTAAGTTATGTACTGTTATCTATGCTATTTACTGTTATATAAGCTATGTACTGTTATCTAAGCTATGTACTGTTATCTAAGTTAAGCTATGTACTGTTATCTAAGTTAAGCTACGTACTGTTATCTAAGTTATGTACCATTATCTAAGCTATGTACTGTTATCTAAGCCATGTACTGTTTTCTAAGCTACGTACGGTTGTCTAAGCTATGTACTGTTATCTAAGTTAGGTACCGTTATCTAAGCTATGTACTGTTATCTAAGCCATGTACTGTTTTCTAAGCTATGTAAGGTTATCTAAGCTATGTGTTGTTTTCTAAGCTATGCACTGTTTTCTAAGCTGTGTACTGTTTTCTAAGCTATGTACGGTTATCTAACCTATGTGCTGTTTCTAAGCTATGTACTCTTTTCTAAGCTGTGACCTGTTGTCTAAGCTATGCATGGTTATCTAAGCTATGTACTGTTTTCTAAGCTGTGTACTGTTTTCTAAGCTATGCACTGTTATCTAAGTGATGTACTGTTATCTAAGCTATGCTCTATTTTTATCTTTTGCTCCCTTACCCCATGTCGCATCTGGAAACAAGTCCCGGCTTAGTGTACCTTTCCTGGTAACCAATTTTCAATTAAATAAATAAATAGCTGTCAGAAATTTAAAATACAGGGACAGTTAAAAAAACAGGTGTTCTATGGTTTCTATTTGATTTAAACAGTTTGTTCTTGGACAAACCCTCTCTTCAAGCTGTTTATGTTTTTGGTTGGCTTTAACATTTAGTCTCTCATGGCAACTAAGCCATTATATATCCCACATTGTAGCTGGAATCCTGGAATCAGTTATTTGGTCTAAAACATAAAAATTAAATTGTGGAAGGCATCTGTCAAATACTGTCTCTGCATGAAACTGAGTTTCCAGTACCCAGTAATACATATGTTTCCTGGAACAAGTTATTATTTGGGCGCTAGATATTTTCCATTGTTTTAATTTACAAAATACCTTCTTTAGGTAAACGGGGGCTACAGCAGAAGCCTTAACTACCTCGAGGGAGTCTTTTCCCCACAACCTTAACCATGTTTTACATTCATATAATAAGCAGGATATCCAACTTTTCCCTGATACCACTAACAAAGACTTAATATCAGAGGGAAAATAAATCCCACAGAAAAAAACAACTATTGAATGAATCATATTAAGACCATCTTGTTTAACTGTGAGATAAGTAATATTTCTTTTCAGGAGTTTAGTCTACTGCCACATAATGCTTCAAAGAAAACAGTAAACAATGAAACTTCTATGGCCTTTGGAGGTGGGAAAATATTGCTAATATAAAGAAATAGTGGGATCAAAAATGTCTTAATCATATAAATTTGTTTCTTTTTCCCATTTGCCATTTATTCCATTGTGCTACCATTTTCCTGCCTTGTTCAATTTTGGGTCCCCATTTCAATCAAGCCAAATCTCCATCCCCAAATGTTGTCCCTAAAATGGATATAGGTTCTTTTAACAATCTAATGCCAGATACTGAAGGAGGTCCACGTAAATCTTGTCTAAGCTGCCTACCTATGCATTTATCCATGATGCCCTGCAGAATAAGCCTTAATTCCTGCATATTGTCAGGGTACAAATGGTAGATGAATCATCCTTTACTAGCAGACACATATTATCTGCGTAAGCAATAGCTGTATATGGTATAGTCCCTTCCTCATTAGTTAATGCCCATACTACAGAGTCACTACTAATTAAGCAATAATGCATGACAGGATGTGGGTTGTGCTGGGATAACTTCATGCCTGGGTGATTGGGCAAGAGGCCGCAGGCCGAATACATCCATCATCCCAGAAGTGAGGTTATCCCAGCACAACCCACACCCTGGAGTGCATTATTGCTATTATACAATGGCTCGTTGTTATACGAAATAAAAAAAACATTTAAAAAATGTTTTAGTAGATTTTTAGTGTGGCAATATATCTTTGTTTCTGAAGAGAAGAGGAAACAATCATCCAACAAAGCAATACAGTGAGGTTGTACTGGAACAACTTTACTGTGCCAGGGACACACTGACCAATCAGAGTCCAGGAAATGTTCTTGCCATTGTATAATGGTATATAATAATGTGTCTAAGCAAAAAGCATAGAGAACAGGACTCGATGGACAGCCTTGTCTAACACCTTTGCATATCTTACTAACCTTCCCACACTTTTCACTAGTTATAGGAGTTACAGAGGCTAGGTCATATAAACATTTTAGCCATAATATAAATGACTTTGGGATCCCATATTTGTATGTATGCAACAGGTGTGAGCAAAAAACCTATTCAATAAATATATTGTTTTCTCTGAAGAGGATTCTACTACTGCAATAAAAAAGTTATTTGTATTAACTTGTCATCTGCATTTATTTCAATAGTAGGCTCATAATTCAGAGAGTGCTGTCGGCCATTGTTACACTCACTGCCTCGTGACCCCTGACCGTGAGAACATCACTAGTGCGCAGTATTCAGCTCCTGTCTGAAAGTGACTAACCCTGTCAGTTTCAGACTGCGCTGAAAGTAATGACTGCAAATGGGAAAAACAGGCACAGCTATAGTTAAAACAACAACAACAAAAAAGAATAAAATAATAACTAGCAGTTGAACAGAAGTTTCAATCTCGAACTGCAAGAGATGCTAACGCAGATCTAGATGGATGAAGAGCCTTTTCTGGGTGATCCACAGGACTTAACCAGTGCTATTAATCAGGTACCCAGAGTAACCGAAAATGACACTGTGCCCCCCAAAAAACACAGCACAAAAAAATACTGTGTCATCCAATACTGTTATTAGCTCTGTGGCAACAACTGAAACATCTCAGACAGCCACAGCATACACACAGCCCAACCTGCAGGAAATGAACAACTTGCAGAGCAGTTCCCCTTTGTCTCCCAACAGAAAAGGCAGCATGCCAGAGCAGTTAGCTGCAGTTAGATACAGTGAGCGCACCCTTGTCAGATAGTAGCTCTAGTACCATGCCACAAAACCAGCAAGATGCTCGGCAGCCCACATTACAGGTAGCACAGCCTGCAGAAATAAATAATGACAGGGGATTGGCCAGCAATGCCAACTCCACAGATGTGGCCATGATAGACAACTACACAGAAAGTGCCAGAAATCAAAATATATACAGAAAAACAACAAAGGATGTAAATTTATTTCAACAACATTTAAGTGACATTTCGAATGAAAAGAGATTACTGGAAAGCCTAATGGCTGACAATTTAAATAAATACTTATGCCACTACTTCAGAAATAGGAAACAAACAAACAAATAAAAAAATGACAGTCATCCCTACGAGTCCCTAACTCTACACTTGGTATTCCGAAGTGTGGAACGCTACCTCAAATGGAAAGACTACCTATCTTCCTATTGTCAGGTAGAGCTTTCAAAAAAGCACACCATGTGCTTCAAAGTAAACAAAAAATGTTAAAGACTTCAGGTCTCGGATGCTGATCCAGTGCAGCTGATGAGTTGACAGATGACATAATAACAATGCTGTGTGAAAAACAACAATGGGGCCCCGACTCCCCGGATTCACTTTTAAATAGTATGTGGCTCCTTATCAGTGTCTGTTTTGGTGTCTGTGGGAACATGAAGATGAGGGCAGTGCAATGGGGGCATGTCCAGAAGAGAACAGGAAGAAATACCTGAGTTATGAAACCGAGCACCAGACCAAAACCTGAACTGGGTGCAACCCATAGGACGTGGGAAAGATAAAACCCAGAGCCTACAAAGTGCCAAACAATGAAATAAGGTGTCCAGTGTTTAATTACACATCTTATATGCAGCAAAGAGCAACAAAAGCTCTGACGTCAGACTTCAGATTTCAGGATATAAACAGCTGCAGAGCTTAAATGATTATTCAAGATTAAATGGAAAAAAAGGAAAAAAAAACAGCAAGAAATTTCAGCAATTCTTAGTGGGACATCTGTCTAACCAGACTGTAGCATCATAAAAAAATCCATCAACACAACTGACAACCATCACTGAAAATCTCAGTGACCTTGTTGCACATGTTTCAACAAACTGACTATTAATGCTAAAAACATAACCTTTAAGATCATACAGGGTAAGTAAGTCACAACGGCTATGTACTCTACGGAAGCATCACCATCCTTAGTGCAACTGTACATCTGATTTTTTTCCATATTCTGTTTGTCTCCTGGTTCTCCTCTGGCAGCCCCTTCTGACTGCCCCCCAAGCACCATCACCTGGCTCCTCTGGGACTTAACCTTAACCATCATCCTCTGCACAGGACTTGTGGTTGTGTCCAGCTCTCTCGTGCAGGACTTGCGGGGGGTCGGTTGTTAATTCTGCCACTTGGGGTGGTTTTCCTCCATTTTCAGGCCCATGGATGTGCAATGGGCATGATGTCTGAGCTCTGTTCCTATGGAGATGGCCCTGGTATCCTGAACGCAAGTTCCCTTCTCTGCATGGTGAAGTGCATGTGCTACCATCCATCAGTGTGCCACTCTAACCCCTCCCCAAGAAAGGAGTGCTGTCCTGGGATGCTCAATCCTTCCTGAGCCCGCTGGCTCCCAGGCAACCCAGTTTTCTCCCTTGACTGCCAGTGTGGCAGGAGGTAAGGCGCCCAGTGCCTCAGCTCTCCACACCACTAGGCTGTCTCTGATTTATGTTTTAATCTGACCTCAAAATTTTATTTTCTGTTTTTCTCTCCCCCAAAACGTTATCCACCCACACTTGGGAACCACTCTGAAAGACAAAAAAGGAGGAGAATAAACATAATTAATAGTGACTCAGACTAGAATAAGCCAATGGTAAGTACAAAAAGAGAGAGAGAGAGAGAGAGAAAGAAAGACACCGACACCAGATGTAGTTGTTTACCTATATGTTTTTTTAATTTAATAATTTTTTTTTCCCCACAAGTTACACGACATGACATAGAAAATACTGCAACTTTCAAGCAAAGTTATGTTAAATACTCACAAAACACAGAGACTTAAGCCACACATGTTAAAAGTACAAAAAAAAAAAAAAAAAAAAACAGAGACTGAAAAAAATCATAATTTCCACTAAGCAGACCTGGTAGCTGATTACTAGACATACAAACAATGCTGTACTTCTGCAACGGAGTTTGTATCAACACTTCAACAATATAGGTAACAAATCTGGTGACTTTTTATCCTCTTAGCAACAGCAACTACTCCAGAACATCACCATTGTTAGAGCTCCTTAATAAAACCTGTACTATGTGTCCCTGCAGTGGTACCTTACTGCCCGTAACATAGAAACATAGAATTTGACGGCAGATAAGGACCGCTTGGCCCACCTAGTCTGCCCATTTCCCTACCTAACGGACAAGCTGTAGATCCTAGTTAACCAACAACGTACTTCCTCCTACCCCCCACTAGAATTGCCTTATGTCTGTCCCATGCATTCTTGAATTCACCCACTGTTTTTGTCTCTACGACCTCCTCAGGAAGGCTGTTCCATGTATCCACAACCCTCTCTGTGAAGAAATACTTCCTTACATTATCTCTGAGCTGTCCCCCCTATCTTCAAATTGTGCCCCCTTGTTTTTGCACATCTTTTCTGAAAGATGCTACCCTCTTGGACTTTGTTGATTCCTTTGAGGTATTTGAAATTTTCTATCATGTCCTCCCTCTCCCTCCTTTCCTCGAGGCTATACATCTTTAGTTCCTTTAGTCTTTGTTCATATGTCTTCTGATGGAGACCCTGCATCATTTTGGTTGCCCTCCTCTGGACAGCCTCCACCCTGTCTATGTCCTTGCGGAGATGGGGTCTCCAGTACTGTACACAGTACTCCAGATGTGGTCTTACCAACTGTCTGTACAGAGGGCCAACAACTTCCTGTTTTCTACTGGTGATGCCTCTCCCTATGCAACCCAGTATCCCCTCAGCCCTCCTTACTGCCTTCTCACATTGCTGGCCCACCTTTAGGTCGTCTGATATGACTACCCCCAGGTCCCTTTCCATTTTTGTTTTTGTCAGTATCTCACCCCCCATTGTGTACTCCTCCCCTGGGTTTTTGTTTCCCAGGTGCATTACTTTGCACTTCTTTGCATTGAATCTAAGCTGCCATACATTTGGCCATTCATCCAACCTTGCCAAGTCCCTTTTTCATCCTTTCCACCCCACCTTGTGTATCAACCCTGTTGCAGATCTTTGTGTCATCTGCAAAGAGACATACTTTCCCTTCCAGTCCCTCTGAAATGTCACTTATAAAGACATTAAAAAGCACCGGCCCCAGTACTGAACCCTGCGGTACCCCACTAGTAACCCCCCTTTCTTCACTGTGGACTCCATTTACTGTTACCCGCTGTGTCCTGTTGTCCAACCAGTGTTTTACCCAGGCTACCACCCTGGGACCCACTCCCAGGCTGGCTAATTTGTTTATTAATCTTTTGTGTGGGTCTGTGTCAAATGCCTTGGTCACCTAGTCAAAGAAATCAATTAGATTTGTCTGACATGACCTTCCTGCTGTGAATCCATGCTGCCTTGGGTCCTGTGCCCCACTGGCCTCTAGGTACTCAACAGTTCTTTCCTTCAGAAGTGATTCCATTATTTTCCCTACCACTGAGGTCAAACTGACAGGTCTGTAGTTTCCTGCCTCTGTCTTGCTCCCACTTTTGTGAAGGGGAATCACATCTGCCCTCCTCCAGTCCTCAGGTACCACACCATCTTCCCATGATTTATTAAAAAGGGTAGTCAGTGGTGTTACTAGTTCTTCCCTTAGTTCTTTTAGAATTCTGGGGTAAATCCCATCAGGTCCCATTGCTTTATCCACCTTCAGTTTTAAGAGTTCTTTCAGCCTGTATACATAACTGATTTGTCGAAACAGCAGATGTGCTACAAGAAAATGGTTTGCATTTCCAGTATAATTCCTATTGCTTATTAGTAACAAAACAAATGTAAATGTTCAGAAATGTTAAATGTTTTCAAATATCCTTGTAAGCCTGTTTACAGAAAGATTTCAAATAGCAGTGTATGTTTATTTTGTTTATATAACAGGCGAGGTGGGGGGGAGTTGTTCTGAAATAAAAGAAATAGCAAAGGAGGTTGGTGGACTTATAAAAGAAGCAAACATCTGAACTCTATTAAACCAACAATGTGACTTCAAAATGATTATCTAATTTAATTTTCCCAACGCACATTTCAGTGTGATAAAATGTAAGTGTTTATGTGAACAAACATGTTATTCCCATATGGGTCCACAGTTAATAAAGTTAAGCTGTTCAAAAGAAAACTATTTCTAAATATAAAAGATATGGAGGAGGCCTATTGCATACATTGAATATGTAGGAGGGTAGTGTATGATAAATTTTTACCTGAATGGAGGAGGAGGGGAGAATGGTGGGACAACGATCGGAGAATTCTAGGGCCACTGCGGTGGCTGTAAGTAGGGATAACATGGAGGATATAAAGAAGAACTCTTTTCTAGTGGATAAGGATCCTTTAAAAAGTAGGATACATTTTTCTAGTTACTTTGTGATAGGCTTCCAATAACCCTGCCATTTGCACTACGTCATTTAAAAAAATCCATGTCACAGAAATGTTTTGGGGGGCGTTTCCCCTACCTCGATCTAAGACTAATAAACCACATTTAAAATCTCACCCTAAAACTACTGGTTTAGAAGAGAATATGTAAGGCTGTGTCAACTTTAAGTAAAGCTATTCCACCTTTGTTTTCGGGCCATAGACGTTAATAAGATGCATAACCTGGCCTATCAGTTTAACATCTAACAACAAAGCTCTACCTGACGATAAATCCATTAGTTTTATAATATCAATATCCACTTCTTTGAAAAGTATACCCACACCTGAACACTGATCAGGGCCTATAGACCAAAAAGAAGGCTTTGCTTACCAAGCTTTTTTGCCATAGCTATCTTAGATAAAGTGTGTAGCCTAGCACACTGCAAGAATATTACACCTGGGTTGTACATCTGAAAAAGAGAAAAGGCAGCGACCCTCTTTTCATAACTCTTAATGCTATTTACATTTGCTGTAGCAATGATTATATCAGACTAAAGAGACACAATTAAAAGAGAGGGAGTCTCATGTGCCTTCTTTGTTTCCTCCCCAGGCCTCCCCCCCTTAGTTTTAGTCCAAATGTTCCATGTTTTCATACTGGATGTGTCTGTTTTGACCTCTTCAATTTCTGAAAAGGGGTCTGGCTATGATGAGAAATAGATAACCCATCAGATTCGTCTCCCAAGTCATCAGATTGCTTTTGCCCTTGTAGTGTTTCATACCTATTAAGACAGAGTCACTATGTCAGTTCTCTAAACTTTAGGTTTAGGCTGGCTCCAATCGCATCTTCTTCTAGTAACCATCATTAGTTTATTAGTATCAGGCATTGAGAGAGGCATTACCTTCATGGAGGTTGTGTCTGTAGAATCTTCTGCTGGTATACTGGTGGTTTCCAGGCCTTGAGGTGAAGCTTGTGCAGCCACCTCTTCACCTTGTGCAGTCTGGGGCTGTACTGCAGAATCATTGGGGGTAAATTGACTTGGGGTACTGGTTGTGCAGATGAGACGTCAGCATTGGATACTGGCTTGGGTAAATCAGAAGGCACAACTTTGTTTCCTGTAACAGCATGAGAACTCTTAAATTGTTGTGCCAAAGTTATATAAAGGTTTTGTCCTTGTTGGTCTCCTTGTTCTGGCTGTTTATGTGTGGCACGTGGGCAACCACGATAGGTGTGCCCCAGTTCTTCACACAGATTGCTTCTATGCTTCATTCATACAATGCATACTAGTGTGCCCAACTTCATTACACATTCTACATCGACCCTTATCACATGCTTCCCTTAAATGTTCATGTGATCCACAACGGTAACAGGTTTTTGGCTGGCCAGCATAAAATACCACCTAACAATCCTGTCCCAAAGAGAAACTGTCAGGCAAATGTTGTACATACGAACATACGAAGAATGCCAGCAGAAACAGGCCTGATGGTCTATCTGGGTCCCCGAGACAGTACACTTTTGCTTAAGCCAATATAAGATGTCCATAATGCTGACACCGTCATTTCTGAATAATATAGTCATAGCCTTTTGGGCTGGTTTTGTTAGGGGAAATACCACAAAGGGGGACCAATGTGGGGTATTTTGTAAAGTATGACATTCTATCTAAAATCTTTCAAGAACTCATGCTGTCTTAAAGCTGATGTCAAAGGCTGCTTCCCCAACAGACACAGGGATAAATGCATAAATTTTCACTGGCAAAAAAACACAAAGGGCCAGATTTTAAAACAGCTCTTAGACTCTGGGGCTGTGGCAAGCTCTGGGTGCATCAGGGACCCTGCACCCAATTTTATAAAAGGGGGGTCTCTGTGCCAAAGAATCAGGAGTTGATGCAGATGCAGGCTTATGCCAAACATTCGGTGCATCTGCAGTGATTGCCGCAAGGATCCACCCCCCCGCACAACACTGGAGGGGGGGCGGCAAGGGTTGGGGTAAATCAGCATACCAGGAGGGGTGCTGGGGGCAGAAAGAGCACAAAAAGTGCCCTAGGAGGCATGGGGGAGAGAGTGGTACTGCTAGAGTTGTGCAGTGGCACCTGGCAGGGGTGCCTTGTGGAAAGCCACACTGCCAATAGGATGGGACTGCTTCCTGGGGGGTTGTCAGGGACAGACACTGACATGGCCCAGGTGGGGAGAGCCTTGCCACCTGCCCCATAGGTGCAACATGCAAACCCTGTAGGCGAGAAAGTGTAACTGCAAGTTTATGGCTGCCAGTGGTGGAGGGGAATGTTCTCAGGGCACCACAACAGTCCCCTAGTACACACCCTCCTGCATGGTGGCAGGCTGCTTCCTGCCTACAGGGCTGTGCATGTTGCACCTATGGGCATGTGCCAGGGCTCTGCCCACCTGGAGCCAAGTCAGTGTCTGTCCCTGCCAACCCACCAGGAAGTGGTCTCATCCTATCAGCAGAGTGGCTTTCCACATGACACTCTTGCTGGGTGCCACTGCACAACCCTGGCAGTGCCGCTGTCTCCCCGATGCCCTCTAGGGTACTCCCCTGCTCCTACTGGCCCCAGTGCCCCTCCTGGCAGGTCCCCCCATTACTACAGTGTGATCCAGTAGTGCAAGTCCCTTAGACCACCTCCTGGCTGGTCTAAGTGGACCTCTGTTGCGTCCATGGCAGGGCTTCAAAAATTGCAAATAATGGGATGATGCAGCCCTGCCATGGTGCAAGCCCCCTTGTGACCTGGTGCATGGGCACATCTGTCACAAGGGTGGCTCAGGGTGGTTGGGCACACGGCATTCCAATTCTGCGCAGCCTGCATTCGAAAATCAGGATTGCCACAAAGTTTGTTGTAAGGTGCCACTTGCATCATACTCATTTGGTGCAGGCACCTTGCGTCAAACTTACCCTTGTGAAAATCGGGCCCATAGAATCTTTCAAAAGGGTTCTGGCCACATAAACCCTATCAGTAGCCTCCTCCAATCCTTCTTTATAGTGGAGGCATACTGCATTATGACGTTTAGCTGGCTATATGGGACCAGGAAACAAGGAAGCATATGGGCATTGTTTTGGCCTAGAAGGAGCTTCAGAACCTGGTGGTACTGATTTCTGAGGACCCTTTTGTACATCACCTGTGGAGGGAATTTGGGACAAAGCAACTTGTTTAGAATTAGCAGAGGTGTCTGAAATTGCAGATTTATCTGTTGTTTTGTCATTATGTGCACTGATTTTGTGCCCCCCCTCTCCTTCCTCTGTGAACAATAAACAAAAGTATTTAATTTATTTAAAGTTTGGTAACTGGGAGAGGAACTTTGAGCCAAAGCTCATTTCCAGATGTGACCTGGGGGAAGGAGAGGGGGAAAACATGTTAACAAAGTAAGCGTAATAACAGCTTAAGCATTCAATAATAACATGTAACAGCACAAGTCTTAAATAAAAATGATGAGATAATGACAAGAGCTATGCCAGTTTATACATTCAATCAGTCAATCAAAATCTTTATTTATCCAGGCGAACATCATTGAGCAGAGCTCTTTTACAAGATGGACCTGGTTAGAACAGGGTCGGGAAACATCCATCATAAAAACATATAAATACATGTAAATAAGTATATAAACACAAACACAATGGTGCAGTAACAGGGGAGTCAAATGATAAAAGGAAGACAAGGCAAGCCATAACAGAGGAAGATTCAAATACAAGGGGGCAGGTCCACCATTGAACCATGCAACTGTATATAAACCATGTTCTCTGTATAGAAGTACCAGTTAGTTCATTTACCAGGGCAGTCACTAGTACTAGCCATGAAAATGGCTTGGAGAACCACCAACTAATGGCAGATGGGGTACCAGGAGGGGTATATATAATGTAAGCGAAGGATAAACATTGTGAGAAGTGAAGTCCCAAGGATAGGTCGGTAGAACTGATGCGTCGGTGGGGGCCTACGGGGAGAGGCAAAGGGGAGTTAGGACTTTCATAGTAAGATTGTGTGTAGATTATGGATGAGTGCAGTATAGAGTTGTGAAAAGAAGGCTGGAGAAAGTGGGAAGATAGACCAGTATCAAAGGGAGGACAGAGGCATCAAGGTGTTACATGAAAGCATGATGACAGACCTGGGCCAAGGAGGAGACAAGCACTAGAAGTAATTTGTTCATGGTTAAATGGCACAGGTTAGCATGATGACAATTCATTGTCATGGGAAACAATTGCACTGATCATTTCTGAGATGTGAATATAAGAGCTTGAAAGGTGAGATGCTGATGGGTGACCTCAGTTTCAGTTTTTTTTGCAATTTATTCCACAAGGAGGACAGTGTAAAGCTTATAGCAGCCCTGCCAAAGCGAGAGTTAACTTTGGGAACCATGAGTAGGAGAGATTTGCAACTTCTCAGGGCGTAATTTCCTATTGGTTTTATAAGAAGACAGTCTGTAATGTATTGGGGCAGTTTTTTTGAGATGGCTGTCAGGGTCCATGAGGCTGCATTTTTATTACGCCTGAATTGAAGAGAACTCCACCCCACTGATTGATATAGGGAGCAGTGGTGAGCAGAATAAGGCAGGCCTGTGATGAACCTCAAAGCTCTATGATATAATGTGTCAAGTTTGGTGAGGTAGGAAATGGGACAGTGACTGCAGAGGATGTCAGCATAATCTATCAAGGATAGAAAGGTTGATTGTACCAGCTGTAGTTTGGCATCTGTAGTTAAGAAGTGGGCTATCCTAAAGAACAGGCCAAGTCTCTGTCATAATTTTTTGAGTAATTCTTCAACGTGCTCTATAAAGGAGAGCCTATGGTCCAGCCATACTCCCAGGTATTTGAATTTAGGGACAGATTCCAACTTCCCGCCAAGAATTGTAGTAATCTGAGGCACAGGATCTGATAGGGCTGAATTTACCATTTGGGCAGAGGGAGAAAAGAGCATTGCTTTTGTTTTCTTGGCGTTAAGTAATAGTTTTTTGTTTAGGAGTTGGTGTTGCAGCAGGTTGAATTCAGATTGAAGGTCATTACATGCAGATTGTAATGACAGGCGGCCTACGTAAAGATGAATGTTGGCCTTAGTTATGCTTTCATCATTATTGTTGATGTATATTGCAAATAAGATCAGTCCTAAGATAGAACCCTGGGGAACACCTCTTAGGAGAGGTTTGAGAGTTGAGAGATCTCTTTCCCCTTTCATCTGCTGGAAACGATCAGAGAGGTAGTTGTTGAACCACTGTAAAGATAATGGGTCAGCACCTAGTGAGGTCAGGGAAGAGAGTAACAGAGAATGGTCGACAGTGTCGAAGGCCTTGCTCGGGTCCAAGAATACGGCGCAGGTGTAATTCCTGTTGTCTAGCTTTCTTTGCCAGTCATTAGTCACTTTGGCAAGTGCTGTGATGGTGCTATGTTTAGCCTATGACATGAGGGAAAGGAGGTGGTCATAATAACATGAAAGAACGATTTGGAGTAGGTTAGCAAAGTACAGGAAAAAGGATCAGGGGAGGTGACAGAGGAGGTGGGACTGGATTAGCTGGAGTATGGATGGAGGGGGAAAAGAAAAGAGGAGGGAGAGGAAGAGGACGGGAGGTGGGGGGGATAGATCAAAGATGATCAAAGCTGCATCAGGAGGATGGGGTACAGATGCAAGAAGTAGGGAAGGATTGGGAAAGAGCATGTTTTAGAGCAAGATATTTTTATTTATTTTTAGTTGAAAGTTTGTGACCGGGAGAGGCACACCGAGCCAAGGCTCATTTCCAGGTGTGACTTGGGGGAAAGGGAAGGGGAATATGTGTACAGATGTAAACTGGCTTGTAGAACCAGATTAAGCTGTTGGTGGTATTTTTAGTGAATGGGGGGAAATTTGGCGAGGGCACCAGAGAAATTCCCCTACTCTGCTGTAGGGGGACCCCTTCACCATAGAACCATAGAAACATAGAAACATAGACTTTGACGGCAGATAAGGACCGCTAGGCCCATCTAGTCTGCCCATTTCCCTACCTACAGGATAGGCCGCAGATCCTAGTTAACCAACAGCCTATATCTTCCTGCCCCCCACAAGAATTGCCTTATGTCTGTCCCATGCATTCTTGAATTCTCCCACAGTTTTAGACCCCACAACTTCCTCAGGAAGGCTGTTCCATGCATCCACTACCCTCTCTGTGAAATAATATTTCCTCACATTGCCCCTGAACCGCCCTCCTTCTATCTTTAAATTGTGTCCCCTTGTTCTTGCAAGTCTCTTTTTCTGAAAGATGCTACCCTCTTGGACTTTGTTGATTCCCTTGAGGTACTTGAAAGTTTCTATCATGTCCCCCCTCTCCCTTCTTTCCTCAAGGGTATACATATTAAGCTCCTTTAGTCTCTCCTCAACGGCTTCTCTTGCAGACCCTGCACCATTTTAGTTGCCCTCCTCTGGACTGCCTCTATCCTGTCTATGTCCTTGCGGAGATGGTGTCTCCAGAACTGGACACAGTATTCCAGATGGGGTCTCACCAACTGTCTGTACAGAGGATAACAACTTCCTGTTTTCTGCTGCTGATGCCTCTCCTATACATCCCAGTGTACCCCCGGCCCTCCCTACTGCCTTCTCATTGCTTGCTAACCTTAAGGTCATCTGATATGATTACCCCAGGTCCCTTTCCTGTTTTGTTGTTGTTACTACCTCCCACCCATTGTGTATTCTTCCCTGGGTTCTTGTTTCCAGGTGCATTATTTTGCACTTTTTGCATTGAATCCTAGCTGTCATATGTCTGACCATTCCTCCAACCTTGCCAAGTCCCTTTCATCCTTTCCACGCCTCCTTGTATATCAACCCTGTTGCAGATCTTTGTGTCATCTGCAAAAGACATACTTTTCCTTCCAGTCCCTCTGCAATGTCACTGATGAAGACATTAAAAGGACTGGACCCAATACTGAACCTGCGGTACCCACTGGTAACCACCCTTTCTTCAGAGTGGACTCCATTTACAATTACCTTCTGTGTCCTGTTGTCCAGCCAATGTTTTACCAGGCTACCACCCTGGGACCACTCCCAGGCTGGTTAATTTGACTAATAATCTTTTGTGTGGGACTGTGTCAAATGCCTTGCTAAAGTCTAGGTAGGCCATGTCCACAGCCCCTCCTGATCTACTACTTTGATCACCCAGTCAAAGAAATCGATTAGATTCGTTTGACATGACCTTCCGCTGTGAACCCATGCTGCCTTGGATCCTGTGCTCCACTGACCTCTAGGTACTCAACTATTCTTTCCTTCAGAAGTGACTCCATCACTTTCCCTACCACAGAGGTCAGACTGACAGGTCTGTAGTTTCCTGCCTGTGTCTTGGTCCCACTTTTGTGAAGGAATCACATCCGCCTTCCTCCAGTCCTCGGGTACCACCATCCTCCCATGATTTATTAAAAAGAGTAGCCAGTGGTTTCACTAGTTCCTTCCTTAATTCTTTTAGAATTCTGGGTGAATTCATCAGGACCCATTGCTTTGTCCACCTTCAGTTTTAGGAGTTCTTGCAGAACCCTTTCTTCTGTGAAAGGACTGGGATCGACCCCCCTATCAAGAGTGCTTCTGTTAGGAGTTACGTGATGCGCCAAGAGGAGTAGACGTAGTTTTCCGGGTCTCCCCTTGCCGTAAACAAACTTGCAGTTTTAAAGTATTCTTTGCTAAATTAAACTACTCAGAACCCCTGCTGTTGGGACAGAGACTGCAGACAGCAGTTAATTTCAGTTTTCGCCTCTCGGGGAATGATGGAAAGTTCCGACGTAGAATCAGAAGCTAAGCAGCCTCGCCGGAGCTCCTCGCCGACAGCGCCACAAGAAGATATATCGCCGGCTAAGATATATGATGATCTTTCGACCATCAAAGAGGCGTTATTTAAATTGGTGGACGAGGTGGCAGAGTTTAAACCGGCCCTGACACAGCTTGCAAGAAGGGTAACTGATGCTGAAGCCAGGATTTCTTCACTGGAAAGGAAGCAAGAGAAAAGGGGCCTAGCCATCACTGACAGCAAGAGAGCCATAACCAAGCTAGAGGATCGTCTGGATGATCTCAAAGGAAGAAGCAGGCGTAACAATTTGGTGTTATTGGGGCTTCCTGAAGCGAAGAAAGGCCCAATACTGTCTCTTTCTACAGAAATTTTTAAAGAAATCAGTGGGTCCATCGCCCAATGGACCAGAGTACGTGATAGAAAGGGGCCATCGCTCTAGAGCCAAACCTCCTACATCGCAACCTCCTAGGCCTGTGATCTTCAAGTTATTAAACTACCTTGATTGGGAATTTATCTTGAAAGAGTCGCGAAAGTTATCTACGTTTCAATGGGAAGGCAAGAAGCTCCAGCTTGTCCCTGATCTAACATGGAAGGTGCGACAGGCCCGAGCCAGTTTCAGATCTATCACCTCCAAGTTATGGGCCGCAGGAATTCGCCATCGTATGCTCTACCCAGCCAAACTAGAAATCTCCTTAAAAGAAGGGACTCAACGCTTTGAATCTGTGGATGAGGCACTACAAGCCCTCACGATTTCCCTGTCAGATTTATTCAAGAAAGGATGAGAGCTTAGGACCTCTCAGAATATCGTGATTTATGCAAACACATGGGAACACAATGGACCTTAACAAGTTGGAGGATCGCTGTTTTAGCGCTGGAATCCAGAATATGTATATCCCCAGGAACTGATTCATTTCTTATTGTGTGAACCCTTTGATTTAATTTAGTAATTGGAAACAATGACAGGATTTTGGGCCCTTCTGTTTCTACACTTTATAATGCCTTTTGTCAGGGCAAGCCTCATAACGAGGACAAGAGGGAGCTCTTAGTTTATTTAAATGTTTTGATTGTTTACTGCTCCCAGATAATTTTTATTTGTGTACAAAACCTGGAGATAAGCGCTTTTAGTTGGTAGAGGGCCTCATAGTACAGGAATAATAAGATAATACACCCTCAAGGCACTCAGGGGCCAGACTACGTTCCAGACAAGGCATGTGTAAACAAGTGGCCCGCTAATTGACACAAGGGCTATGAGAACCGTGCAGTGGTCGCAGGATAAAGTTTTTCCTTTTTTAGCTCGCCATAGTGGGTTGAGTCGAAAGAGCTACTTAAAACTCCTATTACGACCTAACTGTAATATAGCTTTACCTCCCACATGGTTTGCCCTTTGGCAAATTAGGAAAATAGTGGCCAAGTTATCTATCAATATTAACATTGGTCTATGACCCTACCCTTTAGCCCCTTATGGGAGGTATCTGGTGCCTTTGGGTCATGACATATTTGGAAGTTAGCTCACGGCTATTTTTCATCTTTAAGCATAAGGTTAATTGTTCTGTCCTTTCCTTTTAATTAAAACTGTCTATGTTAGCTATGGCGTTAATAATGTTCAGGGTTTCCCCACAATGGGGGCGTAAAGCTGTGAGTTACCACCACCGGTTTATTGTCACATTGTTTTTGGGGTCCCAACCTCTATGCGTACCATGGACCATAGTTTTAGGAGTTGGTCACAGTGGGTCCGCCTTGTATGCGATCCAAGAGGGGGTTTCTTTGGGGGAGGGTGAAACGTGATTATTTACTTCTGTTGTTTAGGTTGGGAGGAGGGCAGCTATCCATATTTTCTGACGAACAAGCACAAGCTTCCACCTGGCTAGCCAACTGAATATCATCTCCTGGAATATCAAAGGGAGGGACAATCGGAAAAAGTATATTCTGCTGCACCATTTGGCTCAATTTGACCCATCCATAGTATTTCTTCAAGAACCCATGTTCTCCCGACCGGCTCCACTGTTTTAAAAAAAAATGGGTGAGTCAGGTTTTTGGTGCCGGTTTTTCCTCAAGTAGCCGAGGGGTAGCTGTTTTGGTAGCGAGAGGGGTTCCCTTTACGTCCTCTGAGATTATCCCCGACCCGAAAGGTAGATTCATTATAGTTTCAGGTAAGTTGGGAGGGTCCAGCCTAGTCTTGGGATCAATATATGGCCCTAATTCAGATTCTCCTTCATTTTTTGTGCAATTGGCCACAATTCTAGCCCCCTTCAAGGATGTTCCTATCATCCTAGGGGGCGATGGAACTAGTTCAATCCAACAGTCTAGATCGCTCCTGCATAGAACATTACAATTTTCCCTAGCTCAACGAGCTCTGGCAGAAGCTCAAAACATCTTCGGATTAATTGATCCTTGAGTTGCATAACCAACCACTAAATACTTTACTTTTTTCCCCTGTACATAAATCCTACTCTAGAATCGACTATTTTTGGTTAGCCAACTTTGTTTGGCGACAGTTGAAGAGGTCTCACTTTTACCTCGAGTTCTCGGACCATTCCTAATAAGCTTAAGTGCTCCTGTGTTCACCCCACCTAGATCTTATTCATGGTCATTAAACAATAGTTTATTAAAAGACCCCCACACTAGCTCGTTTCAAGTGTTTATGGCTAACTCAATAATAGATAACTGGGGTTCTCTTAATTCAGTAGACTTAGTGTGGGCTGCCCTAAAAACCACATGGAGGGGTGAACTCCTTAGAATAGCAACAGTGCGTAAAGCTAAAAACAAGTATTTATTAAATAACTGCTTGAAAAAAATCTCTATTCTAGAAGCTGTAGATGAGACTTCTAGAACCAAGGATCAGGAACAAGAACTGAGTAGTTTAAGGATATGGTATGTAAACACTTTAAATGAAAAGGTAGAGAGCTCAGCCTCTAAATTAAAAGCAGCGTATACAGGGCAGGGTAGTAAAGCTGGCAACCTTTTGGCATGGCAGTTAAAGCAAAAAGAGCAGCGGCCAAGTGGGTAGTAGCCCTGAAACATCCTGACACGAATAAATTGATTACTGACCCCGAGAGTATCTTAGACATTTTTTTCAACTACTATAAGACTTTATACTCTAGTCAACCCCTTTCCTTGCAGAGTGAATCCAAAATGCGAGAATTCTTAGACAAAATTTCCTTCCCACAGATGCCCGAGGAATCTATACAGTTGTTGATAGCCCCCTTTTCGAAGGAGGAAATAGCAAATGCTATTGACTCATTAAAATTAGATAAAGCACCTGGCCCGGATGGCTTTACACCCCTTTTCTTCAAGACTTTTAAGGAGCAGCTGATACCGCTCCTGTATCAACTTTATGCCTACTGGCATAGTAATGGGGTAAATGATAGATCCCCTTTTTGAAGCCAGGATAATTTTGCTACCTAAACCCGACAAGTCTCCAGATTCAGTGAGTAACTACAGACCTATTTCTTTATTAAATATAGACGTAAAGATTTACGCTAAAATTTTAGCTAGCAGGCTAAAATCAACATGGATTGGGCTTTTAAGCCCGAGCAGTCGGTTTATGCTCGCAGGTTGCTCCTCGGCAGACCACTTTAGAAAGTTGTTTTATTTAATTTCTGCGTCTGAGAACGCAGACATGGAGGCTTCTTTAGTATCGTTAGACGCAGAAAAGGCATTCGATAGGGTAGAATGGAGCTTTATGTTTGCAACATTGGCCAAATTTGGCATCCCAGAAAAATGTATCCATTATATTCGGATTTTGTATGATTGCCCATCTGCAAGAGTCCAATGCAACAATTTGATTTTGGCGGCCCTCCCCCTTTTACGAGGTACTCGTCAAGGCTGCCCTCTTTCACCATACTTATTTAATTTATATTTAGAACCCTTGATAAGAGCCATCCAAAAGGACTGCTCAATACAGGGGATCAGTATAGGTTACTTGGAGTTTAAGGTATCAGCATTCGCTGATGACCTGTTGCTGCATATTAAGAAAAGTACTACTTCTGGATGGGACATATGTACAAGAGGTTAATACTTATAAATATTTAGGAGTTATGGTGGATTATCGTTTTTCTTTTTCTGATCATATATTATTACAAATTAAAAAAGTAAATCAAAGATTGGGAGCATTAAGAAGGGTGTCAGGTTGTCTGAATAGGTCTATAAAGACTAAGTTGATAAAACAACTCTTGTTACCAGTATTAGAATATGGTCTTCCATTATATAAACACTCCTATAAAAAATCTTTATTAAAGTTGGATCAGACTTATTATAGATTGGGGAATTATATATTGAACAACAAATCTCGAGTTCATCATTGTATAGTTTATCAAGAACTTGGATGGTTATATCCATCAGCTCAAGAGAATTTGTGTGTTTACAATATGTCATGGTTTGATACATTCAAATATGCATTCTTTGAGATATTTGATTTGTTTGAATTCAGACTCTAAATATTTAGGTATGTTTAGGAGATCAATAAGAAAATTGCCTACAATTCAAAATTTAAATCGTATGGGGACATGGTTTTACAGAATAGTGTAGCTAGATCATGGAATGACTTGTCTTGTCAAATTATTGAAATTTCTGATTTGCACATTTTAAGCTTGAATTGTTTAATTATTTAAATGTTGGTTGTAATTGTTTTTAAGTCTTGTTTTTGGTATTGTTTGTATTTTGTTATGTTTTGATGTTTTGTAATGATACCACAGGTATTTGTTGAAAATGGGGATTTACTTCCCAACAGATAAACCTGTATAAAAATAAAATTTTAAACAAACAAACAAACTTCGCTTCCCCACCTGCTCTCATTAATTTCATGTTTTAGTGACTTCTCCGGCTACAAGCTCAATAGGAACAAAACAATGGTTTATTCATTATCCTCCCACCTCCACAAAAGTTGGTGTTCCTCTTTAGGGTTGCAGTGGCAGTCAAACTCTTTATCTTATCTAGGCATTCAGATCTCGAAAGACCTTGAGAAACTGGCCAGCCTAAACTTAAAGCCTTTATTTAAATCTATTAAGGAGGACCTGGAGAGGTGGTCGAGGCTCCCTTTGACTTTTTCAGGTAGAGTTAATACAATAAAAATGATGATCTTACCCAGGATTTTCTATCCTCTTTTTAACCTGAATGTCTACCTCCCCAGGTCGTTCTTTAGTCTGCTCTATAAATATTGCTCAGATTTTCTATGGAAGGGCAAACCCCCTCGCAGGGCTTATGCTAAGTTAATTTTTCACCGGAAGGTAGGAGGCCTTCAGATACCGGACTTTTACACCTACTATTTAGCCATCCATACAGCTAGATCAGCTTTATGGCTTCGGGAAGGAGATACCTTCTCGCATGGACCTGCCCTTGACCATGTGATTTCTCAGCTTGTTAACCTTGATTTAGAATCCTTTTTATATATACCATGGTCTAAGGTTCCTAAGCAAGTTAGAAATACCCCTATGGGTTGGGATATAAGGGTATTACATCAATTATATTTAAGATTACATATTCTTTATGTTAATGACTTATCTCAACCCCTTTTGAGAAATCCTAATTTTCTTGTGGATAATAAGCCTATTAAAAGGTTTGTGCATGATTCTCATACAAAACCCCGTATCTCGGACTTCTTTTCGGGAAACATAGTCTCTTCTTTTCCCGTTTTGATTGAAAGGTTTGGGGTAAAGCCTCGGGACTTTTTACGACTCTTCCAGATACGCAGAAGTATTTTTTCTTATACACGCAAAAATAAAGTTTCCGAAATAGCTGGCAAATTAATGAGGAAACTGTGTGAAACCGTGTTGTCTGGGAAGCCAGTTTCCAAAATATATAAATATATTATATCAAGTTTAGGCAAAAAAATATCTCCAATCCCTCCTTACTGGGAGACTAACCTGGCCATGGGGTGGTCGGACAAGATCTGGGAGAGAACCTGGGCGAATATTTACTCATGCATCAAACAGGACAGACTGAGAGATATTCAGTTTAACCTGCTACACAACTTATACCTCTCACCTGCCAAATTATCTTGGTTAAAAAGATTGTCTTCTCCAGCTTGTACTGAATGTGGATACCAGTTAGCTACCACTTTTCATAAAATTTGGTCCTGCCCCAAAATTGTAAAGATTTGGCAATCGGTCAAATGTTGGATACAACCGCATCTGCGATCTATCACCCTTTTTAATTCAGAGATCTGTGTTTTGGGATGTATGCCCAGATCAAATCGGAATTCAGAAATGCCAAATAGCTCTGGTAGCTTCAGTTACAAAGCTATTGATTCTTCATCACTGGCAAGGTAACTGATTCCCTCCTTTAAAGAATGGTGGACGAATTCCTGAATGCACTAAATGCTGAGAGGTCAGTTTTAAATTTTCATAAAGCTTCAGGTAAATTTTTAAGTGTTGGGTAGCTTTCTCCAATCCCTGAAGGACAGATATGGTATTAGTTTGTGTGATTATCTCCTTACTCCCCTTCCTTTCAAATTTAGCCTTATTACCCATATTTATTATTGCATTTCTTTACCTCTTTTATCCCACAGGGTTAGATTTATTGCTGGAAATTCCTTCTCCCGCATATATCCAACTGCTAGCTAATGGATTATTTTTAATTGAGATCCAGTTTCTTCATCTCTGTTACATTAAAGGCTTTGGATAGCTGCCAGGGGGGTTGGGGGGTTGTGGGAAAGGTTTTATCTTTTTTTTGTGGGGGTATTGTTTGGATTTGTTTTAATGTTATGTTTTTTGTCTATACTGTATATGTTTTATTCATAAAATAAAGTTATTTGCAAAAAAAAAAAAAGAGTGCTTCTGTTAAATGGATTAGGCACTTCCCCCTCCTCTTTTGTGAATACTGAGCAGAAATATTCGTTCAGTATTCCTGCTTTTTCACTGTCCCCCTCTGCCCACCCAACGTTCATTCTATTCAGCCTCACTATCCCTCCTTTGTCTTTCTCACGCTGCTGATGTACCTATAAAAGGTTTTATCCCCTTCTTAACTGAGTTGGCTATCTTTCCTCAGTTTGGGCCTTTGCTATTCGACTTCCCTCCTGCTTCTTTCTGCCTTAACTGGTACAGCTCTCTGTCCTGCTCCTTCTGTGTTTCCTTATACTTCGGAATGCTATCTTTTCTTCCTGACTTTCACAGCCACCTCTCGTGAGAACCATAGTGGCTTTTTCTTTTGTTTTGATTTGTTTATTTGCTTCACACAAGGCTTGTTGCCTCTGTGATGGCAGTTTGATAATTCCCCATTGTTGCTCCACACTCCTTCTAGCCTGTTTGTTAGTGCTTTTCTGAGGCACTCTCCATCTTGCCAAAGTCAGCCCTCCTAAAGTCCAGTACCCTCACTTTTGGCTTGACTCAGTAGCTGAGTTTAACGTGAACCACACTGTTTGATGGTCACTTGTCCCCAGATGGCAACCCACTTCTAGATCTGAGATCCTCTCACTGTCCCCATTTGAGGTATGAGGTCTAAGATTGCTACCTCATGAGTGGGTTCCAGAACTAGCTTCATCTCATGCCTGCCACCTGTAGGGCATCAAGAATAGCCCTGCTCTTGGATGTGGCTGCAGCAAATGTGCTCCAGTTGACATCTGGCATATTCAGGTCTCCCATCAACAGTATCTCCCTTTCTCTGCCATTCTAAGAATGCCTTCCATCATATCCTTGTCCATTCCTTCCCCCTGACATGGGGGTCTGTACACAACCCGTGTGGATTGTGGTGCCCTTTCCAGTCTACAAGGTGACCCACAGTGCCTCCTCACCTCCCTGTTTACTCTTTTGTTCAGTTGATTTTATCCCTTCCTTTACATAGAGAGCTACTCCTCCCCCTCTTCTCCCCTGCCTGTCTCTTCTGTAAGTTATGTACCCTGGTATGTTAACATCCCAGTCATGGTTCTCTGTACCATGTTTCTGTGACTGCTACGATATCCAGGCATCCTCTTCCATTAAGACCACCAGCTCAGGGAGCTTGTTGCCCAGACTACGGGCATTGGTACTCATTACCCTCCATTTCCTGATGGCCTTACCCCCTTTTGCCCCATCCCTGTCCTTCTTGCCTTTGTCACTTTCTCCATTTACCTCTGGCCTTCTCCCTATTGACACCTCCATGTTGGTGTTTGCCACACTTACTACCATTATTGTTTGGGGGGGGCTAGGATTTTCCTGCTCCTTTCCAGTGCCTCCCCCCTTGGCTAGTTTAAAAGCTTGCCAATGAAGCATTAAACCTATCACCTAGGATCCTGGTTCCCCTCCCGGACAGATGCAGCCCATCATGCCAGTATAGGCGCATCACTCCAGGTGGACCCCCAGTCCCCAATGAAGCCAAATCCCTGAGCTCCACACTAGTTTTTCAACCACTGATTGAATCCCATGGTATGGAACACCCTAGCCTCTCCTATGCCATAGATGGGTAGCACCTCCGAGAAGGTTACCGTGCGTGCTACTTGACTAAGGCGCCTCCCCAATTCCACAAACTCTTCCTGCACTTCTCTAATCCCTTTCTTAGCCAGGTCATTTGTCCCTAGGTGGACAATGACATCCAGCTCCCTCCCCTGTGCAGCTGCTCCGGCAATCCTGAGGATTCGCTCCCTGTCCCTCAAACCATGGCGCCAGGCAGGCACTTTACCTCCCTCTCCCTTCCTTGCCTAGTTCTACCTTCCTAACAATGGAGTCCCCACCAGGAGTTGTTTCCTTCCCTGCAGGGTCCCCTGCTACCCTCCTGTGGGTCTCCTTGTGGAGGTTCCCAGCATCCTCCTTGGTCTCCACTGTAGGTGCCTCCATAGAGGAACCACACTTTGCCAGAATGGCATAGGAATTGTGGAGGTACAATTGGAGGATGTGCCTGTGTTCCACCACCTCACCCTCCTGAGCCCACTGTGGTTCAACCGCTCCTCTTTCTTGGCAACCTCTGAGGCAGCGGCAGTGGCACTGGTGGTCCCTGGATGGAAGAGGAGGTCCCACAAATCCTGGCCAACTCAGCCTGGAGATGAGCAACCTCCTCCCTCAGCCCAGAGAGGTGCCTGCAGATGGGACAACACCCATCCTCCAGAAAATCTCCCGAAGACTGCTACTCCACAGCCACTGCACTGCACCACTCCAATCATGTCTTATTTCTGGCCCCTTAACTGTTTGCAATCCTTACTCTTTCCTCTGTTTTTCTCTCTCTCCTTACTTTCTGCCTGTGTGCCCTTTAAGCTCCTGATTGTCCTGTTCTGAGACAAGAATATCCTATATTTCTCAGTAGACCACTTACTTGTTCAGAGGCAGACCTCCAGCAGCTAGAGGGGGCCGGAGAACTACTCTTGCCCTTCTAGGATGGTGGGTCCTTGGTGGTTCTGTGATTACTCACTTCCTGCCCCTAAACAGGAAGTTCCTGTTGTCAGTCAAATCCTGTGCCTATAAAAATAGAACTAGCTTTGGGTGGGGGGGGATGGAGGGCAATGTAGTCCCAGCAGAGAAGTTCAGTCACACAGCAGTCCTTTCTCCTGGTGCCTTCTGCCAAGCTATTAGCTGAAACTTTCTAAGGCAGTCTTTAAATGTAGCTTCCTTCTAGCTAAGCCACTCCCCCTACTTACCAGATCTTTCTACAAGTAATTTAAACCTCACAGCAGTTAAGTCCTTTCAGTCACCTGAGATTTACACCTAGATGACGTTTCAGTTACCCATTCAGTTCAGTTAACCCAAACACACACTTTTTTTGTTTTGTTTTGTATGTTAATTTTTTTACCCTAAATTAAAGGTCCAAATACAAAAGTTCTTCTACTTTAGTCCCAGTAGAGAAGTTCAGTCACACAGCAGTCCTTTCTCCTGGTGCCTTCTGCCAAGCTATTCTGACCATCTGACCAAGATGGCAGCCACCTGTTCAACGGAAGGCACGTCTGTTCTGGATGCAAGGGAGCAGACCTCCTCCCCTGCATTCGTTCTACCAGGGGTCTCTACAACTCTCACTGAGGGAGCTTCTGCTCACACCGAGGATTCACCAGTTATTCTGATGACCACAGGGACGGGCTTTACTGCCCCAAGCTTAATGCCAGAGGATGTCCTGAATTCTGCACTGGAAGACTATAAGCGTTTACTTTTATCTGTGCTGACTGAAGAGGAAATGACTTGTTTCTTGACTACCTTTTGCCGGACACTGACTCCGGCTGCCTCTGTTTCTCCTCCTACCTGTGCAGTACCCGATGGTGCACCACCAACTCCCAAGCTTGTTGCTCCTCCAGCTGAAGACCATCCACCTGCCTCCCTGGATTCTGCCTCTTCTTTGGCGGCGAAGGATGCACAGATACTGCCACCATGTCTGCTGTTTCGGCAGATTATGATGTGCCTGGAACTTCCTGAGTGGCGGCACCTACAGTGCTGCCTGTTACTTCTGTGGACCCCTCTTTGCTCACAGGGCGATGCTCCGGCTCAAAACACCCTGCCTTCTTGAGACTGTGCTTCTGGAGTCACCCCCTTTGCCAATATTGCTCCCGGAAGAGATCCTTCAGTCCCCCAAAACTGATTTTGCCCCTGCTGTTCTCTACCTGATTTGCCTGCACATTCTGGGACCTTGCCTCCCCGTGCTACTGACGGGGCTCAGGCTACAACCACACGGGGGCACTCTGCTACCACCAGTTAAGCAATATACCATGAGAGGGTGTGGGTGATGCCAGGATTTACCCACACCTGGTGTGTTGTTCGGTCATGTGGCATAGCTGAGTGACCAACTACACACCAGGCGTGGGTAAATCCTGGCATCACCCATACCTTCGAATGGAATATTGTGATTATACAATTATAAAAGTCAGAGATATTGTGTTTAAATTCAGATGTAGTTAGATTTTTCTTATGTTATAGAGTAAAATAGTAATCTGATTGTTGCGAGCAAAAAAATAGTCCCTCAGTCTAAAGTTGTGTTGAAAAGGAAAGTTTAATAGTGTAACAAGAAGATATAAGATTTGCTTAAAAGTTTTTTCTTTAAGAACTTTTGTTTAAACTGATTAACCTTTTGTAACTTTTAAAGAAATAAACATTTTTTTCAACATCAAATAAAGAGTTTATTTCTGTTCTTCTGTTTGCATTTTAGTACTGCAAGCATTGCAATAGTTCATAGTTTTTATGGTATGACAGTCTGTTATTTTCGTTTTTTTAACTTATCTGTCTGGTGATTTGTCTGTAGTCATTGTGCCAGTGGTGAAGCTGGAGAGTGAGTTGACCTCCGGAGTTGAAAAGCTGTGCAGCGTGTCACAGGTTCAGTCCGTGGATGCTGTGACATTGTGCTTTTTTTGTCACAGGATTTGGTTGGCTTGCTGTGAATGGTGGAGCAATGAGCAGGGCGTTGCTGGTAGTCGGGGCTGGTGTTCCTGGAAGATGGGCATTCACTGGCAGAGACTCCGATTCTGAGGTAGCATGGATGGCTGTCAGCTCCTCTGGTGTGAGGAGATCTACAGGTAAGGATTTGGGAGCATTATGCTGCTCGAAAGTGGCCATTTCCATGACCGGAAGATTAGCAAATATTTTTTCTATTTCCTGCTTGTCTATGATATCAAACAAACATTCCATTTTAAACTTCTAAATTTGCCACATCGGCTAGCGAATGTTTTAAAGATGGTGGTTGCCGCTTTTGATCTACAGTGTTGTAGTGATACCGTGCAGGGGGAGGGGGCGGATGCTTGGCTGGCACCTTTTTCTGTTGGGTACTATCAGGATTTACACGTTGTAAATCCTGATAGCCAGTCAATCAGATTGCACAATTTTTTTTGCCCATTGTATAATCCTAGACTTTCCACTACTACTGCCCTGATTTCCACGTGTGGGCGCTCGGACACCTGGTCAGCTGAGGCTGCTCTCCTGGCAGCCAGGTGGAGGAAGGCGGAGTATGGCATTTCCTGGGAGCCCTCTGAACCTTACAGCATGGATGTCTCCCTCTCAGTGTCTCAGGAGGCAGCTGTCAGTTGGACCCTTGTTTAAGCAACCCTGATGGGGCCCTCCAGTGTGCCCAGGGCTCCAGACCTCCCCCCAGACTGACCTCATTCTCTTCAATAACTATCCACTGCACCCTTGGCCTCTTCTGCCTCAGCTCCACTACTAGGATCCAACTCCTCTGGGCCCTTTAAGATGTCAGACCTTTTTTCCCTGTCCATGGAACCTATCCAGAGGCGCAGTGTGGTTTGGATCTGGAACAGAGGGGGTCTGGATTTGCCCCAGGACCGCACTTATGTCATCCGAAAACTGTTGAAAGATTCCTTACGATTCCTAGCTGCTGACCTGTATGCCGTGATCCATGTAGCTGAAGAAGAGATGTTTGTTATCAGATTTTGTACTACTGCACCACTGGACCATTTTTGGTTTAAATTTGACAAGTTGAAAAATACTCCTGTTTGGTCTCCCTTTTTAGCCATTCCTTTGTCGAAACCTACCATTTAAACTATCACCCTCCTGTTTCATAATGAATGCATCAACATTACTGACATACTGTACTGGTTACATAAATGGTGCGAGGTACTGGACATCTCCACCCCTATTATTGACAGTGAACAGTTTTGGACTGGGGGTTGATGAATTAAGGTGCAGCTCCGCCAGAATGCTTCTGGCATTGTCCACCTGCCTGCCAATTTTTACATAGGGTGCAACAAGGGCATATGCTTTTACCCTGGCCAGCCCCAGATGTGCCATAAGTGCAGCTCTAGAACTCTCCTGAGTTCCATCTATGACGCTGCTCACTGTAATGGATGCCTTGAATACAATATCGCCGTCTCCTCTTGTCCTAACCCCAATAAATGCAATTTGTTCATGGAACTGGGGCATTCCTTTACCCGCTGCCCCTGGGCCTCCCACAATTGCACTGATGGCCTGAATCAGGATGGTTTGTTTGCCAAAGGGCAAAGTCTTGTTGCCTCTGAGGACGAAGTCCCCTGCCCCACTCCTGTGACTGATTCTGCCACAGAATCTCCTGATGGGAGTAACCCCCCTTTTGCTGCCACAATCTGTCCCTGTGGGTGGCCCTGTAGAGGCACTTCCATACCCTTCTGTTCCTATGCTACCTGTTTTAGCACCCCTGCTGCCTGTTGCCACTACACAGGCTTCTGCCTCCGTGCCTCTTCCCTCCTCCCTCTTTACCCCCATGGATGTCGATGGGTTTCACCCCCCAACACTTAAGAAGCATGGCCGGAGATCTGGTGGTAAGCCTCTGCCAGTGAAAAAGTCTGACATTACTTTCTGCAACACTTATGCTGCTTTAGAAGGTGGAGGCTCAGGCATCTCTTTCTGTTCCTCTGTGCAGGACCTCTCCTCCATTGTGGATGACCCCCCCTGATGAATTACCCATGAAAAGACTTCATGATCAGACCTGTTCCCAAGTGGGCAAGGTTGGGGCTGGCCCCCCATAATTTAACATTTTATTGCTCCAGGGGTGGGTTGCAGTTTTGATGCTTAATGCTAACAGCATTAAGTCTCATTGGAAATGGTTGATTACCTTTTCCCTACTTCACACCCTCCCAAGGGATGTTGTATTTCTGCCAGACACTTGCCTAAAGACTTCACATGAATTATCTAATGTGAAGGCTTTGTGGTCTTATGGCCCTCCCTTTTGGTCACAGGGCTTGGATACCTGTGACGGGGTGGGTACCCTCTTCCAGGGTTATGATTTCCATCTCCATAGGCTCATTGACATCTCCCCGGTAGAGCTCTGTTCCTGGACATGCAATTGGGCCCCCATCTCCTCAGAATCATTAATGTGTATGCTCCTCAACTTAAGTCTGAGGGGGTTATATTTTTTCCACAATACAGCCTTTTCAACATACTTCTTACCCTGTTATATTGGACAGTGACTTCAGTTGTGGGTTGGATATTTCCGACTGGGTAGGCTTGACCACTAAGGTCTTCATGATTCACATTTCCTGTCCACTATGATTTCCACTGCACAATAACATTTATGAAAGGCCCCCTTAGAACCCAAATTGATTTTCTGTTTCATTCTCATGCGTTTAGGATTCTCCACTGTCAGCTTCTTCTGGAGGAATCTTCTGACCACTTGGCGGTGGTCGGCTCCAATATCCTACTTTCCTTAACTCCTCCACTGCACCGGCCTTAGAGCTTTAATACCTCTTCTTTATTGAACTCTTCTGTCCGGAATGGCTGTCTACAGGTTTTTTTGACAGATGGACAGTTGTTGGGGCAAACGACGACTTCTGTGCCTGGTGGAATGACTCTAAATGAGAGTTTCACACATTGTTTTAATGCCAAGCCAGATTTTTTTATTAAATCCCGGTATTTTAAATACCTTACCCTCTGTTCACATCTTCGCTACCTGATCTCCTGCATGTATTTGAAATGGGAGGACCTGAGAATGGACATACAGCAAGTAAAGTCCCATATGCTTGAGTTTCAATACGATAGGGCTAAGTCCCTGGCCTCGGGGTTGAAATTTGGTACTCAGGACCGTGCACAGTCCCTTGATCCATTCAAAACCTGCACCTCCCATCTCAATAGCAGCTGTATGTGGTCCCTCTGGTGCTCCTCACAGGACTCGCCCTGCAATGATACCAAGACATGCTATGGGTGGTACACTCACATGTCATGCATACGTTCAAGACTCCTTATCCTACTTCGCCTCTTCCTGACCGCTTGTCCTTCCCTGCTCTCCCGGCCATCCCTGCCGACCTTTTACTTTCTATGCAAGCCCCTATCCACCTCCAGGAAGTCACTGCCATTATTGGTGGTTTGCCATCCACTGTTGCCCCTGGCACTGATGGCCTCCCCCCAGAATTCTATAAAACGTTTTTACAATATCTTGGTCCTACCCTGGTGATTTTGTTTAATCAGATTTTGCAGCTGCGGACTCTTCCCTCATCTCTTTCCCAAGCCCTCCTCATCTGTTTATACCAAAAAGGTGACCATTCCCTTTTACCTAATTGGAGGAGGTAGCAAAGAAAGTGAAAGCCAAAAAGATTGCATTCAGGCAATACAAAAAGACACAGGCAGAAGGGGATAGGGAGAAGTACCAGGAGAAGCAAAGGGAGGCAGGTAGGTCAGTAAGGGAAGCCAAAGCTCAGACAGAAGAACACATTGCAAAATCAGTGGGTAGAGGGGACAAAACCTTTTACAGGTACATAAGTGAAAAAAGAAAGACAAAGGGAGGGATAGTGAGACTGAAGAGGAGGATGGGGGCCAAGTGGAGGATGACAACAGTAAAGCTGACATATTGAACAGGTATTTCTGCTCAGTCTTTACTGAGGAAGAGGAGGGTAATGGGTCTGAAGGGAGTACAAGGGGTGAGAATGGTGCAGAAATGGACACAAGTCCCTTTACATGAGAAAGGGTCCAGAAGGAACTGGAAGTAATAAGAGTTGATAAAGCAATGGGGCCAGATGGGTGCACCCCAGGGTCCTTAAAGAACTAAGAGAGTGGTGGCTGAACCTCTGGCTATCCTATTTAGCTGATCACTGGAAACAGGGGAGGTACCCAAAGACTGGAGGACAGCAGATGTAGTCCCCTTATACAAAAGTGGGAACAAAGAGGAAGCAGGGAACTACAGACCAGTCAGCCTCACCTCGGTAGTGGGGAAGATCATGGAAGCACTACTGAAGGAGAGATTGGTGGAACATCTGGTTGTCAATGGACTACAGGACCCAAGGCAGCATGGTTTCACCAGGGGGATGTCATGTCAGACCAACCTCATTGAATTTTTTGACTGGGTGACTAGGGAGGTGGATCAGGGGAGGGCAGTGGACATGGCCTATCTGGACTTCAGCAAGGCCTTTGACACTGTGCCACATAGAAGACTATTACACAAACTGGGGAATATGGGTGTGGGCAGGGCAGTAGTGTGGTGGGTAGGTAGGTAACTGGCTGGGTGGCAGGAGACAGAGGGTGGTGGTAAATGGCTGTCACTCCACAGAGGGAAGAGTGACCAGTGGGGTACCACAGGGATCAGTGCTGGGACTGGTCCTATTCAACATCTTCATCAGTGACATTGCACAGGACCTAGAAGGCAGAATCTCACTGTTCGCTGATGACACAAAGCTCTGTAACAGAGTAGACACACCAGAGGGTGTAGACAGAATGAGAAGGGACCTGCAGAAACTTGAAGAATGGTCAGGGGTTTGGCAGTTGAAATTCAATGCAAAGAAGTGCAAGATAATGCATATGGGGCACAAAAACCCTGGCACAATATATCAGTTAGGGGGTGAGGATATAGCATGCACCAAGCAGGAAAGGGATCTTGGGGTTATCATCTCTGATGACCTCAAGGTAGGGAAACAGTGTGACAAGGCAGCAGGTAAAGCAAATAGGATGCTGGGATGTATAGGCAGGGGCATCACCAGCAGGAAAAGGGAGGTCATAATTCCGCTATACAAGACACTAGTGAGGCCCCACCTGGAGTACAGTGTACAGTTCTGGAGACCATCCCTACGTAAGGACATAGACAGGGTAGAGAAGGTTCAGAGGAGGGCAACAAAGATGGTGCATGGATTGCATCACAAGTCCTATGAAGACAGGTTGAAGGAACTGAACATGTACTCCCTGGAGGAGAGGAGGGAGAGAGGGGATATGATAGAGACTTACAAGTATCTCACAGGGAGGAACAGGGTGCAGGAATGCACTATTTTTAAGCGAAAAAGATGTTCCAGGACTAGAGGGCATGGGATGAAGTTGGAGGGAGGACGATTCAGAGGAAACATGAAGAAAAATTTCTTCACAGAACGGGTGGTGGACAAGTGGAACACCCTGCCAGAGGAAGTGGTAGGGGCTGAAACAATCATGGGATTTAAGAATGCATGGGATAGACATAAAGGAATTCTGGAGGTCAGGAGTAAGGGGGCAACAGACTTCTAGGAAAACATAAACTGAACTTACAAGCTCAAATGGGCAGACTGGGTGGGCCATAGGCCCTTATCTGCCGACACTGTCTATGTATCTATGTATCTATGCCTCCTTAACACGGACTACAAAATTCTGGCCTGTGTCCTGGTTGTTCGGCTTTCTCTGACTGCGCAGCTGTTAATCTCCTCTTCCCAAGGTTGTGATATTTTCTCTCGATGCATTTTGGACCACCTGATACTCCTTCAAGAACTTTTTGAATGTGGCCACCATGGTCTGTACTCCAGTGTTGTCCTTTCTCTGGCCCAGGAGCACGCTTTTGACTGCGTGGCGCATGATTATCTGTTCACTGTGTTGGACCAGTATGGCCTTACCCCTGATTTTGTTTCGTGGATACAGCTTTTTTATGCTACTGCTACACTCACCCCATTTATTAACTCCAGTGTGGGTACCCCCTCCCTTTGTGGTGGGGTGTCCATCAAGGTTGTCCCCTCAGCCCCCTGCTGTATGTTTTCTCCATCAATCCCCTACTCTGACTCATTCATCATTCACAAGAGATTTGAGGTATTTCCTTGTCCCATGAATATCCGGACATCCGTACTCTGGCTTATGCAGACGATGTCTGCATTATGCTTTCAGATGCTTCTCTTATCCCCAGTGCTTCTGCAGCCCTGCGTCTCTTCTCCTGCGTGTTTGGCTCTGCCGTTAAGTATTCTAAAAGTACAAATAATCCCCCTACTCTCTCTTCTGCACCTCGGTGTCCCATGTCTATCAACAGCAAACTGGTTTGCGATACCCTAGTGAAACTTCTAGGTATTTATTTCAAACACCCCACCCTGGTATTTTTAACCCAGAAACCTGCTTGTCTAAAGCTGAGAGAAGGCTGTTAGTATGGAAACACAGGACATTAGCTAAATCTAAGTGTGTCTATTTGGTTAAAACCCTGTTGCTTCCTTGCTTCACTTGTCTTGGCTGTGTATACCCTGTCCCCCTAGAGACTAAATTGTTCAGCCTTTTTTTTCAGGGTCTTTGGGGCTCTCACCTCAACCCTATCAAGAGGGTCGTTACTTACCATACTCATAGTACTGGTGGTTTTCACATGGTTAATCCTGTGGCTTTTTATTGTAGTATGTATTTTTCCATGAATTCCCACCCCCCACCCTCCTTTTTAAGCCCAGCCTAGTCTCCTGGCTCCCTCTGCTGATGGATTGGATAATGCCCCTTTTGGTATTTCCCTCTCCAGTTCATATCTGTTCCCTTGGATGAGGCTTTTTGCCAGTGCTCACTGACTACATACTTTTTCTAGCTAAAAGATTTTACGCTTGGCATTTGTCCTTTGATGATTGTGCCTGTCTCCCTTGTAAAGGGTTGTATAACGCTATTCTTACCTTTAACTTTTCTCCTCCCCCTGGCTGTGAAATCTTGTCCCTCCCTCCATCTTACACATGCCTTGTCCCAGCTCACAAATGTCAAGATCCCCCATTTTATGTGGGGTGTCTTGTGGCTGTAGTTCCACGGGAAGCTTGTTGTCCTCGATGCATTAAAGCATAAATCCTTACCTGAGCAGCTTTGTCCCCGCCCCTCTTGCCACCAGCTCCCTGAAACGCAATTGCATTTTCTTTTTGCTTGCCTACCAGTGTTGAGTTTTGGCAGCAAGTTAGCAACCTTTTGTCCAGTCCTGCTTTTATTTCTGTTACTTACGAGATTGTTGTCCTGAATCTTTTTCCTCCAGTCTGGAATGGTTATTCACCCCAAGTTTTACAAGTTTGTTTTGGGGCTTGCAAATATTACTTGTAACAGACTCGTTGTGCCTTTACTATTGAACAGCAGGTAATTCCCACTGTGGTGGCTGCCTGAATGGCTTCTGAGTAGCTCTCCCATATATCTGCAGCTGACAGGAACCGCCTTCACACCACAGCCTTTTATCGGCTGTGGTCTGGCTTCCACATAGTGTATGATTGATTATGGTTTGGTGTTCCTTTGATACTTGTTTGGTCTTTCCTTTTCTTTTCAATTTCTCCCCCCTTTTGTTACTTTTATCTTTTCCATGCTATACATCTCCTTTTCATCTCTCCCCTCACCCTACGCTGCTTTCCCCAGTACCCTCCCTAAATTTTGTGTTGACTGCCTCTCCTTGGTTGAATTTAAGTTTATTATGCTTTTTCATTGCTTATTGTACTTAACAGTGACTGATTCTGTTTTGTATGTGCCTGTTTTTTATGATTTGCTAATAAAATTCCCCTACTCATATCAAGAAGTGCCATGGGATCTTTAACGTCCACCTGAACATCCACCGGAACAGGCAGAGGGGACCTTGATTTAATGTCTCATCCAACAGACAGCACCTCAGGAGTACAGCACCCACCTCATGATGCACTACAGTGTCAGTATTGCGATTTATCCCACGTTCCGATATAGGGCTAGAACCCGCCACCTTCCAATCTTCTGGCCTTAGAGGTGAGCAGTGAGGGATTATTTCAGAATATCTGCCTTTTCCTGGTCCTTCTCTTCATAGCTCCCCCCTTCCCTTCTTAACCTTGCAATCCCTCCCCTGGTCTTCCTCATTTCACTTACATACCTAAAAAATGTCCTGTCCCCTTTAGTTACCACCTGGTAACCACCTCTCCTCAATTTGCACTTTTGCATTCCTTACTGCATTTCCTGCTTCTCTTTGTTTACCCGATACACCTCCCTGTGCTCCTCCTCCTGTGTCTCATTATACTTTCTAAATGCTATTCTTTTAGCCTTCACCTTTTCAGACACTTCTTTTGAGAACCATGTTGGTCTCTTTCTCCTCTTGCTTTTGCTCACTTGCTTGGCATAGAGGTTTTCTGCCTTCACTATACCCTTCTTTAGTTTTGCCCACTGTTCTTCCACCCCACCCAGGTCATTCCCCCTGTCAGGTCATCCCTAAGGCATTTGCCCATCTTTTTAAATCTTCCTTTCAGAAGACCAGGACCCTCACCCTTGTGTGGCTCGATTCCGCAGTCATCCTTATGTTGAATCATACTGTATGGTAATTACTGGTCCCCAGGTGGCTCCCACCTTGACATCTGCAACACTGCCTCTGTTAATGAGTACCAGGTCCAGTATTGCCCCATCACCAATGAACTCCCTGACTAGTTGCCTGAGGAATGCCTCCTGAGGGGAGTCTAGGACATCCCTGCTTCTAGCTGAAGCTGCAGCTGGGAGACTTCAATCTACATCCAGCAGACTGAAGTCCCCACCAGCAGCACCTCCCCTTTTTCTGCCATTTTGCCAGTGGCTTCCACAAGTACCCTATCCAAATCCTCCCCTGTGCTGGAGTCTGTAGGTCACACCAGTGCGAATAGTGGCTTGGTTCCCCATCTCCAGGGTAACCCACAGTACTTCTACCCCCCATATTCCCTATATATCTTTCATTTTTATGCCTTCCCTCACATAAACCTCCACCCCCCCTCCTTTTCTTCCCATCCTGTCCTTCCTGAACCAAGTATAGCCTGGTGGGGCCATGTCCTAATTCATGGTTTCCAGTGCAACATGACTTGGTAATAATCCTCCATATCCAGGTCAGCCTCTGCCATGATGGCCTTTAGGTACAGAATTTTATTTCCTAGACTTATAGCATTCCCATACATGGCCTTCCAGATTTTGTTACCACTCTGTTTGCTTACCCCTTTTTTCCTTATTGCTCCCTGACCCCCCTCTCTTTTTAATGTTCTTGTTTCCATCCCCCTTCATTTGTACCACCCTGCTTCTTTTATTAATTTGCACCCTAGGGAATTTATCTCCCCTCGGTTCCTCCCTACTGTCTACTTCAGACGGGGGGGGGGGCAGTTTATTCCTACCTGATTCCTTCTGTCACCCCCTTGGCTAGTTTATAGTAACATTTAAACCATCCACTGAGGACTGCATTCCCCCTTTTGGATGGATGTAGGCTATCACCCCTGTATAGGCCCTTATCCCTCCAGGTAGGTCCCTAGTCCCCAATGTAGCCAAACCCTTTCTCTCTGCATAATTCCTTCAACCATGAGTTGATACTCATAGTGCAGAGAACTCTTTCTGGTGACAAAACAGAGGTGTACATGAAAAAAGAGGACAAATACAAGTCCACTTTTAAAAATAATGCTGAGAAAGAAGAGGCCTCCATGTCCTATAGGCCATATGGAAGGGGAGGCAGGGGCAGGGGGTTACTATCCAGGACTCTATACTCCATATGAGTACCAACCTCAAAGGGGTTACTACAGAGGCAGAGGCAGGAGGGGCTCTTAGCATGCTGCGGCACCAGCCCTCAAGCCTCAGTCAAAACAAAACCCCTGACAATTCTGCCCAAATCGCCAGTCAACCATTAGCAGTGGGGGGTTAGGATGACCCACTACTTCCAGAAATGGGTAGACACTACCACAGACAGTGGGTCCTGAAAATAGTGGGTCAAGGATTGTCTCTGCAGTTCAAAAGGTTCCTGAAACCATAGAGACCAAAACACATTCTAACTCATTCACCAACTGAAAGAATTCTGCTGGAACTGGAAGTAAAGAAACTACTTCAGGCAAAAGCAGTAGAAAAGGTCCCCACCCCAGAGTGGGTCAAGGACCTGTTTTCAAGATACCAAACCCTGTCTCAACTCAGATATCTGGACAAACATATCAAAAAACAAAAGCACAAGAAGGTTACACTGGGCATAGTGATACCATCCTTACAGTCAGGAGATTGGGTGGGGTCACTGGATCTGAAAGACGCCTACTTCCACATTTCAGTCAGACCCACGTACAAAAAATATCTCAGGTTCAGGCTGGGAAACTTCCAATATCAGTTTGTAGCCCTTCCATTTCCCTTCAGCCTCACCTCAACACCAAGGTTATTCATAAAGTGCTTAGCCATGGTGGCAACTCACCTGAGAAGACAAGAGGTGGTGTTTTTTCTCTACCTAGATGACTGGCTATTCTAAGGGAAAACCAAGCAAAAGGCAAGGTGCTTCATACAACAGGTAAGAAGCACCCAAGAGAGCCTAGGTTTCCAAAAAAAATCTGCAGAAATTTTATATAGAACCAGTTCAGGTGCTGGACTTCATAGGTGCAAAGTTGGATACCCTGCAGGAGAAGGTTTTCCTTCCACAGGGAAGGGTAATCTGATTGGCAGTGTAGAATCCTTCACAGTGGGCCACCAAAGTCCTCCAAGTGACTTTCTGCAGGGGAGTATTATGAAAGACTGAACCCCACTTGTCCAGGTTTCAGAATACTGAGACCAGAATCCCGACAATCAATTTCCCGGAAGGGAAGTTTTGACTACAGTGGAGTTAGTTATTTTTAGTAGGAGGGTGCAGGGGCAAAGCCCCCCGAAACATGAAAAAAAAAATAAAATTTCCTGTTGGGAAATCAATTGATGAGATTCTGGTCTTGGTATTCTGAAACCCGGGCAAGTGGGTTTCAATCTTTTGTAGTAAATCCTTCTGCAATTGCCAGGCTATATGGCCTCATTCACAGCCACAGTGCCATGGGCCAGATTTCAGATGAGGGCCATTCAGTATCATTTAATTTGGCACTGTTCACAAAGGTCAGATTTACTGCCCAGTCTAGTGCCAGTTATATGGTTCTTTGTGCAAGTACTAGAATGGTGGAAGGAGGAAATCAGTCTGAGAGAGGGCATTCTCCAGCAATCCCCAACAAGTATTTTAACAACAGATGCTTCACTCCTAGGGTGGGGCACCCACCTGAAGGATCTGACTGTGAGTGGCATATGGAACCCACAGGAAACACGGGATCACTTTAATTTTACTTGATGTCTGCTTCAGTTTGGTTGAGTTTTTCAAACTTTTAAAGAAAAGTTTAGAAATTTCTTTTTAGTAGCCATTTAGCTAGATTTAGTGGTCAGTACTCCCCTGGCTATAGAAACAAATCTGATGTTAGAACAGCAGCGAAGCATGACCAAAGAGCAAAGCTTGATCTTGTACTCTAAATTCTAAAATTTGCATTAAGTTCTATCTCTGCGGCATCATACTGTCAGGATGATGCACTTTTGTAAGGCATCATTGATTAAACCCTGAGAAGAAACAACATTACTATGGTGAGTAATTTTTTCTTATGGAACCTAAATTTACAAGGGGATTAGTCCTTACAGACATGAGGTGCTATTAAGTGGCACAAATCCTCCATATCATCCAATTAATGCAGACTGGGAATATTGCAAACTGGTTTAGAGTAGAACTACATGAACACACGGTCATATGAGTAGTTTTACTGTACCTTTAATACAGTTAACTCCCATGATTTTAAGGGACATACCAAATGTTTGGATGGGGCATACCCCGTAGGGTGTGGACACAAGTAAAGGTTAACTTTATTATTAAAGGGAAAGTCCCATCAACCTATTTTCTATATACCTGTGTAGTCTGTAGGCATGAGCAATGATTCCCTCTGTTGCACTCCCCTAATTCCATTCTAATTTAAATATAAATATGGTTGCTTCACTCTGTTTTGCCCTGGTGTGAAAACCTGCTTGTCTCCATTCTAAAGGTCATGATTTTACTCATGCAAGGCATCATGGAAGTTGATGCATACTGTATATGCATAAACTAGCAGAATTTATACTCTTATTCAGTTCTGTTATGTATTGTGAAATCCCTATATTCTCTAAAAGCATTTTTTTCTTTTTTTTGCTCTTTCCCGACCCCCCACCCAGCCACTCCTTTGGACCACACATGCCCCACCACCATCACCACCATGCCCCCGTCATCTTTCACTGCCTTGTCTTGGAGGTCCTCGGGTAACCCGATGTAACCCTTCATTGGGTGGGTCCCCCTCTTCAGAGGAGAAGTGCCCACAGGTACATTGACATATCCCAGGGGCTTGTGGGGTCAACTCAGGGTGATCGTGGGCTATCGTGGTGATGGGGAACCTGGTGGCTGTCATCCAGCTGATCAGGGGGAGATTTTCTGGTTTTCAGTTCCTGCCCCCCCCACAGCATCCACTTCTTTTTTTTTTTTAATTTTAGTCTTTTTTCCTCCCCCAGCTGCCAGCCGCCTGATGTTATTATTATTTTTGTCAGCCTGGTCATGGGCCACGGGCTTCTGCTCCCCAAATCAGCCTCGGGCCCTCCGATACCCGTGGCTTCCCCCCCACGGCGGGGCTGCGGCACTCCCCTCGCATGCCGCAGACTTCAATCTAGGTCAGAGGGCTGGCCTGGGGAGCAAATCGAAGCTGTGGCAAGCTTCATTAGTGGCGGCTTGGCAGCTGACTTTTCTGTTTTCTTCGGGGAGGTGGGGTTGTGCAATGGCGCCTGTATCTGCCCCGCCTCTATACAATTCAGTGCCGGTAGCTGTGTGACTCCTGGCCTCCGAAGGGGTCAAGAAATGCTCCGGGCACTTCCCCTCCCCAGAGAGGAGAGCAGTCCCTGGGATGCTCCATCCTTCTCCCCCGGCCGGCCTTCCAGCGACCCTGGTCCGTTCTCGAACCCGGGTCACCGGCGTCGCATACGGAAATCCAACCGCTGCACCGATGGGCCGGCTTACAGCATCCACTTCTAAAGTCCCTCCCGGCATGACGCTGAGGCGGTGCATGTGCACCCATGCCGCATTGTGTGTCACCACTGGGTGTCAATCCAGAGCAGTGCCAACCTGCACCCACCCCCCCAGAGAGGAGAGCATCCAGTGGACACCCTATACCCTCCCTGACGGCCTCCACTAAAGCATTTTTTTTTTACTCAGATACACTTTAAACTACAGAAAACAGCAGTGCACATACAGTACTATGCCTTGAAAAGCTTCATGGCCAGCATAAGACAAGAACACAGGGACTGCAGAGGACAACAACACTACTAGCTAACACAGTGTAACTACTGCAGGCTTTAGCCCCAAAACATAAAATTCCAGGATGCCTTACATGAATCAGGTCATGACGTTTGCAGTGGAGTTAAGCAGGTTTTCACACCAGACATAAAAGTACTTTCATTTGCATTTAAATCCTGATGAAATTAGGAGGGTGCAATAGACGTAATCATTGTGTAAGCCTACAAACTACACGGGAGGACAGAATAAAAGGCTGAGGGGACCTTCCCTTTAGTTAGATACAACTACAACTCATACAAAAACAAACACTGCGTCAGTATGTGGTCTGAAGACCAAACAAAATGGTAATATTAAATGCATGCTGAAAATAGAAAATAGAATTAAAATTGACGTTTCAACCTTGGGTCTTCTTCAGGAAATATCTAAAAGAGACATAAGCAACTCCTACAGTTACAACTCCTATAGTTACAACTCATACAGTTACGACTGCTATAGTTACAACTCATACAGTTACAACTCATATAGTTACAACTCCTACAGTTACAACTCCTATAGTTACAAGTCATACAGTTACAACTCATATAGTTACAACTCCTATAGTTACAACTCATACAGTTAGATTACTGCCCTTCCTTTCTGCCAGCCAAGTGGGATGGTGAATTCCATAGATGAATCACTCAAGCACTGGAGTGTTTTGGTCACTTCATGCAAAGGCACAACTACAAAGGGAGTTTCAGCTTGTGCTGGGGGACTTATTCCACTACTTTCAAAAGAGACATTTCTTAAACCGGGCAGGTAATAAATCACGTCTACTATGAGAGATACATAAATTAGCATTATGTACGGTTACCCAAGTGAGTGGGTCTGGAGGTAAACAGTGGATTTCTACTCTGTGTACTGTCTTCTGCCAGGAGTGGATGGGTCTGGTAACACTGGTGCAAGATAAGTGGCTGTACAAAGTGGGAGTGGTAATAAGTGAAGAACACTGGATCACAATGCGGATCCTGGTACATCAGAACAGGCCCCGAAACAATAGAAAGAGTCTGGATGGAAATTTGTTTTCAGATTTTTTTCATATTCCAGTGATAACTCAGCATTACCGGGCATCATTCTCTAATGTCTGGGCTAATGGGGTCTCATCATCACATTTTCTGGGACTACCCCATCCTCCAGCCATTTTATGCACTTATTTCACCAAGATTTCTGAAACATTTTGAACACTGGGGAGCTATTCTCGTTTCCTCATGTAATTCTCAGACATCCAGTGAAGAGAATAAAATCAAACAGTCAGAGGTATTTATTCAGTACTTTAATTGCAGTGGAAGGAAAGGCCATCATGTGTAACTAGTTAGCAAGTAAATGCCCTGCCAATTCAGAATAGTTAACAATTTGTGCTATAAGATCCAGGTTATGGAATGAAGCATGGTCTTGTTGTGGCCTTAGAAGGACAGGTATAGCACCTATTGGCTGCCTTTCCTGACTTAGTAGAAGAAAAACTGAGGGCATCCACTCTGGCCTTGTTGCTATGAGCTCATCTGAAGAGCTAGAATACTCCTACCACTGCAGAATTTACTTGAATGGATTGTGGATGTGCATGTTTTTCTGGCACATCCTCTGTTTGGGGTCTTAGTCATATCTTTGCATTTTGATGTCTGGATTGCTTTCTGAAGATGTTTGAGTATTATAGTGCTTTTGTTAATTCCTAATAAAGACATTAAGCTTAAAAAAGAATATATGACATTAGTGTAACTAAGCTGATGTGGATATTACAGTTACTATCCCGGCGTTATGGGCTAAACAAGGATGAGGGGACTGTGTTTGTTAAACTCCAGGTTGGGAGGTTTGTATCCAAGTGCAAAAACAGTCCCTGCAAATCATGCAACTTAAGACTCTAGAGCATTATGCACTCAGACAGTGATTACGAGCAAAAATAATGAGGGAATTTTTAGGGTCAGGATCAGGTTTTAAAGGAAGGAAGGTGGATTCACAGTGAGGTAGCTATGCACAGAAACCTCAGAGTGGTTTTTCAATATGTGCCCGGCTCCAGCCAAAATGAAACACAAGGTCTGCTATTTTGTTGCCCTCCTATGTGCAGCCCAAAAAAACAGTAGTTCCTTGGCTGTGCTTCCAGCTCCCTTCCAGACTCAGTCCACTATGTGGTAGCCTGTCCCCAAACCATGGGATCCAGGCCCTGAGCGCAACTCCATCTTTCATCCTCCTGGAAGACCATTGTAACTTCCAAAAATTTTCTAGGGTACCAGATTGTCTTCAACCACAGTAGGGATCCATGCTGGTGACCAAATGTTCAACAGGAGATCTGTGCAATACCTGCACTGTTGTAACCAGGTTGCTGTAGATGTTACAGTTGCTGTCCGTGCACTGTGGGATCAGCAACGTTGACTGTCCTGGGTTTGTTAAATTCCTGGTTGGGGGTCTTTACATTACAGATGAGTTTTAAATAGCACCGTGCCTCCATGCAGAGAAAGGTTTAAGTGAGCCTGGTATAAGTATAGTACCACCCTCTGGGATGCAATGCCATCCCATCCCACCTCCCTACGGGATTAACCCACTCATGAACCAGCAGAGTGCGACAGCAGGCCCCACAAAGCATCCAACTTAAAATCCTAAAATAAAAGAGTTGATTGCAAGCAAAAATAACAAAGGGTTTATTTAGGGAAAGGATCAGACCCTAAAGGGAAGAAGAGGGTTAACAATCAGATAGTGATGTGTATAAACTATGGATAAGGTGGCAGTATAGTGCAGTGGCTTAAGGCTCTCAGCTGCAAACCTGAAGACCTGGGTTTGAATTCCATAGCCTCCACTTGCATACTGTGTGACCCTGAGCAAGTCACTTAACTTTCTTGTGCTCCCAGGTCACACCTGTAAAAAAAGCATTCAGTTCAGTGTCTCTCTTCTGGTAAAAAAAAAATAAAAAAATAAAAAAAAACCTTAGGCCGGCTTTTCACTGCCCCTAGAGGCCCAGCCTAAATGAATCACAAGGGCTGCTCTTCCACTGCCCTCCTAGGCACAGACACAATAAATAGTAGCCCCCAGGCTGTGCTTTGAGTACCTTTCCAGGCTTAGTCCACTATATGGTAGCCCCCCAAATCCTGCTTGCATAGTACATCTGCCCAACTGTACTACTGTGCACCTATGCCCCACTGGTACCAGTGTATCAGTCTTAAGCTGTTACTAGGGGAGCTCCCTCCCTATACTGCAGTTGGTACACAGCCATGAAGAAGGTGTAGGCCAATAATGTCACATGTGCTTGGCCTGCATTGGTGTACTTTACAAGAATTAAGCAAGGTTTTACTTGGTTGAAACTCAAAACCAAAGACCTAAATGGGCATCTGTACTACTAGTTGAATGTCTTAGTGCATCAAATGATTTCCCAATTAACTTACCATACAGTATATGTAAGCAAGAGTGTGGGTTATGCACTGATAAATGCCGGCCCAGGGGTCTAGTGAGGCACAAGGCCTTGAAGTGCATAACTTACACTGTGGAGTGTGTTACTGTGCTTATAAAATTGGTATATATTAAGAAATACAGTATTTAAATAGTTAAAAAAATACTGAAGTATAAAAAAATGATTTATTTGCATTAAATAGTCTCTCCACTTGACAGTTGCCACTAAGGGCACTGTCTGTGTGTGCTTCAAATATGTTTCTACACTTTTTTTAAAAATAGATTGGCTTTCATTTAACTTCATTTTTTTCCTCAAATTTTACTCTGTTTGGATGATGCACAGTTTGATCCCCCATGACTGTAAGCGACTGCCACAGAGAGGCGCTTCATTCCTATGTGCCTCTGAAGTAACTGAAATTTTGCTATGGTCTTGACTGGCAACATGCTACAGTCCGTGGCAACAATTGTCATGAAAGTCCTGAGCAAGTGGTGGGGCAGTGACCTCTGCAGATACAGCAAAGATGGGTTGGAATGGAAAGACAGAGTGCTCTGTTCTGCAGGCTGGGGGGGGGATATGATGATACAGGTAAATGGTAAGTGTTGCGTGAACTGGGAGTAAGGGCGAGAGAGCAGTTGTTTGAACTGCTTATTTTCTTGAACTGATGAACCAAGTGACCATGTAGAGGAGGAAAATATGGCAGCAAAATTGCTTTGAAACATTCCATTAGGTGGCACATGGATTTATTTGGTAAAAGGGCCACAGGTACTGGAACTTTTTTTTACCTGTGCTGTATTCCAAAAAAAGACATAGGTAGAATGGTCTCACCACCAATCAGGATTCAGGTCTGTCCGTACCCATTTTATAAAAAGTGGTGTTACAGCGCAAGCCCTGATTTACTCAAGGTTTTCCATAAACAGGGGATCTCTTTCAATGCACATGGTGCAATGATGTAATAGCAGAAAATCCCTCTCTGGATGGTTCCAACCTATCTGATGGCCTCTGGTATCGACTGATAAAGTAGGCTATTCTCTCAGGTCCAGTCAGGCCTCTTCTGACCTCTGCATTCAGCAGACAATATCCTTCTTTGCACTGGACAACTCAGACCGTGAAGCCCAAACCATGCCTGGCCAACAGACCATGTTCTGGCATCCAGTCCCTAGTATGTTGTAAAAACCAGCACTGAGCAGTGGTACTGGTTGGGTGACTTCCCAGACTCAGATCTGTGCTATTCACTTGGGAAATACAACTCCCAGTTGGCTGTTAGAGCAGTAAATTATTCCACAATATGTCCAGAGATCTGCCACTCAGTGAGAGATTGGGTGTTGATAAGGTGCCTGAATTATCAAAGTCCACTGGCTAGTAGGATGGGGCAAATGGGCTGCAAGGTATGTGGTCATTGGAGAGTGTGTTTGCTGGGGAGGGGTGTTTCTCTTTTTGGACATGAATTGGATGCCTGGAGGACCCTGTCTGGATATTGGAGAGCTTTTGAGAATTCTATATGGTTGAGTTGTGCTGGCTAATTGGGGCAACACATTAGCTCAAATTTAGACTGTGGATTGGATGTCACCTTGGACAATGTCTGGACTAACTCCTTTTACTTTGGAGGTATGACCCTTTTGACTCCAGTCCACTACTGTCACCCTAGCACTAAGTCCGCACGGCCAAAAGGGGAGGGGGGGGGAACCCCAGCAGCACTAGTAGTCATTCGTAAGGTAAGGGAGTCTGAGAGGGAATAAACAAAGGTGGTGGAAGTGGAGTCTTTTCCTCAGCTAAGGACCTTTCCCTTTACTGTGAGTGTGTAACTGAGAGGGAGAGGATTAACTAGTAGTTAGATGTGGAATTGGAAATTCTGATTCTGTCTCCTTTTCTGATGCCTTAACTGGCATTGAAATGGAATCAAACTAGGAACTGGAATTTCTGATAATCTGATGGATGCAAATGGAATGAATGTCACTGACTCATCCCTAGCAAATGCCTCCTTCTTGTGTCAACAGGAGTTCAGCAGCCTCTCTCTCTCTCTCTCTCTCTCTCTCTCTCTGACTCTCTGTCTCTTTTTCTCATTCACTCTCTCTCAGGCAGACACATGGGCTGTCTGTTTCAGCATCATGGCAGTCCTTCTCCCTTCATGGTCTAAAACTGACCTCAGACTTGAGCAGCAGACTTACTAAGTTCTGGAATAGCCCTTACTGTTCACTGGGAAAATGCAGCTTCTGACTGGCTGTTAGAGCTGTCAGTCATTCCACATCAGGACTAGAGGTCTGTCACTTGATGAGTGCTTGGGCACTGATAAGGTGTCTAAATTCATAAAGTCTACTTCAAGTTCATGAGTCCCTGTGGGTCTCTGCACAGGCTTCTGAGTCTGAGTGGCTGTTCATCCTCTGACCCTATCACAAGGCCATTTTGGGTCAGAGGTAAGGAAGATGGTTATGTAGTCCACAGGCAGTCTTCACAAAAAGACTTTATTTACACAAAGTCCTGCATGTAGACAGTATTCCAAGCCCCACACCAGTCCTGCGTGGGTGTGCTTACATGTCAGAATGCATCGGGGCAACAATTGGTGGATTCCCGATTTAGTCAAGAGCACTCTCTCCATCTCTCTGTGCTCCATCAGCGATAGCTGGCACCTTTGATGTGAGAATACAGGGAGCCATAAGGTAAACCCCAAATTACATTGAAAAAATCCCCAAGATATTCAGACATAATCCTATAATCCTCACCACTTATGTAATCTATATAGAAGGTGCAAACGCAATGCTGCATCTCCCTTAGGCTGTTTACTTTCTTTAATTTATTCATCTCACTTAGGCTGTTTATTTTCTGTAATTTATTTACCCAGGAGAGACTGGCCAGGATGCAGCATCTCACTCAGGCTGCTTATTTTCTTTCACTTATTTACGCAGGAGAGACCAGCCAGGATGCCGCATCTCACTCAGGCTGTTTATTTTTTTCAACTTATTTACCCAGGAGAGATCGGCTAAGATGCCGCATCTCACTCAGGCTGTTAATTTTCTTTCACTTATTTACCCAGGAGAGACCAGCCAGGATGCCGCATCTCACTCAGGCTGTTTATTTTTTTCAACTTATTTACCCCGGAGAGACCGGCTAAGATGCCGCATCTCACTCAGGCTGTTTATTTTCTTCAACTTATTTACCCAGGAGAGACCTGCCAAGATGCCGCATCTCACTCAGGCTGTTTATTTTCTTTAACTTATTTACCCAGGAGAGACCGGCCAAGATGCAGCATCTCACTCAGGCTGTTTATTTTCTTTAATTTATTTACTCAGGAGAGACCGGCTAAGATGCAGCATCTCAATTAGATTGTTTATTTTCTCTAATTTATTTACCCAGGAGAGACCGGCTAAGATGTGGCATCTCATTCAGGCTGTTTATTTTCTATAACTTATTTACCCAGGAGATACCGGCTGAGATGCGGCATCTCACTCAGGCTGTTTATTTTCTGTAACTTATTTACCCAGGGGAGACTGGCCGAGATGCAGCATCTCACTCAGGCTGTTTATTTTCTGTAACTTATTTACACTGGGGAGACTGGCCGAGATGCAGCATCTCACTCAGGCTGTTTATTTTCTGTAACTTATTTACCCAGGAGAGCCCGGCCAAGATGCAGCATCTCACTCAGGCTGTTTATGTTCTTTTATTTTCTGTAACTTATTTACCCAGGAGAGACCGGACAAGATGCAGCATCTCACTCAGGCTGGTTATTTTCTGTAACTTATTTACCCAGGAGAGCCCGGCCAAGATGCAGCATCTCACTCAGGCTGGTTATTTTCTGTAACTTATTTACCCAGGGGAGACTGGCCAACATGTAGCATCTCACTCAGGCTGGTTATTTTCTTTAACTTATTTACCCAGGAGAGACCGGCCAAGATGCAGCATCTCACTCAGGCTGCTTATTTTCTGTAATTTATTTACCCAGGAGAGACCGGCTAAGATGCAACAACTCACTCAGGCTGTTTATTTTCTGTAACTTATTTACCCAGGAGAGACCGGCTAAGATGCTGCATCTCACTCAGGCTGTTGATTTTCTTTAACTTATTTACCCAGGAGAGACCAGCTAAGATGCAGCATCTCATTGTTGTGGGGCCCAACTTAAACAAATTTCCAAATCTAGGAGGACCAAAGCACTGCAGGGGTTAAGTGATTGCTTAAGGTCACACAGTGAGCACTTAGCTCTGATAGGGTTTGAGCCTGTGATCTCACTGTTCCCAAGCTGATGCTGTAACCTGTAGATCATAAATTCTAAATATATAAAAACAAATACATAAATAAAATTGAAAGTTTCTGTATTCCTACGAAAACTGCTGCAGGATTTTTAATCTCTCAAGAAATGCCTGACTGAGAGTTTCAATAAGGATTTTATTAAGGAATGCAGGCTTTTTGAGAACACAAGTTTCTCAGCATGTATGCAGTATTGTTCTTTTTCTAACGCTGGCCAGGTTTTCTGTGTAGCCAATCCTAACCATAATGGCATCACTGACTGTTTTGAATTTACTGCCACCAAGCCCTTTGAGGTTCTTGAACAGCACAGACCATACTGAACCAAAGTTACTGAAATCTGCAGTTTTTCAGCTGTATTTAGTATTGCCTAAAGGTTACAGCAATGAACTTGAAGATGCTTGATACAGCCAGCAGATCCGGGTTTGATTCCCACAACCTCTACTTGCAAACTGTGTAACCTTGAGCAAGTCACTAAACCTCCCTGTACTCGTGGGTCACCCCTGCAAATGGCCTTGTGCCCAGTGAATCTTACCCGGTTACCAAATAATACAAACTCTCCCCTTGCCTACCTTTTCAGCTGGTGATTACCTGGAAGTAATCTCCCCTCTTGAGAAAATGCAAGGGTAATTTCTACCCATAAGGGTGATGCTAGTAATAGCATGAATTATTATCTCCCTATTTACAGTATCTTCAGTTACTAGTTTCTGTGATCCTTTAACACCTGATATTTAATCAGTAATCTAGAGTTGTGGATGATGTACACATATCTGATAATTGTTAAACAGGTTTTAGGTCAAATTAGAAAACCATCTTCGCCATGTTGAGGGTCTTTTTCCTTGTATTCCCAGTTAGGTCACATTACTTCTTTCTCTTTACTGTTTGTGTTTCAACTTGTTTAGCAGTGACTAATACTGTGCCAACAACCAGCCACCATCTCCTCTTTTCTTAGTTGCAAATTGCCACTCAGTGTTAGAGCACCAGGGGCCAGATATTCAAAAGTCAGCACAGGTCCTAAGGGGTGTTTCCTACGCTGACTGGGTTTAGTGCCCAGTTCGTGGGTGGGGTTTATATTCAGAGACTCCTGCAGTGTGGGCAAACCCCGTAAGTGCCCAAGGACTTATAGAATAGTGTATCCATTAAAATGAGGGGATCCCCCCAGCTACGGGTGCAGCAGCAATTTGAATGGTTTGCATCGGTGGTAAATGGCACCCAAAGAGACACAATTTACTACCTCTAAAAACCTAGCCTTAACTGGGTGCAAAGCCCTGGTAGGGAGATGGCTGTACTGCAGCTGCCCACCACTGTTCACCAGTCCATGATGGGCAGACCCTAGCGATTTGTGGCATTCCTCACCTGCTGAGTACCCATCACAGTGTGGGCACAGTAACCCTGGTGTTCAGTGGCACCCCCACCCTCTGGTCACCCATCCCATATATATATATGCCAGTAGTCCTTGTTTCCAGTGGCAACCCCTGGTCACTCATCCTGTATATCTTCAGGCCCTCCCTGGTGTCCTGTGGCATCCCCCACCTTTTGGACACCCATCCTGGTATGGCTGATATAGTCCCTGCTGTCCAGTTACACCCCTCACCAGCCAATCACCAATCCTAGTGATGCCATTGATGTTCTGGTGGCTACTGGAATGCCCCCCACTCTGGCCTCCTGACCTGTATAGTTCCCTGCTTCCCTGGTGTCCTGTGGCAGGTCCCACTGAGCTTCTGGCCCAGGTACCAGAGCCTATCCATGGTGTCCAGTGGTACCCTCAACCTCCAGTCACCACAAGGACCGGTGAGCAGTGGTAGTTACATGACTCCCCACCCGCGCTGCCCATACCCAGCACACCACCTAGCCAACCCTCATGCACCTGTGATGGTGGGGCAATGCGAGGAGTGCAATATGATGATTGGCACAGCCATCCTCTCACCTACATGGCCAGCTGCCATATGGGTTAACAGTGAGCATGTGTATAGTACCTGTGCTCACTGTCAGCCCATACATTGGTCAGCAATGGAGGGGAGAGGAAGGTGGTGTTAGTTGTCATATCAGGTTCCCCATGTGACCCCGCCACTACAGGTACAGCAGGGTTGGCTAGGTGGTGTGCTGGGTGAAAGTGACATGGGTGGGGGGGCCGCGGAACTGCCACTGTTTGCCAGTTTGTGTGGTGACTGGTGGTCAAGGGGGTACCACTGGACAGCAGGGATAGGCTTGAGTAACTGGGCTGGGAGCTTGTGTGGGGGATGCCACTGGACACTTGGGAGGCAAGGAGATATATGGGCCAGGAGGTCAGAGCAGGGGAGTTCCACTAGCCACCAGAGCATTGATGGAATAACCGGGATGGGTGGTCGGTGGGTGGGGGGTGCTGCTGGGCACCAGGGCATACATACGTTTATAGGGGATGGATGTTTGGGCACTAGGGGTACTGCTAGACAGCAGGAATGGCCTGTAGCTATGCAGGATGGATGACTGGCTGGGAGGAGTACCACTGGACACCAGGGATTCTATTGTGATCAATGGGATGGGTGTTTAAGGGGCTGCCATTAGACACCAGGGCCTATATTTCTAGTACCAGGATGGGTGACTGGAGGGTGGGGGGGGGTTCCACTAGGCACCAGGGACTACATCAGCCATAGTGGGATGGATGTTCAGAGAATGGGGAGTGCCACTTGACACCAGGGTACACTTGCGACATCGCTGGCTGGGTGACCAGAGGGTTGGGAGTGCCTCTAGACAGCAGGGCAACAGTTACACAGCCTAGAATGAGGGATCAGAGGGTGCGGTGTGCCACTAGACACCAAGGCTGGGGTTACACATTGACAGGATGGGTGTTGGGGCTGCTGCTAACCACCCAGGATGACATTAGGATGGGCACAACCAGGACACTGCTTCCAATGCAATTGGGCCCATAATGGACATGCTAATGGCCCCTTAGTACCTTGCATGCCCAATGGGCTCATTTGCATTTTACAGCTGAATATTGCACCGTGGCTCCTGGCGATATCTGGTCTGGGGGCTCAATTCCAGGTCCATATTGGGGCAGCACAAACTGCCTTAACTCTGTGCTGACATGGGCTGATATTCAGTTGGCTAGAGCCACTCCTCAGTCTGACTCAATACTGCAATCTCCAGGCTGGGCACAGGTGCAAGTGCAGTGTGAACCTTTGCACTCCGCTTTTGTACTATTTTGAATATCTGGCCCCAGGATGGTATTCCCAGATCAATTCCCAGTTAGGTGACATTATTTCTTTCTCAGTGCAATTTTATTTTACAATTTATTTACCCAGAATAGCCAAGCGGAGCTGCAACATCTAATTTCCAGTGAGGGCAAGCTTATACCCATTTCTGCAGCTAGGTGGACTGAAGCACTAGGAGGGTAAGATACTTGCCTAAGGTCAAGCAATAACCACTTGTCTCTAGCAGGGTTTGAACCTGTGATCTCTTGATTTGCAAGAAAGTTCTGTAACCACTAGGCTACACTGCCTTATACGTACAGTAAGTTTTCAAAGGTTCTTTCAATGCTTTGCAATGTTTCCTATGGAATGCAAAACTTGTTTTTCAATTCCAATAAAATGGAAACAGTGCTTTTCGGCTCTAATGTCAGACTGAAGCAGTTCTCTTTTTCACAGTCTCTGCATGTTGATTTATTTAGAGATTGCTGTTGGGGAGGGTCCAGTGTTACAAATATTAGGGTTACTGGCTAGACACTCTCTGTACTAGTGGTGTCTATGGTGAAACTCTAGTTAGAAATCTAGGACCACATTTTTTTTTTAAAGAAAAACAAGATGCTTCTTCAGCCTGACATTAGAAAGAAGATTGTTTATGCACTTATTTTTCCTTTGATCTATTACATGGATTTATAAAATGGGTAGTAAAAAGAGAACTCAAAATCTAATTGGTCAAATAGAAACAAATGGGGACCTGAAGACGGAAGGGCAGTGCGGGAGGGCAGTGGCCAGGGGGATTGGAATGCTGGGATGCATCAGAAGGGGGATCACCAGTAGGAATAGGGAGGTCATAGTACCCTTGTACACCCATTTGGTTAGACCACACTTGGAGTATGGAGTCCCATTCTGGAGGCCATACCTCAGGAAGGATGTGGGGAGGATAGAGAGGTTTAAGAGGAGAGTGGCAAAAATGGTAAGAGGGTTAAGCCACCTATCCTATGAAGAAAGGTTGAGAGATTTGAACATGTACTCCATGGAGCAGAGGAAGGAGAGGGGGGACATGATCGAGACCTTCAAGTACCTTAAGGGTATAAACAGGGTGCCAGGGGGGAGCATCTTCAAGATGAAAGGAAGTCAGAGGACAAGGGGTCATGGCCTGCAGGTGGAGGGAGGACAGTTCAGGGGTAACATTAGAAAATACTATTACTCAGAGAGAGTGGTAGAAAAGTGGAACAGACTCCCAGAAGCAGTCGTTGGAGAGGAAACAGTGAAGGGATTCAAAAGGGCATGGGACAACCACATGGGAGTGTTAAGAGGGGGAGGCACAGGTCCAAGCAGATAGCTGGGCAAAGGGGCAGACTTGGTGGGCCAATTCGGTCCTTTTCTGCCGTCACACTTCTATGAATCTATGAATCTATATGACTACATCTCCTATTTAACCCACAGTTAGACAAGAAACTACTTCGTAGCAGTCACATAATAAAAACAATATCACTACACATTTCTGAGCCATGTAACAGTTTATAAATTTTGCAACGTTTGCATGCTCATAGCACATGTTATTGTGTAGCAGTTTATAAACTTTTACAATGTTTTAATGCTCACAGCATGTGTTTTGACCATTAGCTTAAACAAACTACTTTACCTGGTGGATCAATACACAATACATTTTTCGACATTTTCCATCTAAAAATGACTTTCTTGTAATTTATGTAAGCTATGAGGCATGAGAGGGTGTGGTGTGTGATTATGGGTCAATTATCACATGCCTCTTGAGTGTGTTGTTAGGCATGAGATGCGTGCGTTGAGTAACTTTAAACACATGACAGAGAAGTGCGATTCAGACAACAGGAATACATCAATGGGATGCCTTACAAATGGCATCCTACTGCCAGAGTGTGACGCCCTGGAGATAGAACTTTATGCCAGTTTTAGCACTTAGGATATAAGTTCAAACTGTGCACTGTGGTCACGCTCCCTCTAGTGTACTAATATCAGATTTTTTTTCTCTGCTAAAGAAAGCAGTTGCCCCAAAGTCATCTTCAGCCTTCTGGTCTTCTTTACTTAGGGCTTTTTTATTTTGTTATTAATATTATTTAGTTTAATACAAAGTTAGTTTTCAATTACTCTAAATTGTCTAGGGTATTTATCTTTAAAAATGTTATAATTTATCGGTTTCTCCAGTTCCCAATCAGTTCCCAGGAACCAGAGAAGGCTGCTTCATAACGTGGTTTCCACCTGAAGGAAACCAATCATGTTTTAAGTAAAAACATTATTATGTTTTATTCGATTAAAATCTGATTTTACATTTTTGTATGTTAAATTAATTTTATATTACTGTGTTTGTGGCTAGGAAGAGAATAATTTGTTCTGCAGGTCCTAGCAGTGTTTGACATGACCGACTGACCCAAAAAGAGAACAGGACCCACTTGTTTTAAAAGCTGTGTCAATTGTTTTCAGCTCCTGACAAAGGCAGACTGCCATGGGTTTCGTCTAAAGCGCTTGCATGTAGATCATGATTTTATTAGTTGTGAACTCTGTATAAAGTTTTCCTTAAAACCCAAAAGAAAGGGCTTTAAAAAGAGGAGAATTTATGGCTTCTCAGTCTGCCTCTACATCATCAAAACACAAGAAAGACTCAGAGAGAGTTTCTAATGATGGTCAAAAGCACACATCAGAGGGTTTTTCTACTCATAAGCAGCGGTTCCCAACAAAGGGGACAGACAAAAGGGATGAAGCTGCTCAGCCATCAGATAAGCATGGCAAAGATGATAAAGATCCCAGGGTGTATGAAAAAGGAACTCTGATTTCAGTGATAGCAAAAATACAAATACAAGAGCCTCAGAGCAGTTACTGGAACCTGTGCCTGCTGAGAATAAAACCAACAATAAAAACACGTCCTCCTGCAAAGGAAAAGGAGCAGGCAGTGCATCAGACAAAAATGTCCTCAAGACAGATGTGGCATTTTTCCAAGTCTTCCAGGCTATGGAAAATTTCTTTAATATGCCCCCACCCCCACCCCAGGCTCTGGTTCCAGACTGTTTGCCTATACTAACATACTATTTGCCAGCAGATTAGGCCTTATGGTCTATCGAGTCTGCTCGAACCTCAGATCCCTAGTTGGGTGCCGAGGCCCTCCCCTCCCTTGTGTTCCAGAAACCCCTATCATCCATCCCCACCCCCCTGGGACAGGCCATCATCTGATACATCCACTTTCTGTGTCTGTCCCACCTCTCTTGAAGCCCTCCACTGTGGATCTCTGAACCAGCTCGCCAGGCAGTGCATTCCAAGGGTCCACCACCTCTCAGTGAAAACCTCTTCCTCTTTTCCCCTCACCTTTCCTCCTTCCAACTTCAAACCATGCCTCTGGTAATACCTCCTGCTTTTGTCTAAAGATCCCTCCATGTTTACCTATTTATTCCCTTGAGGTACTTGAAGACCTCAATCATGTCCCCCCTGTCTCTCCTCTCCTCCAATGAAAACAGGCAGAGCTCCTCAAGTCTGTCCTCATACGTCAAATCCCCTAGCCCTCATATCATCTTAGTTGCCCTCCTCTGTACCTTCTCCAGGAGCTGTATGTCCCTTTTCAAGTGTGGTCTCCAGTACTGCACACAGTACTCAAGGTGTGGTCTAACCAGTCCATTGTACAGCGGCAAAATTACTTCCTTGCTCCTAGAGGTGATCCCCCTTATGATGCATCCCAACATCCTGTTTGCCTTGCTAGCCACTCTCCTGCACTGCTCAGAGTTATTCATACATGCATCCACCATGACCCCTAGGTCTTTTTCCCCTATTGAGGCCTCCAGCGCCTCCCCTCCCAGGGTGTACCTCTGTTTAGGGTTTCCTCGCCCAAGATGCAACACCTTGCACTTTGGTGATATTGAAATTTAATTTCCATGTGTGAGCTCAGCTTTCCAGGGTGTCCAGGTCCCCTTGCAGGGTCAACCTCCCCTCTTCTCCCTCAACTATTGCTCCCATCTTGGAGTCATCAGCGAAGAGACTCAATTCACTCCCTATACCCTCCCTGATGTCAGATATGTATGCATTAAACAAGATCGGGCCCAGGACCGAGCCCTGAGGTACCCCACTACCAACCTCTCTAGGGTTCAAGAGCTTCCCACAGACCACTACTCTCTGGGTGCATCCAGCTAGCCAGTTGTCAATCCATCTGACCATCAAAGGACCTACTCCTAACCCCATCAGTTTCTCAACCAGACTGTTGTGGGGACAGAGTCAAACGCCTTGCTGAAGTCCAAGAATAATACATCCACAGGCTTTCCCCTGTCCAGTTCTGATGTTACCCATTCGTAGAACTCCACAAGATTGGTTTGACATGATCTACCTGGCACAAACCCATGTTGCCGACTATCCAGACCTCCCACCTCCTCCAAGTACACCCCCAATCGTTCCTTTAGTATACTCTCCATTAATTTTCCCACCACTGAGGTCAAACTGATGGGTCTATAGTTACCTGGTACTTCCCTCGACCCCCCTTTATGGATTGGCACCACATGTGCTTCTCGCCAATCCCTAGGTACCCTCCCTGTCTCAAGTGATCTGTTGAAGAGCTCCACCAGGGGTGCAGCTAGTATGTCCGCCAATTCCCATAGTACTCTTGGTTGAATGCCATCCAGCCCAGGAGATTTGTCTTTCTTTAGGGCCTTGAGGGCTAACCACACCCTTTTGGTGGAGATAGCATCATCCGTCCCCTCCACCTTACTGGCCTTTTTATCTTTGTCCAGATGTGACACCCCTGGGGTACCTCTCCCTCCCTCTTGCTCCATTTCTGTTGCTCCCCTGATCCCACTCACTGCCGCTTCTATCCCCATCATGCCTTGCTTTGTAGATATCCCATCCCCCTCCCTAGTGAACACAGAGGCAAAGTGCTCGTTAAATACCTCTGCCTGGTCCCTCGCCTCTTCCACCCACCCTCCTTCTGATCTCAATCTGCTGAGATGGCCCTTAGATTTTCTGCTCTCCCCAATGTACCGGAAGAACCCCTTTTCCCCTCCATGTATCCCCTGTGCCAGCCGCTGCTCTTTACTGGACTTTGCTCCCCTCACCATCCGGGTGACTTTTCTAGATGCAAGATGGTACATTTCCTTATCCCTATCTCCTCTTGTTGTTTTATATTTTTTGTAGGCCGCCTTCTTTTCTCTGACCGCTACCTGTACCTCACTGGACCACCAGCATGGTTTATGTGACCTTGCTCCCTTACGTTTCAACTTAGCGCAGATCCTGACTGCCTCATGAAGTCCCCGTTTTATGACCTCCCATCTCCCTCCCACACTTATCATTGATGTAATCCCCTTCAAGTGATCCTTAAGAATATTTCCCATGCCCACAAAGTCTGCCCCCCTGAAGTCCACTGCCAGTGTCCTAGATCTCACCCTCCCTCCCCTCATGCTTATTTGAAACCAGACAGTATTGTGGTCGCTCCCAGTCAGGGGGTCCTCTACAACCAGGTCCCTTACCAGATCCCCATCTGCCAGAACCACGTCCAGGACGTGCCCTCCTTGTGGGCTCCATCACATGCTGTGTTAAGAACACATCCTGGAAGCCTTTCAGCAGCCTCTGCTCCTTGGCCACCTTAGAGGACATGGTTCCCCAGTTAGTACCTGGCATATTAAGGTCCCCCATCAACACCTCTCCTTCCCCTTTTGGTCCACACTGGGCAATGATGTTGTCCAGCAAACCATCCTCTAGAACATCACTCATCCCGGGGGGCCTGTATACTACACCCAGCTTGACCGTATCTCCTGCTGGGGATCGTAAGGTGACCCATAAGGCCTCCTCGTTTCCCTCTGCCTCTTCTACCCTATCAATTTCTATGTCATCTCTAATGAACATAGCTACTCCACCCCCTATAGAGGCGGGGGTGGGGGTTATGTAAAGAAGGAGGAAGGTGAACCTATAGAACCTCACGGGGAACAATGGGGGAACATTGTTTAACCAGGAGCAGCACACTGAGCCTAAGCTTGTTTCCAGATGTGACCTGGGAGCAGAAGGAAGTTAAGTGACTTTCTCAGGATCAGACATGGTTCACCTGACCCAGAGTTTGGCTCCCCTTTTAGGCCCACAGGGGATTATACCTTTTACTCTACATTCAATAAACAGATGATAAATACCCTCGATATCCCCTCTCATGGAACAGAGGAGGCAAGGAGGAGATGGAGTTCATGGATATAATGGGGCTAGCCCCCACCAGTAGACTACTAGTCCCTATCCACAAATCACTTCAAAAGGCTGCATCAAGAATCATGTCAGCACCCAGTTCAGTTGCCAGCATTGATATAAAGTAAAAAAAAAAAAAAAAAAAAAAAGAAAGGATCAGGATGACAAATGGGGGTGGGGGTAGAATACCTGTATGCCCACCCTGATCATGAAGGAGAGGTACAGGCAGCTGCTTGTGGAATGCCAAGGTTCATCTCTTCACACAGTCTCCTAAAAAGGATTTAAGGAAACTGGATGCTATGACCAACAATGTGTACACATCAGCTTTCTTGCTGCTAAGGAATACAGCTTATTTGGCAAACACAGTCCAGTACCAGAAAGCACCGTGGAATACAATGCTGGCACTGCATGATAAGGTGGATAGTAAGGGTGGCACAGGATCTGACTGCCACAGTAAAGTCAGCACTGGATGCTACTCAATAGAGAATACTGTATGGGCAACTATATATAACCAGTGTGTTCTGCCACAGAGGAGTTCTGATTTCCTCTGACCTTGAGAGTGACTCACAAGCAGGAGTCATTAGAATCTACAGCCATGTGGAACTGGTATATAGTGTATAGTACAGCATTATAATGTATGGTAGAATACTGTTAACCTTAGGAAATCATTATTTCCTAAGATTGTTAACCTATCGATGTGACGTAGATATGTTGTTAACCTTTCGATGCTACGTCACATCGAAGGTTAACAACAGCGATTGTCCGCGATGTGCGCGGCTTTTTTTGACAGGGAACCGACGCATGAACAGCAGTGGTTAGGGAAGGACTGAACGGCCGCGGCGGTGACTAGTAATGAAAAAGTAAGCAGCCTTTTTAGGTGGGACCATACACTATAAAAAATAATGTATGGTCCCTCTATCGGCAACCGGTCAATTTTAACCGTCTCGAGGTTGCCATGGCGACATAAACCTTTCGAGCTTCGCTCTCGAGGTTTACATGGTCACCCTGGCAACCTCTCGACTGTTAACTGACCGGTTAATGATAGAGGACCATACATTATCCTCTATGTTCTGTATAGAATTACATCCCTTTCAAAATGCTGTTTTACCATAGTTCAAAGGTGATGGAATGTGATTGTACCTTTCTGTGGTGCAACAGCATTCTGAAACCTCTAGAGACTGCACAAATCAGTTTTGTTCTGAAAGCAAAGAACCCCCACACACATATTTCACATAATACTATACACTGCCTTTATTTCTATCTGCACCTGCCTGGTGTATATGCTGCTTTCCCTGAGTGGATTCCCCAGACAGCATCCGGAGGACAACATGTGTGTGAGAGACTGTGTTTAATTTCATCTTCCTTGGACACTGCTTTTTGAAATTTACTAATGGGGAGCTCAGGGAGCTGACTGTTCAAGTCATCACTGGAGGTGAGGACTGAGGGGTTTAAATTACCATGCCGCTCGCAAGAGGCTAGACTGCCTTTATTTCTGTCTGCACCTGCCTGCAGTATATGCTGCTTTCCCCAAGAGGATTCCCCAGAAAGCATCCGGAGGACAACATGTGTGTGAGAGACTGTGTTTAATTTCATCTTCCTCAGACACTGCTTTTTGAAATTTACTAACAGGGGCTCGGGGAGCTAATTGTTCAAGTCATCACTGGAGGTGAGGACTGAGGGGTTTAAATTACTGCACCACTCACAAGATGCTAGACTGCCTTTATTTCTATCTGCACCTGCCTGCAGTATATGCTGCTTTCCCCCAGAGGATTCCCCAGAAAGCATCCGGAGGAGAACATTTGTGTGAGAGACTGTGTTTAATTTCATCTTCCTCAGACACTGCTTTTTGAAATTTACTAACAGGGGCTCAGGGAGCTGATTGTTCAAGTCATCATTGGAGGTGGGGACTGAGGATTTTAAATTAACGCGCTGCTCGCAAGCGCGAGTGCCACTCCAAACAAGAAAAAGTGTTTAGAAGTAGTGAAAAACTACTGAGGAGGTTAGGAAAGGTTACATTATATTTATATTATTGTAATTGACCCTAGTTAGATGGTTTTACCACTTGGTAGCTGAAATAAGATAAATATGATTTGATTTATTTAGAGCTTATGTTGAATTTCTTTTAAAATGTATATTAGGATTCTAACAAACCTATTTTAAACATGTATACACGGGCCACGATGTGTGTTGTATTTTTACTCTGTCTCGAGGGTTATATTACTCCACCAGAAATTAGAGAAAAGATAAATGGATCTTATTGGCCAGTATTAAAACAGGGTAATGTACATTTCAATTTTAAAAGAAGGAATGCATTTACTAATATGTGGAGAACTTTTGATCAATACGGTAGGGTAATGGTTGGTAATCCATATGAATTGCACAGACACTTTCAGAGAAATCAGGGTATTGTTATGACATGTTTATTAATTTTGGGGGGTGGTGTGGAATTAAATCTGGGTCCAAAGAATGAAAGCATTAAGGTGCTTCATGACAATGCATGAAATTTGAGATCTAAGATGGATATATTGAACGTGTTGGTAAATGAGCAAGCCCCAGATGTTTTGGGCCTGACAGAAACATGGCTTACACCTACAATGGATGATGGAGAATTTAAATTGCCTAGTTATACATTGTTTTTGTTCTGACAGGCACAAAAGTGGGGGTGTTGCTCTACCTTAAAAATAGCTTGGGTCATATGGAACTTGTGACGAGTGGTTCTAAAAATAATATAGAATACTTGGTTGTTGTAGTTTAATCACTGAAGACAGTATTTACTGTTATATACTCTCCACCTAAAACAAAAATAGAAAGCATAGAGGGTGTAATAAATAAACTATATAACATCTTAGTGGAAAAATTAATAGTGTTAATTGGGGACTTAAATTGTAATTGGTTAGGTCCCCATGGTAATCAATTAAAAGAAACTGTATCAATCCTTGGAGTTATTCAACATATAAGCACCCCTACGAGGCATACCAAAACTACAAAAAAAGGAACTATTTTGGATTTGCTTTTTACTTCTTCAATGGTATTAGTAAATTTGGGAGTTCTCCCTTCCTATATGGGTGATCACAACCCGATATGGGGAACTATTTCAGTTTCACAAATACAGGGATTGTATGACCATGCAAATTACGTGAGGACCAGAAATTTAAGAACATTTTCTGAACAAGAATTTTTAGCAGATATAGGTAGGGAAAAATGGGACAGGTGTCTACTCATACCAGAACTGGATTTGTCTGTACAATATTTTACATACACTTTCAATAAAATATGTGATTTCCACGCCCCAAGGCAGAATATGAAGGTTAAGCAAGCTAGACTTCCTAGGATTAATGAAAAGCTGCAGAAGTTTTTGAGTGTTAAAAATAGACTTTGGAACAAGGCTAAGCAAACTAGGCAGGAGAGGGATTGGATAATAATTAAAAAGGAGAGAAATCAATGTAAACAATTGATAAAGGAGGCAAAGGCCTCTTATTATAAAATTAAAATACATGGAGATAATAACCCTAGGAAGTTTTGGCAGAATATTAATAGTTTATTGGATCCAGGGAGAAAAGACTTAACAAAAAAATTAGTTGTTGAAGTACAAGGGCATCAGATAAATGATTCTTATGAAGTTGTAAAATTACTAAATGATTTCTTTGTGGATTTACCTGGTTATGACATTGATGTAAATAAGCTAGGATTCGATAGGGAACCAATTAGAGATAAAAAAGATGCTCATCCCCCTTTGAGATTTAAATTACTGAGTATAACTGAAGTTCGTAAGGGCTTGAGAAGTTTGAATATTCATAAATCTGGAGGAAGTGATGGTTTGGAAGGAAGGTTTTTGAGCCTAGCCGCATATCAAATTGCCCCAGTAGTAACACAAATATTTAACTGGAGCTTACAAGAAGGTACCTTTCCACAAGGTTGGAAAGAAAGTAAAGTGATTCCTATCTTTAAGGGGAGGGGTAGCATCTGAAATCAAAAATTATAGACCAATAGTTCTCCTGTCCATCTTGTCTAAATGTTTGGAACGACATGTTCATACACAAATTATGGAATATATGGATAAATACAACAAAATCACACCATATCAATTAGCATTCCAAAAAGTGCATTCAACTATCACGGCACTTGTAGAATTTAATAACTTGATTAACACATCACTACATAGTGGTTTGGAACCAGCAGCAATTTTTGTGGACTTGTCGAAGGCCTTCGACCTGGTGAATCACTCCCTCCTTTTGCAAACTGCAGAAAATATGGGTAATACAGATGGACCCTGGCACTGGCTGCAGTCTTACCTTGAAGAGTGCACCCAGAGAGTTACAGTCTCAGTATGTACATCACCTTGCAGAGCTATAAACAGAGGTGTACCTCAGCGGTCCATATTAGGACCCCTGTTATTTCTATTGTTTAAAAACAGTTTGCCTCGAGTAGTGAGAAACTCGCAAGGGAGACTGTAGGTGTATGATACTGCCCTTATTACATCTGGCTCTAGTATCCAAGAATTACAACATAAACTGCAGACTGATTTCAGTAATATGAGGGAGTGGCTTGCCAGGTCGAGCCTGATCATGAACACAAAGAAAACAAAGTTATTACATTCTGTACCTTAAAGTAAAGGAATAATTGAAGCAAAAATAGATAGTAATGAAATATTTATTTATTTATTTTTTTATTTATTGAAAATTTCGGAATTACAACCTTTGAGTCAAGGACTCCTTTGCAAAGGCTCCACGTCAGTCACAACAGAACATTACAACAAGACAGATTGTACAAAAGTTTTCAAGACAGAAACATTACATTTTGACAAAATGTTCAAAATCATAGCATAAGCAAAGGCTACACGTCAGTTGCAATAGAACATTACATAAAGACAGGTTGTACAGAAGTTTCCAAACAGGACATTACAAGTGTTCAACGATCACAGTATAAGGTATTGACAGAGCTCAGATAACATCTGAGAGTTGAAATGGTCATAACGGTGTGGTGGCACAGGTGACTGACAACCTAGGGGAATGATGGAAACAGCTACAGGTCTCAGAGTTAAGAAGAAGCCTCTTGATCCCAGTTTTAAATTGGCCTAGATTAGGGGCAAGTAAGATGGAAGATGGTAGATTGTTAAGCCAGAGGGGAGCATGATAACAGAAGGACCTTTGCCCTAGAGAGGTCCTGCAGTGGGGGACTGTATAGGAGGTCCCAGCCAGCCGTCTGTGGGTACCCCATGGGGGGCTGGTTGGATGAGGTGGTGTAGACAATTAGGTGTGAGTTTCATAAGAATCTTTTTGGCTTGGAGGCAGGTTTGATATTTAAGCCTCCCTTCGAGGGTTAGCCAGCTCAATTATAGAGCAGACATGTAAGGGCTTGTCTATTGCTGTTTGTGACCATGCGGCAGGCTTTGTTGCTGAGTGCTATATTGATGCTGCTTAGGGCTGATTGGTTAGCTGCGCCCGTAAATAGTTATTCCATAATCGATCAATGAAAGGACTGAGCATGTAACAGCCAACCGTGAGAGCCTGTGGGGTAAGGCAGTGTTTGTGTCTGTAAAGAATGCCAAGTCGGTGTTAACTGAGAGGAGAGGAGTTTAATATGGTGGTGGTAGGTGAGGGATGTGTCTAGAGTGATACCTAGATATTTGAAATGTGTGACCTGTTCAATGTGGGTACCCTGCAAGTTTGAGATTGTTAGCTGGGAATTACTAAGGGGTTTTGGAGGTGAGCAAATATCATGGATTTTGTTTTGTTGTAGTTAAGTATTAGTCGATGGTCAGTGAACCAGTATTCAAGCTCTCTAAAACAGCCTTGAAGGGTATTTTGGAGACAGATGAGGTTGGTGTGTTTCCATATAGCACGGCATCGCCTGCATATAGCAATAGCTTTCCACTGCAGGCTTGGGGAGTGAGTTCAGAAAGAGAGTGAACAGCAGTGGGCCAAGTATTGACCTTGAGACACCAGCTAGAACTGGTTGCTTGGAGGAGAGTGTGTTTCTAATTTTTACTTGCTGTGTTCTGTCAGTAAGATAGTTTTTGAACCAGGAGATAGTTTCAGGGGCAACATGGAGGGATGCAAGGGTGTGGAGAAGCAGCTCATGATTGACGGTGTCAAATGCTTTGGTCAAATCAACATAGATTGCCCCTACTGTTGACCCCTGTTCAAGTGCTTCATTAATGTATGATGTAAATTCAAGTAGGACCATGGTAGTACTGTGCCCTTTCCTGAAACCATGTTGTTCTTGGCAGAGGAGACTATATTTGTCCAGGTATTCGGTGAGTTGGTCAGACACAATTTTTTCTAGTGCTTTTGAGAGGGGGGGAAGGATAGTAATGGGCCTATAGTTACCTGGGGTTGTTGGATCACCCTTCTTTAGGATGGGTGTGATAATTCCCCTCTTCCATATAGTAGGGATTTGGCCAAGGCAGAGTGAGTAGCTGAGGAGTTTGGTGAGGTGAGGCAGAGTCTCATCAAGGGTAAGCCGAAGAATTTTAAGGTCAAGGGAGTCGCTGCTATATCGCAAGTTGTGCAGGACTTTAGAGAGGTAGCGTTTAGCCTCATTACAGGAGACTATACGCAGCCTGAAAGAAGGGGGTGGTAGAGGAAGAAGGTGTAACAGTGGGGGGTTGGTAATGGGTCAAAGAAGTTTAAAGGGAGGATGTGACTAAGGTCAGAGAAGGCGGTGTTAAGGGTATTGGATATGGCGGTAGGGTCCTGAGAGAGGGTACCCTGAACTAGGAGCTGGGTTGGGCCTGCAGTGGTGGCTTTCCCACAGAGTTCCTTGACATTGTTCCAGAAAGATTTCCCAGAGCTCCAAGTGGTGGTGAAGGCTTGGTGATAGTAAGTTGCCTTAGCTTGCCGGATAGCCCACGTGCATTTATTTCTTGCTTCTCTGTAGAGCTGTCTATCATGGGGTAGCTGTGAGTTTAGGGCCCTATGCCAGAGGTTATCTCTGTGATGCATCAGCAGGTTGACCAATACTGTTATTTGGGAGTTATTTTGATACTCAAATGTTTTTTGGTGCACATGTGAATACATTAGTAGATAGGGTAAATAGCAGAATAGGAGCTCTACGCAGAACAACAAAATACTTAAGAAAGAATGCTCGAAAAGGTGTGGCAGAGCAATTAATTATGCCTGTGTTAACATATGGTGACCTTGTATACCGTACAGCAAATAAACAATTAATAAATTGGATAGGGTACAGTATAAACTGGCTAGATATGTATTACAGAGTAAGTTGAGAACTCATCATTGTGCACTTTTATCTCAATTACAATGGCAGTCCTTGGATATTAACTGTATTAGATCATGGCAAAAATTAATATACAAATATCATGTGCTTTTTCCAAGCCATTATATAAATATAACATTATTTAATAAGCAAAGGGTGATTGATAAGACTAAAAAAACAGTCCATGTTGAAAAAATGTATACCCTCAAAATTCAGAACAGACACAGGGTATGAACATTAAATTACCAGGAGTCTAAATATTGGAATAATTTGCCATATAAAATTCACACTTCACATTCATTAGTAATATTTATTCAGGGGATAAATGAAATGTCAATTTAGATGTACATGTAGTTAAATGGTTGCACTTCAATATCCGAATGACATATACTAAACTTGTGGACTGTTGCTCTGATTTTGCTCTATGTATATTTGGTAACTATAGTGATGTGCACTGTTAATTTTTGGGTATGTATATTTGTTTGTTCCTGTTTGTAGTTTGTTACCTGTATATGTCTTTTTGTATCACAACAACAGGACTGTCTTGTAAACAGTTTTTTTCACCTAAATTACATTACCCTGTATAAAAATAAAAGTTTTACTACCACCATTACTATAAAAAATACAGGATGAGCAACTTTATGCACATCCAGTGTGTTCTGCCACATCGGGGTTCTGATTGCCATGGCCCTCTCGAGCTTTGTTCCCGAGATCAGAGTGAACCCCTGTGTGGTAGAACACACTGCCTATCCAGCGTTCTCTATATACTATACACAGTATACCAGTTCCACATGGCTATAGATCCTAATGACTTTGCTAGGGAGTCTTGGCTCATGCAGTGGCATTGAGTTTTGCCTGGCTAAGGACTACCATCTTTACCCAGGACACTCAGGCTTAAGCCATTGATTTCAGCTATGAGGGAAATTCTCTATTTATTTATAAAACCAAGGTGTATATGAAACAAGCGTTTCTCAATGCTGAATGTTGTCTCGCTGGCATTGGCATTGGTAGTGCAGGAGTTAGAGATGCATAATAGGAATGGCAGTGAAGTACTGAACTGATGCTAACCTCACACCACCCTGAAGAGACACATTTTCAACATAGGCATTTTGGGACCTCCCCTCATGAACAGTGGCACTGTGATTTTGTTAATCTGTCCCAGAAGTTGATTTCCCACAGTGACCACGCCATTCTGCTCCACAAGTGCAAAAACACATTTTGGGCAGGATGTGAAAAATGACAGCTGTACTGTTCATAAGGAGGTGGAAAATGCCAATGTTGAAAATCTGGAGTGAAAATATTACAAATTCAATGAGTTACGAAAAGTGTGGAAACTGCACAACGATGCTCGAAAACAGTAATTTTTGATTTTGTCACTCAATTTGCAACATAGGCTTTTTGAGAGCCCACCTCATGAATAGTGGCACTGTCATTTTGTTAATCAGTCCCGAAGGTGATTCCATGCAGTGACTGTGAAATCACCTTTTGGGAGCGAATAACACCATGACAGTGACTGAATTCATGAGGGGGGCCCCAATAACCCCATGTTGAAAATGTGGTGCCAAAATTCCCAAACATGCCTGAGATATGCACCAAAGTTGAAAAAAAAACTATTTATGCCATTATACAGCTTACTGGCATTTCTTCAGTTCGCAATCAGCTTTGAAGAGTGCAGACGTGTTCCCGGTCCACCGAAGATCATCGAGCTAGACTCCAGAGGTAAATATGGGGTGAGGGTGTGTGTAGGGAGGTAGGGTGCACAGAGGGTAGGTGCAGGTTGGGGGAGGGAGCAGAACAGACCGCGTGGGACCGTTTTCTTCTTTTACAGGTTAAAAAAAAAAACATCGCAGGACTTTTTTTTTTTACAGGGGCATTTGGCACGCTGGGGTGGGCTCCCAGCATGCCACCTGAGTGTTTGGGGGGGCTAGCTGACAGGGGGTTGGGCACCCCCGTCGGCACATACCAAAGGGGGGCAAGAGCCGAGGGGGATTGGGCACCCCCCTCAGCACACAACAAATGGGGGGGTGGCATTATGCTGACGGGGAATGGGCTCTCCCGTCAGTACATGGACTGGGTCAGGGCATGCCGACAAGGGGACTGGGCACCCCTGAAGTTGGCATTGTGGCAGGCAGTGGCAGCAGTCACTGCTGCCATGTTTACAAGAATGCTTCACCAGGAAAGGCATGTTGGGAGGTGCCGCTGCATGACAAGCTTGGCTCTCATTGCAGCAGACCTTTTCTTAGATCTGGTGGGCACTTTACATGTTACTGGTGTCAGTGCCTGCAGCTGCCTTATTGGGGAATGAGGGATGCACCTACTGATGCATGCCCTGCATTTGCCCACAGTGACCGCACCTCCAAATCTGCTACTTCTGCAATATGTTGGCTGGTGCGCATGCGTGAGCCAACATAAAAAGTGGATGAATTCAAAACCACTTTTAAGAATTTCACTGACAAAGAGAAGGCCTCCACTTCCTAAAGGCCTTACTGAAGTTTCTATCCAAGACTCCATGCCACCTAGGAGTACCAACCTCAAAGAGGTTACTATAGAGGGAGAGGCAGGAGGGGCTTCAGGTGTGCTGTAGCACCAGCCCCTAAGCCACAGCCCAAACAGAACCCCTAACAGTTTTGATCAGATCATCAGTCAACCTTTGCTGCTTGATGGGGAGGGGGGGGGGCAATGCTGACCCACTACTTCCAGGAATGGTAAACATTACCACAGACAAGTAGATCCTGGAAGCGGTGGATCAGGGATTGTCTCTACAATTCATTAGGCTTCCAAAGCTGCAGAGATCAAAACATTTTCTAGCTCATTAACCAACAGAAAGATTTCTGCTGTAACTGGAAGTAAAGAAGCTACTACAGGCAAAAGCAGAGGAAAAGGTGCCTATACCAGAGTGGGGCAAGGACCTGTTTTCAAGTTACTTCCTGATCCATGAGAAAATGGGAAGTGGCAAACCATTTTAGACTTAAGATACCTGAACAAGTTTATCAAAAAAGAAAATTTCGAGATGGTCACACTGGGTGCAGTGATACCATTCTTACGGTCCGTAGATTGGTTGGGGTCACTGGATTTGAAGGACATTTATTTCCACATTCCAGTTAGACCCATCCACAGAAAATATCTCAGGTTCAGGCTGGGAAACTGCCAATATCAGTTTGCAGCCCTTCCCTTTAGTCTCACCTCAGCGCCAAATGTATTTACAAAGTGTGTAGCCATGGTGGCAGCTTACCTTAGAAAACAAGTTGTGGTGGTGTTTCCCTACCTAGACAACTGGTTAGTCTCAGGGAGACAGAGCAGGAGGCAAGGTGCTCCATATGGCAGGTAAGGAGCACCCTAGAGAGCCTGGGATTCCTGATAAATCTGCAGAAGTCTCTGAGAGAACCAGTGCAGGCATTGCACTTCATAGGTGTGGGGCAGGATACCCTGTAGAGGAAGGCTTTCCTTCCACAAGAAAGGGTTTCAAACCTGATTGTCAGTGCAGAATCCTTCACATGGGGCTGCCCAAGGCCTGCAGGGATTTCTACAGCTACTGGGCCACATGGCCTCATCTACAGCCATGGTGCCATGAGCTAGATTTCAGATGAAGGACATTTAGTACCATTTTAAGAGATCACTGGTCCCAAAGGTCAGACTCATTTTCCAAGCTACTGCCAGTCACAAAGGTCTTCCTGGATGTACTGAGTGGTGAAAGGAGGAAAGCAACCTCAGATAAAGCATTACCTTTCTCTGGCAAGCCCCAACAGGGGTTCTCAGAACAAATTCTTCATTCCTAGAGTTGGGGTGCCCGCCTGGAGGGTCTTACAGTAAGTTGCATCTGGAGCCCTTAGGCGACTGAGGATCACATACACCTCCTTAAAGAGAAGTTCCAGCATTGCACAATTAGGTTTTCAATACAAACCCCCTTACCTTATGCTGGCAATAGTCTTATAATAGAAGAAAGGAATGTTTTCAACAGATTCACTACGGAAGGGAAGGGATTGAAAATTGCACCAAACGGACAGCCAGCTGATCCCTTCCACTTCCCAGTCTGCTGGCCTCACCCCTGTAGTCAGATGTTTTGTGATGTCTAACCAGGGAAAGCACGGAGATGTACCCCACTGAAGTCTATGGGCCGATAATTTAAAAGAACTTTATATATGTTTAAGCAGTCATTTATATCAAAGACTGCTTAAAGATGCATAAAGTTATTTTAAAAAAATTAGCCCCATGGACTTCAATGGGGCACGTCCCCATGCTCTCCCTTGTTAGATGTCACAAAACGTCTGAGTGCAGGGACCGGGCCAGCAGACTAGGAAGTGGAAGGGATCAGATGGCTATCCATTCGGCGCAGTTTTGAATCCCTTCCCTCACATAGCGAATGTATTGAAAACATTCCTTTCTTCTATTATAAGACTATCTCCAGCATAAGGTAAGGGTTTTTTGTGCTGAAAACCCAATACAAAAACCCCTTTCAAAATCTCAGCCCTTCCCTTTAAGCTGAGGGCAGTACTGCTAACAATCCTTTCTTTTTCCTCCCAGCTACAGGGTCAGTCTGTCCAAATTTGGACAGACAATACTACAATGACATACCACATAAAAAAGCAAGGAGGAACAAGCTCGTCAAAGCTGTGCACAGAAGCTATGAGGATCTGGGATCTGGCATACCTCCTGGACACCAGGATTTCTGCAGTACATCTGCCAGGCAAAAATAATGTGCTGGCAGACTCCCTAAGCAGAATCAGCCAAGGAAATCACAAATGGTCCTTGGACCAGCAATTGCTGGCTTCAGGCTTCAGAAAATGGGGTACACCAGAAATAGATCTGTTTGCCTCTTGGGAGAACAATCAGCTCCCAAAGTTTTGTTGTAGGCCACCAGCCAGAGGTACAATCATAGAGGATGCCTTGGCTCTGAGATGAACAGGGAGGTTACTGTATGCATTCACACCATTCCCACTCATACAGAGAGTGCTCATAAAGCTCAGGAGAGAGCCAGCAACAGTGACCCTGATAGTCCAAGACTTGGCCAGACAGGCTTGGTACTCAGTGCTCCTGACCACGTTCAGCAGGATTACAACCAGCCTGCCACTGGGATTCAACCTTCTGACTATCTCAGGGCAGAATTACATTCCCAGGCCTCACAACACTATGTCTGAGTGCATAGTGCTTGAAGAGCTAATATTCTCTAGTTTTAATATTTTAGAGGAGGTGTGGAGGGTGCTGACATTTTACAGGAAACCAGCAACAAGGAGAGCATACTCTTGTAGGTGGAAGACAGTCTCATACTGGTGTGCCCCAGGAAGATAATCCCAATGCAGACAGGGCTGCCTGCAGTTCTGGACTACCTGGTACACTTACAGTCCTTAGGTCTGAGTCCCTCAGCCCTGACTGTATACTTGGCAGCTGTGTCAGCATACATGTCAGCAGGCAAAGATAAGCCCTTGTACTCACAACCTATTTTCAGAAGGTTCTTTAAGGGTCTCAGTCACCTATATCACCCAGTAAAGGACCCAGTCCCTCCATAGGTCTTTGTAACAGGGTTAAATAAGGCCCTGCCCCATTTGTTATGCAGAAAGAGTTTAAACACAAGGGTCTGTTCTATCCTCTCCTTTTCTGTCTCTTCTCTGTCTAGTTGCGCAACCAGATTTTCTTGTGAGACCTAGGAACTGATCACTCTGATGGTTTTGCAGTTCTCCACCTCTCACTATCTCTCTGCCTTCCCTTGCTGTTCTGTCTTTTCTCCCCCTTGCATATCTGTGGGAATAAAAATGTATGTGAATCCTTATGTGGAAATGTCACTGATACTGGGATCCCTTTGTTTAAAACTGTATATAGTTATGTTGTACTGGTGAAATGATTGCAAAAATCTATTTGAAATGCAAGGGGTTAACCTGAGATGCAGTTTTCAAGCCTTTTGCAGAGCTGTAAACAAGAGGTTAGTTCTGGGTAACTATGTTCTTTTTGCTGAACCTGCATTGAAACTTACAAGAACATTCTGTGACAATCAGGGTCTCTTAACGAGTTCCCAAAGACTTATAAAAAGTGCAGTAATGCTTTTGCTAGAAAGACAAGGAGAGTGAGAGACTGAGAGATTGAAACTTGCAAGTAAGAGATACCCTCAGTAGGACTCTGTGTTCTCTGTTTGTACTGCCTTTGTAAACAGTTATACTGAATAATTTTTATTTTTTATTTTGCTGTTACTGAGAAAAATAAAAATGCTATATTTATTTATTTATTTATTTATTTATTTTATTTAAAGTTGCAGATTAATACCTTTGAGCTGAGGAGCTCTTTTACAAAGGTTTCAAATCAAAAAATTCAGGACAATACATTGGTTATAGACAGTTTCAGGCAGACAAGACAGTAAGTACAGTAAAGGTAACAGAGCAATTTCTATTACAGAAGTCCAGGGGAGAAAAACAACAGCACTCCATGAGTGCGGTATAGTGTTGTAGCAAGGTACAGTATACAGCTTAACTCCAGGGGTACATAAGTACATAGTGTTGGAATATTCGCAGCCAGAGGAGGCTTTGTCAAGGGTTTGGCAGACAGAATATAGTAGTGGGGGGAGGGGAGGAGAAGGGGATGGGTAGGGAGGGTGAATGGTCCATGGAAGGGGGGGTGGCATGTGACCATACAAGGGAGAGATGGAGTGAGCTCTAGTGTCATACTATGGCAACCACTTAACCACTCCCTTTGCACAGGGTCCTTCCCACATAAATGGAAATGTGCAATCATTAAACCCCTTCATAAATCCGATCCCAAGGACCACGTTTCCAACTACCGTCTTATCTCCCTCCTGGCCCCCCTCTCTAAAATCCTAGTAAAAGTTGTCCACAAGAAAACCACAGATTTTCTTACTCAACATAACCTCCTTTCCAAAGCACAACATGGTTTCAGGGCTGGACACAACACGGAGACCGCCCTCATAAAGTTCACTCATTATATAGCTAGAGCCATTGACGAAGGCCTCTATACTGGATCAGTTTTTGTGGACCTCACAAAAGCGTTTGATCTCGTAGACCACGATGTTCTTCTCCAGACCCTGGCCAGTCTCCATTTCTTCCCCGAAGTTACCCACTGGTTCCACAACTACTGTACCTCACGCTCAGGTCACACCAGACCACAATTAGGGGTGTCCCCCCTGAATCCTGCCCATTAAATATGGTGAACCTCAAGGGTCCATCCTGGGCCCTCTTCTCTTTTCTCTAGTTGTAAACACCCTCCCAGCTGTCTGCCCGAACACTGAGCTCATTCTCTAAGTGGACGATGTTGCTGTCTTCTGTAAGGACAAGGACCCCTTCTCTCTGCTTAACAAACTTCAGGTCGATTTCACACAGCTCCACTCCTAGTTCACATCCAAAAGTCTCATCCTCAACACCAAAAAAACAAAGGTCATGATTTTCTCCATCTCTCGAAAACCCCTTGGTTTCAACTTCACCCTACACGACGACCTTGGGAACCCTGTAGAGTGGTAATGACTTTAGGTACCTTGGGTTACTCCTTGATTGCCACCTCACACTAGTCTCATCATCACAATGCCAATCTTTTCGATAATTGTTTAGTGCATTTAGTATTGTTGCTATTGTCTGATGTATGTTAGCAACTTGTAATTTTGTAATTTATTATTTTATAAATCAATGTGAATGATTGTGTTGCATTGTCTTGTACCTGTTAGTAACTTGTAACCTTTTATAAACCCCAGAAATTTGTTGTAAATGGGGATTATTTCCCCAACAAAAGATCCTGTATAAAAATCCAATTTTTATCAATCAATCAGTCATGAAAGCTCACCAAAGACTTGGCATACTCCATAGGATGAAGCAGTTCCTTAACAAAGAATCCAAGGCTCTCCTTGTTGCCGGTTTCCTTCTCCCCTTGTTCGACTATGGCGCTGTTTCCTACTTCCCCTGCCTCTCCATTAAAAATGTCTCTAGGCTATGTAGCTCCTACCACAATGTGGTCTGTTTTGCTGCTGGTCTTCCCAAACTTACATACCATTGTGAACTTTACAGAATCTCCCCCTGGCCCTCCCTTGAGAATGGACTCAACTGCAAAATTGCCGCCTTCTTCTACAAACTCTCCCATGGTCTTCTCCCTGATCGCATAAGTTCTCTTTTCCAAACAGCAGCTCACCCCAGGGCCACGAGACAGTCCTCCTCCCTCTCCTTCTCTGTCCCCTTCTGCCACACCTCCCACGGCCAAAAAACTGTCTCCTACCTGGGCCCCAAACTCTTCAGCTCTCTCCCCCCCGAACTCAAACTCTGCCTCTCCACCTCCTCTTTCAAACACAGCATAAGGATTCACCTTTCCCACTCCTCCACCTGCAGCTGTTCCCTAGCCTGACTGTTCTTCCTTCCTTCCCTCTCCTAATCTCTCTCACTGCTTCTCCTCTATGTTCACTCACTTCCTCTCTTGCTGAATGTTTCTTGGCAAATAATAAAAAAAAAACTATTAGCACTTGTCCTCCGGTCAAGCACTTTCTCCAGAGCACTTATCCACTCTAGCTTATAACCATTATGTCTTTGGAATGTTATTTATTGTCCACCTTTGTTATATGTACTTACTGTTTAATTTCTTTTTTACATTGTAACCTTTGGAATGTTTTTTATTTTTATTTTTAAACTGAACACTTCTGAAAATGGGCAGTTTTGCTCACATACCTTTCCAGTATAACAAATAAAATGAGAAATGAAATGAAATGAACCTGAGACTATAAGGGGCAGCAGCAGACATTTTCTCAGGCTTGGTCGGCGTGCAGCCCACTTTTAAATGGGCAAAGCTTACTGCTTTTGACAAGGGAGGCAGGGAGGTCATTCATCCACTTAGGTCCACAGTATGATAGGGATCTCTGAGTAGGGGTGTGCGAAAAAAAAAAATTCTGCCCGTGGAATTTCTGTGAAAGTGCAAATTTCGCTTCCATGAAAGTTCGGAAATCATTTTCGCAACTTTTGCAGAAATTCCACCTTAAAACTGCAGAATAAATATACAGATTGAAGGTTAATTTATTAAACTGCAGGAAAAAAATCTGCAGAATGGATCACTGCCAGTGGTCAGTTCTGAGGCTTTTTTAACTGCAGTTTAATTCATTAATCCACCCTCCACCGATCAGGGGTACCAGTAAATAAATAAATAAAAAAAAACTCCAATCCCTCCCTCGGACCCTCCTAGTGTCTAGTGACCCCCCCACCCACCGATCGTGGGTCCCAAGTAAAAAATTCCTGATTCCTGGTGTCTAGTGGTTCCCATCCACCCCCCGCCTGAGGATCATGGCCCATGAGTCCTGGTAAAGAAGAAACAAAAGCTTAGATCTCTCCTTGGTGTCTAGTGGCCCCCCCAACCACCGATCATGGCCCCAAAAACATTTTATTTCCCTGGTGTCAAGTGGACCCCCCTCACTATACTGGATTCCTTTAACCCACAAAAAAACAGCCGGCAGTCAACCGACTCATCTCCCTCTATTCCCAGTATTCCCTGGTGTCTAGTGGACCCCCCATCCCTGATCCCTTATAAAAAAAGTAATCCCAATTCCCTGGTGTCTAGTGGACCCCCCACCCGACAGTTCATCTGCCACCACCCTGCTCCCCCCCACCTTGCCCCTGAGTGGGCCACCGGCGCAGCCTTCCTCTCTCCTCCACTACCGGTGGCCCACTGAACTGTCAGTGAATGACCGTGTGGTTATACAAGCACGCTCTCATTCACTGACAGTTCATTAAACTGTGGATAGAATAAATTCTGCAGTTTATATACATTTTTCCACAGTTCACAAAAAAGTCAATGGAATCCGGTGTAAATCTACAGAAAATTCCAGTTTCGCCAATGGCGAAAGTTCTGAAATTTCCGTGAAATTTCCGCAATTTCATGGAAGTTCCGAGAAAGTGGAATCCGCAACTTTTGCTCACCCCTATCTCTGAGTGAGTGTAGTGAACTTAAAGGGCACCTGTAGCCCCCCTTGATTGCACTTCTAGTGTTTTTTGTGGTTTGGGTGCATTTGAAAATATTGGCATTTGAAAGTATTTGCAAATTTTGAAACTGCTCCTGTTTTTTCCTAAGCTTTCTGACATGTGCCTCAATGACAGTCTTAAATATCTGTCTTCCCCAGCTGATGGTGACTAATTTTGAGCCTATGGTCACAGCTGATTTAAAATACGTCACATGGAAAACTGTTTTCCTGATAGCCATGACATCTGCCAGGAGGGTAAGCGAAATGCAAGCCCTCTGTACAGATCTAAATGACATAATCTTCCACATAGATTAGGCAGTCCTTAGGACCAAGAGGAAATTCCTGCTTGAGGTACTGTAGTGTCAGAAGTCCACTTAAACCAGTCAGTTATGCTTCCTGTACTCTATCTGGAACATTTCAATTCTGGTGAGTAAAAACTGAACTGTCTGTCTATCTGTGACTGCTTCTAGCCACCCTTCTCCCCCAAACCCCTCCATACCACCTACTGACTAACAATGTCTCCTCCAACTGCTCCAGCCCCTCCTATCTCACTTCCCCCAACCCTCCCTCGGTTTCTACCTCTACCTCCCCATCCTTCTCTCTGCTCCTTCAGCCTACTTTGCCTGTATCTCCGTTGCAAATCCATAGCTGTGTTATTTAGACTGTTTACTATGTACGCCAGTGTAAAAGTTCCAAGCACATGCCAACCCTTAAGAAGTATGCTGAACCATTCACCACATTAAAACTTCATCATTTTAATAAATTAAAAAGGATGGAACACAGACCCCTGTCTGACATATTTTGGACTTTCGACCTTTATCAAAGACTTTGCTAAAGGACGAAAGTCCAAAACATGTCAGATGGAGGTCTGTGTTCCGTTCTTTTTAATTTATTAAAATGATAATGTTTTAATGTGGCAAATGGTTCAGCATGCTAATGATTCATCGTCTTTCTTAAGAGTTGGCGTGTGCTTGGAACTTTTACACTGGCTTGCTTAGTTTGTTCATGTAGTACCGCACTCCTTGTGCGCACTGTTTTTGTTTTCTGTTTACTATGTACGCTTGTTGTTTATGTGCACTGGATAATTTATTGCCATGTTATTATTGGATACCTATATATGTTAATTTTATTGTTTGTTATCTCTAACATGTAGCCTTTGTAAATGAGTCTCTGACTCAAAGGTTTGTAATTCCGAAATTTCAATAAATAAAATAAAAAATATTGACTATAATCACACATCCCTGAAGTGCCTTATCACACTTACAAAAGGGGTTCTGCACAACACATTCACACTCCCACAGTTATCCAAGGCACTTGAGTGCATAATTGCCAACCAATTTATGGACTACCTTGAAAAATACTCAATCCAATACCTGCAGCAACATGGATTCCGAAAAGGTCATAGTACCACCACGGCTCTATTGGAATTCACTGGTTTCATTCAGCAATCACTTGACAAAGGCAATTTAGTGGGTGCAGACTTCATAGACCTACCAAAGGCGTTTGACACTGTTCACCATACTCTTCTACTTCAGCAACTAGCCTCTATTGGTCTCACCTCTGACACATTACATTGGTTCAAGAGTTACCTGGATGGTCACTCTCAACAGGTGAAAATTGCAAATGTTACCTCAGACAAACTGCCCGTCCGCTCAGGAGTTCCATAGGGCTCAATTTTAGGGCCTTTGCTTTTCAGTATTTTCATAAACAACCTCATTCAGGCCTACCACCAATGGATTCTACTGTATGCAGATGATGCTGTCATCTTTACTAGTAACCCTGTCCCACAGAAACTGGAAAGTCAATTACAGTATAGTTTTGTAGAAGTTGGGAACTGGATCAGCTCTCACAAATTGATCCTGAACTACAAAAAAAACAGTCATGTTGTTCAGCGGCACCTGTAGCAAGTGCAAATCACAAAGACTTATAATCAGAAATTGCATGGGAGCACCACTGGAAGAAACCCAACACTTTAGGTATCTGGGAATAACCCTGGACAGCTCACTTTCCTATGCTCAGCATAACAACAACGTTGCTCGGGCTGTCAATATTAATACTGGTCTGCTCCACAGACACAAACACTGCTTGATGCCCGAAGCCCTCAAAACTGCTATTATCAACTTTGTCTTACCTACTGTAAACTATGGCTTGGCTGTCTATGGTGCCGCTACTACTTCATCCCTCCATAGAATATCCATTGCTCTAACTAAAGTGTGTAGACTTCTCACTGGTGCTGCATGCCTTACCCACACCTGTGACCTGTATGCTCAAACTGGTTGGCTTCAACTAAGTGGAAGGATACAGTACCAAACATACCTGTTAGCAAACAAAGCACTTCTCAGCCTTTTTCCCCCTGGTACTGCCAACCTTCTTAGCCCTCACTCCAGCTCTCAGCACACTCGAAGCTCAGCCCATCAATCTCTGAAGATTCCTAGGTGCAGGACATCTCAAGAACAGCATTCATTTGCATACAGAGTCCCGCTCGGGCTCCACAACGAAATCTTGTCCTTATCAATATTAGGTCCTTTCAAGCATAGGTTCCGTCAGCATCTTACAACAAACTGGTCCTGTGACTGCTTCATCCTATGATACAACCACTGTTTTCACTCCAGCTCCCTCTTCACACCACCTCAAAGCATTACCTTTCCTACCCTTGCTTTATCCTCTTACCCTAACCCTACCTCCCTCCACTCCTCTTCCCCCACATCCCCTGCCCGCCCTCTTCCCTACTGCTGACCTCTGCCACATATTACACTTCCTTACTGACAAGGCCCTCTTGCAGCTTGCCCATCTTCTTCTCTTCTAGTACCTCCCTAGCCCCTTCTCCATTCCAAAAGTTATTAATTTTAGATATAAAGTGAGTACTATTGCTGTTTGTTTTTAAAGTGTATACTATTACTGTTTGTTTTATACCTGTCTTGTATTACCACCTTTGTATGTTTGTTCACCCTTCCCCACTGACATGGAACCTTTGCAAATAAGTGCCTTGTGCTCAAAGGTATTGTAATCCGAGATTGAATAAATAAATAAAAATAAATAAACATAGAGTGCAAAATCAATAATTAAATGCCAGAAAAAGATGTCTTGCAGTTTCCTTACTGCTTTGACACTCTTGGTGTAAACTCAGCCACCACATCTCTCTGCAAAAGTGTGTCTCATAAGATTTGAGACTGCAGTACTGTGGAGCAGGATGAACTTGCCAATCAGGTAAGGGTGATGGTGATTGACGGTTTCAGGTTAGCATCTGCAGTGGGACAAAATCTACAGGAAATGTAAGATGGCACATTTTTATGTTGCTTGCACACATGTGTAAGAAACATAGTGCCATCATCCAAGTTTACGGAGGTGTGGCAGCCGTCTTCCAATTCAGTCAGTGTGTTTGCAGGCGTGGCTCCAGTTCTCCAATGAATGCTGCTGCTGTCTATGACAGCAGTTGAAAATGCAGTGGCATACAGTTGAAAGGGAGAGCTCCGCTTCAGTGAGCTGCACTACCCCCTCCCACACACACGCACGCACGCATATTGCATGCTCATGCGCTCCCCCCCACCCACACTCTGTATGGCCGATGGGGGTGCCCAATCCCCTGTCAGCTTCATGGTTCTACGCCCCCCCAAAAGCTTTCCAGGTGCCATGCTGGGAGCCCACCCCAGTGTGGCAGAAATTGTTATGGCCGACGCGGGTGCCTAATCCCCCTCTGGCTCCAGAACCCTCCCAAACAGCCTTCCAGCTACAATGCTGGGAGCCCACCCCAGCGTGGCAAACATCCCGCGTTGTCTTCCTAAAAAAAACCATAAAACCCTGTAAACAAAAAACCTTCCCTCTGCGACAGTCTTCGTGCCTCCTCCCCACCCACGCCCACCCTCTGGCGACTCTACCTCCCCCACACCTCCACTCACCCCATACTTACCTCCGGAGTCCAGTGTGATGATCTTCGGTGGACACGTCTGCAGTCTTCAAAGCTGACCACGAACTGAAGAAATGCCGGTAAGCTGTATAATGGAATAATAGGGTGTTTTTCAACTTTGATGCATATCTCAGGCATTTTTTTGAATTTTGGTACCAAATTTTCAACATGGGATTTTTGGGAACCCTCCTCATGAATTCTGCAACTGTCATGGAGTTAATCGGGCCCGAAGGGTGATTTCGAGAGCACTGTGTGAAATCACCTTTCGGGACCAATTAATGAAATGACAGTGCCAGTGTTCATAAGGTGGGCTCTCAAAAGCCTATGTTGCAAATTTGGTGAAAAAATTCCTAAAAATGACTGTTTTATGAGCGTGCATTGCACAGTTCCTACGCACGCTCCTAAGTTCATGAATTTTTAATATTTGCACTCCAGATTTTCAACATTGCCATTTTACCACACCTCCTTATCAGCAGTACAGCTGTCATTTTTCATATAGTGCCCAAAATGTGTTTCCGCGCATGTAGCGCACAATGGCGCAGTCAGAGTGTGAAATCGATGTATGGGACACATTAAGAAAATCACAGTGATACTATTCATGAGCAGAGGTCTTAAAATGGCTATGTTGAAAATCTGGTGAAAAAATTCCTAAAAATGACTGTTTTACGAGCATGTGTTGAGCAGTTCCTACGCACGCTCATAGGTTCGCGAATTTTTAATATTTGCACTCCAGATTTTCAACATTGCCATTTTACCACACCTCCTTATGAACAGTACAGCTATCATTTTTCACATGTTGCCCAAAATGTGTTTCCACGCATGTAGCGCACAATGGTGCTGTTGGTGTGCGTAATCAATGATTGGGACAGATTAAGAAAATCACAGTGACACTGTTCATGAGCAGAGGTCTTAAAATGGCTATGTTGAAAATTTGGTGAAAAAAGTCCATAAAATGACTGTGTTATGAGAGAGCATTGCACAGTTTCCACGCACCCTCGTAAGTTCATGAATTTGTAATATTTTCAGTCCAGATTTTCACCAGTTGCATTTTTCCACACTTCCTTATGAACAGTACAACTGTCATTAGACACAGTGAATGTCTTAGGAGGAAGGCATGGAACTATCACTTCCAAATACCTAAACAGCACATACAAGCAAGCAACATTCGGCATTGACAAATGCTTGTTTGTATTGAGACATAATTTGTATTTTAAAAGTGCAGTTGATGTCCAGTCAGGTTAGTTTGGCTGGAGGGGATGTATGAATACTACAGGAGTCATTGCTGTGATGTGGCTGGCTTTCTGGCTGGTACTACAACTTGTACAATTATGGCTAATAATTACATGGGCTGGGGTGATTCTCAGCTAATTTAATGGCTGGATTTTTCTTACCCATTTTATAATTAGTTTTAACATTTAATCCATTTTATAAGCACAATAACCCACTCCAGGGCATGGGGTTATGAAGAATGAATGCACTTACTGGGTGCTGTAGGATACTTGGCCTTCAGTCTTGTGCCTGAAAATGCACCCAGGTCATGCAGTCATTCACTATAACCCCATGCCCTGTCATGGGTTATTGCTTACATACTGTACGACAAAGTTCTTCCTCAGATATCTTTAGCCAAGCTTGATACTCTGTATAATCGCCTGGCAAGATTTATATGGGACAGTTTGATATGTATCATTGCATACTTTACAGGGACTTGGACTGATTATCTTTCACCAACCAGGATGCCCTGCATAAATTGCACTTTGTATTAAAGTATGTTAGGGGTTTGGCTTCAGACCATTTGACCTCCAGACTTTGTCAAAGTATCCACCTTCAGAGTCTTAGCTCTGCTGGATGCCTAAAGATGGGTGTTCCAGGAGTTTGGTTATTGTATGGCCAGGCATCTTTTAGTGTTTGTTGTCCTTCATTATGAAATTCATTTCCACCCTCTATAAGATTATTACAGTCAAAACTCCAGACTAGAAATATCGACTGAATTTTTTTTATCTATTATCCCTGCTGTGTCTCCATGTTGTTACTCATAATCGTTACAACCTCATTGTATAATAACTATGTACAATTATCTTATAAATGCTACCTGTGTATTTATGTCTGACTTTCTTGTATTACTGTGCTTTTTCATGTTGATTAAGTACTGTAACTTTTATATCAGCATGTGGAAGGAAACTATTGTAAATGAGCAATTAGCTAAATTCTTCTATCTGAGCAATAACATTGAAATGTAAATTGAACCAAATTGCATTGCAAAATAGGATCAATTTCTACACAATATTGTGATTAATAAAATGTAGAATAAAGTATGGGGTGGTGTGTGTGTAACACGAAGTTTACACACACCTGAGGGGTTAGATGCTCATAAACCCTGACAGCGAAGTTCGAGGGGTTTATGTCAGCATCTAACCCTAAGGGTGTGTGAGTAAACAAAAAGTTTACACACCACCCCATGTTTTATTTTATATAACTGATGGCTATGATTTTTTTGCCACAGCAATTAAATAAAATAAAATATCCCTGTGCAGCTGTGCCCCAATCCCGACTCGGTTCGCGGTCAGAAGCGGCTGCTGAAGACACCTCATTTTTTTTCCTTAAACAGTAGCCTACTTTTAGCCCTGAGTTTTTGTATTTATTTTTTGGACTTACCACCCAGTCAGAGTTTACTGTGTGATCTCCGGTGGTAAGCCACAGTCTCGGACTACCAGGAAGAGCAGAGCAGCACCAGGCACATGCGCAGTGGTAGGGAAACCCGGCGCGTGTTTGCCGTTATAAATGCTCCTTTATAACGGCAAATTATGCCATGGGTTTCCAATGGAAAAAAATCATAGCCATTAATTATACATATTTTATCTTTAAAGATACATACAGGGTGTACTAGTAAAGGAGAGTACAGTATTTTTTCATAATTGCTTTGGTGAGTGTTGCAACATGTCAAATGTGGCTGAATAGAGAGCTGCTGGAAATGTAGGTGGAAATTTGTCACCCACCACCCCCTTCTCAGACCACTGTTATAATTTTTTTTAATTACAATTTATTACCCAGGATAGCCTTGCTGAGATGCAATATCTGGTTTTCAGTTAGGTCCTACAACTACTGTACCTATTTTTGCAGCTGGGTGGATTGGTGCACTGGTAGGTTTAGTAACTTGCTCAAGGTTACACAGTATTTTGCTCTAGCAGGGTTTGAGAATGTGATCTCCTGGTTCCCAAGCTGGTACTCTAACCACTAGGCTACACTGCCTCCTCATAATCATAAACTGTAATTGTATCCAGATCATGCCCTAAACTGCTGCAACGACTATGTGCATTGGAAAATCGATTGTAAATTAAGTTACGTTGAAATGTTGCAAATTAAAAGTTTACCAATTAAGTCACAGTGAAGTGGGCCCACTCTGCACAACTTTGCAAAGTTGATAATTCCACTTCGCACTTCGTCAGTGGGTTTAAAAAAAATGCAGAACAATCCCCCCCTGCCTTGGTAGCACCCTAACCCATCTTCCTCCTCCTCCTCTCAGCCTTCACCATTTAAACAACAACCCCTTTGACACTCTCTTAGCACCTATCCCCCTCCTTCTCACAGCACCAGAGAAGTGACTGCTAATTATGTGAATTCATTTTAATGTGATTTTTGTGTAAATTGCGTCATCATCATCATCATCTAGGTGTTCAACAATCTTGTGACCTCTCATTCATTCAGCCGATGGCTGGCCAAAGTGGTGAGAGGAGGGTCTGTGCTGATTCTGACTCCTGCCTAAAGTATTTTTTATGTATCCTTTTTCAACGGTTGCATGGGGGGAGAAGGGAGGGACTGGGTGCTTATGGGGGTGGGGGATGGGTAGGAAACTGTTTAACTTGGTTGTAGCAGGGTGAGGAGAGTGGGATTGGGGACTGATATGAGGGTGGGGGATGGGTTGATTGTTGATTACTTGGAAGCCAGCACAGACATTTACAAAAAGATCACATTAATTTACATATCATCAGTCACTTTGCAGGGACATATGGCATGGGAATGGGGAGAAGGAAGGGGTAGTGATTTGAGACCAATCACTTTTGGCACTGGACTGGAGCCGGGGGGGGGGGAGGAGCTACACACCAGGGAGTTTCAACACAATACTGGGGAGAGGGAAAGACTACTGCTAGATATCAGGGACTTTCAGCATGGGACTGGTGGAAAGTGGGACTGGTTTGGCAGCTGAAAGGAAACTGAAGTCACACTGTTATGCAATCCTATACATCCTTATATGATCTATAAGATCGTGTCAAGTCTGTTGCATGGTTGGCACCCACTGAGATTATTCTGTGGATGCCAACCACAAGGCAATTTGTCTTGATTCCAGTTTTGGCCATGCCTACCCACTCCTGAGTAAAAACCAAAAGTCTGCTTTTGGCTCCACCAAGCAACCTTAAAAAAACTAAATCTTGGGGTGCTGGGGCTAGCAGCCCAGGCATCCAGATGCTTTTTACAACAGCTCTTGCATGCTGAACTAATTGAACCTAAAGATAACTTCTATTTCTTGTATGAATTGCTTCCAAATCAGCAGTATAACAACTTTTCTTCCTCTGCAATAGTGGTGCAAGTTTCAGAATGAACAGAACATGGATGAGCCCAGAAATTCTCAAAGTACCTCACAGAACTTTTTGAAGTAAAAATCACCTACTCAAGACCTGGGTAAAGCTGCTGAGGCCTCCTCTGTGGGACAATTGGAGATTATCTTGACCTCGCTCAACAAATCTATGGAGAAAAGGCACAAATCCTTGGATCTACCTAACTGTAAATTTGACTCCTTCTCTCAGCGTCTACAGGTAGTTGAGCAGTAGGTTCTGTAGCATCCCAGGGTACTGAGGTCATGGTGGCTCGCTGTTTCAGCTGGCCTGGAGAAAGAAAACCAGATTTTATGCTCTCAGCTTGAGTACTCTGAAAATCTATTGAGGGAATGAAACATGTGATTGAATGGATTGACCAAGGGTTTTCGAGGGAGAGAAGTCGATCCCAAAAATCATTGCCTGGCTGTGGGAGGCCTTGGCCTGGGACCCAACTGTGACACATTTGGAGTTGAAGAAGTGCTACAGGGTAATCCCCAGAAGTGTGACTGATTGTCCATACCTCAAACCCTGTTGTTCAGGTAAGGCTTAGTGGTTCAAGACCTCAGTTACAACACTCACCGGTGTCAAAAGAGCTTCAACAGTGGCAAGAGAAAATGTCGGCTTTGTGTAACTGGCAAAGCTGCACGTGCAGTATGGGGGTCAAACATATGTGTACAGTGGCCCTAAAGAACTGGACAAACTATTTCTTAAAATTTAAAAGGACCTACTGAGGGGCAAAGAGGAGGACATGGAATCTGATACCTGAGCTGGGCCTGCTTAGTTGGTTTCCCTGAGACCTGTAAGTACTGCTATGAAAGGGAGACATGGATGCCAGTACCAGTCTGGTCACTTATTGGTTAGAGACAATCCTTTCATTTCAATTTATTTTCTATAGTGATTCCTAACCTTACCTACTGCCATCCCCAATGATGGTATTCAACAATGGTAGAGGAGCACTACTCTAGGGCTGGTGCTGATTTGATGTTTGCTGTACATTGGACTTTCACCAGTTACAATGACTGTGGTATTTTTGACTCTTAGGAGTTAACATTATTTTTACACTGCTCTCTCAGGCTCTCCACCATCCCCTTGGGTATCAGGTAGAATTACATACCGACATTTTACTTTATTATATTTAAATTACCTTGCCTTGCCTATCTGTGTGAATGCTGGATGAGGACATGCTTTTCGATGCTGGCTGGACTGTGGTTTGATTTCTGCCTATCTTGGGGATGTGGAGACAGAGGAAGGCCAATTTCAGAGCCTGGTTACCTAGATGTGTAAATTGTTTAGGAGTAGTTGAACTAGTGGCCACTGTTGTTTAAGTTATTAAAGATCTGAGGCTTCTTCCTTCATGTTGCAGCAAGACAAGCAGTTTTTCCTCAATACGTCTATGTTCTCGCGTGATAGTGTGAGGTGGGTGGACCTGTGCAGCCCTTGCAGCCCCAGAATGTGAGTCAGGTTATAGCCCATTGGCTGCATTAGCTCACGTATAGTTTCATTCAGCTAGTTACTAGCTGGATTTTATTTGATCTCAAGTTACCCCTCTGTGGTTGTAACAAAAGGAATGTAACCACCTGTCCTCTTATACTGTAGCTGTTTAGTTATGACAGCTATGTCCATGTCTTGTTTTCCTATACTATGTTTTGTAGTGTAATGTGCAAACTTTTTAAATAAAAGGTATAAAAAATTGAATTATGCAGTCCTGGCCAGACCAGTAGCTCAGTGGTGGAAGAACTGTTCACCATGATAGCGATTCAGGAACAGTATATGTCCCTAGCCTGGAGAGCTGCTGAAGGCTGGCAGGAGAACTATCAAGTGCCTTACAGGATGCTCCTATCCAGGGCGGGAGTGATGCACCATGGCACTATCCCTCCATGTTTTGTAGAGCTCAGTTTTGGCAGATTTGATAGCACTTGGACTATCAAGGGGGGCAGGAGAAAGGATTGTCAGTCAGGAGAAAACCTAAACGTAAAGTGGGAAACAACTCTGGTGGATGATGCTGTGGCAAGCTATGCCCCTGCCAGTCAGATGGGTAGATGTGTGGTGTTATGTTCTGTTATATTCTTGTACATGTTTAAAATGCCACATGGTAAATGCTAATGTCAAGAAAAGGGAATTTTTTTTAAAGGCTGATAGTCCTGTAACCTGCAAAACAGCTTGCTTGGCAAGAAGCTAATTGCATTTCTTGACTAGCTGACCCAGAGGTAATAAAATCAGCACATATAATCATAAACTTTACAGGATCCTCCTTATAACTTAATTGAAGGAAGTCAGTTCAATATCCAAGATGTTTTAGCCAGGATTTGAGCAGCAAATGACCATTCTGACAGGCTAATGTGAATTTTGTCTTACGGGTATCCTCTGTTTCCCTATCCCTGTCATGGATTGCACTTAGGGGTAGGCACTGTGAGCTCAGTGGACCCGACTATCAGGAGTGGATTTGTGACAGATCTGGTGCACAGAGGTGGGATCTGAGAGATCTGGCAGCAGTGCGATTCGAGAGATATTGGTGGCACAGGCAAAACAGTTAAATTCAAGGCCAGTGTATTAGATAGATAAACTGAAAGCAATCCACACACAAGCATGGCAAAGATTTGGAAAAAAATAATTTGGTTACAGTATAAAGTTCCCTACTTGTTTTCTTTTTTTTTCGGTGTAAGCTAGTGTAGTAATAGTTAGGGAAGAACATGGCTTCCACCTATGATGTATACACTGCAGACCACCTAAGGCAGTTGTGTCACGAAAGAGGGGTCCAGTATGAGGGGTGAACCAAAAAGCACCTTCTGGAGGCTCTCATGGCAGCCGATGAGCTAGTAACTGCAAAGAACCTCGAGTCACGGCCTGTGACTGAAAAGGACTAGAGCCTGGGCATTGGGGTGCCAGGGTCCATCTCAGTGTCCAGTCCCAGGGAGGAGGGCAGCGAGACCAGAGGGAACCCAGAGCCATAGCAGCAGGGGAAGGTCATCACAGAGCTGGGGCCAGAAGGGATCAGGCTGCAGCTGGAGTTTAGGAAATTGGAGCTGGAATTCAAGCAGAGAAAGTTTGAAGCCCAGTAGTGGAGGGAATTTGAGCAGAGAACGTTCGAAGCCCAGCAAGAAAGAGAGCAGAAGAGGTTTGAACTGGAGTTGCAGGACAAACAGCACTGAGAGAGATTGAGGAAAAAGGAAAACAGTGGCAGAGGGAGTCTGAACTTGAGAAGCTAAGACTCCAATGACTAGCACCACAGGAGGTAAGTGGCAGGGGTGAACCTGAAAGTCCAGGTCAGGGATATAAGTTAAATTCAAAATTAATAGTTGAATTTAAAGAAGGAGAAGATATGGATGCATTTTTGAATTTGTTTGAAAAGCTCTATATCCAGGCCAAAATACCCAGGGAGTCCTGGAGCTTTCAGCTATGCCTGATACTTACTGGTAAAGGACGTGAGGCGCTAGGCCAAATGGACAATCAGGACAGTAGCAATTATGAGAAACTTAAAATTGCTTTGCCTAAAAAGTATGAGTTAACTCCTGAAGCATACAGGATTAAGTTCCGTAAACTCAGAAGAAGCCCTGACGTGAGGTAAAGGAACTCGCCACAAAGCAGCGCCAGTTTTTGAAACGTTGGTGGGAGCGAGTAGAAGCAAATTCTGTGGAAAACATTGAGGAGTTTATGTTGCTACAGCAATTCTTTTGAGCTTGCCCAGCAGAGTTGAAAACCTGGCTAGAGGACCGAGATCCAGAAACAGCACAGCAAGCTGCTGAGCTCTCAGATCACTATGCTGGAAGCAGGCCTGCCCTGAAAGAAAGTGGAGTGGGTGTGGCAGTGCAGAAAAAGAAAAGCATGCCTTCAGGGCAGCTAAAACCCTCACTGCCTCCACAGAAAGGGGGAAGCTCCAAGTTACTAACCATCATTTGTCAATGCCGAATGTTCGCTGTGTGCACTGGTGTCATTTTTTTGGGGGGGTTCACGAGCCTGCGTTGATGGGGGGGTACTGTGAAGAAATGGCTAGATTGGAAATTTGGGGTCAAAATATTGAAAATTGTCAAAGTTATGAGCCTGCATTTGCAAGTTTCAATGCAGGTTCGTTACTTTTTTGTTCTTTAATATGTTTACACCAAATTTTCAACATAGCCTTCTTAAGACCCCACCTCATGAACAATGATGAAGAAACATTTGTATTCCTGCCCAAACTGTGATTTTGTGCAGTGACTGCAACATCACCTGTTGGGACAGATTTATATAACATCAGTTGCATTGTTCATGAGGTGGAGTCCCCAAAAATGTATGTTGAAAATTTGGGACAAAATCCCATTGAAATACACTGACATCGAAACCCTGCATTAACTATGTTTTGACAAGCTATCATATTTTGGACAGCATTTGGACAATATTTGAATATAGTAGCTCAGGTAATAAGAAGGCTAAGTTGAAAATGTGGGGTGCATCACCGGCCCGGTGGCGTTGAGGGCTGAGGTGCTGGATGCCACACCTTGCACCATGCCAGTGACTCATGTTCGGGAATAAGCATGGGCCACTGGGGGTTGGCAGAGGGAGAGAAAGATCAAACACCCCAGAGACAGCTCTCCTTCTCTGGGGAGAGGAGTGACCAGTTGTCAGTGCATGCCTGGCTCCTAGCGATGGCTGGGGGGCTGGCACACTGACACTACAGACATCGGGTCAGAGGTGGGGCAGACACCTGATTGGGTGCACACACGGGAGTGTGCGTGGCACCATCACTGGTGTCCTTGCACACTCTGCCCCTGAAGGGAAGAAACCAGGAGGAAAAATGCTCATGGCAGATGATGGAGGGAGCTCGCAGGTCCCGGCCTCGAAGAGTCACAGTGCCAACTCCTGTACTGGATCTAGTCTTGGTGTGGGTGGGTCCCCCCGCCAACCCCGCCAAAGGGGTAAGCCACGGGGTAGCTGGCTGGTGCTAGCTGGTGGACTTTGGGGGATGGGGCTGGGGATCCCTCCAGGTAGAGGGCCGTGGAGCAGGAGTACAAATAATTTAAAAAAAAATATGGCGTGCAAGTATTTAAGAGTTCCACAGTTACTAGCATGCATACCGAAATTGTAACAACTGGCCATAACTTTGTCATTTTTTTCATATTTTGACTCCAGATATTGAACAGCCTTCTTGTCACCCCACCTCATGAACCCTGTAGATGAAAATGTTCAAATTTGTGGGAAAACGGCATTCCACACCACAGGTGCGAAAACACATTATGGGCAGGATGTGAAAAATGACAGCTGTACTGTTCACAAGGTGGTGTGATAAAAAAGCTATATTGAAAATTTGGAGTGAAAATATTGAAAATTACCTAAGTTACATGTGTGCATAGAAAATGTTGAATGACCGGGTGTAACTCAGCCATTTTTTGGAGTTGTTTCGACACATTTTCAACCTGGCCTTTTTGGGACCCCACCTCATGAAGAGTGTCACTGTAATTTTGCTCACTCATCCCAAAAGGTGATTTCGTAGAGCGACAGTGCCATTCTGCACCACAGGTGTGAAAACATGTTTCGGGTAGGATGCAAAAATGACAGCTATACTGTTCATTAGGAGGTGTAAAATGGCAGTGTTGAAAATCTGGAGGAAAATATTAAAATTGAAGTTACGAGTGTGTAGAAACTGCACAATGCACACTCATAATGAGGTCATTTTTTGAATTTTTTCACCAGATTTGCAACATGGGCTTTTGGATCCCTCATGAAAGTGGCACTGTTGTTTTGTTAATCAGTCCTGAAAGGTGATTCCACACAGCAACTGCAAAATCACCTTTTGGGACCGAGTAATGACATGACAGTGACAGTGTCATTAGGAGGGGTACCAAGTACCCCATGTTGAAAATTTCTATTTCAAATATCAACCTAATTTGAGCCCCCCCCATTGACTTCCATTATACACTCTTACATTTAATTCTTCAGTTTGCCCGTCGGCTTTGAAGAGTGCAGACATGTCCCAGGTCTAGAGAAGATGACAGCGCCAACCTCCGGAAGTAAGTATGGGGCAAGGGGGAAAGGGGAGGTGGGGGCTCAGTGGGATGGTGGGGATTGGGGAGGGAGGATTGGCGAGATGACGATGGACCATTTTCTTTTTTACAGGTAAACAAAAAAAAAAGACTGCGGGGGACTGTTTTCTTTATTTTCAGGTTAAAAATATTTTTTACACATTTGGGCACACTGGGGTGGGCTCCTGTTGCCACATGAGTTGGGGGATACATAAGGCTGGCATGGGATTGGGCACCCGATGTCGGCAGTGAAAGTGGCTTTTGGGGAGACATCGACACCTGAAGGGCATCCGGTGTCGGAAAGCTAAAATAATTACGGCACACTGGGATGGGCTCCCAGTGTGCCACAATAGTGGGGGGCATGCTGATATGGGGATTGGGCACCCCGTTGCTGGCATGGGAATGGATACGGGAGGGTGCGGGGTTGACAGCACACAGTGGGAGGGAGCGTGAGGGTTTTATTTTCTTCTGGGGCTGCCTGCATATCACTTGCTAGATTCCATCAGCACAGGGTGGAGGAGTTAGGTTGAAACTAAATCTTATTCTGTAAAAGCCCCAATACAGTAATGACTACATAGTAGGACCACATCACAGTGGCAAGCTGTTTTCTGTTGTTCCGCCATCCCTGGCCAATGTTAAACTATTTCACCTACAGGTACAGTTACATTGCTAACTTCACAGGACGACTTTTATTTGAAACTGCACAGGAGTACTTTTGTTTGACAATTTGCTGGGATACTGCTGGGGATCATCTTCTTCATATGTGCTCTCCTACTGTCATAATACCACACTCTGTTGCCTGTGGCTTTTTTGGGGGGGGCGAGGCCAAGGGGAAGACAGAGAGACAGAGAGAGAGAGAAGAGAGAGAGAGAGAGAGAGAGAGACAGACAGACAGATAAATTCAAAAGTGTGATGTTGATGTAGGAATATACACAGAAGGCACTTTACAACAGCTCTCAGCTGATGACAGGGAATGGGGATTATGTAAATATCAAAGAACGAGTTGCATCACTATTGGTTCAGCTCTGTCCTTTGAAATCTTTGCCAGCTCCACCCAAAAACCAGAAAGTGTGTCATCAGTAGCCTGCCTACTGATTTGCCTGTCACAGACCTGCTCCTTGAACAGAGCTCTCCAGTGGACTCTCTCCCTCACACCCCTCTATAGCAGCTCTCATATCAACAAGTTTGTCTGCGCTTGTGAGCATGACAAACTTAAAAAGGGATTTCTCAGATAAAAGAAATAACTGTTGGTTTTGTAAACAGCCAGTGCATCTTGCTAGACAGTGTTCTAAAAAGGCACAGAGTGGACAAAGTGGTGCTTGAACAGAGTTGGGTTGTTTGTGTATTCCTGAAAACATGCCTGTAAACATGAGGGAGCACATCCACCCGGTTACTGTAAATGGGGTGCAAACCCATGGGTTAAGGGACACTGGGGCATCTCTTACCTCAGTAAAAGGGAATCTGGTTGGGCCTGAACAGCTTATACCTAATCAGTTTGTAACTGTGAAGGGATTCACTGGGGAGGAAAAAACTTTGCCACTGGCTAGCATTCTCTTGGACTGGGGTGAGACAGGAGAGAAGGTGCAAAAAGTGGCAGTAGCAGACAACCTCACCCTGGATGTGATTATAGGGAATAATCTACAGAAGGGGGTGGTGTGTGCACTTACCCGCAGTCAGATGACAAAGGCCGATTGTAGTTCTCTAAACCTCATGGAAGCCCTTGTGGAAAACAATGGGAGGCTGGTTTCCCAGCCTGTGTCTCCTGACATGGAGAGTAGTGAAAGGGAGGTAGGACTTCACCAGGTAGCCATTCACAAGACAACTACAGAAGGTTACTCCAAGGAGGGAGGGGTAACAAATGGTTAGATTGTTAGGGATGGCAGTGACCCTGAATGCCCTGACGCTAGAGCTATGGACCCCAGTTTAGGAACTGAAGGGGACATGCCCCATACACTGGGAAAATGCAAAGATTTTGCAGCTGCTTAGAGAACTGACCCTAGTTTGGAGAGGCTGAGGGCTTGTGCATAATCTGATGGGACACGGGATGGTGACATAAGACATATGGTATTTTGGGACAATGGACTGTTGTATATGCAGGATGTGAGGACAGAGGGAAGGGTACTGGCCAAGCAGCTTGTTGTTACCCAGGGATACTGTGAGCAGTTGCTCAAGATTGCTTATGATATCCCAATGTCCAGACATCTGGGAATTGCATGCTCCATGCAGTGATTGGCCCAGAATTTCTATTGGCCCAACTTCACCCAGCTGGTGAAGCAATATTGCAGGTCTTGTCACTGGTGCCAACAAATATGGAAGGCAGGCAGTAAAACCAAAGCTGCCCTAATTCCCATGCCCATTGTGGAGGAACCATTCCAGAGGGTAGGAATGGATATTGTGGGACCTTTGAGTACCCCAAGCTCCTCCAGGAAGATGTTTATCCTGACTGTGGTCGATTACACCACCCAATACCCAGAGGCGGTTGCCCTCAGGTGCGAAACTGCCCGACTGTCCAAAGTTTTAAAGGAACTTTGAAAACCTACCTTTTTAGTAAAGCTTATAATGATTTTTGAATTTTTTAATGTTGTTTTAACTATTTATTGTTTTATGTAAATTTGTACAGGCGCCTTGGTTTAAGAAAGGCAACTTATATAAATAAAGAGTGATTTGATTTGATTGATTCCTCACTTAGGACAGAGGAAAGTGGCAGTCGCCTTGCTAGGGATTTTCTCCCATGTTAGGTTTCCACAGGAGGTTATCACTGATCAAGGGGGTACCTTCAAGTCAGACCTGGTGAAGTGTTTATGGGAGAAGTGTGGGGTGATGCAGAGATGCTCGACACCTTATCACCCACAAGCCAATGGGCTTGTGGAAAGGTTTAATGGTACCCTAAAATCGATGCTCCAAGCATTTGCTGAACAGCATGGGAGGGACTGGGAGAAGTATCTTCCCCACCTGTTGTTTGCATACAGGGAGGTGTCTCAATAGTCGACAGGGTTCTCCCCCTTTGAGCTCTTATATGGACGTAGGGTGCGTGGTCCCCTAGACTTGATCCAGGAAGACTGAAAAGGCAAGCACGCCACCAAGGGAACTCCCACAGTGGAGTATGTCCTTGAGTTTAGGGAGAGGCTGAAGGAGCTTATGGGGGTGGCCCAAAGCAACCTGTCAGCTGCCCAACAGAAACAAAAAGTCTGGTATGATCACAGAGCCAGAGTTTGTACATACAGTGCAGGTCAGAAAGTCATAGTCCTAATCCCAGTTCGGAAGAACAATCTGCAGACCAAGTGGGCAGGACCACACAAGGTAGTCCGAGAGGTAAATTACATGAATTATGTTGTAGAACTGCCTGACAGGAGATATAACCATAGGATGTACCATGTCAACATGATGAAGACATATGCAAATAGGGCTGACATGATATTTGCAGTGTGTAGTCCTGGGGAGAGGATGGACGAAGAAGACTCCCTACTGGACTTGCTAGAGGAAAGCAAGTGGGATTCCTCTGTGGAGACAGTCAAGCTGCTGTCCCAGCTGACCCCGGAACAGTCCCAGGAAATGAGGGTTTTTTTACAGGGCTTTGCCCCTTTGTTTATGGCCAAGCTGGGACGTACCCTCTTAGAGACACACAATGTAGATACAGAGACACAAGCACCCATCCGATGGACAGCCTACTGGGTGTTTGAGGCCATCCTAAAGGCCATTAGGAAGGAGGTGGAAGAAATGCTGGATTTAGGGGTAATCCAGAAATCCCACAGTCCCTGGGCCTCACCCATAGTCCTCTTTCCTAAGCTCTACTCGCTTCTGCGTGCACTACCATGGACTCAACGCAGTCATGAAGTCCAACGCCCACCCAATGCCATGAATGGATGAACTACTAGACAAGTTTGGAGAGGCGACATACCTTACCACCACTGACTTGATGAAAGGGTACTGGCAGGTGGAGATTGGCCTTCATCACTCCAATTATCAGCATTCCAATAGGATTATTCGAGTTCAGGGTAATGCCTTTTGGAATGAAAAATGCCCATGCCACCTTCAAAAGGTTGGTCATCCATGTGTTACATGCTACTGAAGACTACGCAGTGGTTTATCTGATTGATATTGCTATCTTCAGTACCAGCTGGAAGGAACACCTATCCCACCTGAAGGAAGTGTTGGGCAGGATACAGAGGGCAGGGCTCACTGTCAAGGCTGAAAAGTGCCAGGTGGTTATGGCGAAGGTGGCATACCTAGGCCGTGTTGTGGGGTGGAGGAATCTTCACCATAATAAAGCAAAGATTGAGGCAATAGAGGCGTGGTCTAGGACTGAAACCCAGAAGCAGGTTAGGAGCATCTTAGGGGCTGCAAGGTACTATTGAAAGTTTGTTCCAAATTACAGTACTCTGGCAACTCCCCTATCTGGCCTGCTAAAGAAGAGAAAACCCAAAAAAGTAAACTGGGAGCCAGCCTGTGAATGAGCCTTAGTAAGATTAAAGGAGGCACTGTGCAGTGCCCCTGTGTTGGCTAGTCCAGATTACTCTAAGCAATTTGTAGTCTAGACTGATGCCTCAGATGTGGGGATTAGAGCAGTCCTCAGCCAGGCATCTAATCAGGGAAAGGATCACCCAATAGTGTACCCGAGTAAGAAGTTACTTCCTCGGGAGCAGGCATATTCCACAGTTGAAAAGGAATGCCTTGCACTGGTGTGGGCCCTAAAGAAATTAGAGCCGTATCTTTATGGGAGATGCTTCGAGGTACAGACCAATCACAACCCCCTGGTGTGGTTGAATCAGATGGGTAAGACTAATGGTAATCTCTTAAGATGGAGCATTGCTCTACAGGCCTATGATATGACCATTATGCACAGAGCAGGGTCAGCCAACACAGATGACCTATCTCGCCAGTTAGAGCAGTGTACAGAATTTGTGAAGATCATACCATGCATAGGGATGGATTCCCACAAATTAAGTCTTAGAGAGAGGGATGCTGCAAGCTATGCCCTGCCAGTCAGATGAGCAGATGTGTGGTATTATGTTCTGTTATATTCTTGTACATATTTAAAATGCCACATAGTAAATGCCAATGTGAAGAGAAGGGATTTTTTTTAATGGCTGATAGTCCTGTAACCTGCAAAACAGCTTGCTTGGCAAGAAGCTAATTGCATTTCCTGACTAGCTGACCCAGATGTAATAAAATCATCTTGTATAGTCATAAACCATACAAGATCTTCCTTGTAACTTCATTGAAGGGAGCCAGTTCAAAGCGTAGGATGTTTTAGCCAGGATTTGAGCAGCAAATGACTATTCTGGCAGGCTAATGTGAATTTTGTCTTATGGGTGCAAATTGTCTACAGGAGACTTCACAAGGCTTAAACTCTGAATGTCATATCCATGTTAATTATATGTGGCTGGATATGAGTTTTGATATTCTTGGAATTTTGGAAACAGCGGAACAGTGACATCTCCTGGCCAAATGGAGTAGTTGCTCTGACTCACCTGATAGGTAAATAGACCAGTTTCTTTAGAACTGGGATAACTGATGACACTGCAAGTTTCAGAAGGTATTTAAAGCCCTTAGCTCAGGGTATGTGGCACACTTTTCATCTGGACTCATTCCTGAACACATAGAGAAGCCAAACTGTCACAGCATAGAGACTAAGAACTAGAGACCGTACTTACTCTTTATAGACTTCAATTCACTACAAACTAAGGTAGAACTATAGATAACTGTCATAGTGTGTTTTTTTTGCACAGTTACACTTTTTTTTGTTATGCTGTGACCAAAAAGATGATTTAAACCTTTTTAGTTGTAACTGTATGATTAGTAGCTATTTAGTAAAAACATTTTGTTTTTAAGAAAACTGGCCTGAGCAAGATTTTCTTATAACTGTGTGTGGGTTTGTGGGAGGTTCAGTATTAATCTATGACTAAACTGTTGTTACTAAGGGGGCCATTATAAGCTACCAAATCGAACAAAGGGTATGAAATGGGAAAGTCTGGATAAAGATAGGTGGAACACCAAATTCTCAGGAAAGAGTCTGGTGGGATTTGAACCAGGTTATTGCATGCCTTGTGGAAGAACGGCAGATTCAGGGTTACAATGCTACCCAGAAGAGGTTGTAATGCCTGGACCTTCTCCTTTGTGCAACAACCAAGAAAGGGTTGTCATTTGGCTACAAGACTCAAGACTGGTATTATGCCCTGGTCCAGAGTAAAGAGGGGACCCTAGGACTTTGTGGTGAATGTTCAGTTGTGAAGCCAGCGAGCACCATAGAGGGACTCAAAGAGGGTATCCTCTGTTTCCCCATCCCTGTCACAGATTGCACTTAGGGATGGGCACTGTGAGCTCAGTGGACCTGACCCTCAGGAGTGGGTTCATGACAGATGCCACTATGCTTCACCCATTCAGATTTCACCGATCTCTAGGGTCACACCTCCTCCCTCGCCATGTATAAGTAATCAACCTGCTGCCATCCTGCAGACTCCCCTGGTAAATCATGCATTGACTAGATCCTGTTTGAAGTAGGATTTTACTGCATGTTGTATGATAACCGAACATATAAATTTAATATTGTTGAATCTGTTGTCAGTGAATTGTTGAAACTTTAGTGTTTTGTGTTCCTCCTGCTTTTTCTACACTGCCTGCCATCTGTCCAGTCCTCTGGCCTGGAGCTGTGCTCTGTGGAGGCTCCCCCAGCCCCATCCTCCACTAACCTGAATGATCATTCCAGTGGGGGTCCATGGTCATGGTCCTGAAAATGCCCCCAGCCATCAAAGCAACATGGTGTGTTTTTTTTTTACCACTGGTTTCCTTACCACCCATCTTCAGCTGTGTGCCATACACATATACAGGCAATGTCTTTTGGAGAAGGAAGCTCTCTGGCCCTCCACAGGAGTTGCCATGGTGCCGGATCTTAGTGCCATCCCTTCCAGACTGGTAGCTCTACTCTGTGGCAACACCTTACAGCTCATAGCTTCTCCTAGGCCATGAGGCCAGTTCCTGAATCTGCTCTCGAACCCACATCACCATCATGGCAGTATAATGTGCTTATGTTGGGCTACAAGGAGGTGAGACTAGTGTTTAGAAGAGCATTGGGTCATTTCAAAGCTCACAGCTGTAAATGAGAGTCTATTCTCTGCTGATATAAATAAAATTAAAAATCATATCCATAGCTTTAATTGATCCTTGTTCACTGGCTCTTTCCTCTCTAGCTGGAAGCATGCTTTGGTCCATAGCCTCCTGTTAATCTTAGATGTATGCAGATGATACCATAATTTCCTCCACTGGTTCCTTGCCCTCCAGAACTGAGCAGTTACTCCAGCTTTACTTTGTCAGAGATCAAAATTGGTTGCTCGCCAACCAGCTAGCTATGAATAACAAGAAAACTGTTTCTATGCTACTTGACTCCGTTCACTGACTGAGATCTGCCCCAAATGCTAGCACCCTACACTCCTTACCGGATAATCCTATTGGTTCTGTAACTTCCTATAAATACCTTGGCATGTTTTTGGATTAAAACCTTGACTACCTCCAACACATTGACTACATTGTGGTGAAGTGATTAGTCAAACTTGGGAGTCTTTACAGGGTAAAAAATGATCTCTTCTGCAGCACCGGGAAATATTTAATTAAACATACATTCTTTCCCCTGCTTGATTATGGTGATGTGGTATTTCTGGAGCCTCCAATACTACCTTATAGAAGTTCCCCTCTCTTTTCAATACCCTTTGTAGATTTGTCATGACCTGTTGTCCTCAAACACATCACTGCACTGTGTACAATGAGCTCAACTGGGCCTCTCCCCCATAAGGCATTCTACCCCTTTTGCCCTGTAAGAAACCAGATATAGGCAGGTAAGTTACTGGGCTACTCAAAGATGTATTCACCCCTTCTCCAATCCCTTCTATTGCTTATAGTTAGGGGATAGCAATAGAGTCCAGATTCCTTGGTGCAGGCACAGTGTAGGTCAATAATCTGTCAGGTACAGACGTGCAGCCTTATGTAACAGCCTTCCCCCACTCTACCTCTTCCAGCTTCCATTCTGTAAAGACGTTGGTTAAGGAGAACTTCTAGGCTCCTCTGACTCCTCACAACTGCCGCCAAGATGGCCACTAGTCTCTGAAGGTCTTTAAACATTGTAGCCTCGTCTTGGTTATAATTCTGATCAGCCCCTACCATCCAGGTCAGGCTTTCTGTCCAGATATATGATAATACATTAGGAAAAGTTGCATGCTTAATTTGCTTCATTTTGGGTGTTGGCCGCACTTTTTTTTCTTGTTATCCACCCCTCTGGGGCTCTATACATAGACCCCTTTATACCATTTATTGGCATTTACTGCTCATTCTAATGTACATTATGACTCTGTTTATAATTTATTTATGTATAGTAATTATTGTTTATTTTTATCTCTTCTTGCTCATATTCACTGTACATTTTGACTCTGTGCAATTCTATCGTTGTACTTATTTATTTGTTTACCCTGCTTTGTTTGTATTTCAGTTTCCTTGACAACCCCTGTTCTCTGTCCTTCCAGGTCAGAACTGGAAACAAGCCTGTTTGGACTTTGTTTGCTTACCCTTCAATTAAATAAATACAAAATCTGCCAATAAATAAATACAGAAATAAATAATTGGCCTTTGCCAAGTTGACCATCCCTGCTGGAAAGTGATAAGTTCCCTGCAGACAAAAGGAGGGCAGTGTTGGTTCCTGAGGGGAAGATAGCAGGGGAGATCGGGCCTGTGACTTACTGAAGGAGTTCTGGACTGCTCCAGGCAAGAGGAGCTGCATAGCTTATTTTGGAACAGATCTGTAATGCAGTAGACCCAGGGTCAAATCTCAATAGAGCTGCTTATCCTTGTGTGACCTCTAGCAAGTCGCTCAACTTCTCTGTGCTTTAGTCAATCCCAGGTATAAAATCGAGTAGAAGCAAGACCCCACTGAAAATGAGATGCTGCATCTCTGCTGGGTTACTTTGAGTAAATAGGTTGTAAAATAAAAAATAAGTAGAAAAATACAAGTTAAAAAAAACATAAACAATAAGTAGAATGTACAAGTTAAAAAAAAAACCTCCTACATTATTCATGTTAATCCCTGCCAATTATTTTCACTTCCAGTATATTTTATTTAAAATATCTCCAGCCAGGATAACCCAATGAGATGCAGAATTTTATTTTCATGGGGGTCCCAGGGAGGAAAACAGCAGTCAACTGCACATCTTTGCTCCAAGAGGAGCTACAGTCAGTGTACAATGTATAAGGCAATACTGTATGAGGTAAAATAGAACTTTTTACATTGTATCATAGTTCATTGTTTCCCCCGTTATAAAACTGCCATGATGAAATGGAGTTTCCCCAGCAATTCCAGTGTCCCAAAAGGTCAGGGAGCAGTGTCTGTTACCTGCTAGTCTAGCTCAGTTGCTACAACAGTAATGCCTTACAATGAGCACTCAAAAATGATTGAGGATTGTGCTGAAAACCTGGGGGCAGCTATATTTTAAATGATAAAACCCAAAAGCACAACATCCAAGCTCAAATGTGACACAAAACAAAGAGATCTGCCAGACTAGTTAAGTTATCAGAAATGTTATTGCTTGTTGCATAACACTGGATTAAAAACCAGGTCTAACAACATGAGTCCAGTAGTGGTGCCATACAAGAACTGCACCATCTTTACTCTGAGATAGAGGTGCACAAAGCTGGCTAACTTAGCATCGTGGATTTACTTCACAAATTTGCCACAATTTGCGAAGTTAATCCGCCCTGTGAAGTTCTAGTTTACAGTATAGGGATAGCTTTGTGAATGGTGAATTTAGTAACTTCACCAGTGAAGTTGAGCCCACAGGCAAAGTTTGCAATATACCATGGGACTAGGGGTCACATGGCACTGAAATGAGCTAATGCCATGCATAGCCTGAATTCAGTACAGTCTTATGATGAGAGACTTCGAGATAAGTCTGTCCCTGAAGTTCTGTGTCTCAAAACTTTTTAAAAGCACTTTAAACACAGAATATTTTAAACAACATTTGTTTGCTACTTTTTTTTTATTTATACTCTGGAAAGTCCATGATCCAAGGGCCCATTTTCATGGTTGACCAGAACAATTACAAAATACATAAGATGAAACGTAATACAAAACATCAAATGACTGAAAGTGTCTGGAGTGCCCTGTGCAGCTAGATTAGCAGTTTGTTTTGGTAGTTTTCAGATTTATTTACTTTAAAGTAGTGGTTTTGTTTTGAGAAGTAAAGCAGTGCTGTGTGAGAGAGGGGAGCTGTTTTAGCTAGAAGCTAGCAAGGCGGCCCTGTCTGGAGAACTAGGGTTGTTTTCCTCAGGATCTCTTCTTAAATATTTTTCCTGTTTTCTGTGATTTGTTATTCTATTTCTGTAGAACAGTTTTGCGTGTTTTAATGAATTATTTTGTTAGTCTAGCGTTACTATATTGATTGCACCTATTTTATTTATTTATTTGAAGAGTTTCACCAGGAAAGGCATACTGAGCTGAAACAGCTTGTTTCCAGAGGCATCCTGGAGGGAGAGGGACATGGGATACAGAAGTTGAAAACACAGAACACAGTAGATAAACAATAATGCTACAGTAATTCACAGGCAGATTTGCTATTACATTATAGAAACTCTAGTGAATCCAGACTGACAAAGTAGCATGGACATGAGAGAAGCAAGTGAGGACTTGAGTTATAAAAGAAGCAGCTGAGACACCAAATAGAAAGAACACATGTTTCTCAGGGACTAGAACCCCACAGGGCTGGGTACAGTAAGGGCACCCCAGACCACTATGAGTTACCATGATAGTACAACTAAGAGCGGGAAAAATACGAAATGGAATGGGAGGAAGGGTGTTTGTCCCAAAAAGGGGTGCCCATTTAGTCAATGGACTGGAATTACTAGGCAGGATTAGAAAGGGAAGTGGAAAGGGAGGAAAAGGGGAGAGGAGGGTTATAGGAGGCGGGGAGTAGTACACAATAGGGAAGGGGTGAGGGGAAAGGAGGCAGGGGGAATTAAGGGGAAGGGGAAGAGAGAAGAGGGATAGTGGAGGAAAGGCAATGAATAATGTGAGTTAGAAGCAATTGCAGGAGGGAGAGTTGAAATAAGCCAGTAAGGTAGCAAGAGAGAAGGGGGAGGAGGCAGAGCAAATATGCAATGGGAGAGAATTCCAGATTTTTGGGAAGCAGTAGGAGAAAGCTGCTTGACCTAATGAGGAGCACCTAGGTGGCAGAGCAAGAGATCGTACGGAGGAGTTACGAAGGGCATAAGGGGTGGAAGGGAGCTCAGATAGGACAGTAGAAAGGTAGGGAGGGAGGGAGAGAGCCTAACTAGTATTTGGCTGTGAAAGCAGCGCAGTGGGTTAGTTGACAGTCTTCAAGCGAACGGAAGGAGAGGGAGATGTAGTGAGTACAGTGGTAAGTGCAAGGTGGAGAGTCCAGAGCAAAGTGGCAGAATGAATGGAAGAGTGGGTCCAGTCTGGACAATGTGGTTTTTGAAGCAGCACTGTAGACTATGTCACCATAGTTGAATAATGGTAGGATCATTTTCTGAACAATGCTCTACGTGCATTCAGAGGGATGCAGCCGCAGTTGTGGTACAGAACACCAAGTCTGGGGTGTAATTTTTTGCGAATTGCATCCACAAGCTCAGAAAAGTCAAGGTGACTGTCTAGCCAGACCCTGAGATATTTGAAAGAAGGGACAATTTCAATGGTGGAACCATTTAAGGTATGGTAGGGAAGCTGCAATCCTATCAGGTTTTTGCCTACTGCCAAAGGTCAGGGAGATTTGTTTTCTTGGCAGGGATGCTGAGGTGGAATGGGATTTATGGAAGCCAAACTGGTAAGGGGAGAAGAAAGATGTGGAGTCCAGGAATGAAGAGAGTTGGGATAAAACTAGGTGCTTCTAGAGCTTGGCTAGTTTGGGGAGGAGGGATATAGGATGATAGTTGCCTTGGTTGGAGGAGTCATCACCTTTAGGTAGGGGTATAATGGTAGCATGTTTCCAAGCTGAAGGGACAGAGCCAGAGGAGAAGGAGAGGGTATGGAGGGAGGAAATGGGATCAGCAATAGCTGGGGCAGAGAGCTGGAGGAGACTGGGATCAAGACCATCAGGACTTTTACCCTTGAGGGGGTTTATGGCTAGAAGGGCCTTGAAGGCCTCAGCCAGTGAAACAGGAGAGAAGGAGAATGAAGGGTTGGGGAGGGGGTTGGAAGGAGGCAGAGGAGAAGAAGGGGGATACAAGAGCGGAGGCACACGAAGTGAAGAAGGTGTTAAATGCATTTGCCACTGCAAGGAGGTTGGAGATCATGGCATCGTTAGCCTTGAGGACAGGGCCAGAGGGCCAGAGGGCTGAGCCTTAGGGGAGAATAAGGCATGAACAACCTTCCAGAACTTGGAGGGGTGGTTAATGTTAGTCTGTAAGGTAGTGGAAAAATATTCTGCTTTAGCTAGTCTGGTGTCTCTGGTACAGGCATTGCACAGTGAGCAATATTTGAGCCAGTCCGGGGTGGAGCCTGAAGACTTGTGAGCCTTCCAGCCTAGGTCCCTTGCATGCAGACATGCTAATAGTTCTGCAGAGAACCCGGAGAGGTGAGATCCTCTATCCCTGGTTTTCCTAAGAGGGCGTGTTTATCTTATATAGATAGGAAAGTGGATAGGAAGGAGGCCAAGGCCGAGTTGATGGAGTTAGAGGATGAGAGAGAGATTGAGTTAGAGGATTTTGTTTTGTTACTGAGATTACAGTTTTACTGTAATACTTACCGTAACTTCTTTATAAGTACCCCCATCTTATGTGTCTTCTTGATCCCTGTCTAGAAGTCAGCACACTGTGATTTGTCATTTTATTCCTGTAGCAGAGCTACTGTGTATTTAAGTGAAATATGTTGCTCATTTAGAGTAGGGAACACTCTTACATAGTTAATATTTATTTGGAATCTGTATTTTGACTTATTTGGGAGTCTTCTCCTCCCTTCATGGTGAGGGTCACATTAAAAGTCACGATTATGTTAACATAAATTATAATTTTCCATGATCATTTAAAAAAAATATTTACTTGCATCAACACCAACAAATCTATTGCATCTAAAATGAGGTGGCAGGGGCTCTCCACCTTCCTTCATGGTCACATTAGCTTAAAAATCACAGTTATGTTAAAATAAATAGAATTTTATGGAATCATTTAAAGAAATATACATTTACTTGCATCCTCTCACCCACTGTTGCAGTGCATAAATCACCCCCAAAACATCAATTACCACCCCTCTACTGTCCCAGCAAGTAATGGAAGCAGATGGTGATATAGGAAGCTGTGCCTCAATGGAACACACGTTCTGTGCTCACGATCAAACTCACATCATTCACATGGTTACAGCCACGTTCATATTAAAAGTCACAGTCACATTAAAATAAATTATGATTTTCCATAATCAATTAAAGAAGTATACATTCACTTGCATCAACTCTAACCCATCTACCTCATTCAAGAGGAAGTGAGAGAGTTTCTTCCTTCCTTCCTTCCTTCATGGTCACAGTCACGTTAAAATAAATGATAATTTTCCTTAATCATTTAAAGAAATATATACATTTACAGTAAAACACTGATGGATCTTAAAAAAATGAAAAGAAGGATCAGAAAAATATAACTAAGTAATAGGAACACAAAGAACTGATAGACAATGGAAAAGAATAAAACAATGCTGAGAAAATGGTGAAAAATAAGGTTTCAATTTAGAAATCTGTATGAAAGCTGTCAGGCTTCTGCTCTTCTCCTCTGACTGACTAATCATGCCAAACTGAAAATGAACCTTCTTACTTTGTACCATATGACCTGCAGAATCTCAGAACCTGATTAGAACTCAATGACAATTAGACAGTCTGAGGAGCGGGGGTAGTAGGATGCTATAGTGACTGCTAAAGAAGTGAAAGATTACACATTTCTAAACTAACTGCTAATATTTGTGTCTGACTGTATTAATTTAGGAAATAGCTAGTTTTTTTTATAATACTTTAATTCTTTTATTTTTAACGATATCACTCCGAATTAGGCTAGTACTGCTACAGGTTATAAAGGGTTTAGCACTAATAGTGATCAATATAGTACAAGTATATTCATAATGTTTAAACTTATCTAACCAAAAAGCTAAAAAGAAGCAGACCATACATTCAGGGATGGGTTATCGTGGCAGTAGGGGAGGATGGGGGGTAGGGCAGGGACAAAGTGCTTTTGGGGAGAGGATCACGAAGAATAGCGGGGTGTAACGGATGCAGAGCAGCGGTACTCATGGACACACTGTGGAGAATCGAGGGTTGCCCAGTATGCATAAGAATAGAGCACTTGGAAATGGAAATAAATAGGCTAAGGACGGAGGTGGTGAAGTAGGGCATGGTGGGAGTTGGGGGGTGGGGTAATGGCACCAGAGATTTGAATAGCTGGGGCAGGGATGGCAGGGAGAGTGTGAGAAATGCCCTGGGGGGATATAAGGGCAGGAGACAGACTGGGCTGCTGGCAGAGCAAAGGGTGGCAGGTGGTGAGTAAGGAGAGGGAGCATAGTGAAACTGCACAAGGAACAAAGAGAAATGGTATTGACACAGTACACGTGGGAAGCAAGGTTTTTGCTTGAGGTGGGGTTAGCATGTCAAATAGGTATACACCATTAGAAACTATGCAGAACATGGGGAATCAAGAGGGAGCAGGGGCCATGGCATGCAAGTACTGTGGGGGGGGAGGAAGGAGAGGGAGATGGATGGCAGTAATAGGGATGAACATGGGGATCTGAGGGGGAAGGAGAAAGCAAGAGGCAAGAAAGTAGGTACCAGAAATGCAGAAAAGGGGTCCATGGGGGGGTATTAGAGATAGCTGACAGGGGGAAGAAGTTGAGGAAGGAGAGGGATGGGGTGACAATAAAATGGAAGGGCAGGGGGGTACCGGGGGAAGGGAGAAATGGGATCAATTGAGAGAAACATTGGAAATGGCAGTCAGAGGGTGATGCAAAATATATTTGCAAACAGGACAGATGAAGCCCCAGTGGGGAGAGCAAGGCATGAGGAACCAGAGCAGGAGAGGGATAAGGCCATGGGGATGGAGCTGGGTGGGCGTAACAAGGGGCGGATGGGGGGAAGACTCAAAGAGGGCCAGTATGGGGATGGTAGCAGAGTTATCATATTGGGGGATTCCATACTTAAGTGTAACCCCCTTGCAAATTGGGGTTCCTAGAAATGCCAGCCTGGGCTCACCTTAGCCCTTTAGCTTCTGTCCTTCTCCAGCCGTCTCTCGGGCTTCTCCCGACTTGGCCCCTAATTTTTCTGGCTTCCCAGGTCCTGTTTGCCCTTGTGTGTGCCCCAGCTTGCAGTCAAATGAAAATCCAGCCCCTGGGGGCTTAAAACGCTGACTGCGAGCTCCCGCTGCAAAAGTGCTGCCTACAGGGCAGCGGGAGTCGCGCCGGTGTGCTAAGTGCCTTTGATGTGGAGCCGCTTGTTTTGCGGTTGCCTCAGGGACTGTGCCATGGGTCCCGGGATCCCGTCCACCTAATTGGGACCAGGTGACCACGGACAGCCTGCTGGGGGACCGCTCAGATGAAAATTAAAGGAGTTTTGACTGGGGCTCATTTGAGTATGCCTGTGCCGGGGCCCTGGTCATCTGAATAATGCATAACAGTGTGTCTGGCTGCCTCCAGGGTAGCTATATTCAGCTCCAGCCAAAAAGTAAAGAATTGAAATGTTTTAAATAATGGAACTGTTGCTGCTTGTTGGGAATATACTGTGAATGTGGGGAAAAGTGTTTAAAGTTAAAATGAATACTGTTTCCTTGGCAATTCCAGTATTGTGGGACTCTATGTGTCAGCCTGTCAGCTGCTGCAAGGGGAGCTTGCATAAGTGCAGTAGTGACAGAAAAAGTAAAGGAGCCACTTTCTTTATCTGTGCAATGACTGCAAGTGCAGCCTTTAAGCTACAGAACTGTGGGGCATTTGGGGCAAATAATTATTTCTTTCTGGCTGCACCAGGACATTGTTCAGGACTGTATCTAATCTGCTGTAAGGGACAATGGGTTAAGCAGCCATTGCCAGCAGTACAGCCAATTGGAATTGCAGCAGTAGAAAGCCAGGACTTGTGGAACATTCACTGCATTTTATAGGTAAGCACCCAAGTGCTTATGGGGACTTACAGGACCATTATTTTAGGCACCAATTCCACAACGCAATTGTGCCTCGAGTGTTCTGATCGACAGGTCCCTCAGCAACTTGGAGACATGTCACCCCATCCCTGCTACCAATCAGGAGCCAAGCTAGGCGCTCTATAAAGAGACAATGTTGCCAGTTTGTCTGGAGATTGAGAGGGAGATTCAGAGAAAGATTTGCAGAGAGAGCTGCCAGAGCAGGCTCCAGCCTGCTGGAAGCCCCCCATGGGGGAGGGGTTCAGGCTCCAGCTATTCCACCAGGCCTGGGCCACTTGATTCAAGCCTCTTCAGTCTTCAGGGGGCATTTATTATTTTCCTAAGTAAAAGTTTATCAGTTACAGTAATTGTGCTTTCTGCAACAGCTAGTCTGGAGGTTGCCAGTATTGTCTTCCAGAGGCTAGCCTTCCCTCCCACGTCGGGGAAAGATGTGGACCAAAGATCAGATGTCCAGCAGTGGTGAGAGCGCTGACCAGACCACACCAGATTACATCATGCAGCTGTGAGAGCACTGACTGAGTACCTCAGCGGTGAGAGAGCTGAAGAAGCCTTCAGGATGCCTTCGATTACGGAAGAGACCCGTGGAGGACCTGAGTGAGTACCCTTGTACCCCCCGGTGCGAGGGAGAAGCCAAGCAAGTAATCTTGGGTGTCCCAAGCTCCATTGAGAAATGTGTGCTGTTATGTTTGAAGTATTGAAGTCATCAGTCTGGGCTACTAATCCCATAAGAGACTGCCTAGTTCAAGTAATGGATGCATTTTGTCTGTCACCCAAATGGCTAAGTTGCAGGTGCAGCAAGATGCTGGGCTTAGTGAATCATATAAATGTGTTGCAAGTTGTGTAGCTGTGGGTTAGAGTCCTGCCATCGTGAAGTTGACTGCCAAGACGTGTTTGCCACTTCATGGGACAGGAGACCCTAGAGCATACAATGTCTAGATATGCTGGATAAGACTCTGTGCATAATGTTCTTGGTATATAGAATGTACTGGATGTGACTGCCTGTGACTAAAGTATGGGATGCTTGATGAAAGTGTCATTGCCAACTTACTCTGGATGGATGCCTTTTGGTATATAAAGTACTGGATGTGACCGTATTTGAATTGCATATAGGATGCTTGGCAAAAGTATCACCCTAATTGCTTTGGATGGGACTTTCAAATATTGTGCTAAATGTTCTGGATGTAAGATCCACAGAGCTTATCCTGAAATGTTCAGAAGTCTGCAAGTGCAGGGCAATCCCTGATTTGTCTGCAAGTGCAGGGCAATCCCTGCTTTGTCTGCTAAAGTGCAGGGCAATCCCTGCTGTGGTTGTAAATGGTAGTCTGTAACTCGGTAAGGATCTGTCTTCAAGTTGCCCCCAACCTCAAATTAATAGCCGGCCACCTCTACCAGCTGCAATGTTATCAGGCCTGCAACATACTGGACTGTGGTATCTGTTTAACCAGTATGGTATGAAATTGCGGGGTTTCTGCTGTATCTGGGACTGGTACCAGTGTGGGTATTAATAATTATGTTTAACATCTGATTTTTCAGCAACTAGATAGCCAGGGACCTGGATGTCTTAATTCCACTGGTAAAATGTGATTTATGTCTGCCTGTTAATATGTAGCCACCCAGCTGGAGGGTTCACCAGCAAAAATCCAAATAATATCTGTACATATTGTGAATACAATAAGATAACCTCTACTCCTCCTGTTTCCCCTTCCTAGCTCCTATCCTACCCCTGAAATAAATATCTTATTTGTTGTTTAAAAGTCAGCTGTGAGCATATTATTAGAGAGAGCCCTTAATTCAAAATGTTGAAATGTGGGGAACTGTGTATTGGGGCATGTCTGGAAAAGGTAAATGGTCATCGTGGGTGGTGTCGCAGCTCAGGGGGCTACACCCAGCACCATCTCACCCACGTAAAGCACCCTGAGTGGAGGCACTGCACAAAAGTATTCAGAAATGGTTATCAGCTAGCGAACCCAACCCCCTCAGCCTAGGTCCAGGGTAGTGCTGCAGGGATGTAACACTGGGGGTGGTGCCGCCCAAGGGTTACATAAGGGTATCAGTTGGGGGGGAAGGAAGATGGGAAGAGGAGGTCCATCCAGGTAGAATGCATGCCAGGAATGACAGCGCACAGAACAAAACACATAGTTCACTCAACAGTGAGGGATTAGGGAGAGAACCCCCACATAGTGGTGCACCTTGGCACGAATGATTTGGAAGGAAATAGTGTGCAGGAGATATAGGATAGATTTAGGGAACTGGCCAGGATATGTAAAATAGAAGGGAATACAGTTGCTTTTTCTGAAGTTCTGCCGGTGCAGAGAGCAAGCACAGACAGAAAACAGAGGATAAGAGATTTTAATGAATGTTTGGGGGACTGGTGTAAAGCTATGGGGTTTGGACTGGTGGGGGATGGGGAGCAACATGGGAAAATAAAGATCTGTAGCCAAGGATAGACTTCATCTGAGCAGGGAGAATTCAGGAGTCTTAAAAGTGGAAACAGGGAGAGTTTATTGCTAACATGTATGATTTAATCTAGGAGGGGGGCTTAGACTTGTAGAGTAAGCAGTGATGCAACGTTTGGGAGGTCTTGTTTCTCTCCCCTAAATGGAAATTTGTAGGAAGTAAGGAAATCGCAGAGGGATGGGGGGGCGGTGCAAGGGATGGATAGGAGTGATCGGGGGAGGGTGGTCTCCACAAATGCGAGGAGCCTAGGTAGCAAGTTACCTGAGGTCCAGGCATTGATGGCGGAAGGGGGTAGACGTAGCTGCCATCATGGAGACATGGGCCACCCAGTATCATGACTGGGACTTAATAATCCCAGGGTACAGTCTGTATAGGAGGGATAGATAAATTGGAAAGGGAGGAGGTGTGGCTTTATTCATTAGGGAGGGGATAGAGTGTAGTAGGGAGGAAGGAGATGAAAGAAATGTGGAGAAATTGTGGGTGACCATACAGGATGCAAAGGGCAGGAGGGTTAGTCTGGAAGTGGTTTATAGTCCACCATCTTAGCCTGAGGAACTTGACAGGGAACTGGTGATTAACCTAATGAATCACTGTGGCAGGGGCAGAACAGTGGTGGTAGGTGACTTCAACCTGCCCGAGGTTGACTGTAGAACAATGACGTCTACTAGTGCTAGGGAACAATGGATACTGGATGTATTCCAGGAGGTATTCCTGACACAGCAGGTGGTAGAACTGACCAGAGAGGGGAACATTCTGGAACTGGTGTTGGCAGATGACGACAAGGTAATGGATGTGGTGGTAGAGGACCCACTGGCAGGGAGTGACCACTGTACAGTGTGGTTCTCCCTTGATCTGGGGAGAGAGGGAAATCTTACCAAAATGAGGGTAGTTCACTTTAGGGGTGTAGGCTTTAGAAGGATGGCAGCCATACCTGAGGGGCACATAGCGACAATCGGCCAAAACATGGATACGGAAAGCAAATGGGCCATCTTGAAGTTGGGCCTGACAGAGGCCACAAAAGTCAGCATAAAGACCTGCAGTAAGAAAGCAATGTGCAGAAAACCCAGCTGGTGGACCAGGGAAGTGTAGGAGAGGGTAAAGGAGAAAAGGTTAGCCTTCAGAAAATACAACCAAACCCGAAGGGGGACAAGACAGGGAGGAGTACATTAAGAAATCGAGGGAGGTGAGCAGGGTGATAAGAGCAGCCAAGGCTTCAAAGGAGCTAAGGATGGCACAGGGGATTAGGGATGATGAGAAGGAATTTTTTTAAGTACATCAGAGAGCAGAGAAATTGTAGCGGCCAGATCACTAGGATAATGAGAGATGGTGGTTGAGCAGAGGAGGGAGCTGAGCAGGCAGAAGTACTAAATGAGTACTTCTGTTCATTTTTCACAAGGGAAAAGGAAGGGCCAATTCCGCAGGGGAATGGTAGGGTTGGGAGGTTGATGAGGGGGAAATAATGGATGGCGAGATTCTGATGAAGAGAGTGTGGGAAGGCCTTAAGTGCTTGCAGACAGACAAGGCACTGGGGCAAGATGACATCCACCCCAGAATCCTGAAGGAATTGGCAGAGGTCCTGGCAGCACCTCTGTCAGAGTTGTTCAGCACCTCCCTTCAATCAGGATGTGTACCACTGGACTAGAGGATGGCTTATGTGGTGCTCCTCCATAACAGCAGACCCAGGGATGACTCAGGAAATTACAGATTGGTCAGCCTTACGTCTATAGTGGGGAAATTACTGGATACCATCTTAAAGGAGAGATTGGTGGCATTCCTGGAAGTAAATGGCCTTCAGGACGTCCGGCAACATGGGTTCGTCCAGGGGAGAGCTTGTCAAATTAACCTGGTCAAATTTTTTGATTGGGTGACAAAAGCTTTAGATGGAGGTTGGCCAGTTGATGTCCTGTATCTGGACTTCAGCAAGGTATTTGACTCTGTGCCGCACGGGAGATTGATGGGCAAACTGTGGAATCTGGGGGTAGGGGTGAAGCTGGTACAGTGGATAGGAAACTGGCTGAGCAACAGACAGCAGAGGGTGGTGGTGGTAGGGGGGAATTCTTGTCACCCAGGAAGGTCACTAGTGAAGTCCCACAAGGATCGGTTTTGGGTCCACTGCTATTTAATGCTTTCATAGCGGACATAGCAGAGGGAGTTAAGAGCAAGATAAGTCTGTTTGCCGACGACTTCAAATTAGGTGTGGTGGTGGACAGTGAGGAAAGGAGGAGGGTACTCCAGGAGGATCTGGAAAGACTTGGACAGTAGTCAAACACATGGCAGCTGGGGTTCAATACTAGTAAGTGCAGTGTACTGCATTTTGGGGCCAGGAACCCAGTATACAGTTACCGCTTGGGGGGAGCAGATATCCGTCTCTGAGGAAGAAAAGGATCTGGGTATGGTGATCTGTAGAAAAGCTGTGGCAATGACAAACAGAATGCTGGGGTGCATTGCTGGGGGGGGATCACTTCAAGGAGGGAGGAGGTTATTCTGTCACTGTACAGATCATTGGTGGGGCCGCACTTGGAGTACTGTGTGCAGTTCTGGCACCCATACTTAAAGAGGGATGTCAGACTCCTGGAGGGAGTCCAGAGGAGGGCATCCAAGATGATCCAGGGAATGGGGGAGAAATCCTATGGGGAGAGGCTAAGAGAGCTCAACATGTACTTCCTGGAGGACAGAGGGGACAGAGAAGATATGATTGAGACCTTTAAGTACTTGAAGGGCATAAATAAGTTAGTACTGAGGGTATGTTTAGATTGAAGGGGGAAGGGACCATGAGGGGACATCTACTGAAACTGGTGGGGAGGTTCAGGAGGGAGTTGAGGAAGCATTACTTCACAGAAAGGGTGGTGGTGGTGGCTTAGAAGCACTGCCTGAGGAGGTGATCTTGCTGAATTCAGTGGGGAGTTTCAAGAAGGGCTAGGATAGGTTCATGGGCAAGGTACAAGTAGGGACATAATTGATCAAAGTGGTGAACTCAGGGAGAGAAAATGTGGCAGGAGGGATGGAAAGGTGTGGGGGCAGCAGCAGTTGTCTGAACTGTGAGCTGCATTTTTGAGCAGATGAGATAGACCTTGAGGCCTAATTCTGCTAGCATTGTCATATGTTCGTATCACAAAACACTTGTTTACCAGAATGTATTAATCCCTGTCTTGTAACAACCCCCCAAAAAATTGGGAGGGGTTTACTAGCTACTGTTAGCTCAGTAAACTGTTTTTTTATTTCTTATTTTTCAGATCACACTGTTAATCCATCGAGGGTGTTGTAAGCTGCTGCTGGGATGGTTGTAGGAGTAAAGGAGTGGTTGGCATCAGTGGTGGGGGCATTAGTGTGGCCAAATTTTTCTCTGCTACATCTCAGTGAGATCCATTCTGGTGGGTTCTAGGGGAGATGATGACAAAAGGAGCAGTACAAAAGTTAGGAAATAAAATTTCCCATGCTCATAGTCAAGGGAAAACTCCAACAGTGTGCACTTTTTTTAAGATCTATGTCTGATTCTATTCTCTCTTCACTATACTATTACTATTACTATTGGAGAGTTCCATCACCTAAAAATGACAGTTTCACCACCTAGAAATCTAGATATAAGAGTTTTTCTGCCTAAAAATTTCTAGTATAACCACTGCTTAACCTTTCCTCAGTTGTTATGTCTAGATAACAGACACCTTTTTCTTCAACATCAACTTCCCCATAGTGGTGCCCAGTGTTGAATAATTCCATGATCAGTACTCCGAGGCATCGTGTGAGCTACTCATAGTTAGGGAGAAGCAAATGATTTTCTGAGTCCTCCACAACAGTGTTATTTCTTGACAAAAGAAGCTTGGGGTGAGCTGTGTTGGGATCCAGGTAAAGGTTAACTGGGAATGGGTAAATAAACAGATTTCATCTTTTTCCATGCAAACTACTGGAATGTCTTGTTAATTTCTTCCCAGTGCAGATATAATTTAGTCATATATGGAGCTGGAAATGTGGGATGGGGTCTATGAACAGATTGAAACAGACCCTCAAGAGGAGTAGATTTTCTGGATGTCAAAGTGCTATAGCTAATGTTCTCCACCAGACAGGCAGCCAGAGTAGCTCACAGTTATAAAAGACTTTTGGCACTGAGGGCAGCTATAGCCCTTACTGCTCTCCTACTTATGGCTGTGGATACACTGGTAGCACAAAGTTGTGCCCACATGGTAACATGGCAGGGCTCTGAAGATGGAATTATGCTGCTGCCAAAGGGAGGAGACAGACGGTCTCAGAAAGGTCTCCTCTTCCTCTTGGAGTTCAGACGGTGGCACAACCACAGGGGCGGGGCACAGGGGCAGGTGTTACAGCTACAGAAGCAGGATCAATGGAAGGTGGTGCCACTGCTACTACATGCTGGTGCTGTGCTGTGACCTGTAGAGTGGGCTGCTGCAGCACTATGGGGAGGGCTGCTGTATTCCTCCTCCTGTTGCCTCTTGCAGAAACAAAAACTAAAGTACAATACTCCTAATAAGTCAAAAAATGTAATGACAATGAGAAAAGAATAAAAAAATAAACTGCAAAAGCACTGCAAAATGAGGATTTATATCTCTCTATGTAACTCTGAAAGCTGTCAGTCTCCAATCCCTCCACTTACTAACTCGCACTGCAAAACCAAACTGCAGCAAACTCAGTGTGTATAGAAACATACCTGCAGAGGCCCTTCCAGCTGACCTTGAGGCACTGTTGTTTTAATTACTAGTAGCCTTATTCTGATAAATGTCACCCAAATGCACCCTAAAGGTGAATTCACAGGTGAAGTTGCCTGGTGAAGTTTATAATGGAAAATATCCTAGTATATGGCAAAAATTCACGAAGTAGTCCACAAAGGCAAATTTGGTAACTTTGCCTAAAATTTGCTTGCAAAATAAAACTTTGCAACATCTCTACTCTGAGATGCATCCTTGGACATTAGAATGATGCTGTGGAATCAGAACTCCATTCAACTATTGCTGTGTGGTGTTGCTTTCTCTAGTGTTCTAATATTAGATTTGTTTTCTCAGCTGAAGAGAACAGTCACATCAGAGCCCTCTCCAAGTCTATTGACTAAGTTCTTCATTTATTTAAAAAAAACTTCTACAATTTTTTGCATTTAGTGCTAGATATTTGCATTAGTTAGAGAGGTTATTTTATCTTTTGGTATTTTAGTGGTATTCTCTGGTTCGCGATCAATTCCCTGGACCCAGAGAAAAAAATATTTTGCAGTTCCTGCTTTAACATGGTAACAGTCACTTTCATTAAAAACATAAGAACATAAGAATAACCACTTATTTTACAATCTTTATTTAGTGTTTTACAAAGTCTGTTATTTTTGATTGGTATGTTTGAAAAGCCTAAGAAAAGGACAGGGCCTACAGGATTAAAAAATTGCAAATCCCGTCAAAAGATCTTGGCAAAGGCAGACCTCCATGATCTCTGTTTTGACTGCATGGGCCCTGACCACAACTATTTAAACTGTGAGTTGTGTAAATTTTTTTGCCCTAAAACACAAAAGAATAGGGCAATACTCAGAGAGTCACAGTCTGCCACTGAGTCACATAACAGCTGTCCCAAAAGAAAAAACAAAATCCTCTGTGGTTTTCCAAGGAAGTGGCTACCACAGTCAAAGAAAACAAGTTCTAGCCAGAGCCGATAGGGCTATGAAGAGCTACCAAATGACCAGTTATTTTCTTGTTGGTGCCATATACTGCTGTTTAGTCATAATCATAATGCTGCTTCTGGTGTGTGTGTGTGTGTGTGTGTGTGTGTGTGCCCACAGGATTCAAATAGCTAATATAGGCTGCAAACTGCACTGCCTGTAATCTGACACTGCAGTCTGAGGTTCAGTAAACTCCAGGCAACTCATAATGAGTTAACCACTAGGTTGCTGAAAGAAATATAATAAATCTATTAGACTGAGCTTGACAGATGATAGAAACAACAGTTTAAAAAATTTTTTTTTTTTATATCCTGAGAAGTTCTGAGGCACAATACAGTAGCATCCCCCCTCTTTTCAGGTGCCTTTAACATAGAGCAGCAAATAGCAAAAATCAGAGGGGGGTGCACTATTTTGCAGCTGTGGAGGAATACATCCAAATGTCCAAAAAGGGAGTTCCAAAATCAGCTGTTTTAGAGCTACAATCCCAATAGTGCAGTAAGCTCTGCCCGCAGCCCTAAAAAATGAAGAGGAATACTGTAGACAGTGGAAAGCATGAATCTTCAAGTGCCTTTCCTCGTACAAAATCTAAGGACAGAAAAGTAGCAGTCTCTGATCAAAGAGACAGATAAAGCTGCCTAGCCATCATCCAGCTTAGAAAAAGAGCACAGGGTGTCTGACAGAGGGAACCCTGATGCTAATGATGCAAAAAGAAAAATGCTACAGATGCTCTGGGGCCATCATCACCAGCTAAGAACAAGAAAGGAAAGCATCTGACCTCCCCCAGAAAGGGACCTGGAGCCAGGAGCTGAACATACAGCTATGGCCTCAGCAGAGGACATTACAAAAAAAGTGCCAGTTTTTCCAGGCCTTTAAACCATGGGAAACCTCACCACTATTCCTACCCCACCCCCAGCCTCAGGCATTTCTTGAACCTGTGCTGGAGGAGGAGGAAGAGGATGAAGGGGAACTGATAGAACTGGAGACGACCCCTGAACTTGACTTTGGTTCACCACCCAGTTGGGATGTACAAATACATACATTTATTCGTTGAAGATTCAATGAATACTCCTGGGATATTTGGGTATTTGACTATATTCAGGTATTCGACTATGCTGGAATTCGACCATAATGTAGTACAGTTATGAAAAATGCTATAGACATGAAAACCCCCCAAAATAGACAAATAAGGAGTTTTCTGTTCAGCATTCGTAGATGGTAATATTAGGTTATGAAAATGCACTGTATGCAGAGTCAGACAGCATAAGTATAGTTTAAAGAAAAACACCAGTTACTTTTGTGCACTCTCCTGCCAGTGCATATTTATGCCCTTGGTTAGTGTTCTGTGTAAAAATATATATTTTCTAACTGCATTTTGGTACTAAAGCTTCAGTTTAAAAAAAGTGCTTGAAAACTTCTGTTTAGCTAGGCTGCCACCCACCTGCAGCCATCTTGTGGGAGCCACCTGCTCCCTCACCTGGGGTATGCTATTGTGCCCCCGCCAGCCAATACACTGATTGGCAGGGGCACATTAGCATGTTCCGGGCATGAGAACAAGCAGCTCCCACGAGATGGCTGCCAGCAACCTTGCTAAATGGATGTTTTTAGCACTTTTTTAAAAATGTATGTTTTAATACGAAAATGGTGAAAATGCAGTTAGAAAAAATATATTGTTAAACAGAAATGCTAATTGGGGGCATATGCACTGACAAGAGAGTGCACAAAGATAACCGTTGTTAGGCATTTTCTTTACATGGTCTGTTCCGTCTGATAGAGGTACTGAAAAAATGAAGAGATCATCTGTTTTGGAGACCAGGAGGGAATCACCGAGGCTAGGAGCTGCACAGCATGCAGGGGAAAGAATTCAAAATAAAATGACTGTTTGTTTTAGATACAGAAAAGCAAAGATGAGTTGCACAATGGAGCAAATATTCAGACTTTCAAACTTTTTTTAATTTTTTTAATATATATAATATATATATATATATTTTAATTGTCTTTATTTTTTTATGAAGACAATAAAAGTCAGGCACTCACCCTGTAAGAAGAGAATGAATGCTGTTCTGCAGGGTGCAGGGTTATATCCAATCTGTTTATTCAGAGCTCACACCCATGACATATTTGTAATGCCTTTGTTTGAGATTTATGTATTACTTTTGGATTGATATTTTTTAATTTTTATACTATTATTTTGCTGTCTGGCCTAAAGGTTAACATAATAAGAAATACATTTTGTAACCCAGTGGCTGGGTATACCAGGATAGGAGAAGTCACATTGCAAAGTAATTTTCTGAGATCATCACTATTTTAATAGCAGCAGTGGTCATAAAGCTGTAAGATCAGTGAAAACTCCAAGTGGCAAGCACAACACCACATCCAACATCGTTATTCCAGAATCTTTGTCAGTAAAATCAAGAGCAGAGATAAGAAAGCCATAGGTATAGTAGTCAATTCCGTATTTCAAAAGCTAGCAGACAGTGACAGAACATTGTCAGGCTGTGACTAGTACACTGTATTCACTTAAAAGAATCAAGCAGGTGCACATTCAGCTTAATAAAAAGAATCAGCTGCACATGTTCAGGCTGCAAACAGGAGCGATGTGGCTGAACAGTATCTCATGCAGTGCTGAAGAGGTGCTCCAAGGGTATGCTAGTGGGAAGGGGGGGGACACACAAGATATTTACATGCTACCTGGGACAAAGCAGGGCATGACTGCTTTTTGCTGTTCCAGTACACAAGCGGGTTAACAATAAAGTCCACAGTTGGCTCATCCAAATAATTAGTGAGCATCTGCTCATCAGAATGTGGCAATAAACATGTCCTCTGCCGCTGCTTGTTCAGCAGAGAACTCGTGAGAAGCGACCAGTCATAATGATGTGCTTTTGTAAAATGAGGCATGGTGTCATGGGCCTGTGATGCTGAATCAGCCTGTCTTCCTGCATCAGCAGGCATCCTCATTATCCGTGGCATGCCATCACCCACATTACTGTCACTTGGGCTGCCAGTGCCACTCACTCCAATTGTTCCACAACTGTCTGACTGCCAGCATCCTAAACAGAACAAGTCCATCTTCCTCATGACTCCTTCAAGTTCACTACACGGTACAGTGCTGCTGGTACTCACTCACTCTGTGACTCTGCATGGACAGACATAGAGCTTCACATTTGAATCTTGGGTGTAACATGGTTGTGAACCCGTAGCTAGTATTGTCATCTACAGTTGCAAACTGTCATCTTAACTCCCTAGTAAACTCTTCAATGAGTTCTTTGATGGGTTCTGAAAATAAGTCCATAGGGCTACACTCCTGGAAACTCTCCATGGTTGACATGAAGAGATGGACAGCTGGAATGACCTGATTCAGTGAAGCTGTATTTGAGCTTAGGTCATGGGTTCATTTCTCAAAGGGAAGCAGAATCTGGACCATGCCCTCAATGATGCTTCAATCCTTGAGTAGCAGTACCCCACCAATGTCATGCTTGATTGCTAACTCGTGCAGAACATGCTTCTGTTCCAGCAGGCATTGCAACACATTCACTAAAAAAATACCACCAACAGCTTAATCTGGTTCAAGGTCAGTTGGCATTCATCTGTATCCGCCTCCCCCGGGTCGTGCCTGAAAATAGGCAGAATTTGTGTACTGCACTTACCCGGTCAACAAAAACTAAATAAATAAATAAATAAAAAATGTGCTGTCCCATTGTGTATTGACATTTTGGATTAGTCGATGGTTTGGTAAACCAAACTGGTCCTGAACAGTCTGCATCTTTCTGGTTGCCTTAGCAGACTGAAGAAAATGGCTACAGATGTCTCTTGAGGTATCAACAATATGAGAAGCAGCCACACTGCTCTGGAGAGCACCAGTGATCACAAGGTTCAATGTATGATCAAAACAGAAGATTCTCTGGAAGTGGCTATCACAAACTGCTTTTACCATGTTCTTCCCATTATCTGTAATAAAGAACCCAACAAGTAAACCTGTTGTGCTAATCGAGGAGACAAGAATTTCTTGCAATGACTTGAGAATGCTAACACCAGTATGCTTGCTTGGAAGGACTGCAACACTTAGGAGAGCAGACATCCAGTGGATGAGGTATGGCTATAGCCAAGGCCAGAGGGAGAGGAGGAGGAGTCAACAGCAGCTATGCCACTATGTACAACTGGTATATGTGAACACCAGTGTGCTGTGAGAGAGAGGTATGCATGCAGTGAGTTTGTACTGGTCCATACATCAGATGTACAGTGTAAAACCTTGCCCAAAGCCTGATTCAGCAATTTCTCCACCTGACTGCAACATGCCTCATAGATATTTGGCATGAATTTATGAGAAAAAGTAGTTTGCGTTGCTATGTGGTATCGAGGTTGCAAGAAATGTAGAAGTTTATGGAATCCAGTGTCTTCAACAGAATAAGGCTGCAAATCCAGTGAAGCCATCTCTCCTATGAGCTGCATGATCTAAACAGTTGTAGGGTGAGTTGGTAAGAACTTTGTGAGGGCCTGAAATTCTTCCTTTATTGTAAGAGTAGGCTTTTGAAATGGTATAGTCTTGCTCCTGGCCCTGGCTCCAGAGTGGGCAAATGCAGGTGATTTAGGCTGTGTGTGTGTGTATATGTGTGTGTGTGTGTGTGTATATACGCGCGGGGGTGGGGGACACCACAAACTACACATCTGTTGTCTCACCATCTGAACCAGTTTGTGAGGGATTTGGTGTTGTGCCTATCAGAGTACTTGGCAAGGACTAGAAACAAGATTTTGCTGGTGCTTGGTCACTTGCTGACTGCCTCTGCCACCATCACCACCAGAAGGACCATCAAAAGAATCAGAAACTGGTTTTGCTTTTAAGAAATTTTGCATGCAGTGGCATGAAGAGACAACTCAAGCAGGGACTTTATCCAAGTAAGCCACCTCAGGATGCTTTTTCAGAAGGTGGTTTCAAAGACATGTGCTCTGTTTCTCAACATTTTTACCATGGCTGAGGCTCTGCCCACAGTGTGAACACATGTCTCCTTTTATCATCCTCCTGCTAAGTAAAATATGTCCAGATATCACTGGAAATTGAACTTGTACCTGACCACAGCCCTCTTGTATGCTGCTTTCGTCCATAACCACCAGATTAATTTAGGAGTGTTGTAGAAGATTGCTATGAACTGACACCAGATACAGTATCAGAATGACTAGGACAAACAAAAGTTAGGATGGACTGCTTATTTTTTCCTTTTTTAGCAGGAGGGTGACGTGAAGGATGAGGAGGGACAGTGGTAGATGTTTTGTGCCTGCCTTAAGCAGCTGATTTTTTTGGATCATTTTTGTCTCGAGTGCTTCCTTGTGAAATGAGGTGAGGACTCAAGTTTCAGCATCCTCATACTGACTCAGGTCATTGTTCTCAGTGGATGTGTCATGGAACATATCTTGAAGCCTATTTAAATCTTCTGGGGCAGGATATTCTGATCCAGAAGACATTGTCTCACTGTCCTCATCATGCACAGGAGAGCTACTTGGATTTGACTGCCAAAGCCATGACTGAATACTTCTATCATGAACTGTGGTCATGGTGGTACTGGTGGATCTGGTGGTGGTGGTGGTGGTAATGATGTCAACAGCAGCAGCAGTGGAGGTGGTGGTGATGGCAGTAGTAGCACTATCAGAGGTAGTGCTGATGGTGGCATTGGCAGCAGCAGCAGTAGAGGTGGTGGTTATTGTGGTATATGTGGTATTAGCACTATCAGAGGTAGTGCTGATGGTGGCATTGGCATCAGCAGTAGAGGTGGTGGTTATTGTGGTATAAGTGGTAGTAGCACTATCAGAGGTAGTGCTGATGGTGGCACTGGCAGCAGCAGCAGTGGAGGTTTGGTTATTGTGGTATATGTGGTAGTAGCACTATCAGAGGTAGTGCAGATGATGGTACTGGCAGCAGCAGTAGAGGTGGTGGTTATTGTGGTATATGTGGTATTAGCACTATCAGAGGTAGTGCTGATGGTGGTATTGGCAGCAGCAGCAGTAGAGGTGGTGGTTATTGTGGTATATGTGGTAGCAGCAGTATCAGAGGTAGTGCTGATGGTGGCACTGGCAGCAGCAGTAGAGGTGGTGGTTATTGTGGTATATGTGGTAGTAGCACTATCAGAGGTAGTGCAGATGGTGGTACTGGCAGCAGCAGTAGAGGTGGTGGTTATTGTGGTATATGTGGTATTAGCACTATCAGAGGTAGTGCTGATGGTGGTACTGGCAGCAGCAGCAGTAGAGGTGGTGGTTATTGTGGTATATGTGGTAGTAGCACTATCAGAGGTAGTGCTGATGGTGGCACTGGCAGCAGCAGTGGAGGTGCTGGTGAAGATGACAGCCGATGTGGCAACATCAATCGGCCACCACAGAGGCTGAGACTTGCACTGGAACAGTGGTGGTGGCAGTGGTACTAGCAGTGCTAGCACTGGTTGAAGTATAAGCTAGTCTGCTTGGAGTGAAGGAGACAGCAGGATGTCAAATACATGTCGAGTGTTGACCCAGTCTGAATCACTTTTGGAAGGGCTGGTCCACAGATGTTTTTTGACTGTACTTGACTGCTTGTGCGACATTTTCACTTGTCAGTTAAACTGGCAAAAAAGTGGAATAAGTTTTTTTTTTATATTTTAGTTTGTAACTTTTTACTGTTGTAACAACAGTCATTATTTATGCATTTATTTTTTTCACTTTGATAACCGGGTAAGTTCACTGGCACCAAATGCCTTTTTCAGTCATGACCCAGGTACAATTGCACAAACATTTAAGGACATACATACAAATGTTTGGGTGCTTGTTGCAGAAAATGAAACATACACACATTGATTGAAAATTACATACAGTAGATTCTGCTTGTATGCACACCCTCGGGCCCTTCTATTTTTGTGCATACAAGCGGAATGTGCATACAAACGAAACGAACAAAAAACCATGACATGCCACTTTGTTTAGGTTCGATGATCGCGTTTAATTTTAAAATGTGTTAAAAGCGGTCTGAAGACTCAAATAAATACAAATAAATAAAGCACCACATAATTAACTAAATATTCAAGTACAGTAGTGTTTTTAGTTGTTTTTTAAATACAAGGTTATCTGAGTTTGCGTACAAGCATTCGCAGCAATTGCCTCTAAATGCGACTCAAAGGTATAAAATCAAGTAAAGTCTGTATGCTCCCTCCTTTCAACATAATGTCTAATTTTGTTTACCATGTGCCAGACTTGTGCAGATGTTGGCGGTGTTATTTCTACATCACCTTCGTCATCCTCTTCTGTCTGTGTACTTATGATTGAGCTGCAGATGTCCTCGTCAGTGACTGCTCCAGATGTGGGCTCGTGGGTATCAATATGGATATAGGCATTAAACTCTTCTGTATTCATGTTTGCAGGGGGTAGCACAGGAGCTGGTTCTGGTGCGATATCCTCTATCCCTGTGTTGGAAAGTCCAATTCCAGATTTTAGAAAACAGTGTTTTATAGTCGGTGGCGTAACATCGGACCAAGCTGCATGCAGTAAATGAACAGCGTCCAACACGTTGATTTTTTTGGCTAAGTCCATAAGTGCCTGTTGTGGGTTTTGCTGGGTCTCCTTGATAGCACCAAAAGGCTTGTTAACTATCCGTTTGCGGTAGTGGGATTTTAGGTTCTGGATAATACCTTGGTCCATGGGCTGCACAACTGCAGTACAGTTTGGAGGGAGGAAAATCAATTTAATGTTACGAAGTGCAACTGGTTTATGTGCTGGGCAGTTGCCCACTATTAAACAGACTTTTTTTCTGCGACGCCCCATTCTCTTGTTGATGTCCCACAACCAGGTAGAGAAGATGTCAAAAGTCATCCAAGCGTTGCTATTCGCAGTGTAGGTAACAGGCAGTGTTTCAATGGCAACTCCTCTAAAACAACGTGGCATTTTGGATTGGCCTATAAGAAGCAGTGGGAGCTTATCTGAGCCATCAGCGTTACTTGCCACCATCACAGACAGTCTTTCTTTTGCTTTTTTATGGCCACTCAATGCCTCTCTTTTAAAAGTTAGTGTGCCATCTGGGGTTGCTCTAAAAAAGAGTGCCGTTTCATCGGCATTGTAGATTTCGCTCAACGAATAGCCACTAACAATGTCAGGCAGAACTTTTGAAAGCCAGTCTTCTGCTGCAGCAAAATCCGACTTTGCTCTCTCACCATGGATGCGGCGATAGCTGATTAGATTCCTCTCCTTCCACCTCGATAGCCAGCCAGCCATTGGCTCAAATTCTTCGATATCCATTGTCTCAGCGAGTTGCTTTGCTTTATGTAAAAGTATGGGACCGGACAGGGGGACACCACAATCACGGGAAAGAGAAAACCATTTTAGCAGGGCTTCCTCTACTCGCCCATCTTTCCCCTCTCTTTTCCTTTTCCTTGACTTGTTACAGCCATTACTCCAGTCATCATGTAGCGATTCTTTGCTCTGCAATATTCGACAGACACTGGACAGGTTAACACCAAACTGAGCCGCTAACTCCTTTCTAGTCACACCAGGTTGTTCAGACTTGGCCACCAACTTTACTTTATCCTCAAGGCTCAAAACCTTCCGTGAGACCTTCTCCATTGTGAGAGGATTACAATGTGAATGAAAACACACACACATTATAAACCCCCGCTGATAGCAATTAACACCTGGACTGGGTAATCATGGTTGCCGTGGCCACTAATAAGCTTCCGTATGTGTGTGATCTAAAAAGCAATTTAAACTTAAGCACTCTGCAGATAAGTAACTCTTTGAAGTTAGTTAATTTTTTGTGCATACAACTGAAAAAAGCGTTGCATACATCCAGTTTAAAACAGCTGGAAGACACTGGGAAAAAATCAGGACATCGTGATTTTGTGCATACAAACGAAAATTGCATACAACCGAATTGCATACAAGTGGAATGTACTGTACTTGACAACATACTTATGGCACATAGAAAGCGCAGTTGATTAGTTCAGATACTACACTGAGTGCAGATGCATTGGTGTATGTACAAAGGGTATTTACACAAAGCAGTCACAGACACTGAATGATAGATAAAATTATTTCAGATTGCTGGAGAAAGCAGAGACAGTTGGTGATTCTCTAATGGGGGAAGGGATTGTATTCCATAGTGAGGAAGTGCAGTAGCTGAAGGAGCGTTGTCCAGTGTTTGTTTGAAAAAGGGAACTTTTATGTTATTTTTTGAGGTGGATTGAGAGGAGGACAAATTGACAAAATCGAGTAGTTCAGCTAAATAGATGGCGGAGTTTTTAACCATAGTTTTTTCAATAAATCTAGCGAGTGTTAGGTTGAATTTGAGCTCTGGTGAGAGCCAGTTTAAAGTGTTCAGAGAAAGGCAGTGATGTGTCTTGCTATTGCTACCTGTTGCAAATCTGGCAATCTTGTGATAGAGTGTGTGCTTCTTCTGTAGCACAGTTTTGTTAACAGCATTGGTGACCAAGGAGCTGTAGTCCAGTATAGGGAGCTGATTTGCCTGTGCTATTCTGTTTGGATTTGGGCGTTAGGTACTTGAGGATTCTGTACAGAGAGCCAAGCCTTTGGTGAAGCAGGTTGGTAGAGTTTTGAATGTGGGTATAAAAGGTAAGGGTAGAGTCTAAGTGTACTCCAAGACATTTAAAGCAGCTGACTTTTTCCAGGCAGTTCCCATTATTTGCGTTGGTGCAGAACTTGGGGGCTGCATTTTCAGACTGTAGTTAGAACCAAACAATATTGGATGGGTTTTTGATAGGTTCAGGACCATTGTTTCTGGAACGATCGATTTCTGCAAGTTTGTGAAGCTGTTTCTCAGTAGGCGGTTGATTTTGTTAATGTAGTTGCTATGCTTGTATAGAACTGCATCATCTGCATAGAGAAGAGTATGCATGGGTTTGCAGATTGTTGGCAAATTATTGATGAAGACTGAAAACAGAAAAGGCCCTGGTATGGAGCCTTGAGGGACCCCACTGCGAATTACATTGGTACTTCAGACCGCGTTACCGATTTTCCCCCTCTGTTTTCTATGGTTCAGATAATCACTGAACCAGGCTACAGCATGGGATCTGAAGCCAGGTTCGAGTAATTTTATTTATTTATTTATTTAAGTCTAGGATTACAAGTACCTTTGAGCCAAGGCTCTTTTACAAAGGTTCCACGTCAGTTTGGAGGACAATATAAACATAACAAAGTTTGAAATTAGCAATTCAGGCAGAATGAATACAGGCAATTGAGGGAGGTATATACAGAAGTTTGAATAAGCAATGCATATCATGGGATTCAACACAATCATTACATACTTTAGTCATTTGTGTGTGCATATCATGGAATTCAACACAAACACAAGCAGAGGAATGAAGGCAAAGGAGGGGGGAATGGAAACAAGGTAGGCGGTATTCAAGGTGAAAGTTAAGAGATCGAGGGGGAATAATAGAAACTGAGAAGTAGCCAAGGGCCTTGTCAGGTTTTGTGGAGTGCTATGCCAGGAAGGGAGGTGGGGAAAAGGGAGGGGGAGGGGAAAGGTGCGAGGGAGGGGGGGAGGAAAGTGAAGCGGATTACGTGTGACAGTCACAGGAGCTGACGGCAGAGAGGTGGAGGTGAAGGTAGGTTTTGAACTGGCCAAGACTTTGCAGTGAGGTGATGTCTTTGTTGATTCCATTAAACTAGTAGGGTGCCCAGTGAGCAAAGGACCTTTGTCCCTGAGAGGTGGGGCACTGGGGAATGTGCAGAATTTTTTTTTCAGAGGTACTGGTGGGGCGGAGGATACATGCAGCCTCTAGGAGGGCTTGGACACCTAGGGGAGCAAGGCCTAATGTGATCTTCTTGACCATAAGGCAGGTGTGGTACTTAATATGGTTAGATAGTTGGAGCCAGCCCATTTGGGCATAGAGAGCACACGTGTGGGTGAGACGGTGGGATCCTGTGATGAGATGGCATGCTTTATTAAGGGCCAAGGATAGGTGCCTAAGGGTTTTGTCAGATGCAGAGTCATAGACAACTAGACCATAATCGATTAGTGATACCACTGAGCTCTGCACAGCTATCCTTAATGCATCTGCGGTAAGGCACTCCCTGGGCCTGTATAGAAGACTGATGCATTTGTTGATAGCTTTGGCAACAGTGTCAGTGTGAAAGTCATAGGATAGTTGGCTGTCGAGTGTGATTCCAAGGTATTTAAAGGAGTGAACTTGGTCCAGGACAGCATCATGGCAGTTTGCAATTACTAAGGGGTGAGACCTCTGCTTGTTGCTTGACCCACAGAAAAGCATCGACTTTGTTTTCTTATAGTTGAGCACCAGCTTTTGGTTATTAAACCATTTTTCAACGGAGGTGAAACCCATCTGGAGCTTTTTTTGCAATAGGAAGGGGTCATGATGAGTGGCGAAGATGACTGCATCATTCGCGAAAAGCAGGATCTGTTCTGAACAAGACTGTGGCAGATTGTTCAGATAGAGGCTGAACAGGAGAGGCCTAAGAAGGATCCCTGCGGGACTCCGGAGCAGATGGGTCTAGAGTCAGAGAGGGTGTTGGCAATTTTCACCCTTTGTGTACGGCTATCCAGGTAGCTCTTAAACCAGGATATAGCATCAGGGGAAAGCCCAGAGTTTTGAAGCTCAGTGATAAGTAGTTGGTGATGGACGGTGTTGAAAGCCTTAGTCAAGTCAATGAAGACTGATCCAGTAAGCTGATTATTGTCAAGGCAGTTGTGGATTGCACCTGTGAATTCTAGGAGGGCTAATGTAGTGCTGTGGCCTTTCCTAAAACCATGCTGCTGCTTACAGAGGATATCATGTTTGGCCAGGTAATCCGTCAGCTGGTCAGAGACCAGTCGCTCAAGGGGCTTTGGGGGTAGTATAGATATACTGTAGGCCTATAGTTCCTGTGTTGGGCCTTGTCTCCACTTTTGTGGATTGGGGTTATGGTGGCGGATTTCCATCTGTCGGGGAACTGGCCGAGGGAGATGTTGAAAATACTAGTAAGCAGAGCTACCACTTCATCTAGCACAAGGGACAGCAGTTTAAGGTCGAGTGCATCCCCGCTGGTTCTTGATCCTACGATTGATTTGCGGACATATTTGCGCACTTCATGTTTCCTAACTGCTTTGAAGTAAAAAGGCAGACGAGTCATGGAGGGGGGGCCGGGTAGTGAGAGGGCGTGAAGCAGAGAGGTTGACATTGAAGAAGTCATTTCGGAGTACACTGCTGAGATCTGAGAAAGCAGTGTTGAATGTGTTGACTATAGTTGCAGGGTCCAGGGTTACGGTTCCATCCACTTCCAACATGGTTGGTGATGATTTGGGCAGTTTCCCTGTGACTTCATTCAGATTATTCCAGAAGGACTTCCCCTTACCCAATGTGTTAGTGAGAACATCTTTGTAGTAGTTACTTTTCATCTGACGTATTGCTTTAGTGCAGTCATTTCTTGCCCGTTTGTAGTTTTGTATATCTACTTGCCTACCTGTGGCCCGAGCCTGTGCCCAGAGGTGGTCCCTGTATTTCATCAATGCTAGGAGCTCCCCGGAGCAGCCATGGGTTGCAGAGCTCTTTGACGTTCCTCTTTTTGCAGGGGGTGAAGGAGTCACAGACAGCATTGAAAGTGATTATGAAGAAGTATAGTGCAGAGTTGACATCCGAAACTAGGAAAATGGGTGACCAGTCTTGTAGTCTGAGGTGGGATTTGAGATGCTTCAGTTTGCGTCTTGGGGGGATTCTGCTTGTGATTAACTTGGGCGTTGGGGGTCTGAATTTATTTGTCCATACACAGGTGACGGGGAGTGGTCACTTAATGAGTCAGGTAGGACAGAGACTTTTGTGAGGCGGGATGGGCGGTTTGTCAGGATCCAGTCCAGAAGGGAGCATGTGCCAGTCTTATAGTTGTGCCTAGTGGGGGCAGCAACTAGCTGAGTGAGGTCTGTGGCTGAGATAGCATCCTTGAAGCCATTTGTGTCAGACCTGAGCCAATTTATGTTGAAATCGCCCATAAGGATAGACTCGGTGCCTGTGGGTTGAGAGTGCATAAAGTCCAGGATGGTGTTGAGACCTTTTACTTGTTCTTTAGGGGGGATGTAGACAGCAGTGATGGTCAGAGCCTTGTTGTGGGCCCCGAGTGGTATTTTGATGGGTAGGATCTGGGCAGTCGAGACCGAGGTGGGGTTTGAATAAGGTGTCCAAGGAGAGTGTCTTTGAGGTAGGTGACGCATCCCCCTCCTCTTTTGGAGGTACTGTCATGCCTGAAGACATTATAATCTGGCAAGGCAATTGCACTGTCTGGAATTTTAGGAGTTAGCCAGGTTTCGACACCCACCAGAGCGTCTGGGTTGTGTAGGTTGGATAATATATGCAGGGCATCGAGTCTCGGAAGGGGGGTGCAGATGTTGAGAGCTGCAAAGGTGAGTACCCCAGCATGACACTGTCTGTGCACATTGCCAGGAGTTGAGGGACAATTTGCTAGTTAATACGTCGTGATCGACCAAAAGCCTTGGTCAGATCCACGAACACAGCTCCCATCAACCATCCCTTATCCGTTGAGTGATAGATTGCATCTGTGAATTCGACCAGGGCTGTGTCAGTGCCATGACACCCCCTGAACCCATGTTGTTCCTTGCAAATTAGGTTATGTTGTTCAAGATATTCAGTCAGTTGTGTGTGCACTATTTTCTCTTGCAGTTTGGCTAGAGCTGACAAAATAGAAATGGTGTGGTAGTTTTCCGGTAGCATCTTCTTTCCATTCTTGTGTACCGGGACAACTATAGCTGTTTTCCAGACATCAGGTACAGTGCGGGTCATGAAAGATAGGTTGAAGATTTTGGCTATGGGTGCGGCTATCTGAGGAGCAGCAAGTTTGAGGAACTTTGGGAGCAAACCGTCTGATGCGTCTGATCTGGCTGATTCGTCTATGTTTGAGTCAGAAACTCAGACAGCTAATACTGGGCAGTGGTCACTTGGGCAGCCTACCATGGGGAACAGACAAAGTCTGTGGCTAGACAAAAGGACTTACAATATTTTTTATATAGGTGTTTTGGGAAATAACAGCTTAGTTACATGCTAGAGGACCAGGTACAGGAACAACAAGCATAAGCTTGAAGCCACACATTCCACAAAGCAAAGAAGGCAGAGCTCCTCCCCTCTTGCTTTCAATGCACTGACTGCAGTGGTGGCAGTTTGGCAGCAAATGCCTAAGTGCACTACTAAAACAAAGACCGTAGCACCCCAGGAGTTGAAAACAACAATTTATTTTAGATTATTGCTTGTAACTAGTTTCACTATTTTAACAACGGTCAGAAACTCAGACAGCTAATACTGGGCAAGTGAAAGAGACCTTCGAGTATCTCAAGGGGATTAATAAGGTACAGGAGAGCAGCATCTTTCAGAAGTGAAGCTGCTCTAAACAACAAGAGGGCATGACATGAGACTAGAAGGGGGTAGACTAAGGGGCAACGTGAGAAAGTACTTTTTCACAAAAACGGTGGTGTAGGCTTAAAATGGCCTGCCCCTGGAGGTGGTGGGAGCAAGCACAGTGGGGGGATTTAAAGGAGTAGTGCACCCAAACTTGCAAAAAACATATGTTATGCAGAATGTTTTGATTTGTTTGTTAAATTGTTGTGTGTCCTTCCCTCTGTCTGCTATTAAGAGTTTTTCCTAAATTAGCCTGCTAGCTTTAGGGTAGTTTTACAACCCCTGGAGATCTCCATCTGAGACAGCTTAATCATATTCCTTTGTCCTAGAATGCACCTTGTCTCATGTGACTGTGATGTAGCAGAGACCATAAATCCAGCAGAAAGCACTGCTTTACAATCAGTTCACAACAGTAGAGATGGCTATATTTTAAAATCTATTGAATTCAGCTTAGTGACTACCGTCATAGTAAAGGTCTTACTGTCCTGAAGAACTTAGCTGCTGGTAATTTTTGTACAGCTTGTAAAGCTTCCAAGATATTTAGTTTGTTTGGCATGTGTGTGCTGAATGTTGGGTCTCTGCTACATCACTGTCACATGAGACAAGATACAGTGTGGGAACAAGGAACACAATTAATCTGTCTCAGATGAAGATCCCCAGGGGTCGTAAAACTAGCATAAAGCTAGCAGGCTAATTTAGGAAAAACTCCTAACAGCCGTCAGAGGGAAGGAAACACTAGAACTTCACATACAAATTAAAACACTCTGCACAACATATATTTTTTGCAACTTTTGGGTGGACTACTCCTTTAACCATGTATGGGATAGGCATAATGGAATCCTAGAGGGGGAGAGAAGAGACAGCAGTAGGTGACCAGATAGGGTCAGCAGCAGCTAATTAAAGGTAGGATATATGGGCAGACTAGATGGGCCTGGCAGTCCTTATCTGCCGTCAATTTCTATGTTTCTATGGGCAGTGGTCACTTGGGCAGCAAGGGTACCCCCCCAGCTCCTACCTACCCTGGGAAACACAAAGACTGTGGTGAGACAAAAGCAGTTACACTTTTTATGTTGATTGCATGCATGTGCAAGAAACATATTGCAGCAGCTTGCTAGAAGCAGGTTGTGGAGGCACGGCACTCTTGTGGCCAATGCCCCCACAGCCTTTAAAGGCTTGGCCCGCTTTCCCCAATGCCATGGCATGCTGCTGCTGACACTAGTTCAGCCAGTGTGCCACCATCTTGAAACATTTCAGCTGCTGCAATCAGGGGCCACCTCATCATTGCAGCATCAGCCATTCCGTTGCAATGAGTGAGCGACCTGTCATTGCTGGGTGGAACATTGCCAAGCATAATATTGTTTGTGAACATGGCGGCGGCTTGCCGCAGGGTTCACAAACAATATTAATTAACCCCCACTGCTGAGGGGGTTCCCAATCCCCCTAGGCAGCATGCGCCCTGCCAGAACAGTTTTTGTTTGCTGACGGGGGCCCCAATCCCCGTCGGCCACATTCCCATCTGAGTTTAAGTTGCCAGGGGAGACCACTCCCTGTTGGCTTATGTCCCCTCCCAGTTTGATTTGCCAATGGGGAAGCCCACTCCCTGTTGGCATAATGTCCGCCCCCACAAAAAAACACTAGATTTGTGCAGAGGGGGTGCCCAATCCCCCTCGGCTCTTGCACACCCCCTTTTGTGCCGATGGGGGTGCCGATCCCCGTTGGCTACAGCTGTCCCTCCAAAAAAAACACTCCATTGGCACACTGGGAGACCACCCCAGCGTGCCACATGCCCCTGTAAAGAAAAAAATCCTGTGGTTTTTGTTTTTTGGTTTTGTAATCTGTACAAAAGAGAAAACAATCCCTCGCAGTCTCCTTGCCCCCCACAACCTGCACCCACCCTCTGCGCATCCTGCCTCCCCACACCCCCCCATACCCCATACTTACCCGCAGAGTCCGGCGCGATGATCTTCGGTGGACCGGGAACACATCTGCACTCTTCAAAGTCGACCATGAACTGAGGAAATGCCGTTAAACTGTATAATGGCATAAATAGGGTTTTTTTCAACTTTGATGCATATCTCAGGCATTTTTTGGAATTTTGGCACCAAATTTTCAACATGGGGTTTCTGGGACCCGTTCTCATGATTTCAGGTGCTGTCAAGGTGTTATTCAGTCCCGAAAGATGATTTTGCAGTCACTGCGCAGAATCACCTTTCAGGAATGATTACCAAAATGGAAGTGTCAGTGTTTATGAGGTGGGCTCTCAAAAAGTCTACGTTGCAAATTTGGTGGAAAAAAATCCAAGAAATGACTGTTTTATGAGCATGCATTGTGCAGTTGCTATGCATGCTCGTAACTTCGTGAATTTGCAATATTTTCACTCCAGATTTTCAACATTGCCATTGTTCTACACCTCCTTATAAACAGTACAGCTGTCATTTTTCACATCCTGGCCGAAATGTGTTTTCGCAGTTACGATGCAGAATAGCGCGGTCGCTGTGGGAAATCCGTGTTCGGGACACATTATGAAAATGACAATGACTCCATTCATTAGCAGAGGTCCTAAAATGCCTATGTTGAAAATGTGGTGATGAAAGTCCATAAAATGAGTGTGTTACGAGCGTGCATTACACAGTTTCCCACACACACTTGTACCTTCACAACTTTGCAATATTTTCACTCCAGATTTTCAACATTGCCATTTTTCCTCACCTACTTATGAACAGTGCAGCTGTCATTTTTCACATCCTGGCTGAAATGTGTTTTCGCTCTTCTGGCGCACAATAGCACAGTCGCTTTGGGAAATCAGCGTTCGGGACACATTAAGAAAATCACACTGACACTGTTCATGAGAAGAGGTCCTAAAATGTTGATGTGATTTGTGATGAAACTCCATAAAATGACTGTGGTACGAGCGTGCGTTGTGCAGTCTCCACTCACCCTTGTAACTTCGCAAATCAGTAATATTTTCACGCCAGATTTTCAACACTGGCATTTTTTCACACTTCCTTATGAACAGTACAGCTGTCATTTTTCGCATCCTGGCTGAAATGTGTTTTCGCACTTCCGGCAAAGAATACCGCAGTTGCTGTCAGAAATCAGCGTTTGGGACAGATTAGGATCGCGCGAGTGAGAGGGGGGAGTGACTGAGCTCAACTGAGCTCTGTCGGGACTGCTGTGGATTTCTTTGTGGGCAGAAAAAGGCACCAATGCAGGCAAGAGTCCAGTTCAAAAGGGCAGCCTGCAGTGCCGGGAGACATAGAACGAGCAAGTGAGGGAGGGGGAGTGAGTGAGCTCAACAGAGCTCTGTTGGGACTGCTGTGGATTTCTTTGTGGGCAGAAAAAGGCAGCAATGCACGCAGGGGCCCAGTACAAAAGGGAAGCCTGCAGCAGCAGGAGAAAGAGAATGAGCAAGTGAGAGAGTTGGAGTGAGCGAGTTCAACGGAGCTCTAGCGTGACTGCTGCGGATTTCTTTGTGGGCAGAAAAGGGAGGCAATGCAGGCAGGAGCCCAGTACAAAAGGGCAGCCTGCAGGTTTCTTTGTGGGCAGAGAAAGGTGCCAACAGAGGCAGGAGCCCAGTACAAAAGGGCAGCCTGCAGCGCCAAGAGAAACAGAATGAGTGAGTGAGACAGGGGAAGTGAGCAACCACAACGGAGCTCTGTCAGGATAGCTACAGATTTCTTTGTGGGCAGAAAAAGGTGCCAGCGCAGGCAGGAACCTAGTACAGAATGGCAGCCTGCAGTGCCGGGAGAAACACAATGAGCGAGTGAGAGAGGGGGAGTGAACGAGCTCAACAGAGCTCTATCATGACTGCTGAGGATTTCTTTGTAGGCAGAAAAAGGCAGCAATGCAGGCAGGAGCCCAGTACAAAAGGCCAGCCTGCAATGCTGGCAGAAACGAACGAGCCAGTGAGAGAGGGGGAGTAAGCAAACACAATGGAGCTGTGTCGGGACTGCTGCAGATTTCTTTGTGGGCAGAAAAAGCCACCAACGCAGGCAGGAGCCCAGTACAAAAGGGCAGCCTGCAGCACCGGGAGACACAGAACGAGCGAGTGAGGGAGGGGGAGTGAGTGAGCTCAACAGAGCTCTGTTAGGACTGCTGCGGATTTCTTTGTGGGCAGAAAAAGGCAGCAATGCACACAGGGGCCCAGTACAAAAGGGCAGCCTGCAGCAGCGGGAGAAACAGAATGAGCGAGTGAGAGATGGGGAGTGAGCGAGCTCAACAGAGCTCTATCATGACTGCTGTGGATTTTTCTGTGGGTAGAAAAAGGCGGCAATGCAGGCAGGAGCCCAGTACAAAAGGGCAGCCTGCAGCGCGGGCAGAAACAGAATGAGTGAGTGCTAGAGGGGGAGCGAGCCACCTCAACAGAGCTCTGTTGGGACTGCTGCAGATTTCTTTGTGGGCAGAAAAAGGTGCCAACAGAGGCAGGAGCCCAGTACAAAAGGGCAACCTGCAGCGCCGGGAGAAACAGAATGAGCGAGTGAGAGAGGGGGAGTGAGCCACCTCAAAGGAGCTCTGTTGGGACAGCTGCGGATTTCTTTGTGGGTAGAAAAAGGTGCCAACGCAGGCAGGAGCCCAGTACAAAAGAGCAGCCTGCAGCACCAGGAGAAAAAGAACGAGTCAGTGACAGAGGGACAGTGAGCGAGCTCAATGGACCAACGCAATGAACATTCGGCATTGACAAATGCTTGTTTTTATATAGGTGTTTTATGAAATAACAGCTCAACTAAGTACAGTGCTACGGGACCGGATACAAGAACAACAAGCAAAAGCCTGAAGCTGCAAGTTCCCTAAAACAAAGAAGGCAGTGCTCCTCCCCCCTTGCTTTCAATACACTAACTGCAGCGGTGGCAAGCAAGAAGCAAATGCCTAAATACACTATTTAAACAAAAAGACTGCAGCATACCAGGTGAAAAAAAAAACATATTTTTAAAATCACTATTTTAAATAATTAAACTACAGTCAGAAAGGAAACTGGCAGCAGCCAGCTTTAGAACACAGCACAGTAAGCGGAGCAGTGAGCACGCACTACAGGTTTTCCCAAAATAGAGAAAGCCTCAGTCTCAGCACTATAAAGAACTAGGAATGAAGAAGTCACAGGAACTGGCTCTTTTCAAGCCAGGCAGTGAGCAAAAGCTGGCCTACCCAGCCTAGTAGCCTGCAACTGCAGAGCATACAGACCCCTCACCCTCCTCCCTCTGCTCTAGCCTGAGGATTACAGCACAATTTGGATCTGTGAAAAAGTACTTTTAGCAGTCAATCTGTCACTGAAGTGGAGCACCACAGTCTAAGAACAAAACAGAGGACTTAAAAAAACATCTGCGAAGACTATTTTTCCACTTTGCTTCAGAAAACTTTCCGCAAAACCCTCACAGAGAGAAACAACTTCTTCTCAGCTTGAGTGTCTCTGTGCACTGGCAAGGTCACATGGTAAAGCTCTAGAAAGCTCTCTGAGCAGCCTGGGGATAGGCTGAGAAGAGCTTGGAGATCTCAAAGTCTTGTCGAATACAGGACCATCGAATACCTCTGTAACCCCCCCTTTTGGGGACTTACCTGATTTCCTTGGACTCCTGATTGTGTTTTCACTTGACTTGAGCTGTGGGGGTTCCAACCAGCAGGACCGGTGACCTCAGTGTATGCTTAGGAGAGGTCTATGCATGCACAGTAGTGCGCAGACTGCTCCATTTTGGTGGCCACCTTTGCAGCTGTTCTCTCACTTCCCTGGTGCTCGCAGCCTCCTCTCCTACCTAAACAGGGGTTGGACACCTGGTGGAGGCAGTAGAAGACTGGCACTATTGTGCTAAAAAAAAAAAAAAAAGCACTAGAAAGTGCTGCAGAATCAGGGAAAATATTAATATTCATGAGCTCACGAATATTAATAAGCCATGTCACAGCTCCTGGGACTCTAACAAATGGAGCTGGCGATGTTTTTTTTTTTTTTTCCTGTAAATAATTGTGCAGTCTCTTGACGGGGACAGGGATTCCTACTACTGCTACTTGGGGAAATTAAAAATAAAAAGTAAATACTTTGGCTGCAGTGGACACCAGAAGTTGGCACTGTATAGGACTGTATGGAACTGTATGGGAGCAGCCATGATAGTGGTACTCTGATCACTTCTTTGCAGCCAATCCTGTGTCTGGGTGCCCAAAGACTGTGAGAAGGGACTCTTGGGAGAGGGAGTTAACCATTTCAGGTTCCAAGGGACACCACCAATCACAACTTTCAAAGGGCAACTAAATGTGATTGATAATGATGTGCAGCCAATGAGAGGGCAGAACTCTAGGGAGAATCTCAGAGACCTTGGGCAGTTTGTTTTCAGTCTTTGCCAGGCTTCTATTGAGTCAGGAGGGATCTGTGCTGAGACAGCTGAATTGTCTGAGGACCTTTCACAGGGCTTAAACTGGGAAGTGACCCTAAGAGGGACAAGAATTTGTTAAGTAAGGAATAAGACATGACGAGGTGTGGTTTATGGCCTGATAAGAGCACGCCCCTGGTGCGTAATGAGGCACGAAGCGCTTGCGCCGAGTGCCTTTAGCACCTGGGAAGTGCTCTTATCAGGCCATAAGCCACACCTCGGAGTGTCTTATTCCGCTTATAAAATGGGCCCCCAAGTATTTTTTTTTTTTTTAAAAGAAGAATGAAAAGAAAATTCTAAAAATACATAAAGGAGGTTTAATAGATGAAAATGATAAAAAATAGTCCCTCTATTGCAGTAGTTCTAGCACCATTTCTACAGCACTAGAGGGTTCTATATACTGCAAATTTTTGCGATTATCTATCATTTCTGCTTTTAGTACGTGTACAACTTCCTCCCACAGTATTTTTTTTATTTTTATTTTAACTGTCTTTGGTTGGTGCAAATTCTGACAGCGTTTGTCTCCCAGGCACCAGTTTGTTGTGAGTGAGCGTGTTCCACTGCAGGCACAAACAGGCTTTGTAGACATCTTGCTGACCAGCATTAGTGAACTGTTTCTTTTTAATCATGTTTTGATAAAAATGATGATGGGGGTCCTGTTTTATTTCTGAGGAGATGACATGCTCACTCGATCCGTGAGAAGGACTGAGTTTTAAGGCATATTTGAAAGCCGCGGGCTTTCCGTTGTTCTCTGATGCTGTTGCAGATGGTGCATCCCCCCCCTTCATCCCGTGCTAAGATAAAACAAAAAAATGTTTTCAGTAAGGTTTCTATCCTTAAATCACTTCATTGCTGCTATTTTCAATAACTGCTGCTATTTTCAATAACTACTTCTTTGAGTGGGAGCGAACGTGTCCGTCACCGTCCTCCATAGACAGTGGCTTCCTCGTTTTTGAATCGGAGCTATGACAGAAAAACAAACTTCGAATGTTGCGGCTTCGATTTTTAGGTGAGTACGGGGGTGAATTTGGAGACATTATTAACAGGACCGAGAGTTGGACCTGCTGGACTTGTGAGGTATTTTTGGTTGGTTTGTTTCTGTGGTGGAGGATTACGACTACTCTCTCAGTTCCAGTGAATGCTAATTGAGCGGTGATGAAAGTAGCAGGAGAGCAGTACCACGTATTGATTTTACTGTGTGGTGTGTTCTGCATGGCACATGTAGTGCCGGTTGTGAAGATATGTCCTGATAAGGACACGGCTGATAGAGGCTGTCAGCCAATCACGATAAAGGAAATTGTCTGCCCATTTTATAATGCTGAATATTTCCTTGCATGGTTTATGTGGCAGGTGTGTATTGTGTTAGCTGAACTTCTGGTGGGACAAAAAGCCTGCCTGAACTCTGTTTTGACAAGCTGTCATATTTTGGACAGCAGTTGAATATAGAAGCTCCGTTAATAAGAAGGCTATGTTGAAAATGTGGGGTGCATCGCTGGCCCGGTGGCGCTGAGTGTTGAGGCACTGGAGGCCACACCTTGTGCCATGCTGGCAACCTATGTTCAGGAGTGAGCGCAGGCCGCTGGGGGTCAGCAGGGAAGGAGAAGGATTGAATGTCCTAGGAACAGCTCTCCTTTTCTGGGGAGAGGGGAGACCCGTTGTCGGTGCATGCCTGGCCCCTAGTGGCAGCTGGGGGCTGGCACACCAACACTGCAGACATACGGTCAGAGGCAGGGCAGATGCCTGACAGGGTGCGCACATGGGAGTATGCCGGCACTGTCATCAGCGTCTTTGTACACTCCGCCCCTGAAGGGGAGAAACCAGGAGGAAGAAAGCTCAAGGCGGATGATGGAGGGAGCTCGCAGTTCCCACCCCCGAATAGTCATGGCGATGACCACTGTACTGGATCCAGTCTTGGTGGGGTGGGCCCCCCTGCCTACCCCACCGTGGGGGTAAGCCCAGGGGGTAGCTGGTCGGTGTTGGCTAGTGGATGTCGGGGGGCAGGGCTGGGGCTCCCTCCAGATAGAGAGGGCCGTGGAGCAGGAGTACAAATAGTAAAAAAAAAAAAATTGGGGTGCAAATGTTTAAGAGTTCTGCAGTTACTAGAATGCATACTGAAACTGCAACAAGTGGCCATAACTTTGTCATTTTTTCATATTTTGACCCTAAATGTTGAACATAGTCTTCTTATCATCCCACCTCATGAACCCTGTAGGTGAAATTTTTCAAATCCATAGGAAAACGGTATTCCACGCCACAGGTGTGAAAACACATTGTGTGCAGGATGTGAAAAATGACAGCTGTACTGGTCATGAGGTGGTGTAATAAAAAGGCTATATTGAAAATTTGGAGCGAAAATATTGAAAATGACCAAAGTTACATGTGGGCGTAGAAAATTTTGAACGACCAGTGTAACTCAGACATTTTTTGGAGTTGTTTCACCACATTTTCAACATGGCCTTTTTGGGACCCCACCTCTTGAAGAGTGCCACTGTCATTTCATTCACTTATCCCGAAAGGTGATTTCGCAGAGCAATTGTTCCATTCCGCGCCACAGGTGTGAAACCACATTTCGGGCAGGATGTGAAAAATGACAACTGTACCATTCATAAGGAGGTGGGAAAAAATGGCAATGTTGAAAATCTGGAGTGAGAATATTAAAAAGTGGCAAATTTAGGAGCGTGCATAGAAACTGCGCAATGCACGCTCACATTGCAGTCATTGTTTGGAATTTTTTCATCAGATTTGCAACATGGGCTTTTTGGGACCCCACCTCATGAACAGTAGCACTGTTGTTTCGTTAATCGGTCCCAAAAGGTGATTCCACGCAGCGACCGTGAAATCACATTTCAGGACTGAGTGAAAAAATGACAGTGACAGTGTTCATGAGGTGGGGTCCCATGAATCCCATGTTGAAAATTTGGGGCCAAAATTCCTAAAAATGGTTGAGATATCAACCTAAGTTGAAAATCCCATTGACTGTCATTATACGGCACTTACCTTTGATTCTTCAGTTTGCCGATCGGCTTTGAAGAGTGCAGATGTGTCCCAGTCCTCAGAAGATGACAGCACTGGCCTCCTGAGGTAAGTATGGGTAGGGGGGGGGTGCAGGGAGGTGGGTGCTCAGTGGGAGAGTGGGGATGGGAGAGGGACTGGGGAGATGACAAGGGACCGTTTTCTTTTTTACAGGTAAAAAAAAAGAACTCGGGGGATGGTTTTCTTTATTTACAGGTACGAAAAAAGCTGGGCACACTGGGATGCGCTCCCAGTATGCAACATGAGTTAGGGGGCTACATGATGGAGTTGGCAGTGCTCAGGCTGCTGGTGGTCCCTGAGTGACTGCATAGAGATGGTGGGATCCGGAACCTTCACTACAGCTCCCGTCCGCCATTGCCACAAGCCCCCCGCAAGCAAGTAAAACTGTGGGTCAAGAAAAGAAGTCCTGTAATAAAAATAGCTTTTAAAACTGGTCTGAAACTGGTCTGAAGTCCTACCCCAGGCACGTATTTCAAGGGATGAAAGAGGGACTGGCTTGAAGCCTCTAGAGGAGAGAGGAGTGTCATGGCTGCACCTCATGGCACTGGGGATATCACTGCATGGTCGATGCAGCATGAATCTATAGGTAGGGCAGCATCATGAGGGGTTCCATTGAGGTGTTATAGCTAACATGACAGGGGTTGGAGTGCTTGCTAGACTGGTAGTGAGGGTTTTTAGCTGGAGGACTAGCTTGCATTGTTCAGAGACTCCTTGCAACTCCTGCAAAACTGTAAACAAAACAATAAACTAGGTATTCACAAGCTATCTTTACGCTGTGTTCGTGGCTTCCCAAAACATTAAGTGCTTTCACAGAGGTCGAAGATACAGACACGGCACACTCAATGAACTGCCTGCCTTTGGTTGAACAACGTGGCTTTAGCTTGGCGTGGAAAACAGCAGATAGTAACTTCGAGTATTTTCTTCTTGTGCCCCCTTTGACAGCTTTGGATCTAAGTGTTGTGCAAGACCCGAGGTGAGTAAAAAAAAAAAAAGATTTAGTAAGTGAGCTACTGGGTGTGCGATGATTACCAGTGGTGTTGGTTTGACAGTGGGTGGGCAAGGGCTCAGTCAGTAACAGTGTGGCAGCTTACAGAGACCATCAGTGTTATCCTTGTGTGTAGCGTGCCACTCAGTTATACTTGGAGTTAATTGATGGCAGCGGAAATGTGAAGGAGCGAGTTGATGTGGGAGCTAAATGACAGGAGTGAAATGTCTGGGAGCGAATTCACAGGAGCGAATTGTCGTGCTCCTGATTAGATGCCCGGGGCTGGGATGGGAGCTGGGAGGACAGCAGCAGTGGAAGGCAGTGGGAGGGTTTAATGAAAGATGGGGTGGGGGGAATGGAGGGTGTGTGCGGGGCAGACTGCAGCAGTGGGAGGGAGCGGGAGGGTCTGTAGACTTGCAATGCTGGCTATGCAAATGAGAAGAATAAAGCACACTCTCTCATTGGTGCAGTTAATTTCTCTCAAGTGCAAGCCAGCTCCCCGCTGTGAAATTTCAACGGCTGTCACATTCAGCTTCAGTGGTCATTGGTGTGTCAGGGTTGCACCCACTGTACAGTGCTCTGCATTGGACTCATCTCTGACACACCTCTCAAATGTGGTACTGTCCCAAGGTGTTTCTTGTGCAAGTGCAAAGAAACACAAAAAGTGAATTCTGTCTGAGAGAGTGAGCTGGTTTGAGAACTCTCAAGGTTTTTGAACTGTGCTGTTTCCTTTGGGAGAGATTCTATTGCAGAAATCCTGCACTGTTGCTGAGATGCTGAGAAGCTATCTGGAGAATTTGAAAGTTTCTGGAACTGGGTGCCAGCCAGGTTTCGTGAAAACTGTTCTTAGAACTGGAACATTGCTGAGAGCTGTGTACCATCTAGAGCTGCTTTGGAAGCTGGTCTGAAATTAAGGGACTAAGAGCAATGGTGAGCAGGTGTTTACATGCCTCGTACTCCCTGCTAGTGCTGTGCATCTCAGTGTGAACTGGAGCTGTTGTGTAAAGCTCGAAAAACAGTGGCCCAATGGCACTATGGGAAGAAAGTAAAACATTGCCTGGCTGCCCCTGAAATTTCTGTATTGGTGCAGGAAAAGAGTGATCCCTATCAGCATTCAGAGACACTTTCCAGAGCCAGGGAGGGAACCTGCCAACCCCTTCCAAGTGGGACCTGCTTGCCTCATGGGGTCACAGGCGCTTGCTGGGGTGCTAGGACACCTGCAATCCATTGGGGGAGCTGGGCTGAGGAGCCACTCCTGGGTCTGGGCTTTTCTGAGATTTGTTGGGACCTGCGCGTGTGCTCTGCAATGGACCAGAAGAGGCTGAAGGTGACAAGCAACCAGATCTTCAATCAAGGGGACAAGCTGCTAGACCTGTAATCAAGATCAAGGTTGCAAGATATCTTTTTGCTGCCCAGTATTGTGCCCTCTGAGAACTGAGCCCATCACCCCCAGACTATTGGAGCCCTTTGAGTGAGAGACTTCGGAGAATCTTCAAGCTGTGAGTACCCAGGACTTACCCTGGAATCCAGGAGGAGTTTTTAGTTTAAATTAAATATAACTTTTCAAGATTTCAGGGCCCCAGAAGCCAGCCACCCCGTGGCAACATCCAGGACTGTAACTTTTGGGTACCCAGAAAGACCTTGGGGGAATAACACTGGTACCAGTGGGGGTGGACAGCTGGGGTGGTTTGGCCTACATGCCTTGTTGTTACTACCTTGCTTATTCCTACTAACAAGTTTTCCTTCCACAGCTATCCCAGGTCCTGGTACCCCATTTTCTAGCCCTTTTCCCCCCAATAATGCTACAATTTGTTGTTTGTAATTGCTGTGTGAGGGGTATTTTGTGAATGTCAACCACCAAGTGTTTATGGGTACTGGTACTGGGAACCTGTTGGGCATCCAGTGTGTGGGGTGGTTGGTAGGGGAGGTGGGTAGGTGCAGCATCCCAGGGGGCTGTGCCAACCAGTCACCTGACACACTTCTAACTTACTCTGGATGGAGGCGCTGTGCTATTAACTATAACTTTGAGATAGAACCCCCGACTACCAACGTAGCAGGACCCAGGCCCCTTAACCTGTTAGAGGGTCAACAGGCAGGGGTAGTAGCCCACAGGCGCACAGCACCTGGACTACATTTTTGGAGGCACCGCTGGAATCTCCTGTTCACCAACCATGCCCACCATGGAGGACCCAACTGTACAGACCCCCCTGGGGTCCCCTGCACCAAAGACTGCTCCCTCCAGGCCAAAGCTTAGGCCTAAGGAGAAAGATAAGTAAAGTTGGTGGAATAGAGAGGGGGGTATGAAGATGGACCCTTAGAAATCCCTTTTGTTGCTTGGAGTATCCCCCAAGGTGGACAAGGGAGGGAGAGATAGAAAAGCACATGTCCACTATAATAAAACTATATAAAGTGAAAGTCCGAGGGCAGATGCTTGATTCAGGTACTGGAACTTTAACTGTGTTGACAGAATATATTAATGCAATAGATGCCGCGTGGATACCCAAAGCATTAGAGATAGAGGGTATGTCTGAGGCCTGGATGATAGTGATCATGTTCAATATGGTTTCATCAGAGGATGGGGAACCCAACCCATTCAGGTCCCTGCCCCTAATGTGAGGCCTCGGCCAGGGTATGTACCTGCCCCCACTGAATCATATAGGAAACTGAGGGTGTAGGGTAAAGCCTACACCTGTGGGGGAAGAGGATTATGAGTCTTGGATAAACTATGTGTTGCCATTGCTCCAAGACTGGCAGTACAGTGATGGGGAGAAACGGGAAGGGTTGATGGAGAGTTTGCAGGATCCAGCCCTTGATGCTATTTGGTACCTTTGGACCCCGAGGCCACGGTAGAGGACTATACAGCTACACTGAACAGTGCTTTTTGGCAGCATGGAAACGAGTGAAGACTTGTGGTGGGGGTTTAGAGCAACCTGCCAGAAGAAGGAGGAATCATTGTCTGAATATGTGCAGAGGCTGGAGAAGGCCCTGCAGAAAGTGTATAGAAAAGGGGAGATACAGGCCTCTGACTTCAACAAGACCTGGTTAGAGCAATTACTGAGGGGTGCCAGGTATTCAGAGCTGCTACTGTTGAAGCTGGGCCTAAAAGACAAAATGAGTAGCCCCCCTCTCCTCCGGGTCCTGCTCAGAGAGGTGAGAGAGGGACCACTTACCCTACTGAGGTTTCTGAGGTGAAGAAATTATTGAAAGAATACTGGAAGATATTGGACAGGGTTAAGGTCAGCCTTACTATGACTCCCGAAGCTCCAGGGGGTCAGTCCTCTCCGGCAACAGGGTCCTTTCGCAAGTTCAGTGCAGTAAACTTCCTTTCTGACCTGGGCATGATCTGTTGGCAAGACCTCTACCTAGCCAAAGATGTCAACGAGGCAGCTGACACCCTTAATGACAATCTTACTAAAATAATAAATAAGCATGCCCCATTCATCAAAGTAAGAGTACGGAACAACTCTAACCCTTGGTTCACCTCGGATCTTAAGGCGGCCCTCATAGTCCGAGATAAGCTCTGGGCAAAAGCTCGACAATCCAAAGAACCTTCGGATTGGCAGGCTTTTAGAACAGCCAGGAATACTTGTGTGAAAAGTATACGCTCTGCTAAAGCTAACTATTACATCTCTACCCTAGAACAAGCTAAAGGTAACTCTCATAAAATATGGAAGACAATCAAATCTATAGAAGGGCGGCCCACGGCCCCTTCCATCCCATCAAAGATAGTAGCAAGTGGCAAGATTGTGGAAAACAAGTCCCTAATCCTTGAGGAACTTAACGCCTACTTTGCCACAGCTGGATTAGCTTTTGACTCATCACCCTATGCTGGTTCTGCGGTTAGCCAGCATACCCCTTCCCCTATATCTAGCCCTGCACCTAGCCCTTTTCAACTGCGCGAGATAACTTATAAAGAAGTAGAAGATTCTCTCTTAATTTAGACACCAAAAAGCGTTAGGGGACGATGGCTTGGAACCCTTTTTTTCTAAGGTTAGGATATGCCCATCTTATGCCCCTATTCTCCACATCTTCAATCTTTCCATTACATCTGCTACTGTGCCGCCTTGCTGGAAATCAGCACATCCTCCTCTGTTTAAATCTGGCGACCCATGCGATGTAAATAATTATAGGCCTATCTCCATATTGCCTATTCTTTCTAAAGTTCTCGAAAAACTGATCCACATTCAGTTAAAATCTTACTTGGAAACCTTCTCTCTCATCAATCCAGCCCAATCTGGCTTCCGGGCAAATCATAGCACAATCTCTGCGCTAGCAAAAGTAACCAATGACTGGATCTCTGCTATAGATACAAAGAAGGTAACTGGAGCAGTCTTTTTGGATCTAAGCAAAGCTTTTGATACTGTTGACCACAAACTATTAGTCGATTGCCTTGCAAAGCTGGGTGCCTCATACCATACTACCCAGTGGTTCACGAGTTACTTAACTGGGAGATTCCAAAAAGTAAAAGCAGAAGGCTGTTTCTCTGCTGCCGTGCCAGTTGTTAGAGGCGTCCCCCAAGGATCCATCTTAGGCCCTATCTTGTTCTCATTATACATTAATGATCTTGATTCCAACATATCTACATCCAATCTGCACTTTTTTGCAGATGATACTGTGCTGTATACTTCTGGCTCATCGCTATCTGAGGTTAAGGGCGTGCTTCAAGTGGACTTTGCACAACTAGAGCATAATTTAATAAAGGCAAAGCTCCTGCTAAATGCCAAGAAGACCAAAGTGATGATATTCTCCCGTAGTGCTGCCCATGTACCCCCAATATCCTGCCACAAGATTTTATTGTTACCACACTAAATGAGCCTCCGGAAGTTGTCTCCAAATTTAAATACCTGGGTATCTGAATTGACAACAAACTCTCTTTCAATGTCCATGTCGATGACCTCTCTAGAAGGCTAAAAGCCAGGCTAGGCTTCTTCTTTAGAAATAGGCCCCTCTTCCCCCTTGAAACTCGAAATAAGCTTGTCCAGGCCACTTTTCTCCCTCTTTTCGACTATGGCGATGTAATCTACTCCTCTACCACTCTTGCAAATCTAAGTAAATTGGACATCCTTTATCACTGTGCGTTATGGTTCATTACCAACTCCCCTTACCGTTCACATCATTGTGACTTATATGCAGCTGTTGGTTGGACATCTCTCACTACTAGACGCCTGCTCCATGCTGGATTATGGACTCTCAAACTGCTCCTGCAGAAACTTCTGAGCTATCTCTCTTCTCTCATTAGTATTTCACATAGTGTATACTCACTAAGAAAATCTGATTTTATTATGCTCAATATACTGAGGACGCGGACCTCCTTTGGTAAACGTGCTATTGCACATTCCCTTCCCTCTATTTGGAACCAGTTACAAACCGTGCTGAAACTATCTAGCATAGTTTCAATTAACTCCTACAATTGCTAAGCTCAGCTAAAATAAAAGATACCTGTAACTGTCATTAAGCCTCTTCTTCTCCTATGTGCCATGTGCATCCATTGGTAAGACATAATTGCTTTGTTCTATTAACTACTTATTGCCTGCACTTTCATCTATAACAAGATACTATTCCATGTTCTGGCACCTGACTTACATCTGCTACCTTGCTGTAGCAACCTAACTACTGCCACCCCTTTCCCTCCTACTCCTTGCCTTATCTATGTATACACCTCACTGATCACACTATCAAACCATTCCTACCTTCTTTATCTGTCTTTTCAGCTGTCTGTCCCATCTTCCAAAGTGTATATATTGCAAACACCAGTTCTATGTTTCAGTTATCAGTATGCTATATACAAGTTGCTTCACTGTGTTATATTAGCTGATTACCACCTGCGGTCATCCTATGTGGCGACCATGTATGTATATCATGTCTGAATTATATGAGCTTGTATTTATGCATATATTGTCTATTAACTATTTATGTATGTATGTTGTGTAAATCTACATGTCACAGGACCTCCTTGTGAATGAGCTTGCTCAATGGAGTTTTCCAGAAATAAACTTGAACTTGAACTTGAGAGGTATAGGAAAGGGATGCCCAATGGGTGGGTCCAGCCCACTATGGTAGCTACTGTCCAGGTTCAGGAAGCCACTTACCCTACTGAGGTTTCTGAGGTGAAGAAATTATTGAAAGAAAACTGGGAAATATTGGACAGGGTTAAGGTCAGCCCTACTATGACTCCCGAAGCTCCGGTGGGTCAGTCCTCTCCGGCAACAGCAGCTACCTTCTCTGCTGCCCTCTATCATCCCTCAGATTGAAGCCCAGTTGCAGAAATTGTGTCAGGCTGTTAGTGAGTTGAAGATACAGGGGGTGGTAAGGGCAGGGAATCCTGAACCAATAGCCATGGCCCAAACCATTACACCAGTTTCTCCTCCTGACCCTTTAGTGTATTCAGGGCCCCCAAGCTATCTGCAGCCCCAGCCGGCTTCTGTGGCCTACTACCCTAGACAACAAAAGAAAGACAACATCATTTGTTACCGGTGTGGAGGAAATGGACATTTTGGGAGGAGGTGCCAGTCGCAGGTGGACCCCCTTCGAGTGGCTAACAGACTGTTGGGAAAAGAAGGAAAGCCGCCAGGAAACTTTGGTGGGGCCCAGTTAGGGAGCATACTGAGACCCTTAATAGGTCTAGCTCCATGGCTCATATGAAAGCCTCTTCCACCAAAGCCTGATATTCGCAGGCTCATGGGCCCCTCAACTGAAGCCCTCATCATTATAGATGGGGTCACTATCCATGCCATCCTGGACAGTGGCTCCCAGGTCACAATAATCTTCAAGTCCTGGTATGATAGACGTTAGTCCCATCTTGAATTACAGCCTTTGGAGGGACTACATGTGTGGGGGCTTAGTGAGAAGTCTTACCCCTACCTTGCGTACATCATAGTATGGATGGCCTTCCCAACCAACATGGCTGGTGTTGGAGATGCAGTTGAGACCCTGGCTTTGCTCTGTCCTGAGGCTGGTGTATATGATGGGGTGCCTGTGTTAGTGGGTATGAATGTCCACATGTTTGGAAGATTTGCTCAGCTCTGTTGAGCCCGAGAAGCCAAACAGCAAGGGAAAGAGCTGCCCATCCACCCGGTGATCAAAGAGGCCTATAAGAGACAAGGACAAAAAACTCCAGAAGATGTGGATGAGTCTGTGGGCACAGTTTGGAGGAGAGATGCAGAGGCGATCATGTTGCCACCCAACGCGGAATGTAATATCAACGGAGTAGTGGAGTTAAAAAGGAAGGTAAAGAACATAATTTTAGTGCTGGATGCCCCTGAGGAACACAGATTGCCACCTGGATTACTAGTGAAGCCCAGTGTCTTACCAGCCTGGGTACACACCTATGTTTGAAAAATGACAGTGCATGTGAGGAATACAACAGATCGGGAAGAGGTTGTCAGAAGGGGATGGACGTCTGACACAGCGGTATAGCCAGCTGCACCAGAAGGAGGTGACTTATGTAGCATTGACCCTGCCCTGTTTTATTTAAGTAACTCCCCCATCCCAGAGGAGTAGAAGGAACGCATCAGGAAGAAGCTGGCAGCCAGGCCCCAGGTATTCTCCTTACATGATTGGGATGTTGGGTGCATCACACGGGAACAGCATTATATAAGACTCACAGATGAACGCCCATTCAGAGAGATTCAGATGCCTCATCCCAGCTGAAGTAGATGATGTGAGGAGGCATCTTCAAGTGATGCTAGCTATGGGCATCATTCAGGAGTCCTGGAGCCCCTATGCATTGCCTATAGTGGTGGTAAGGAAGAAGAATGGGGTCATCAGGATGTGTGTGGATTATTGTACATTGACCAAGTGCACTGTGCCTGACCAATACATGATGCCACGGATACAGGATGCTTTAGACTGCTTGAATGGCAGCCAGTGGTTTTCGGTATTGGATTTAAGGAGTGGATACTATCAAATTCCCATGGCCACACCAGACTGGGACAAGACAGCGTTTATATGTCAACTAGCATGCTTTGAATTTCTGAGGATGCCTCAGGGCATTTCGGTGCCCCCATGTGTTCAGCATCTTATGACAAGGGCTGTGGGGGACATGAATCTGCTGGAGTGCTTGGTTTACTTGGATGATATTATCTTTTTTGGGAAGATTTTGGAGGAACATGAGTCAAGGCTGTTTAAAGTGTTGGACCGGCAAAAAGAATTTGGCCTCAAGCTCTCCACAGACAAATGCCATTTCTACCAGGCCTCAATCAAGTACGTTGGACATATCTGGCCCAATTCACAGAGGTGGATGCAAGGCTTGTGTCATGCCTGCATCTACCCAGATGCTGCACCAACCACATTAGCGCATCGTGCACCCAATTCACAAAGGTCGAGCGCCTTTGTGACACTTTACCCCATTTACAGCCCCTTGGGTCAGACTTGTGGCACAAGTCCTGTTTATCAGGTGGTAGTGATAGACCAGCTGGTCTAACATTGGGCTGTGGATGCGCTGGCTGTGAATTGCATTCTATGGCTGGGGACTGCCACAAGCCCCATGTGCCCTGTGTTCAGCTCACCTGGTGCTTGCGCTGGTTCAAACCCTTTGTAAATCAGGCCAATCATCTCTGCCAAGGGCATTCAGACTGACCCCAATAAAGTTGAGGCCCTCACCACCTGGCCCAAGCCCAGAAACTTGAAAGAACTGCAATGGTTGCTTGGCTTCTGTGGGTATTAATGGAGATTCGTAAAGGACTACACAAGAGTAGTCAGGCCCCTTTTGAACTTATTAAAGGGGTATGCTCCAACAAATAAGAGCAAGAAAACCCCTTCACCTGGAGCCCAAACTGAACAACCTAAGTACCTAAGTATTTTCACCCATCTGAACCTTTTGGTGTCCGGTGGACTGAGAAGGGTGATAGAGCTTTTGAGGAGATCATATACTGCCTGACTCATGTACCAGTGCTCGCCTATGCAGACCCACAGAAGCCCTATATCCTACATATGGATACAAGTTTTAATGGTCTAGGAACGGTGTTGTATCAAGAATACCTGAAGGGTTTGCATCCCATGGCCTACACGAGCTGGAGCCTGAATCCCTCAGAACAAAGGTACCCTGTCCACAAGCTGGAATTCTTAGCACTGAAATGGGCTGTTGTGGACCAATTTCATGATTATTTGTACGATGACAAAGATTACTATGAAGACTGACAACAACCCGCTTACTTGCATGCAGGCAACAGTAAAATCGGACACTGCCAGCCATATGTGGTTTTCTGCTTTGTCTACTTATGATTACTACGTAGAGTATCACCCTGGACTGAACAACATAGAAGCCGATGCTTTGTCCCAATGCCCCTTGGCTCTGGCAGCCGAGCACTCCAGCTGGGTAAAGATACCCTAACCTATGGTGAAAACTTTGTGCAAGAAATTTGATGGTGAAGAGTCCCCCTCTTCAGAAGATGTCCCTCATTTGGTGGACCGCTTAGGGTCATCTGGTAATTGCCTTCCTGTAGTCTACTGCCATCTGGCTGTGTGGGATATGAGGTCTTTGCCCCAGCTGACCACTCATGATTTAAAAAGAGAGAAGCAGACCAGTTCGGTCATGGGAGAGATAATACAAGTCCTACAGAGAAAAGGAGATCCAGTACAGGTAAAGGCTAGTGACCCACACGCTAGGTTGCTACTGTGAGAGTGGCTGAAGTTGCGGCTTAAAGAAGGACTGCTCTATTGAGAGACACAAGACCAGCAGGGGGCACCTCTTGTACAGTTGGTATTACCTGACCATTTCAAGAACCTAGTGTTGAAAGCTCTGCATGATGATATGGGCCACTTGGGCAACAAACGTATCTTAGAGTTGGTGAAAAACAGATTCTATAGGCCCAAAATGGGATCAGCAGTAGAGTACTATTGCAAAATCTGTCTTCGGTGCATTCAAAGGAAGTCTCTTCCCCAAAAGAAACATAGAAACATAGAATTTGATGGCAGATAAGGACCACTTGGCCCACCCAGTCTGCCCATTTCCCTACCTAATGGATAAGCTGCAGATCCTAGTTAACCAGCAGCCTACTTCTTTCTACTCCCACCCCCTAGAATTGCCTTACGGCTGTCCCATGCATGCTTGAATTCAGCCACTGTTTTTGACTCCACAACCTCCTCCGGAAGGCCGTTCCTTGCATCCACAACCCTCTCTGTGAAAAAATACTTCCTTACATTACCTCTGAGCCACCCCTATCTTCAAATTGTGCCCCCTTGTTCTTGCACACCTCTTTTTTTGAAAGATGCTACCCTCTTGGACTTTGCGGATTCCCTTGAGGTACTTGAATGTTTCTATCATGTCCCCCCTCTCCCTCCTTTCCTCTAGGCTATACATATTAAGCTCCTTTAGTCTCTCTTCATATGTCTTCCAGTGCAGACCCTGCACCATTTTAGTTGCCCTCCTCTGGACAGCTTCCATCTTATCTATGTCCTTGTGGAGACTGGGTCTCCAGAACTGCACACAGTACTCCAGATGGGGTCTCACCAGCTGTCTGCACAGAGGGATAACAACTTCCTGTTTTCTACTGGTGATGCCTCTCCCTATGCATCCCAGTATCCCCCAGCCCTCCTTACTGCCCTCTCACATTGCTTGCCCACCTTTAAGTAATCTGATATGACTACCCCCAGGTCCCTTTCCATTTTTGTTGTTGTTAGTATTTCACCCCCCATTGTGTACTCTTCCCCTGGGTTTTTGTTTCCCAGGCGCATTACCTTGCACTTCTTAGCATTAAATCTAAGCTGCCATACATTTGACCATTCCTCTAACCTTGCCAGGTCCCTTCTCATCCTTTCCACCCCACCTTGTGCATCAACTCTGTTGCAGATCTTTGTGTCATCCGCAAAGATACATACTTTTCCTTCCAGCCCCTCTGCAATGTCGTTTATAAAGACATTGAAGAGGACCGGTTCTAATACTGAACCCTGCGGCACCCCACTAGTAACCCCCCTTTCTTCAGAGTGGACTCCATTTACTATTGTCCTCTATGTCCTGTTCTCCAGCCAGTTCTTTACCCAGGCTATGATCTTGGGACCCACTCCCAGGCTGGCCAACTTGTATATTAATCTTTTGTGTGGGACTGAGTCAAATGCCTTGCTAAAGTCTAGGTAGGCCATGTCCACAGCCCCTCCCTGATCTACTACTTTGGTCACCCAGTCAAAGAAATCTATTAGATTCGTCTGGCATGACCTTCTTGCTGTGAATCCATGCTGCCTTGGGTCCTGTGCCCCTCTGGCCTCTAGGTACTCGACAATTCTTTCCTTCAGAAGTGATTCCATCATCTTCCCTATCACTGAGGTTAAACTAACTGGTCTGTAGTTCCACGCTTCTGCCCTGCTCCCACTTTTGTGAAGGGGAATCACATCTGCCCTCCTCCAGTCCTCAGCTACCACCTCATCCTCCCATGATTTGTTAAAGAGGGTAGTCAGTGGTGTCACTAGTTCTACCCTTAGTTCTTTTAGAATTCTGGGATGAATCCCATCAGGTCCCATTGCTTTGTCCACCTTCAGTTTTAAGAGTTCTTTCAGAACCCTTTCTTCTGTAAATGGGCTGGTATCAACTTCTGTATCCAGAGTGTTTCTATTGTTTGTTTTAGGTACCTCCCCCTCTTCATTTGTAAATACTGAGCAAAAATATTTGTTTAGTATCTCTGCCTTTTCACAGTCACCCTCTGCCCACCCTCCCTCCCTTTATTAAGCCTCACTATCCCTCCTTAGTCTTCCTTCGCTCCCTGATGTACCTAAAAAGGTTTTATCCCTTCTTAACTAAGTTGGCTATCTTTTCCTCAGTTCAGGCCTTTGTTGTTCTGACTGCCTTCCCAGCTTCCTTTTGCTTTAACTGATACATTTCTCTATCTTGCTCCTTCTGTGATTCCTTGTACTTCCGGAATGCTTTCTTTTTCTCTTGAACCTTCACTGCCACCTCCTTTGAGAACCATAGTGGTTTCTTACATTGTTTTGTTTTGTTTATTTGCTTCACACAAAAGCTTGTTACCTCTGTGATGGCAGCTTTTATTATTCTCCATTTTTCTTCCCTCCTCCTTCCTGCCCATCTGCTAGTGCATTCTTTAGGCACTCACCCATTTTGGCAAAGTCAGCCCTCCTGAAGTCCAGTACTTTTGCCTTTGTATGGCTTGACTCTATTGCTTTGTTTATTGTGAACCATACTGTTTGATGGTCGCTAGTTCCCAGATGGCTACCCACTTCTACATCTGTGTTCCTCTCTCCATCTCCATTTGAGATAACCAGATCTAAGAAATCCCTCTCGAGTGGGTTCCAATACTAGTTGTCTAAGGCATGCCCCCTGTAGGGCATCTAGAATAACTCCACTCTTAGAAGTGGCTACTGCAACTGCACTCCAGTTAACATCTGGCATATTCAGATCACCCATCAGCAAAATCTCCCCTTTATCCACCATTCTAAGTATACTTTCTATCATTTCCTTGTCTAGTTCGTCCACTAAGAGGGGGGTCTGTATACAACCCCTGTGCGGATTGTGGTGCCATTGCCTGCCTCCAAATTGACCCACAGTGCTTCTTCTCTTCCCTGTTTACCCTTTTGTTCTGTTGCTTTGATTCCTTCTCTTATGTAGAGAGCTAATCCTCCTCCTCTTTTACCCTCCCTGTCCCTCCTGTAGATAGTGTATCCTGGTATGTTTATGTCCCAGTCATGGTTCTGGGTGTACCATGTTTCTGTGACTGCCACAATATCCAGATGTTCCTCCTCCATCAAGGCCACTAATTCAAGAAGCTTGTTACCAGACTACGGGCATTGGTACTCATTGCTCTCCATTTCTTGATGGCTTTCGTTCTGTAGCAGCATCCCCCACTGACCTTTCTACCTTGGTCTTTTCTCATTTAGTACCCTGTTTTGTAGGGAAGGCTGGGATTTTCCTGCTGCTTATCAGTGCCTCCCTTAGCTGGTTTAAAGCTTGCCAATGAAGCATTTAAACCGATTGCCCAAAAGACTTGTTCCTTCCTGGACAGATGCAGACCATCCTGCCAGCATAGGCTGGTGTCCCTCCAGGTGGAACCCCAGTCCCCAATGAAGCCAAACCCCTGTGCTCCACACCATTTTTTCAACCATTCATTAAACTGCATGATGCAAAGTATCCTCGCCTCACCCATGCCACTGACAGGCAGCACCTCTGAGAAGGATACTGTGTCTGCTACTTGTCTTAAGCCCCTCCCCAACTCTACAAAGTCCTTCTGCACTGCTCTAATCTCATGATGAGCCAAGTCATTTGTCCCAGGGTGGACAATAACATCCAGCTCAGACTCCCGTGCAACTGTTCTCGTGATCCTAAGGATGCGCTTCCTGTCCCTCCAAGCCATGGCACCAGGAAGGCTCCTTACTTCAGTTTTCCCTGCTCCCCCCAGCTCTATCCCCCTAATAATTGAGTCCCCCACCAGGAGCTGCTTCCTTTCCCTGTGGTGCCCTCTGCCTCCTTCCTGAGGGCCTCCCTTGTGACAGTTGTCTGCACCCTCCTTAGTCTCCTCTGTGGGTGCATCCATAGGGGAACTATGCTCCCCCAGAATGGTGTGGAGTGGAACAACTGACTGAGTGTGCCTCTGTTCCACCACCCTTACCCTCCCTGAGCCCACTGTGGTCCAACTGCTGTGCTTTCTTCGCAACTTCTGAGATAGTAGTGGTGGCTCTGGTGTTCCCTGGATGGGGGAGGTTCCCTTGCTACTGTCCAGTGTGGCCTGAAGATGGGCAACTTCCTCCCTCAGGTCAGATAGTTATCTGCAAACAGGGCAGCATCTCAGCCTCCAGAAAGACTCCCGGAAGACTGCTGCCCCACAGCCATTACGTTGTACTACTCCCCACATAACTGTCTGCCTTGTTTAGTCTTTTTTTTTGTTTTGTGTGTGTGTGTGATTGGTGTGTTATATAGAAATATATGTATTTATATAATGTGTATGCTTATGTTGTCAGTGCAGTAAGCTAGAGAGGATATGACAGTATATGGACCTTGCCCTCTTGAGAAATGATGTCAGAACCCCAGGTATAAATGAACTATTTCCAGGGGTGGGTGGGGTTGGGGGAAAAGGGTTTGGGCCTAAACTGTGCCCTCACGAAACAATCAGCTAAGCTCTGACCTACCGCTGTGATGAGTGCCTTCATGTCAGCTAGATGCCATACACGACAATTTGACAGAGAAAATACCCTGCTAATCAAACAGAGAAAAATCCAGACATCCAAGTCAGACACAGGTAAACCTCCCCAGCCCCAAAACAGCCTGGTGACTTGTGCTCTGAAAGCAGTTAGCCTCAAAACATGTCAGCTGTACAGAAGGGCAGACACAGAAAACAGTATTCAGCCTCTGTGGGTTTAAACTCTTCCTGCACTGAAAATCTTAACAATTGTAACAAAAGTAAAGCAAGCTCCACCTCCCTCTGTTGATTTATAGACTGCATTTTCTGATACTTCTAAGTTCCTTATTTCACCCTTCAGTTGGAAGTATCCTCCACCTGAAGAATATTAACTTTCCTAAGGAATCTGCTTCAAACCAAAGACAATTGTAAATTGTAAGGTTCACCTCCCTCTGTTGTGAGCACAACTCGCTTTCTTGCAAATCTTAAGTCCAGTGTTGCAGCTTCCAGCCAGAGGTAGCTTCACCTGAAGACTATTAGACTAAAGACTGCCCCACTAGTTAACATCAGTACCAGTGGCCCCATGGAATTAGTTTGTATTGATTTCCTCACATTGGTGGAAGTTGGAAGACTAGGTTTGCTGACAAAGACTAGGTTTTCTTGTAAGGACAGAACAAGGAACAACATTATCAGAGCAAGGAAAAAGATTAAGGCTTCTTTTGGTTAGGCAGGTTTACTGTGTGTTACTATTTTCTTTTGTGCTCACAGGTTTTGTTACTATTTTTGCTTACATTTTACTGCTTTATTGTTCTCTGATTCAAATTGCTGTTTCAGGGTATACTGTCTGCTGCATTATTACAGGGTGTGCCCACAGGTTTGTTACTGTTTTGTGTTTACAGATTACTGCTGTAATCTTCTCTGATTCAAACTGTTTTTTGCAAAGTATATCTTCTGTTACTGTTTTATTTTTCTCAGTAGCAAAGTGTTTTTTGCAGGGTATATCTTCTGCGAAATTCTTACAGGTGGCGTTTACAGGTTTTACAGTTTTAGCTATCATTAGGCTAAACTTTCAGGGCTACTGCATTTGTTGCTGGTTTATTGTTTCTGCTCTTACCTCCTTGTTTCTTTCATCTGTGGTTCTTCCTTTTTGGCAGGGGAAGGGTCCAACCACCCACCCCATCCCCATCCCCAACCACCCCATGCTACACTCCTTTTATAGAGTAGTACAGTCGTGACATTTCCTGTAGCAAAGCAGGAAGGGGAGGATCAGAGGGGTATCCACACAGTGACCTCACTTACAGGGGCACAAGTAATTTAACTTGTTATAAAAAGTAATACAAAAACAAACAAAAAAAAAAATATAAAAAAAAACAAACTTTTGTTTTCATTTTCCTTCTAATTACTTGGACCAGGTTATAAATTCAGCGACTGCTCAGATCCAGTCAGCAGCTGCTCTCTCAGCATAAGGAGCAGTTGGAACACTTACCCAGAATTCCTGGCTGCTGTATGTAAATCAACATTTGTACTGCTGTACCAATACTGAAATAGTGGTCGACTAATAGAAAAGCTGGAAGCAACAGCTCAGACCGCTCAGGACAACAGATTGTCTTCCTCTTAAGTGGACATAAGGCAGGTCCCTTTGGACCGCTACCTCCACGCTCGCTTCAAAGATCATTTTGCCTCCACCTGCACATGTACGTAACCTAAATGCACCGCTCCTCCTCTAGTTGGACTACTATGGCTGTATTATGTTGCACTGTATTTGTTTGTTCTTTTGTACCTTGAAGTACCCAGTTGTCTTGCTCTGCGCAAGCTATCATTTTATTCCTAGTGCTGTTAGCTGCATCTAACACATACTGTCTGATTGCAATATATATGTTCTGTATTGTGTTCTCCCCTCCCCTCTCTCCCAGGATGCAACTGGAATTGAGCAGTACTCTGCTCAGTGTGCCCTCCTGGTGAAACTCTTAAATAAATAAATAAATTTGATTAATTTTGTACTATTTTGTTCCATCCACTGGCATGCACATGGATATCATTGGCTGCCAACACTGCGGAACACTCTTTAACAGTCATGTTGCCTGGAGGCAGGGCGGTTCAATGTGATAATGGTGAGCGCTGAAAGGCGACCCGCATTATCGCGAAGTCAAGGTGGCAAAAACAATTTCATCACCCTGACAACCTCGGTGCACAGAGGAACGGTGCTGGAGACTCAGTATATTTGCTTTCTGTGGGGGGCTGCGCTCCTAACCCCCCTACTTAAGGATTCTCAACTCCAGGAGGGTGCATGTCGGGGGGGCGAAAGCAAAAACAAAACACAAGTTTTGGACAAGGCATAACAAAAATGCAGTAGCGCCCAGACCCAGACCCAAACCTGGAACCCCAAGCACTGCAAGCGGAGGCCAACTCCCGACGCCATGGCGCAGCTTGGCAGCCAACCGCAGTGCCACCCCCTACATCCCCTCTGCCCCCTCCCAGGCCACACTCACCATGCTTGCTCCCCCTCCACGTGCGTGTGCATCCTGCGACATCCTGTGGCTAGGGTTGCCCACCCCACTACATCTGGTCGTCCTCCCTGCCCCCTTGCCTTTTGGGCTTTTGCCCACATTACGTTGCCATTTCGGATGGTGTCTTGATTCAGGTGCTCATGTCACAGGCTACCAGGCAGGGCCACTGTCCCATATGCTGGGAGATATGTCACTGCAGGGCTCAGCTGCACAAGGCATGGGGTGAGATCAGCCTCCTATGTAACCACCTACAGTGAAACATTTCTTATAGAAGTGCACCTCCACATCGCCGACACCAAACCAACACACCTTTCCCCCAGAGAATGATCAAGCCTGGGGGATGGCAACTGGTTACAGGAAAAGGGGGCAGTGCTCAGGCAACTCTCCCAAACAAACAAAGCACTCTAAACACAGGAAACAGGTACACACCTCTTATGTCCATACCATCTGAAAGGACAGAGGATGTCTTGGGCCAGCAAAAAGCCGAATGCAACGGGATAGCAAAACAACATCATAACAAAATCTCAAGAACAACAGGAAAAACTCATAATCATGGGGGAGTTCATGATTTGCGGTGTGGACCCCCACCTGAGACAAAACAAATGTGTAGCTGTGTAAGTCAGATGTCTCCCAGGAGCATCTGCTTGGAGGGACACTGACCGAATAGTCAATATAGTTAAGAGGGAAGAAGTGGGCTCAAACATTCTGGTCTCCTAGGGACCAATGACCTTGCTAGCCAGTCAGTCTAGGAGGTTAAGGAGCAAAATTGCTCAGCTCGGCGAGAAATTAGTTTCATTTTCATCCAGCATTGTATTCTCTGAAATTCTGCCCATTTGGGAAAAGGGAAAGAACAGGCAGAAAATCAGAGAGAAAGAGATAAGTGAGCTTAATACATGGAACAAGGACTGGTGCCACACAAAGGGGCATTTCTTTGTTGGAAACTGGGGCAACTTCTGGGAAAGGGAGTTCTTCAAATTCGACGGCCTCCACCTGACTAAGGAGGGAGTCAGGGCACTGGGCCAGATATTTGATGTCCATGTGGTACTTTTAAACTAGTGAGAGGGGAGATGATGGTAGCTCTAGAAGAAGCATACACAGAGCCTGCGTCTCTCCCCCTCCAGCTAGCACCATATCTACACACTCCAGGATAACAAAAGCAGATAGCAGGAAACACAAAGCCCTTTCCGACTCTGCAGATGACCAAAGCAAAGGAAAGGGAGGAAACATAAAAAAAAGGCAAAGGGACAGACAATAAGATCTAGGGGGGGCATGACAAACAAAGTGACACAGCAAGAATGGTCAGCTCTGTGCCTCAATGCATGCAGTCTGGCTAACTAGATGACTGACCTCACTGCCACAATAGCTGAGGCAGAACTAGACTGAGTTGCCGTGACTGAAACATGGTTTACAAACAATTACGGTTGGGAGGTAACTATCCTGGGGTATAACTTGTTTAGGGGAGACAGGACTAGGAAAAAGGGAGGGGGGTAGCTATTTATGTTAAAGATACCATCAGTGCTACAGAAATGAAACAGGCACAAGGGGAAACAGAGGATCTACGGATCACAGTTGGGGCTGGAAGCCAGAAACCCATTCGGGCAGGAATAATCTACAGACCCCCAAATCAGGAGGAAGCTAGGGATAAGGAAATCCAGGAAACCATCCTCCAGATGTCAGGCAAAAGGGATGTGGTGCTGGTGGGGGATTTCAATCTACTGGATAGAGATTGGAGTACCCACACAGTGGCATCACAAAAAAGCAGGGAATTCCTAGTCATACTATAGGAAGTAGGCCTAAGTCAACTAGTGACATCACCCACAAGGAATAACCATGATTCTAGATCTGATATTCACAAATAGCAATAGTGTTCTGGGCGTCGAAGTAGGGAACCACCGGGGCAACAGTGACCATAACACGGTATGGTTCAGGGTAAAAAGGACTGAAGACTCCACAAACTCCAAACTGAAGGTCCTTGACATCAGGAGTGCAGACTTCACAAAAATGAAGGCCTGCCTGAGGGATAACTTTAGTAACATAACAGAAGGGAGTGTTGAGGAATATTGGACAAGGCTGAAGGATGAAATAACCATGGTCACATCACAGTGTGCCCATCAGGTTAGTAAGAACAAAAGGAGGAAAAACCCACTATGGTTTTCCAAGGAGGTGGCAACCATGGTGAAAGAGAAGTGCACAACTTTCAGAAAGTATAAGGAGTCAGGGAATGAGGAGGACAAAACAGAATACAAACAGAAACTAAAAGAGACAGGAAAAGTGATAAGAAATGCAAAGGCTCAAAGAGAGGTTGGGATAGCTCAGGAAGTAAAAAAGGGTAACAAAACCTTCTACAAGTACATATGAGAAAAAAGGAAACCCAAAGGAGGCATTGTTAGAATCACAAAATAGGATGGACAACCCACAGAGCAAGACAGGGAGAAGGCAGAGGCACTCAATGAGTACTTCTGCTTAGTCTTCACATAGGAAGCAGATGGAAACAGGCCTACAATAGACATAAAGAAGTGTCCAATTGAAGGAATAGACACTGGTCCCTTCACAGAGGAATGGGTCCTAGAGAAAATAGACAAATTAAAGGCAGATAAAGCTATGGGGCCAGATGGGATACACCCAAGAATACTTAAAGAACTTGGGAGAGTACTGGCAGCCCCCTTAGCAGTGCTCTTCAACAAATCATTGCAGAGCGGGGTGGTGCCAGAGGACTGGAAGAGAGCAACAGTAGTACCACTCCACAAGAGTGGAAGCAAGGAACAGCCAGGTAACTACTGTCTGGTTAGTTTAACATCAGTCGTGGGAAATCTGATGGAGTCAATGTTGAAGGAAAGAATTGTAGCTTTTTTGGAGCAAACTGGTTAGCTCGACAAAAATCAACATGGTTTTACGGCAGGGAGGTCCTGCCAGACAAACCTGGATGATTTTTTCAATTGGGTCACCAAAACAGTGGATCAGGGTGGGGCAGTGGATGTGGTTTGCCTGGACTTCAGCAAAGCTTTTGACTCTGTTCCACACAGGAGACTAGTCAAAAAACTGGAGAACATGGGAGTAAGGCCAGAGGTAATAAACTGGGTTAGAAACTGGTTACGTGACAGAACTCAGAGAGTATTAATGAATGGCACTCTGTCAGAAGAGGGCAGGGTGACTAGTTGGGTCCCACAGGGCTCAGTTCTGGGGCCGATCCTCTTCAACATACTCATCAGCGACACTGCAGATGGACTGAAGAGAAAGGTGTGCCTGTTTGCAGATGACAACAAAATTGGCAACAGGGTAGAAACACCAGAGGGACAGCATAGAATGGAAACTGATTTCTGAAAACTGGAGGAGTGGTCCAGGACCTGACAATTGAAATTCAGTGCCAAAAAATGCAAGGTCATGCACCTGGGAAACGTAACTCAGGAAAACTGTACTCAATGGGAGGAAAGCAGCTGGTGACTACTAAGCAGGAACGAAACCTGGGGGTGATCATATCAGATGACTTCAAGATCAGTAAACAATGTGAAAAGGCAGCACTAAAAGCTAGTGGCATCCTGGGATGTATAGGGAGGGGGATCACAAGCAGAAGGCATGAAGTAGTCGTGCCCCTGTATCAGTCCCTGGTACGGCCTCACCTGTATTACTGCGACCAGTTCTGGAGGCTACACCTCAGGGAGGACATATATAGGCTGGAGACGGTACAGAGAACAGAAACAAAGATGGCGCAGGGCTTGCATCAGAAACCATACATGGCAAGACTAGATGACCTCAAATGATACACCCTAGAGCAATGCAGGAATCGTGGGGACATGATCGAATCATTTAAATACCTTAATGGCAACAAAAGGGTGCATGTGCAGAACCTCTTTCAGTTAAAAGACTACAACAGGACTAGAGGGCATGACCTTAGACTTAAGGGAGGAAAGTTCAGGAGCAGTATGAGGAAATTCTTCTTCACAGAGAGCGTTGTGGATTCATGGAATAGCCTACTGAAGGGGATGGTGGGAGTCAAGATGGTGAGAGAATTCAAGTGGGCATGGGACAGACACTATAGGATACTCAAGCAGGCAGCTAAGTAAGATGGGGTTGGAAACCAAGGGCAGACTTGATGGATCATATGGTCCCCATCTGCCAACAACTTCTATGTTTCTATTGGAACCAGACTCCAGGAATATCTCCAACATCTTGGTGGTTACTGATCACTTCACTCAGTACGCTCAAGCTTACCCCAGCAAGGATCAGAAGGCGTCCACCATGGCTAAAGTATTAGTTGAGAAGTTCTTTGTACATTATGGAGCACCTCAATGAATTCATTCAAACCAAGGCCATGATTTCGAAAGTTGGCTGATTAAAGAGCTTTTGTCCTTGTGGGGTATTAGAAAGTCATGAACCATTCCTCACCATGCCCAAGGTGACCCCAGCCAGAAGGATTCAACAGAACACTTCTAGACATGCTAGGCACCTTGGATCCTGAAGACAAGTGTACCTGGAGTCAACGAGTAGGCACATTGGTCCATGCATACAATTGCACTAAGAACGATTCCACGGATTTCTTGCCTTCCCATCTTAAGTTTGGGAGGGAAGCCTGCCTGCCCACGGACCTGTGCTTCAGAGTGTCAGCAGATGGTGTCAAAGAAAATGAATATTTGCAGTATGTGAGAAAGTTGAAACAACAGTTGAACAATGCTTACCACTTAGCCTCTGAGATAGCCACCAAGAGAAATCAAGCCAATAAAGAGAGGTACGATAAAAAAGTGTGAGCTCAAGATTTGGAGGCAGGGGACAGAGAGTTACTGAGAAGTTTGGGCATACCTGGTAAACATAAGATTGCCAATCGGTGAGGGAGCACACTGTATGTGGTGATAGAAAAACTGGATGGACTGCTTGTGTACAAGATTTGATTACAGGTAGAGATCCAAGGATGCAAATTGATGCACAGAAATCATCTGCTCCCCATTGGAGATAAAGTTGTTGGTTCAGAGACTGATGTAGTAGAGCCTCCCATACCTCCAGTCACTTGAGATGCAGCATGCAGACAACAGAGGTGAGAAGTTAGTGAGGCTCCAGGGGTTGGACTTGCCCAGATAGACAAGATGTCAGAGGAGGAAGATTCATTTGATGAATTGAACAGAGACTGATGGTACCCCAGTGTGTTTTTACCCCACTCCTGAATTGGAGAGACAGTTTCAGGGTCCATCCCTGACCTTAGAGATTGGTTCTGAGATAGAAGGGCCCACTGCAAGGGGACCTGAGATTAGAGATGGTAATGGGCCTTGAGAAGTGGATGTGGCTCTGCCTGAAGGACAGGATGCTGAAGGGGAGGCTGCTCCTTCCACGCCCCTTGAAGGGACCACTCTGAATTTGAATACTAGTCTGGCTGAGCCTTTTGAGTGGTTCCGGAGCAGTCCCCCTGAAGAAATGCCTTTTGGAGAGACCACCTCAGACTTGAATACTAGTCTGACTGGGTCCTCTGAATGTCCTCAAGACAGCATTCCTAGTTGGGGTGGTGTGATAGAGCACCCTGTCCCTGTGGAGGAGGAAGGCACAGGCCAAAGGGAAAGTGATATGGACTCTGCCTCTGAACAAGAGGTGGCCACTAGACCCGAGTTGCAAGAAATCCCTATTAGGTCAGGGAGGACCTCTACTTAAACTGGCTGATGATGCACTGGGGTGCCTACTGACCTGCCATTATTTGTAGTACATAAAGGGGTATATGTCACTCCTAGGTCCCAAAAAAGGGTGTTCATGTGCCCTGTTAGTGCTAAGCCCCCCAGGCCCAGAGGGAAGGTGGACAAGAGAAAGAGAGGGAGGTAAAAGATTCCAGAAAGGAGGAAGAGTGAGGAAAGTGTACTGTGGAAACAAAGTTCATGTGGTGGTGAGTCATTAAACATAAGGGTGCCACATCCTATGTGGCAGGGGAAAGTACTGTATGTACTGAACTGTATATAATGTTTTCCCATTCTGAAATAGTTATGGTATAATACATAGGAACCAGGTGTATAGTTAGAAAGGTTATTGTGTGTTAATGTTAAAACTTATGTTTTTGCAACTTTTATAGTACTTTACCCTTAGGCTTGGCATGGAAGCCAAGCATTTAAAGGGGGGAAGTGTAAACCCCCTTTTGGAGGCTTACCTGATTTCCTCGGGCTCCTGATTGTGTTTTTGCCTGACTTGAGCTGTGGGGGTTCCAACCAGTGGGACCAGCAACCTCAGTGCATGCTTAGGAGAGGTTTGCCAATCTGCACATGGGCAGTAGTGAGCGGTCTTTTCCGTTTTGGTGGCCTCCTCGGCCATTCTCTCACTTCCCTGGTGCTCCTGACCTCCTCTCCTACCTAAACAGGGGTCGGACACCTGGTGGAGGTGGTACAGGAGCGGCACTGTTGTACTTAAAAGAAAAACATGCTAGAAAGTGCTGCAGAATCGGAGGGGGGACATATTAATATTCATGAGCTCATGAATATTAATAAGCCATGTCACAGCTCCTGGGACTCTAACAAATGGAGCTGACCATGTTTTTTTTTTCTGTAAATAATTGTGCAGTCTCTTGACGGGGACAGGGATTCATACTACTACTACTTGGGGAAATTAAAAATAAAAAGTAAATACATTGGCTGCAGTGGACACCAGAATTTGGCACTGTATAGGACTGTATGGAACTGTATGGCAGCAGCCATGATAGTGGTACTCTGATCACTTCTTTGCAGCCAATCCTGTGTGTGGGTGCCCAAAGACTGTGAGAAGGGACTCCTGGAAGAGTGAGTTAACCATTTCAGGCGCCAAGGGACACCACCAATCACAACTTTCAAAGGGCAACTAAATGTGATTGACAATGATGGGCAGTCAATGAGAGGGCAGAACTCTGAGGAGAAATCCCAGAGACCTTGGGGAGTTTGTTTTCGGTCTTTGCCATGCTCCTATAAAGTCAGGAGGGTTTTATGCTGAGAGAGCTGAATTGTCTGAGGCCCTTTCACAGGACTTAAGCTGGGAATTGACCCTGACAGAGAAAAGTGAATTCTGTCTGAAAGAGACTGAGCTGGTGTGAGAACTCTCAAGGTTTCTAGACTATGCTGTTTCCTTTGGGAGACTTTCTACTGCAGAAATCCTGCACTGTTGCTGAGATGCTGAGAAGCTGCCTGGAGAGTTTGAAAATTTCTGGAACTGGGTGCCAACCAGGTTGCATGGAAGCTGTTCTGAGAACTGGAAAATTACTGAGAGCTGTGTGCCATCTAGAGCTGCTTTGGAAGCTGGTCTGAAATTAAGGGACAGAGAGCAATGGTGAGCAGGTGTTTACATGCCTCATACTCCCTGGTACTGCTGTGCATCCCAGTGTGAACTGGAGCTGTTGTGTGAAGCTTGAAAAACAGTGGCCCAGCGGCACTATGGGAAGAAAGTAAAACGTTGCCAGGCTGCTCCTGAAATTTCTGTATTGGTGCAGGGAAAGAGTGATCCCTATCAGCGTTCAGAGACACTTTCCAGAGCCAGGGAGAGAACCTGCCAACCCTTCCAAGTGGGACCTGCTTGCCTCAGGGGGTCACAGGTGCTTGCTGAGGTGCATGGGCACCTGCAATCCATTGGGGGAGCTGGGCTGAGGAGCCACTCCTGGGTCTGGGCTTTTCTGAGATTTGTTGGGACCTGCGCGTGTGCTCTGCAATGGGCCAGAAGAGGCCGAATGTGACAAGCGGCCAGTTCTTGAATCAAGGGTACAAGCTGCTAGACCTGCAATCAAGGTCAAGGCTGCAAGATATCATTCTGCTGCCCAATATTGTGCCCTCTAAGAACTGAGCCCATCACTCCTGGACTATTGGAGCCCTTTGAGTCAGAGACATCAGAGACTTCGGAGAATCTTCAAACTGTGAGTACCCAGGGCTTGCCCTGGAATCCAAGGGGAGTTTTTAGTTTAAATTAAATATAACTTTTCAAGCTTTCAGGATCCCAATAGCCGGCCAAGCCGTGGCAATGTCCTGGACTACAACTTTTGGGTACCCAGTAAGACCTGAGGGGAATAACACTGGTACCAGTGGGGGTGAACAGCTGTGGTGGTTTGGCCTACGTGCCTTGTTGTTACTACCTTGCTTATTCCTACTAACAAGTTTTCCTTCCACAGCTATCTCTAGTCTCAGTACCCCATTTTCTAGCTCTTTTCCCTTCAATAAAGCTGCAATTTGTTGTTTGGCATTGCTGTGTGAGGGGTATTTTGTGAATGTCAATCACCAAGTGTTTATAGATACTGGTACTGGGAGCCTAATGGGCATCCAGTGTGTGGGGTGGTTGGCAGGGTAGGTGGGTAGGTGCAGCATCCCACGGGGCTGTGCTAACTAGTCACCTGACCCACTTGTAACTTACTCTTGGTGGAGGCACCATGCTATTTACTATAACTTTGGGACAGAACCCCTGACCACCACTGTAGCAGGACCCAGGCCCTTTCAACTGTTAGAGGGTCAACAGGCAGGAGTAGTAGCCTACAGGCACACAACGCCTGGGCTACACCTCCAAAACACCCCAGCATTCAGGTGTTTGGGTATTCATCGAATACATCCAGTATTCAAGGTGTTCGATGGCTGGTTTGAATTTGACACACACCGCTGCCACCCAGACAATGAGAATTTCACCTCATATTCCTCTTTTGTAAGGCATATGGTTGAGACTCTGGATATCCCCTCCACTGAGACTGGGGAGGATATAGAAGAGGCAGAATTTATGAGCATGCTAGGACTGACCTCAAAAGCCACTAGCAAGATTTTGGATCACCCAAACTTAGCTCCTGGCATTGACAAAAGAAGTGGAAAAGAAATATCAAGTAGAGAAGCAGGTGGTAGAATTTTTATATACCCATCCTGATCATGAGGGAGTTATGCAGCAAGCTGCGTCCGAGCAAACTAAGGTATCACTAGCTTCCATGCCTCGGAAAAGGATTCCAGAAAGCTGGATTATATGGCCAGTAAACTGTACACTTTATCCACCCTGCAGTTAAGGCTGGCTGCTTACGTGGCATACAATGCACAGAATCAAAAGCCCTGTGGTGTACCATGCAAGTCCTAAGTGAAAAGGTGAGAGGTGAAATTGGCAGTGATCTTGCAAAAACTGCTAATGATGCCCTGGAAACCACTACATATCAGTTTCACATGACTGTAGATGTAAATGACACTGCTTCAAAGGTACTAGCCACATGTATTAGCTCTGAGGAGGTTTGTCTGGCTCAGGGCAACCATCCTGTCTGAGGACACAAACACAAAGGCTAAGGACTTCCTATTCGATCGACACTCCCTCTCTCCCTCTTTGGGAATAAAACAGAAAGGGGGAAAAAGGCTGATGAACAAAAAGCAACCTATAATAATTTGACCTAGAAGGAAAGAGCTATTACTTCCTTCAGGCAATATGGAAGGGGAGGTTGGGGCAGTGCCTACTATCAAAGACCTTACTCCTACTATGACTAGCCTCCTCAGAGGGCTGCCCCAAGGGGCAGAGACAGGAGTGGTATGAGGCAGATGCAAGCACCAGATCCTAAACCACAAGAAAAACAAAATCCCTGACTCTCTGCTGGCCGCCAAAGAACCCCTACAAGTGGGAGGCTGCCTGTCTTATTACTTCCAGGAGTGAACACCATCACCACAGACAAGTGGGTGCTGGAAGTGGTGAGTAAGGGTTTATCCCTTCAGGTTACAGACTAAACAACCCAAAGGCTTATCCTCCACTCCAGCCTCAGCAAAAAGTCCTGTTAGAACTGGAGGTGAAGAAAAGGCCCTTCCCTCACAGTGGGGAAGAGGCATCTTCTCAAGATATTTTCTCACAAGAAGGAAAAATGGGGATTAGTGGTCCACTCTAGATTTAAGATTGTGGAAGAGGCACATAAAAAGGGAAAATTCAAAATTGTAGCTCTGTGAGAATTTATACCAGCCCTGCAGAAAGGGGAGTGGGCAGGATCACTGGATGTGAAAGATACATACTTCCACATCCCTGTGAGACACTCCGACAGAAAATACCTATGAATCAGATTAGGAAAAGAGCAGTATCAGTTTGTCACACCCTGCCTTTTGGCCCATCCTCAGCTCCAAAAGTGTTCACAAAGTGCCTAGCAGCACTGGCTGTATTTCTGAGATGGAAAAAGGATAACAGTGTATCCTTACCTAGACGACTGACTTGTCACAGGAAGTACAAAACAAGAGACACTGTACTCCATTGTAATAGTGAGAAACACCTTGGAAAGTCTGGACTTTCTACTAAACATAGTAAAGTCCCTACTAGAACCCAGCCAAGTGCTGGTTCTCATAGGAGCAGGGCTGGACACTACTCAGAGGAAAGCACTCTTGCTACAGGCAATTATTTATTTATTGAGTTCTTGGATAACACCTGTGAGCAGATGCTCTTTTGTAGGTTCCACGTCAGTTGAACAGAAAATAGCAGAGAACAAACAATTTATACATTTACAGAGATGGTACAGTAAGTTTTTTATTTTTTTATTTAATATATTTTATTAGTTATCCAAACAATACAAAATGACAAGCAGTTAACACTGAAGAATTATCTAAATATTAAACACGTATAGAATATTCTGGAATAGAAAGAAGTAAGAACCTACATGGTTTATCATTGCAGGGTTAAATTTGAGTTGAATAACAAACCTCCTCTCCCTTCCCCCCTTTAGAGCCCCCTCACCCCCATTGTGGTGCATATTAACTCAGATACACAAAGCCATGTTATCTGTTTAGGTAACGGAAAAAGAAAGAGAACGAAAGGGAAAAAAGAAAAAAAAAAAAGGAATGTTATGGGTCATTACCACATGAGTCAAATCTCACCAGAAAACAAAAGATTGACCCAAAATTAACACTTTGTTCTCTCCTAAACAAAATTTATATAATAAGCAACAATATAACATGCAGATCATGGAGGAGCCCGCAGCCTAACCCAAATCCAGGTATCATTTGAGGCAGAGGGCATACAGCTTACCCCATTTCTTGGTAAAGAAGGTACCTGGTTAACCCGGAGCCATCAAATTCTCCACCGAGTGCAAAAGAGCTCGTAACCATTCTGTATAGGTTAAGGCAGTTTGGTCTTTCCAATGTCTAAGTACTAGCTTTTTGACCGCCATGGATACTAAAGCCAAATGAAATCTTCTTTCCCTCACATGAATGCCGGGTAATCCCTAAAAATACAAGCTTGGGAGAAAATAATCCTTGCAGTCCTAACATTGGATCAAGGGTATTTTCTATTGTTTCCATAATGGGGCTACTAATTCACATGACCAAAGTATTGTAATAATGAACCTTCTTCGTTGCCGCATCGGGAGCATATATTGAGGAGAGTACGTTTCATTGTAAAAGTTTGACGGGGTATAATAAAGATTGTTCAATATGCAGTACTGGGTAACCCTATATCTATCTTGGGTATGGTAAATGTATAGATCCTTCCAAATACACTGCCAGTCAATCTCACCATCTGGATATAAACTTTGCCAGATGTTGGGGCCAATACCAGAGCCGCTGGAAACATATAAGTAAATTATACAACCTAGATATGCTGTGCGGTTTATCAGCTAATGTGGAGACTTGGTGAAAAGAAGTCAGAAAGACTGGAGGTCTTATTTATATATCCAAACTTGGTACCCAGAAGATGCCTTAATTGGAAAGCCTTAAAGGTCATTATTGATGGCCACTTAAATTTGGTTAACATCTCCTCCGTCATTAAAATCCGATCCGATGAGTAAAATTCACTCACTTTAAACCCGGAACGGGACGGTAACCAATTTTCAGTTATTATAGAGTTGCCAATCCTAAGGTTTGGATTTGAACAAATAGGTTGAGAAAAGTCCTGACCTGGAGAAATCTTAAAGTATCTGAATAACTGGGAGACAACCCTGTGAGAAATCCCTATCGGCAATGACTGAAGCGCTTTAGGAATATTTCTCTAAGGGATATAAAGGAAAGCTGCAGGAACAATATTATGAGTATCCATGATGTCCAATTCGGCCTGTAGCCATGGTACAGTAAGTTACAGAAAGGTTCACACCAGTAGACACTGCTGAGGCATTGTATAATGTATGCCTGCGTCCGTGAGTTTGAACATCCTGGAGAAGACAGACACAGAGAAAGTAACAGACAAAGGTGACATAGTGGAGGAATGGAGAAAGGGAGGGGGGAGGGGTGTACCATGAGATGTGGGTGGTAGGCAGGGGTGGGGTTGGGATCAGTGAAGTGCAGAGGTTGGGAGGTGCCCCCTGGGTCAAGAGGTGCATCTAAATGCAGCAGGTGATTACTATGGGGGGGAGTAAGTGGATGCAGTCACAGGTGTCCTTGATAATGAGGTGCTGATGAAGACTTCACTTGTATGCACCAAAAGTTAGGTGAAGCAGTCACAGTTGTCCTCGGCAATGAGGTGCTGACGAAGCTTACACTTGAAGGCACCAATAGTTGCTACTCCGGAGATTGCAGGTGGTACAGCGTTGATCCAGTGGGGTGCACGGTAGGAGAATGCACGTTGTGCCAATGCAGTATGGTATCTAGGTTCACTAAAGAGTTGACTGTTGGAGCTTCTGATCAGCCTAGCACTCATGTCATGTGAGCAGGTTCCAGACTCCTGGTGGCAGCAGATTAAGTGAGGCTTTTTTTGGCAAGTAGGCAGGTTCATTATTTAATTCTGTTCTTCAGTTAGAGCTAACCTGCCCCAGCATAGAGTTCGCAGGTGTGCATGAGTCTTGCAGCGGCAGGCCTTATTTAGTGCCAAAGAGTTGGGGCAGTGTCCGTTGCTGACTCATATATGGCCAGGCCACAATCGATGAGGGAGACAATTGAACTATTGATGGCCAGGTTCAGAGCTTCGTTTGTTAGGCTGTGTTTGTGACAGTAGAGTATCCCAATTCTGGAATTGATGACCTTTGCGGTATTGTCTATGGGCTGGGTGTAGGACAGGGTGGAGAACCTGTTGTCTTGTGCAAGATCTTACAAACCAGACAAGCCAAGGCCAGCAGGGGACTTTTTGCAGCTGCTGGGGTACATGTCAACATCAACAGCTGTGGTGCCCTGGGCCCACTTACAGATGACAGACATTCAATACCACTTAAAAAGGCACTAGCACCAAAGGTCAAACCCATTAAGCCAGTTAGTACCAGTGACAGCAAGCCTGGTCAGGGCTCTAGAGTGGTGGAAGGAAGTAGACAATCTCAGGGAAGGAATCACATTCCAAATGGTGTCTTCAATACTCATTCTAACAACGTAGAGGATTGTGTATGAGCAACCATACGCAACGCGACTGTGTTGAATTGAGAGGTTTCCATGGTAACAAGAGACCTCTGCAGTGCAGCTCAAGAGGTCTATTGTTGTCATGCAAACAACAATTCAAAACACAACCTTTACACTGTATAATAATAGTTTAGCTCATGCACAATCTTTTATAGTGTATGGGCAACCATATAATTAAAAATGAACTGATCTGCTACTGCCATAACTGTTTGTCTTGTTAGCACTGTCTAAAAGTGGCAGTTCTGTTTGACAGTGCTAATGATGGCAGCCTCAGCGTGTGAGCACTGAACCACGCAAAAGTGTTCTTATCTTCTTCCTATACTTTTCACCCTGGTCTCTCTTCCGTCCCTTCAATTGTTAAATACTTTCATTCCCCACCACACTTCCCTTGCAAACCCTACAACCCTGCTAACTCCCTGCTTCAACCAAGTGGCAGCTCCAACGCCTTTTTATCATACCTGGACCCACTTCTCTACATGACCTTTCACCCACTCATGTCTTTACCTTTCGCCTACACCTTACTGTGCATCCTTAATTTTCAGCTCTCCTCCTTCAGTTATTCATCTCATTCCCCTAAACCATCTAACAAACCTTAGTTCAAGAGTACCAAGCTGCATTTCATCATCTCTCTCTTACTCCTCTCGGCAGGAGACATAAATCCCAACCTGGGTCCAGTACTCAGTAAAGCCCCTACCCCATCATCTCCCCCCCCCCAGCCTCTGCTCCAAACCCAGTTTCACTCCCCCATGGCCTAAAAATTCTCTACCTTAACATTCGTAGTCTGCTCCCTAAACTTGACCTGCTACTCCCACTTGTAGGATCCTACAATCCAGACATCCTCATTGTATCAGAGACCTGCCTAACAAACAAAATCCCTGATGCTCCTATCACAATTCCTGGATATGCCGTTAACCGCCAGGATCGCACTGGTAGGGGTGGGGGCATAGCTACTCCTCCTCCTCCTCCTCCTCTCTCCAAACCACTACTGTTCTATCAACCACTGACCCCAATGCCTATGAAGCCCTCATCATTAGACTATCTCTACCCTTTTCCGTACCAATATTTATCGCGGGAGCCTATTGCTGTCCTGGTCTACACCACTCTGTAGCCACTGATCTAATCACCACTATTGGGTCCCTTAACTCCTCGGGTGAGCGCTACCTGTTAGGGGATCTAAACCTGAACTGGTTGTCACCCACCCTAGATAAGACTCATACTGAAATAGCTGCCCTTAACCTGTCCCAATTAATCATGGAACCTACTCACCTAAACCACAGATCCCATAACCACACTCTCATAGACTGGGCCCTTACCTCCCATCCTCACAGGGTAATCCATTTGGGCCCACTGCCAGATGCTCTTAGTGATCATTATATGATCTACATAGTTAGAAAAATACACAGACCTAAGGCACCCCACAAACTACTAATGATCCGCTCTTACAAAACATTAGATCTTGCCCCTCTACATCATGACTTAACTCATATTGACTGGGCCCCTATTTCCTCACCCAAAACTATCGATCATACCCTGGCTTATTTCAAAGATAATTTCATCAATATCTGGAACAAACATGCTCCTCTGTAGCAAGTTAGAGTGCGTGGTAGTCACCTCCACTGGGTAACCCCTGAACTCCTGTCCTTCCTGCAAGCGCGTGATAAAGTATGGAAAACCCACAAATCCTCCAAACACCCTCATGACTACGCTATCTATCGGACACTCTGAAATGCCTGTACCAAAGCCATCTGCCTTGCCAAAGCAGAATATTTCCGGTCCACTTTTAATACTAACATAAACAACCCATCAAAGTTTTGGGAAGTAGTTCACTCACTTTTTTCTCCCCAAACTAAACCCCCATCCCCATTGCTCAAAATAAACAACCAACTCATTGCCAAACATCCTACAGTAGTGGCAAAATTCAATTCCTACTTTACTTCCTGCACCTCCACCCTGTTAGCCTCCCTCCCACCTCACCCTTCTACCTCTTCCCTCCCTCCCTGCCGATTCCTCCCAACACCATCAATTAGTGAAGAGTTTTGCCTTTTCACCCATCTCTCCCAATGACACTGTAAAGGCACTACTCTCTATCAACCCAGCTAAGGGCAGCTCTCCCGATGGCCTTGACTCTAAACTTTTGTAACTCTCGCTCCTGCTATTTCCCTCCCTCTTGCTGATCTGCTCAACCTGTCTTTCTGCACTGTGACTATCCCTAAAGCATGGAAACATGCTACAGTTCTCCCACGACCAAAAGGAGGTGATCTCTCATCTCCTTGGAATTACCGCCCCATCTCGCTTCTACCCACCCTGGTTAAACTTCATGAACACCTTGTTCTCTCCCAACTCTCCTCCTTTCTTGATGACTCTCCTTTTTCACTCCCTTCCAATCTGGTTTTCAGAAGAATCACTCCACAACTGCTTCCCTACTTAGACTCACTGACTCTAGCCATTCAGCCATGGATAGAGGTCACATCACTTCCACTATCTGTGTCGACCTTGCCAAGGTTTTTGACACAGTCTCCCACTCCCTCCTCCTTGAAGCTGTCTTGTCAGCTGGTTTGTCTCTGTTTGCCTGCAACTGATTCACAGCCTACCTGGTAGGTAGAACTCAGTCTGTTAAAATAGCTGACTCTACGTCCCCTCCACTACCCTTTTCTACTGGTGTGCCTCAAGGCTCTGTACTTGGCCCACTCTTGTTCTTAATTTTTCTGAATGACCTACCATCTGTATGCTCCTCATCCTCTATGCATATGCATGCTGATGACACGGTCTTGTTCACCTCTGGCCAATCTCCCTCTGATGTGACTTCCAGGCTACAGCTTGACTTCAATAATGTTCAGCACTGGCTAAGCTTGTATTAACTTCCTCAATGCCAAGAAGACAGTCTCCATGACCTTTGGCACTAGACAGAGACTCTCTAGGCTTCCGTCCCTTCCCTCTTTCCACACCCTTGATGGGACAACACTAGAGGTCACCACCTCTTTCAAATACCTGGGTGTCTGGCTTTATCAACACCTTAACTTTTCTGTACATATTGACGACATCCTGAAAAAACTGCACCCCTAAGTTGGCGCCCTTTACAGGAACCGTAGTTCCTCACCACTACCAGTTAGGCATGATCTTGTTCAGAAAATGATACTTCCTATTTTTGACTATTGTGACATAGTCTATAGTGCTGCTCCTAAGTCTTCCCTTACCAGGTTGGATACTCTCTTCAATGCTTTCTGTAGCTTTGCTCTTGATTTCCCCTCCTGCACACATCACTGTACCTTGTACCATAGGGTTCAGTTTTGGCCCAACCAAATGGACCTACCCCTTCGGAGATGGTCCAGTACCGCCCTTTAAGGGGAGTTACCCCAGATGGTCTGTTGGTGGTTCTGGACCTATCGGGATTGCTGGATGAAAGCACAAGTCCAGGGGACCTCATACTAGCCTATAATAAGGCAGTGGGAGATACCTTGAACTTGATTGCTCCTGTGCATGTTCGACCACTCACTCTTCACCAAAGGTCCCCTTGGTTCATACTAAGGTTAGAAGAAAGAGCTAGTAGGCCAAAGCCCATAATGCTCCTATGCTAGGCCATAGAGTAGAATGTTAAGTCATACCCAGACTTAATTAGAGTGTCGAGACGATGTTTAAAAATCTCTTTAGTATTACTTGTTACTACATCAGATGGAAGTCTATTCCAAGGCCCAATAGTTCTTACAGAAAATAAAAACTTACGATTATTGTATTTAAAAGATTTACCAGTTAACTGGGGACAGGACCTCTAGTATTATGTATGGATGACTTAAAAGAAAATCCTAACTCAGTCATGATATAGGGGTCATGAATAATGTCATATAGGAGGAGAAGGTCACCTCTAATGTGTCTGATAGTAAGAGGCATTAGTTGCAATGTATCCAACCTAAACTCATAAGATGAGGATTCGAGATCAGATATTTTTTTAGTGTATTTTCGCTGAACCCTTTCAAGAGAGTGACTATCTGATTTTTTAAAAGGACACCACAACTGTGAAGCATATTCAAGATGGGGATGGACATAGGACCTGAATGGGGTAACAACACCTCCTGATCTCGAGATCCAATATTACGCAAAACAGACCAAATAATTTTATTAGATGTACTAATAACCGAATGCATATGCTTGGAATATGTTAAGTCATGTGAAATGTTTATACCCAAATCCTTCTCATCATTAGTGGCACACAATGGTAAATCATCCAGAATATACTGGAAATTTAAATTATTAGAACCCAAATGCATTACTTTGCATTTTGTGGAGTTTAACTTCATGCCCCATTTATTAACCCAAGTACTAATAATATCAAGATTATGCTGAATACAAAATATTTGGTCTAAATTAGAACATGGTCCTCCGATCTTCACATCATCTGCATATTTAATTGTAAATAAAAGGCAGGAATTAGTTAAATCAGATATAAAAGCCTGAAAAAGACAGGGGCCGAGAACCGAACCTTGTGGAACACCACTTAAAACTTTACCAGAGTTAGAAAATGCCCCATTAATCATCACCTTTTGAGTTCTGTTTGAAAGCCAATTATGAATCCATGTAATTATATGACTATTAATACCAAGACCTGTAAGTTTTGAATTAGAGCCCAGCGTGGCATGGTGTCAAAAGCTTTACTGAAATCAATAAAGACAATGTCACAAGCTAACGGTTATCAAGCAAGAACTAAAATGTTCATAAAAGAGCAAATTGTCAGACAGCTTCTACCCTTCTTAAAGCCATGTTGTTCCAAATCAGATGCATCAATAATAGGGGCAATAATATCCTTTAGTAGACTTTCTAACACCTTACATATGGATGAAGTCAAACTAATCAGCCGATAATTTTCCCATAGATGTTTTGATCCCTTCTTATGTATTGGTACCACAAACACCTCTTTCCATTCACAAGGGATAAAATTATATTGTAAAAAAAGGTTGAATGAAAGTTTGAATGGAAAGGCAATATGTTTAGATAATAGGTAAAGTAAATGCTCTGCTATATTGTCTGGGCCTGAACAAAATTTACCTTTTAGTAAGTGTAGTTTTTTAAGAATAGACTCAACGGAGAATGTGATAAAAGTATCCGATGGTGAAATCATAGGTACAGGTGATTGAACTTCTGATGCAGAGAAAACTTTACAAAATTCATTATTAAATACATCAGCCATGGCTTTCGGCTCATGGATAAGTATGTTTTTTGTTGTAAGAGGCCCCACCACACTTGGACTTTTCCTGAGGGAGTTTATATAAGAGCAAAATTGTTTGGAATTAGACTTACTAGCTGTTGTTGCCAGTTTCATTTCCCATCTAGATTTGGCCCTACAGATGACTAATTTACACTTCCTACTTGATTTTAAATAGGATTCCCAATTAGAAGTTGTCCTATTCTTTAGGTAGTTACAATGTTTTTAATTTTTTATATTAATTAAACGTTTTATGTTTTTATTTATCCATCTAGGAGTCTGTTTCCCATTAGAATTCTTATTTTTTGATGGAATATAAGTATCACGAAGAGTCGAAATAAGTGATTTGAAAAGTACCCAACTTTGAGATAAGGACTGGTTATCAAAAAAAGATAACCAGTTTATTTTTTCAAGGTATAGATTGATACTGTGAAGATCAGCTTTGTCGTACAGATATATAATCTAAGAATTAGTATTAAAGACAATATGTCTCTGCAAGTTAAATAAAATAGAATTATGATCACTGCTGCAATTGGTGATGAAATATGCACATCCCTAATATCTAAGGCGGTACTACTCAGAACAAGATCTAATATATTATTACCTCGGGTTGCAGAAGTTATCCATTGCTGTAAGTCCAATTCCGAACCAGTGGACAAAAATGTATTACTAATACTGCAATATGTTGTGAATGACTGCCAATTTACAGTATATCTGGGAGATTGAAATCCCCTGTAATAATAACATAAACCATTTGAGTAGCTATTTCAAATTCGGAAAGAATGGCATCCATAATTAAACTAGATGAATTTGGGTCCTTGAATTAGTTAAAGTGGGTTGGTCGAAGGCTGGAGAGAGCATGGCAGAAGTCTGGCCTGGATGCTGACAGACTTAGATTGATGGAACCTTATAAGGGCTATCAATCAGAAACCACCCGTAAGACATCAGAGTTCCTGTTTAGGGAGATTTCTGCTGTGCAGAACTGACTGGCTCAACTTTTTCGAACTGTTGACAGATAGTGCAATCCAATCTGTCTCCAGTCCGGAAGAGCTTTTTCACAAAATAAGTGTGATGAGCTAGCTCGGTTCTTCACAAATAAGGTTGCCAGCATCAGGTCTGGAATCGGCCCGGCTCTCTCCATTAGGGGTTGCAGAGGTCGATGGGAGGTGGTGAGCACCCGGTCTGTTTGGATGGACTTCAGCTGACTGGAATTCATGGACATTGTGAAGATTGTCCAGACTTTGCACCCAACCTGTCGCAGTTTGGATCCGGGCCCTACACCCCTTTTAGTGGGATATGTAGATGTCATCTGCCTGATCCTAGAAATTGTATGGAGATCCCTGGAGAGGGGAGTCTTTCCAGATCCCCTAAAGGAGGCGGTCATTCAACCAATCCTTAAAAATCCTCCTTGGATTCCATCAATCCAGCTAGCCACCAACCTGTCTCTAACCTTCTCTTTGTGGAGAAGGTTATTGAGAAGGTGGTTGCATTGCAACTGGATGATCACCTTGTAACTCACAATGTCTATGGAGCTCTTTAGTCTGGTTTCAGGAAGAGGCATAGCATGGAGACTGCCCTTGTTTGGGTATTAAACGATCTAATGGTGAGAGATCGAAAGGCTCGTACCATCTTGATCCTTCTTGATCTCTCAGCAGCCTTTGACACTGTGGACCATGGGGTGCTGTTGGAGACCCTGTGGCTCCTTTGTGGACTGCCGGGTACAGTCCTCGAATGGCTTCAATCATTCCTCGTAGGCAGGTCTCAGAGGGAGGTCACAGGAATTTATTCCTCTGACACTCCTCCCCTGCGGGGTGCCTCAGGGCTCCATATTGGTGCCCATGTTGTTCGCAGTGTATATGCTGCCATTGGGAGATATCATCAGGCAATATGGCTTGGGTTTTCACTGCAATGCAGATGATACTCAGCTATATATGTTCTTCATGCCTGGACAGGTTGATGTGATTTCTATACTAAATAGTTGCCTCTCTGAGATCAAAGACTGGATGAACTCGAGTTGTCTGCGACTGAATCTGGATAAGACTGAGTTGTTATCTGTGGACCCGGGTCACATGGAGGTGGGTTTGGGGGCTGGGCACTTGTCAGGCCTATGGCTTGATGATGTCCAGCTCACTACCTCAGATCGTTTGCGTAACTTGGGCATTATTTTTGGCGACGGCTTGACCCTGAAATCTCAGGTGTCAGCTGTGGTTAAATCCTCATTTTACCATCTGAGGAATATCACCCGGGTGAAACACCTGGTTCCACCGGGTGACCTTCCAATACTGGTCCATGCCTTCATTACTACCTGTCTTGACTACTGCAATGCCCTCTATCTAGGGCTATCTGGGGTTGATATCCACCGCTTGTAGCTAGTGCAGAACGCTGCAGCCAGGCTGCTGACTGGTACTTCTAGGACCAGCCATATTATACCTGTGCTGCACAAACTGCAGTGGCTGCCAGTTCAGTGGCAGATCACCTACAAGGTAGGCTTGCTTACCTTTAAAGCCGAACATGAACAGGGACCTGACTACCTGAAAGATCTCCTGACTCCCTACTCCACCAATCGTCCTCTCCGATCCACTGACAGGGGATTGCTAGAGATTCCCAGGGTTCATTTAAAAACATCTGGAGCACGTGCTTTTTCATTTGCAGCACCAACCCTGTGGAATTCTCTACCTCATCAGTTAAGAGAATGCCTGTCCGTCAATAGTTTTAAATCTATGTTAAAAACTTATTTTCCTTGGCTTTCCCTGACTGATTTTAAATAATTTATATGCTGACTGTTTTTAATATTGTAGTTCATAGTGTGTACAGCGCCTTGATTTTGAAAGGCGCAATATAAGTAAAGATTCATTTTGCTTTGCGTTCTGTAGCTTTCCCCTCCCTTGAGTGTAGGTGTCTCTCTCACTGTGCCAAGTTCACTTCTAAATTCTGGTTTGGGTCTCTCCCTTCTTACTTCTCCTCCTTATTCTTTGCTCCACCTCCCTCCTCCCACCCTCTCAGATCTACTGATGCATGCACTCTAGCTATTCCTCGTCGCTCTACCTCCATAGGCCAGGAAGCTTTCTCCTACTGCTTCTCAAAGCTTTGGAACTCACTTCTACCTCCTATCAGACTTTCCTGTTCCCCAACTTTAATTTCCTTAGCCTTTCACAATTTATATTCCGCTAACTGCACTTGTTCTTAGCCTCCCTTCAACACTCCCCACCCTGGCACATTATCCTTTAGCCCTATATTACTTCTATTCTCCTAACTGTACTTGCTCTTAGCCCCACCTTCACAACCCTCCCCACCCTTGTGCACTATCCCCTACTCCTCTGTCCCTGACTTACCTCCTGTCTCTTAACTGAACCCTTCTTCTGATCACTTCCTTACATGATACCTCCTTTTTTACCACCTCCTCCCACCCCCTACCACAACCTACTGTGCTATTTCGACACTCTACTACCATCCACAGCCTATACTGTGCTTTTTCAACAATCTACTGCGGTCCTTCCCCCCCACAACCCCCTCTTCCCCCTACTGATGCACTCCCCTTTTTCTATTCCTAGTTTACCCCTACCTTTCCACCTCCCTTCTTCCTTATCCCCTTCCTCGTCTCCTGTTCCCCTGCCCCTCTCTACTCTACCTCCCCACTCCCTTTCTCTCACCACCCTTTCTGCCTGGTCCTGTCCCCCTTGCAGGGTTCTCAACATCCTGAATGGGTATAGATCTTGGCTGTCCCTCTCTCTTCCTCTTCCATTCCCCACTCTCTACCCCTCACCCATCCATTTCCCCACTTGTCTTATAACTGTCCTCCCTTGGGATTACAATAGCACTTCGAATCTTGTGCTCAGCCTACTACTTCTAACACTTCAAATGTGTTATCCATCCTCTAACCTTTACTCTACTGGATCACCAGCTCTTGGGTTGCTGCAATGTATGCTATATCCGAATATGGTTTTGTTTACCCTGGCTGGTTGGTCTGGGTTATTTCTGCTCTGTAATTGTACTACACTGTTTTGTTTTAGTAATTGTACTTGTTTGCTTGCTCTCCCAACTCTTGCACCCCCCAAGAATGCTTCTGGAAACAAGCTGTTTACAGCTCATGTTGTCTTTCCTGGTGAAACATTTTCCTAATAAATAAATAATTAAATAAAATAATCCTTTGTGCTGCAGCAATGACATTGCTAGTGCAGCACCCACAATGGAATTCTAGTAATCAAATTCCATACATAACAGAGTGCTCCCATACACTAGAGATGCCTCCCTACTAGGATGGGGAGGACATCTGGATGATCACAGAGCAAGTGGAGTGTGGCCTCCACAAGAGCTGCAGAAGCACATAAACCTGCTGGAGCTCAGGGCTGTAATCCTGTCTCTACAGCACTTCTCAGATCCGATCCAAGACCAGTCTGTGGTCAGAACAGACAATACCACCACAATGCACTACATAGACAAGCAAGGTGGCACCACAGCCACGAAACAATGCACATAGGAAATGAGGATCTGGAATCTGGCATACTCCCTAAACACAGAATCACTGCTGTGCATCTGCCAGGAAATGACAGTGTTCGGGCAGATTCACTAAGCGGGATAAGCCAGGGAAACCATGAGTGGTTGCTAGACCACCACGTGGTTCTCACCTTATTCAGGAGATGGGGCTTACCAGAGGTGGACTTGTTTGCCTCTTGGGATAATCACAAGTTACCACTATATGCTGCAGGCCACCCCACAGGGGAACTATATTCTAGGATGCTCTGACTCTCAATTGGGAGGGAAAGTTCCTCTGTGCATTTTTCCATTCTCTATAATTTACAGAGTGCTCTGGAAATAGAGGAAATAGTCAGAGACAATAATTTTAGTGGCACCAGATTGGGTGAGACAACCATAGTTCTCTCTTGTACTGTCTCTGGCAGACAGGAAACCCATCTCTCTTCCCATGAGACATGATCTGCTGACTGTGACTCATGGCAGGGTCAAATTCCCAAACCTCAGAAAATGGAGGCTGAAGGATTGGCTCTTGAAGACCTATAATACCCTAGCATGAACCTGTCAAGCAGAGTACTGAATATTCTGAAAGTCTCAAGGAAACCGTCGACAAGAAAATCCTATTCCTCAAAATGGAAACAGATTTTCAGTTTGGTGCTCAGATAAGGGAGTTTCTTCCCTGGAGGCTGATTTAGCAGCTGTTCTGGATTATTTAGAACATCTGCACACAGATGAACTGAGGACCTCATCACTTAAAGTCCACTTGGCAGCAGTATCATCCTTCTTACAGTATCTGCAGGGAAGCCAAAATATCTAGCCTTACACCTTGTGTTCAAGAGATTTTTCAAAGGTTTCATTCACCTGCAACCCTTAGTTAAGGAACCTGTTCCCTCCTCAGACATAAATATATGCTTGGCACAACTACTGCATGTCCCCTTTGAGCCCATGGCCTCTGTGAACCTCAAGTTTGTGACATGGAACACATGCTTCCTCATAGCTATGATAGGAGGCAGTATAGCGTAGTGGGTAAGGGCACTGAGTTGCAAACTTGGAGACCTGGGTTTGAATCCTGTCAGCTCCCACTTGCATACAGTGTGACCCTGACAAGTCACTTAACTTCCTTGTGCTCCCAGGTCACACCTGGGAAAAAGCTCCAGCTTAGTGTGCCTTTCCTTGTTAAACAACTTCCCTTTCCCCCTAACTATGACCTCTTTTTTTTTAATTTACTATGCTTTACTCCACTAATACAACTGGCCCACATCAGTCCTGCCCTCTCACCCAGCCCTATTACTCACCTTTCCCATGACTTACCTCTCTTTCTTTGTCACCCTGCCCCCCCCAGGGTGGGACCATTGGGAGGTGTACTACTCATGATGGATTCTGGGGAGAGCACCACAATCAGTGGTGTGGGGCCTGTGGTAAGGGGCATTCATCTTCCTGCAGCAGTTGCCTGTGTATTTCTGGTTTTCATTGCCCAGATGCTGAGGGGAGCTCCCAACGTGCATGCATGCATGCATGCATTGCATCAGAGCACATCAGCGTCCCACCCAGTTCCTCGGCTCTGCTTGCACCACCACCACATAAGGTCACCCAGGTGGTGCTAGCAAAGCAGAGACTGATCTCCCTCTCCCCAAGGTGGTGTGAGACCGCTTGGATGCTCAGCATACTTCACCTGGCTGACCCTCCAATGGTGCTGGCTTATTCCTGAATCCAGGTCATCAGCATCCTGAGTGGTAGCGCTACTGCTGTGCCGGTGAGCCACTGATAGCTATGACCTCTACTAGGAGAGTTAGTGACCTCTGAGTCCTGTACATAGAGCCTAACTACAGCATCAAGCACAGGGATAAAGTTGTACTGAAGACAAACAATATTTCTCTTCAAAGTGGTGTAAAACTTCCACCTTAACCAAGCAGTCACTCCACTTGTGTTTTTTCCATCCCATTCAAGATCAGGCGAATAACAGTTGCACTGTTTGGATGTAAGAGAGCACTCAGCTGCTATCTTGGCAGAAACAAAGTTGTCAGATCTGACAACAGCCACCTGTTTGTCACCTATAGGGAGGCTGACAAAGGCAAACCTGCCGCAAGAAAAACTATCTCTAGCTGGTTGGTCTCTTGTTTACAATTCTGCTATGAAAAAGCAGGTAAGCAGCGCCCCTTAGGGCTTAGAGCACTTTCCTCAGTGGTAACCTCAAGAGGCATCCTTCTGGCAGACATCTGCAAAGTAGCTACCTTGAAAACTGTGCACACTTTCACTAAGCACTACTGTCTTGGCATTCTCTCTAAAAGAGATACCAGATTTGGGATAGTAGTCTTACAGACCTTTCTTCCTAAATAGGTTCCTGACTTCCCAGCCTCTTAAGGTACTGTTCTGCTGTCTGCAGTTTTTGTATGGCATCACTATTGGAGTCATATTATTAGAAGAAAACATTACTCATCACAGTAATAAAGATTCTTTCAATGGGTCCAATAGTCAGCCAATACAATCCCATCCTTGCCTTCCTTTCTAGAACCTAATCAGAAAAAGGTTCCTAAATATAATATGGATTTAAATACTCTTTTCTGCCTGAGCATTTGAATATGTTTACTCACTTTATATTTTACATATGTCTTTATATTTTACATGTCTTGCTCAGCAGAAATCGGACATTAGGACACTAGAGGAAGCATCACTATGCAGCAACATTTGAATGAAGCTATGATTCCATAGCACCATTATAAACTCTGAGGCAATACTTTGTATTTTCTCACTGTTGGGCCCATTAGAAAAACCATCATTACTATGATGAGTAATTTTTTCTTACTGTACATACAGCAGCAGCAGCAGTGCAGCCCCGGGGATATTGCATGTTGCACTGCGGCAGCTGTATGTACAATGGCACCATCTTGGATGCAATTCAGTGTCTCGGGTTTTTGCATGACAAAAGGGGTTAACTGCAACTGAAATGACCTTGTTTCCTGCATTAACTCTGCTGCAGAATGCGGCAGTATTGTGTTGTATCCTGGGAGGCGCCACTGCAAGTGATTTTTAATCTTATCTTATGCTACAAGCAGTAAGGCTTCTGATAACTACTGCCTAGTTTGGCAACCCCCCCTTTTTGGTAAGGCATTTGAGCTTGGATGTTGTGTTTTTGGATCTGAACTTTGTCCAAAGCTCTGACTTGCTGTAGTGTGGCTTTTTGTGCCCATAATAGATGTTAGATGATCCCTTGTAATTATTTAATTAAAAAAATTAAAGCAGAGAAAAAAGAGAAGGATATCTTATAAGAGAGGGGAACCAGAGAAGAGGCTACAGTGAAATAAAATGGTAAGAGTACAATATTTCAGGCATTACACATACTAAATAATTTATTTAAAGTTTTGTCCAGGAAGGCAATTCAGTTGAACTAGCTTATTTCCAAGTATGTCCTGGGGAATAGGCAAAATATATCAATGAAAAGAAACACTATCAATGCATTTCAGCATGAAATGGAATATCCAGACACAATAAAAAGAGCATGTCTCTGATGGAAAGGACTTCTGCTTTAAAAGATATATCATTTGAGTTAGCTGTGTTGAAGTTTTAATAGTTCTGCTTGAATTCAGCTGTTTACCTTTTAATGCATTGCAGAGCCTTCATGATATCAAACATTCTGAGATATGTTTAATTGGTTATGGTACTGTATGTCATAATAGAAACAAAGTTGTGCAGATAACCTGTTATTTCCAGAGTGTCTATGCCATCATAATTTCAAATAATACTTTTTAAGTTCGCCATGCTTGCACGCACAGAAAACTTCTTGCTGTAAGAGTGGCTTTTGAAGGGTGTGACACTCCTTGTACAATGCAAAGTGGACTGCAAGGAGTGAAACAGTGCCACACCAATCATCAGCCAGGCTGATTGTGATGCTGTTTTTGTTTGCTGGGCGGAAACGTTGTCTACCGCTAAAGAAAAAGCCGAATCAATGCTATGGTGTCTTTTTCATTTGATGCATGGGACACCACCCAGCAAACAGCTGATTGGTGTCCTGATCAGCCTTCCTGATGTTACCCACTGTAACAAAGAAAATACCGGTCCTCTCAGATTCAGTAGCAGTACTGGAGCTACTGCTTTGTCTTGATCTGTCTCTCTTTCCACAGCTCTGTAACTTCTTCACCAAGAAAGCAGCTCCTTATTCTTCTGCCATGAGATACCGCTGTCTGTCTCCCTCACTCCTGCTGAATGAGACACAGCACCGCTCCCCCTCCGTGAAATGATTGGTTAGGGTCTCTTAAAAATAGAATGAGTGTAGCACACAACAGCCACACAATATTTTTATAAGTGAAGTGCCACACAATCTTTAATGTTCAACTCCATTAAAAAAGAAAGACTTACGACACATTCAAATATTAATAGGAGCGGTAGCGGGTCACGTGCTAACATCTACTCCAAGACATCCTAATTGCCTTGACTTCAGCTCAGCTTCACCACAAACAAAAGACTTATTTCTTTGGATGGCCCATCAATCAAGTAAACTTTGGCAATATGATAAAAAAAAATATATATATATATATATATATATATACACACACACACACACACATTGTTCTATATGTGTTGTTCATAGAATCGTAGAAATCTGATGGACAGAAAAGGACCATCTAACCCATCGAGTCTGCCCCTCCCCCTTTTACTCATCACCTATATCAAAGGACCTCCATATATATATATATATATATATATATATATATATATATATCCATGGCAAAAACTCTGTTTAATGCATCAGTTAAGGTTGTTCCACAGTGACAAAAGTGAGGAAATTCGCTGTTAGGGTTGAAAACCCTAACTCTGAATCCACGCACACACACACACACACACACACACACACACACACACACACACACACACATATGCAAGTATGGGGAGGACAGAATCAACACAACCAATGACAGACATCCAGCAGCAGGTGACAGAAATAACAAACAATTGTCTAAATGTACTATGAGACATCCCCACCCCCTGACCAGGTACTGCATGCTCAGTGGAGATCAACAGCAAAACTGAGGCCATGTACACCAAACGTACACATCCCTGATTGCAGCTGCACACAAAGTACCACACTTAGTAGTTGCATGGCCTTACCTACCAATGCCCCACACCACACCACACCATTTGTGGTGGGCCACCTGAGCAACAGAGTTCAGCAAAACCAAGGAGTTGTACAGGTATAATATCTCTGATTATAACAAGGGTTTGAGAAATGCAGCTTTCTAATGACTGTAAACATTGCAACAGCCTTATGTTTAGTTTTTATTAACATACATGTAGAGCCTAACCATATGATGAACATGGTTTAATGTTGTTTAAAAAACAGTTTTATTATGATAGCAATAAGCCACTCCCAGGTATTATGTTAATGGTCAGTTTATCACTGTCTAGTGACATGTGGCACTCGGCTATGCCTCATTCAACATTAAACCCCTACAGGGTGATTAACAGACCATTTTACATAACTGTTGGTCATGCCTTATTGCTTAATTGTCTTTATGAGTAGATACTCTCCCTCTACTAGGCACTGCAGCAGCTTTGCAACACAGTGTCTCACCCACTTACACCATACACTGTCTAGTTACTGGAGAATGGCTGTGAATATGAACTCATGAAGATGAACAGTGTAACCTGATCATTACAGTCATCGAAACCTAGTGTGATTATAACTGACAGAGTCAGTGATAGAGGATAACCCTGTTGTCCTAGTACACTTACCCCACTGTGAGTTAAATCAATACTAAAAGACATTCTGTTTATATCTACACCATACCTACTTGATTCCAGTTGTACCACAATTAACATAGTTATCACTTTGATAGCATCAGTGACAGAAGTGTGGCAAACCCAAATAGTAGGCATACAGCCTGAGTATGAAACAACTGTTAAAAAAAATCACACTGTGTCCATAAGTGGCATAGATCACTCATTGCAGCAATAGTAAATGTATTATTGTTTGAATAAGTTAGTCATCACAGATGCAATGAGATTGTCTTTTTCAGGTACAACATACTCAGTAAGTGCCTACAGGAAAATCTCTCCTATATACATCTCCGATACAGGTACATCATTGTTGGCTCAGTAGTGCTATAATATTTAGAAGTTGCTTGGCCTGATCCATGCAATTATAATGTTTCTTACAAAGAATACTTACTGCATCTTTAGTATTGAAACACACTGAAGGTCTATGTATGTACATCAGCAGTACACCTTCATCAGTAAGAATGCATGTGATACTGGCAGTACGAATTTCACAGCATTGAACAGGAATGCTTTTCCATACGTTTACATCAGCCTCTCTATGTTGAGTAAACCATTGCAGTAAATGTACTACTATGTAAATCACCCACTAAATGTATCACTACTTTTATCTTGAGCATGCTAGTGTCTTGTAGTTAATTTATGTGCTTCTCTTAATTTATGTATACTCACTAGTGTTAAAACCTTTCTACAACTGTCATCATGCACCTTCAGCATTTATATTGAATAACGGCACAGTACCAGTTGTGGTGTGGTGTGGGGCATCGGTAGGTAAGGCCATGCAACTACTAAGTGTGGTACGTTGTGTGCAGCTGCAATCAGGGATGTGTATGTTTGGTGTACATGGCCTCAGTTTTGCTGTTGATCTCCACTGAGCATGCAGTACCTGGTCAGGGAGGTGGGGATGTCTCGTAGTACCACTTTCTTTTGTTTGTTGTGTGTGTCGTGCTGGGGGGGGATTCAGAGTTAGGGTTTTCAACCCTAACAGCGAATTTCCTCACTTTTGTCACTGTGGAACAACCCTAACTGATGCATTAAATGGAGTTTTTTGCCATGAATATCCTGTCTTTTTCAGAACTATTACTCAGTATAGTACATGATTTATAGTTGTAAGAATAGTGCACATACATAAAAAAAGTTCCAATATCAGAAATACTTCAACTCTTGTAGTTGCATTTACTGTTATTAACAGTAACAGTAGTTAACTGTGAATCATATTGTTTTTATAACTTTACTAATTATAATTTGTCATTGTTATTCCATGTAATATTTTTTATGTAAAAGTGTCTTACTCCTTTTGTTTGTGAGCACATATGTAAATAAAAAGATGTACATAACTAAAAGACAATATGACATGACATGGACACCATTAGTTCATCTACTGAACAAATGGATATGTTACTGTAGTAACTTGAGATTTGATAGAGTGCTTGTACTACCAACTGAGGTGGTACCACCAATCATGTGAACAGCGGTGGAAGAGGTTTGCTCGTACTGAATACATAAGTTTGTTGTAGGTATGCCAACACAGACATTTCACTGTTGTACTAGCAGGTACATACTTATCTTCATCATGATACACATACACACATTCTGTAGCAATAGGTGTATGAAACAACAACAGTGTGCCACAAATAGTGTAACGTAGCATTGTCACACATCTAACTTACTTCTATGGAGAATCCCAACTGTAATACCACAATAGTGTGGTATGAGGTTTCACCAATTGAGAAAATCACAGTTGTATAAATCTTGTTAAAACTATTTTCAAGAAACATCTCGACTACACAATAACACACCAAACACAAGAGAGTATAAATTCACTTTTTTTTACTATAAAAATATTTTATATATAAAAAATTACAAACAAAAATATTTTTCTTTGTATAAACAATACAAAAATATATATTCACACAAATAATATTCATACAGGCCAAAAAAATAATAAAAGTGTGTATTACATCATACACAAAAATAAATAATAAAAATACATTTTTGTTACATAAATAAAAAAATATATAAAAAGTTTTATTTTGTTTTGTAACTTTTGTGCAACACTTGAGAGAGGTGTATGCACTGCTTGAGGCAATCCAGGCTAGAAACTGGATTCGATGTGGAGGCGCAAAGGAAGTGGAAGCTGTTGCGCCCTCCGGAGGAGATACTGGACCGCTATGAAGGGTGGCCAGTTTCGCCCAGGGAAGCTGCAGGAACAGATGGTGTTCGTGGAGGTGAAGCACTACTACTCGGCACAGCACCATCACCCACTGCTACAACTGGCTCTAGCACAAGGTTGACAGTCTGCTGCTGTGCATCCAAGAGAGACTGGATTCTGTCCAGCCTCTCAAGGATGACAGTGTTTTGTTCATGCAGACTGCCAACCTCACGCACGAGCCATCTGTAGCAGCAGCAGTGGGCCGTGCATTTTCGCAGTCGCTGGCGCCCTACAAAGATTTAAAAAAAAGTTATGATGAATATACAACACAAATTAAACAATTATGACTTTCAAATATTTTACTTCAAATATTTCTTATCTACTGCAATATCAGAAATGCATTCATTTCAAAGTTATGATAATAGTTTTAAGTATGATGCTAAACTATTTAGTATCTTATTTCTGTCTCTGTCATACTTGATTATCTATATAATCTAATAAGCTGACAACATAAAAAGTATAGTTAGCTGTGGCTTAGAATGCTACTCTTATATTTTCTTTCACTACTCATAAATATTCAGTATGTACATACTTTTGCATTATTGACACTATTATACCATACAATTGAAATACATCCTTATCAAGTGTGAGAATTATTACTTCACCATGTCTGCCTATAATGTGTAGTCATGTCTGCACTAAAAAACAAAGTACCTTGACATTAACAATATCATAATATACTTTTCATGTGTACACAATCATGATCACTTTAATGATAGTTTGAAAGCAAACAGCTTTTTACCCGTGTTTCAGGCCCTCAACACACGTCACTACTTTAAATAATTAAGTCACTGATATGACATGCACTCCAAAACCATACCAGACATCTTCAAGTACATAAAGAACATAAATGACAGATTTCTAGGTAGCATAACAATAAGACATTCAGACAAGTAACCTAAAATGTAAACTGCAGTATGGTAAAATCTACTCAAAATAAAGACATTTAATTCATTGCTGTACCGTTGGATGCCCATAATGTCTACATCACTGTGCTTTTGCACTGCCACACGGTAAAATTCTTCAAAACAATGTGGCACAGCAGTAATAAGGTTCTTCAATGTACTATCTGACATTAAAGCAATAATGCACTCCACGGTAAGTGTTGTGGTGTGATAACGTTGCACCTGTCGTCATTAGACAAGATGCCAGTTGCGCTAAGTGAACTAATCACCCCAAAAGTAACATTATCCCAGCACAACACACACCCCAAAGGACATTATTCTATTATACAATGGCTTGTTGGTACTAATAAAACAAAATTTTTTACAAAAAGTCTTAAAAAGTATTTTACAATTTCATTTCTCAATGGTTAGGCACAATGAATAGAGAAACAGTCCCACTGTAATGTTATTGTGTGTCTGCTATCTCCTGCTGCACCCACCCCCTCCCAGGAAAGTACAGCAGTCCACACACTAAGATCCCAATATGGAACTGGGTAATATTTTTTTAATTAGTATTTTTTTTTTTGAATGGGTTTAAAATCAACTGCAGGGCGGTTGAGGAACCGTAATACCAGTTACGGGTTGTTTGAGCACTTACTGATTTCCAGGAATGCAGTACAGTTTTGTGCACTCCCTATTTGAATGTGACTGTCATTTTATCGATAATTTGTTTAATTTACAATGTTCATGGTAACAGTGCACGAGTTTGAAAAAGTGAGCGGTAATCACAGGACTGTGGCAATCTGAAAGGCCTCGTGCTCCTGCTGACGTGGAAATTGAAATGATGTCTAAAATGACATATTTTTTTTTAGTTAAAACATCTGTTTATAGTCTGAGATAATGTTGGTGAATATTTCTTTAGGTGTTTTGCCTGGCAAGTTGTACACAATTACTGTGCTGATGGACCAGCGGACACATATATTTAAATGACGTCTATAATGACATTTGGTTTTTTTTTTTACAAAAATGGCCACACTGTGTGTCAGTGGGGGACAGGGAGTTATTCCACTATATCTGCTGGGAAAATGAGCAACATAGGGACAATTTGCACTGTCATGGCCAGCGATCACTAGCAGCCGAGTCGGAAGCACTCACAGTAGGTTAAAGGCGCTTGAGAGTGTGAATGAGAAATGTGGGATTGCACTGTCAAGCAGCTACATGTAGTGACTTCTTGTTTTTCCAAAAACTTATCTGGTCACCCTGGTGCTGGGACTACAGCTGTGATGTGGTGCTGCGATAACATGACGCTTACAGTCCCATAGTCACCAATGGGAGCCCAGGCTTTGTCTTTGCGATGGTATAATATGAAATTAACAATTATCAATAATAATTATTGATTTGCTATCATTAACATTGATAGTGTAATAGTAACAAACTTTCTTACTGATGACAAAGGACTCGCACCCTGCACAGGATGACAGGCATTAGCGTGTACCTCTGGCTATTAGATATAGCAGAGCAGAAAAAGATGTTTTTTATAGTGCTGTGAGAAAAAAACAACTGTGAAGTACATTAGCAGGTGAAAAATAAATTACAGTGTTAAACATTTAGTATATAAATACACAACATTTTCAAACCTACTACAGCGTATGGGAAATATCTAATACCTGATTGTAATGATAGCATGTAATGCTCATCTCGCAACAAATGTTTTAAATAGACATATTACCACCTTTACTCACATACAGTCTCACTGTTATGTCCTCACACTGTCCCAAAAAGTTATTTCGCACTGCAACCACAGCATCATATAGTAAAGTATAAAAAACACAGTTTGACAGTATAGGTGCTCATTCAAAGTATGACACTGTGTGTCGCAAGGCCATGCAGCATTGAATAATGTAGCAATGTGATGTCTGTGGCCCAATATTTAACACAGTTTCACTACTCAAGAACTTGTTTTAATAGCACCCAACCCAGTAATACGCAGCGTATGATGTAGTGGAATTTGCACCACTGCAAGTAGTCATAGTACTGCATTTTACATGTGGTGAGACAACTTCCATAGTGCTATATAGAAATGTGCGATATTCATAGTGTGACACACAAACAGTCCCATTATTCACTGTATTATTACTTTTATTGACATTCCCTCAGTTCATGATCACCTTTTAAAAATACACATATCTGACAGTGCACTGAACAGCATCACACTGGATTGTAGAGGTAAGTATGAGGCTGGCAAGGCTGAAGACAGACACACTGCACAGCTATTCAGTTTAACTGTGAAAAGGGGGTCATGAAGACTACAAGGCACATTTTTAACTTGTACATTGAGAAAAAACAAAAAATCATAATTGGACACTTTCTGCATTGCACACCATTTAGGTCACTACAATATCCTCCCACCATGTTGTGTTTTTTAGGTGGTTGGGTATCTGCAGTGATCAACGCATTGCCACCCTTATAAGGTCACAGCACAAATAAAGTAAATAATGTCAACAGTGATTCGCCCCCCACAACAAACAAAAGAAAGTGGTACTGGCTCGGCAATGAAGGGGTGTTGCTCACACCCCAGACAATTGAACATTTTCAGTGAGTATGCCAACAGACAGTGCACTCCCCCTATCATGCAGTAAGACAGCAAGGTGTAGTTATCAACAGGAGCATTGATCACCACGAATGTTGACAACCATATGGTACTTCTCAACCATGCAGATAATAGCAACAACAGATTTCACTTACGTGGTGGGCTGGCACGGCTTCCTGCTTCACCTCCACTTGTTCAACAGCAGCAGCTTCCCCGGGCTCTATTAAAGCAAACAAGTGAAAATGATCACATCAATAGATGAAATATCAAGGTAAAAGTGTTTTTCTTTAAAACATCAATTTCTAATACTACATCATTCATACAACTATCATATGAACACATATCTCTTTACGGAAACAGCTCTCTCTCCAACTAGATGTATGTTGTTAAGTCAGTATTACATGCATATAACAAGTCTTCTCATCTGCAAAAGCCACACAAAGTTGAAATTATGACACCATGTATATATCTTTTCCAAGACAAATGTCCATCCAATCCAGAACAGTTAATATAAAATTCATTTTTTTTCCTGGTGATTCCCCTAACACTGTTTCTTCAATTACGTTTTTTCCGAAAGAAAACTCAGAAATATATTATTGGTAGTATGCAGTGCAGAACAAGCAGTGCCTGCCCATCAATCGCAATACTTATAACATTGTCATAATGCATATTTGTTACACAGAAACATCCTAAAAACATTACATGTACCTTCAATTTACATACATGCATACCTAATTATATGATGATCTGTTCCTTAAACAGTTTTAAAATGTGAGTTATTATAATAAGAATAACACAAACATAATGATAATGTTACTGTTCACTCAATGACCCTCTAGCTGAATATGGCAGCCGTTTATGTGTTATTAAGCATATTACCCCTACAGGGCTATTAAAACACATTAACAAACATGTAGATATTCTATGCTGTCCATTAATAACTATTGCAATAATAAAAATGAAACATTGGCAGGAGATATAGAAATAGTAAGTGAATAAGATCTAGGGACATGTCGTAATTAGCAACAGATAATTAAGCAGCACACCATTGAATACCACTGAGACACCTACAACATTACAATTGGTTATCTATTACTCATTGTACATTAAACTCCATCACCAAAAGTAGCAGAGGAGAAGACCCCCCCCCACAACACCACATGTACCGCTATGGACATACATCCATTCTCAGATTCATGAACAATAGTATTCCACTCACATGTGTAGTAATACCAGTTTGTTATGGTAGTACAGGATCTTCTGTCATGGTGGCACTGCACATTCACTAGACTTGGTTAACACCTTTTTGAAGTATTTTGGGTGGGATATTCAAAATGGTTGCACCATACGCAATATGGTTGCACATGCGTAAGTACGAAATTCCACCATTCTGTGATATTCAGTAGAAGACAGTTGAGCCACTGAAAACAGGCTAAGCAACAGCGCAATGCAAATGAATGCATGCTCAAGTGGAGGGGAGGAACCATGCATGAACTCCAGAGCCTGATATTCAGCCAGGCTGTGCAGAGTTGTGTAGTCACAACCCCCAACCAAGCCTACATGACTTGGAGGCAAAAAAAAAGGCCTAAGTAGAGGGCCACCCACAGGTGAGCTGCTGGATTGCAGGGTGAAACACAGCAGCTGCCACCTGTGCTGGCCCCAACCCAGTCCCTGTGCCCCCCCTGCAGCCCGATTGCAGGCACCCAACTGTAAATCCCTCCCACCCCCTCCCAGTGGCCCGACCATGGGCATTGTGTACTCCCCCCAACACCAGGCCAATCGCGGGCAGCAATGTGCTCCCCGAACGTATCCCTGGTGGTCCAGTGGACCAAAATGCCCGATCACAGGCAGTAAGTTAAATAACCCACCCAAATGTATCCCTCGTTGTCCAGTGGACCAAAATGCCCGATTGCAGGCAGTAAGTAAAATAACCCACCCCTCCTCCTGAACGTATCCCTGGTGGTCCAGTGGACCGAAATGCCTAATCATGGGCAGTAAGTTTAATAACCCCCCCTAAAGATAGCCCTGGTGGCTAGTGTCCCCACCCACCACCCACGAAGCACCAGTACCCCGCTCACCCCCTCACAGGCAGCGGGCAGCATCATCCCACCCACCTGCCGCCCGTCAACTGACTGCCCATTAGGGCTGCACACCCATTGGTGCAGACCAAGAGCCAATGGGCGTGCATCCCATACTGTACATCACAGTCCAGATTTGTGAATCAATTCATTCATTCAAAAATCTGAACTGTCATGTACGGTATGGGCTGCATACCCATTGGCTGTACTCTACACCAATGGCCATGCAGCCCTACCGGGCAGTCAGTCGGCGGGTGGTGGGTGGCAGGTGTGGGATGCTGGTGCCCACCAGCTGCCGGGGGGAGCGGGTGGTGGAGCTTGAGCGAGGGTGGTGTGGGTGGTACAGTACCCACCAGGGCTATGTTCAGGGAGGGGTTATTAAACTTACTACCTGCGATCGACCTTTTCGGTCCACTGGATCAGCAGGGATACGTTCGGGGGGGCCACATTGCTGCCCGCGATCGAGCTGTTGGGGGGGAAATTGAACCATACCCGTGATCGGCCCAATGAGGGGTGCTGCGGGGTATTCTACACTGTTTTGTCTACGATCGGGGTGCAGCGGGGCATTGTTCCCCGATGGCTGCAGCCTGTCAGGGCACGACGTGCAATTCCTCGGGGATCGGCAGACCTACATGGTAATGCCATGTAAATTGCACCATAATCATATGCAAATGCCGCCACACTGCGGCTTGCATGAAATATACCCCAATTGCATGTCACGTTTTGAATATCAGAATTTTGCGCATGGCGCAATGCTACTTATGCCACCTCAAGTTGAATGCTCCACTCTGTGAACTTCTGGTGGTGCAAGTTCCACTGCACCATGCACAGTGGCTGTGGCTGGGGGGTGATATTCAAAGGAGTTGCTCAATAGTGTAACTCCTTTGAATGTCGCCCCGGACACACAGCTGTGCAACTATTTTGCACAACACAATGGCTTGCGTGTATGAATGGCACAATTTGAATATCCCACCCTTTGTGTCATGAGAAACCCTCGTTTCTTAATTGTAAACAGCATAACAAATTTGTGATAATAAAGTCTTACCGTCGGAGTCAATCAAAATGACACTTTCGGTCTCCGACTGACCACCCTCCACAGCTTGACTCTGTGCTGGCACTACCTCGTGTGAAGCTGGGGGATGCCTCCGATGTTCTACCATGAACCAAAAAAAAAAAATATTTAAGTGTTAGATGTGAATCACAGTACAGTTTTGAAAGACTTACAACAACAGTAAATCAGCCACGACATACATAACATTGCTTCTAATTATACAGACCACAAGCATTATGGTCACATATTATAATAACAATTCTATATTTCTGTGCAGAGGCCCAGCACACCATTATCTACATAGTCTGTAACTCGTGGGGCATCAAACACTATTGATATGTACATTTGTACATGTCTGTCTGTGTATTGAGCATTTCGGTCCACTGAACCACCAGGTATACGTTCGAGAGGAGTGGTGGGTTTATTACACTTACTACACGTGATCGGCCATTTCCTTCCACTGGACCACCAGGGACACGTTCATGAGGAGAGGGATTGTTTATTACACAGTATTACAGACTTGTACAAGTTTTATACCACTACATCACAATAACTAAGCAGTAACATATTGTTCTCTTCCAACATACCATAGTAGTAAGTGCGTATATGTATAAATGTGCTATTTTCTGGCATGGCTATCTTAGCAAGTTCTGGTTTGTGACTGAACAACAGCACAGTAAATAAATGGAAGAATTAGGTTACATGTTTTCATAGTACATCCTTACATATAGTATTAAGTATTTTAAAAACGTTGGGAGAAATACAGGTTTCTGATTAGTAGCAAACACGTTATTAGCTGTATGTCAATCTTTGATTAACATATATGTAAAGAATAAGCACATACAAAACACTGTTCAACACTATTTACAAAATATTGCTGTGATAATATTAATAAGGCACTCTGAGTGTTTATATTAATGGTCACTTAATCATGTGGGGCATGTAGTACTCGGCCGTGCCTCATGCACATACACGCATCAACACTGATTTACACAACACTAACATAATCCCTCCTCATGTCTTATTGCTTAATCATGCAGGTACAATTATTTTACAAATTCTGAATACATGCACAACTATTATGAAAAGTTGTGCTGATTTTATCTACGGTGAGTAAAGGCTCCCCACAGCTGGCTTAGCAGTGGCGTCCCAAAGCTCGTGATGCAAGGTAGTACCAGCAAGTATCATTGTCCGGTATCCCCTCACGTTGTTTCAAAACATAGAAACGTTGGCCAACAGCTTCCACTTCTTCTTTAACTGTACACACTCTTATTCTTTACTTTTAAAGCTATGTACAAATAGCTGTTTATGCACCTCCACATTGAATCCAGTTTCTGATTTGTACTCCTCATCAAAACCTTCGGATTCCCTCTAGCCTGGACTGCCTCAAGCAGTGCACACACCTCTTGCAAGGTCCACTGCCTCATTCTGTCAGTTTAGAATTGTTTAGTTCTGAAATACAAACAGAAACAAATATCTACATTAGTATCATATAACAATATAAATCATTTCTTAAATGAATTCCATATAATACTAATTAAATTAAAGAGCACATGTCCTTCAACATAGCAGAAACACACCTCAATAGCATTATGCAGGGCCTAGAAAGGATTCAGCCACCTCAATAGTAACAATAACTGTTACACTATGGTGTCCCACCAGCATACAATCCAGTAGTCTCAGGGATGGGGGCCTGCTGCATCAACATGACATTGGATACACCATCACATATCCATGTCTACTACACTGAACTGTTCACACACCATAACAAAGTGATGTTGAACACAGATGAACCATATATTGCACAACTGTGCAGACACCTAGGAAATATACTTAATAAATGTGAAGACAGCTAACAAACCGATTGAAAGTTAAATAGTATAATAATTCCATTGTACATTCATGGTAGCTATATACTAATTACTACCCATATCTGCTATTCAAAAATAACTCTATTTCCTGACATACCAGTAAAGAAACATATACATTGAACAGCACCACTGTGTTTTATTGTTGTTGTACATACCATACTGTAACAGCTACAATACTGTAAGACCACACTAAATGCTACGGTCATTTAACATACTCAAACTATATACAATTATTAAAGCTTCTGAAATGCTGCAACCTTATTGGCTGTTAGGATTCCAACATACATTAATCCATGTTATACTGTCATGTATAGCCTGGTCACCATGGTACAGATTGCTCCTGTCAGCATTCCATCCTCTAGCACAGCTGAATGTGTGTAATGATGCATTCTGATTTTGAACCAGTATTCTTAAACTGCTGGTGTAAGAACTATTTTATTAAAATCTCCCTGTAAATCAGGAAACATTCATAACGGATACTTTTAACACTTTTCTTTTCGAAAGCTTTTTATAATAGCAATAAGGCAGTCCCATGAGTTACTCAAATAGTCAGTTAATCACCCCTAGGGGCAGTATGGCACTCGGCTGCACCTTCTGCCACATTACACTTGGGGTGATTAACGAGACCAGTTAATCTAACCCTGGTCATACCTTATTTAGCTTAAATGTTGAGACATAACAACATCATACAATTGTGAACTGACAGCAGCAGAGTAAATTAGTATTGGTGTTTCCCCACTATCCTAATATAGCAAACCCATATATGTGAGCATGTATGTGAGTGATGCATGCAGTTGATCTATTTTTTACTACATTAATATGGTTCTGAAAAGAACCTTTGTAGTATACTGTAATATTTCCTAAAACAGTCTGACAATCTTAAAGGACTTTCAGATTCCATCTCAAGGTCATCTCCCAGAAAATGGCAATTGCCAGCATGCGAGAAATGTACACCATCTGGTAGGAATAGCCAATCATTACAGTATTTTATTTCGGGTGACGTATAGTATACATTCCATGCATGCGTAGAAAAGCAGTTATCTGTACATTTACTTTTCATGTGGCTCTGTCAATCAGATACATATGATGTTCTGCTTGCCAGACTCTACGCTCTGTAATATCTGAAAAAATGATAATACAGGCAGGCAACATAGACATAATAGAAGCAAGGTCCACTTTTGCTTCTGCAACTAAATCTACCCAGCATTTTGAGCCCAAATCATTGCCTCCAAGATGTATTAGCAGTATGTCAGGAGGAGAGTGAGTTATCAAAGTCTGTCCATGGTTGGCATAAGATGTTCCCATCTCATGCCACCACGACTAAACTAATTTACATAGCAATTAGGGAGCTGCAGGTCCCTCCCAAAAATTAATATGAACTGCAAACTCAGCTGCTCGTCTTATGTAACTGCTTCCAACTATCCACAAAATCCTTTTGCTATTTTCTGCCATTCTAAGTTTTAAAACTCAGAACTGTATAGAGAGCTAAAGAAAGTCAGTGTTCACCCTGCAGTGACTAGACAGCACTGAAAATCAAACTGATATTTTCCCTCCTTATTTCAAGCTAGCTTTAGTGGGTTCAGACAAAAACACACAAATCAAATAAAAACATTCCTGCTGCTCTGGCTTCATTAACCAATCTAACTGATGCATTCAGTATTACTAGACCTATGTTCCTGCAAAAATCTGCAACCACTGACACTTTTGAAAATGCATCCTTTTCATAGGCAGTTTTAACAATCACAACATCAGAAAAAAGTCTGATTGGTTCCATTTTCTCATAGAACTCCACGTGCACCTTCCTATCTACCTCCATTTGCAGCTGTATCTGTACAAGTTAGTACAAAAATGAGTTCTCACTTTAAACTATTTTTTCTTAAGAACATAGCCTACTAAACAATAACAAATAACACTATGAGATTCAACATCAAAAAACGTTTTTAGTAATAGTATTTACATGTTGTTATAAGTTTTTTTAATACTAGAAATAATCATTTGAAGATAGACTGTACTTACAGTTTCAAACTGCTCTCTCAGCAATATTGCAAATGGCTCCTGTTTACTTCTTCTTCAGTGTTGTCCGTCTCTGATTGGTTCTCAGAAATGGCCTGACAAATCTTAAATTACATTGGTAGACATAGCTGTCAGTCAAACAGACTGTTTTCTGATTCGATAATGAATGTTTTTGGCACTCCTAAATGTTACATTAATTTTACTGTCGCATGCACGAAAGTACATTTGCGACACTTTCGATAGCACGACAGTAAAATTTGCGAAAGTGTCGAAGTTTGACAGTACTTTTGACCATATTGTCAAATGCACGAAAGTAAGATTTGCGACACTTTTGAATGCATGAAAGTATTTTTTGCGAAAGTTTCATGCTCACGAAAGCAATTTTCCAAGACTGTCTATTTATTGCCACAATTTCAGATTTAACGGGAAAATAGCTAAATTTTCAATTATAAACACATTATGTGCTGCATAGCTGCTTTGAACTCAGTACACTTCAGATATGTAACATTTACAACGTTCCAAGCGTGCATAACAACTGTGCAACGCAGACTTGTGAAACAGTTGTTTGTTGTAATTTTCACACCAAAATCTAAACATAGCCATTTTAAGACCTCTCCTCATAACAGTGTCACTCTGATTGTTATACATGTGTACCATATAGTAATTTCTCACATCAACTGACCCAAAACACAGCACATAACCAGAAACACAATTTTGTCAAGATGTGAAAATGCAATCTGTACTATTCATAATGTTGTGTGTTAAAAGCAAAATTGTAAATTCTCAACTGAAAAGTATGACAATACACAAACTTACAAGTGTACATCTGAACTGCACTGCACAAGCTTGTAAATCAGAAATGTTTCAGAATTCTCACACCAATTTTTCGACATATTCATTTTAAGTCATCTGCTCATAAACACAGGCACTGTAATTTTGTGACTCGTTCTATACAGTTATTAATCAACTGCAGCATTGCTATTGTGCACATGTGCAGAAAAACATTTTTCATGTTGTTAAAAATAACAGCTCCAATAGTGATACACAGGAGTACTAAAACACAATGTTGATAATATGCAGCAACAATATTGAAATTTCGTTAACATGCAAGCATACTTAGCAACTGTAGTAGATTAGTCACTACAACAGTAATAGTGTGGCTATTCTCTCTAATTGTAAAATGATACTAATTGTTAGATTTGGTAATGAACACCTATCACTCTCAAGTTTTAGTCTCCACCTATATAGTAAATTAGCATGCTGACTATGCCATGACACGCTACACGTAGAAAACACATTTCTTCATGTCAAAAATTACACCTATCCTAATCATAAGTACACGTGAAAAAATCTTCTACATGTGGACTAGAAATATTGAGAATGCACAAACTTCTGATATTACGTAGCAGCTGCTAATGCACATTCATAAAAACTATTGTTTAGTTATGTTTTACCAAATTGTTAACATACTTAACGTGTGATTCTATCAATACACACTGGTATAATACATTTACTGAAACTATTCTAAAACTTTTTTTCTTCTCTTCCAGGTGCCTGATACTTCTGTAAGATTGCTTACTGTCACTGTCAACTATATACAAAATATGCCAACTAAATACAGATGTAGATGTGTCTCAAAATGAGAGCTGATAATAGTACTACACTGTTGTATATGGGCAACAAACAAAACAGTAAAGGCACACCAAAATGAACATCGACAGAGCTTTACTGCAACAATGACCTCACATCAAGTCACTGCACAACCAAACAAAATTCCTTAACAGAAAAGAAAAATGTATACCATCACAAATGTTTGTCGATCTCTAAGACGAAACACAACTATTTTGAGTGTAACCATCAAGAAACGCTCAAAACAACACCGAAACTCAAAACAGTGATTTACAACTCAGAAAGAGAGTATTTCCGATCACTAGCAAGTAAAGCTAAGATCGAAAGATTTATCGCTGCTGTGCTATGGCACACCCGCAAAAGAGCAGAATCACCTTCTGATGAATTTACATCTGAAAGTACTTAACTTTGTCAACAGAGAGCACTGTTTGTACTACAAACGAACAGTGTAAGATGTGTCATAAAGCTTGAACAATTCAGGAAACTTATTATATGCCATTAAAAAGGCTTCAACAGTATCCTTGTTTGACTGTTGACAACTTCTGTCATGTTTTCACAGGACAGTGGCTGCACACACAGCACTCAGAAGCATATTTCTGGGAAGAGTCTTATCATTACTTAACAAAAGAACAGACGTTCAGTATTGATGAGTCCGGCAAACTAAAAAATGTCCTCAGTATCTCTGATGACAATCAATTGGATACTGATAATGACTGTGATCCAACCACACTCTTCAATAAACGGCACTGCCTGACATGGTCATGTGATGATACCTGCAACCATAGGCAATCGTCATTTCAAAAACTAGAACACTTTGTTAACCTATTTGTAATAACAGATCGCAAAGACAGACATAAACTGTTTACAAAAATTGACCATTGTGAAATCCGCCACATACTGGACTCATGGGTCACTCCACTTCATGTCCTCGGATAGTGGTGTTTGTGATAGTATTTTTCGCAACATGCGGATGTTGCAGTGCATCAAACAGGCACGCCAAACTTTGTCTACAGAGTATATGAAGTACAGCTGTTGTACATCAGTATACTTGTTTAAATGACTTATTGCAGTCAGGTGACATGTAGGTGCCGCACTTTCCTAAAAACTGCAACACTTTACTTCTGTACCAGAAACAACTCATTTTCAGTGTAACACTTTAGAAAAATCTGTTTCAGTAGTTAGAAAATGACATTCTGAAACAGTACGGGAAGAAAATTGCTAAGTTTGAGGTTGCAAAGTCTCAGAAGTTTGATTCTGTATGTGTGCTTTAAACCGTCTGTGCTACACTGAAACAAACAGTCACAGTCAACCTAGAAACCTTGTCACCATACAATGACATGTGGAATCTGCCTGCAAGCATTCTTTGCTGCTGAAATCTGATTTTCACTTACAAGACACCATTGTGCTATGCAAACACTGTTTTCAAAACTGAAGTGTAACACTTGCCAGCAAGGTCAATGCTAAACAACATGGAAACAGATGTTACACCAAGTGAGATTTCAACATTGAATATGTTTGAACATATTCTAATTCAGACAATGAAACCATTCCTAACGCATTCTACGCCTGAACACAAAGACACAGAACATTCCACAGAAAGAGCTTGTTAGATCTCTAAAGGGTTCTGTGGATGTATCTACTCACTCTCTACAGGAAAATGTTCAAGCAATCTCAACGAAAATAGCTTGCAATTTTTGTAAATGGTGTGCCTACAAAGGCCAAGGGTCATCTGGCAAGATGTTGTCAATGTGCAAAAGGTAAAGCTTGCTCTTGCTTATTTAAAGAGTAACAATTCCTTTTATATAGACCTTGACATAGATCAGATGGCCAGTCTCTCTGTGCAACATGATCTATTAGAAAAAAGCCAATCATTGAGAAGATCAGTACACAGACAAGTGACAATGTGTATGAACAGTACACAATTCACCCACTACATGGCAGAGATCCATTAGGAGACAACATTGATCTCTATCAAATGAAGCAGGTGGAAGGTGAGCCTGTCAGCATTTGGGAGGCAACACTAGAAGCACGCTGCTTCCCAGACCTATTTCCAAAAGGGTCAGGTGGATGCCTAGATGAAAGAGAAATATGGGTTCAGGGTGCTGAGTACTACACTAGCCGTGTCCTCAGCAAAGATGGCAAATTCAGACGTAACATACAGTACCTGTTCCATCTGCTCTGGGAGAGTGAACTTAGCATTCTGTCTGCGTCTATAGCACATACCATTCGTCTAACAAGTCCACTAGATGGAATAACAGCTGCTCAATTTCAAGAGAAATTAAAGCAGAAAGATGAAAATGTGCAAGTGAATCTGTCTTCCATACTTTCAAGTCTCCGTGGCACCAAAGAATATTGGTATCGCAGACACTGGGAAGCGATGACAATGCTACAAGAGTATGATGCAGCCACATGGTTTGCCACACTTAGTTGTGCTGAATATGCCTGGGACGAACTCATTGAATTGTTGAAGTAGGCAAATTCTGATGTCGAAGGCATCTCATCGATGACTGTTGGAGAAATGTGTTCACTTGATCCTGTGTCTGTCACAAGACATTTTCACAAGCGGTTCCATGACATTCTCACTTTCATCTTGTCAAAGGACAATCCTCCTCTAGGTATTGTGGAACATTACTTTTGGAGGACAGAATATCAAGCACGAGGTACCCCTCATATCCATATGTTATTGTGGATCAAGGATGCACCACGCATTGATGAACATGTAGCAGCAGAAGTGCTATCATTTATCAAAAAAATATATCACTTGTCACATTCCAGACAAGTATGACAGTCCTACACTATGGAAGTTGGTACAAATGTTCCAGTGACATATTTGCGCAAAATATTGCCGGCGAGTAGTAAAGAACAAATCTAATTGGTACACATAATGCTTTGGATTTCCTAGACGAGTTTGTCAGAATGGTGCCATGAATGACCTTTTTCAGCAATGCTACACCACTTGAAGGCAAAATCAACTCAAGAGGGTATACGAAGTTACCAGGAGATGAAAAGGAGGTGCACATCAATGACTACAACCCAACTCTTCTCCTAATGTGGCAAGCAAACATAGATGTTCAGTTTGTGGCTGATAACTCACTGGCCCTGGTTCAGATATGTCACTTTGTACATAACCAAACATGAACAGACTAGCTTGCAAGATCTTTGGGAAGATATTGCCACTTCAAGCAAAAGCCTGACATCTCAGCTGTGGTCATTGGGTTTGAAGACTCTTTCACACAGAGAATGTGGAGCTTATGAGGCCAGTGACCGTTAATCAAGTACACATCTGTACGGAAATCTGACGCTGTACGTTTTCTCAGTGTAAACTACAAAGAGAAATGGAAGCGTGTACTGATTCCTCATGCCGATATTGAGGAGCTCGCTGTCAATACACCTTCTTCAAAACATATCTTAAAGAATAACCTGATAGACACATACTACCCACGTAGACACAACAACATGAATGATATGTGTCTGTTTGAGGTGGCTAAGTGGTATGACTACAAGACAGGTGCAGCTCCTGACTCAACACGCCAAATTTACAAGGTCAATGGACTAGATGGCTGTCTCATGAAGAGACACAAGCCATGGCTTATAGATCACTGCAAACTGTATCTAGGCACATCAGAGAGCACAGAACATTACTACTTTGCTCTCCTATTCCTATTTAGACCCTGGAGGAGTGAGTCTGAATTAAAGGTGACTCTGACACATTCAAAGACCAGTTCAATCTCACTTACTTAGAATTTCCAAACTGAGTACTCACAGACATATATACAAAGACGTAAAAGCTGAGAAAGAACAGCTGTGAGAAGGCAGAGAAGCAACTCAGGAAGACACTCCAGTTAGTTCACAAGACAACCTTGATCCAGAAGGACAAGGTGTTCTAGGTGACCCTCTGCCCTTAAATGCCCCAGAAGTGTTAATGTCAGAAATTGAGACAGCCATGCAAACATGGCACACACTCTATGGTCAACCCAGCTGACTTAAGAGAAAGACTAAATCAGCGCAGCATACAGTTCACTCTCAAGTAGTTGAAGCTGTCCAACATGGCATACTACATGAAACAAAACAATGTGACTGCACTCACTACAAGCCACTACTAATGTTTGTTAGCGGTTCAGCTGGCACAGGAAAGAGTTTCTGATTGAAGCCATCACTGCAGAAGTACGGAGGTGACAGGCTCTTCAATGTCTGTTGTTGTAATTGCTCCCACAGGACTAGCAGCATACAACATTGGTGGAGTAACATTACACCGTCTCTTTATGTTGCCAGTCGAACATGGAGAACTGAGAGTATCAGTAACTGTCATTTGAGGTTGCATCTCAGCTCCGCTCCATTTTCACAAAGATGCAGTTACTAATCGTTGACGAAATCAGCATGGTCTCCAATGTCATGCTTGCCTGTATTCATCTCCGCCTACAGCAGATCTTAGGTACTGACGATGGGTGCCATTTGGTGGCAAAAGTATACTTGTGTTGGGAGACCTTTACAACTTGCACCAGTCAATGCAGAGCATGTATTTACAACTCTGACTGCCAAGCAAGCTAAGAATATCCTCGGTTGCATTGCAGGCTATAACATATGGGAATTATTTACCTATGTTGAGTTGTCTGAGAACATGCGCCAAAGTGGTGATCTAGCTTACAAATCACTTTTAGATGAAGCTCATACAGGTTCTCTATCACAGAACATGTTTGTATGTTAAACGATCGGAGAATCACAGTAGATACTGCATGCATAGAAACAGCATGTAATCTCTTCAGTAATATATTCTCTACTGGCAGACACATAGTGTGTCTTATGCCACGACTAAAGAAATGCGCTGAATTCAACAATCCAATGCTGCAGAGAGAAACCAAGAGATTCTAACTCTGCATGCAAAGTTGATACAGTTGATGGCGTTATTCTTAGTCGAAAGCTAGTAGCAAAGATGACTGAACCACTAAGTGAACTCAGCTGATGTTTCACGCAACAGCTGGCCCAGAAGCTGTCTTCGCCAGTTTGTAAGCATCGCACGATCATGCTTGTGAATTTGATGTAGAACAAGGTATGGTAAACGGTGCCATGGGAAACATCACTGACTTTATCTACAATGTCCAGAAGACATATATTGAGACACTTGTAGTACTTTGACAAACATCAGCAGTCTGTACACATAGATCGAACCTCATGCTAAATTCCAGGTTTTCAAGGATGTCTATCAAACAGAAAACAGTTCCTATTATGAGTTGTATATGCTGTCTCCATTCACAAATCTCAGGGATTGAGTTTGGATTCAGCAATGGTAGACATAGGTACAGACATTTTCAAGGATGGCATGAGTTACGCCACACTTTCACGGTACGAGCCTTTCTGGATTGCACATCATTAGTATAGCACCTAGAAAATACAAGCTGACAAGCGATGTATTCTTGAGTACAACAGGTTACGACTCTTACATCAGCCACAAATACTTTAATACCACTGTGCTATCTGTCTGTCTCACACCAGTCACAGCTAGAGGTAGCAACAACAGCAGCAAGCTTCCAAAAGTGATTCACCAAGAGTGCAGCAAAGGCCACAACTTCAAGTAAACATTCACAACCAGCAATTCATCAGAAATCAGTTGCGTAGCTTCGGTACCAGTCTTTGACAACAGCAGTAGAGTAAACTGCTATGCTAACTCAGCTATGCAAGTTTTTTTGCACATGCCGCAGTTTGTGCAGGCACATCTGCTTCACAAGACAATCCCTCATCAAACGCTTTGAAGCAGATTATCAACATGACTTCTGACCACTCTAACAATGTACAGTCACTAACACCACTACGACAGGTGTTAGCTACATATGCTGGATGTAGTACGTTTGCTGCAGACACAGCAAGACACTACTGAGTTTATGATGGCTGTCATAAACAACCTGGATGAAGATGGCACCCCAATGCGGCAGTATTTCTCACAGTAACATATGTTACAAAATATGTATGTGTTTCTATGTGGCACTACAGCGTGAAACCACACAAGACATGCTGCGTGATTATCTCTTTGTCCTCAAACCAAAGTGTCAATTTCGATAGCTATTCACCAATGCTGAATGTAGTCATGCCTGTGGAAGGTGTGGAGGCAGATGCACTCAGTCCATACGCCTCAGGAGTTCATCTAAATATCTGTTGTTTATGTTGCAGGATTTGACCTCAATGGCTCAGATTTGATACTCCTATCACAGATTACACAGCTAGTAGAACAGTCTTCAACCAATCAGTGTTTAACACTACAGTATAATCTATCACCATGGTCAATCCATGCATTCTGGGCATTACACCTCGTTACTAAGGTGCAGAACTGGATGGTTAGAGTGACGCCTCTACAAAGCAGTTTTAAACAGAGACTGCCACTGACACTTGAAAATGCATATCTTCTAATATTGAAGAATTATGACAACCTTCATATTTCAGAAGAATAGGACAAAACATGTTGCATTTAAAAATGACTACTTTGTCCAAAAAACATTCATGCCTCATTACAATGTTGTATAATGTAACTACTCTAAATTAACCATACAATTGCAACAAAACGGTATTCTAACAGAGACATTACATACACTGTAACATGTAAGATCTTAGGTGGATCAGTGACTCACATGAAAATTGTTGTAGTGGTCATAATCGCGCCAACAATATTGCTAAGTCACTAGGAAACCATGATTACATGTCTATCAAAGATTGTACATCTAAAACTGAAGCCTACTGCTCTCCTCCTCTGTACATATCTTTAATTATCCAATATCAACACCATGCATAAACAACAAATTTATATGAGTTATAAACTGTTATCTTGTAAACAAAGAGAAGTTCTCAGTTATCATATAAATAACTACAACTACTAACATTCAACAAACATTCCACTCTGTCTCAAGTTGTCTACCAACACTTAATTTGATCTTCTAATATTGAACAATTATGATAACCTTCTTATTTCAGAAGAATAGGACAAAACATGTTCCATTTAAAACATGACTACTTTGTCCCAAAACATTCATACCTCATTACAATGTTGTATAATGTACGACTCTAAACAAACCATACAATTTTCAACAAAATGCAATCCTGACAGAGACATTCCATACAGTGTAACATGTAAGATCTTGTGTGGATCAGTGACTACATGAAAGTTGTTGTATGGATTCAATCAGTGCCAACAATATTCACAGTCACTAGAGAAACCATGATTACATATGTATCAAAGATTGTACATCTAAGAACTGAGGACTTACTGCTCTCTCCTCTGTACATATCTTTAAGCATCCATGTATCAACTCATATATAACAACAAATTGATATGACTTATAACTTCTTCCTTTTGCAAACAAAGAGAACTTCTCAGTTATTATCGTAAATAACTGAGCTACACTCTAACATTCAGCAAACATTCCACTCTGTCACAAGTTGTCTATCAACACTTCAATTTGTCTATTGACTTGACATATAGAGAACATCATTCGTCACCATGCAACAGTGTAGAACTATCACGCTTTCATGCGTAATACTAGTATTGTACATATGTAAAATAACTACCTTTATTGATACTGCAAGAAGTTGAATTACACAACTGTAAATAAGAAGCAATTGCAGAATCTCATTTACTGACTTTTACATGTGTTTGCAATTACTTGTACATAATATAAACATTTGTATTCAGGTGTACATTGTTAATAACTAGTTTGATACCTGTACTAAAATACTAGTAGTACACTAAAGTACAAGTGAATGTTTTACATATTATTCAGCACTATAGTAACTACATTTAATTAACCATAAGTTTGTTAAAAAATGCATTCCATGCACAGTTTTAGTATTTACAAGTTAAGAATTTACATAGAAGCCAATGTAAGAATTGATATGTCATTTGTTCATGTAAAAATATTATTTTTTTTAAACTTGTCACATAAGTAATTCTAACGTATGTAAAAAATATTGACAATTGTAAATCAGACACTGTTACTGATCACAACAAACTGCATACCTGTTCCTGACAATATTTATGATCGCCTCAATTGAGGGGTCGGGTGGGAATTTTCCATTTGTGCCTAGTCAGTGACATATTATTAAATAATACCAATCAAATGTCACAAAACTAAAATTTTTGTATATTGTACTACTTAGACAGTCAGCATATGGTTTTTCGCCCACCCTGGAACATCCACATTAGCAGTCACAATTACAACAAAACACTTGTCTATCATGTGTGCAATCACACTTTACAACCTACTGACATTGCCTTATTAACATACCACACAAGTAATGCACTACACATAATTACAACATACAACCATTTTTAAAAAAGTTACATTTTTTTACAAATTGCATTCACATTCAATAGTAAATATATAATGAAGCGTCACAGCTTCAGCCTGACTATTAGAATTCCAGGTCGAATGTCAGAAACTACTTCCTCACGTAAAGAGTAGTGAGTACTGAAAAATAACTAGAAACACACAACACCTGATTAGTTTCCTATAATATCACACACTTACTCCAATCCATATTATACAGTTCTTATTATTCTTACACATTTACATATATGACAACCAATGATTGCACACATACAAAGATTGTATTGTGAGACTGCTTCTGTTAACTAAATTTCACTCTTGATTGGACCTTTTCTCCATTTGACAAATTGGCAATAAATTTTTTTCAAACCAACCATAACCATCTGTGTCGACTCCTTACTTTAAATACCATTATGACATAAAAATAAGTGTCTATGACTTAAGCATACAAATCAATGTTAACTAATACTGCTACAACTATACCTCCATCAATTTGTTTGGTACCTATAACATACAGTCAGTATCACAGCATATGCAACGATGTGGGACATTGCATGTCACATTTGACAGAATTCCCTAACAGTGTAAAAAACTCAGCAATGTACTTACTTTTCCTGTGCCTATGCAGTCATTATTACTATACCAAAGTGCCACACATCAGCACCCAGCTGTGACTATAAATGTACCATTCAGTCACTACTATGTGTACTTCAGAGTCTGACAAAATGGATGTTTCTCATTTGCTACAAACATCCTAACAACCTTATGTTAATCTTTTATTACCATACATGAAGAGGTTAACGATATACTGAACAAGGTTTAAAACTGTTTAAAAACATTTTTTCATTATTATAGCAATAAGTCACTCCCAAGAATTGTGTTAATGGTCAGTCAATCACCTGTAGAGACATGTGCCACTCGCCACACTCGTCCCACAGCACACCTAGAACGTGATTAATCAGACCATTAACATAACCCCTTGTCATGCCTTATTAATAAATTATAAAAGGGTCTCAGAAACTGAGCTTTTGACCAGCTGCAAACATTCTAACAGACTTCTGTAAATCTTTTATTTACATAATACAGAGGTTAACCATTTCCTGAACAAGCTTTTTAAACAGTTTTAAAATTTTTTATTATAATAGCAATAAGGCATTACTGATGGCAATAATAATAGTCAGTTAATCACCCTATTGGACATATGCCACTCTGCTACACCTCGTGCCAGCAGTACACCCTTAAAGGTGATTAACAGACCATTAACATAACCCCGCATCATGCATTATTGCTTAATTGAATTTAAATAACCGTATAGCCCACAAGTCCCCTGACATCCCTTTTCAGGGTGACCCGAAAGCAAACAGTAGATCAAATAGAACACAATTGTACATATACAAGCTGAGGGTATACAGTATGCTTCAGTTTACTAATACATCTGTGTGGTCATCCACACCTACAATTACAATATACTACCTAACTTTGTTCGACATTGGCTGCTCCACTGCCTACCCGACCTGTTGGTGATGTCTTGTGTCATACTAACACCAACAGCAATGCAAACAGAAGTGCTAACAGTGGCACATATGGTAACAGAAGTGAAAATGAGAGCATAAATGGCACGCACACAGTGACACAGATAACAACGATCCGCCACGTGATGTGTTAAATGGAGGTTTGTAATTCCTCCAAACATCCTAACAGCTTTATGTTAATCTTTTATTGACAAACATGATGAGGTAAACCATTTACTGAAGAAGGTTTAAGACCGGGATGCACATTGGTTGTCGTTAGACGTAACTCTCACCCCATCACGTGTGTAAAGCAGCAAAAGTATAGGAGAATGAGGTGAGAGTTAGAACCCATGATCCCAATGCGCACCCCAACGCCAGTTGGGGGGTGGGCACGGGGGTCAAAGGGTGGTTTTCAACCGTGACAGTGGATTTCCTCACTTTTGTCGCTGTGGAACAACCTAACTAATGCATTAAACAGAGTTTTTTGCCTCTAATTTCCCTTCTTTTTGAGAATGATAATGAGAAATAGTGAATGTAATGCAGTGGCAGGAGCCCCGCACTCCCACCACATGATGTCTTATGGCATACTAACAGGAACAGCAATGCAAACAGAAGCACTAACAGTAGCGCACAAGGTAACGCAACCACGAATGAGAACAGAAAGGGTAACGAACACGATGGAGTAGACGGCAACGTTGTGCCACGTGATGTCTTGTCACATAGTAACATGGTGCCTGTAAATGGAAATGTCAATGGGCATGGTGACAAAAAGTGAAACAGAAAGAGAAACAGTACGGTAGAAACAAATGGCAAAAAAGTTACAGAAACGCAATCGCAAATGAAAACGCAAAGGATAACACACATGGTGGCACAGACGTCAACGGAAAGTTAAACGGGTACGGAACTGCAAGCAGAAAGGGCAACAGTAACATTAATGTAAGCGCACAGGCTGGTTTCTTAAAGCAACAGAAGTATAGGAGAATGGGGTGAGAGTTAGGACCCACAATCCCAATGCACACCCCAGTACCGGTTCGGGGGGGTGGGTGGGGGTCCAAGGGGTTTCAACCCAACAGCGAATTTCCTCACTTTTGTCGCTGTGGAACAACCCTAACTAATGCATTAAATGGAGTTTTTTTCCTCTAATTGCCCTTCTTTTTGAGAATGATAACGAGAAATAGTGAATGTAATGCAGTGGCGGGAGCGCAGGTTAGGACGCACGATCCCAATGCACATCCCAGTGCCAGTTGGGGGGTGGGCGGGGGGGTCCAAGAGGGGTTTTCAACCTAACAGTGAATTTCCTCACTTTTGTCGCTGTGGAACAACCCTAACTAATGCATTAAATGGAGTTTCTTGCCTCTAATTGCCCATCTTTTGAGAATGATAATGAGAAATAGTGAATGTAATGCAGCAGCGGGAGGCGGGTTAGGATCCACGATCCCAATGCACACCCCAGTGCCAGTTGTGGGGGGGCTGGGGTCCAAGGGTTTTCAACCCTAACAGCAAATTTCCTCACTTTTGTCACTGTGGAACAACCCTGACTAATGCATTAAATGGAGTTTTTTGCCTCTAATTGCCCTTCTTTTTGAGAATGACAATAAGAAATAGTGAATGTAATACAGCGGTGGGAACGCGGGGCCCAGAGGGCCCCACGCTCCTGCCACATGATGTCTTGTGGCATACTAACAGGGACAGCAATGCAAACAGAAATGCTAACAGTGGCCCACATGGTGACACAAGCGCAAATGAGAACAGAAAGGGTAATGCACATGGTGGCGTAGACCGGAATGGTCTGCCACATGATCTGTTGTCACAGAGTAACATGGTGCCTGCAAACAGAAATGTCAATGGGCATGGTGATGTAAAGAGAAACAGAAAGATAAACAGTACTGTAGACAGAAATGGCAAAAAATAACAGAAACACAAGCGCAAATGAAAACGATCAAGAAGATAACGCATATGGTGGCGCAGACGTCAACGGTAAGTGAAATTGGAAAATGAATCGCAAAGTGAAAAGGGCAACAGTAACAGTAATGTAAGTGCACAGGCTGGTTTTCCCAAAACCTGCATAGAGAAAGACAGTGAGTACAAATAATGTATGCATAATAATAAGTATCGGCACACAAAATGAGAACTTGGAATACTAAATATGTTATATCTCAGGAACCGTACGACGTAGAAAACAATTTTTAAAGTCATATTATTTACAACTGCCTGGCTAATTTCGTACTTAGCCCCAATTTAGGGGGCTAAGAACTTTTCCAACGAAAAGTCTGTATATCGCACCGTTTCCGAGATACAGGCCCTGAAAGGCACGGCAAACGCCGTAATGTTATCCTATGGGAAAAAAAGAGAAGTTCGGAGCACCATAACTTTGACTCCCTGTAATATTTTTTCACCAAACCACTGAAAGGCACATCTGTGGGCTCTTGGCTGTCTTCCCTCCAAATTTCAGCAAAAAAGACCAAACCGTTATTTTGCAGCACGGATCAAAAGGATTTCTGTAATGCATCGGGCGCCGTAATGTTATCCTATGGGAAAAAGTGTCAACTTTGGAGTGCGTAACTTTGCCGCCGTGTAATATTTTTTCACCAAACCACTGAAAGGCACATCTGTGAGATGTTAGCTCCGTTCCCTCCAAATTTCAGCCCAAAACTCCCAACGGTTCTTTTGCAGCGCAGTGCCAAAGAATCACTGTCACTTTCCCACAGATGGAAAACTACTGTCGAAATTTCATGAAGCTTCGACGAAATTGACACTTTCGTGAGCACGAAAGTAATTTATGAAAGTATTTTTCCAGAAATTTGAAAACATATTTCTGTGGTGTTTTAACACAAATAAAGACATGGCAAGCATCCTCAAGGCCCGACTAGGTGAATACAAAAGAATCACTGCTAGAGGGTCTCAAATTTAAATGCCAACCATTTTTCTGATCACCAACTGAAACAAAATGGCGGATTTGGCTAAAGTAACAGGCCCATTTGCGAAAGTAAAATGCATTTGCGACACTGTCGAACTTTTTGTTAACTTTTCCCATTGACTTATAATGGGAAACTGTTTTTTGAATAACTTTTGAACCGTTTAATATTTTTTCACCAAATCTTCAAAAGGCACATTGGGAACCCTGGCCGCATGTTCCCTGAAGATTTTGGGCTGGTCACGCAAACCGTACGACCTGTAGGCGCGACCATAGAATTCCAGAAAAAGCGTAAACGCGTGCACAGATCACACTTAATAACTCCGTAGCTGTATATCTGACCAGTACAAATCTTGGTAGATCCCAAGGTCTATGGATCTTGATCACGTATTCCAAATTTCAGGCAAATCCATCAAACGGTTGCAAAGTTATTAAGGTGCAAAGTTTTGGGGTTTAACATAGAAATGGCTCCTCAACCCTAACTATGGTAGCACTACCGTGCTACCATAATGTATATATATATATATATATATATGTATATATATATATATATATATATGTATATATATATATACATACACATACATATTCTCCATATATATATATATATTATATATTACAGCTATAGTTGGAGTTGGCAGGCCACTGCTATGTTAAACCCCAAAGTTTGCACTTTAATAACTCTGCAACCATTTGCCTGATTTGCCTGACATTTTGCATGCACAGTGTCCAACTATCCAACTATCAAGCTCTGGATCTGGAAAGTTTTGTTTTGGTCAGATGTATGATTGCAGAACTGCAGAGTATTGAAAAAGGTAAAAAATCCTCAACTTTTATGTATTTGTTTCATCAGGCTTAACAGACTGAAAGATGCGCCTGTTTGGATTCAAATGTGCATGTGTACTGTATATGTGGCCTGGGTCAAAGTAGAGCCTTTTGAAGATTTGGTGAACAAATATTAATCTGTTCAAAAGTTATGGAAGTTATGTGCACTTCAAAAAAAGTCATGAAAACATTTTTTGTGCATGAAAAGATTTCATTATAAGGTGTAGGGGTGTCAAGAAAACATTTTATTTTCACGAAAACAATGCTCGAAAACATTGTCCCATGTGTTCTTTTTTTTGTCACTTCATTGTGCCAAGGTGGATTGTGCTTTTGGGCTGAAATTTGCATGGTGGCAATTCCTGGTCCCACAGATGTGCCTTTTGGTGGTTTGGTCCCAAAACATTCAATGGGCCCATAGTTACAGCATTCCAAAGTTGAGAAATGTCCCATAAGATAACATTGCAGCACCTGCGGAGCATTTCAGGGCCCGTATCCTGGAAATTATTCGAGATACAGATATTTTGCTACCCGCAGCTTAGTCCTCCTTTAGGTGAACTAAGCATGTGTGGAGATTTTGAAGTCATGATTACAACTACAGTGGAATTTTCTCCGTAGTCGCTACGGTTACTGAAATATTGCCAAGAAAGTGTTACAATGGTTCCTTTTCAGTACTATGGGGCTGCTGTATGGCTCCGCACTTATGTGTAAGTGGGAGCGCAGGGCCCAGAGGGACCTCACTCCCACAGATGCATACCATTATGCAAAAAATGGGCAATGTGTAGGGAGCACAGGGCCTAGAGGGCCTGCGCTCCCACAAACACATGCCATTTACCAGTTACCAGTTAGATTACACTTTCTCAAAAATAAGGGAAATTCATTGCAAAAAAACTTTATTAATGCATCAGTTAGGGTTACTAGCACAGTGACAAAGCATGGAAATGTGATGTTAGGGTTACCTCCCAAAGCCTCACCACCACCCCACCCTTCCCCACACCAACTGGCCTAGGGTGTGTCATGGGGTCATCAGACCTAACTCTCACCCCATTTTCCTATACTGTAGCATGTCAGCCTGCTTACACATGGAATGGGGTGAGAGTTGGGCCCGATGATCTTATGGCACACCCCAACATCAGTTGGTGTGTGGAGGGTGAGGGAGGGTGGGTTGTGGGGGTAAACCTGACATCACAGTTCCATACTTTTTCTAGTTCTACAAACTCTAACTGATGATTAACAAAGTTTTTTGCAATGAATGTATATATATATATATATATATATATATATATATTCTATGCAAAAACTGCATTAATGCATCATTTAGGGTTAAAGCAAAAAAGTCAGGAAATGAGACATTAGGTTGAACCTAACCCCCACACATGTCCCACCCCGATCCTCCATTGACTGACAGATGCTGAGGTGTGTCATTGGGGTCATGAGGCCTAACTCTCACCCCATTCTCCTTTACTGTAGCATGTCAACATGCTCACACATGGAATGGGGTGAGATTTGGGCCTCATGACCTTAATGACACACCCCGGCTGCCTGTCAGTCTGTGGAGAATCGGGTGGGGTGTGTGTGGGGTTAGGATTACCATTGGGTCATCAGGGGTGACATTTAGGCCTCACAACCCCAATGACACACCCCGGTGTCTGTCAATCTCAGGAGGATGGGGGTACACGGGGGGAAGGGGCAACCCTAATGGTCTCATTTCCTGACTTTTTGTGTTTCAACCCTAAATGATGCATTAATGCAGTTTTTTGCATAGAATTTCCTTACGTTTTGAGAAAGCATAGAAAAGTACAAACTCGCACAAGTTGGTGGGCCCCGCGGGCCCACCAACTTGCAAATTTCTGCCTAACGTAACAGTACAAGTACTGAATATCATATCTATTGGTGGGAGCACATATTGCTGGGGGCCCCACACTCCCACCAGCTTGAAACAAAACAAAGTTTCATCCATCAGAGTGGCATAATTCCACACCTATTTAAATGTCAGACACGTAACCATTGAAAATTACCTCTATGGCAGTAAGGCTAGCTACCCTATAAATATCAAGCCAGTACCACAATGCAAAATGCTATATGCAAAAGTAAAGTGCGTCATGCAATATCTCTACAGCAAATTAATTTTCCAACACCTAAATACAATAATTCACATGTACAGGACATCCCCTCAACACCCTCCAAATTTCAAGCTAAAAGACCAAACCTTTTCCGAGACATTACATTTTAAAGTTTGAGATTTTCATTCATCAGAGTGGCATAATTCTGCGCCTGTTTACATTTTACACACCTAACCACTGAAGAGTACGTCCATGGCAGTAAGGCTAGCTACCCTATAAATTTCAAGCCAGTACCACAATGCAAAATGCTCTCCTCAAAATGTAAACTGCGCCACACAATATCTCCACAACGCATGTATTTTCTGACACCTAAATACCATAATTCACATCTACAGGACATCCCCTCAACACCCTCCAAATTTCAGGTTAAAAGACCAAACTGTTTCTGAGATATCTAATTTTAAAAATTGTGAAAATTGGGCTATCTGGTCCCTCCAAATCTGGCCGTCTAGTCCCTCCCTCACGAACAAAGATTGCGATCAAAGAATCTTGCGATCAAAGAATTTGCAGAATCGTGACCAATGAATTTGTAGGCTTGCAATCAAATTATTAAAAAAATGTTAAAACTCAATTTTTTCAGAGAAATACATTAAACCACTGGCATGACTCGATAGAACAAAGCCCCCTGAGCAAAACCCATCCTACTTTGACTTCATAATCACCCCTGGGCTGAGATATTTTATTTTTAAATCTGGCCATCTAGTCCCTCTCTCGTAATCAAAGAATCTCTTGATCAAAGGAATTGCAGGCTTGCGACCAAAGAATTTGCAGACTCGCAATCAAAGAATAAAAAATGTTAAAACTCAATCTTTTCAGAGAAATACATTAAACCACAGGCATGACTCGATAGAACAAAGCCCCCTGAGTAAAACCCATCAAAGTTTGACTTCATAAATCACCCCTGGGCTGAGATATTTAATTTTGAAATCTGGCCATCTAGTCCCTTCCTCGTGATCAAAGATTGTGGTCAAAGAATCTCGTGATCAAAACATTTGCAGGCTTGCGATCAAGGATCGTTAGCGAGCCATGATCAAAGAATTTAAAACTTTGAAGCTCTATTTTTAGACAGAATTACAAGAAACCACAGGCATGGCTTGACAGAGGGAAGACCCCTGAGCAAAACCCATCATAGTTTTACTTCAGAAGTCACCACTGAGCTGAGATATTTGTTTTTTTCCTACCGCAAAATGAAAACAAGATGGCAGTTATCGCGATCAATGAATTCCTCGTGATCAAAGATTGTTTGATCGCAAGCCTGCAAATTCTTTGATTGTGAGGAAGGACCCAATGGCCAAAACCCCATTCTTCTTTTGCAAAATAACTATATCAATTTTCCCATAGACTTATAATGGGAATTTAAAAATGTAATAACTTTTGAATAGATTAATATTTTGTCACCAAACAAAAAGTGACATGTTCCTTGACCCAAGCTCTTTCAATGTGTGCCAAGTTGCAGACTGACACACTGCACAACGGCCATTGAAAAACTGCCCACAAAACTGGTGAAAAGTGCATTCTTCAGCATTTTGGTGCACAAACACCGTAAGCCTGACTGAAACAAAAATTGGAAGATTAAGAGATCTACCATGCCCCACCTGGCATACCAAATTTCATGCAAATCCATTTAATGGGTCCAAAGTTATTAACGCACAAAATTTCGAGTTTAACACAGACATGGCTTCATAACCCTAAATATAGGGGCATGACCGTGCCCCTATAATATATAAGTGTAGGTATATGTACACACACACATGCATTGTTCTATATGTGTTGTTGTTCATAGAATCATAGAAATCTGATGGACAGAAAAGGACCCTTTGGCCCATCGAGTCTGCCACTCCTCCCCTTACTCATCACCCATATCATGGGACCTCCCCTTCCCCCCGCCAATGACTTATGTCTATCTCATGCCTCATGAATCCCTCCACCATTTCAGCCCCCACCACTTCCTCTGGTACTTTATTCCAGGCCTCCACTACCCTCTCCATGAAGTATGGTCCCCTCACATTGCCCCTGAATCTTCCTGCTTCCAATCTTAGACTATGCCCAATGATGGTAACCACCACCTTTCTTTCAAATAAGCTCCCCTGCCTCACCTTGTTGATCCCCTTCATGTACTTAAATGTTTCTATCTTGTCCCCCTTCTCCCTTCTAGTCTCCAATTGGTGCAGATCCAGTTTCCTCCACCTCTCCTCATACGGCTTCCCCTGCATACCCTGCAACATCTTGGTTGCCCTTCTCTGCACCCTCTCTATCCCATCTATGTCCTTGCAATATTATATTTCCCACATCCCTCTCCTGCCCAGCTGGCTTAATTAACTCCTCCCCCGAGTGTAAACTGCTTGCAGATTCTTATGTCCCATGTGCATCACTGTGCTCTTTTTGGCATTGAATTTCAGCTGCCAAGTTTCTGATCACCCTTCCAGAATCTTCAGGTTCTCCCTAATGGCCTCCATCCCCTCCTCATGGTGTCCACCCTATAGCAGATCTTCATATCATCTGCAAGTAGGCACACACTCCCCTCCAGACCATCTGCTACATCACTGATATAGATATTAAAAAAGAGGGGTCCCAGTACCGACCCCTGGGGAACCCCACTTATCACTCTCATCTCCCTGGAGTGTACCCCATTTACCACCACCCTCTGTCTTCTGTCCTTCAACCAGTTTCCCACCCACCTAGTTATTTTCTGTCCCACCCTTAAGCCTTCCAGCTTATTTACCAGCCTTCTGTGAGGGACGGTGTTGAAGGCCTTACTGATGTCCAGATAGGCAACATTCACCGGCCCTCCCTGGTCAAACACCTTTGTCACCCAGTCATAGAACTCTATTCGATTCATCTGACATGACCTCCCAGTTGTGAAACCATGTTGCCTATCATCCAGTAGTCCATTGTCTATCAGGTAATTTACTACCCTTTATTTTATTAGCACCTCCATCACCATCCCCACCACTGAGGTGAGGTTCACTGGGTGATAATTTCCTGCCTCCTCCCTGCTTCCCCCCTTATGCAGTGGCACCATGTCTGCTGTTTTCCAGTCACTTGGCATCCATCCAGTATCCAGGGACAAGTTAAACAGCCTCGCCAGAGGAGCTGCCAGCTCCTCTCTCAGTTTCTGGAGTACCCTAGGATGCAAGCCATCCAGTTCCATTGCCTTATCTACCTTCAACCTTCCTAGTTCTTCCTTTACCCTATCTTCACTGAATGGGCTAGGATCCAATCTTTTGTCCTCACCTCCTCTCTTCTTTAACTCAGGTGCCTTCCTTTCTCCTTCCACCATAAAAACCATGCAAAAGTTGCTATTCAGCACCTCTGCCTTCTCAAAGTCCCTTGCCACCAGTGCTTCCCCCTTCCCCCTCACTATCCCCTGTCTTGTCTTCCTTTTTTCCGCCACATACCTAAAAAACGTTTTATCTCCCCTTTTGGACAGCCTAGCTATTCTCTCTTCCATATCTGTTTTTGCCTTCCTTATCATTTGCCCTGCCACTCTCAGCTCTCTCTATAAATTTCCCTGTCCTCCCTTCTCTAGGTCTTCTTATATTTTCTGAAAGCCATCTTTCTTTCCATAATTGCCCCCACCACCTCCCTGGTAAACCAGAGTGGCCTCCTTCTGTTTTTGTTTTTTCCTACCCTCTTGACACAGAGCTCAGTGGCTTTCAGTATCCACCCTTAATGCAATTCCAATATTGCTCTGTGTCCCCTACTAGCTCCTTACCTACCATTTCCTCCCTGAAAATCCCCTTCATTTTTGCAAAGTCCACTAGCTGGAAATCCAGAACCTTCATGTTTGTTCGATTTGTTTCCTTACCCATTTTTATCTAAGGTAAATGCAGGTATGGAGAAATCTAACCATTCTCATGGTCTAAGGTTAAATCACTTCATCTTGGCACTTGCTCTTTTGTATTTTAAGAATCCTCTAACTCCCTAAGGAAAAAGAACAAGAAAAAACAGATAAACCAACAGATAAATCATTTACCCCACTGCAGTATTTTCAGACTTTAAACTCACAGGCTAGACATACAAACAACCCCACTAGCAATAAACCAAAGGCAGTGTCTCATTTCCAGTCATCAGTGTCATTTGTGAGTAGTTTGGATTGGATGCACACTCAGATGTATTCATTAATTCAAAAAGTTCCACTTCCAAGCGCAGAGCTCCTCCTCCTCTCCTTATCTGCCCAATCCTCTGGTCTCTAGTTGCCTAGCCCTGTTTGTGCATGTATTTAATAAGTTGTGGGGAAGTGTGAGGGGGACAAAAACTCTGTTGCAGGCAGTCCCTTGTAGAGAGCTCCCAGTGCGGCAAAAGGGCTCTCTGGTTTCGGCAACAAACTCCGCTCTGCTGCAGGGGATGGGTAGCAGGTGAGTTGCTCTTCCTGCAGTCCCCTGCTTACGTCCTCTACTGGTGGTTGGTGAGTGAAAAAATGCAGATCTAGGAGTCTCCAATTTAAGGTTGCCAAGGGATTTTTAAATCTGGCACCTTTTTCTTGATGAGCCCTGATTGGCTGCCCCAATTTGCTGTGTGAGCTCTCTGGCTCTCCGGTGCGGCAATGGCCATTCGGAAATATTCAGCTTGCTGGTTTCTGTTAAAAACTACACTGCAGGCAATCTCTTACAGAAAGCTCCCAGTGCAGCAAAATGTCTCTCTGGTTTCAGCAACAAACTCCACTCTGGTGCAGGGGGACAGGCAACATATGAGTTGCCGCACTTCCCGCGGTCCCCTACCAATGTCATCTGCTCATGGTCGGGGAGTGAAAAGATGCAGATCTTGGAATTTGCAATTTAAGGCTGACAAGGGATTTTTAAATCTGGCACCTTTTTCTTGCTGAGTCCTAATTGGCTGCTCTCATTATTCTCCTTATTTTGTTAACCGTTGTCTTGCTGAATCAGAAAAGCCTTTAGGTTTCCCAGAGAGGGAGTGAAGCATTTCCATGTTGACTCATGCAATGAAAACCTTTTAAGTAGCCGAGATTATGTCACTATTGTTAGCATATTGTAATTAATGGGTTTCGCTTTCACCCATAGGGAAACCCGTTGTGTAATTTGCTGTTATAGAGGCGTGTTTATAACAGCAAACACATTCCAGGTTTCCCTCCCTCTGTGCATACACTGCCTGCAACTGTTCTGGGTTTCTTGCTGCCCGCTCACTATTCTGCCTGCTTGCTGATACCACATTGCCATTGTAGCACACAGAAGTAAGTTAATTTAAAAAAAAACAAACGGGGGGGGTGTGGTTTGGCCACCAACAAGATGGTAGCTTAATTTTTGAGCTTGCTCTGGGTTCGGTAATTTTGAAGCTCCAACGTCAAGACTCACGGGTCGGTCCGGTTCATAACTGCTGCTTTCGAATGGGTAACCCCCTCTTGCCTACAGGCGATTGTTAGAAATTAAGTGGACATGGTTATTCTGTGGCTGAAACGAGTGCTGATCCCGAGTGGAAAAATGGGCACTAGGCCGTGCAGGCCCCACCAACACTGTGACGGAGTAACAGCTAGTGGCCCGAGCGGGTAAACAGAATCTTTTCTCCTCACCCCCTGTATTTGTCAGTTAGAGCTATCAGAAACCTTCCCTACCTTGCCAATTTGCCCAACCTCCTTATGGCTTCTCCAGGTGATAACATTCAGTCAGACCCATCATCACAACCACCTCCGAAGGAACCCTCAGTAAACGAGTCTTTGCAATATATAACACGCATGTTGGAGACCATTTTAAACAAAGTTGAGGATATCACTGTTACACTATCAGGCATGGTGGTTGAGGTTCGAAACCTACAAGACCATATGAATGTTTCTGAACAGCGGTTGGAGTCGAGTGAGCAACAGCAATCTAAATTACTACTCCGGTTGCAATTACAAGAAGAAAAAACGGCAGTGCTTTGGGACAGATTAGAAGACCAAGAAAACAGAGCCAGATGCAATAACTTGCATATTATTGATCTTCCAGACGGGGTTGAGGGGCAGAACATGGAGAGGTTTTTAAATGAATCCTTGCCTGAAATGCTGGGTGAGAGGTGGAGGGGGCAGATGGATGTGGAGAGGGCGCACAGGATAACAACTAGGAGAGGCAAGAATTCTTCTCAGCTCAGGCCTATCATTGCTTATTTTCTTCGTTATACAACTAAGGACAAAATCTTAAGAACTGCAAGGGACTTAGGGGAAGTATGGTGGCAGGGGAACCTGGTCTCTTTCTACAGAGGCTTCGCTTATGAGACGGCTAATAAGAGAAGGGCTTTCGCACCACTCAAGAAATTTTTGCACAATTTCAACTTCCACTTTAAATTCAAAGGGCTCACCAGATTGCTTGTGACTAAGGATGGCAGAGAATTGCTAGCTGAGCATCTGGCAGCTGTAGAAAAGTGGGTAGTGAAATTCTGGCCAGATTTACCTCTCCCTACTATATATCCCAGGAGACTCTAGGAACCCAACATGCTAAAAGGGAACTTTGAAGACAGATGCAGGCAACCAGAGTGCAGTATTGAGGACAGACGTGCAGAACTGCAAAATGTTCCCCCAGCAACCAGGGGCTCTCCCAACTGCTTTATGCTGAGACCTGGCATGGTTCCACTTTCTCCAGCTAAAGACAACCCCTCATTGCCTCCGTGGGCTTCTTCTCCTTATGTTAGACAGTGACAGAGAGCCAGAAGTGGGAATCGTCTGCCTCAGGATGCTTCTATGACAGCCCCTCCAGCGAAAATGTCTCTAGAAGACAGAACCTCCCCTCCTCGCGGTGTTCAGTCCGCCATTATTTCCTTGGATATGGACACTAGCGCAGGCTCTGATTGGGCCGATATCTCAGAGGCTTCGCTTCTGGAAGCAGTGGACATTTCGACGCCTGTTAGTCTGGGGCTGATTTTGTATGCTGCTGCGGTGATTAAGGATACTGTTGAGACCGGGCCCTCTCCCCTCTCTGAGAGCTGAACAAGCTGAAAATGTTCCTGGCTAAATCTGCTCTGCTTATTGGTTTGGGTTACGGTTGCTGGCTGTTATAATTAAAATATGGGTTTGACTTAATCAGATTCTCTCCTGCGCCCATACCCAGAAGGATATCTGGGTAGCGGTTTTCTAAAGTTATGGTTACCCAAATTCATGTAGCATAATTAGCCATGTCCACTTCTTAGCGCTTACATTTCTTCATGTTGCTGGTTCAACTTTTATTAGCAGTTTTATAAAAGTTAGTGTACATGGGGGCATGACATGGTAGCTCCTATACCCCATAATGCATGATTGCAGGGTTGGTTTTGGGACCTCTGCCTTGTAGGCAAGGTAGCTACCTTCCCTTTCCCTTTTCCTAAACCCCTACCCCTACCCCCTGGGTCCCCTTCTAGGGTCTCCCCCACTCTATCTCCTTTTCCTGTGGGTCGTATGCCTGACCTCAAGCATGTTAGAACCTCAGAGGACTTGAATCCACCTGGTTCCAATCCCTCCTAAATAGCAGGATCTGAGAGTTTGTGAAGCTGAGGCTAAAGTTTTAGGCTAGCCTCTTTCACTGGTAGCCTCGATCCGATAGCATTGTTGCCCAGGGTTATATTATAATTGGTTAGAATTGGTTAGCAGAGTAGTTTTATAGTTAGCTGTGATATTTTTTCACTTCTGCTTCTCAACTAACTATTACTGTTTACATTGCTCGTATTTGGTCATAATCTCTGTTGTGTGTTTGTTCCACCGCAGCTTCTCCAGTGAGGTGTGTATCTCCTACTTTCTGAGCTTCTCCTCCTTCTCATCTGGTAGCCTAGGTAAACACAGGGACCCCCGGGATGGTCTGTCTGGTGAGTTATACCCCAGGTGCAACTTTTGCATTTTCAGCAAGTACACTCCTTCTACTGCTGTAATGTCCTCGGGCCCCACTACAACTACGATTAGTCACACTAGCTTCCCAACCATGATGGTATCTTGGAATGTTAATGGGTTGAATCACCCCATCAAGCGAACTAAGGTGCTCCAGCACCTTCGTTCGTTGCATACAGATGTTGCCCTACTTCAAGAAACCCATCTCTTGAAGAAGGCGGTTCAATGGTTAAAGAAATCTTGGGTGGGCACCGTCTGTGCCAGTTCAGCTACCTCCAAGACCAGAGGGGTAGCCATTTTTATCTGGCATGCCTCGAGTTGGACTGTGGAGGAATCCAAACATGATTCACAAGGCAGATGGGTCGTTGCCAAACTATCCTCCTCCGGGGAGAAATTGATTGTCTGTAACCTGTATGTTCCCAACACAGATCATACAGAATTCTTGCCATCAATTAGCCAGGCTATTTCTTTGGTATCCGGTGCCAATGGTGCCCTTCCTTTAATAGTGGGTGGAGACTATAATATGGTATTAGATGTATTTCTGGACAAGTCAAAGCCTACTCCTCAGGTAGGTCTAAGGCCAGTTTGGCTCTTCATGAACTACAGGAGGAATGGGGCTTAACAGACCTCTGGCATAGAGATAATCCCTCTGGATGGGATTATACCTTTATTCCCAGGTGCATTTCACATATAGCCATATAGACCTCTTCCTTGCCAACTCAGCAGCTACCCAAAATGTTCTTAAAACCACAATTGGGAATATTCTGATTTCCAATCATGCCCCAGTGATTACCTCCTGTACACTAGGGGGTCAATCCAAAACAGGCACTCAGTGGAGATGTAACCCTCTGTTATTAAAGGACCCGGAGTTTATCAAAATAATTTCTCAAACCACCAAGGAGTATTTTGCCATCAATGCAGACTGTGGCATCCCCGCGAGTATGGTCAGGGAAGCGTTTAAAGCAGTCCTTAGAGGCCGCATAATCGCTTTCTCAGCCACTAAAAATAAGGCACGCAAAACTAAGTTAGCTCAGTGGTAAACGGAATTGGAAGGACTAGAGTGCCGTTTTAAAGCTTTCCTTGTTTTTCAGAGGGACAACTCCCTTATTCGGTGCATTATGGGCCTGAAGTACCAAATTAATGCCATGCTGAATCAAAAGTCAGAGTGGCTTTTACTGCGATCAAAGCATGCATACTGGGATGGGGTGAAAAGTGTGGTAGACTGTTGGCATTTCGTCTTTGGAAACAACAAGCTGCCACTCACATTCATGCTCTCCGTAACACATCCGGTAAGACCATGCATACTCCACAAGACATTAACGACACCATGAAGGTGTATTATCAGACCTTATATAAGTCGCAGTCTAATCTTTCCCCATCATCCTTAGAACAGGAATTGGATAAATTCTGCTAACAGTTTGACTTACCGGGTCTCACCCCACTACAGGTGTCTGCATTAGATGCCCCCCTAACCCCAATAGAGCTACATCAAGCTTTGTCCCAAATGGCCAAAGGAAAGGCTCTCAGACCAGATGGCATGACGGTTGAGCTATATCAAACACTGGTGCAGGATATATCTCAGCCATTACTTGTTGCACTTCAGGAGGCGCACACAAATGGTGCATTCCCCCCATCTATGAGAGAAGCCCTCATCACCCTTCTACCGAAAAAGTCTAATGACCCTCTAGATTGTGCAAATTTCCCGCCGATCTCGCTACTCTCGGTAGACACAAAGATATTGGCCAAGATCCTAGCTACCAGGATGCTCAAGGTGCTCCCAACCATCATCCATCCTGCCCAGGTTGGCTTCATGAAGGGCAAATCAGGGTCAGACAACACTAGGCTTCTTCTTAGTTTAAAATGGATAGTCTCCCGGTCGTTGGTCCCAATAGCTGCACTGGCAATAGACTTTACTAAAGCCTTTGACTCTGTCAAGTGGCAGTATTTACATCAAGTCTTAAAAAGATACGGCTTTGGCCCAGTGTTTTGTCAGTCGGTGTCAACACTCTACGGATCCCTGATGGCTAGGATTTTGACCAACATGACCATTTCCATGCCTTTTCTATTGCACAGGGATGCCTCCTATCCCCTCTTCTTTTTTTGGTAGTGTTGGACCCCCTCATTCGGTCTCTTATCACGTCGCAAGACATTACTGGCATTGAGGTAGCTGGGAAATCCTACTTGGTGGCGGCTTATGCTGATGATTTGTTGCTAACCCTGTGTCATCCAGAGCAGGCAATATGGCATATCCTGCCCTTACTAAAGACATTTGCAACCTTATCAGGACTTTGTGCTAACCAGAAGAAAACACTCCTGGCCCCGCTGAATTCAGCCTGTACCAAAAAGTTTTTACAGGGAACTGAGCTTCTTTGGGCAATGAAGGGTTTTTCACATTTCAGTATAACTATCCCCTTCAAATGGTCTGACCTAGATCCAGCCAATGTCTCGCTGTTTCTATCTCAAATGTCTGCAGAAATGGAGAGATGGAAAAGGCTTCAGTTATCATTGCCTGGAAAGATAGCAGTGGTTCGTATGCTTTTATTGCCACGAATCATGCACATCTTTAAGAATCTTCCAATACATCTGTCGCCTAAACTCTTTGCGTCAATTGAAGCTCAAGTGTCTCAGTACTTGTGGGAAGGGAAATCTCCTAGATGGAATAAGAGTAAATTGAAAGCACATTGGTCCAAGGGGGCTGGGTTCTCCTTGGTTCCAAGGATGTCATTTGGCATGCACCGCTGCTATGGCTACTAGGTGGTTTGTTCCCAGTGCAACACCCCTCCTGCTTTGGGTTCAACTACTGTAGAATCTGACCTAGTGGCAGATACATATTTGCGCTTACATACATACATCAGTGAGTCAGAACCGCATACGCCTCCCATGAATGCTGAAACCAAACCGGCATGGCACTCGCTTATGACTTTAGCTCACACACCTTGTAATGCCCAAGCACCTCCATGGCTCTACACTCCTTTGTGGCATAATCAGGCCTTGGTAGTCAGCGCTATGCTAATACATTGGCCCATGTGGGAAACCCAGGGTATCCATTACATACAGGATCTCTGCATTCCAGGTTTCTTCGATATTGCTGTCCTTTGAACAAGTCCGACATAAATTTCATCTCCCGAGTAACGACCTTTGGAAATTTCTTCAAATATGCAGTGCTATACTAGCCAACAGGGCCCATATGAGTTCAGATCCCAAATGGAACTGGCTAGCTCACAGGCACAAATCCCCCTCATCCGAAGGGCTTATTGGAAGATTTTATAAGACATGGCGAGATGCCCAGGCAGACCCTTCAGAGGCATGCTGGCTGAAATGGATGGCTATCCTGAATACCCACATATCTGAGGACTCTTGGAAGGGTTACCTCCGAGAGTGTCATCATACTTACATGGACACCAAGAGTCAGTTGTTGCAGCTCAGGATACTGCTGCTTTGGTACTGGACACCTTCATCTCTATACTCCCACAGCCTTATACAAAATTCTAACTGCTGGCGATGTCAGCATCCTGGGGCACATCTACTTCACATTTTATGGACGTGCCCTTTGCTTTTGCACTTCTGGGCATTCATAACACAGGATTGCTCCACAGTACTGGCCTCTAGGTTAACCTTTCTGATCCCAAACTCCTCTTGGGAGATACCACCTCCCTGGTTGCTCTAACTCGACCCCGGAAGCAATGGGTTGTACTGGCACTTACGGAGGCTAAATGACTTGCACTTACAGTATGTATTGGCATAAATCTACTCCCCTGACTCGCCTCCAATGGCATGCGGTGCTAGCTGCACTAGCTACACTAGAACGCCTATCTTATACTCACCTAGGTCATATGACCAATACGCTGCCAGATGGGAAGCCTATCTTCAATCTTCTCTCTGTAAAACTCCTAACCTGGGTGATAACTCTTCCTCTCTGACTATGTGATACTTTATTACAATGTACCATTAGTCTGGTTCCTATTTGTCTCTAACATTTGAATTTTGTGGAACTGTACCCTAGTACATTGGGTAGTCTTTCTTGGTTAAGTTGCATCTTAGGAAGGTTCATATGTGAATATATTAAAGTCTGTCTTTGGTGAACATATTTTCACATCTCTATGGCAATGTAATAGTTACTGGCTGAATGTAGCTGCATATGGAACATGTTACCTGCAGTACTTATGAAAATGTATGTATGTGACATTATACTTATGTATGGATCAAACTAAAAATAAAAAATTATTCTATGATAAAAAAAAAATAAAACTACTCTTAACTAAACCTGTGACAAGATGGAAAAAAAACCCCAGAAAAAATAATTAAATGCTACAAAGCGATCGCAGATTGTGTTAAAAGTGAACCGGACCATGGATGCACCAGAAGGTTACTTATTTTATATAACTGCTGTGGTGAGAAAGTGAAATCAAGCAATTATATGAAATAAAATATGGGGTGGTGTGTAAAACTTTAATTTTACACTCACCACCCCATGCTTTATTCTATTTATAATTCTGCTACATTTATCCGCATTTTACTTAGGTAGCAAATAAAATATGAAAGCTCTGAATGCAACAAAGAGAAAAAAGAAGGAACAGGAATGATGTTGGCTGGATCTGTTTGGCTTACTGTTTATTTTCGAATTAAAAAGGCAGCTTTGCAATTTTTTAAATAAAAGTCTCACATCTATCGATTTTTATGCACTCTTGATTTTTCAAATAGAAACAAGCTCGTGATTGAGTTATTGAAACTAGGAGTAGGTAGTGATTTTGCTGAAAATTCTCAAAACCTCAGATTTACCACCAGGCTTGAGAAATAAGGAGGAAACCACTAGATTTAAACTTGAAAAATAAAAAAAAGTTATGTGTGTGTGTGTAAATGTGTGTGTCTTCAAACAACAATATCAACAGCGATCTTCTGGCATTGACAAATACTTGTTATTTGGTGGAATTTACTAACTGTTGTGTGTTACAGTATAAATGAAGCATTTGTAATTTTAATGTAAAGGTACTGTAGAACTGGTTTGTGTCCTTGTATTATATTGTCTTATGTACTGAGTCACTCTAGTTTCCTCAAAGGTGTTAGACATAAAACAGCATAAGTTACACAGAAACATAGAATACATAGAATTGGATGGCAAATAAGAACCACTTGGTCCATCCAGTCTGCCTGTTTCTCCATATCTACACTATTACCGCTTTCTCTCTCTCTTTCCTCTGAAAAAAGAAAGAAGTAGGCTGCTGGTTAACTAGGATCTGCAGCTTATCCATTAGGTAGGGAAATGGGCAGACTGGGTGGGCCAAGCGGTCTTTATCTGCCATCAAATTCTATGTTTCTGTGTTTCTCCCTTTCCTTTCCACTATGATTCCCTTGTGCTTATCCCATGTATTCTTGAACCCCACCACTGTTTTTGCCCCCACAATCTCCGATGGAAGGCTGTTCCAGGAATCCACCATTCTTTTTGTGAAGAAGTACTTCCTCACATCGCTCCTGAATCTACCCCCTCCAGCTTCACAGCATGTCCCCTTGTTCTTTAGAAACATAGAAACATAGACTTTGACAGCAGATAAGGACCGCTTGGCCCACCTAGTCTGCCCATTTCCCTACCTAGAGGATAAGCTGCAGATCCTATTTAACCAACAGCCTATTTTTTCCTAACCCCACAAAAATTGCCTTATGTCTGTCCCATGCATTCTTGAATTCTCCCACAGTTTTTGACCCCACAACCTCCTCAGGAAGGCTGTTCCATGCGTCCCCACCCTCTCTGAGAAATACTCCCCTCCTGTACTTTATTTACCCCCTTGAGGCATTTAAAGGTCTCCATCATGTCCCCCTCCCTCATTTGTTCCAGGTTGTACATATTGAGGTCCTTTAACCTCTCTTTGTAGGGCTTTTGATGCAGACCCTAGACCATTTTAATTGCCCTCCTCTTGACTGCCTGCTCTCTATCTATGCCCTTCCAGAGATGAGGTCCCCAGAACTGGACACATTACTCTAGGTGGGGCCTCTCTTCTCCAGTTAACCAAACTGCAATTTGTTTTTCAAATAGCTTCTACCTCCCGCCTTCCAAATGGGGGGGGGGCAGGGGTGGAAAACTGTTGTACACTTAATGTTTCCATTTCTATTTTCCCTTGCTCTGTCAATACTGCCTTGCCATGACAGTGTGAGCCACAGATTCTTGTATTCCCACTTTATGTTATCAGCCAAAGTGATCTAGGGCACGCTGCATTTCTCATGAAGCCACCCACCCACACTTCCTTTTCTTTCTTGTATTTAGTCAGTGCATGTGAAAACTGCCTTCTTCACACAACCCAGAGCTACATCTTGCTGTGCTGCCGTTTCCTTTTTTTTGGTTTAATTTTTTGTCATTCAGCTGTGTGCCATTTAAGATGGCATGTTACCTTTGTTTCTAGGCAAAGAAGCCAGGGGCCTGGTGCTCCTTGGAGCAGCCACCTGCTGTCTCTTCCATGTCCTTAGCATGTGCTTCCATGGCAGCAAAGGTGCCTTCAGCACCTGGGTGAATACATTTGCACTTCCAAGGTGGTTAATGGCATTCAGCTGCCCCTCATGCCTTACAACCTGCCTCACAAGCCACCTGGGGTGTGAGGTCATGCAAAGCATCTAGTACCCCAGGGTTTCTATAGCAGTGGTGAACATCCGGCAATGACAAATGTTTGTTCTTCTTGCTTTTGCTCACATTGCACAGGCATTCTTCTCTTCTCAGATGAGTTATCTGCAGCTCAAATAGCTACTGACCTGACCCCTCTCAACTCTGGAAGCAGAAATCACCAAATTAGGGATGCTACAGATGGAACCAAGAATTGATGCATATACAAATAGAGGACATGGCAATTTAAAATCTCGTCCTTTAAACAAAGTATTTCTTCACACAGAGAATAGTAGGACTGTGGAATAGTTTACATGCTACTGTAATAAACAGTAGAGATAACATTTTCAAAAATAAAAAAAAGACTGCATGTTGCTGGAGAGAGGAAGACTGACATTTTACCACCACACTGTGACCCTGGGGCAGGCAGTCTTGATGGCACGGTGGCCTACTCTTGTCTTATAAATTTAGTAATGATCCTTAATAATTAAGAGCAACATGGATCAGCACAGGTTAGTTCAGCCCAGATGTATTACAATGATAGTTCTGAAGCAGAGTACAGACTGACATAGATTTGACTTCTTATATGATAGTTAGAGTAGACTTTATTTCTGGAAACAACTCAGAGTTACTGAATACTGGACTCAGTGCAATGTTTATGGCCCTTGCCAGGGGGAAAGCAAAAAGTACTGAAAAACGGATACAGTGAGGTTTGTGTTTGCAACTGATATGCTTATAAGTGGACAAACCCCAATTATAAAATAAACAAAAACACTGAGACTAAAGATATTCATATTACCCACCCTTTGGCAGAAAATGCAGACTGTACAAAAGTCCACAGTTATGTACAAACCACCAATAATGTAATAAATGTCAATACCCTAAAAGAACCTAACCTGGCTAGAGCTGAACTAGAACTGTAGTATGCCAGGAGGGCACTTCATTTAATTTGCAAAGACTGAAACAGCAACCTTGGATATGTGTTTTACACCACTTGCTCATCCATGTGGAGCAGCCATAGTCTCAGCCAAAACAAGGAAGGTAACCAAACTTTGTTTTTGTAAACTTATAGTTATTAACTTTTTCAACAGGTATACAATGCTCATCTGTACAGATGAACTTTCAATGTAGCAACATGACATTACATACGCAGTAGACAGAGACACTAAGGCCCAGATATTCAGAAATGCACCAAAGGTGCAAGTCCGGTGCAGCACAAATCCAACAATCCTGGTGCAACAGGAGCCATATTCAGAGGTTGTGCAGGCCAAACTGTGCCAGCACAACCCAGCTGAATATGGCAGAGTTGTGCCATGGTGCAAACAGAGATGCACCGTGGCGCAAACACAGTTGCGCCATGGCACAGAAAGAGATACCCCAGCGCAGCTGTGGGAGCAGAGCAGCAGAGCAATGGGGGGACATGGCACAGAGAACAGACCCAGGGACAGAGCCAGGGAAGCACAGCGACAGGCTACAGGAGGCCTCCACCAGCAGGGCACAGCAGGCTGCACACAGGCACCCCTCCCCAGAACACAACAGTGGCACAGATAGCAGGCAACAGGAGGTGCCAATGGCCAATGGAGGGCCACCAAGGGCACCCCCCCACAGGCTGTTGGCCATGCCCCCCCCAGACCATAGCAGGCCATGCCCAGGACCATGCAGCCAAGCACACACATGCCACACAGGCACACAGAAAGTCCACACAGTAGGCACTGAACATGCCAGGAGGCAGGTAGCATGGCAGACCACATGGGACAGGCCACACAATGCTAAGCAGGGCCCCAACACAGTGTGCAGCCAGTACCTGACCAATGACCATGGCCATGTGTCACCACCTTGCACACACCAGCCACACACCCCTGACAGCTGCCCCATGGGCACCCCAAGGCACAGCCACCAACCGAGGGGAAGGACACCACCACAATGGGACAGACCACAGCACACAGCAGTGAACCACAGAAGCACAACACGCACACTGACATATGCACACCACACGGACAGACACTGGGCCACTGCAGCATGGCTTCTCACACCACCTGCAAAGCAGACACTGACACAGGCAGGTAAGTCAAAAAATATGTATTTAGGAAGAAAACTATTTACAATAACAAGGGGTGGAAAAGGGTAGGAAAGCGAGGGAAGAGGACAGGGAACAGGGACTGTACAGTGGGAAGGGGAACTGTAGGGGGGAGGTACAGCAGGGGAAATGGGGGGGTAAAGCTGGGGCCAAACTAGTGGACTCACCGCCTCTGCTCTGCCAGCAGCAGGTGCCGAACTTGCTTCACAGCCTACATGGTGGTTGATGTTATGAGTATCAACTGCCGGAGCAGTCTGCAGTACACCGGCCTTCTAGGTCTCCACCAGACACTTAAAACAAGGGACAGGGCAAGTGATCAGTGCAATGGCCCAAAGAACCATGCCCACCCAAAGTGCACAATGAGAACACACACCTCTGCAGGGCCTGTACTGGCCACCCGCAGGGGGGGTGGGCCAATGCCTGCCAGCAACTCGGTGCACCACGACATTGTACAGAGGTGGTCCATGCAGCACAATGGCCACCTGACTGTGCAATGACAGTCACATGGCACGGTGCACCGGCAGCACCACAGCACCACAGCAACAACAGTGGCAGTCGGGCGCACACCCACCCCACCAACAACTGCCACACATGTCCAATGGATGTGCCACAGTGGCATGCACCATGCACAGTGTGACACACACAGATGCCATGGCACATGGCACCGCCACCCCCCATGTAAAGTGCGAAGGACCATGACAGTGCCTACCTGCCCTCTGTGGCCCCACTGGTGCAGGTCCCACTGCTCCTCCTCCTCCTCCTCTGTAGCCTGCTGTGCCCTGCTGTGCTGCTGCTGCTGCCACCCATGCCTGGCAGTGATCCTCAGTCCCTGGGAATGGAACAAAGACAGGTACACATCAGGAATAATCTACAGCAGCTGCCCACCACCCCCACCCCTGTGCACAGGGTGAGCCCCTGCCCGACACGTCCTGCATGGCTGCATCGCAATGCAAGCGGCGGCTGGCAATGCCACTCTGCGATGCGCATGATGACAGTGCACCCCTCTGCAGGGCATGCCAGGCAGTCTAGCTAACACCACAGTACAGCACCGGGGCACACATGCAATGTGGGCTGACCTACCTGGCTGTGGCACAGCTCTCGCCTGACTCATGACTGAGGCCTCCTCAGGCAATCTGGGTCCCACCGCATCAGGCCTCTGTACTGGTGGTAGCATTACTACCCTGTCCTGGCCACCCCAGTCCTCTGCTGCAGCCTGGCAGCAATCTCCTGCCAAACCATGACCCTTGCCAACTGCAGGGGCACCTGGCCAAATAGTTGGGGGGTGTGGGTCTGGACACAGGCCACCAGGTTGACAAGTTCAATCTGTGTCCAGTTCGGTGCTCAACAGACATATCCCTGTGCCATTCTACCCACCATGAGCTAGGGCACCAAAATGGTGGCAGGAGGTGCACACGGGTCCACAACATGCGCCAGATGCGCAATGTGAGGGAACATGTGCAGTGCCCACCCATTGCGCAGTGCTGGAGATGCGTGGCATGGGCGTGGCTAAGTGGGGTCACAGGGTCAGGGGAGTGACCCAAGGGTCAGAGGTCACACCAGGGGTCAGAGGTTGCCCGCCACTGCGCAGAGCGCATGTGCACCATAGCAGGCCTGATGCACCATGTGCTATGCCCCTGCATTGCGCTGTCAGTGCACAGAAAGTGATTGACACTATGATACCATTAGGTGCATGCGCACTGCAGAGCTGTGCATGGCACATGCATGCGCATTGTGCTGTGACTTGCTCTGGTGCAATCACATTGCACACAGCGCAAAATCACGAAACCACATGCAAATTAGCTCAGCAGCCAATGTGTGGTGTACTGGGTGCATTAGCATGTCATTACTCTTGCGCCAAACCTCATTTGCATGCATTGCACCTTACAGTATAAGCACCATGGAGCAGCACAGGCCATGGACTGGTATTGCATCCTTTCAAGGTAGGTTGTGCATGCCACTGCAGCTCACTGGGAGCAGACAGCACAGCAGGGTGGGATGGACCAGGGAGGGGCTGCCACTGACACTGTGCTATCCATGTCCACAGGAAGTGAAATGTCAGAACGTGAGGAGGGTGAAGAGCTGGGCCTGCTCAGAAGCACAGGCCAAATTTCACTAAAGCAGAGACAGAGTCCCTGTTCGATGCATACCTGGACAGGGAGCCCATGTTGAGTGGTGCCACGGGAACACCACAGGCCAGGGCTGGGGCCTGGGAGGAGGTGACAGCATACATCAACCAGCATAGCAGCCACCAGTGGTCAGTGCAGTACTGCTGGAAGAAGGTGGGCACGGACAAGAGGTGCATCAAAGAGAAGGTGGCAGCCATCTGTGCATCCCAGAAAGCCACTGGAGGGGACATGCAGATGTGCCAATGCTCATGGCTCAGGCGGAGTTGGTGGCAGCCACCAATGCGGTGCAGCATGGTGGAGGTTGTGCCTGGAGGTGGTTTTCAGACAGGTGGCAGCCCATCACTGCATGGTACGTATGTCAGCCATGCACAGCTGGTGGCACAGAGGGTGCATACATGGGCATTCTGGCATGCATGCTGCCGGCATACATGTCATGTGCATGTGTGCGCACCCACACACATGCCATGCTGCTGGACACATGTGGTGGCAGTGTGGGGGGGAAGCACATGTGGGCATTGCATCACTGACATGCCTTTATTCTCTTGCAGCACCAGCACACCTCCGTGTGAATGATGGGGCACCGGCAGCAGCCGTGGATGCTGGTACAGCCACAGAGGACCAGCCGCCCACCACCACTGGGATCCAGGGGCCCAACAGGCTGCAGCCCAGCACTACGGTGAAGGTGGATGTCCTGGACATGGGGTCGGGCGAGGCCCTGGATATGTTTCTCCAGGATGCCAGCCTTGGCATCCTGTGTGTGGAGACACAGATTGGGGTGGGGTCTGACTCCGATGAGGAATACTTCCAGCTCCTGGACAGCATGGGTGACAATGTGGCTGTGTTCCCTCTGCTGGTAGCTGTCACAGGCACCATGCCCAGTGCTCTGCCAGTGGTGGAACAGCTGCCTGCCACCACTGTGGGTGCTGCAGTGTGCACTGCCATGGCTGTGCCCTGCTGTGGTGGTGGTGGTGGTGCGGCCGTGCAGGTGCTGGGTGGCATACAGTGGCCAGATGGGCGACGGCAGCAGGCTGCAGGTGCCACCAGGCAGCTGGAGGCAGGGTCCGCTGCCGGTGTGCCTGCAATGGACAGTCCCCCTGAAGACGCCATTGTGCAGCATCCAGCAGAGAGGGGGGCTATGCAGCGTGGCCGATCACCACATTCCCCAGGACACCGACCCACTGGCTGAGCACACCCATTTGCTGCGGGTGTCTGATCAGCAACAGGTGCTGCTTGCCGCTGGGGTGTGTGCACTGCATGTGGAGGTGCACCAGTTAGCTGAACAGCATCAGAAGGGCAATGTGCAGATCCTAGTGGGGTTGCAGCACATGCAGGAGGCCACGATTGCATCCCTGGATTGCATTGCCACTGCGATCATGGATGGCTTTGCACTGCTGGCTGCCACAGGGCGTGGCTGGGCACATATGACCCCCCGCAGTGCGCTGTCCACCCCAAGAACTCAGCATCAGGTGACCCCAACACAGTCGATGCCAGGCTCTGATGTTGGCATCCCAGGCATGCCTGGGGCTGGCCTGTTTGGGCACCTTCACACCCCTACGTGGACACAGTCGTGGTCCGGCAGTTCAACCCCTGGGGAGCTGTTACAAACACCTCCCATGGCTGATGCACAGACTGTGGCTGCCAAGTGGCCCCAGCGCAGCTGCCCCCATGGCTGTGGTGGCCATGGTTCTGTGCAGCAGACCTGATGTGCGGGCCGCCCTGACTGCAGTCTGCAGCTGCTGCCCTGTGCACACATGGGCAGTGTGTGTGTGCGCTTACCACTGGTGTGGCACCTGTGCATCGTGCCACATGCTGCCTGTGTGTGTGCTTGCCCAGCTGCTGGACCAAGTGGTGTGGATATAATGAGGGCAGTTTAGCACCGGTTGCACCTGTGGACCAGTGCAATGCATCTGATCCATGCCACATACCAATGCCTGTGTGTGTGTGTGCGTGTGTTGCTGTATGCGGTTGTGTGCCACTGACTCCCCTACCCCTGCATCGTGCCTATGTGTGTGCATGCCCATTGCCATGAATGCCCCTGCATGTGTGCTGTACCTGTATGTGTGGCCTATGCATGCGTATCGCACCACCTACTTGTGTGCACCATAGTGCTCCTGTGCAATGATGTCCCGGTGTCGTCGCGCCTGCTGTTGTGGCCAGGGATCCCTCCGCCCATGGGGTGGCCATCCACCACCCTCTGGCCCATTGCCTCTGTCGTCCCCACTACTGTTGCCCTCATCAGCCTCGACAGCTATCCCATGGTCAATGGCCATGTTGTGCAGTATGCAGCAGGCCAGGAATAGGCCACAGGCTTTCGAGGGGCTGTACTGTAGTTCACCGCCTGACCTGTCTAGGCAACGGAAATGTGCCTTCAGCATATCAAAGACACACTCGATGATGTTGCACATGCTGGCATGTGTCTCATTGTAGTGTTCATCTGCTGGGGACGATGGGCGCCGGTAGGGGCTGAGCAGCCAGGACCTCGGTGGATAAGTGCTGTCACCTGTGTGGATAATGACATGGCTAGCCCTCTGCTATTCTATGCTGAGCCCCTTGTCTGTCCCTGGCACCGACGCCAACATGCACATCCTACCCTCCTCCTTCCCAAGGTCTGCTCTGCCCATCGCCCCTTGCCCATGCCATACTCACCCACTAGTTGGCCCATGGGGATGTCCCCACGTTCAAACCTGTGGCACAGCACAGAGCTGTGCCAGATGAATGCATCATGTGCACTCCCAGGGTGTGTGGCGCAGACACTGGCAATGTGCCCCGTGGCACTGCACACCACCTGGTAGTTGACACTCTGCTCCCCTTCCTGTTTATGTATGCCACAACCTCGGGGCCAGGTGGCATGCGGATGGGCACGTAGGTGCAGTCAATGGTCCCAATCATGCCAGGCATACGTGCAATCCTGTGGAAGTCCTGCATGGCTGCTGTAAACTCTGCCTATGTGCTGGGGAAATGGATGAATTCCAAAGCACGTGGCAGCAGGGCATTGAGGAACTGTGTGAAGAGGCAGGACGTGGCCAACTGGGTTATGCCTGTGATGTCCCCTGTTGGTCTCTGGAAGGTGCCCATGGCGAGCAGGCGCATGACGGCTGTCATCTTCATCCCCATGGACATGGGGTGGCTCCGTCTGGTGGGTGCCTGCATCTCCTCACTGCACAGCTCACAGAGCTACCTCAGAATGGCCCTGTTCAGGCAGTACCAGTCCACAATCTTTGTGTCACTGTAATTCTCGAAGGTGATGTGGGCATGGTACCACCTGTGTCAGGTATACCGCTGATGGGCCCCTTCTTCAGCCACGTCGCTGTCCATTCTGCCCCCTCACACCCCTCATTATGGCCCCCATCATGAAGGGCGCACTATCCATGGCCCTTGCTGTCCAATATCCCCCTGGGCGGTTGGCTGCTGCTGGCTGTGTGCCACCCTGGTGCACTGCCTGGCAGTGTGTCTGTCTCACTGTCTCGCTCTCTCTGCCCCCTCTCTCCCTCTCCATTGTAGCCTCAGCGTCTGCCTTGGCCTGTCAGTCTGTCTGTCTGTCTGTGTCTCTCTCTGTCTTTCTTTTTCTCTCTGTCTCTCTCTCGTGCTCTCTCACTCCCTCTCACCTGGTGCAAGTGTTGTGTGTGTGGTTGCACCCTGTATTTATAGAAACAAGTCTGTTCGGAACAACTTCGATTTGCTCCACACTTGCACCATGGTTTCACAGTTGAATATAACACTGCGCTGGATATTTATGGGAACGCCCCCTGCACTTGCGCCTGCATTCATTATAGGTGCGCATTGGCACAATGGATTTTGCATGGCGCACTGGCTCCCGCTGAATATGGCTCCTTGGCACAAGTCTGCACTTGCGCTGGTGCAAGTCAGTTATGCCATGCGCAACTGCTTTGAATATCCGGGCCTCAGTGTATACAGATCAAATGTTAAGGATTCCAAGGGTCTTACCTGCTCTGGCTGAGCACCGGAGCAGTGTAGATCCCGGCTAGTACTACACAAATACTGTGTTCATGATTGTAATCAGAAAAAAATGTACAAGAAGCAGGCAGGCTGGGATAACTTCTGGTCTGAACAGCTAATGCCTGCCTTCCTGTCATTCTAACTAGGCAGCCTTGGGTGTCTCCCCTCTTTCTGTAGGACAGTTAACTAAGGAACAAAGGTGGGTACATGTTGCATCACATATAATAGCTATCTGGTCCACCTGGAATTGAATTGCTCATTTCTGTCATTGAGGTTAAAAGTAATTCTCTCCATGGTGTAATTTATTTTTAAGGCACCTTATCTAATGCCAAGGCGCCTAACAATATAAAAACAAATCAAAAACATCAGAACATCAGCTCAGTTAAAAATACATTAACAATAAATCAGAAAAAAACAAAACATTCAATTGGCTGAAAAGGCACGGTGCCACAGAAAGGTTTTTAAGCCCTGCTTAAATCCCTCCACAGTTGCGCACTCCTGTAAACGACGGGGTAGAGAATTCCAAAGGGTGGGGGCTGCATACGCAAAGGCCCTGCACCAGATGATTTCAAATTCACCCTCGGAATCTCTAACAACCCCTCGTCAGCCGACCAGAGTGATTGACCAGGGCAGTAAGGAACCAAGAGCTCTTTCAGATAGTCCTGGCCCTGTCCATATAGGGCTTTGAAAGTCAGTAAACTGACCTTAAAGGTGATCCACCGCTGTACTGGCAGCCAATGCAGTTCGCGCAGCACCGGAGTAATATGACAGGATTGAGCAGGTCCTGTCAAAAACCTGGCCACCGCGTTCTGCACCAGCTGCAAGCAATGGATTTCTACCCCAGAAAGCCCTAGGTAGAGGGAGGTGCAATAATCCAAGCGCAAGGACACAAAGGTGTGGACCAGAGTAGGAAGATCATCAGACGGAACCAGATGCCTAATCCTGGTGATATTCCTAAGATGATAAAAGGATGTTTTGACGACAGCCGACACCTGAGAATGCAGGGTCAGTCCATCATCAAAAACTACCCCCAGGTTACGCACCTGTTCAGAGGTCAGGAGTGAGATGCCACCAAGAGAAATTCCAGAGGATGCACCAACACCCGACCCCCCATCTGACGACCTGGGTCCACAACCAGTACCTCAGTTTTTTCCGAGTTCAACTTCAGCCAGCTGGAATCCATCCACTCCTGGATTTCTTTCAGACAGTTAATAAAGACTGAGAGAGCTCCATCCTGGTCGGGTGCAAAAGAAAGGTAGAGCTGGGTATCATCTGCATAACAGTGAAACCTCAGCCCATACCTTCTTACAATGTCTCCGAGGGGTGGCATATACACCGCAAACAACATGGATGACGGCACTGAACCCTGAGGCACCCCACATGACAGAGAAATTGGGCCTGAAGAATGAACCCCAGACACAACTCTCTGTGTTCTACCCATGAGAAAAGATGTAAACCATCTGAGGACTGTTCCCGACAGTCAGCAGATATGCCTCAGGCACCCTATGAATACCACATGGTCCACAGTGTCAAAAGCTGAAGAGAGATCTACAAGGACCATGATGGTACAGTTCTTCTGATCTCTCGCCATCAGGAGATCATTGAGCACCTGAACCAGAGCTGTCTCGGTACTATGTCTCTTACGAAAACTGGACTGGAGCAGTTCATAGATGTCATGGATGGTCAAATGGTTCTCCAGTTGCACTGCAACTACTTTTCCAATCACCTTCCCTACAAAGGGAAGGTTAGAGATAGGTCTGTAGTTTGCATGACAGTTGGGGTCCAAGGTAGCTTTCTTCAAGAGTGGCATCACCACTGCCTCTTTCAGGGAGCTGGGAAACTCTCCAGATTCCAGGGAGGACCAGACTATCCGCACAAGGACCGGACCGATGACATCAATACAACCCAAAATTAGGGAAGTTGGTCCAGGGTCCAAACTACAGCACGTAGGGAGCACACTCTGGATAATCCACATGACATCTATGAACTCCAGTCGACTGAAGGTACTCCAGGAAAGCTGAGGTACAGTGACCCTGTACTGATCAAAAGAAACACCCACAGAGTGTGCTGGTTGAAGTACCGGCCTAATGTTGCCCATCTTATTTGCAAAGAATCGAGCAAGCTCATCATACTCTAACTGTGAAAAGGATTTCCGAACATATAGAATATGTTAATCACCATATCCCACCAATGTTTCAGAGTTGGTGGCTATGGAGTAATCCACTATCTAGTTATACAGCTCATCACAGCCAGCAGCATAATGCCCAATTGATATTTAATTTGTCTCCCCTTAAATTATCTTGGATATTGGAACAGGAGGCATATCTCTGGGACCAATGTGATTCCAACCCCTCCTACTACTTCTGAAATGGCAGTCTCTCAATCCCTCAAAAAGGGATACAGAGGGGGGAAGCCCACATAATATCTGTATACGTAACCCTGGCTTCCTCACAGTTCCTCCAGCAAGGAGCACTGGCTCCACCCTCCCATATTTAACCATCACCACTGGGGTCCTAACAAACCTGTCTAGATGCTTCCACCCATACTCCATCCAAATGTTAGTTAAAAGGTTTTATTGATCAACATGTGCATACATAGATACATAGATACATAGATACATAGACAGTGTCGGCAGATAAGGGCCTATGGCCCACCTAGTCTGCCCATTTGAGCTTGTAAGTTCAGTTTGTTTTCCTACAAGTCTATTTCCCCTTACCCCTGACCTCTAGAATTCCTTTATGTCTATCCCATGCATTCTTAAATCCCGTGATTGTTTCAGCCCCCACCACTTCCTCTGGCAGGGTGTTCCACTTGTCCACCACCCGTTCTGTGAAGAAATTCTTTCTCATGTTTCCTCTGAATCATCCTCCCTCCAACTTCATCCCATGCCCTCTAGTCCTGAAACATCTTTTTCACTTAAAAATAGTGTTTTCCTGCACCCTGTTCCTCCCTGTAAGATACTTGTATGTCTCTATCATATCCCCTCTCTCCCTCCTCTCCTCCAGGGAGTACATGTTCAGTTCCTTCAACCTGTCTTCATAGGACTTGTGATGCAACCCATGCACCATCTTTGTTGCCCTCCTCTGAACCTTCTCTACCCTGTCTATGTCCTTACATAGGTATGGTCTCCAGAACTGTACACTGTACTCCAGGTGGGGCCTCACTAGTGTCTTGTATAGCGGAATTATGACCTCCTTTTCCTGCTGGTGATGCCCTGCCTATACATCCCAGCATCCTATTTGCTTTACCTGATGCCTTGTCACACTGTTTCCCTACCTTGAGGTCATCAGAGATGACAACCCCAAGATCCCTTTCCTTCTTGGTGCATGCTATATCCTCACCCCCCAACTGATATATTGTGCCAGGGTTTTTGTGCCCCATATGCATTATCTTGCACTTCTTTGCATTTAATTTCAACTGCCAAACCCTTGACCATCCTTCAAGTTTCTGCAGGTCCCTTCTCATTCTGTCTACACCCTCTGGTGTGTCTACTCTGTTACAGAGCTTTGTGTCATCAGCGAACAGTGAAATTCTGCCTTCTAGATCCTGTGCAATGTCACTGATGAAGATGTTGAATAGGACCGGTCCCAGCACTGATCCCTGTGGTACCCCACTGGTCACTCTTCCCTCTGGAGTGACAGCCATTTACCACCACCTCTGTGTCCTGCCACCCAGCCAGTTACCTACCCACCACACTACTGTCCTGCCCACACCCATATTCCCAGTTTGTGTAATAGTCTTCTATGTGGCACAGTGTCAAAGGCCTTGCTGAAGTCCAGATAGGCCATGTCCACTGCCCTCCCTGATCCACCTCCCTAGTCACCCAGTCAAAAATTCAATGAGGTTGGTCTGACATGACCTCCCCTGGTGAAACCATGCTGCCTTGGGTCCTGTAGTCCATTGACAACCAGATGTTCCACCAATCTCTCCTTCAGTAGTGCTTCCATGATCTTTCCCACTACCGAGGTGGAGGCTGACTGGTCTGTAGTTCCTGCTTCCTCTTTGTTCCCACTTTTGTATAAGGGGACTACATCTGCTGTCCTCCAGTCTTTGGGTACCTCCCTGTTTCCAGTGATTGGCTGAACAGGATAGCCAGAGGTTCAGCCACCACCTCTCTTAGTTCTTTAAGGACCCTGGGGTGCACCCCATCTGGCTCCATTGCTTTATCAGCTCTTATTACTTCCAGTTCCTTCAGGACCCTTTCTCGTGCAGTCATTACAATGTAAACAAGCAAATTATGACACAAATAAGTCACACAATAAAATGCCTAGTTAAAAAAAAAACACATACGGCCTTGATTAAAATGCAGCAAAACAAACACAAATCTTAATTAGTACAACAATCCATCTGATCAAATTACTGTACATTAAGTCATAGTCGCAAAGTTGCCACTTAGTATCTAAAGATGTTAAGAGCACTGCTTCCTGGAACAAATAAAAATTGAACCAGGTGGTACAGTGCTCATTAAAGTAGTTAGCTAGTCTCACGATAGACCATTTGTCTTCTTTGTGTAACAAAACCGATGTGAGTTCAAATGTATCTGCATTATTCCCAGAAAGCATAAATGGACCAGTCAGTAGCTCAGAGGCCTGTCCTATCAGGAACGAAACCATCACACATGAATTAGGTCTTGCTTAATTGCCTCCATGTTGGCATTTTCAATTTTGATCAGTGGATGGCAGTTTGTTATACCTAGGCCTCCAAACATTACTATCAAATCGTTCTAATTTAGCTTTAATAAAAGCACTTCTTAGGAGGATCTTTGAGCACATCAATATAGTATTCATACCCAAAATAATAACTGTTAGCTGCGAACCATTGTTTTCCGTAGTTGCAATCTTTTCCAGGTCCACTTTGATCAGTAGTTACGATGGGCTGCTGCTGAGCCCTTGACTGAGCTAAAGGTTTTCATTTAGAGCTCTGCTATTTTGAGACAGAACACCCGCTGAAAGTATATTTTCAGTGGATTTTTTCTAAACTGAACTTTAAGTAATAGGTGGATGGAATCTTCATCTAATGATATGGATAAGTTTGTTTCTCCGAAAGTCGCAGGGAGAGGCGGCCTGACCTGAGGGCCTGCAGGAGTGGTCAGGGCAGGCATCTCCCCTGCTACAACAACCCACTTGGAGGTGGATGCTAAATTTAATTCACCACAGAAACCCACTCTTGCCTCAATACAGGCCTTCTTGAATGAATTCTCTTCTCTCCAGGCTCTCCCCAAGTGTGCACCCCGGAAAGGGCACTGCCATTCTTGGTGGCTTGTTATCATCCCTGCAGCCGCCGCTCCCACCCTCGGACCTGCTACTCTGGCTCCTGCCCTCCCTTGGGCAGTTCCTAATCTCCAGGCTCTCCCTGAGTGTGCGCCCCCAGAACTGGTGCTGCCATCCTTGGTGGCTTGTTATTATCCCTGCAGCCGCTGCCCGCCCTCGGACCTGCTACTCTGGTTCCTGCCCTCCCTTGGGCACTTCCTAATCTCCAGGTACACTCTGCTGGCCACTGTCTCCTCCAAAGACTCCTTCGATCTCTCCTGGTCACAGTGGTGCTTCTGCTGGCTTCAGTGGTTTGGCCACTCAACTCACTACTCTGTTTCTGGATTGGCTAGTAGTCCTCTCGGTTTGTACTGTGCTGCTTGCCGCTATTTTTAATTAGCGCTGTAGACCGAGAGACCGATAGAGAAGTGCTGGCTGAGGACTTTACAGTGCTGGCTCACATTTTTGCTTAATTTTAAAATATTTTTCCATGGTATAAGCTGGGGATGTTAAATGTGTTACATTTGTGTATGAATTATATTGGGGATGTTAAATGTGTTAAAACCTGGGTTTAGTTTAAATTGTTCAGATTGTTTTTCTCTGTGGCTTTCCCCCTGCAATCTCTCCCTCTCCCTCCCCCTCCCGCTGAGTTATCTGTTGTTTCAACCCATTCCCTCTTGGCACTGACCTGCCCCCCCACAATTTGTTTCCTCACCACGCTTGACTCCTTTTCTCTGCCTACCCACATTCTGTTCTGCTAATTTTCTCCTGCTCCAGTCCCCTGCTGTGCCTCTGCCTCCTTTCTCAGTCTGATCCCTGCCCTAAGTTTCTACTGCTCACCTTTGTTTTATATTTATCTCCTCTCCTTCTCTCTCCCTCTTCTCTCCAGGCTCTCCCCCAGTGTGCACTCCAGCATGAGTGCTGCCATCCTTGGTGGCTTGTTATCGTCCCTACAGCTGCCACCCACCCTCAGACCTGCTGCTCTGGATCCTGCCCTCCCTTGGGCATTTCCTAATCTCCATGTATATTCTGCTGGCCACTGTCTCCTCCAAAGACTCCTCTGATCTCTCCAGGTTACAGTGGTGCTCCTGCTGTCCTCAGCAGATTGGCCACTTACCTCGCTACTCTGTTTCTGGATTGGCTAGTAGTCCTTTCGGTTTGCACCTTGCTGCTTGCCGGTATTTTTAATTAGCGCTGTAGACCGAGAGACCAAGAGAGAAGGCTGGCTGAGGACTTTACAGTGGTGGCTCACATTTTAGCTTAATTTTAAAAAATATATATATCTTTTTTTTCCTATTTGCTCATTATAGCATTGGGCCACTAGGGGCAACATAAACCTCACTGTCCCATTGTAGTTTGCTTAGTTAGTACAGATTACATACCTCCCTTTGGAGGTCAGCTCTGACCCGCCCTGCCCCCAGCTTTCTTTCTCCTCTCTACGCCTGTGACCCAGCCTCCAGATAACGCCCATCTACTGTCCTCCTTGTTTTTCCCTCAGCTCTGTACCTCTGTGACCCAGCCCCCCATTTAAGCCCTTCTCTAAACCAGGAAACAATGATATCCTTCTGTATCTCTCCGCTGAGCCTCTTCCTCATACTTTTCACCCTATTCTATCTTCTATCCCTTCAATTGCTAAATATTTCCACTTCCCACCACACTTCCCTTGCAAACCCGATTACCCTGCTATCCCCCTCTGGAAACCTCTATTTTACTGAATTTTAATCTTGTTATGTTTTAATGAGGTTTTATTATGTTTTAATCTATTGCAGTGTGTCCTCATTTGTGTTCAGTGCCCACAGCCTCCAGGATTAGGCACCCTATAAATAAAATTGCCTTGCCTTGCCTTGCCCTGCTGCAACCAAGTGGCAGCTCTAATGCCTTTTCATACCTGGACCCATTTCTCTACATGGCCTTCCACCCCATTGATGACTTTACCTTACTCCTACACTTTACTGTGCATCCTTAAATTTCAGCTCTCCACCCTCAGTTATTCACCTTATTCCTCTAAACCATCCAACAAACCTTGGTTCAAGAGTACCAAGCTCATTTCATCATTATCTATCTGTTACTCCTCTCGGCAAGAGACATAAATCCCAACTTGGGTCCAACACTCAATAAAGCCCCTACCCCATTCACTCCCTCCCTCTTCAGCCTCTGCTCCAACCCCAGTTTCACTCCCCCATGGCTTAAAAATCCTCCACCTTAACATTTGTAGTCTGCTCCCTAAACTTCACCTGCTACTCCCACTTGAAGGATCCCTCAATCCAGACATCCTTATTGTATCAGAGACCTGGCTAACAAACAAAATCCCTGATGCTTCTGTCACAATTCCTGGATATGCTGTTACTCGCCAGGACTGCACTGGTAAGGGTGGGGGCATAGCTATTTACTCCTCCTCCTCTCTCCAAACCACAACTGTTCTGTCAACCACCAACCCCAATGCCTATGAAGCCCTTGTCATTAGACTATCTCTACCCTTTTCCATACCAATATTTATTGCAGAAGCCTATTGCTGTCTTGGTCTACACCACTCTGTAGCCACTGATCTAATCACCACTACTGGGTCCCTTACCTCCTCGGGTGAGCTCTACCTGTTAGTGGATCTAACCTGAACTGGTTGTGTCACCCGCCCTAGATAAGACTCACACTGAAATAGCTACCCTTAACCTGTCCCAATTACAGTCAGCCCGGTGGTGCTGAGGGTTGAGGCACTGGACGCCACACCTTGTGCCACGTCAGCGACCAGGGTTCAGGAGCGTGCTCGGGCCATCAGGGGACAGTGGGGGAGGACAGGATTGAGTGTCCATAGGACTGTTCTCCTCTCCTGGGGAGGGATAGGGGACCGTCCCGCACATGTAGCAACACCCAGTGGTGGCTGGGTGTACTACAGCCACAGGGACTCAGCAAGTGGGTTTCAACGTTGGGCGGCTACCCTGTGGACGTGTGCAGCTGCGCACATGTAACAGGCTGGGTGACATTGCACAGCCCTCTTTGGGGGAAATAAAGCAGGAAAAAACTCCCCCTTCTAGTAGACAAAAGCAGGGCCAGTAGCAATGGCCCCACATCCACCGTTGGGCATAAGGTTGCTCGATCCAGATCCCTCCCCTGCGTTCAGGCTGCCCTTCCAATTCTCTAGATAAGGTGCTGGTAGAAGTGGGCCGTCCTTCCCTTGAGGACACAGGCCCAGGGGGGTACGGGCAAGCCGCACAGGTGACGGCGGATGGCCCTGACCAGAATCGAGTAAGCCATGCTTCAGGCAGGATGGGAGAAAAAGCCATTGACTGGGAGCCCACACTGGAGAGAGTCTGGAGGTGGGGGAGTGTAGAAACAGAGTTAATAAAAACCAAAAACAAAAGCAAAACCTGTCCCAAATATTCATGGAACCTACTCACCTAAACTACAGATCCCATAACCACACTCTTATGGACTGGGCTCTTACCTCCCATCCTCACAGGGTAATCCAGTCGGGTCTACTGCCAGATGCTCTTAGCAATCATCATATGATCTACATAGTTAGGAAAGTACACAGACCTAAGGCACCCCACAAACTACTAACGATCCACTCTTACAAAACATTAGACCTTGCCCCTCTAAGTCATGACTTAACTCACATTGACTGGGCCCCTAAATCTTCAGCCAAAACTATTGATCATGCCCTGGCTTATTTCAAAGATAATTTCATCAATATCTGGAACAAACATCCTCTCCTGAAGCAAGTTAGAGTGCGTGGTAGTTCACCTCCCCTGGGTAACTCCTGAAATCCTGGCCTGTCAGCAAGCATGTGATAAAGCATGGAAAACCCACAAATCCTCCAAACTCCCTTGTGACTACGCTATCTACCGGATACTCCGAAATGTCTGTATCAAAGCCATCCACCTGGCCAAAGCGGAATATTTCCGGTCCACCTTTAATACTAACATAAAAAACCCATCAAAGTTTCGGAAAGTAGTTCACTCACTTTTCTCTCCCCAAACTAAACCCCCATCCCCGCTGCTCAAAATAAACAACATTTTGACACTCCACACCATTCACAACATACTATGCTATTTTGATACTCTACTGCTGTCCCTCCTCCACAGCCCCCCTTTCCCCCTGCTGATGTTCTCTCCTTTTTCTATTCTTAGTTTACCTCTATTTTCTCCAGCCTCCCTATTCCTTATCCCTTTTCTCCCCTCTGGTCACTCACCACACTCCACTCCTCATCCCTGCCCCCTCTTCTCTCCCCACCTTTTCTGCCTGGTCCTGTCTGTGACCGGGAGCTCCTGCCACTCTTGAGGACCAACCTTTTCTTAAATCTGTTGCAACAGTTCTTCTGTTTCTAAGCCTAATATATCCTTTACTATTTCTAGTCCATAAGGTTGGCCACCTATGGGCACCCCCTTCCCTTTCTTGACTATGCTATAGTGTCCTCCTTGATTTTCCTTTTCCCTCTTAGGTCCTTGTACAGGGAGGGTATTGTGGTGACCTCCAGATGTATGTAAAACAGGTTGTGTCAATTGTTGTTGGATTTAGTATGTAATAGCACTATGTCATAATATACTTTATGTTTATGAAACCTGTAATGTTGAAAATACCATGGCACTAGGTGTTTTTGATAATGGTAAAAAGTACTAGGTGACTATTATAGAAACTAAGCTAGTTGTGTTATTTAAAATGCATGCATATTGTTGTAAACTTAAATAAGAAATGTCATGATGATTTGCACATATCCCATAATGCATTGCATTATGGAACTATGTATGATGTTGTATTTCTTTGAAACTTGATTTGTTGCCAATGCCCTTTGGGGTAGACTTTCTTTCAATGATTCTGCATGAGATTCTTTGTCTATAACTTTTTCTTTTTGGGGCCCCATTACCCAAGCAAATGGGGCCTGCATAGGGGTGGTGGGTACATCTCATCTAGTGAATGGGATCAGAGATCAATGTCAGTAGGTGCTGGCTAAGTGCAGAGAAAGGGCATTCATAGTCTGTTACTGAAAACTGATGCACTGAAGAAGGAATATGCCATTGCTTAAGGTCGTCTCTTGTATTTTGAATAAACATCACTCAGAGATTGTGTGTTGAACCTGAAGTTCAGTGTCTGGTCCATCTGTTATCCCATAACCCCTCCACAGACTTGGTGTTAGAAGTGGGATAACTTGCTGGAAGTGTCTGGACTGAATGAAGAGGGATGTTTTCTGGTGGATAGTGCCCAGATATCCCAGGTGGACCAATGCACCAGGAACTGCTGGAGAAGAAAGTCTGTGGAGTTTGGCCCAGAACCATGGCTGACAGATGGAGAGAAACTACTGCCTGGACTGGACCTGGGAGCTCAGAGGAAGACCAAGCCTGAAGACAATGAAGAGATGCAGGTCGAGGCAGACTGGAGGTGCAAGAGACAACACCCAGGAGGTGGAGTCCCTGATGAGGATGATCCACTGGATGAGAGGGCAATGGCTGGAGGCAGACTGACTATGCAGAGAGGTGGAACACTGGTGCCAGGTGCTGGAGAGATTCCTGCCAGAGAGTCTGGCTACAGAGTTGGAGGAGGATTTTTTGTGGGCTCAGTTTGAGGAGGACCCCCTAACTGAGCAGGATATTCCTTTGTTTCCTGTGTTCCCAGGATGTTACCTGTTGGAGGTTGGAGATGCAAGTATGGAACTTGAATGTGAGACCCCAGGTAAGACTGTGCCTAGTGATATTGTGCTGGGGTTGAAGACTCCAAGCAAGCAAGAAGAAGCCTATGAGGCTGAAGGGACTTTTCTCTTGTATTGACTCAGCTGAATCTATTAACAGTATTGATTGGGGTATACTGCATGCTAAAAATACTAATATTATCAAACTGTTACAGTATGTTAAAGTTAAGGAGGGTAGAGGTCATTAAAAAAATTTCAACCTTGGAAAAAGGGAAACTCTCATATAGGTTACAAGGTATTAGATGGTAACAGATGGCCGAAAATAGCACAGTGATTAAAAGGATGTTTACTAAAACACCCCAGAGTTAAAAAGTTAAGGAATCTGCTGTTTACCATTGCAGGATATTCAGCATGGGAGGTTCCTTGGTTTCCTGAAGGTTTCTGTAGAGACCTGCCTGGGGATAAGATGACCAAGGATTTGGGGTCATGAGTTATAAAAGGTTGAAATAGGAGAGTAGAAACTACTATTGCTCCTTCCATATTCCCACAGACACTTTGTGCAAGACAGAAGGGTCAAGCTGGTTGCAGTCAAGGCCAGAGGTGGCTCTGCAATGGCCCCTTTCTGTAGGCAAAAGTGTAGCATGTTTGATCAGGAGGCGGGCCTGATGTCAAAGAGGTACCCATGGGCAGACAAGGAGTCTGAGGTGGTACGTGTGTTTTATTCTTTTCTGAGTGAAAACCTACAAAGGAGAAGTGGGTGGAAAATGGATTGGAACCTGAGCTGGGGTAACACCTTGAGTGTCTACCCTCAAGTGTCTATATCTGTAACACGTGAAATGAATCAAGAGTCATAGTGGGTTTATGTAGCGGGGTTGAACCTAGAAATAGGCCCCTGCTTAAAACTGACATGTCTGGTAGGGCTGGAGCAGGTAATTACTCACCCCAGAGAAAGTCTTTCTATGGTACTGGACTTTACAGCCGTCCAGATTTTTGGTTAAGAAATATAACGGACTTTCCCTAAAAGGAGATGAGAAGGTACCGTTAATCTCTGTTGAGAAATGTGTTTATGCCTCAGGGTAAAGAATGATGATATCCACCATGTTTATGATAGAATGTTTATTGTTAATAGGGACCATGAGATAGAGCTTCTGAAGATGGATGGGTGGAAGCTCCATCCCTTCCCCTGGGACAGGAAGATGGTAAGCAGTCTGCAATAACTGCTTCCCTCTTAAGGTGGGGGATATGTGACCGGGAGCTCCTGCCACTCTTGACGACCGACCTTTTCTTAAATCTGTTGCAACAGTTCTTCTATTTCTAAGCCTAATCTATCCTTTACTATTTCTAGTCCATAAGGTTGGCCACCTATGGGCATCACCTTCCCTTTCTTGAGTATGCTATAGTGTCCTCTTTGATTTTCCTTTTCTGTCTTAGGTCCTAGTACAGGGAGGGTATTTTGGTGACCTCCAGATGTATGTAAAACAGGTTGTGTTAATCGTTGTTGGATTTAGTATGTAATAGCACTATGTCATAATATACTTTATGTTTATGAAACCTGTAATGTTGAAAATACCATGGCACTAGGTGTTTTTGATAATGGTAAATAGTACTAGGTGACTATTATAGAAACTAAACTAGATGTGTTATTTAAAATGCATGTATATTGTTGTAAACTTAAGTAAGAAATGTCATGATGATTTGCATATATCCCATGATGCATTGCATTATGGAAATATGTATGATGTTGTATTTCTTTGAAACTTGATTTTTTGCCAATGCCCTTTGGGGTAGACCTTCTTTCAGTGATTCTGCATGAGATTCTTTGTCTATAGCTTGTTTTTTTTCTTTTGGGGGCCCCACTACCCAAGCAAGTGGGGCCTGCATAGGGGTGGTGGCTACATCTCAACTAGTGAATGGGATCAGAGATCAGTGTCAGTAGGTGCTGGCTAAGTGCAGAGAAAGGACATTCATAGTCTGTTACTGCAAACTGATGTACTGAAGAAGGAATATGCCATTGCTTCAGGTTGTCTCTTGTATTTTGAATAAACATCACACAGAGATTGTGTGTTAAACCTGAAGTTCGGTGTCTGGTCCATCTGTTATCCCACAACCCCTCCACACTGTCCCCCTTGCAGGGTTCTCTGTCATCCTGAAGGAGTCTACATCTTGGCTCCCTCTCTTCTACCCCCTCTTCCTTTCCCCCCACTTTCTAATCCTGACCCCTTGCAGGGTTCTCTGCATCCTGAAGGGTATAGGGTGTCTCTCTCACTCCCCTCTCCCTTTACCCCCACTTTCAAATCCATCGTCGGCCCACCTCCCTTCTTCCTTATCCCCTTCCTCTCCTCCTGTTCCCCCGCAACTCTCTTCTCTACCTCCCTGTTCCCTTTCTCTCCTCTCCCTTTCTGCCTGGCCCTGTCCCCCTTGCAGGGTTCTCAGCATCCTGACTGGGTATAGATCTTGGCTGTCCCTCTCTCTCCATCTTCCATCCCCCACCTTTTACCCTCACCTGTCCACTTCCCCACTTGTCTTATAACTGTCCGTCCTTGGGCAAACAATAGCACTTTGAATCTTGTGCTCAGCCTACTATATCTAGCTCTTCAAATGTGTTATCCATCCTCTAACCTGTACCCTACTGGGTCACCTGCTCTTGGGTTGTTGCAATGTATACTATATCCGAATATGGTTTTGCTTACCCTGGCTGGTTGATCTGGATTATTTCTGCTCTGTAATTATACTACACTCTTTTATTTTAGTAATTGTACTTATATTGCTATGTGTTTGCTTGTTCTCCCAACTCTTGTACCCCCCTTCCTCTGGACGCTTCAGGAAATGAGCTGTTTACAGCTCATGTTGTCTTTCCTGGTAAAACATTTTCCAAATAAATAATAAATAAAATTCCAAGCCAAGGTCAGGCAGTCAACTTCTGGGACTGAAACCTCTTTAGTGGAAATTACCTCTTGTTGTGTTGTTGTGAAGGCACAGATGGAGAATGTAGAAAAGTTTTGGAAAGCAATTCAGGGGAGATCAAAGCAGTCTCGGCAAGAGTCCTGACCTTAGAGGTAGCTACAAATGCAGTGCTACATGAACATCTAACACAGATGGCAAGATTGGAACATCTGGAGAATAATATGTTATGAAGGAACCTGAGATTAATAGGTTTCCCTGGGACAGTTCCTAATGTAGAGGTAAAAGAAGAAGTCCAGAAGGCACTTACAGTGATTTTCTCAATTGAACCTTCCCTTATCTTAGAGACTGTTTTTCATCCTTCATCAAAGCAACCTAAGGATCCGATGAATCTATCTCAGCTATCTGGAGCTAGATATATAATCCTAACCTTTCAAACATTGGCTGAAAGAGATAAAGTTCTCCAGCTAGCCAGGCAGAAGAAACATTTTTTTTATGAGGGTCATCGGATTCATCTGTACCCAGACTTTTGCATGCAGACACAGTGCAGAAGAAAACAATTTCTTCATATTATGTCTGAATTTAAAGAATTGGAAATAAAAGCAGCTCTACTCACACCAGCACAACTGAGGGTCCAATTTTAGGGTGATAACCATTACTTTGATGATCCAGATGTGGCTTGGACCATCTCAGATTTTGAGGAAGAGGATGAAGCAGAGGTTACTGAGTAGCACCCCATTTGAAATTGGAATGAACTGTGCATTATAAAATAGCAATTGATTATATTTTTTCCTTTTGTTTTTCTTGAATTCTTGTTCCCTGGTTTGATAGAATATGGAATATAAAATAGGGGTTGTGATGCCTATTTGTTGTTTAAAAACTATTAGTTGGGAATTTAAAGCTTGGAGCACATATGAAGAAAAAACTATTTTAGTGATTAATTAATGAAGTAGCTCTGATTAATTTGAATATTAGGACAAAATATTTTTTTTGATTCCCTTTAAAACAATGGAATTTTTGTGTGTGCTTTGTTTAGTTACATGAGTAACATTTGAAAATCAATGTTCATAAGGATAATTACTATGTTAATGCGATTAAATATGACTGTGATCTTTTTTTTCTCTTAAGGAATAAAAATAAAGTATAAAAAAAAGATCATGTAGTTACATATCTATTTTGATACACTTTTTGCATTTTTATCTTAGAGTTATATTGTTTTAAAGTATTTATTCAAAACAGTCAGATCATATGAGTCTTAACTTATGATGTAACTCTTTTAGTCGGTTCGGGCTGTCACATCCAAACTGAATCCAAGATTCTTTTTCACACAGACACTTGTAAGGAAACCTTTGCAGTGGTAACCTAATAAGGTGAAGCCAGTAATTGATTCTTCTTGAATCTATATTTGTGTTGATGTTAATAAGGCCTAATTCTGATCATAAATAAATTGCTGGGCAGGAGCAAGCTACTCCTGGTGCTGATCTCAAGAGCTGGTAAACAGGTATTATAATTTTTCCTCTGTTTTTTAGATCCCATATCTCTGACCCATATAATATCTGTAAGGAGTACTTAGCTTTAACAAGGTTAACAAGTAGCTTAACTGTTACACCACCGTAGCTGTACTTACATTTTCTGAGGCCCAATACTGTTTTCTTTGTATTATCCATAATTTATGAATGTTTTGCTCAAATGTAGGATAAAGTGACTCTTCCTGCTTCTGAACAACCTTTTCCCAAATTTTAGGGCCCATATCTCGTCCGATTTCTGCACCCCATTTTTCGGCGAGATATTGCGTGGAATATGTTTGTGTACTTTGAAGTGCTCTTTAGATAAGGGAGATGAGATGCCTTGTAATTTGGGAAGCAGCTTGGGCTGTCAGTGACATAAACAGTGGTAGGGGTCCAACAGGGGTCCTAGTGTCTGGGAGTCAAGAGTCAATATAGTGGCAGGTTTTCAGATACCAATAGACGTCCCATTGTTCTAGTCCACAATAGACTTGTATGTCACAAAATCACTTGATCTGCTTGCTCTCACAGAACTGGGTTAAATATATTAAGCCCCGCATCCATCAGCCTCAGAAGGCAGGGTCAATGAGAGTTGGAGCAAACCCCTCCAAGTAGGTTAAGTGGCATAACCAAATTAAACTCAAAGCAAGATTTAACAAGGATAGTACCTCTCTCCACGTTCACCCCATTTCCAGTATACAGGAGTTATGTGGTTGCAAATCCCCATCCTGAGAGTGTAATCCAAACAAGAACTAGGCTGTATTCCAAAAGGGAAAGCTCTCCCATTCGCAGTCCAGCCACTGAGTGCCAAGCACCTTTGTGTGTCACTGAAAGAGAATCCACAGTTGGATGGCTAAACAATGTGACCTAAGATCAGGCAATGCCAGCCCACCTCTCTCTTTTGAGAGCATCAGAGTATGGAAATATATCCAGGGCATTTTCCCACCCAAACAAACCTAGAGATGGCTACCTGCCATGTTCTCCAGTCCTGTTCAGGGATCTGTATGGGGACATTCTGAAATATGTATAGGCAGCAGGGTAATGTTACAATTCTGACAGTATCCACTCAGCAAAGCAGACTTAAGGGGAAGTTATGCCTGTTCTTAAGATCAGCCTATAATTGTACCAAGAGAGGATGGATATTCACTTCATACAACCTTTCTGGTCACAAGGGAATTTTGACATCGAAATATTAAAATTCCTATGAGTCCTACTTGAAGGGATACAGCAGCTCCTGGGTAGGGGTAGGTTGCCAGTATAAGGGAAGGACCTCCATTTTGGTAATATTCAAATGGTAGCCAGACACTCTGCCAAAGGCATCCAAGAGATGGAATATCTCTGGCATAGTAGTTCCAGGATCTGTCATCTATAGCAGAACATCATCTGCATAAAGAACGATCTGATGCTGTGTCTCTCCCAGTGTCAACCCCCTTGCTATGTTAGTCTCCCAGATGGCCTGGGCCAGAGATTTGATATAAAGCATGAACAAAAGTGATGACATGGGGCTCCCCTGGTGGGTCCCTCTGTCCAGCCAGAAGGATGGCAAGACATGCCCATTTACCTTAACAAATACCTGTGGGGAGGTGTAGACCCTTTCCAACAGTGAGACAAAGTCTAAGGACAACTCAAATTTCCAGAGGGTGGCATCAAAACTGGCTAGCACAAAGGGGGTGGCAGCAGCATAGATCGGTGAAGAACGTGAAGAGTGCATCGGGTATTGTCCCCTGTTTGATGGGTACACACAGATCCAATTTGATCAGGTTGTATTAGTGATGGCAGGAAGGGATCCAATCTTTAGTCCAACATAACCATAAATAATTTGTGATCAACATTCAGAAATGATATTGGCCTATATGCTTGACATTATAAAGGAGGTTTTACCCAGTTTAGGTATTACTGAAATAATTGTGTATTGCTAGGTGTTTGATATGTTTCCCCTTGCCATGACCTCATTACAGACTCTTGTCAGCTGGGGTATTAATAAAGGCCATTTAGCTCCGTAGAATTCTAAAATATAACTGCAAGCCAGGGGCTTTCTGGGTGTGAGCCCTGCACAGGGTTGCATCTAATTCTGAAGCCTGGCTGGAGCTAGTCAAGTGATCCACTTGTTTCTGCCAGAAATGCCTCAGTGTCCTCTGGATTATGTGCCCCTTCTAGCATATACAAAGAAGCATAGTAGTGGTGAAAAGCCTCTCCACATCCCCAGTTTTACTTGTTGGTCGAGTGCTGCAACTGGGCTACCATAGCTCAGACCTGTTGCCATCTCACTTGGTGTGCTAGGACATGTGTGGCTTGGGGAACCCACTTCATAGTATTTATGGCAGAGAAACATTAGGGGCAATTTCCATTTTCTCCAGGAGCAGTTTATCTATATCCTGCCTGGCTGTATCTAGCTGGGGTTTAATAGACCTATCTTCTTGCACATGTGCCTGTTTGAGAAAGTGAAGGGTGTCCTGTAGGGTCACCAACATTAGGTTGTGCTCCTTCCTCTTCCTTGCACAATATTCTATAATGTGACCCTGTAACACTGTCTTCAGGTTGTCCAACAGATTCAGCCTCTGAGTGCCCACCTCCCTGGTTCAGTGCATTAATTTCAGCAATTTTGTCAGCCAAAAAAGTACAGAATTCCTCTGATCTGAGGTAAAATCCTTTCAGACTCTACTGCACCTGGGGGAGTTCTTTGTCCAGGTCAAGGTACATCAAAACAGGAATATGATCTGAGAATAGTATGTCTCCTATCCTACTGTACAATGTACCACATATTTCAGGGATCCAGCTGTATGTAACTATAGTTGATCTGGGTATAGACTGAATGGACTGGAGGGTAGCATGTGCAGTGGCAATCATGGGGATGAAAATCCCTGCAAAGATATACCAATTTATGGGACCTCAGAAGGGAGATGCAGGTCTTATTGGCTGCAGGCAGTCTGAGGGGATGAGGATTAGAGGTACCCAGGTCATTGGAGTTTATCAAGTTAAAGTCCCCTGCGGCAGGAGGACCCCTAGTATTTTCCAAAACCATATCTAAAAGATGTCTGAATTTGGAGGGGCTGAAACCCGGGGGGGATATACACACTGGACAACGTAACTTCCATTTGATAGAGTACCTTCTGGACCACTATGAGTCTTCCCTCCTTGTCCTTAATTAGTTTAGATTTCCTGAAAGGGGTTGAGTCTAGAAGGATGATTGCCAGTCCTTGCTGTTTACCCTTGGGTAATTCACAACTATAAGCCTCCTGGAACCCACATTTGCACAGCTTCAGATGTTCAGCCACATCTAAATGGATCTGTTGTAGGAAAAGTACCCCCGGACATTCCTTCTTTATCTGGGAGAACACCTTAGCCCATTTGACAGGATTAGTTAACCATTAATATTTAAGGAATACCACAGTACTGCTTTACCCATCCACCCACTTACAGCATACTCCCTCTCCTGCTCCCACCTTGTGCCATACAGCCATGATATACTGGAGTGTGTATATTGTCTGTAACAGTTGTGTTGTGGGGGCATTACCATGGTGCCAGCCAGATACCCAGACAAATAGTGAAACCAGGAATGAAGAACTAACAGGGTGAGCCTGCATGCCAACTGAGCACAGAATTCCCAACTAAGGCAGAAACAGAAATGGGCCTCCAAGGAAGGGACTCAAGAGGATCCCTATGCCAGAAGATAAGCTCCATGGCAGGGGGATGTCCCACATGACTGGAGGGCCCCCTATAGTACAACAACTATATGAGATAGGGAAGTTGGGAACCAACATCAAAATGCAGCAGCGACATGTCCACCTCACTCACCAATGCACCCCTGTCTAAAAAAGATAGACCCGGCATCTTAACCTGCAAATTTAAAATGCATCAGGGAAGTAAACAAATCCCCAACTCACTAATAAACAAAGCGCCTATAGTACGTTCAGAGTCCACAAAAAAGTTCAGTGGCCCAGTGGCCTTGTAGTCAGTCCATCGACAGTGGTCTAGTGAAGGTAATAGCAGAAGGCCCAATCTCTTAGTTTCTGGGCCTTGGAGAGCAGCAGCAAAAAAGAAATTGCAGTCCTCCCAGTTAGAAACTAGAGGAGGGAGGAATTGGGGGTGGGGACAGATGGGCCCACAGAAGAAAATATCCACGATAATCCCCAGGGTAGTATGTACTGCATAGTGTGATACTGCTGACCCCTTCAAGCAGCTGAAGATGTCCAGGTATACATTTCTGCATCATATGTAACTGATACTGGACCCATCCCCAGATCCTGCAGGAAAATATCCAACAAAGGTAGGCCACTGTGAGGTGTACAAAGCACCAAAAGAGAGAAGAACATAATTCATGGTCCTGGTGTGAGGTAAAAGGCCCTAGGCAATTAGGTTGAGGTGGCCAAACCATCTAGTATTCTCCCAGATAGGGTGAGTCCATTTATGCAAGGCCACCCTTCCCTTCACTGACTGATCCCCAAGCTGCATCCCCCTGCCCAGCACCCCCTGAAGGCCCCATGGCACCTCCATCCACCAACAGCATCACAATGGATGAACTGATCTGTTTCCATGGCCTTCCATCATAAGGCACAGCACTGTCATCTGCACCTCAGAGCTGTGTACCACAGAAGCTGATGTGACCCAGCTCCAGAGGCTTTGAGACCAAACCAGCTAGTGTGAAAGGAGGAGGCACCCAGCGCCCCCCACCTCTGCAGGGACACAAGGTTGGCGGACCCTCCCACCACATTATTAGAGGAGTCTTCTAGTCCCTCTGCGGCCCATGGCTCGCCAAGGCATAAGCCCGGCTACTGCATAGCAGCCAGCAGGACAGTTCTCCCTGCATACTGCTTCCAGCTCGAGACCCCAAAAAGGTATGGCACAGTTGTAATACTTGGTTAAGCAAGTTACAAGCTACATATTACAGTCACAGCAGATGGGCAGAGTTAGTTAGGCAGTAGTGCTGTTGGAGAATCGTCAAATACCCTGAATACCTCCGTGGAGCAGAGGCCAAGGGAGGAGCAGTTCCAGGGAGGGAAAACAGTGGGAAGGAAGGGTAGGACTTATCTGGACATCACCTGGGAGGTAGTGAACTGTATGGCCTGTTTCTTAGGTCTGGGCACTCTGACTTCCTATAGTTGTACCCTCTCCATGTAGGGGCTGAATAATATCTTTCATCATGGCCATGGATTGTTGTTGTCTACCACCCACCATCTTCCATGCTTGTCAGCTATCTTGGAAGCAATAGTCTGCATAGGGGGCTTAGGCAGAGGCCACAACAGATGTCTCTGTAACCCCCCTGTTACCCGGGGTTACTAGAATCCCAGTAAGACCTAGTGGTAGGCAGGGAAGGCAGCTTGTGAAACTCCAGTTAAATGGATTTCACACTGTCTCACTCTGTTCTCAGTCTCAGCTGAGACCGAGGGATGACATCACCATAGAACTTTCGCAGCTGCATGAGTCACATTGGAATCTGCAGTTGGGAGTTAGGTTAGAATGTTGGGAGTTTTTGAAGGGAGTTGTGTGTGAACAGTCTTGAAGAGAGAAGCACAGCAGTCTGTGCACAGGCTCTTGGAGCCTAAAGCTCTGATATATAGCTACTTTAAGGGAGAGGTGTGTGTTTCCGCCAAAAGAGGAATGCAGTAAGCTGTTCGTGAAGTGGTGGAGATTGCTGTTACTGGTCTCTGTGCCCCATCCCTGAGGGGATGGGGGTGGAAAGGTTTGCCTGTCATTCCAGGGCAACCCTCCTGGTTCCGGCTAGGGAAGAAGCTGCCTTATTTTCCAAGTTGTGCTGCAGTACTAGAATCTGTGGAAATGAAATTCCTGTGAGGAATCGCCTGTGGGGCACCTGCAACCAAAGGGTGAGTCTGCTCTGACATAGGGCCATTGTTTCACCTGAACTGTTGTAAAGTGGGGATTGGACTGCTTAATCAGCGGAAGACCTAGAGAAATAGGCTAAGCCAAGTAGAAGTATGTTCAAGTCCAGCAAAAACCGTCTCCCTCACCTTCGGCTCCAGGTCCAAACTAACCCGGCTTACTGCACCACCTATGTTCTACACTCTAGATAGCTCCCCACTAGAGGCCTGCACCTCTTGTCACTATCTCAGTGTCTGGTTAGATCAACATCTTGACTTTTCAGCACATATTGATGCTCTACACAAAAAATTGCATCCCATGTTGGGAGCCCTCTACCAGAACAAAAATTGCGTACCTCTACCAACCAGACAAGCAATAGTCCAAAAAATGATCCTCCCTATTATTGATTATGGTGATGTTGTCTACTGTGCCACCCCCCAAACTTCCCTAGCTAGGCTCGATCCCCTATTTAACTCCTTCAGCCAATTCTCACTGGACCGTCCTACCAACACCCACCACTGTGTCCTCTACCAATCCTTGGACCTCCCCTCTCTACACAACAGAAGATTGCTTCACTGCGCTAGAACCTCTGCTAAGTTTTGGTCACAGACACTCCCTTCCTACCTGTCATCCTCCCTAACTGCCCTCTCCCCACCTACCTACGCACTCCGAAACATTGACGCTAGGCTCCTGCACATTCCACACAGATCCACCCGGTCCGGCCAGGCTGCCCAAATTATGGAATTCCCAGGCAGCTGATATTAGACACTCCACAAGTACTACCCAATGAAGTGCCCTTCTCAAAATGCACTTCTCTACCAACTGCACCTGTAACTCCCCCTTAGCACCCCCCCAAACTTCATAACCTTCCGGCTGTTAGTACCAGTCTGGTTCTCCATTGTTGGTCTATACCATGTATGAAATGTAATAAGAATTGTACCTACGCAACTGTACTATAACTGCTTCACCCACTGCTTTCTTTAAACACGTTATGTATGTTTGTTTCTGCTGTATTACTGTACCATTGTAACTCCCTACCCCCAGAGCGCATCTGGAATCGAGTGGTACTCTGCTCAGTATGCCTTCCTGGTAAATCTCTTAAATAAATAAATAAATAAATAAAAGAGTAAAGTAAAGTGGGGATTGGACTGCTTAATCAGTGGGAGACCTAGAGTAATGGGCTAAGCCAAGTAAAAGTATGTTCAAGTCCAGCACAAGGGGAAAGCCAAGACATGTAGAGGAAATGTGCCAAGCATTTACCCTTTAATCTACACTGCCAAGCTTTTTATAAAGAGATGTTTAATGTCCAGAGAAATGGCTGGGTATGAATTGTGGAAGCAAGAGGTGGGAGACCCCCCCCATCAGTAGTAACCAAATTCACCTCTACAGATTTGCTCTGTGGCCTTTTACTTTCCCTCAGACACTTGGCCAGTGCTGAGGAAAGTACCCAGACATGGGATTAAAAGGAAGTTTCCCTTATAGAGTTGAAGGCTCTAAGGTGGTTTAGGGAGCCACTGGAAAATGTGTCTGTCAAATGGAAGGTGTTCTAGTGGCCAGCAGGGGAGCAGAGCCAGTGAAACCCCCAAATAGTGTACAAGTCGGGCTGTGTACTCAAAGCAGCGTGCAAGTCTGGGCTGTGTTCCTGGTGGGTTCAGAGCCTGAGGGCTGAAATGTTGAGGAAGTGTTCTGATTCTTAATCTGCATTACCAGAAGTGTAGCCCTGTGGGGGTCCGTCTATGCTTTGTTTTGTTCTGTTTGGATTTGAATAAAGCCACACTTTAGAATCCCATTCCTGGTATTGGACATTACAGTTATTGCTTCCTGTGTTCGGATTTACTTGGGTGCCCCTGTGCAGAGTAGCCAAACCTAGCCCTTGTGCCGAGTAACCTAGTCCTCCCCGAACCCAGTCCCCACCTGGTATTGCTGTCAACTTCAACAGCATACCACCTGTTGTTTGCAAAAAGGCAGGGGTGAGGGGTTATGGCTCCTTAGCCTTAAACTCCATTGCTGCATCCTCTGCAGTAAGGAATGTTACCTGGTCATCTTTATAGTGAACCACCATCTTTGCAGAGTAGGGTATATGAAATTTTATATTGGCTGAATGCAGGGCTTTCATGAGGGGCTAAGTTCTCCATTTATTTTGTAGAGAGACAGGATAGTCATTGTCTAGGTAGATGTGAGAATCTTGAAACATGAGCTCTTTTCCCTTCCAATTTTATTTTTATTTTAATCTTTGGTAGCCAGGCAAGGCCGCTAGGCACAAGTGCCTGTTTTCAGGGGTGATCTGGGAGCACTGGGGAGGTTAAGTAACTTGCTTAGAGTCACACAGCATGCAGTGGAGGTTGTGGGAATCAAACTCAAGCTTGCTGGATTTACCAGACTCATTCACAGCTCATTACTCTAACCTCTAGGCTATATTGTCAGACCCAGTACATCTTGTTTATTTTTCCACTGGAGGAACGAGGCAATAATTGAGTGGGGGCAGGCATCTAGGGCAGCAGGACATGGCCCCAGAGCCCTCTGGGCCTACTTGATCACCAGATTCCAATCTTGTGGAAGCTGGGGGGCTGTCCACAGAAATGTCTGTAGGAATGTGATTAAGTCCCAGCCCTCCACTCCCACAGAGAAGCCTGTGACAGGGTAGAATAGGACCCTGTCCCAGTTGTTAGAGAAAGTGTTTAAAGGGACACTGTCAACTTAAAAATAAAGTGTTTGTAATGAAGTGACCTGATTTGATTTTTTCTTTAAAAACATCTGTATGTTTGACTTGACTGGCTATGGCTCGTGTTTATGGTGAAGGATAATGTGCCTAACTTGCATTGTGTTTGTTGTGTTTTGGCATGAAATGTTCATGATTTGCCAGCTTGTGTTCAAAATCGGTGTACTCGTCTCCTGCCGAGTCAGAAAACTGATGCTATCACATGCACGGCTCCGTTGCTGCATTTGTGCATGCAGACGCAATCCATGCCCGTGCGCGTCTTGCTGAAGGTAGCTGTTGTCACGGCAACCCAAGGATTGCAAAAATGCCCGAATCTGAGGTAAATGTCAGTCAGATCGCCTCGCCTGCAGTACGGTGTATGTTGTCTGAGTGAACCCCTACAACCTGCCCACCACAGCTTGAAATAATGAATATAATAATTTATTCTGATTCTCGCCACCGTTAGCATGCTAGTGAATTGAATCACTAATTGAAGTGACACTGTATAGGAACGATGGCATTTTTGCAGAACCTTAGTTATCATATTCTGACTATTTAGCTTGGTCACCCCCACTCCTGCAAAATGTGTCATTGAGCTTATACCTGCTGGTTATGTTTAATTTGACTATAAATTGTTATGCTGCCCCAAATCCCATAACCGATCACTATTCATACCTCTGTTAGCATTGTGTTTATGTTAGAAAGTATAGCCTGCTGAAGTGTATGCAGCCATCACTAGTTAGAACTCCCAATGCAAGCCTTTATGTACTTGCATTCTTATGCAGCATGTTATCTTACTCTTGATGTTATATGAACAGCATGGCAGATGTAGGCATTACCTAACAGTGAATCGTAACAGCTGAAAACTGCATCAGTTGTGTAGGTAAAAATGAATTGTGTGGGGTGGGGAATGTGAGTGTTCATTTGTAGGTACAAAAAAATGGTAAAGGTTACATTTGTTGCATAGGCAGGGTGAAATTGTCGAGGTAGGTGTGATTTTTTAAAAGTATTTAATTTTTTTTAATTTTGCACTCCACATTTGAGCATGGAGACGATGGGTTGCAATGCACATATGTTTATTAGTATTAAGAGTGCATTGCCTTATATTTCTATAGACTCTCCATTTATATTCCACATTTCTATCTGAATTCCATTTCTATCTAGGACCCAGTGGAGCAGGCTGCCTCTTCTGCAGCTATAATGTTGTCCATGCTGGGATGCTGCTTGGAAGAGCTCTAAACTGAGCTGATATATGTTGTTATATTCATATTGTATTGTTCTCTGCAATTCAGGCGATATGAATTAGTTGACGTGCCTCTCTTGTGACTGTCCTGAGTCAGGAGCCGTATATGTTGTCCATGTTGTGAAATAGTGAGTGTAAGGTGTATGACTTATGTGTTAGGTAGGGTTGGGATAGTGAGACTGTTTGAGGAGGCATACTTGTTATTTTTAGGTGATGTGCCTGATTGCTGCTTATGGTTACTGTTGTGGAGTCTTTTGGGATGAGTGAAGAAGATGAGGAAGGTCCAATCTTGACGTGAGGTGCACCCATCCTTTTCCTAATTAGCCATGTCACCGCTTGTCCTCCAGAAATATGTCTTTTTCTACTCTGTCAGGGACAGGTGGATGTACCCTCCATTCCCCAAGACCCCCTTACCCCCCCTGAATTCTTCTTAGTCTCAACAGGCAGCAGGCTGACAGGCACGCAGAGTCTGTGTTTTGTAGTTTCTCATAAATGTTTATTTTGAATGGTCACAGCTGAAAGAAATTTGTCTGCCATCTTGCCTTAACTTCAAATAGTACATGAGCAGTTTTTTAAAAAGGTGTCACCTGTCCTATTCCAAGACATCACATGTCTCATTCTGTTATACCTATGTGACTGTCCTTCTCCTCAGAGGTGTTTTTTTGACTTGAGCCAGCAGTAATTCATGGCATGCTTGCATCCCCTTGAAAGTCAGGAGCTTTCCTTTTGCATTCTGTCTAGGGAAGCTTGCCTATCAAACCAAAACATTGTCTTGTCTATAGATACAGTAAGAAAAAACAGCATTCCATATAATTGGAACAGGGATAGAACAGAATTTTGAATGGGATGAATTATATACAGAACAACATTCCACTATACAATATATGATATATACGCATTAATGCTGAAATCTGTGTGTGAGCATCAGTAGCTATTTCAGAAACTGTGATGTTTTTGTCGTGCAAATCACGGAGAGCTCTTTGGAATCCTCCTTTCTCCATTGTGGTTGACTTCAGCTGGGTTTCACGTTTATCTACTACCTCGGCAGACAGTATTTGCTTTGTGGTGTACTCCATGAACGTGTATGTGCAATACTGTGCACAGTAACCCAGACTGTCCATTCTTCCATCCCCTGAAAAAGGAATGAAACAATTAATGTATTATTGGTATTTGTACTACCTATTTATACAGAATGCATTTACATAAATCCAATGTGGTGAATCTTTAAGTAATAAGGCATGACCAAGGGTATTGTTAATGGTCTGTTAATCACCTTCTAGGGGTGTATTGTGTCACGAGGTGTAGCCGAGTGCCACATGCTCCTAGATGGTGATTAACTGACCATTAACATAATTCTTGGAAGTGCCTCATTGATATTATAATAAAAAAATGTTTTAAAACATTGTAAAATCTTGTTCACCATATGGTTAAGCTCTACATGTATGTTAATAAAAGATTAACATAATGCTGTTAGAATGTTTACAGCCAATCAGAAAGCTCCATTTCTCAGACCCTTTTAATAATTACTAGTATATAATGCATGATACATCCCATCTAAATACACAATGCATTACTTATCGGCATAGCTACCGGTCAGTAATAACTGTTTTCAAATGGCAGTTACTGTAAAACGAACAAATATAGTTAAGTGATGGTATATGTTTGTCCTCTTACCTTACAGTGTAAGATCTCTACCTTTCATTTCATTCAATATGTTTTGCTGCATGTTTTCCCAATGCTGCTCAATAGCAGGCATGACAAAATAATGTTGGATTTGGAAAAATGATGTTGAACTCATTATCGGCATGTTCATGCTTTTAGCAAGTAATGCTATTTTTCCAAAATTATTTCCTGACATCATAATAGTAGCAGATAGGGTTACATCTCCAGCGTAAGTCTGTTTTTTAATCTTTGGTTGAGATTCCCATCTGAACTCCTCATGTCCATTTACGCATCTCTGTAGTGGCAAAAAAGAAAATGTCATTATGCGTGACATCACATACTTGCACATGGTTATGTAGAAAAAGCACGATTATGAATAACTACGGGCATAACATGGGGTATGGAAATCCTGTGACTTCAGTTGCCAAAATGCATCACATGCCTATGATTAATCATCCGATGCACCATATGAAAAAAAAACTATATCACTATAAACAGTTACAGTTAGAAAAAATAAATTACAACTTAACTGGACACAGGATAGAAAATATATGACAGCATTCAATTGTTCTGCTGCATTACTGACATCCCATCATAATTATGTCAGTACTCCAGCAGAACAAGCATATGCAATGCAGGCTATGCCATGCTGTAGAGTATTAAATTTTCCTACGCTGCTATGATCATGGACGATGCAAGTTAAACACAAACAGCGTTGCACTTAGAAAACTGCGTACCCATATAAGACATATGATGGATGAAGAATACTGCACTTCAAGATGAACTTCTGCACCACATCGCCTACAGTTTAGTATGCATAATTTCTTAGCAAGGATCAAGATGGAACTTTCATAAATTAGAAAAATTCGCTGATCGGCAAGTACATGTGCAGAATTGCCAGTAGGTTGACAATCGTCTATGTCTTCAGCGTCATCCTCTGATGACTGATCATACGGCATTGTCTCTTCGGCCACTGAAATTTTCTCATGGTAACTGACATTTCCCACACTGTTTCATATTAAAAAACATATAAAGAGTCATTAGCAATTATTGCATTACTTGAAAGTTGTATGCCACAATGCACATGGTGATTAATTAATAATTCGATGACAATACCATTCCTTGCAACTTGAACCAGAGTTTTCCTGATCAAAGTTATCTTCACTTTCACAGTATTCAGAATCAGAGTCATCCTTGACAGGGTCCAGAATTTTTAAAGCAGAAAAAAACATACATAGTAAATAACGTACAAAAAAATATGGGTACATTACAATTCACATTTATATCCATAAATGTTATGTACATTGAATTGGGCATAAAATAATAGTCTGGATGTTTGTCATAATCGACTGTGTATCCAAAGTATTCAGCAAGAGTATCCGTATGTACAGTGGCAGTCTCACAACAAGAATCAGTTGATTCACTGTAAAACACTTTACAATTATCACTTCATATTGAAGATATTTACTGTTGCAATGCACCACGTATCTGCAAATATACTACAGTTTTCCAAACCTCAGGGGATGTGAATCTATTTCATTGTGGTAACTGTCTGACACCTCTTCAACCTGTTTCCTAATTACTTCTGGAGTAGACTGTTGCATAGGAGTACACAGAATTGATCTACATTCCATACAACTGTGGATAAATGACATTCAAAATAACAAACAGTTATAACCCAGCACTGAATACGCATGGCCACATTGCATACATTGATATGACCCACAACAAAAATATATGTAACAATCTTTTGCCATGTGGTCTGAGTAGAGAATCAGATCCTTACACATTGCAAACAGCAGACTTCCAAATCCTTGTGCCATCATGCGCAATGCTCAAGAGGAAAATGGGAATCAGAACCCATATGTGGCAATATGCACTGCTTCTGCATATAGTTGTTCATCCAGTATTTTATATTTGTTTACTGTCATACAAAAAGGTATGTAGCACAGTGTATCACCCACTACCCACGACAAAGATAATCCCAACCTCAGCTGACAACAAACCAAACTGCAAACCGCTCGATATTTACTCTCAAGTTCCAGCGGTCTATACAGTAATGGTGAAATTGAAAGTACTTTTCAGGTGGATACTGAGTCTCACATTATCAGATATTTGGCAATGTCACATACATTCTCATCTGTACTAACCTTGCATCTGTGACTCCAAAACAGTGTTCCAAACTACTATCAGCTGTTATTGTTGTACTCCCCTGTGAAAATTTAGTGTCCAAATTAGGAGCATTTGATTCATACCTTAAAGCAGACATAGCAGGTAATTAATTACACAAATATACTTGTCCAGTCAGATACACATTTACCATCACCACTGCCAGGAATGAATGGAAATGGGGAACATTGGTGCAGCGATGAGATCCTTTCAAATAAAGACACCAGCGCTGCTGAAAGGACAGTCCTCATGCTTGAAATATGTGTGTAACGCCATATTTACTGAGAAGACTTTGGCCTATGACATTGGGAGAACGTGGATCAAGCGTTATTTCTTCTTCTTGTTCTCGAGGGGGGATAGGAAATGAGACACAGCACAATTCTCACTATAAGTAGGAGGTTATCACAGGCATGACCAAGAAATGTTCAGCTGATGTCCATACAGTATACAAGACTATGTATGGGCATCAGTTAACAACAATGCTAAGTTCACTTTCAGGAGTTACCTTGCAACAGGAAACCTATCAAGCTTCGTTCTGAAGGTATACATACTCGCCATGGTAACCTCTCTAAGTGGATACCTCGTTGTTGTTATCTGCTGTGCCTACATAATCCTCTATATTGTAAGTTATTCACATGCAACCGTCTACATCTGTGTTCACACAGCTATACACATTCTTGCATTACATATCAATATATGTGACCAACGTGATGGATTTGATATCTTTACACTTCGTATCATACTTACAAATCAAGTAGTAGCTTTGCTAGATCACAGTGAGTTGCCAAGTTTAGACTATCTCTCAGGTCCACCCAGTGTTGATGTTGATTGCCTAACATTATTTTTCTCCTAGCACGTTCTCGCTCGAGAGTGGCACGCTTTCTTTTCTTCTCTGATGAAGTCAGTTTTGGTGGCCTACCACACTGATAAGGACTCAAATACATTGTTTGATTGTACTGTAAAAAGAGATGTATAACATTATATGATTTACCAAACAGATAAAATACTGAATCAATACTTTTATTCAGAAGTATAATAAACTTTTAAGTCACACTGCACATTATTAAATTATATTCATTCAAATACAAATCCCTGTCCTTCTCAGAGGTGCTACCGGTACCAAGGGCCAGCATGCAGGAAAGGCAACATATTGAGGAATTCAATGGTTGGCATGTAGGTTGGTCTGCCCAGAAGGTCAGACGCTACCACTGGATGTAAACAAAGGGGATAGGGCAGGGAAAAGCCCAGCTGTTGAGACAGGTGGCGGGGGGAGCAGAAAACCAAACACACACACACACACACACACACACACACACACACACACACAGCAAGAGGGTAACGGGAAAAAAAATACATGAAAGGAAGAGAGAGGGGCATGGAGGGTTATGTATGCGATTGGCAGAAGTCTGGTTAGAAAGAATGCTGATCTAATGGCAAAACGGGAAAGGAGGGCCTTTACATAGTGAGGGTAACAGAAACGTGGTGCCACCAGGAGCTGGGATGGAAAATTCAGATACCAGGGTAAAATTGTTCAGGAAGGACAGGAAGGGAAAGATAGCGGAGAGATACACTCTATGTAAAGGAGGATATCAGAGCATCACAATTGCAGGGTAATTGGGGAGAGGCAGAAGGACTATGGGCCTCGTTAGCGGTGTGGGGGGGAGTCAGTGCATATGGGGGTGCTGTATAGACCCCCAGCACAGCACGAATCTGCAGATAGAAGTATGGCCGACGAGATTGTGAAGATGGTGGCAAGGGAGGAGGTGATGCTGATGGGAGATCTAAACCTACCAGGGAGCCAACCAGGGCAGGAGCTGCTGTTGATCTGGTCCTGACAAATGGGGAAAGGCTGGAAGATCTATCGGTGGGGGTACATCTCTGTAGAAGGGTACTGGAAGGGGGGGCAGAGATCTGGAGGAGACAGAACAAGAAAGGGACATAGGCACTTCAGCTTGAATACCTCACCCCTCAGGCATGACGGTAGCAGGTGCAACACCAAAGTCCCCACCCCTAAGGTGTGATGGCAGGTGGTGCAGCACTGAAACCCCCATTCATCAGGTATGATGGCAGCAGCTGCACCACTGCAGCCCCAAACCCTCAGATGTGTCGGCGGCAGGTGCATCACTGAAGCCCCACCCATCAGGTGTGACGGCAGCAGGTGCAACACTGAATTCCCCATCCCTCAGGTATGATGGCAGGCAGTGAGGCACTGAAGCCCCCACCCCTCAGGTGTGACAGCAGACAATGCAGCACTGAACCCCCCAACCCCAACCCTCAGAAGTGATGAACACAGAGGCATCATGACAGTACTCATCCAACAATGCCATGTACCAATGCGTGTCTGTCAGACCTCTGACATGAATTAAGCTGAACCACCAGACGCCAAGGTGGACTCCATCGGTTCAGTCCCTAGCTAACATTTAAGCTTCTTCCATTGCTTTACTTGTAAACAAACTGCATCCAATTAAAAAAAATTCCAAAAGCGATTGAGGATGCTAATGGAGTGATACACAATCTCTCCCAAGTAATAAACCAATTCTGAATTGCACCCACAGTAAATTTGGCACTTTCTGACTTCGTCTTCTCAAAAATGGAGCCTCTTAGTTTTCATGTTGGAGCTCACACTCATGATAGGAGTTCTACTGGCAGAGGTGAAGCCAAGGCCACTGTACAGATCGGGGCTTAATCTCTCCTATCCCCCTTCCCCATGGCAGGTCCAGTCAGCAGCATAAAGAAGAAGAAAGGGCAGGTTAACAGCACAAAGCTGACAGGGCAGGTCAGCACAGCACCGCACCAGAACCAGACTACAGTGAAGGACACTCCCCACTCCACCCCACCAGCATGGCCACTCTCCCCACACCAAACCCAGGGGCACTCTGCCCACCCACGACCATCACAGGCCCTCTCCCCACCAGACAGACCTGCACAGCCCCTCTCCACACCACCACCATTGTCCAGCATGGCCACTTTCCCCACCCCAGCTAACCATCACTACCACTCTCCCCATCACAGCCCTCCAGAACAGCCACTGTCACCACCCAACTACGCCATCATCATGGCTACTCAGCCTCCCCCAACCCCCACAGCCACTCTGCCCACCCAGACGAACCTGCATCTCTCCACACCAGACGGACCTGCACAGCCTCTCTCTCTATCCAGGTGGGCCTGCACAGCCCCTCTCTCAGCCCCGCTGAACAGTTTGTTAAAGATAAAACCTAAGATGACCACCAAGATATACATCCCCAGCTGAAACTAGCCAGCAAGCCTCTCTCCCCACACACACAAAAAAACCAAGATAACAAAAACATTTTTTTTATTCAGCATTGCAGCTCATGTATGTACACCCCTTCCCCATATCCCCTCCCTTGCATTTTGCCATTCAAACAGCAGCAGGGTTACACCCCCCCACCAAAAAAAAAAATCCTTGGCAGGCCCTTAGAAAGGGAATAGTTCACCTGTGACAGCAGATGTCAAGGTAAGGAAACAGAGCCAATCCCCTGCACCAGCATGGTGGTCAGTGAGCCCCACATTCAAGCATCCAGTTCTCGCATAACACAGCCTGGCATCTAGCCCTCCAACACACAGGTAACAACAATCCCCAAAGACAGTCCCTGCCACCACCAAAGATGTCCAGCAACATCCCCTTCCCCGACACAGCCAGCAACCCCCCCAGAGAGATGGGCAGTAAACACACTCACCAAACATCTGGCCAGCAACCCCCACAGAGTCAGCAATCCCCTGCACACAGTCAGCAAGAAAACCACATCCAAAACACATGGCCAGTGGTATCCTTGAATGATCACTCTGTGTACTCCGTGTATTACGGTGCATATTTCATTACAATATTTTTACAAAGGCATGCAAATCACACTACACTGTACAGGAGGCTAACAAGCAAATGTCAAAACAACTCCCTTTTGCAGTGTCTGCAAGTCAACGGAGACAGGGACAACAAGGAGTCGGCCACTGCCCCCCCACCACCAATCCGCATCAGAGCAATCACATAAATTGATCAGTATTTTCTGGTACAGGATGATGGGCTGGGGCGGGGGAGACCGCTGTGACCTTCAGCATAAATTCACTATTCATACATCCACTGACATCTACAGATCTACTGATCTACTGAACTTTATCAGCACTTCACAGACGATCCACTATATTACAATTGGATGCTACTGGCGGCAACGTACAGCAGCTCTACGTTTATACACACACATACATGACAGCAATGCCCTTATATCGCAAACAAGGGGTTCTTACATCTGTGCGTGTTGCTCCTCACTGGCAGAGTCCTCACAAATGTACATGTACTTCGCTGATTAAAACGGAGGTACACCCGAGGTTTACTAGACCGCAAACATCAGCACTGCCAGGGATTTCCTCTCAGAGTATATTAGGACAGACAGCACAAGACAGCACAGGAACTACATGTGTCTGACGAAAAAAAATCAGGTATGCCTTTCAATATACGCTCAGCTAGCTGTCTCACGATGTCTAATCTGCAGGACAATGCCACACAAGGAACTATTAATATCAGCTTGCGCTGTGAGAGCAGCTCGTTACCGCTGTAACAGTGAGCAAGCATCAACGATTGTCTCTTACGTGCACGAAGGTAAACAAACCTGTGACCACTGGTGTTATACCACCAATATGGATACCAAATACAGTTTTGTGAAATTACTTAAAACAACTGCATCGTTTTGTGAAAAAAACATGTTTACTGATAACCACATTCAAAACCATAGCTTCTCTTCATAAAAACAAATGTTGACAAAAATGCAAACACAACGAGGTTGACAGTGTACCTTTAAATGCAAGGATCTTTCCTTTTCTGTCTCTTCTTTGTCTGGTTGTGCAACCTAATTTTCCTGTGAGACTTCAGATTTGATCACCCTGACAATCTCACAGTCATTTGCCTCTTATTGTCTCAGCCCTCTTTTGCTGTCTGTCTTTTCATCCCTTGCATATCTGCTAATATAAAAATATATGCAATTCATTGTATGGAAATGTAACTGGTATTAGGATCCTTTTGTTTAAGAAAATATATAGCATTACTGTTGAAATATATATAATTATAATTTGAGATGCTTGTAAAAAGCTAATGGAAAACTCCAGAGGTTACTTGAGTGCAAATGTTTAAGCTTTTTGCAAAAGCTGCAGAAGGGGCCTCAGCTCAAAGCACACTGTGTTCTAGCAGCTCCTGAAACTTACAAGAACAGGATACTTGCTAAGAATGGGAGATTGAAAAGACTTATAAAAGAGCTAAGCTGCAACTGCAAGAAAGATTAGGAAAACAAGGGACACAGAGACTGAAAGAAAACTTAATTTTATTTTGCCTCTGTAAACAGTTATACTGAACAAGTTTATTTTATGATACTGCTAGTGTAAATAAATCATTTTTGGTGAATTCTACAACTGCTCCTGGTTTTCCTATGCTTCATGACCTGTGCCTCGATGACAAAGCCATAAAAGCACAAATTGTTGCACCTACTGTGACCCTGATTATCCTCCAACTTAGTTTCCAGACTTTGCACCGCAGTGTGGAGGAGTATGATAGCTGCCTCAGTTGTATCCAGCTGGTGGTCTGCTTGAGTGCGCTACTCCTCGTGGTCATCGGAGCGCTTCTCCAACTTCTCCAGTTTAATAACATCTGTCCTTAAGGCTGCGATCATATTGCAGATTAATTTTCAAAAATCCCTCATCTTTGCAAGTATAAGGTCTATTTTACGGTTCAACTGATTGGCTTGAGGTGTTTTTTTTTCTCTTATTCTTTTTAATGTCAGCACATCTGCGGCCTGACCAGGAGGAAGTGACCGAAGTCAGGGATCACCTACTATCTAAGCTGGCGCTAGCAATCCCTCAGCATCCTCCTGCTCTGAGTCAGAATTTTCCTTTTGATGATGCTTCATGGGTGGCAGCAGAAGTCCCCTGGATGGTGAGATGGATATTGCCTTAGTTTAATGATCATTTGCTGGGGAATTGGTAGGTGAGGCATGCTGCAATCACCCTCAAGCTGCTATCTTGGGGATGATATCACCGGAAGTAACTAAACATGACAGTGTCTCTGGTCATAGTGAACCCAAATGGATAAACTACTTTAAAAGAAAAAAAACAGATGTACTAGGATTAAGGTTTTCTTTGACTGGGATACTCCAGAAGCAAGAGACAAATGCCACATGTTTGTAAAAGTTATACAGGACTGCTTCCTCACCCAGTGGATGCAGGAGGTAATTGGGTGGGGATGGGGGTCTTGAACTCTGTAATAGCCAGCCAGGACTTACAGTAATTAGAAGCATCACAATTCCAAATAGGACAGAGAAACTCCAATACTGCTGAGAAACAAATATTTTTTCAGGAGACTCCCAGTAACGAAAACTGCATGTAAACGGCATAGTTTTCAAGTAACCAATGTTTTCCAGTGGATGCATTTCCAGAAAAGGGATATCTGGAAATGCTGCTGTTACTGGATAATTACCTGCATGCACACACAGTGATTTTGTTGGGTAATTTTAGGAACACTGAGTTTGACCAAATGGTAGTAACCAACGATCAGCTGATAAACATAAATGAGGCAGAGGGGTAGGAAAAAAAATCAGTGGAAATTAAAACAGTAGTATTAGGGACAGCCCAGGAGTGCATTCAGTTTGTAGGTAAGGCAAGGAAACATAACAAACCAATATGGCTAGACAGACACTTAAGGGGAAGCAATATAGGAAACCAGCATTTTTCACTGCCGACTGCTTGCTTGTATTTCCTGTGTAGTTGTTAGGCACCAATAGCGAAGAGGCTAAAATTAACAAATGAATAACACCAGTTATAATAATGAAGTTGTTATGCTTGGGAAATGAAGAGGTGTACATACAACTAGTGGTGAGCAAAGTTGCTAAGATTCCCTCCACGAAAAAATCTGTGAATTTAGACAGATTCACGAAGCTGAAGACCATAAGTTGCATTGGTGTTCCCCAGGCAAATTGGCCAAATTTGTGTGGTGAATTGACACGAATAGCCAATTCACAGGTGAATGCCAACACAAATTGCATGCTACCCCCCACCCAAAAATGAAAGATTACTTGATATCACCCTCCACCCCACCCCACACTGACATCCTCCTCCCCCACTCTGGTGAATTGCAGTGCTGTGTGATAGTCACAGAGTGTATCCAAAAATGTAATCCCTTTCCCTACCCACACCACCAACACACAAACCACTTCCTTCTACCTGAGTCCCAGTGTCTTGTCAAGCACACCCAGTCCCCCAACCAACCTCTCCTCTGGTCCCCCCACCAGCACTCACAAAATCAACCAGCAAGGCTGCAATAAAGACAACGTGTTCAGTGTCCATCTTGTAATGGCATGAATAAATAGTGATGTCTTTGCTCCTAGTAAAACCTGACTGGCTGAAAATTCAACTGTGCATCTCATCCAGCACTGCAATTTGCCAGGGGAGGAGGGAGGAGTATGCACTGCCAGTGTGTGTGTGTGTGGCGGGTACAGCACAGTGGGTGGGGGGGAGGCTTTCTAAATGTGACCTCCCCTTCCCCCTCTGTCTAGGGGCATAAACTTCATCGCAGATGTACCAGGGGAAATAGGAAGGATTTCCACAATGCAAAAGAACTCCGAGATAGTGCACCTGAATTAAAGTTAGGAAAGCATTTGCCCTACCTCTTGATGGCATCATCAGACTGTGCACTCTCGATCTCTACTTCTATGAACTGATTCAGCCCCAAACTCTGGCCACCAGACACAGGACCTCCAAGCCATCTGCAGCCTTCTACTCCCCTTGAGCTCCCGAGCCCCATGATCCTGGTGTAGCCTTCTGCTTCCCTTGAGCTCCCGAGCCCCATTATCCTGGTGCAGCCTTCTGCTCCTCTTGAGCTCCTGAGCCCCATGATCCTGGTGCAGCCTTCTACTCCCCTTGAGCTCCCGAGCCCCATGATCCTGGTGCAGCCTTCTGCTCCCCTTGAGCTCCCGAGACCCATTATCCTGGTGCAGCCTTCTGCTCCCCTTGAGCTCCCGAGCCCCATGATCCTGGTGTAGCCTTCTGCTCCCCTTGAGCTCCCGAGCCCCATGATTCTGGTGTAGCCTTCTGCTCCCCTTGAGCTCCCGAGCCCCATGATCCTGATGCAGCCTTCTGCTCCCCTTGAGCTGCTGAGCCCCATGATCCTGGTGCAGCCTTCTGCTCCCCTTGAGCTCCCAAGCCCCATGATCCTGGTGCAGCCTTCTGCTCCCCTTGAGCTCCTGACCCCATGATTCTGGTGTAGCCTTCTGCTCCCCTTGAGCTCCCGAGCCCCATGATCCTGGTGCAGCCTTCTGCTCCCCTTGAGCTCCCGAGCCCCATGATCCTGGTGCAGCCTTCTGCTCCCCTTGAGCTCCTGAGCCCCATGATTCTGGTGCAGCCTTCTGCTCCCCTTGAGCTCCCGAGCCCCATGATCCTGGTGCAGCCTTCTGCTCCCCTTGAGCTCCCGAGCCCCATGATCCTGGTGCAGCCTTCTGCTGAACTGCCGAGCCCCATGATCATGGTGCAGCCTTCTGCTCCCCTTGAGCTTCTGAGCCCCATGATCCTGGTGCAGCCTTCTGCTCCCCTTGAGCTCCCGAGCCCCATGATCCTGGTGCAGCCTGATGATCTCCTTGAGCTCCCGAGCCCCATGATCCTGGTGCAGCCTTCTGCTCCCCTTGAGCTCCTGAGCCCCATGATCCTGGTGCAGCCTTCTGCTCCCCTTGAGCTGCCGAGCCCCATGATCCTGGTGCAGCCTTCTGCTCCTCTTGAGCTCCCGAGCCCCATGATCCTGGTGTAGCCTTCTGCTCCCCTTGAGCTGCTGAGCCCCGTGATCCTGGTGCAGCCTTCTGCTCCCCTTGAGCTGCCGAGCCCCATGATCCTGGTGCAACCTGATGATCTCCTTGAGCTCCCGAGCCCCATGATCCTGGTGCAGCCTTCTGCTCCCCTTGAGCTCCTGAGCCCCATGATCCTGGTGCAGCCTTCTGCTCCCCTTGAGCTCCCGAGCCCCATGATCCTGGTGCAGCCTGATGATTTCCTTGAGCTGCCGAGCCCCATGATCCTGGTGCAGCCTTCTGCTCCCCTTGAGCTCCCGAGCCCCATGATCCTGGTGCAGCCTGATGATCACCTTCTGGAAGTACAACTTATGACACAAAATAAGTACACGGGGCTTTACATTTCATTTATCCCCCCTCTAACTTAAATAAAGGAGAATCACTACCAAGTTTCTTCCCAAAGAGTTCTTTATTTTGTCAACTGCACTCCAAATGATTCCGGGGCAAAGGGGTCCCATCCTTCTCCAAATAAATAAAGCAGCTCCATGGGGCCATTTAAACTTTTTACAAATCACCCATGCTGAAACTCTCGAGCAGACATGATGGCATACATGCAGTACAAACCGGTATCTTTCATTTCTGAAAGCTCAGAAACACCTTGCCACATTTGACTTCAACAGAAGTCTACAAGAAACAGGACTACACTCCTTATACCAATGAAGAATATGAGGTAACATGTTATATCTATACAAAATTTTGCAATCCCCTGAGCATATGAAACAGCATGGACTGACTTTTTCAACTAGGCGGATAGTACCGAGACGCCACAACAGGCAAATTACCATTCCCAAAGCTAAAACTAATAAAAAGGATAATTTTTTTACAATAAGATCAGCAAAATTATGGAACACTCTTCCTCTGGAATTGGTAAATAGTATCAACACAAACCAATTTAAATCTGGTTTTGACAGTTGACTTCTGGGGAACCGGTTCGAGGTATAATTCTACTGTCCCACAAGGTGGGGGACAATCTTGATGGGCTTAGGCCTACTTTTGTCCATAACAACCTAGTAATACCCAAGTGGATCCTTCACCTGAAGAATCACCAGGCTCCTGGCTCACTGGTGCTGGTAAGCCAAACTCTTTTTTCCCTTTTCTGGGTTACCCTTCCCTCATGTCCCTGTCTGGCTCTGGTCAGCTGCCCTATCTCCAGGGCGGAGATGCGTGTTGCTGCTCCTCCCACGTGACCCCTGGACCTTGGCCCAAATCTCGAGGGGTACCAGGATTTTTCCTTTCTGACCCAGGCCCTGTAACCCTTCTCTTTTCCTTTCATATTAGAGCATGAAACCCACCGGTGTACCAAACATCCCCCACATCGATCCCATTATTATGGCTATGTCCATTCTCTTGCTCCCACTGGTGCTGAGACCCTTAAACCCGTCCCAGCTCCAGTGCTCAAACTGGACCACCCAGGCTGCCCTTCCACCAGAGGACCCTGAGCTCTGCCACTGCTCAGGCCCTCTGAACAGTCCCCATTCCTTCTCAGCCTCCCATGGTGCCTTTTCTCTCCATGGTGCTCCCAGTTGAGCATTTAGGAATGGCCCCCAGCCTCCTGTCCATATCCTTGCCAACACATCCTGGGCTTGAACTAAGCTTCAGCAGGGAGCTGCCCTCCAAGGCCTGTCCTAAGACCTGCGACCGGCCTGGCCCTAAAATGCTGGTGCCCCAGGATCTGCCCCTCCAAGTAGGCCCCTTTTTGTGGGTGAAGGACACTCCAGGCTCCCCACATGCCTGGGCTGCTCTGCCACTCTGGGTACAGGAGGGGACCTCTGCCACCAGCCCCTCCTCTGTGGGAACCCTGCCACAGTTCTCACAGCCCTGGCAGCCCAAGCATCTCCTGCGTTGGATCTACAAGGGGCTCCTGCCTACTCTACCATTTCCCTACCACATGGCCTCCCCCATCCCGACAATGCAGATTCAATGGTTGGCCATCCTCCCTGCGGAGCTCCCTTCCCGGCTCCTCAATGCCATGTCGCTGAAAAGGCCTTCTCTAGCTACTTACTGACTTTTGGGGTGGGGTCCCCTCACAGGCTCAACCTGGACTGACAAGACCCTCCTTGCCTGCCTCTCCTGCTCTTCCAGCCAACCCCCTCCAGCCCAGACCTACTGCCCAGGCTGGAAAGAAGACCCAGAACTTCTGGTTACCTCTCCTCATATACCCTTCCTAGCCTGCCCTCTGCTGCCACCTTTAGGCCTCCAGCAGGATTAACTCCCAGAGCACTAATAAATACCTAACTCTGAGGGGTAGGAGGAGGAAGGGGTCCCTAGTGGGAGCATAGGCCCCTCCAAAGAGAGGGGGGGGCTTACATAAGGTTTAAATATTTAAACAAAATCTACCAGCGAAACTGGTGAATCTGCTGTGGAATTCGCAAATTATGCGAATTCAGAATTTCTACAGATTAACACTGGGCCAGTAGGTCAACTTCAGCTACTGTCTTGATTTTTTCAGAGGGCCCACTCACAAGTGTCATTCACCTGGAGGTGACTCCTCAGGAACATGAGCTTCAGGTCTGCCTCGATGCTCAGAGACTCACCACCTTTCACTGGAAATTCTGCACTGAACTCTTGTGTGCTGGATGTGACACTAAAATGACCAAGAAGTCTATAGACAAAGTTGTAATATGCACAGTTGTTTTCTTGCACTGTAAGGAGGGGGCAGTGCTGACCAGATCCAAAGCAGGGGTCTCATGACTGCACCAACCGCCCCATGACAATGATAAAATACACCAGTGCATCTTTCTGCAGCGGAGGTAGGGCTGATGTGCCATACGTGGGGTAATTGTGAGTGACTGGCTGACAGGGGGCTTAGTCCTGCCTGTTCAAGCGGCTGTGGACAGCTTTGTTGTGGCTGTCCTGGGGCTTTTATACTCCTGCAGCAACCTGTACACTGGGGATGGCAAAATTATCAATTGATGGTAAAGGAGGTGGTAGGAATGGATAAATTCCTCCTCCAGGCCCCTTTCACAAGGTGAGCGTGGAACTTGTCAACCCTGTGAGGTTCCAAGGGAGGGGGGAGTAAAGGGTGTTGGGTTAACTGCTTACTAGTGGATGTTATGGTGCCTGTTTATCTTTTGATTTTGCACACAGAGGAGGGGGGTGTACTTCAGTTGGGAGAGCCTGTTGCTCAGAGGAACTGTTTGCGGTGGCAAGCAGGTTGTTCATCAGGGGGGTCCTGTTGGGGGATTGTTCTGGTTCTGCAGTTTTTTATGTTCCATAAATTTGCAAGTGATGACTGTCTTTTAGGACTGCATAGGGGAAGGGGGGACTGGAACCTCCTGCTGGCCCTTTCTTGTGGTACTTCTTATCCTGGGTGTACAATGATGGGTGAGTTTTGAATTCTGAGCTGGAATATGAACAGGCTCAAAACAGCAGTAAAGCAGAAAAATATCTGGGCTTATACTAAAAGAGAAAGGGGACATGTTAATCCTGCAAGAATCTCATATGATGGTGGAGTAGGCTTGGTGACTGGACCATCCGGTGGTGGTGGTGGCGGTGGCGGTGGTTGTGCCTACCAGCTCAATATGTCACATGCAAAACAAAGACATATGCTGCCATAATATATTGCACTGTGTTGGCAGTGCCGTATATTGTGGTGGCATAATGTCTTGTGACATTATGACCCCGTGCTGTGGTGGTGGTGGTAGGTCCTACTGCACGCCTGTTATAACTCTAAGGCCTGAGGGGTAGCAATTTGGTTCCACCTGAGTCTCTCAGTTACAGTGGTCAGGCACCCTGTAGATCCACAAGGTAGGTACATAGTCTGTGTGGTCAGACTGGATGGGGTTACCTACACAGTGGCAGTGGTATGCAGACAAAATTTTGGCCATCCAGATTTCTTTCACCAATTGGATCTCGCTCTCATAGATTTCCCCAACTCTTATTTTAGGGGGTAATGTTAACACACCCTGGGACACCATAATGGATTGGTTTACACTGCCAACAGTCCTCCTCAAAAAGTTCACAGGCACTGTGCCACTTTACAATGGAATAGGCTTTGCTTGATGCCTGGCTTTACTTGTATCCCACAGGGAAGGAGTTTTCATTCTTTTTGCACACCTGCAACCTGTACACTCACATTGACCTGCTCCTTTTATCCCCTTCCTTCCTGCACAGATTGGAATCCACTTACTATGGACCTATTTTACACACAGATCATGCACCGCTGTTGGTGACCCTGCAGGGGGAATCTGACCCATCCTCCAGTATGCAGTGGTGCCTGGACCCAAGGCTGCTCGTGGATCCCACCTTTATGTCACGAATGGCCACAGCCTTATGAGAGTACTTTTCCCTGAACGCTAAAGGGGTGGCATCGGCCTACACTAGATGGGAGGTAACAAAGCCTTCACTAGGGGCATAACCATTGCTGATGGGGCAAATAAAAATAAAGAGGAAGCCCAATAAGAATGGGACTTAGAAGCCCAAATCATTGATACACAAAAGGCTCATATGACTAGCCCCTCCTAATTCCTGCTGAAAGACCTTAGAACTCTGAAAGGTAAACTGAACAAAATGGTCACTGCCTGCCTGGAGAGACATACTTTTCAGCCATGTAGGCTCCTACTTTAACGGGGATAAGAGTGGCCTCTGGTTGGTGTGGTATCTAAAAAAAAGAGAGGTGATAAATCCATCCTAGCCATTAGGATGGGTATGGGGACACCTCTGCCCAGCAGGGGTCATTAGTCTGGAATTCCAGAAGTTCTTTGAGGCCTTGTACACCTCGGAGGTCTCTGATGCCATCCCTCTCCTGAGTACCTTTATAGACCATCTTCCTCTGCCTGTCTTATCTGCCAGAGACAGAGGGCAGCTGGATCTAGACCCCACAAAGGATGAGTTCACCCATGCTGTCCGAACCCTAACTCCAGGCAAGGCGCCCGGACCACAAGGCTTTCCAGATGAAATTTTTGCAGCTAAAAACTTTATTAAAAATGTAAAACCTACAAAAGCAGGTGTGCTGAACATTACAGATAAAAAATTGATCATGGTCAATACATAACAGCATAACATATGTAACCCCCCTTCGGGGGTTTACCTGCTCTTCCTGTGATTCCCCAGAGTTTCCCCTAGCCTCCGTTCTAGCCCTCTGCTATTTATGAACATACGGTCATAAGAAAATGCCAGTAGAAATAGGTCTTATGGTCTGTCGCGTCTGCTCGATTGTGCAGCTAGCCCCTTATCTTGCAGCTGCCCCCCCCCACTCCTCCCCTCCTTAGATTTACCCTCCCTCTATTTCTCTTAGATGGGGCTGGAGGAGCTGGACCGTGGAGCCGCCGACCCTATTTGGCTCTTTGGTGCGGTTCAGATGGCTTCCATGCATGTGCAGTAGTGCCTATTTTGTCAGATCGACGTAGTGGTCACCATAGTTCCTCCCCAGTGATTCTGACCACCGTGGGAGTCAGACACCAGGACGAAGTGCCTGAGAAGTGGCGCTGGACTTTAGTTTAGAAGCCCCAGCAAGTGGTATTCTCAGGGGTCCTTGTGAATATTAATGAGGCACCCTGAATAAACATGAGCTGAATCACTGTCCGTAGGAGGGTTGTGTTTCGGGAACAGCAACTGGCTGCAGAGAGTTTAACAATTATGGATGAGGGGTCGCTTATTAAAGGACAGTGTAAGCTATCACATAAGGGGGCCAATAAGTATATAGACTGTTTTGTCTGGCTGCAATAATGTTATTAAGTTGGGACTGCTGGGAAACTTCGAGGGATTGTCTACACTGGCAGCCATCATGACACTTTGACCCCCAGTATCAGCCAATCAGCTATCTAAATGCCCAAAACCTGGTTGTGGTGGCTCATGGGAAAAGGTGTGGACTAATTTCAAGTGCCAAGAGACCTTTGCCAATCAATAATCAGAGGGGAATACTAACCATGGATATTTGTGATTGATAACTGGCACCAACCAATCAGAGGGCAGGATTTTTGGGAAAAATCCCAGGGGGTTTGGGTAGTTGGGGCAGTCTGAACTGGGCTCTGATCGAGTCAAGAAGGACTCAGTGCTGCATGGTGAAAAAATCTAAAGGCCTTTCACAAGACTTAACCAGAGTATTGCTGAGGATTGAAGGTGAAGGATTCTTGTGGTTTAAGGGAACTGTGCATCTTCACTAAGCGTTCCAGACATCTGGTGGAAATTGCTGGTTTCAGTGAGGCGACTCATTTGCTGCAGTGATCCTGCATGATTTGGGACTGAGCGGAAACCCTGAGCTGAGAAAGACCTTTCATTGGGACTGTGTGTGAGCCAGAGTTAAAGGTGGATGCTGTTTTGAATCTGAGAAACTGGGAGAGAAAAAGGTGAGCAGGTGTCCTATGCTTCAGGGACCTGTGGCTGCTGCTGAAATCCTGTTGTGGAAAGGAACTGTTAGTCTGGAGTTTGGAGTGTGCTGCCCAAAGGCACTGGAAAGTGGAAAAGTTTGAGACACTGTATGGCTGCACACTAGAGCTGCATTTCTGTCTGAGAGAAAGGTGGAACCAGGGTATTTCCAGCTGCGACTCAGAGCCAGGTATGGAACCCGCTAACCCCTACCGAGTGGGGTCTACTGGCTGCAGGGGGCCACTGGTGCATGCTGGAGTGCTAGGACACTCTGACCTGTGAGGGAGCTGGGTCATGGAGCTACCCCTGGATCTGGGTCCTCTGTGGTTTGGTGGGCCTTGCATTTCAGCCCTGCAATGGGCCTGAAGAGGCTGAAGGGGACAAGCTGCAAGACCTCCAAGCAAAGTGACAAGCAGCCAGACCTTCAAGCAAGCTCAAGTATTCTCATCATCTACTGCTGCCTAGTTGTTGCTGCCCTCTTTGAACTGAAATTGCAGATTTTGAACTGCTGTACCCCCCCCCCACTCCAGAGACTGCTCAGCTCTCTGGAACAGTGAGTAACTCAGGGCTTGCCCTGACCAAGGGAACTGGGGAAAGGTTGTTTGCAAACAAAGGTTTAAAATGAACTGTAAAGCTTCATCCTTTAAATATTTTCCAAGTGCCTCAATGCCGGACAACCCGTGGCAATGAACAGGCCTGCAGCATCACAGGGTACCCTTATAGACCAAACTGGGGTTTCATTGGTACCAGTGGAGGTGGGGGTTGAAGTGCCTTTGCCTACGTGCACTGTTAATGTTAACTATTCAAACTCCTTTTTTCTCTTCACAGCTTTCCTGCTCCAGATACCCCTCCCCTAGCCCTCCCCCAAAATAAAGCTGTTTTGTTTGTTGAAACTGCTATATGGAGTGTATTTTGTGAAAGCTAATGTAACTCCCCTGCAAATGGGGGCTTATCTGCCAACATGTAGCTCTGTCTCCTCTTGCTCTCCCAAGCGCCTCCAGGACCAGTCTGTGTCACAAAACCCACTCAGCAGATCAGCCCCCTACTCCCAAAGTGCCAACCTTGTTAGTGTACCCAATTGTCAGACTCAGATAATTCTGTCTTCGGGGGGCCAGATATCTTTGCCTATGGGCACCTAATCAGGTATTACAAAATGAATCCTTAGAACTCCATGCAACACCTAGAGAACTCTTATCTCTTTCCCAGTTTGGTATCGCAATAAGCTCATGCACAGTGTCAACTATAACCATCTAAGCTTCACTTATAAAAAAAGAAGTTTCAAGGCACACCAGGCAGTTTCTGTTTTTAAAATATATACTGTATCTTTACTTTAAAATAGGTAAAATAGGAAAACAGTAAAATACAGAACAAGATATATATCCCCACACATACAGTCTTAAAAACAAAACAGGTTTTAAAGTGCAAATTCCTACAATACATACACTGACTGGTCTTATCTAAGGTCTCCTTACTTCTTAATCTTTCAGTGCTTTGTTGTTCCTCTTTTCTCAGTCAAAAAATAATGTTCTTGTGTAAGGTCTGCTCAGTATTTTCAAAAGCAGCCTTGAGCCGGCCTTCTCTCTGAGGTCACCTAACTCCACCTTGGTGTATTAAAATTTATATTTTATAACACAGGATGTCCTACTAAGATATTTAAAAAAATAATAGGTGACATAAATGTGACTTGCCAAACCTGATCTGTGATCTGCTTCACACATACATCAAAGCCTCTTTGATGACATTCTGGCTTCCTTAGACGACACCCCCCAACACATGCATATTGGACTTCTTGAACCAGTCTGCGATCTGTTTCCCACGGACATCAAAGACTCCTTGATGTAATTACTGGCTATCTTGGGAGACACCCCAACACATGCATTTTCTCCTTCCACCATGACACCTAGTGCAAATCAAAGGATTTCTCTGAGGACGTCATGAATGGATATTTTATTTCCTGGGCTTCAAAGAAAACTTAACAAAGTAATTGCAGTTCAGATATCTGCAGTTTAAGCTACCTCCTGTCCTTTGAACTTATTCCTGGGGGGTTTGATGTGTCAGTTTCAGCAAGACAGTACCTTTTCCTGACAGACACTCCCTTACATACTTTATATTGCAGAAAAAATATCATATTGAACTCAGAACCAGCTGTCCATGTGCCACAGTCTGTAATTTTTTTGTAGTCCCCCTGGTCCTCTTCTGCTCCTGGTGCCCCAGCCAAGCAGACCAAATCCTTAATCCAGTCCTGCGGGGCTTGAAAAACCAAACCGTGATCACCTGCTATGTAGTCTGCCCTCGGGGCAGTGGGGATCGCATAGGTGCGACCGGCGCCTTTGATCTTCAACCGCTCGGAATAGTGGTTAATCCGGGGAGTGTTCCATCGGTCCCGGGATCCCCATCGCCTAAGTGGGACCCGGTGACCATGGACAGGCCACTGAGAGGCTGCTCCCTGAAAAAAATTACCAGAGTTCCAGGAGGTGATCTGATTGGGGCTCATTAATATTCATGAGCTAGGAGCCCTGATCAAAAATAAATATTCATGAGGACCTGTCTGCCCTCGGGGCAGCTGTTTTCGGCTACGGCTGGGAGAAAGAAAAAGAAGTGTCTAAATTAAATATTGTAACTGAAGCCTATGTTGGGGAATTGTTGCAAAAGTGGGGGAAGTGTTTAAATGAAATGCTTTGCTCCTTGCTGAACCAGAAGCCATTGGGACTCAGAAAAATGTTAGCCTGTTTGCTGCTGCAGAATAAAAATGGACTGAGCAATTCCTCAATCTATGCAGCAACAGCAAGTACATCTTCTGGGCTAAAGGACTGTGGGGCATTGGGGCAAATATTGACTTATTTCTGGCTGCACCAGAACATCATTCCGGACTGTATTTAATCTGCTAAAAGGACAGTGGGTTAAGCAGCCACTGCAAGCAGTCACAACCAATCAGAAAGCTAGGAAAACAAAACTAGGACTTGTGGGACATTCACCAAAAGCTCATAAGTAAATGGCAAGCGCTCATGGGGACTTACAGGGACCTAATTCTAGGCACCAAAACAACAGATCAACAGTGCATCGAGTGAGGTTCATGCATTATTCATTTCTGTGATTGACAGGTCCTCCAGCCAATAGGAGGCCATGCAGCCAATATCCACTACCAATCAGGAGCCTCAGAAAAGCCCTATAAGAGACATTGTTTTCCAGCATTTTGACAGATTCGAGAGGGAGAAGGAGATATCAGGCCCCTGCCATGCTACTGGGCCTGGTCATTCCAGTTAAGCCCCTCCATCCAGGCGGGGGTGTTTTTGTTTTATTTGAGTTGAAGTAATTCAGTTAAGTTTGAAACTATTAGTCTGGAGGTTGCCAGATTGTCCTCCAGCTGCTAGCCCTCCCCTCCACATCGGGGAAAGATGTGGACTGAAACCTGATGACATCAAGTAGTGGTGAGAGCGCTGACCGAGAACCTCAGTTGTGAGAGGACTGAAGATGTCAGGAGCCTTCTATAGTGGAGATTGACCGTGGAGGACCTGAGTAAGTACCCTTGTACCCCACAGTGCAAGAGAGAAATACAGCGAGCTAAACCTATGGTCTGTCACACCGCTGTAATTGTTCTATGCCAAGAAAGAAAGATACTGTAAGTAACTGTGGGACGACATGCCCTGTACCTAAGTAAGTGAGAGAAAGCAAGAGAAATTAATCTGGGCCACCTTGCCCAAAGTGACTGTTTAAATGTAGTAATTCTTCAGTTCACACCTTGCCTGCTGCCCTGACTGGCCCAGCACAGGTGGATCTTTGGGACTGTGTTATGCAGATTGCAACTGTTGCTGTGGGTACCCAAGAGAGCCTAGACAGCGTACAATCAGGAAAAATCATATAAATGTGCTGATATTCATCTGTACCCATTAGTTGGTCAAGATTGTCCCGTGGAGCTACCAGCCATAGCCACCTTGCAACTTCAAGAGACGTGAGACCCAAGGATTAATTTGAGACTATGTTTAAACCCTTGAAATTACAGTTTTCCACCTTGTTAAATTATGTCCAAGAATACAGACGTGTTAGAGAAGTTCTGGTATATGAATATATTTGATGTGACTACAATATATATGAGCTGAATATTCAGGATTTGCGAATCCAAGATCTAGCCAAGGTAACCTGGATAGTTGCCTTCTCTGAATTGTTCATTCTGCGACATGCAGGGCAATCCCTGCTCTTCTGCATCAAGCAGGGAAACCCCTGCTACTCTGCCCAAAAGCAGAGCAAACCCCTGCACCTCTATTAGGATCGACAGCTATTGTTGTTAATTTGCCTACCAAGTTAGCCTCTTCCTCTTAAATCAAAGCCGGCCAACTCAACCAGCTGCAACAGCCACCAGGCCTGCAACAATCCAGGACTTTGGTATCTGGGTACCCAGGGTATAGTGTGAGATTGCGGGTTTCATATGTATCTGGGACTGGTATAAGTGGTGGGGAAAATTACCGTGTAACATCTGGTTTAGTCAGCAGCTTACATAGCCAGGGCTCTAGGTATCATTGTCTGGTTGGTAAACTGTGATTGCCTTTTCTGTTAATTTAATAGCCACCCAGCTGGAGGGTTCACCAGCACACGGAAAGCCTGTTTTACATTTGTAAATAGTGATCAGCATAACTTCTACTCCTGTTTCCCCATCCTAACTCCAATGTCCCCAATAAAATCTTATTACTGTTTTTGCAAATCATGGTGTGTGAGCATATTATTAGAGAGAGTCTTTAATTCAAAATGGCCGAAATGTGGGGAACTGAATATTGGGTCATAGTTTGGGTGGAAAAATGGTAATTGTGGGTGGTATAACATCTCAGGGGGTTATACCAGGTAAGAGCTAGCCCACATAAAGGTAAACTATGAGTGGAGGCACTGCACATTGTTAGAACCAAATATAAGTTTACCAACCCAAACCACCTCAGCCTATGTCCAGAGTAGTAGGCAGGGGTATAACACTAGGAGTAGTGCCGCCTAGGGATTACACTAACTGTCATGTATATGTGGTGTATGGTATTGGGGAACAAACTGGTATCCAGTGTGTGGGGTGGTTGGATGGGGAGGTATGTAAATACAGCATCCCAGGGGGTTGTACCAAGCAGACACCTGGCCCATTGTCAACTTACTAGGGGTGGAGGCACCGCACTAATGTACTATTACTTTGGGATAGAACCTCCAATCACCACTGTAGCAGGACCCAGGCCTCTTAACCTGTGTGGTGGTTAACAAGAAGGGGTAGTAGCCCACTGGCACACGGCACCTGGGCTACACATATTTGAGGAAAATACAGTAGAAGGAATAGTTAGAAATTGGTTACAGAGTATACAATGAACTCTACTGACCATTGGTGTGAACCTGACTGACAGACACTTCTAATTAACAAACAACATAGCACCATACAATGACATTTTGTATTGTAATCTACCGTACTATATAACCGTATATGTAAAGAAGTAACATCCTGTCCTACTACCATGCAGGAGACCTGAGAAATGTGCTATTAAATATTGTCACCATGGCATCATGGGCCAAAATCTTGTGACCTTGCCAATGGCAAAGAGGTATCAGGTTACTGCCTCAGAGAGCTAGCTTTGGAAAGGGTCCAAATTTGGACTTATTCTTGATACTTGGACAGAGCTAGGTTGCTAAGCCGCTCATTGTGAGCTAGTGTCCCTTCCACCTATTTCTATAGAAGGTTTGGAGGGTGGCTGAAGTCCTCCACCTCTGTAAAATGAGGAATTTAGCCTCTGTAGTGACTGCTGCTGCCCACTTGTTCTGATATGACTACAAAGTGGGAGCCATTGATGGTATCCCTAAAATGAATAATTGTAGGGAAAGGGGTATTGGTGTCCTGAGGACTTTTTTTTTTTTAGTTGTTTAACCAGGAGTAGCACACTAAGCTGAAAGCTTTTTTTACAGGAGCAACCTGGGAGCACAGGGGAGTTAAGTGACTTGCTCAGGATCACACATTATGCAAGTGAAAGCTGTGGGATTCAAACCCAGGTCTGGTCTGCTGGATGTCACCAGATTTGCAGCTTAGAGCCTTAAACCACTGCGCTATACTGCCTCCCTTCTTAGCAAGTGTTGTGAAACTCTTTCCATAGGAGTATTTGTAATTAGGAGTCTTCGGATGCTTGACATCCCCAGCGCTGGGCTGAAGGATGGATTCCTAACCTGTGTAGGACATGTGGAGTTCTATACCAATAATGTATATTTTGTTTTGCAAGAGGTAGCTTCATGAGTTCCTATAGGCAGTGTGAGCTATAGCTCAGCACCTTGTCCAATCATCCTGGGAAGCAGGTTCTAAGAGGTCCTGCTCCCAGTGTAGTTTACCTGCCAGGGTTTGGTCTGTCATGGCATCTCTAAGGGTCCAAAATATAGATTCTGCTCTGTCTCCTGACATTCTGACTGGAACTACTATGCCCCTTTCAAATGCATTAGAATTCGAGGTAACCATCATCCATGGATCACACCTGAGTTAATGAACTATCTCAGGGAGCGTGATAAAGCTTGGAGGAAACACAAGGCTTCCCAGCTCCCATCAGACTATACTAAATATTGCAGGCTAAAAAATGCCTGTACAAAAGCTACCAGGTTAGCCAAGTCTGAATATTTTAAATTCTCTTTCCTAAATAACATTAATTCCCCCTCTAAATTCTGGAAAGTGGTCCATTCTCTCTTCTCCTCCCCTTCGCACCCCCATCCCCTGCGCTTAATACCAGCCAACACATTAGTGTCCGAACCATACTTAGTGGCTCAGGAGTTTAACTCCTACTATACCTCCTGTGCCTCAAGCCTTCTAAAGTCCCTCCCCTCAATCCTCTTTTTCCCTCACCCTCCCTCTTCTATCACTCAACCCTGCCGACCACACCCTTCCTTCTCCTTCAATTCTGTCTCTCCTGAGGAGACACTAACGGCCCTCCTCTCTCTCAACCCTTCCAAAGGCTCCTCACTGGATGACCTTGACCCTAAACTCCAATACCTTTCAGCCTCTGCTATTGCCTACCCTCTCTCCCTAATTCTAAATCTCTCCTTTAAGTCCTCCTCCATCCCTTCACCCTGGAAACATGCGGTGGTCCTCCCTCTCCCAGAGGGTGGGGACCCTTCCTCCCCTGCCAACTACCATCCAATCTCCCTCCTCCCTGTCCTTGCCAAGCTCCAAGAACACCTGGTCCTCCCTCAACTAACCTCTTTCTTGCTGACTCTTCCTTCTTTACTCCGTTCCAATCTGGTTTTCGGAAGAACCACTCCACTACCACCTCCCTCCTTAGGTTCACTGACTCCATCCTTACCGGGATGGAAAATGGCCTCATCACCTCTGCCAAGGATTTCGACACAGTCTCCCATACCCTGCTTCTCAACTCCCTTACGACTGCTGGTCTGTCTGCTCCTGCTTATAACTGGTTTAGAGCCTACCTCACAGGCAGAACGCAATCAGTCAAGATTCAGGATGCAATCTCTCCCCCCCCTCCCAATCTCAACAGGAGTCCCTCAGGGCTTTGTGCTTGGTCCCATTCTCTTCTCCATCTTCCTCAACAACCTTCCTACAGCCTGTTCCCCCTCCTCTTCTATCCATATGTATGCCAATGACACTGTCCTGTTCACCTCTGGCAAATACCCTATCGATGTAGCAACCACCCTTCAGCATGACTTCCACCACGTTCAGCTCTGGTTTGCCTCACATCAGCTATTCCTAAATGCCAAAAAGACAGTCTCCATGACCTTCAGCACTAGACAGAGACTCTCTAGGCTCCACCCCCAACCTTCTTTCTATACACTTGATGGGACAATGCTTGAGGACACCTCCTCTTTCAGATATACTGGGGTCTGGCTGGACCAACACCTCAGTTTCTCTGGCCACATTGACGCCATTCTGAAAAAACTGTGCCCCAAGCTTGGTGCATTATTCAGAAACTGTAGTTGCATCCCTCCTATGGCATGGCGTGAACTTGTCCAGAAGATGATCCTCCCCATTTTTGACTACTGTGATATAGTCTATAGTGCTGTTCCCAAATCCTCCTTAGCCAGATTGGACTCTCTCTTTAACTCCTTCTGTCGCTAGCAGAAACATAGAAACATAGAAGTCGACAGCAGATAAGGACCGCAAGGCCCATCCAGTCAGCCCATTTTTTCTACCTTAAGAATGTGCCATAGGCCTTTACTCTGTCAATGGCCTATCTTTTCATACTCATCTGTATTGCTCCATTATGCCTATCCCATGCCTGTCTGAAGCACTGCCTAGTGTTCATATTCACCACTTCCTGAGGTAGGCTGTTCCATGCATCTACCGCCCTTTCTATGAAAAAGAACTTCCTAACATACCCCTTAATGAGCCTCCCTCTAATCTCATGCTGTGTCCTCTTGTCCTGCTACTTTTCTTATATTGAAACATGTTAGACTCTTTCACTTTGTTAATGCCCTTAAGATGTTTGAATGTTTCAGTCATATCACCTCTCTCCATCCTTTGCTCTAGGGTATACATATTGAGCTCCATTAATCTGTCCTCATATGTTTTCTGATGCGGTCCCTGCACCATTTTGGTTGCCCTTCTCTGGACTGCCTCCATTTTGTTAATGTCCTTGTGCAGGTGCGGCCTACAGTACTGCATGCAGTACTTCAAATGGGGCCTAACCACTGTCTTGTAAAGAGGGATTATTACCTCCCTCTTATGATTTGTGATAACCCCTACTAATATACCCCAACATCCCGCTAGCTTTACCTACTGCTTTAGTGGTCTGCTTAGATGATTTCAGGTCATCTGTGATGATGATGCCCAAGTCTCTTTCTTCCCTTGTGATTGCCAGCAACTCTCCTCTTAACTTATAGGTAGCTTCAGGGTTTCTCTTCCCTGCGTGCATGATCTTGCACTTCTTTGTGTTAAACCCCAGTTGCCACTCTTCCGACCATTTTGCCAGTTTATCCAGATCTCATCTCATTCTGCCCACCCCACCTGGATCATCTTCTCTGTTGCAGATCTTGGTGTCATCTACAAACAGACAAACCTTACCCCCCAGTCCATCTGCAATGTCACTGATGAAGATATTGAAGAGGACTGGACCCAGGACTGATCCCTGAGGTACCCCACTTGTGACTTGCATCTCTTCTAACTGTATACCATTTACCATCCTCTCTGTTTTCTGCCCGTAACCAGTTTGCCACCCAGTTGACCAACTTCTGACCCACCCCGAGCCTACCCAGCTTATTAATCAATCTTCTATGTGGAACAGTATCGAAAGCTTTGCTGAAGTCAAGGTAGGCGACATCAACTGCACCCCCTTGGTCCACCACTCTGGTTACCCAGTCAAAGAAATCTATGAGATTAGTTTGACAGGACCATCCTGTTGTAAACCCATGCTGTCTTGGATCCTGTGCTCCTATGGATTCCAGGTGTAGCACTATCCTTTCCTTAAGGAGTGCCTCCGTAATCTTGCCCACTACTGAGGTAAGACTGACTGGTCTGTAGTTCCCTGCCTCCTCCCTGCTACCACTCTTGTGGAGTGGGATCACATGAGCCCTTCTCCAGTCTTCTGGGACCTCTCCTGTGCTCAGAGACTCACTAAACAGTTCTGCTAATGGCTCTGCAGTTCCACCCTTAGCTCCTTTAGTACCCTGGGATGTATGCCATCAGGTCCTATTGCCTTGTCTACCCTGAGCTTAGTGAGCTCTTGTAGGACCCTTTCTTTTGTGAAGGGACTTGCACACCTCCCCCCTGTCCATGCTGCTGAGCTGCGGGCCCTGCCCTACCTTCTTCTCGGTAAATACTGAGCAGAAGTATCTATTTAGGATAGATGCTTTTCCTTGATCCTCCTCCACACTCTTCCCCTTATCCACTTTGATCTTAGCAATACCCCTCTGGACTTTCTCCTTTCACTAATGTACCTATAGAATGTCTTGCCCCCTTCTTTTACTGTTCGTGCTAGTATTTCCTCAGTTTGGGCCTTTGCCTGCCTTACTGCCTTCCCTGCTTCCCTTAGGGAAGTTTGCTATGCCTCCCTATCTTTATCCCACTGCATTCCCTTATATTTCCTGAAGGCAAACCTTTTGGCTCTGATCTTTTCTGCTACTGTTTTTGAGAACCAAAGTGGTTTCCTCCTTCTTTTGCTCTTGCTTTTCTCCCTAACACAATGGGATGTTGCTTCAAGTATTGCATCCTTAATGCTTGCCCATTTTGCCTGTACTCACTCACCTGTATTTCTTCTTGCCAGGGCTAGCTTAACTCTGTTGGCCATCTTATCAAAGTCAGCTCCTCTAAAGTCCCATATTTTTGCCTCGGAAAGGGATGATTTAGTTCTAGTGGCCAAACCGATTAGAAATAGCTTAGTATTCAATTACAACTGCTCAGTTTTTTTTCTCCTATTTGTCTAATTGTCATGTAATCGCTCTTTAATGCCTAGTGATCAGGCCTCTGTAACCACTGAATATGTGTATTGTCTTATTGTCCACCTGACGTGGGACCTTTGTAAAAGAGCTCACGCTCAAAGGTCTTTCCGAAATACTAATTAAACAATTAAACAATTAAATTAAATGTATCTGGCATGTTGAAGTCTCCCATTATCAGAACCTCCCCTTTAGCTGTCATATTTTGTATATCTTCTAACAGTAATGTGTCTATGTCCTCCCCTGGTCTGGAGGCCTGTAGACAACCCCAGTTCATATGGCTGTCCCATTTCCTGTTTCCAGGATGACCCACAGTTCTTCTGGCTCCTTATGTGTATTCTGAATTTCTGTAGCTTTGATATTTTCATTGACACAGAGGGCCACTCCCCCCACCTTTTTGCATGTCGGTCTCTTCTGAGCAGTACATAGCCGGGTACTGAAGTCTCCTAAGTGTGGTTACCGGTGAACCATGTCTCGCTAATGGCTACTATGCCCAGTTTAGCCTCTGTCATTGTTGCCTCCAGGTCTGGGATCTTGTTTCTCAGACTGCAGGCATTTATGTACATGATTTTCCATTGGCCAGATTTCGATGCATTTGTTGTTGGGCGAGGTCCAGCATTTCTCCACCGCTTTGTATGGGGAGCCAGATTTTTTTCCTTACCTGGTGATGCAAATGAACTACAAACATGCTAAACTCCTGTTTGATCACTAGCTGAGGGGGGAAGGGTGTTCTTCCCATGCAATGTATCCGGTGCTTTGCTCTTGATGTTCCACCTCGAACTCATCATTGTGAACTATATCATGCCTTTTCCTTTCCCCCACTTGCTAACAGATGCCTCGCTCATTGTGTCAAACTCACCTCTAAATTCTGGCTAGGAGAACTTCCTCCCTACCTCTCATGCTCCCTTCTCTTCTCCCCCTCCTCCCTCTCACTCACTCAGATCCTCAGACACTCGTACTCTGCTGGTCCCCTGCCTTACCACCCTTTTTTGTCAATCAGGCTTTACCCATCGATTCACTAAAATCTGGAACTCCCTCCCCCCCGAATACAGCATTCCTTCTCCCCTCACTCACTATCCTCTGCCTTACATAACTTTCTCTCTGTTAACTGCTCCTGTTTTAACCCTACCTAAGTTCCCCTTCATGCCTGTTCTGCTACTTTCTCAACATTCTCCTGTCAACTCCCCTAGAGTCTTCTACCTAGCACTCCCACTTTCTACTTTCTCCTCTCTTTGTTTCTACCTCTGCCTTTCTACCCCATTCCAACTCGCCCACGCTTGTCTTGCCCCCTGGCAGAGTCTCAACATCCTGGAGGAGTCCAGTACTGGGCTATTGCCTTTCACCCCCCTCCTCCATCCCCACTCTACTCCTTATCTAATTCTTGCCCTCCCTTAATCTGCCATCTGGCAGGGTTCTCTGCATCCTGGAGAGGCCAGTATTAGGCAAGTTCTTTCCTTACCCCCTCTAACATTACCACCCATTACTCCTATTCTACACTTCCCCTACCAAAACTATTTCCCCCTTTATTTCCCCTGCCACTGTCCCTCCCTTCCTCCCTCCCCTACCCCCCTTTTTACCTCCTGGCCTCCACATGTTTCAGCCCCTGGCAGGGTTCTCTGCATCCTGAAGTGACTAGCTCTATGCTGTTCCCCACCTCCATGCCCACTTCCCTTCTCCCCCCTTCTCCCCTAACTCCTTACTTCTCAGCACTCAAATAGGTATTAGTTCACTTGTATCTGAACAACTGCACTTCCTGCCCATCTGGGTGGAGCATATTGCTGTGGATAACCTCAGCTGCAGAGTCAAGCCATACAAAAGTGAGGGTACTAGACTTCAGGAGGGCTGACTTTGGCAAGATGGGAGAGTGCCTTAGAAAAGCACTAGCAAACAGGCAAGAAGGAGGGGTGGAGCAACAATGGGGAAACATCAAAACTGCCATAACAGAGGCAACAAGCCTTTGTGTGAAGCAAATAACCAAATCAAAACAAAAGAAAAAGCCATTATGGTTCTCAAAAGAGGTGGCAGGGAAGGTTAAGGAGAAAAATATAGCATTTAGGAAGTATAAGGAAACACAGAAGGAGCAGGACAGAGAACTGTACCAGTTAAGATAGAAGGAAGCAGGGAAGGCAGTCAGAATAACAAAGGCCCAAACTGAGGAAAAGATAGCCAACTCGGTTAAGAAGGGGGATAAAACCTTTTATAGGTACATTAGGGAGAGTAGAAAGACAAAGGGAGGGACAGTGAGGCTGAATAGATTGGACGGTGGGTGGGCAGAGAGGGACAGTGAAAAGTAGGGATACTGAATGAATACTTCTGCTTAGTATTCACAAAAGAGGAGGAGGAGGAGGTACCTAATCCAATTAACAGAAGCATTCTGGATAGGGGGGTCGATCCCAGTCCTTTCACAGAAGAAAGGGTTCTGAAAGAACTCCTAAAACTGAAGGTGGACAGAGCAATGAGGCCTGATGGGATTTACCCCAGAATTCAAAAAGAATTAAGGGGAGAACTAGTGACACCACTGGCTACCCTTCTTAACAAATCATGGGAGGATGGTATGGTACCTGAGGACTGGAGGAGGGTGGATGCGATTCCCCTTACAAAAGTGGGAGCAAGACAGAGGGAAGAAACTACAGACCTGTCAGTTTGCCCTCTGTGGTAGGGAAAGTGATGGAATCACTTCTGAAGGAAAGAATTGTTGAGTACCTAGAGGCCAGTGGGGCACAGGACCCAAGGCAGCATGGGTTCACAACAGGAAGGTCATGTCAGATGAATCTAATCAATTTCTTTGACTGGGTGACCAAAGTAGTAGACCAGGGAGGGGCTGTGGACATGGTCTACCTAGAATTTGGCAAGGTATTTGACATTGTCCCACACAAAAGATTAATAAACAAATTAGCCAGCCTCAGAGTGGGTCCCAGGGTGGTGGCCTGGGTAAAACATTGGCTGGACAACAGGACACAGAAGGTAATAGTAAATGGAGTCCCCTCTGAAGAAAGGGGGGTTACTAGTGGGGTACTGCAGGGCTCAGTACTGGGTCCAGTCCTATTTAATGTCTTTGTAAGTGACATTGCAGAGAGACTAGAAGGAAAAGTATGCCTATTTGAAGATGACACAAAGATCTGCAACAGGGTTGATACACAAGGAGGTGTGGAAAGGATGAGAAGGGACTTGGCAAGGTTGGAGGAATGGTCAGAAGCATGGCAGCTTGGATTCAATGCAAAGAATTGCAAAATAATGCACCTGGGAAACATAAAAACCCAGGGAAAGATTACGCAATGGAGGAGGAGGTAGTAACAGCAACAAAAATGGAAAGGGACCTGGGGGTAATCATATCAGATGACCTTAAGGTTGGCAAGCAATGTGAGAAGGCAGTAGGGAAGGCTGGGAGGATACTGGGATGTATAGGGAGCAGAAAACAGGAAGTTGTTATCCCTCTGTACAGACAGTTGGTGAGACCCCATCTGGAGTACTGTGTCCAGTTGTGGAGACCCCATCTCCGCAAGGACATAGACAGGATGGAGTCAGTCCAGAGGAGGGCAACTAAAATGGTGCAGGGTCTGCAAGAGAAGCCATACGAGGAGAGACTAAAGGAGCTTAATATGTATACCCTTGAGGAAAGGAGGAAGAGGGTGGACATGATAGAAACTTTTAAGTACCTCAGTGGAATCAACAAAGTCCAAGAGGGTAGCATCTTTCAGAAAAAGAGATGTGCAAGAACAAGGGACACAATTTGAAGATAGAGGGGGGATGGCTCAGGGCAATGTGAGGAAGTATTTTTCAACAGAGAGTGGTGGACACATGGAACAGCCTTCCTGAGGAGGTTGTGGGTTCTAAAACTGTGGAAGAATTCAAGAATGCATGGGACAGACATAAGGCAATTCTTGTGGGGGGGGTAGGAAGAAATAGGCTGTTGGTTAACTAGGATCTGCAGCTTATCCAGTAGGTAGGGAAATGGGCAGACTAGGTGGGCCAAGCGGTCCTTATCTGCCGTCAAAGTCTATGTTTCTATGTATAATTCTCAGTCATGTTAAATACTAATTCTGTAGCCACTCTACTAATGTAAAATGTATGTGTCATTTTAAATGCTAATGTATGTGTTTTCCACAGTTATGATAAATGTTAATGGTATGTCTAATTGTCACATCACCGGGAGACGAGCAACTTGTTGTTCAGCGTGCCTTCCTGGTGAAACATTTCAATAAATAAATAAATACAATTTTTAGCCATGCCAAGGGGAGTAGTATTGGGTAGAACATGTTTAGAGTAGGCCTGGCTCAGCCACTGTTGTAGGGCACTCCTTAACTGTAAAAATTTCCAGTGGACCTGTTTGCAAAGCCATTCCTTGTGGCAAAGGAACTGAAAGGACTGGGGATATCTGGTATGTGGGATTAGAAGGTTCCCAACCCAATAGGTCCCATGTAGCTTCCAGGATCTCCATTTGATAGTTTTTTTTTATCTCTTCTGATAAGGGGGTTGTTCCAAAGGGGCATAAGTTTGATGGGGCAGAGGTGAATTTCATTAGCTTACTTGGGCTTTCAAGCCTTGCTTGGAGGTTACTAGTGTGGAGCCTGATTTATCTTTGCTATAGAGTGAGCCATATAGGTGTATGCTAATAGTTGTTCCATCCATACCGAAAAGGGAGAGCAATCTGTGTTATCATCAAACCACTGGAGGGTTTGTGCACCCAGGAAAGCCAAGTGGTAATCCTTAATCTATGGTAGATCCCATCTCTCTTAAATCCAATGAGCCCTTAGTTTGCCCCAACTATATTGTGGTGGCTTTCCCTTCCAGAGAAATGAGCCAATTAGCTTGTCAAGTTTGGTGAACCATTGATTGGGGATAGCCAGAGAAAGGTAGCTAAACAGGAACAGCAACTTAGAGTCAGTGACCATCTGCAGAGACTCAATTTTATGTCCCAGTGAGAGTTTAATCCTCTCCAGCAGTCACATTCAGACTGCAAGGCTTGCAACAGGGGTCAGGTTAATTCTAGGGATGGATGGAATATTACTGGTGATCTTTACCCCTAAGTACAGTACATAATGCCATCTGGAGCCCATTTCAGTCCAGCTTGCATGAAAGGGAGGGATGGACAGTTCTCAGTTAGAGGGAGAACTAGAGTTTTGCTTTTGTTCACCCTTAGTCCAGAGAGATCAGTGAATGTCTGCAGTGTCTACATAAGGGTGGGTACTGTGGTTTCTGGGGTTGTTGCTAGGACCAGTAGGTCATCAGTGTACATCAGTGTGGAGTATCTCTCTAGACTTACTGCAATTCCTTTCACAGTTGGTTGTGATCTGATGGTTATACCCAGTGGTTCAATTGCCAGTAAGAATAGGAGGGGGAAGAAGACATCCCTGGCTTGTACCTTTTTGAAGCTGGAAGAAAGATGAGAAGAGGCCGTTAACAGCAACTCTGGTCATTGGGACACAGTATAGCACTTGAATCCACTATGTAAATTGTGGGCGACATCTGAATTTAGACAGGGTTTTATACAGAAAGGTCCAGCTGACCAAGTCAAAGGCTTTTTCAAAATCAATGGAAATTGCCCCTGCTGGCTACCAGATTTTTGAACCACTGTTATAAGTCTGATTAGCGACCACATGTGGTCGGAGCCTAACTGACCTTTGACTAAGCCTGCCTGTGCTGGGTGTGCCAGTTTAGGTATGTAGGATTCAAGTTGTGTTGCCAGAACTTTGGACAGCACTTTGCAGTTAGAGTTAATCAGTGAGATTGGGTGATAGTTGGCACAGAGGATAGTGTTCTTGTTTTTCTTGGGTAGGACGGCGATGGTGGCCCGTTGTAAAGAAGGGGGTAGTTCTCCTGCAGCATAGGTATGTTGAAACATGGATGTAAGTGGGGGGGGGGGCAACGAGATCCAGCATTAGCTGATAGATGTCAGCCAGGATACCTTCTTCACCGAGCCTTTGAGGATGATAGTACTTTGATGGCCTTAGCTACCTCCAATACCGTTATTGGCTTGCCCAGTGAGCTTTGTTCAGTGGGATTGGGGCTTGGGAGTCACAACTGAGACAGGAAGTTTGAGTGGCATTGTACATGGTGTGGTTTCTGGAGCTGCATAGTTCGGTGTAGAAGGCCTTTGTCGCCTTATTTATTTCAGTAGGAGCATGCTGTAGCTGGCCTTACAGGTCCCGGAGAGAGCCCATATGTCTGCTCACCTGTTGGACTCTGAGTCAATGAGCAAATAATTTTCCTGCTCATTCACCCCCTCCAAGTGTCTATGCTTTAGCCTTACCAGTGTGAGCTTGGCCTGCATGGAAAGGAGGGTGTTTAGTCAGTATTTTATGAGAGTTACTGCTGACAGGTTCTGTTTGGTGGTGTTGGATCCACTCTTAAAGGATGTATCACTGGTTTCAACCTCAGATGTAACCTTTTTCTCCCCTTTTTCCCTGTTTTTCTATCTGTGGGTGGCAAAGCTAATGACAGTACCTCTTAGGTAAGCTTTGTAGGCCTCCCAAGTGGTTGCCAGGGACACGTCTGGATAAACATTGAATTAAAAGAAAGTTTTAGTCTCGCTCTGCATGTGCAGCTGGAAGTTAGGGTCAGTTAGCAAGAGAGTACAGCCATCAGTTAGATTTCTTGGGTTGGGAGCTATTTGGACAGAAACTAGCACTGGGCCATGGTCAGCTAGGATTATGTTCCCAATAGTGGAGTATGTCAGAGAATGAGTAAATGCTAGAGACAGCAGCCAGTAGTCTATCCTACTGTACCTCCTATGCATGATGGAAAAGAAGGAATAGTCCCTGAATGTTGGGTAAAGGAGGTGCAGCCATCCACCAATTTATGTTCTATCGTAAGTAAATGGAGAGCTCCCAGCACAGGGCTGGGTGACTGTATTGTTGGGTTACTTTTATCCAAGGTTCCATCCAGTGGAAAACTGAAGTCTCCCCTAGCATAACAGGATGATTACCAGGGTTAAATTCAACAATGGTTTGAGTCAGGGTGAAGAAAAAAATGGCATCCCCTTCAGTTGGCTCATATGTTCTGCCCAGTACAAATTCCATTTCTGAGGTCTTGACCTGAGCCAATACCTAGCGCTCCTCTTGGTCAGCTCTGTGGTGTGTTACTTGCCATGGCAGGCACCCATGGAACAGAACAGAGACTCCCTGCTTCTGTCTAGAGAAGGTGGCATATACCTCTGCTCCTACCCATTCACATTTTAGCTTCATTGCTTCTTCAGGAATGAGATGGGTCTCTTGCAGAATGGCCACCACTGCCCCCATTTTTTTGAGCTGGTTTAGAATTGGCTTCCTCTTAATAGGCTGCTGGAGGCCCTTCACATTCCACGTGATGAACAGGGACCCTGGTTTTCCATTTTTAACGGTAACACCGGTAACAATCACGGAATCCTGCTTGGTTTGCGGATTTTGAATTCTTGTACCGGTGCCTCACGGAAATTGCATGTCACTGCACAGAATCTCTAAAATTTCAACATCTTTTTAATTTTTTTTTTTAAATTTTCTCTTTCTATGTCCCTTTCTCACAACATCAATCTATCTCCACTTTTCAGGGATCCCTAGACTGGGTATCCCTTAGCTTCACCCCCAGGTAATGCTCATAAGCTCCTGTGGCCCTGCCCCTATCCTGCCTGGATTGTACCCCCCTAGGTGGGAAGGGAGGGGACCCCAGGTCTCCCCTCCACACTCCCTTAGTATGTGTCGGGCAGCTCAGTGGGTCCCTCATGGAGCCTGGTTATGAAGTCTGGGGCATCTGGGTCCCTTCTGCCAGTGGCCAATGTGGAGTGATTGTTCCTGGTTTTCTGGTCTCTGTCCCTGAGGGCACTGGCACTAAAAGAGATCCAAGGAGGTAGGTCACATAGAGACATACTGCTGCTCCAGATCCTGGCTAGTGTCCTCCCCTCCTGATCACTCTGCAGCACCATTGCATCACCACCCATGGTCACACAGGTGGTGGTAAAGCAGCAGGACCTGCAGCCCACCCTCCCCAGAGGAGGAGAGCAGTCCCCCAGGTGCTTGATCCTATTCCCCTGGCCAGACCTCCAGCAACCTGAGTTTGCTTCTGACTCTGGGTTGCTAACATTGCAAGCAATAGTGCTACTGCAGCAGCAGCAGGCTGACCCAGATTTCAGCATCTTAAAATGAATGCTGCTGTGCTTTGCATTCTTTCTGCTTTGCTGCATATACAGTCAGTAAGGAAATCACCCGCACTGGTTTGTTGTAATCAGCCATTCAGTTTAACCACCCATGCCTGGTGGTTAGAGTAACAGTGAATGAACTGGGTACATCCAGCAGACCTGGGTTTGATTCCCACAACCTCCACTTGCATACTGTGTGACTCCAAGCAAGTCACTTAACCTCCCCAGTGCTTCTAGGTCACTCCTGAAAACAGACAGTTCTGCCTAGTGGGCCTTACCTGCTTTACAAAGAATATAACAACAAATACCAATATATGTTTACTACATCATAGAATAGTAGTCAGGGTACCATGTAATTTACCTGAGTTTTACTTGGGCTGCAATGATTTTGCATAGGCAAAGATAAATGTTCAGATACATTTTATGTGTTTTATAAGCTTGTTTTTAGATTTTAGTCAGGTTTTTATTGTATTCTTTGCATATGAGCATCTAGGTTGCAGATTGCTAAACACAGGATCACTGTTACCAACTAGCTTATTCAAGTTTATAATCAGCAGGGCCATCCAAAATCCTGAGTTGTTTGAATGAAAACTAGTCTGAATGAAAGTATGTTCACAAAGAAGAAACTGCCTTACTACTTATGAAAAGACTTCACAGTTTGCACCCCATTTAGGTGAATTGGATAATTTGCACCTTTTCTCCCAATTGCTGCTTCAGTCTCTGTGACAACAAAACGTTTTCTGACAGACTGCTTCAACAAAAAGCAAATGTTAAGTATTTAAGTGTACTTATCTCTGGCCAGTGAATTTTGAAAGCACAGTCAATGACGTACGGAAGGTAAGACCCCAGGGGCTGTATGATGCTGGTGGGCAGAGTGGTGCTCAGTTCACATCTGAACAAAGACATGAAAACTGGGAGACACCCTTTTCATGAACACCAAGTTAAAAAAAAGCATCCACATGTCTGGGAGATGCATAAATCCATTTGAACATCCTCCACTAAACACTTGTGAATTTTTTAGGTGAAGACACTTTATTTCAAAGAAGCAAATTCAAGCAGTTTTTTTTCTGCTCCTTCTACCCCTTGGTGATTTACTTCTTCAGGCCTGCCAAGGCCCCATACCACCACTGCTGAGTCCTGACCACCATCCACTGCCCCTTACTGCTGTGGTACCAGGTAACCCAAAGTAACCCTTCATTGAGTGGGCCCCTACCCCTGTGGGAGGCTACTAGGGGAAGGGAATTGCCCTAAAGAGCTTCCTGTGTATCCTGGGCATGGCAGGGGTCAGAATAGACACATGTTTGGGGCTTCTGGCTTATGGAGGGACCAACAGCTGTCCTTCGGTTGGTCAGTGGTTGTTTTCCCATTGGTAGCGTGACAGGCCACATGATGTCAAGACATAAGCTGACATCTGTCACGCACCCTCCTGCAGTGAGGGCTGACATGTTGTCGTGCCTCTGGCCTCCACCAGGGGCCAGCAAATGCTGAGCTGTGAACCCACCCTCCCTTCCAGGAGAAGGTGAGTGGTCGTTGGACACTCAAGCCTTCACCCACCAGATGACCCTCCAACACCCAAGTTTGTTCCTTAAACTTGGTCAGAGGTGTCACATGCAGAAATCCAATTCAGGCAGTTAAATTATAGACAGGAAAAAAACAAAGGTAGCCCACCTTAGCAGTGGTGGTACAGATTAATTCACATCTGAGTTCTAACAAGCAAAGAGACCTAGTCATTTGTAACCTGTGCATGTGGGGTGTGGGTGTTGAAGAAAGGGGATCATAGTGCTGTCACTACTGCCATTACCCCAGAGGGATGTGGACTGCATTGTTGCTACTGCCATCATAACAAAGGGGTGGGGGCTGTAGTGCTTCTGCCATCACCACTGGTGGATGGGGAATGTAGTACTGCTGCTGTCCCACCTGAGGGATGGGGGCCATAGTGCTGATACTGCCATAACACCTGAGGAATGGTGAACATAGTACTGCTGTCATCACACCTAAGGGATGGGGGCCACAGTGCTGCTGCTTCTGTCACACCTGAGGGAGGGAGGTCATAGTGCTGTTGGTGCTGCCATCACACCTGAGGGATGGGGACGTAGTGCTGTTTTCATCACACCTTAGGGATGGGGGCTGTAGTGTTGCTGCTGCCATCACATCTTTAAATTGGTACAAGGATGGAAAGATGTGTAATAGTGGAGGTCAAAATTGCTAAAATGCATGTTAGCAGAGTTAAAAATTGTTAAATAAAGTACACTAAGCCAAACACCGGTAAAACCAGATTTTGGCTTAGCAGACACCGGTGACAATATCGTTTTTTACAATGTGCAAAATGGAATATGCCCTTTCTCAATCCCAGTAAACCAGTGTCCCTGGTGATGAAATGTGTTGCTAGGTGAGCCATACTATGACTATCAGCAATAAGATACTGGCTGGGATCCTTACATTTAATGGCCCACAGAGTGCTCCCTCAGTGGTTGCCTTACACAAGTAACAGGTTGCAGTAACAGAATACAGTATTGTACAGTTATCAGTGTGTTGTTGTTACAATGGAGCATGAAGTACAACAATAAAAGCATACATCCCAGGTCTACTGTCCTGGAAAATCCTAGGCTTCAGGGAAACTATTGAAGGATTTGCGTCCATCCCCCACCCGCCCCATAGACTGTGGGTATTTACCTCCAGATCCAGAGAGCATGCTGACACAACTCCAAGTGGGAGAAGAAAGAGAAAGTCTAGGGTGTAGTTAGTGGAACCATCAATTCCACCTACCATAAACATTCATCCAAAAATGACCACCCTATAAAGGTTGCATTGACCCCAATGGTGGGGCTTTGCCCCTCTAAGGGAAGTGCTACAAACATCCCACTAGCCTGACCCCCTAGTATTTACCCTAGTGCCCACTGCATTAAGGCCTGCCCCTGGTTAGCACATTACACTGCTTGGTTGAAGAGAACAGAAGAAAGTAAAGGACTTACCCTCCATCTGTACTTGAGGGGCTGATCCTTTTCTGCTCTGGTGGATGCTGAGTGGTGGGATCCACAGAGTTGGACCTAGGACAGAATGAGGTTCCCCCGTAAAGCTTTCAGAGTGGTGATGAAGGGAGAGGTAGCGGTCCGACAGGAGAGAAAGGGAAAGCAATAAGTTAAAGTGAAAGCAAACTCTTTCTGTAAGTTGTTTAACATTCGTTGCAGCTTGGGCACATGCTGAGTGGACTTCTCTCATTTCAGAGAGCAGCCTAGAGAACATCATCTCGATGCAGACTAGACTGTCACCATTCAGCAGGAGAGGGGCCAATGCCATGTTGCTGATGAGGTTTGCTCACCAGGTAGGCTTGAGATTTGAAACTTAAATACTGCCAGGAAGAAGTTCTGTGGTAGAAAAGTTTTAGATGTGCAGACGCACCACGACGAGTTATACTCGAGGGGTGTCTGAGGTTAGTGACAGGTAGGTGGGAGTTCAGAGTCTAGGCAGCCATCTTCATTGGTGTCCAAGCCACACCCATGCTGCCAAATTTTACAAGGGGATGTGCTATTTTAGCCCATCATGTACATGGCCCTGGAGGCAGGGGAAAGAGGGACCCTGTCAGAGTTATTAACACTGGCTACCATCACAATCCTCCCCAAGCCCTGCAAGGGCCTATGCTTTGAAGTTCTTATCACCCATCCCACTGCTCAAGGTAGACTACAAGATCTTGGCTAAATATTTAGCAGCCACACTGGAGAAGGTCCTGCTGGGCTTGGGTCACCCTCACCAGGGTGATTTATAAAGGGTGCCAGGCTAAACATAAGATACACTGCTCTTTAAATGTTATGTGGTGATGGTCAAGGGGGTGGGCCACTCAGCCCAGCCAGTTGGCACTTAATTCTGAGAAGGCCTTTGACTGATCGAGTGGCCCTTCATGTTCTCCACCTTGGAGAAGTTTGGTTTGGGGCCCAAATTCATATCGTGGAAGGCAGCTCTTTCTAGGGATCCTAGCCACTGATTCTGACTAATGGCAAACTTTGCCAGCTTTTCTATCTCTCCAGAGGCACACTACAGGGGTGCCCTCTTTCTCCTCTCCTGTATGTCCTTACCATTGAACCTCTGGCTGTAGCAATATGTCAGCATCTGAACATAAAGGGTCTGCAACTTAAGGGAGTAGATAATATAATTTCCCTCTTTGCAGATGACGTCCTTTTGTTTTTAAGAGACTTTCAGGCAGCTGAATAAGTGCTGACCAGTAAGTTTCACTCTTATGGGCCTCTATCGAGCCATAAAACAAATTGCCAAATGCAAAAAGCTCCCCCTAGGAAAGGGCCAGCACTTCCCACTTCTTACTCCAGTTCCAGAGTTGAAATATTTAGGTGTCTACCTGCCTAGAAAACTCTCCACCTTGTGTAATCTGAACTACCATTTGATCCTGCAAAAGGTGAAGTCAAATTGTGAGAACTAGTAGTCCCTGCTCCCAACTCTTACGAGCAAGGTGAATCTAATGAAAATGTCAGTTCTGCCCCATTCCTATATATTGTCCAGGTGCTCTCCACCCATATCACCTTGAAATACTTTCACTCCATAAAAGTTTACCTCATGACGCTGTTATAAAATGGTAGGAGGGTGCAAATCAAGCAGGCCACATTGCTGCACTCAGTATCATGGGGGGGGGGGTCTGAGGGTGCCCAATTGTTTTGTTACTACTACCTGGCAGCCCAACTGGCATTCTTAAAGGATGCTCAGGCTACGAGGTGTGATAGACCAGCTTGGGTGGAACTGGAGGAGTTGCTCCCTTGATGGCCCAGTGCTCCAGTCCCACTTGGCCCTGTCCTTGAAGAGAAGTTTTTGAACTATATCACAAACCATTTTTAACACACCACAGCTAGGGCCTGGCTAACAACACATGAGCTCACAACACATCCCAGAACCATCTCTCTGGCCAGTATTGCTGGAATCATCTGGGACTACCCTCCACCTACCACAGTTCAGGCCTCTGCCTTGGACAGATGGCAACGACAGGGCTTCTGTACCATAAGTACGCCGCTTGAAGGTGTTCTGTTACTATCATATCAGGAGTTGGCCCATAGGTATGGTCTATCACCTAGAGGCTTCTTATTTTTTTTGAATAATTATTATTCTATTAAATAGGTTTTCACATTTTGAAAGAAAACAGAAAAAGCAGTAATAGTATGTACAAGGCAGGTTGATAATGGTAACAAGTATGTCATTTTAACATGGAGTTGGCAAATAGGCCAGTAATACAATCGTCTAATGAACATAATAATGCTGAAAAAGGTATCCAAGTGATGCCCTTGCAGTCTCTGCAGTTAAAGGGACAAATGAGGGATCACACTCCAGTTTGTAGTTATGCCAGTTACCCCAGGTCTCTTTGAATACTGACATATGATTAATATGGATGTATGAAAATTTTTCTAAATTGTAGATGTTATCTACTATGCCATACCATTTTTGCAGGGTTGGCTTGTTGGGGGTCAGCCACAGTATCGTAATCACCTGCTTGGCGCAAGTAATCAAGATCAGCAGTAGTTTTTAGGTACATCCTCTTAGCCAGTAGGTAGATGGAGGAATGTACAAAAGTGCCACAGAGGCCGTAAGCAAGCACGGACTATCGAAAACGTATTCTAGCATCTGCCCCACCTCTTGCCAATACCGCTCAGGTTTAGGACAGAACAAAAAAATATGAAATTGGTCCTCTTTGTTTGTCCCACATTTTCTCCCGCACTTGCCTGCTATTTGTCCTACGTACCGCACTTGAACAGCCAGCATTCTAAAGTACCTCATGCGGCATTTTCTGGAGAACTCCCTATATATGGGGCCATAGTAGTTTGTATGTGAATAAAGCATGTCTGAGCCAAATGTCCTCTGTGTATGTAGCGTCTAATTTCTCATCCCGTTTGGCTAGTATTCTGTTTGAGAGTACTCTGTTCAGATCTGATAGCCCTCAGTATAGTGCCCCTATAATATTAGGATACAGTTCCCCTTTTTGATATCCCAGAATTATTACTGTATGAAGAAGTCAGCGGAATAAGGTCATTTGGTCTATCTACTCTGCTCATATTACAGAGTCCTTAGCTTAAGCTACTGACTCTGCCTCCCTCCCCAATCCACCGTTCCTCTTTCCCTTCATCTGTCCATCCCTTGCCCCTTATTTTCCCCTTAACTCTCTTGAAGTTGCCCACCATCTTCAACAAAACCACCTTTTCTGGAAGCACATTCCAACCTGCCACCACCCCCTCTGTGAAGAAGTGCCTCCTAGCTTCCCTCCTAAACCTCCCTCCCACAACTTGAGACTATGACTAGGAGCCCTTCAGGTTTCTACAGGAATTGCCACACTGCAGGTCACAAGGTCCCTATATAGGATTTAACCTACAAATATTTATAATAATCAGTTTGGGGTAGGTTGTACTGTCCTTGCATGTCTTGGAAAGACCTAACTGTTGGAGTTCAGAAACTGGTGTAGGTACGTGAGGCCAAGTTGTTGTCAAGTTTTCAGGAAGGGTTCAGTTCGGATGATAGGGCAGTTACAGTTTCTAGCTAGAGCCATAGCCAAGGTTAGTAAAAGATGCAACCCATTTTTTTCACTAAGTCAGCGCCACACTTCTAATGGTGCTGCTGTATAAATACTAAATTTAGAAATTGGGAGATAGCCTCTGAGGGAACCATATAATATTTTACCTATTCTATATAAGTTGTTGAGTGCAAATTCAATGTTTTTTTTTTTCAATGCACCTGAAAGACAGTAGATGACCAGAGGCAGATCAATCTGAGTTGAACTGCTTGGGCATAAAGGTGTAGATCTGGCAGGTTGACCCCCTCTCTCTTGCGACTGATGGAGTACAGGAAAAGAGTTTCTAGGTTTAGCCCCTTCCCAAATAAACCTATATATTAGTTTGTTCCATGAGTTAATGTACATTTAATCAGGGTATAATGGTGCGGTCTGCAAAAAGTATGTAATTCTGAGGAGAATGTTTTGGCTGACAGCCTTGATTCTCTGCAATAGAGACTTCTTAGATATAGGCTACTGCAGGCCCCTACTCCCAACCCTCAGGTACCTCAGAGATCTCCTGGTGAGGAAATAATATTGTGCACCCTTATGGGCCAGCAACCAGTAAAACAACTGTATACATGGTTTATGGGGGCACTTGAAAATGCGATTCAGAGGGTCAGAAAGGAATTGAAGACCAACTTGTGTGGCTGCCCATTCACTGAGGGAAATTAGCGCTGGGTGACTAGACATTTGTCATTGTGCTCTGTCAATAACTTACTCCACCAATTGCATTATAATTTCTACATAAGGTCGTGGCCCTCACATAGACGAGTTGGTCCCTGCACTATGTCGCTAATGCCTCACCCTGACTCCAGAGGGTAATTTTTTCCATATGGAGTGACAGTGCCCAAAGACTGTAGACTTCTTGGGGGGTGGGGGATTATGGATCTTCTAGCAAAAGTCCTGAATTTTACCCTGGATCTCTTGCCAGAGAGAATTTTGTTGGGGGTTGGGCCAGGAGGGCCAGCAAAATAAGAAATATGACCACACTCTCTGGAGACTAGGCATGGTGATGGCCAAAAAAATCATAGCCCCAAACTGGAAATTTTACATGGCCGCTTGCATGCTAATGGATAGCCAGACTACTAGAGACCATGAGGTTTGAGAAGATCCAGTATACTTCACTACATTAAAGATCTCAGTATGACTCAGTCTGGGCATCTATAAAGGCTGCATTGGATGCCCCATGGTTTCCAGCTTTCTAGTTAGTGGTACAGTAAATCATACTTTAAGATACAACTGTAACCACCTCACTCTAATCTGAGTGGTTAGATTATTCACTCTTCTGTTGCTGTTGTACATATCCACATAAAGTTGCTGATCTTGGGATGACTTTGGGGGCTGGTGGGTGATGGGATAGGGGGTTCACCCCACTGCTAGCCCCCCCAACCCTGGATGTAACCTGCTCTGTTTTGTTTTACTTATTGTATGCTGTATATGGCAATGAATGGATAATCTTTACTTGCTAATAAAAACATTTTACCCTAAAAAAACATAAAAAGAAGAGCTTTAGGGTCAGCAAAAGGGAGCAGAATGAGACCTACAGGAAGTTGTACAGGGAGAAACTAGATAAATGTAAGTAGCTCATTATCAGGGAGAAAGCAAACACAGAGCTAAGAATAGCAGACGGGGTTAAGGATAACAGAAGGGGTTAAGGAAAATGGCAGGTCTTTCTTCAGGTACATTAAGAGAACACAGACAGATAAAGGACAGCATACAAAGGATGTAGAATGATGAGGCGAATGCGGAGGGCGACGTGGGGAAGCAAGCATATTGAATGACTACATTAGCTCTGCATTTACCATGGAAGTTAGATGATCAATACCAGAAAGTAAGTTAACATTTGAGGGAAAGGATAGCAACAGGTTAGTGATGGGTCAGAACTGAGAAGAGTACTGAAGGGTCCACAGAACCTAAACGTAAATAAATGTCAGAGATACACGAAATGCCCCCAAAGATGCTGAGAGAGACATGGCAGGCCCCGGCAGCACCCTCGACTGACCTGTTCAATGAATCACTAGCAACAGGTGTTGTGTCAATGGATTGCAGGGTGGTAAATGTGGTCCCACTACCCAAGAAGGGGATAGGAAAAACCCAGCTATATCGAGAATACTAAATGGGTTGGCGTGTCTAGGCATAATTATACAATGGCAAGAAAATTTCCAGGCTTCTGATTGGTCAGTAATGACCATGAACAGTGATGTTATCCCAGCACAACATCACTGTATCAAGGTCCATCACACATGACTGCAGCACACAAAAAAGAAATAAGTTCCTCCCCCTGAATGCAGACACCATTACCGCAGATCCCCAGTCACTGAAACCCCAAACCGCAGAAACAGAAGCGGGCAGGTAAAAACATACAAAAATCCATCCAGTTAAAAACCCTGCCTTCAGTCCCCTGCTCTCCATAGTGATTTACAATAATAGTTTTAAAAGGCACACTATGCTGCATAGAGAAAACATAAATTTTTTGTTGCAGGGGCAGCCCGGAGGTGCTGAGGGTTGAGGTGTTGGATGCCACACCTCGCGCCACACTGGTGACCCAGGTTTGAAAGCGAGCTCGGGCCACCAGGGGTCGGCAGAGGAGGGAGAGGATTGAGCATCCAACGACAGCTCTCCTCTCCCAGGGTGGGTGAGCAAGTCATCCTCCTTCATGGCTACCCCCGGTGGAGGATAGGGAGCAGCGCCAGACCACGGGAGACTAGTAGCACGGCGTTGTGATGCGTGTGTGCCTCCATGCACGTGTGTTCACAGCTGCAAGGGGACAAGGGACCAAGAAAAGCAAGAAAAATGGCTGCTGACTCTGTGATGTCCCCGCCAGCATGGCAGTACCCTGCCCCCCCCCCGGATTGCCTGCAATTGTCAAGTAATCAGGGCTCTGGGGTGCAAGGGTGACTACTGGGGCTAGAGGGGGGACTGATATCGTTGGCAGACCAGAGAATAAATACATAAATAAAAAACAACAAATAAATAAATAATAAAAAAAATGATGGCAGCTTTTCTCCTACAAACTGAACTGCTTCATTGAACCGCGGAGACCATAACTGCTGGTTGTATGGTTCACTGATGCTGCTCACTTCCCAGTAAAAAAGCTACCGAGAAAATTCAATTTATTTTCTGCCTTTCTAGTAGCACACATCTCCCATCCCTGGTGTGCTCCTAATTAGTAACTGTACCTCTAAACAGTATTGTCCTGCTACTATTGGGAATCAGCTCAGCTGCCATGGTACTTGTGATCAGAAAGGCGGCCCCGCAGCTCAGCTAACAGAAAAAAAGCTTGAACTTATTACACAATTAAAAAAAAAAAAATCACAGGGGTAGACACGACCCAGCATACATAATACCGATAGGACAGACAAGACCTGTGCGTAGGGAAGCAAGAAAAAACAGTAAGAGAAACAGTATGTACTGGCAGCACCATCTACTGGGCAAAACAAAAACTGCAGACTTTTTTCTAAACATGTTCCTACAAAGAACAAAAATAAAGAATAAAAACTAATTTTCAACATTATTTTAATCTTTTTTTCCTTTATAACCAAGCCATTGTATAATAGCAATAATGTACTTCAGTGTGTGTGTGTGTGTGTGTGTGTGGTGGTGGGAATAACATCACTTCTCGGGTGCTGGATGCACTTGGCCTATGGCCTAGTGCACAACCACCCAAGGTGTGATATTATCCCAGCACAACACAAACTTTGTTGTGCATTATTACTCAATTTTACACACACCTGAGATGTGGGGATGCTACATGGACTCCGAGAGCAAAGTTTTATGTGTGAAATTCTGGTTTACACACACCCACCCACCCATGTCTTTTTTTTTTTTATACTACAGATGAGCATTTTTAATAAATGTGGGGTTTCTGACTCACTCCATCAATAAGTGGTGATGTTGTGAACATTGTATCTGGAGAGTTGTAACACATTTGTTTTAGAAACCTATTATCTAAGCATTAAAAGTGCTCACAAAGTAATTATGACCTAATTATAGGCTAATGAGTCTAACGTCTATGATAGGCAAACTACTGGGGACAATTAAAACAGAACAGATAGTTGAATTCCTGGAGGTGAACGGAATCATGGATAGGAGTCAGCATGGGTTCGTAAGGGCAGGTTGTGTTAAATAAACGTAACTGAATTTTTCATTTTGGTGACACAAATGGTTGACAGAGGCTGGGCGGTTGGCATAATTTACTTGGATTTCAATAAAGCCATGGATTTATTGCAGCATAGGAGGCTAGTGGAAAATGTTAGGGCACCTAGAAACCGTGGATGTTTGGAACCAGTTGGAATGGGAATTGGTTGACTGGTAGGACTCAAAGACTGGTCTTGACTGGAAGGATCTCTGACGTCAGGGAGGTGACCAGTTGTGGGTGCCTTAAAAGTGTATCCAAAAGTGATGTAGAGGAGGAGGAGACACAGGAGAAAGGGAATCTGTTTTCAGGTGACACAAAGCTCTGTGGGAGGGTGGGTAGTGAGCAGGGAATTGATTGACAGCATAAAAAGGATGTAGAGAGACTAGAAAAGTGGTCCAGAATTTCACGATTCCATACCAAAACAATGCAAAGTAATGCACGTTTGTAGCAGACATTCACATATGGATTACTGCTTCAGCGTAATAATGGTGGAACACTGAAAGGAGGAAAGGAATCTGGGGTGATAAGTAGCAACTGTCCAAAAACCTCTTCCCAATGAGATGAAGCATATGGGATGGTTAACAGTATATTGAGGTGAATTGGACGGGGCTCACCTGTTACAGAAGAGTCATACTACGACTCTACAGGTCACTGCTTAGACCTCCCCTGTAGTACTTTGACCAGTTCTGGAGCTCTCATTTGAGGAAGGACAGCGACAGGTTAGACGCTATCAGTGAAGGGCATTATAAATGATCAAGGGGCAGCAGGGAAGAAATGGGAAGAGAGTGGAAAGTCTCAAAATGTATTGTGAAGAGGACAGAAAGGAGAGATGTGGTATGACATAAATATACACATACACATGGGGGTTCAACAAGGTGAATCCAACAGAGCTGCTTAAGTTAAGGAGCAGTACATCCACCAGAGGAGCAACATCAGTTTCTAAGGGAGAGAGGAAGGGGTCAGAAAATCCATCAGTAGATATTTTTCACAGAGTAGGATATGGACAGGTGGACGACTACTACCCAGCACTGTGGTCAATGCTGGACTGTATCAGGGCTATTGGAAGCAAGAGGGAGGGAAGAAGCAGGGAGAACTCTGACGGAGAGATTAAGTCAGAGTAATACACAGTACGGAAACAGGATAGACTACATGGACTGCTTTTTAAACTTTTGTTTATTGATGCAGTCCATCAGCAGTAAAGTACAAGATATGTCACAGTACTTTTGTCTTTACATCTCTGGCAGATGATACTACTTAAAATTGTACAAAGAACATCTTGATTCTCTTTATGTAAGTGTCATTACATTCCCTCTTGTTTTGGTGAACCCTTTATAAACAAGCTACTGATGATGTGCAGTGGAACTGTTCCAGTGAACAACAAATGAATAAAACTTGTCAGTCAGTATAAACAAACTGAGAACCCAACCTGTCTACGTGATTTTTATTTTATTTTCATTCGGAGTATAGGGACAGCACATTGACTGATAATCACAATGAGGTTATGCATTTTAGGTCTACAACTCCCAATATTCCAAATAGTTATCTCAGGGTTTTGCTCTTGAAGTCGTGGGGGGAGGGGGGCTCCAGTACCAGATGTACAAATTTAAATGGGATGTTTAGTGTCCAAAGCTGTGACAGAGATGTGGGAACTCTCACCCAAAAGGGTATCAACTTTGGGCAGGTCCAGTTCAGAATATGTGGGAGTGTGAGCCAAGCTGATCACACCCTCTGCAACAAAGGTCTATATTTCCTCTTGTGAAGTACTTGGAGATTGTAGGTGTATGAAAAAAGTGGGTTAGAACCCTTAATTTATGTATCATATTTTCTGGAGTTGCCCCTCATTACAGTCCTTCTGAGATGAGGTAAGGCAACAATATAATCAGATGGCGGGTATTCAGGGTCACCCCAATTTCGAGCATCTGATTTTGGGGATACTGCCCAAAGAGAGGAGATCGAACTGCCAGAGATAAATTTTAGGGGTTTTATTGGCAGCCACAGGTAAAGTAATCATGAAAAAATGGTTACTCCCTGACCCTCCATCTATGCAAGACTGAGTTAGCATTGTTAAAAGTATATACCACATGGAAAAGATCACTGCTGACCTTGGCCTAGAGATGGACAAATTTATGGGAGCTTGATATCCATTCATGGCTTTTATTGAAGATCTTGAGGGCAGTTCAGTCCTGTCCCAGCAGGCTTGGGGTACTGATTCACTGGGGGTCTACCACCTGGAGACAGGTACTTGTATTAACTATTATTTTATCTCATAATATTTCCCTCACACAGGTCTTTTATTGTTTACTACTTGTTACACTGGTCTGTATTAGTTTGTTTATTGTTTTTTTGTGCCCCATGGGCTCCACCCCTGCCACTCCTTCGGCTTATGAAGCCCCTTTGCTCGCTGTCTCACCTTCCACTGCCTCCCTCCATCGGTAATAGTCCTGTGCACCTTGCACCCTGGGGTCTGGCTACTAACCCTACTGAAGGGCCCCTCTAGGGGAAGGGAGGAGAATTAATTCTTGCTTATACTTACAGGGCAGGTACACAGGAGATGGAGGAGGAGGTGCCCTCTGGGGACTGGCATAGTGGGAGGAAGAGGAGCGGCTCTGTGCCAGTGGGCCGGCTGGTTTGTTTAATGTTAAATGGCCAGGTAGTTCTCCTGGCTCCAATAGAGAACGCTTTAGTTTTAAGTCATCTTTGCAATTATTTTCCTTTGAGTAGGAGGTAGGGGACATCAACTGAATTCTGTAACCTGAACATCAATCGCTCTGTTGCACGTACCAGATGTAACCCCGTAGGGTTTATGTCCTTTAATTTCTCTCTCAAGTACTTTGGAGAAGAGGAGCCAATTAGATTGTTATCATTACACAGTTCATAATAGAATGGTGATGTTGACTACTTTCTCTGCTCCTGTCCTGTACTTACTTTGATTGTTTCAATAAAGAAGATTTTAAAAAAGAACCCTCCATTTAAATGCCTGTGACCCTGGGGGTGCGGTGAACTACATGGACTTTCAGGGTTTTTTTTTACCTTATTTTTCTTCTATGTTTGATATTTAGTGTACTGACAGTAAAACCAAGCTATGAAATAAGCTAAAAAAATTCACACATTAATCTACTACAATGCACTATGGGTAATTCATGCAAAACACAGCAGCAGAAGCATTATGCCTTCAAATCTGCTAGTAGTGTTTGCTGCACTACTCTGATATTCATTAGTGGGGCATGGTCATGCTTCATGATCATGAGGGGCAGACGTCATACTCTGTGACAGAAGATTTCAAAGTGCGACCGCTGCTACAGAAAATGATGTTTTTCTTTGGGAGTATTGTGGCAGGGAAGAGTTTAAAACTAGTATTTTTCCTTCAAGAGGAAAATTGACACTATTGTATACAACTCTAATTAGGCAGTGAGACTGTTGAAAATGGAAGGGGAAAGTAAAAGGTGACGATTCCCTTTAAGATGGCTTGACTTTAAACTGGACTGAAAGGTACAACTCAGTTATAACCTCACTGTTTGTAAAAGCCTATAGCAAACAGTTTGGAAAAGGTCAAAAGCTCAGCAAACAGCGTGAGTGAGCTAACTAACAGAAGTTCTAACTCTCTTTAGCTGCAGGGTAAAGTATTCATCTGTCAGTGCTGGAGGTTCTCCAGACCCTAATTTGATCCCAGCTTCTTTAAAATAATCCGTTTTGTGCCTGCACTCTGCTGTTTGTTCAGTAGTTGTGGAGTGACTTCCCCTACAGCTGACAACCTCTAGTTCAGCTTTGCAGCGACAGGAGTCTTACATTGACAGCTTACAAGGACATGGGGTTACCTCCCTCCATATCCAAGGTTGGGGACCAATGCTAACCTAAGTGGGGAGGAACTATGAAATGTTTATATGCTAAAACAGCAGCATGAATTAACTGAGTTCCTCTTGTAACTGTGTCAGAATTCCTTTTTTAGTGCTGGTGTGCTCTAGGTCCCAGTTCAAACCCCACCTCCCCTGAGCTAATATTGTGTGACTATACAAACTGTAGTCTTTCCAGGAGACATTTGATGCCCTGCTTTCTGAGTTGGCTTGTTTGGGTGTCAACTTGTGCACTTTTAAGGCCCTTTTATATGGTGTTACCTGGAGCATTGCCATCTCAATTGGCTTCCTCTGGTCTGATTGTACTGTTGACTTTTTTGTTTACATGCCGTGGGTGTGCAGCATTCCTGGTGGCCTTCCCATGTTTTGGGTATATTTCTGTCTGAGGGTTTCTTAGTGGGAGTTGCACTGGTGCAGGCAAAGCAGCGTGTTTACATGCTGGCAAAAAATGCCTGCTTCAGTACAAATTGATTTGCATTCACAATAAACCAGAGAATGCTCTGTGCTGCAACAGAGTGACTTGCAGCACTCCAGCAGCTCATTACACTGCCAGATCTGCACCGGTGCAACTCATTTTCACTGCTGGCACCCGTGCAGACCCAGTGGTGTAAAAGCCCCTTCAGAAAATGATAAACTACTATGTTTGTACAACTATCGTTATCCTTCAGCTTGTTTTATTGTTTGACACTTTGGGCCTGATTTTAGAAGGGCAGTAGCTCCACGTAAGGGACCTGTGTCGGACAGTCAGAAGCATAGGGCGACTTGCAGCAGGCATTGTGGCATACACAATTTTGCAAGTGCACCAGCTGCAAACTCTGAAGCAAGTCCCTTGCACCGAGGATGTTAGACCAGCTCCTGCATTTGTCTACATTTCCAGGTCTACATTTGCGCCATTGGGGAGACATTTTATGGGGCTTGTGCCAAAGCTTTGGCGTAAGCTGCCATAAAGTGCAACAAATGATGCAACTGCACCAACCCTTACAAAATTGGGCTGCATCGCATCCAAGGAGTTTGGCACCGCTGCAGCAAACACTGTGATTGATGTAGGGCTTGCCACAAGCCCTGCAGCAACCTTTTAAAATATGACCCCTTATGTGGCTGTCTTGTCAATTCTTTTCTTTTATAGCAAGTTTTAGTATTTTGCCTGTTTTATTATCATTGCGATTTTCCTATTTTCAAAGGTTTCTTTGAGTTTTAGTGCTTGTGAAAGGTTCCAGCTTTTCAGCACTCTAGACTGAAGTCATTTGTCCACAGACAGGTATGGCAAAGAGGTGCAAGCTTCCTTCACCTGCACTACCTCACCAACGTGCATAAACCCCGCCATGGAGAAATTGTGTCAAGTGATGGACAGGGTAGGTAAGCCTCAATGTGCATTCAGTCCTTGGCATCTCATGTCTGATCGTCAACAAGGAAACCAACTGCAGTCTTAGCATTTAAGGCAGTTTTTGTGATGAAATACACACCTACTGGGCTCTGGAAAGAAACTGCAGCAATCTGTAAAACCATGTAGTCTTCTATATAATTTACAGTAAATTAAACAAGTATCTGCCTACTAGAAAGTCTTTTATTGATGTGGAAAAAGAACAGGGTGCAAGCTTCAGTCAGGCATACTCTTACAGTATACTATACTGTTGTGTCACACACACACACACACACACACACACTTTATTTCCTGAACAGGATTTCTCAAGAAATGCTTATATTCAGACTAAAAGTTGAAAAGCTATCGATGTTCCCAAGGAAAACACTTTTTGTTTTCTGTACGAACACAAAAGAAAACTTTTGGGTCTTTTGGACCTTTCTTGAGGTTCTAGTGTCATGGATGCAAACTACATTAAGCAGTTATAAACAGCTAGATATCCACATTTTTGCAAATGTTATGGTTTTCCTTCTCAACATATATATATATATATAAATATACATATATATATATATATATATATATATATATATATATATATATATACACATATAAAACAATGTGACTGGATGGTTATTTAACACTGATTAGCAGTTAAGCTTTAAGTTAACAAGCAACTAAACTAACCCTCCCACCCCCTTCCTGAATCATGAATTTTACAAGCATGAATTTTGTAAACCACTCTGTTATATGGCATTGCTTTATAGGGATACAAGTGTGCTAGTCTAATATTTCTGACCAAGTTCAGTTTACATTCACATGGCACTGGAGATTTAGAAGTTCAAAATTAGTTTACAAATGCTTTTCTTACAAAGCTCAGTCAACTCTGAGCAGTACTCATGCTGAGAAACAAAAGAAAACTGCTTAACTGTGTAGCCACTTGAAAATGGCCCTTACATAAACAAGAAGTGGGCAGTCGCCATTTGACATCTGGTGTATCCATCTCCCTGAATTCAACAACAAACCTAAAATCCCAGGAGATGGCAGACAAAAAGCAAACCAAAGGGCAGCTCTGACATTAGTCTGCAAAGATTCAAGTGTCTGCATCTGCAAGGCATCCCGCCTAAATGTTCAGTGATAGATTCTGAAATGCCCCTCGAAAAACACACCAATCCATCTTTGTATTATAGACTTGCAGCAGGACTGAACATTCTAACATACCACATTTTGTAAAGCCATAAAAGTGGTAAATTAAAAGTGGCTCCAGCGGGTTTGGGGCTGGTCCAGAATGTTATCTTTATTAATGCAGGCAGGGAAAGGTTTTGTTTTATTACATTATTTTCCTAATGATAAAGGCCGTAATGGAATTTCAACAAAACACAGAAAGGATTTCAGTTCACTTGCAACCAGGGTAAAATGTCTTTGTGTTTGGGCAGAGAAGGTTAAAACTTGGCAGTGTCTGAGCACTTTCTGACTTTTGACTACAAGAAACTTTAAGCTGCTTCCCTGCATTGGCTTCTTGACAGTTTTTTGACATTGGAAGCAATTTTGACACATAAATCCCACATGTCAAGTGATATTGTAATACAAGCATCCAAGTGTCAGCACATAGACTAATTGTCTAGGGAATAGAGGAAAGTACAAGGAACACCTTTCTGGGCTCTTTCATCTACCTCAAGCCATCTGTAAGTAATTGGTAACCAGTTTGGAATGTATTGGAACGAGTGGTTTAGCTTGTTAAAAACCAAAAACTGAAATAAAGGTACAGTCATGGAAAGCTCAATATACAGAAACAGAATTTAGTTCATGCTCTTTGTTTTATTTATTGGCCCCATCAGATGCTAAAAAATATAGAATAATGGACAGACAGCTGGGAATTACATAGTTTTAATCAATGCTAATGAGTGGTTCTGGTGACATTCCGTGATGTCATCAGAACCCCAGGATGGAATCAATGGATTTGCCCTGGCTATCCTGTTTTTTGCCTTCTGTGTTTCTATGCCTCTTTGTCCATCAGCACCCAACTCCTTTGGGCCCCCAAAGCCTTCTGCTACCTATCAGACTCAACCTTCATTTCCATCTCAGTTATCCACTCCAGATCTCAGCCAGCCATCCAAGGGCCCACATGATCTTGCCCAGGGTCCTCCTATGGTCATTGGGGAGGACTGCTTCCTTGAACTCCTGCACTGCCCCTTTGAGTGGCTGACATGTCCTCACTAGGGGCCTTTCCATGACCTGGGGAGAAACTGAACATCCCAGATGCTGGCTTGAGGGGCCCCAATATTGATGGTGCATTGGTGGGTCTGATAGCATGGGAGGGGCACGAGGTTGTCATCTGGCATACCAGATTGACATTTTCTCCAGTTTTTCTCCCCACTTTCCCTCATTCTTGCACATGCTGTGGTTGGCCTTCAGGGGTACTTGATGGAACAAGGTCATCTACTCTGCCAAAGGCACATCAAGTATGCCATCACTAGGAGTCACTTGACACCAATGTGGCTAGCAGCCCTCCCCCCCCCCACTGGGAAAAGATCATCTAAAGGACACTCTGAACCCTCCCTACTGGCCATCTCTCCTGACGTCCTGGGCTCAGAGTGCAAACTTGGGTTCCAAGCATGTCAAAGTGATCCCTATCACTCAGCATCACAGAGCCGGCCCTGTTTTTTTTTTGTTTTTTTTATGTTCTTATAAGAAATTACTCTAAAAGGCTAAAAATGGAGGAAAAACATATTTTTAATTTGAATTATCAAAATGTAAAGCAGTCATGATTTGGAAAATACGTATTTACTTGTAACTGAGTTCTACTGCTGGTATTGCATAGAAACACAGGGAATGTAGAATAAAAACAGCACCAACAGTCTGTCATGTTTGCCTCCTGCCATTCAGGCAGCCGCAGTATTCAATATGATGGGGAAAAGTTGTAACCATTGTTTATTGGACGGTACTACAGTATCAGTAAAGTTCACATTTTATACCTTCTGCATTTCTTGTTGCAGTCTCTAGTGAGCATCAGTGAAGCCACGGAAAGTAGCTAGCAAGGCCCTCCTACCTGTTAGGGGTGCTCGGAATCGACCAACTACATTCAGATTTTAGGAACTTCTGAATGCTAATCCAATTCCATTTCAAATCCTAAAAAGACCTTAGGATTCGGATTTGACACCCTAAATGCCTATGTAAAACAGGTTTTAGGATTCAGTTTAGGATTTAGGTTTTTTGGATTACAAATTCGAATATCCGAAATCCAAAAATTGGTTAGGAATCTGTCGAGTTTGATTCCATTTGGCAGATTCCAAGCAACTCTATTATATTCTACTCTGTCTGGAGCCCCTGCCCCTTCCTTGATCCAGATCAAAACTGCTAAAAGGAAGGAGCCAAACATCAGACATCAAGAGGCACTCTAGCCTGGAAAGGTCATGTGGGATATGTAAATTTTGAAGGAATACCACTTGTAGAAATAGAGTTTCAATCAAGTAACATAGTCTTCTACTATAACCACCTGGATTTCTTTTACATATTCACACTGTTATAGACTGTGAGCACTGCCTGGGAAAGAAGTGTAGTCTTCCAGAGGACCCAAGAGACGAATTCCTGTGTATATGCAAGTCTGTTGTGAAAGTATGAGAGGATGATCAAGAGGTGGGGGTGGGGGAGAGAGAGATACTCTTGATTGTGGCTGCTGAATCTGTTGTGTACTTGGCTCAGTTCACTTTTAGACCCTCTGAGATGGACAAGTAGCCATCATGTAAAAGTACTTTGGACACAACATTATCCAGCTGGAAATAATCTGCTTGGAGTCAGGCACACCAGCCTCAGTAGGGTTCTGCATGAGTCAAACATAGCTGTTTAAAATCCCCCCCCAGAAGCATCTGCCCTCTTTTGTTAAAAACAAGAATGCCCTCCTGACATGCAGATGATACAGCACTTCCTCACTTTTGCTACCTTCATGACTTCCTGTGCCATATATCCCAGGGTGATTTGTCCTCAGTTATTCCAAATTCTCAGCTGAAATATGCTAACAGAGCATTCTGTGTCACATTTCCAAGATGCTGGTATGCCCTTCCCCAGTCTATTCATGCCCCTCCATCCTCAGAGGCATTTCAGATATGCTTAGATACTTACTAAGTTCTCTATTTGGACTGTTCAGTTTCAATGCATTTGTGATTCTTATGTGAGTTTTTTTTTTTTTACTAAGATACTAAGGTACATTGGAACTATGAAAAACACATTAAGAAATACTATCTATCTATCTATCTATCTATCTATCTATCTATCTATCTATCTATCTATCTAGTACATGTAACTTACTCACCTGCCTGGCCAGTTTATTAACTTTTCAAAAAAATAATTTTCCAGGATAGAAACTGTGACCACACTGAACCAGAGGATCAAAAGGGTTCTCCAAGAGCTTGGTGAGGACCAGGTAGAAGCCCCAAGGAGAAGGAGGTTCATGGAAAGAGGAAACACATGGTTGCATCCATTGAAAGGCTGTTGTTAATCACTTTCTTTGAAACAAAATTTCAGATTATCCTCCTTTCATCCTAGAGGCCAGTAGCAGTCATATGAACCTTCAAAGATGCAGTCTTAAGGCCAGACAAGGTTTAGAACTCCAGATAGTCAACAATCTTGGAAAACTTGCAAGCAGAAGAAACAGGTATGCTCCTGGACTAAAGCAAGAACTTCCACTTAAATACTTATGTTCAGTGGGTGGTGGACTTCCAAGAAGCTCTCAAACCTCTGAGAAGTCCAGACATTGCAATTCAGGCCTTTCAGGAACAATGCTGTATATTTAATGCAGTGATGCTAGGCCCAGGTGCTACGTGACACACAGTTGGGACGTCACCAGCTGCTTGAGAAGAAGCACCCTTTCCATGGGACTTCAAGGTGAAGTCTGCCTGCCCACAATCTGAGCTGACCGGTGGTCCAGGAACATAGGCCCCATGATCTAGAGCACTTGTCTTATTTCTCAACATTGTGCTCTAGACCCAGGAAGGATAAGCAACTGTCATCTACTTGCTTGGTGGAGGAGAACAAAAGTAGGCCTTGGCCCATCTGGATTGTCCCCCACGAATTGTGGGTCATTGATCCTGAATGTGGTTAGATGCGAACCAGTTGTCTAGACCCTTTTTAAATATGTTAAAGCTGTTACAGTCCACTAGTTCCTAGGGGAGCCTATTCCATAATCTAGGTGATCTTATAGTGCGGAAGTTAAGTCTTTTGTTAGTCCTGGCTTTGCTGACTTCTAGTTGCTTATTATGAAGTCTTGGCACTATTTTCCTTCATGAGAATGAGATACCACATTGTTGCATCAATGTAGGTGACTATTAGATTTTGAATAGAAGAAGGAGATCCCCTCTGCTTCTTCTTAGTTCTTAGGCCTGTCCTATGGAGTCTCTCGGAATTGTTTAACTGTGCCAAATGAAGGGCCATCCTGGTTGCTCTTCTCTGAATCTGCTCAATCCTGTTAACGTCTTTTGCTAAGTATGGGCTCCAAAAAGGATGACCCATAATCAGAATATGGTCTAATGTGTGTCCTATATAATGGGATTATACAGTCTTCAGTTTTTGAAGGGAATGTGTGAGTTATCCTTGTGAGGAGTGTGGTAGAGAGATTATCTACTTTGTTACACTGGTCGGTTGAGAAAAGCTTATTATTGACTATAATACCTAGATCTCTCTCACAGTAAGTTGTTTTTAAAGGAATGTTATTAAGAGTGTATACCTATTTGGGATTATTCTTCCCAATGTGTAAAAAGGTGCATTTTTCTATGTTAAAGTGCATCCCATTAGTGTAAGCCCAATGTTCGATTGTAGCAAGATCCTTTGTGAGTGTGCTCATATTTATGGAACAGTCAACCTTCCCCCCCCCCTAACTTTGTGTGATCTGCAAATTTTGATAATGTATTGCATGGGGCAATTTGCATATCAGTGATAAAAATATTGAATAGTATGTGTCCAAGGACCGAGCCCTGGGGCACTCCACTTGTCACTCCCCCAACCCCGACAAAGCTCCATTTATTTTTACTCTCTGGGTTCTTCCTGTTAGCCAACTGTCCACCCATTCAACCACAATGGTGGGAGAATCCCAGCTGGAGTAACTTGGTTATCAGTTTGCCATGTGATGCCTTATCAAAGGCATTGCTGTAATCTAGTAAAATTATATCCATTGGTGTGTTGGAGTCTAGTCCTTGGCTTATGTGGTTATAGAAGGCAATAAGGTTGAAGGTACATGAGTGACCCTGCTCAAAACCATGTTGGGAAAGATCTAGAATATTCAAAGATAGCTCTTCTCTTTCCAATAAAGATTTAATAATTTTCTCCATTAGTTTGCAGGGGACTGATGTGAGGCTAATGGGGAGGTAGTTTTGTGTTTTTGATCGATTACCCTTTTTAAAGATTGGTATTACAGTAGCTGTTAACCAATCAAGGGGGACTGAGGTTTCGCATAGGGATTTATTAAATACAATGGTCAGAGGGAGGGTTATTGCATCAGCTGTTTCAGTTAGAAATCTTGGATTTAATTTGTCTGGTCCTGGACTAGGGTTTTTTGTAATGCTTTTAGTATAGTACTGGTATTGGTTTTAGTGATTGAGTAATTATTTAATTTATTTATAGGACTTTTAGAGGGATTCTGTGCTTCTTTTTTTGAGAAGACCGAACAGAAGTAACTATTAAATGCATCTGCGGATTCTTTGTCTGATGTGATTTTAGAGTCATTTACCATTAATGGGCCAATTTGTCCATTGTTCCCCTTTTTGTCATTAAGGTATTGAAATAATGGTACCATGTGATAAGGATGAATTCAGAATGTTGAGTGCCCTTATTGCAACTCCACATCGCTGAAATCCAATCTCGGCAATGTGGAATCTCGGCGCCAATGAAAGCAGCACAAAAATCATATTTTTTTACTGTTATGTGGGGGGCTGCACCCCCACCCACCCTCCTAAATTTAGATTCTCAACTCCAGGGGGGTGCATGTCAGGGGGGTGGTTCATCCGCCTGTAAAAAAAAAAACACCTGTCTTGGACTGGGTGCAACAAGAACCTACCGGTGCCCAGTCCCAAACCCTGCATCACTGCCACCCCAAGCCAGCACCCATCCCACCATGCCACAACACCAGCTTGGCGGTAACCCACGGCACCACCCTTCACAAACCCTCCCACCCCTTGCTTGGTGCGCCCCCCCCGTGTGTATACATGTGCTATATCCCATCGCCGTTTTGTGAACCTTCCCTATCCAGTTGCCAGACCCACACCCTTGTCGTCGAAGCAGTCACCACAAGTGGGTCACCGTTTCGACAGGTGCCCACTTGTGGTCTGCCCATGTCACAGGATACCGAAAATAATGACTTTTGACAGTCCTTAGAGTGAGCAATTCTAAATTCTAGATTTTGTTTGGAGAGCTGAGTTTATTTTTTTAGTTCTTTAACAGCTATCCTGTATTGACTTAGGATTTCCTCCTTTTTATTGATAGATCATTTTTTTATTGAAGAAAAAAGTTTTTCTTTACATTTAATTTGTTTCTTTATGGAGTTGTTAAACCATAGGGGGATCTTTCCTTTACTGTTATATTTTTTGGGGGGATGAATGTTATTTCCAAATCTAAAACTGTTGTTTTTAAATAGTTCCAGGCCTCCTCGGATGGGAGGGGAAGTAATATATCTTCCCACTGAATTTCATTTAAGTGTTTATTTATTACCCCAAAATTAGCTTTCTCATAGCCAGTAATGGGCATCTTCTGATGGCAAGCAGCGCATTTCTTGACGCCCAGCTTCAGAGCTGTTCTTCTCTACAGTATCACAATGGCATCACTATAGAACTGGAACAAATCCATTGTGATACCGTTAATAATGGTATTACAGTGGTACTCCCAGGGAGACTACCACTGTGATACCATAGAGCTCTGTGTTGCCACAGTTTTCTTTGGAAATCTAGGTTCTTTCTTGGTATAGATGTAAATTAACTCATTAATTGCTGACCCAGCTTGCCTTTGGCAAATGTTCTGGCTCTCTCCTTGATGGCATGCATTTGTTGCCTTTAGTGTGATCTGAGTCCCTTATGCACCTCTGAGGGTGGGACTCCTTCAACATGGGTTCTTTAATCATAATGCCAAGCGCATGACAACTCATCTAGGAAGGTAGTCCTGACTGGGGTTAGAGATCAGGTTTAACTAAGCCATTCTGCAGCTGTACTGTAGTCTTCTCTCTCTTTTTATGTTGGCCCGTGCTTGCGCACAAGCCAACATATTGCAGTAGTGGCAGATTTGGAGGTGCGGTCACTGTAGGTGAATGCAGGGCAGGCATCAGTAGATGCATCCCTCATTCCCCAATAAGGCAGCATGCAGGTGCCACACCAGCAACACGTAATGTGGTGAGCACATCTAAGAAAAGGTCCACTGCAATGAGAGCCAAGCTCGTCACGCAGTGACATCTCCTGATGTGCCTTTCCTGGTGAAGCATTCTAGTAAACATGGTGGCAGTGACTACTGCCACTGCCTGCCACAATGCCGACTTTGGGGGTGCCCAATCCCCCTGTCGGCATGCCCTGACCCAGTTCATGTGTAGGCGGGGGAGGTCACTCCCCGTCGGCATAATGCCCCCCCATTTGTTGTGTGCCGAGGGGGGTGCCCAATCCCCCTTGACTCTAGGCCCCCCCTTCAGTATGTGCCGACCAGGGGTGCCCAATCCCATCGGCTAGCACCCCCCAAACACTCAGGTGGCATGCTGGGAGCCCACCCCAGAGTGCTAAATGCCCCTGTAAAAAAAAAAAAAGTCCTGCAATGTTTTTTTTTTTTTTAACCTGTAAAAGAAGAAAACGGTCCCTCGCAGTCTGTCTTGCTCCCTCCTCCAACCCGCACCCACCCTCTGTGCACCCTGCCTCCCCACACTCCCTTCACCCCATACTTACCTCCAGAGTCCAGCGCAATGATTTTCGGTGGACCGGGAATACGTCTGCACTCTTCAAAGCCGACCGTAAATTGAAGCAATGCCAGTAAGCTGTATAATGGCATAAATAGGGTTTTTTCAGCTTTGGTGCATATCTCAAGCATTTTTTGGAATTTTTGCACCAGATTTTCAACATGGGGTTATTGGGGCCCCTCCTCATGAATTCAGTCACTGTCATGGCGTTATTCGGTCCAAAAAGGTGATTTCGCAGTCACTGTGTGGAATCACCTTTCAGGACCAATTAATGAAATGACAGTACCACTGTTCATGAGGTGGGCTCTCAAAAAGCCTATGTTGCAAATTTGGTGAAAAAAATCCAAAAAATGAGTGTTTTACGAGCGTGCGTTGTGCAGTTTCCACGCAAGCTCGTAACTTCATGATTTTGTAATATTTTCACTCCAGGTTTTAAACATTGGCATTTTTCCACACCTCCTTATGAACAGTATAGCTGTCATTTTACATATCCTGGCTGAAATGTGTTTTCGCAGTTCTGACGTAGAATAGCATGTTCACTGTGCGAAATCAGTTTTCGGGACAGTTTGAGAAAATGACAGTGAAATTGTTCATGAGCAGAGGTCCTAAAATGCATATGTTGAAAATTTGATGATGAAAGTCCATACAATGACTGTGTTACAAGCATGCATTGCGCAGTTTCCATGCACCCTTTTAACTTTGTCAGATTTTCAACACTGTCAATTTTTAACACCTCCTTATGAACAGTACAGCTGTCATTTTTCACATTCTGCCCAAAATATGTTTTTGCACTTGTGGCGCAGAATGGCGAGGTTGCTGTGGGAAATCAACTTTTGGGACAGATTAACAAAATCACAGTGCCACTGTTCATGAGGGAAGGTCCCAAAATGCCTATGTTTAAAATGTGTCTCTTCAGGGTGGGGGTGAGGTTGACGACAGTTCAATTCTTCACTGCCATTCCTATTATGCATCTTTAACTCCTGCATTACCAATGCCAATGCCAGCGAGACAACATTCGGCATTGACAAATGCTTGTTTGGGGTTGTTCTCATTCACCAGGATCTGATAGCTTACAGGTCCACCTGGTGCCTGTAAGAGTGGAGTTCTCATCAGCTGGAGATTCCTTTTGTTTCGTAGTAACAGGGTCAAGCTGTGCAGCACGTTCACAAAGGTGGCAGTCATGGTCATGATGCAGAGGGGAAGGACAGTTGTATGTTTTACATCCAAAACTTCAAAACAGCATAATCATTTCAGTTTTGTCTGAGTTACATTGCACCTGCAGTAATACTATTTGGGGATTTAATAATTCATATTAAATAAATAAAATAAGCCTGGACGGCAAGGTCTTGGTTCCCCAGAGGTTTCCTCCATTGGGAGGGGGGCTGTCCTGTGTGGCAAAGGTCATTAAATTTCCACAATGAGGGGAGTTACATCATAATGCTGGAATTGATCTATGGTGCTGATTTGCAAGAGACTTCAGCCAAAGTACCTACGTATGCTAAGCACTTAACTGATTCATTTGACTGCTGACCCAGTGAACAATAAATTATGAGTTTCTGATGACAAGAGTACAGACTATGATTATCTGAGATAAGATCTGTGAATCATGCCTTTCTAATGGAATAGGTGCTCTGCTGACTTAGTCACTTGATGGCTGATGACTGAAAGGGACTTGGCAGAGTCTTGGAAGAGATCTCTGCCCATGGCCCTTGTGACTAAGGTTTGGTGCCATGAAACAGCCAGGGCAGATTGGGGTGAAGTGTGTGTTTATGTTGAGAGGGTGAGGTATGATTTTTCCCATTAAAGCTTTTTGACTTACTGCCACTGACCCCTTCTTTACTGACCCTTGCTCATTCAGCCCTGTGGCAACCTCCCAGCTCCATCATCCTGACCCTTTTCCAAGTTGCCCCACAACTTACTCTTCATGATGGGTGGGGCCTTTGGGGTTATCCCAAGCCCCTCAGGGAATTCTGTCTTTGGTGTTCTTTGTGGGACCATCTGGCTGTGCAGAGCCCAAGAGTACCACAAAGTGTGTCATCCAGAGGGGCCTGTCTGCTTTCAGCTTGCATGACTGAGGAAACCAGCAAGGAGGGCATCATGCCAGGCGTTAATGTTCCCCCTTGCCAGAGCTGTTCCACCTTGCACTGAAATCTGTGGTCACTCATTTGGCAATGCTGAGGTGGAGTCTCCCAGGAAGAGAGTGTCCTGTGGGATGCTCAATCCTCTTCACCCTGGCCTGATCTCTGATATCCAGAGCTCATTCCCGAATAGAGATGCAGCGAATTTTAAATCCGCCGGCAAAGTGGCTGCGAAGTGGCCACTTCGCATTGGCAGTGCACAACATGAAGTGGCCACCATAAAGTGCTCACTTCGCCTTCTCATTATGACTTTGCATTGTCATTCCACCTTAACGTGAAGTAAGGCGAAGTGACAACAATATAGGCAGCCCCCAACACATCACATGGCTTACGGTACTGTAAGTCACATGCTTTAGCCAGGCAGGAAGGAAGTGAGTCAGAAAAGCAGTTACTTTCACTTTCTCCTTTGTAGTTGTAGAAGGAGGAAGCCTTTTTGGTGAGAGAGGAGAGCAGTTTGCTTTCTAGTTGCATCGGTGTGATTTTGAGCACAAATAAAACAGCTTTTTTAAAAGCTATATCTTTATTTTGTTTTTATGCTGTGTTTGTCATGGTTTTTTTGCTACTGGATTTTTTTTTATAAGTTTTGTTTTGTGTGTGTGTGTGTGTGTGTGTGTGTGTGTGTGTGTGTGCATTTCTGAGAGTGTGAGACTGAGTGCGGGTGAAGGTTGTATTATTGAGGCATCGGTGATAGTCAGGGACTTGTGCGCGATGGACCTGGGACGAGGAGAGTCTGTGGCCCATGGGCATGGGCAGAGGAGAGGAGTGCGCAAACATGGGGGCTGTCAGGTGTTACTGGACCACTTCTGACTCTTGGGTGTTGCTTCCCCCCCATGGAAGCAGCAGCAGCACCAGTGCCACCGGTGGCTGCTCATCCACCTAGCCCGCCACTACCACCACCACCAGTAGCAGCTGCAGGGGCTTCAGCAGCACCCCTCCACCACCTCCACAGCTGCAGGTGGAGCCCCAGGTAAATGTAGGTGGTCCAAGCAATATACCTGGTCCCCCCCCGGAGCTCCCCAGTGTGGTAGTTTTTTAACTGTGTGGTGGGAGACAGCACCATTGTGGTTTGCCATCTGTGTGGTGTGCTGGTGTGCCGTGGCCCCCGGGGGACACATTTGGGGACCGGTGGCCAGCACACGCACATGGCAAACCACCACAAGGTGGAGTGGCAGGCTGCCACTGAAGGGGTTAGGCGTCCACCTGCTGGCCCTTCTGTGGCAGTGGCAGAGGGTGCTGGGGGTGAAGTTGTGCCTCACTGCCACAGCAGGAGGAGGGAAACTGCAGCAACTGCTCCACCACCACCACCACTGCCACTACAGCCACCAGCACCACCCTCTCCACCACCACCACTACTGGCTTTCCAGGTGCAGTGGACCCCGCCACAGTGCCTGCAACACAGGCAGACATTGCACTGGTGTGGGCAGCCCTCGAGGAAAGCAATGAGAGGGTGGGTGCTGTGCAGCAGCAGGTGGATCAAATCCAGCAACAGCAGCTGCAAATACTGACAATGCTCCACCTGCTGCTCGAACACCACGGAATCCCCCATTAAGGGATTTTTTCTGGACCCCCCCCCCACTACTGTGCTGTACTGTTTTTGTGTTTTTTTGTTGTTTAATAATAGACATTTGCTCTTCTGTTGTTGCAGTGCCTCAGTAATGTTGACTTTCTGTTGTGGAGTGCTTGTGGACAAGCTGTTGTGAGCAGTGCAAGTATGACATGCAAAATTGCATGTGTGCAGTCAGTGTTGTTTCCTCTGTGTGTGTGTGTGTGTATATGTGTGTGTGTGTGTGTGTGTGTGTATGTGTGACATCAGACATTGTACAGCATGTTGCAAACATATATTGCTGTTGCTGACTTGTTGCAGTGTTTGTGCTTTAAAGAATAGCGAGCAGAATAACGTATATTTTATTGTCACCATCATCATCAGTGGACTAAGTGATACGATGCTTTTTCAGAGGTGTCTGGCCAGAGTGCACCTTAGTCACATTATATACTATACTACACACATAACTTTTAGGTGAGCATATGTTTTTTGTGCTATGACCTCTGCAAAGTCATGTGTGCTCTGTGAGTGACTGAGGTGCACAGTGACCCGATACCTCTGAAAAAATACATCACTTCATCCGCTGGTGCTGATGGTACCAATAAAATACACATCAGGTATTCTTTGTTATCTTTATTCTTGATACTGCAACAAGTCTTACCATATATATGTTTGTATGAAGCTGGACAATGTATGCACACGCAAGAAAGAACACTGTTGGCACACATGCGGTTTAGCACAGCATACTCGCATTGCTCAGTCTTCATGCTGTTTGCGAAACACTTAAAATCCGATTCATGAGTCTCGACACAAAGTAAACATTACTGAGGCTCTATAACTATTTTGTCTGTGAAATAGACGTGAAAGAGATTCACCAATTTACAGCATTGCACCCGATATATGGGTGCTTTACTTCCAGAGGAATCTTTCTTACTCCACATATCCTTAAATAGTGCAATACATTTCTGTGAAAACTGCCTGTAATTTCATTAGTGTGTCACATCACAGAGGAATTCCCATTCAGAAAAGCCACCCAAATTCTGCCCCCTTCTCAGCAACATTAGGACGTAATGCCAGGGAGAGCGCGGGTGTGTGCTCCATTATAGTGAATGTCCGATTGTCCGGCAGCTTTCTGAATGTTTCTTTATGTTATAATAGTCAGTTTGTGGTGAAATGTGTGGGTACGTTTCCAGTAACAAGAGCTTTGTTAGTAGAAACGTACCCACATTTCACCACAAACTGAACATTATAACATAAAGAAACATTCGGATAGCTGCCAGACATTCACTATAGTGGAGCACACAACTGCGCTTCTCCTGACATCACGTCCTAACTTTTCTGAGAAAGGGGGGCAGAATTTGATCAGCTTTTCTTAAAGGGAATTCTTCTGTGACGTGACACACTGTAATGAAATTACGTGTGGTTTTCACGGAAATGTATTGCACTATGTAAGGACATGTGGAGCAAGAAAGATTCCCCTGGAAGTAAGGCGCCCACATATTAGATGCAACACCATAACTATGTAACGTGGTGAATCTCTGTAAAGCATCAGTACAACAATCTGTTGAGAACTCTGACCTATATTTTTTAATGCTATGTTACAACTTCCTTTACTAACATCGTGACTCGTATGATAATATAATTCCCAGTATTTGAGTCTGCTGTACTACCTTTTTTCATGTGTGAAATAATGAAAGGAGCATTCCTTTTAATATGGTGCTGACCAGGTCTTTGTCAGTATATTCTGCTGCTTTTCTCCATCACATCAGTTAGTTGTTATATATCACTTCTGTTGTGAATTAACAGTTATGCAGCAGGCAGTGTTTTATGACCCCACAGAACAATATTTATTGAAAAGCAGCTGCAAATAAATGCAAACCTGATCATAACAATATTGAAAGATGTGCTAATTTTTTTCATACATGATAAAAAGTAGTCAACTAAGTAAAGCAGACAGAAATTGTGAAAAGAAGTGTATCATTCAAGCCATGACTCGGAGGTAACTGGCGGCTGGCAATGTAAAGTAGCATAAAAAGTACAGTTCAAAATTGTCATGACATTCTTGCAATGCTGCTTTAATTGATAATGTCAGTATAACATCATGAGCTCACAATCACACAACACACAAAATGCATCCGCCTTTTGTCCCGAAAATTAATAAGTGGTAACAAAGTGAAATGGGATCGTTTCAGCACATACGAAGTCCACCAGAATTAATGGTGCACTCAGTCATGTGCACAGTGGTGGCACAGAGTCCCCAGATTTTTTCTGCATGCTCCAAATGCATTCACCTTGTGTCTAGAAAATTGACAAGTGGTAAAAAAGTGAAATGTGATTGTTTCGGCACATACAAAGTCCCCTCGAATTAATGGCACATTCAGTCATGTGTGCAGTGGTGGCACAGAGTCCCCAGATTTTTTCTGCATGCCCAAAATGCATCCACCTTGTGTCCAGAAAATTGACAAGTGGTAACACAGTGAAATGGGAGTGTTTCAGCACATACAAAGTCCCCCAGAATAAAATGATGACCATGAGCGAACTGTTGCTGGGGGGTTGACATGGACATGTACTCATGATATTGTTCTGTATCACAGGTCACAGATACTGTTGGTGTGCACATTCCAGTGCTCGATGAGAATTTTTTGCGTAGAAATTTGAAATGGATAACTCTCAAGCAAATGAAGGTAAGTATTTTTTTTTGGGGGGGTAGGTTTGTCTCTAATGGTTTCTTATTTGGTTACTTCTTCACTGATTTCATTTGCATCCTTCTCTAGTCTGGTTGTTAATGGTGGTCATGGTAATCTAATGAAATGATTTCTGCGTTTTGCATGTGTGCCCCAGCCTGGGGGAGGGGGGGAGTGATATTTAAGGACTTCTTTGGATAAGGCCACTCTGACACAACAACAAAGCATCTGGAAGGTTCCTAAAAAAAGAAATGAATGATTTCTTACAACTTGATTGTAATTTGTCCCTGGTTCTCAATCTCAAGTCAAGTTACATTTCAAACCCACATCTTGTCAAGTAACCCAACCTGTGTGCAACTTTTTCGACACTGTCATGGTCAGGGCTGCACAGCTGCAAGTTCAGAATACAGTGCATGAATGATATCTTACAGAAATAATTTTGGTGATGTACACATGTCACCTAGTTTATGAATCGTACTCAGTCGCATTTGCTGCAGTCTTTCCAAAACAATGAAATGGATGAAATAAAATCTTCATACTTACCAGAATGGATTTCAAATGGATATTCCATAGGTTCCTCTGTACGGTACAGCTGCAGTACCATTCCTACCGAGTTTCAGTGAAGGAGAGTTTTTTTTTGTTAACCTGTAAAAAAAAAAAAAAAGTGTACTGTATGTGTTTGACCATTGCGGCTCTGAAAAGCTACAGAAAACAAAACATACAACTAAAGGAAGTGAAATAGCATAACAAACATTAGTACATATACTCACGTTATGGTTTAAATATAATGAAGCGTTGTGCCTGTGGCTGATGGATGTGGTCTCCCGTTGGATTCCCTCTGCCTTGGCATGGTAAATGTAATGGGGAAATATTGTCTGAATGACACTGGGGGTGGGAGCTGGTGGTGATAGCTACAGCACATGATGACATTCTCTGTTATATCTTCCTGCATCTGGTGGTGGTGGCAGTGGCCAACATCGGTCCTGGTGGTGGTGGTCTGGGGGGCAGACAGACTCATGCTCAGTGAGTCCTGGTGGTGGTGGTCCAGAGGGGTGGACAGACTCATACTCAGTGGTGGCATTGGCTAACATCGGTCCCGGTGGTGGTGGTCCAGGGGGCGGACAGACTCATGCTCAGTGGTGGCAGTGGCTAACATCGGTCCCGGTGGTGGTGGTCAGCGGGGCACACCACCTTTTAACAACTTCAGTTAAAACCTGCCAACATTAACCACATCATCATCCTCATAAAGAAAGCTACCCTCACAGTCATCTATGTCTGAAGTCTGACCACTGGGAAATTCTTTCTCCTTTGTGTCATCATCAACGTCAATGGTGGTCCGTTTCATCTTGCCACTGCCAGTGCCACCAGGATGGTCCATTTCCAGATCACAAAAACCACCATGACTAGGCTGGGGTATGAATACCAAGGTTGCAGTCTGTGCTGGTATGTGCCTCTTATTCATTTTAATGAATGCTAGCAAACTAACATTTGCAGGAGACAGGTTTGTCCGATGATCCCTGACTATTGCACCTACTGAGCTGAATACCCTCTCAACACTTACGGTGGAGGGTGGGCATGTGAGGTACTTCAGTGCCACTGCAGTCAGCTCTGGCCATTCACTGACCTTTCCACTCCAGTACAAAAGAGGATCTTCAGTTATTGTCAGATGTCTGTTTTCAGACAAATATGACTCAACCATTCTCTGTGCCACTCTAAGTCCAGTGGTTAACGCATCAGTTCTCCGGAATCATTTATTTCACAAATCCCCACTTGGGAAAAAGCCTCCCAAAGCGGGTTGACGCCAGCCACTTTGGATGACAGACCACCTGGAACTGCAGTCCCCTTCCCCTTGCAGGATATGCTTGATGGTCCTTCAGGTATACCTTCAGCCGGATTATGCTGCTGAGGTTTGCCGACCTTGGCAAGTGACTTCTGTGCCCCATGAACCAAGTGCACCAGTTGACCACTGATATTTTTTACCTGTTCAGGCCCTCCCTCCAGTACTGATGCAATTCCATGTTTATATCGTGGGTCCAGCATTGTTGCTATGGCAAAGTTGTCACTACACTGAATGCTCAAAATGTGACGATTCTGGTCGAATACTGTCAGCATGTGTTGCAGCAACTTACTGCTAGCACTGTCTCCGGCAACATCAAGACCATGCTGTACATTCACCAATGTCTGCCTCAGCACCCACAGCAGTGGAATTGATTGGCTAATGGAAGCAGACTCACCACTCACTGCCTGTGTGGCATGTTCAAAAGGCCACAAAATTGTTATTACAGAGTCCATGAGGCACTACTGTTCAGTCGTCATAGACATCGGTCCCCGGAACTGTCACGACTAGTGTGCGTCACAAGATATTCTGAGATGGCTTTGTATTGTTCATACAACCTCTCTGCCATGTATAAAGTGGAGTTCCATTGGGTGACAACTTCCAGCTTCAAGCGGTGTTTAGGCAGGCTGTTTTGCATCTGCAACTGTCGCAGTTGGTTACGGGCCTTTCCAGATCATGAAAAGTGAGAGCAGATAAGGCGTGCATCGGTCAACATTTCCTTTACATCAGGGTGCTGCAGAAACTCCTGCACCACAAGATTTAAACAATGGGCCATGGATGGAACATGAAAAAAAAACACCATTCGCGATGCATTTCACCACATTGGATCCAATGCCACTTGCTATGAACCCAGCTCTCAGGGACAAGGGGTTCAGCCACTTGTCAATTTCAGTCAGTACCACATCCAACATGTTTTCACCAGTGTATGAACAGGTCACATTGTGCATAGCAATCGTTGCATGTTGTTGAATTCCTGGAACATTGCTACCATGACAATCCACCTTACTGCACTGATCATTCACACTACCAACATCACAAACAACCCCTGGCACCTGTGCCCAGTGTGCAGTTATACACAGATATGAACTCCTTGCTGTTTTGCCACTTGTCCACATATCCATACTTAAATGGATGAATGGAGAGGAGGAATGTTGAAGGGCATGTCTTACTGAGTCAGACACAGTACGGAACAACTTGGGGACAGCACGGGTAGAAAAGTATGTCCTGCATGGGACTTTCCATTTTGGACAGGCACATGCAGCAAACCACCGGAACCCAGAATTCTCCACAAAGGAGAAGGGCAAAAGATCAATTGCCAGCATTTCAGCTACAGCAGCATTGAGTTCATGTGACACTGTATGATTGGGGGGGTACTTCAGCTTATGCGCAAAAACACTCTGTAGCGTGGGCTGACAAACGTTTTTCATGGGGTGTGATGACATTGACAAATGGTTATGTTCTGTGATGATTCTGAATGGCATTGGCAGGGGGTGGAGTGTGGGTGTTTAATGAAGATGGTTGCACAGGTGATGATGACAAACCCAGAACTGCAGTTATTTTGCCAGATTTGCCAACTGGGGTTGATGTACCACTTGCACTAGACATACTGCATTCACCACCACCAAAACTGCTACTCTCACCAGTACTGGACAACATTTCAAAGTCATTATGCTCCTCCACCTCATCATGCCTGTAGTAATCCTCTGCTCTTATTACCTCACTACTGCACACGTTTAATTTCCTACTGGACTTAACAGTCATGGAAGGGGATAACATGCTCGTTATCATTACTGACGAGGGTAAATGCCCCACTGTGATATTAGCTGCCATCTTGTGCTGGGTCCACAGTCCCTTGTGCCTATTCTTAAGATGCGTATGCTGTCCTCCTGTGCCCAGATGGCTCCTCTTTTTAACTCAACTCACACGCACATGGCAAACCTGGCAGATTGCAACTGACTCATCATTTGCATCTTGAACAAAAAAATTCCAAACAAGGGCTTGTGATGCTCTGCTTTTAACATGTCCATGATGCTGCTTATTTAACTCCGTTCTTTTGAGCACTAAAGTGGGAAGGGGGGCGGCGTGATGTTTCCGGCACTGCATACCTGGACTGCAACTGACCACCACGACTACCTATCATTATTACTGGGTCATCATCATCAACTGAAACTGCTAAATCACAAGTTTTTATGGGAGGGGGGGATTACTGCAAACAGACTCAGACACAGCCACCTTGAATTTATTTTTCTCCGGTTCCCAACTGGGGTCAATTACATCATCATCATATTTATCAACATCACCCACATCCGCATCTTCTGCTTGGATGCTAGCATGTGGACTGCATGTTGCAACCACAGCAACATCACCATCATCATCACATTCATCATCATCATCTACACCACCATCACCTGATATTTTTTCACCACACTGTGAATCACAGCATGGAAAATGCATGACATTAACCGCCACGGTGGACGAAATATCACATTGTATGTTATCGTCGACATGATTATTCAGAATCCTCTGGTTTAGTTATTGGGATGTTACTGGGAAGTATGACATCATCTATACTGCCACTCACTTGCACTGCTTCACACTCCACTATATTTTTGGATATGGTACACTGGTCAGAATTCGAACTTGAGGCAGCAATACTCATACTACCACCACCACTAACACCACTAACACTAACACCACCAGCTGGGAAAACATCATCTCCTCCAACTATGAGTGAAGCTACTGACTGGGCTGTAAGAAACATTGCAGGAGAAATACCTTTCCTCACATCAGCAATGCACTTCTGCATCTGTATACTACCACGCACACAGACTATCTTACTGGCAGCAGTGCCATGGTGAGAACCAGCTTTGCTTGCACGTCTCTTTGAGGGTATTTTGGGGGATCAACATCAATATTGTAAACAAATTTATATTTTAGTATGTTCACTCTCTGCTTGGGGGGGGCACTGGATGTGAAGTCAAAAAAACAACTGTGGCTTCAGCAATAGATAGAGACGGTCACACAATGAAAACAACTTCAGTAACCAGTGGTGCTGATGAGGTCATAAACAATCCAATCTGGGAAAAAATTCCTTTTGCTGGTGGGGGTGGGGGGGGGCACTGACTGCAGATTTTTATGGCAGTACAAGCAGCAAAACAAAGAACAGATACCACGACCGAAGTACAAAACAAAGCAGCTGCAGTGGATAGCAGGTTCACACTGCTGTGCCTACAATTACACTAGTCTGTGGCACAATAAAAGGTGTATTATTTGATGTCACGCAACACCGCACACACACAGAACAGTTTGTCTGCAATGGTGAACGAGTAATGCATAGCAAATTGAAAAGTTCAGTAATATGCCACGGATTGTAATGTGAACAACCTGAAATTATGAACTGCTGCACCAGATCCACACAACACACAATCAGCAAGAAAATGTCAACAATTACTGACAATATTACTGTGTGTACATTGACACAGTCAGTCATATAACACAAATATAATAAAAAAACAAAGAAATCACTGTTTCTCCAACTTAAATCTACCTACACCACAGATACGCCCCTCCCCAAAGCACACTTTTACTGTCTTTTACTACACACACTCAATGTTGTACATTAACATTCAAAATTCACACAAAAACAAAAATGCTTGATGATATGAGCACAGGAGGGTTTCCTACAATCGATGAACTAAAGTTTGAGACCCCCCAAAAATGCAAAAACTGCTTTTTTAACAGCTTTGAGAAGGTTTCAATCACAGACAGCTCTCAGAGCACACTGTCTCCTACAGCTTCCTACACACACTACCCCGAACTGAGGCTATGCAGATCAATATAGAGCCCATGTAACCTGAAATCCCATGAATCACTGCAAAATTCACCTTCGGAGCTTAAAAACAAGGCGAAGTGAGGTGAAGTGCATTGCTCTCAATGTACTTCGCTTTAAGATTTGGTGGAGTAGTGGTTTGGGAAGGCGTAGTAACGTGAAGTCATGGTTCTCAATGAACTTAACGTCACCCATTATAACGCGAAGTACTCCACTTCACATTGTGGAGCACTCCGCGAATCACTTCGCGGACCGAATTGAGCGCACTTTGCCCACCACTATTCCTGAACCCAGGTCACTGGAATCACAAGTGGCACTGTCACTGTACCGATGGGCCAGCAGATGTTTCCATTAATTATAGTATCTATACATGTATTGCAAAGTAAAAATAAAGATGTGTGGGTCGTCCAATGGTGCAAGAGTCAGGGATGCCACTTAGCAAGCTAGCGGGTCATGACCCAAGTCTGGGATGCCAGTCAGGCCTGCAGGAGAGGTAAAGCATTTCAGAGGATACACTTCATTTTCAGGGAGGAGGGCTGCAGCACCTGGCTCACTGCCTGACTGCCCACTGGTGATCTGTGAAGCATTTGGCAGGCATACTTCAGAAAGGAGACAGAGGAGGCATTGAAGAAACCTATACATCCTTACATTATGTTGTGACCTCAGCCAGCGTCACACTTCCTGGGAGAGTGAAGTGTGTGTGTGTGTATGAGGAGGCAGCACTAGGGCTACCCAATGGTACCATGTTTTAGCTAGGTGGCACCATATTCTGCTCTTACAGTGACTCTTGCTGTAGGCTATGGGACTTGTGCCTCCACTTGGGGTTAGTTGCATGTATGTGAGACCGCACTAGCTGTGCTTATCTCTGTTAATGTGGTGGGAGAGATGGGTAGTACAGGAAGACAAATGGCAATCACCAGTATGATGGCATCACTAGTTTCATACTATGCATTCCCTGCCACACTGCACATGCTGGAGCCTCCCTTATCACCCACTATGGGGGGGTAAGAGCTGGGGGACTCTCTGAGGGTTGTTGGGTTGGGGGGCTGCTAGGAGGAGCCCAAGGAGAGGAGCATCCAGCCCGAAGGATAAAGTGCTGTTATTGAAAGAAAGGGGGGTGCCCTCCGGACACATAGAGGCTCCCTCTCCCCACACATGCTTATTTATATTGTGTCTTTGACCCAGAAATAGTTTTTGAGAAATTATTTTATTAAGCCATTTGATATGGATACTTCTAAATGAGACATGGCTGTCTCTAAATGATAATCTTCGTCTTATTGGGGCCTCTCCACATGGTTACATAGGCTTTCAGAAAGCAGATTGGTATAAAACTACATTTGCCAATTTGGCTTGTGACAATTTCAATATCGATGAATTGACCGCAACATGCTGTCCATGGCAAATTTAACAGCGACCAATTGTCCATGAACTGTAGACAACAGCCGTGCCCAAAAGTCTGCAGGGAGAACTGTGGATCCAGAAAGAAAGAGGGGCCCAGGGACACTGGGGTGGATATCCATAGCCCTGGAACCTAAATGCCAACCCAGTTGTGGCAGTCTTGATGGGAACATTTGTCCATAAGTTTGTGGGTGAAGTTGCTCACCAGGGCCCAAGATTCTGCATGAGAAAGTATGTATATATATATATATATATATATATATATATATATATATATATATAGAGAGAGAGAGAGAGAGAGAGAGAGAGAGAGAGAGAAACAGTTAGGAAGTTCAAGATGCCAACCCCATTGTGGCAGCCATGGTGGGGATGTTCACCCTGATGTCAAAGGTGGAGTTGTCTGCCATGGCCTAACTTTTGTGCTGAAGTTCAAGTGAGGAGTGGTAGCCTATTCAACAAGCACAAAGCACTAAGCAAGCACAAAGGAAATCCAAAAAACTTCTGATCATAGGAGACTCCATGATTCGGGGAGTTGATACCCATCTCCAGCCAGGGGTGGTGGTCAGATGTCTCCCAGGTACATCAGCATGGAGAGACACTGACCGCATTGCTAAAATTGTTCACAAAGCAGGAGAAAACATTGATGTCCTAGTACACATAGGGACTAATGATCCCAGGCCGGTCAGTTGTGAGACCAAGGAACACCTGACTAGGCTGGGTGACAAACTATCATCTATTTCGTCCGGCATCTCCTTCTCTGAGATCCTGCCAGTCTGGGAGAGGGAGCAGATGGACGGAAGGTCAGAGAAGGGAGATAGGGAGCTAAACATGTGGCTCAAGGACTGGTGCCAGGAAAAAGGACACAGATTTGTAGGGAACTGGCAACAGTTCTGGGAGCGAAAGTTCTTTAAATTTGATGGACTGCATCTGACTAAAGAGGAGCCAGTGCATTGGGGCAGAAGTTTGGCGTCTTTGCAGAATATTTAAACTAGCAAATGGGGAGAGGTGCAGCACCCCACACGGAATGGGAAGAACACCCCTCCCCTCGGCTAGTGGTCAAACAGGAATTCAGCATGTTTGCCGCTCATTTGCATCACCAGGTAAGAAAAAGGTTTGTCTCCCATACGACACAGGAGTAATGCCAAACTTCACCCAACAACTAACACACCAAAATCTGGCCAATGGAAAATCATGTACACAAATGCTCACAGCCTGGGAAATAAGATCCCAGACCTGCAGGCAATCAATGTCAGAGGCTAAACTGGACATAGTAGCAATTAGTGAGACGTGGTTTACCAGTAACCACACTGGGAGACTTCAGTACCTGGCTGTGTATTGTTCAGAAGAGACCGAGGTGCAAAAGGGGAGGAGTGGCCCTGTATGTTAATGAAAATATCAAAGCTACAGAAATTCAGAATACACATAAGGAGCCAGAAGAACTGTGGGTCACCCTGAAACAGGAAATGGGACAGCCATAAGAACTGGGGTTGTCTACAGGCCCCAGACCAGAGGGAGGACATAGACACATTACTGTTAGAAGATATACAAAACATGACAGCTAAAGGGAGGTTCTGATAATGGGAGACTTCAACATGCCAGATACAGATTGGGCAATACCAGCAGGAACATCTGCCAGAACTAGACACATAGTGGATTCCCTGCAGGGGGAGGGCCTCAAATAACTGGTACAACAACCCACAAGAGACAGGGCTATCCTAGATCTAGTACTGACTAACAAAGAAGGGATCACAGATCTCCAAGTAGAAGGTCACCTGGGGCCAATGACCATCACAATGGTACGGGTCAATTCTGGCTACTACATCTAAATCATCCCATTCCAAGGCAAAAATATGGGACTTCAGAGAGCTGACTTTGATAAGATGGCCAACAGAGTTAAGCTAGCCCTGGCAAAAGAAACACAAGTGAGGGGTACAGGCAAAGTGGGCAAGCATTAAGGATGCAATACTTGAAGCAACATCCCATTGTGTTAGACAGAAAAGGAAGTGCAAAAGAAGAAGGAAACCACTTTGGTTCTCAATACAGTAACAGAAAAGGTCAGAGCCAAAAGGCTGGCCTTCAGGAAATATAAGGGAACACAGCGGGATGAAGATAGGGAGGCATACCAAACTGCCCTAAGGGAAGCAGGTAAGGCAGTAAGGCAGGCAAAGTCCCAAACTGAGGAAACACTAGCACGAACAGTAAAAGAAGGTGACAAGACTTTCTATAGATACATTAGTGAAAGGAGAAAGTCCAGAGGGGTATTGCTAAGCTTAATGGAGGAAAGGAGCATGTGAGGAGGAGGACCCTGTAAAGGCATCTATCCTAAATAGATACTTTTGCTCAGTATTTACTGAAGAGAAGGTAGGGCAGGGCCTACAGCTCAGCATCATGGACACAGGGGAGGGAGGTGAGCACTACTCCTTCACAAAAGAAAGGGTCCTACAAGAGCTTGCTAAGCTCAGGTGGATAAGGCAATGGGACCTGATGGCATACATCCCAGGGTACTTAAGGAGCTAAAGGAGGAACTAGCAGAGCCATTAGCAGAATTGTTTAGTGAGTCTCTGAGCACAGGAGAGGTCCCAGAAGACTGGAGAAGGGCTCATGTGATCCCGCTCCACAAGAGTGGTAGCAGGGAGGAGGGGAACTACAGACCGGTCAGTCTTACCTCAGTAGAGGCAAGATTATGGAGGCACTCTTAAGGAAAGGATAGTGCAACACCTGGAATCCATAGGCACAGGATCCAAGACAGCATGGGTTTACAAAGGAAGGTCCTGTCAAACTAATCTCATAGATTTCTTTGACTGGGTAACCAGAGTGGTGGACCAAGGGGAGCAGTTGATGTAAGCCTACCTTGACTTCAGCAAAGCTTTTGACACTGTTCCATATAGAAGATTGATAAATAAGCTGGGTAGGCTCCGTGGGTCAGAAGTTGGTCAACTGGGTGGCAAACTGGTTGACGGGCAGAAAACAGAGAGTGGTGGTAAATGGTATACAGTCAGAAGAGATGCAAGTCACAAGTGGGTATCTCAGGGATCAGTCCTGGGGCCAGTCCTCTTCAACATCTTCATTAGTGACCTTGCAGATGGACTAGAGGGTAAGGCTTGTCTGTTTGCAGATGACACCAAGATCTGCAACAGAGTAGATGATCCAGATGGGGTGGGCAGAATGAGAAGAGATCTGGATAAACTAGCAGAATGGTCAGAAGAGTGGCAACTGGGATTTAATGCAAAGAAGTGCAAAATCATGCATATAGGGAAGAGAAACCCTGAAGCCACCTATAGGCTGGGAGGGAGTTGCTAGCAGTCACAAAGGAAGAAAGAGACTTGGGCATCATCATCACTGATGACCTAAAATCATCAAGCAGACCTCTAAAGCAGTAGGTAAGGCTAGGGGTGTTAGGGTGTATTAGTAGGGTATCACAAGTCGTAAGAGGAGGTAATAATCCCTCTGTACAAGACACTAGTTAGGTCCCATCTGGAGTACTGCGTGCAGTATTGGAGGCCACACCTTCACAAGGACATTAACCAAATTGAGGCAGTCCAGAGAAGGGCAACCAAAATGGTGCAGGGACTGCATCAGAAGACATATGAGGACAGATTAACAGAGCTCAATATGTATACCCTTGAGCAAAGGAGGGAGAGAGGTGAAATGATCGAGGCATTCAAACACCTTAAGGGCATAAACAAGGTGAAAGAGTCTAACATGTTTAAATATAAGAAAAATAGCAGGACAAGAGGACACAGCATGAGATTAGAGGAGGCCGATTAAGGGGGAATGTGAGGAAATTCTTTTTCACAGAAAGGGTGGTGGATGCATGGAATGGCTTACCACAAGAAGTGGTGGCTATGAATACAGTGCAGGGCTTCAAACAGGCATGGGATAGGCATAAGGGAGCTATACAAATGACTATGAATAGATAGGCCACTGACAGAGCAAAGGCCGATGGCACATTTATAAGGTAGAAAAATAAATGGGCAGACTGGATGGGCCTTGCGGTCCTTATCTGCCATCAACTTCTATGTTTCTATGTTTCCTATTCTAAAGGGTTTGCTGCTGTGGGTAAATGGAGCCTGAACAGAGAACGGAACTATAGTGAGAGAATCAAATTCTGCCTGCTGTCTAAAGTTTTAAAGGACACTGGGGCCCCCATTTAAAGCTGCCTGCATTTAGAGTGGCTGCCCAACCCAAGTAGAAGCCGTCCAAAGTTAGTGGGGCCATATCGGCCACAATGGACACTAGCAATCTTCACGATCTCATGTGGTCAGGACTGAAAAGCAATTGTTGAAGTGTGTTACCTCCATGGAGTGCTTTGATATTAATTAAATGTAACCCCCTGTTATTTTACTTCAGCGTGGATGTCAGTCATTTGTTTGAACTGCTTGTGTCAACTAACCAAAAGTTTGTTGCTGTCCAGCACCAGAAGAAGCCAGAACCCCTGCACTAATGAACTCTGATCCATGCCGGCCATCCTGGTATGGAATTTCTGTTGTTTATGTTATGAGTGCCCCCTTCCCATGAACTTTACCACCTGGCAAACATGTATCCCTAGACACCAGGGAGAGGCGCTTGGGGTTTACACCTCTAAAGGCGGTACAGTAGGGGCACGGACATTGGCATGGTGTTCTGATATGATCACTTTCTGATCTATTATCTCAGTGCTTTCCTGCCTTCCTGGGCACTGGGATGGGATACCAGGTGAACAACATTAGCTGGACTCGCCTGTGGAGGAACCAGTAACAGACCCCCATCATCCTGATGATCTGGACAAGTGATTGCCTCCAGAGACCTGGCCACGGGGGCGGGAGGAAGGGGTGCCTCGCATAGAAACATAGACAATGATAACAGAAAAGACCAATGGTCCCTCCAATCTGCTCGTAGTCCCAATCAAACCCTGAGACCTATTGTCCAAACAGGGTACTAGCCCTCAATATCCACCCCCATTCCCCTCCCTGCTACTACCTCCATTAGTAACCACAATACCCTTCACTCAGTCCCAGCCATGGTTGAAACCATTTATGGGTTTTGGAGCCCACCACCTTGTCTGGCAGACTGTTCCATGGTTCTACCACCCTTTCTGTAAAAAATAAATGAAACATTTCTCATATCCCTCTTGAACCTCCCTCTCATCAGCTTCCGCTCATGCTTCCATGTCCTTTAACTGTTACTCATGCTAAATAGTTTCCTCACAGTTCATCTTATTTACTCCTTTCAGGAACTCTAAGGTCTCTGTCATATCACCTTTCTCTGGTCTGGTGTCCAGTGTGTACATGTTCAGTGCCTTGAGCTGAAACTCATAAGATCTGTCCTGCTTGCCCTGAATCATCCTGGTTACCCTTCAGTGGACCATCTCTAGCCTGTCCTTATCTTTCCTTAGGTGAGGACTCCAGAACCGGGCACAGTACTCCAGGTGCGGCATCACCAATGATCTATAAAGAGGCAGTACTACCTCTTTTCTTCTACCGTCAATACCCCTTCTGATACATTTCAGCATCCTATTTGCCTTACAATAGACCTTGTTGCACTGACTAGATTGCTTAAGGGAGTCACTAATGATGACTCCTAGGTCCCTTTTCTCAGCCATAGTGCTCAGCTTTCCTGCTCCCATCCACTACTCTGTTCTGGGGTTCTTGTTTCCTAGGTACATTACCTGGTACATTTTGGCATTGAATTTCAACTGCCAAACCTTAGACCACCTCTTTAGGTTTTGCAGATCACTCTGCTTTTCCCCAGTTCCTTCATCACTATCTACCCTCCCACAGAGCTTAGTGTAATCTGCAAAGAGATGCAGCTTGCCCTGGTTTCCTTATCCAATGTCATTGATGAATATATTGAAGAGGACAGGACCCAGGGTGGTTTCCAGTGGCACCCCTTTGTGACCTCCATGTCTTCTGATTTGGCACCATTAATCACAACCCTATATTGCTTCTCCTTCAGCCAATTTTCTACCCATCTCACTATGTCCCTTGCTGCACCCATATCCTCCATCTTCTTCAGTAATCTTCTGTCAGACATCAAGTCAAAAGCCTTGCTGAAGTCAAAGTTGAATAAATCCATGGCGTGGCCCCTATCCAATACCTTTGCCACCCAGTCAAAGAAAACTATTAGGTTAGTCTGACAAGATCTTTCTGCCACAAACCCATGCTGTTTACTACCTTGGAGACCGTTGTTCCTTAGGTAGTCTACGAGGTCCTCTTTGACCAGTGACTCCATCAGTTTATCCACAACAGAGGTAAGACTGACAGGTCTGTAGTTCCCTGCTTGCTCAATGCCCTCCCCCCTTATGGAGCAGAACTATGTCCATTACCCTCCAATCTTTCAGAATTACCCCCATCTGTAATGAGCTATTGAATAGCCCTACCAGGGGTTCAGCCAGTTCCGCTGTCAGTTCCTTGAGTACCCTTAGATGCATCCCATCAGGCCCTGGGGCCTTATCTCTCTTTTGGGTTTCTAGACCTTTTCAGACCCTTTAGCTGGTAAATACTGTCTGTTTCATCTCCAGGACTCCCTTTATGGCTGCCTTGATGCCACTCTCTGACAGTGGCCTGCTGTCTTCCCTTGCAAAGGTAGAGTAAAAGTAATCAGTAAGGGAGGCTGCCTTTTGCACATCCTCATCTGTTACATTACCACTGCCCAACAATTCCCCCTCCTTATTTCTTTAATATACCTGAAGAACTGATTTTTTCCACCCTTGAATCCCTCAAGAATATGCAGCTCAGTGCTTTCTTTTGCCTCCTTGATGGCCCTGTTTGCGTCCTTGTTTCTGAATTGTTTTTTTCCCCATTCTTCCTCCCCCTACATTTCCTTGTACCTGGTGAAGACTTTTTTTTTTGCCCTCATTGCTTTCCTGACCCTTTCCAAGAACCATATTGGTCTCTTGTACCTGTTTCTTTTGGTTACTGGTCTCATGAATAACTTAGATGCCTCGAGAATGCCCCCCTTTAATTGCCCCCATCTCTCCTCTACACCTCCTATGCTGTCTGCCCTGACTAACTTGTCCTTGACCAACTCCCTCATCCTGTTGAAGTCTACCCTTCTGAAATCAAGGACCTCAGTCCTTGATTGAGGCTTTCTGGTCCCAAGGGCCATCTCAAACCAAATAGAGGTATGATCTCTGGACCCTAGTGGCTCCCCTACTCTCACACCTCCTACCACTTCGAGTTTGTAAGCACCACATCAAGAATGGAAGCCTGACTGGTGGGTTCCTTAACCAGCTACACTGGCAGACAGTCCTTGAGTGTATCCAGCAGGGCCTGACTTCTGGTACTCCTGGCAGCTGTAATGTCTCAATTAATATCCAGCAGGTTCAGATCAGCCACCAACACTACCTTACCCTTTGCCACTTCCTTTCCTAGTTACTCTCCATACTCCCTCTCTTCCCCTTGTCCTGGTGGTCTATAGATTACACCCAACTATAGTTTCTTGCCAGAGGTTGCCGTACTCTGCACCCCAATGCTGTCTCCCCATTACTTCTCTTGTTGTAGCCATCTTCCACAGCCTAAGTGCCTTCCCTGACAAATAGGGCTACACTCCCCCTTTCCCCTTTGCTCTATCCCTCCTATACATTAAGTAACCAAGAACTGTCAGGTTCCAGTCATTTTCTCAGGCCCAAGTTTCTGTGATGGATAGGTGGTCCATCTCAGTGTCTGCCATCATTGCCTGGGGTGTGCTGATTTTATTACCAAAACTACTGGTGTTAAGGCAGCTCCCCTTCCATCTAAACTCCCGATCCCCTATTGCTTTTTACTTGTCTTTCTCCCTTATTCTTCCCTGGTCTCCTTAACCTCTTGTTATTCATGTTTATTACAGGCTTTGTGAGCATGCCCTCTTTGGTCCCTTCCCCTATTCCAGTTTGAACCTCAACCTTATTTTTGTCCACTGTGTTGTTCCAAGTTCCCAGATTGGGGGGTACTACCTAGGTTCCTTTCCTCTCTCCTGTTACTGTGGTTTCTCTAGCTTCAGCTCCCAGACTCAGGATCCAAGTGCCAATTCCTAAGCCTAGCAAGTCCCCTCCACCCTGTCACACCTGTAGCCTAGCTGTGGGGTGAACCCCTTACTGCTGAATCTGCCAATGTGGATTTCTTTCTCCAAATTCCCTCACTGCCGCATCTAAAATATAGTGGGCAGTGGTCCCATTAAAAAAAAAAGAAAGCCAGCTGGCCTGGTGGTGTTGGGGGCTGAGGCGCTGTATGCCTTACCTCATGCCATGTTGGTGACCTGGGTTCGGGAATGGACTCAGGTCATCGGGGACCCAGCATGGGGGGAGGGTCAGAGCAGGATTGAGCAGCTGGAAGGCAGCTCTCCTCTCTGGAGGGTGGTCACCCCCATAGTCCCACTGCCACCGGGTGGAGGCCCAGTGGTCAGTGCAGGTGGCGGGGATGACACGTAGTGGGTGGGTACCTTGAGATGTGGCATACATATGCCTCCACATTTGTGCATGCGTCTCAGGTAAGGGGCTGGGTTAAGGAGAGAAAAACAGAAAAACACCACAAACTACATATAGAAAAAAAAAGAAAAGGACTGCTTGGCCCACCCAGTCTTCCCAGATGTTCTCTGCCTAATCTATCTCCACAGACCCTAACTGGTCATTGGCTGTGGGAAGCTCCCCCACTGCTAGCCCTTAGTTGTAGATATAATTTTGTTGTGTATATTTTTTTGATGTAATTCTGAGTATATGTACATGCCAATACATGCCAGTGTTAGCACAAAGGCAGCTAGGGAAAAGGCTAGATTTTTAAAAAGGGTTTGACCTTCTTTTAACCTGCAGGCCAGCCTTGCTTGCAGGAATCTGACATGTTCTAGTTAAAAAGCTTGTGGATACATGACCAAAGAGTATTCCTCTAAGTTAACTGGCCAAGGGAAACAGAAGTAATAAAATCAGCTTGTATAATCATATAATTTACAGGATCTTCTGTATAACTAATTAAATTAAGCCAGTTCAAAGGCCCAGGGTGTTTTAGCCAGGAAAGATCCTTCTAACAGGACTGTGTGAAATTCCACTTACAGGAGTTATGATTGTAAAGCCTAAATTAACTATGCAAATCTGACATCATGGATTATCAGGAAAATAAGACTTTTGGAGAAAGTGCAAGAGTGACACCTGGTGGCCTAAAGGAGAAGGGCCAGTCTTTATTCACAGACCTGGGAGTGGTTTTCTATTTAAGCTCTCCAACACAGACACTCAGGGCCATTCTGTTTGGACTCTTTCTCCTGACCACAAATTAACAGCTGCCAGCACAGAGATTGCCTAACAACCAAAGGCTGTTACAAAAATACTGAAATATTTTGCAAACCAGTGATTCTCTGGACTTTGAAAACTTCAGACGTAAAGTAGAGACTTAGCTAAACAGTGTCAGTGCATTTTATGTATATTTTTTCCCATTTTGTTTCCTATACTGTAACCTAAATTAGTATATGTTCTGTTTTAGTTGTAACTGCTTTTATTTAAGTATTTTAGTAACAACTTTTGTTTTCCTAAAGAATATCTGCCTGCGTGAGGTTTATATATATATTTGTACGTGAATTGTTAAAACAGTATTAATAATCTATGAAAACTGTTATTGCCACAGGGGTCACACTATAAGCAACCAGATTGAAAAAAGGGTCTATAAGGAATCTGGAAGGATAGGGAGAATACCAGAGTCTACCAAAATTTTGAACCAGGCTGTTGCATGTCCTGTAGGGAGAAGGCCAAATCAGGTTTTTACACTGTTACCCAGAAGAGATTGTGATGCCTGGGTCTTCCTCCTTTGTTTAATAGCCAAGGAAGGGTTCATATTTAGCCACAAGATTTGAGACTGGTATTGTACCCTTATCCAGAGTTAGAGCGATGCCCTGGATCCTTGTGGCAGAGGTGCAGTGACCTCGGCGAGCATTCAGAAAGGATGAGGAGGGTATCCTTGTTCCTCCCCATCACGGATTATGCTTAGGGGTGGGCACTGTGAACTTAGTGGGCCTGACTCCCAGGAGTGGATTTGTGACACTGGCAACCCTCCCCCTCCCTGAATATGTACTACTATAAAACAGGTAGTAAATTTCCTGCTTCCTGATTGGCTAAATAAGTTCTGAGACCCATACAAACATACGAAAATGCCAGCAGAAACAGGCCTTGTGGTCTATTGAGTCTGCTCGAGTGCACAGCTAGCACCTTATAATGCTGCTGCCCCTCCCTTCCCCCCATCCTATTACCTCTTCCCCATCCCAACTCCTCTTAAAGCTGTCTACCGTCCTGCAGGCTACTACCTCACCCGGCAAGGAGTTCCACTTGTCCACCACTCTTTCTGTAAAAAAAGTCTCCTCATCTCTCTCCCCTGAATCTACCCCCCCAATCTCAGTTGGTCTCCCTCTCCTTTCTCCTCTGGAAAATCCTCTCTGTATTAGTCTTGTTTATTCCCTTCAGGTACCTATATGTCTCAGTCATATCTCCCCATCCATCCTCTCTTCCAAAAAGTACATATTCAATTCCCCCAGCCTTTCCTCATATGGCTTGCCCTCCAATCCCTGGATCATCTTTGTAGCTCTATGCTGTACCCCCCTCCAACAATCTGATGTCCTTCTTCAGGAATGGGTGCCAGTATTGCACGCAATACTCCAGATGGGGCCTGACCAGTGACCTATACATGGGCAAGATAACCTCCCTACTTCTGGTGGAGATCCCTCTAGCTATACACTCCAGCATTTTGTTGGCTTTTGCCACCGCCCTTCTGCATTTAACAGAGTTGTTCATGCTACCTGTTATGGTCACCTCTTCTGTGGAGCAACCCAACTGAACCCCATTTAAGTGATAATCCCTCCCCTGGTTCTGGGCTCCGAAGCACTTCTTGACATGGAACCCCAGCCGCCATTTATCACCCACTCCTGCAGCTTATTCAGCTCCTCCTGCAACCCCTTGCCCCCTTCTATGTCATCTACCACAGCTCCCAACTTGGTATCATCTGCGAACAGACTGATTTTGCTCTGGATCCCATTCGAGATCTGCAATGAAAATCCTGAACAGTACTGGTCCCAGCATGGATCACTGTGTTACATCTCTCGTCACAGCTCTCGGTGATGAGAGTTCCCCCCCACCACCACCCTTTGCTGTCTCCCCCTCACCCAGTTCCTGATCCAGGTCACCATTTTTGGTCCTGCACCCACATACTCCAGCTTCCCCCAAATCTCTCATGCAGCATCAAATCAAAGGCCTTACTGAAGTCCAAATACAGGATGTCCACAGCATGGCCCTTGTCCAGTTCCTGTGTCACCCAGTCAAAGAACTCTACCAGGTTTGTCTGGCATGATCTGCCCATGACAAACCCATGTTGCTGGTCATCCTGGATACCGTTTGCCTCCAAGAAGTTCACAAGCCTCTCCTTTAGGATGGTCTCTATGAGTTTACCCATGATCGAGGTGAACCATATGATAATTCCCCAGAAATGCACAGGTTGGAAGAAGTGGTATTGGGATTTGGAATTTGGATTAGTTACATACAGAATTCATGAGCCACTACACTCATCCCTGACTGCCATTGCAATCATGTCTACTACCTTTACTCACTAAAAACCTTCAACAATGCACTAAACAAAAAAACTACCTTAAATTTTAAAATGTAAATAAATAAACATTCTTTCCTCTCATGATAACCTACTTACTAGGGCTGGGAGAACTCAGAGAAGTTCTGACCCTCATTAAATAAAACCCGAAACACAAGGGGGTTCTATTTAGTCCTGATTAGTTCTGATTTTTCATAAAAATTTCAATAGATGTGTTAAAATTCATAATAGGGCGTAAATTCTCTGTAGTATTAAACACAGTGGGGCAAAGGGGATATTTTAATTGTTTGTATGAAAAATAAAGTAGAACTGCTAATGTGTAAGGGAGTTGGGGCAACAATGACACACATAGCACAGTCAACAGCATAGAGTAGTTATTTTGTGGCCATCCTTGACACACCTGCCTGGGCCCAGCACAGCAGCACATAATATACTGCCTTTGATTTCTCTCACTTATCTCTCTCTCAGTTCTCCCAGTATATCCCATTCTGTCTCTCTCTCACTGGTGCTACTGTGTTTTTATATTTAGAGGAATCCCTTTCCCTCTTTACACTGTTCCCCATTTCTGTCTTTCAATCTCTCTCTCTCTCTCTTCAGCTTATTTTTTTTCCTTGTGCTGGGCCATCATTTTTAATGTTGGCTGCACTTGCGCAAAGCCAACGTTTTGTGATAGTACTGGATTTCAGGAGAGTGTCACTGCCGAGCCCGTAGCAGTTCACAAAACCAGAGGCTTGGCACTGTACACCAATGAACACTCAGTGTTGTCCTGACACAATTCACTGCTGGGTGGTCTGAACAGTCATGCACTTCGAAGGACCAAAGCTGCTTCAATCAGAGAGGGCTTCATCCTTTCATTTGCATGAAGCCAGTCAGGAAACAGCGGAGTGGCTTCCAACTTCATCAGCATGTCTGTAAAAACGAAAACAGTCCATCGATGTCTGTTTCTGGCCCTCTGGTAACTACCCCCCACACCGACCCTCCCTCTCAGCATCTGCCCCCCCAACATAACACTGACACTGGGGGTGCCCAGTCCCCCAGTGTCACCACATAACCTCCCCCCCAGACATAACTCTGACACTGGGGGGTGCCCAATCCCCCCAGTGTCCTTCCTCGCAGTTTTTTTTTTATTTCTATAACAAAGAAAACCATCCATCAATGTCAGTTGCAGGAGCCCTGGGTTGTATTTTTCCATCCCACTCGACTCTTCCTCTCAACACCGCCCCCCCATGAATGTCACAGTGACACTGGGGTGCCTAATTCCCTCAGTTTCATCTCCTGAAAAACCAAAAACATCCCTCGTCAGTCTTTGTTTTTTTTTTCTCTTCTTTTACCTTGCAAAACAGAAAACTGTCCATCGTTGTCCTTGCGCTGTTACCCCACCACCTGCCCGCCCTCCAAGCCCTTTCTTATCCAGCGGTGTTCCGATGTTGTGATCTTCTCTGAACCACATAGACACATCTTTGCTTTTCAAAGGCTGACTGTGAACTGAGGTAATCAGATATGTGCCCGATTCAGCATAAACAAGCAGCCAACATTCGGCATTGACAAATGCTTGTTTTGTACAGTAACTAAGTAATTCTCGTCACTCAGTTGAAACAGGCACTCAAGTCCAATGCTGCTTTACAGTATTTATTTCTTGAGATCTGTCTCTCTCTTTCTGTTTCTATACCAATCTATTTGTCTCTCTAGTCATGCCTTGTCTGTCATTATCTATTCTGTCTTATATGCTGTTTGATTCCCCTGTCTCCCTCTCTTTCAGTCACAATCTCTATTTAAAATGATTAAAATCCCACTTCCCCTTGATCTTGCTCACTCTCTCTCAGTCCCTTCTTATCTCTCACTGCCTATCTCTTAACTGATCTCTGCAAGGCATGCCAGCATGATGAGCCAGATCACATAAAGATTCATGGAGAAATGCTGAAAGAGAGGAATGACTCACAAGACTTGTGATACTGCAGACCTAGCTATATCCTCAACAACAAGATTCCCCCATACCTGGCCCGATGCAGCAGCAAGTCACATCAGGTGACCTCATCCAGTTTCTGCTTCTACCCACCCAATCACGTAAAGCATCCATGAGGAGTGTGAGAGGGAATGTGACAGCAAAGTGAATAAAAAAGTACTGAAAGTGAAAACTGCAGCTCACAAATGGACTAGAAACTGAACTCTGGCATCTGAGTCCCATTGATCCCAGTCCATGAGTGAGTCCTGGATTGGGGGGGTTGAGTTTGTTGTGGAACAGTCCACCCACCTCTAACAAGTACTACCACAAATGTGATCTACACTGATTGTCATCAAGCTTGACCTAAGAAGTCAGCTGTACTGGCCGCCCCACCACTTATTGCAGCCAATCACTCACACTATTTGAGTCACAAAGTACTTCTAGCCATTGCCAAAGAGATTGGTGATACTGAACATGAAAAGCCAACCCATGTTAAAGACCTCAGGGTTAACCTACTGCCAATGTCCAAGTCACAGCTTCAAAAGTCCATCTTCTGTTGGTGAAATGTCCTAGGTTTTCCTGTTTAAAAAACAACTTCTTTTCAAATGGCTCCCAGCCCTGGCCCATGGCTGTCAGATCTCCTCCACTTCATGTCTGTTCCACCACCTCAGCCTCAACTACTCCCCCCAATGTAGAAATGCCCTGGCTGCTTATGCAACAGAATGCATTCCCAGATAGAAACATGGAAATTCAGGACTGCTGCACCCTTGAATCACACAAGCCAACAATGGAGGCAGGAGGTGGAGAGAGTGATAAAGTAAGCCTCCACTCCCCTACTCCTTATTCCTGGCTGCAGTTTTTTGATGCTCTCATTAAAGGACTCCTAGAGAAATCTGGAGACATGGGCTTGAATCCCACAGCCACCATTTGTATACAGCGTGACCCTGAGCAAGTCACTTAGCTTCTTAATGCTCCCAGGATGCACCTGGAAATGAGTTTCAACTCAATGTGCTTTTCCTGATCAAAAATTATAAAATAAAGGTAAAATAAATAAATAAGGACTTGGAACTGGACTCCTGCAGCTGAGTCCTTATTTATCTGAGTTCTGGAATGAGGGCTGGATCGAGGCGGGGGTTCTGATTTAAATAAGAACTGTCTGCACACCCCTACTACTTACACACATAAACAAACAAAAAATGTGTGACTAATGACAGTTTTAATTCCTGGTGTTTCTTTGATGATTATGAGAAATTCCCCTTCTATCCTTACCAGCTTGTCAGGGAATCTCTGCTGCTTACATTGCTTCAAAAACAACTGAGACCTTAGCTCCATGTAAGACCTGGTATGCGTAAGGTGGTGAACATTCTGTCAGAGGAATTTTGCAGCATTTTGATTTCCTGTGTTTCATAATAAATATGGGATATGACATGGGTGAGAGTGAGCTAGTAGAAATATTTTCACAAGCTGTACTTGATCTAATGGCAAAGCAGTCAAGTACAGTGACTGAAGGCATTTTTATTATCTCATTCTCACCCATGTCATATTTGATCTGAACAACTGGTGTTCAGATGGTTTTGTGATAGAAATGATAAAAAGTTGCAAAAGGGAAAAAAAGTACAAAATATAAATTCTGCCACTAAAAGCATCTCATTCTCACCCTTGCCAGTTTGAGTCACACTAGGGATGGGTGGGTGCTAAAATACCTGTCCACCAAGACAACCAGCAGGTACCCCAACAGTACCTGATAAAAACCCAAATAAAAACCGAGTAGTCGGGTCGGGTCGGGTAGTCCCTACCCAACCCATTTTACCAGACCATAACAAAAATCATGTAAAGACTGCTTTTTGGGGACTATTACACTGTCTGTTAGGTGCCCTGCTCTATATATATACCCATGGGGGAATTGCTGAGGCAGGTACAAGAGGCACAAGCTCTCTTAGCGAGCCTGCTGCTGTTTCAAAAAATTATACCCATAGCGGGCATTGCTGAGGCAGGTACTAGAGGTGCGGCTACTCTTAGTAAGCCTGCTACTGTTTCCAAAATTTGTACCCATGGTGGGTATTGCTGAAGCAGGTACCAGAGGCACAGCTGCTCTGAGTGAGCCTGCTGCTGTTTCCAAAAAGTATACTCATGGCGGGCATTGCTGAGGTAGGTATGAGAGGATCAGCTGTTCTGAGTAAGCCTGCTGCTGTTTCCAAAAATTATACCCATGGCAGGCATTGCTGAGGTAGGTACAAGAGGCTCAGCTGTTCTGAGTGAGCCTACTGCTGTTTTAAAAAATTATACCCATGGTGGGCATTGGTCAAACTTACGTAATATAAACTGATGACTGACAAAAGAAAACTAAGAGAAGTAATAGTGTGGCACATATGGCTGGCACGGTGGCAGTGGTGATGGTTCCATTTGTTTCATACACAACCTAGTCATCATATTCAGTATCACTATTTGCAGGCTTCTTTTTCATTTTCAGGGCCAGACTCACCTAAATCAGTGTTTGTGACAATTTGGAAACTATTGGCATTCATTCTGAGAAATGTAAGCCGTTCCACAATTGCTTGACTTTGCAGAGATCTGTGGTCAGTGACTGTTCCCCCAGTTGCACTAAATATACATTTTGAATATACGCTTGAAGGTGGACAACTAATGTATATTATTGCAAGATTTGCTAGATCTAGCCATATTGATCTCTTTTGTTTCCAATCGAGAAATGGATTTTCTTAGAGACCAATCACATAATGGTCTGCAAAATACTACAGGATCATTGTGCCGCGTGAGATGATTACCAGTCTGGCAGATGAACCTGCTGCACTTTCTTTACAGGATACCAGTCCATGTTGTTGCAGGTGACTCAGAAGTGATTTGCCTTTCTGACCCTGAACATAGGATGCCCGAGAAGTAGCTGTACATGTCCTTTCCCTCGCTGATGACACTGCTGACTGTGAAGAACTGATAGATGTACTATTCTTTGCACCAGAGGTGCACTGTGATGGTTTGGCAGGGTTTGATTGCTGTACATCAGTTAATGGTGTTTGTAGGGCAATGTCACATTTAGTTAGCAGAAGATCTCTCCAATACTCAATGTCTTCCCCTGCAGGAAGGATGGATTCAACGTTCCACTTGAAGTGGGGATCTAGCAACGTAGCCAACACATAGGTGTCATTCGTAAACATTGCATTTATTCTTTGATCAGTCAACAATCTGAGACTCAAGTCATCTGCCAGTATAACAGCAGTGGTGTCATCTTTTGACTGAAACTCTTTCTTTATGTCATCAAGGAAAATGTGAAGAAATCTGATTTGAGGAAGAATTTGACTCAGAGTTGCACTGTCTGCACTGACATCATGTGTGGCAGCCTCAAATGGCTGCAATAAGATGAGCAAAGATTCCAGCAGAGTTCAGCTGCTGGAACTGAACATGATGTCTACTTTACCTATTCGATTCTGCATGGTGTAGTCATGTACAGTTTTTTTCTGTTCAAGAAGCCTTTCCAACATGTAAAATGCTGAATTCCAGCAGATTGGAAATTCCTGCTTTAATGTATGCAAGGGTAAGTTGTTTGACCTCTGCAATCCTTTCAGGATTTTTTCAACTTTTGCAGAGTGGCTGAAATGCCCACATATTTTCCTAGCAAGACCTAACAGGTTTTCAACATTTCTGTTTCCATTTAAGAAACCATGGATGAGAAGATTTAAACAATGTGCAAAACAAGGTATATGTTGGTAGTTGCCATCTCTAACAGCCTTGACTATGTTGGCACCATTATCTGTTACTATGAAACCTGGAGATAAGAAATATGGAGTAAACCATTTCTGGAATTGATTTTGCAGCTCCTGCAATATATTCACAGCAGTGTGGTTTTCTTCAAAAGTGGTGACACATAATACAGCCTGCTTCCTACTACTTATGGTAGAGCAGGAATTATTACTTTCTGACTGAAAACTTGCCCAATTACCTGTACAGAAATAGTCATGTAGTCAATTGTTTGGTTGCTGGTCCATATATCCGTGGTTATGTGAACCTGCTCACCTCAGAGAGCATCAACTGTTTAGTGACCACACTACACACCAAGTCAAACAACTGTGGAACCGCCTTTTTTGAGAAATACGTTTGAGAGGGAATGGTGTACTGTGGTTCAATCTGGTTCATGTACTTGAGGAAACGTTTCTGAGCAACAAAAGCAAAAGGGAGCTGACAGTTGGCCAACAGCTCTGCAATGGCTCTGTTTAACAGCTGCCATATTGGATACTTGTGGGTAAATTTTGATGTCCTCTTAACACTTTCTTTTAATGTTAGCTGATGAGAATGACAAGATATTTTTAATTTTGGGGGGATTGTACTTTTCACTCCTTTTACAGGTGGAGTACTACTGTGAGATTTTGCAGTACTTGGTGTCAGAAAAAAACAATCTATGTTTGTCTGGGAAGACTGTAAGGACGCATCAAGTGATTCAATGTCAGTTCCTGCTTCCAGTTCATTGTCACCGTCACCACCACCTCCACTACTGCCCATACCAACCACACTGTCCTTTGCCCTGCCCCACTCAAATGGGTGTTCTGTCTTTGCATGTCGTATCATTACTAATGTTCCAAAATGTCCCACTTTGCCACCACACCTGACACTCTTTTTGCACAGACTGCATACAGCTTGAGAGTTATCTGCAGAGTCAATATAAAATAAATTCCACACTAAAGAGTTACCCTTTGTACTTTGTACTATGGTGCTGGCACTATTTCTTGTACAGTCAAGGCACCTGGAGGGAACCCTATACTGCCATTTCCTTCTTCACATGAATTTTTTCCATTCATGGTCATCTTCTTATTCTTACATTTGGCATATGATTTTTTTTGTCTGCACTTGCTTCACATGACCTACAGTGGCATCTTCTCCAACCCCCTCATTGAAACCAGGACCAACCTCATTGCCACAAGATTCAGAAGTGGAAGTGCCCTCATCATCGGGTGGAACATAGCCTGGGCTATCCCATTCCCAGTCCCCACTATCACCACCATTTTTATCAGCATTTGCTGCCTCAGCATCTGAGGTTATATTTGAGGAGGATGCCTCCCCCTCTTTGCATGCTGCTTCAGCAGCTGGAAGTCTCCTGGCACTTGTGGCAAAATGTTCAGTGCCTCTGTGAGTAACTCCTGTCAGTTCTCTGTCAGTGTGTCTCACCTGGTTAAACAATTAGAAAAAAAAAGTTCATTCTGAAACTGTACTATTGTTTCATTGGTACCACAGTTCTGTGGTTCGGGAGGACATTTAGCACCTGTCCTAGTGATGTTATTGTTATTATTGTCACTATGTTCTTCATTAGTGCTAGGACTCATATTGTCCACATCATTTTCAGTTGCATGTGCACAAGCACTGTGCTTCCTTTTAGTAGACTTTGTCATGACCTCACTCCTGGGGGATCAGGTCCACTGAGCTCATAGTGCCCACCCTTAAGTGCAATCCGTGATGGGGGCAGGGATACCCTTCTCCTCTTTTTTGAATGCTCGCAGAGGTCACGACTGCACCTCTGCCATGAGGATGTATTCTTTCCAATTACCTCACAAAATGAAGTATACTATTAACAGTTTCCTGGGATCAAAGCATTCTTATTTTCTTACCTCCTGACATTTTATTACTTCTGTTTCCCTTGGGTAGTTAACTTAGAGTAAAACTCTTTGATCAGATATCCACAAGCTGTTTGACAAAGACAGGTTGAAGGAACTGAACATGTACTCCCTGGAGGAGAGGAGGGAGAGAGGGGATATGATAGAGACATACAAGTATCTTACAGGGAGGAACAGGGTGCAGGAAAACACTATTTTTAAGCGAAAAAGATGTTTCAGGACTAGAGGGCATGGGATGAAGTTGGAGGGAGGACGATTCAGAGGAAACATGAGAAAGAATTTCTTCACAGAGCGGGTGGTGGACAAGTGGAACACCCTGCCAGAGGAAGTGGTGGGGGCTGAAACAATCACGGGATTTAAGAATGCATGGGATAGACATAAAGGAATTCTAGAGGTCAGGGGTAAGGGGAAATAGACTTCTAGGAAAACAAACTGAACTTACAAGCTCAAATGGGCAGACTAGGTGGGCCATAGGCCCTTATCTGCCGACACTGTCTATGTATCTATGTATCTATGTTTAACAATAACATGTCATTTTCCTAGCAAGCAAAGCTGGCCAGCAGGTTAAAAGAAGGTCAAGCCCTTTTAAAAAATCTAGTCTTTTCCCTAGATGCCTTTGTGCTGACACTGGCATGTCTTGGCATGTACATATACACAGAATTATGTCAAAAAAATATATACAACAGAATTATATCTACATCTAAGGGCTAGCTACCAGGCAGCTTGCAACACCCCCCCGACCGAATTTGTAGGAATCCATCCCTAGACATGGTATGATTTTCACAAATTCTGTTCACTGCTCTAACTGGCAAGATAGCCCATCTGTATTAGCATTGGCTGATCTGGCCCTGTGGGTAATGGTCATATCATAACCCTGTAAGGCAATACTCCACCTTAAGAAATGACCATTCATTTTCCCCATCTGTGTTAGCCACACCAGGGAGTTATAATCGGTCTGTAGCATGAAGTGCCTCCTGTAGAAGTACAGCTGTAATTTCTTCAAGGCCCATACCAGCGCAAGGCATTCCTTTTCAACTGTGGAATATGCCTGCTCCCGGGGAAGCAACATTTGCTAAGGTACACTATGGAGTGATTTTTTTCCCCTGATTAGAGGTCTGACTGAGGACTGCCCCAATCCCCACATCTGAAGCATCTATCTGGACTACAAATGACTTACTGTAATCTGGACTGGCCAACACAGCGGCATGGCACAGTGCCTCCTTTAGCCATGTGAAGGCTCATTCATAGGCTGGCTTCCATTTTAGCCTTTTGGGAATTCTTTTCTTTAGCAGGTCAGACAGGGGGACTGCCAGGGTACTGTAATTTGGTACAAACTTTTGATAGTACCCATCGATCCCTAGGAAACTGCAAACATGATTCTGGGTTTCAGGCCTGGGCCATGTCTCTATCAGCTCAATCTTGGCTTGATTGGTACTAAGCTGCCCCCGCTCTACAACATATCCTAGGTATACCACCTCTGCCATGGCCACCTGGCACTTTTCAGCCTTGACAGTGAGTCCTGCCCTCTGTGTTCTACCCAACACTTCCTTCAGGTGGGACAGGTGTTCCTTTCAACTGGCACTGAAGATGGCAATATCATCCAGATATGCCACTGTGTACTCTTCAGTACCATGCAACACCTGATTGACCAAGATGGCAGGGGCGTTCTTCATTCCAAAAGACATTACCTTGAACTCAGATAATCCTATTGGAGTGATGAAGGCCAATCTCTCCCTAGCTCTGGCAGTGAACTCCACCTGCCAATATCCTTTTGTCAAGCCAATGGTGGTACGGTATGTCGCCCCTCCCAACTTGTCAAGTAGTTCATCCATCCATGGCATTGGGTGGGTGTCAGATTTCATGACTGCACTGAGTCCACGATAGTCCACACAAAAGTGAATAGAGCCATCTGGCTTGGGAACAAGGACTATGGGAGAGGCCCAGGGCTGTGGGATTTCTGGATTACCCCTAAATCCAGCATTTCTCCCACCTCCCTCCTAATGTCCTTTAGGACGGCCTCAGACACCCGGTAGGCTGTCCACCATATACGCACTTGCATCCCCGTGTCTACATTGTGTGTTGCTAAGGGGGTTAGTCCAGGCTTGGCCATAAGCAAAGGGGCCAAGTCCGCTAAAACCTCTCTCACTTCTGGGCTGTGTTCCAGGGTCAACTGGGGAGACAGTTTGATTGCCTCCACAGAGGACTCTTACTTGCTTTTCTCCAGTAAGTCCAGTAGGGGATCTTCTTCATCAGTCCACTCCCTAGGACTACACACTGGAAATACCATGACTGCTCTATTTGCATATGGCTTCATCATGTTGACATGGTACATTCAATAGGTATGTCTCCTGTCAGGCAGTTCTACCATATAGTTCAGGTCATTAACCTGTTGGACTATCTTGTATGGTCCCGCCCACTTGGTCTGCAGCTTATCCTTCTGGACAGGGATTAGAACCATGACTTCCTGACCTACACTGTAGGAGTGAGCTCTGGCTCTGTGGTCGTACCAGACCTTTTGCTTCTGCTGGGAAGCTAACAGGTTGCTCTGGGCTGCTCCCATAAGGTCCTTTAGCTTTTCCCTAAACTTTAGGACATACTCCATTATGGGAGTTCCCTGGGGTGTGTGCTTGCCTTCCCAGTCTTCCCAGATCAAGTCTAGGGGGCCCATGCACCATACATCCATATAAGAGTTTGAAGGGGGGAAACCCTGTCGACTCTTTGGGCACCTCCCTGTATGCAAACAACAGGTGGGTAAGGTATTTCTCCAGTCCCTTCCATGCTGTTCAGCAAACGCTTGGAGCCTCGATTTTAGGGTATCATTAAACCTTTCCATAAGCCCATTGGCTTGTGGGTGATAAGATGTTGTGCATCTCTACACCACCCCACACTTCTCCCACAAACACTTCATTAGGTTTGACATGAAAGTACCCCCTCGAAAGTGATAACCTTCTGCAGAAACCTGACACAGGAGAAAATCCCTAACAAGACGTCTGCCACTTTGTTTGTCCTAAGTGAGGAAAGGGCAACCGCTTCTGGGTATTGGGTGGCATGATCTACCACTGTCAGGATAAACCTCTTCCTCAAGGAGCATGGGGACTCAAAGGTCCCACAATGTCCATTCCTACCCTCTGGAATGGCTCCTCCACAATGAGCAAGGGAATCAGGGCAGCTTTGGTTTTACTTCCTGTCTTCCCTATTTGTTGGCACCAGTGACAAGACCTGCAATATTCCTTCACCTGCTGGGTGAAGTTGGGCCAATAAAAATTCTGGGCCAGTTGCTGCATGGTACGCATGATTACCAGATGTCCGGACATGGGGATTTCATAAGCAGTCCTGAGCAACCACTCGCGGTACCCCTGGGGAATGTCAAGCTGCCTGCCCATCACCCCTCCCTCTGTCGTCCCGTCCTGTGTATACAACAGACCATTGTCCCAATATGCTCTTTGTCTCACTTCACCTCCCTGTGTCCCATCAGATTCTGCCCAAGCCCTCAGCCTCTCCAAACTAATATCAGTCCTCTGAGCAGCTGCAAATTCTTCACATTTTCCCAAAGCATGGGACATGTCCCCTTCAGTTCCTAAACAGGGGTCCATAGCTCTAGCATCAGGTCATTCAGGGTCACTGCCATCCCTAACCTCCTGACCATTGGTTACCCCTCCCTCCTCAGAGTACCCTTCTGTAGCCATTTTGTGAAGTGCTAAGCAGGGAAGTCCTGCCTCCTTTTCACTACTCTCTGTTTCAGGAGACACAGGCTGGGGAAGCAGCCTCTCATTGTTTTCCATAGGGGCTTCTATGGGGTTCAGGGACCTACAGTCGGCTTTTACCATCTGACTGTGGGTAACTGCACACACCACCCCCTTCTGGAGATTGTTCCCTAGAATTACATCAAGGGTGAGGTTGTCTGCCACAGTCACTTTTTGCACCCTCTCTCCTGTCTCACCCCAGTCCAGGAGAACACTAGCTTGTGGCAGAGTTTTTTTCCTCCCCAGTGAATCCCCTTACTGTTACAAACTGATTAGGTATAAGATGTTTGGGCCCAACCGTATCCCCTTTTACTAAGTTAAGAGATGCCCCCGTGTCCCTTAACCCATGGGTCTGCACCCCATTTACAGTAACCGGGTGTATGTGCTCCTTCATGTTCATAGGCATGCTTTCAAGGAAACACAGTGCACCCAACTCTGTTTGAGCGCCTTTTTGTCCACTCTGTGCCTTTTTAACACACTGTCTAGCAAGATGCCCTGGCTGTTTACAAAACCAACAATCATTATTTCTTTTATCTGATAAATCCTTTTTTTGTAACCTGGGCTTCCCCCTTTCTGTACAGGCAGTGGGGGTTTTAGATGTGCTGAAGGCACACTTTTCCCCTTTTGCACTGCCACGCCTGCCACACTCCCTTTCAGATCAGGCCTGTTCCTGGCATAGCAATTCGAGAGCTCAGCAGCTTTCTGTGCTGCTTTGGGGTCTCGGTCCTCTAACCAGGTTTTTAGCTCTGCTGGGCAAGCCCAAAAGAATTGCTCCAGAAGTACAGCCTCTTCAATTTTTTCTACAGATGTTGTTTCCACTCCTTCCCACCAATGTTTCAAAAATTGACGTTGCTTTGTGGTGAATTCCTCATAGCTCATGTTGGGGCTTCTCTGGAGCTTACAGAACTTAACCCTGTATGCTTCAGGTGTTAATTCATACTTTTTAAGCAATACAACTTTAAGTTTCTCATATATACTACTGTCCTGATTGTCCATTTGGCCTAGTGCCTCATGCCGCTTCCCAATAAGCAGCAGGAATAGCTGGAAGCTCCAGAACTCCCTGGGTATTTTAGCCTGGATACAGACCTTTTCAAATAAATTCAAAAATGCATCCATATCCTCCCCCTCTTTAAATTCAGCTATTAATTTAGAATTTAATTTATACCCCAGTCCTGGAGTTCCAGGTTCACCCCTGCCACTTACTTCCTCTGGCGCTGGTCATTGGAGTCTTAGCTTTGCTAGTTTGAATTCCCTCTGACACTCTTTTTCTTCTCTTTTGGCCTCTCTCTCTGAAGCTGCCTTTCTTTTTCCTCGGCCTCTATCAGATGTTGGTTTTCTTTTTCCTCGGCCTCTCTCTGACACTGGTTTTCTTTTTCCTGTATCTCCAGCTCCATCTGGAACTTTTTCTGCTTGAATTCCAGCTCCAATCTCCTCAACTCTAGCTGCAATCTGATCCCTTCTGGCTCCAACATTGTGCTGACCCTCCTCTGGTGCTGTGGCTCTGGGTTCCCAGTGGTCTCACTATCCTCCTCCTCCCTGGGACTAAACTCTGTGATGTCCCTTGCACTCCCACACCCAAGGTCTGGTTCCTTTCAGTCACTGGCTGTGATATGAGGTCCTGGGCAGTAGCTTGCTCATCGGCTACCACAAGAGCTTCCACAAGATGATTTTTGGTTCGCCCCTCACACTGGACTCCTCTTTCCTGATACAGCTGCTTCAGGTAGGCTGCAGCATATTCACTGTAGATGGAAGCCCTCTTCTTCCCTAACTACTGCTACACTAGGGCTGGCAGTATAGCCTAGAGGGTAACGTAATGAGCTGTGAATGAGCTTGGTACATCCAGCAGACCACACTTGGGTTTGAGTCTCACAACCTCCACTTGCATACTGTGTGCCTCTGAGCAAGTCACTTAACCACCCAGTGCTCCCAGGTCACTCCTGAAAACAGGCACATGTGCCTAGTGGGCCTTATCCAGTTACCAAAAGACTAAAAAAAAAAACTAGCTTGCAACAGAGGGAAAAAAAAACAGGTAGGGAACTTTATACTGTAACCAAATTACATATTTTTTTAAAAAGTTCTGCTTTAATTGTGTGTGGACTGTTTTCAGTTTATTAGTCTGGTACACTGGGCTTGAATCCAACTGTTATGCCTGTGCCACCAATATCTCGAATTGCAGCACTATGCAACCAGATCTCTTGGATCCCACCACTATGCACCAGATCTGTCACAAACTCACTCTTGGGGGGTCAGGTTCACTGAGCTCACAGTGCCCACCCTTAAGTGCAATCCATGATGGGGGGATTGGGATACCCTCCTCATCCTTTCTGAATGCTCGCTCGTTCATGACTGCACCTCTGCCCTGAGGATCTAGGGCATCCCTCTAACTCAGGATAAGGGCACAATACCAGTCTCACATCTTGTGGCCAAATATGAACCCTTCCTTGGCTATTACACAAAGGGGGGGAAGACCCAGATTTCACATTCTCTTCAGGGAAGCAGCATAACACCTGATTTGGCCTTCACCCTACAGGACATGCAACAACCTGGTTCAAAATTCCTGCAGACTCATCCCTGAGACTCTGGTATTCTCCCTATCCTTCCAGAACCCTTACAGACCCTTTTCTCAATTTGGTTGCTATTGGTGAGACCCCTTTGGCAATAACAGTTTTCACAGATTATTAATACCGTTTCACAATTCACACACAAATATAGAATTCTCACTCAGGCAGATATTCTTTAGAAAAACAAAGATTTTCTCTAAAAATAGTTAAATAAATACTGTTACAACTAAAAAGAACATATACTAATTTGGGTTACAGTATGCAGAAACAAAATGGGACAAATATATACATGTAAATGCTCCTACACTGTTAGTTAAAAGTCTGCTTTTAACTTTGCAGTGAATTGAAAACCAGAAAAGTGGATGAAAGTTTTCAGTTCCTTTAGTCCTTGTAGCCACACTGGGTTTCAGCAGTTTGGCTTCTGTGTGTTAGTTAGGTGGAGTCCAGATGAGAAAGTGAGTCTCAAAATGCCCTGATTTGGGCTATTTATACCTCTGGTTTCCCCTTGAAATAGTGAGTGAAAAGCTCACAACTTTTAGGCTAGTAGATGGCACTCTTGCTCTTCCCCAAAATTTTATTTTCCTGATAACCTTTGATGGGTCAGATTCCTATAGTTAACCCAGGTTTTACAATCATAACTCCCTTAATTGGAATTTCACAAGGTATTCTAGAAGGATGTGTTCTTTCCTATTACCCCACAAAATGAAGTATACTACAGTATTAACAGTTTTCTGGGATCAAAACATTCTGTTTTTCTTGAAGTGAAAGGGGCTATCTCCTGACACTTTATTACTTCTGTTTCCCTTGGGTAGTTAACTTAGAAGAAGGCTATTTGATCAGCTATCTACAAGCTTTTTGACAATAACTTATCATTTTCCTGGCAAGCAAGGCTGGCCTGCAGGTTAAGATAAAATCAACCCCTTTTTAAAAATCTAGTCTTTTCCCTAGGTAACTTTGTGCCGACACTGGCATGTCTTGGCATGTACATATACTCAGAATTACATCAAAAAAATATATACAACAGTTGGCCTGGTGGCACTGAGGGTTGAGGTGTTGGATGCCACACCTCATACCATGCTGACGACCAGGGGTCGGGAGTGACCTCAGGTGTCAGAAGGTCAGCTGGGGGAGGAGGATTGAGCATCCTCGGGACTGCTCTCCTCCTTTGGGGAGAAAGGGGTGGGATTACTGCTGCTGCGCTGGCTCCTGGTGGTGACTTGGGATCATTGCAGGCAGGTAGTTTGCTGAGGGGGATGGCACAGATGGCATCGGATATGCAGTGTGCAGAAGAGCACATGGCAGCATCATTGATGCCCTGCACATCTGTGCTGAGGGGTGGGGATCTATATTCTCACAGAACAACTTCTGGCACACACCATGATATCTGGGCCATCATCCCAGCACCACTTATACTCAGGATAGCTCCTTCCAGATCTGGACCCTTGGCTTCCATGGTGGTTAGGTATGTACCCACCATGAAGCAGCCAGTGAGAGAAAAGGAGGAGGAGGGGGTCGAGCTTGAGAACTGGGAGTGGCATGGGGCCACGGATCTGGACTGACAGGGAAGGGAACCATAGGTATCACCCCTCCAGCCAAGGAAGGAATAAAAAATACTAGTAATATATATATATATATATATATATATATATATAATTTTGCATTTTTCAGCGTTTTGCTGCACAAAGACCGTAAGTACAACTGAAATGAAATTTGGCAGATCAAGAGATCTACCATGCCCCACCATGCATACCAGATCTCAGGCAAATCTGTTGAACAGGTCCAAAGTTATTAGCGCCCAAAATTTTGACTTTAACATAGAAGTGACATGTGAACCCTAAATATAGTGGCACGACCGCACCACTATAAAATATATACATATATATATATATATATATATATATATATATATTTATACAATGTATGTTTTGGGATAAATGTCAACATAAAATATAGTGTCTTAGCCAGGTCGTGGAGATATCAATGATATCTTCACATGTGAAGATATCACTGATATCTCCATGTTCCTATACATCATTCTAATGAAAGTGAAAGTCTTTCACTTTCCATTCTGTGACTGTCTCTCTTTACGAGCAGGACTTCCCCCCCCAAATACACATGCATCGTTTACATTTCCTTGATCCTCCCCATATCATTAAACATACAAATATTTAAAAAGTATATCTAGTTGATCCTGCTGCTCCTTCGTCTTTCTTTTATCCAGTTCCACCTGGAACATAACGTGACAAAACAGCCTTCCCCAGAAATGTAGCGTCACCAGAGCGCTATGAACATTGAAATGTAAGGCACTGTCAGACTTTTAAAAAACCATAATCGGTACTGAAACACCAAGGAAAGTGTACCTTTTTGTTAATTTTAGGTTTATTTTCTCAAAAGCTGCTGATAGTACTAAGTGGACATTGAGAGTCAGTAGCTTCAGAACACCAGAAGGAAGCGCCAAGCATCTGTTGCCATAGCAATACATGCTAGCGCTTGTCTGTGTATCTGAAGCTGCCAACTCTCTCAATGTCCTCTCAGTACTGTCGGCAGCTCCTTTTGAGAAAATAAACCTAAAATTAACAAAAAGGCACACTTTCCTTGGTGTTTTAGTACCGATTACGTTTTTCTAAAAGTCTGACAGTGTCTTACATTTCAATGTTTATAGCGCTCGGTGACACTACATTTCTGGGGATAGCTGCTTGGTCACACTAGTTTCAGGTGGAAGTGGGTAAAAGAAAATTTCAAAATCAATCAGGTATGTTTCTAAACGTTATTTGTTTAAAGATACAGACAGGATCAACCAAATGTGTGTGTTTTATTAAATACTGTAATCAGATTTTATTTTTAAATATATGTAATTTGTTCAGTTGTGTGTGTGTGTGGGGGCAACCACAATCCAGACAAGTTTTTTGTTTTATCATAATTTCAAAGTGGCAGGCTCAAACATATATATATATTTTTTCAATAACATGTCATGTATTGGGAGAGATATGTACAGCTGAGTTGCAACAACCATCACCTCTATGTGAGTGATTGTATTGAGAGGCCATTTGTGGGTTGTGTTGAGTGGGGCCCCAAAACATACATAGTATAAACAGAACATGACATGGCCCGACTGAAGATATCATATTTATCTTCACTCGAGGCCAATGACATCATGATATCTCACTCGTGGCTTCGCTACTCGTGTGATATCATGATATAATTGGCCTCTCGTGAAGATAAATATGATATCTTCAGTCAGGCCATGTCATATCCCCTATATATATAGAGAGATATATACACACACACACACAACAGAATTATATATATATATATATATATACACACACACACACACACAACAGAATTATATCTACAACCAAGGGCTAGCAGCCGGGCAGCTTGCCACAGACTTAATCTGGGAAATACAAGACACAGTAGACACAGCCGTGGCTTTCACTATGCCACAGAGTAATGTCACACACAGTGTAGCTATGACAGGGCTCAGGGCACCAAACAGGCTAACAGACAGTATAATACAGCCCAAATGGCTTTCACTATACTACACAGACACACAGAGTAGCTATGTCACAGACAGGGTTCGGGGAACCTAACAGACACTGTGTAATACAGCCTAAATGGCTTTCGCTATACTGGAGAGAGACAGAGTAGTTATGCCCAAGACAGGGCTCAGGGCACCTAACAGACAGTAAGTAATATAACCTAAATGGCTTTCACAATACTGCAGAGAGGCATAGAGTATATGTCGTGGAGAGGGGTCAGGGCACCTAACAACAGACACTGTTTAATATAGCCTAAATGGCTTTCACTAGTCTGCAGAGACACACAAAGTAGCTATGTCACAGGCAGTGATCAGGCACCTACCAGGTCAAGATGTCATATACAGAACTGTGCTTGGAATACTACGCGGAACATATAGCTCGGTGTACTAGCGCGACAGGCTACAAAACCCCGCAAGGCACATATGTTGCATGTGATTTTGTACCCTGTTGTGCATGGGTGGGGAGGAGGAGGAGTGATGCGGAGGTCAAGACCTCTGTTGTAGAGGTGGTTCACTGAGCTGCCACTCAGTGAGATGAGCCACGACAGTGCAGGGGAGCTGTGCTTCTGTGTAGCGGAGCTCGAATCCCGGTTCCAGACTTTTGTGAAACCGCATTGTGCAGTTTCTTTTTTTCTCTCCTGGTGGTGTTTCTCCCCATCCCCATGTTGACCCCCCCAAGTTGATTATATTAATGGGGGGGTTGGGGGTTCAGTCCCCCATAAAGGGGGGTACAGAGGTGGAGCCCCCTGCAGAAAACAAAGAAGCCACTAGCTTCTTTAGCCAAAATGTGTTTTGGCAGTGTGTCTCAGTGGCAGCAATGTATCCGCTGTAATTACAGTACAGTATATTGCTGCGCTGTTATGTCATACAACATTATGATCCCGTGCCATCAGGGCACCTAACAGACACTATGTAATACAGCCTAAATGGCTTTCACTAAACTGCAAAGACACACAGAGTAGCTATGTCATGGACAGGGCTCGGGGCACCTAATACACAGTGTGCAATACAGCCCAAGTGGCTTTCACTACACTGCAGAGACACACAGAGTATATGTCACAGGCAGGGCTCAAAGCACCTAACAACACAGTGTGTATACAGCCTAAATGGCTTTCAGTATGCTGCATAGATGCACAGAGTAGCTCTACATCACAAACAGGCCAGAGGACCCTTAACAGACAGTGTGTAAATATAGAGCCTAAATGGATTTCACTATACTGCAGAGACACACAGAGTAGCTAAATAGCTCAGGGCATCTAATGAACAGTGTATAATACAGCCTAAATGGCTTTCACTATGCTGAGGAGAGACACAAAGTAGCTATGTCACAGACAGGGCTTGGGGCACCTAACCAACAGTGTGTAATACAGCTAAATGGCTTTCGCTATACTGCAGAGACAAGACACACAGAGAGCTATGTCACAGGGCACCTAACTGACAGTGTGTAAAATACAGCCTAAATGGCTTTCACAGCTGCTGCCAAGAACAAGTGCCTCCCCCCTTTTTTCCTTCTCTCCTGAGCACTGCACTGGATCCCCTGATTATCCCCCCTTTAGTCCCCAACCCTTGCTCTTTTGTGGACTAAACAATTTTTTTTTAAGTTTTAAATTTTTCTTTCTGTTTTTTCACCACAGAGCATGCACCAATTTATCCCTCTCCCAAGAAAGTCTGCTTCGATCTGCGCACTCACACAGCAGGCGGGGAGCACAGATACCAGCACTGACCAATCGGATTGTCAGGCTGGTGTCATGTGCTCCCTTCTGCTGTCAGGACTTTGCAGGCTTCCCTTTCATGCCTTTTTCCAACTTCGGAAGAATCCCAGGACCCCACCTGTAATGCCTGTTTAAAAAAAAAATACCCATCACTCGACCCATTATCCATGTCAGCAGTACCTGACCTGCAAAGTACACTGTTATGTTGAGTAGGGCAGTAAATTACTCGAACTATTCTACCTGGCAAGAAAATGCTGATACCCAACCACCCGCTCCAGCTACACAATGGGTAGCCCCATCCCTAATTTGCACAACAGGTGTGTAGGTGGCTTTGTGATAGAAATGATAAAACTTACAAAGGGAAAAAAGTGCAAAATTTAGACTGTGCCCCTCAAAGCATCTCTCATCTGGTGGCTTCAGTGCAACACATGACTACTGTGATGTCATCAGCATTGTTAAAGCTACTCTCTGATTGGTTTAGTATTCCATTGTTTCATTGTGACCTTTCAACTTGCAAGATAGCACTGCTATTTTCACAGTAGGCAGTGAGATAGTAGTGATAACTTGAGCAGTTTTAACCCACGCCTGTTGTATAAATAGGAGATATAGCATGGCGTGTGTTCAAATATGCCATTTATTTCCATAAGTGAGGGGGTGAGACTATAACTCATGAGTGACAAAGCCACAAGAGAGATATGAAACTCCCTTCCCTTTCATGAATGGAAATAAATAGCATATATGAACACAGGCCATTGTATGTTCTGTGTATACATGTATGTGTTCAGAGAAGTGGTGGATTTGTATGAAAAGGCTACATTTATAATGTAATTCTTTTTTGTGATTTGTGGCCCCCACCCCCAATTGAATTATATTGTTCAGGTTAGATCCCTTGTTCAAAAGTACTGTCCCATCCCCTCGCCACAGTGCTGTGTGGGATGGATCACCAATTCAAAAGTTCTGTCACCGTTTACCATTAAAGGTTCTGTGCTTCTCAATACAAAAATTTACCTTACTTGTGTTTTATTTTCTGCAGGCTGTATGGTCCAAAAGTGAACAGCAAGTGAGCATGGTCTGCTTACACATATTTTTTTTCTGCAGCCTGTGTGGTTTGAAAGACAACAGCAGTGACCGAGTATGGTCTGTGACAGTTATTTCTTTGGTGTCAGTTTGGGAAGTGAGTGGTTCCCGGGGAGTGCAGGTTGGACAGATTGCAGGGGGAAACCTGGCACTGTGAGGGGGAGGCAGATAAAAACAGAAGACAAGAGTGTCGATTTAAATTTAAAGTTTAAATCCTGTAATTGCAATTATGAACTGGATCAAAAAAATCGAGGAAGCTGATTGGCTGACAGGTATTTGAAGCTCTGATTATATCCCACTACATATTCATGGCTTCCAAAAACCTTCGGACACCAGCCTCCTGACCCACAACAAATCAATTCGATGGCAAGGAGCAGTCAGACAGCCGTGCTGAAGCTGTGATTGGTAGCAGCAGCTCCTCGACCCAATTAAAAAAAAAAGCCACCAAGTACAGACAAAAACAAACACTCTCCACGGCGTCTGTGGCAAACTGACCTGCCCGCTCCTCTCACGGACTGCAGTGGGGCTCCTGCCAGCTCATGGAAAACAGTCCCTCCAGCTGACTTAATTTTTTCTTAAAAGCTGTTACTGGCTGCTGCATGCACCCGCTCTTCACATAACAGTAGCGCAACACCGCCATGCCAATCAATAGCCACCAATGACAGCTGAGAGTATCCAGCAGGATGACATGAGTGGAGGCTCGAGTGACTCTTAGAAACAAAATGTAAAGACCCCAAAACCAGCCACAATATGTGTATTTCTTTCTCTTAAAATAGTTCTTTTGACCGGCCCTCCAATACACTTACCGATTGCCACCACAAAAGTGAAAGCTCCTCTTCCCCTAGAGATCGTGCTTTTCACAGACTGTGTTTGAAAAAACCAAATCCCACACAAATGTTCACCCAGTCCCAGAGTAGGAAGCAGGACCAGGTCAAATGCAGGGAGAACACAGTACACTTCCACAACAGTGCCACCTGCTGCCCAGAGCCCTCCAGGAACTATTTTCTCAAAAGATACTCCTCCAACACCCAAAAACAGGCATTTTAAATGAATGTTCAAAAGGTTTTAAAAGGTTTTTTTATATTTTTTACTGCTAAAATGTTTAAGCCAGTTCATGATAGCAATAATGCACTCCAGGGTGTAGAATATCATAAGATATCATCACTTCTTCGGTGTTGGATGCATTTGATCTGTGGCCTCGTGCCCAACGACTCGGGATGTGACGATGTCCCATGATATACCACACCTTGTCATGCATTATTGCTTTATTATACAATGGCAAGAAAGAATCCTAGCCTCTGACTGGTCAGTTTGGGGCTGGACCCGTGATGTTATCCCAGTACAACATCACAGATCTAGTCTCAGCATACAGAAGACCGCATCACATGTTTAAACAAATCACTGCACGTGCCATGTCCAAGTTGCCCACACTTGACATTGGCACTGTACAGTTTGCCAGTAGTTCACCATTTTTTTTTATGTAACTCCCTCCCAATGCCTCAAAGTATACCTAGAATCATCCTCCACATTTTTAATGTGTCCAGCATGACACAAAATAATCATGTAGGTAATCCTTTTCCTTTGTTTCAGCTTCAAGTGCTCCCCGCTGACACTGAGATTACCTTCACAGTACCACTCTTTACTCCATGGCCCCCACAGAATGTTGACAAAGTTTGAAAAGTGTAAATCTGTCTCTCCCACAGCAGACAAACCACCAAAAATCAGTCACATAACCCTCACACATTCCTTGAAATCACTCTTGTGTTTGCAATCGACTTCACATCAGTCCCCAGTCGTACTCTCAGATGTCCACTCCAAGAACACTGTAACTGGCAGCAAACCCAGCATTCTTTTTAAAAATAAAGAAATATGTATGTAACCCCAAGGCGGCGCTATTCCAAGGGCTACTACCCCTGTCTATATGGCTATACACAGGTTGAGGGGCCTGGGCTCAATAACAAGGTGCCTCCACCCAGAGTAACAGTATTTGGGATGTTTATCTATTCCGTTATAGCCCTCTGGGAAGCTATAACCACCCATCAGCCCTCCTAGTGACCTAGTACCTGATGCAGTAGTAAATTCACAGACGGTATGGAACAGTAATAATATGCACACACCCTTCACACTTACCACCATGGTTAGATTTGCAGCAGTTTCCCCTGGAGACCCCCTGTAAAGTAAGTTTAGCAATACAATAGCACACTCTTAGCACTGTAACCCAACTAATAATATGCACACTAGCCAGGCTAAATGTGAAAAAAGACAATCAGGTTTATTTAGGGGCAGTGAACAAGGAAGGGGCATGAATCTAGTCAAACGATTAGAAATCTGACTTTGTTCAGTGATTGCGTGCACTTTTTGTCCCAAACTGACAGTCACACAACACTGGGTACCCAGGATGGAAAATCTGGCTAGCCAGAGGCATTGCCCAGTGGTGACCGGTGTTGCAGCTGATGTTGGGGTCCTTGGTGGAAGGAAAGGCGGTTAATATGCAGAACAACCCAATTATTTGTTATTTGAGCCGATTGGCTCAGTCCCTTGTAAATCCAAGAAATGGAAATAATTTAGATGGTACCACAGATGATTTAAACACTCTTTGCAGGGAGCTACCCTGATTGTACTCATGCTACCAGGATTCTGCTGCAAGGCAGGTGATATTGAGACCTCGTGGTGATGACAGATGAGCATGGGGAAACAGGGCTGACACGACACTCCATCCTCTTCATGGCCTTTCCTCCAGGTGGCAGAAACCTGTGTATTGTTGCTGCGCAGGGGCTGGATCCCCAGGCTGGTCTCTTGCTGAAATAGTCTCTGGTGCAGGAGTGGCGGCCTAGGCCAAATTGGCAAGACCCAGGCAGGATGAGCAGTCTGGCCAAGTTTGTAGGTTCTGCTGGAAGCCTCCAGGTTTGGCTGTGGGAGAGCAGGTCTCAGCCCATATAACACATTCAGCACATTCAAAATAAACAGCTGTCTCAGGGTACAGTTTGGATACAGTCCAGTTGCAATTCAGCAGCTTTGCTGAGCAAACCTTTTGATCCGAGCATGTCTCGTACACAAGCTGGGCCAATTGCTTCAGGAGCAAATCTTTGGTCCAAATCGCGAGAAGCACAAATAAACTTCTTTCCTTCTGCCGCAGTTCCAGGCTGGAAGCAGACAAGTCTGACTTCTGCTATAGACAGTCTCAATTAGGAGAACATGGTAGCAAGGCAAGTTGGGCTTCTTCCCGACGATTCCCCTCCACTTGGTTCAGGGAACAGCTGCTCAAAAGCTCAAGCTGTTCAAACTTCAACCTCCAATTTTAACTGATCCCTGTCTCTTGGCACACAGGGGCTTTTCCTCATAAATCCAGCAGTTCAGTTGGCTGATGGTGCTGTCAGTTACAGTTAGGGCTCCCCCTCCAGGTTAATTTGGCGCCAGCTGAAAAACTACAAAACTACAGAATTTTCTTCCCACAGAATACTGGGGTTCGGATCCATTTTATTTATTTATTTATTTAAAGTTTCGGAATTACAACCTTTGAGTCAGCGACTCCTTTGCAAAGGCTCCACGTCGGGGCAAAAAGACAATGACAACAAATAAGTAGTAATAAGGTACAAGGAGATAACAGGAAGAGCAGAAGCTTTTTACATTTTGCAATCAGAAGATCTTGTCACTGTAGGGATAAACAAAGAAAAACTAGATTAATTTCCTGACGCTATGCACATTTTGCAGCCAATGACCTTGTCTTAGGTTGGATAGCAAACCTGCAATTTAGTGGCGAAGTGTGTTTAGGTGCAACAGCATGTTTCTGATTCTAGTAGGTAACTCTTGATGCTGGTTTTGAATTGACTAATGCTTGTGGCATGTGCTATGGATGGGGGTAGTTCATTGAGCCAGATGGGAGCACGATAAGAAAAAGACCTCTGGCCCTGCGAGGTCCTTCTTTGGGGGATTGCGTATCGTGTTTTAGCTGTTTGTCTTGGAGTACTCCTGTGAGTGTTAAGTTTTATTAGTGGGTGGAGTCCAATGGGAGCAAAGCCCAGTTGGATTTTTTTGGCCTGGAGGCAGGTGTGGTAATTTAGCCTGCCAGCGAAAGTCAGCCAGTTAGCTTTTTGTAGAGCCTCGGGTATGGGTTTGCTTGTCACTATCCGTTACCAGCCGGCTAGCTTTGTTTAGGGCCAGGTTGATTCTTTTTATTGCTGTGGGGTCAGCTGATCCATATATTGTTATTCCATAATCTACCAGAGATAGAACCGAGCTATTCACTGCCAGCCAAAGGGCGCCGGGCGGGAAGCATTGTCTATGCCTGAACAGGGTCCCTAGTCTGGCATTTACTGAGGCTGACAGTTGGTCTATGTGCCTGTGATAGGTTAATGATGTGTCTAGTGTGATACCCAGGTATTTGAAATGTGATATTTGGTCAATTAAGGTACCCTGATGGTTGGTAATGTTTGGTTGCGAGCTAAAATGGTGACTTTGTCTGTGTGCAAGACCATGGATTTTGTTTTGCTGAGGTTTAGTACTAGTCGTTGGTTTGCTAACCAGTGTTCTATTTCATGGAAATTAGTTTGTAGCTTATGCTGAAGAGCACTCAGAGTGGAGTCTTTCCAATAGATTACTGCATCATCTGCATACAGCAGGAGCTTGCAGTTGCAGGCATTAGGGATTGCATTCAGGAATAGGGTGAAAAGGAGGGGCCTAGAATTGATCCTTGTGGTACACCGACTTAACTGGAAGTTTAGAAGATAGAGTGGTATTTATTTTACTTCTCTTGTGTCCGGTCTGTAAGGTAATTCTTGAACCATTGTATGGCATCTGGACCTCACGCTGAGTGATGGGAGTAGCTGTAAAGTAAATCGTGGTGTAACAGTATCGAGCTTTAGTTAGATCTATGAAAATTGCCCTGCTAGTACCTGCGTCGAGGCTTCCTGTAGAGTATGGCGTGAGCGTGAGGAGAGCCGTGTGAGTGCTATGACCTGTTCTGAAGCCATGTTGTTCGTGGCAGAGTAGCAGTGGTTTGTCAGGTAATCGGTGAGTTGGTCAGCCACTATTCTTTCGAGGGCTTTTGAGAGGGAAGAATCGTGATAGGTCTATAGTTACCGGGGTCAGTTGGGTCTCCCTTTTTCAGTAAAGGAGTGATGATACCCCTTTTCCAGAGAGTTGGGAATTGCCCTAAGCAAAGAGATAGGTTAAAAAGTTTGGTCAGGTGAGGGATAGTAACATCTAGTGTTAGTCGCAGGATTTTGAGGTCTAGGCTATCACTGCTGTATCATTTATCTTTTAGGGCCTGTGTAATATAGCGTTTGGTTTTAATGCATGAGATAGATTTAAACCGGAAAGGTGGACTGCTGGACTTGTGGGCGGGTTTTGTAGTGACAGTGGGAGGGCTAAAGAAGTTTGGAGGGAGTACGTGGCTGAGGTCAGAAAGGAATTATTCAGTGTATTGGCTATGATGCTGGGGTCTTGTGAGGGGTGCCATTATGAGTTATTTGGGTGGGTGGCTGGCTAACAGATTTCCCACTTAGTTCTTTGATGTTACTCCAGAACTTGTTCCCACACCCCAGGATTCCGTTAGGGCTTGTTTGTAGTGGTTTGTCTTAGCTTGTCGAATGGCGTTGGTACACTTATTTCTGGCCTGCCTGTAGTGCTGCCTGTCTTGAGGTCTCTGAGTCAAGGGCTTTATACCAGAGGTTATCTCTATGTGACATCTGGTCAAGTAGAGTTGTGTTATCACAGGCGTATCCTAGCTTTTATAAACTTTTGGCAAGGGGGCATGTTTGTCACAGGCTGATGTGAAAATGTTTATGAAGGAGGTGAGGGCTCCATCGATGGATGTGGCGGTGTGGACCTGGGACCAGTCACTGGAGGATAGGCTGTGGATAATCTTGGATATTGCTCCCTGTTTGAGGTGTCTTTGGTAGGATAATTTTGGATGTGTGTGAGGCTCTTGTTGGACCAGGTACAGGAGAGAGAGAGTGGTCACTAAGGACATCTGGGAGAACTTTGATGTCAGATAGATGTTTGGGGGAGTTAGTCAGGATGAGATCAAAAGGAGTGTATTTGCGCCTGTTCTTGGGTCCCGACGTGTGGGGGTTAGTACAACCTGAGTCAGATTGTGGGCCGTTGCTGCATCTTTAAAGGGATCTGCACCTTTTGATAACCAATTTATATTGAAGTCACCCATTATTACGAGGTCACTATTTGAGGGGAGCATAGCTATGTTAGCCAGGATGGAATCGAATGCCTCACTCTGGTTGTTGGGTCCTCAGTGGTTCTATTGGCCCAATTACTAAAAGTCCCAGACTTAACATGGTGGCTTCCATCCAGATAAGCAAGATACAAATTAAGCAGGTTAGACAAACTTCTCTATTTCAATTATAACAATGCACAAACATTAAATAAGCACAGTTCCTACACAGGCTCCCTCTGCACAAGTAACGACTGTAGATTGGAACAAAACAGAGCACTGTCTGGTCGGTTGCAAGCCCTAAATTGCTTGGACCCAGCTCAGATCCTTTACTTAACACAGGTTAGCTATTCTTTTAAAGGGACAGGTGTGGAGGCTCAATATGGCACTCTCACACAAATGAACAAACTACTTAAAGACAGGACACCAGCCTGACAGTGGGCACTGAGGGGCCCATGAAGACATTAGGTAAACCCCCAAATTGGAGGGGGGGTTACATGTTACTAAAAGACATCCAGTCAGCTTCACAGCCTAGCAGTCTCTCCCGCTCAGAAATGTAAGAGCCTTTACTGCAGTCCTTCCTGGTCTCCTTGCAACCTGCTCCACTGAGCACACACTTGCCATACCAGATATCACAGCCACGAGTCAACTGGGTGGCAGACAATCATGCTGATCAAACACAGAAAGATAAGAAAGACTGGTAGTTAATGTTCTTCTCGGTACCAGCAGGTGGCAACTGTACCAGGAAAACAAATGCACAGGCGTGGCGGTAGACAGGGATGGGGGGATGTGCCACTGTATGAGGAAGCAGCCAAGCTGAATCTGCAGCTTCCAAGCTGTATTGAGAGAAACAGCGAAGACAGTTTACAAATGGGGGCAGACAAGATTCAAAACCATAGGAGCTCAACCTACTGGCCAAAATAAGCAGCCCTACTTGTCTTCTAAGTATTTCGACACACTGAAAAAAATATAAAAAAAATGTTACATGTATTTTTTTTTTCTTTTTACACAGGAACCATTCTATAATCACAATAATGCACTCTAGGATGTGTGTTGTGCTGGGATAATGTCACATCTTGGATGAATTTGGCCTACGGCTTTGTGCCCAACCACCAGAGGTGTGACGTTATTAGTGTCGCTCAGATGGATCTGGAAGAATCCAGATCCAAAGATATTTACCCTTTGTGGCAGGATAGTGGATCTGCCAGATACTTCCATTATCTGCCTGTGGATTCAGCCATCAGATCCCTGGTCAGATCCCACATTATCTGACAGTCGGATCCAAGAATCATTGGGGATAATGCGGGATCCGACCTGGGATCTGACCTCCGTATTCAGCCAGATCCTGGGATGGATCCAACTCGAATAGTGACACCATCCGCCAGATCACTGGCGGATCCATGGCAGCACTATCCGAGCAACACTAGACATTATCTCAGCACAACACACACCCTGTTGTGCATTATTGCTTAATTATTCCTCTGTAGAAATGAGGAAATAAGATGGTGGTGAGAGTGGGGTTTACAGTTCTAAAGTAGAATTTCTATTGGCTACAATGGGGGGGTTGATTTGTCATTGAGTAAGCCAGAATGCCATATCAGTCAAGTTGATTGACATTTGTTTAACATAGAAACATAGAATTTGATGGCAGATAAGGACTGCTTGGCCCACCTAGTCTGCCCATTTCTCTACGTAATGGATAAGCTGCAGATCCTATTTAACCAACAGCCTACTTCATCCTACCCCCCACTAGAATTGCCTTATGTCTGTCCCATGCATTCTTGAATTCCCCCACTGTTTTTGACTCCACGACCTCCTCAGGAAGGCTGTTCCATGCATCCACAACCCTCTCCATGAAAAAATACTCCCTCACATTCCCTCTGAGCCGTCCCACCTCTATTTTCAAATTGTGTTCCCTTGTCCTTGCACATCTCTTTTTCTGAAAGATGCTACCCTCTCGGACTTTGTTGATTCCCTTGAGGTACTTGAAAGTTTCCCTTATAACCCCCCTCTCCCTCCTTTCCTCGAGAGTATGCATGTTGAGCTCCTTTAGTCTCTCTTCGTATGTCTTCTGGTGGAGACCCTGCACCATTTTGGGTTGCCCTCCTCTGGACAGCTTCCACCCTGTCTGCCTCTTTGTGGAGATGGAGTCTCCAGAACTGCAAGCAGCACTCCAGATGGGGTCTCACCAACTGACTGTGCAGAGGTATAACAACTTCCAGTTTTCTACTGGTGATGTCTCTCCCTATGCATCCCAGTATGCCACCAGCCCTCCTTACTGCCTTCTCACATTGCTTGCCCACCTTTAGGTCATCTGACATAACTAGCCCCAGGTCCCTTTCCATTTTTGTTGTTGTCAGTATCTCACCTCCCCATTGAGTACTCTTCCCCTGGGTTTTTGTTTCCCAGGTGCATTACTTTGCATTTCTTTGCATTGAATCTAAGCTGCCATACTTCTGACCATTCCTCCAACCTTGCCAAGTCCCTTCTCATTCTTTTCACTCCACCTTGTGTATCGTCCCTGTTGCAGATCTTTGTGCTGTCTGCAAAGAGACATACTTTTCCTTCCAGTCCCTCTGCAATGTCACTTATAAAGACATTAAAAAGGACCAGACCCAAAACTGAACCCTGTGGTGCCCCACTAGTAACCCTTCTTTCTTCACTGTGGACTCTGTTTACTATTACCCTCTGCGTCCTGTTGTCTAGTCAGTGTTTTACCCAGGCTACCACCCTGGGACCCACTCTCAGGCTGGCTAATTTGTTTATTTATCTTTTGTGCGGAACTGTGTCAAATGCCTTGCTAAAGTCTAGGCAGACCATGTCCACAGGCCCTCCCTGGTCTACTACTTTGGTCACCCAGTCAAAGAAATCGATTAGATTCATCTGACATGACCTTCCCACTGTGAATCCATGCTGCCTTGGGTCCTGTGCCCTACTGGCCTCTAGGTACTCAACAATTCTTTCCTTCAGAAGTGACTCCATCATTTTCCCCACCACTGAGGTCAAATTGACAGGTCTGTAGTTTTCTACCTCTGTCTTGCTCTTGCTTTTGTGAAGGGCAATCACATCCGCCCTCCTCCAGTCCTCAGGTACCACACCGTCCTCCCATGATTTGTTAAAAATGGTAGTCAATGGTGTTACTAGTTCTCCCCTTAGTACATTTAGAATTCTGGGGTGAATCCCATCAGGCCCCATTGCTTTGTCCACCTTCAGTTTTAGGAGTTCTTTCAGAACCCTTTCTTCTGTGAAAGGATTGATATCAACCCCCCTATCCAGAGTGCTTCTATTGACTGGATTAGGTACTTCCCCCTCCTCCTCTTTTGTGAATATGGACAAGAAATATTCATTCAGTATCCCTGCTTTTTCACTGTCCCTCTCTGCCCACTCACCCTCCTCTTTATTCAGCCTCAGTATCCCTCCCTTTGTCTTTCTTCACTCCCTAATATACCTGGAAAAGGTTTTATCCCCCTTCTTAACGGAATTGGCTATCTTTTCCTCAGTTTGGTCCTTTGCTATTCTAACTGCCTTTCTCTGCTTCCTTCTGCTTTAACTGGTACAGTTCTCTGTCTGCTCCTTCTGTGTTTCCTTATACTTCCTGTATGATATCCTTTTCTCCTTAACCTTCCCTGCCACCTCTTTTGAGAACCATAGTGTTTTTTTCTTTCATTTTGATTTGTTTATTTGCTTCACACAAAGACTTGTTGCCTCTGTGATGGCAGTTTTGATGTTTCCCCATTGTTGCTCCACCCCTCCTTCTTGCCTGTTTGCTAGTGCTTTTCTGAGGCACTCTCCCATTTTGACAAAATCAGCCCTCTTGAAATCCAGTACCTTCACTTTTGTATGGCTCGACTCTACAGCTGAGTTTATCGTGAACCACACTGTTTGGTGGTCACTTATTCCCAGATGGCTACCCACTGTTAGATCTGAGATACTCTCTCCATCCCCATTTGAGAGTATTATGTCTAAGATTGCTCCCTTCCGAGTGGGTTCAAACACTAGCTGTCTCAGGCATGCCCCCATAGGGCATCGAGAATGGCCCCGCTCTTGTATGTGGCTGCAGCAAAGGTGCTCCAGTTAACATCTGGCATATTAAGGTCCCCCATCAGCAATATCTCCTCTTTCTCTGCCATCCTAAGGATGCCTTCTATCATTTCCTTGTCCATTTCCTCCCCCTGAGATGGGGGTCTGTATACAACCCCTGTACGGATTGTGGTGCCATTTCCAGTCTCCAGGATGACCCACAGTGCCTCCTCTCCTCCCTGTTTACCCTTTAGTTCCATTGCTTTGATCATTTCCCTTACATAGAGAGCTACTTCTCCTCCTCTTTTACTCTCCCTGTCCCTCCTGTAGATTGTGTACCCTGGTAAGTTGACATCCCAGTCATGGTTCTCTGTGTACTATGTTTCTGTGACTGCCACGATATCCAGGCATCTCTCTTCCATCAAAGCCACCAGTTCAGGGAGCTTGTTACATAGACTACGGGCATTAATACTAATTACCCTCTGTATTTTGATGGCCTTACCCCTTTCTTGCCCCATCCCTGTCTTACTGCTTTTGTCTTTTTCTCCATTTACCCCTGCCCTTCTCTCTATCGACTTCTCTATCTTCGTGTTTACCTCACTAACTACACTGATTTTTTTGGGGGGCTAGGATTTCCCTTCTCCTTTTCAGTGCCTCCCCGCTTGACTAATTTAAATGCTTGCCAATGCAGCATTTAAACCTTTCATCTAGGATCCTGGTTTCCCTCCTGAACAGATGCAGACCATCGCAACAGTATAGGTCTGCATCCCTCCAGGTAGACCACCAGTCTCCAGTGAAGCAAAACAAATGAGCTCTGCACCAGTTTTTCAACCACTGATTGAATCTCATGGTGTGGAGCATCCTAGCCTCACCCATACCATAGGCAGGCAGCACCTCCGAGAAGGTTGCCGTGCATGCTACTTGTCTAAAGCCCATCCCCAACTCCACAAACTCCTCCTGCACTGCTCTGATCCATTTCCTAGCCAGATAATTTGTCCCTAGGTGGATAATGACATCCAGCTCCCTCCCCTGTGCAACTGCTCCCATGATCCTGAGGATTCTCTCCTTGTCCCTCCAAGCTATGGCACCAGGCAGGCACCTTACCTCCCTCTCCCCTCCCTCCCCCAGTTCTACCCTCCTAACAATGGAGTCCAACACTAGAAGTTATTTTCTTCCCTTGTTGGGTCCCATGCCACCCTCCTATGGGTCTCCTTTGGGAGGTTCCCAGCATCCTTCTTGGTCACCACTGCGGGTGCCTCCACTGAGGAATCACACTCTGCCAGAATGGCATATGAATTGTGGAGAGGTACAACTGGAGGGATGCACCTCTGTTCCATCCCCCTCACTCTGCCTGAGCCCACTGTGGTCCAACCGCTCCTCTTTCTTGGTAACCTTTGAGGCAGTGGCGGTGGACCTGGTGGTCCCTGGGTGGGAAAGGAGGTCTCCCAGATCCTGGCCAACTCAGCCTGCAGATAAGCAACCTCCTTCCTCAGCCCAGAGAAGTGCCTGCAGAAGGGACCACACCGCATTCTCCAGAACGTCTCCCGAAAGACTGCTGCTCCACAACCACTGCACTGCACCACTCCCATCATGTCTTATTTGTGGCCTCTTAATTGTTGTTTTGTATACTTACTCTTTCTTCTCTATTTATTTTATTTTTTTATTTTTATATAATTTTTTTTCTCCCTACTTTCCTACTGCCTCCGTGCCCTTAAAGCTCCCGATCTTCCTGTTCTGGGACAGTAAGTTCCTATATTCCTCAGTAGTCTCCTTCTCACTTGCTCAGAGTCAGACATCCAGCAGCTTGGGAGGATGGAGAGCTACTCTTTTCCTTCTAGGATGGTGAGTCTTTTGTGCCTCTGTGATCATTCTCTTCCTGCTCCTAAACAGGAAGTTCCTGTTGTCAGTCAAATCCTGTGTCTATAAAAGTACAACCGGCTAAGGGTGGGAGAGTGGAGGGGAGGGACAAGAGGGCAATATAGTCCCAGTAAAGTTCTAACTGCAGCTCCTTCCTCTTGCTGTTCACTGCCACGAGCTATTTAGGTCAGTTTTAAAATGCAAACACCTGGCTTCCTTCTCTCTAAGCCACTCCCCCTAATTCACAGTTTCCTTTTCACCTAGCTAACTGCACAGCTAACAATTCCTTCACTCAACTCAGACAAACACACTATTTTTTTGTTTGTTTTTTTGTTTATTTTTACCCTGAATTGAAGTTCCCAGTAGTACAATTCTAGTTCTTTAGTCCAGTAGAGTAGTAAGGTTCTAACAGCAGCTCCTTCCTCTTGCTATTCTCTGCCACCTGTTTATGACAGTGTGATGTAGGCAAGTAACAAAATAAATGCTGTTATTCATCTGGTGTGAGAATAACATGCCTATTTTCTTCTTGGGTCAGAATCTTGGGAAAATAATGAATTTATTTAAAGAGTGAGACTCCTACCTACATTGTATACACAAAAATTCCATCTATTGAATGTATGGAAAAACAAATAATTGACAGGTGGAGAAAGGCTACTTTTTACTAGTTACTTTTAACAAAAGAAAATACACATTTTTAGTTTTTAAAAATAGCTTTTTTTTAATACAGTAGTTTCTCAGTTTACCCGTTTTATAAGCACAATAAACACTCCAGGTTGTTGATTGTCAGGGGTTAATGCACATCTAGGTGCTAAAGGCATTCGATGTAAGCACCTTGTGCCTTATTACACACCTGGGCGTGCTTTAAATCCCTAGTTTCTCAGTTTACCCATTTTATAAGTGCAATAAAACACTTCAGGTTGTTAATTATCAGGAGTTAATAAACTTCTGGGTGTTAAAGGCATTCGATGCAAGCACCTCATGCCTCATTACACAGCTGGGCATGCTTTAAACTCAGACAACCAATGCCCTGTTGTGTCTTACTGCTTACATATCCCCCTACGCCTGCTCTTCTCCAGTCCTCTGGAACCATGCCTGTTTCCAGTGGGGCAGCTAGTACCTCCCTGGCTTTCTTTAGCACCCTTGGGTGTATCCTATCCAGTCCCATAGCTTTGCCCACTTTTAGAGCTGCAAATCCTTTCAGGACTCTTTCCTCTAAAAGTGGACTTGTGTCCACCTCCTCCCTCCCCCATTGCTGCTGCTCCATGTTGGTCTGTCCTCCCCTCCCTCCACTGTAAAGACTAAGCAGAAGTACCTGTTCAGGATGGCAGCTTTTCTTGGTCCTCTTCTGTGCCATCTCCCCCTGCTGCCTTCTTAATCTTCACTATCCCTTCCCTTGCTTTCCTCTTCTCACTTATGAATCTGAAGAGACTCTTATCCCCATTAGTTACCCCTTTGGCTATTCTTTCCACTGTCTATGCCTTTGCTCCCCTTACCACCTTATCTGCTTCCTTCTGTTTTACTTGGTATACCTCCCTGTTCTCCTCCCTCTGCATTTCCTTATACCTCCTGAATGCTACCCTTTTTTCCTTCACCATCTTGGCCACCTCCCTAGAGAACCATAATGGTCTCTTTTTCCTTCTGCTTTTACTCACTTTCTTCATGCAGAGGCTAGTTGCCTTAATTATGCCCTAACTTATTGTTCCCCACTGTGCCTCTACCCCTCACTGGCAACCCCCCCATGAGGCAATTTCTTAGGCTGTCTCCCATTTCTTTAAAAGCTGCCCTCCTAAATTCCAGGACTCTCATGGTTTACTCTGCTCCTGTCTTTATGTTAAACTATGCTGTACGATGATCACTGGTACCTAGGAACTGCCCACTGTAACATCTGCATTGCTGTCCCTGTTTGTAAGCACCAGTTGCAGCACTGCCCTGTCCCTAATGATGTTCTTTGACTAGCTACATGAGAAAAGCCTTTTCTAGGGAGTCAAGGATGGCCCTGCTCCTTGCCGAAGCTCCAGTTTGAAGACTCCACTCAACATCTGGCAGATTGAAGTCACCAACCAGCAGCATCTTCCCATTATTTGCCATTCTGATGATGATGACTTCCCAAAGTGCCTTTTCCAAACTCCTCTCCCAGTGCTGGAGGTCTGTACACTACCCTGGTACAGATGGTGGCCCCAGAGCCTGTCTCCAGGATGACCCACAATACCTCCATCCCTTTCTTTTCCTCTGGTGACCCTGTACCTCCGTGGCCTTGATTCCCTCTCTCACATATAGTGGAACCCCTCCTCCCTGCTGCATGCGCCACTGGGCCAGAGGGCCCAAATAGTGTGGGCCTCCTGATTACCAAGAACTGACCAAGAACATGAGGAACATAGGGAACAGGATGCTTTTGAAATTTACAGTTTCCTGTACAGGAACACTGAAAGAGCAGTAAATATCTTAAGGTCCTAGGCCAGAGATGAGCACATTAACTGCTTGTTGCCTAGCAGGGACTGCATTAGAGGAGCTCCTGGTCCCTTTTAATGTAAGGAGAGCTGGCTGCATGGTCGTCTAGGGAAGCAGGAAATACCTGGGCCCCTGAGGCCACAGCTACACTGCTCAGCTGTTTCTGTGTGTTGTCTTTAGGCCTCAGACAGCAAGCCCTTTACTTATGTTAGGGTTGTGTGAATACCTTTTTTTAATAGTCAGCCTGAATATTATATTTGGGGGCCCATATATTTGGGTATTCATTTACTGGTGGCAGCCCATGAGTATGCATGTCTTGCTTGTGCAATATGTAAAGTTTGGTGGCTTTAACCACTGTTTCCACTCTGTAAGATGTGCCTGGGTATATGGACCTGGGCTAAAGTAAATTAGATCTGGAGGTGTAACTGAAGAGGAGTCAGTAGGGGTAAAGGCAGGATGAAATGATGGGGCTAGCTTGGAGGACTGATGCTGCTGAGTTTTCATAGTGTGGCTGCAGAGGGTGAGGTTTGACATGGGCTGCCCTCACCAAACCACAGGCCAAGACCCTTACCTTCACTGTGGCAGCTCATAAGGATGTACAGATTGTTTGTGCAACATGTAAGGTTTGATGACTTTTACAGCTTTGTTTCCACTCTGAAAGAGGTATATGGACCTGGGCTAAAGGAAACCAGACTGACTAAAAGAAGCAATTAATACATAGCTGAGCTCACATTCTAACCTCAGCACAGAGGATATGAAAAACGCACACCCTGTGGAAGAAACCTCTGTGAATCCAAGGCCTCGGTTAGCTTTCATTTCAGGCTGAATTAAGAAGAGTGCTGGATGTGAGCAGTACATATTTGCAAGGATGTATCATGGATATAGGACTCCAAGTATGATGACTTCCATCATCCAAGACAATTAATGATGTAGGCTGGGATGTTTCTTTCTAAAGGAAAAGTCCCACCCCCTGTTTGGAAGGAATGGTAAAAAAAAAGACAACTCAGAAACACTAAAACTTAAAAAGGAAAGAAGAGATTAGATGTGAGCTAGGAACCATGAACTGGTCATGATGGTCTTGAATTCTGCCTGGAATAGGGGTTGATGGCTATTGATTTCTTCTTTGCAGGATAAGTATTTGTTAGAAGTGGATACTGAACAGATAGCTTTGTAAGTATTTTAATACTGGATGTGTGTTCCAGTTGCATTTCTGTGTTTTGGTGGAAGTTAGCAGAAGAACATATGTGTTTGGAGATGTTTTCTGGAGGTCAGTATGCCTGAGATGCCTTTGCTGCTGAAAATTCTCCAGGTCTTAGGGAAACAAAAAAAAACAGGCATTTGTCAATGCCGAATGTTGCCTTGCTGACAGTGGCATTGGTAGAGTTGAACAGATGCATAATAGGAATGGCAGTGAAGTATGAAAGTGACATCAACCCCACATCACCCTACAGAGACTGACAGGCACTGAGGTGTGCCTTTGGGCATTGGCCATAGTGTTCATGACATTGCAGCTCACCCTACCCTGCAGTGCAACAAATATTGCGTTGAGCCTTGGGGTCCTCTGGCCATACACTCACCCCATTCAGCCATAATGCTCATGGCATTTTACCTCACCTTATCCTGCAGACACTGACAAGTGCTGAGATGTGCCTTGGGGTGTTCAGCTTTACAGTCACCCCACTTCATAAGGACATTCACTGAAATGGGTGCAGCATAGAAGAATGGGATAAATTGTGGGGCTGAAGAGTCCAAGACACACCTCACTGCCTGTCAGTGGCTTGAGGGTGGGGGGTATGGTATGGCATGAGCATGACAGCTGGCAATGCAAAGGCACACCCCTGACACCTGTCAGTCTGTACAGGGTGGGATGTTATGGTTAGAAACCCTAATGCCCTGGCTGTTGGCATTTGCACTACAAATTTGCAACCCAGCATTTTTGTGACCCCCCACCTCATGAAAGTGTTTGGGACCTCTGCTCATGAATAGTGGCACTGTGATTTTGTTAATCTGTCCCAAACATTGATTTCTCACAGTGACCGAGCCATTCTGTGTCAGATGCTGGAAAACACCATTCAGGCAGGATGTGAAAAATGACAGCTGTACCATTCATAGGTAGGTGGGAAGAGATGGTAGTGTTGAAAATCTCGAGTGAAAATATTAAAAATGCTCGAATTTATGAGCATACGTACAAACTGCTCAATGCACACTCATAACACAGTTAGTGGAATTATTTCACTAAATTTTCAACATAGGCATTTTGGGACCTCTGCTCATGAACACTGTCACTATGACTTTCTTCATCTGTCCTGATTATTGATTTCCCACAGTGACCGTGCCACTGTGCACCAGCTGTGTGAAAACACATTTCAGGCAGAATGTGAAAAATGACAGCTGTACTGTTCATAAGAAAGTGTGCAAAACTGACAATGTTGAAATTGTTGAGTGAAAATATTACAAAATCTTGAAGTTAGGAATGCACATGGAAACTGCGCAACTCACGCTTGTAACATACTCATTTTGTGGACTTTTGTCACCAAATTTTCAACACAGGCATTTTAGAACCTCTACTCATTAACGCTATCACTGTGATTTTCTTAATCTGTCCTGAACACTGATTTCCCACAGCGACCCCGCTATTCTGTGCCGGTAGTGTGAAAACACATTTTGGACAGGATGTGTAAAATGACAGCTGTACTGTTCATAAGGAGGTGTGAAGAAATGCCAGTGTTGAAAATCTGGAGTAAAAATATTGCAAATTCGCAAAGTTATGAACATGCATAGCAACTGCACAATGCATGCTCATAAAACAGTAATTTTTTTGATTTTTTCACCACATTTGCAACACTGACTTTTAGAGAGCCCACCTCATGAACAGTGGCACTGTCATTTTGTTAATTGGTCCTGAAAGGTGATTTTGCACAGTGACCGCAAAATCACCTTTTGGGACCAGATAACGCCATGACAGTGACTGAATTCATGAGGTGGGGTTCCAATAACCCCATGTTGAAAATTTTGTGCCAAAATTCTAGATATGCACCAAAGTTGAAAAAAACAACTATTTATGCCATTATACAGCTTACCGACATTTCTTCGTTCGCGGTCAGCTTTAAGAGTGCAGGCGTGTTCCGGTTCACTGAAGATCGTCACGCTGACTCCGGAGTATATAAGTATAGGGTGAGGGGGTGGGAGGTGAGAGTACGAGTGGGTGGATGTGGGTTGGGAAGGGGGCACGGACAGCGGGAAACCGTTTTCTTCTTTACAGGGTTTTTAAAAAAAAAAGACATTGTGGGACAGTTTTTCCTTTTAGCAGATACTTTTGGCATGGTGGGAGTGGGCTCCCAGTGTGCCACCTGCATGTTTTTTGGGGGGGAACTGGAGTCAACGTGGATTGGGTACCCCCATCGGCACTTACTGGGGGGATCTCATGAGCCGAGGGGGATTGGGCACCCCCTCGTCACACAAGAAATGGGGGAACATGCAGATGGGGATTGGGCACCCCCGTTGGCAAATTTAATTATGAGGGAGCATGCCAACAGGGGGATTGGGCACCCCTTCAGCTTTCTAAGGGACTGTGTGAGGTGGCAGCTGTCCCTTGGCTTCTCTGTCGCTGCCGCCATGACAGGGGACACCAGCAGTAATTGCCTGCTGCAATCAGGGACTGCCTCATGGCACTCCCTGATTGCAGTGGCTACTTTCTTTCAAGGTGGTGACAAATTTTTGTAACTGCTGTCATAGACAGCGTGCTCTGCCATTGGCGCTACAGAGCCCTGCCTGAAAAAGCAGTGGGGCCATTGGCTGCAGCAGGACTGCACCTCCAAAACCCGCTTCTCCACTGAAACGGCCAAAATTTGTTGTCTGTGCTGCGCATGCAAGACAACATAAAAATCAAGGATTATGACTGTCCAAAGGAGCAAATCAACTTTTGGGGAGAATAAATCTTCTCAGAAGAGTTTGATAAATTTCTTGATAATAGATACATCTAGGGATTTTCTTGGTGGTTTCACAACAGGTTTGAACCTTTTCACTCCTTGAGGACACATCCTTATGGGAGGTTGCGATAAGAGAGGACGCCATCTGGAGATTGGGTATGTAGCAGCAACGGAACCGTAGAAGTGTATTGTTTTATAGTAGTATAATCTTGTTGCTGCAAGCAGTGACAATAGGCAGCAAAGGCTAGACATAAGGTTGAAGATGCTAGAATGGGAGGTGTTGATTACAGAGCACAGAATGTGGTGTGTTTATGTCAATCAGTCTTATATGCAGATTGAGTGGAAGAAGCCAGATATGCTCAGATGACCTTTCTCCTTTTGTGTATAAATGTTCAGGTCATGAGCAACTGATGATGTGGAGTCAGTTGACTCATTTGTTGCTTGACAGATGGGAGCAACTGTTGCAACATTTGAAAGGCAAAGTGAAACAAAGAATTAGCTGTGGCACTGGCTCACCCAGAATGTGAGCAGCTTGTACTTGAAATCATATTTAAGGGAAGTCCATGTCAGGTGTCTCAAGAAGGACATAGCAGAGTAAGAGGATCTGCCTTTGTTCATGATGTGGAGTGTGACAGGGTGACCCCTGTCATAGTGGACACCACTAGGATAAATTGAAACCCCATTCCCCAAGCAGTTTATATGTTTTGTATAATGTCTAACACACTGGTTGGCTGGTTATAAATTAAGTGCTGAAATACTTATAAAGCTTTTTGTGCATATTAACCTAAAAACAAAACTAAGAACACAGTTACAAAATGAGAGGGCAGTTTTAATACAAGAATAACAGAAGTTTGTGTCTGCTTTTTCTAGATGTTAGCAGCTCATTTCTAAGATATATTTTGCAGCAGACACAGCATGAGGTAATATGACCCTGCAAGAGAGTTTAGGACAGCACAGAATGTTCTGACCTCTGCACTGACCTTTCCAATTGTAAACAAGTTCTTCTGTGCTCCAGTTGACTGCCAAATAACTGTTCTCTATGGAGCAACAGTGGCCCCTAGAGGATAGTTTTATGTTATGTCTGCTGTTAATCAAAAGGCAATGGAAACATTTTCCAACTTCTAGTGAGCTTATAAAAAGGCCTGCCTCAGTGCTGAGAGAGGATAGATAGGGTGATCAGTTGAATACTGACTGAGGAAGGTGAAAGACCTCCTGGTAGTGTGCGCTTTCACACTGTTTGAGTCATGCTAGTCTGAAGAAAAGACTTGGAAACTGTTGAAGCTAAGCAGTTGTCTGAATTACCATTTTGCTTTGTATATGTTACTTAATAAAAATAAAATTACAAACTCACTTGTGTGATTTTTATGCACCTGACTTGTGGTCTGCCTTAAATTGTGTTATCCTAAACCCAAGCCTGGTGACATATGGTTTTAGAAGTGGGATCTGACTGGACATCTGAGGAAATGGCGAGTCCAGTCAGTTGGTGCCAGACCTGGTACCTAGGATACACAGTAGAGGTGCATGGTGCCAGAGATGAGGATAACAGCACCTGATGTAGATGGTGACCTGGGTGAGGCACCACGTATGGGCTGAGATGGACCCAATGGTTAAATGGAGACCCTGATATGGCTTCTTCACTGGATGAGTAGGAGATGGCTGGAGGCTGATCAATGCCTAAGAGAGGTGGAATGCAGATGCCAGGTGCTACTTAAGAGGTCCCACTCAGAAGATGTTGAGGAAGAATCAGTGGAACAGGATCCAAGTGTTTTGGAGGAGGAGGAGGACCCCCTGGCAGAGCATTTGTGACCAACATTTGTGGAGATCCTGTTGCCCATTTTTCTGGGCTACTACTTGGTGGAAGATGGCGAACAATGGAAGGAGACCCCAGGTAAGACTTTTTTCTGGCAATGTATTACTAGGGCAGAAGGCTTCAAGAAGCATGGAAGGAGCCATTTTGGTTGAAGGGAATTTTGCATGTTTTAAACCTCCTCCTACAAAAAATGATTGTTCTCTTGGTGTTGACTGGGGAAAGTTGCAGGTTGGGGAATCCTGAAGTAACCCAGTTAAGGGGTATGTGAATGGGAGACAGGTTAATGCTGGCATGGGGGACAGGTTATGGTGGTATGAACTTAGGAAGAAAGTTCTGTATCATAAGAGGCCCAACCCCCGGATGAAGCAAGTTGGTGCCTGGGTAGTGGTGCCCATAGCATATAGGAAAAAGGTGATGGAGGATGCACACTCCAGTCACTTGGGGCATCTGAGCCACAGGAATGTTTTGGCTAGCCTAACCCTGTATTTCTATTAGCCAGGCATGTACAGGCAGGTAGCAGCATACTATGAGACCTGTTATGGGGCAGACAGATAGTGACCCTTGATAGTGATGTGGGAGGAGTAACCCAGAGAGTGAAGGGCAAGAGATGGCAACCTTGAAGGAGGGGGAAACTCCCACATAGAACAAAAGAGACTAGGTGTTAGCCAACACCACTAGTATTGTATAAGATTTGATATGTAAACCCAGAGGTTAGGGACAGGCTGTTAGGCATACAGCGTGGTATGTTACTAGCCTACCTTTAAATGTCTAAGTGGGGATGGAACAAGGTAGTTCTCCCCCCAAAGAAAGTTCTACTGGGTGCTGGATTGTCCAGCTGTTCGAATGTATCTGGTCAGGGAAAGTTAGTAGATGGCATAAAACTGCCATTAGTAGCTCTTTCTCCTGGTGTATGTAATACTTTGTAGTTTACTAATGTAGTAAACTTGTAAAATGTCTCAGGGTATTTGTATTGTTATGACTAGGATACTGTACAAATGTTTTTTAAAGGGACCCTGAGATGAAGCTTCTGGCGAGGGTGGGTCGAAGCTCCACATCCTTCCAGGGTGTTAGTTGAGATTTGGAAAAACTGTAAGAAGGTTGCCGTCTTATGCAGGGGGATGTGTAACAGGGTGACCCCTGTCATAGTGGACACCCCTGGGATAACTTGAAACCCCTTCCCAAGCAGTTTATATGTTTTGTATCATGTCCAACATGCTGGTTGACTGGTTATAATTTTTTATTTTGTGAAGTTTGTATATCACTTGTCATCGGACTTTCTCAGGTGATGGCACTCAATGATGGCTCTGCTGCCCACCTGAAGCCCTCATCACTAGTGCTCCTCCCAGCCTGGACCACCTCTTGACCTCCTCCGGCCACTTGATCCCCCAGCTCTGAGCATCCTGGGGCGAGACCACCATCTTCTCTGGTGCTCTATAAATTAATCTAATGAAGTGACTAGAGAGGTGGAGGGAGACCGGGAGTACCAGAACAGATGGCCCTACATTTGGCATGGGGCCCCACCACTGGCCAGCACCATTGCCTACTGATGGTAAAGAGATTTTCTACTGTTGTTTCCCCTAGGAGCACGAGTGTGCAATGATGTCTGCACAGAAGGCTGTAGACATCTGCTGCACTCCTCCCCTTAACAACTCCTCACAAGTGATACACCCAGTCTCCACTGGGGTCCCTGCTGCACTGGAGACACCTTGGATCCCTCCCCAGAGAGAGGAGAGCAGTCCATCAGATGCTCAATCCTCTCCCTTCCCTGCTGACCCCCGGTGCCCGAGCTCGCTCCCAAACTCGGGTCACCGGCGTGGTGCGAAGTGTGGCATCCAGCACCTCAACCCTCAGCACAACCAGGATGGCTGGCTGGTTATAAATTAAGTGTTTAAGTGCTTATAAAGCTTTCGGTGCATATTACTCTAAAAACAAAACTAAGAGCACAGTTACAAAATGAAAGGGAAGTTTTAATATAAGAATAACAGAAGTTTGTGTCTACTTTTTCTAAATGTCAACAGTCCTCTTCTAAGATATATTTTACAGCAGACAGCATGAGGTAATGTGACCCTGCAGGAGAGTTTAGCAGAGCACAGAATGTTCTGACCTTGGCTCTGACCTTTCCAATGCTGTAAACAAGTTCTTCTGTGCTCCAGGTGGCTGTCAAATAACTGTTCTCTATGGAGCAACAGTGGCCCCTAGAGGCTAGTTTTATGTTATGTCTGCTGTTACTCAAAAGGCAGTGGAAACATTTTCCAACTTCTAGTGAGTTTATAAAAAGCCCTACCTCAGTGCTGAGAGAAGATAGATAGAGTGGTCAGTTGAATACTGACTGAAGAAGGTGGAAGATCTCCCAGTAGAGTGTCCTTTCACACTGTTTGATTCATGCTAGGCTAAAGAAAAACCTTAGAAACTGTTGAAGCTAAGCAGCTGTCTGACTTACCATTTTGCTTTCTGTATATTTTACTTGATAAAAATAAAGTGACAAATGCACTTGTTCGTTTTTTATGCACCTAACTTGTAGTCTTCCTGAAATTGTGTTATCCTAAACACATGCCTGGTGACAATGGACAATGGGTTGATTAAATAAAACATGATGATTTATGAATGCTGCAAGTGATCCAAAAGGATTGCAGTGGTCATAATAATAGGATACAGTTCAAAGGGGGACAAGCCAATGGACTTGGAGATTATCAGAAAATTCTGGAGGCCTGGGAGCAAAAAATCAGTCATCATCATACATGGTTGCAAAACCATGCACTGGAGAGGAATTAGAGAATACCTGTGGCACACTGGCTGGGGAATCAAACATGGAGATACTGTTCTATTGATGCAGCAATGTAGATCACATGACTAAGCCAGTTTTAGCAGATGGAGAGATTGTGATATGCTGGTCCAGAGTTTCAACTGGACTAATGAGTTGCAGGAGATAGGCTATGAAGTTTCTGCCTTTGGATATAATTTCTGATCGTGAAATTCTGGTAACCAGGCAAAGACAGAAGATCTCATTTCATACATGAATCATTGCTGGAGACGGAAGAGACTAGAACATAGGTACATTACAATTTGTCATGAAGCAACTTAGCTTCCATACAATCAGAGGCAAGTTTCCTCAGTCAGTCTCACCTGCATCATGGAGACCTGGCTGGGTCGATGACACCAAACAAATTTTGGAGGTATCCAGCACAGGCCCATATGCTTGGAGGAAGGGGGTTCAGACGCCCTCCCCCGCAAGATATATCGAGTTCTGCTTAGTCAGCCTTAAAGTTTTAAAAAAGCCAGAAGTCCATTGATTTATCTGTTGCTGGCAGTTACACAGATGGAGCATCGGCTCACTGTGGCGTCAGATACATACTACGGCATGGACGACAGTCGCTGCCACTTGCTGTATTGCACGCTGTGATGTCGTCTGGTTGAGACATCAAAGAATATTTTAAATTGAGAGACAGTCTGCTTGCCACTGGCTGTAAATCACATGGTGCTGTTCATCAGGTTGAGAGAAAATTAAGAATAACTTCTTGAGACAGTCTGTTGAATAAATTTGTTATGTGATGGAGCCAGTTCAAGGCAGCAAGGTAGGTGCTCACAGTATCCATCTGAAACTGTGCAGAAAACTGAAGGGGTGTATTATATCTTTTGTGGCTGTCCACCACAGAAGTGGGAACAAGAGCAACAAGATCTTGAAGTGTAACTGGCCACTAAGGAAAACGAGCTCAAACAGCAGCCCCCCTCTGAGCCGAACCCCTCACTCCTGAGAGAGCTGCAGGCTCTTCATATGCAGCTCAGTATTCCCTATCCACTAGGAAAATGGAATTGGCAGTGCTACCTGTTGCACAGACAGTGGGATTTGGGGTGAGAAGGGGAGAAATTGTTGTCTTACCATCTGCATAAGCAACAGTCAGCTAAGGATCATTTCAAAGTGACAGCTCAGCTGCTTTCCAGAGTGGATGTTCTGATGCAAATTCTGAGTCCATGACCTGCACATTTTTTTTGTTGTTGTTTTTTTTAGGTAGAATGATTTAAAACTTTTTCTTGGTTCCCATTTTCAGTTGCTAGTCACTGTGGTTTGAAATCACAGAAAGAGCAGAACCAAACCACACAAATACACGTATCTTGGATTTTAGGGGGGCAAACTTTGGGAAAATGGGGAGATACTTGAAAGAGGCATTAAGGGGAATGGGGCAGGAATCAGGGGTTGAGGAACAGTGGGAAGTATTTAAAATGGGGATTACAAGAGCAACAGAATTATGTATTAAGCAGGTTAGCAAGAGGAAAAGGAAGAGGAGACCATTATGGTTTTCCAAAGAGGTAGCAAAGAAAGTGAAAGCCAAAAGATTGCATTCAGGAAATACAAAAAGACACAGGCAGAAGGGGATAGGGAGAAGTACCAGGAGAAGCAAGGGAGGCAGGGAGGTCGGTAAGGAAGCCAAAGCTCAGACAGAAGAACACATTGCAAAATCAGTGGGTAGGGGGACAAAACCTTTACAGGTACATAAGTGAAAAAAAGAAAAAGGAGGGATAATAGTGAGACGGAAGGGGAGGATGGGGCTGTGTGGAGGATAACAACAGTAAAGCTGACATATTGAACAGGTATTTCTCTCAGTCTTTACTGAGGAAGAGGAGGGTAATGGGTCTGAACAGGTACAAGGGGTGAGAATGGTTGAGAAATGGACACAAGTCCCTTTACGAGAAAGGTCCTGAAGGGTACGGAAGTAATAAGAGTTGATAAAACAATGGGGCCAGATGGGGTGCACCCAGGGGTCCTTAAAGAACTAATAGAGGTGGTGGCTGAACCTCTTGCTATCCTGTTTAGCCGATCACTAGAAACAGGGAGGTACCCAAAGACTGGAGGATAGCAGATGTAGTCCCCTTATACAAAGTGGGAACAAAGAGGAAGCGGAGAACTACAGACCAGTCAGCCTCACCTGGTAGTGGGAAAATCATGGAAGCACTACTGAAGGAGAGATTGGTGGAACATCTGGTTGTCAATGGACTACAGGACCCAAGGCAGCATGGTTTCACCAGGGAAGGTCATGTCAGACCAACCTCATTTGAATTTTTGACTGGATGACTAGGGAGGTGGATCAGGGAGAGCAGTGGACATGGCCTATCTGGACTTCAGCAAGGCCTTTGACACTGTGCCACATAGAAGACTATTGCACAAACTGGGGAATATGGGTGTGGGCAGGACAGTAGTGTGGTGGGTAGGTAACTGGCTGGGCAGCAGGACACAGAGAGGGTGGTGGTAAATGGCTGTCACTCCACAGAGGAAGAGTGACCAGTGGGGTACCACAGGGATCAGTGCTGGGACTGGTACTATTCAATATCTTCATCAGTGACATTCGCTGGGACCTAGAAGGCAGAATTTCACTGTTAGCTGATGACACAAAGCTCTGTAACAGAGTAGACACACCAGAGGGGTAGACAGAATGAGAAGGGACCTGCAGAAACTTGAAGAATGGTCAGGGGTTTGGCAGTTGAAATTCAATGCAAGGAAGTGCAAGATAATGCATATGGGGCACAAAAACCCTGGCACAATATATCAGTTGGGGGTGAGGATATAGCATGCACCAAGCAGGAAAGGGATCTTGGGGTTATCATCTCTGATTACCTCAAGGCAGAAACAGTGTGACAAGGCAGCAGGTAAAGCAAATAGGATGCTGGGATGCATAGGCAGGGGCATCACCAGCAGGAAAAGGAGGTCATAATTCCACTCATACAAGACACTAGTGAGGCCGCACCTGGAGTACACTGTGCAGTTCTGGAGACCTTACCTACGTAAGGACATAGACAGGGTAGAGAAGGTTCAGAGGAGGGCAACAAAGATGGTGCATGGATTGCATCACAAGTCCTATGAGGACAGGTTGAAGGCACTGAACATGTACTCCCTGGAGGAGAGAAGGGAGAGAGGGGACATGATAGAGACATACAAGTATCTTACAGGGAGGAACAGGGTGTAGGAATGCACTATTTTTAAGCGAAAAAGATGTTCCAGGACTAGAGGGCATGGGATGAAGTTGGAGGGAGGACGAATTTCTTCACAGAACGGGTGGTGGACAAGTGGAACACCCTGCCAGAGGAAGTGGTGGGGGCTGAAACAATCACGGGATTTAAGAATGCATGGGATAGGCATAAAGGAATTCTGGAGGTCAGGGGTAAGGGGCAACAGACTTCTTGGAAAACATAAACTGAACTTACAGACTTAAATGGGCAGACTGGGTGGGCCATAGGCCCTTATCTGCCGACACTTCTATGTATCTATGTATCTATGCTATCAGTAGTGTTAAAAGGGTTGGTGAGGCCAGTTGGTAACCTTGCGACTATCACCCTTCCTGTGTAATCAGGGACATTATTACAGCAGTGCAGGATAAGGGGCTGCCATTGACTCACATGGACCACAGAGCTATTCAGAAAAGCACAGCATCCCTGGCACACTGGTCACAGACACCTGCTTCTCAGCCAGGGTTATCATCTGGGAAAAACAGGCATTGAGGGGGTGAATTCTGTCACAATGTGCAGAGGATGTGGACAATTAAGGTACTGCAAAATGGAGTGAGGAAGGCTAGACAGGGTAGTTCAAATTGATGGCAGCAGGAACTTAGTGTGTTTCAAGGATCGGGTGAGGGATCCACTGTAAAGATAGGGAGCGTGGCCATTGGGTCACTATTAACAGAACCACAGGCCAGCAATTTTTCAAACTGCAAGGGGATGGGGGGGGGACTAATGGATGTGATGCTTTTTCCCAACCTAGGACAACTGGTATGCAGCATTGCACTGTACCATGTGACTGGTCCGGTGCCATGCTGTATCCAGGTCATATGAATAACTCAGTATGTTAGAAGGTGCAAAGACCGTTTGCAAATTCTAACATCTAGATCTGTGATTTACACAGCACTTTGGTCACAGGGATGAGGATTAGAGAAGGCGACCAATGGCAAATGTGGTTCATATTTTATTTGGGACCCTTTTCTTCGGTTCAAAATCAACTACTGGGGCAAAAACCTTCAGCTCACAATGTAGAACTTAGCATGGAGATAAATCAGACCACAGAGTGTAGAGGGGCTGGCAGTTATTAGCGTAGAGGTTAGAGTAGTGAGCTGTAAATGAGCCTGGTACATCGATCCAGCAGACCTGGGTTTGATTCCCACAACCTTCACTTGCATATTGTGCGTTGCTTATCTCGTTGAACTCTTAGTTTTAAATCAAGCATGCCTCAAAACCCCTCTTGCTCTTATTCATACCCTCGCATGTCAGTTTGTTGTGATGCCCACAGTTCCACCTTGATCAAAAAAGAACCCCACCTCCATTTCTGACCAATGTTCATGCTTGCATACCATCCAATTTCTTCATGGTGCACTGTCTGAGAAGGGACTACAGGGGTGGGGGTGCAGCCATCTGTTTTAGAGCTGACTTGAACTTCTCTGTGCACCCAGCGAGAGCTACTTCGTCATTTGAATGCGTGGCCACTCGGGGGGGTGCAGGGTGCAGGTTGCAGAATTCTTCTGGTACATTGGCCTTGGGGCGTGAGAGGGAATTTCTGCAGGAAGCCACGGACTTCGTCACTGAGAGGGTCTTGGAGTTGCCCAGAAGGTTGATTCTGGGTGATTTCAGTGCCTGGATCAGTTATGAATTATCGCAGTTTGGACAAAACGTCCTCCAGATGATGAATTTGCTGGCCCTCGCACAAGCATTTGTTCACTGCCATGGACATGTCTTGGACCTAGTATTCTCTCTGGGGCTTGAGCTCACTGATCTCAAGATTGATCCAGTTGATTGGTCAGATCACTGCAAGGTGAGGTTCTCGTTTGGGGCCCCCTTCAGTTGTCCTTCTCCTGTGGAGATGGTCTGTTATTGTCCAAAAGGGGGCTGTCCCCAGAGGGACTGTCAGTGATAATGGACCTCTCTAAGGTGAGCACTGATTGTGTGGAGGGTGCAGGTGAGGTGTTAGCAGCCTATATTAAGGCTGTGACCTCAGCGCTTGACTCTGTCACACCAGTCTGTATATGACCCAGGTCCTCTAGTTTGTGACCCCCATTGTTTGATGGGGCTCTCAAGGAGTTGAAGACCAAAGGTCAGAGGTTGGAGCATTGTTGTCAGAAATCTGGATCAGAGAAGGACAGACTGATTTTGAAAACTCACTACGGTGAGTATCAAAGGGCCATCTCTCATAAGAAGGTATTTTTCCTGTCCAGGGAGATAGCTGCAGGGAAGAACAAACCAGCTCAGCTCTTTAGGACTGTTAACAAGCTGCTTCATCCAGCCTGTCTACAACCTAAAATTGCAGTTTCAGCAACTAAGTGTGAAGAGTTTGCTCTGTTCTTCCCTGACAGAGTGTCCTCCATCATTTAAAAGACAAAGAACCTCTGTGCGCAAACACTGAGGCAAGGGTTACCCCAAAGGGCATTTGGCTGGGAAGCCAAGTTTCAAGAAAATACAAAATCACACATGCCCACACAATGCAAAGCATCATGGGCTGCATATGCAAATCACCACAGAATGTTATGCTGGTTCAACTTTAAGCAGAATTGCATGGTGCCGAAAGGCCTCTCACACAGTTTGCCATGTCCAGTATCGGTTCAACGGGGCATACTGTATGTCATCCCACAATTGTCAGGTGGATGTTGCAAATCACACTCCAATTGTCTGGAGTGAGTTCAGATCAGTAGAGCTGGAAGACATATGTGAGGTAATCTCGCTGCTGCAGCCCATGTTCTGTGAACTGGACCTGGGTCCGAAATGTCTCCTTGTGGGATGTGTGGACTCTGTTGGCCCAGTGTTCACTGAGATTGTCCGGTGCTTACTTTCAGAGTAGCTGTTCACCAGTGCTTTGATAGAGGCACTGGTGAGGCATATCCTGAAAAAAAAATCCCTCGACCTTGACATCTTGGTGAATTATAGATCTATCTCTAACCTTCTCTTTTTGGGTAAGGTTATTGAGAAAGTTGTAGCAATGCAGCTCGAAGCCCACCTCACTACTTTTTACATTTTTGAGCCCCTCCAGTCAGGATTTAGGTCTAAGAATTGTACTGAAATGACACTAGTCTAGGTGCACAATTAGCTCCTCAGGGCTAGAGATAGAGGTGAATGGTCAAGTCTCATTCTACTCACTCTCTCTCTCTTCAGCGTTCGACACTGTGGACCATGGCATGTTGTTGGATCACCTCGGGGATTCTGTGAACTCACCAGTACCGTCATCAACTGGTTTGAGTCCTTTCTTACTGGTAGGACACAGAAGGTAGTAATGGGGAGTTTCTCCTCCTGCCTGAGGCCCCTACCTTGTGGAGTCCCCCAGGGTTCGATCCTCTAACCAATACAGTTTGCCGTGTAAGTGCTTCCCCTGGGTGAGATCATCAGACGTTATAGTGTGGGTTTCCACTGCTATGCAAATGACACCCAGAAGTATATGTCCTTTGCTCCAGGGACAGTTGGTGCCTGGGAGGTACTAAATGTGTGCTTGGCTGAGATCCAAGACTGGATGTCCTCTAGTTGGCTGAGGTTCGATCCAGACAAAAAGGAGGTTCTAGTAACTGAACCTGGTGGTCGGTGGCAGGAAGAGTCTGATAGGATGAGTTTTGGCCTGATGCTGGGCCTTACCCCATTGGTGGCCTCTGCAAAGGTGAAAAATCTGGGCATTACCCTCAGTGACAGATTGACACTGGAGGCTCAGGTGTCATCTGTTGTTCAGAATGTTTTTTATCCCTTCAGGAATATTGCTCGGATAAAAGCTTTTATCCTGCCAGAAGACCTTACCCCACTGGTGCATGCATTTGTGACATCCAGACTCGACTATTGTAATGCTCTCTATCTCAGGGTTAGTGGTGGGGTCCTGCTTTGCCTGCAGCTTATACAGATCAAGGCAGTCAGGTTACTGACGGCCTTCTGAAGTCACGTCATGTGACCCCAGTACTACATGATCTGCACTGGCTGCCGGTGAGGTGGAGAATCTCCTTCAAGGTGGGTCTTCTCACCTACAAAGCCCTATACAGTCTTGGTCCTAGCTATCTGAGTGATCTTCTGACTCCTCTCCATTCCCTGTACTCTTTCCACTTCTCCTCTGAGGGCCTCCTAGGAATTTCCGGTGCCCAGTGAAAAACCTCTGGTGACCGTGCATTTTCGGTGGCTGCACTGGCCCTGTGGAATTTGCTTCCAAGGTCTTTGAGGGAGGCCCCATCGCTGGAGGCCTTTAAGCACAGACTGAAAGCACATCTCTTTAGGGAAGCCTTTGGGCCCTAGCTTGATACTGATATTTGAGTTTCACTTGCTGCTGTTTTGTTTCTTAATAACATCGCCCTGAATTCAGTATCTATATTTCTTTGTGATATTATGTATTTTAACTTATTGATCACTGTGGCCCAGATATTCAAAAGAGTTGAGCCATGCGCAATAGGGTTGCGCCTGCGCAAGTCTGAAAATGCGCCATTCAGCGATATTCAGCAGGAGGCAGTTGCGCCCCCAAGTCATGCCGAGCAACAGTGCAATGATAATGAATGCATGTGCAACTGAAGGGGGAGGAACCATGCATAAATGGCGCAGTGCGATATTTAACAACATGCACCATGCGCAATAGGGGAGCAAGCGGAAGTTGCGCTATAGTGGAAATGAGCCAAAATAAAAGGGAGCAAGGGAGAGGCGCAAGAACGCTACAGGGAAGCCACATGAGAGCCAAAGATAGCAGGGAAAATTGGGCAGCAGGGACACACAGGGCCAGGCAGGAAAGGGCACCTGGAAGCAATAGGCACAGGGGAAGGTGTGGGGAGACAGTGCAGAAGGGGGAATTACACCACACAGCAGTGAGGCCAGCACAGGCAGGTGTTCCCGGTGCAGGGGAAGTAGCAGACAGGACAGCGGGGGGAATACAGAAACAGCTGCTGGGAGGGTGAACACAAGCCAGGGACATGGCCAGTGCCACCTTCCAGATGGAGGCCGTAATGAGGGGGGTGAGAAGGCGGGCAGCAGGGGGGGCGTGGCCGTGGAAGGGCCCGTCGGCGGTATGCCCCCAACAGGCAGTACCGAGCCCACACCAGCTTTGAGCTGTACAGTGATACCGAGATTGTGGGCCGGTACCACCTGAATCGGGCAATTCTGAGGCGGCTCTGTGAGCTGTGCAGTGATGCGATGCAGGCACCCACACGACGGAGCCATGCCCTGTCAGTGGAGATGAAAGTGACAGCTTGCATGTGCTTGCCACGGGTACCTGCCAGAGACCAACTGGGGACACCACAGGCATAACCCAGTCGGCCACGTCACGCCACCTCACCCAGTTCCTCAGCGCACTGCTGCCACATGCTGCAGAGTACATCCATTTCCCCAGCACACCGGCGGAGCGCACAGCAAACATACAGGAGTTCCACAGGGTAGCATGTATACCTGGCATGCTAGGTGCAATAGACTGCACCCATGTGGCCATCCACACACCACCTGGCCCCGAGGGGGCCGCATACATACATCGCAAAGGCTATGCCAGCATCAACTGCTAGGTGGTGTGCGATGCCAGGGGGCGCATAATCAATGTCTGTGCCATGCACCCGGGGGAGCACATGATGCCTTCATCTGGCACCAGTTGGCACTGTGCCACAGATTCGAGAGTGGGGATATCCTCACTGACCACCTAGTGGGTGAGTATGCAAATCACATGGACAATCATAGGGCCTGGGGGGGCATGGTCAGAGGTGACATGGGTAGTGGCCTACATGGCCCGGGGCAGGGCGATGCTGATCACCAAACTAACCTTCACCCTCTACACACAGGTGACAGTGGATACCCACTCTGTACCTGGCTGCTCACATCCTACTAGTGGCCCACAACCCCATCGCATCAATGCTACAATGAGGCATACGCCACCACATGTAATGTCATTGAGTGTGTGTTCGGGATGCTGAAGGCACGTTTCCATTGCCTGGATGCCTCCGGGGGTGCCCTACAGTACAGCCCCTCAAAGGCCTGCAGGCTATTCCTGGCCTGTTGCATCCTGCACAACATGGCCAACAATTGTAGGATAGCCGTACAGGTCGAAGAGGGGGACAAGATGGGGACGATGAGGTCGCCGGTGACAATGGTGATGGGCAGCCCCCCTCCTTGGGCGGCGGGACCCCCAACTGCTCCGGCTGGCACAGCTGCACCGGGACACCATCATGAAGGAGCACTTCAGCCAACCCAGGTAAGTCATGGGGCAATGTGCAACCAACAGTGGCTAAGGCACAACCCACAAACACACATGGACACACACCAGGGGTGCATTCCATCAAGGGAAGTGGCCGGGCATGGAACCACACACACAACCAGAGATGGGAGAGGTCTAACATGCCACGCAGACAGACACACACACGCATACACTCACAATGCACCAGACATGCACAAAGGGTAGGAGACACACCGACCCAGAACGCCACCCCTAGCCACACACATGTCCACAGACCACCACGCCCACTGCCTGTCCATGTGTGTGAGTCAGATGCTGAGCACCATTGCACATTGGTGTAGAGCACAATGCAGGCATCATCATGCACATGCAAATGCGGACAGCAGCCAGGAGGGTGTGCAGATGGACTGTGTGTCTGCGTGCAGGGCTGGGTACCCACTCGTGCAATGCCCGCTGAAAGACACAATGCACACAGGGCAGCACCAGACAGTAGCCGTGTTGGGAGACAGGTCAGTCACGTGACACAGTGCCCCGGCCACCACGGATGCATGGGCGGCTCCGCCAAGACCTGCCAGCACTGACAGGCCGACCACTGGCCTCATGGGGTGGCACTGATGGTCCCCCAAGGGTTCCACTGCGTGAATGCGACCATGCTCATGCAGGGGTCTGCAGCACACCAAACATGCCTGCGCCAAGCGTGCTCGGGATGCCCACAGCTGAACCCGGTGTTGACAGGGAGGGTGTCGCGCGACACCGGAATGGGGGTGGACAGTGCACTGCGTGGTGTCTGCGATGCATGGGCACATGACTGTGTGCCCATTGTGGCCATGACAGCAGTGAATGCCTGTTTCTACCTGTCAATGGCAGCGGTCACATCCTCCCGCAACCGGTCTATCCCTGCCAGGATCAGAGTGGTGTCTCTGCTGCGACACTCCTCTGCCCACTCCAGAGCCAGGATCAGAGCAGTGTCTCTGCTGCAATGCTCCTCTGCCCACTCCAGAGCCACATGCAGTGCATCCACCGACGTCACAAGCCACATCTGCTGGTGGACTGATGCTTGCAGTAGGCGGGTGTGCTCATCCAAGAGGTCATCTGCCTCCTCGGCATCCTGTCCCTTAGGGTGTGCGTGGCCCTGATGCTCAGCACCCCTTGAGGGTGGGCGCTGCACACCAGGACCAGGTCTGTGCATGTTCACAGGTGGTGCACAGACGCCGCTCCATGACCCTGTACCCCCAAGCCCATTGGCCGACTGCTGATGCTGCCCCTCCGGCTACTGCTTCCCATGGCTCACTGGTGCCGCTGCAGTGGCTGCAACAGTCCCACTGTCCTGTACACACACCAGTGCTGCCCCACTGGTGCTGACAGGCACAGGCTGGGACTGTGATGACACGCAGGCCTCCACGGCAGCACCACCCACAGTCATGGCCGTGATGTTACCTGCTGTGTGCCCATCCCACAGCACACATGTGTCACTGCCCATGCCGTTAGCGACATCATCATCGGTGATGGACCCAGCACCAGCCTGAGTCACAGCATGCCGGCATCCGTGGATGCCGGCATGCTGGGACATGGGCAGGGCATCCTTCGCACCTGTTCCAACAACATCAGTGAATACAGCCAGGTGGGCCCACTGTCGCACTGAGCCACGTATACCTGTGGAGGTGGATGGGCCCTCCTCCATCTCCATCTGACTGTCCTCAGTGGACAGGCCCACCACCGCTGACCCATGCAGATGCTTAGGATCTGTAAGGGAAAACAAAGTCGCATTAGTGCATGTGACCTACTCTGCCCTCCCATAGACAGACCATGACCTACCATGCAGTGACGGGCTACCACCCGTCTGGAAGCCACCACCCGGAACACCCTCAATGGCACAACGCTGCATGCTTCCAGCAACCCTCTCCTCCTGTGGGGTCAGGTGTACCACCTCCGGCTGTCCCCCACCTGTCGCAGCTTGTGCCGCCCTGATGGCAGCCACCTTCTCCTTTATCCTCCTCCTGTCATGCCCATCTTCTTCTTGCACTTCTGCATGGAGCGCTGGTGGCTGCCATGCAGGTTCACTGCATGTGCCACCTCCTCCCATGCAGCAGCATGGGCCTGAGGTGTTCCCTGCCATCCGCTGAGAAGCGGCTCCTGATCCAGGTAGGCCTCAAACAGGGCATCGGTCTCGGCCTTGGTGAAATTAGGCCTCCTCCTCCTCCCACCACTGTGTTCCTCCTCTCCCACAACTCGCTCAGTCATTATTTAGCCTGTAAGAATGACAGTTGTTACCTGTGACTGTGCAGTCCCATGCATGTCCCAAAATCCACAGTCCACACTCCCAAACAGCATGCAACTCACCAATAGACTGCAGTAACCGACTATGGCCAGTGCAGCCCAATGTCACACTTTTATAGTGCAACCCATGCAAATGAGGTGAGGCGCAACTTTAAGTGGATGCAAATTGCAGTGCTGCACCATTGAATGGCTGATTAACTGTTTTGCATATGACGACTGAATATCGCGCTGTTGCACTTTGCACAATTGTGTTGAACGTGCTGAGCCAAGGGCGCAGTTCTGTGACATGCGCAGTACACACCTCACTGTGCATGCCTGGGTTGCTGACGCAGGCGTCTGCCAAGCTGCTGACGTGCTGTGCGTGGGAAGCAATGCAGGGCACGGCCACCATTGTGCCAGTGGCACTACAGCGATGTTCACCTATATGGCGTTGTGGCACTGGGCCATCATAGGCGCACTGGGGCAACAGCACGGTAGGCCACTACTGGAGGTAGAACACAGGCATCCAATCGTGCTACACACATTGGGTTCCAATGGAGCTGTGCCTGTCCATGCGCCAGAGCCCCTTGACCCTGTACCCAACCTTTGCCCCCTAGGCGCCATGCGTCAGGCATGGGTGCACCACTATCGCGCTGTTCAGTGACAGCATGATAGGGAATGGCAGCGCTGTACTGCACAGCATCTGCACATGGTGGAGCCGCACTGCAGAGCGCCATTTTGGCCAACTGAGCTACAGTAGTAGAATGGCACGGAGGAGGGCTGCACAGTGGAGCCAAGTAGAACTGGCCAACCTAGTGGCCATAGTAGAGCCACTCTATAGACCACTGTTTGGGGAGGCACCCCTGGACAGGTCCAGGAGCCAGGTGTGGGAGGAGGTGACCACTGCACTGGAGGAGGCCACAGAAGGGGGTGGACAGCGGAGCAGTGCCGCCACAGGTATGGTGACCTGTGGAGGAGGTAACCAGACCTGCTTGCCTGCCTGTGGGCACGTGCCAGGAGGGGCACGGTGCCATGGTCAGGTAGGTGTTACATCCACACACTTTTATCTTCCATATGGGTATCACAGTTGTATGTGTCCAGCACATGGGGGAGGGACCGTCCAGTGTTGGCTGTGGTGGTGTTATCAGGGTGTGGGGTGGGTGGATCTGGCTGGATGGGAGTGCACACACCTGGGGGCAGGGGGACTTTGCTACAGGATTGTACTGATGTTCCTCTCTCCATGTTTGCACCACAGGGCTGGAGGAGTGATGTCTAGCCCATGAGATGCAGTGCCACCAGGAGGACAGGGACGCGAGGAGGGGCGATGGTCCACAGTGCCCGAGGGACCGGCCCGATGATGGTGAGTGCCATACCTCCATGATTACTATTGCATGCTGTGTAACAGTGTGGGCAGCAGGGCATGGCCACCATCCATTGACACCACTACCATGCACGCAACTTGTTACAGTCAGCACTGTCCAGTGGCATTGCATGTCTGGGAGTGTGTTGATAATGGTCCATGCGTGCACCGGGTACATGGCTGTGCCACTGACTCCGCACCACATAGCCATGTCACTAAATGGCCACAGTGGTGCTGTGCATGACTTGGCCGGTGGGTGTGTGCAGCATTCTGAATGGCTGTATGCACCTGGGCAGGCAGGTCTTGTGGACGTGATCACTGTGGGTTGTCACACACCATCACAGAGGCATGTCCCATGGCCGTATGCCATGCACAGTGGGTGGGCTGTATGGGGCTGTGCATTCACACTTATTGACTGTGCTCCCTTGTCCTAGGTGTCCACCAGCTGAAGGAGATTCAGGAGGCATTGATGGAGATCCTGAATGTGGCAAGGGCATCGTTGGAGATCCTACAACGGATCGACCAGCTTGGGGTCCGCAGGAGGCACTGGAGGTGGAGCAGCCAGAGCGGGGAGCCGGGCTCCCATTAACCATCCCTCTGCCCTGATGTCCCCTACCCCCTGGACCCACCCTCACACCCTTTCTTTCCTGTCCCATTTGTTCACCCCTGCCCCTTACCACCCCCACCTTGTTTGTGGCCCTTCCCCCAACTTTGTATATAGTATTGTAACTAGTTTGTTTTGATATTGTTTTTGAATACAGATCTTTTGATATGAATACTGTGGTGGTCTCTGATTTGCAGCGGGCTATAGGTGCTCAGCTGCAGTGGTGTGCATGGTGTCAGGGTGGTGCAGTCATGGGTATGTGTGTGTGTTTCCGTGGGGAGGTGACTATGGTGTGGAGGTAGCTATCAGTCAGTGTCTGTGGTGTGTGTGTTGTGCCCTGTGCACTGGATGACTGTGTGCAGTGGTCCATGGTGCATGCTCTGTGTCCATGGCACCCCTGTCAGCCCATCCATGGCCTGTGCAGCTGACACCCATGCATGTCTGTGACCTGCATGGTCTGCTGGCATGTCAGTGGTGGCTGTCCATGCAGGGCAGCCACTGTACCCATCACAATGCTGGGTTGCCTCCTATCACTGGTGTGGTGCATGTCTGCCTTGGGTGACACTATGGCCTCCACAGTTGTTGACCCACCTCCATGCTGTGGCTTGTGTGTGTTGCAGGGGATGTGCACCACTGTCTGTGACTTGTGCTCTGGGCAAATGATGGTGGTGTACAGGTCCACAGTGCCTGTGCAGGGTGGCTGCCACTCCTGTGCCATGGAGGACCGCAGGTTGTGTGCACACAGTTTACATGGGCCCACGCTGGGGGCTTGGTTGCCCCGCTACTGAGTCCCTGTGTTGTTGTGCCCTTGGGTATGGGTGGGTGTCTGTCCATGCACTGTGTGGCATCCGGTGTGGTGCATGCTTCCACGCACCACTGTGGGTGTCTGTGCTGGCTGTTGTGGCCAGTGCTGGGTCAGGGTGTGTCCTTGGGAGAGTGTGCAGGGTGCTGTACCACTGGTGGTGGTGTCTGGGGCATGCCCTGTCCTGTGTGGGGTACCTCATGTGCCGGAGCATGGTCAGTCTCTCAGCTATACCTCAGGGGGGCTGTGCGTGATGGCACTGTGTATGCCGTCATTGCATCGCTGTGTGCTGCCACCCACTGATGGGTGCTCATGGTGGGGCTGCCTTGCATAGTTCTGTGGTGCACAGGGTTGCATTGTCACAGTGGGGGTGTTGGCATGCATGGGGTTTCCTGCAGTGGTGGATGCTGCTCCTGGGAAGGGTGTCTGGGGGTCACGGTGCAGGGTGTGCTCTGCATTGGGGGGATGATATGGCACGGGGTGGTCAGCCCTCCTTGTGTGCCAGTCACAGCTTACCAGGGGGTGTGATGGGGCACCATGGCCCGGCTGTGGGTTGGTTGCTTGTCTCCATGGGCCAGTGGTTATTCCAGCCGTCCCCCAGTTGTGCAGTGCATGGGGTGTGGGGGACGATGTCTGTTCTGCTGTGTGTTCCTCTGCTCATCTGTGGCATGGGTGGTGGGCCCCTACCTCCATGGTTGTGCAGTTGCATTGCCGCCCTGCTGCTGGGGGGCATCCCTGGTTGTGCCATGGCGCCTCTGGACTGCTCAGCTGAACATCCCTTGTTGCGCTATGGTGCATCAGATCTGCTCAGCTTCCCCTTCCTAGTTGCGCTATGGCGCAGGTGGTGCAATATTCAGTCGTCGGCTGTAGGTGCAGGTTGGCCGGCTCAGTTTTTGAATATCACACCTCTTGCGCATGGGCGCAATGGACATGCACTTGCTCCTGCTATTGCGCACTTTTTGGGCACAGTTTGAATATCTGGCCTGTGTGTATGTGTGTGTGTGTGTATATATATATATATATATATATATATATATATATATATACATACACACACATATATATATATATATATATATATACATATATATATATATATATACACACACACATATTGTATGGCACCCTGAGCCTTAGGGATAGGGTGCTTTATAAATAAAAACGTAGTTACTTACTTACTAAATATGATGCCTAAGAACTCAATTTCCTTTGAAGAACTAGCTGTTTTGTTGACAGAAAAGGGAATACCAAGAAATTCAAAGAGTTTGGACAAGACGGAGATACTCTGAGCTTGAGGACATAAAGGTAGTCAATTAGGGGAAAGTCATCCAACAGATGGATGACAAATAGGTGACTGCAGATATTAAAAGGGTTTCTGCAGACTGCTTTAGACAATAAGTCAAATTACTTGTGGCCACTGTGACAGGTGAAAGTCAATCACATGACAAAGTAAAACGTTATTCTACTTTGGACAGCCAGGTGCCAGTACCAGCTTGTCTGATGAATTTTATGACACTACTGCATTGTCATTCTAGAATAACTAATTGAGAAGAAGTCTTCTGCAGAAATGAGAGCATGGATACTAGGAATGGCTATGCCTCAAGGAAGTAAGAGATAAAATATCAGCCTTTTCTTCAAAAATAATTTGCACGTGGTGATGCCTATGGGGCAACTGCTGTACACTGGAACTGGTGGATGAACAAACGGACTGACCATAAATCCTTTAATCAGTTCCTTCTGGAGCAGTTGTAGAGTTGTCTCTAGTTCCTGCAGTGCTGGTAGCAGATTTGGACACGGGATGGATTCTTAAGGAAGAGCTTACATTCCTTTGGTGAAACCATGGGAAAGGCTATGAATCAAATACCAAACAGATTTTTGATTTTGGTAGGTGGACAGAACATCTTGGAGACGGTCAGAGTTGATGCATGTGGATGGATAAACCAGGAGTCAGGATGACAGAGGTGGTGGAAGAGAGTGCCTGACATGGTACACTGTTTTGGTGTGGACACCTCCACAATTGCTGCAGACATGTAGTAGATGGTAAGAGGAAAGGTTACTGTACATCTGTTGTCATTAAAGTTGTTACAGGCTGATCTACTGAAGAACAGGATGATCTCTGTGCCTCTACTGTCAATGAAACTCTTCAGAGTGAAAAATACCCTAACTGCAGAAGAAGGGCTAGATGAAATAGTGGATGACTAGGATGCAGTAGAGGTAGAACCTAGTACCATTAGGGGACACAGGGATGATTGATGAGTCAGAGACTTGTCTATGGCACAAGAAAGGACATGTTGGTAGGCAGAGTACCTGCAGAAAAGCTTGTTGTTGAGATCACTGTGGGCAGATCATGAATTGCTTAAGGTACTTGGCTGCCTTTGCTGAAAGTGCCTGATGGTACCATATTTTTAAAAAGATTTGCTACTGTAACAGATGGCAAGATCGACTATGAGACACCAGTAGGAATCCAGTTTGATACGGTGGGCGAGAAATGCCTTGCAAAAAATATCTCAAAACATACTGAATTCTGTCACAAATTCCAGGATAATTCATATTTCAAGAAGATAAGTATACTTGGCCTTTAAGATGACAATGATGCCTCCACAACCAGTGACCCTATTTTCTATCACATCATTGCAAAGACACAAGTAGTGCTACTTGACTTATGTCTTTGCCATCAATAATATCATTCTATAGTTGCTGAGGAATGAAATGCACAGAAGAGGCCAACAGACGGGGATTAGATGGTGCAGCTAGATGACTACCTAGAGGTTGTTAAAGAATGGAGGATATTGTTGGAAAAGATAGTTGCGGATATGAGGGAGAGAAGCTGGTGTTGGTTGAGTTATTGGTCTTTCTTGTGGTATAAGCTGCTGAAGAGACTTATAGAGACAAAGAAGGGGTAATAGATTGTTTATAGAAATGGAGGCCATGGGAAGCCTGTTCTCTATGTTAGCAACATCTGTCTCCATCTGCAAGACAGCATTCTTGATCTGAAGCATGAGGTCATACAAATTGGATAAAGTGTCAGAAGGAGGGGCTAGAAGTGTATTGCAGTTTTGTATGACAGGTCGAACAATTGTCTCTTCTTGGATGAAGTGTTAAACAATATCCCCATAGACTGAAGCATGGACATGAATTTGATGGAAGTTTATTTTTTATTTGAAGGAGAACCTATCTTGGCGCTTTACAAAGCATGATTTATTACCAGATCTGGGACACAGATCCATCAGATGAAGACATGCTGGGACATAATTTAATTGGATTAGCCATGAAAAGGGCTAAAACATTTCAAGACGTAGGAGCTGCTGGCATTATGACTGCAGCCTCTTTTAAGGCAGGATGTACAGCAGTTGTGTGCATTACAACCATGGCCTTCTCACTATCATTGATAGATATTGTACTTTAAAGCTGCAGGTTTTACAACCACAGTCTTCCTAAAGACAAGGTATGAAGGAGCTATGGACATTACAACCACAGCTTCCTCAGGTGGACAAGAAATGCAGGAGCTGTGGGTGTTACAACCACAGGTTTTATAAAGACAAGGCATGTAGCAGCTGTGGGCATTAGAACCATAGCCTCTTTAGGTGGATGTGGAATGCACAAGCTGTGGATATTACAGATTGATTGGAAGAGGGTTACCTGTATCTATACAGGTATTACACAAATTAGTTTTCCTTGTAGTATTCTTCAATACTACAAGTTTAATACTAGGTTTGTAAAATGGATTAAATCTTGGCTGGAAAACAGGGTGTAAACAATTAAAATAACTAACTATGAATCAACAGAAACCAAAGTGACAAGTGGCGTTCCCCAGGGGTCAGTTTTTGGGCCAGCCCTATTCAATACTTATACTTATATCGGGGATATGCAAGTGGGCAAAGGAGCATGGCTAGCAAAGTTTGTGGTCAATGCTAAAGTGGGCTGTATTGTTGACACTGAGCACGGTATTACATCACTATAGGATGATCTAAATAAACTGTACACAGTCATTAAGGAACAAAATGAACTTTAACCATGACAAGTGCACGGCAATGCAGTTTGGTAGTAATAATAGGCAGGCAGAGTATTATATGGATGGGAAAAAGCTAAGAACTTTGGACTGCAACAAAGATCTGGGAGTTACAGTAGAAAACATCAAAATATTCCAAACACTGTGATGAAATTGTGTCAAAGTGTAATAAAATTTTGGGATGTATAAGAATCTAATATGTAAGGAGTGACAGGTGGTGTTGCCCTTGTAGGCATTCTGTTGCTACCACGACAACTTTACTGTGACTGTCACTACAGTGACAACAGCGCCAGATCGCTGTAGTGTCGGCATGGGACCCTGGCACTGCTTTCTGGGGGTATTGCACCCCCTCCCCAAAGCAACTTCAATTTGGAGTTGATTGTTTAAGTAGTGGGAGGTGCAGGGGGCTTTGCCCCCCAAAGAAAACAAAGTTTGATGTGACTCCCTTTATGCTAACCGCAAATGCGGTCAACATAAAAGAGTCGCTGTAACGTCGTCGACAATGAAATCGTCAACCGACTGTCAAAGATCCGCCTTTGTACAGGTCACTGATTCATCCACATCTATAATATTGTGGTCCCATATGGAATCCATTAAACAAAGGAAATATTGATAAGCTGGAAAGAGTGCAGAGAAAAACTACAAAGATCATTAAAGGGATGTTAGAACTAGGTTATGAGGAGAGGCTGAATGAATTTGAATTACACAAACGGGAGATGAGGAGACTTAGAGGGATATGATATTATTTTTTAATGCCATAACTAATGAAGATCTAGGAACAAATCTGAATATTGAATTTATAAATAACAAAAATAGAGGTCATAAACTATTGGGTTAGTCTGTCTAGATCTTTGTTTTGTTCCTTTCTTAACTCAGTTTCCTGACAACTTCATGCTGGGTTTCACCCTAGTCACATATCTGACAGCTATAAGCTTCTTCAGGAGCATTTTTCACCTCATTCACTAAAATAGTCATGGTAGTTTTAAGCATCAGTTCTACCCAAAGTTTTAATACGTTCATGTGACATACCTTTCTCACATCACTTTTCTGGGATAGCCACGTCATAACTGACCAGCCCAGTCTTTCTCAGCACTTTGTAAGGACCCTGTCAATTTGCCAGAAATTTGTTTTGCCTGCTTGGCAACAATGGCAATAGCCAGTCCCCAGGCTGGAAGTGTTTTCTTTGAGAATACTGGTCATATCAACCTTTCTAATGGGCTTAGGTTTTCTCCCTACTCTTCTGGGGTTCCACATAAAAATTGTGACTGTGGAACGACAACCTATGAATAGGGTGCAAGTCTGACAGTGCGATGAATTTCAAAACACTTCTTTCTTGCAGGGGGCTTCATCCCCCACACCCCCATGTAGGGGGCAAAGCCCCCCACACACCCCTTATTTATTATACTAACTCTGGCAGGAGCATACCTTGGGGATGAGGGGAACTGCCAATTGCCCGAAAGTGTTGGTGCTGTGGTTTGGTTGACCAATTCATGGGTTGCCGTTCCGCAGTCACCGTTTTGACGGGCTACCCCATTCTGGGCCAACTGGGTAAACAGATCCTGCTTTTCCCAAAGCTTCAGGATACTATATATTCAATCACATTCTTTGAGGGCATTGATGGGACCTTCTAATCCTTCTGTTACATCCAGTGGTCCTCTCAGCTGCCTGTCATACAGGAGCTCAAAGGGTGAAAAGCCTGTGGATGCATTGGGTACTTCCCGATAAACATATATCAGGTAGGGGAGATATTTGCCCCACTGCTGGAAGTCCTGCTCTATGCACTTCCTAAGCATTCTCTTTAAGGTGTACTTAAACATCTCAGCCAATCCACTGGTTTGTGCATTAAACAGAGAGATCATAACTGCTTTAACACCCAGAAACCTATACAGCTCTTTCAGGAGGAAAGAGGTAACATTTGGCCCCTGGTCCATAAGGATCTCACTTGGTATCCTTCCCTACTAAAGATTTTAGCAACTTCTCTACAACCCTTGGGGCTGTTACAGTTTGTATAGTAGCAGCCTCTGGGGAGTGGGTTGCATAGTCACACACCACCAGAATGTACCAGTTCCCCTTTGAACACTTTTTTCCATTAGTCCCACTATGTCCATGGCCACGTAGTCAAATGGGACCTGCCCGAGGGGTATTATTACCATTCTGGCCTGGCTGTTCTCAGTGATGGTCACTGTCATTTGACACTCAGGGCAGGCCTGGCAAAACTCAACAATCTCCTTTTTACCTGGGGACAGTAAAAGCAATGCAGGATCCAAGCCAGAATTTTCTCTCTCTCCTGGTATCCTGTAAAGGGATCAGATGTGCCACCCATAAGATCTCTTGCTGAAATCTCTTGCAGACAATCAATTGTTACAAATGTTCTTCTGTTTGTGGGTAATCACACACCCTGCATAGGATACCATTTTTATTCAAACAAACATAAGGAACATTCATTTCATCAACATTCTTAACATCACATGCAGTGAATTAAACATAAAGTCCTTTTTTCTGTTCAGAGGCTAAATCAGTCTTGTCCTAGGGAAGTTCATCCTCTCTCTTTGAGGCATCAGCCTCAGGACCTTCCCATTTTTAAGCCTCCCTTCATTTCCTATGGGATATCTTCACCAGCAATAAATTCCATAAATACCCTCGCATATAGAAATTTCCCCACTTAAATCTCTTCCTGTCTTCTAGCTTTAGCTCTGGTATGGGTGACTGCTTGCCTGAGTCTGTCACAAGCCTTTAAAGTTGGTCATATCATAGCCAATCAATAAGGGCAGGGACAAGGTAGGTACCACCCTCGCGAGTATAAGATGTGACTGTCCTCTTAGTCCAGAAATGACTTGCATCATTGAGCAAGATTTTTGTTTCCTCATGCACATGTCACTTTGGGATAGTCTTTCTCCCTGGCTTGCCTTAGCACAACATCTGGGCACACTAGAGTCTGCTGACTGCCAGAGTCTATTAAATCTTGCTCCTATTAGTCACCACCTCAGACGTTATGCAAACACTGCCTCCAACTGGCTAATACTAGGTGAGATTGCTTGTCCTTTTGATTTGTGAATTTCTGGGCTATATTCCCAATTTATCCATAGCCATAGCATCTTAAGTGTGACATTTACTGTTTCACTTACAACCCTGAAATCTTAGGCTACCAGCCTTAGAATATCCTTTCCCAAATGATATTTTTTGGTCCTCCCTGGCCCCCTGCAGCTCCACTCCTTTGGGTTCTCTCATGCTCATCCCCTTTTGCCAGCTGAACTCGACCCTCGCTGTCATACCTCCCTCAAAGCTCCCCTGAGATCTCCAACACCTTATCTCTGCTGGGGAGGAAGTGCCTTTAACACTGGGGTTGTTGGTGGGGGGTGACAGGCACAATGTGCTGTGTGGTCGGGAGGTGTGGGAAGGCTTGAAGGAGGCCATCATCTGGAGCTGCAGGGCAACCATTTCCAAATTTTCTCTTTTCTTTCCATCCCCCTTCACATCAGGGCTGCACATCTGTAGCATCCTAGGAGGGACACATGGTAGCATGTGGTCACCCATGCCACCAAGTGTGCCTCCACTGGCCCACCACTAGGAGCTGCTCAAGGGTGGATCAAGCCATACCCTCCCTTCTAGGGAAGACAGCATCTGTGCAGATGTTCTTCACCTTCTCCACTGGTCTTCATTCCAGTCATCCTGGGTGTGGTTCGTAAACTAGGCTGCCAGTGTGCCCCACAGCTCAGTGCCACAGAGCAAGCACCTAAAATATTTCAGTGGTCTTATCAGCCTCAATCAGAGCCCTGCATCTTTCCTCACCAACATGTACTCCTCTGCCAGAACCACCACTTCAGTCCCATCTCTGGTCTGTGCTCTCAAACCCAGGTCTGGATGTCCTAGGGCAATAGTTCTCAGACTTTGTCACAGTGAGCCTCCCCAAATCCATGGAAAAGATTTTGAGCCTCCCTCAAAAATTGAAATAATCTTGGGCCTCCCCAGAGAAAAATAACATACTGTACTTTGCTCAGTACACCATGACTAAATTGAAACCCCTTTGAGTACTTGGATCACATTCAGTTCTTTGTCTTATACTGACGTGGAACCTTTGAAAAAGAGCTCTTGTGCTCAAAGGTGTTATCTGAATAACAAATAAATAAAATAAACAAATATTATTATTCAGCTTATTCCCCCCACAGGCGAACCCACGTACTCTACTACTTTCATTCTTGAACCATTGTTACCCCTTGTTGCAGTACCTTCATGGGTCAGACTACTTCCCCTGTTCCTCTCTATATAAAAAAACCTTCCTACATACTTTGCCTCTCCCCATCCTTCCCTGCTCCTAAGCAACTTCTCTGGGATTACTTTGCTCCTCCCTGCTATTGTCCTTAGCACTTCTATGCTCAACCCTTGTATTTGGGCTGTTCTGCCATCAGGCTACAAATTGATCAATTACCACCTCTCATTATTAGTTTATTGTTCATATGTGTTTGCACTATTGTTCATTGTGTATTTCTTGATTATTTTGCAGTTATCTTTTGAAATGTATTCACTCCCTACCCTTCATTCACCTTCCCTTGTCACCTATTAGTAAATAAATACATTAAATTCACCTACTATTATGCTCTTTCAGTTTGTATAATCTCTTCACACAAAATATATAAAACTCAAACTTTAAATACAGTACTTTTTCAGACTTGCTTGAGCCTCCCCTGGAACAGGTTGGGGCCTCCCCAGGGAGGCTGGCCTCACCATTTGAGAATCCCTGTCCTAGGGCAAACTCTTTCTGGACAAACTGCTTTAACACCAGCTGCTGCAAAGTCTACTCTCCCATCGTGACCTTCAGTAGGATCCATTTCCAGAACAGATCACTGAGTTGGGTGTAGGCCTTTTTAGGCATTTTCTCCAGGGTGGAACTGATAACTCCTGAACTTCTACCAATAGAGTTCTTCACTAATATTATATTGGCATGGAATGGCTTACCATTATCTTCGGCATCCTGGACATTCAACACTGCTGTGGGCCATTTGTGCCCTTTACTTCAAGTAGGGTACAAGCCTTATGAACCGATAAGCTGATGGCCACAGGCAGGCTCTGGCCACACTCTCATAGGCAATTAAATAGGCTTCTATGTCATCTTCTGGGCTCAATGTCATATTTTTAAGTCCTTAACAACTGGAGGAGCTGTAGGAACCCCTTTAGCCTCTCTAGCATGTTCCTGCAGGAGTCCTGCATTTCCACTTCTTGGACCTCCACTTCTCTGGAGAGCTCGCAAGGCTGCTTTCCACTTTTCTCATGGAATGAAACATTGAGACTTTCTGTTGTGCTTGTAGTTTGATGTATAATACTAAGCTGCAGTATTTTAAAAAAAGGTTTTATCACAGAAAACTCACTTCTTTTTGAATCTGTGGCGTGTGTGTATGAGGTTTCTTTATTTGGCTGTTTGAATTTTGACTGGCACACCACATTGAACTTTTGAGCTGCCTTTTCTCTGTTTGTTAACCTGCCTCGGGGTTGAGAGAAGAGAGAGGATGGTTACATAAAAGCATTTACAAAAGAGAAAATGAGCAGAAAACCTTCATTGCTTTTCCCACCATAGCACTGGAATACAGCGACTGCATTTGAGCAGGTTCAGGTTCCTTTAAATGCAAGGAGAGCTAGCCGTGTGGTTGCCTAGGGAACCCAGGAGTACCTGGTCCTCTGGGGCAGCAGCAACACTGCTCAGCTCTCTCTCTTTCCATGCCTGTCTTTAAGCCTCAGTCAGCAGGCTCTGCATTTATGTTTTGTTGGGGGGGTAATGTTTTTCTCACACCATTCCCCAGTTCATTTTATTTTAAGTTGAGATGCTTGTGGCACTGGCCAGCTAATACTGTTGGATCGTTTGATAATTCCCTCCCCCCACCGTGACCCACACTTAAGATAATTAGCTTGCCCTGCCGGTGCCATAACTGGGAGTGCTTAGAGAGGGGATGAGAAATCACTCTGGTAGGCAGCAGGGACACAAATGGGACCCAGTGTCTGTCTGGGCCCCAAGTTATCTTGCTGCAGTTAATAGGGAGCACCAGCACAGTACCATGCCACAGAATGGAGAAAAAAAAAATACATGCACACAAAAAGAAACAGACACAAAAAAAAAAAAGGAAAACCCCACGTCAGCCCAGACTAGCAGGGCTATCCCCAGGCCCCTAACCATGGTCTCACCATAACCCAGCCAGTCATGGCTATGAATCCATGAATGTCTTGAAAAAGCTCAAAGAGAAAAGAGTGGAATGTTGGCAGATGGGGATGAATGTTACTGTTGATTTTTGTATTTGACAAAACATTTTGTGTTCTATGACCTGCATCTGTGATTTTTATGGTTCTGTGACCACTGATGTATAATACTGAGCTGTATCCCTACATCGTGGTTTCACAGGGGGAGGTCTTGACAGACAAACCTGATTGAGCTTGTTGACTGGGTGACCAGGGTAGTGGATCAGGGAGGAGTGGTAGACGTGGCCTACCTGGATTTTAGTAGGGCCTTCAACACTGTTCCACACAGAAGACTGATGAGCAAGCTGGCCTGTCTGGGAGTGGGTCAAAAACTTATAAACAGGGTAAGAAGTTGGTTAAGCAACAGGAATCAGAGGATGGTGGCAAATGATATCCACTCTGGAGAAGGCAAGTTGACCAACGGTGTGCCTCAGAGCTCAGTACCAGACTTGATCCTCCTCAGTGTCCTTATTAGTGACATTGCGGAAGGACTAGAAGGGAAAGTATGCCCGTCTGCAGAGGACACAAAAATCTACAAAAGAGTAGGCACACCAATGTGTGTGTGTGTGGGGAGTGAGAGATGATTTTAAAAAGTTGGAAGAATGGTGAAGGGTTTGGCAGCTGGGTTTCAATGTAAAAAAGTGCAAAATCATGCACTTGGGCACAGAAACATGGGGTCTATGTACCAATTGGGAAGGGAAGTACCAACAACAACCAAACATGAAAGGGACCTGGGGGTGATCATTTCTGATGACTTGAAGGTAGCTAAGGAGTGTGATAAGGCAGTGGAGAAGGCTAGCAGGCTGCTTGGATAGATAGGGAGGGGTATCACCAGTAGGAAGAAGGAAGTAATATTACCCCTGCACAGTCACTAGTAAGACCCAGCCTTGAGTACTGTGTCCAGTTTTGGAGACCCCACCTCCAGAAAGACATTGATAAGGTGGAGGTGGTACTAAAGAGGGCACCCAAAATGGTGCAGGGCCTGCATCAAAACCCCTATGAGGAGAAAGTCAAGGATCTGAATATGTACTCTCTAGAGGAGAGGAGGGAAAGGGGGGATATGATAGAAACATTCAAATACCTAACAGGTGTTAATAAGGTACAGGAAGGTAACATTTTCCATAGAAAAAGAAGTTAGAGGACAAGGGGTCACACTATGAAATTGGAGGGGGAGGGAGGCTCAAAGGAAATGTGCGGAAATACTTCTTCATGGAGAAGGTAGTAGGTGCCTAGAACAGCCTTTCAGCTGAGGTGGGGGGGTGCCAAAATGGTGACTAAAAACATCTGGAATCCCATAGGCTCTTAAGGTGTGAAACAAGAATGAGTGATTCACTCAGTCAAAAGTCTTACTTTGGTCCAATGATATAATAACCCCTGACTTTTGATATGAATTATAAAATTCTATGATTTCCCTTATAATGATTAGTGAGTGCTGGATTTTTCAATTGGAATGACCACAAGACTGGGAGGGATGAATCAAAAATTTTATCTGCGGCCCTCAGGTGAATATTTAGTATTTGAGATAGTATTTTAAAATCTGCATTGAGTAAGCTTATGGGTCTCCAGTTTTGAATATTATGCCTGTCTCCTGATTTATAAAAAAATATAATGAGTCCTTTAATAAAACATTTGGGAACATGATGTGTTTTAATGTTTTAAAGACATATGAAAAGACCCTTTCTAGGCAGGCAGCTAATTTCTTGGCGAAGGCTTTATAAAATTCCTAAAGTAAACCATCTGCCCCTGGAGATACCCCCAATTTTAGTGTCCCAATGGAATGTTCAATTTCTTGTGCTGAAATGGGTTTTATCATGTCTTGTGTTCCACAGGGGATTTCTAGTTGTTGTACAGTAGACAGAAATATGTCAATATCCATGTCTGAAGGTGGCTGTTCTATTTTGAAAGATGTTAAATTCTTCCCAACTATTCTGTGTAGCTCACTAGTAGAGGACACTAAGTTTCCTTTTTCATTTTTTAAACAGGAAAAAGAAATGTTGGCCCAGTGGTGCTGAGGGTTGAGGCGCTGGATGCCACATCTCGCACCATGCTGGTGACACAGGTTCGGGAACGGACTCAGGTCGTTCATGGGTCAGTCGGGGGAGGTAAGGATTGAGCGTCCAGAGGACTGATCTCCTTCCTCAGGGAGGGGGGGCTTGTGCTGTGTGCGTCAGCACAACAAGAGGGGTTTGACCCATGCCCAAGGTGCTTGGCTGCCTCAGCGGAGGTGGAGACAGCTGCTGCACCCATTGCAGGCACAGGCATGGGATAGAAAAACAGAGGAAAATACCAGGACCCGGCAGGACCCATGATGGCCCGGTGTGCCAGAGGATGTACCCCTCTTGGGGGGTCGTAGCCCCTGCTGGGTCCACGGAGGTGGTGACAAATAATGTAGTGATAAAAAAAAAAAAGGAAAAAAAAGATGCTTCTTTCCAAGCTTTACAGTCTTCAAAGGGATCCGGGGGGGGGTTGAGTGTCATAAAGTAGTTCCACTTTAATGGAGCTAGCCCTGTCATATTGCCATTTTCTCATTTCCAGTGTAAGGTTATTAATCTGGGGGGAACAGGTCTTGTCTAGAGGTAGGTACTACAGAAAATAGATATTACAGCTGTGATCTAAGTTTTAGGTACAGTATGTAAAACATTTCCCTCTTTCTGTATTCCTTTCATACCTCTGGAACCAATCTTTTAAGTCATTCTTTGTATCTGCCCACCAGGCTCCCACATCCTCATAGAGATCAAAGACTTAGACCCTGGCATTCAACGGGCCTTTAATACCAGATTGTACAGTGGGATCTGATAATACAGAACTGTTCAGTTTCCATCTATTTTGTTTAGGTGACTTGTCTGGATTCATCTGAGTTGTTACCTTAAGAAGCATAAGATCAGAAAATTCTGTTGGGTATGTTTCTAAAATTCAAGTCTGAACATCCTTTAACAGAAAAAAATGGTCAATGTAGTAACTTGCCTGTCCTATAAGTGAAATCAGGAAATAATACCTGACGCTCAGCAACGTTTATCAAATCTGCTAACTGGATAACTTTTTTAATACAGAGGAGTCACAATATACCTTTCCCCCTGCTGCTTGTTTATCCCTAATGTTAATGCTACAATTAAAATCACCTCAAAGTAAATGGTTCTTGCAGTATTGTATTGTATTGAAAGTCTAGGATTACAAATACCTTTGAAACAAGGCTCTTTTACAAAGGTTCCACGTCAAGAGAAGTACAAACATTTTGGACTAAGCTACATTTGTCTATACATAGACAAACTAAAACAATTGTATATAAACAGAGACTAAGTAAACAACATTCATTGGCTCAAACGATGCATTAAAGAAATTAAGTAATGAGACACTTAGGTTAGGAAAAGTTCAGAGGTCTGTAATAGGGGTGGGGAGGGGGTATGGGAGGGGTAGCACCGAAGAGAAACTAGAGCAGATTCTCATCATTGTCAAAGAACAGAGGAGAGGGAGGTGTGCCATGGGGAAAAGGGAGTTGGGAGGCAGTCACAGCAACTGGTGGTAGTGAGGTGAAGGTGTAGTCTTGATTTAAAATGCCCAGTGAAGAGGAGGAAGTGATATGGCGCTGAGGGCATTCATCCAAGAAGGGCACAGTGTGCAAAGGATCTTTGACCCAGTGATGTGCGGCATCGAGGTACTTGGAGGAGTTGTTGTTCTGACCCTCTGGTGCAGCGTAGATTAGTGGTTGGACTCAGGAGGACTTGGACACATGGTGGTGAAAAACCCAGGATAGTTTTTTTCACCATTAGACAAGTTATGTACTTTATACGATTTATGAGTTGAAGCCAACCTGATTTGGCATAGAGCTCACATGTATGTGTGAGTCGGTGGGCTCCAGTGAGCAGTCAGCAGGCCTTGTTTAGGGAGGTCGTAAGGCGCCTAAGGGCGGTGGTGGTGGCAGAGCCATAGAAAATGAGGCCATAATCTACAACGGACACAACAGAGCTCTGGATGGCCATCTTTAATGCTGCTTGGGTGAGGTGTTGTTTGTTTCGATGGAGAATTCCTATGCGCGCATTTACAACTCTGGCGACATTATCGATGTGGGTCACATATGACAGACCATGGTCAAGAGTGATTCCTAGGTATTTAAAATATGACACTTGTTCAAGGGTATGACCAGCATTTGTTTTGATGCCAAGTGGGTATCGCCTATGTTTGTTTTGCGAGCTGCAGAAGAGCATTGATCTAGTCTTTTTGTGGTTAAGAACCAGCTTGTGAGAAGAGAACCAGTTTTCAACAGATGAGAATGCAAGTTGAAGGTTGTGAGTTAATGGTTCTGGGTCTTTCTGTGGGGTGAAAAGCACAGCATCATCGGCATAGAGGATAATTTGTTCTGGGCAGGAATGTGGGAGAGAGTTTAGGAGAAGACTGAAAAGTAGGGGACCCAGTATTGAGCCCTGGGGAATGCCAGAACAGACTGGCTTGGAGTCAGAGAGATTACCTGAGATGTTTACTCTTTGTGTGCATTGGCAAAGGTAACTATTGAACCATGCTGTAGTGTCAGGGGAGAGACCGGTATTCAGCAGCTGTCTGGAGAGTAGACCATGGTGGACAGTGTCGAATGCTTTGATTAAGTCAATGAATACGGCTCCAGTTAAATAACCTTTGTCCATAGACTTGTGGAGAGCTCCAGTGAACTCCAGGAGGGCTGTGGAGGTGCTGTGCCCTTGCCTGAAACCATGTTGCTGTGGACAAAGGATGTTGTATTTGTCCAGGTAGGCTGTAAGCTGGTTGGCTACAATGCACTCAAGGACTTTGGAAAGGGGGGGCAGTATGGAGATTGGTCGGTAGTTTCCCAGGATTGATTTGTCGCCACTTATGAAGACTGGTGTGACAATAGCTGGTTTCGATTTGCTTGGGAATTGGCTGAGGTTGAGTGAGAGGTTGAAAATTCTGGTAAGTGGGTGAAGCACTTTCTCAAGTGTGAGGGATATTAGTTTCAGGTCCAGTGAGTCACCATTGGCTCTGGTCTTGGAGATGGCCCTTTTTACGTATTTACGGACTTCACCTGAGTTGACTTTTTAAAGTAGAGATGGTGGATGGCTTGGGGGGTGGGGAGGAAGTTGATAAAGGGGTGTCAGTTTCTGAGAAAAAGTCTGGGGGGAGGATACTACTGAGGTCCGTGAAGGCAGCATTGAAGGCTTTTGCTATGGCCAGTGGGTCAAGGGTGGTGGTACCATTGATATTCAGTAGAGTAGGGGAGGATTTTGATGGTTCCCCTAAAATCTCCTTTATATTATCCCAAAAGGCTCTCCCATTTCCCCAAGTGTTGGTGAGAGCTTCTTTGTAGTAGGTACTCTTTGCCATTCATATTAGTTTTGTGCAGTTGTTGTGAGATTGTTTATATGCTTGAATGTCCGGTTGGGCGCCTGTGGCCCTGGCTATTGCCCAGAGGTGGTCCCTTGCTTTTAGCTGTGTCAGTAGTCCAGTATTAAGCCAAGGACTGGATAGTGCCTTGACTTTGCACTTTTTTACTGGGATGTGTAGATCACAGGCGGCATTGAACGTTGTGATGAAATGTTCAAGAGCCGAGTCTACATCCTGCGCAAGGTGTATGGGAGACCAATCTTGTCGCAAGAGGCAGGATTTTAGGTGGGACAATTTGCCATGGGGAAGGACCCTGCTGGAGATAGTTAAGGGAGGGGGCTCGCAATATTTATTAGACCAGTTGCAGATAACAGGAGAGTGGTCGCTGAGTGAGTCAGAGAAGACAGTGATGTTGTTGACGTGGGTTGGGTGACTGGTGAGGACCTAGTCCAGGAGAGTGCTGGTACCTGACTTGTAGTTCTTCCTAATTGGTGAGTCGACCATCTGTGTAAGGTTAGCTGAGGAGATAGCATCCTTGTAGGTTCCGGTGTCAGGTGGAAGCCAGTTGATGTTGAAGTCACCAAGAAGAAGGACCTCGGATTCAGAAGGTTGGGAACTAACAAAGTCCAGTAGAGTTTGGAGACCAGCCCCTTGGTTTTTAGGTGGGATGTAGACAGTGACCACAGTGAGTGCTTTATTTTGTGCACCAAGGACTAGTCTGACGTGCAGGAATTGCATAGGAGAGTCATTGGGGGTGGTGGCGACAGTGTGCGCAGTGATGTTGTCTTTCATGTATAGGGCGCACCTCTCCTCTTGGACAACCTATCCAGTCTGTGGACATTATAGCCTAGTAGAGAGATGGCATAGTCAGGGGTTTTGGGAGTTAGCCAGGTTTCAACCACAGAAATGACGTCAGGGTTATGCAGTTCAGCAAAAGTTTGGAGGTCAGGGAGCTTAGGTACAGTAGTAGGCTACAGATGTTGAGAGTGGAGATGGTGAGGCCCCCTACTGATTTACTGGAGCTGACTGGGTTGGGGGTGGTCGGGCCAGGGTTCAGGTGGACACTCCCAGCCATCAGTAGAAGGAGGAGCAGGAGTTTAACAGCTGTGCGCTGTTGGAAGTAGTAGTCGATGATTTGCCTCCTTGATTTGCCTGACTGGATCCAGCGCAGGTGCCGTAGGTCCCAGTGGAATGCAATAGGTAGTTGCAGGGGCTGGTTTGCCCAGGTTCCTGATTGGTGTTTGTCAACGGTAGGCCAGTCCTTGGTGGGGGGGCCCTGAGGGAGGGCTAGGTGAGTGGGCCAGAGTGCCATAAAGAAGGTAGGGGATTATTAGGCAGTAGGTATAGAGAGGTGAGGGGTGGCAGGCACCAGGGAGATAGCTGAGTGGTATAAGAGAAAAGAGGGAGAGCAGAAGCAGGAGCTGGTGGTTTTGGAAAGACATGGTCAAGGGGAGTAAATAAGGGGGAGGGGGGAGGTTGGATGGAAGCGACAGATAGGAGGGTTATACTTGAAAAGGGAATGGTGGGGGAGGGACCGGTGGGCGTTACAGACAGTTGTGAACTAGGCAGGGATGTATTGTCAAAAAGGAACCCAAGAGTGTGGGTGGAGCAGGAGGGTGGAAGAAGAGGATTGGAGATAAGGTAGACAGTAGAGGGACAGAAAGCAGGTAGGTGGAGCAATGGTCTATTTAATTAAGGTAGGAGGTGGGGGAGGGGGGCGGGTGTAAAATTTCGGCAGTCTGCAGTGCTTTTGAATGGGCGCAGAGCCCAGACAGCAGCAACAGTGGGTTGCCCAATAAGGAGGTAGTGGCCTTAGCTGGAGACCAATCGGGTGGAGGAGCAGAGAGCAGTCGGCCAATAGCACCCGATCACCACTTCACCGGCCCAGGCTCTTTCCTTACTCGGCTTTCTGGAGCTCTGAGCTGGCGCGTTGTGTAGGGTTTTGATGCAGCAGTTGCTCCTCGGGGGACACGGTGGCCCATACAGGGCCCGAAGAATCCGTCAGGCAGGAGCGCTGAGCGGCTTGAGCTGGAGGCTTGAGGGGCTTCAGCCGCACCTCGGGGGGACATGGCTGGCCCGTACAGGGCCCATAGAGATCTGAAGGGAGAAACAGAAACAGGCAAGGGTTAGTTAAGTGGTAGGAGAAACAAAGGGATAGTGACGCAGACACTAAACCGTAGGACGGGGAGCACCAGAGATGGCTTTACAGCTTTAGAAAAGGAGAAGGGTTTGGGAAGGGGGCACAGTGGCCAAGGACAGGAGTAATCAGTTCACTAAATCCTGGTGCCAACAAGTCGGGGTGGTAGATGGTGGAGGTAGTACAGGCAGGAGGCAGGGAAGCTTGAGAGTAATGAATAAAAAAAATAAAAAAAGGAATAAGTAGGCAAGGAGCAAGAGCAGGAGTGAGCAGGAGGGGAGACAGAAAATCGGAAATCGTTTTTCGGAGCACTTCAACACTTTACAGTTTGGTCAGAGAATCAGCAAATAGTAAGCATTAACCACACAGGGCAATCGGAAAATCGGCTTTACACTTTAGCAACAGTTACACCAGATATAGTAAGGCTAACATTGTAGAGTCTAGGGGAAAAGACAAAAAAGGCAGAAAGACATCAGACAGATTGCAGGCGTTAACATTTTGGCAGTCTGCAGTGCTTTTGAATGGGCGCAGAGCCCAGACAGCAGCAACAGTGAGTTGCCCAATGAGGAGGTAGTGGCCTTAGCTGAAGACCAAGCGGGTGGAGGAGCAGAGAGCAGTCGGCCAATAGCAGCCGATCACCGCTTCCCCAGACCAGGCTCTTTCGTTACCCGGCTTTCTGGAGCTCTGAGTCAGCGTGCTGTGTAGGGTTTTGATGCAGCAGTCACTCCTTGGGGGACATGGCGGCCCATACAGGGCCCGAAGAATCTGTCAGACAGGAGCGCTGAGCGGTCTGCACTGGAGGCTTGAGGGGCCTCAGCCGCGCCTCGGGGGGACACAGCTAGCCCGTACAGGGCCCGTAGAGATCCAGCTTTCTGGAGCTCTGAGTCAGCATGCTGTGTAGGGTTTTGATGCAGCAGTCACTCCTCAGGGGACACAGCGGCCCATACAGGGCCCGAAGAATCCGGCAGGCAGGAGTGCTGAACGGCGTGTGCTGGAGGCTTGAGGGGCCTCAGCTACACCTCGGAGGGCTGGAGGGAAGCAAAAAGGGACACCCTTTCTGCTTTTGTCTGTGGACCATACACAGTGATAAACCTACATGGTACAGAACCCCAAAGTCAATCCAAAATGAATAGTCTTCTAGGAATAAGGTCTATTAGTTTAGAGAGGTGGAAGGAGTCACCATGAAAGCATTCACCCACCCCATCAGCCCTATCCTGTCCTAAGGATCAATAGGAAGGGCCCCAACACCATTCTGCCTTAAAAAGTCTAAGTTGAGCTATTTATGACATCCATGTTTCCTGCAAAAAGCAAAAGTCGAACAGTTGATCGTGCATATATTGAAAAACTGCCTGCCTCTTTTTGTAATTTAATAAACTACAGATGTTTGTTGAGGCAAAACAATGTATTTATGATATATTACAGTTCCAAAGTGGTTCAGCTTTTTTTCTTTCTTTTCTTTTTTTTCCCCTGTATATTTCACATCCCCTGATTTAGTGTTCAGAAGTCTGGGAGGCATTGTCGGACCCCCCCTTCCTGCATTTCTGAGTCACCCCAGTTAGTACCGGCCAAAACAGAGAAACCATTTTCAGTCTCCACCTCAGGTGGATCGGGGTCAGTTTTGTTTTTCCTATTGGACTGTCTCCTAGTTAAAGGTAAGGTCCATGGTTGTGGTGGTGGCATGCCAGATGGGCCCTCCAAAGGATCCTCTATCTGCGGGTCCGAGTAGCAAACTGGTTGAAGAAGTATAGCAGAGTTTGAATCAGGTGTATTACCCTCAGGGATAGGCTTAGTGTCCTGTTCCTGAATAGTGATTACTGCAGTTTTTACACGTTGAGCCTTAGGGGTGGCAGGGGTTTCCTGTGATGTAGGTGGGTTTGAGCTAGTTTCAGGGATTCTTGCCTCAGCCTGAGCTTCCTGGATCAGTAAATCAGGGTGGATAGCATCAGGTTTGTTTGGTGCAGCCCAGGCGTATTCTTGAAAAGTTTGCCCAGATTCATCACATAGATCACATTTAGCATGATTGGCACACTGCTTGCTAATCATCCTACTTCACCACAAATATTACATCTGGGCTTGTCGCACACATTACATAAGTGGGTTCTAGACCCACACTTGTAACAAGCCCGAGGTTGTCCTGCATAGAAGCATACACCTCTATCTCGACCTAGAAGAAAAGAGTTTGGGATGTGGCAAATCCCCTCATTGTTCTGTCTTAACTTGACTTTAAATTTCCATCCCCCCCGTCCAAAACTGCTCAGCGTCCAGGATGGCCTCAGGGGCACTGAGGATCTTACATCTCTGTTGCAGCCAGTACACAATATCTCTGATGTGAACCCAGTCATTCCAGAACATAACCGACAAATTTGATTAAAGTCTTTGTCAGGGGGATTGCAAGAAAGGGTGCCCAAAGGGGAAACAATTTCACTTGATTATATCTGAGTCAGAATCTTTCTAAAGCCTGAGGTGTCCAAAAGCTTACATCAAAATTATCCTCCCCGGACACACAGATAAATGCAAACAAGTCTGCGGGACAAAAATGTAGGGGCTGTTTTAGAAGTTTTTTTTCCCTACATAATGTCTATCAGGTCTTTTTTCAAGCTCCCCTTTGTATCTTAAATGGATGGCATTTCTCCTTGGAACTGCCTCTGTTCTATGAAAGAACTCTGATAAAACGGGCATTGTGGCGGGGGGGGTGACTCATGCTACGGTAGCACTGCCAGCTGTGCCAGGCCACTCTGTTCTGAGTCCATATGTGAAAAGCTTTTTATTGTACTGTCTGTATCAGCAATACATGCAGAATTAGCGATGTTTTTTTCTTGTGGTGAAGGCATAGAATTACTGGGCTCAGCTGGCGAATCAGCTGCCATTTTAATGGTTGCTAGAGAACCTTCTTTTGGTAAATACAAAATCTCTGCCTTTTTACTTTCCGACTGTTGTGGTAACATTTCATTCACATTAGGCACATTATTTACAGTTGCAGGCAGTAGTGTAGGAAGGGCGGGGTGAGATGGGCATCTGCCCCTGGCAGAAGCCTACGTGAGGTGCACATGTGTTTGTTTTTTCAGTGTCTTCATGTGTCTGGCTCTCTCTCCACATCTTTTCTTAACTCAGTTTCTCCTGTGCCTTTTTGTGTCAGGTTAGCAGTGGGTAGTATGGACTTCATACAAAGCTATTGGAATTAGTGAGTTAATCTGTTCAGCATTTAGACAGTCCTATCAATCTCACTCTTTCCCCCCCATCTGGCTTCCTGAAGGAGTATGTTATCTCTTTCTAAAAGGAATCTTTCTTCCGTGCCTTTCCTTGAAGGCTGCCCCCCCCTTCCACATACAGTGTCAGGTCAGACTGCAACACACTACAGTACATGCTGCCAGCCTGCCACCTTCGCATCAGTACTGTAAGTTGTTTTTTTGCAACTGGTCAAAAATATGTACTTTGTTAGTTTGTTGTATAATGTGATTACTGTTTTGGCATTTTCATTTTGGTGTACTTGAATGGGGCAGTTGCACTGCACACTCCTAGAAGTTAAAAGAAATAAGCCTTTCTCCTAATTTGGCAGCCAGATTTTCAGCTCAGCTGACATCATGTTTTTAGATCCGGCTGAAATGTTTCTTGAGTGTTTGTGAATACCAGTGAAGTGCATGATTGAATACTTTTATGAAGATAATTGGAATGATTCACTATTTATATTTACTAAAGCTTTATGTTTTCCCCCATGGCCCTACACCCTAGTCATTAGTATGTGGGCCATAGTTCTCATTTGTGGACGAGTCCTGTTTAAGCCACTCAGTATTGTAATAGCAAAAGTTAGACCTTACAGATGGTGCCTGTTACTCTTAGCTAACTGAGGCCATTACAAAGGCTGCCTTTTTTTGTTGTATATTGGAAACTATTGTTAAAATGTATTGTATGCTGTATCTTTCTGTGCCAGAGTCGCTCAGAAAGCTTGATGGTAAAGGTTATTTAACAGAGATAATACAATGTCAAAATTAAAACTTGTTTTAGATGCTATATCTATTGCTTGAAGAATGTAAAAATGAAACCAGGTTTTACTGCTACCTGAAAATGGTAGGTCAGTCTATGTAGCTTTCACCTAATCATCATAACATGCTAGTTTTGTGCCATAATTATACTTCTGAAATTGAACTGGTAATCAAAATGCACAGCACAGATCATCATTAAAATGATCATAGTTGCTCGGGCGCCGGGGGCTGGCAGGGGAAGGAAAGGATTAAGCGTCCGAGGACTGCTTTTCTTTCCTGGGGTGGGTCAGGTAGCTAGCCTCTTATTAGCAGCCCCGGTGAGACCAGGGCACTCAGAGCAGGTGCAGTAAGGGAACAAGAAAAAAAGAAAATGGTAGGCATGCTGTCTGGATGACAATGGCCCTGCCTCCCCGCACGGCTCAGTCGCAGTGCTTCCAGGCTGCATTTCCATGCCCCCGTTAAGATGAAAAGGAGTGCTATGTGCACTCCGGTCTCCTCTCCTGAAGCTCCGGAGGGTAAGGGGGAGCCCTCCTGGCAAAGGGATACATCCGGGACAACGGGACGTTGGACCAGCTGGATGGCAGGTCGATGAGGGGTAACGTCAGGACTGGCTGCCCAAAGGAGAGGATGACAGTGTGCATAACAGGAGGAGGTAAATAGATAATGAAAAAAAAATGATCATAGTTGTATGTACAAGTGCTTTATGAGGAAGTAGGGACATAAATAATTTAAAAATTCAACACTTTCTAGACAAGACATGTTGCACAGTCTCAGTGGCTCAGCAGCTGGTTGCTCACTCACCTCTGAGGCTGGAAGATCAAAAGGTTGTGGGTTCTAGCCCCACTTCAGGCACTTGGGGTGCATCCCAATTCTGACACTGTAGTGCATCGTGAGGGGGGTGCTGCACTCCTGAGGTGCTGTCTTTCAAATGAGACATTAAACCGAGGTCCCGTCTGCCTGTTCTGGTCATTGTTCAGGTGGACATTAAAGATCCCATGGCACTTCTCGAAAAGAGTAGGAGAACTTTTATTGAAAGGAGGACTCCAGACAAGCATCACAACAAGAACAATAAAACAAGAGCATACAAAAAAGGAGCAAACAGCCTCATAACATAAACAATATAAACAGAATTCTCCCACTCAACTCAGCCATCGGACACAATTTACCCATAAAAGGAAACATTTCACTTGACCATAAGTCTTCATATCAGAGGCATAAATATTCTGCATAGTAGTGGTTATATTAAAAAGGAGATCATCAAAGGAAACAGTACGCTGTTGAGTAGACCATAAACATCTGGATTGCCAAATATAAAAACGAATAACAAAGAAAATTAACAATAAAGTGTCTGCAGGATACATAGGCCATTCATCCCTATTTGTACCGTACATCAAAGTACTATAGGAAAGCGATGAAAATAAAGGTTCTTTCCATCTATTTGCCAACCCAAAAAGGTCTTATATAGGGACAATCTAAAAAAGGTGTTCTTGTGTTTCTATCAAAGGCATAAGTCTCTCTAGTACACCATCTATCACTGAATTGCTTATGTTTATGCATGCTACCTACCGGTAATCTACCATAAGAACTCAGCCAAACACTATCCCATAGAAAATCAGGTAGACGTTTATGTGAGAGCAGCATCAGAATCCTGTCCTGAGACTGTGGAGGACAATCTGGAAAAGTTAAGGTATCTGGAAAATCAACTAAAACAATTAAATTATATAATTGCTTTCTTGACATGGTTTCCAAATGTGAAACTGTAAGTTTCCATTTCAACTAAAGACGAAAAGCCATAATACCATAACCAGGAAACCTGGGAATCCTAGCCAAAGCGTAAGATTTGCCATGCTTCCATAATGGTAAACCCAACACAAACCATAACCTAACACAAGGAAACCAAACCTTCATACCCATTCAAAGCAAAGGACAGAAATTATAAGAAAGAAAAATACTCAGAAAAAAGGCTACTGGGTGGACCATACCAACACCACCCTGTCGTATATCTCTATAAGTGAAACCCCTTTTAATTGGATTCAGTCTGTTCCCCCAAAAGGCTTGAAAAAATATACTATATAAGGGCGTGAAAAGAGACATCGGTGGGGGAAACACATAACTAATATACAAAAAAATCGGTAACAACAAAGTTTTAATAAGTAATACAACGTTTTCTTTTGGCTATTTGTTTACCCCTCCATCTTGCTAATAGCGACTGGGCAGTAGTTAGCTTATGAAGCCAATTTGCATACATCACATCACCATCACTAAATTCAATCCCTAAAATAGAAATCAGAGCCTTAGAAATAACAACACCAGCAATAGTACCAGAGTCTGGGACCGGAGAGGAGCCAAAAGGAAAGCCTCTACATTTCCCATAATTAATCTTGGAACCGGAAATCTTGGAGAACAAATCCAATTCAGCACTAATAATAGGCCTTCGAAATCTCAGAAAGACAAACAACTAGGTCATCTGCATATGCAAGAATTTTGATTGGCAAGACATTATCTGCGAGATGAACCCCTGCCAGACCATCATGAACACTAACCATACGAATAAAGACATCAATAAAAAACATACAACAGCGGACTTAAAGGACAACCTTGCCGAACCCCTCTCTGTACAGCCACTGGAGTACCAAGCCAGCCATTTACATTTGGAATAAGATAAGCAGAGTGATATAACAACCGTATCCAATCTATAAAACCTTGTGGTACCCCATAAGCGTGCAACACCGAGAATAGAAAAGCATGGGAAACACGATCAAATGCTTTTTCCTGATCAAGACTAAGCAAATAACCTTCCAGAAAACTGGACTGTGATGCGGAAAAAATCTCACGTAGTAACAATAAGTTATCATATTGTGTTCTACCCAGTATGGAACAAGATTGATGTGGGCTTATCACCGTGTCCACTACCACCATTAATCTACGCAGTAAAATTTTGCTCAAAATTTTTAAATCCGTATTCAACAAACTCAAAGTCCTCCAATTATGTAAATCAGTTTTCGCACCTTTTTTATAAAGCAAGACAACCAATGCTTGATTCATCGATGGGGCCAACCTTGCCGATGTCAACATAAGGTTATACAACTTAGACAATAGCGGAACCAACTCTTCCTGAAAAGTCCGATAAAAGGTCACGCCTAAACCATCCGTACCAGGTGTAGAATCCACATTCAATGAAAAAATAGCTTCCCTCACTTCTGAGTCTGATATATCTTGCAATAGATGTTGGTTGTCTGCAACACTCAATTGAGGAATCTGTAACTTGTCAAAGTCTATCAATCCACTCTGTACATCATCATCCTTCTGATATAAGTTACTTAAATAACGTCCAACAACTTCTAGCAAAGCCGTAGGAGTCTTTACTAAGTCGCCGGAGTCAGTTGCCAATTCATTAATAACACGTTTACCAACCCGTTCTTTACAATCTTGGAAGGGATCCAACGCTCCCTTGTGTAACTTCAAACCAAAACGGTGTTCATGGTCTAGAGACCTAGCCCTATCATATTTATATTCCAACATCTGTTGTTTTATTTTTCTAATTTGAGTACTATAATCCCACCCTTCAGTTTCAGTTAAAGAAATCAATTTCTGTAATTGTGCCCTGAGACTTAAATATTCAAGATATCGTGCATTAATTCTAGAACGAGAATAATTCTGAAAAAAGGATTTCCAATCCTGTTTAGAATCATCCCACCAGGAAGCCACATCGTCATAAAAATCGATAACTGAAAGCCTAGCATATAATTCTGACTTCCAAGCTCATTGGAGAGATTCATCCGACAACAATGAGGAATTCAACCTCCACAAATTCTTTTTACATCGCGGAGAACCATCCCACGTTAAGGTTACTGAGAGAGACTTGTGGTCGGAAAATTCCCATACCCGTAAATCAACTTTGGTAACTTGCAAAGGGGCGGAAAGAAAAACGAAATCAATCCTTGAAGATAACGTACTTTTAAAAAAACGTCCTACCACCAGTAGGATGGATACAGCGATACGCATCCTTAAGTTGAGAAGTATCCAAAATTTGCAGCAACTTTTGTGAGTCACAAAATAATTTTGACGTCTTCATACCTCTATCAACTACACTAAGCGCACAATTAAAGTCACCCGCCCAAATAATTAAACGTGAAGTATACAAATAGGGATGAATTTCATTTAGAAGTGCAACACGAAGTGCTTTCATCTGCGAAGCATAAATATTAATTAGGCGAAATCTTTCACCCCCAAAATTTAGATCAAGCAATAATGCACGTCCTGGACAAATATCCACCATCCTAGAAACCTTTAATGCCGAATTTTTAAATAACACCCCACCCCATCACACAGGGTTTCCCCATTTGACCAAAAGGATGGTCCTGCAGACCATAAGTTACGAGCACGCTGCACCTCACAAAGAGTTTTCAACCTTGTATCCTAGAGACAAATAACATCACTTTGTAAGTGTTGCAAACAAGACAAAGTAGTAACCATCTTTTTATGACTCTTTATGCTATTAACATTGATAGAGGTAAACGTCAAAGAAGCCATAATAAAATAGAGATAAAGAGACATTACAGAAGAACTAGTACCCATACCTAGAAACTAGTAATCAGGGGACTTTAGAAACTCGCCTACGCTGAGAGTGTCTAGGAAGACCCTCCGCTGTATCATGTCTCCATCATCCCCCTCGGAAAAATTGTCAGTAACCACAGAAGCTCTAGAAGAAAGATCTGAGTCGTTACCATCAGAGTCATCCTTTGATCCCAAAACAGCAAAGCTGTTGCCTTGTTTCCACGACTCAGAAGAAACACCACTGGTAGAGGCCTTAGGTACTTGATGAGTCGGAACTGGCTTCCCTGATCTATGTCGTTTTTTTGTGGTAACTTTTTTAAAAGGTAGGGCTTGAGATGGAGGAGGAGGCATCTCTGTCTCATCCAACTTGTCAGCTACAGGAAGAGCAGACTGAGTGGGTAAGGAGACTACAGAGGAAACTGCCACCGAGGGAGGCTGAGACTTTGTATCCGGCCCATCCACCGGTACAGAAGCACACAGCCCTACGTTTGCACTTGAATGAGAAGAAATACTAGGGAGTGGCGACTGCAGAAGTGAAAGTCCAGGAGAAGGGGGTGGAGGTGGAACACTGCCTGTTTGCTGAGCAACCATAATCAAATCCTCATGGGAAGGACAATCATCCCTATTATGGGATGCCCAAGGACATTGGCATACCCATGTCCGGTCTGTTCATAAATTGCATTTAAACAAATTTAGACACCTAGTAGCCAAATGCCCAAATTCAAAACAATGGGAACATCGAGGTATCACAAGCTGTATTAAGGTGAGTACGTGAACCACATTTAAAACACGACTGGCTGACCCACATAAAACAAACTTCCTCTATCCCTTCCAAAAAGAAACTGTTGGGCAAATGTTGAGGCCATTACTGGAGGCAAATAATTTAACCCTTAATTTCCAACCCTGTTCCAAATCTGCTCACTATCCAAAATTGGTACTGGTTTATCAAAACTTCACATCTCCGGTAACCAAAAGAATGTCTCGATGTGTACCTCTTCATTCGAAAACAAAATGGTAATCAATTTTACAGACGGTTTAGTAAGGGCACTGCAAAAAGGAATCCAGAGAGGAGAGTTCTTAACAATCTGGAACATAGTCCAAAACCACTCTAAACCTGAAGGAGTTTTAAAGCTTACATCAAAATTAGAGTTTCCCAAATGAATTAGTGCATAGATATCAGCAGACAAAAATTTCATTGAACCTTTTAGCAAAACCTTAGCAATATAGAGTCTATCAGGCAGATCTTCCAAGCCACCTTTATAAATCAATTGCACTGCATTCCTTCGGGGAGCCAGTTCACCCTTATTAGAAAAAAGGTCTGAAAGTTTAAATTGGGGGGGTCCTCCATAGACTGCTCAGAATCTGGGACCTTCGTCTCAGGCGTTATACTAATAGTAGTAGAAGGATTAACTGGTGCAGAAACTGGAACAATAGGGACCAAGGAAGGTATCTGCTGTACAGGTAATGAAACTGTGGCAGCAGCAGTCAAGGAACAAGAAGCAACAGGGGCATTAACAGGGGAATGATAACGCTGCACAGTAACATCTGCAGGATTCGGCACCCAGCTACCATCGGGATGTTTCAGCCATCCTGCAGCTTCTATGGCAGACTCAGGCGACCGACCTGAAGAATCAATAGTAGCCCCTATGGGTTTTGTACACAAAACAGTTTGGGAATGTACAAGTTCAGAGGACATAGGAGAAACAGGAGTAGTAGTAGGAGTCCCTGGGCCATAGTCAGCTTTTCCAGTACCCATACACTCTGTCCTGCCCTCCGCCAAATTAGTTAAGTCAGACTGTAGAACATCGCCATGTAGCACCACATTTGTCATACCCATCCGTTTAATTGAAAGTGGTGCAGCAGAAGGAACCAGACCTCGGGGATCCGTCGCTACTTCAGTCCTACCTCCAAGTTCCGAAACAGGATCCAAAAAACCAGCAGGAGATAACGGAGGCTGCAGAGATGAAACAGACTGCTGCCTAGGAGTAGAAGGGCATGGCAGAGCTGTAGTGCTCGCGTCACTCGATTGGCGACCCGAATGAGTAGCAAGCAGTCACACCAGGAGAAACCATACGCAAAGCAGAAATTTCGTTCACCAGCTGCAGTTTGCGATGAGCGCAGTGTTCAGCTTCTGAAAGCACTTCCTGAAGCTGGCATTTCTTTTGAGTAAGTACATCTTCCGATTCCAACTGAGTATCAAACGAGGCAGGAGTGCTAGAAATTCCCAAATCGTACCTCGTCATTCAAGTCGAAAAATTCTATAGGCAAAGAAGCGTCCTGTAGAACTGTAACCATACGTTCAGCCTCTAATTCCACCAGAGCAGGGGAGGAGGCCCACTCCCCTGTCTCCACCACCTCCATACTCTCCGATGCTTGAGCAGGAGTGGCCATCTTGCGTCCGTCCACCAAAGGTTCCCCCTCCAAAGAGTAGGGGAATTTCTCTGGTGTCCTGTCAAAATTTCCCCGATTCACTAAAAAAAAAATTGCAACAGCTTATTCTGGTTCCATTTCAGTTGGTTGCCATCTGTATTTCTTCCCCCTGGGTCACCCCTGCAAAAGGGACTTGTAGTCTCAGTGGGCCTACCCAGTCAACAAAATTCAATAAATAAATAACAGATCCAGAAACAAATGATTTGATACCTTTTATTGGACCAACATGGATGTTACAGAAAAGAACAAAGTGCTTTAGCTTTCGAACCAACCAGGTCCTTCTTCAGAAGCTTTGTGGCAGTTTTTTCAAATATCCCATACTATTAACACCAGATTATATAGAAAAAGCAGAAATAATTCTCATTGGTTTAACATATACATTTAAAACATAATAGAAGATTACCTCAGAGAAGCTAATTAACACCAGTATGCCTTAAACTGAGGAGCCTCAGAAGGGCAAAGGTTATCAAGAATTCTCTACAGCCAGAGAGTTCTTGTAACATAAATTTTAAAATGTCTCAGTATGCCAAGAAAGCATTCTAGTGATAAAAAACCTTGGAGTGGCATTCTCCTAATACATGTAAGATGAGCTTACAACTTACATTCCAATTGTCCTGGTATATTAAAGGACAGATAATGAGAGACAAAATCCTGAAATTAGGTATAACTGCAAGTTGAAATCAAGCCTCAAATTAACCTACACATATAAACATGATGCATGAAAGTATCACTTGTAAGTGTAAGTGCAAAAAAAAAAAAAAAAAATCCTTGTCAAGGACCCCCAAGAAAACGAGACCATGAGCCTGATAAATGCAGATTTCAACACAGAGTCTGTGTATAACAAAAATGCACAGAATCAGTCTAAGCAATCTGGATCTGTTTTTTAAAAGGACCAATACGGCACCTACAACATTTTTTTGCAATAAATAAATAAGTAATGCAAACAAGTACTTTGAGACGAGTGCCTCTACTGCTTGATAATTCCTTTGTGTATTTCTTCCTATCTATAACCAATCTTGCTTGACTGGACTTTGTTAACCTGTTGAGTGCTGTTATCTTTGCTGGGACCCTCAGGAAAATGAGATGGCACCTGCATTTCACAGGGTTATGCAAGTCTATGGGAAGAATTTCCCTGTGATATTAGTTTTTTAAACATTGTAGGCTCCTGAGTACTGAGGTTATTTTTTGGTGGTTGTTTTTTTTTTGTTTTGTTTTTTGGTCTGCATAGCTTTCTGTTCTGTATCAGCCAAGAGCAGTAGGGCCCTACAATAATGGAGACGATACATTTCCTCATAGTTACCTTATTATCTTGCCCAAGGAAAATGCAATCTATGTGTCAATGTGGGCTTGTGCAGAGCTGATAAGCACATGTCTGACACCAACAGCCAGCAGCTGGCATGCATCAAAAGGAAGAGAGGGGGTTTAACAGTATGTGCAAAGCCATCAAAGATCCTCAGCTTCTCAGCACAAACAATGTGTAGAAATGTTTGCTTATTCTCATATGTTATAAGCTACTTAGATTGTCAGAATGCAGTAGAATTATCTCAAACATCATCATATTCCAATATTTTATTTCTGTAGCCTGTGATGATGGAGACTGCGATTCAGTGCTTTCAAAAAGGGCGACTCAATCACAGCACCTGTGTTCAGGGCTACCTGGTTGGGGGGGTGACCGGATGGAGGGGTAGGCGAATATAGCGACAGCATGTCACTTTCTATACATGCGCATGGGGGTAGGTGGGGAGGGATCACGCTGTGCAAGGGGTGGAAGGGGAAGGAGGGTTTGTGGGGTGTAGTGCGGTGGTGGGCTGCCGAGCTGGCCATGTGGCATGGTGGGGAGGGTGCTGGGTTTGGTTCTGGGCATGCTTGTTATCTGCGCTGGGTCCAGGATTTTCTTTTTTTTTTTTACTTTTGCACTCCCCCGACATGTACGCCCCCTGGAGTTGATAATCCTTTAGTGGGGGGTGCGGATGGTGCAGCCCCCCCACATAAAACAAAGAAAACCTAAGTCTCCAGTGCCCTTTTAATGTTCGCTGCGAGTGTACATCACCAAAATTGATTTTCGGCGATGTACACTTGCCCCAATGGCGATCACCTTTCCATGATCGCCATTGTCACATGGAACCCTTATTTCTTGTCTAGATGTGAACTGATTATGAAATGCAGCAGAGCAGGGTTCTGAAGTTCAGCCACAATAAAATCAGGACATAATGCAGTATTATTGAAGGGGGCTGGTTTGAATGGTAGAATCAATGTAAAGTTTGTCATGCTAGCATACCACTGAAGCTTATCACAGAGTGCTGACTAGGATGTGGGGAAGGATCCATTGATGGCAGCTCTGTCTCTGTAAATACTGTATCTGTGTGTGTGGTGACTTAATAGACTGTGAACCTTTTGCCAAACTGGAACATTGAGTCATCAGATTCAGAAAACTAAGCTTCTTAACTGTTTGTGTCTTGAGGACTCCACTTTATTTCATTAATGTGAACTCTGCAAGTTAGGAAACCTCCCAAAGTGATGTTTGTCCACTATAAGGGAAAGAGGAAATTGTCTAACCAGAAATGACACACTAAACCAGAGCTTGTGTCCAGGTGTGACCTGGGAGCACAAGGAAGTTAAATGACTTGCTTAGGGCCACACAGTATGCAAGTGGGAGCTGATGGGATTCAAACCCAGTTCTCCAGGCTTGCACCTCAGTTCCTTTAACCAGTATGCTATTATAAGAATATCTGTTGTAAGTGAAGTGTACTGTTGCATGCAAGATAAGTTTCTTCACTGTGCAGGATGGGGGGGGGTGCAAAATATGTGGCTTGCTCCAGGCGTAAAAATGCCTCCCTACGGCACTGGTTGCAGATACCTGTTTAGTGTCTGATGGGTGCCATTCTGGATTTGTGTGAGAAAATTGACTAGGGTCCCACTCAGGATCAGGAACCCATTTACCTTCAGGTGAAAGTTTCCAGCCTGTATTTAGTAGAGCTTGCTCCGGTGACCACTGAGTCTCTTTGGGTGCAATACCTGACACTGCAAAAGCAACTTTTATAGCTGCCGCAGCTGGTAGCTGTTCCAACTGAATTTGTTCCTCGATAGGTATTGGGCCTTTCCTGTCTCCCCACTCGTCACTGGACATTAGTGCATCTATTTGTAAATTTCAGTTCGCCAAAGTTAAAACAGTTCTTTTTCCATAAGTCATCTTTCCTTTTTTTATAGATTGCTTCATCCTCTGCCAGCATCTGTAATAATTTAACCTATTTTTCAGCTAATTCTCTATCGAATACATCATCATCTAGTTCCTCCTCAAGTTCAACAGGAAGGTGAGTCTCCTCCTTCTCCATAGTCTTTTCAATCGCTGTCTCCTCCATAGCAGATAAGCCGTTCATCGGCTTGTCCTCCTTTGGAACACCGGCAGGGGCCAAAGACTGCTCCCCAGCCTGCTGCAGCCCAACTCAATCTGCAGCCTCCTGGTCCGCCATTCCAAGAACAGCAGCTCCCACTACTGCCAAGAGTAGGGGAATTTTTTATTCAAACTGAAAAGATTATTCATACTATACAAAATACAAAAAACAAAATACAAATTGTCTAAAGAAAAACAGAAAATTAGTAAAGTAAACAAGTATTACAGCATACCATCCCTATTTTAAAATGAAATAATGCAAAACTATTGGAAATTCTTAAATAAAAAAAACCTAAAGTAAATAAGTATTACTGCATCCCCCCAAATAAAGAGAAGATGACTGCATTAGTCAGACTTCAAATGAAGAAATTAGTGCAAAAACTGTACAGTAAAAAATGTGTTAAGATATACATCCCCATCTAGAAATATGTAATGAAATATGGAGTATACCAGGAAAGAATCCTCCAAAGAAAGAAAAATAAAAATGGAATTATACAATTATTCCAGGAAGCCTCCTACCCAACTAAATCAACATGATACTCTGGAAAACAGTTTTATTTTCTTTCAAGTGATGAGCTAGCCATAAAATGATAATATATATCAAAGGGGAAACATCAATGGGGTAACTTTGTCAAATAATTTCACCCAAGATTTGTTCCTCCACCACAATCTATGTAAGTCTGGTGGAGAGTGCAGTTTCTCCTTCTCTTGTAATCTCTTTATATCCTGCACTATGGCATAAACAACTTGATCAATGCTTTTATGTTGTTGTCCTAATGTTAAGACACATCTTGCATGCCACAATTGACATTTTATGCACAAGATCAACTGCATTGTACTTTTGTCATATTTGATCCATCTCGAGGGAAAGATGCCTAACAATAACATCTCGGGTAATAGTAGTGAAGGGCCCATATATCCAAATTCTATTTAGGTCCTGCCAAACGGATTTTGCAAAGGGGCATTCAAGAAATAAATGTTGCATTGTTTCTAATTGGTCAAGACATACACCAAGAGTAGGGTAATTTTTTTTATTTTAATAGTAAGAAACATGTAAATACAAATCCATAATAGGACATACACATACATCACAAGAACAGGAAAAACCAAAATAATCAATAAATCATATACCAACCCCATATCCAACCAAAACCCACCCCCAAAAAAGAAAAAAAGAAATATAACAATTCATCAAACTCCTATGAATTCCAATTGTTAAACCCATATTATAGCATACTAATACAATGGAAATCTCAGCTAAGCATTCCTTCATACCTAGGTAAGAAAAAGATAAAAGTTAATTTACAGAAAAGATAGCAATTTGCAATTTAGTCATACAGTCTGATGGGGGAAAAAAATTAGATTAGATTAATTATCAACCTAACCTATAGTATACCGTCATAAAAGAACCCCCCGTACCTCTATCATCCATTCCCATCTCGTTCCCCACGGTACTCTCCCAAAAAGTAAAGCTCTGAAAATGTGCTCCTTACAGTGAATCAAAATGAGCCTAATTCTGAGCCCAAATCTGCGGACAGCAGCGTATTAGTTCAGCATTTTTACATTTTCGCAAATCTGCCAGCACTAAACAATAAAGCTCTATTACTGAAATATCCATTTATTGGAGTACCATTCTACATCGACCAACCCAAATCCAATATAAAAAATGAACCATTATTATGCGTAGTGTACTCTGAGTAATGTGATTTACAGATGTAGGAATTATACTAAAAAATAAAACCATCGGATCAGGAGGAAACTGTAACGGTGAAGATCCTGCAACCTGAACTAACTCCCAAAATTGTTTTACATAGGGACATGCAAAATATAAATGGTTCATGGTTTCAATCGTTGTCCCACACATTGGTCTCGGACAATATCGATCCTGTAATTGCTTGTGCTTCTGATTTCCCCTAACTTTAACCCTCCCATGAATTGCCAGCCATGTTGTATCCCACATTTTCCCCAGAATTCACTCATCCATAATATAATTTGAAATCGAACTTTGATCTGCCACCGTAAAACCAGCAAATGGATACTCTATAAAACAATAAAAAAAAAAAATTGTCATATAAAAGTTTTCTAGGCATGGACAATACAGTTGTATATTTAATCTTCCATTTTTTTCACATTATCAAAGACTCCTGTCCATACACAATCAAGATGGGGACGTCATTTATTTTTGTGTAAGAAAGAATCCATTTGCCATTCTGTTAACACTCCCTGCAAATCTGTCATACCCCACTGCGTCCATATACTTGAACTCTTCTTCATCAATGGAATTAAATTATTATAGACAAATATCAAAGAAAAGAACACTATCGGGTTTATCATTTTCACTCCACCCTCTTTCAAACTCAAATATAACACATCCCATTTAATGGGATTTAAGTGACTCCCCCAGAAGCACAAGAAAAACCAAGCCAACACCTCTGTTTAATAAATTATGAGGAAGGGGAAAAACTGTACTCACATACAAAAATCAAAAACGCAGTGATGAAATAAATTCTCTTTTTCTTGGATATTTTCCACACATTTCAACGGGCTACTTTATCCATTCCTGTTTGTGAAGCATTATTCCAATTGTAGCCTGCCATGTCCTCACCTCTGAAATAGATACCCAGTACTTTACATGGGTTATTAACTACTGGAATGCCTGCCACTTCTGTCAACAGTGGTGAATGTCCCTGTATTGCTATACATCTAGATTTCCCTGTATTCAAACTAGTCCCAATAGTTTTCCCCACGGCACATAAAAGATCATATGCCACTTGCAGAGATTCATCGGTTTGCACCAATAAACATATATCATCTGCATAAGCAATAGCTATAATGCTTTGTGAGAACTCAGTCCACAACCCTCTAAGCAGAGGGTACCTCTGTAACAGTCTCAATACAGGATCTATGTTAAATACATATAAAATGGGGCTCAACGGACACCCCTGACGTACCCCCTTCTGTATCCTACATTTCTTTCCCAACCTTCCATTCTCATACGGTTTAACATAAGCCAACATATAGCACAGCTTCAGCCATTGTATAAAAAGCTCAGGAATACCATAAGCCTCTAAGCATTGCCATAAAAAAGAATGGGAGACCCCATCAAATGCCTTTGCTTGATCCAAGCTTAATATAAACCCCTCTTCCTGTAGTTCGCTCTTAAGTTTGCCTGCCCAGCCATGATTTCCCTGATCAAAAACAAGGCATCAGTTATATGTCTACCTGGAACTCCACAAAACTGTATCAAACTAATTAGATCTTCCATTACTGAAGCCAACCTATTTCCCAGTAATTTAGCGCAGATCTTAACGTCAACATTCAGCAGCGTTATCAGATACCAATTTCCAATTTTCGAGGGTTCTCCTGAGTTATATAAAAAAATTAGTAAACCCTCGTACATTTGAGTAGGCAAACAATAGTCCCTCATTACGTAATTATACAATTCCAATAACTCCTCTGGCATAATTTCCCATAGGGGAGTTTGTAAAGCTCTGCTGGAAGACCATCAGAACCAGGAGAAATATTAGTTTTTAAACTCTGAATTACCTATTGAAGCTCATTTTTTGTAAATGGGGAAGTTAAAACTTCCCCTTGAATCACCGAAACCTGTGAAAGATTAGCTGCATTAAGTAAATAGGGAATAAATGTTGAATCAGACACCCCACACTCAAAAGTTTTTTCAATATGTTCTTCTAAAACCCACATTATACCCTTATTATCCACTATATGAAGCCTTTGGGCATTCTGTAATTCTAAAAAACATTTACTCTCCCTTCTTATCTGACTATCAGAGAACAGATTAGTTTATTCTGCCTTCTCCTGGGTCCCAAAGGATTGTTCCTTCTGTAATGAAATCAGCCTGTTGTATCGAAAAGAAGACATTTCTAATTTTAAATTGTCTATTGTTTGCCTATTATCAATGTCTTCGAGGTGCTGGATTGACAATCATTTTTGGAGCTTGTCTCTAAGGTCCAAATACGTAGCCTGTGAATTAACTGCTTTAATACCAGCCTGAGTTTGAAAATATCTGGTGATACATAATTTCAGCTCTTCCCACCAGTGGGTAATTTCTCCTTCATATAAAAATGCTGTAGTCCGTTTGTCTTGGATTAAGTTAATAAACTCTAATTTTATTTCTATGTCATTTATTAAAGATGTATTTAACCTCCAATATCTAGGTCTCACCTCTCTCAAAGGAGGGATCGCAATCTGAATACCAATGAGCATATGATCTGACAATTCAATCGGTACATTGACCTTTATCCGCTACCTCCAGAGTCTATTTTAAAATATAAAGTCTATTCTAGATGACAGTTCCCCCCTATAATAAGTAGGAGCAGTCCTCTTATTCCCTATAACTTGTATCTCTTAAACCAACCTGTCTCACTATTTTAGACAAAAAAGTTTGTCACAATACTGTTTACGGTCCAGGTTTGTCTGCTGAAAATTGACATTAAAATCCCCGTCGAAGAATATCTGCCTACTAGTGTATAAAAAGGCTGTATTTTATTCAATAAAAACTTTTGTTTGTGGTCCATAGATATTAACTAGGCGAAAGCGAAAGGAATTCATCTCTACATCCAACATTAGAGAGCTCGACCAGGGTCTATATCCACAAAAAGTTTTGTTTGCATATCATGTGAAAAGAACACAGTTCCCACCCCACAACATGCCTCTGTTCCCAGTGACCAAAATGATGGTCCCCACACCCATTCTTGAGAAACCTTCTGAATTTCTGCCACAGTATGAAGCCTAGTATTCTGTAATAAAAAAATATCAAATTGCAGTTGTAACACAGCAAACGTAGTAGTGCGTTTTATGGAAGATTTAATGCTATTAACATTCAGACTAGCAAGCCGCAACCTAAGTGGCTTTGGGGGTTATCAATTTCATACTCGATCTTGTACATCTCTTTAAAGGTTCTTTTACAGGAGAACAGTCCGGGCGGACCCTTCCCTCATCCCCCAGTACAGCAGGTAAATCTGAAACTCCCTCCATCGGATGTTCCACCTCTGCCCTGTCACCCCAGGATGCAAACACTTCAAAGTGGTTTGATAAGGGTAAAGGCAAAAGGGTAATATCTTTGGCAGGCACCCCCGCCTGTACAGGAGAAGACAAAAGGGGAGGATTTGCCACTCCCGAAGGTTGTTGTGTGTCCTGTGTCTGAACCCCACCTTCCATGGAATTATCAACAGTAATGTCTACACTCTGAATGGGGGGGTCAACATCAACACAGTCCATAATTCACGGATTACCAAGGGGTTCATGAGGTAATGTCTTTGTAAGAATTCCAGTGTCCGAATCTTCCTAAGAGGCCTTCATAGTTGGGAGTATTGTGGAAACCTAGTCTCTTGATCTTCCAGAAAATGGAGAGTTTTGTCCCATAGATTCTCTGGGCTGAAACATACCCCCCAAACTCCCCCTCTTCCTCTGCCTCTCCGGCAGGGGAAACTAGCATCAGCCAGCTCTGAGTCATGCGGTTGAAAGGACCGCCTGGCTTGAGAAAGTATATCATCCTGGTCTGAAATATTCTCTGAGTTATGGGCCGCCCAAGGGCATTCCTGAAAGGTATGTTCCTCATCTCCACAGAGGTTACATACAGGAGAGGCTGTACAGTGTGCAACAGGATGTCCCAGCAAGCCACACTGTAAGCATCGTACCGTGTCACAATCAGTGTTCAGATGGGATAGAGACCCACAACGATAGCAGCTTTTAGGCTGGCCTGCATAGAACAAAACACCTCTATCCCAGCCAAAATAAAAGGAACTGGGCAAATGTTGCATGCCTTGGTCTATTTGGTGTAACTGTATCCGAAAAGTCCATCCACCTGTCCAAAAACCGTTGTCATCCATAATGGGATGACCAATGACTGTGCAGTGTTTTTTAAGCCAGAATATAATATCCTTAATGTCCACCCCTTTATTATGAAATAATAATGTCACTGTTTTTACAGTTGGTTTGGTAATAAGTATGGCTATGAAGTCTCTCCATTCCACTGTTTCTTTAACAGCATAATAAAGCCTCCAAAATTTATCTAGCAAAGTCATAGTACAAAAGCTAATATCATATACATGTTACCGAGGAGAGTGAATAGTGAACCCCATTGAATCTTTTAATAATGCTTTACCCACCCAAAGTCTATCGGGTATTATTGGGGCCAACCCTTTATATCTAAGACAGACTAAAAACCATCTTTTAGCAGCCATGGATGGTTTGTGAAAAAGGCCCACAAAGGACTTGATATGCTGAGTACCTGAAGCAGGGTCAAGTGCTTCCTGTCCTTGAACTACTCCTGCCACCTTCCCCCACCCCGTACCTGCAAATCCTTGATGCAGTTCATGACCTGACTCCACCAAAATGGCAGTCAATAAGGAAGTAGAACTGGAATTTCTTCTAGAACAAGCCATCTCCATCGGCTCTCCTCCTCGAGGAGCCGTGTCTGGTGTAGCAACCACATCTGCTGCTTCCATCTCAGACTACGCAGCTGCAGATGGACTAAAACTGGACTTAGCCTGAAGAAAGGAGTTTCTCCCTTTGATTCGTGGATCAGGTACATCTCCCTCTTTTGGAATTGTGGATTCTGGGGCTCCAGGAATAGGTATCGCAGGGTCAGGGATCCACTGACCCTTTACAAACATCCATCCCGCTCTTTGTAGCACTTCATCCGGAATCTAATCTGACAGGGTATGAGTCTGCGACTGAAGTTCATCCCCTAATCTGAAATTGCCATAATTACAGGTCCATCTTCTAGGTCAGGTAATGATTTTTGAGAGCAGTCCGGTCCAGCACCTCCTGGCAAACGTTTACTTGCTGCCGGCAGAGGGCTTGCCAAGGACCTCTTATGTTTCTTTTTTTCTTCTTCTAGTTGTGTTTTGCCATGAAGAAATTCTTGTTCAGCCACCGACAATATTTCTAGCAATTGTTGCTTTTTTTTAATCCAGCTCAAGTTGCAACAATGCCTCATCAGCCAAGAAATCTTCCTCTAGTAACACTTCAGGTATTTGCTCTCCATCATTCTGGGCAACATGAAGCCCCATAATATCCCCCTAAACCTCCATGTCTCCTGAATTAGTCACCAGTATCTCTGAGTCTCCACCTACAGAACCTTCTCCTTCCACAACCACCTTCGAAGTGAAGTCCTCCATCTCTCCTGCAGCGTCTCAGCGCCCCCTGCAGGAAGAGTAGGGGAATTTCCCTAGTGTCCTGGCCAGTTTCCCCATTCACTAAAAATACCACCAACAGCTTAATCTGGTTCTGTAAGTCAGTTTACATCTGTACACATATTCCCCTTCCCTTGCCCTTGGATCACACCTGGAAACAAGCTACAGCGCAGTGTGCCTCTCCTGGTCATAAACTTTCAAACAAACAAACAAACAAACTGGGGTTCTTATGTATGCAATAGATGCGAGTACAGATCCCATAGAATATTTATGCTGTTTTCACTGATGACAAGCCTATTGAAATAAAAAAGTTATCTGCAAGTTAGCTTATCATCAGGATTTATTTCAATAGTAGAATCATCATTCATGGAGTGCTGCAAGTGCTACTTACAGTTAGTGTTCTGCCCCCCACCTGACCGCGAGTATAGCGCTGATACGAACATATGAACATATGAAATAGCCAGCAGATACAGGCCATTCAGTCTATCTAGTCTGATGAGTGTGCAGCACTTCAGTCCATTAGACTGCAGCTGCCCCCCTTCCCTCATACGCCCTTCCCCCATCTCCCACTGCTTCCCGATTTGTATCCTCCCCTTGAATCTGTCCCACCCCCTCTTGAAGCCCCCAACACTCTGCAGTGATATGACTTCCTCTGGCAAAGCGTTCCATCCAGCCACCACCCTTTCTGTGAAATAGTGCCTCCTCAGTTCCCTCTTGAACCTGCCCCCTTCCAACTTCATAGAGTGTCCCCTGGTTTCCCTTCTGCCCTTCAGATTGAACATACACCTGGTGTCTACTTTGCTCAAACTCTTCAGGCACTTGAAGGTCTCAATCATATCCCCCTCTCCCTTCTTTCCTCCAAGGTATACATATTGAGCTCTCTCAGTCTCTCCTCATATGGTCTGTCTCCCAACCCCAGGATAATTTTTGTTGCCCTGCGCTGTACCCCCTCCAGTAGTTCAGTATCCCTTTTCAAGTAGAGGCTCCAGAATAGCATGCAGTACTCTAGGTGCGGTCTCACCAGGGACCTGTATGGGGCAAGATGACCTCCCCCACTCCTAGAAGTAATCCCACTTGCTATGCACCCTAGCATCCTGTTAGCCTTCGATGCTGCCCTCCTGCATTGAGCAGAGTGGTTCATCTCCCTGGTTACCAGCACTCCCAGATCCTTCTCCTCCTTGGATTTTGTTAACGGGACACCCTCCAGTAAGTAATCGTGTCCTGGGTTCTTGCTTGCTAAATGCATCACCTTGCATTTCTTGGCATTGAAACCAAGCTGCCAAGAGTGAGACCATTCCTCCAGTTTTTCCAAATCTTCCTGAAGTACATTTGCTCCCCCCATCTACCTTGGCACAAATCTTTGTGTCATCTGCAAAGAGACCTATCTTGGTCTTAATCCCTACAGCAATGTCAGCTATGAAAATGTTAAACAGAACCGGTCCCAGCACCGAGCCCTGTGAAACACCACTTGTTACTGCCCTGAGTTCAGATGTCCCCCCCACTACTACCTTCTGCTGTCTACCCTGCAGCTAGTTCTCAACCCATCTGACCAGTTTCCTCCCTGCTCCCAGGCTCTTCAACTTGCAGGTCAGCCTACCGTGTGGCATCGAGTTAAAGGCCTTGCTGAAATCCAGGTAGAGGACATATACCGCATGTCCCCTGTCCAGTGCCTTCATTACCCAGCCATAAAAATCAACCAAGTTCATCTGGCAGGATCTGCTTGAGACAAATACATGCTGCCTGCTGTCCTGAAGATTACTATCCTCAAGAAATTGCACCAGTCTTTCCTCGAGGATTGTCTCCCATCAGTTTTCCCACAATTGCAGTAAGGCTCACCAGCCTGTAATTCCCCCGGTTCGTCCTTGGGCCCACTCTTATGGAGAGATACCACATGTGCTTCCCTTCAGTCCCTAGGCATGCATCCCAAGTTCAGAGCAGTATTGAACAGGCCGGCCAATGGCCCTGCCAGGACCTGTGCCAACTCTCTCAGCAACCTGGGATGGACTCTGTCTGGGCCAGGCGCCTTGTCCACCTTCAGGGACTTAAGGCCCTCCCTCACCCTTTCCACTGTGATTTCCCCATCCGTAGTTGCTTCTCCCCCACCATCTCCCACTTCGCCCTACGTCTCAGGTACGGGCCCATCCCTCTCCTTGGTAAAGACTGAACAGAAGTATTCATTAAGTACTTCTGCCTGCTCAGACCCCTTTTCTACCCACCCACTTCCCCTCCTGATCCTAACAATTTGATCCTTGCTCTTCCTCTTCTCTCTGATATAGCTGAAGAAATCCTTTTCTCCTTCTTTGATCCCCTGTGCTAACCTTCGTTCTCTTTGCTCTCCTTACCACTCTGCTCACTTCTCTGGATTTCTTCACATATTCTTCTCTGCCTTCTGCCCTGTTGGATCTCTTGTAGATCCAAAATGCATTCCTCTTTTCCCTCACCTTCTCCACTACCTCTCTACTCATCCAACTTGGTTTCTTGGTCTTGGCTTTCTCGCTCTGGCTCTTGACACAAGTTTTAGTGGCTTCAGCCAGTCCTGCCTTGTTGACTGCCCATTTTGTTCTGTGTCCATTTCTGTGTGGATGCTTGCCATATGACTTTCCAGTATGTGTCCCATCCTGCCAAAGTCCGCCCTTTTGAAGTCCAGGACCCTAGGATGCATGCTGCATTCACACCCCCATTGCAAACTGACTAAACCTGTCAGTTTTCACAGCAGATAATGCAAAAATATCAACAAACATTGTGAAGCACAGTAAATTCATGGCAAACAAAATAAATCAGATATAAGTTAGTCCTCATACTAACTCTGTCTGTCACTGCACTGATCATCACATTGGCTCCATTCATGCGCGGTCACCCCCAACCATTTAATAGTAATGATTGCAAATGATACCGTACAAAACATTTTTTGTGCCACTATGAAAACCTTAAGTAAAAGCTGCAGTTATGATTGCTGTCACCGAACAGAGGATCAGTAGTGCTAGAACCACTCCATCCCCCAACCGAAAGCAACATAAAGGGTAATCACAAATGCTAAACTAGCAGTTTAACACACCAGAGTTAAATAGAACTCACTGTCAAGTGAGCCAAAAAACTGGCTCTTGGGTGTGAGGGGGTTAAATAATAAATAAGCCAATATCACAATACCACTGTGCACAGCTTTCCCAAGCACACTACTAAACAGCACAAGCCTTTACATCAGTGTTAACTCTGTTGATGTCTCTAATTTACAGACCCAGTGCAGATCTGTCCCAACCAGAGTAGCAGTCCTCAAGCACGCTGATGAAGTGCTATTCCCCATGGCATCTAATTCCTGGAAACTCCGCTACTCCTCTCACACTAAAACAGGTAGGCCACGAACTCAACTTCCTACCATATCTACATCACCCCGCAGACTGACTCTGCGCATGCACAGTCCTGCACCAGGCATCATGGAAACGTAGCCAATAAGACAGTATGCAACTGAATAACCTATCCATTTGGACTAGAGTGCTATGAAACACATTCCAGCAGGACATTAACATAGCAGAAGAAGACAGCACACTGCGAGTTAGTACCTACAATCACACAAAAAAGAAACTACAAGTTCTAAATAAATAACAAAAAACAATGTGGGTGGGGGGTGCTATTGCATACACCGAATATGCAATGGAGTTGTGTATGATAAACTGTTTATCTGAATTCATTGTGGTTTGATCTCTGTGTTCTCACTCATGGCTTCGTCAATCATGAGAACAAGGAGATCAAACTGCAACTCATTCAGATAAAAAATTTATCAAACACAATCCCACTGCATATCCAGTATGAAGCTGTTCCTGTAGCTCTGCCGCCTCAGACTATTGATGATCATTTGCCAAAAATGGGAAAATTACAATTCTCAAATAGCTGGGGTCAAGTAAAACTAGTGGTATTCCATCAAGAAGCACCGTGCCCTTTTATAGCTATCTTATTAAAATGAGAGACATATTAATCTTATAAAGCTCACTCTGGGGAGAGATGTAACATGGTAATGATCATCAGCTCCTTTGGTTCCATGTGATAACGGCGATTGCTGAAAGGCGATCACCGTTTGGGCGAGTGTACATCGCTGAAAATCAATTTCAGCAATGTACACTCATGGCGACCATCAAAAGGGCACCAGAGACTTAGGTTTACTTTGTTTTATGTGGGGGACTGCCTCCCCGCACTCCCCCATGGTGGGCTACACTCCCCACACCCCCCTACTAAAGGATTCTCAACTCCAGGGGGGTGCAAGTTGGGGGGGGTGCAAAAGTAAAACAAAATCCCGGACATGGCGCAAAAGAATGAGCTGGCCCAGAACTGAACCTGGCACCCTCCCAACCCCAGCCTGCCACCAACCCACCATGCCACACAGCTAGCTGGGCAGCACACTGCTGCACTACACCCCACAAACCCTCCTTCCCCTTCTGCCCATCACACGGCGCGGTCCCTCCCCACCTTCCCCCATGTGCGTGTATTGAAAGTGACATCCTGTTGCTATATTCACCTACCTACCCCGTCTGGTCACCCCCCTGCCAGGTAGCCCTGAGCACAGGCATCATGACTGAGTCACCCTTTTTGAAAGCGCTCAATCGCAGTTGCCATCATCACAGGATACCACCCCTTTGTGTAGCAGATCCTTCATTTCTGAGATTTTCTGACCACTTTGATGCTACCCATTTCTAGCAAATGCATTCCACTAGATTGCAGGCCATTGCTGAACTTCAGGCTACACTTTTCTTTATATTTGCTGCATGTTGGCAGGCCGTGTCAGTTTTCGTGTATTCTGCACTGTTGTGGCCATGTTTTTAAGCCCATGTAATTTATTTTTCGCGGGGAGGATATGCTTTACTTGTTGCTTCTGCCTTCTTTTAACCCTTCTTAACCTCGAGAGAAACATTGCCTGATAGTCATGGGCATGTTTCTCCCTACATCTGCATCAGATGCTCCTTCTGCTGTCCCTCTTATGGCTGATGTCACTCAGTGAACACCAGGAATTAAAACGACATACAGCAACACAAAAATACATTTCTAGTTAAGGGTCATTGCCAAATACTCTTTTTATTCCAAACCACTTATTCTTGTGGTTTTTTTTTGATTTGAGTATTCATTACCCGTTGTTTGACACGGTGTCCTTGGTTTGAGTTAAAGAGCTAGTGGAGTCAAAATAGGCAGACAGGAAATAATACAAATTTTAAGAAGTACTCAGTTGTAACTTTTTCCTTTTTCCTTTTGCTCATCAGAAAGTATTCTATGCGATAATAGTGTGCTGGATGTGTGGAGTAGCTCTCAGCCTGGCAGATGACATATCTATCTCTATCCCCCCCCCCCCACCACCACATCATCAACATTGTGATCTCTCTGACAGTGACATCACAGGTGACTGACCTGTCAGCTATGGAGTGGCTGTTCCTAAGCAGCACTGATGTTACAGTCAGTGAGGTCACAATGCTGATGATGTTGTGTGTGTTTGTGTTGGGGGAGGGGGGATAGAGAGAGATATGTCAGCTGCCGGGCACAGTGCTGTCCCACACATCACTCCTACTTACATTAGGTAAGTAATCTTCTATTTAAACAAAGGGAAAAGAAAAGGTATCTCAGATATAAAAGGCAATGTTTGTCTGCTTCCAAAAACTTTTATTCGTTTTAGGCAGTACATCAGCTCCTTAAGTATTCCTAATTTATTGGTACAGTGCCCTAATACATTAACTCCATCAAAGGATTCAGAGTTATGATACAGGGCCCACCTGGGACAGAAAGGCAGGCAATGCCAGGCAGTTCTCATCCTTTATAATACCTGGCAGAACTCTATGATCTAACTTTAGTGGAATGACCCATCAATTAAGCAAGGAGACCTTTGATGTTTATATCTCTCCTGAGATGTTGAACTGTATCCACCTCAGGGTAGGTCCACTGACGTCAAGGCTCTACACAGCTTTCATTATGGTGGCAAATGAATGCCGACACAAAATTCAGCCTGGTGACTAGCTGGCTTTGTCACCGGAGACTCTTGGCTTTGTCACCAGAGACTCTGAAAATGTTTTTTAAAGGTTTTATTATATTGAGTTGGTGCTAGAAAAATAGCCTGGCGACAAAATATTTCAGTTAAGTCAGTGGCTACCTAGTGAATAAATAAGCAACTGTGCACTTCAGTGTGTATTTTCATAAACATGATGTTTTAGCTATTACAATTCACAAGATCATTTTTGTTTTTAATTTTCAGTTTTCTTTTCCAGGGATTATATTGTAACATCTTTAGCCTGGCCAAAAAGTCTGTACAAAAAGCATTTGACTATCCTCAACTGACCTTATATTACCTTTGTTTATGATATCATAGTGCTGCTTACTACATGGCAATACCTTGTGATGTCAAAAACACAGTACTTATGAGGTCTGATGGGGACACGACTCAGATGGTCTTTGAAAAGCAAAGTGAAATAAGTACTATGTCATATGAAATATTTAAAACAACAATTTCAGGTGAAGGCACAAAACATTTGAAAGTTATGCCTACTAAAGTTGTGATGAATTGAGCTGTTTTAAGACCTTTATGTCAGTGGCTACCTGCACTAGACCAGATGGTCTGTTCTCCAACATGTATAGAGCTTTAAAAGACTAACGCTGTGCTCCATTACTTGAAACACTCAATCAAAAGGATGCATGGAACACACTTTCAGCAAGCTATAACTATGATCTGTAAACCAGCAGCGATGACACCCTAGTTTCTTATTTCCGGCAATCTCCCTTTTGAATATGGACCTAAAACTTTCCACCAGGGTCCTGGATCTCTGGCTCAGCAGGGTCTGGGGTACCCTAACTGGGTTAGAACTAGTTGGGTTTGTGGTGGGATGAGTATCGCCGGACCACATGTACAAGACTTTCTGTATTATTTCTGCATGCAGGGATAATGAAGTCCCTGTGGCTTTGATATTCCTGGCTGCAGAAAAAACCTTCAAAGAGTGTACTGGCCCTATTAGAATGTTAGAAAATTACACAATACCTACAGAACTCATAACATAAGTGAAACTATTATATTCAGATCCAGCTGCTAAAGTGTCATATAATGGTGTACTTTCAAGAGGTTTCAGCCTTGTAAATGGCATGCGGTAAGGATGCCTCATATCACCTTTTTTATTTAGAACCACCTACTGTACATTGAGAATATAAATGAGTATAGCACAGTGATCTAAGGCTCTGAGCTGCAAATCTGGTGACATCCAGCAGACTAGACCTGGGTTTGATTCCCACAGCTTCCACTTGCATGCTGTATGACCCTGAGCAAGTCACTTAACCTCCTTGTGCTCCCAGGTCGCTCCTGTAAAAAAGCTTTCAGCTTAGTGTGCTATACCTGGTTAAACAACTAAAAAAAAATAAATAAATAAAACAGGAGACCCAGATGAAGGGAATTCAGTATGGGGACCAACAATATAAAATATTAGCTTGTGCCGATGATGTCCTGCTGCATCTGGAACATCAGTCTACATCCTTGCCTGAGACATAAGCATTATTGAACAAGCTGAACTTAACCAAAGTTATGATTTTGCCCTTGAAGCACACAGTTATCAAGCAAGAGTTTGCACAGTAAAACATAAAATGCTCATCAGATTCTATGAAGTACCTGGGATCTGAAGTTTCATCTAACTTTAAAACTATGAATAATAAAAACATAGACTTCCTTTGGTGTCTCATCGAACATGGCATGGACAAATGGGCCACCTTTATGGGGGAAGATAAATGTAGCCAAAATAAATATTCTCCCATGCCTTATATATCCCTTAGGAATGCTAACTATGTTCCTCCCCCTTTTAGTGGTTTCAAATAGTCCACTCCACAGTATCCACTTTCAATGGAGAAGAAAAGACCCTGATGAGATCGTACTTAAAACTGATATCTGTAAACAATGTGGGCTGCCTTAGATTACCAGATAGTACCATGTTTTATTATGCTCTCAATGCAGTAAACGCTTGCATTGGGAAGACCCTAATTTTGTTAACTCAACAGAAGAATGCATCCCCCCAAGGGATGGAAAAAGAATACCACTTATATAAAGCATTCATAATACTCTCCTACATATAGAAAGCAAATGGATACCTAAACAATTAACTAACACCCCAACTGGTATATCATTTACCATACTGTATATAACAACTCTATAGACTGCTTAATGTAGGTATCAGTCCCAATACGATGACTGTCATCCAGTATGACATAATTCCAACTTTAGAATGGCAGAGAAAAGAGAAAACACACCAATATCACAGATGGCAGGATAAGTGCATCCAGCAAGTAAATAACTCATTACTGAGAACAAATTTATCCCTTTCCAAATCTTGAAAAATCATTATGACCTACAGTAGGTAACAAACACTTCTTCCCCTATATATAACTGAAAGAGCTCCTCTGCTGTCCTCCTTATTTCTCAGAGAAGGATTTGTTGGTGGTTCCTAGATTGCATTTTTTTTGCTTTATTTATTTATACTCCCCCCATCCCCTCGACCGGCCACTCCTTTAGGCTGCCTAGGACCCTTTGCCAGCCTCCCTGTTACCATCATGCCAGTCCTGATCCACAACCCCCATGGTTTACCCAATGTATCCCTTTTTGGGGTGGCTCCCCCCTCAGGTACAGCATACTGAAGAGGGGAAGTGCTTGCTTGTAGGCCAGAGAATTCGCCAAGGTTAATGGAGGACCGGAACGGGCCCTCCCAGGCTTGAGTGGTGAATTGGGGGCTGGTAGCCATCATCCAGCTGGCCAAGAGGCATTTTTCTGTTTGTGCCCCACCCCCCCCTCCCACAAGGGCTGCACGCTTACAGCATCCTGGGTGAACACATGCAGCTCGTGGTCACCCACCACAAAGTGTGCTGCCACAGTTGGCTCCCAGGAGTCACTCAGAAGTGATACTGGCTACAATCTACCCCCCTGAGGAGGAGAGCATCCCGTAGATGCTCCAAGCCCTCCCTGCTGGCCTCTGCTCCTGTCATCCTGGGCTTGGGCACGAACCCGGGTTGCCAGCATGCCGGGTGATCCCTTATCTCTCAGCACCACAAAGCTGACTCCCAGATTGCATTTGAAGCAGTCTGATGATCACACTTTTACAGTGGCAGCTCCACTGTTTTGAAATTCCCTACTCACCATCTAAGGGAGGTCCCCTCCATGGAACAATTGAAAAGGGTTTTAAAATACTATCTCTTTTTGTTGGCTTTTACAGGTCAAATCCTTTGTAGTTTGTGGAGGTTGCTATCTGGGTTGTGAAAAATGTAAACTGCTGGGTTAAATAAAGGCTTGAGAACATTGCCGCTGTGATCTCTGTGTTTCATATTTTTGTGAAGTGCTGTGGGCCAGAGGGAAAGGGCACACATGAAATAAAATAAACAAAGAAAAATAATTTACTTTCTTAGAAATGTCTTGGGATGCTCCCTATGCAGACAGGGGACACCACACCAAAGAAATATAACCCTTAATTCAAGCCATCTCTGAACCAGACATATATAACATGAAGCGAAATAACTTACAGTACTAAATCATAGATTTGGATCCCCTGGTTCATACTGGGAAGATACTGTACAAGCAGTGCCAGACCTCAGAATACTGACAGCTACTATGGAGAAATACATATCAGTTTGCCAAATTTGATACCTACAGGCTAATACAATAACAACATTTTAAATGACATGTACTATGCACTGGCCAAATTGTACAGTTGGCACCAATTCGAAACCTCAGTGTGTACTAGATGTGGTTTGGAAGAAAGGACCCTAAAACATTTTGTCTGGGACTGTGTTAAGGCCAAACCTCTATGGCTCACCATTAATGAAAACAAAATGGACAAAATGCTTGGCTAAGATCAATGTTTTACACCACAAATATGCTTAATTTGTCTGGGTATAGAGGAGCTAAGGGGTCAAAGAAGGTACCACATTTCTTTGGTAGCTGTGGTGTTCAAAAATGTTATTTTAAGGCACTGTCCCACCATGAAGTACCCAGTTTCAGACAGTGGCATCAAAAAATTCTACAGGCCCTATGAATGGAAAAAATGTTGGCTTTACGAATGCTTTAAGGCATACTTACAACATATTTAGGAAAAGATGGGAATCCTTATATACTCTCTTACATGAAATGGACTCGCTATAAGACAGGTTTAAAATATACAAATGAACGTACCATCTCAGACGGAGGAGTTAGACAGGGAACTAGCGGGACAGATCAGGAGGACCTGTGAGAAGGGTAGTGTGGTGATTGTGGGGGACGTCAACATGCCAGGAGTGGACTGGAGCACCCCAACAACCAGGAACAGAAGGGAGCAGGTACTGCTGGATGCCTTCCAGGACAGCTTCCTGCTGCAAATGGTCAGTGAATCAACCAGGTTAGGGAATACCCTTGACCTTGTGCTGGCAAATGGGGACTTTGTGAGAGAAATTACAGTGGAGGAACTGCTGTCAGGGAGTGACCACCACTCAGTATGGCTCACATTGGATATGGGCAAGGAAGGTGGAATCTGGCACAATAGTGCTGAACTTCAGGAGGGCCAACTTTGAGAGGATGGGGGAAGTGGTAAAAGGGTACCTGGTCAGAATTCAATCTAGTATGGACACTAACCAGAGGTGGGAGCTCATAAAGCTGGGGATAGTGGAGGCAACCAAAACCTGCTACAAAGCCCAGAGCAAGAAGGCTAGGGCTAAGAAACCAATCTGGTTGAGCAAGGAGGTCATGGAAAAGGTAAGGAGGAAAAGAGCTGTCTTTAGGAAGTACAAGAAAACAGGGAGGGGGAGGACAGGGAGGAGTACTTGACAGAATCGAAGGAGGTGACAAGGGCAGTAAGGGAGCCAAAGCATCTCTCGGAACTCAGGCTGGCACAAGGCATTAAGAAGGGGAGAAGGACTCTTTAAGTACATCAGGGAGAAAAGGAGCTGAAGGACCACATAGTAAGGATTAGGAAGGAGGAGGGTTGGGTGGAAGCAGGGTGCGATAAGGCGGAAGCACTAAATGAGTACTTCTGCTCAGTATTTACTTAAGAGAAGAGGGGGGTGACACCCAAGGTGGGAGAAATGGCAGAAGCAGGGTGGGAAGTGGTGACAGATGGGGAAATCATGGAGAGCAGAGTTCGAGAGGGTTTGAAGGCACTGAGGGTGTACAAGGCGCCAGTCCCAGATGGCATTCACCCCAGGGTACTGAAGGAGCTGGCAGAGGTCCTTGCAGGACCTTTGGAAGACCTATTTAATGCCTCACTACATTTGGGGTGTGTACCTCAGGACTGGAGGATGGCTCATGTGGTGCCCCTCCACAAGAGTGGCCCCAAGGATGAACCGGGAAACTACAGACCAGTGAGCCTCACATCCATCGTGGGTAAGCTAATGGAGACTATCCTGAAGGAGAGGCTGATGGCCCTCCTAGAGGCCAAAGGACTACAGGACAGCAGACAGCATGGCTTCATACATGGCAGATCCTGCCAAACCAACCTGGTTGAGTTCTATGACTGGGTAACTAGGCAACTGGACAGAGGCCATGCAGTGTATGTCCTGTATCTGGACTTCAGCAAGGCATTCGACTCAGTGCCACATGGAAGGCTGGGAAGGAAGTTAGTAGGCACAGGGGCGGGTGCAAAGCTGGTGAGATGGGTAGGAAACTGGCTGCAGGGAAGGCAACAGAGGGTGGTGGTGGGTGGGGAGCTCTCACACCCAAGGGCAGTGACGAACTGTGTTCCACAGGGCTCGGTGTTGGGACCAGTGTTGTTTGGGATATTCATTGCAGACATGTCATGGTACATCAAGAGCAAGATCAGTCTGTTTGCTGATGATACCAAGGTAGGTGCGGTGGTGGGTGACCTAGGGGGATGGCAGGGGTTGCAGGATGATCTGGCAAAGCTTGAAACCTGGTCAGACACCTGGCAACTGGGCTTTAATGCCAAAAAGTTCAAGGTGCAGCATTTTGGGATGAAGAACCCAAGGAGGAGTTACCAGCTAGGGGGAGTGCAGCTAGCCCAGACAGAGGAGGAGAAGGATCTGGGTGTGCTCATTACAGGGTCAATGAACAACTCTGCACAATGTAGGCAGGCAGCTGCAAAGGTCAACAAAATGCTGGGTTGTATTGCAAGGGGTATATCCTCGAGGAGGGAGGAGGTGATTCTGCCACTGTATAAGTCATTAGTTAGTCCACACCTGGAGTACTGTGTGCAGTACTGGCATCCGTATCTGAAGAGGGGCATTAAGTTACTGGAGGGGGTGCAGTGCAGAGCGACAAAGATGATCAAGGGGCTGGGGGACTTATCATACGAGAGGAGGTTGAAGGAGTTGAACGTGTACTCACTGGAGGAGAGGAGAGACAGGGGTGACATGATTGAAACCTTTAAATACATGAAAGGAATAAACAAGACAGGTACAGAGGGATTGTTCAAAGTAAGGAGGGAGGGCCACCAGGGGCCATGATATGAGACTGGAGCGAGGAAGGTTCAGGAGGGAGATGAGGAGACACTTTTTTACAGAGAGGGTGGTGGCTCGGTGGAATGCATTACCTGCTGAAGTGGTATGCAGTAGAACAGTTGACTGCTTCAAACGAGGATGGAACAGGACAAGGGGGAGGGTTAATGAAGGAAGGAGGTGGAAGGGAGGGGCAGCTGCAGAATAAGGGGTGCTAGCTGCACATTCGAGCAGACTTGATAGACCTCTAGGCCTTTATCGGCTGGCAAATTTCATATGTTCGTATGTTCTTACGAAAGTAACTTTGGTGACATGATTCCCTCAGCAATCGATGGGAATCCTTATATGTTCTCTTACATGAAACGGACTCTCTATAAAACAGGTTTAAAATATACAAATAAACGTATGAAAGTAACTTTGGTGACATGACTCCCTCAGCAATTGATTTTAATCAGAGTTGTACTGTAGTGCTGCAGACCCTATGATGGAGAGGTGTTTCTGTTATCTGTATGTAATGTCTATCTTTTGGATGCTGTATGCAAAAGTTCAGTAGAAACAAGTGATGACAGAAAAAGGAATAGTGACCTATCCTGCCTAAATATACTACATAGACTAGTGGCCACCCCAGCTACTTGTTATAGTCCTCTTCCTTCTTACTAAGACCAAGTGCTTGTCCCACTCCATCTTGAAATTGCCGACTGTTTTAGCCTTACCACCTCCTCTGGCAGTTTGTTCCATTTATCCACCACTCTTTTGGTGTAAAAGTGCCTGCTGACATCCTTCCAGAATCTTCCTCTGACCAGTTTCATAGAATTTCCCCTCATACCCAAGTTCTTGCTCAAGGTGAATATGTCCTTGTAATCCACTCTATTTATCCCTTGCAGGTACTTGTAAGTTTCTATCATGCCTGCCCCACCCCCCTAGCCTCAAGGGTCTCGCAACCTGTCCTCATAAGATTCCCCCATGCCCTGTATCATTTTAAGTCATCCTGTGCTGTAATGCCTGCAAGGTCTCACAGTCCTTTTGCAGGTATGGACTCCAGAACATTGAAGCTGACTTGGGTCCCATGGCATTGGTGGCAAATTCCATGGCCTTAATGGCAATGAAGGTTTCAAGGGTCATCTTTCAGAGTCTCCTTGTGGCCTGGCTGAACCCCTGGCATATCCTGCAGGCCCAAATAGCAAACACAAACTGTGGGAGCATCATTCTTGTAGATCTTGTAACCGCAGGTACAAAACCTAAATCAAGGTTCTTTTGATGGTGGCATAAAAGGATGACATCGATAAGTAAGTAAAACAAAGTTAGAAAATAATTAAGCAGTAATGCACGACAGGGCATTTGTTGTTGGAGGAGTCGCACACACCTTGTGTGGTGTGTCACTTTGCGCAGCCAAGTGATTTTAACCACACAAGAAGTGTGTAAATCCCACTACTGCACATGCCCTGAAGTGCATTATTGAGATTATAAAATTAATCTGTTATTAAAAATAAAAATAAAAATGAATTAGGTTCATGGAAAGTAAACATTTGATCAGCGGGATCTTTACCAGTTGCCTTTTGCAGGATTTACACATGGTCATGTGACATGTTTTGACCGATGAGGCTACAGGACATTCGATACCCATTTTATAATAGTTGATAAACTACAGCATTGTTTTTCTGTAGGTCCAATGAGCAGCCGGGAGCGGAATAAATAACTGAGGAGCAGTGGGGCCACATACATTATATAACCAACGATGTTTCACATCATCGTGGTTGTTCCCCCACTAGCAAACATTATCGAGTGGTCCTGATACTGACGGCTTACAGTTTCAAAGGTGTGGTCCAGTTGAGGAGATGTCCATGCTGAAGATCATGAATTCCTGTCTGTGTAAAAAATGAAACAGTCTTAATACAGTATGTTTAAGTAATAATTACAGTCTTAAAACATTCTTCCCAAATAATAAAATAGTCTTTGCAAAAAACTGCAGTCACCAACTGTGGTTTTAAAAAATGGAGGGGTGGAAAAAAAAACTGGATGGGTTGACACAAAATGGAGAGTGGAAACAAAATGGAGGATGTGGACAAAGGCACACAATGGCAGGTGTGAGGACAAAGTACAGTTGCAGGGATGAAAAGAAAATGGAGGAGCACACATAGCACCAGGGGTAAAAACAAAATGGAAGAGCACACACAGCTGCAGGAGTGGAAACACACACACACACACATTCACACACACACTCACACACGGATGGTCTTAGCATGGCTAAACATCGAGAACCAAACAAAAGAGTGGTTGGCATTCAGCCATGTAAAAACCACGTGGTGATGATTTTAAATTCCCCCGATGTTGCCCACCAAGACATAAGAAACATTTGAAATAATCCAAAATGCACAATAAAAATGCTGAGCCAACCCCCCAACACACACACTTCATGGCCTCAACAAGGCCGAACATCAAGCACTAAAGAAAAATGATGGTGCTTGACATTCAACCATGTTTAAATCATGTGGGGTGGTTTTAAATTCCCTGACATTGCCCACCAAAACAAAACCAGAAAACATAAATAGCAATCCCACCAAACAATCCAAAATGCACAATAAAACTCTGCGACCCAGCATGCACCACATGGCATCAACATGACTGAACGTTGAGCACCAAAGGGGTGCTCAGGATCCAGCCATGTTAACGCCATCTGCTGGTACGTTCACATTCCCAGAGTGCTTTGCAACCCACCAAAACAAACATTTTATAGCACCCTCCAACATCCAGCTTTTAAATTCCAAATGCGGGGACTCACCCCCTCGTAAAAATGGCTCAAACTATCCACAGCTCAATGAATAATTTCCTTTTTTCAATTGAGCACTCTTTATTTATTTTATTTTTTATTCATATCTCGGATTACAATACCTTTGAGCCAAGACTCATTTACAAAGGTTCCACGTCAAAGCGAAATTCAAAACATAACAGAGAACTGGACAGGCACAAGGCAGCGAACAAGATACAAAGTACATATGTAGACAGTAAGGTAATTGACAACATGATTGCAGTGCCAGTGAACAAATATAACTGGAGCCGGTTAGAACCTATGAGGAAGGGGTGAAAGGGGCAGTCAGCAGACTGACATTGTCAGGAAAGTACCAGAGTAGTAGGGGAGGGAGGGGAGAAGGCTGAGGAGGAAGGAAGCGCTGTCAGCAGGTGACATTGTCAGTAATAAAGTAGTTAAAAGGAGGAGATAGGAGACAGAGTTGAGATGGGGAGAGTGGGGGGACTCAGGAGGTAAAAGGGCGTTGGGCAAAGGCAAAGTGGGGCAGGAAGGGGAGGAAGTTAAATGAAGCAATCACAATTGCTAAGAGCAGTAAGATTTTGTCTCAGTTTGAGTTTAAAAGGGCTGAGCTTAGGTTCCCTGAGAATGTCCGGGGTAACCCATTTAGCCAGCTTGGGGCCCGGAATCTGAAGGAACGCTGAGCCTGGGAGGTCTTGCAAAGGGGGGCCTGGTAAGCTTGTCTAGAAGCACTCCTGGTATTGCACAAGTTTGGAAGGTGGGTAAGAAGAAGCTGGGAGGATGGGGGGTCAGCCCCAGAGCGATTTTCTTCGCGAGCAGGCAGGTTTGATACATAATGCTACAATTGAGGTTTAGCCAGTTGGTAAGAGTGTAGAGGTTGCACGTATGGGTCAGCCTATGAGCCCCCGAGACTAGACAACATGACTTATTGGGGGCAGTACATATGCTTTTGAGGGTTGTCTCAGATGCAGAGCCATAGATGATTAAGCCATAATCAATTATGGAAAGGATGGCACTGGTAACAGCCAATCAAAGTGCTTCATAGGACAAGCATTGCCTGTGCCTGAAAAGGATCCCTAATCTAGAGTTGACTACCTTGGAGACATTGTTGATGTGGTCAGCAAAGGAGAGGGCACAATCAAGTATTAGACCTAGATACTTAAAGGTTTGGACCTGTTCGATGGGGATGTCCTGGTTGTTAAGGATATTCAGGGAGGCTAATTTGTGTTTGTTGTGGGGGCTAGCGAATAGCATAGCTTTTGTTTTTTTGTAATTCATTACCAGCTTATACTAGGTGAACCAGGCCTCCATGGCTTCAAAATTGTGTTGTAGGCTGTAGGCAAGCGCGAGGGGGTCTGAGTGACTGGTGAATAACACTACATCATCCGCATATAAGAAGATGTTGTTGGAGCAAACATGAGGGAGAGTGTTAAGAAAGAGGCTGAACAGCAACGGCCCCAATATGGAGCCTTGAGGAACACCCGAGAGGACTGGCCTGTTGGCAGATAGGGTGTCACCGATTTTCACCTACTGAACTCTGTCAGTCAGATAACTTTTGAACCAGACTGCTGTGGTGTTGGAAATGCCACACCCAAGGAGGGATTCAATAAGGAGGGGATGATTAACAATATCAAAGGCCTTAGTGAGGTCAATGTAAATTGACCCCACCAGTTGGCCCTGGTCAAATGCCCAGTATATAAAGTCTATGTATTCTAGCAGGGCATATGTAGTATTATGGCCTTGCCTGGAGCCATGTTGCTCAGGACACTGAATATTATACTTATGCAGGTAGTCGGTGAACTGGTCCAAGACTATTCTTTCAAGGGCTTTGGAGAGGGGAGGAAGGACGGAAATTGGGCGGTAGTTAGAGGGACCAGCCCTGTCACCACTCTTAAAAATTGGGGTCACTAATGCTGCTTTTCAAAGTGTGTGGAATTAACCCAGGCTAAGAGACAGATTCAGGATTTTTGTAAGAGGTATAAGTACAACATTAAGAGCCAAGAGCAGGAGCTTCAGGTCCAAGGAGTCATTACTGAAGTGGGACTTGCCCAGCCACTTAAGGAGGTATTTTTTTAATTCTTTAAGTGTAACTTTTCTAAAGTAGAAGGGGGGTTACAGTTGTAGAAGAAAAACAGGGCTCAGTTGCAGCATTTAAAGGACTCATCCCGAATTGATCAAACATGGTTCTGGCCGGCCTGGTGGCGTAGAGGGCTGAGGCGCTGGCGCCTTACCTCAAATCACGCCGGTGACCCGGGTTTGGGAATGGACCAGGGATGCCAAGGGTTGGCAGGGGAAGGAGAGGATTGAACATCTGATAAGCTGCTCTTCTCTCCAAGGGTGGGTTAGGGCAGCATGTCGCTCTGCAGCAGCCCCTGGTGGAGACCAGGAGAATGACAGAGGGATGTCCATGTGGGAAAAACACCAGAAAAGTAGAAACTGCACTGGGATTAGCCAGTTGACGGTGGCCATCCCCGACAATGCCCTCGAGCAATCCCAGCAGAGTAACGTCCGCCTCAGCAGCACCCAGGCAAGAAAGAAAATAGTGTGCTGGAATCCCTCAGCTGGGGTCTTCCCTCTCGAAGGAGGGGGACCCTCCCAGCAAGGGATATGCCGGGCTAACACCAAGGAAGGAAGGCTGCAATATGATGTAGGCAGCTCTGGAGGAATTGCAAGAAGGGATCGCTGGTGGTACAAGGTGGGTAGAAGGAGGAGCAGGTCCCAGTGCACAATGGAGGGAAAAAAAGATAACACAAAAAAAAAAACATGGTTCTGAGTGTAACTCAGATGCAAAATACCTGGTTCTGACTGAATGTGCAAGGGTGTCCCCCCCCATTTGTTTGAATGCAGTATGCTAAGGAAAGTAATGCAGGCATACCTGGGTTGTGAATGTCCTGTGTTATATGCTGTACTGCGTTATATGTTTTGTTTGTTGGGCTGGCCACCCACTTTGTTGTTTGCCCATTTGTTCCTATATGTTTTATGTTCACAGCCCTGGGTTTTGCCTCTGTTAGTTAGCCAGCTTTTGTGTGCAGGCCAAGGCATAGCATAGAGTTATTGTCCCAACTCCCATTTTAAAATGCCCTTGGAAGGTTTGCCCCTGAGATGCATTGATATAAGCTGTGGCTTTAAACTTGTACATAAAAGAAATACCGGTATTCATATTATCCATATTGTTAATGTCGTTTAAAAAGAAGTCTGGTACAGGAAAAGCAAGGTACTGCCACCTGGAGAAAGTTACAAGCTGTTTTCCAGCTTTTCTCCTCAGCGGTACTGTTATTTGCAGTCTGCAAAGTTCCCCGGTGTCTGCCCCACAGACACCACGACTGTGCGTATGTTCGCACAGCTTCTTCTTGGCTGTTTGTTTTGGCTGTTATGTAGAAATGCTGCTTTTTGCCCTTCCAGGCCTGTAAGCAGTTAAGCAACGGCTTTACGTACCTCTGAAATGCAAAGCAACAGCCAGACAAAGCCCTTTTTCCTGCACAAACACGCAGTCTTAAGCTTTAAAATAAAGAGAAGCAACTGCCTGGAGCTTGAGGTTTGTTTTTAGCCTTTCCTCAGTGGTGTGGCTTCTCAAGCTCTTTCCCTTTTGTGTAAAAGTGGCAGTTTGAAGCACCACTCCTTTAAATAGTGTTTGGAGCACAGCTCCTCTAAAGTAACAAAATAATCAGGAAACAGCCTACAAAAGTATTTGGGCACATATTCTGAGCTATTATGTTAAAACAGGGAATTAAAAGCAAAGGTTTACCTGTAAAATGCTGTTTCTTAGAGTGTGGCCTGGCCTATAGTTGCAGCCCTCCTCAGCCAAGGGTTTTAAATAATTGATTAGCAGTTTTTTTCTTGGGACTATACTAACTGTACAGGAAGTATTTATATATATTTTTCTAGAAGTGCTGTGTTTGTTACACACAGTGAGGCAAGAGCTATGCATTTTCACAAAGATTTAGTACTTTTATGAGCAAAACGCTAATCAATTTTTAGAATTAACTCATTCTTTCCTGATGACGCCATATGGCGTCATAAAAAAAATACCTCTTTTTCCTGATGACGCCATATGGCGTCCTAAATCATGTGCTGTAGTGCCTGATGACGCCGATTGGCGTCCATATCTTTCTCTTGGTGCAGCTCAAGCATTTGTTTACATTTGATGAATTGAGTTGTACCAGCTATTAGGGGACATTGTACCCTTACTGATTTTACCTAATATAATATGCATTCCCATTGGCTATTTTTCAGAAAACAAGCCTTAATACATAAAAAAATAAATTTACTATTTTTTGCATGTGATGTGTAAGATGTATTATGTTCATTCTGCCATTAGCTTGTATTGTAACAACAAATCATCTTATTTTAGTGTAACATGTTAAGCTGATCAGGTTGACACTATAATTTCATAACTTATATTTTTTTTTATTCGAGCAATCCGATTGGCCCGTCACCACTTTGGTGTATTTTTTTGTCTTTTGGGGTATTTTTCTACAATAACATGTTGTAACTGATATCATGATTGTTATAACTATTAGTCCATTTATACCACTAAGTGAGCTGAATATTTCTGTATTTAAAAATCGAGCTCTGTGATTGGTCAGATTTTCTGACATCACCAATTCTGAATTTAATTGGTATAAAGAGATTGTCTTAGATGCAGGCACCATCCCCCTGATGAAGCCTTAGTTGTCAAAGCACCAGGGAACCTGCATGCAGATCTTTTGTTGTGCCTTCCACTATTCTATCAATGTGTGAGCCTGAAATGTTAGACTAAATCCTTATTTAGCATTCAAGCAAGGACTCATATTTTTTTACAACTGTCACTGGAGGGAAAGTGGCGCTCTGGACTCTGGAGTGTACAGTGATTTTTTTTTTTGATGTTTCGTTTAGGGGGTCACAGCCCTCACCTGCACCTGCCATAGCTCTGTAGTGCATCACCATCTGGTCATATTGATCCTCACTGTTGCCATGCTTGCTGTATGCTTATTGCACACATCACTATTTCCATTAACCAGTCAGAGTGCACACTGGGGCAGGAAGAGCATGGTGACTGAAAACCTAGTTTCAAGATGGAGGTGTTGCTCTTACCCTAAAATACTCACTTCATTTTGGTACCAAAACCTCGATTTGTAATCTGTATTTACTTTATTTGTTTTTATTTTTATTTATAAGTTTTCATAGTTGTTACTTTGCTCATTTTGGGATAATTTCTGGTCATCCTGTGTGATCACATTTTATGGATCCGGCTGGCATTCCTGATGGGAGAGAGTGTTTCTTATGTATGTACTAGATGAGATCACATGAATTCAGCGCCTTTTGTTACTTTTTAAAGAGTTTATGTTCGGATTATAGCTATGTTAAAATCTATGTGGCATGTTGCTCCCTGCGTTATGGATGATAAGTGGGTTAGGGTCAGTAGCATGTTTGTCTCATGCTCTGTACTTGAGTTTTCTCCCTAATACGCAGTTGCTGATTCTTTAAAATGAAAAAATAATGGTGTTGCCTTCAACTTATCTGGCATCAGTCCAGCCCCAATCTCTGATGCATTGTAAAGGCCAAATCAGTTTTGAATCCCTCCACAGTCACTGGTGTTGTCCATCGACTCGTATGACGTCAGTCCAGACTCAACCTCTGATGCACTGTAAAGTGTTCTTCAGGTTAAAATACCTCCACAACCACTTGTAAGTTCTAGCTCCTTATCATGCATCAGTCGAGCCCCAAACTGTAGTGAACAGTGAAGGCATTTCAGGTTCAGATCCTCCTCAACTGATGGTGTTGTCCATTGACTTACCATGCATCGGTCCAGACCAATCCCATAATGCACTGTGAAGTGCATTTCATGTTCAAAACCCTCCACATTCACTGGTGTAGTCCATCAAGTCATATGACACCAGTTCAGCCCCAATCTGTGATGTACTATAAAGTATTCTTCAGATTCAAATCCCTCCACAGCCACTTGTAAGATCTGTCTCCTTATCATGTGTCAGTCGAGCCCCAAACTGTAGTGAACAGTGAAGTGCATTTCAGGTTCAGATCCTTCCACAGCTGATGGTGTTGTCATCGACTTACCATGTATCAGTCCAGATCAATCCCATAATGCACTGTGAAATGCATTTGATGTTCAAAACCCTCCACATCCACTGGTGTAGCCCATCAATTCATATGACATAAGTTCAGCCCCAATCTCTGATGCACTGTAAAGTATTCTTCAGGCTCAAATCCCTACACAGCCACTTGTAAAATCTATCTCCTTATCATGCATTAGTCGAGCCCCAAACTGTAGTGAACAGTGAAGTGTATTTCAGGTTCAGATCCCCTCCAGAGCCAATGGTGTTGTCCATTGACTGATCTGGTGTCAGTCCAACCCAACCTCTACTGCACTGTAAAGTGCTGTCCACATTCAAATCCCACCAGAGTCACTGATTTAGTCCATCTGTTCATCAGTCTTCAGTCCAACCTTTATCTCTGACACTCTGTGATGTGCATTACTGATATGGATCCCTCCTCAGTCACCATGGTGTAGTCCATTGTGCACATCAGATTCATTCCAACACTACCCTCAGATGCACTGTAATTTTCTATTCAAGTTTGAATCACTCCACAACCACTTCAGTCCCTTGTGCTCATAATGCTTCAGACCAGCCTTACCTCTGATGCACTGTGATGTGATCAGTGCCAGTGTATGACTTATACAGTCCATTCAAACGAAACATAGCACACAGTACACATGTGCACCAATGAGTATTATTCCATGGTGCAGGCATACCCACACTCCTTCCCACCAACACAGTGTGCCATACTGAATGTTGCAACATATCACATGTGTATGCAGGCAAACCATGTGACACAGCACATAGTACACAACCTTTACAGATGCCCATGTCATCACCCTGTATGTGTACCCACAGTGTTTCTGCATGGCATATGAACACCTTTACCAGGTGCAGGCAGCCCCACCTGCTTCCCTACAATTGAGTATACCCCAAGGGCAGGTGCCAATTCATGACACAAAATGACTGCAGTGCTTATGAGCATTATTCCTTGGTACAGGCACACCCACCCCGTTCCCCATGATACAGTATACCCCAAATTACCAGTGCCTTTTCAGCAATTTCATCATCTTATACGTATACCCATAATGTATCTACAGTGCATATTAGCACCATTATTACAGGCATACAGCCCCTCTCATTTCCCCAGAACATATGAAGTGCATCTGAGCCTGTATTATGAATGCAGGATCCCCCCCCCGCCACTAACACACAGTGCTACATCATACAGTCATTCCCTCACCTTAAACCATCCCATAATACAACCCCCAAAAATAAACTATACCAGGAAATTAAATACACAGATTTATGTAGCATGATGTTTACTGAAAGACTACGAACCTTTACATGAACAGCATCATGCTTCATTTACAGTATGATAAAGCAAACAGCACAAATAAAATACAGTTTCCTATTCTTATTATGGGATTTTATTACAAAAATAAAATAAAATAGTTTATTTCAATTAAATTATACATTTTAACTACAGCAAATATGCAGTTAATCACAGAGAGACCTCCAGCACTAACAAAAGTCTCCATTTCCTGTGTCAGCTCACTGACCTACACTGGCGGTGTTCTTCTTATTTACATCACTTGACCTCACAAACCACTTCCTTCCTGCATCACTTCCTGATATGTCTTTCTAAGGTAAGGTGTAAATATGTACTTACTAAACTGGGGGGAAAACAAAAAAATTGATAATCAGATTCATAAACTAAAATCAGTGGTAAGAAGAATTAAACACTGCAAAAATTCCAACCAGTGGAGTGGAACAAAAAAACTCAAACTGTAATAACAAGTGATTCAGATATTGATTTCTGACTAAACAAAATTGTAAAAAACTTGCAAAATTTATATTTAGACAGTTACAGATGTTTATTGTATATTTTTAACAATTTTAATCAACAATTTTACAGAAATTTAATATTTTTGCATGACTAACTAAACAGAGCATAATTATATTTAGGTAAAATAATCAGAATTTATTAAAATATGAAAACAACCTTACACAACAATAAATCCAGTTAAATAGACATTACCAAACCTCACTCATTTTCAAAAACTTTTTGTCCTGAAAAACTTTTCTTTTTACAGTTTTAAAATTGGATGTATGGTTTTTAAGATATGTAGGTTTAAGCACAGTGTGTTTGTATGAATGCTGCAGATCTAAAATCCCTTCAGGCACACAGGCGTTCTAGCAGCAGGCAGAGGCTACCTGAACATTCTAAGTGACAATAGGATAGAATGAGTTAAATAAATTCCTGCAACCCTATGTCTCTATAGAGCAGGCCAACCTCCTTGCTAGATTTATACAGGAAATGGCTTGGGGAGGTGCTTAGGGTCACAGAACAAAGGAATTGTTTGGTGCTCAAAAGTATTATTGTGGTTTGAATGCCCTAAAACCTTTATTATGATGAAAGAATGTATATAATGTGTTGCTTGACAGAAAATATGTTGTAAATAAAGAATTTAAAGTAAAGAGAAGTACTAATAGGCGGAGCTAGCCATCACATGGGTGCAAAGCCCTATATAAGACAGATCAGAGCTAGCAGATAGGTAGCAGCATGGTGTTGAAGGGTAAACACCTAGTACAACTAGCCTCTTCTAGTTGATGTATGTATATAGTCTGGATTTTTGATTTGCCTCCTTTTATTTTGTCGCCTAAGTTTGCTTCTTTTACCTATTATTGTTCTGCTGTGAAGAATAAACATTGATTTTGTTTTGAACTACTATCGCCTCACTGCCTTATCAGTCCATTCCTACCCACGGCCTGTGGCAGTGAACAAAGATAATACCTGGTGGGGCATCCCGATCACAAAAAAAAAAGAAAGAAACATTGTGGTATAGCAAAGCATGCTCAAACACTATGCAGGATTGTTTTCTTGCTGAACAAATTCAGAGCAGAAGAATCTGCTGAAATAAAGCAAACTCACCCTTTGCCACAAATTGGTTGTGAGTGTAACAAGGATGATCACAAGCAGACACAATACAGTTCTTTCTGGCCCTCAGGCAGACACACAGCATGGGACCCAGCCTTGGCAAGCAGTTACTTTTTTCTGGCTTGAACTATATATATATACTGTAAATATATATATCTATTTGTAAGCACCCCCTTTTGGAGATACTTAACAATGTAATCCTCTCAGCCCTGTTGCCCTTTTTGAGAGGTAGGGCTGGCCTGCCCACTGGTTGGGTGGAGCTGGTGCCCCTGGGAAGGTTCTTAAGGGTGGTGATTTGGCGGGTTGGGGGGGCGGTGGGAAGAGTTCAGAAGTACAAGTGGGGCTAGGGCATTCAGGCCCAGCCCGCCGGTTCGGGACCCAGTGGCTCATCATGAAGAAAGTACACTTGGTGAGTTTTGTGGCTGTCTTGAGTTCACAGTGTGCATGGACAGCGGCCTGTAAGTTGAAAGCCATGGCCTGTGGAGTATGAGCCCACCTGCAAGCACCACAGCACTAGAGTGGGGTAGGCCCCATGCTCTAGTAATTTGTACTGCCCTGTTTGGAATCTTGGGCAGAGGGGATGGTACAGTGGTGGTAGCCTGTGCTGTGTGGAGAGCAGTGGTGGCAGCCCACCTCCCCTTACCCTCGATGCACTCCACCCAAGTGAAGATGGCCTGCGGGGAGTGGGAAAATCGTCCAGTGCTTCCCCTGAATTGCCTGTGCTCTGGCTGTGCTGGGATATCAGGCACCCGGTCGAGTAGGCCCTAGTTTGCAGGTTGGCTGAATGGGTTGGGAGGTGCTGCATGAAGAGAGTTCCTGCACTGTAAATGTTCGAGAGGAGAGACTGTAGGCCCAGGATGGGTTAGCCATGAAGAGGCCTTTGGTTGCAAAGATATGCTGCTGCCATCATGTTTTTTTTAGCTTTTTGGCTCCACTGGGAGCTCTGCATTTCGGCCTTCGTGGCCTTAAGTTATGTGCCTTGGCTCTGTACTACAGAAAGCTCCTATCTCTGGAAAGCTATACCCCCTGCTCCTGGGAGCAGAATGTACTGTTAATGCTGCCTTTTAAATTAAATTTGTTTCTTCTTTTCTAAAATGAACTTCAGAGTGGGCCTCTGTTGTTTTGAGAGTGTCCCTGCTGCAGCTAATATTTCCCCCTCAGCCTCTGGTTCTGCAGCTCCCTGCACCCTGCATATTTGGCTGCACCTAGTGACCACCTTCTGGAGACTTCTCTGGATCCAGGTATGTGCCAGCCTTTTATTCTGGATGTGTTTTGTTGCTGAGTGGTGCCTCCCTCCCCAAACATTTCCATCAGGCCCCTCGATGTCAGGTAGAAGGAGGCTACAACTTGAGGGGTCATCCAGGATAAAGATGTTGGGGTGCATGGACAGCACCTTTGCCCTTGAAGAGCTGCTGCGGTGTCCAGGAGTGGACTGGGGCCTGGTTTTTGTTGCGTTGCTCCTGGGTCCCCCATCTTGGATTGGAGCTTCACACCTTTTCCTCTCTTAGAACCAGGTTAGAAGGCTATTTACATGCTCAATTTCATGCTAATGACTTTGAGGGTGCAGTGAATTGGCTGGTGTCGAGGCGAGGAGCTTGTGGATGTGAGAACTGAAGCGCTATTTTGAGAAGTTGCGTGTGAAATCACAGGACTGTGTATAACTTGCAGAACTGTGTCTTGGGCAAGATGGCTGAAGCTCCCAAACAGACTGATCACCTTGCGGCTGTTCCTGTGTTGCTGCTTTCCTGGCTGTGGAGTAATGGGGGGAAGGGGCCCCGCTGGACAGGTGTGTGATCTGCAGCTACCAGGGGGTTGGAGTGGGCCAGCTGCTTTTGTGTTCCTTGCATACTTGGGGTGTACCACCCATGGCCAATGTCTACAATGTGCCACCCTATCTACCTTCATGGCCATGGTCAGCATCGGTGTCACAAAGGACTACTTCTATTTCTACTATGGCTAGTTTGGAGAACTGGGATGAACTGAGATCTAGCACTGCCCCCTCAGATCCATCTGTGCCAGAAGCTAGGCCTGAGGAAGAGGATACCCTGGCAGAGAGTGTGCATAGACATCTGCCCAGCCCTTCTTCACTGAAGGTGCCTGAGTCACCCCATGGCAAAGGGATAGGCCATGGGAGAACTGAAAAAACTGCCTGGCTCCTCTGGGTCCAAGGAGTCAGGGCCATTCCCCATGGCCACCAGGCCTCTTAGCTCTTCAGGCCATAATATTCCTACCACTGGCCCAGAGTCACCTGAAGGCAAAACGGTAAAGGCCAGCTCTAGCGATTCTGACAACGTAGACCCCCCCAGTGTTACCCCCTGGAAAACGGCTGTCACCTTTGGCTTTTGAAGATCAGGATGTGGAGAGTGCCATCCCACAGCCCTATTGCCGCCGATGCCTGACGCTGCCCGATAACACCCCGAGGTTGCCCCAGCTGTGTATCTTCCTCAGAGAAAAGATTGATGGGTTGCTTCCAGATGACCCCCTGAATGTAAAGTACTGCTCTGGGGTGTGGATGGAGGATGGTATGGTCCCCTGGACCAGCATACACAGTAATGTCAGTGTCAGTGGCTCAGCAGGTAACACACTCACCTCTGAGGCCGGGAGATCAGAAGGCTGTGGGTTCTATCCCCACACCAAGCACTTGGGTTAAATCCCAATACTGACACTGTAGTGCAGCATGAGGGGGGTGCTGCACTCCTGAGGTGCCGTCTTTCAGATGAGACATTAAACCGAGGTCCCATATGCCTGTTCTGGTGGTAGTTCAGGTAGATGTTAAAGATCCAGTGGCACTTCTTGAAAGTTTTATTGAAAGAAAAATCAGTATACATCCAAACAAGAGGATAACAAAAGAAAAATCTCCTAACCATGAGTTTTACTCTAAACGGATACACTCAAGTAATATAATAGAATTCAAAACACATATGTATATTATGCCCTCTAAGGTTTATTTCTCAAAGAAACATTGTATCATGTAATTGCAACATCTGAATCTGTTATCCAGTCGAAGACTGTCCATAACTTTAAAAGTTCTTCAGTAGAGTGTTCTGTATTCAGATGTATAAACTTTCAACAGATCTTATTTTGTTAGTTAGTTCCACGTATGTACATTATTTTTGCTGCAATGCATAAAGGCATCTAACCATCCAGATATTCCACTTTATTACAGTAAAAACCAGATGCAGAGTACTCAAATTCCATTTTTTTCCAAGGAGGTGAAACTGCCCCATACATTAAATTTATATGTGATAGCTGCTTATAAAGGCTTCTTCCACTGGTTTGCTATATAACCCCAAAAACCAACTATAAAAGAGTAGTCAAAAAACAAATGTTCAATGGTTTCTAATATATTTATACATTGAAGTCTACTGCAAATTCTATCCGGAAGCTGCTTATGTTTGTGGTTATTCTTCACATTGATTTTCTCGTGGCAAGACAGCCAGTGAAAATCCCGCATGTGTGTGGGTGTCCTATGTGACTGTAAAAATGTCTGAAGAGATGATGAATGGGAAGTAAAGCATTTCTCAAAGGGCTCTGGCATATTACATAGAGTATCCAAAAGAGTTTTATATAGGACTTTATGCGTAGAGACAGAAATTAGTTGCTGGGATATAATCTGCCATTGCTTCAATCTCTGAAAGGTTTCCTTCAGACATAAGGGAACTGTAGCAGGAGATCTAACTAATCTTAGAGTGTTACTTTCCCATTTCTGAAACTAGACTTTACAGTTGTCAAACAACCATGGTTCCCAGACCCTATGTTTATTAATAAGAAGAGGCTTTATATTTGTTAAATATATGCTATTAAAAAACAAGATAGGGTTCACCATTCCTAGGCCTCCCTTTTCAATAGGTAAGTATAATATATTCCTTTTAATTGGGTTAAGGTGGCTTCCCCAAACCACTTGAAAAAAACGGCCTAAGACAGTTGTTTCCAATTGTTTATGTATTGGAAATATATAACTCAAGTACAAAAAAATAGGAACTAAAAAATTTTTAACTCGAAAAAACGTTTCTTTTTTCCTATAATACCCTTGATCCACTGAGCCACTTTCATTTTCCCAATTTCCAATTTCTCATCCCAGTTCAATTTTCCTGTATCTTGGGGACCGAATTGTATGCCCAAGATCCTAACAAGTTCATCTGTAAGACAGATGGGGCCAATGTTACCTCTCATTCCGATTGGGGTCCCTAAGGCAAACCCCATACACTTATCTAAATTTAATGCTGCACCTGATAAAGATCCAAAAGAGGTGCAACATTCAATAGATGTATTGACTGAATGTTGATTTAATACCATCAGACGCAAGTCATCTGCATATGCCATAGCCCTTGGAGATGTTAAAAGGGGAGGCATACATATTGGCTGAATGGCTGGAGAGCCATTTATTTTCCGCAATAAGGGATCTATAAAAACACATATAAAAGAGGGCTCATAGGGCACCACTGACGTACACCCCTATTGATAGGTATCATAGGCCCCACCCAGCCATTCACTACTGGGACCACAGCTGCAGTTTTATAGAGTGATTTGATCCACCCTAGTATACCAGGGGGTACACCATAACAATGTAACACTGTCCATAAAAAATTGTGGTTAATAGAGTCAAACGCCTTCTGTTGGTCAATAGAAATTATGTATCCTGGAGTAGAAAATGGAGAACATTTTGTTATTATTTCCCGTATCAGAATTAACTGATCCTGAATTTTCCTATTTGGAATGGAGCAAGTTTTCTCCGGAGAAATAACTAAGTCTGCCAACAAAAGTAAACGCTTAGTCAGAATCTTACTCAACAGTTTACAGTCAGTGTTGAGCATGCAAATAGGTCTCCAATTATTTACGCTCATTTTATCTCCTTTCTGTGCAAGAATATTAATGATCCTTTATTAAAATTCAGTGGAACATTCCCATAATCCAACATGTCATTATACACAAGAGCAAGCTCTGGTCCCATATGCTCACCCAAAATTTTATATATTTCAGTGGGCAGGCCATCAGGCCCAGGGGTAGTATTACTTTTTAACTCATGTATACAGTCTACCACTTCTTCTAAAGAAATGGGTTGACTAAGTGGAGTCAACACATGAGGTGGAATTTCAGGTATTGAAAGACTTTGGAGGTAATGTAAGAAATTACTCTCATCTGTTCTAATAGGAGAAAAAAGGAGGAAGCATAATCTGTTATTATTTTCAAGATACCTGCTTTAGATGTATGATGGATATCTGAGGAATCTATTAAACTAGACATAGTCTTTTTCTGTACCAGACCTGAATTATACTGAAAAGGGCAGATCACTTGTACTGTACCCTGAGTACAAAACTTCTGTTGTTGATACAATTGTCCTGCTTTTTGTTTAAGAAAGGATAACATTTTTTTTTTTTTAAGAGTGCAATTTGTGCACCAAGGTTTTGACATGTAGATTCAGATATAGAAAATAAATTTTGTAAATGATTTTTTTTATTGGAGATATTGTAAATATGCAACATTACTTTTAGTTTTACTATATTGTTTCAAAAACTGTCGTAAATCTGATTTAGTATGTTCCCGCCAGGTAGTGGGAGAATCATAACAAATCAGAACAGATTTGCGGGCTGAAAGAAAATAAACTAATTTAATTTGAAAGTCTAAATCAGAAAGAAGAGCAGTATTGAATTTCCATAATCCAAACCCCTTAGAAACAGAAGGATCTGTTCCCAAAGAAATGGATACCATTCTGTGGTCAGAAAAGGTCACCATAGTAATATGTGCTGCAACAGATATGGCCTGTGAGGTAAAAATAAAATCAATCCTTGTGGTTAATGGCCCTTTTTGGAAAGTGGGGGCATGGGTTTTTGTTGTTTTTAAGTAAGGGTCATGTAAATGTGCAGTGTTCAGCATTGTTTGTAGTGCTCTGGAATCACAAAAAATGTTCTTAATTTGTGCTTGCCGGCTTTTATCTTGTAGACTAAGGCCTCAAGTAAAGTCCTCTGCAAATATATTTTGAGGTATGTAAATAGGGCTGTATATAGTATAAGAATTCTATTCTTTGTGATTTTGTTTGTGGGCCATACTAAGTAATAAACCAAAAAGGTATTGTTTGAATTAAGGTGTCCAATATAAGAATTCTGCCTGGAACCAGGTCAAAGAGTTTTAAAAGTTTAAAGTCAGGAAAGTTCACCAATATTCCTACTCCAGAATATGTTTCTTGACCTATCGACCAAAAAGAAGGGCCTACCAACCACTCTCTTTGTGCTTGTCTAATTTTATGGGTAGTGTGGAAGCGTGCATCTTGTAAAAATATGGCTTCCCGGCTAAATGCCCTTTGGGGTAACCATTGCCTCAGTGTTTGTGCACAGAGGTTCTTTGTCTTTTAAATTGTTTTTGTTTTAATTGGGTTCACCACAACATAACCCAGACAGACCATCTTAGGGTAGCTGGTTCATTCCACTGGGGTGTCAAACAGACGTGGTATACTGATGAGTCCTGGTAGGACAAAACACGTGTCTATGTCATCTGTTAGCACCCTTTGCAAACTGTGTGAGAGGCCTTTCGGCACCATACAATTCTGCTTAAAGTTGAACCAGCATAATATTGTGTGGTGTGCATATGCAGCTCATGATGCTTTGCATTGTGGGGGCATGTGTGATTTTGTATTTCTTTGAAACTTGGCTTCGTGGCCAAATGCCCTTTGGAATAACCATTGCCTCAGTGCTTGCGCACAGAGGTTCTTTGTCTTGTAAAAATATTATCCCATGGGGTAGAGATGCTAGAAAGGAAAAAAAAACATATATCTTTTACTTGTCCTCTTAACACTGTTCACATTAATAGTGCAGCAGTGAAGATTATCTAGCAGCATAATAAGAGATAAGAGGAAACATAGTCTCCAGTGAAATAATATTTCCATTACTATTTTGTCCTGTTACCCCCAGATACTCCTTTTATTTTTGATTTTGCTTTTCTTTTTTAAGATCCTCTTCCTTTTGTAGGAACCTCTGTGTCAGTGGTACCTTCAGGATGGGAGGAGGTAACAGAGGAGGAATCTAAATCCTCTCCAGATTCAGCTGACGTGTCCCACAACACCTCATATTGATTTGATAAAATGATAGGGGAAGTCTTGGTGGCTGTGGGGGGAGGGGCTTTCATTCTGGTTCTAGTTGACCTTCTGCAAGGTAGAGGCACAGGTTCCTTAGGGGGAGGCATATCAGGCATAGTAATAGGTTGGTCTGAGTGGTCTATCGAAACAGATTGTGAAGCAGATGGTGGGAGAGTTTCTGAAATAGTCTGTACAGCAAGGTGGCGGGTTCCTTAGGAGGGGGGGCAGTAGAGGTGGAAAGGACTACTGGGGGGGGGCTGCTCAGGCCCAGGTCTATTCCTAATTTTCGTTTTTTGTGCCTGAGAAATGATAAAGTGTCCATCAGCACCGGCATCCTAATGTTCCTGGTTGTGTGCTGCCCAAGTACAGTTCTGAAAGGTATGCCCTACCTCCTCACACAGATTGCACCTACATTCATTTAGACAATCTGAACTGTGATGTCCCATTTCCCCACATAAATTATATTTGGTTTTGTTTCAGATGCTGCTTAAATGTGAGGGATCTCCACATCTGTAGCAGGCCTTAGGTTGACCAGGGTAAAAAAGCACACCCCTATCTCTTTCAATAAAAAACAAGTTTGGTAAGTGTGATACCCCAGAATCTACTGTCTTCAACAACACTTTAATCTTCCATCCCCCCGTCCATATGTTTTCAGAGTCCAGAATAGCTTCTGGGTCCCCTAAAACTGTACATCTCAACTTCAACCAGTACGAAACATCAGAAATATTAATCCCCTCATTCTGAAATAGGATGGTAATGTTCTTATATGAAAGTTTTGTCAGGGGTATGATGAGAAAGGGAGTCCACAAAGCAGTTTGTTTCAGTGAGTGATACTTAGTCCACAAAAATTCCAAGCCCCGGGTAGTTTTAAAACTAATGTCAAAATTAGTTTTCCCCGAGACATGAATAAGTGCATAAATCTAGTGGGAGAAGAATTTCATCGAGTCTTTTAGAAGACTGCAGGCATTAAATAACCAGTCTGGGGGTTCAGACATGCCTCCCACATAGGAGAGTCGAACTGCATTGTGCCGCTGTGCAGGTAAAACTGGCAAATGAAACAAAGAAGAAAATGTTTTTTTCTGAGACTCAGGTATTTTATTCTGTGGGGCTTCTGCCTGTAAAGGCATCTCCAAGATCGTAGTAGACTGCATTCCAGTCGCAGTAGGCCGTAATTGTAACACAGGGTGTTGTGTAAGGGCCATTTCTGGGGATAAGGCTAGAGGATCTGAGGAAGTAGATGCTACTGGGGCTAAAATGCTAGTTGCCTTAGTGTCTAGACGCTCAGGGAAATCAGTTTCAGCAGGCATTCGAATCGGGGATGACCCTGACGTCCAGCAAGGTGAATTTCCTTGTTTCTCCCAGCCAACACCTCATAGTGCAGTTTCAACAAATCAAGACTGAGTAGAGACAGCATCTGCATGTGAGACAGTTTCAGGAATTTGTGCGTTGTCTACAGGGTATTGCTACTCGTGAGTACTCACTGTTGTAAGGTTTAGAGCTCAAATGGCAGGTTTCTCAGGTGGTCCTCCAGCAGACGGCTTTTCTGACAACTGGGCTTTCAGCTGGGAAAGTCTGACAGCGTCAGATGCGCTGTCAGTTTTGCAGACGCTGAATCTTTGGCTGCGGGGTCATCTTCCAACATAAAAAATGCCATTCTTCCAACTCCAACTCACATTGCAACTGTAGAGCTTTTGGAGTTTGTACTACCTGGTCTGTAATGTCATGCTCGGGTTCTCCTTCTGAATTATCATTGTCACTCTGACTCAAAATTTCCACAGGTCTCATATCACTTTGTTCCATCTCATGAAGTCTGACATCTGGTTTCACTCCAACATTAGAGTCCATAGCCTACTTTGTTTCCTCAGGTTGTCCCAAAACCACATTTTGAGACAGCAAGGCATTTTCCCCAGGTTCTGCAACCTCCATCCTCTCTCCAGGACTGCTGTCCACCATCTTGGCAAGTTGCCAAACAACGAGGCCCCCCCCACAGTACAGTAGGGGAATTTCCCCAGTGCCCTGGCCACATTTCCCCCCATTCACTAAAAATACCACCAACAGATTAATCTGGTTCAAGGTCAGTTGGCAGTCATCTGTATCCCCCTTCCCGGGTTGTGCCTGAAAATAGGCAGAATTTGTCTAGTGCACTTGCCCAGTCAACAAAAACTAAATAAATAATAAATGATCCAAGAGTGGTCTCAGTCGTGGAAAGATGGGTGAGGTGTAGAATCTGTGCCAAATATCCCAAGGAGGAGTACCATTATGTGTCTGAACACAGTTGGGATGTGATCAAGGAGAAAAAAACTGACTGGGTGTTCTGGGGAGCTGTAGACAAGATACAACTTAGAAATTGCCAGTCTGGATCCCCTGCTGCAGCCACCATCACCAAGGCTTAGTCCCTTTGTAATTCAACTGTGTGGATTGGACTGACTCTATTCAAGCATTTTGCCCGAATCCAGGATATGATGGGAAGGTGCACTAATTATGTTGTTTCCACTGACACCTTTGGAGCTGAGACTACAAAGTCGGACCTTCAGTTCTACTATCCCCACAGTGGTGGACCTGGTCTGTAGAAGGTCATGTTGATACATTGCATGTTATGGTTCATTATTGTTTAAAGTAAAACATTTTAATGGATCTCAAGGGAGCGGGAAACAATTGATTAATTGTGTATAGCTTGCTCTGAGCAGAAGATGGTCTAGTACCCTGGGACATTGGGACTTTGTGCTTTGGACTACCCACCTGCCAAGGACTATCAGTCTAGTATTGTCCATGGTTTAAGTGGCTGGGGGGGTTAGTGCGAAAGGGTAGAGAGTCTAGGAAAAGTGTGTGTTTGTGTGTGTGTGTGTGTGTATGTTCTGTGTGAGTGGTGTGAGTATATTAATTGTTTAGCCTGGTCTGTGAGGTGTGGGCATGTGATTGGAGGAGTGAATAGTGGGAGTGAGTAATGTTTTGTGGGATATATTTATGTTTATATATTGGTTGTCCTGTGGCACTTATGTACTTCATGTTCTGGTTATATGCAGTTTATATTAACTTGGGGGGGCTATGGTGTTATTAGGAATAATGGAGATCCCCATTTATTCATGGTGGCAGCAGCACTGGGCTTTGTTGGGGGGTCCCTGGGCCCTGGGTTTAGTTTACAGGACTGTCCCCTGCAGGCTGGCCTTATTGCACATATTCTTCCCTGCATTTGCTTTGGGGTAACTGGTTGCCCCATTCATCAGGAGGTGAATGGTTTAAAGGAGGTGAATGGTTTAAAGAGGGGAGAGAGTGTAAGCACACCCTTTTGGGGATGCTTACTAATGTAATCTTCTCCACCCTGTTGCCCTTTTTTGGGAGTGGGGCTGGCCAGCCCATTGGTCTGGAGGAGCTGGTGCCCATGGGAAGGTATGTAAGAGTGGTGATTTGGCGGGTCAGGGGGAGGGATGGTGGGAAGAGATTGGAGATGCAAGTGGGGCCAGGGCATTTGGTTCGGGGCTCAGCGGCTCATCATGAAGGAAGTCTACTCAGTGAGTTCTGTGGCCAGCTTGAGTTTGTGGCTTGCAGGGAGAGGGGTCTGTAAGTTGGGAGCCATGGCCTGGGGAGTAGGAGCTCACCTGTGCGCACCATGGCACGGGGATGGGGTAGGCTCCATGTTCCAGTAAATTGCAGTGCCCTGTTTTGAGTCTTGGGTGGAGGGGATGGTACAGTGGTGGCAGCCTGTGTTGTGGGGAGAGCGGTGATGGCAGCCCACCTTCCCTTACTTGTGTGGTACTCCACCTGAGTGAAGATGGCCTGCGGGGAGCGAGAAAAATTGGCCAGTGTGTCCCCTGGATCACCTATGCCCAGTCTATGTTGGGAGGCTGGGGACCTGGCCGGGTAGAGTCTAGTTTGCAGGTTGGCCAAATGGATTGGGAGGTGCTGCATAAAGAGAGTTCCTGCACTGTAAATGTTCAAGAGGAGAGAGTGTAGGCCCAAGATGGGCTAGCCATGAAAAGACCTTTGGTTGCGAAGATGTGCTGCTGTCATCATGTTTTTTTTGGAGCTTTTCTGTTCCATTGGGAACTCTGCATTTTGCCCTTCATGGCCTTGAGTTATGTGCCTTGTCTCCGTGCCACAGAAAGCTCCTATCTCTGAAAGCTGTGCCCCCTGCTCCCGGGAGCAGTGTGCACTGTTAATGCTGCCTTTTAAATTAAATTTGTTTCTTATTTTCTAAAATGAACTTCAGAGTGGGCCTCTGCTGCTTTTGTGTGTCCCTGCTGTAGCTAACATTCCCCCTCAGCCTCTGCTTCTGCTGCTCCCTGCACCTTGTATGTTTGGCCATGCCCAGTGACCACTTTCTGGAGACTTCTATGGACCCAGGTATGTGCCAGCCTTTTATTCTGGATGTGTTTTGCTGCTGAGTGGTTCCCCCTCCCTGAACTTTTCCATCAGGCCCCTAGACTTCGATGAGGGTGAGGCTACATATTTACCTTTTGTTTATGTATACCCTTGAGGAAAGAAGGGAAAGAGGGGACATGATAGAAACTTTCAAGTACCTCAAGGGAATCAATGAAGTCCAAGAGGGTAGCATCTTTCAGAAAAAGAGATGTGCAAGAACAAGGGGGCACAATTTGAAGATAGATGGCGGACGGCTCAGAGGTAATGTGAGGAAGTACTTTTTCACAGAGAGGGTTGTGGATGCATGGAACAGCCTCCCTGAGGAGGTCGTGGCATCAAGAACAGTGGGGGGATTCAAGAATGCATGGGACAAACATAAGGTAGTCCTAGTGGGGGGTAGGAGGAAGTAAGCTGTTGTTTAACTAGGATCTGCAGCTTATCTGTTAGATAGGAAAATGGGCAGACTAGGTGGGCCAAGTCATAGGCGGATTTCGAGGGGGGGCTAAAGGAGCTATAGCTCCCCCATCATGAAGCTCCTCTATTAGTAACACACTGTGCTGCATTCTTTATCAGTATGCAGTAATGCTTCCATGAAAGCTGCCTGAGCCACACAGATCTCATCTGTGCTCTGGCAGAGCTGGCCTTAGCTAGGTGCAAACTGTGCCCCTGCACCTTGGGGGCCCATGCTTTTTTCTTGAGGAAAAAAATAATTTAAAACATTTAAAAATGCCTAAATGTTGTTAGAGATGAAAATGTTTACCAGCAAATGAAAGTGGAAGACAACTGGCTCTGTTACTGTTACAAAAGGTGGGGGTAGCTTTGCTGCAGTGGAAAGATTAGGTTAAGTAAGTGCTAATGGTGTTTATGGCCATACTTACACCTCCCAGGTTGACTACTTTCACAAAGGAAGGGCTATATTGACAAGAGAACTTGTTTGTAACCTGGATATGTAGGTGAAACAATGAATGATATGACAAAATATGTTTCAAAAGTATGTGAACACTCAAAATGGCTCGAAAACCTGACCAGCACAGAGCAAAAACATATATCCTGATAGGGACCCTGAAAACCCGATCACCAGGTAAAAAACTGACAGGTGGCAACGTTACTGGTGCCCCATGATAATCCTCTCTATTCTTTCTTACTCACACCTCCAGAAAAGTTAAGTTGTTTAACTTGTTTGCAAATCAGAGTATCTGAGGTGTGAGTGTCCAGTGATAATGTCCCTATCCTTACAGAAATGAATACGGTAGTAGTACCGTACTTACTTAAGTTCTTGCTCCAGGCTCAGTCAGATTCATTTCCAGTGGTGAAGTCAAATAATTCAATGCAGTCAATGGCACTAATTAAAAGATGCTGGCTAAACTAGTAGACCTGGTACTGCTTTAGTAATTCAGGACAGGAGGGTTAGTGAGGTGTAAATGTTGGATGTGGGGGGCCCCACAGGGAATGGAGTGGTGGGGCCCGGCAGGGGGCTGCACAGGGGCCCAGAATGGTTAAGGCTGGCCCTGTCCTCCAGTGTCCTGGTAGTGCAGTAAACAACCACCCCACCTGCATTACATAGTTGATCCCCCCGAAAAGCCGGTCTCCAGCATGAATTTCTTACTAACGTTCATCCTATGCCATGTGGTCCAGTCCCAGCACTGTGGCAGCAGTTGGTCTTGCCTTGGTGAGCCTGAGTATTCATTCTCTACCTTTGCAGGCTTGGTGCAGCTCCTTTGTTCATGCGCGTGGGGGGGGTTCATGCATGGGGGTACAGCTGCAACAAAGCGGAGTGGACCTTAACAATACAGATCTCTACCAGGTCGCCTGGTGCTCACTGCTCCTGATTTGCTGTTGCATCCAGTAGTGGATGTGGCTAGCAAGAGATGCCTTCTTTAAATGTCTGGGTTGTTGAAACAAGAGTGAGCTTTAGTTCATTAACTCAGAAGATTAATGTTGGAGCAAGAGAGGAGCGAGTGTGCTAAAGAGGAGAAGGAGGAGACAGAGAGAGAGTGGAGCCCACAAGTGAAGAGCAAAGCCCGAGGTTTCAGGCGGCAGCAGTCCAGTAATGCAGTGTCGGTGTGGCTTTGATAAATCAGCACAAGGAGTTGGAGTGAGGTTCAGGTCATCTTCTGGTAGCTAAAGCAAGCTGTAGCTAAGAGCTCTGCTCATTAGGAGTCATGGGGTCAGTGTGTGCTGTCTAGAGAAAGAGTTTAGTGGCCAGGTGACCCACCTTGTTTGGCTCATTGACACAGGCAGTTATAAAACCGGAAAAAAGTGATGGAGTCAAATATTTAGTTTCTGTAGTTATATGTGTTGAATTGGGGGGGGGGCCAAGTTGTGATGTACCCAAGCAAGTGTTGTTGCTAATAAAAAAAATGCATTTTTTATATTTGTTTAAAAACTGTTTTTCTGTCTGCTAACTGACTTCTTGGGCCTATCATAACAAGCATTTGTCAATGCCGAATGTTTGCTTGCTGGCATTGGGATTGGTAGTGTAGGAGTTAGACAGCTGCATAATAGGAATGGCAGTGAAGTATTGAACTGAAGCCAACCCCGCCACCACCCTGCAGATACGGACAGACATTGGAGTGTGCCTTTGGGTCATCAGGCATAATGGCCACACCATTTCACCACACCCCACCCTGCAGACACTGACAAGTGTCACGGTGTGCCTTGGGATCTTTGGCCCTTACGCACACCCCATTCCATTAGGAAAGTCGGTGAGATGGGTGCGATTATAGAGAATGGGGTGAACTTTGGGGCCAAAGAGTCCAAGGCATACCTCGATGCCTCTCAGTGACTGCAGGGTGTGGAATGGTATGAGCATCACAGGCAAGAATCCCAAGTCACACCTGATGCCTGTCATTCTCTATAGGGTCGGGCGTTATAGTTGAAAAGCCTAATACCTCAGGCATTCGTTGGTATTTTCACTCCAAATTTTCAACATGTTTGTTTGTGACCCCATCTCATGAACAGGGGGAATATCAGTTTGTTAGCCAAAAGCTGCTTATGCACAGTGACTACGGCATTTAGCACCACAGGTGCAAAAATATTCCGAACAGAATGTAAAAAATGACAGCTGTACTCTTTCATGGGGAGGTGTAAAAAATGGCTATGTTGCAAATGTGTAGTAAAAATATTTAAAAAAATGGTGAAGTCACGAGCGTACATAGAAACTGTGCAACGCACACCTGTAATATAATTAGGTTGGGGATTTCTTACAGCAGATTGTCAGCTCAGGCATTTTGGTGCCTCCGATCATGAACAGTGTCACTGTGATTTTCTTTATCTGTGCCGAACAATGATTTCCCACAGCGACCACGCATCTCTGCACTGAAAGTGTGAAAACACACTTCGGCCATGTTGTGAAAAATTGCAGCTGTACTGCTCATAAGGAAGTGTGGAAAAATGCCACTGGTGAAAATCTGGACTGAAAATATTACAAAGTCATGAACTAACGAGGGTGCGTGGAAACTGTGCAATGCTCACTCGTAACACAGTCATTTTATGGACTTTTGTCACCAAATTTTCAACATAGCCATTTTAAGACCTCTGCTCATGAACAGTGTAACTGTGATTTTCTTAATCTGTCCTAAACATTGCTTTCGCACACCAACAACACCATTGTGCGCTACATGTGTGAAAACACATTTTGGGCGACATATGAAAAATGGCAGCTGTACTGTTCATAAGGAAGTGTAATAAAATGACAATGTTGAAAATCTGGAGTGAAAATATTAAATTCATAAACTTACGAGCATGCATAGGAACTGCAAAGCACGCTCGTAAAACAGTCATTTTTAGGAATTTTTTCACCAAATTTTCAACATAGCCATTTTAAGACCTCTGCTCATGAACAGTGTCACTGTGATTTTCTTAATTTGTCCCGTACATTGACCTCGATAACCAACCGCTCATTGTGCTTAAGCATGGAAACACATTTTGGGTGAGATGTGAAAAATGTCAGCTGTACTACTCATAAGAAGATGTGGTAAAATGGCAATGTTGAAAATCTGGAGTGAAATATTGAAAATTACGCCCTTACGGAGTCGCGTGGGAACTGCGCAATGCAGCGTAAAACAGTCATTTTAGGACTTTTTCACCAAATTCTCAACATAGCCATTTTAAGACCTCTGCTCATGAACAGTGTCACTGTGATTTTCTTAATTTGTCCTGTACATTGATTTCAAGATACACCGATCTTGTTATTGTGCGCTACAGTGGAAACACATTTTGGTGAGATGAAAATGACAGCTGTACTACTCATAAGAAGGTGTGGTACAATGGCAATGTTGAAAATCTGGAGTGAAAATATTGAAAATTTGCGAACTAACGAGCGTGTGTAGGAACTGTACAACGCACGCTCGTAAAACAGTCATTTTGAAATTTTCCAAATTCTCAACATAGCCATTTTAAGACCTCTGCTCATGAACAGTGTCACTGTGATTTTCTTAATTTGTCCTGCATTGACCTCACACCAACTGCGCCACTGTGCGCTACATGGGCGGAAACACATTTTGGGTGAGATGTGAAAAATGTCAGCTGTACTACTCATAAGAAGGTGTGGTAAAATGGCAATGTTGAAAATCTGGAGTGAAAATATTAAAATTCACGCCCTTACGAGCGTGCGTAGGAGCTGCGCAATGCACGCTCGTAAAACAGTCATTTTTAGGACGTTTTTCACCAGATTTTCAACATAGCCATTTTAAGATGTCTACTCATGAACAGTGTCACTGTGATTTTCTTAATTTGTCCTGTACATTGATTTCGCACACCGACTGCGCCATTGTGCGCTACATGGGCGGAAACACATTTTGGGTGAGATGTAAAAAATGACAGCTGTACTACTCATAAGAAGGTGTGGTAAAATGGCAATGTTGAAAATCTGGAGTGAAAATATTGAAAATTCGCGAACTTACGAGCCTGCGTAGGAACTGCGCAATGCATGCTCGTAAAACAGTCATTTTTGGGAATTTTGGCAGCAAATTTTCAACATGGGGTTTTTGAGACCCCTTCTCATGATTGATGTCACTGTCATGGCATTATTCAGGTCTGAAGGGTGATTTGCAGTCACTGCGCAGTCACTGCGCCACAAAATCTTGCCGGGCCGAATGCCATGACGAGTGAAATCATCATGAAGAGATCCAGCCCCATGTTGGTAATTGCCATCAAAAAAAATGCCTGAGATATACAATAAAGTTGAAACCCCCTATCTAGCCCATTATACAGCTTACGGCATTTCCTCAGTTCGCGGTCGCCTTTGAAAGAGTGCAGACGTGTTCCCGGTCCACTGAAGATCGTCGCGCCGAGGTCCGGGTAAGTATGGGGTAAGGGGAATGAGAGGCTGGGTGTCAGTGGGTGGGTGCGGGTGTGGGAGGGCGGGGAGACTACCGTGGGACCATTTTTCTTCACAGGGAAAAAAAAAGCGGACAACGTGGGACGTTTGCCCACGCTGGGTGAGCTCCCAGCATGGCACAGGGCGTTGGGAAGCGTTCAAGCCAGCGGGGATTGGGCACCCGACGACCTAAGGTGCTTGCCACACTGGGGTGGGCTCCCAGCGTGGCACTCCACTACTGGGGAGGGAGGACAGTGCAACCCGGCGGGGATTGGGCACCCCGTCGGCTATATGATGGTTGCCACGCTGGGTGGGCACCCAGCGTGGCATTTTTCGCGTTGGGGGAGGCGGAGAGCGCAGCACAGCGGCGAGGATTGGGCACCCCATCAGCTATGCAGTGCGTCATCACGGTGCGCTTGCGCCTGCGAGATCTGTGGGGGGAGCTGCGGCGTGAGCAGCCTTATCTTATCGCTGCTCACTCAAGCGTAGCTCCCCCTTTCAACTGTATGCCACTGCATTTTGGAGCGTGTCATAGACAGCTCCAAAATGCATTGGCTTACAGGGGCCACGCCTGCCAGCATACTGACTGAATTGGAGAAGGAGGTGACACACCTCCGAAATCTCCGATGATGGCACTATGTTTCTTGCACATGCGTGCAAGCAAACATAAAAATGAGATTCCTCATACTATGGGGCTATCCCAGTAAGGGACATTTTAAAACAATAAAAAATATTTTATTTATTTAAAAATGTATTTTCTTTGGAATAAAGTGTTCTATAGAATGCAATTTGTTTTGCAAAAATAGCAAGCAGACTTGAAATTATATTTTCAGAAACTAGATAGCAAAGTGACTTTGTTCCCATATTTCTATAGTTATTATATTTTTTTTTACTGATGTAAGGTTGGGGGATAGGTTAATCTGTACTGCAGGACAAACTGGAATGGGTTGGCTTTATGGTAATGTCATAACGTGCTTGAGTGAGTGACATTTGTGACCTTGTTTACCTGGATTGTCATTTAATTTGTCTGCAATTTGTCTTTATCACCAAGTCTCTTTCAGCTTTTCTCATTTTTATGTGTTTCGGATGTGCTGCTGCCCAGCTGCAGTCTTCTGGTGTATTGTGTTTTTTTTGGGTGGGAGGGTATTTGGGGCAACATACTGTCATGTGGACTGTGGGGACTCTGGGGATAGTGCTAGGGTGCAACTAACAAAGCATGGGGAGGGAGGAAATGAGTAGAAATTGCATTAGAAATACCCTTCAAAATGCACCAGAATGCACCAAAATGTTAAAAAAATGTATGGGAGCATAGGCGGCCCACCAGACGCCAAGGCCTATTATTTTTATTTTTTCTCTGACTTGAGCTCCCCCATCTATATGACTTCTGGATCTGCCCCTGGGCCAAGTGGTCCTTATCTGCCATCAAATTCTCTGTTTCTATGTTTCTATGAAAGCTGGAATCAATAATATAATGAACATCAGTGCAGGGTTTGATAATCTCTGCTTGTAGCACTGCATAATCTGTTATTAATGTCTTACCGCTTTCTGTAAAGGAAGTTGGAAACTTGTTTGCAATGTGAGGTTTGTAATTATAAGTGTTTTTATCTCTAAACCTATATCATGCTGTTCCTATAAATGCAGCTACAGACATGTTAATGGACCACCAATAAGTGTTTCATATCTCACTATGAGGATTTAAAAGTGGGATGCTATAACCAAGGAGTCTGCCCCTGACGAAGACCCACATCAATGACATTTAACATGCTAAGAAACCAGGCTGAAATAAACAGTCTCTCAGTGTTGTGGTCAATGCTAAATTATTTAATGTGTGTGGGATTCCCTCCCGCCTTCCTTCCCTCCTCCACAGAGTATAGCTTAACTGACTTACTCTAACACCTTACAGTTACTACATTCCAATAACCTGCATTTAGACTATATGAAAAGAGTTAGACGTAATTCTAATTCTTTTGGCTGTACAGAAATGCATTCTCAGCAAAATTTGACATTGTAAGCAGTCTGATTGCTTAGTAATGTTTAGGACCTGTTCATCCCCCATATGGAGTATAAGTTTGTCTTTTGGTACATAGAGATATTCAAAATATATAATGATTTGTTTTAAACAAACAAAAAGAAATAAGACGTTCAAACTGAATTAACTTGGAGTTTTTATCAATTGCTCCCCTCCTCATGCTGTCTAGATGTCCTCAGTGCTAACAATTGCACTCCACCTCATGTAGTCTCATATACTCAGTGCTAACAGTTGCACTCCCACTCATGCAGTCTTTTAACTTACTCTGTGCTAACAGTTGCGCTCCCATTCATCTGTTCTCTCAATGAACTCATTGCTAACTGTTGCTCTCCCACTCATGCTGTCTATTGCTGTTCTCAATACTACCAGTTGCACTTCCTATCATCCACTCTCAGTCACATCCCAGCCTCTCTTTACCTAGCACACCTTGAAGTCTGCATCTTGAGGGTGGGTCCCTCACCAGGGTCAGGGTCCTTCTCTTTCTGCCATTAGGGTGAGAAGGTCCTCTGCTCTGGAAGACGTCTTTGGCCATGTGGACAGCATCGTCAGAAACTCTCAATGTAGCATTTAAGACTTCAGTTGCCGGAGGGTGGGGCCTCCAAGTCCCAGGGTGGGCTTCTTCAGCTGCTGACAACATCAGCAGCACCTTCAAAAGCTAGTCTTCCTACAGCCACCTAAAGGTTCACTTGGTCTCCATTCTATATCCTCCCTTGTCCTTCCTGCCCCTCAAGTGTGAAGATTTACAATTCTCCTGTTCTCGCCCCTCCAGGGCATGGCCTTATCCCTCCTGGGCTTGGCTTTTTCTCTAGGCCTTTGCTTGGAGGCAAGGTGAGTGCCTTTCAGTGGTTGTTGCTGTCCTCCTCTGCTAGGGATGTGGGCCGCAGCAGGGTTCCCCTTTAGCTGCAGAGGCCATCAACTCATAGCACCCCCATGGCTTTCCCATTAGAGAGATAAAGTGAGAGCCCTTCCTCTTAAAAATCTTCCCCTGAATTGGGACTCTAAATTTCAGTAGTGAGTCATCATTAATTCATCCCAAGGCTGGAGAGAAGGTGACCAAGGCCTTGAGTCCCCAGAGGTTTCCCCCTCATGGGTTTTTTCCCATCTCCTCTGTGCTGAAGGTCATAAAGGTTAGGTAGTCTGTAGAAGGTCATCCTCAGATATTATATATAGTATATGTCGACTCAGGTAGGTTTCCACTGTTGAGTTGGAGTTGGATGGCGGCCTTCTTTCTCTTTTGCCATCCCCTCTCTCCTTATGGAAGTCATGCCCTTTCTGCTATCACTGCCGATATCATCAGTCATTGCACAATCCTGCCTATGTCGTTACAAGTCATCATTACTGCTGTCAGTCCATGCTCATCCAGTTTCTGCATTCACCACTCACTACTTGTCTTTTTGTGGGCACTTTCCTAAGGTACCTTTAGCCTAAAGGAATTATATTCCCATGGCACCTCTAGGGGTGGAACCTTCCTCAAGAGGGTTCCTTTGCCTTCATGGTACCCCAACAGGATGGTAGTTCCCTGTGGCACAGAGAGCACAAACAGCTGAAGTATCTATTTATCCAAGTCAACAGCATAACCATTCAAATATTATCAGACTATCAATGAAGTTGCACAAGCATAACACATTACCAACTTGCATACACACACTGAAATCAAAGGCTGACTGCAGTTCAATGGGTGGGAGCAATTAGCCATTCCCCCTGCCTGAGCTATTTAAGTCAGCTCCCTGTAGTCTCACTCAGATGCATTCTTTCTTTACCCCACCATCCTCCTCTCCTCCTCCAGCAGCACGCCTCTCTCTTCCTGGGGACTCCTTCCTAAGGCACCTTTGGCCTAAAGGAATTACATTCCTGAGGCACCTCTAGGGGTGGATCCTTCCTCAAGAAGATTCCTTTGCCTTCACGGTACCCCGACAGGGTGGTAGTTTCCTGTGGGACAGAGAGTGTGAATGACCAAAATATCTATTTATCTCAGACAACAACAACATAAGCGTTCAAATTCTAAAAGACTATCAATGAAGTTGCACAAGCATAACTCAGCACTAACTTGCGTACACACATTGAACTGCAGTTTCTTTTGTTCCCAGAAGCATATTGTGCTGTATATCTTTTAAAGAACCCTAACTAGAGATCAGCCACAGCTCCTTACTGGGTGTCCACAGAATATCAGGTGCTGTGAATTATCAAACAAACCATTGTTGACTGAGGATGGATCGTGGCAACAGCAAACTATACCTCTCCAACTGGTCCATGTTGCTGCCAGTTAGTGATTGACAGGTGGCAAACCAAATGGTAAGCTGCAGCATAAGAAGCAAGGCCTCTCACTGGTTTTAAACAGTTGAAAGGCAGAATTAAATGTTCCTGTATTCTGAATAACTTGCCTATGTGCACAGGTAGGTACTCTGAATTAAACATCTTTAAACTGAAGCACACACATACAAGAAATAGAGATGAAAAATATTATCTCACATAACAGTTTGCAAAAGCCATTTATTGACATGCCAGGACATTTATTGCCTCCAGCTAATGTGAAACACAGAAATAACTACTTGCTCTGTTATGCAGGCTGACTAGTAGTGATTAAGTAGCACACCTGACGATCTGCAAGCTGAGTGGCTAAGAATGGTAAAGTCCAGAAATGCTGACTGGATTAGGGAAATCAAACTCCCAAATGCAGCTCCCTGAATGACTGGTTCACACTCTCGAACTGTTGAGCACTAGCACAGCACAAAGTGGATGGCAAAGGAAGGCTGAGTGAGAAACAGGGGTTAGGTTTCTCTCTTTGGCGAGTTTTGTCTGTTGTGGCATGCTTTGCTATCTTGGGGGCTATCGGGTGGGGGACAGAGGAACCGGGAGGGTGAAAACTAACATAAGGAAGTGGTAGTGACTTTTTCAAATACTAGATAAGATGAACAAGTAAATATCTCAAATAAAAAATAAACCTAAGAAGTAGACCAATCGGGAGGGGCTAATCTGCTATGGGCCAGCTAGGCAGCATAAGATCGAGAACTGTGCATGTACCAGTAAAGTAAGCTCCACATAAACAAATGCACAGCTCAAGGATAGGGATCAGGGCAGAAGAAAGGGTTTGTTAACTATCTGAGGAACAGTTTCTTACACCTAGTCTGCTAAATACATAAAACAGGAATGAGACTTGGACAGTGGCTGGGGATTGCCAAACATGTTTAAACTTATTTCAGTGTTCATAAATTAACTTGTTGTTAAGGGTCCCTGCTTTAAAGGATAGCAGCTGCCTCTCTCAAGCACACTCTCTCTCAAGGTCAGGAGGTCAGAGAAGACTGAGAGGAGGAGGAGCATGATGAGGCAGTGAGAAGACCAGTCGGGAGAGCTACTGAACAACAGGAAGTCCTGCCTTGTGGCGGTCCTACAAGGGGGATAAAAGGGAACACTCCTAATGTCCTAATGTGCCCCCACTCACGTTTTTGTCCCCGTATGTGACTGGAATAGCACAGGGGTAGAACAGGTGTAAGACTGGTGTCTTAGGCATCAGCAGACATCTGCAGAAGGAAGCAGGGAGGCAGGGGGCTCTGCCAGTTGACTAAGGTAAGGTACCTATTTGCTCCTATTGTTGCAGTCACTGAAGGGAGGGGTGGAAGGTAAAGGTTAGGCCAAAAGTGGGAACAGGTATAACACCCTAACTGTGGTAGGAATACTGAATGATTTAGGCTTAGTTTGGGGAAAACTACAAATATCCTGTCTAAGGTCAGGCTACCAAAAAGGGGAAAATCTAGTAAAAGTCTAGTTAAAAATTAAAGTGGGAAGCAAAGTAGTACCTACTGTAACTAGGGTATAGTAATGGGGTAATCCAGACAAGAAAATGGAAATAAACATCCTATCTGGGGTAAAGGTATAAATTCCTTTTCAAGTAATGGGGGAACAGATTTGAGAATGATGGGAGTGATGCAGTGCAGTGACTGTGGAGCAGCAGCCTTCGGGGAAATCTTCACACTGAGGTCTTCAACAGCTGGTTGAAGGCATGGTGCAAGGAGGAGGGGTTTGGCTACATAAGGTAAACAAGGAGAGGTGGACCTGAGCTTTAGAAGTACAGGAACTGATACTGCTGTGGGGTTGCTAGCCCTGGCTCAGAGAATTAGTTCAGGAAGCAGCACACTCAAACAAGGAAAAAAGCAGTCAAAGAACTGAAATGAGTAAGATTTGAGAATGACTATACCACATGAACAACAATCACTTACAGCTAACTGGTTAGTGATTTACGTTTTAATTACTGTTGTTTCAAGTGACTCTAAGGTGATTTGAGTCCATTCACCTTAAAACAAAAAAATTATCACATGACAGTAAAATTTAAGTGAATGGAAAAACCACAACCAATACTTACACGTGCAGAATTCAAAAAAAGCATAAAAAGTGGTATAAAAGGGAATGGTTTGGCAGTAGGAGCCCACCCCTCTACAGGCGAAGCTCCGGGGCACCTCCCTGTGTCTTCTCAGTATGCATCACAATAGCAGTCAAATGTTTAACAAAGAGTCTATCTTTTTGCAGTAACTTAAGCTTCTTTGAGTGTTACTCACTTCAAAGCTTTGACTGCTTTTTTGCATGTTTGTGTGCATAGTTTCCCTAAAATAATTAGCTGCATCGGGAACTGGGGTCCTACCTGGAGGGATAAAAGTCTGTACAAATGGGATGGCATCCATCTATCCATGAGGGAAATGGCAGTCCTGGGTGAGAGGTTTAAATGGTACTTTGGTGGGCATTTAAACTAGTCAAGGGGGGAGGCAGAAGAAACAAGGGAGGCAGTGAATGACCATCCAGGTGATAGAACAGCAGTGAAGAACAGCCCAGGAGAAACAAGCTCCTCATGGGTAGTGGGGAATAGGGGCAAAGGGGGAAGGGACGGGAGGGTTGTGAGGTGAAACTAGGACAGAGGAAAACATGGAGGATGGGCAGAGGGAAGATAAAAAGGGGAAGGACAATACCAGTGGAAAAAAGAAGGGGAGGGGATGGCAAAGTAAGGGCACTGAGAAGCAAAAAGAGTGAAGAGCCATGTGCACCAGTGCAAGGAGTCTAGGAAACAAAATTCCTGACCTTGAGGCTACCACTGGATCTGGTGGCCATAACAGAATCATGGTGCACTGACAACTACGGAGGGGAGGGGTCCATTCCGGGTTACACTATGTTCTGGAAGGATATGGCAAGGAGGAAAGGGGGGAGGGTTATAAGGGAAGGTATTTTGGTCACTGAAATACAAGGATACATTGGAGAGAAGGAGAGGCTAGAGGTTCTTTGAGTTGGCTCTGAGATGGGGTCCGGGGCCTCTGTACATATGGGGTGGTGTACCAGCCACCAACACAGGGAGAGGAATTGGACAGGGTTTTGGGGGAGGCCATAGGCAAAATGGCAAGCAGAGGGGAAATAATAATTATTGGTGACTAATCTGCCGGCTATGGACTGGAACATCCAGGCCACAGCTACAACTAGGAGCAGGGTCATCCTAGACTCCCTGAAAGGGGCATTTTTCAGGCAGCTGATTACAGATCCAACTAGAGACAGGGCACTGCCAGATCTGATACTTATGAACAGGAACAGCATTGCAGAACTCACAGTGGGTAGCCCCCTGGGAACAAGCGATCATCGTGCAGTGTGATTTGGCATATGGATTGGGCAGGAGAAAAATCACACTAGGACAAAGGTCCTGGACTTCAGGAGAGCAGATTTTAATGAAACGGGAGACTGTCTTAGGAAATACGTTGAAGGGGGGATAATGGGGCAGGGGTGGAGGCACAATGCAATAGAATAAAGGTGGGAATAACAAAGGTAACATCAAGCAGTGTGAAGGTAATAAGCAAGGGTAAGGAGAAAGAGGCCACTGTGGTTCTCAAAGCAGGTGGCCAAGGCACTAAGGGAGGAAAAAAAAGCTTTCAGAGAGTACAAGGAGACCCAAATGGAGGCAGACAGGGATGTATTGCTAGAGAAACAGAGGGAGGCAAGAAGGAGGGTAAGGACAGTAAAGGCTCTAACTGAGGATGGATCACCCAGGAGGTCAAAATTGGGGATAAGACTTTCTTCAGGTATGTAAGTGAAAAGAGAAAAGCAAGAGATGGTATAGTGAGGATCAGGATACCGTGGGGCTGATGTGTAGAGGAAGACCAAGAAAATGCTTGAAGCCCTTGAGGAAAACAAGGTAATCGGGCCAGATGGGATTCACCCAGTGGTGCTTTAGGAACTGAGCATGGTGCTAGCCACACCTCTGGCAACACTATTTAGTACCCCATTGGAGACGAGGGTGGTTCCAGAGGCATGGAGGAGAGTGATGTGGTCCCTCTGCATGACAGTAGGAGCAAGGAGGAGGCCAGAAATTACAGATCAGTCAATCTCACATCAGTGGTGAGGAAGTTAATGGAATTCATGCCGAAAGAGAGACTGATGGAGTACCTGGAGACATATGGGCTGCAGTACCACTGGCAGCATGACATCATGGGGGATGTCATGTCAGACAAATCTCACAGATTTCTTTGACTAGGTAACTAGGGAGGTACTTTAGGGGAGGGTAGTGGATGTGGCCTATCTGGATTTCAGTAAGGCATTTGACATTGTATCATACAGGAAGCTGATAAAGAAACTTAGCAGCCTGCGGGTCAGGCAGAAGGTGTTGAACTGGGCAACTAATAGGTACAATATAAAATGCAAGACAGTGTACAGTAACAGGATGAAAGTGCAGTGACAATGGTGGAGCCATGAGGTAGAATACTGAGCAGCAATTATGTGCAACAAAGTGACAACAGTATGGGTAAAAGGAAGAACTGCAGTAACTGTGGAGTAGAGTCTACTTTAGGCAGCGGCAGTACACAGGTGAGTGAAAATCTAGAACACAGGTATGGCAGGACCTAGCAGAGGAGGGTCAGGTTGAGGATTGGCAGGAGCAGGATGGGGAAGGGAGAAGTTTTAGCTGGTGTTTAAAGGCATGTGTGGAAAGGAGTGAGTTCTAGAGGGAGGGAGGGTGATAGGTAGAAAGCAGACTGCCCAGTAGTGGAATGCGGGTGGGGAAGGGAGAAGGTTTGACAGACCCTAGAGTAAAGGGAGTAGGAGGCAGACGAGAGAGGAGAGAGGAGTGAGGAGTGATAGAGAAAGGGAGCCAAACCAGTATTTGGAGTTGAATGATGCACAGTGGGACTGGTGATGTGAGGAGAGAGGGGGGATAGGGAGGGAGGAGTAAAGGAGCAGGGGTGAGTTTGAGAAGGGGAGTTAGTAGCAAAAAGACAAAAAGCACTGCAGAAGGTGTCTAGTGTGGAGAGGGAAGAGGAGGGGGCAGTACCATAGATCACATCCACATAGTCAAATACCTGGAGAACAATTTTTATTTGTATCTCGTATTCAGAATTGAATCCCCTTTTCCCCTTTACCCCAGGACACATCTGGAGGTATCCAGTGATGACAGTGATTAAAAATGAGTGACTACAAAAACAGTGACTCATTTTTATGTTGCTTGCACGCATGTGCAAGAAACATAGTGCCATCATCGGAGATTTCGGAGGTGTGTCACCTCCTCCTCCAATTCAGTCAGTGTGCTGGCAGGCGCGGCCCCTGTAAGCCAATGCATTTTGGAGCTGTCTATGACACGTTCCAAAATGCAGTGGCATACAGTTGAAAGGGGGAGCTACGCTTCAGTGAGCACTGATAAGATATCGGCTGCTCACGTGCAGCTCCCCCCCCAGACATGCGCAGGCGTGCGCACCCGCAAGCACTGTATAGCCGGCGGGTGCCCAATCCCGTCGGCTGAGCTGCATCCCATTGGAGTGGTGCCACGCGTGAGAGCCCACCCCAGTGTGGCAAGCAGTCCTTTGGCCGATGGGGGTGCCCAATCCCCATCGCTGAACGCCCCTGTCCTTGCAGCATGCTGGGAGCCCACCCAGCGTGGCAAACGTCCCCACGACGCTGCTTTTTTAAACCTGTAAACGAAACATGCTCGCGCGCTGCCTCCCAACCCCTCCCATAACTCGCACCCACCCACTGCGCACCCAGCCTCCCACACCCCCCACCCCATACCTACTCCGGACCCGCGCGACGATCTTCGGTGGACCGGGAACACGTCTGCACTTTTCAAAGCCGACCGCGAACTGAAGAAATGCCGGTAAGCTGTATGATGGGCTAGATAGGCGGGTTTCAACTTTGTTGCATATCTCAGGCATTTTTGGGAATTTTTGCACCAAATTTTCAACATGGGGTTTTTGGCACCTTCTCATGAATGATGTCAATGTCATGGCGTTATTACCGGGCCCAAGGGTGATTTCCGCGCGTGACTGCGAAATCACCCGCCGGACCGGATACTGCAATGACAGTGACATCATTCATGAAGAAGCTAAAACCATGTTGATATGCATAACTCAAACAATGACTTTGTTTCTGACGTGCGTTGCGCAGTTCCTCGCCAGGCTCAATAAGTTCACGAAATTTCAATATTTTCGGTCCAGATTTTCAACATTGTCATTTTACCACACCTTCTTATGAGTAGTACAGCTGTCATTTTTCACATCTCACACAAAATGTGTTTCTGCCCATGTAGCGCACAATGGCGCAGTCGGTGTGCGAAATCAATGTACGGACACATTAAGAAAATCACAGTGACACTGTTCATGAGCAGAGGTCTTAAAATGGCTATGTTGAAAATTTGGTGAAAAATTCCCTAAAATGACTGTTTTCTGCAGTGCGTTGCAGTTCCTATTGACGCGCGTAAGTTTGCAAATTTTCAATATTTTCACTCCAGATTTTCAACATTGCCATTTTACCACACCTCCTTATGAGCAGTACAGCTGTCATTTTTCACATCCTGCCCAAAACGTGTTTCCGCCATCGTAGCACACAATGGCGCAGTCGGTGTGTGAAATCAATGTATGGGACATGTTAAGAAAATCACCATGACACTGCTCATTAGCAGAGGTCTTAAAATGGCTATGTTGAAAATTTGGTGAAAAAATTCCTAAAAATGACTGTTTTACGAGCATGCGTTGCGCAGTTCCTATGCACGTTCGTAGGTTTGCGAATTTTCAATATTTTCACTCCAGATTTTCAACATTGCCATTTTACCACACCTTCTTATGAGTTGTACAGCTGTCATTTTTCACATCTCACCCAAAACGTGTTTCCGCCCATGTAGCACACAATGGCGCAGTCGGTGTGTGAAATCAATGTATGGGACACATTAAGAAAATCACAGTGACACTGTTCATGAGCAGAGGTCTTAAAATGCCTGTGTTGAAAATTTGGTGAAAAAATTCCTAAAAATGACTGTTTATGAGTCTGCATTGTGCAGTTCTCATACGCTCGTAAGTTTCAATTTTCAATATTTTCACTCAGATTTTCAACATTGCCATTTTACCACACCTCCTCATGAGCAGTACAGCTGTCATTTTCACATCCTGCCCAAAACATGTTTCCGCCCATGTAGCGCCGATGGGCGCAGTCGATTGTCGAACTCAGTGTATGGGACACATTAAGAAAATCACAGTGTCACTGTTCATGAGCAGAGATCTTAAAATGGCAATGTTGAAAATTTGGTGAAAGAATTCCTAAAAATGACTGTTTTACGAGTGTGCATTGCACAGTTCCCACGCACGTTCGTAGGTTTGCGAATTTTCAATATTTCCACTCCAGATTTTCAACATTGCGATTTTACCACACCTCCTTATGAGCAGTACAGCTGTCATTTTTCACATCCTGCCCAAAACGTGTTTCCGCCCATGTAGTGCACAATGGTGCATTTGGTGTGCAAACTCAATGTATGCATTAACAAAATCACAGTGACACTGTTCATGAGCAGAGGTCTTAAAATGGCTATCTTGAAAATTTGGTGAAAAAATTCCTAAAAATGACTGTTTTACGAGTGTGCGTTGCGCAGTTCCTACGCACGCTCGTAAGTTCGCAAATTTTCAAAATTTGCACTCCAATGACTTCCAAATACCTAAACAGCACATAGAAGCAAGCAACATTCGGCATTTACAAATGCTTGTTAGTGCTATCATCATGAGCTACCCTGCAAGGGTAGCGATGGAACAGCGAGGAGAGCGACCGGAAGTGGAGGGATAAGGAGGTGGAGGGGAGGGATAGGAAGGAGGGTTTAGGTAGGAAGGAGAGCCTGCTGCAGTCGAGTCAGCCCTGTGGTGTGGTGGTGAGGGGTGGCTGGCTATGGTGCAGTAGGCACTGGGTTTGGGCCGGACTGTGGGAGAATTTTTACTGGCGCTTCCGGCTGCTGTTTCCCGGACTGAGTTTGCCCCTAAATGACATACACCCCTGGGTTGGTAATCTAAAAGTGAGGGGTGCAGGGGCAAGCTAAGTGTTCCCGGAAGTGGGGCAGTTGAGAATTGTGCATCACCGATATGCTTTTTGGCGATATACACACGCCATAATAGCGATCGCTATTATGACATGGAACCGCATCTGGAAATGAGCTATTGTAGCTCAGTATGCCTTTCCTGGTGAATCTTTTCAAAATAAATAAATAAATAAAATCTTGCCTGAACCACCCTCCCCATAGCCTAGCCACCTGCTCCAGTGCATGGCCTCCAGCCCTCTCATAGAAGCATAGAATGTGACTTCACTTGGCCCACCTAGTCTGCCCATTTCCCTACCTACAGGATAAGCTGTAGATCCTAGTTAACCAACAGCCTATTTCTTTCTACCCCCCACAAGAATTGCCTTATGTCTGTCCCATGTATTCTTACATTCTCTCATAGTTTTAGACCCCACAACCTGCTCAGGAAGGCTGTCTCATGCGTGCACCACCCTCTCTGTGAAAAAAAATACTTCCTCACATTGCCCCTGAACTCCCCCCCCATCTTTAAATTGTGTCCCCTAGTTCTTGCTCGTCTCTTTTTCTGAAAGATGCTACCCTCTTGGACTTTGTTGATTCCACTGAGGTACTTAAAAGTTTCTATCATGTCCCCCCTCTCCCTCCTTTCCTCAAGGGTATACATATTAAGCTCCTTTAGTCTCTCCTCGTATGGCTTCTCTTGCAGACCCAGACTGTTCAAGCACAGCAAGCTGCATCCTAGCTCCCCTCCAGTGGTGGCAACTAGAACAGAACTTCCACTCACCACCCTGGCCACCTGCCATCTGTGTGATAGGGTGCAAGCATGTACGTGTCTTTACTGTATACACACTCACTCCCTGTCATGAAGATAGTGACTGGCTGAGGAGCAAAGCTACTATCCCATTTGAGAACACTTTCTCACTTTGCTTCTGGGAGTCTGCTGCAAGCAAGGTGCTGTGTTACCACCACCCATAGTCACTTTGTGCATGCCAGCACAGCCCCATATTCATACACGCAGCGTGTGCTGGACAGGACATGCTGCTTGTGTGAAAATGGCACCCTGTTGGCCCATGCATTCTTGCAAGAACAGCCAACTTTGAAAATTGATCCCTATATCTATTACTGTTCATTCCCACTTATAATCCTCCCCCCAGGTTGCATCTGGAAAACATGCCTACAATATCATGGCCATCAAATTTCAAATAAAATAAAAAGATAATTTTCAGACTGTGATCTTCTATTCACTCTGCCACATCACTTTACTCCATGAAATCACAGCTCCATGAAGTTATAATTTACATCTACCCCTAGTACTCACAATCTGTCCCATCCCCCCACTCCACTATCTACATGCTACTGTAGTTACTCCCCCTCCCCCCGGGAGCATGGGGAGTTTTGTTCTGGAAGGCATTTGTCTTTTCCAGCCTGGTTTTGTATGTGTGACTTGATACTGTACTCAAATACAGTAGCACTTCATTAACTTTGCGCTGTCCCTGAGTGCTTATTTATGTCTCCATAACAGCAGTGTACTGGGTGCAGAACTACTGTTTTTGCTTGGCTATCCCTTTGTTTTTGCTTTGGAAATCATGCTCAATTCTTCTGATATTGTTTCTGTTTTAAATTTTTATAATATTCCTTTTTCTTATTTTACAATTTTTGGCCAAAAAGGAAAATTCACTGGAGCAGCTACATGCCATTGTAGTACGCTGAGCATGTTTTTTGTGTTTCTACCTAAGTGGTGGCCTTCCCTCTACATACTGTTGGGCAGTTAATGCTCCCTTCTGTGTGTTACAGGAAACCTATCGGTGAGTGCTGTCATTCCCACTTTGCTTTTTATGTTGTCTTGCGTGTGCAGCGCACGCAACATTTTGTGACAGCTTGCTGGAGTAGCAGATTGTGGAGGTGCAGCTGTGTTGTAGCCAATGGCGCCCCTGCTTTTTTGGGTTGGTCTCTGTGGCACCAATGAAATAGCACACTGTCTATGACAACCCTTGAGAAGCTTGCCACCAACTTGAAAGAATTTTGCCGCTGCAATGAGGGAGCGCCCCATCATTGCATGGCATGCCTTGCCTGATGAAACATTTCAATAAACATGGTGGTGGCTACATAGATACATAGATACATAGACAGTGTCGGCAGATAAGGGCCTATGGCCCACCCAGTCTGCCCATTTGAGCTTGTAAGTTCAGTTTATGCTTTCCTAGAAGTCTGTTGCCCCTTACCCCTGACCTCCAGAATTCTTTTATGTCTATCCCATGCATTCTTAAATCCAGTGATTGTTTCAGCTCCCACCAGTTCCTCTGGCAGGGTGTTCCACTTGTCCACCACCAGTTCTGTGAAGAAATTCTTCCTCATGTTTCCTCTGAATCGTCCTCCTGCCAACTTCATCCCATGCCCTCTAGTCCTGGAACATCTTTTTTGCTTAAAAATAGTGTATTCCTGCACCCTGTTCCTCCCTGTGAGATACTTGTATGTCTCTATCATATCCCCTCTCTCCCTCCTCTCCTCCAGGGAGTACATGTTCAGTTCCTTCAACCTGTCTTCATAGGACTTGTGATGCAATCCATGCACCATCTTCGTTGCCCTCTTCTGAACCTTCTCTACCCTGTCTATGTCCTTACGTAGGTATGTCTCCAGAACTGTACACTGTACTCCAGGTGGGGCCTCACTAGTGTCTTGTATAGCAGAATTATGACCTCCCTTTTCCTGCTGGTGATGCCCCTGCCTATACATCCCACCATCCTATTTGCTTTACCTGCTGCCTTGTCACACTGTTTCCCTACCTTGAGGTCATCAGAGATGATAACCCCAAGATCCCTTTCCTGCTTGGTGCATGCTATATCCTCACCCCCCAACTGATATATTGTGCCAGGGTTTTTGTGCCCCATATGCATTATCTTGCACTTCTTTGCATTGAATTTCAACTGCCAAACCCCTGACCATTCTTCAAGTTTCTGCAGGTCCCTTTTCATTCTGTCTACACCCTCTGGTGTGTCTACTCTGTTACAGAGCTTTGTGTCATCAGCGAACAGTGAAATTCTGCCTTCTAGGTCCTGTGCAATGTCACTGATGAAGATGTTGAATAGGACCGGTCCCAGCACTGATCCCTGTGGTACCCCACTGGTCACTCTTCCCTCTGTGGAGTGACAGCCATTTACCACCACCCTCTGTGTCCTGCCACCCAGCCAGTTACCTACCCACCACACTACTGTCCTGCCCACACCCATATTCCCCAGTTTGTGTAATAGTCTTCTATGTGGCACAGTGTCAAAGGCCTTGCTGAAGTCCAGATAGGCCATGTCCACTGCCCTCTCCTGATCCACCTCCCTAGTCACCCAGTCAAAAAATTCAACGAGGTTGGTCTGACATGACCTCCCCCTGGTGAAACCATGCTGCCTTGGGTCCTGTAGTCCGTTGACAACCAGATGTTCCACCAATCTCTCCTTCAGTAGTGCTTCATGATCTTCCCCACTACTGAGGTGAGGCTGACTGGTCTGTAGTTCCCTGCTTCCTCTTTTGTTCCCGCTTTGTATAAGGGATTACATCTGCTGTCCTCAGTCTTTGGGTACCTCCCTGTTTCCAGTGATCGGCTAAACAGGATAGCCAGAGGTTCAGCCACCACCTCTCTTAGTTCTTTAAGGGCACTGGGGTGCACCCCATCTGGCCCCATTGCTTTATCAACTCTTATTACTTCCAGTTCCTTCAGGACCCTTTCTCATGTAAAGGGACTTGTGTCCATTTCTGCACCATTCTCACCTCTTGTACTTCCTTCAGACCCATTACCCTCCTCTTCCTCAGTAAAGACTGAGCAGAAATACCTGTTCAATATGTCAGCTTTACTGTTGTCATCCTCCATGCATTCCCCATCCTCCCCTTCAGTCTCACTATCCCTCCCTTTGTCTTTCTTTTTCACTGATGTACCTGTAAAAGGTTTTGTCCTCTACCCACTGATTTAGCAATGTGTTCTTCTGTCTGAGCTTTGGCTTCCCTTACTGACCTCCCTGCCTCCCTTTGCTTCTCCTGGTACTTCTCCCTATCCCCTTCTGCCTGTGTCTTTTTGTATTGCCTGAAAGCAATCTTTTTGGCTTTCACTTTCTTTGCTACCTCTTTGGAAAACCATAATGGTCTCCTCTTCCTTTTCCTTTTGCTAACCTGCTTAATGCATAATTCTGTTGTTCTTGTAATCCCCATTTTAAATACTGCCCACTGTTCCTCAACCCCTGATTCCTGTCCCATTCCCCTTAATGCCTCTTTCAAGTATCTCCCCATTTTCCCAAAGTCTGCCCCTAAAATCCAAGATATGTGTTTTTGTGTGGTTTGGTTCTGCTCTTTCTGTGATTTCAAACCACTGGTGGTCACTGTTCCCCAGGTGCTCCCCCACTGTTACCCCCATCACACTGTCCCTGTTTGTGAGCACAAGGTCCAGTATTGCCTTCTGCCGAGTTGGTTCCATGACCAGTTGCTTGAGGAAGGCACCCTCAAGGGAGTCCAGGATAAATCTGCTCCTAGTTGATGCTGCTGCTGGGATGCTCCAGTCCACGTCTGGAATATTGAAGTCTCCAACCAGTACTACCTCACCCTTGTCTGCCATCCTTTGGATGGCTAGCATCAACTCTATCTGTTTCTTCCTCCTGGACTGGTGGTCTATAGACCACACCTGTGCTGGATGTCTGTTCCCATTTTCCTTTCCAGCTTAACCCACAGTATCTCCCCCATTTTGTTCCTCCTGGATCTCTGTGGCCCTTATGTCATTTTTACATACAGTGCCACTCCTCCTCCTTCCTGCCTGCTCTGTCTCTTCTGAATATGTTGTAGCCAGGTATGGCCATCTCCCAGTCGTGGTTATCATTACACCAGGTTTCAGTGATGGCCACAATGTCCAGGTCTGACTGCACCATGACAGCCTCCAGATCTTCCATCTTGTTGCTAAGGCTCCTGGCATTTGCACACATGGCTTTCCATGATTTGACCTCCCTAGACTGTTTCACTGTTCTACTCCAGCCCCTTCTTTGGTTGTTCTTTATACCTGGTTCTCCTTGCTGTCTGCTCTTCTGCTGAATTTTGCCCCTTTTCTGCCTATCCACCTCTTGGGCACTAATCTCCATCTTTTGCACACTGCTTTGCAGAGATAGCGACTCCCCTGGTTCACTGGTTCCACTGCTAGCTGTGGGGGGTGAGCAAGTAGATACCCTCCTTGCTGGACTGCCACCCCCCCTTTGCTAGTTTAAATGCTTGTCAATGTAGCATTTAAACTTATCATTGAGTCTTGGATTCCCCTCAGGATGGATGCAGGCGTCAGGCTTTGACAATCCTCCATCCCTCCAGGTGGGTCCCCAGTCACCAATGAATCCAAACCCTTCCTCACAGCACCAGTTCTTCAACCATGAGTTAAAGTTCCTGGTGCATGCACTCCTATGTCTCCTTGCCTCTCGCAGATAGTACTTTGAGAAGTGACAGAGTAGTACTTGCTTGAGACCCTCCCAATTTCTTAAACTCTTCCTGAACTTCCTTTGGCTCCCCATTTGCCAGGTCATTAGTACCTAGGTGGATAATGACATCCAGCTCACCAACCGTCTTGCCTTCCCAGTGATCCCCAGGATCTTCCTTCCATCCTCCATGCCGTGGCACCTGGTAGGCACCTCACCTCCCTGTCCTCCCCCTCCTGTGTTCCTAGCTGGATCCCTCTTATGATGGAGTCCCCCACCAGGATTCACTTCCTCCTCCTCCTCTGGGGTCCACTGCTTTCCCCGCTGAGGTCACCTTCTTGGCTAACCTCCACATCCTTTCCTTCCACTTCTCTGGGTACCTCTATTTGGTTGTCCTCATTAGCCAGTGTGGCATATGAGTTCTTGAGTGGAATAGGATCTGGGATGTGCCTCTGCCTGACTGCTCTAACCCTCCCTGAGCCCACTGTCATCCAAGTGCTCCTCGTTCTCAGCATCCTTTGAGGCAGTTGCATTGGACTGGGTGGTCTCTGGATAGGGGTGATGGTACTCCTGACCCAGTTTACTTCCGCTCTGAGTCTGGCTACCTCATCCCGACAGTCCAGAGAGATGCATGCAGATAGGGCAGCACCTCAGTGTCCAGAAGGTCTGCCTGAATATGGCTGCCCCACAGCCACTGCATTGCACCACTCCCCACATTATACTGCAATTCCACTACTTGTCTGCTACTGAAGCTCTCCTAGTTTCCTTTTATTAAATTACTGTCCTAAAAATCCTGCCACTGATCCTCAGATAATTTTCTTAAAAAATAAATAAATAAATAAATAAATGAGTCAACACACTTGTCGTGCTGAGGGTGGGCTTCTTCCCTCTTATGCTCCTCCTACTTCACACCCCTTACTATACCCTGTGTTTAGCTCCTGTCAATCAGATTTAACAGGGCATATAATTAAGAGTTGGGGGAAGGGAAGGGGGGGCAAAATTGCAGCAATTAAAGACAGCACAGAATTACACCACCACTATGTTTTAAATTTTCAACAGCCCAAAAACAATTTTAAGTAGACAACAAAGAAAGTACAGTGTCACTATAAGCCCACAATCTAAGTTTAAAAGAAAAATAGCAATTACCAGTTACTCTAAAGCACTGAATTGAATATGTTTCCTTCCTTCCCCTTCTGGCTTCTTCTGAGAAAATAAAACTCTACTTGCTACCTCAGCTCTGACTAAGCCCCACCTCCAGTTATCACGTAGCTGAGGTCAGAGGCCAGACAATTAACACCCTTCACCCAACTACAGGGCAGTCAGACAAGCCAAGATAAAATTTGCAGCAATTAAAGACAGCACAGAATTACACCACCACTATGTTTTAAATTTTCAACAGCCCAAAAACAATTATAAGTAGACAACAAAGAAAGTACAGTGTCACTATAAGCCCACAATCTAAGTTTAAAAGAAAAATAGCAATTACCAGTTACTCTAAAGCACTGAATTGAATATGTTTCCTTCCTTCTCCTTCTGACTTCTTCTGAGAAAATAAAACTCTACTTGCTACCTCAGCTCTGACTAAGCCCCACCACCCCACCACCAGTTATCACGTAGCTGGAGGTCAGAGGCCAGACAACTAACACCCTTCACCCAACTACAGGGCAGTCAGACAAGCCAAGATAAAATTTGCAGCAATTAAAGACAGCACAGAATTACACCACCACTATGTTTTAAATTTTCAACAGCCCAAAAACAATTATAAGTAGACAACAAAGAAAGTACAGTGTCACTATAAGCCCACAATCTAAGTTTAAAAGAAAAATAGCAATTACCAGTTACTCTAAAGCACTGAATTGAATATGTTTCCTTCCTTCCCCTTCTAGCTTCTTCTGAGAAAATAAAACTCTACTTGCTACCTCAGCTCTGACTAAGCCCCACCTCTAGTTATCACGTAGCTGAGGTCAGAGGCCAGACAATTAACACCCTTCACCCAACTACAGGGCAGTCAGACAAGCCAAGATAAAATTTGCAGCAATTAAAGACAGCACAGAATTACACCACCACTATGTTTTAAATTTTCAACAGCCCAAAAACAATTATAAGTAGACAACAAAGAAAGTACAGTGTCACTATAAGCCCACAATCTAAGTTTAAAAGAAAAATAGCAATTACCAGTTACTCTAAAGCACTGAATTGAATATGTTTCCTTCCTTTCCCTTCTGACTTCTTCTGAGAAAATAAAACTCTACTTGCTACCTCAGCTCTGACTAAGCCTCACCACCCCACCACCAGTTATCACGTAGCTGAGGTCAGAGGCCAGACAACTAACACCCTTCACCCAACTACAGGGCAGTCAGACAAGCCAAGATAAAATTTGCAGCAATTAAAGACAGCACAGAATTACACCACCACTATGTTTTAAATTTTCAACAGCCCAAAAACAATTACAAGTAGACAACAAAGAAAGTACAGTGTCACTATAAGCCCACAATCTAAGTTTAAAAGAAAAATAGCAATTACCAGTTACTCTAAAGCACTGAATTGAATATGTTTCCTTCCTTCCCCTTCTAGCTTCTTCTGAGAAAATAAAACTCTACTTGCTACCTCAGCTCTGACTAAGCCCCACCTCTAGTTATCACGTAGCTGAGGTCAGAGGCCAGACAATTAACACCCTTCACCCAACCACAGGGCAGTCAGACAAGCCAAGATAAAATTTGCAGCAATTAAAGACAGCACAGAATTACACCACCACTATGTTTTAAATTTTCAACAGCCCAAAAACAATTATAAGTAGACAACAAAGAAAGTACAGTGTCACTATAAGCCCACGATCTAAGTTTAAAAGAAAAATAGCAATTACCAGTTACTCTAAAGCACTGAATTGAATATGTTTCCTTCCTTCCCCTTCTGGCTTCTTCTGAGAAAATAAAACTCTACTTGCTACCTCAGCTCTGACTAAGCCCCACCTCCAGTTATCACGTAGCTGAGGTCAGAGGCCAGACAATTAACACCCTTCACCCAACCACAGGGCAGTCAGACAAGCCAAGATAAAATTTGCAGCAATTAAAGACAGCACAGAATTACACCACCACTATGTTTTAAATTTTCAACAGCCCAAAAACAATTTTAAGTAGACAACAAAGAAAGCACAGTGTCACTATAAGCCCACAATCTAAGTTTAAAAGAAAAAAAGCAATTACCAGTTACTCTAAAGCACTGAATTGAATATGTTTCCTTCCTTTCCCTTCTGACTTCTTCTGAGAAAATAAAACTCTACTTGCTACCTCAGCTCTGACTAAGCCCCACCTCCAGTTATCACGTAGCTGAGGTCAGAGGCCAGACAATTAACACCCTTCATCCAACCACAGGGCAGTCAGACAAGCCAAGATAAAATTTGCAGCAATTAAAGACAGCACAGAATTACACCACCACTATGTTTTAAATTTTCAACAGCCCAAAAACAATTTTAAGTAGACAACAAAGAAAGTACAGTGTCACTATAAGCCCACAATCTAAGTTTAAAAGAAAAATAGCAATTACCAGTTACTCTAAAGCACTGAATTGAATATGTTTCCTTCCTTCCCCTTCTGGCTTCTTCTGAGAAAATAAAACTCTACTTGCTACCTCAGCTCTGACTAAGCCCCACCTCCAGTTATCACGTAGCTGAGGTCAGAGGCCAGACAATTAACACCCTTCACCCAACTACAGGGCAGTCAGACAAGCCAAGATAAAATTTGCAGCAATTAAAGACAGCACAGAATTACACCACCACTATGTTTTAAATTTTCAACAGCCCAAAAACAATTATAAGTAGACAACAAAGAAAGTACAGTGTCACTATAAGCCCACAATCTAAGTTTAAAAGAAAAATAGCAATTACCAGTTACTCTAAAGCACTGAATTGAATATGTTTCCTTCCTTTCCCTTCTGACTTCTTCTGAGAAAATAAAACTCTACTTGCTACCTCAGCTCTGACTAAGCCCCACCACCCCACCACCAGTTATCACGTAGCTGAGGTCAGAGGCCAGACAACTAACACCCTTCACCCAACTACAGGGCAGTCAGACAAGCCAAGATAAAATTTGCAGCAATTAAAGACAGCACAGAATTACACCACCACTATGTTTTAAATTTTCAACAGCCCAAAAACAATTATAAGTAGACAACAAAGAAAGTACAGTGTCACTATAAGCCCACAATCTAAGTTTAAAAGAAAAATAGCAATTACCAGTTACTCTAAAGCACTGAATTGAATATGTTTCCTTCCTTCCCCTTCTAGCTTCTTCTGAGAAGATAAAACTCTACTTGCTACCTCAGCTCTGACTAAGCCCCACCTCTAGTTATCACGTAGCTGAGGTCAGAGGCCAGAAAATTAACACCCTTCACCCAACTACAGGGCAGTCAGACAAGCCAAGATAAAATTTGCAGCAATTAAAGACAGCACAGAATTACACCACCACTATGTTTTAAATTTTCAACAGCCCAAAAACAATTATAAGTAGACAACAAAGAAAGTACAGTGTCACTATAAGCCCACAATCTAAGTTTAAAAGAAAAATAGCAATTACCAGTTACTCTAAAGCACTGAATTGAATATGTTTCCTTCCTTTCCCTTCTGGCTTCTTCTGAGAAAATAAAACTCTACTTGCTACCTCAGCTCTGACTAAGCCCCACCACCAGTTATCACGTAGCTGAGGTCAGAGGCCAGACAACTAACACCCTTCACCCAACTACAGGGCAGTCAGACAAGCCAAGATAAAATTTGCAGCAATTAAAGACAGCACAGAATTACACCACCACTATGTTTTAAATTTTCAACAGCCCAAAAACAATTATAAGTAGACAACAAAGAAAGTACAGTGTCACTATAAGCCCACAATCTAAGTTTAAAAGAAAAATAGCAATTACCAGTTACTCTAAAGCACTGAATTGAATATGTTTCCTTCCTTCCCCTTTTGGCTGTTGCTGTCCGCCTCTCACAGTCCCCAGCAAGTTGAGTTCGAGGGTGCCTAATCCCCCATCAGCATGTTTATAACCCATCCTCAAGATTGTGTGGCACACTGGGAGCCCACCCCAGTGTGCCTGCTTGTGTTCTGAAGCTGACCACGTCAGCATGTTCTTGCCCCTGCCCCGGCCCCATTGTGTGCCACACTGGGAGCCCACTCCAGTGTGGCCAACATAACCTCCCCAAAGTCATGGGGCACACTGGGAGCCCACCCCAGTGTGCTCAACAGTTGTTTAATTTCACCTGTAAATAAAGAAAACCTTCCTGCGATGCCCATTCCTCAAAATAAGAAAACGGTCTGTCGTTGAGTTGCAGCACCTCCCCCCCAACCCACACCCACACTCTGTGTACCCCACCTCCCTGCACCCTCCCGCACCCCATACTTACCTCTGGAGCCCGGTACAATGATCTACAGTGGAGGAGGACACATCTGAACTCTTCAAAAGCTGACCACGAACTGAAGAAAATCACAGTAAGCTGTATAATGGCATCAGTGGGGGGCGTTTAACTTAGGTGGGTATCTCGGCCATTTTTGTGACTTTTGACTCCAAATTTTCAACATGGGGTTCTTGGGACCCCACCTCATGTACTTAGTCACTGTCATTTCATTATTCAGTCCCGAAAGGTGATTTTGCGGTCACTACTCAGAATCACCTTTTGGGACTGAGTAATGAAATGACAGTGTCGCTGTTCATGAGGTGGACTCCCAAAAAGCCTATGTTTCAAATTTGGTGAACAAATTTCCAAATAATGACTGTGTTATGAGCATACATTGCGCAGTTTCCACACACACTCGTAACTTCGAGAATTTTTAATATTTTCACTCCAGATTTTCAACATTGCCATTTTTTCACACCTCCTTATGAACATTCCAGCTATTATTTTCCACATCCTGCCTGAAATGTGTTTTCGGACATCTGGCGCACAATGGCACAGTTGCTGTGGGAACTCAATGTTTGGGACAGATTAAGAAAATTACAGTGTTCATGAGCGGAGGTCCCAAATTGCCTATGTTGAAAATTTGGTGAAAAAATTCCAAAAAATGACTGTGTTACAAGCATGCATTGCGCAGTTTCCACACACGCCCGTAACTTTGAAAATGTTTAATATTTTCACTCCTGATTTTCAACATTGCCATTTCTTCACACCTTCTTATGAATGGTACAGCTGTCATTTTTCACATCCTGCTGAAAATGTTTTTTCATACATCTGGCGAAGAATGGTGCGGTCGTTGTGGGAAATCAACATTTGGGACAGATTAACAAAATCACAGTGCTACTGTTCATGAGCAGAGGTCCCAAATGCTTTCATGAGGTGGGATCACAAAAAGCCCATGTTGAACATTTGAAGTGCAAATACCAACAAACACCCGGGGCGTTAGGGTTTCTAACCATAATGTTCCACCCTGTAGGGGCTGACAGGCATCAGGGATGTGACTTTGGATTGTTGGCTATAATGCTCATGCCATTCCACCCACACCCTGCAGCCAGTGGCAGGCATCAAGGTGTGCCTTGGACTCCTCAGCCCCACTGTTCACCCCATTCTCCTATACTGCACCCATCTCAATGTATTTCCTTATGGAATGGGGTGAGTGTAAGTCTGCAGGGTAGGGTGAAGTGAAATGGCATGAGCATTATGGCTGATGACCCAAAGGCACACCTCAATGCCTGTCAGTCTCTGCAGGGTGGGGTGGGGTTGGCATCAGTTCTATATGTCACTGCCATTCCTCTTATGCATCTCTCTAACTCCTGCACTACCAATGCCAATGCCTGCAAGGCAACATTTGGCATTGACAAATGCTTGTTATCTCTAACCACCGTCATCTGCATTGTAATTAGATTTGGTTGATGTGAGTTATTCCCCAATATATTTCTGTATGCTCTCCATTTCTCACAAGTTGTCTGTAACTCGCAGTCCACAATTCTTGACATAACTTTCTGCACACTGAAGTTTCTCTGTGTACCTTATACCACATATAATGCTTTCTGTTAGTTTATATGTTACCTAGTTTATTTATTTATGTCTTTGGTAACCAGGTAAGTGAGCTGATCTGAAGGACCATTTTCAGTCATGACCCGGCCACAAGGTGGCAATAACATGAGTCAGAAAAACAGTACAGGCAGGAACATGGGATAAGCACATGTCAAACATGGGGAGATGAGACAAAAATGTATAGTAATAGCTGGTTATACAAACAATTATAGCAATAGTACAAGTATAAAAATAGTGGCAGCATGTGATTACAACAAAAGCAAACAGTACAAGTAACAGACAGTAGCAACATGTGATTACATGAGGCATTTACAGATTTACATAAGTAGTAGTAGTAGTAGTATCATCAGTGACCTAGTAGCACTGATGCTTCGCTGTGTGCACTTTTTCAATGTTCTTTTTTATTATTATTCTGTGTTTATGTGTTGTTTTCCCATTTTTGCCTCAGCCTCTTCCTCATGCAAAGGCATGCGGCCATTATGTGAAAGCATGCGACCATGCTGTTCTGAAGTGCCCCTGACTTGTTGCCCCCTCACCTGCATTGCCACTGGACCTCCACCCAGTGGCATCAGAACTTATGGGGGGAGTGAGGGACAGCCACCCCAAGAGAGGAGAGCTGCTATTAGGCTCCTCGATCCTGCTCCACCCCCCCCATGCCAGCACCTCCATGACCAAAAGTAATTTTTGAACCCGGGTCACTGGCATGGCGTGAGGTGTGGCATCCAGCGCCTCAACCCTCAGCACCTCCAGGCCGGCTTCTCAGTGTTCTTTATGAGTTTAGTACTCTAGAAGATATCCACCCCACCCCCCAACAAACTGTAATGCAGTCACTGGGGTGGCAAAGAACCACTTCATTTATTCTTCGATTTGCCTGTTCCACCAAGGGAGCTTACTGTATTTCTCCAAAAACAGAAATAATAAGAAAATTAAAAAGGAAAAAAACTTTTTAGAATATCAATGTGATTTTGACTTCTTTTTTTAAACATGTTTTTTATTGTTGGCAATTTAAATATTTTTTGTGTTAAAGGAAACTCTGGATAATGCAAAAGGGGCAGCTGCTGCAGAACTACCCATTTAGGGCCTTTAGCATTAAAACAACATTTTTAATCACCTTTCATGTATTTTATTTCAGTTCAAAAGACCTGTGTTGACTGTCATGTCAGCCGGGCCATGCGCAGCCATCCAGCGCATACCAAATGGCTTCCCAAGTGTGGGTTATGCTAGTGAGGGCTACCAACTAATAACAGAGTTGGCAGCCCTAATTAGCATACCTCACATGCTGGAAGCCACCTGGTGTGTGGGAAATGGCAGCAGGCAGCTCGGTTGGTATGTCAGTTGGTGTGGGCCTTTCAAACTGAAATAAAATACATGAAAGGCAATTAAAAAAAATGTTTTAATGCTAAGAGCCCTAATGAGGCATTTTTGCATCAGCTGCTGCCCTTTCTGCATTATCCAGTGTTTTCCTTTAATACATATGTAATATACCGCAGCCTATATTTCCAATAAATTATAGACAGCTCAGAACTTCCACAAAAAATGTCAGTTTTTGCAATATATACCTTAGCCATCTTTTCAACAATCAGTACAAATCTGGACGTGAAACAGACTGTATCACTGGCAATAAACCCTGCATATTTTATTGAAAAAATAATTAAACACCCCATATATTTACTGTACTTAAGCAGTAAAAACACAAAACTTATTGTACCGCCTTTTTCCTTGAGATGCTCAAATGGCTTAGAGCAAAAACAAGTTTTGAAACACAAAATAAAATATCCCATAGTGTTAAACATTAGCTCTGAATATTCCCTGTTTTTTTAACTATTAATTTAGCAACAATAATACAGTTAATATAGCATATAACAGACAGTCCAGTGTGATTTACTGTCTGGAGCTATGTCAGGAATACAGTGGATCTGTTACACTGAGGTACATCACTGGGGTGGGGGGGAGTAAAGCAATAAAATCAAAGATCCTTAAAGTCCAGTGTTTGCTGTGCTTGCGAGCCCATAAGCAACAAAATGTCCAGCATTTAGTCCACCAAACACACTTCCCAAACACAAGGGACTAACAGTGTCATGTTATATACCTCAAGTAAATATTTTATATAGTGACTGGCATGAAAAAAGAAACAGACCACTTCCAACAATTTACAGAAAACTGTAAGGCTAAATCGTGTGCTACAGCAAACAGTTTAACTATATTTAAACACTGTGAGATTCATAAACACACGCATAAAAGGAAAAAAAAAACTCTCAAGGATATCAACAAGCTATTTCTGAACAACACTGTACCGCCTTATAATGTATGGTAGAACGTTGTTATAGGTAGAAATCTACCTTTTTATAACAACGTTTTACCATCGATGTGATGTCACGATGTTGTTAACCCATCGATGGTACATCACATCAATGGGTTAACAACCGGGAACAGTCTATGCATACGCGCAAATACCTGTAGATCAGACGGACTTGAAACAGCCGCGGCGGTGAGGGCAGAGTAGTGGCAACACAAAAAAAACTGCAGTAAAGAACTTCCTTTTGTATAAAACCTAAATTGTACCATACACTATAAAATATAATGTGTGGTACATCGATGGGTAACTGGTTTGTTAACCATCGAGAGGTTGCCAGGGTGACCATGTAAACCTTGAGAGCGAAGCTATTTCTGAACAACACTGTACCGCCTTATCTACCTGGTCAATTATTAAGTACTGTAGTGTGGTTAAGAGTACACTACTCGGGTAAAAGAAATATATTTGGAAGTGTAAGCTCCATCAAGAGGAATAAAAAGAATATGAGTGTACATTACAACCCCCAAGATGCATATGGCCCGTGCAGTAAACTAGAAAAGGACCAATTGCTCCCCACCACACTAATTTCCTTACTAGTTATAAATCAACCTTGTAAAACATTCAAAAGACTGCAATATATAGGGAATACATTATGGGCATGAGTATGATATGGAAAATATTTTTACTCCTCTAGAGTGACCTCTGGATATTCACTTGTGGTGAAGCCACGAGTGAGTATCCAGAGGTCACTGTGCAGGAATGAAAATATTTTCCATATCACATGAGTGCACATCATGTATCCCATTTTTACAATGGGACCCCTATTGTTGCAAATGTTACCGTTTGCACAGCTTTGCGTGGCTTGTGCAACTTGTACAGGTTAGCGTGGGTTTAGTGCGGATTTAGCGCCGGTTTGCACCATTGAATTAATGTAAATATTTTCACAGTGGTGACGTCATCACAGTAGTTATTCCACTGCAGTGAGAATAATACTTTATCTCACTCATTTATCCCTCACCCCTGTTGCATAAATGGTGATTAAACATTCTGGAATGAGTTGGGGGAAGAAATCTTCTGTTACCGCATGGATTAGGAAGGTAGATATAGTTAGATAAAGAGTAAATGTAAAATGTGAAAGTCCTACCAGGGTGCATCTAGAACTCACCCCAGGATGTATCTGGAAATGAGCTGTTACCAGCTTAGTATGTCTCTCCTGGTGAAACTTTTGAAATAAATAAATGTCCTCTGTGTCGAAATGATGGTTGGTCTCTTTGATATTTCACTGACTCTCTTCCTGCACTCAGACTGCCCAGTTCCCTGCTTCAGTGGGGTCACCTTCCCCAACAAGGCATCCAGCAGCAACACTGGATAGGAGGAATCATGTCTCCGACAAGAAAGGTATAAAATAAAGCCCCCCACCACACGGCCAGGAGTAAATGTAAAATGTAAAAGTCCTCCCAGGGTGCATCTGGAATCCCACCCCCCAGGACACATCTGGTAATGAGCTGCTATCAGCTCAGTATTTTAGAATGATGGTCAGTCTCTTTGATACTTTGCCGACCCACTGCCTGCACTCAAACTTCCCCAACAAGGCATCCAGCAGCAGCAGCACTGGGTAGGAGGAACCACGTCCCTGACAAGTAAAGTATTAAATAAAGCCCCCACATGGCCAGGGTACTTACACAGAGATGGAAGATAAAACGTGGTGACGGTCCATGGACCTGGCAATAGGTGGGAGAGAGCAGGGAAGGAAATGGCGAGGCAGTGCGTGAGGTTGGTGGGAATAGATTGACACTCAGAAGTCAGGTTTGGCATACCAAGGTAAATATTTATTTATGTACAGCAAAATAAGCGGATTGGATATGACAAAATAAGGGAAAACAAAAATAACAAAGCAAATCATAGTTAACTTCACTGTTTTCTATTAAATAAAGCTCTAGAAAATGGCTAGAGTCACTCAGACTGGGTGAAAATCCTACCTGGACTATAAGGACTGAAGGTAGTTGCAGACCTTATTACCTGGGTCAGCACAGTACTGATCCCAATACGAATCTGCGATGTGTGCACTAGGTTGGACTGCTTTTATACCCAGAGTCAACCAGGTGACCACATCAGCCTCCACCTACTTACAGAAATACTGTTTGTTTATTTTAGACAACCTTATTATTTATATCCAGACATTATCAATAAAAGAAAACACTGATATCCTTTGTCTGGGTGGTAGTGTGCAAAACAAAACCTTTTCCAAACAAAATAGTGTGCAAGTTTCAGGTGCAGGCTTCTCCCACAGGGCAATCCAGTGTACAAAAATGGAAAGATAGGGCTGGCGGGTGCTTAGTAGGACACTGGAAGACTCTTGGGCAGGACCCTACAACCATAGAAACCTCAAGGTAGGCCACACATAACCATATACAACTTCATATCACCTTTTTATTATGTAAATAACATGTTGTAGTACCTTTACTGTTTACTTTTATTCAGTGTAGCCCTTCTAGGCACACACATGTTGTGTATTCTCTAGCATTCCTTTATTTATTTTCCCTTTGCAAAGTTTTACACCTGGCATAATAAAATACATAGTAAATACCAAGGGGGTTCTTTTGCTGCCATTTAGAATGGGAAAACAAGTGGGAGAAAATACGCAAAGGAAGCTGCAGTGCACAGTGCGTGAGGTGTGAAGCAGTTGTGAACACCTTTTGATTTTCAGTGTCAGACTGATCTGAGAGCCAGTGGTCAAGCTGTTCCCTGGGTTGCATTTTTACTTGCTTTTTGTTTTAGAACAAATATATGGCGAGAGGAAAACCAACATACTGGAGCACAGTCTTTTCTAAAGGAGAAACGGGAAATAAATGTTTGTTTCAATGTCCCCGTCTTCTTTTACCTTACCCAAAAGCTGGGTTACCATGGCAGGCAGGATACGGCAGGCGAGGTATGGAGTGGCAGTGGGGGACCTTCTGAAACTAACGAAACTGCTCCGTTACCTCGTACCTGTGGATATTGCCATTTATTTTCATATCTACACACTCTTCTCTCCTTTTCTGGCTATAACAACACCTGAGAAGAGTTTAGCTTGACCCAAACGCAGAGCGTAAAACGGGGCATAAATAGCAGAGTGAATTACCAAAGTGCTTTCCTACTAGATCTGTCTGCCCCATTTGGCTCTGGGTCACTGTTTTTACCTGCCGGATGAGAGAGAGAGAGAAACGGGAGACCAAGGTACTGTACTCTTTTCCTTTTCTTTCTTGATATTACCTTGTCCCCATTCTCTCCTATCTACTAGACTAAAAAAGGTAAAACAAACATGGCACAAAAAAATATACGCTGAAGTGGACAAATGACCCTAGTGCGGTCCTGCAAGCTACAGGCAGGAACCACCACACAGGTCCCAACTCAACACAAAGGGGAAATGAAAAATTAATGCATTTATACATTTCTCACTTATTCCTTTCTTAGCACATTATGGGAAACATATCTAACTGAAGGCATGTCTTCCCCAAGCACTAATAAAACATAACCTGGATGCCTTCCAGGACAGCTTCCTGCTGCAAATGGTCAGTGAACCAACCAGGTTAGGGAATACCCATGACCTTGTGCTGGCAAATGTGGACTTTGTGAGAGAACTTACAGTGGAGGAACTGCTGTCAGGGAGTGACCACCACTCAGTATGGCTCACATTGGATATGGGCAAGGAAGGAGTGGAATCTGGCACAATAGTGCTGGACTTCAGGAGGGCTGACTTTGGGAGGATGGGGAAGTGGTAAAAGGGTACCTGGCCAGAATTCAATCTAGTATGGACACTAACCAGAGGTGGGAGCTCATAAAGCTGGGGATAGTGGAGGCAACCAAAACCTGCTGCAAAGCCCAGAGCAAGAAGGCTAGGGCTAAGAAACTGATCTGGTTGAGCAAGGAGGTCATGGAAAAGGTAAGGAGGAAAAGAGCTGCCTTTAGGAAGTACAAGAAAACAGGGAGGGGAGGACAGGGAGGAGTACTTGACAGAATCGAAGGAGGTGACAAGGGCAGTAAGGGGAACCAAAGCATTTACGGAACTCAGGCTGGCACAAGGCATTAAGAAGGGGGAGAAGGACTTCTTTAAGTACATCAGGGAGAAAAGGAGCTGTAAGGACCACATAGTAAGGATTAGGAAGGAGGGGGTTGGGTGAAAGAGGTGTATACATGAAGCACTAAATGAGCAGCTTCTGCTCAGTATTTACTAAAGAGAAGAGGGGTGACACCCAAGGTGGGAGAAATAGCAGAAGCAGGGTGGAAGTGGTGACAGATGGGGAAATCATGGAGAGCAGAGTTCGAGAGGGTTTGAAGGCACTGAGGGTGGACAAGGCGCCAGGCCCAGATGGCATCCACCCCAGGGTACTGAAGGAGCTGGCAGAGGTCCTTGCAGGACCTTTGGCAGACCTATTTAATGCCTCACTACATTCAGGGTGTGTACCTCAGGACTGGAGGATGGCTCATGTGGTGCCCCTCCACAAGAGTGGCCCCAAGGATGAACCGGGAAACTACAGACCAGTGAGCCTCACATCCATCGTGGGTAAGCTAATGGAGACTATCCTGAAAGAGAGGCTGGTGGCCCTCCTAGAGGCCAAAGGACTACAGGACAGCAGACAGCATGGCTTCATACGTGGCAGATCCTGCCAAACCAACCTGGTCGACTTCTATGACTGGGTAACTAGGGCAACTGGACAGGGGCCATGCAGTGAATGTCCTGTATCTGGACTTCAGTAAGGCATTGACTTAGTGCCACATGGAAGGCTGGGAAGGAAGTTAGTAGGCACAGGGGTGGGTGCAAAGCTGGTGAGATGGGTAGGAAACTGGCTGCAGGAAGGCAACAGAGGTGGTGGTGGGTGGGGAGCTCTCACACCAAGGGCAGTGACGAGCGGTGTTCCACAGGGCTCGGTGTTGGGACCAGTGTTGTTTGGGATATTCATTGCAGACATATCATGGGACATCAAGAGCAAGATCAGTCTGTTTGCTGATGATACCAAGGTAGGCGCAGCGGTGGATGACCTAGGGGGATGGCAGGGGTTGCAGGATGATCTGGTAAAGCTTGAAACCTGGTCAGACACCTGGCAACTGGGCTTTAATGCCAAAAAGTGCAAGGTGCTGCATTTTGGGATGAAGCTAGGGGGAGTGCAGCTAGCCCAGACAGAGGAGGAGAAGGATCTGGGTGTGCTCATTACAGGGTCAATGAACAACTCGGCACAATGTAGGAAGGCAGCTGCAAAGGCCAACAAAATGCTGGGTTGTATTGCAAGGGGTATATCCTCGAGGAGGGAGGAGGTGATTCTGCCACTGTATAGGTCATTAGTTAGACCACACCTGGAGTACTGCGTGCAGTACTGGCGTCCTATCTGAAGAAGGACATTAAGTTACTGGAGGGGGTGCAGCCCAGAGCGACAAAGATGATCAAGGGGCTGGGGGACTTATCATATGAGAGGAGGTTGAAGGAGTTGAACATGTACTCACTGGAGGAGAGGAGAGACAGGGGTGACATGATTGAAACCTTTTAATACATGAAAGGAATAAACAAGACAGGTATAGAGGGGCTGTTCAAAGTAAGGGAGGGGAGGGCCACCAGGGGCCATGATATGAGACTGGAGCGAGGAAGGTACAGGAGGGAGATGAGGAGACACTTTTTTACAGAGAGGGTGGTGGCTGGGTGGAATGCATTACCTGCTGAAGTGGTATGCAGTAGAACAGTGGACTGCTTCAAACGAGGATGGGACAGGACAAGGAGGAGGGTTAATGAAGGGGAAGGGTGGAAGGGAAGGGCAGCTGCAGAATAAGGGGTGCTAGCTGCACATTCGAGCAGACTTGATAGACCTCTAGGCCTTTATCTGCTGGCAAATTTCGTATGTTCGTATAACAGCGCTTTCAGGATAAAAAAAAAGGTGCTCCCTTTTTCATAATGCTGTCCTAGGCAAGGGGGTTGGGTAAGCAATCCCAAGATGACCTGAAACAAAGGAGTAGCAAGGCAAGCACATTTGCAGGTGGTCTTCCTGCAAATGGCAAAACATAGTGGTTAGAAAGAGAAAATGTGAAGGAGAAGAGGTGCTGCTGCATCAGACTTTAGAAAAGAAAAAGGGTATCTTAGGATGCAAGGCACACAATGACACTTACACCGGGGCTCAGCAGAAGTGCTGCTGATGTGAGCAATATGTACTGCCACCTCTTCAAAGTTAATAAAAAAAATAGCTTTCATTGTCCCAATCCCAAACAATCTCATGGAACGTTTTCTGTTTTGGGACTGGATGCTGGAGGGGAGGAGAGGGCATGGTAACACCACTGTGAATTTGCTGATGGCAGGAGTGGGGGAGGGAGGCCAGTGAGTTCCAACTTGCAGCAGCAAAATAGTGCCTATGGGAAGACTACAATAACACATTGGAATGCTTCACATACCACGGAAGCGACTGTGATGGAACTCTAAACTGTTGTTTGGTCGAAGTGTGAGTCCTTTTTTGCTCGCAAGAGGTCTGCAGGGCTCCGCCCCCTGCAGCCCTAAAAAGGATCATGTTTTTTGCAGACAACATAGGTGGGGTAAGTTGTGGTGAAACGTGTTTGAATTGATGTATTTAGTATTACGTGAATAATAAATTTGAGACCAGCCACACTAGCCAGCCATACTAGTCCACATACAGTACAGGGGAGCCCACATACAGTATAGGGATCATATTATAAGAACCGTGTCTAGCCATGTAATTTGGGGGAGGGGTGATAACTGTCTGGGCTGGGGTCTCAGATACTGAGAATTGTAGGTGGGATGGAGTCAAATGTCTAAAAGGTTGGTTATGGGAGAGGGACTTGGCAGTCCAACAGGAATTGCTGCCTTAAGGAGGCTGTACAGGAAGAATAAAAGGCAGCCACCCCTAACATGTCCCCACACATGTTCATGTCCCAGCATGTGAGTGGAACAGCACAGGAGTGGAACAAGTGTAAGACTGGCATTATAGGCATTGGCAGGCATCAGCACAAGGAAGAAAGGAAGCAGGGGACTCTGATAATCAACTAAGGTAAGGCACCTGTTCACTACTGTGTAACAGTTACTGCTGGGAAGGTGGACGGTAAAAGGTAGGCTACAACTGAGCAGAGGAGCAATACCTTATTTTGGGTAGTATAGCGAGAGTTAAAGTATGGGAGAACACAAATAGAAATAAATAAAAAAAGGGAAAAACTAGAATCACCTTCTCAGCGGTAAGGGTACAAAAGTATTTCCAGGTAACACAGGGAGAATAGAAACTGGTGATGCTGGGAGTGGTGCAGTACAGTGATTATGGTGTGGCAGTTTTTAGAGAGATCTTCTGGAGACTGTGGTGCTGCCCCATCTGCACACAACTCTCTGGATTGAGGGAGGAGGTTGCTAGTCAGGCCCAGATTAATGGATGTTGGGGCCCTACTCCAAGTTGTATTTTGTGGCCCGGAGGCCCCTAAATGCCAACATCCCACTCATCCACAGTGCTATGCTGGCAAGGCTGCAACAAATTCTGAAATAAGAAACAAAATGAAAACAATGAAAGAAGGAAAGAGAGAAAGACAGAGACGGGAAGGATTAGGAAGGAAGAAAGATGTTACCCAGGGAACAAGCTTGTTGTGGTTGTAGGCTTAAGATCCTACACAAAAGCTTGTTTCCTTCCAAATATAGTTAACCAGTTGTCATTTGGCTGCTCCCACCCTCCCCCAGCAGGAACCCTGTTTGATACTCCATTCTGAAGCAGAGACAGTAAATTTAAAGACTGAATTTTTATTTTTGCTGTGTTTGTTCTGCATTTTCAGACAATCCCCCACATTACACACAACGGAAAATGAGCATACAGAGGTATAAGAACAATCAAGGAAATATCACTGAACACAGTCAGGAATCCATCAGACATGAACTACCAGATCTGTAGATTATTGTAACAATCATTATTTTTTAAGCTGATATTTGTTGTTTCCTATTATACGTAACTGTATATGTAGTATCAAGATGGACAGAGGAAATGACAAAAAAGAAAATGAACAGGTTTGAGTTTATATTTTAAACACAAACTGCTAATGGTTACCAGGCAGGTCTATTATTAACTGATTTTTTTCTGTCAAAAATACCAAATTGCCAATATGCCATGAACTATCAGATCTGTAAAGATCTATAGTAACAATCATTTTTTAAGCTGATGATTCTTGTTCCATTACACATAACTAATAGTATCACGATGAACAGGCCACCACATTCAACCATACGCTATAGAGGAGTTTAGCTGGGGGAGGATTGGGGAAATAACAGCAGAGCAAATCAAACTGGGGAAAATAGGAGCACAGGAGGCGGGGGCGAGGGAGAGAGGAGTTTAGCTGGGGACAAGATGGGAAAAATAGCAGCACAGGCAGAGCAAATCAAACTAGTAAAATAGCAGCAGACAGGAAATCAAACCAGTGGGTAAAACGAAACAGACACTCCTATGCCTATGCTAACTAGAAATTACAGAAGCAGGTTGCTAGGTCTACGCTATTTTTTTTTTAAAACAATGCAAATACAGGGAAAAAGTAGCAGCAGCAAAGGAAGCCAATGTGGTAGGTAAATGAAATAATCAGAGAAGATCCTGCTCCTACTCTAAGAGGTACAGAAATGGGTCCATAGGGCTGCTAACATTTAAAAAAAAAATTGTGAAAATTATTCACCACATTTGGAAATTCAACAATGCCATGATCATATGAATCTGATTATAATTAGTACATACCTCGACTCCTCCTCTGTCTCAGATGGTCGATCTCCCTCAACCTGGCTGTCAAGATCACATCGCGGTCACAGGCAGACGGCACAATGACTCAGTTCGGGTGACAGAGGTCTCGGCCCACTGCTCCCAGTGGCACCATAGGACTCCTCCTCATCCTCAAAGAAACAAAACACCCTCACCCTCACCTCAGCAAAGCACACACGCACGCGACGTGACTGGCTGGCGGCTGCTGCACACACTAGGGTGGTGGACTGGTGGTGTCGAGTCGACAGGTGAAGGCCAGAAGAGCAACTTAGGTGTGAAGCAATGGGGCCACTTGCCATGCCTGCTTACAACAAATGAACCGGCGGTGCGCTCTAGTCTTTCTCTCTCTCTCTCTCCTCTCTCGCAGACTCAGGCTCGGATGGACCAAGCACCTCCGGCTCCACCAGCACTGATGGTGTGACTCTGACTCGTGTATTTCGGTGCAACTGTCAATGATGACCTTGTGTGCTCCTGCTTGTCCTCGGCTCTCCTCCTGGCTGATCCGAGTCCGTCAACTTGAGATGACTTTGTGGTTGGCTCATTACACAGCCCGGATGCAACGCACACATGCCAGTGTGCCACACGGCGATTCCCGCTCCTCAGTAGCCACACCTCTGGGGGACCTACTCACACATTCTGATTGGTGTGTGCCTGTGGGGTCAGTGCAGAGGCACTCGCTGAGCGAGCGGAGGGAACTCACTGTCTGTGGTGTTTTGGGGCATTTGGGAGCATTTGGTCTGTTGGTAGGCAGTCTCACACACAGCAGGGCTAGGGAAGAAATTAGAAAAAAAAATAATACAGTGGAGTGGATGGTGCATGGCGGGGGCCCTCCTGAACCACAGGGCTCTACGCCATGGCATAATTTGCGTATATGTTAATCCGGCCAAGTTGCTAGTCTCCAGGCTGAAATGGCTAGGATTCAGGGGATCTCTTCCCAACCAGAGGCCACCACATCTGCCACCGTTACCTTACGGGATGTCAGCAAGCAGGAAGGACTGGACTATGGTGGGCTCTGGAAGGGTGGGGATGGTGGGACATAGGCACATTCCTTAACAGGTACCACTGCATAAATCCTTCACCGCTATGGTGGGGCAGGACTGCTGGGAAGAGCTACTCACGATAGTGACCAGGGAGGAAGTGGGGGCTCTCCATAGTTGAGACCCCAAGGAAGGTGGTAGAGGACCCCAAAGGAGGAGGAGGAAGCAACTTCTGGTGGGGGACTTGATTGTGAGGGGGATAGATTTGAGAATAGAAAAGGTGGAAGAGAGCCAGGTTAGATGCCTATGCACCGCCATGGCCCGGAGGGATGGGAAGCAGATTCTGAGCCCACTACAGTCCAGCTTGTCCTCTTCCTAGGTTCCCTCTAAGGTAGAAGTATCAGACTTTGTGGCCTCTGGGTCCAGAAAGAGGCTACCAGCATCTCAGCCAACAGGGAGGAGGTTGCAAGACTCCAGTCCCAGTTGCCTGAGATGTGGGTGACCTCTTCTCCCACCCAGGGACCATCAAGTCTGACATCTCTACCTCTAAGGAAACTGAGAAAGAGGACAAGCTGGACTGTGGTGGGCTTGGGAAGGGTTGGAAAACTGGGCCAGAGACACATACCACAACCAGTTCCACAATTTATTTCCTATATTGCTTTGGCTGGATAGGACAGCCAGGATGGACACCCATGGGTGGCTCCGGTGAGGATGATCCATAATGGAGATGCTGGTGGGGTGGTAGAACACCCCAAAGGAAGAGGAAACAACTTCTAATGGGGACTCAATTGTTGGGGGGGGGGCTAGATCTGGGAATAGGGAAGGGGAGAGAGAGAGGTTAAGTGCCTACCAGGAGCCACGTCGAGGAGGGATGGGATGAGAATAGTTAGGATCATTAGTGCAGCAGGAAGGGATACAGATCTTGATGTTATTGTCCATCTGGGAGCTAATAACCTAGCTAGTAATGGGGCTAGGATGGTGCAGAGGGAGTTTAAGGAGTAGGGGAGAAGTCTTAAGCAAGTCACACATTCAGGGGCTTTTGCAGAAGTGCTACCTGTCTATGAGAAAGGGGAGGAGAGGGTTCTTTGCACCATTACCTTTAACTTTTGTGTAACCTGGATGCCGTGTACCAGCAGGCTACTACCCCTGCCTGATAACCACAATACAGGTTAAGGGCCTGGGTTCTGTTCTGGTGACAGTTGGGGTTCTTTTCCAAAGACACAAAAAGTAGCACGGTGCCTCCCCCCAGAGTAAAATTATAGTGGGCCAGATATCTGCATAGTATAATCCCCTGGGGTGTTGTACCTACCCACCTCCCCTTCCAGTCACCCCCCATACAGAATACCACTTTGAACTGTAATATGGTAAAACACATGCAGTTAGTGACTGTAGTTATTTATTTTTTTTAACCAGGAGTGGCACACTAAGCTGAACACTTGTTTACAGGTGCGACCTGGGAGCACAAGGAAGTTAAGTGACTTGCTCAGGGTCACACAGAATGCAAGTGGGGGCTATGGGATTCAATATTTAATATTTAATATGCTCACAAATTTAACAGTAACGACAATAGTGGTTTTATTATTGGGACAGGGTATTGGAAAGCAAAAAAAATGGCAATGATAATGCAGAATAAACTGGCAAAACCCAAGAACAATACCAATATTGTGCCCACCTACAACAGCAGCAACACCATTATCTTAGCCCATCTCTCTACTGGTACAGTGTACCTACAGTCTACCTGGGTACTCAGATTAAGGTGCAGGCCTGATCGTTGCTGCGGGTTGGCCAGTGTTGAGGCCTCTGGAAGAAACTTTTTTTTACAGTTAATCTGTTTATTTTCTGCTTTCAGAGCTTTGCAATAGTGGAACGTTTAATCAAATTGGCTGATCTGGTAGTTTACAACATTACCACCGCAGTACAATAAGCCAAGTCATCACAGTATGGAGCTGCTATATGATTCTCAAAAACAATACATGTTATGGCATAGCCAGACAACAAGTGCATTGACATTGATGCAACTTTCAACATTTATCTGGTACCTTGTATACTTATGACTGTTAACCTATTGCGATTACTTATTCAAAATGGCAGGGCATATTTCGGCTGTCACCAAGCTGCTTGGATGAGTGTGCAGTACAAGCAGCATTAAGAAAAACCAGATGGGGGCCTACAAAAGTTCAAACTTATGTACACAACCATTCGTGTAGCAGGACATCCTAGTGAGGGTGGCTGTGGTTTCCAGGGCTCTAGTCTGAGCCATTCTGCCACCTGAGGGAGCTCAGTTGTTCACCATCATTTAATAAATGATTCTTTCACATTCTACTGCGGCCTGTATGAGTCATAAGAGCTGTATCTTGGGTAAATGAAGGGATGGAGGCATAAGGCCCAGGAGACAGAGACCGGGGTCAATAGGTAATGGACTCCCAAGGATCTGTGAGCAATAATGTATCCCAGGTGGCCATAGTGATTGTAAGGGGGGGGAGGCAGGACCATAGGATATCTAATAGGTCTGCAGCTGGGTTGCTGCATCTCCAACAGACATCACTGTTGAGCAGGCCCATCTTTTTCAATTGGACAGGGGTATGGTACTAGAGATGCATTACTTTATTCTGCAGAAGCAGGCTATTAGGGACAACACAGACCTGATGGGTTCTCAGCCAGCACTGATGCCATTGTGTATCCGTAATGGGGGTACCCAGCTTCAATGCCTATTTATCTTTATCAGGGAGTGAGGGGTTGGGGGCACTATCACGTAAAAACCTCTGGATTGTACCTGCCCTACCACTAGGGTACACCATCCAAGTTTGTATTGGAAGGTTAGGTGCTCTCCAAGATTTACCCTTTTTACACACTACACATGTACAGCATTGTTTAACCTGACCTTGGAAGAAACTTTTAAACAAACTGCAACTTGTTGCAAACATTAAACATGTGTCCAACTTTAGACTAATTCTCCGGGGAGGGCAGGCCCTGCTTTACTCATGGTTCTGAAGTCCCAATTCACAGGGTCTGAGTAAAGACAGTCAGAGGGCTGGGGCCTGGAGCAGCAAATTGAGTTGCAGTAGGCTTGCTGGAAGCAGTAGGTTGGTCTAGCAGCTTGGAACTTTCTGGCCAGCATACTGGATCTGGCAGCTTGTCATCTTCTTCCGTGCTTGTAGAGTCTGGTAGCTTGTCATCTTCTTCTCTGGAGAGCAGGAGCCCTGTGCAGGGGTTTTTGGTACACAAAACGCCCAGACCCCAGGAATGACCCCACGATCCGACTCTCCCAGAAGGGTCAATAGTGCCTAAGCACTCAGACCCATGTCCATGGCTCCCTGCATCCCAATCCACCCCACTTGGTAAAGGCTGGCTGGTCCCTTACCTGGCTCCAGAGTGGCCTGAGCAAAAACTCTTTGGCATACAACTCTGGGTGGCTTCAGGCTGAATAGCACACAGTCTCTTAGTTGAAAATCTCAGGTTCCAAACAGCAGAATTTCACAATATTCCCTGGCTCCCTGGCACAGGAGAATCCGCAGGCTTCTTTCTGCTGATGGTTTCAGCTCAGGCCAGTTTTGGCAAACTGCAAATCCTGGCAGACAGTTCAAACACTTTCGAAAAGCAGAGGATTTTCTCCAAATTGCTGCAGTATTCGGCAGAAACTCTCTCTCACCCTGGGGCTTCCAGGTGCTCAACACAAGCAAAACCTCCCAGTCTTTGGCTGTGGAAGCCTTGGGCTGACTTCCAAACTCTTCTCACAACAGTCTCAGCCCTTCTGTCTCTCTGAGAGCCCAAACCAGACTGCCCCAAGCTGCAATTGTCCCTGGGGTTTCTCTTTGAAAATGGCAGCCTTTGATTGGCTGAAACTGGCTGTCCATTAGGAAAATCAGTAAACATTATGTCCCTTTGATTATTGATTGGATATTGATTTGGGCAAGAATAAGCGTCACTCCTTCTCCCAGAAGTCATTTCTTTGAGTTTTGGGCACCTTGCAATCTGATTGGCTGTCTCTGGAGTCAAAGGTAACAAGTATGGCTGCTATTGTCACTGTCCCAAACAGTTTTTAAGGGGTCCCCACTTTTGAGCCCTCATGCAGCCAAACAGTGCCATTTATAAATATTTTTGCCCCACAGAATTGTAGCAGCCTCTTCTCCCTGTGATCTGGTTGCTGAATTATAAAAGAAAACCCCCTGCCATGCCTGTCGCTGCCCTCATTTCATACAGTCCCCCCAGGCAGGTAGGCACTCATTCATATTAGTATGGGCCTCATTAATATTCAAATTTGGCCCCATTCTATAGCACTCATTCGCGCTTTTAAACTAAGCCTTTTTGCAGCTTCTCAGTGGCCTTCTCCATCTCACTGACCCCCAACCAGCTTATCCGGGGGGTTGGGAGCACTGGAGAAGCATTTGATTAGTTGCAGTCACTGTGAGAAAACAACACTGCGCTTCTGTGCATGCGTGGGCTGCTACACACACATTCGTGGTGCGGGCAGCAAAGTGCTCCTGTGACTTTGCCCCTCTGGTCCCAATTAGCTACAAGAACAGATTGTGTGGCCAGACAGAGATGCAGGGTACAACAGGACACCTGGACTGGCACCAGAGAGGTTGCAGGGCAATGAGAGGAATTGGCAGGCAGCGGAAGAACTGGGGCAGCCCCCGAGTTGCAAATTAAGGCAAGCCCCACCCATGTGGGAGGGGCGGTGTTACACTCCCCCATGCCTCAAAAGTTTGGCGTCCACACCAAGTCCGTTACCAGGGACCTGGTGATGATAAACCTTAAACATAGCAACTTGCATACATTTTCACATGTCTAACTAGACAACTGCTTCCTAACTAGCATATGCAAGCAAACACCTTTGGAACTAGTCACAAGGCAAACTATATTCACATATACCAGTACTGAAAAGCTTTTCAGGTTCTTGACAGCAGTCATGGCATTAAATGGAGCACCATAAACATAGAAACTTTTAATTTTACACATCTAGCCACTTTTTAGAGAAACCCTGGAAATACAGACTTCAACCTCCCCTTTTACGCCTTGTAACTTTCCCTGTTCTGGGTGGTTTGGCACTGGATGGGCACAGAACAATTTAGGCAGAAATTTCAGGGTAACATATACGCCTTTGTGGACCACATATATAGGCAAGTCAGTGGGAGCCCCTGGGGAGTTGTAGGTAAGCTTTAACAGAGATTTAAGTTCTTTCAGAACATCTTAATGGTGCTTGCACTTCTTCTTCGGAATCAGGGTTAGCTAGTCCCTGTTCATTGTTCAGCAATGAGGCATCCTCAGGCAAAGTGGGTACCACAACTTTCTCTGGTTCTTCATTTGTTTCTGTTTCCTCTGACTCTGTTAATGCAGGTTCTGTAGTTTCAGGTTCTAGAGATTCAGGCTCAGTAGGGTTTCCAGCTTCTTGTTCTGTAACCTCCTTGGATGTAGCCCTTTCATCAAGGGATACTATTTCGTCTACAGAGTCACTGTCCATAGATATTTCAGGGTTTTGACTTAGTGCTGAGAACTCTACAGCAGGTGTATCTGTCACATTACTTGGCATCTCAGTTGCCTTGTGGAGCAGTCTAACAAGTTCTGTAGTTGGGTAATAGTAAGCTGGATAGTAGCTGACCCCTTTGACTCAGCGTCTGTATCATCTTGCTCTGCTTTCTCATAAGTAGTCACAGGGACAATTTCAGGTTGACAGGCACTCTGTTCATTTGATTGTCTGTGGGCTATAGATCTTGTTACAGTAGGTATAGGAGGGTCTGACTTGTCTTGTACAATACTAATCACTTTGCCTCTGATTGGCAGCAAATGATTGTGGTGGATAGTTTTGTATCCACTGATTTCTCCTTTGGGCCTGATCTTATACACAGGGGCCCAGATATTCAAACTGCACCCAAAAAGTGAGCAACAGCAGGAGCAAGTGCAAGTTCACAAAAGAAGATGAGGAGTAGTTACCTAAACTAGACAATAGAAGCACTCTGGGTAGGGGGGTTGACACCAGTCCATTCACAGAAGAAAGAGTCCTGAAAGAACTCCTAAAACTCAAGGTGGACAAAGCAATGGGGCCTGACGGGATTCACCCCAGAATCCTAAAAGAACTAAGGGAGGACCTAGTGACACCACTGACCATGCTTTTTAACAGATCATGGCAGGATGGTGTGGTACCTGAGGACTGGAGGAGGGCAGATGTGATTCCCCTTCACAAAAGTGGGAGCAAGGCAGAAGCAGGAAACTACAGACCTGTAAGTTTGACCTCAGTGGTAGGGAAAATGATGGAATCACTTCTGAAAGAAAGAATTGTTGAGTACCTAGAGGCCAGTGGGGCACAGGACCCAAAGCAGCATGGATTCACAGCAGGAAGGTCATGTCAGATGAATCTAATTGATTTCTTTGACTGGGTGACCAAAGTAATAGACCAGAGAGGGGCTGTGGATATGGCCTACCTAGACTTTAGCAAGGCATTTGACACAGTCCCGCACAAAAGATTAATAATCAAGTTAGCCAGCCTGGGAGTGGGTCCCAGGGTGGTAGCCTGGGTAGCAAACTGGCTGCACAACAGGACACAGAAGGTAATAGTGAATGGAACACATTCTGAAGAAAGGGGGGTTACTAGTGGAGTACCTCAGGGCTCAGTACTGGATCCAGTCCTTTTAACATCTTTATAGGTGACATTGCAGAGGGTCTGGAGGAAAGGTATGCCTCTTGCAGATGACACAAAGATCTGTAACAGAGTTGATACACAAGGGTTAGAAAAAGATGAGAAGGGACTTGTGCAAGGTTGGAGGAATGGTCAGACATATGGCAACTTAGATTCAATGCAAAGAAGTGCAAGTAATGCACCTGGGAAACAAAAACCCAGGAGAAGAGTACACAATAGCAGGGAAGGTACTAACAACAAAATGGAAAGGGACCTGGGGTAGTCATATCAGATGACCCAAAGGTGGGTAAGCAATGTGAAAAGTCGGTAAGGAGAGCCATGGGATACTGGGATGCATAGGAAGGCATCACAAGTAGAAAAAAGGAAGTGGTTATCCCTCTGTACAGACAGTTGGTGAGACCCCATCTGGGTACTGTGTGCAGTTTTGGAGACCTCATCACGAAGGACATAGACAGGATGGAAGCAGTCCAGAGGAAGGCAACTAAAATGGTGCAGGGTCTGCAGCAGAAACCATATGAAGAGAGACTGAGAGAGCTTAATATGTATACTCTTGATGAAAGGAGGGACAAGGGGGACATGATAGAAACGTTCAAGTACCTCAAGGGAATCAACAAAGTCCAGGAGGGTAGCATCTTTCATAAAAAGAGATGTGTAAGAACAAGGGGTCACAATTTAAAGACGGCTCAGGGGTAATGTGAGGAAATTTTTTTTCATGGAGAGAGTGGTGGATACATGGAACAGCCTTCCTGAGGAGGTCGTTGGGTCTAAAACAGTGGGGGGAATTCAAACATGCATGGGACAGACACAAGGCACTTATAGTGGGGGGTTGCAGGAAGTAGGCTGTTGGTTAACTAGAATCTGCAGCTTATCCAGTAGGTAGGGAAATGGGCAGACTGGGTGGGCCAAGTGGTCCTTATCTGCCGTCAAAGTCTATGTTTCTATGTAAGTCCATTGCGCCCATGCGCAAGAGGCGCGATATTCAAAAACTGCTCAGGCCAAGATGCGCCTACGGCCAACGACTGACTATCGCACCACCTGCGCCATAGCGCAACTAGGGAGGTGAAGCTGAGCATATCTGATGCACCATAGCGCAACAAGGGATGTTCAGCTGAGCAGTCCAGATGCGCCATAGTGCAACCAGGGATGCCCCCCAGCAGCAGGGCAGCAATGCAACAGCACAACCAGGGATGCAGGGGCCCACCACCCATGCCACAGATGGGCAGAGGAACACACAGCAGAACAGACATCATCCCCCCCACACCCCATGCATTGCACAAATGGGGGAAGGCTGGAATAACCACTGGCCCATGGAGACCAGCAACCAACCCATAGCCGGGCCATGGTGTCCCATCACACCCCCTGGCAAGCTGTGACCGGCACACAAGGAGGGCTGACCACCCTGTACCACACCATCCCACAAATGCAGAGCACACCCTGCACCATGATCCCCATACACCCAGCCCAGGAGTAGCACCCAACAGTGCAGGACACCTCATGCATGCCACCACCCCCACTGTGACAATGCAACCCTGTGCACCATGGAGCCATGCAAGGCAGCCCCACCATGGACACCCTGCAGCGGGTGGCAGCAGACAGTTATGCAACAGATGCATGCACAGTGCCGCCCTGCATATCCCCCCGAGGTACAGCTGAGAGACCGACCATGTGTCAGCACACGAGGTACCCCACATGCGACAGGGCATGCCCTGGACCCCATCTCCAGTGGTACAGCACCCTGCACACCCTCCCAAGGACACATCCTCTCCCAGCATTGGCCACAGCAGCCACCACTGACACACCAGCAGACTGTGCATATCACAGACATGCAAGGGTGTCAGCTGCACAGGCCATGGATGGTCTGACAGGGGTGCCATGCACACAGTGCAGGCCCCATGGACCACTGCACACAGGCATCCAGTGCACAGAGTACAACAAACAAACCACAGACAATGACTGATCCCCCTGCCCACACCATAGGCGGTTCACCTCTGCACACACACACACACACACACACACGCCCATGCGTGCACCACCCCTGACACCATGCACACCACTGCAGCTGAGCACCTGTAACCCACTGCAAATCAGAGACCACCACAGTTGTTATAACAAAATGTATGTATTAAAATATAACAACTATGTAACATATTTACAAATATTTACAAGGGGGAAAGGCCACAAACCAGGTGGGGGCGGGCATGGGGCAGGGGTGTACAAATGGGAGAGGGAAGAAGGAGTGTGAGGGTGGGTCCAGGGGGTATGGTTGTCAGGGGGTCATGGAGGGCCTATTTCCTGCCCTGCTCTGCACTCCTGTGGCGCCTTCGGGTTCTCCTCCTCCGGACCCCATGTCTCTCCAACCTCTCCAAGGCTGCCAGGGACACCCATGCCAGCTGCAGGATTTCTTGAATTGCCTGTTCCAGGGCCATCCAGCGTTGTCCACCTAGGACAAGGGAGCAGAGTCAATACATGTAACTGTCCAGTCCCCTGCAGCAAACCCATTGTGCATGGCATACAGCCATGTGCCACGCCCCGTGATGGTGTGCGACCACTCACAGTGACCGTGTCCACAAGACCTGCCTATCCAGGCAGCCACAGGCATGTGGACCACTGCACACACCCACCGTGGCCGTACAGTGACTTGGCTAGGCGGTGTGAAGGTAGTGGCACAGCTATGTGCCCGGTGCATGCATGGACCACCATTGATGCACTCCCAGACATGCAGTACCACTGGACAGTGCTGACTGTAACAAGTTGAGTGCATGGCAGTGGTGTCAATGGATGGTGGCCATGCCCCGCTGCCCGCCCTGTTACACAGCATGCAATAGTAATCATGGATGTAAGGCACTCACCATCATCAGGCTGGTCCCTGCGCCTCTGCGGACCTTCGGCCCTCCTGGCCTGATGGTCCTCCTGGTGGCGCTTCCTCTCCCTCGCCAGCCTGTGCTCATCTGGGCCTAAGGTGCAAACATGGAGAGGGGTACATCAGTACAATCCTGTAGCAAAGTTCCCCCACCCCCATGTGTGTGCAATCCCACAGCCAGACCCACCCACCCCACCCCACCCCTGATAACACCACCACAGCCAACACCGGACGGCCCCCCCATGTGCCAGACACATGCAACCGTGATACCCGTATGGAAGATAAAAGTGTATGGATGTTGCACCTACCTGGCCATGGCACCGTTCCCCTCCTTGCAAGTGCTCGCAGGCAGGCAAGCAGGCCTGGGTCCCTCTGCCTCAGGTCCCCATATCTGTGGCAGCACTGCTCTGCCATCCGCCCCATACCGGTAGCCTCCTCCAGGGCGTCGGCCACCTCCTGCCACACCTGGCTCCTGGCCCTGTCCAGGGGTGCCTCACCAAATAGTGGGTCAACATGTGGCTCCACAATGGCAACCAGGTTTGCCAGCTCCACCTGGCTCCACTGTACAGTTCTCTTCCGCGCCATCTTAAGTCAAAATGGCGCTCTGCAGTGTGGTTCCGCCACGTGCAGATGCTGCACGGTACAGCGCTGCCATTCCCTATCGCACTGTCACTGAACAGCATGATAGTGGTGCACCCATGCCTGACGCATGGCGCCTAGGGGGCAAAGGTTGGGCCCAGGGTCAAGGGTCTCTGGCGCACGGACAGCCACAGCGCGAGTGGAACCCAATGTGTCTAGTGCGATTGAGTGCCTGTGTGCCACCTCCTGTAGTGGCCTACCGCGCTGTTGCCCCAGTGAGCCTATGACACCCCAGTGCCACAGCGCCATATAGGTGAACAGCGCTGTAGCGCCACTGGCACAATGGTGGCCATGCCCTGCATTGTCTCCCACGCACAGCATGTCAGCAGCGCGGCAGGTGCCTGCGTCATCAACCCGTACATGCGCAGTTAGGTGTGTACTATGCATGTCACAGAACTGCGCCCTTGGCTCAGCACGTTCAACACAATTGCGCAAAGTGCAACAGCGTGATATTCAGCCGTCATATGCAAATCAGCTAATCAGCCATTCAATGGCGCAGTCATTGCATTTGCATCCACTTAAAGATGCACCTCGCCTCATTTGCATAGGTTGCGCTATAAAAGTGTGACATTAGGCTGCACTGGCCAAAGTCGGTTACTGCAGTCTATTGGTGAGTTGCATTCTGTTTGGGAGTGTGGACTGTGGATTTTGGGACATGCATGGGACTGCACAGTCACAGGTAACACCTGTCATTCTCACAGGCTGAATCATGACCGAGCGAGTTGTGGAGCAAGAGGAACAGAGTTGTGGGAGGAGGAGGAGGCCAAATTTCACGAAGGCCGAGACGGATGCCCTGTTCGAGGCCTACCTAGACCAGGAGCCACTTCTCAGCAGACACCAGGGAACACCACAGGCCCATGCTGCTGCATGGGAGGAGGTGGCACGTGCTGTAAACCTGCATGGCAGCCACCAGCACTCCATGCAGTAGTGCAAGAAGAAGATGGGCACAGACAGGAGAAGGATTAAGGAGAAGGTGGCTGCCATCAGGGCAGCATGGTCTGCGACAGGTGGGGGACAGCCAGAGGTGCTACGCCTGACCCCACAGGAGGAGAAGGTTGCTGGCAGAATGCAGCGTTGCGCCATTGAGGGTGTTCCAGGTGGTGGATTCCAGATGGGTGATAGCCCGTCACTGCATGGTAGGTCATGGTCTGTCTATTGGTGGGGGGACAGGGTAGGTCACATGCAGTAACGCGACTTTGTTTTCTCTTACAGCTCCTGATCATCTGCATGGGTCAGCAGTGGTGGGCTTCTCCACTGAGGCCGGTCAGATGAAGGTGGAGGAGGGCCCATCCACCTCCACAGGAATACACAGCTCAGGGCTACAGTGGGCCCACCTGGATGTCCAGACTGATGTTGTTGGAGCAGGTGCGGAGGAGGCCCTGCCTGTGTCCCAGCATGCCAGCGTCCACGGATGCCAGCATGCTGGGACTCGGGCTGGTGCCAGGTCCGTCACTGATGATGATGTCACTAACGTCATGGGCAGTGACACGTGTGTGCCACAGGATGGCCACACAGCAGGTAACATCGCAGCCATGGCTGTGGGTGGTGCTGCCGTGGAGGCCTGCATGTCATCACAGTCCCAGCCTGTGCCTGTCAGCACCGGTGGGGCAGCACTGGTGTGCATACAGTACAGTGGGACTGTTGTGGCCACTGTGGTGGCACCATTGAGCCCTGGGGAGCGGCAGCCAGAGGGGCAGCATCAGCAGTCGGCCAATGGGCTTGGGGGTACAGTGTCAGGGGGCGGCGTCAGTGCACCACCTGTGGACATGCCCAGGCCTGTCCCTGGTGTGCAGCGCCCACCCTCAAGGGGTGATGAGCATCAGGGCTGTGAACACTCTGAGGGACAGCATGCCGATCAGGCAGATGACCTCTTGGATGAGCACACCCGCATACTGCAAGCATCAGTCAATCAGCAGATGCAACTCATGACGGCGGTGGATGCACTGAGTGCAGCTCTGCACCAGGCAGAGGAGCATCGCAGCAGAGAAACAGCTCTGCTCCTGGCAGGGATGGACTGGATGCGGGAGGATGTGACCACTGCCATTGACAGGCTGACACAGACAATCACAGCTGCCATGGCCACAGGGGGCACACAGTTATTTGCCCATGCATCGCAGACACCGCACAGTGCAATGTCCACCCCCCGTTCCCAGCGTCGTGAGACACCATCCTTGTCGACACCAGGTTCAGCTGTGGGCATCCTGAGCACGCCTGGCACAGGCATGTTTGGTGTGCTGCAGACCCCTGCAAGAGCACGGTCTCGTTCACGCAGTGAAACCCCTGGGGGACCATTGGTGCCACCCCATGAGGCCAGTGGTAGCCTGTCACTGCTGGCGGGTCTCAGTGGGACTGCCCTCGCATCCGTGGTGGCCAGGGCGCTGTGGTGCGTGACTGACTTGTCTCCCAGCATGGCTACTGTATGATGCTGCCCTGTGTGCATTGTGTCATTCAGCGGGCAATACACGGGTGGGTACCCGGCCCTGCATGCACACACACTGTCCATCTGCACACCCTCCCGGCTGCTGTCTGCAGTTGTGAGTGCATGATGATGCCTGCATTGCGCTGTACTCCAATGTGTAATGGTGCCCAGCGTCTGACACATGCACAATGACAGGCAGTGGGTGTGGTGGTCTGTGGACATGTGTGTGGCTAGGGGTGGTGTTCTGGGTCGGCGTGCCTCCTACCCTTTGTGCATGTCTGGTGAGTTGTGTATGTGTGTGTGTGTGTCTGTCCACATGCCATGTTAGACCTCACCCATCCCTGGCGGTGTGTGTGGTTCCATGCCTGGCCACTTCCCTTGATGGCATGCACCCCTGGTGTGTGTCCATGCGTGTTTGTGGGTTGTGCCTTTGCTACTGGTGGTTGCACATGGCCCCATGACTTACCTGGGTTGGTTGAAGTGCTCCTCCGTGATGGTGTCCCGGTGCAGCTGTGCCAGCCGGAGCAGTCAGGGGTCCCGTCGCCCAAGGGGGCTGCCCATCACCATTGTCACCGGCATCCTCATCGTCCCCATCGCTGTCCCCCTCTTTGACCTGTACGGCTATCCCACATTTGTTGGCCATGTTGTGCAGGATGCAACAGGCCAGGAATAGGCCTTTGAGGGGCTGTACTGTAGGGCATTGCCGGAGGTCTCCAGGCAATGGAAACGTGCCTTCAGCATACCGAACACCTGCTCGATGACATTACGTGTGGTGGCATGTGCCTCATTATAGCATTGCCGCGATGGGGTCGTGGGCCGCCGGTATGGTGTGAGCAGCCAGGGATGGAGTGGGTATACACTGTCACCTGTGTGTAGAGGGTGGTCAGCATCGCCCTGCCCCGGGCCATGTAGGCCACTACCCATGTCACCTCTGACCATGCCCCTCCCAAGCCCTATGTTTGTCCGTGTGGTTTGCATACTCACACTCTAAGTGGCCAGTGGGGATGTCCCCACTCTCGAATCTGTGGCACAGTGCTGACTGGTGCCAGATGAAGGCATCGTGGTGCTCCCCAGGTGCATGGCACAGACATTGATTATGTGCCCTGGCACGCACACCACCTGGCAGTTGATGCCAGCACAGCCCTCGCGACACGTATGTGGCCCCCCGGGCCAGGTAGTGGATGGCCACATGGGTGCAGTCTATTACCCTAGCATGCCAGGCATACGTGGCTACCCTGTGGAGCTCCTGTATGTTTGCTGGCGCCTCCACGGTGTGCTGGGAAATGGATGTACTCTGCAGCATGTGCAGCAGTGCGCTTGAGAATTGGGTGAGGTGGTGTGACACGCCGACTGGGTTATGCCTGTGGTGTCCCCTGTTGGTCTTTGGAAGGTACCCGTGGTGAGCAAGCACATGCAAGCTGTCACTTTAGTCTCCACTGACAGAGCATGGCTCCGTCGTGTGGGTGCCTGCATCACATCACTGCACAGCTCACAGACCCACCTCAGAATTGCCTGATTCAGGCGGTACCAGCCCACAATCTCAGTATCACTGTACAGCTCAAAGCCGGTGCAGGCTCGGTACTGCCTGTTGGGGGCATACTGCCGACGGGCCCTTCCACGGCCGCGCCCCCCTACTGCCCACCTTCTCAGTCCTTTCATTACTGCCTCCATCTGGATGGTGGCACTGGCCATGTCCCTGGCTTGTGTTCACCCCCCCGGCAGCTGTTTCTGTGGTCCCCCCGCTGTCCTGGCTGCTACTTTCCCTGCACCGGGAACACCTAACTGTGCTGGCCTCAGTGCTGTGTGGCACTTTCCCCTTCTGCACTGTGGCTGTGGCTCCCCACACCTTCCCTGAGCCTGTGGGTTCCAGGTGCCCTTTCTCTGTCCTGCCCTGTGTGTGTGTGTGTGTGTGTGTGTGTTGCCCGTGTGGCTGGCTATAGTTCAGCAACATGTGCCTTTCCTGTAGCGTTCTTGCACCTCTCCCTTGTTCCTTTTTATTTTGGCTCATTTCGCTATGGCGCAACTTCTGCTTGCTCCCCTAGTGCGCATGGCGCATGTTGTTGAATATTGCACTGTGCCATTTATGCATGGTTCCTCCCCCTTCAGTTGCGCATACATTCATTATCATTGTGCTATTGCTCAGCATGATTTGGGAGGCACAACTGCCTCTCGCTGAATATCGCAGAATGGCGCATTTTCAGACTTGCGCTGGTGCAACCCTATTGCACATGGCGCAACCCTTTTGAATATCTGGGCCAGGGAGTCTATCAAGTTTCTCTGTTATCACATAGGCTGTGCTACCCCATCTGTCTGCTAGTTTATGCTTGCCAGAGATCCCTAGACTACGCAGTAACACTCTATCTCCAGCCAATATTCTTGAGCTTTTACTCATTTATCATAACATACTTTGTTATCTTGGTTTCTTTTAGCAGTCATCTCAGCAGCTAACTTATATGCCCCGTTTAACTGTTCTTTCAACTTTTGGACATATTGCAGGTAATTCTCAAATTTTGTACCATCTGCAGATACACCAAAGCACAGATCAGCTGGGAGCCTCTACAGGGGAGAACCCAGTAGCATCACTTGTACAATTGTAAGCGTGGACCAGAGCACTGAGTTGCTGGCTCCACTTGCTTTTTGTCTTTTGGCTCAAAGGTGCCCAGCATGTCCAATAATGTTCAGTTGAAACTTTCTGGCTGAGGATTGCCTTGTGGATGATAAGGCATGGTTCTGGATTTGCGGACACCTCATAAAGACAACATTTTTTTGATTAGATGACTCTCAATGTCACTGCTTAGATCTGAATGAATCCTCTGTGGTGCACCATAGTGGACAAAGAATTTCTCTACCAGTACCTTGGCGGCAGTTGATGCTTTCTGGTCTTTAGTCAGGTAGGCTTGAGCGTAGCAAGTAAAATGGTCTGTAGCTACCAAAATGTTGGAGATATTTTTGGAATCAGGCTCAAGGCTGAGGAAATCTATGCAAACCAGCTCCATGAGGGCACTTGTCACAATACTTACAAGAGGGGCAACTCTCTGAGGCATTGCTTTTCTTTGTACACATCTCCTGCAATATTTACAGTACTGCTCAACATTCGGTCCTATTCTAGTCCAGTAGAACTGGGAGCTAGCCAAGTGTAGCTTACGTTTACTTCCCAGATGGCCCACATCATCATGGAAAGATTTTAGAATAGTTCTCTTGAATTTTACAGGTAATACCAGCTGCACATGAGGAGTTCCTTTCGGATCTAGCACTTCCTGGTACAATAAATTGTCTTTAAGTTTTGACCATTCCCTTAACAACAGCTTAGCATTTGGATCTTTGGTGATTACGTGAGCAGCATCACCCCTTTCTGCAGGATACTTAGTCCATTACAGATACTTGGCTCTAGATTTTACTCTCTTTGGAGGTCTTGGTTGGTCAACGATCTTAAGTCCAAGGTAGCCAAATTGCAGTAAGCTATTGGAAGACAGTTACCAGAAGCACCCATACTATCTACCAGACGAAGAGCAGTTTCTGTAGCTAGTTGCTCATCTGTATCAAACTTTTTAGATAATGCTTTCACGGCTTGTTCTGAGATTCCAGGCTTGGTTGTCAGCAGAAGGTACCATTGGATGTTGGGACAATGCATCCGAAACAATGTGGTTGAGACCAGGCCAGTATTCAACACAGCAGTCATACTGTAGGTGGACAAGGCTGACAGCCTCCTATGTCCTGCTGCATTAAGCTTTGCTGTAGTTTGCACATATGTTAAGGAGTTATTATCAGTTCTAACAGTGATATGCGCCCCAGACAGATACTCATGAAACTGGTCCATAATGGCCCATTTCAAAGCAAGAAACTCTAACTTGTGCACTAGATATTTCTTTTCGGCATTGTTTAGGCTTCAACTTGCAAAGGCAACCGGGCACAGGCCCTCTGGGTAACTCTGATAAAGGACCTTCTCAATACCACTGAAGCTGGCATCGGTATGCAGGTGTAGGGCTTTTGGGGATCTTCGTACACTAGGACTGGTGCATGAGTTAGGCGGTAAATTATTTTGTCAAATGCTTTGTCACAGTCTTTGGTCTGCCTTTGGCCAAAAGGTTAAGAGGGTTTGAAATACTATTTAGGTTCAGTGATGACATCAGATTCTTTGGCTTTCTTGCTATTATTGGCAGGTGGGTAACCTTGCAGCAGATTCAAGAGGTGTCTCACCACTTGAGTGTAAACTTTGACAAATCTTCTGTAATAGCCACAGAAACCCAATAAACACTGTAAATCCTTCAAATTCTGTGGTCTGGGCCAGGTGGTTAGTGCCTCAACATTACTGGGATCCATCTGTATACCTTGAGCCGATACTGTATGTCCTACATATTTGACAGAAGTCTGAAAAAATTTACATTTATCAATGGACAACTTGAGTCCAAATTCTTCTAAGCAGTCTAATAATTTTAGTAATCTGGTCTCATGCTCCCCCAGGGTTTTCCCAAACACAATGATGTCGCCCATGTATACCAAGCACTCTAACAAATTAATGTCTCCGATAGCTCGTTCCATGAGGTGCGGAAAGGTGGCAGCGGCACCAGAAATACCTTGAGGCATTCTTAGAAACTCATAAAAGCCAAGAAGGCATATGAATGCTGTTTTTTCTCTGTCTTGGGAAGCCATTGGTATTTGGTAATATTCACTCCTCAGCTCTAATTCAGAGAACCACTTGCTTCCGTTAAGACAGTCTAAAGCATCTTGAATTCTGTGCATGATATACTGATCAGGAATTGTTCATTTGTTGAGGGTCCTGTAATCCATGCACATGCGCACAACTCCATTCTTTTTGCAAGGTACTACAATTGGTGGAGCAGAAGGGCTCCTTGACTCTTGGTTGATGCCAGCAACCAGTAACTCTTAGGGGATTTCATGTATGAGGACAGACTTGAGGAGCTCTGCCTGTTTTCATTGGAGGAGAGGAGAGACCGGGGGACATGATTGAGGTCTTCAAGTACCTCAAGGGAATAAATAGGGTAAACATGGAGGGGCTCTTTGGACTAAAGCAGGGAGGTATCACCAGAGGGCATGGTTTGAAGTTGGAAGGTGGAAGGGTGAGGGGGGAAAGAGGAGGAGGTTTTTCACTGAGAGGGTGGTGGACCCTTGGAATGCGCTGCCTAGAAAGCTGGTTCAGAGATCCACAGTGAGGGCTTCAAGAGAGGGTGGGACAGACACAGAAAGCGGATGTATTAGAAGACGGCCTGGCCCAGGGGGGTGGGGATGGATGATAGGGGTTTCTGGAACACAAGGGCGGGGGGAAGGCCTCGGCGCCCAACTAGGGATCTGAGGTTCGAGCAGACTCGATAGACCATAAGGCCTAATCTGCTGGCAATTAGTATAGTATAGGTGTCTCCTCATGTCATTAATGTCTGCAGGTGCCAACCTGTGGGATCTCTTCCAAAAAGGGCATTCATCATTAAGTCTGATGTGATGTTCTTCTCCATTTACATCCCTCACATCCCACGCATGTAGCGAGAACACTTTTGTTCTTTCCGATAGTTTTCAGTGGATACGGGTCTTCCATTCCTCCAAAATAGGAGAGTCACTGAAATAAAACAGGTATGAATCAGTACCAGGTTGGGCACCCTCTCTGGTGGGAGTAGATCGCACTGCCGTGTCTGCACAATACACATGTGCCAGGGTGAGTTATTTCCTGACAGCAGTGTCTCTATCGGTTACATTCTTCACCTGGATGGTAACTCACTTGACATAAGCATGAGCTCTCACTGGCAATACACTTGGCTTTACCAACAGTCTTGCTGGCAGTAAATGTTCTTCAGTGGTATCAAGCATCAGGATTTAATTCTTTACATCTTTCTTTAGGCATACCACACCACTTATATTGCACTCAGTGTTAGAGGAAAGCACTATCTCTTCAGCATCTCGCCACCAAACTATGCCCACAGGGTCATCTTGGGTTTCAGGTGGAGTCTGTGCTTGTCTCTGATAGTTCTTTCTTACCACTGCATGTACAGATACAGCTTTTTCTTTCTGTTTTGGCTCTCTTTCTTGGCAGAGTTGTGCTAGGCATCCAAACATATGGACATTAGTGCCAATAAGTACGGGTACTCCATTGTACATTCCTGACTCAGGATACACTAAAGCCAATGTCTCGACCGGGTCCCCTACTCTGGTTACTTCAGAGGGGAAGGCTAGCCACACTTTAATATAGCCTAGAATGGGTAGGATTTGTCACTGAGGCCCCATACATTTAGACCTTCCAAAGGCTGTAAAGTAAGATGAGACAGGTGCTGGTCATACCAGTTTTTAAAGATTTTAGTTATTTGCGAGCCACTGTCTAATACAGCATGGGTGGACACTCCATCGATGGTGACTGTGGTTTCAGTGGAGGGCCCAACCAGTTTGTCCAGATCAGGCAGTATGGGATGTGGTGCTTTCGTTGTAGTTTTGGATACGAACACGGTGGAACTGGACTTGGCCAGGGCCCCAGTATGCTCCGTTACCAGGCCTGCTGGAGTGTCCCTGTTTCTGGTGTCTTGCTTCAAGCAGTCTGTCTCTTACTCTTGCTGGGACCTTCTGTGTCATGCATTCCCTCTTTATTAGGCCATCCTTTTCACAATAATAACAAAAGATGCCCTCTCTGTACTGTTGCCTACTGGACTTAACATGGCTTGCATCTAAAACTCCAACAGGGGTGCTGACAGCTACTTGGGAGTCTCCACTCGGGAGTTTGTTCCCTTGACGGAGCTTCAACTTGAGTCTTACACCCCTCTAATTCAGTTTCTATTTTCAACATCTCATCCATCTTAACTTTAAGCTCAGGTTCTCCAGAGGGTATCAGTGTCTGAACCCCGGCACCAAACATAGTAGAGTTTGGGCTGGCAACAGCCACTGGCGGACTCTGAGGATCAAGCTGTCCATGGAATGAGGTAAATTTGGCAGAGTTAACCACATCTTTACACTTTTTAAGCAGTGCTTTTAATTCTTGAATTTCACTTACTGGCATACCTCTGTCAACTTGTGCAACAGCCTGGGCTGGCCCGGTGGCACTGAGGGTTGAGGTGCTGGATGCCACACCTTGCATCACGCCGATGACCCGGGTTTGGGAGTGAGCCCAGGTCACTGGTGGTCAGCCGGGGGGGGGGACAAGGGTGTAGGATTGAGCTGCTGTTAGCAAGCTTCCTCTTCTGGGGCGGGTTTCTGTGAGTCCCAGTGCCCAACAGCACCCAGTGGTGGCTGGATGCCTATGCAGCCGAAAACACTGTGGAAGGGATTGGAGGAGGTGGAGGCTTATGTAGCTCGCATACGGGAGTGTGTGACCTGACATACAGGCTTCATTGCATGTCCTCCTCCTGGGGCACCAAGCAAGAAAAAGCCCCACACGTGCGAGCAGCATGATGCCCCTGATGGACTACCAAACCTCCAACTGAACAAAGCACGGCATAAGCCAGGGTGGGGGTTCCAGGGTGAGGTTGATTTCTCTCCAATTCCCTGCTGGGGGACCCTTCCATGGGGGGTAAGCCACGGTCCTCCCCACCATGCAGCCAATGCAGAGGCCAGCCGAATGATGTGTTGACAGTTTGTGTACTGGGTGGAATAGGAGACAGACGCCGTCCCCTGCCGCAAGTGTGGAGATAAACAGATTTAACAAAAAAAACTTGTGTAACAGCCGCAGAGGCATGATATGTTTCCCAGGTTCCCTGTTCTTCTTCAGCCTCCCTAACTTCTTACACCAGTGCCCAGTGGGAAGGTGGGTCATCCTTCCTCTCAGCCAGATGCAGCTTAAGAATTAGCATGGTGGAGTGACATGCAGCCTTGAATACATGCTCTAGTCTCACACGGTTCAAGTCGTGGGAGGCCACACCTCCTTTGCAAAATACTTTTTGCAATGATCTTTCCACATGAGTCAAAGAGGCAGACAATGGTTCCCCCTTCCACTGCCAGGTAGTCTTAAACTTCCACATGAGATCCTCATGGGACTCTGGGCTCCCAAAACACTTTCCAAAGCTGTCAAGTACTCTTGTGCTGGGACATCAGGATCAGTGGCCCTTAGTGAGCGAGTAACCTCTAAAGCAAGCCCATGGAAGCTTTCTCTCAGTTGTTTCCTTTTTTCAGCCTTCAAACACTGCCAGTCTTGCATTAGAGGGGTGGTATAGTCCATCCATGTTTCCAGATCATCCTCACCTGCTGGGGTGGGCTTGACTCTAGAAAACATTTTTAACATATGATAAGAGCCTGAAGATGGCCCAGAGCTGGGTTGGAGTGCGGCCTCCTTCTTGGAAATTTTAGTAACATGTATCACAATGGTCCATGCCACCTTAGAACCTTTGAGAATCAGTACATTGGGTACTCTAAGGAGGTTGACTACATTTCTACGCTCAATTAGGGCAGTTAATATCCTTGTGGCAGAGTCCATACAGCACCCTTGGACTATCACTCGACTCAGGCACTTGATCATAGATAGGGCCTCTTCTGTCTGACCTTTGTGCATGTCAGGGGAAATTTCCAGGAGCAGCAGTGGTTTCTTAGGGTCCACTTCCTCACTATGAGACCATTTAAAAAGTCTATCATAGGTCTTGGTGTCAGCAACAACTTGGGGGTTGGGGGTGTAAAATTGTCCTTATGGGTGGGTACGCCATGTGGGGTATGACTGGTAAACAGGAGATCCCAGCGGTGACTCCAAAGATGTAGCTCCAGGCACTGTTACCAGCAGGCTACTACCCCTGCCTGATGACCACAATACAGGTTAAGGAGCCTCTGTTCTGTTCTGGTGACAATTGGGGGTTCTTTCCCAAAGACATAAATAATGTGGAGCCTCCACCCAGAGTAAAATTGTAGTGGGCCAGATATCTGCATATACAACCCCCTTGGATGTTGTACTGACCCATCTCCCCTTCCAGTCACCTCCCTGCACAGAAGACCACTTTGAACTGTAATACAGTAAAATACATGCAATTAGTGAATATAGTTAATAAAATGCTCATGGACAATTTTAACAGTAACAACAATAATGCTCTTATAATAACTGGGGAAGGTTTCCTCCCATAGGGAAACCCGGTTATAATTCACTGTTATAACCTGCAGGTTATAGTGGCGAACACGCACTGGGTATCCCTTGTTATGTGCATGCACAAACTGGTGACGGAGGGACTCTCTGGTGGCCATCCATGCCACCACACAGACCTATTCATTAGACAGTACTTCCTGGTTCTCCCGCTTCAAACGGACAGTCAGTCCAGTAGCTCAAAAAAGAAGAAAAAAAAAAAACAAGAAGTGAAAACAAAAATGGCAGATCAGTCCTACTGCAGCTGAACTACTAGTACTACTTTAGCTCCCCTAGTTACATGCCAGGCTAAAAACACAGTGAGTTACTTAGTGACACTAGTTATTTGGTTCTCCCACTGAAAATGGACAGTAAGTAGCTCCAGTGGCTCAAAAAAGAAAATAAAAGTGGAACCGAAACCGGCAGTTAAGCCCAACAACAACTGAACCATTAGTACTGCTTTAGCTCCCCTAGCAACATGCCAGGCTAAAAGCACAGCAAGAGAGTGAGACAGTGTTGGTGGGGTGGGGGTAGTGATCATGAACTTCTGCTGGGAATTCTACATCAATTTTAAATCAATACTGCTGTAGTGCTATAAACAGCAGCACCATGTACCAGACACACATTGTTTTTCTTATTCATTTAAATAATGGGGGCAAGAAAAAGCTCCCCAGCAATTGTATAAAATAGCACATGGGGTGAGAGAGTGGAAAGCTCAAATTTAATGCCCACCCTTGGTGTGGGATGCTTTGTAAACCCCTTGGGGTTTATGTAACATCCCACACCTTGAGTGTGCACTAAATTCTTGTTATGCACCCCCCCATGTATTATTCTATATATTATAGGGACGGGGGTTAGGAAAGCAAGAAAAATGGCAATGATGATGCAGCATAAACTGGCAAAACCCAAGAATAATATCAGTACTGTGTCCACCCAGAACAGCAGCAACACCATTATCTTTCCCCTCCTCCCCACTGGTACCATTGTCCTGACAGTCTACCTGGGTATCCAGATTAAGGTGCAGGCCTGATCGTTGCCGCGGGTTGGCCGGCATTGTGACCCTTGGTAGAAACTTTTAAACAAACTGCAACTTGTTGCAAACATTAAACATGTTGCCAACTTTAGACTAATTCCCCAGGGCAGGGCAGGCCCTGCTTTACTCATGGTTCTGAAGCCCCAGTTCACAGGGTCTGAGTGAAGGCAGGCCGGAGGGTTGGGGCCTGGAACTACAAATTGGGTTGCAGTGGGCTTGCTGGAAGCGGTAGGTTGGTCTAGCAGCTTGGAACTTTCTGGCCAGCATGCTGAATCTGGCAGCTTGTCACCTTCTGTCTTGCTTGCAGAGTCTGGCAGCTTGTCACCTTCTTTGCTGGAGAGCAGGAGCCCTGCACAGGGTTTTTTGGCACACAAAATGCCCAGACCCCAGGAATGACCCCACGATCCGACTCTTCCAGAAGGGTCAATAGTGCACAAGTACTCAGGCCCATGTCCATGGCTCCCTGTATCCCAATCCACCCCACTTGGTAAAGGCTGGCTGGTCCCTTACCTGGCTCCAGAGTGGCCTGAGCACAAACTCTTTGGTATACAACTCTGGGTGGCTTCAGACTGAATAGCACACAGTCTCTTAGTTGAAAATCTCAGGTTCCAAACAGCAGAATTTCACAATATTCCCTGGCTCCCTGGCACAGGAGAATCTGCAGGCTTCTTTCTGCTGATGGCTTCAGCCCAGGCCAATTTAGGCAAACTGCAACTCCTGGCAGACAATTCAAACACTTTTACAAAGCAGAGGACTTTCTCCAAATCGCTGCAGGATACTGCAGAAACTCTCTCCCTCCCTGGGGCTTCCAGGTGCTGAAAGCAAGCAAAACCTCCCAGTCTTAGGCTGTGGAAGCCTTGGGCTGACTTAGACTCTTCTCACAACAGAGTCTCTGCCCTCCTGCCTCTCTCTGACAACCCAAGCTCTAACTGTCCCTGGGGTTTCTTTCTGAAAATGTCAGCTTCTGATTGGCTGAAACTGGCTGTCCATTAGAAAAATTAATAAACATTACGCCCCTCTGATTATTGATTGGATATTGATTTAGGTGCCTAGAATCAGGTTCACACCTTCTCCCAGAAGTCATTTATTTGAGTTTGGGGTGCCCTGGAATCTGATTGGCTGTCTCTGGGGTCAGAGGTAACAAGTATGGCTAGTATTGTCACCTCCAAAACAGTTTTTATGGAGTCCCCACTTTTGAGCCCTCATGCAGCCAAACAATGCCATTTATAAATATTTTTGCCCCACAGAATTGTTGCAGCCCCTTCTCCCTGTGATCCAGCTGCTGAATTATAAAAGAAACCCCCTTGCCCTACTTGTCGCTGCCCTTGTGTCATACAGTCCCCCCAGGCAGGCAGGTGCTCATTAATATTATTATGGGCCTCATTAATATACAAACTTGGCCTCATTCTATAGCACTCATTGGTGCTTTTAAACTAAGCCTTTTTGCAGCTTCTCAGTGGCCTCCTCTATTTCACTGACCCTTGACTAGCATATCCTGGGGGTCGGGAGGACTGGAGAGGCATTTTATTAGCTTCACTTGTGGCAAGAAAACAACAATGTGCTTCTGCGCATGCACAGGCCACCACTCACACATTTGTGGTGCAGGCAGCGCGACAGTCCCACAACTTTGCTACTCTGGCACCAATTTGCTACAGAACAGGTTGTGGGGCTGGAGAGAGGTGCAGGGGCACAAAAGGACCCCAAGACTGGTGCCGGAGATGCTGCAGGCCAATGAGATGCACAGACAGGCAGTGGGAGAACCAGCACAGCCCCCAAGGGGCAAATTAAGGTAAGCCCCACCCATGGGGGGGATACATTTAGTTGAGGGAATGGTGCAAAGAGGAAGGATTTGGCTACACTGGGGACTGTGGTACTACCTAGAAGGATACAGGTTTATACAAGAGAAATGGCCTAGATCCATCCATGAGGGGGTGCCGCAGTCCTCAGAGGAAGGTTTAAATGTTACTTTGGTGAACATTTATATTAGTCGAGGGGGGTGGAAGAAGACATCAGAAAAGCAAAAACAGCCATCCCCCAAAGGTTAAGAATGGAAACATCAGAGACAGAGTGGTTAAAGAGGGTGGCCAAAAAGAGGGGGAAAACATGATCACAATGGTAAAATCTAGAAGGCCATGTGTGCAAATGCTAGAAGTTTAGGACTTTAGACTACAGACCTGGAGACATTTACGGCAGAGGTTGACATAGATATAGTGGCCATTACCGAGTCATGGTGTAATAAAAAGAATGACTAGGACATGACCATACCAGGCTATAACCTGTTTAGAAAGGACAGGGTGGGTAAAAAAGGAGGAGGGGGATGCTACAGTATATGTAAAGGAAAGCATTAAAGTGACTGAGATACAGGGAATACAGGAGGGGAAGAGGTACTGTGGTTCACCCTGGATAAGGGAAACAGTACCACAGTTCACACTGGTGTGATATACAGACCTCCATCACAGGGGAAGGAGTTATGGGAACTGTCAGAAGCCATTAGCAAAATGGCAGAAAAGGGAGAATTGCTATTCATGGGGGACTTCAATATGCCTGTTGTAGAGTGGAGTCCCCCAGCTGCAGCTTCAAGTAGAAGCTGGGTTATTCTGGACTCTGTACAGGGGTCATTACTCAGACAACTGGTCAGAGAACCCACTCGTGATGAGGCTCCACTGGATCTGGAACTTACAAATACAGACAGTGTGGCAGACATCAAAGTGGGATGTCACCTGGGGACTAGTAATCACCATACAGTTTGGTTCAATATAAAGCAAAAGCAGATTCCAACCACACTAGGGTGAGAGTCCTGGTCTTCAAGAGGGCAGATTTTGTAAAGATGAGTGAATGTCTAAAGAGGGCACTTGCAAGGAGAGAAGACCTAGGTGGAGAGAAGGAACAGTTGGTGAAATTAAAGGGTGCCGTATCGAAGGCTACAAATCTCTGTGTCAGGCAAGTGAGTAAAAGTAAGATAAAAACAGCACTGTGGTTCTCGAGAGAGGTGGCTGGAAAGGTTAAGGCTAAATGGGTGGCATTCAGAAGATATAAGGAGACACAGAGGGAAGAGGATAGGGAAAGTGTATCTGCAGAAGCATAGAGAAGTAGGAAAATCAGTAAGGAGAGCAAAGGCAAAAACTAAACTGAGGATAGCCTAACAAGTAATGAAAGGGGACAAGACATTTTTAGATTTATAAGGAAAAAGAGGAGGATCAGGGGAGGAATTTTAAGTTTAAAAGTGATGGGGGGACTGTACAGAGGGAGACCAGGAAAAGGCAGACCTACTAAACAAATACTTTGTTCAGTGTTCAAGGTGGAGGAAGAAGGGCAGGGGCCACTAAAAAGCCATTTGCACTCTGTAATGAGGGAAATGGACACCAGTCCTTTCTCAGAAGAGAGAGTACTAGAGAGACTTTTTAGTTTGAAAATACTTTTTAGTTTGAAAATATATAAAGCAGACACTGTACAGACAGTTGGTCAGACCCCATCTGGAGTATTGTGAGTAGTTCTGGAGACCCCATGTCCACAAGGATATAGACAGGATGGAGGCAGTCTAGAGGAGGGCAACTAAAATGGTGCAGGGTCTGCACCAGAAGCCATACAAACAGAGACTAAAGGAGCTTAATATGTATACCCTTGAGGAAAGGAGGGAGAGGGGGGAAATGATATAAACTTTCAAGTACCTCAAGGTAATCAACAAAGTCCAAGAGGGTAGTATCTTTCAGAAAAAGAGATGTGCAAGAACAAGGGGACACAATTAGAAAATAGAGGGGGGACAGCTCAGGGGCAGCGTGAGGAAGTTTTTTTTCATGGAGAAGGTGGTGGACACATGGAACAGTCTTCCTGAGGAGGTCATGGAGTCAGAAACAGCGGAGGAATTCAAGAATGCATGGGCCAGACATAAGGTGATTCTTGTGGAGGTTAGGAAGAAGTAGGCTGTTGGTTAACTAGGATCTGCAACTAATCCAATAAGTAGGGAAATGGGCAGACTGGGTGGGCCAAGTGGTCCTTATCTGCCATCAAAGTCTATGTTTCCAATGGGACCAGACAGGGTACATCCTACGGCATTGAAATAATTCAAAGAGGTACTAGCTGTTCCGTTGACAGTCCATTTCAACAGCTCACTAGAAACACGTGTTGTTCCAGAGGATTGGAGGAGGGCAGATGTAGTCCCCCTTCATAAAAGTGGTAGCAGGGAGGAGGCTGGAAACTATAAGCTATTCTGTCTGACCATAGTGATGGGAAAGCTAATGGAACCATTGTGGAAGGGGAGAACAGTAGATTATCTTGAATCAAATGGGCTACAAGGTCAGAGAGGTAACCCGTTATAATCATGACTACGTTTTAGCGACTATAGAATCACGAGTGAACTTTGGCGACTCATAAAACTGCAACATACAAACTATAACGCGTTACCAACAATAGTGCCTGCAGCTGCCACTAATGAAACATAATAGCGACTCAAACAAAATCGCGAGTGCTCTAAGCTGTCTTGAATTTGTATGCCTGCAATGTTAATATGGGAGGATCCAGAGGTTGTGTCCTGGTGGACTTCCTCCTGATCAGGTAGGTCTGGGGGTGGGGTGGGGGAAGAGTGGTGTGTGTGGGGTACTCAAATTGCGCAGTTTCTTGGTCACCTAGACTGAATCAGCATCATTGGAAGTGGTTCCTCCTTGCTTTGTTCTTTTTTTTATCAGCTCACCTTATAATCTAATGGTGTGTATGGGATACATATAAAGTATGGGGTGAACGGGTGCAGGGAGGAGAAGATAGATTGTTTAAAGAATTTGGAGCAGCTAGAAACTGATGACGTTGAGGAGTAAATGTATGCTAGAGTGGACGAAGAGAAGGACCAACTTGGAAGAACTAATAATAACCGCTACAGATAACATGCAGACTCAAGCTCTCTGTTACATGGCCACTTGCAGGGTACAGGTGACTCAATGGTATATATGGTGAGTTTTATTTCACAATTCAAAGCTCAAATTAGCCAGGACATTCAAAAGGGGTTTGCCTCAGTTAACACAGCTCTTGCTAATATATCTACCACTTTGGCAGACATTACCGAAAATCTGCAATATTTATACTTCTAATTCTGTTTCTGTTGCAGTTGCTGTTACTGATCGTGAATATTACATGGTGGCAATGTTAACAGGTGCCAAACTGTATCGTCACTAAACTGCACTCACTATTATTGATGCGCTGTTATGTATTTCGTAATTTTATTGTCGTGATTTTAACATGGAACCGATCAGAGACAGCATGGGTTCATAGTAGGGAGGTTGGGTCAAATGAATCTGATTGATTTCTTTGAATGCGTGACAAAGGAAGTAGATCAGGGTAGAGCACTGGATGTGGCATACCTAGATTTCAGTAAGGTGTTTGACAGTGTGCAACACAGGAGACTATTAAACAAGCTGGAGAGCTTAGGAGTGTGTCCAACGGTGGTAAATTGGGTAAGAAACTGGTTAGGGGATGTAGTAGGGTGCAGGTGTAAGTGGGCAATCAAATAGCAAAATACATCACCAGTTCTTTTTAAAGTTCCAGTTTTAATTAATTCTTCTTCAATAGTTGTTTACTTCAGGACAAATTCAGTACAACAGAATGATCTGGCAGCTTAATCTTCCATTTGGCACAACAAATAATACTTCTTAGCTCCTTAGAGCACTTTCACATAAGGTCCTGGAGTGTACCTCCAGACCCACAAGCAAATCTGCCTACCTATTCTAGGTGCTTAACTTTATATCTAATGCAGGGATCAGATGACTATTTAACTCCACCCCATTACCTTGCTTTAAACTCTAAATCTTTATTTTCAAAGAGTTTATTTTATTTACAGCAGTAATACACCTTTAAATTACTATAACACTATATACACTAGCATAAAAGTTGATTACATTCTTTATAAGTGTTTTTAAGCATTGATTTTAGCCTCAGGAAGCACCTCCCCTTCCAGCATCTGCATAAAAAGATTTGTATTGTGGCCGTCCGGCTCTTAGGGGAGTACAAGTGCCGACAGAGACTGAACTCGGGACCAAAATGCCCACAGAGGTGAAAAGACACCTTCACTCACACAAAAGCGAAGCAACTCACAAACACCTACAATAAACTCAGGAGGGTATGTAATGTACTAAATCCCATTTCATTTACAGAAAAACTCAGTGTTAAAAGGAAATTAGGAGGTTAAATACCTTCGTGACTATGCGCACATTCGAGCAGGTGAAAGATTACCTGAGCTCGTATGTGCATTGTCGCACAGGAATTCAGTGGCTTAGATTGTCAAGAAAAGACGTATTATCAAAGGGCTCTTGTTAGAAGGCATAACGGGGAACAGGAAAGGGAACAAAATGTTCAAAAACAGTGCCCTGCAACAACGTCTAAGGAAAATTATTTCTTTATACAAACCCTCATAAACCGGAATGTAAGCCGGCTATTTAACAAGAGGGTTACCTGCAGAGTGCAACCAAAATGGCTCCAGATAGCTATTTATTTTATATATATTATTTGTACAGGAGACACAGGCCAATTTTTAAAAGGAACATTTTACAAGGGCAAGAAAGGGAACCAAAAAGGTTCCTAATACCACTTCAAAGCCTGTAAAATGCCTGCAAAAAAGCAAGCAAGCCCATGGAAACACCGTAAGGCAAAACAAAACGTTTATGGGGTATTCTATAACAACCCCTTCAATATTTCTACACTCAGGACTTAATTATTACAAGGCATACTATATCAAGGACAGAACTAACACCTTAACTTAATCTAATGTCTGCAATACACATTACAAGGAGAATACAGAAAACTCCAGGCACATAAATAAACGGACTGGGTAATCCTGACATATTCACCATTTATTCCTATCACAAGCCCTTTTTATTTCTTTTACTAAGAACAGCTGAACTATCTAGACTGGCTGTGCATCAATACGTACTATCACTTTTAGCCTCAAACGCTAAGGGCTTATATTACTTATTGTTACACTGAAAACTTAATTTCAAACAAGAAAGAGCTTTCTTTCTTTCTTTCTTTCATAGCAAGAGGGTTACAACAGACACAGACATGCACTAACCAAGCTCCGTTTTGTGAATGCATAGCCGAGAACACAGCTAGTATTACCAAAACGGAAGCTCTTTAATCGCTTCACTGCTGAAACAAGCATTAAAAATGCCTTTCAAATTCCAGGGGCACCCTGTAAGTGCATCCTAAATGTGCTGTATGTTAACCCTTTTCCCCCTTTTAAACAAATAAGTCACATATATATTTAATTCACCAAAGCGCAATATAAGCGCTTTCACTTTCGCAGTCTTTTAACATGACTCTCTTACTAATATTGCTTAAGATTAGAAGGAAATGAACAGACTGGCTGAGATTACAGCCTGTCTGTATGAAAATGCATACTATCAGAGTATCATAGTACAGCCGCTAACAGGACACTCAGGCATCTAATGTGTTTTTTTACATAAATCATTCTGGGGTCCCCAACTCTCACAGAGCCACTCTGTGACAGGGGATACGAAACAGAGGGTCATGGTAAACAGAATTCACTTAAAGGAAGGGAGGGTGACCAGTGGGGTGCCACAGGGATCAGTGCTGGGACCGGTCCTCTTTAATGTATTTATAAGTGGGCAGAGAAGCTAGAAGGGAAGGTCTGCCTCTTTGTGAATAATGCCAAAATCTGTAACAGAGTGGACATTCTAAGGGGGTTGAAAGGATGTACAGAGACCTGAGAAAACTCAAAGAGCGGTCTAAGGTATGACAATTTGGGCTCAGTGTGAAAAAGTGCAAAATAATGCACCTGGGGTAAAAAAAAAAACAGTGGCTGAATATAAAATGGGTGGAATGATATTAACAACAGCCAAGCAGGACAGAAACCTAGGTGTAATGATCTCAAATGACCCAAGGGTAGTCAGGCAGTATGACAAAGCAATTGGGAAAGACAGTGGGATGCTGGGTTGCATAGGGAAAGGGATAACCAGCAGAAGTAGGGAGGTTGTGTTACCTCTGTATAGGTTACTGGTAGGTAGGTAGGTAACATTTTTATTCATAATCAATATGAAAAGGATTCCGCCAGCCCAGTGGCACCGAGGTTTGAGGCACTGGACGCCACACCTCATGCCACATTGTGACCCGGGTTCAGGAACGACTTCGGAGGTCATGTGACGGCAGCCTAGTGAAAGCAGCCCTTTTGGTCGGCTCCATTTCCAGCCTAGTTTACAACCATCATCACAAATAACTTCATCGAATTCTGAGTGGGAATTTGTCAAGCAAGTCTCAGTGAAGCTATTTAGAGCTGTAGTTCCTCTTAAAATGAAAGCTTTTGTAAAGAAGCAGCCTGCTAAACACATGCCGCCTCCTTCCCCGGAGAAGTAGCCGGCCGCAAAGCGTCCTCGGCAAGGACCCAGCAAATCAGCACCGGGGCCTTCAGCTTTAACGGAGGAACGCTTCCTAGAAATAATAATGCCCTTACAAAGCTCGATTGAGGAGGTTTCATCTGAAATTCACAGTTGTAAAACAGTGCTGGAATCTTTAGGTACCAGAGTGGGAGACAATGAAGTCAGAATCAGGTCTATGGAAATGAAATTAGACAAGCAAGATCTTGAACGTGCGTCGCTAAATAAAATAATTAATAAGTTCGAGGATAAACTCGAGGATCTGGAGGGGAGGAGTAGAAGAAATAATTTGGTTATAATCGGAATTCTGGAGAAAGAAGAAGGCACATTACCCATTCAGTTTGTCCAGAAACTACTTGAAAAAGTAGCTGGCCCATCCCCAAACAGTGCAAGTTACATAGTGGAACGGGCGCATAGATCCCTCTGTCCCCTCCTCCTCCCGGTGCACAACCAAGACCAATAATATGTAAACTTTTAGATTACCTCGATAAACAACACATCCTGAGCAAAATTAGATCCTTGCAAGAAGTCTCCTGGGAGAGCAAGCAGATCAGGATCGCCCACGACCTGCCTCAATCGGTTCGGCTCAAACGCCAAGAACTACATCCAGTTGTCTCCAAACTAATAGCAGCGGGAATACAGTATCGGGTTAAATACCCGGCTTTACTACAAGTGAAAATCAAGGATCAGTGGCACTCCTATGAAAGTGCGGAGATCGCACAACAAGAGCTTAAGAAATCACTGCAGGAGTTATTTAAATGATGTATTTATCTGTTCAACATTGCTGAATAAATATGCCTAACAGTAGTCACAAGATGACCTGATTTCGAAAAGTTGGGAATGCTTCATAGCCTGCGTTCCTCCGGTCTGCCTATAAGTTTAACCTGCAGTATTGTCCTCGAGATCTCATCAAGGGACTTCTTCTCGGTGTCTGTAGATCTTTTTCCTCGCTGAAGCAGTACTAATTATGTCCCTTTTTTTTTTTCATAGCAAATCGGACAGTAATCCCCTCTTCCACGAAAAGGTTAACATTGGAAATAGCGGTGTCCTGAAGTTTACACATCGAGGAAGCTAAAGTGGTTCCCAGCTCAAATAGTGCTCGTCATACGCTAAATTCTAATCTCTTTTTAAGGCGAATCACCTGAGTATTTAGAGACTTACTTTCCCCGAGGTCATTATCGCATCTGTTCCTGCGCTATGGCACGGTCTCCGTGTGCTCCTTTTTAAAATCTTGGGACGGGCTCGAGATGCTGACAGCTGGGAATTCTTGCTTAAATAAAAATCTCTATTTGAGAATACGATTATTCCTGCAACTGTAAATACTCTTCAGGTTCTCTGCTCTGGAGATATCGCTAATTCGGGGAGTAGGAAGTAGATGTAATTCTGGCTGACCTAATAATGGAGCGTGTAACGGCAAGATTAATCGCAAAATCTGATCAGCTAACATGTTGCATTAAGCTTGTTACCTTTGTTGCGGTCAACATCTGAATCTTAAATAGGGATCTGAGAGGGGTGAACAGTAGCACCCGATCAGACTAATGGGAAAATGCTCAGAACTAACAACAGCTCATGGGCAGTGACTGGGCCAGATACAATCTGACTGCCTATGCCTCGTCCCAGAATGGGGGACTCAATAGTTAAGGAGAATATTATTGTACTCTCTGCAGTAGTGTATGCATGAACTCTGGAGATGACAATTGGGCAGCCTGACTAATTTTAATAATACAATCTATATGTTTTGTTGGGATTTCTTTTTCCCAGCATAGTCTAGTATACAGTACACTCTTCTCCCCACAAGAGGGGGTGTAGAAGCTAACAAATGTTTTTTTTCTCGGCAATTAATAATAGAAATTACATGGTTTGGGAATTTATATATTAGGGTTGGAGATCAGTTAATGTTTTTCCTTAAGGGAACACAGTATAATCCTTTCACAATCGGGGCTAATTTTGGTAGGAGGAAAGCTCTTAAGAATATCGAGCTAAAATACATTGGTTAGTTAATTTAGGTGAGGGATCAGACTAACAAAGTGGGTGAAATTAATAAGTACTATGACTGGGTCTGGAAATGGGTAATCTTTCATCTGGGTTGGTAATAACATCACATGGCGAATTGATTTTGTGGTGCAGTTACTAGAACTGGGGGTAGCAGTTGGATTTTAGAGGGATTAGGACAATATAGGGGGAAGGGGAGGTGGGGGTGGTGCAGCATTTATTTACTTGGTTATGGGATGATAAGAACCACTTCAGCTAACATGGTCGAAAGCACACAAATTAAAAATCAGAAGGTAACCTATTATCTTGGCTCAGATGATGATATCAAGGGGTATTAACCTTTTGAGCTAGAACATCAAAGGGGGTCGGGATAGATGCAAAAGGTAAATAGTGTGAAAGCATCTTGCTGCTCTAAATTGTGATGTGGCTTGCTTACAAGAAACTCATCTTCAAAGAGAGGATATTCAGTTATTTAATAAATACTGGGTGGGTCAGGTATTTGGTGCAGGTGCGTCCTCAAACAAAGGCGGAGTTGCCATTTTATTCCATAAAAGAACACACTTCCAACTGGAAAAGGAAATATGGGACACACAAGGCCGATATCTCTTTCTGGTTGGAACATTAGTAGCACAACAAGTGGTTATTGGGTCGATCTATGGCCCCAATGTGGACTCCCCGCAATTTTTCACGCAGTTCTTAGATTTATTAAACATCCATGCATCCAGGATAGTACTAATCGGGAGTGATTGGAACATAACTCCACAGTTGCAATTCGATACATCTGACAACAGACGAGTGGGGTTATCTCCTGCACAGAGAGCTTTAAAGGAGTTAATGGAGGGCTTAAGCCTTATAGACATCTGGAGAATGAACAAAATGGGGGTTAGGCAATACACCTTCTTCTCAACAATGCACAAGACATGTTCCAGAATCGACTATTTTCTAGTCAGCATTAAATCACTTGCCTCTTTTATAGAAGCAAGGATACATACCAGGGTTATATCAGATCACTCTCCAGTAGCTATCCTATTTAAACCCAATCCTGATACCAGAAGAGATTTCATGTGGAGATTCAACAATCAGCTATTACAAGATTCTTTTACTTATGAACACCTGAAGGATTTCATATCCCATTTTCTTGATAAAAATGTAAGTTCAGTCTCTAATATTGACATAGTCTGGGCAGCTTTGAAGTGTGCGCTGAGGGGGGAGTGCATTAGAATAACTTCCACTAAGGCCAAGAAAGAAAAGTCATGGCTAAATGAAATCACTAATGCTATTAGGGCCATTGAAAACAACATCACCCGATATTCAACTGAAGCTGATTGGATTAAATTGCATCAGTTGCAAACTCAATACTCCTCAATCATGATGCAAAAAGCAGAACTAGCCCTCCGGAGAACTAAGATCAAGTATCTTGAATCTGGTGAAAGAGCAGGCAAACTTTTAGCCCTAAGACTCAAACAGCTAGACTCCAATAGATTTATAGCTGCCCTACAAAATAATAGGGGAGATGCTATAACCAGAGACCCCAGAGAAATTGACGCAACTTTCAGAGAATACTTCCACAAGGTATACTCCATCCCTATTGCAGATAGAGCTAACTTGGAGAAATTCAAAATTTCCTAGACTCAGTTACCTGACTAAGATTACTAATGTAGGCGATTAAGCTTGGATTACCTATACAAGAATGGGAAGTGAAACAGCTACTCAACTTACCTGGATAAGTCCCTGGACCTGATGGTCTGACTACTAACATATATAAAGCCTACATGAAGTAATTTGTCCTGTGCTGACCAAAGTATATAATTTTTGGTATTATGAGGGTCTTTCGGAAGAAAATTTCCTGGAGGCCCTCATAACTCTTATTCCCAAACCGGAGCGAGACCCTGCTCTTCCTGGCAGTTGTCGCCCGATATCATTGTTGAATGTTGATATTAAGATACTGGCAAAGGTGTTAGCCAACCGACTTAGTCCATTAATGAGTAAGATGGTAAGTGGTGTGCAGGTCGGTTTTATGAACGGTAGAGCATCTAGTGACCACATACGTAAACTCCACCACCTAATTGTACATGCACGTAACATGCAGACCCCGGCTGCCCTACTTGCACTGGATGCTGAAAAAGCATTCAACCGGGTTTCGTGGGACTTCTTATTTGCAGTTTTGTCCAGGTTTGGCCTACCAGAAGGTTTTTTAAATTGGGTCCGAGTACTATACAGAACACCTAAAGCACGGGTGTGGTGTAATGGTATCTTGTCGGATCCTTTTCCTCTTACCTGTGGCACAAGCTCTCTCCCCACTCCTGTTTAATTTATATCTGGAACCCCTGATTCACAGATTACCTGCAGCTCGGGAGATTAGGGGACTGCAGATGGGCAGCAGGAGATATTTAATTTCAGCTTATGCTGATGACCTGCTCTTGCACAGAGAGGACCCAGAAACCTGTATACCAGCAGTCATGCAGGAAATCGCACAGTTCTCCAAAGTCTCGAACTACAAACTTAACATTTCCAAGATGAAGCTTTTCCCGCTTAATACCAGATGCTATCTGGATGTGGCAAGGGAATTGGGGTTTAGCTGGGAACCAAAAGTATTAATGTATCTTGGTATTAAAATCACTAGGGAGATAACCACGATGATTAGAGAAAATCTCTATAATTTAACTAAAATAATTAAGCAAGATTTGACCAGATGGAGTTTACTGCCCCTGTCACTCTGGGCTAGAATAGAAATAGTGAAAATGAATATATTGCCAAGGAATTTTTATCCACTAAACATGCTGGGGTCTTACTTACCCAAAACTTGGTTTGGGACCTTGCAAAAATTACTTAACGCTTTTTTATGGAAAGGGAAGACTGTTAGAAGAGCCTACCTGAAACTCACAGGATCAAAGAAATCAGGAGGCCTAGCGCTTCCTTCTTTCTTTAAATACTATATAGCATCGCATGTCAGTAAACTAGTTTTCTGGAACCGACCGACTTCCTTAGTGGACCCCAATTCCTATGTGCCTCCCTGGGTCTACATTGAGAGAGACCTAGTTCTCAAATATTCATTAACTTTAAACTCAATTGCCTATACTGCTCTAAGACTGCTCCCTAAATCAGTTAAAAATACGCCCATTGGATGGCCAATAAAAGCCCTCCATCAAGCTCAGAAGTTCCTAAAGGTGAATTGGCAGAACTCACCGGAGCAACCCTTGACACACAACATTCACTTTCAAATACAACAAGCCCCAATCCCTCTTACATTCTGGGAACCGATAGTCGGGTTATGCCTGGAGGATCTGGCACCGTAAGGGAAATTATTGTCGTATGAACAAACCTGCTCTCAAATTCCAGGTGTAAGAGGACACCTTTTTAAATTCCGGCAAATTGGTGACTCCATCAAAGCTCACCTGCGAAAGACGAAAGTATGGGTTGAAAACAGGACTGAACTGTCCTGGTTGTTAAAGATTGCAGATCAACGTCACTCTGTTTCCAGAGTATATCACGAATTGCAGAGGATAGATGAAGGAATGCCCTCCAATGTTAGTCATTACTGGAGACAGAGATTAGAGATAAATGCAGACAATGGAGTATGGGAGCAAATATGGGAAAATAACCACAAATATATAAGGCAGGACAGATATAAACTATAGCAATTTAACATTATACACAACTTGTACTACACTCCTGCTAAGTTATACAGGATGGGTAAATTAACATCACCCAATTGTAGTAGATGTAAGGCTGGAGAAGGTGACTTATACTACATACTGTGGGTATGCCCCAAGATTCAGCCTTTCTGGAAGGTGATACGAGCCTCATTACCACCTATAATAGGTCTAGAGTCTTTTTTCACACCGGAAATTTGCCTGTTGAATAATTTCCCCAGAGACATGAGTAAGCAGAAGAAGTTATACATGGCTATTATATCAGCTACAGCTAAGGCGGTCATCCTAAGGCACTGGAAAGATGTTGTAACACCTCCAGTGCTCGAATGGTATAAGGAGATTATGTTGGCACTACAGCTGGAACTACATATAGCAAAAAATGAATAATAGAATGCAATCCTATAGTGCTAAATGGGGCCTTCTAGATGCAGTTCTAGTCACCTGGCATATGTAATCTCCTTAGGCCGGAGAAATTACTCCCTTATCTGAAGCATCTCCTGAGTCCTTGTTTTCCCATTGGGAATTCCTGTAGTTCTCCAATTTAGTAAATACTGCTGGGGATGAGGGTATTGGGAAGGGTGGGGTATTGGGTAAAAGGATCTCCTAGGTTTACTATGTTAATGGATCATGTTGAATTTGTTATCATTCTCATTGTTATTGCTTTATCTATCACGTACCCATGATAATGGCCTGTGGATCTGTAAGTATTGGCCTTGCTAAGGCCACAAACCTTCATGTAACATTGCTGTGTTAATAAAGTAAATTGAACAAAAAAAAAGGAATGACCTCGGGCTGCCGGGGGTTGGCAGGGCAGGAGAGGATTGAGCATCTGTAGGACTGCTCTCCTCTCCTCTCCTGGAGGGGAAGACATCATCTTCTCCAGCTCGAGTGACCTCTGGCAGCTCTTGGGGTTCCTGCACTGCGGAGACTGCAATGTAATAGGTATGGGAGCTTTGGCGGATGTCCTGTGGGTGGGTGTGGGAGCGCACCCATCATGTGCTGGATGTCATTGCATGTCCGAGCTCCTGGGGAAACAAAGAAAAACAGGGAAAAAAAACCAGCCTCGAGGATAGGCGAAAGTGCCTTCTGTGTGTCTCGGCCACACTCCTGCAGTTGAGCCCACTGTCCAGGACCCCCTCTCGACTCCAGCCCGGTGCACTAGATTGTAAGTAGAGTGCCAGGGTGTAAGGAAACACAGAAACATAGAAACATAGTTGACTGCAGATAAGAACCACAAGGCCCATACAGTATGCCCATTTTTTATTTTATTTATTTATTTATATTCTAGGATTACAATACCTTCGAGCCAGGGCTCTTTTACAAAGGTTCCACATCAACCTGGGAAACAGTACAAACATGACAAGTTTTGAAATAGGAATTCAAGCAGTTGAATACAATACATTTGAGGTACAAGACAGAAATATGTATGAACAAAGCAGTACAAGGGATTCTAAGCAGTCTGAGGCAGCTTGAAAACATCAAGTAGAGGGAAGGAGAAGTACAGGGCAGGGCAAGGGTTAACAGGGAAGGTTGAGGGATTGAGGGGAACAACAGAAGCAGATGAGCAGCTGACGGCATTGTCAGGTTTATAGTACTAAAGCCAGGGAAGGGTGGGAGTAGGGGAAAGGTGTAGTGAAGAGGGAGATGTAAGTGTAAGAGGGGATAGCAGATTAGGAGCGACAGTCTCAGGAGCTGGAGGCAGAGAGGTGGAGATGAAGGTTGGTTTTGAACGGGCCAAGCCTTTGCAGTGAGGTGATGTCTTTGTTGAGTCCATTAAACCAGGAGGGTGCACAGTGCACAAATGACCTTTGTCCCTGCAAGGTACGGCACACGGGATGTGAAATTTGTTTTCAGAATCCCTGGTGAGGCGGGGATGCGCCGATGAAGAGCGCTTTTGGACTCAGGGGTGCAAGGGTCTAACGTGATCTTCTTGGCCATTAAACAGGTATGGAACTTAATACGATTGGATGGTTGGAGCCAACCTGTTTGGGCGTAGAGTGCATACGTGTGGGTGAGACGGTGGGATCCTGTAATGAGACGGCAGGCTTTGTTTAGGGCCAAGGATAGGCACCTAAGGGCTGTGTCAGTAGCAGAGCCATAGACAACCAGCCCATAATCAATTAGTGAGACCACATTTTTTCTATCTTATGAATGTGTCATCTGCATTTGTTCTGTCAATGGCCTATATATTCATACTCATCTGTATTGCTCTCTTATGCCTATCCCATGCCTGTTTGAAACCCTGCACTGTATTCAGATCCACCACTTCCTGGGGTAGGCTGTTCCATGCATACACCACCCTTTCTGTGAAAAAGAACTTCCTCACATTGCCCCTTAATCGGCCTCCATCTAATCTCATGCTGTGTCCTCTTGTCCTGCTATTTTTCTTATATTGAAACATGTTAGACTCTTTCACCTTGTTAATGCCCTTAAGATGTTTGAATGTTTCGATCATATCACTTCTCTCCCTCCTTTGCTCTAGGGTATACATATTGAGCTCCGTTAATCTGTCCTCATATGTTTTCTGATGAAGTCCCTGCACCATTTTGGTTGCCCTTCTCTGGACTGCCTCCATTTTGTTAATGTCCTTGTGCAGGTGCGGCCTCCAGTACTGCATGCAGTACTCCAGATGGGGCCTAACCAGTGTCTTGTAAAAAGGGATTATTACCTCCCTCTTACGACTTGTGATACCCCTACTAATACACCCCAACACCCCTCTAGCCTTACCTAGATCTTTAGTGGTCTGCTTGGATGATTTCAGATAATCTGTGACGATGACGATGCCCAAGTCTCTTTCTTCCCCTGTGATTGCCAGCAACTCCCCTTCCAACCTACAGGTGGCTTCAGGGTTTCTCTTCCCTATGTGCATGATCTTGTACTTCTTTGCGTTAAACCCCAGTTGCCACTCTTCTGACCATTCTGCCAGTTTATCCAGACCTCTTCTCATTCTGCCCACCCCATCTGGATCATCTACTCTGTTGCAGATCTTGGTGTCATCTGCAAACACACAAACCTTACCCTTCAATCCATCTGCAATGTCACTGATGAAGATATTAAAGAGGACTGGCCCTAGGACTGATCCCTGAGGTACCCCACTTATGACTTGCATCTCTTCTGACTGTATACCATTTACCACCACTCTGTTTTCTGCCCACTAACCAGTTTGCCAGCCAGTTGACCAACCTCTGACCCACCCCCAGCCTACCCTGATTATTAATTGATCTTCTATGTGGAACAGTATTGAAAGCTTTGCTGAAGTCAAGGTAGGCGACATCAACTGCACCCCCTTGGACCACCACTCTGGTTACCCAGTCAAAGAAATCTATGAGATTAGTTTGACAGGACCTTCCTGTTGTAAACCCATGCTGTCTTGGATCCTGTGCTCCTGTGGATCCCAGGTGTAGCACTATCCTTTCCTTAAGGTGTGCCTCCATAATCTTGCCCACTACTGAGGTAAGACTGACTGGTCTATAGTTCCCTGCCGCCTCTCTGCTGCAACTCTTGTGGAGTGGGATCACATGAGCCCTTCCCCAGTCTTCTGGGACCCCTCCTGTGCTCAGAGACTCACTAAACAGTTCTGCTAATGGCTCTGCAGTTCCACCCTTAGCTCCTTTAGTATCCTGGGATGTATGCCATCAGGTCCTATTGCCTTGTCCATCTTGAGCTTAGCGAGTTCTTGTAGGACCTTTTCTTTTGTGAAGGGACTTGTGCACACCTCCCTCCCCCCCGTCCATGGGCTGAGCTGTGGACCCTGCCCTACGTTCTCCTCAGTAAATGCTGAACAGAGGTATCTTTTTAGGATATATCCTTTTCCTTGGCCCTCCTCCACACACTTCCCCTTATCCCCTTTAATCTTAGCAATACCCCCTCTGGACTTTCTCATTTCACTAATGTATCTATAGAAAGTCGTATGCCCTTCTTTTACTGTTCATGCTAGTGTTTCCTTGGTTTGGGCCTTTGCCTGCCTCACTGCCTTCCCTTCTTCTCTTAGGGAAGTTTGGTATGCCTCCCTGTCTTTGTCCCGCTGCATTCCCTTACATTTTCTGAAGGCCAGCCTTTTGGTTCTGACCTTTTCTGCTACTGTTTTTGAGAACCAAAGTGGTTTCCTCCTTCTTTTGCTCTTGCGTTTCTCTCTAACACAATGGGATGTTGCTTCAAGTATTGCATCCTTAATGCTTGCCCACTTTGCCTGTATCCCCCCACCTGTATTTCTTCTTGCCAGGACTAGCTTAACTCTGTTGGCTATCTTATCAAAATCAGCTCCTCTGAAGTCACACATTTTTGCCTTGGAATGGGATGATTTAGCTCTAGTGGCCAAATTGAATCATACCATGTGATGGTCACTGGCCCCCAGGTAACCTATCTGGAGATCTGTGATCCTTTCCCCATTAGTCAGTACTAAATCTAGGATAGCCCTATCTCTCATGGGTTGCTGTACCAGTTGTTTGAGGCCCTCCCCCTGTAAGGAATCCACTATATGTCTAGTTCTGGTGGATGTTCCTGCTGGCATTGACCAATCTGTATCTGGCATGTTGAAGTCTCTCATTATCAGAACCTCCCCTTTAGCTGTCATGTTTTGTATATCTTCTAACAGTACTGTGTCTATGTCCTCCCCCTGGTCTGGGGGCCTGTAGACAGCCCCAGTTCTTATGGCTATTCCATTTCCTGTTTCCAGGGCGTTTGTTTGTTAAAAATTTATTTTTATACAGGGAACAATTGTTAGGCTAATTTGCCGATTTACAACAATGTGTTACAAATAAGAACATACAAAATACAGAAATAATACATAGAATCGTTCCATAAAAACTATCTGAAACAGCAGCAGTTTGTACTCAAATATGCATCTAACTGTCTTTTAAACATGTTCTTATTGTTTACCATTTTTAACTTGTGTGGACGTTTATTCCAATATTTTGCCATACTGTTCTGCAGAGTATAATCCCTAAACCTGTTGTTAGTTTTCTGCAGAGGTATTCTTAAGCAATAAGGCACCACAGGGTGTGGGTTATGGCAGGATATACCATGGTCATGTGATGCATTTTGACCAATGAGGTTACAGGATTTTCTCATCCCATTGTATAATTTGCGATGTTGACCTCAATCTGTTTGGCAACTTTTTACCAGGACATCTACAAATTTAGCTAAGGGATGACTATTAATTGAAAACATAATCTGATGACAGAAAACTAGCCATAAATATTCTCTCTGGTTTCCAGGTGTCAATCAGCCTAGGCTGGAAAAAACTACGCAAGTGACCCCCATTTCTTCTGGCTCCTTATGTGTATTCTGAATTTCTGTAACTTTGATATTTTCATTGTCATGAAGGGCTACTCCACCCCCCCCCCTTTTTGCACCTCGGTCTCTTCTGAACAGTTCATAGCCGGGTACTGAAGTCTCTCAAGTGTGGTTACTGGTGAACCATGTCTCACTAATGGCTACTATGTCCAGTTTAGCCTCTGTCATTGTTGCCTGCAGGTTTGGGATCTTGTTTTCCAGACTGTGTCATTTGTGTACATGATTTTCCATTGGCCAGATTTCGGTGTGTTAGTAGTTGGGCGAGGTCTGGCATTTCCCTTGTGCATCGTATGAGGTGCCGGACCTTTTTCCTTACCTGGTGAACATGAAATACAAACATGCTGAACTCCTGATTGATTACTAGCTGAGCGGGAGGGGTGTTCTTCCCTTTCAATGTATTGGGTTCTGCACCCCTCTCCCCATTTCCTAGTTTAAATATTCTGCAAAGACATCAAACTTCTACCCTGATGCACTGACTTCTTCCTTAGTCAGATGCAGTCCATCGAATTTAAAGAACTTTCACTCCCCAAACTGTTGCCAGTTGCCTACAAATTTGTGTCCTTTTTCCTGGCACCAGCCCTTGAGCAACATGTTTAGCTCCCCTACCTCCCCTTCTATGACCTTCCGTCCATCTGCCCTCTCTCCCAGACTGGCAGGATCTCAGAGAAGGAGATGCTGGATGAAATGGATGACAGTTTGCCTCCCAGCCTGGTTAGGTGTTCCTTGGTCTCCACAAGTGACTGGCTGGTGAGATCATTAGTTCCTATGTGTGCCAGGATGTCAATGTTTTCTTCTGCTTCCTGCATGATTTTAGCAATGCTGTCAGTGTCTCTCCATGCTGATGTACCTGGGAGACATATGACTATTACCCCAGCTGGAGGTAGGTATCGACTCCCCAAATCATGGCATCTCCTGTGATCAGAAGTGTTTTGGGTTTCCTTTTTTTGTTTTGGTCCCTGTTTTGGTTGAGTTTTGTTGCACTAGCTCTTGTGCTGCAGTGTCCTGCTCTGCAGTGTCCTCTGCCCATTTGTTACATTTTGGAGATAGAGGCAGATCCTGCTTGTAGTTTTTATATGGTTTGTGGAGGTGATACATTGGAAAGCCTTGAGTGATGGGGCACCCAATTTCCCCCTCCTAACTGCCTGCCATTCTCCCATACCAACTACTCTCTGCAGTCGAGGTGCTTCAGTTGGATGTTGGGGAAATGGTGGGTGGTTCTTATAATATATGTCCTCCTGAATATGTGATTTGAGGTGTGCAGTCTCTGCCCATGCTGCCTGGAGCCGAGCCCTTAGATATCCAATGGTCCATCATGTAGGGCAGTGTCCTAAATCCTGTATAACTGCCCTTTTGAAAAGTGTTCCTCAGTACCTGCAGTTAATAATATCAATTTCAGGTGAGTTGGTGGGTTTATAACCTGGTCTGAATAATTAGGAGGAAAATGAAAGCAAAAGTTTGATTTTTTTTTGTTTTCTTTGTTTGTCTTTCTATGATTTGTTATAACAAGTTAAATTACTTGTGCCCCTGTAAGTGAGGTCACTGTGTGGATACCCCTCTGATCCTCCCCTTCCTGCTTTGCTACAGGGAATGTCACTATGCTGCTACTCTACAAAAGGAGTGTAGCATGGGGTAGTTGGGGATGGGGTGGGTGGTGGGCTCTTCCCCTGTCAAAAAAAAAAGAACCATGGATGAAAGAAACATGGAGGTAAGAGCAGAAACAATCAACCAACAACAAATGCAGTAGCTCCAAAAGCTTAGCCTGATGATAGATAACACTGAATTACACAGAAGTGATACCCTGCAAAAAACACTTTGCTACATAGAAAAATAAAGCAGTAACAGAAGATATACCTTGCAAATAACAATTTGAATCAGAGAAGGTTACCTTAGTAATCTGTAAGCACAAAACAGTAACAACTCTGTAGGCACACCCTGTAATAATGCAGCAGAAAGTATACCCTGCAACAGCAATTTGAATCAGAGAACAATAAAGCAGTAAAATATTAGCAAAACACAGTAACAAACCCTGTGAGTACAAAAGAAAATAGTAACACACAGTAAATCTGCCTAGCCAAAAGAAGCTTTAATCTTTTTCCTTGCTCTGATAATGTTCATTGCTCTATCCTTACACACAAACCTAAAAGAAAAGAGCTCAGGTGAAGCTAGGTGCCTTTGCCAGCAAACCTAGTCTTCCACCTCAAAAACACCAACTAACCTGACCTTTTAACTCTTCCTACTGTTGGAAGTTACTAAGACTTTGTCAGCTCTACCCCCCAGTTACACACCCAATCCCCTGGAAGAGCTGTGGGAGAAAATCAATTAGCTCCTTCAATGTGAGAAGGAGACTGCAACAACTCTGAAACCAAACCAAAAACCCTTTCAGCAAAACAATAAAATAAAATAGTAGCAAACAGTAATTTTGCTTAGCCTAATGATAGATAAAGTCACAACACTGTAAGTACCACCTGTGACAATTTCACAGAAGATATACCATGCAAAAAACACTTTGCTACCAAGAAAAATAAAGCAATAACAGAAGATATACCTTGCAAAAAACAATTTGAATCAGAGAAGATTACAGCAGTAATCTGTAAGCACAAAACAGTAACAACCCTGTAGGCACACCCTGTAACAATGCAGCAGAAAGTATGCCCTGCAACAGCTATTTGAATCAGAGAACAATAAAGCAGTAAAATGTTAGCAAAACACAGTAACAAACCCAGTGAGTACAAAAAAAAATAATAACACACAGTAAATCTGCCTAGCCAAAAGAAGCCTTAATCTTTTTCCTTGCTCTGATAATGTTTCTTGCTCTGTCCTTTCAAGCAAACCTAAAAGAAAAGAGCTCAGGTAAAGCTAGGTGCCTTTGCCAGAAAACCTAGTCTTCCACTAGGTGGCCCCACCTTGGGGGACTCAGGGCTGGGGGATCCGCTGGGCAGGGTCAGCCTGAAACAACGAGTCTCAGACATGGGAAGTAGAGTGGTGGACATAGGAGGTTGTTGGAGAGAGTTCCTTGAGAGCTCCAGAGAAGAAAAGAAAGTATACAAAAAAATATATATATATATTAACAGGATTAACTCCATTGAGTATCAACTCATTTTCAAGAAAATCCTTACATCATTAACAATAAACAGGTAGACAATAGACATATAAATAACATGATAATAATTCATTACATTGGCCAAGTTGATGAAAACAGCCATCGTGATGTGCTCCTGATCCATCCCAGTAAGGATAGAGTCACTGACCCACAGCAAGGAGGTGATGGCAGAGTGCTGCTTCTGAAAATTAGACTGAAAAAGAGAGAGGTAGTTGGAGAAGTAGAGGAAGTTGGCAAGCCTGGAGTAAGCTAGTCTTACTTGTAGATTGGCAAGAGTAAAGAGAAGGGAGATAAGACAGAAGTTACCTGGGGGAGGGTTCGCTTTTGTTGAAAAGGGGGAGAACCTTGGCAGACTTCCAAGGCTGAGGGACAGTGCAAAGGTAGACTATAGAGACTGAGATGGTTAGTAAGGGGGAATTCAATAGTGGGTGTGCAGAGATGGAGAAGTTTAGGGTCCAGCCCACCAGGATTGGATTTAGACAAGTTGAGCTAGGAAAGGGCAAGCAAGGTTTCCTGAGGAGTAATGGGGGACATTAAACCCCAGGGCTGGGTGGAGAGGAAAATGGAGGAGAAGGGAGAGGAGAGGAGAGGAGAGGAACCAAGAGGAGTGGGAGAGGGAAGGACACAAGTAGTAAAAAATTCATTAAAATGAGCAGTAAACAGAAGGAGGATCAGAAACAGGTGAATCATTTACCATAAGGACTTGTGGGGGTGGACTGGGCAAGGGCATCAAAAAGAGGGTGAATAACATTTCAGAGTTTTGCTGGGGAATTCAAGTTATTCAAAAGGTTGATTTTAAAGTAGAGTGACTTAGTGGCATGGACAGCTATTGTGCAGGAATTACTGAGCTCCCTGTAGGACAAGAGGTCAGGCAGGGAGCGGGAGCATGATAATTTGTTACCAACATTGTTATAGAATATGGTTAGGGATTATTGTGTATAGAATTCAGTGGCTTTCTAAAAGTTGTGGGACAGTTCAAAGGTCACAGAAAGTTGTTGTAATATTGTTGTGACATCACAGTGATACTACAACTTTCTGTGACCTCGGAACTATCATTGTAATGTCACAATGATACTACAACAACTTTTTGTGACCTTTGAACCACCTCTGTTCCACATTAGAGTTATGGAGTTGGCTCTGAGGTGCACAACTTATGGTAATAGCACCACCCTCCACCAACTCATGTCCGTTAACCTCAGAGCAGTAGTGAAATCCTGTATCTGATTTTATTTTATTTTTTTAGTAGCGCGAGTGTGTCTCAGTGGGCCAGGCTGGAAGCAGTTCATTTGTGGCATTTGGGAGCTGCTGATGAAAGCCACACCACAGCTCTCCAAACACAAACACTTCCTTTTGGGTAAGAATGTATTTTCAAAAATATGTTCCACTTATTGTGGTTGGATGAAGAAGAAGAAGAAGAAGAATCAGCATTTATATAGCGCTTTTCATACACAGTGTATCCCAAAGCGTTTTACTAACAATGCTAGACTGGTAATGAAGTGACTGAATGTGTAGTGGCAGCCATATCGCACATCAACACCCAGACACAGCCTGGATAATTGCATGAACCAGTTTATGGGTAGGGGAATGTTGGCCAGGACACCGGGAATGTCTTCTACTCTTTGTGAAGAGTGCTCTGGGTTCTTTTACTTCCACCTGGACACCCACCAGGACAACACCAGGATGGGTAGAAGGGACCTCGGTTTAATGTCTCATCCAAAGGATGGCACACCCCAGCAGTATAGCACCCCCTAATACTGCACTCAGATGCCAGCGTTTTAGGTGCAAGTTCAATCCCGGTGTGGTATGAGAACCCACAATCTTCTGGTCCAGAGGCAGATGAATGAGTGAATGAGTGGGCAGGGATAGATGAACGAGTGAGCAGGTGGGTGCAGGAGACAAGCTAGTGGGCTGGGAGATGAATGAACAGTGGGAAGAGATAAGCTTGCAGCCCATTGTATCTGTAGTTTTTCCAACCATTTACTATATAAAATAGTATATGGGCAACTATACACAAACAAGGACTGTGTTTCCATCTTGGGGTTGAGAGGACATCAAAGTCTCTCAAGCTTCGGTCTCAAGGTCCTTGTGATGTCATCTCAACCCCTTGATAGAAACACCAGCCTTGTAGTGTATGGTTGGCCATGCACTATTCTATATGCATTGCCCTTGGCAAATAAAGATAAAAATGGATAAATCTACATCTACTGAGTTGGTGGGGGAAATAACTTGACAGGCCAAGAGGTCATCTTTCTTTTCATTTCTTGCACGTTCATATTTAAACCACATATCCCATTTAAAGAAGGGACACCTTTGTGGTTGCAAATGGCTGCCAAATCATTCTGTAGCCAGCAAATGTGGATGTAGCTGGACCACAGGCTTGACACAACTTGTAGCAAAACTTCAGCCCTGCAGGCCTGTTATTTTTTCTTTTCTCCTGATGTTTAAAAAAAATGTCTAGCCCTATACATTTGGCATTACTGAAGAGTATCCGGGGCAGTGTTCTCTGCCATGTGGAACATAAGGCTTCATGACTCGGTGTCCAGGAAATGTAATATCCGTGCTGAGTTGTAGATGCTCCAACTAATTTTGAGAGAGTTAACTCAAATCTATAATTATCTTATTTGTACTAAAACCCACCAAGGCATATTAAATAGCTGAACATTTTATTGATATTGGCAGAAACATTTGAAAGCAGCATATACAAGTAAATGACATGCACTGTATTTTGTGGATTTGTCAAAGGTTTTTTTTGTTTTTACATTTGCCCAGACTGCCAGACATATTGCAAATTTATGGCACATACCATACAGCTGAGTGACAGCTTGAGGTAAAGCTTGTATGCCAGGATGGGCAAGTAGATTGAATTGCTGAGGCTAAAGTCTGAAGCTCAGAGTATTGGGTTCAACCTGTTCTGCAATTTACTGTTTTTTGGCCCTGTTCACCAGGGCTGTCCCATTCAGCTGAGTGACTTCCCAGCCCCACCCTGCAACTATTTTGGCGCGCATCATCCCTGTACCACATGCCATCTTCCCCCTAAGGTAGGGATATCAAGGCTGGTCTAACCTGTTGGGAGTGGTCTCTTCAGTGGCGACTCTATACTGGGCAGTGGATAGTTGCTGCAATGGACCTGAGTGCACCCTGGCATCATCCTGCATGCCTTCTAAGGGGTGTTCTTTGCTTTGCTGTCCAACCCCCAGAATGGAGGCATGCAAGGGGCTACAGGGGTGTGCCATGCTAAGCATGATGGCACAGAGTCTAGCCAGAGTCCATTCTCCTAAGGCACCTTGGCTGCACTTCCACTTGTGGTCACCCAGGTGGTAGTGTTGCAGCAGAGTTAGCAGACCTCCCTCCCCGAAGGTGGAAAGCATTCTTTATGATGCTCACTTCTCCTTCACTCACCAGGCCTTCGGCAGTGTCTTAAACTTGTTACCAAACCTAGGACACTGACATCATGAACAACAATGCTACCACTGCACCGATTGGCCAGCAGGTTCCACCTGCTGTAATGCCATCCCATAGATGGGGGGACTGGTTTGCCCTACCAGGAAATTATAGCGGGCACTGTCTGTATCAGAATTTATCCCTCTATTATGCCTCATAGAACAGGGCTATGTTTACAGTATCACACATTTTCAAGGTTTACCACATACCAAAGAAACTAATTATTACAAAACATAGAGGTATACATGTCTTTAAAAAAATATTCTCTAATTTGTGTATTTGGACTAATTGTCAGGAAAGAGTTCAGAACTTCATATTAATGCAAAACTAAATGTAGAAGCTGTGAGGCAGCCAGTTTGCTCTTCTAGTTGGGATTTTCATTAAAAAACAGAAGAGTCCTTGCAGTCTAGGATTTCAATTATGGAGAAGAGAGAAAAAGAACTATTTAAAAAAATAAGCTTTAATAAGAAAAATAAACAATTTTAATGTAATATGGTAATCCTAACAGAATAAAACAGCTAATAAAATTAAGGACAAGGGACTGTTTGTCTAAAGAGTTTGGCAGCCTTGACAGAGTTCAGCTGTTCCCACTATGGAAAATCTAACCAGGCATGCTTGCAGGCTGAAGGGGGTAAGACAAAGGTGACAGCTCCTCCACTGTTTCTACTGGGCTTGTTTCATGCTGTGCTAGCCAGGTTAGGCTGCATGTTTCTAATTTTCCACAAACATTAACCACAGCAATCATTTTCTTTTCACTTGATGTGAAAGTCATACTGCATGTGAAATAATCCTTCGCTGGAGGAAAGACGATCTACAAAAGTCAGTATTGCCACTAAAACTGGTTTAATGTAACCCTTTTTGTCAAATCCAATAATTGAAAATCGGCTGTGTTGCAGTTTCCTTGCAGTAATTCAAGTCCTCCTTTGGGCTATGTTAAGGATAATAAAGAGAAGCCAGAAGGTTGTGGGTTCAGGTCCCACACAGGGTATTTAGAGAGACACATATCCAGGTTGACACTACAGCTGAGTACTGTGGCATTGTCCTGTTGGAAGTGCCGTAAGACATTAAATTAATGTCCCTTCTGTCCAGCTCTGTTGTCTGTCTAGGTGGAAGTATCGCTCCCAGTGTTTTTTGATTACAATTGGGGGAGTTTTCTATTTAAAATCCATTAACACGACAGCATGTATTATATCCAACAAACATTTTTCATCACCAACATTCCATATTTACACATATGCATATATATCAGGGAAAGCAGGAAAACTACACACACACACGCACACACACACTTATATAAATCAATCACTTAAAAAGATGTTTTCTGCAAAAAAGTGGCAACAGTAATAAAAAGACAGACAGTGACCCAACTAGACACATGACATTTTTTATCTGGAAGGATGCTTTCTCACAGCTACCAGCCCTTTGATCATAGCACTATTTATACTATTGGTTTAAAGGTACAGGCAACAAAAAGCACTGTTAAAAATGTCATGGCTAAAGGACAGCACTAAAACACATTTACTCATGAATGGCATGTAAAACAAACGTATAAAATAAAAACTACAAGAACACAGCATCAAGTTTATTTCATCAGCTCCATTTAAAGAGGCATTTAGTGTGTCCTAGACTCAAAGAAAAACAGGTTCACTATTCAGATTCTGAAGAAAATAAACAAATAGGCTAAGGCAGTGAAGGAGAAAAAAACAGCACTTAGGATGTAAAAGCAAACTCAGACAGAGGTGGACAGGGAGGTATATCTGGAAAGACAAAGGGAGCCAGGAACGAGGTTGAGGGCAGATAAGGTACAAACAGAGGAGTGGATTGCCAAGGGGGTCAGAAAAGGGGATACGACTTTAGGTTTGTGAGTGAAAAGAGGAAAGCAAGAGGTGAGCTAGTGAAAATCAGGAGGGGGGACTATGCAGAAGATCAGGCAAAAGCTAAAATTATAAATGAGTACTTCAGCTTGGTTTTCACAGTAGCAGAGAGGGGGATGGACTAACATGTATCAGCAAGCACCGTGGGGAGTGGACAAAAGTCCGTTTCAGAAGAGAGAGTCTGAAAGCAACTGGAAGCCCTAAAGGAGAACAAGGCGATGGTACCAGATGGGATTCACCCCAGGGTTTTAGAAGAACTGAGCATGGTGTTAGCCACCCATCTGGCAACACAATTCAGCACCTCAATGGGGATGGGGTAGTTCCACAGGACAGGAGGAGGGCTAACGTGGTCCTTCTGCACAAAAGTGATACCAGGGAGGATGCTAGCAACTACAGGCCACTCAGTCTCACATCAGTGGTGGGGAAATTAATGGTGACCCTGCAGAAGGAGAGGCTGATGGAGTGCAAACTGGTTGAAGGATAAAAGGAAGAGTGTGGTGGTAAATGGCAGACATCCAGGGGGCAGGAGAGTTACTAGCGGGGTGCTGCAGGGATCAATGCTGGGACTGATCCTCTTCAATGTCTTCATAAATGACATTGCTGAGGAAAAGGAGGGGAAGGTGTGTCTCTTTGCAGATGACACAAAAACCTGCAACAGAGTGGACACCAGGGAAGACATGAAAAAAAATGCAAAGGGATCTGGGGAAACTAGAGGAATGGTCTAGGATGTGGCAGCTGGATTTCAATACCAAAAAGTGCAAAGTCATGCATCTGGGGTGGGGAAACCTGGGAACTGTGTATAAGATGGGAGGGGGATATTGAGAGTCACCAAGCAAGAAAGGGCCCTGAAGTTAATCATATCTGATTATCTCAAGGTGACTAGGCAGTGTGACAAGGCAGCCACAGTAGACATGGCTAGTGGGATGTTGCGGTGCATAGGGAGGGGGGTTTCTAGCAGGAGAAGAGAGGTGGTGTTGCCACTGTATTGCTTACTAGAGAGACCCCACCTAGAGTACTGTGTCCAGTTCTGGATGTTGCACCTCCACAAGGACGTTAACAGGTTGGAAGCAGTCCCGAGGAGGTCTACCAGAATGGTACAGGAGTTGTACTTGAAACCATATGAGGAGAGGCTGTGGGAGCTCAACATGTACTCTCTGGAGGAGAGGAGAGCATGGGGACATGATTGAGTCCTATAAGTATCTCATAGGGGTGAGCAGGATGCAGGAATTGAGTCTCTTTTAGAGGAGAAAAGGACCAGAACATAGAAGCATGCAATGAAACTGGGAGGCAGAGGGGTTAGGAGGAATATGAGGAAATAGTTCTTCACAGAAATGGTGATGGATGCGTGGAACAACCTGCCAGAAGAGGAGGTGTGGGAGAAAACAGTGTGGCACTTCAAGGTGTGTGGGATAGGCACACAGGCATAATAAGTAGAGGAAAGGGAGGTGGGAGGGATGCTGTTGACCAAATAGGGTCAAAGGCACCAGAGTAGGCAGGGAACATAGGGCAGACTGTGTGATCCTACCAATCCTTTTCTGCCAACAAATTCTGATTCTGTGTTTCTAAATAAAGTTACATAGTAATAGGTGCATACTTCTTCATAAAAGGCTGTTTGATATTATAATGAAAAAAGACTGATAGGAGAACTGGACTTCTGTCTATTTAAATTATAGTAGTACAAATTAGGACAGTTCCTAAACTTAAGGCAAGAGAGGGTACAATTAAAAATGTGCTGTAAAGCCAGGCCATTGGGAGTGCCACCAAGAAAAACTGTAACTGGAGAACGGGTCCCATCTAAGTAGTTTGTTTCCAAAATCACATCCTTTGCTGTTGTTCCTTACCTTCTCTACGCAAACAAAAACACTTCATGAACAAATGTGTACCAGTTATTTTGTAAATTTGTTTCTTTTTTCAGACGTTGGGTGAACCCACGTTTTATGAAACAAAGTTGATGCTGTGTTTTGTAGCTTTTTATCTTGAATATATAAGCACAAGCTCTTTAATTCTGCCTAGTAGCCATGACATTTTTAAGAGTGTGTTCTGTTACCTGTATCTTCAAACACATAGAATAAATAGTGCTACGTTCAAAGGGGTAGTACCTTTGAGAAAACGTCCCTCCAGATGTAAAATGTTATGGGCCGGATTTTCAAAAGGCGATGCAGGGCTTCTGTCAAGCCCAGCTTTAAACCTGTTTTTTTTTGGCACAGCTGTGACAAGCACCTTTGCCACAACTGCGCCTGATTATAGTAGGTCAGGTGCAGCTGCAACACTTTACCTCATTTATGGCAGCGAGTGCAAGCCCTCTAAAAAGGGTATCTGGGATTGACGTAAGCCAGACCAGAAAAAGTTGGTCTAACTTGTGGCAATTGGCTCATGGAATGGAGAATCCTGATTGCCAGCCGGGAGAACGCTGCGAGCCCCGTGCATCATTTGTTCAGCACACCAGGGGTTTGCACCATTCAGAATGCTCTGAAAATCCGGCCCTATGTTTCTAGTCAGATCACTGTTGGTCTTCTTGTAGACAATGGCCCTTTTTTTGTGTAAAATAAAGTGTTTTGTGCACAGTATCTTAGTTCCTGATTCATATAGGGTGTATGCAGAGTTTTCTCGCTGTCTTGGATATTGGCTCCCTAACTCTGTATGCCACATCTTACAGCGGCCTTTTTTGGTGCCATATACATATACTGTACATGCATGCATATCTCTATTCCTCTAATTATGTGAGTAATAACTCACAACATGGCATGGGTTTCTAGACAATAAATTCATGCACTGTTTGAATTAGAAGGGCTAAATAAGGCTAATGGTGGAGTGCTTTTTAGCACACCTGGGAAGTACATTAACTCCTAACTACCTGGAGTGCTTTTTGAAGTCTGAGGCTTCCATTGCTTAACCATGATACAAAATGGTTGCCAAAGCAAAATTGAGTTGATTCTCAAGAAACCCATGCCTGGGAGTGGATTATTACACTTTTAGAAAATGGGCTGAATATTTCTTGCTATCTGATTGGCCGAGAAGCATATCAGGAGTACATTAAGCAAAGAATAAGTGCTAGACCAATGTGCTACACCACCACCACCACAGAAATCACTGAATGCTAAATATTAGCCATGTTTTTTCCTCGCCTAGCAAGTGCCCCCCACTACAAATGCAAACTGAGTGCCAATAACCACAGAAAGCAGCAACATTATCAAGAATTTCTCATACACCTATGAAGTCATTTATGGTATTCTCCCCCAATTTTAAAAACAAAACAAAACAGTGATTCACTTCAGTGTGTCAGCACTAGCACGTCCCATGCTCAGCACTGCTGTAAGCCACCTGACTTGCCTTTCTTCCACTCATGCTGCACTGAACAGACTTCAATTCATAATTTTTTTTTTAAATAAATATCTTTATGTCACTTCACAGTTGATGCCACTGGCTCGATAAGTAGTGAACTGTTATCTGGTCACCCGCCCACTTTCCCTTGTGCACAAGCCTGCAGCATGCCTCCTTCTGCAGGCAAAGAAACCAAGAAATCACTGCTGATCTCATCCTCGAGCTGGTGGTACACAGATGGAGCACGGTGCTCACTCACAGCATGGATGTGTCAGGACTTAAAACAGAGCAGGAGTGTAAGGGAGATGGGTGTTGATAACTGAAAAGAAACCTAAACTGGAAAAAAAAAAACTGGCAAGGGAAAAGGTTCACGCTCTAAATTGGAAAAAAAAAAATAGCTATCATACACTGCAGTGCCCTCTACTGGCAGATATACAAGCAGTGGAACTGCTTTACCAAGAAAACACTAAAAGTTAATTTTAGACTCTTTTTTATGATATTATTTTACTTTTCAAATCCTACAAGAATGACAGATGTAGCCCATGTTCTAAGTGCAACAATACCCTCCAGGGTGGTTGGGCCTCATTATGCCACTGGGTGGTCCGATATTATGCAAAACTGGCCACCCTGTCGGCTTTTACTGCTTTCATAAAATGGAAAATGTTTTATTTTGATGCCAGGTTTTATTTTTATGTAGTTAAACTGTTGCTAGGTAGATTGGGCTGGGTTAGTCACGAATTATGCGATTGTTTGGAAATTGACCAATTATATATCTAAAACTGCGAAGCCCATTTTAGAAATTATTTTATACTTTTTTTGTACTCTACTTATAAAGCAGAAGCTGATTATTTACAGCCTATAGGTGCATGCAGTTAAGCAAGGGAAACCATTTTCTATTCAAGTAATACCGGCACATTAATGCATAAAACACTGTACTGCCAGGGCAGGAGGGATGCATTAGAGTCCAAAGGACATATTTGGAGGAAATATGTTGGCCATATAATCAACAGGGTCAGCACTGTGGAACCCTATGTCCACCCTGCTGTTCCCTCACTGGCTCTCTTTGTTGGGAGGGGGAGCCTACAAAATGACCCTGACAAGGGGTAAACTGTGGGGGATTTTATGAATATAAGGGTGGTTGATGGGGTTGGGAGGTCACTGTAGAAGCCAGATGTGGGGCATCTGGCCAGGATGATAAACACATCTGTGTGTGGAACCCATTGGGTCAGAGTTTCAGGTCAAGTGTAAGGTCTGATTTACATATAATGCGAAATTACCAATGTTTTACCATTGCTCTACTTCTTTCGTAACAACAAAAAACAAACAAACAAAAAAACAAAAACAAGAGGGTCATAATAAATGGGGTGGCATCCAGGGAGGGAAAGGTCACGATTGGGGTCCCTCAGGGATCAGTATTGGGGCCCCTACTATTCAATATTTTGTAGGGGACATCATGGAGGGCCTTGAGGGGGGTGTGAGTATGTTTGCGGATGATACCAAAATCTACAATTGGGAGGACATGGAGGAAGGGGTGAAACAAATGCAGAGAGACTTTAGGAGACTTGAGGCTTGGTCAAAGAGGTGGCAGCTTGCATTTAGTACAGAAAAATGTAAAATCACACATCTGGGCTACAGAAATCAGAAGGCAAGGTACCATATGGGGGGCAGAGATCTGGAGGAGATGGAACAAGAAAGGAACCTAGGCATCATTATATCCGGGGACCTGAAGATGGAAGGGCAGTGAGGGAAGGCAGTGGCCAGGGGGGTTGAATGCTGGGATGCATCAGAAGGGGGATCACCAGTAGGAATAGGGAGGTCATAGTACCCTTGTACACCCATCTAGTTAGATTGCACTTGGAGTATGGAGTCCAGTTCTGAAGGCCATACCTCAGGAAGGATGTGGGGAGGATAGAGAGGGTTCAGAGGAGAGCGACAAAAGTGGTAAAAGGGTTAAGTCACCTATTCTATGAAGATAGGTTAAGAGATCTGAACATGTACTCCCTGGAGCAGAGGAGGGATGGGGTGGGCATGATTGAGACCTTCAAGTACCTTAAGGGTATAAACAGGGTGAAAGGGGGGAGCATCTTCAAGATGAAGGGAAATCAGATGATGAGGGGGCATGGCCTGCAGGTGGAGGGGGGACAGTTTAGGGGTAACATTAGAAAATACTATTACACAGAGAGAGTAGTAGTAGAAAAGTGGAACAAACTCCCAGGGGCAGTCGTTGGAGAGGAAACAGTGGAGGGATTCAAAAGGGCATGGGACAACCATATGTGAGTGTTAAGAGGGGGGAAGCACAGGTCCCAGCAGATAGCTGGGCAAATGGGCAGATTTGGTGGGCCTAATTTGGTCCTTTTCTGCCGTCACACTTCTATGAATCTATGAAAAGTAAAAACAAGTCTTCCATTTATTTTTGGTGACTTCTAGTTAACTTATTTTGTGAATTCTGCTGTGCAAGCTCTTCTTAATCCTGGTGTAATCTTGTTTTCTATATATTTTCACTTAGTTTTAATGTCTCTGCAGCTGCACCTACTGTGTATCATAAACCTATATTTCGAGAAAGATACAGATAACACCTTTTCTTTAATTTTGTTATAGTTTTGTATGCAGTACATACTCACAAGAGATATACAGACGGATAACTGCATGTAATAGACATGAATTGGTTCTCTTACAAAGTATTTTTTTTGATCCCTTCCCTTTAGATACACATGGGGCAAATACCTATATAGCCCCTCTGCCTTGTGTCTAGGAGTATGTGTTGATGTTATGAATAGAGAGGAGGGCATACACAGAATTGAATCCTCTTACTTGGCCTCCGAGCACTTAGTGACCTCTGGGCATCAGGAACACATCAGGGCATTCGGGCTGCAACTAAAGGGGATTAGCGGACATAACAACTTTCCAACAAAAGGGTAATGTCCAAATAGTAGGAGAAACTCCAGAACAGGATCTTTTTAATTAACAGGAAGCTCACAAACACTACTTCCCCCATGGAACAGGCTGCAATCTCTCACTGTCTATACACACTCAGTGTTCAAAAGCAGTCTCTGAACCTCAGTCACTGAGGGATGACAGTAAAGATATTGCTCCTTTTGTAATTTCCATTCCTACGAATTGTAGGGTGTGTACCAACAACCCAGGGGGGCACACAGGTATAGCTTTGCACTTAATATTCACAAGCGGACACTCATTTCATCTCTTATTAGGCAACCAAACTAGGACTGTATACAAGTGCTAGGGTCCCTGTAGCCTGGATCCACAAGGGGATCTGAATATTCAGGACTCTTTGATCTGCCTGCACTTTATCGCAGGTATAATTTACTTTTGACCTACTCTGAGCATCAGGCTCATCACCCTGCACAGTCCTTCTTTTGCAGAAATGGAGTATTTCATTTCTTAGAACTACCTGGGGAATAGACTGACCAAGACTTCCCTTAAACCTGGTACCAGTTTCCCTCTATCTGCTTCTTACCATAAGGCATTCATGATAGGGTCCCCAGGCCTTTAGATTCACTTTGCCCCACAACCTATCAATGCAGACTAAATACTGGTACCCAGGGAGACTGTTACCTAACACAATTTACTTGACTAGGAAAGACATACACTCCCTGGGGGTCAGAATGTGCCACCAGTGATGCTTCCCACTTTCCACCAAGATGTGACCCCCATGGACAGATTGGTACTTAAAACAGCTTCCTCCCCATGAGTGGATCACAATTTAGGGGCAAAGAGAGATGGACTCCCTGTGGGGGTCTGAAACTGCCATAATTGCCACCTCTGACCTTATAACAAGACTGGACCCGACAGGAAGAGGTTCTGAGACTGAACTGATGCTACGGGGCATACTTTTAAACCCTATTACCTAGGGCACAAAGGGAGGGCACCACTGGGTGCCCTGTGCAGTCCTCATAATAAACATCTCTCTGTGATCTCCATTTCTCTTTCTGCAATTTCAGTTGATACTTCTGAATTCTCCTCATCTTCTCTCAGCCCCTGACTTGATGAACTACATAGGATATTTCCCCTCTGGAGGTGCTTGCCAACAGCAACTGCCACGATGACAGTAAGATGGTTTTGGGCCTTTCACGAAGCAACAGAGGTTCAGCACAGGGAGCAGGCACTGCATTCCTGTTATACTCCTTCCTAAACTAAGCCAGCTTCCTACAGCTTTCTCAGCCGCAGTCAGCTGCCCCCCAGTGGTGGCTCTACACCAGGGCCCACTAGAGCACATGCCCTGGTAGAAAAATGCTGTGCCCCAGTTGGTGCCCCATATGGTGCAGAGATTCTTTGATAGTAACAATATATAAGTGCCCTGGCTACCATCTGCTGTGCCCCGGCTGTGCCCTGGTAACCATTTGTGGCTAGAGCCAACGCTGCCCCCGAAGCTGGAACAGGCCAGCTGGCCCAGCCCACTGAGATTCCAGGGGAATTAACGCTTTATAAAATTCTAAACAGGTCTCGTAGACCTACATAAGGAACAGAGCTCATGTAGGGGCTATACCTGGGCAGTACAAACAGTTTAAATTAAAACAGTCAGACACACACCCAAAGAGCTCTGTAAGGATACTGTGACAGATATTCACTAGATTTCCTGTTATCATATGGGCTAATATGTTGCCCATTGTCCCTCATATATCAAAAACTTGCTTAATATAACAAGTACAGATGACCTAGGAGAGATTTTCAACACATCAATATTGAGTTACACTATCAAAAAGTACTGTTTTCTAGAAAACAACAGAATCATCATTGCTTTCCAACAGTAAAGAACCCCCCTTTGCAGGCATTAGAAATAATATTGAGTGATGATGGTGCTGTCTGTGATTACAGCTTCACATTAACTTACCCGCACCATGTGACCACCTCAGTAACTGGCTGTGGCTGATCGCGGTCATCTAGTATATTCGAGCAGAAGAGAAAATGGTGGGAATTAAAATTCCAAGCTATTATTGATAAACACTGCAGCAACCTAAATGTCTCTCCTGATCTCTCTGTTCAATGCATTCTGTAGCCGTTTAAATAACTTGAATGTGTGAGCAACATGTCTTTACATACATGCACCAAACCCTACTGTTTAATTGCTGGAATGAGTTAAAATGGTTGTCAGACCCATCGAGATTCTAGGAGGAGCAGCTTTAACAACAAATGGTCCATACCTGCAAAAAGAAAGTTATAAACAAGAGACATATTAAATGCCAAATTCCAGGGAAGAAAATAAATCCCAATAAAAAGGTACACATTGTACTCCTTACCATCAGGAGCAAAATCATTTGGCAGTCCAGTTCCTACAGAGTAAAGTCACACACCAATCATTCACTGCCTTCCAGCTCCTCACCTTTCTGTTCCCCCAGCTTCTGATCAGTCTGTTGGGCCTTCTGAGCTGTGTCCTTTGGATCATTAAATATATGGACATGGCCATTCCAGACAATCCGAAGTTTTGCAAGTAGGAGCAATGGGTGTGGTGCTGGTGCAACATGTTTCTTCAGACAAAGGCCCATGATGCAGGCAAGACCTGGGAACATGGATAAGATGGCTTCTCCATACCTGATGCACCTCTGTCCGTGGGCAATGGACAGTGCTCTGTCTGATTGCTGATCTCTGTGAGCACTACCATAAAGGCACGGGGGTAGGATGAGTTTGGAGGTGCTCTCCTCTGTGTAAGATGGTACACTTTTTCTATGGAGAAGGCTGGGTCTGCATCAGTGCATCCCTGGACATGTGGCAAAAAGGTGCAAACAAGCTCCAATGGATCTTCCCCTTTGGCTGACTTGGGGACCCCACAATACGAATGTTACACTCCAGGTGCTGACAGAGAAGGCTGTTTTTCTTAGCAAGAGCCATGGTAGTGTCCTGGAATTTTAAGTATGAGCCTTTTGCTTGCTACACCGACTGCTCAAGCATGTCCATCATGGTTTCCAAATGTGTAACTCAAGGAGTCTGCACTGAGTTCGCAATCCATATCCTGGACTATTTTGATGAGTTGCACCAAAAGAGTGGAAGGTGGTTACCCTTAATGCTAGGAGCCCTTGGGGGAAAACTGCAGAGTTACAGGTGCTCATGGCAGAGGGAGAAGTGGACATTGCAACCATCACAGAAACGTGGGCCACCCAATACAATGACTGGGACCTGTCTGTACCAGGGTACAGGTTATTTCATAGGGACAGGGTGATTGGGAAAGGAGGGGTTGTGGCACTATATGTGAAGAAAGGACTGAAGTGTGTAAGGGAGGAAGGGGAGGAGGGTAGTAGGGAGTCAATTTGGATGCAAATCCAGGATGCCATGAATTGGATTCTTAGAATGGGAGTGGTGTACAGGCCGCCATATCAGATGGAGGAGCAAGACAGGGAACTACCAGGACAGATCTGGAGGACCTGCAAGAAGGGTAATGTGGTGATTGTGGGGACTTCAACATGCCAGGAGTGGACTGGAGTGCCCCAACAACTAGGAACAGAAGGGAGAAGGTACTGCTGGATGCCTTCCAGGACAGCTTCCTGCTGCAAATGGTCAGTGAACCAACCAGGTTAGAAAATACCCTTGACCTTGTGCTGGCAAATGGGGACTTTGTGAGAGAACTTACTGTGGAGGAACCGCTGTCAGGGAGTGACCACCACTCAATATGGCTCACATTGCATATGGGCAAGGAAGGAGTGGAATCTGGCACAAGAGTGCTGGACTTCAGGAGGGCTGATTTTGGGAGGATGGGGAAGTAGTAAAAGGGTACCTGGCCAGAATTCAATCTAGCATGGACACTGACCAGAGGTGGGAGCTCATAAAGCTGGGGATAGTGGAGGCAACCAAAACCTGCTGCAAGGCCCAGAGCAAAAAGACTGGGGGCTAAGAAACCAAGCTGGTTGAGCAAGGAGGTCATGGAAAAGGTAAGAAGGAAAAGAGCTGCCTTTAGGAAGTACAAGAAAACAGGGAGAGGGGAGGACAGGGAGGAGTACTTGACGGAATCGAAGGTGGTGACAAGGGCAGTAAGGGGAGCCAAGGCATCTATGGAACTCAGGCTGGCACAAGACATTAAGAAGGGGGAGAAGGACTTCTTTAGGTATATCAGGGAGAAAAGAAGCTGTAAGGACCACATAGTAAGGATTAGGAAGGAGGTGGGTTGGGTGGAAGTAGGGTGCGATAAGGAAAAAGCACTAAATTAGTACTTCTGCTCAGTATCTACTACAGAGAAGAGAGAAGAGGGGGTGACACCCAAGAGGGGAGAAATGGCAGAAACCAGGGGTGAGGGGGTGACAGATGGGGAAATCATGGAGGGCAGAGTTCGGGAGGGTTTGAAGGCACTGAGGGTGGATAATGCTCCAGGCCCAGATGGCATCCACCCCAGGGTACTGAAGGAGCTGGCAGAGGTCCTTGCAGGACCTCTGGCAGACCTATTTAATACCTCACTACATTCAGGGTGTGTACCTCAGGACTGGAGGATGGCTCATGTGGTGCCCCTCCACAAGAGTGGCCCCAAAGATGAACCGGGAAGCTACAGACCAGTAATCCTCACATCCATCATGGGTAAGCTAATGGAGACAATCCTGAAGGAGAGGCTGGTGGCCCACCTAGAGGACAAAGGATTACAGGACAGCAGACAGCATGGCTTCATACGTGGCACGTCCTGCCAAACCAACCTGGTTGAGTTCTATGACTGGGTAGCTAGGCAACTGGACAGTGGCCATGCAGTGGATGTCCTGTATCTGGACTTCAGTGAGGCATTCGACTCAGTGCCGCATGGAAGGCTGGGAAGTAAGTTAGTAGGCACAGGGACAGGTGCAAAGCTGGTGAGATGGGTAGGGAACTGACCTTAGGGAAGGCAACAGAGGGTGGTGGTGGGTGGGGAGCTCTCACACCCAAGGGTAATGACGAGCAGTGTTCCACAGGGCTCGGTGTTGGGACCAATGTTGTTTGGGATATTCATTGCAGACATATCATTGGACATCAAGAGCAAGATCAGTCTGTTTGCTGATGATACCAAGGTAGGAGCAGTGGTGGATGACCTAGGGGGATGGCGAGGGTTGCAGGATGATTTGGCAAAGCTTGAAACCTGGTCAGACACCTGACAACTGGGGTTTAATGTCAAAAAGTGCAAGGTACTGCATTTTGGGCTGCAGAACCCAAGGAGGAGTTACCATCTGGAGGGAGTGCAGCTAGCCCAGACAAAGGAGGAGAAGGATCTGGGGGTGCTCATTACAGGGTCAATGAACAACTCGGCACAATGTAGGAAGGCAGCTGTAAAGGCCAACAAAATGCTGGGTTGTATTGCAAGGGGTATATCCTCGAGGAGGGAGGAGGTGATTCTGCCACTGTATAGGTCATTAGTTAGACCGCACTGAGTGCAGTACTGACGCCCGTGTCTGAAGAGAGACATTAAGTTACTGGAGGGGGTACAGCGCAGGGCGACAAAGTTGATCAAGGGGCTGGGGGACTTATCATATGAAAGGAGGCTGAGGAAGTTGAGCATACACTCACTGGAGGAGAGGCGGGACGGGGGGATGTGATTGAAACCTTCAAGCACATGAAAGGAATAAACAAGAGAGGTACAGAGGGGCTGTTCAAAGTAAGGGAGGGGAGGGACATCAGGGGCCATGATATGAGACTGGAGGGAGGAAGGTTCACGAGGGAGATGAGGAGACACTTTTTTACAGAGAGGGTGGTGGCTAGGTGGGATGCATTACCTGCAGAAGTGGTATCCAGTAGAACAGTGGACTGCTTCAAAAGGGGATGGGACAGGACAAGGAGGAGGGTTAATGAAGGGGAAGGGTGGAAGGGAGGGGCAGCTGCAGAAAAAGGGGTGCTAGCTGCACATTCGAGCAGATTTGATAGACCTCTAGGCCTTTATCTGCTGGCAAATTTTGTATGTTCATAAGAGTGGTATCTCTGGTCCCCATTTCAGCTGTGCCAGAGGTCGCCTCATGTTGCTGTGGCTTAGAGTCTTTCGGTTGAGTGGTTTTTGGGGCAAGAAATCCCCCATAGGTACCATGGATCTTGGTTTCTCCATGGTACAAACTGTAAACCTTCAAGCAGGTGTTGAAGAGGTTGTGGTAGTTTTAAGTTTGCAGAAAATTGTATTTAAGTGGCAAAAAGGTGACTCTCAGTAGCTAGTAAAAGGTACATTTGCTCTTGTCTGGTGCTAAGCCATGCACCAGATGGTACCTATTTGAGGCATCAATATCATATCAACGATTTTATCAGATTTACTTATATATAATTATGAAAGCCTTTGACTCATAATGAATGTATAACATTCTCACCTTACAGAAATATTCATTGGACGGTGAATGAAAACCTTATAGGGTTAACCTGAAGCTGGACATTTTGAAATTATTGTAAGATTAATCCTGTTATATGAATGTTAAGAATAAGTATGAATCAGTATGGTCACTATTCTACAAAATAAATGACAATGCAAACCCCATCTTGCAGACTTCAGTGAAAACATTTCCCATATCAGAAGACATCGTGGAATGTACACAGTGATGTTGCCTAATCATCATTCCATCTACTGAGGAGATGAAAAATGTTTGCTCCGTAAAATAAATAGTTTATAAGAATGCCCATTTACAGCTATGGCCCACATCTCTGGAATTTACTACCAGGAGAAATCCAAACACTCCCTACTTTGCCAATCTTTAGAGTTTATCTTAAAAATTATCTGTTTAATCAGGCTTACCAGTTGTAAAGTTGATTCTTAAGGTGGAACATTGGGATCTCTGAATATTACAAATTCTTCATTATTCTATTTTTATGTGATCATTTTAATTGTTATTGTTGGTTACATGTACAGTGCTTTGAGATGCTTGCATGAATTAAGCTTTTTAAATGGAATTGATTAATAGACAATTTCTTGAATGAGGCGTGGAGTCTTGAAACATCTCAGTACCATTGCCATGACAACCAAAACTATGAGTTTGCCTATGGTAGCCAACATGTCTGTATCCTGTCATCCACTATGTCTCAAAAGCAAGACGATACAAGCAAAGCTGGGGAGCCATCCATCAGTTCGAGCTTGCTATCATCAAGACCATCGGGTCTGCTCACATTTTTTTGGTAAGTGAGTAAAGAATTGGAAGTGAGATTTAACCTGAGAGCCAGATCTCAAAGTGCTTTTAAATAAGCCCAAACTATAAGTGCCAACAGTCACTGGAATTCCAGAGTTTAACAGCCCAAAAGCTAAGAGCTGTCTGGCCTAAGGTCAAATGACATTTTGGAAGAATTAACCTCCACTGAGCACTAGAACATGTGGTATAAGTACAGTTGAAAATTTGAAATTGCTTTCTCAAGGGCCATCACATCACATTTATTTAAAATTGTCCAGAGAGTGATGAGGCAAAAATTGAGTACAAGCCTCCAAAGGTATCCATCAAAGGTGAGCATAAGGGCTGCAGTGATGGAAGGGCTTCAATGATGGATTTTTTTATCTGCCTTACAAATAAAACAACCAACAGCATTAAACAGGACCCATACTGTACTTAAATTAGGCTGACTAGTTAAGGTTTATATAGGTAAGTCATAGTCCACAAGAGAAAGAACCATGCCTTGAGCTGCAATTTTTTGAATCTCAGTAGAGAAACAATGTTAATGCTACGCAGCATAGATAATCTAGCATAGGCAGTTTTTAATAAGCAGTCAATATGTGATTTAAAGTTAAGAGAGCAATCCAGAGTAAGTGTTTAAATTTAACAATGGATTCAATAACCTTGGAGTCAATCTGCCTGATCTCCAAGAGCAGATCTCCACAGTCCTCTTTAAGGGATCCCTTAAACAGCTTGCACTTAGTTTTTTTTTTTTTTGGCACTGAGTACAAGTTTATGCCCAAGCAACCAATTCTGGATGACCAGAAAGTCAGTCTGTAAATCTGAATTAAGGGCTTGGAGGTCTGAACTCTAGAGAGCAGGACAGTGTTGTCAGTGTAAAGCAAGACAGGGGGTTCCTTCGTACAGTTTGCCAGATCTTTCATATACATGCTAAATAATAATGAGCCAAGTATTAACCCCTATGGTAGTCCAATAGGAACAGATCTAACTTTAGAGAACAAGTTTTACTATCTGTTCTGCTCGCCAAGTAATTAGACAGTGACACTTTGACATTGTTAGAAAAGTTAAGCATATCTAGTTTGTTCAGCAGGTGACAGAGTCCATAAGATCAAAAACTTTAGATAAATCGAAGAACATAGCCACACCATCATCTTCCCCTCTCCAAGGCCTCCACCAACTAGTCAGTCAATGCCAAAAAATTAGTCTGGGTGCTGGTGTCAGCCTGAAAACTATGTTGGACATCAGTCAACAGAGTAAAGTCCTCAGATGCTCAGTTATTTTTGTCAAAAACCAATCCACTCAAGGACCACTTAGACAGAGGAATATGAGGGAAATGGCATGACAATTACAATAACAGCCACATTTCCCCCCCTTAAAAATAGGGACCATGGTTGTCTGTTTCCACAAAACAGGAAACTCCTGAAAACACAAGGGACAGATTAAACAGAATGCTTAATGGGTAAGCCACTATATCAGTAGTCAGTTCAAGGAGGCATATATCCACCTGATCCAGATTAACACCACATCTGGAGAACAACTTACGGTTGCAGTAATTAACATGGTTGAATATTTTAAAGATGTTTCCCAGTATGAAGAGATTCTCTCTGTTGACCATAAAGTGGTACTGCAGGCAGGCAGGGAATTTCTATAGAGACAATACAGACATTTCGGGAAATATCTGACCATGTCAATGACTGCAATTGTATCCACAAGTTTTTTAACCACAGTAATTGAAACCTTTCTAAAATAAAAAGTATGTTTGTGGTCCTCTTCCAAAGCATGCCCCCTGATCAGTCCTTCAGTATTGCTTAGAATGATGCTATATTTATCTGGTATGAACCTAGGGGCATCATAAAAAGTTATTACACACAATCCCACACAATATTTGTCAGCGGCTGAGCCCGGAGTAGTTTCCAAAAACCTAACTGTTTGGGATTTCTGATGATTTAAGTTGCCATTTATGGAGTCCCAAGTATTTATGTGGCTAGAAAAATTAGCCCATTGTTTTTTTCAGGTAACAAAAGGCCATGGTTTTCCTAAGCAGAGATTTACACTGATTTCTGATTTCTCCAGAGACTCATAAGGAATTTGCATCCTTGCATCTTAAATACCCCCCCCCCCCAAGCTTTATCTGTCTTGGCCATTAATTCACAAACCTCTAAAGTAAATCAGTCTTGAGTATTTCCTTTACACTGAATGTTCTCTTAGGAACCAGTTCATTGCAAATAGCGTTAAATTCTGAGATAAAAAAAATCCAAACCCACATTAGTACTGGGAATATAATCCACTAATGCAATTAACTTTACCCAGTTTTTCTCTAAAGAGATCAACTTGTAATCTTTTAAGATAACATGTCTCAATAATGACTGGGGGAACTTTCTGCCTTCTAGAATTCCTTGAATACACTGGGAAGTGTTCACTTATTGAGTCATACAGGGTGCCAAAACTACACACTCTGTCGACCCTGGTGACTACTTTTTAAAAAAAAGTATTTATTTATTTGCTGACCGGGAGGGTACACTGGCCCAGGGACCATTTTCAGGTATGACCCAAGCCATGGAGATGGCACAAATACATAGCTACAGAAGTCATAGGTACAGTGAGAGAACAGTACTAGGATTTCACAGTTTTAGATACATAGAGTGAACAAGGACTTAACATGGAACAATTTACAGTTTTACAGATTAAGTACAATACCATCTGCTAGAGCAATATGGTAAAATAGTAATTATGGAGGACTGTTACAGTTGTCAGGCTGGTAAAGGGTACAAATGCAGGTTTTTAGGTACATATAGAGATGATCGAGGGGTAACATTGAGTGATTTCCAGTTAGTACAGTTCTAGTACAGCCACCATATGCTAGATCAATATATTGAGAATAGTAATGATGGAGAGCAATTGCAATATCCAGACCAAGATGGAACGTTTTCCTTACTTGTGAATAAATCTAGTCAGAAATGCAAATATTTGATGTAGTCCTAAAATCACATATCAGGCCTTTATGTTTACAACCAATTAATGTTAGTGTTCCTAGCGATAATCAGTTCATTATGGCAATCAATTTTTTCAGTTGTGATGACCAGTTATTATTTGCCATAATAACTGGCCAGCTATTACAACAAACACAAGTGGTGTCAAAAAAGGAGCTGTGCTCAAGATGCGCTCTCTCACTCTGTCTCGAATACAGCAGTCTGTTTCCATGATCGCAATACTTTTATTTTCAAAAGTGAAAGAAAAACATGAAAATGGTCCTGTCACTCTGTAGCAAATATGCCCATAGCACAGTACTAATAAAACTAAAACATCTCTAAACACGGCTATGCTAAAGACTGTCTGTTTGTGTCTCAAGCACAGCACTTCTTGAATCACTGTCCTTAGCAGTGAAGCCAAGCTGGCGTGATTCAATAGTGGCAGACAGCGCAGTTTCTTTCAGGTATTTCAGAAAAACATAAAAATAACTCTTAAAAAAAAAATCTCACCTCTACTCTCTTCATGCAGATCAGCTATAGTATTCTCCATGTCCTCTGCTGGAGAACACATTGCTGTTAAAAACCGCTCCTCTTGGGCATGGTACAGCTTGACAATATAAACATAATAGGTCTGGTGCTTGGACTGAAAGGTGGAACACACAGTTCTCATCATTCAGTTTCTCAGTCACAACAAAAGCACCATCCCTTACATAAATAATTATATGAAATGTTTTCATGCTGCACACATAAAACTACCCAAGTGATATGCATACTGCAAGTATGATTTAAATGTTAAATTGGAACTGACTGCATGCATGTGGTATGCATGCAGCAAGCAAGTGAGGAAACCATGATTTTTATGTTAAATTGGGAAAGACTGCATGCACGTGGCATGTGTGCAAAAAACAAGTGGTCACTAATAACTGCACACGTAAAGGTTAAGTGACTTGCACAGGATCACACCATACACAAGTGGGGGGGGGGGTTTAATGAGATTCACACCCAGGTTTTCATGACTCCAAGTCTCCTAGCTTGTAGTTCAGTGTCTTTAACCGCTAAGCCATACTATCTGCACACATATGGCTTGCTTGTACTTCAATACATACTGTATCTGATTACATCTGCATGCATGCAGCATGCTTGTAGCTACTGTTATGCTTTTCAGTTTTCTTTTACTCATCTCAGTTTCATAGTTGAACTGTAGCTCACATACCAATGGAAACATATGTGTTTTTTCCCACCCTAATACACAAACTTACCCACAAAACCACTTAATTACTTCTGTCTGGCCTGTACTCCTACTATTTTCTCTCCATAGTTTTGAATGCTTCCACGTAAATAGACTTTAACGTGCAAACACAAAAGTAGCAATAACTTGACACACACCCACATGACCAGTCCACCCCTCACCATGCACACACATACACACACTGACGATGGTGTGACCATGCTGCTACAGATAACCCACCAAATATAGATATAAGTAAAAAGTTTCGTACTCGAGTACTAGGGAACCAGAAGCAGGAAGTCTTTAAGAGGTGATGTCCATGGGTCAGATGCTGGGGCACACCCCCTTGAAATGAATGGAGTTATTTTTTATTACTATTTTATATGTTATGATGGTGAGTTAGAGAATAATGACGGTCACTGTTCTACTGACAAGGCCCTTGTTAGTCGAGCGGTGGCCTTCATTAATCTCTAACTCTCCATCAATAATGTATAAAATAGTAATAAAAAAATACCCCATTCATTTCAATGGTGCACACCCCTGCAGTTTCCTTTGCCCTTTGTCATAATATGCTTGAGCATGGGGATGTGAAGGTCAGGTTCACTTGTGGGGGGGTCATAAGCCTGACTATAGTGAGGCTCCAATAGTCTGTGCATACCATACCACTCAACTGTCCGTGAATGCACGGGACATCTCTAAAAAGCACAACTTATTTGTTTTGACTGAAAAGTGATATTCAAATGAGGACAAATTCAAATGTATAAGATTCTTCTGTATATATCCCAGAGCAGTGCATCAGATTTGGGCTTAAACCCACCCAGTTACTAATCTTTTTTTTTTCCCTGGCTGAAGTTCTGCCCCCACACCCCAAAAAATAACTTTATCTCAATTTTTCTCCCTGACTTCATTCCATTCAATACCCATCCCCTATGGGTCATGCAGCTGCCCAACGGTGAAGAAACATGAAAAACACATCAATATTTCAGTCCTTCCTCTTTCCCAAATCTCCCTGTAAAAAAAAAATACTTACTTTTACTTACCCAGCCATATGGCTAGAACCTGCAGCCTGGCACAGTGTGCCACCAGCCCAGTTTTCAGTTCACTCCCCCCCCCCACCAGAAGCTGGATGCTAGAACCGACCATCACAGGTCCCCAACATGGTCCGCGACCAAGTCACCTCACCAACCAAACCCACCTAACCTGGGTTTCTTACTTCTTGCTTGGTTGCCTTTGTGGCTGCTGCCACACTGTACTGATCAAGGCCTATGAAGACCACCCACAACACTGTCACTACTGCTGCTAAGCCTAGTTTGCTGCCGTGGGGGTCTGTGCTGTTTTTTTTTGCAAGGTGAGCCTAGTAAAGTAAGTATGTAGCCTAGTCTTGAGTTAGCGTCTAGCCCACCCTCTGCCTCTTCAGCCATTGGGGAGATAGAGAGACTCACTAAAAGTAGGCCAACAAAAATATGCTGCCACAACACTGCTGTTGAGAGTTCAGTGCTCACCGACTCCTCCAAGCTGTAGTGTGCAGTCTGTCTACTCTGCAGCGGGAAAGACAGGGTCACACTTGCAAGGCTCCTGCACTCTTTCTTGGCTGGAGCTCATCCACATCACATGTGATTTTGTCTCCGCTAATAGGTGAACAGAGTGGACAACACAATACTGACACAGACGAGTCTGGAGAGTACCTGCAGCGTAAGCGCACACAGGACAGGTGGGCACTTATTGTGCAAAAGATTAAATCCAAATTTAATGCTATTATTGCCACACCATAAGAACAACCTAGGCACAAATTCAGGGGGCAACTGCCCCCCTCTGTCTTATCTAAATGGCACCCCTGCTTAATGGTAGAAATTCAGTCTCAGGTACTAATGCAATGGTTTCCACTGTGTTCTGAGGTACTGTATCTCCATGTTTCATGATGTGTCCTGATCATCATGTGGGTTAGTGTCCCTCATTGTCCCTCATTTTGATCATCCATGTACCTCATTACAGTGACAAAGTGAGAGGTATGGTGCATGCTTCCAAGACCCTACTCAGCACAAAGAGTGCTGAGCGTGGCCATAGTGTATATGCTCAATACAGAATGACAAAGGGAAAGTGAGTGACCTGAAACAGTCATGGAGGAACACATTTGAAGCACTAAATATGCATAAGGGATTTGCATGGTTTAAAACAAAAAGGATAGGCTTCACAACACAGAGGGCCCTCTTTGTACATCTGGAGTGGGGGATGCTGACTGACTATATCCTAAGCATTTAATGCAGTAAGCAAACAATACTTTACCAGTTAATGGTGATTTAATGACAAAATCAAAAACCATTAAACAACTTGCAGAAGGATCAGAATTAATGAGTTTACCTAATTTTTTATGGTAATTCAAATTAAAATGTATTTTAATGACTCTAATTGTTAGCAGTGTTTTTTTGGGTATACCCCGACAGTGACACCAATACAGCGATCTATATCGATAATGACAAAATCGACAGTTCATCGACAGGTCGCTGTGTTAGTATTATTATAAGACAGGCACACTGTCTCCTGGTTCTGCACCCCCTCCTTGAATCAACTCTGACTAACAGTTGATTACAGTATATTTCGAAAGGGGGGTTCAAGGGGTGAAGCCCCCCTTTAGACAAATGGACCGATGTGTCCATCTGGATTTATGTCGACCACAACTTGCGGTCAACATAAATTCTGTCACTGTGATGCTGGTTGACGAAACTGTTGTCGAACTGGCATCATAGAGCCATTTTTTAGATGAGATTTGCACCAGCTTAGTTGCTGCACAAATGGCAAGCATACAGCATGTGAACCTGATTTGATGTTTAAATTATGTTCACACCAGCTTAACTGTAGCACTCATGTCAAGCATGCAACTTGTAAACCTGATGTAATTTTTAAAAGATGTTCACACCAGCTTACCTGCTGTGCACAGGTCAAGCTTGCAGCATGTGAACCTGATTTATTTATTAGACCTGGTTCGCTTAGAATCATTTTGTGTATGCAAACTGCATGCAAACACTGCACACCTATATTTCTGTAAGGGCTTCCAGGTACCCTGGAATTTTGTCGTCTCATTGGTATGCATGCCATTACTTTCTGTCCCGTCAATACTGCAGCCCTCACACTCCAATGATATCTTATGAAGGTATTGCAACAGGTGTTATCCTTATGGACTTTAGCAATGATTTTAATGTAGTGGCACATGACAAGCTAGTAATGAAAGTGTCTGATATGAGAATACATAGCAGAATCATTAATTGGACCCATACTATTCTCCCTCTTTATTAATGAGCTGCCTACTGTCCCAGTCCACAGACACTCCACCCTGTATGTGGATGACCTGGTAATCACAATCAGCTCTCAGGATGTCAATGTCATCAATTCTCAGTTAAACTCTGACTTTGACCACATGCAGTCTTGGTTAAAAGACTGTAAATTAGCCATTAACCTCAAAGAAAACCTAAGCCATGCTCTTTGGCTCCATGGCCAAACTTAGAACATGCTCTGCCCCTCTAAAAATCTCTGGTGCCGATGGCTCCCCCTTACAGGTTGTTGACACCTTCAAGTACCTGGGGGTAATCCTTGACCCCCAACTTGACCTCTCCCTGCACATACATAACATATGCAAGGCCATAAACTGCAAGCTGGGCCTGACTTAAAGAGCCAAAAGCTGCCTCATCCCTGTTGGACGACTTGTCCTTGCAAAAGGGGTTCTACTCCCCACACTCTGCTTTGGCCTCATCTCCTTTTCACATGGCCCCAAAACCTGGCTACCTAAATGGAACACCGCCTACAACAACATATGCCACTTTGTACTGTCTGCCCCTTGCCTCATGCATTACTATGAGCTGTACGCCAGGCTTGAGTGGCTCCCCCCAACAACCATCGCACCTTTGTCACGGGCAACCTTATTGACAACATCATCAGAATAGCCACCCCCCAGCACTTGCCAAACTTCTCAACCCCCCCACACCCTTGGTAGCAGTTAAGATCCTGTGACTCACAGGTACTCCAGGTCCCCAAAGCACACTTTCTCATGGGAGATCATGCTTTCGCTGCCCTTGCACCCAGGCTCTGGAACTCCTTCCCCACTCAAGTTCATTCTGCCCCCTTCCACTCCTGTTTCAGATCCCTTCTCTGGGATTTCCTGAAATAAGCCTCCCCTTGTCTCTGCTCCTAGCTGCCCCTGGTGGTGTTCTGCCTGGCCTGCACTCGGAGCCAGAGCAGGTCAGGGAGATGGGGCAATCAGAATACATGAATCCTCTCTGCAAAACCGTTCTCATGCTCACGTATGTCCTCTCATGCCTATGGATATTTTATGCCCTATGCTCTCTGTTATTGGATACGCTCTGTCTCGGGTCAAATGATGCTCCTGTAGTGAAACTCTCTAGCCATACTCTATCTTCATATGCCTTGTTATTTTTAGACTGTTCTCCCACTGTCATGTAACTCTTAACTAGTGTCCTGCTACACTCGTCCGGCTATTGTGTATTGTTATGACTGTTTTACCTCTGTAGTGTCTGCTTTCAACTTGGAATCCTTCTGGGTCGCACCTGAAAATAGGCACTTGACTGTCTAGTGTGCTTACCTGGTGAACAAAAGCTAAATAAATAAATATATTGGTTGAATGGTAGAACTCAAAGGGTGAAAATTAAGGGCAGTATTTAGTCTGAGGGAGATGTGACTAGGGGGGTTCCACAGGGGTCTGTTTTAGGACTAGTGCTGTTGGGAATTTTCCTACATGATCACTTGTAACAAACTTGCCAATGACACAAAAGCGGGGGGAAGGTAAGTATGGTATCAGATGCTGAAATAATACAGCAGGATTTGCATAAGATGGTTAACTGGACAAAAAAATGGAATGTGATGCACAATTATGAAAAATGTACAGTAATGCACCTAGGAAAAATAAAACAGGAGTATTTCATAAATGGGATCAAACTAAGACCTACAGAATGCGAAAAAGACTTGGGCCTAGATGTAACCGAAGATCTACATAGCAGTAGCAGGAGGTGAGTTAATACAGTATTTAGCACAACAAACGGTTCTATGAGATAATGGTGAAAGCCTAAAGGCAATTGCCATTATCATGAAGTCAAAGTGGCAAAAAACATTTTTGGCATTCTGACAACCTGGCACACAGTAGAATGGTGCCGGGGACTTAGCTTTTTAATATTTTATGCGAGGGCTGTGCCCCACCCCCTACTAAAGTTCTCAACTCCGGGGAGTGCATGTTGTCGTGTATGTTTGTGTGTGTGTGTGTGTGTGTGTGAAAATAGTAAAAAAAAAAGGTTCAGGCCGGGCACAAAAAAAGCACCAGCGCCCGAACCTGAACCCAGTGGACCGATGCCGGTAACCCACCCACCACACCACAAGGTCAGCTCAGCAACCCACTGCGGCACCACCTCTCACATCCACTCCCACCCCTTGTTGTACATACCTGCTCCCACCCTCCCATGCTCGCATATGTATAGCCACAGTCTGTCACTATACTCGCCCACCCCCTCTCCGGTTGCCCTACTGTCCTGTGGCCATCTCTGTAATGCACTGGGGAAGGGGTTGCCATTATTGTAAGCACCCTTTACCCAGCACCAATATCAAGGGATAACAAACCATTTATTAGACACTATATGGAGATGTTTTTCATACAGATCAGAACAGATTATTTTGCCATTATATCATAGCTACATTGAGCCAGTTATTGATTATGGGTCACAGGTATGGGGAGGTACAGTATGGCAATATGTGAGAATGCAAAAAATAGAGAGAAAACAACACATGGCAACAAAGATGATTAGAAGGTTGGAAGATAAAACATATGAGGAAAGACTGTGCCATTTGGGATTACATAGTTTGGAACAGTGACACATCAGAGAAGACCTAGCATTACTATTCGCAATGTACAGTGATAAGGAATTCATGGAAGGATTGAATTTGACAGAGTGTCAGGAAATATATTCATTATGCAGACAAAATAAATAACTTAGACCAGTACACTTCAGGACAAAAAATAGGAAACTGTTTTATACTCAGTGGGTGGTTTAGTTATGGAACAATCGTCCAGCAGAATTGGTTAATAGTAGCAACAAAGAACCATTTTAAAAAAAGGCCTTGTCAAGTGGATGACACAAGAACATTTCAAAGGATATATTATGCAATTATGAGATAGACTATGCGTAGACAAATTGTCCAAGTTCTATCTCAGGAGTTGAAGTATAAACTGAAGTATACCATGTTTAGGGCTCATCCTAGGCTTGCAAATTATCTGCAGCAAAGTTCTTGTGCTCAGTTAAACTCTCCCGGAAGTTCGGTACATACTCCACAGTGCTCTCCTCACTGGTAAGGGGACTTCTCAACCAAACTGACCAACTCCAATTATTCTAATCCTACATAAATAGTGTAGCTCAAAGGATGAGAATCCTATAGATTCCTGTGACACCTCTCTGTATGCGAATAGTAAGTGGACAAAATATTTGCCCCAATCTCCGGGGTGTTTGTTGGTGAAGGTGTAGACCATGCATTTTAGCACGTCATTAAAATGTTCAACTAAGCCTTTGGATGGTATGGTGACGATTTTAGCTGTTTTGCCTTGCACTTTGCCCACAAGGTGGTTATCAGAGTGGACATGAAGTTCTTGCCCTTACCTGAAAAAAAATACTCTATCTGTGAGCAAGTGCCCAATGTAAGTAGCCCAGGTGTCTTCTCGAAGTTTAAACTGCTTACATAATTTCTCAAATAATCTTAGAACTCTGTCTACACTATTATTTTGTTTTAGTTGTGCTAGTAAACTATTTTTAGATTTAGTGACTGAACCTGAAGCTGACTCATTTGTACCACTGCTCACCAGGTCAGGCATTTTCAGCTTTGAATGTTGTGACTAACGCGCCTGCTCCAGTCACTTCATCTTTCTTCTTGGTCCCTCTCTTGCTCTCTTTCTTTTCATTTGCTCTCTCACTTTTCCTGCTCTCTCTTCATCTTCATTCTCTTTAGCTCAAAATGCTGTTACAATTTCAGCCTCTCCAGTTCCACTGTCTGTGCAGGCTCACGATGCAGATCCTCTCTCCAGTGTCAACTGGTGTGAGTTCTACTGGACTACTGATTCCATCTCTGGACATGTAATGTCTTAGCCTCAGTTTATGGGGGTACATGTTCTGTAAACTGAATTATAGGTATGTGCTTGATTCTGGGGATCAACCCTTGCATTCTGGTTTAAAACACAGCAGATCAAACCATTCAGCAAAAAGGAAACTTCCTGTTAGCCAAGCAGTTAGACTGATGTTTTGTTCCTTACATGTTGCAATCACAACATTCTCCCATAGATGGCACTCTGCATCTGGTTACAGATTCTGTATACACCACATGACCTGACAATTCACCAACTCTCTGCCTACTTGCTCAGCTTCTATTAGTGCTTGTACCAAGTCCACTTTGAGCGACACTTCAGGCATCACTCCTTTCGAACCATGCTAATCCTGTGTGCAGATCAGTCAGCTTCTCATATTGCTGCTTTGTAAACAGACTTTCTTGTATCTGAAGGGTTTTATTTAACTCTAAAAATTGATTAGCATTTTTCTCATAAAAGTGCTAAATCTTTTTGAAAATGCATAGCTCTTGCCTCACTGTGTTTAACAAACACAGCACTTCTAGAAAATCTGTATAAATACTTTCTGTGGAGTTGGTATCAACCCAAGAAAAAACTGCTAATCAATTATTTAAAACCCTGATCTGGCTTGATTCCTGCTTTCTTTTCTCAAACAGCGACAAATCCTATTTGCTGTACCACAATATGTGATGGTCGCACTCACTGAAAAGCTTTTTGCACACTGTTCTGCTGCCATCTATACAGGTTTTGTACCAAAGAAACAGCTTAACAGGCTTTTTTCTCCCTTGCCTTTTTACCTACATTCTACCTTTGTGCCTATCCTCCTGGGTATGACTCACCTGTATTGATGTTGCTCATCGCTGTCCCACAAATTATCTCCTCTGGCATACCAGACTGCTTCTAGCAGACAAGTCTTCAGAAAGTGGCTGCCACTGTGTTCTGTGTGAAATATGGTACACAGGCACACATACATGATAGTCTAATGAAATAATAGTGCTTTCTTGACTATTTACTGTGATCAGTTCCAGTATATGTAGGATGCTTCAAAAAGTCTCTGCACTATTTGGATGTATGTGTGTCTTTTCCAAAACTCTGCCATTTCCCAAATCTGTCTTCCTGCATGAATGACACAGGGTGTCACAGGTTCATAGATGAAATAATGTATGACTTTCTCATAAAACTGTTTTCTTTTCCCTGGTGAGAAATTGTGAAACCCCAATTTCCATTTCCAAAAGTGCCTTCACTGAATACAGTATATTCATTGGAAACACCACTGCAGGAGTCCAGTTGGACAGAGCAGTATGCCAGACAAGACAAGCTCTGATTGACCTCCTGCACAAATTTACAGATTTACTAAATTAAAACAGATGTTTACTATTTTAGTGTCTTAACTACAGCAGCACATTATTGTGAGACACAAAGCTGAAGTGGATAATGTTTGCAGATGAAAATTACATATTTATTATGGGTAAGGTGGCAAGAGGATCAGCCTGGGAATCCAGGAAACAGGAAGTGCAGGTCCCAGCATGAGTGTGGGAGAGGGCATCAGAGAACCTGTACCAACATCTTTGATGGAGCCTGTACCTACAGTGGCCCACATCCTGAAAGCAATCAGGGACCTGGACAAGAAGGTAGAAGGCTTCAATCATAGGCTCTGTAAGGTGGAGAACAAAGGGGATGGTGCACTATCTGAAATGTAGTCTACATGGACAACAACAGAAGAGGTGATGTCCATGACAGCAACAACTGTGAAGGAGAATAAAATCCTTCTGTTCTAGCTGGAACATCAAGAGAACAGGGCATGGGCCCCAAGAACCATCTGACTGTTTTATCTCCCTGCATGGATGGGAGGAGAAGATCCAATACCCTTCTAGGCAGACTTTTTGATGAAAATGCTGGATCTGAACTCTATGTCCAACCTACAAAAGGTGATGCACCATGACTGAGAACACCACATGTACCCTGTTTTTAGTTACATCTGGAGTTCCTTTTTTTAATTCTCTATGTATGCCCCCTTCTACACTGCAGCTGAGCCACTCCCTCAGGGTCCTCCAATGTAACTCTGGTTAGGTGTACTACTGTACTATCCCTGGTACTCTGCCTTCACATTACCTCAGATTGTTTCCCCCCAAATGGGGAGGGAAAGAGCACCCCCTTTCTACTCCTTCCTTACTGCACTAACATTCGTCAGGTGGTGGCCATGGGTTTCTGGGTTTGGTCCTTTGTCATGATACTGATGAGGCTGTCATTGGGCCAGCTTCAGGGTCTTTTCTGTCATTTCTCTCATCCCTGAGGACATCAGCATGGATGGAGGTCCAAGGAGTGTGTGTACTCAAGGCGTGCTGCCACTCCAGATCTCAGCCTACATCCTCCCCTCTCACAGCACCCCTGAACTGCACTGCAGTATTGCAACAGGGGCAGTGACCCTTCCCTCCCTGGGAGGAAGAGAGGGTCTCCTGGGATGCTCAATCCTCCTTCCGGTCTGGCCTCCAGCAGCCTGAGCTCATTCCCAAACCTGGGTCACCAGTATCGCAGGCAGTAGCACTACTGCTGTGACAATGGCCAGCACATCTGGAGTTCTTAAAGAGAAAGACTTCTGCAGGCAGCCAAGGACCAAAGTAAACTACTGTATTTCCTTACAAAGACACCCCAATATTTATATTCTTGACATGAGCCTCACCCATGAGAAAGCTGCATTAGTCTTTCAATGGTGCACAGACAAGTCTGAATGAACTATGGGTGAATCATTTGCTCCAGTTTCTTGCCAAGTTATGTCCTTATGCAAGAAAAAATCTTCTCTTTGGAGATCATAATTTACTTCAGCTCTAGGAACATCTCTGACATTAATTACTCTCTCTCATCTGACTTCCTTTGCATTCAGTCCTGGCTCTCTAATAACAAACTTGTCCTTAATGTTGGTAAAATCCAGGTCATGCTCTTTGGTTCAGCTGCCACGCTTAGAGCTAACCAGAAATTTATAATAATTAGTAAGATATAATCCAAAGTCCATCAAAGTTCATGTGTTTATTGTACTCTTCTCTTCACACCCAATATACTTAAGGCAACAGTTTCTACAAAGGAAATCGCATTTAATATACATGTGATTTGGAAAGACAAAATGTTTCAAACTGACATGTAGTTAGATGAATACCCTTTTAAGAGTTTTGAGCTCCGTGTAAAGGCACATTCAAGCAGCCATTTTTTGGACAAGAAGAAGATTGCCAGAAGTACATTAAATGCAGTTTCCTTTGTAGAAACTTTGGTGAATGAATGATAATACTTACCGTAAATGAGCCTACTAAAGTTAAACTGGATGGTAACTGGAACAGGGTTGCAAGGTGCTCGTTTTGAGGGTGTAATATCATTGTTTCCAGACCAGTGGAACTTAAATAAATGAAAATATCAACACTGCTATATATGAATGGCCTGAGGAAGTGACGCATTCAGCCACGAAACTGTTGCCTTAAGTATATTGGTGTGAAGAGAAGAATACAATAAACACATGAACTTCGATGGACTTTGGATTATATCTTACTAATTATTATACATTTTTGAATCTTAAGCCTATAGTAAGATTGTCCAGAACTACAGTAATATATTAGGGCATCCTGTATCAACACCAGTAGTAGTTTAGAGCTAATCAGGGCTGATTCAAAATCTTTTGCGTGGATGGCTCCCTATTGGACAGTGTAAACTCCTTCAGGTATCTTGGCATCATACTTGATGCACCCCTGGACTATGATCAGTATATCTCTGCACCCATAAGTCAGTGAACACCAAAATTAGAACTGCATACAAAACTTGCTATGCTCTAACCCCCTCAGCTAGGCTAGCCGTTGCCCAGGGTATTCTGCACCCAGCCCTTGCCTATGGCTCAGTCACATATGTTGGTACATTGAAAGCCACTTTCCACAAGTGGGACACCACATATAATACTATTTGCTGCTACACCTCAGCATTCCCTCACTGCACACACCACTGTCAGCTTTATGCTGACCTAAAATGGCTCTCCACCACTGCCCACCAGCTCCTTTACTTTGGCTCACTAATTAATGGCATCATCAGATCAAGACCCCCCTTATCCCTAGCCTTCATGTTACACCCAAAAAAACTATTCATGTTGCATTAGATCTGTTGACCAAACTCCCCTCCAGATCCCTAGGTGTAAAACCTCTATGGGAGTCCATGATTTCTTCCATGCTGCCCTGCAATATTGGAACTCTCTTTCCCTAGCTATCCATCTGGCTCCAAATCGTGCCTGCTTCAAACAACTTCATTATCATGTAATTGAATCAGCCCCCTGTATAAGCTTTAATCTGCCTTAAACCCCCCTCCTCACCATTGTAACAACTTCATCACCTCTAGGCCTCCTCACTTACTCTGCCCCCTCCTGCACTTCTCTGATCATTTTGCCTTCCCCCTGCCTAAAGCCTCCTTCATACCCTCTTTGCTCCCCTGTCCCATCACTCTTCCTTGCCCCACTTCTAGGCATTACTACTACTTCCTCCCCTCCTCAACTTAGGCCTAAATGGTAAATACTTACCAGCCTGATGTCTATCTGGCTATATTGTAATTCCCATCTCTTATTTGTTACCAACAGCTGCATTTCTTATTTGTTATCAACAGCTGCATTTCTATCTTGTATCATTGACTTTTCTCCAATGTATTATTGCATGCCAATGTCTTGCTATGTTTTTTTTTCTCCATTTATGTTTAAAATGCTATTTCAACTGGTTGCAACAAATGCTCTTGTGAGTAACTATGCTTAATGGGCCCTATGCATTAATGGAGCAGAGTAGCTATGCATGCATATCTGGGGCTCGTAGCCACTCCACACCCATTGCACCCCCAGCATGGGATGCACAAATGGGGGGTGCGTGGACCCACTGCATCCGATCCCCCACTTCCAAATACCACACCATGCTGGGGGTGTTTTAGGGGTGTACCAGCACTACATGGTATTCACTAAACCGCATAGTGCTGGCCGCATGGGTGTGGAGGGTGGCGCAGGGTATGCCAGGGTAGACCCACTGTGTGCCCCCACAGTCCCCATCCACCTAACTCTGAGGGAACAGGACAGTGCTCCCTGTGCTGCCCCTACCCACATGGCAGCTGGAGAGGACAGAGGCAGAGAAACGGTGAGTGCCTGGATGAACTAGTTGCAGTGGCACAGGGATGTTGTGGAGGGGGCCATGGGCCATGGCGAATGCCCATCTATGTGGGCTTGGGGGAAGGGGGGTACAGCCACAGTGTGGGGCCCTTCCGCTGTTGAGGGCATGTGGGCCAGAGGGGGGTTCCAATGCCAGGGTACTGCACTGTGCTGATTGCCGAGGGCCGGGCCACTGTACAGATCGGCTGTGGAGCCATGCTGCATGGGTCCAGGTGCCTGCAGTTAGCATACACTACCCTGGACCCATGCCCTGCTGTGTGAGGGATCCACTGATGGACCCGGGATGGGCATCCCATTGGATGTCCGCCTGGGTCTGCGAGTCCGCCCCTGGCCACCCTGTGGAGTCCTGTGCATGGGGGGGTGGTGCCACATTGGTGAATGCCGGTATGGGTGCACCTGTCTGCAGGGCACAGTACCATGGGTGGGGTATGTAACCTTTCCACATAACCCTGCCCGCTTCATGCATAGCACCCATTATCTGTATTTTTCTTTTTTCTACGTTGTATTTACTGTCCACTATTGATGTATGGAATCTGACTTATACCTACTGCCCATTATTGCCGTACTGTATCCACTTGATGTTTTGTATTGGTATGCTACAGCAACTATCTTACTGTGACCAACACTACAGCGACAACAGCGACAGGTCACTGTAGTGTTGGTGTGTGATGCTGGCACTGCTTTCTGGGGGTCTTTCACCCCCTCCCTAAATCAACTCCAGCTTGGAGTTGATTATTTTAGTTACAGTGGGTGTGGGGGGCAGAGCCCCCCCACATGGGGTGTTCAGGGGTGAAGCCCCCTGAAGAAAACACACAATCTCAAGTGGCCACCTTTATGGCAACTACAATTGTAGTAGATATAAAGGTGTCTCTGTAATGTAGGTCGATAACAAATTTGTCGACCAGCTGCCATGGATCGTTTTGCATCTGACTTGTACCCTCCTTGGTCGTGCCTGAGAATAGGCATTTCTGTGTCTAGTGCACTTACCCAGTTACCAAAAACAAAATAAATAAAATAAATAAAGACCGCAGGTAAATATGTAGGGGAATTAATTAGTTTAAATGCTGAGATGGAAAAGAAACAGTCTAATTCAGGAAGCAGTATAATGCAGTGGTTTAAGGCTCTGAGCTGCAAACCTTAAAACCTGGGTTTGAATCCCACAGCCCCCACTTGCATAGTGTGTGACCCTGAGCAAGTCACTTAACTTCCTTGTGCTCCCAGGTCACACCTGTAAACAAGCTTTCAACGTATTGTGTCTCTCCTGGTAAAAAAAATAAAACAAATAAACAAAAAAAAATATTTAGAAACCTAGCTTTGGGGCAGCAAAACATACTAATGTGCTCTTAAAATAGCCTGTGCCTTTCAATCATGATGGAACTATAACTGTTGCTGGCCTAAACTTGGCCTTAAAGGCTTGACTTGAATATATACTGTTACTATCTTCTTTTGATCAGTGCAAGATGGGCTGTATAGTTCTCTTTTAAGTTTCCATATTCTGAAAGTCAATAAGACTGCCTCACCCCACCTTCCTTCCATGGGGGGAGGAGGAGGAGACAGTCAGTGAGTTCAGCAAAGGACAAAACTGCAGGAGCAGATCACCTCTTTCGGATAAGGATCATGTTTCCATGTAAATGAACCTAGAAATGAACAAAAGGACTAGAAATTCAGGAAAATCTCTCAAATATAAATTGAGTTTGCCTAAATGCTATAATTTTCAAAATTTTCCCAAATGTGGGAAAGTCATTTTAAACCAGCTCACAACTCCTTTTCCCCTTTCTCCGTAGCTCTCTTCAGGGATGATGGCACAGCACAGAATGTTACATTCTTCTGAGGTAGGTGGTATACAGACTTCTGCACTGATCCTCTTTCCTGTACTCTGCCTCCATTCCCATCTCCCCGGGCAGACTAACTTCTTAACTTACAGTTTACTGGGTTTCAAATAAAACAATATGCTTTACATCTCATGCCAGACATTCCAGTACAAGGAAAAACAGGATATGCCAAGTGTACACAGGTTTTGTTATTAAACAATTTGATTTTTGGATATAAGGGTATTCCAACAGTTAATGCTTTAATACGGATTTAATAATTAGGACAGCTGCACCTTGCAAGTGCAGGAGAGCAGCTCCAATTAATAATAGTCCCCAAACATATTGTAGACTCCTGTCTAAAGCTGGGATATGCTTTCAAACCAATGATGTTGTTTTCCTTCCAAGCATGTGTAGCACCCCCACACACACACCTCTCAGTTATCCCAGACTCCATCTAAAATATTGCAGGCCAAAGTGATATTGTAGATACTGCAAAAGTGCAAATTTAAACCATCTAAATGAGTATAATGTTCCATTTATATTTAAAGTTGAAAACATGACAGAAAAAAATACTTGCACAACATAGAACACTTGGAAGAAATACACACCTGCAAGAGGCAGTATAGTGCAGTGGTTTAAGGTGCTGAACTGCAAACCTGGAGACATGAGTTTGAATCCCACATCCCCCACTTGCATACTGTGTGACCCCAGGCAAGTCACTTGACTTCCTTGTGCTCCCAGGTCATACCTGTAAACAAGCTTCAGCTTAATGTGTCTCCTGGTTAAAAAAAAAAAGACCCATCTCCAAATGATTTTCAGTGCATTTTAAGTCCTTGCAGTTGAGTAAATGTTTTATGCAATCTGGTTCAGTTACCAGGTGAACTGGTCAAAACCCTTTAGCACAGTCTCTGAGAGCTATGTACAGCTCTCTGATGTAAGTCCAACAGAAGCCACGTGACAGTGCATGCAATATACCATGACCTCCACCATGGCAAATGTGGGAAACACACCTTTGCAGAACAGCTTCTTGAAATTTCCTGGGCAAGAGGAATAGTCTCTGTCAACAGAGCTCACACACATGTGTGACCCCCACTAGTATAGTTGTTCACCAGGCAGCTGAAGGATTTCTCCTAGTTGCTCCTTCTACATTGTCAAACTGTTCCCGTAGGTCACCAAACATCATCCTCCCTGGACCAGAATTAAAGCACATGAGCCTCTGACATGCTCTTTTATATTTTATTACATTTGGGAGGATCTATAAGGAAGTCCTCATTATGTCATTCTCAGCTCCTTTCCTCTGGCTTTTCCATGTTTTCCCTCTTTACCTGTATTTGAAAGGATCCATTTGGGGGTCCTCGGCATTTAATTCACAGATCCTGTCCTCTTGCTACAGTATGCTTGGTTTCTTCTCTTACTCTGCAACATCTGAGTTTTTATTGAATTGTATATTTCCTGCCTGCCTATTCTTACCTTGTAATCTGCACCACCTAATGGTAATGACTATGTACTACTCCATTTGTTATCTATTTCATAGATGTTTTTCATCTCTGCTTGCCATGTGTTGCGGCCCAGGTCTTGCCTGAAAATGGTCCTCCGGATCAGTGCACTTACCCGGTTATCAAAGACTTAAATAAATAAATCTGGACTGCCTCTTACCATCTTTATCAAGTGCACTTCTTCTTCACTCTAGTTTTTTTTCATCACATACTTCATTGCTGTCCCATACTGTACATCTTTTCCCAATACCTGGGTGGTCACACTGGGATTCCAGGATCTATCATTGAGTTACCTACATAGCCAACATGATACCGCTGTCCTCTAGAAGTCTCTCTGCTCCTTTGCATGCAGGGTCTCTCTCCCTCTGCTGCCTTGTTTCTGCATTCCCTCTAGAGACTGTACCAGACAGGGCATCTGTACCACACCCTGCTCCTGGAGCAGTACCACCATTCCAGGTTCAGCAGGTCCCCCTGGACCAGTACTCTAAAGGCCTTGTCCCAGCCTGGAAGCTGGGACAGTTCCAGGTGTAAAGAGTACTGTACTTTCAATATAGTGCGCATATCTGTGTAAGGTGGGACCTTTTTCCTGTGTGTGGGAGGAACCTTTTTATGATGTCTTACACAAGCACAAGCAACATCTTGCGGTAGTAGTACATTCAGAGGTGTGTCAGTGTTGGCGAATGTAGGGAACGTGTTAGTGGGTGCGTCCCTCAGTCACCAATCAGTGAGCATGCTGGTGATGACAGCAGTTTCAGAGAGAGCCACGAAGTTGAAAGAAATCTGCCGCTCCAGTGAGGTGCAGTTTCCTCACTGGATCATCCAATGACAAGGCTCCATTACGTGTTTTTCCTGGTGAAACATTCCAATGAATATGGTGGCTCCTGCCACCTGCCACCTGCCACACAATCCCCATAAAGCCAACATCAGGGATGCCAATCCCCATGTCTGCATGTCCCCCCCCCAGTTCAATTTGTTTGCCGGGGGGGTGCCCAATCCCTGTCGGTATCATGTTCCCCCCAAACTCATGGCACACTGAGAGCCCACCCCACTGTGCCCCAAATCATTTTTTTACGTATAAAATAAAGAAAAGGTCCCTCGTTGTCCTGCTGTGCCTGCTGCCACAATCCACACCCACCCTCTGTGCACCCCACCTCCCCACACTGTTCCCCCTTCACCCCATATATACCTCTGGAGGGCCGGCGCTACGATCGTCTGTGGAGCAGGAACACATCTGAACTCTTCGAAAGTTGACTGAGAAATGAACAAAATGCAACAAGCTTTATAATGGCAGGCAATGGTGGATTTCAACTTAGGTGGATATCTCAGCCATTTTGGGGAATTTTGATACCAGATTTTCAACATGGGGTTCTTGGGACCCCACCTCATGAACACATGCACTGTCATCGCATTACTCGATCCCAAAAGGTGATTTTACGGTCACTGTGCAGAATCACCTTCCAGGACTGATTAATGAAATGACAGTGCCACTGTTCATGAAGTGGGATCCCAAAAAGTTAATGTTGCAAATTTGGTGAAAACATTTCCGAAAAATTACTGTGTTACAAGCATGCATTGTGCAGTTTCCATGCATGCTCGTAACTTCAAAAATATTTTATATTTTCACTCCAGATTTTCAACATTGCCATTTTTTCACACCTCCTTATGAACAGTACAGCTGCCATTTTTCACATCCTGTCCAAAATGTGTTTTCGCACCTATGGCGCACAATAGTGCCGTTGCTGTGGGAAATCAACTTTCAGGACAGATTATCAAAATCATAGTGCCACTGTTCATGAGGGGAAGTCCCAAAATGCTTATGTTGAAAATGTGGTTAAAAAAATCCCAAAAATAATTGCGTTACAGACGTGCATTGCACAGTTTCTATGCACGATCGTGACTTCACTAATTTTTCATATTTTCACTCCAGATTTTCAACATTGCTATTTTTTTATATCTCCTCATGAACAGTACAGCTGTTATTTTTCACATCCTGCCCAAAATGTGTTTTTGCACCTGTAACCAAATGGCACAGTTGCTGTGCAAAATCACCTTTTGACTAACATTGATAGGGCCCTCTTCATGAGGTAAGGGTCACAAAAGCCCATGTTGAAAATTTGGAGTGAAATACCAGCAAATGCCAGGGGCGTTAGGGTTTCCAACCATAACGCCCCACCCTGTAGAAACTGACAGGCGTCAGGGGTGTGACTTGGGATCGTCGGCTGTAATGCTCATGCCATTCCACCCCCACTCCCACCCTGCAGCCAGTGACAGGCAATGAGATGTGCCTTAGAGTCTTCGACCCCAAAGTTCACCCCATTCTTCTATACTGCATCCATCTCAGTGTGCTTTCTTATGGAATGGGGTGAGCATAAGGCCTGAAGACCCCAAGGCACGCCACAACACTTGTCAGTGTCTGCAGGGTAGAGTGAGGTGAAATGGCATGAGCATTATGACTGATGACCCAAAGGCACACCCCCAATGCCTGTCAGTCTCTGCAGGGTGGGGGTGGGGTTGGCATCAGTTCAATACCTCACTGCTTCCTATTATGCATCTCTCTAACTCCTGCACTACCAATGCCAATGTCAGCAAGACAACATTCGGCACTGATGCTTCTATTAGACTGTTGTTGCACTTAGGAATAATAAACCAGATGCAGTTCCTTAGCAGAAACACATGGTGGTGTGTGTATTTGTGTGACATGATGTCAGAAGTGAAGTATAATAAATTGCTTTCTGGATTGACATTCTTTAGCTGATGATCTCATACTACAATGCAGATAGGCTGAAAAAGTCAGATATGGCAATGTTTAATGCCCCTCTCCCCCGCCTCCAAGAAGGTTTTAATTTTGAGAAACCAAGCAAATGGCCAGAGTGGAGGCAACATTTCAGTCGATTCTAGACTGCAACAAAAGTTACTGAGGAAGATGGAATAGTGCAGGTCAGTTCATTAATATATGCCATGGGGATAGAAGCAGGGCACATTTTCAGTTTGTTTACCTTTGCCGAAGAGGATGATGCTGATATATATATTTTTTTAATTAAAGTTTATTGCACAATATACAGTCGGTACAGAATTCATTGCCAAATAGCATGATAGATACAGGCAGTCACTTATTTTATTTTACAAAACAGGTCACAGCACCAGGAAACATAGTGCAGCATTTTTACCAGAACACTGTAATGTCTAAAGTGATGTCATGGGACTTCCGAGATCCTATGGGCTTAATTAGTGTGTGAACTAGGGCTGTCCAAGTTGACAAATTTGGCCCAACTGGCTAATTTTGAGCTGTGCTGGGCAAAACTTGAATTGGCCCTATTTAGCCCGAAATTAAATGCCCCGAACTTAAATGTCAAATTTGCTGACTTACAGCTGGCCCAGTGATGCTGAGGGCTGAGGTGCTGGATGCCTTATCTCATGCCATGCCAATGACCTGGGTTTGTGAATGACCTTGGGCCATCAGGGTGCCAGCATGGGGAGGGGGGAAGGAGGAGTGGGATTGAGCAAACCATCAGGCTGCTCTCCTCTACCGGGGTGATGGGTTGTCACCCACCTTATAGTTCCGCCACCACCAGGTGGAGGTCCAGTGGGGTAGCATAGGTGAGGAGGGAGTGGCAGTATGGGTGGATAGACAGGGCTGAGCTGGCTTCCGGTGTGCGTGTGTGCTGCCACATGCACATACGGCAGTGTGCCAGGGTCTCGGGTGAGGGAAAAGCAGGCGAAAACCTACAGTGAAATACCTTAAAAATCTCTCTAAAAAAATAAATTGCCTACTCACATGGCCCTAATTGCCCCACAGTGAGGATATCCCCACTTCCATCTGCACATTGGGAGCTGGAGTGATGATATGCAGTGTAAAAACTGCTCTGGATAATTTTTTTATTAAATTAATGTGCTGTTGCTTTCACAAGTTTTGGCTTTCTTTTATGTTTCGGGTTTGGCAGTGTGAAACCCAGTTTGAACCATTAATTCTAAACACTGGCAAACCTGACGGCTCAAAACTGTGACCTGACCCGATGCCCAGCCCTAGTGCGAACTCCCCTTTAGTGCATCTTAGATTCATAGATTCTGTTGGCAGATAAGGACTGCCAAGCCAATCCAGTCTGCCCGTTTAGACTAGCTCACAAAGCGACCAGTGACCCTTATTGGTTATTGGCTTAGCTTTTTCTTCCTACTTCTATTATTCCTTTGTCATTCTTGGGTGTATGAAGTTGGGCAGATCAGGAGAGGGCCCTCCTGGTCCCAGTCTGGTGTGCACTACCCTGAACTGATTTTAGGAGCTTTGCCCTCCAGGTACATTATCCACCTCAACCATCTGCGTGTGAAGCTGGGCTCTCTGTGATTTACCTGGTATGTGAGTTCTTCCATGCAATAGATTTCACCTACTATATCTTTGCAGTGCATATGTGTGGGAGGATGTGGTTGGAGCCAGTGTTGTGTGATGGCTTTGTATGCTGCCACCGGGAGCACATGCCAGAGATAGAGCATGTTTTTGTCTTTCACCCTTTCTGGGGGAAGGCCTAAGATGGCTTGTTGGATGGTTAGTGGTGCATCTAACGAAAATAGTTCTGTAAGGGTTTCTATTATCTGCTCCCAGTAACCAGTTAGTTTAGGGCAGGACTAGAAAATATGTGTGTGGTGTGCTTTGTTTTCTGAGAAAAGCCTCCAACAAGCCTGGGAGGCACTATGTGCCCACTTTTCATATATGACAAACATGTAGAAGAACTGGGTCCTCAATTTCCAGGCAAATTCCTGCCTTAACAGGGAACTAGTTGTGTTAAACGCTGTCTGAAAGGATGTGTCCCATGTGGCGAACTACCCCCACTGCTAGTCCTTATTAGTAGACATAATTCTGTATATATATATATATATATATATATATATATACTGATATAATACTGTGTATGTATTTACATGCCAAAAGAAGGTCAGTGTTAATTCAAGAGGACATAGAGAAAAAGACTGGATTTAAAAAAAAAAAAGGTTTTGACCTTCTTTTGACCTGGAAGGCCAACTTGCTGCCAGGAATCTGACAAGTTATTGTCAAAGGCTTTGGGGATAACTGATCAAAGGGGTATATCCAATAGTTAACTGACAAAGGGAAACAGAGGTGAATAAAGTGTTCAGGAGATAGCTCTTTTAACTTCAAAAAGCAGGATGCTGTGATCCAAGGTATTGCCTTTGATGAGATGAAAGAAGAAAAAACAGGAAACTTCCTTCTAACAGACCTGTGTGAGATTTTAATGTCTGGTGTCATAAATGTAGGCTGGGTAACATCACCAGGTGGCAGAACATTGTGTTGGGGAAGTGCAAGAGTGACACCCGGTGGCCTAAAATGGAAGGGTCAGCCTCTATCCACAGACAGGTAGATAACACCTCAGCTCAGGGCATTCACACACTTTTCATTTGGACTCCACCTGACACACATGAAGCCAAACTGTTGAGACTCAGTGGCTGCCAACACACATTTTCATCTGGATAATCTACTTGACACACAACCAGAAGCCAAACTACTGAGACCCAGTGTGGCTGCCAAGGACTAAAGGAAACTGAAAACCTTCATCCACTATTTCTGGACTTCAATTTACTGCAAATGTAAGGTAGATTTTTCAGCTAACAGTTTTAGTGCATTTTTCTGTATATACAGTAATTTTCCTGTTTTGTCTCTGCATACTGTAACCCAAATTACAGTAGTTTCTTTTTAGTTGTAATTGTATTTATTTAAGTATTTTAGTAAAAACATTTGTTTTTCTAAAGAAATTCTGCCTGCATGAGATTTCTATATTTGTGTGCGACTGTAGGTTTATTAATAATCTGTGACATCTGTTAATTGCTTAGAGGGGCCACCAAAAGCAACCAAATTGATAAAAAGGGTCTGTAAGGGACATCTGGATAAGGACAGGGAGAATACCACAGTCTGCAAGGGATTTCAACCAGGCTGTTGCATGTCCTGTAGGGAGAAGGCCAAATCAGGTTTTACACTGCTACTCCCTAAGAGAGTGTGACACCTGGGTCTTTCTCCTGTGTTTAATAGACAAGGAAGGGTTCATATTTGGCCACAAGACTCAAGACTGGTATTGTGCCCTTATCCAGAGTTAGAGGGACACCCTGGGTCCTCATGGCAGAGGTGCAGTCGTTACATCAGCAAGCATTCTAAAAGCACAAGACAGTATCCCTGGTCCTCCCCTGTCACGGATTGCACTTAAGGGTGGGTACTGTGAGCTCAGTGGGCCTGACCCCCAGAAGTGGGTTCTTGACAGCCCATTCTTTGTCCATTAATTAGATCTCACTCTCCCTTTCTCATTTGTATTTATACTTGCTGTGTAGTCTATGTGTGGGCCCTGTAGTGCCTTGTAGAGGGCCGACACCTGACTGGTGGATGTTCTCCCCTAGGATGGTTTCTAAGGTGGCCAAGAATTGTTTGACAGGGAGTGTTTCTTGCATGGCCCTGTTCTGGGCCTGTATGTGTGCTTGTATTTGGAGATAACTAAAGTGGTCGGTATTGTTTAGCTGGAAGGCCTGTTTGAGAGACTGGACGTCCACCAGGTCCCCTTCCCTATGAAACTGCACTAGGGAGCAAAAGCACAAATGGACCCATCTTCTATAAGTTGGATCTATTAAGGCTAGCTGGAATGATGAGTCCCTTGTAAGCCATCTAAATGGCCATAAATATGGGTTCAAGTTGGACTTAGCCAAAGTTTTATATACTACCATAAGGGTGGATCAGACTAAGAGTGTGATGTCTGAGTTTCTTCTTTTAAATGCAGTGTCCATTGTGCTCCCTCCCTGAGGTGCCCCCTGTCTCCCTCTGTTCTATCTGCTTCCATGTGGCTCTGTATGCTGGAACCATCCACAGGAGCAGAGATCACATGTGCATTTCTAGGTAGTCACTTTCTCAGTCTAGAACAGCCCTCCCTCCCTCCTGATGGTTTACCCGCATGTAACAATTTGTACTTTATATGGGGTCTTCTGCCTGCCCAGAGGTATCTGAAGAAGGATTTTTTACCACTGGATATGTTTTGAAAGATGTGTAGGTATTCATTGTTAAGGAGCTGAATCTGGAGTACAGAATCAGCTCAAACAACTTGGAGAGTGTTTTTGTAATGTGGACTCCTAAGTGTTTCATTTGTGTGGCCTGCAGTTTCAGAGGAAGCAATTCTTTGATGCACTGTAAGGGGTTGTAATTAACTTAAGTACTTCTGTTTTCATTTCATTCAGGATGTGAGCAGCGTGGTTACCTAAGAGATCCAAACCTCTCCAAACTCCTGGTGTTGAGGTTACTGGGTTGGTCTGGTAGAGCAGCATGTCGTCTAAACATAGCACGATCCTCAGGTGGAGCCCCCATCTCCAGATCTGTGACAATACGGTTTATACCATATCAATTTAGCCAGGGAGTCTATATATAAAGCTAATAGTAGGAGTGAGAGAGAACAGACCTTCTGCGTGCTTCAGTATAGGTTTAATTGGGGGGATGCCACCGTTAGTACAGATGTATACCCAAGGGGAGAAGTGTAATGTTTTAACCCCATCTGTGAATTCTTCTAGGAAGACACATTGCTAAGGTCTAGAAATAGGAAACTCCAAATTACTTTATCAAAGGTTTTTTCAGCATTGACTCATTACACAAGCTGTTATTTTTTGGTGTGTGATTGCATCTATAACATTCTGACCTGGTGCCTGTCTGCCCATGATAAAGTCTGTTTGGTCTAAGAGTATTATGCCAAGGAGGAGGAGGCTGCAGCGTTTCACCAGTACTGCCATAAAGATCTTGTAGTCCGTGGTGAGGAGTGATATGGGGAAGTATGAGCTACAAAATGTCATGTCCTCTCCCTCCTTTCATATTATCATTATAGTGGCATAATTCCTGGTGAGCAGCAGACCTCCCATCTCCCCCCACCTTGTTAAAAACTCTTATAAGGGTACTACCTCCTCCCAAAGGGCCTTATAAAATTCCCCACTGTATTCATCTAGGCCTGGGCACTTAGTTGTTTTAAGGTTCTTAATACTCCCGGTTATTTCCAGATCAGGTATGGTGGCAGACAGTGTGGTGTATTGGTCTTCCATTAATTTGGGCAAGTCTCTGGATTGGAGAAAGGCTCTTTTGGCAGCAGATGCAGTTTCCAGATGGGGGCTGTATAGAGACTTATAGTAATCCACACAGGCTTCTGAAAATTGTTGTTTTTTTGTGATAAAATACCTACGTGGATGTGTTTTATTCTAGTAATGGCAGCCTTGGCAGCATGCTGCATCAGCCTGTGTACTAAAAGCTTAGCTGCTTGTGTCTCCGTAGTACCTTTGTTTAAGGTAAAGAAAAAGCTTCTCCATCTTTACTTTCTGTAAGGCATGGAGTTTGGTTACTGTGTTTTATGTACCTGTCTCTGTTCTGGTCCCATTTGATTTTCTGCTGTTTCAAGTCTCTGCAGAGTCTGAGTGAGCTATGCCAGCGTTTTCCTGTATTCCTGCTTCTTATACACCATGACTAAGATTATTTTGCCTCCGAGTACTGTCTTTACAGTATCCCACAGCATTTGTGGTGTAACTCCAGGTTTGACATTCTCTTGCATCACTGTTTCCAAGTCTTTCTTGAGCTCCTCCAGGAGGTTGGGATCTCGAAAAAAGGAGGTGTTTAGCCTCCAGTGTATCTTTTTCCATGATATGTGCAGGTCCACCTCCGGGAGCACCAGTTGGTGGTCCAACAAAGGTTGAGGAACTGACCCACATAGAATCAGATTTTGTGGTATCCTGTGTGAATGTGAAGTGGGTGTCTAGGCAGGAGTATATTTTAAAACTGGATGAGTAACACATCTAGTCCTTTGCTTTGGGATATTGGTGGCGCCAAATGTCCCCCCATCTCCAACTCTTGTATCAGGACTTTAAACCTTTTGTATGTTGAGTTGCTCAAGTCCAAGATCTGAGATGTGGTATCCAGTACCCCCTCAAATATGAAGTTCCAGTCCACTCCCATTATCAGCACACCTTTGCTTTTCAGCTACCAATCTTAGTAGTTTAGAATAAAATTGAAAAGGGGAGCCTCGGGGAGTACCCACATTCAGCAGGGTGACCGTCATGTTTTGGATTTCCCCTGTTACCATCAGGTATCTACCCATGAGGTCAGCCACTCCTTCTCCTTTCTCAAAAAGGAGGGTGTCTGCAATCAGTGTGAGCACTCCTCATTTCCTACCACTATCCAAGGAAGCCTGGAACGCTCTGGAGAAGCCCCATTTTTTAATCTTCAGTGCTTCTGATGGGGCTAAATGTGTCTCCTGGAGGAATGTGATCACTCCCCACTTCTCCCTTATAAGCTTCAGTAATTGTTTTCTCCTGACTGGATTGTTTATGCCATTCACATTAAAAGTTAATACTTTCATTAGAGTCCCCATTTATATGCTGAAATTGTGTTTTTCTATTATTTTAGGTTGCTTACTTCATGTTGCCCCTGTAGGGGTCTACGGTGACTGCAAGACTATGCGTTCATACCCAAACCATACAACCAGTTAACCAGCAATACTAACAAGAACAATAAAACAAGACAACAAACATTTGTGATATGTGGTTGCTGTAGACAGGTCCACCCTGACTCATCATGTATATGGCTGCTTAAGAGTATTGAAAATTCAGATTCATTGGTCCCCACAGTTTTCCAAGACTCTGGGGCATCTCCACATACTGCCCCCACCCCCAGCCTCCCAGGTCAAGTTAGGGGGACTGTTTTCCTCTAAAGTGAGATATCACCCCTCTTGTGGTGTGTTACTCCTACAGCTCCTTCACCCTTGATTAAGCAGAATCATTGACTCAGCCAGGTGAGACACTGACCTGCTAGTGTTCCAGACAACAGTGTCATGTGTTTGTAAGGCCAGTGGTCTAGTACCCCTCCGCACATTGAATTAGTTTGGATGGAATCACTGCCTTGTTACTAAAATCATGCTCAGCCCACAGCTTAGTGAATGACTCTTTGTCTCTCTGGAGGCAGACTCTATTCACTTTTCCCTGAGCTAATCTATTATTCCAGTTATGGGCACAGATAGGGGACCAGAACCCAAGGCCATCTCCCCAGAGCATAGTGCTTCTGCATATAGCAAGGCTCCCCCCGAGGGCATCCCCTCCAGGCTCATGTGCAGGATGTAGCACTAGTAGGTGCAGATGTGCTGCATCCTGGCCACAACTCTCAAGGTATTAAGCCCCCTCTTGTGTCTGGCTGTCCACCCAGTTAAGCTTCAGGCTGCTGTGATAACAGCCTGGGTGAAATGAAGCTGCTTAGCTGACTTGCATCTTTTACTTATGTCCCTGAGACACCCAATGGCTGGAAGAACACCCAGCTGCTGAGGCCACCCACCAAGGTGAGGAGATCAAAGCCAGCCCCAGTCCCCTGGGCCCACAAGCACCCCACAGGATCGATGTTATCAATTTGGTCCCAACAGCTTTTGCAACCTCTTGGCCAACCACTGGGGGAGCAAACCAGATGCAGCCCTGGTAAATAGGCTTGGGATAGGCCCCCCAGGTTAGGGTCAGGGCCCCCCAGTGTCCGACACTTAGTGTGTACCACTCCACATCCGAGGCCCCCCAAGGATTATTGTGCCCCCCCCAGGATCTCATTTCGGTTGGTGTAAAGTCCCCTTCCCTCAAGCAGGTTGTTCAAGGGTGGACTATCAAAGGAAAGGAGAAGGGGGTTTGCTAGCTGTTGCCCCATGTCTAGTCCATCTGAAGGTGGACTGGGAAGACCACATCCAGGAGGACAGGCCAAAGCCTTTACACACAGGGATGATTATGTTTAGACCCCTGAACCCTGGATGGATTACCAATGGCTCACCTTCTCCCAATGACAGACTGTCTCTGGCTGATCTGTGGTGGTGGCATACATCTGCAAGTTGGTGCCTATACTTCCCAACTTGCTTGAAGCTGGAAGTGCTGATGTCCCTCATACATATTAGTCCACTCCACCCCCTTATGAATCACGTATCTACATCTCCCATCCCCCCTTTTCTATGAACTTTAACCTACGGTCATCTGTTTATGAGGTGCCCTTTGTTCCCTATTTTGTTTTTGATTACATAAACATTTTAGTGCACAGCTTTCATATTTAGGATAAAGGAGGAAAACTTGTAATTCTGGACCACCAGTTCAATGTTTTATAAATACAATCTGCACTGCAGCTCCGCTGTCATAGAGCTATGTATCACGGGGATCTCGGGATGGGCCTGAGCTCTTTCTTGGCCTGCCGGATGTTGTTCCTCCTTGTTTGGGCTTAATCATCTGACCTTCAGATTATGGTGCCTAGTTAGGGGAAAATGAAGGGCCCCTTCTCCTTTTTGTGGTTACTGCCTCTTCAGTTCCCCTGTAATAAAGCTCTCATTCCCTATTGCAATACATTCTGCCTACCCCCTCCCTCCAGGTGAGACACAGCTGCATGCAATTTAACAGTTAAGTGTGAGTTCAGTTTTTTGATTGATTCAGGGCATTGCTCAGCATTCAAAAGTCAGAAAAAAGGGATACTTTACTGTTGTGCTGTACATCAACTGCAATCTAGTAGCAGCTGAAGGATGGGTGCTGCCGACATGGCTGTGTATATTTAAGTTAGTGCATGAGCTGGGTCTGCTCGGCCTTGGTCACTGTTGCTGTGGCTCCCTCTCTCTCTCCTCCGTCAAGGCTGTCCTTGCTGTGGTCATCAGTAACCATGTAGAGGTTGAGAAGAGAGCAAATATCTGAGTGCAGGGGAGGCAGTCTAGCCTAGTTCTGTCATCTGCATTTCTCTGACCCTCCATGGGCCACCTCCCATGCAGATCGAAGAAAGTCTCACTCCAGCCTGACTTTCTCCAGGATCAGGAACTGGACACCAATTTCTTCAGGGTAAGGGGCTGCCTCCAGTAGATCAGCAAACGTCTTGGTACCTTTTGTGGTCTCCACTCGGAGCCTCGCTGGGTAGAGGAGTCAAGCTTTCAGATTTTTGGCTAATAATTGTTTAATCACCCACACACACACACACACACACACACACACACACACACACACACATACACACACACATATGATACTCTGTCCTGAACCATCGAAGTGTAGTCATTGTCAGTGTAGATTCATTGACCCTTATACCATAATTATTTGTGCTGTCAGGCTTGTTAAAAAATATTCTCTTTGCTGGTCTAGGAGGTGAGCTTCATTAAGACTGATCTGGGGCGAGCACTGGCACCAGTAGGTTTTGGGCCCAGTGCTGTATGACTCCTGTCCATGCAGATTCCGTAGTCATTGGGGTGGGGGGGGTCTAGAGTGTTTTTTGTCAGTGCTTGAAGAAAGGCTGTGATGTTCTCTGCTGTGTTTTCCACACCCTCCAGAACGTCATATATCTGAAGGTTTTGCCATCTACTGCACCTCTCTAAATCATCTAGCATGAGTTCCCTGTCTCAAGCAATAAGGTACAGTAGGAGCCTGTCATGCCTGTTGAAGGTTGTGTTGAGCTCTGATACTGTGCCTCCACCACTTCTGTGTGTTGTTCAATTTTACAGATGTTAGACTGTAGCTAGGTAAGTGTCTTATCTATTTTATTTGTGGTTCTGGCTGTTTGCTTAATAGTTTGGATGAGGTTGGTTGTTTTGTCCATATCATCAGCCTACATCTCCTCTCCAGGGTAGACCACCATCTCTGCTTCAGGGGTGTGGCATGGAGCTGGATGTTTTTTTCAGCTTGGAGGAGATCCTTCAGTTTTTGAGTAGGAGTCATTGAGAACCCAGCTTTCACTGCTGTCTTTCTGGTATCTTCAGCCAGGGAATCCATTGGTAGTTTAGGCTGATGTCTGTAGATTAAAGGCAGGGGGTAGGCAGAGCCAAAGATTTAAGCTGCCATTATCCAGATTACATCACTGGAAGTCCTGTTGCTAATAATTTTGATTAGGTTCTGTGAAATTTTGATGAATATTTCATTCCAAGAAGAAATAATATCTACAGGCATGCCTGTTTCCATCAGAGAAATCAAAAAGTGGCTGACTCAATTGAATTGATTGTGGTGGACAGGTAGAATGCTCTGTCCGGGGAGGTGTTATCCTGCAGAATGGTGGGTGTCTTTAAGAGCAGTTGGGACAGAGTTGGGGTGGGGTATTGTTGAAGAGGGGTGGGAGGGTGGGGCAACTGCAAGTTGAGGGCTAGCTGCACAATTGAGCAGACCTTGATAGACCGAAAGGCCTGCTTCTGCTGGCATTTTTGTATGTTTATATGTTCATATGAAGCTTTCATTTGAAATTTGTATGATTTGTCAGAGAACTGTGATTTTGGCTCCACTAAAGAGGAATATATCAGAGACAGAATTGTAGAACAGTAGGCTTTTGTATAAAGCACTGTCAGAAAAACTGTAGCTGTGGACTAAACTCCTTTACAGTAATCACTGACCACAAGTCTTCAGCGTCACTTATGAACCACAAAGACTTGGACCAAGTGCCCCTATGATTCCAGCCCCTACTCATCAGATTGCTGATGTTTAATTCTATAGCAGCGTATTATCCAAGGAAAAATCTACTGGTTGCTGACACATTATCAAGGCACTCCACTGTTACTTCAGAACCAATAACTCTGGAGGAAGAAGTAGAAGAATTTGTGGAAACTGTAGAAGCAAATTGGTCAGCCTCAGCTCAGAGGCTGAACCAGTTAAGCAGGTATCATCAACTGATAATCAGCAACAGAATGTCCTGCTATATACCAGACATGGATGGCCACAATATCTTCATCTAGTTCATGCTTAAAAAAGATGTTTCAATGCCAAACAAGGTCAGTTGATGGAGTCTGATGGGCTATTAAATTATGGAACTGAACTGAGAAAGGAAGTACTAGATAGACTTCACCAAGGGCATCAGGGTCTTTTATTGTGCAGAAAATGTGCCAAGCTGTCCATCTGGTGACCAGGGATCAACAAGGACATTCAAGGTATAGTGACCTCATGTAAACCCTGTCAGATCAACCAACATAGTACAGAGAACCTATGATAAGTACCTGTCTGCCAGATGGACCATGGGAAAAAGTAGCAGCTAACCTTTGTGAAACTGAGAGACAATGCGTAAGTAATAACCCATGACCAGGTATGGGGTTATGGGGATTTAATGCATGGCTGGGTGCATTGTAAGGCACAAGGCTGCAGGTGGAGTGTCCTCATAGCACCCCAGCAGTGCATTAAATCCCCATAACCCCATACCCTATCGTGGGGTATTGCACTTATAACATGGGTTATTGCAAAAACATGGGAAAACCCTCAAAAAGGCTTTTTTCTCATGTCATGTTTAAACACCAAAAAAAAGCTGCTTCCTGCCACCTTATAAAGTAGTCCCTAAGAATAAATGCACATTTTCTTGCACTTATGCACTTAGAAATGTCACACATACAGTACTGACATGATCTGTGACATTTCCTGAGCATAACATGCTCTGCTGCCTTGCGTACCACCTTTACTGTTGCCCCCCCCACACACATGCAGATTACAGCTCAAAGGGAGCTGTAAGGATCATGCTGTCTCTCTCTCCCTCCCTCACACACATCACATTCTCTGTGCATCTCTCCCTCTCAGCTGGCTGTCCGTGTCTCATATCAGCATGTGTGTGACTGACACAGGGACACTTGTGTGTCTCATGTAAATGGCCACTGCAATCACTTCATGTAGCAGTGTCAGTGGCTCAGTAGGTAGCACACTCACCTCTGAGGCCAGGAGATCAGAGGGCTGTGGGTTCAGTTCCCATATCTGGCACTTGGGTTACTATCCCAATACTGACACTGTAGTGCAGCATGAGGGGGGTGCAGCATGAGGGGGGTGCTGCACTTCTGAGGTGCTATGTTTCAGATGAGATGTTAAACCGAGGTCCCATCTGCCTGGATTGGTGGTAGTTCAGGTTAATGCTAAAGATCCCATGGCACTTACTGAAAAAGAGTAGGGGAAAGTTTTATTGACACAAAAATCGTACAATAGTACACAGAGCATAATACAAAAAGGAAAAACAGGATAAGTATTATACAATCATTCAGGTAACTGCAAAATCAAGAGTCAGTGATCCAAGGAAGAGCTTTCCAAAGTTCCAAAAGTGTCATGTTTGAGTATAGAGTATGTTCATGCTCATAAATTTCTTTTAAATCTTGTACAATCTTTTTTTCCAGCTCCAAATAGGAGCAGTCCTTTTACTGTAAAGAAAACATGCAACGCACCATCCAAATATTCCATTTAATGTAGACAAAAATAAGGTTTAAGGTGTCCTGGTGCCATTTTGACCACTGGGGAGAAAAAAACCCGTATACAAGATTCAAATAAGTAACCGACTGAAGCAAGGGGGCATCCCATGCCTGTGCCAAAAAGGGCCACCAATTTTTGATAAAGAAACAGTCAAAAAATAAATGAGGGATAGTTTCAAGTTCTGTAATACATAATAAGCAAAAACACATTCTATCTTGGGACTGCTTATGTTTATGATTTGATTTTACATTAATCTTTCATGGCATGAAAGCCAATGAAAATCCCACATTTTGGCTGGAACCCTCTTACATTTCCACAATAACAAAAGGGAAGGGAGGTGTTGACCAGGACACTTATCGAAGGGTACTGATACAGCACAAACCATCAGGAGTAATTTCTTATACAAAACTTTATGTGAATGATTTAATAACATCTGAACAGACACCTTCCATTGTTTGAGATGTAAAAACATATGTTTTATGTAAGTTGGTATACCAACAGTTTGTCTTAACACAGTTAAGGAATTAGTTTCCCATTGATGAAACCAAATCCTGCAAGAGTTATAAAACCAAGGTTCCCAACCCCTTTGGGCATGAATCAATAAAGGCCTAAGGTTTGCAGTGAAAAAATACAAGAAAAAAATAACAAAGGGTTAACCATACAAACGCCACCCTCAGGGATGGGTAATAAAGTGATATTCCGCTTTATCGGGTTTAACCTATTACCCCAAAGAGCCTGAAAAAACAGGCTAAAGACAGCAGTTTCTAGCTGTCATGGAATAGGGAATACATAACTCAGAAAAAGGAAAGTAGAGATCAAATAGTTTTTAATTAAGAAAACACGTTTTTTTTTTCTGTCTGCCCCCGGTTCCAGAAGGCCACCTGAAGTTTACCTTGTTGCAGTTTAACATTCCAGTTAAACAAATCTGAGTCCTGTGTCCCTAAAAAAAATCCCAAAATGCGAATAGGGCCCTCAACTAAATGTAACGGGCCAATACTGTCTGAGGGGGAGGTTACTGAACCAACCCGAATAACCAAACTTTTAGTGTAATTTAAAACAGCACCAGAGAAGTTTCCAAAAATAGAGCACTCACAGAGAGAATGAACCACTGAGGCTGCATCAGCTACAAGAAAACAAACATCATCTGCATATGTGATTGCCTTATAAGGCAAGCATAAGGCACAACAACCATTCACTACAGGCACAACAGTAGCCGTTCTATAGAAAGCACGGATCTAGCGTACCATAACATCAGGTACATGCAGAAAATGAAGTGCTTCCCATAAAAAATCATGCCTAACCGAATCAAAAGCAGCCTTCTGATCTACGGAGACAACAAGTCCCGAAGCCAGACCTGCATAACCATGAGAAAATAATTCTTGTAAGAGGATCAAATGATCAGAAATTCTCCTTTGAGGCACAGAACAGGATTGGGCGGGATGCAAAACCACCTCCACTATCCTCACCAAACGCTTCACAATAATTTTCGTTAAGAGCTTAAAGTCGGTGTTCAACATACATAAAGGTTACCAGTTCTCTAGAGAATGGATATCACCTTTCTGTTTATAAATGTAAATCAAAGTACCCTTAGTAAATTCCAAAGGGAGAGATTCACATGTTAACAGAGAATTAAACACAGATGTAAGTTCTGGGGCCAAATGATCACCCAGCACCTTATATAAGCCAGCAGGTAGACCATCCGGACCTGGAGTTCTCTGTACAGGTAATGAAGAAATAGCCAGTGTCAAATCCTGCTCCATGATAGGAGAACAAGCCTGGTCCCGACATAGCTGTGAGGGAGCTGGGATATCAAGGCCACAATACAAAGTTGCACTCTTACCAGCCACAGCAGGGAGGGGAGAAAAAAGGGCTGTAGTATACTTCATTACAATATGACAAATCTCAGTTTGTGAGGAACATAAGGTCCCTTCTGAATTTAGAAGACACATCATATTTTTTCGGGCGGACTGACGGGAATTATATTCAAAAGGACAAATAACATCACGTGTTCCAACAGTACAGAATTTATGTTGGTAATAAAGTTGTTGTGATTGCCGTAATTGGAAAGTCAACATATCATTCTGTAGGACTTTTATTTGTTGAGTAAGGTCTTGCCCCGTTGTGTATGCTATGGTTAATAATGACTGAAAATGTACCCTCTTCTGCAAAAAGTCTAGGTATTCCCTCCTACATTTTAAACGACTTTAAGTTTTTAAAAAAGTGACCAGATCATGTTTCGTGTCTAACCACCACTGAACAGGATCTTCATAACAAATAAAAACAGATTTACGGGCTTGTATGAAGGACAGGAGGGACTGCATAAACATCGGAATCTGCAACAAAGATGTGTTGAATTTCCAAATACCTGGACCTTTACGGGAAGAGACTACAGAACCAAAACCAACAGAAAGAAGCTTATGATCAGATAACTCAACCGCTTGAACTTTGGCAGAAATAATTGGTACTGTAGGAGAGGAAAACACATAATCAATACTTGTGGCTAGTTTACCCTTTTGGAAGGTAGGGGTGTGTTGTGTAGTAAAGAGAGATAAAGTCCGTTAAGTGGGCGACTCGAACCAATTTAACCAATTCGTGGGAATTACAAAACAGTTTCTTTGTAGCAGCAAAGGAGCTCTTATCCTGAAGACTCAGGCCACAACTAAAGTCACCAGCAAACAATACATGAAAGGAAGTATGCGACTAAGGACGAAGCAAAGTAAATAAAGCTATGTATTCAGTTTTGATTTGAGGGGCATAAATGTTTATCACCCGGTATGGACAGGACTCAATGACAAAATCTATAATAAGCGCCCTACCAGGGGCTACATCAAACAATTTTAGCAAATGGAAGTCTGGGATATTAATTAATATTCCCAGTCCCGAACAAGAATCCTGACCAATCGACCAAAGAGAAGGACCCAGTAACCAGTCCTGTTGTGCTTGTTGGATCTCATGTGTAATATGAAGTCTTGTATCCTGTAATAAAATTAAACCCAAAGGCAAAAGCCGTAGAAAGGAAAAAATCAATCTCCTTTTAGCCATATGCTTCATACTATTTACATTAATAGTATGGCAAACAAAGTGAAACATAGCAACAAAAAAAAGGAAAACAGACAAAAAATACATTTTACAATTTCCTTTTCCCAACCATCTTCTTCCCTTTAAGTTTTACTCTGGCCTTTCGCTTCTGAGAAAGGCCAGTGCCAAGTTGCAACTCAGGGTCAGTGGTACTGTCAGGGAGAGAAGAAGCTATGGAGGAGGAGTCCGACTCACCTCCAGTGTCATCAGAAAGGGGTTGGAGAAGTTCAAAAGAATTAGATAAGGGCACTGGGGGGGTTCCGGACCACTCACAGGAGATGGTGCAACCCGAGGGTTATTTCTCAGTGACCTTCTACGTGTGACACTTGTATGCACTCGGGGGGGGAAGGGGCATAGTACTTGGACCTGGGACCGGGTCCTGAACAGGAAAATGAGACTGGGCAGGATCAGGGACAGGAGAAATCTCAGACAAGGGGTCATCCGTGAAGGAAACTATCTGAGGTACAACCTCAGAGGATACAACAGGCACTGAAGCCTGCAGTAAGGGCTGGGCCACCCTAGGGGGAGGTACAGCTAAGGTGGTCAGGAGACGGGCCTTCTGCGCCTGTGTAATAATAAAGCACTGGTCCACACCACCATCATGAAATTCCTGGTTATGCGCAGCCCATTTACAATTCTGACAGGTGTGCCCCTGTTCGTCACATAGGTTACATCTACATTCATTCAAACAGTGTGCCCCTATGTAGCCCAATTCCCCACAGATGTTGCATTTCATTTTATCACATACATTACTAAGATGGGCAGGGTCACCACACCGATAGCAAGCCTTCGGCTGACCCGGGTAGAACAAGACCCCCCTATCTCGGCCTATGAAAAAAGAGTTAGGCAGATGTACAACCCCAGAATCATTAGATTGTAACAAGAATTTAAACTTCCAGCCCCCAGTCCAAATGTTCTCTATATCCAAAATGGCTTTAGGCTGTCCCTGGACGTCACAACGCTGTTTCAGCCAATACACAACAGCCTCCACCTCAACTCCCTCATTACAAAACAGAATAGTGATCGTCTTAAAAGTAGGTTTAGAAAGAGGAATAGCCTGAAATGGGGTCCATAATGCAGTAGTCCGCAGAGAATTATACTTTGACCAAAAACGCTCCAGTCCCTTAGATGTTTGGAAACTAATGTCAAACGTGGTTTCATCAGAGATATGAATTAACTCATATATTTCATGGGAAAAGAATTTTAAAGAATTCTTTAGAAGCGTACGTGCCACATAGACCCGATCAGGTGGCTCAGGTAACCCCCCCCCCGGTATGCCAAGCGAACAGCGATGTGTCTCTTAGCAGCCTGGATTGGAAATTTAAAGAAAGAAGAATATGAACGGCTTGGTCCTGATATTTTGGGGGGGGGGCTGTGGTGGTGGGGGAGCCAGAGCCTCTATAGAAGTAGTAGAAAGAGGAGCCTGAGGTGGAGAACCCTTCAGATAATCCAAAACAGGGTTTTGGGTAAGCTCCAGTTCATGAGGGAGACACAAGGGGTCAGTAGTGAGTTTTGAAGCACCTATCTTGCTCTGTAGCTCTGGAAAATCTTCAGGGTGGGGGGACCGAATTGGAGACGGACCAGACTTCCAACTTCCTGGGACAGTACCCTTGACCCAGCCAGCACCTCTCAGCGCCGATTCAACAGTCCAGGTAAGTTCTTTATTAATATTTACTGTAGATGATTCTTGTACATGTAGGGAGCTCTGTGATGAAATAGAAGCAGGTAGTGAAAAGGAAAACAAATCTGTTTGTACTGCAGGTGGCAGGGGAGCATTTACTGTAGATAAGTCTTGTACATGTGAGGAACTCTGTGATGTAATGGAAGCAGGTTGTGAAAAGGAAACCAAGTCCGTTTGTACTGCAGGCGGCAGGGGAGCAGGCAGTAGGGCTTCAGCTCCCAATGCACTAGTCGGGTCGGAGTCTGTCACAGCAACAGGCAGTAAAGGAGACAAGTCAGGTAAATCTTCAGGAACTTCCACCCGAGTGGAAGATGCATCTGTGCTGTCGTGTCTCAGGCGTTGCATATCTCTGTGCATGTTCAGTTTTGCACTAACAAAACGGCGCTTCGCCATTGCAAAATGCTCCTGGATCTCTTGTGCTGTCAAACAGTGGTTTTCAGAATCAGATGAAGTAAAATCCTCCAGTAAGTCACTGTAGGCACGCAAGTCAGCAAGCCAGTTCCATAAGAAGTAAGCAGAGGGCTAGGTATAGCAGCCTTAGTATGAGCAGCAGAACTTAAAGTTGAAGTAGGAACAGCAACAGGCAAAATATCAGTTGTTGGCATCGTGGTCTCCATTTGTTCAGAGGTAGGAGCAGAGACCAAATCTCTCACCTCCATAGCTCCCTCCTCAGAAGGCAAGGGTGCATCCGCCATCTTGGACAGAGGTTCCCCTCTGACGAGTAGGGGAATTTCCCTGGTATCCTAGCCAAATTTCTCCCATTCAATATAAATAACACCAACAGCTTAATCTGGTTCAATTTCAGTTGCTTACCATCTGTATTCCTCCTCCACCTGGTCGCCCCTGAAAAAGGGACTTCTAGGCCCAATGGTATCACCGGTTCAACAAAATTCAATAAATAAATGTCCTGACATTTGCATCACACAGTGAAATAAGCAACATGTTAACTAATTGTATTCTTCTGTGGACAACAGCTCACCGTGCTTTCCCCTCATTCCAGCCTGCTGTCTCAGTTGTTCTCCTGCCCAGGGAATCAATTCCGATACTGCACTCCCATGCTTTTGGTGACTCACTCCACCTACCTGTGCACTTCTGTGAACTAATACTCCCTCTGTCGCACTGCCCAACTGCCCATCTCTCTCTCACACACACACACACACACACACACACACACACAGAAGAGGGGAGACACAGGGGGTGAACCACGGAGATTGTCATCAAGTCAACAGTGGACAAACAGGAGCTTGACACCAGGGGACTGCTGGCAAAATCACTGATTTGGGAGTTAAGCATGTTGTCTCTCTGACTTTCTCTGTCTCGGTCTGTGTGCCTGTTCCTGCAGCACTCACCTGCCCATTACTGACACTCAGGATCAGGAAAGTATGACATATAGTGATTGGGGACCTGGAGTAGATGACATCGCTGTCACGTGTGGACACTCTGGCTGGGGGGGGGGGGACTTTCCTGCAGTTAAGCAGTGATTGGCACTCGCACACCACAGCCTCTGAACAATGGTGGAGGTTCGACAAAATGGGTTCACCTACTGCCATGCAGTGTACCACTCTGTCACTTATGATCGCAAAGATATTGACTGCATTTTTCCATTAGGAGCCAAGGCACACTGCTACTCCTTGCATTGCAGACTGGGGGTAGCCGGTGAATGACACCCATTGCTCCAGTCACAGTGCTTCTCTTGCACTATGAGGCACAGCTTGAGTAGTAGAGTTCAAGAAGGACAGAGATGTAACTGACAGGACTGAGCCAATCATGACTTCATAACACTGACACAGCCACAGAGAAAGTAATGCTGTGCTGACAGTCACCCTGTTGTCTCTGCAGACTGAGCACAGCTGCCGATGGTGCGTTGCTGAGTGGTGAGACTATGCTGCCTTTTGGACACTGTTGCCATTCCTGCCTGTCTTGTCTGCTGCTGCAGCATATTGACACAGAGAGACAGCCAATCACTGACAAAAGGAATTCGGATCTGATGGCAGAACAGAGAGAGAGAGAGACAGAGACTGCATCTAGTGATTGCTCATTCATTCTCTCTCTCTCTCTCTTCTCTCTCTCTCTGTCTCTCTCTCCCTCTCCCCCTCCCTTCCTTCCTCCCTCTATCAGGCTGCCCAGACTGTTGTTTTCCTGTGTCTTGCCCTCTGTCCTGGCCCGATCACAGACACAGACACAGACAAAAAGAATTGTGCAATGCATGTCGCCCACCCCATTCCAGAGACACACAGATGATCACTGACACCCGCTGCAGCTCTCTCGCTTGCCCACATTGTCATGGCTGCTGCTGTCCCTTGACTTTTTGAAGCAAGGAACAAGAGCTGACTGGTCTTGCCCTGAGTCCCTTCATGGAACTGTGCATTAAAAAGGGAATTTAATGCATGGCCACGCAGAAGGACTCCTGTAATGAGATTGCACGCTTTCAGCAACCCATGTTATAATATCTTTTAGTTATCAATGATGGTACTTTACCAAATACACTGAGATTGTATATACTGTATGCCAGACACAACTTACAAAAGAGTAGTGGCCAAGCTGAAATGCATATTTGCTCACTTTGGGATCCTGGAAAAATATATTACAGATAATGGGCAGCAGTTCACATCTTTTGAATTTCAGGTATTCTGTGAGCCCCCATTTTCTGCAGTCTAATGGGGAGGTAGTAGGAGCTGTTCAAACAGTGAAGAAGTTGTTGAAACAGGATGACCCATTTCTTGATCTTCTTAGCTACTCCGATACTCCAATAGAAGCTACAGGATCAAGTCCAGTGCAACTACTTATGGGATGCCAGCTGTGAATTACATGGATCAACATTGTCTATGAATCTTTCAACTAAGTAGCCAGATTTGGAAAAGGTTGAAGAGTTGGGTGCTAAAGTGAAAGACACTTATGCTTACTTCTATAATAGGTACCTTGGAACCAAGGCACTTCCATTGTTTGAGCCAGGAGATCCTATGAGAATTAAACTAGATGGCGAAAAAGGTTTTAAACATATGAAAAACCAGCAGAAGAAGGACTGAAGGTCTACTGAGTCTGTGCCATACGGAACTCATGTGCATATGCTACCTGTTGTTCCATCCCCCCTCCTCTGTCACTCTTAACCTTCTCCTTAAAACTATCCCACCTTCTTTTAACCCTCCCAATCGGACTGTGATTTACTACCTCCTCTGGTAGTGCATTCCATCTTTGCACTACCCTTTCAGTGAATAAGTGCCTCCTTCTGGCTTTCTTTCTGCATCCCCCCCCCCACAAATTTGTAGTTGTGCTCTCTAGTGTTTCTGTTCTGACATTTGCAGAAAAGATCCCCTATGTAAACCATATTAATGCCTTTCAGGGATTTGAAGGTCTAACATAGAAACATAGAATATGACAGCAGATAAGGACCGCTTGGCCCACCCAGTCTGCCCATTTCCCTACCTGATGGATAAGCTGCAGATCCTAGTTAACCAGCAGCCTACTTCTTCCTACCCCCCCAACCCCTAGAATTGCCTTATGACTGTCCCATGCATGCTTGAATTCCACCACTGTTTTTGACTCCACAACCTCCTCCAGAAGGCCGCTCCATATCCACAACCCTCTGTGAAAAAATACTTCCTTAAATTACCTCTGAGCTGCCCCCTTCTATCTTCAAATTGTGCCCTCTTGTTCTTGCACACCTCTTTTGAAGATGCTACCCTCTTGGACTTTGTTGATTCCCTTGAGGTACTTGAAAGTTTCTATCATGTCCCCCCTCTCCCTCCTTTCCTCGAGGCTATACATATTAAGCTCCTTAAGTCTCTCTTCATATGTCTTCCGGTGCAGACCCTGCACCATTTTAGTTGCCCTCCTCTGGACAGCTTCCATCCTGTCTATGTCTTTGCGGAGATTGGGTCTCCAGAACTGCACGCAGTACTCCAGATGTGGTCTCACCAGCTGTCTGTACAGAGGGATAATAACTTTTTGTTTTCTACTGGTGATGCCTCTCCCTATGCATCCCAGTATCCCCCCAGCCCTCCTTGCTGTCCTCTCACATTGTTTGCCCGCCTTTAGGTTATCTGATATGACTACCCCCAGGTCTCTTTCTATTTTTGTTGTTGTTAGTATCTCACCCCCCATTGTGTACTCTTCCCCTGGGTTTTTGTGCCCCAGGTGCATTACCTTGCACTTCTTAGCATTGAATCTAAGCTGCCATACATTTGACCATTCCTCTAACCTTGTCAAGTCCCTTCTCATCCTTTCCACCCCACCTTGTGCATCAACTCTGTTGCAGATCTTTGTGTCATCTGCAAAGAGACATACTTTCCTTCCAGTCCCTCTACAATGTAGCTTATAAGACATTGAAGAGGACCAGTCTAATACTGAACCTAGGGACCCCACTACTAACCCCCTTTTTCAGGGTGGACTCCATTTACTATTACTCTCTGTGTCCTATTCTCCAGCCAATTCTTTACCCAGGCTGTCATCTTTGGACCCACTCCCAGGCTGGCTAACTTGTGTATTAATCTTTTGTGTGGGACTGTGTCAAATGCCTTGCTAAAGTCTAGGTAGGCCATGTCCACAGCCCCTCCCTGATCAACTACTTTGGTCACCCAGTCAAAGAAATCTATCAGATTTGTCTGGCATGACCTTCCCGCTGTCTGGATCATATTTCCCTCTCTCTTCCCTCCTTGAGTGAGTACATATTCAGGTTCACTAGCTTCTGTTTAGACTGGATATCCTGCTGCCTCTAAATCATCTTGGTAGCTTCCTCTGTACTGTCTCCAACTGGTTTATGTTTTTCTCAAAGTAGGGGCTCCAGTACTGCACACAGTAATGCACATGCGAATGCACCATGGACATGTACGGGGTAGAAAGATCTCTTTCCTCCTGCTGGAGAACCCCCTTGATATGCAACCCTGCATCCTGTTCACCTTCCCCACCACCTTGTTGCACTGCATTAACAGTTTCAGGTAGCTTGTAATTGCTATCCCTAGATCTTTCTCCTCCTCTGAGACTATGACCGTCACCTCCCCAAGACAGTACTCGACCCTGGGATTCTTACATCTTATGTGAATTACCTTGCACATTTTAGCAGTTGCCAGATTCCAGGCCACCTTTCCAACTTTGCTGGGTCCTCCCTTAGATCCCTTATGGCCTCCTCAGTGTTCATCCTTCTGCAGAGCTTGGTATAATTTGTGGAAAGACACAACACGCCTTTGATGATGTCCCCAGTATCATTGATGAACACATTGACCAGGACTGGACTCAGCACTGATCCCTGTGGGTCCCAGCTAGTAATATCTGTCATACCAGAGTGCTCCTCCCACCACCACCCACTTCGTTCTACCCCCAGTGAGTTTGCCACCGAGGTGGTTAGTTTCTCCCCTGTCCCCATAACCACATTTTTGATCAACCATCCATGTTGGAACACAACAGCAGTTGTAAGGCAAAAAAACTCATTTCCCAGATCATACATTGTGGAAACTGAAAATGGAGAATTTAGGTGGAACAGCTGCCACCTGCTGGTCACACAATGACCTTCATTCACCACTTGCCAGATACCACAGTTGAGTGCAGTTCACCGCCACAAGAACAAACTGCGTCAGAGACAAAGAGAGAGACTTCTGAGCCTGCACAGTGCTAGTTGTAGTCTCACCAAAGAAAACTTCACGTGACTGAAATATTGTTGTGATAAGTTACTAGTTTACACTGTGAATATAGATTGCTCTAGTGCAGCTGTGTTGTTAAATTTTCTATGTTACTAGAATGCTATGCAAAGTGCAAAAGTTGCTTTTGTTATTGATAATCATTTTACCTAGAGAGAGATTCGTAAAAGTCAGTTATTAAATCCAGGGGCAACATACTAATTGGGAGTGAAGACATTAGCAGGCTCAAAGCAGGAAAGGGACCTGGGGTAGTCCTCCCCTGAAGGTTACTGAACAGTGTGATGAGGCAGCAAGGAAGGCTAGCAGGATGCTGGGATGCATAGGCAGTGGCAGCACCAGAGAAGGGAGGTAATCATTTCACTGTATAGATCCTTAGTGAGACTACACCTCGAATACTGCATCCAGTTTCGGAAGCCCCATCTTTGAAAGGACATAAATAAGGTGGAGGCAGTTCAGAGGAGGACAACCAAAATGGTGAGGGGCCTGCACCAAAAACCCTATCAGGAATGGCTTAGGGAATGAAAATATGTACTCCCTGGAAGAGTGGAGGGAAAGGGGGAATATGATAGAAACATTCAAATGCCTCACAGGGAAGAACAAGGTATAAAAAAGTATCATTTTCCAAAGTAAAAGATGCTCAAGAATGAGGGGCACAATATGAAATTGGAATGGTGAAGGTTCAGAGGAAATGTGAGGAAATGCTTCTTCATGGAGAGGGTGGTGGATGTGTGGAACAGCCTTTCAGAGGAGGTGGTGGAAACAGTTACAGGATTCAAGAATGCATGGGACAGACACAAAGGGATTGTGGAAGATGGGGGGGGCTGAGACTGAGTAGGGCCTGCTGTGTCACATTAGGTAGGGAAAACAGGGCAGAATAGGTGGGCCTAGAGGCCCTTATCTGCCGGCAACTTCTTTGTTTCTATACTTCTGTATTGAAAAATAAGAAAAAAAAAGCCACAGCAGAAAAATATGTTTCTTTAAAAGGGGAAGATGTGAGGAGTACTGTTAATATAGTGTGCATATCAGTGTAAGGGGGAGACTTTCTCCTGTGTGTGTGGGAGAAAACTTTTATTAGGCTGTTGTTGCACTTCGGAATAATAAGCCAGATGCAGTTCCTTAGCAGAATCACATGGGAGTGTGTGTTATTCTGTGACACCCAGACAGCTACAGCTGCACTCTCCTGCTACTCCAGAATAGCACAGACTGGAACATTCCAGTTTTAATTTCTCTACTCTCCTAGTTCCCATCCCATTTCCTCGGCTGAGCCCTCCAAGCTCATATTACAGGGGCAAATTTCACAGCTCCCTTTTGGTTCTGGAATCTTTTTAGCAACCCCAATTTTGCAAAGGGCTTACTTGCACATTCTGGAAATACATGCATGGCACCCACCCAGAGTCAGCCAAGGGGCAAGAGCAAGTGAAGAAGAACGAGGGGATAGGCAGCCAAATAGAGGAGGAGGGAGGCACTTGGCCAAGAAAGGAAGGAGGGAAACAGGAGTAGTGGAGGGTAGTGTCTTTCAACACCAGAAGTCTCTGAAGCAAAATGGATGACTGTGACAGGGATGGGATAAGACCCTGTCCCATTTGTTATGCAGAGAGAGTTAAAAGCAAGGATCTATTCTGTCCTCTCCTATTCTGTCACTTGTCTATCTTTTGCCTGTCTAATTGTGCAATCAGATTATGATATCTAGGAACTGGCCACTCTGATGGTCCCACAATTTCCCCATTATCTTCTTTCCTTCACTTGCTGCTTCTATTCTTTCTTTCATCCTTTGCTTCACTACGATTAAAGATCAAATGCACACATATTTCATAAAAAGCTTGAATTCACTTGAATTCACATCCCTGTGTCATGAGTAGTGTTGCCTGAAAATATCATGCAGTTTGGTTTTGTGGTTTTCTTTAAATCAGTTAATGTGCTCTGAAGTAACTGAAAACAATGAAGAAACAGTGAAGATGTTTCTGTTCCTGTCAGTGAGCAATGACATCATACCTGTCCTGCCTGCTGCTTCTGCAATTAAGTCCCTGATTACTAGATAAGCTGTTGCAGTCCCTAGTTAGAGCAGTCTGTAGAGCTAATTGTTTTCACTCAGAGTTTGTTACTAACCCATTTGGTTTGTGTTTAGAGAGATATGCTTAAAATCTATCTTTCTGTTGTCATAAAAAGTTGGTCATTTGGGGTTAAGTGCTGAATTGAAGTGGTATGAATGAATCTGTGAGAAATAACATTTTCTGTATCACAGCTCTCAGTTCTCTGTCATCACAACTCTGCATTCTATTCTGGCTATATAATACAGGGTTGTTTAGTGGATATAAAATAAACTACATTCCATTAAGTCATAAAAGCAGCATGTATTTAATGTAGCCTCAATAAATAAGTTAATTTTCATGTGATAATTTTGGTTCCATGTCAGATTGACAAAAGTGTGTCTGCCACACTCTATTTCATGAACATGTACTGCATGAACGCCTAACATTCAGTTCTTTGAGGTTTTCAGTATGGAAATACATCATGTATATGTAGAACTAGAAATACTGTATGTCATCCTGATGCTCCTATCTTCTGCCTCTCAGTTGAGGCTGCTGCAGCTGCCTTCCCTCTGTCCCCCACCCCCACAGTCAGGGCCAATGCACTCTGTTGACCACTTTTCCTGTCTCCACAGACAGGGCTGATATGCTCTGCTAAGCCATAGAGTCCCAGGGCCTCTGCCTCCACTGTTTGGGCTGCTCCACCATGCTGCCCCACGCCACCAACGGTGGGGCATTTGCTGCACCCTGCTACCCACTTCCATTGCCCCAGATGGGCAGGGCCACTGCACCACATGTACCCTGGCACACAGTCAGGGCTGCTGTACCCTAATGCCCCACTGTGTCCTGCACCACAGTCAAGGCTTCTGCACCATGCTGTCCTCTGTCCCCTGACACCACTGTGCCCTGCTGCACCATAGAACCTCTTGCCTCCACAGTTAAGAATGGTTGCACCATGCTGTTCCCTGCCACCAGAGTCAGAACCTTTGGTACACTACTGAAACTACTCGAAAGAAAAAAAAAAAAACTTTCCTCTTGTGTTATAGGGTGGGGGACAGAGGGTAGCAGGGTGCAACAGCCTCAACTGTTTGTGCAGGAGGCAGCAGCCCTGACTGTGTGGAGAAGACAGTGGGCAGTGGGTTGCAGCAGCCTCAAATGGGGGCAGGAGACAGGGTGCCTTGGGGGCAGGGTAAAGCGGGAAGCACAGAGCTGCTGCCTAAACTGTTGGGCAGGAGACAGGAGCATCAAGATGCCATATAGTATTTCTAGTTATACACATACATGATGTATTTTCACACAGAAACCCTCTAAGAACTGAATTTTATGAGTTCATACAGTACATGTTCCTGAAGTAGCAGAGTGTGACAGACACACATTTGTCAATCTGACATTAAAACAACATTATCATATGAACATATTTATTGAGGCTACATTAAATACATACTGCTTCTATGAATTAATGGAATGTAGTTTATTTTATATTCATTATATAGCCAGAATAGAATGCAGAGTTTGGATGACGGAGAACTGAGAGCTGTGATACAGAAAATGTTATTTCTCACAGATTCATTCACTCCACTTCAGTTCAGCACTGAATCCCAAGTGATCAACTTTTTATGGGGACAGAAAGATAGCTTTTAAGCATATCTCTCTAAACACATACCGGGTGAGTAAGCAACAAACCCTGAGTGAAAACAATTAGCTTTACAGACTGCTCTAGCTAGTGACTGCAACAGCTTATTTAGTCAATCAGGGGCTTAATTGGTGAAGTAGCAGGTAGGGCAGGTATGATATCATTTCTCACGGACAGGGACAGAAACATCTTCATTGATGCTGATTTAAAGAAAACCACAAAACTGCAATATATTTAGGAAACACTAATGAAACAGGGATGTGTATTCAAGCTTTTTATGGAATATGTGCATTTGATCTTTAAAAATATATGAATATGTATGTGAAGCTGGGGTCACTTGTTTTGCAAATGTATATAATTAGGCTTTTGAAATTAATGAAGACAGTTATTTGACTTTCTTTTAAAATTGGCAATCTGCTATACAGTGGGTTAATTTTGAGGTGCATTTTGACCTCCACAAGGTTGTTTGCAAAATTGTTTGCAGGACATCAGCCCTGGTACAGGATGTCTTAATTGGTTGTACCTGTTGAGAAGACTAGTGTACTCTTCAGGCTGATCACAGGCAGGTCAATGGAAAATGTCTTGTGTTTTGTGAAAAACAGGAGATGAAACTGACAAGAAGAGGTTGTAAAGATTAAACTACCAAGCAAAGACATCTCAATCAAAGAGAGCACTGTTTTGGTCAGAGTTTGGAGAGACAGCTGGATATTTTAAAGAAACTCTCAGATGGAGGACTATGTTTTTGTTTGTACTGCCTTTAAGAAGACCTATCCTGTACATTTTAATTTTTGTTACTGTATTTTATTGTTTTTGATAATAATAATAAAATGCTACATATGAATTTTATAACTTCTCCTGGTCTGCATATGCTTCCTGACTTAAGCCTCTACAATAGTGACATGCAGGCCATGATGGCAGAGGGGAAGGTGGAGCTGGTGATGGTTACTGAGATCTGGGTGACCTCAAACCATGACTGGGACCACTACATTCCATGGTATACTCTCCTTAGGTGAGACAGGGAGAAGGGGAAAAAAGGAGGTGGCACTATACATAGAAACATAGAAATGTGCAGCAGATGAGGACTGCCAGGGTCATCTAGTCTGCCCGTAAACCCTACCCTTGTTTGTGGTCTCTGACCCTACCTGGACACAGCTTTTTAGCACTCCTACCCACCTCTAATGTTCCTATATGCCTGTCCCAGACATGTTTAAATCCCTCCACTGTGGTTGCTCCCACAGCTTCCTGTGGCTGACTAGTCCATGTGTCCACCACCCTCTCCATGAAGAAAACATCCTCACATTTCCTCTTAACCTGCCACCTTCCAATTTCATATCATGCCCCCTCAATCTTGCACTACTCCTGTACTGGAATATGTCACCCCCTGCACCTTGTTTATGCCCTTAAGGTACTTGAATGTTTCTATCATGTCACCACAATCCCTCCTCTCCTCTAGCAAGTACATTCGGAGGTCCTTTAATCTCTCCACATATGTTTCCTGGTGCAAGCCCTGTACCATTTTTGACATCAGGGAAGGCATTACAGCCAAAAGAGAGAATATGGGGGAAGGGAAACTAGAGGGGCTGTGGGTGCAGATCCAAATGACAGAAGGAAGGAAATCGAGGCTGAGTGTAGTTTATTGGCCACCAAATCAGGATGAAGGCAAGGACAGAAAGATAGGAAACATGATCAGGATAGCATCTGAAAGGGGTGATGTGTGGTAATGGGGGGCTTCAGTTAGTCTAAGATGAATTAGAGTGTCCCATCCACCAGCTGTGGCAGGAGTCAGTTGATCCTGGACAAAGTACAGGATGGGTTCTTGGGTTAAGGGGTGACCAAAATGATATGAGTGAGGCATTCTGGACCTGGTATCAATCAAACAGGGATCATGTTAGGGACATCAGGGTGGTTGAGCCCCTGGGGAGCAGTGATCACTGTACACTGTAGTTCTTTCTTTTTTTTCTATATACATGTTATTTTAGAGTTTTTCCCCCTGTAATGACTGGGACCTTGGCAATCACGGCAGTGCATGTGTGTGGAGGCACACACGTACTCTGTGTGCTGTCTCAGTCCCTTCTTTCTGACCCCTGGTGATCACCAGGCTCCCCCCATGGCCTGACTGCCAGATAGCACCCCTTATTCTGCAGCTGCTCCTCCCCCCTTCCACTCTTCCCCTTCAGATGTTAACTGGAGTGCAGTTGCAGCAGCCACTTCAAAGAGTGGAGTTATTCTAGATGCCCTACAGGGGGCATGCCTTAGACAACTAGTATTGGAGCCCACTCAAGAGGGAGCAATCTTAGTCCTGGTTCTCTTAAATGGAGATGGAGAGAGATCACAGATGTAGAAGTGGGTAGCCATCTGGGAACTAGCGACCATCGAACATATGGTTCACAATAAACACAGCAATAGAGTCAAGCCATACAAAGGCAAAAGTGCTGGACTTTAGGAGGGCTGACTTTGCCAAAATGGGTGAGTGCCTAAGGAATGAACTAGCAAATGGGCAGGAAGGAGGGGTGGAAGAACAATGGGGAATAATAAAAACTGCCATCACAGAGGTAACGAGCCTTTGTGTGAAGCAAATAAACAAAACAAAATGATGTAAGAAACCACTATGGTTCTCAAAGGATTGGCAGTGAAGGTTCAAGAGAAAAAGAAAGCATTCAGGAAGTACAAGGAATCGCAGAAGGAGCAGGACAGAGAACTGTATCAGTTAAAGCAAAAGGAGGCTGAGAAGGCAGTCAGAACAGCAAAGGCCCAAACTGAGGAAAAGATAGCCAACTCAGTTAAGAAGGGGGATAAAACCTTTTATAGGTACATCAGGGAGTGAAGGAAGACTAAGGGAGGATAGTGAGGCTTAATAAAGGGGAGGAGGGAGGAGGTGGGCAGAGGGAGACTGTGAAAGGCAGAGATACTAAACAAATATTTTTGCTCAGTATTTACAAAGGAAGAGGGGGAGGTACCTAAAACAAACAGTAGAAACACTCTGGATACAGAAGTTGATACCAGCCCATTTACAGAAGAAAGGGTTCTGAAAGAACTCTTAAAACTGAAGGTGGACAAAGCAATGGAACCCGATGGGATTCATCCCAGAATTCTAAAAGAACTAAGGATAGAACTAGTGACACCACTGACTACCCTTTTTAACAAATCATGGGAGGATGGGGTGGTACCAGAGGACTGGAGGAGGGTAGATGTGATTCCCCTTCACAAAAGTGGGAGCAAGGCAGAAGCAGGAAACTACAGACCTGTTAGTTTAACCTCAGTGATAGGGAAAATGATGGAATCACTTCTGAAGGAAAGAATTGTCGAGTACCTAGAGGCCAGAGGGGCACAGGACCCTAGGCAGCATGGATTCACAGCAGGAAGGTCATGCCAGATGAATCTGATAGATTTCTTTGACTGGGTGACCAAAGTAGTAGATCAGGGAGGGGCTGTGGACATGGCCTACCTAGACTTTAGCAAGGCATTTGACACAGTCCCACACAAAGATTAATATACAAGTTAGCCAGCCTGGGAGTGGGTCCCAAGATGACAGCCTGGGTAAAGAATTGGCTGGAGAATAGGACACAGAGAGTAATAGTAAATGGAGTCCACTCAGAAGAAAGGAGGGTTACTAGTGGGTACCAGCAGGGTTCAGTACTGGGACCGGTCCTTTCAATGTCTTTATAAGTGACATTGCAGAGGAACTGGAAGGAAAGGTATGTCTCTTTGCAGATGACACAAAGATCTGCAACAGAGTTGATGCACAGGGTGGGGTGGAAAGGATGAGAAGAGACTTGGCAAGGTTAGAGGAATGGTCAAATGTATGGCAGCTTAGATTTAATGCTAAGAAGTGCAAGGTAATGCACCTGGGAAACAAAACCCAGGGAAGAGTGCACAATGGGGGGTGAGATACTAACAACAACAAAAATAGAAAGGGACCTGGGGGTAGTCATATCAGATGACCTAAAGGTGGCAAACAATGTGAGAGGGCAGCAAGGAGGGCTGGGGGATACTGGGATGCATAGGAGAGGCATCACCAGTAGAAAACAGGAAGTTATTATCCCTCTGTACAGACAGCTGGTGAGACCCCATTTGGAGTACTGCATGCACGTTCTGAGACCCAATCTCTGCAAAGACATAGACAGGATGGAAGCTGTCCAGAGGAGGGCAATTCAAATGGTGCAGGGTCTGCACGGGAAGACATATGAAGAGAGACAAAAGGAGCTTAATATGTATAGCCTCGAGGAAAGGAGGGAGAGGGGGACATGATAGAAATGTTCAAGTACCTCAAGGAATCAACAAAGTCCAAGAGGGTAGCATCTTTTCAAAAAAGTGTGCAAGAACAAGAGGGCACAATTTTAAGATGGGACGGCTCAGAGGTAATTTAAGGAAGTATTTTTTCACAGAGAGGGTTGTGGATGCATGGAATGGCCTTCTGAGGAGGTTGTGGAGTCAAAAACAGTGGTGGAATTCAAGCATGCATGGGACAGTCATAAGGCAATTCTAAGGGGTGGGGGTAGGAAGAAGTAGGCTGCTGGTTAACTAGGATCTGCAGCTTATCCAGTAGGTAGGGAAATGGGCAGACTGGGTGGGCCAAGCGGTCCTTATCTTCCATCAAATTCTATGTTTCTATGTTTCTTATTAACCCCCCCTTGTCCTGTCCCATCCTCTTTTGAAGCAGTCCACTGTTCTACTGGATACCACTTCTGCAGGTAATGCATTCCACCCATCCACCACCCTCTCTGTAAAAAAGTGTCTCCTCATCTCCCTCCTGAACCTTCCTCCCTCCAGTCTCATATGATGGCCCCTGGTGGCCCTCCCCTCCCTTACTTTGAACAGCCCCTCTGTACCTGTCTTGGTTATTCCTTTCATGTATTTAAAGGTTTCAATCATGTCACCCCTGTCCCTCCTCTCCTCCAGAGAGTACATGTTCAACTCCCTCAACCTCCTGTCATATGGTAAGTTCCCCAGCCTCTTGATCATCTTTGTCACCGTGCGCTGCACCCCCTCCAGTAACTTAATGTCCCTCTTCAGATACGGGTGCCAGTACTGCATGCAGTACTCCAGGTGTGGTCTAACTAATGACCTATACAGTGGCAGAATCACCTCCTCTCTCCTCGAGGATACCCTTGCAATACAACCCAGCATTTTGTCGGCCTTTGCAGCTGCCTTTCTACATTGTGCCAAGTTGTTCGTTGCCCCTGTAATGAGCACACCCAGATCCTTCTCCTCCTCTGTCTGGGCAAGCTGCACTCCCCCCAGCTGGTAACTCCTCCTTGGGTTCTTCATCCCAAAATGCAGCACCTTGCACTTAAACCCCAGTTGCCAAGTGTCTGACCAGGTTTCAAACTTTGCCTGATCATCCTGCAACCCCTGACATCCCCCTAGGTCATCCACCACTGCGCCTACCTTGGTATCATCAGCAAACAGACTGATCTTGCTCTTGATGTCCCATGATATGTCTGCAATGAATTTCCCAAACAACACTGGTCCCAACGCTGAGCCCTGTGGAACACCGCTCGTTACTGACCTTGGGTGTGAGAGCTCCCCACCCACCACCACCCTCTATTACCTTTCCTGAAGCCAGTTTCCTACCCATCTCACCAGCTTTGCACCCGCCACTGTGCCTACTAACTTCCTTCCCAGCCTTCCATGTGGCACCAAGTCGAATGCCTTACTGAAGTCCAGATACAGGACATCCACTGCATGGCCCCTGTCCAGTTGCCTAGTTACCCAGTCATAGAACTCCACCAGGTTGGTTTGACAGGATCTTCCATGTATAAAGCCATGCTGTCTGCTGTCCTGTAGTCCTGCAGGAGCTGTCAGGCAGGCTGTAGAGCTGTCAGGCAGGCCAAGCATAGGAAGGAGCTCCAAACTGCAGAAGGGATTAAGGAAGGCGTAAAGGCCTTCTTCAGAAGGAATTAAGGAAGGAGTAAAGGCCTTCTTCAGATAAGTCAGCGATAAGAGGGCTATGAAGGAAGACATAGTAAAATTAAAAACAGGGGCTGGGTGGTGGGTGAAAGGCAGAGGTATTGAATGAATACTTCTGCTTGGTCTTTACTAAAGAAAAGTATGATCAAGTGCTGCAAGGGAGGATGGGGGGGTGGTGGTGAGATGACTGAGGATAGGATAACAGAAGAAAGAGTTAGGACAGGGCTCATGTCCCTAAAGGTGAACAAATACCCAGGTCCAGATGGCATGCACCCTAGAGTATTGAGAGAACTAGTGGCATATCTTGCAAGTCTGCTGGTAGATCTGGTCAACAGCTCATTAGATACAGGTATGGTACTGCAGGAGTGGAGAACTGCACATGTGATACTGATGCAGAAGAGTTGGCTTCAGGATGACCCTAGAAATTACAGGCTCATCAGTCTGACCTCCACTGTGGGTAAACTGATGGAAATCATTCTGAAGGAAAGGCTTACTGAGTTCCTTGAAGCAAAACAGCTCCAAGAGGGCAGACAGGGCAGTCTTGACAAACCAACCTTATAAACTTCTCTGACTAGGTAACAAAGATGGTGAACAAGGGCCAGGCAGTTGACATTCTATGAACAGACATCAGAGGGCAGCTCAGGACCTACAGGACAGAGCCAAAAATGAAGTTCAGCAACACACACACACACATATCGGCTCAATGTCCAAGGATTCAACACTGTCCCGATATAGGAAACTATGTATTTACTGGATAAGAAAACACATGAAAAGCACACAATGTGCTGGTACTTAAAAAGGAGTAGCACCCTCTCCCCCATAAAATATTGAGGCTGCGTCAATGTTACATGTTGCTCTGATGCTTTGTCAAGACATCATCCTCACCTATGAATTCATTTAAATAGTCACATCAATTAATTACTGTGTTACTCATGATTAACATAACCCAATGCTTTTAAAGGAACAACTGTTATATACTGTACATCAATCATGAAGCACACTCCATCCCTAAAAATATAAAAACATATATAAGAAAGGACAGTGTCCATATATACGGACCTAATATTTAAATCTAAAACATTCAATTCATTACATAATATATACTTATCTACATTTTCTCAGCAATGGAGCCAGCTGAAATTGTTCATTTAGTCCAGAGTAAGTGCTAGCTTTTAACTTATACTGCTAGAACATCTCTCTTCAAAGGAGCTTGTTCTTTAGGTCCACCCCCCCCCCCGGACCCAACATCACTTTCTCTAAGCCCTTAAAAGTAAATATATGACCTGGACCTGCTTTTTTTTTTTACATTTAATCCCAATGCGTTCTCAGTCTGACATGCTTTTATGCATCTTAGATGTTCTAATATCCTTAATTTAAATTTGCATGCTGTCTTCCCTACATAGTAGCAGCCACACATGCAAATAGCAACATAAACCACTGATTCAGTTGCACAAGAAATAATCATCTTTACCTTATAATGTTCTCATCTCCCAGGTAAAACCAAATCTTATCCCACCTGGATAACATTGCATGTCAGACAAGTCCCGCATTTATAGTTGCAGGGGGGAAGGGTTGGTCCTACATTCACATTTTTGTTATTATTGTGGGTTCCATGCCCTAGTATGTCAGCCTGGTTGTTTCCCATTCGATAGGTAACTTTCAGTCCTTGTGCCACAACATCCAACAATTTTGGCTCCGGTCCCAGAATGCGCCAGTTTCTTCTTATGATCTCTTCAACATGTGATGCCTGTGTACTAAAAGTTGCAATAAAATTAGGAGAGGTACCATAATGTCATTTTCAGGCTTAGTTTTAAACAAATCCTTTCAATCAATCACATCTACTCTTTTCTCTGCTGTAACAATACATTCTGTCCTGTATCCTCTCTTCCTGAATCTATCCACTAGAATACCAGAACCATGTGTAAATCCTTCTGTTGTACTACAATTATGCTTAAGGTGCATAAATTGGTCAACTGGAATGTTTCTCACCACATGTTTTGGATGGCAGCTATTAAACTGTAAAATAACATTTCTGTTAGTCTCTTTTTGAAACAAGTCTGTTGTAAGACCATTCTGTTCATTTTTACTGATTACTAAGTCTAAAATTGCCACTTGTGTTACACTGGCAGTCAAATAAAATGTTAAGTTACTATTAGTACTCTAAGTATTTCACAAAATCTGTTAACTCAGTCATGATCCCTCTCCATAGAAGTAACACGTCATCAATAAAACGTTTATATAGGTATCATTTAGCAAAGAATAAATTCACTTCACTATCATAAACAAATCTTCTTTCCCACTCAGACAGGTAAATGCTGCATATTGGTGTGGGGGGGGCATAGTGGCCTCATCGTAGTTCCCTTCAATTGGTGGTACATTTCAGAATCATACAAAACACATTTTTTCTTAGTACCATTTCTGTTAAAAACAAAATAAATTCATTGATGTAAGTTTTATTCCTGCATAGGGAGTCATATAATGCTTCCAAACTTCCACTGTGTGGAATATTGGTATAGAGGGATTGAATGTCCAGTGTTGCCAAAATCCATTATGGTTCAACTTCAATATCCTCCACCAATTCCAAAATTTGTGTTGTGTCTCTGATGTATGCCCTGCTATTTTTGGCTACATCTTTAATATAGGCATCAATAAACTTGAGCAAGCAGTTCAGTTAAATAATCGATGCTGGACACTATCAGTCTCATTGGAGGTTCCTGCACATTTGTAAGAATTTTTGGAAGGCTGTAAATCATTGTCCTAACTGGATTAGTGACCAATAAAAAATCACATGTTTGTTGATAATGACACCTTCTAAAACAGCTTCATTTAAAATAGCATCGATCTGTTGTTTGTATTACATTGTTGGATCCGTAGATATAATGCAGTAGTATTCGGTGTTATTCAAATGTTCTAACATAGCATTGTGATACTTAACTTTGTCCATCACCATGATGGCTCCATCTTTATCAGTGGGCCATATGGTGATGGTGTCTCTATCCTGTAACTTTTTAATTACTTATTTTTCTTCCATTAAGCAATTGTAATACCTTGTCTGGGGCACATTTCTGCTCAAATCTACAATGTCCTTTTCACAGGCTTTCAAAAATATGTTCACCGTCAGATTCATTGTTAGCATAAAACCTGACTTTTTCTTCCATTTAAGTTCGTCTTGGCAGGATTCCACTTCACTACTGCAGTTCAATTCAGACTCTGTTTGTGACCTGTTTAATATTCTCTTTATGATACAATACATTCAAATTAAGTTTTCATGCATAACAGTTTAGATCTACAGTGGTGTTAAATTTATTCATCATCATAGTAGGTATGAAGGACAAACCGTTATCCAGTATTGAAATTTCAGTTTCTGACAGCACATCAGATGAGATGTTAACCACCAATGATTCATTCACCACTTCAGATAAATTGTTGCTAATGATGGTTTCACTTTCATGTATTGTCTCCCCCTCCATCTGTATCCCCACAGTATCTCATTCTGGCCATTTGCTGGCCCCTGTAATTGCCTTGTTGCCTCCATTCTCCTACATGGCCATTTTGCCTTTCCTCTCCCCTTGCCTGTAGAGCCCCTCCTAGTATTTTCTCTGCAAATCTGGCCAGATGTGGGCTCTAGCATACAGTTCTCAGGGGAGGTAGTGCCAATAATGGATAACTGGGTCTGTCATTCGGAGACATTAGTTGTTCTCGTGACACCTCCTCTTCTATCCTCCTGTGAATTAATAATTCTTGATTCAGAGAAGGGGTACTGTTCATACTAGAAACCAGGGGGGATGGAAATATGTTCCGTGTTGTCTGGGGGAGCTTCTGTATTGGATCTCCCATTGAGGTTTCCCGACTTGAGGCTAAAAAAGGCTGTTGCTGTCTGTTTTCTATCATGTCAGAGTTGTCCTCTGACTCCAAACCTGATGTGCTTATATAAATATCAGAATAGGCACTATTCCTTTTTAAAATAGAATGCACTGAAGTGGAATTTTTACTCCATTCAAAGATAGTTCCCTTCTTGTAATCCCTATGGTCTCTTTCAAATCTGTATGTTTTCACTCATCTAATTCTTTCATCTTGATTCTGAATAGTGTTCTTCAACTTCCTCTGGTGCATGTTAAATTCAGAGTGGGATTTAAAAGAATTAAACAGTGCCTCATGCTCCTAAAGTCCCTTTTTAAGTTCAAATTCAATTATGGCTCCATCTTTCAATATAATCTTCATTAAACCTGCTGCTGAATCAAGCAAATGCACCTGCCAGTCTTTTAGGAAATTATTCCTCTCAATACCAAATGTTGGCTGTTTAACTAGCCATAATCCTTGTGGAATGCTTCTTACTTGAAGGTAGGCTTTCGTAGTTACTCTTTGCCAATACAGGCGTCTTACTTTCAATGCTGTACGTTCTAATTGTATATAAGCCTATTTAATGTCTACAATATTGTGACTTGTCGATATGTTCTCAGTGTTGATAGTTGTTGTTCACCCACTGCCATGTAAAATAGGATTAAGATCTCTCGTTTTAAAAAAATAATGTTTTGGCCGGTGTCTGTGCCGGTTCACTTTGGTTACCAATATTAGAAGAGCTAGCAGTGCAGGCAAAATCAAGGGGGTGCTACTTACAGTAGCGAGTCCTCCTTCAGACTTCAGAAGTGTTTTCTTATCCAGTAGATACATATACATAGTTTCCTATATTGTAATAGTGGTGTATTCTTGGATGTTGAGCCAACTCTTCTGTGTGTGTGTGTGTGTGTGCAGTTGACATTCTATACCTGCATTTTAGTAAGGTCTTCAACTGGGTGTCCCGTAAGAAGCTGATCAGGAAACTGGAGGACCTAGGGGCAGGAACCAAATTATCCAGGTGGATGACAAACTGGCTCAGCGGTAGGTCACAAAGGGTGGTAGTGATGGGGAACTATCAGGTACAAGAGAAGTTAGCAGTGGGGCCCTGCAAGAGTGGGTACTTGGCCCACAGATGTTCAATGTGTTATTAATGACATTGGGTATGGCATTAAAGGTAAGATCTACTTCTTTTCAAATGACTCCAAGCTCTGTGGGAGGGTGGACATGGATGAAGGGGTAAAGAACCTAAATGAGGACTTTGTAAAACTAGAGAGGTGGTCTAGCATGTGGCAGCTAGGGTTCAATGCTAAGAATTGTAAGATCATGCACATAGGCATTAAGAACTTGAGGGCAAAATACAGTTTGGGGGGATCAAGGTCACTGTTTCAGAGATGGAGAAAGACTAGGGGATAACCATTACCAGCAACCTTAAGCAGGCTATGCAGTGCAAAAAGGCAGCAGCCAAAGCTAACAAAATGCTGGGATGTATAGCTAGGGGGTTCATGAGCAGAGGAAAGGAGGTTACAGATCCATGATATGGCTGCACATGGAGTATGGTGTACAATACTGAAGTCCCTAACTGAGAAAAGATATCATCCAGCTCAAGGTGGTACAGAGCAGGGTGACAAGGATGATGCAGGGACAGCAGAACAGTGCATATAAGGACAAACTAAGAAATTTCAATATGAACTGACTCAAGAAGAGGAGGGAGAGAGGGGACATGATCAAAACCTTCAAGTACCTGAAGGGTATAAACAAGGTAGATATCGGGGACCTTTTTTACCTTAGTGAATACAAGACCACAAGGAAGCACTGTTACAAACTAGAAGTGGGGAGGTTTACTTCTTTACAATGCAGCTGTTGTCAGGGTGGAATGAACTCTCATCTGAGGTCATCAACCAGATGATGGTGGGGGGTCAAGAAAGGGTGGGACAGGGTGAAGGGGAGGATCAGGGACTGAGGGGGCAGAGCCCACTGGAATCACTGGATCAGGGGCTCCACATTGGGAAGACTTGCTAGACCTAACAACCTTCTTCTGCTGGCTAATTCATATTGGTGTATGTTCATATTTATATTTACTGCAACTACAATGTTATTAAACATGGTAGAAATAAATCATATTACATTGCTGGCAGTGAGGACTAGACTTTGAGTTGCAGTGCCAACATCATGTGTTGTTCTTAACTGAAAGCAGCTTTTTTAAACAGTAAAATGATGGTTACAAAAAGGCTAGTACAGTAACTGTAAATTAAGTCACGTAGAGATCATAGATTTGGCAAGATGCTTACTGAAGATTTGCTGATGCTAATTCCTAATTTATTGATTTTAGAACTCATAAACAGGGACCCATAATAAACATAGTCAGACAAATCCTAGTTTGGTCCAGTATGAATACTTAATTTGTTTGTATCTTAGATGAGTTAAATACTGTAACTCTAGGGAGCTGGAACAGTAACAAGAGAGTGTACAATATATCACAGATCAACTGATATATTGAAATCTGTAACTCTTTAATATTAGTGCAATATCATTATGATCAGTTTATTAAAATACAGAGTGATTATTATTGGGAAAAGAGGACCCAAATCAACCACAGTGGGTAGTAACATTCTCAAATTTTACATTATGGATTATTTGCTGCAGTCCATAACATGCAGCTGTATGCTTGCCAATCAACTTTATGATATTACAGTATTAACTAGTATAGTACATTATATTACAAGGTTGGACCCTTTTCCCCATAGGAATAGCTATCAGCTACATCTCCATATCTGATGGTACCCAATTAGTAGATACACAACTGACTAATTACTACCACTATATTAATGTGTTAACACATTAATAACATATTAATAGCCAACAAACTATGAACCATCTTATTACAATCTTAAAATCACATGTAATAGCACTCTTAATACCACATGTAATAATCACCTTAATAGCACATATATCAACCACCTTAATATTTTTTAAGTTAATATCTCTATTTGTCACCTTAATATTAACATGTGTAACAATCTCCCTAAATACCTTACAAGCTCTCACAACTTCAGCCCCTGAAAACCAGCAGTCTTCAAAAAACTGCACCTACAAATACTGCCCAAACCTACAACCCTTTCATTCACACAACACTCACCCCCACTTATACATCAGCCATGTCACTAAATGTATCAGCTTTCTCTCACCTCCACAGCCAAGCCCTTCATGTTGCTGCCACTGCCTTCATGCCTCCTACAATGCTTCCAATCACAAACACCATGCCTTTCCTGACTGCTGCTCCAGATCGTGCTCCTGACTGCATACTACATGTCACCTGAACCAGTACTTCTCACTGCACTCTGCACCCCACTGTAGACTGCACACCACACTGCTCCTCATCCTGAAAAAAATAATGGAAAGATTGTTAGAGCCATGCCTCCTTTTACAGGAGGGCCCTACACTACAGAAAACTTAGTGGGCCAAACAATCACCACCACTACACTATGAAAAAAACAGCACTACACTACAAAAAAATCAATCTCACACTACTAAACAATGGAAAAACACTACACTATGGAAAAAGAGTAAACTGCCCTGAAAATCAGGAAATCACTGCCTATTCTTTAAAAGAAACAGCCTACTGTAGTATATATAAACATCTGCTCACAAAGTCCTAGATACTTGTGAAATATTACCATCTCAGGGGGTTAATGAGCTCATTATCCTACTCATGTTTTTGGCTTGTGGATTGCTACACTAATTAGCCCCCTCAATGGTAATATTTCCTTGTATATAACATTTTGCCATCAGATATTCGATCTATATAATTATTAGTTACACCTTCTGAAGTAACAAATATGAATGGAAAATAAACTACTGTAATGTCCTTCGGAATTTTACTGCACATATATTGTTTCAAGCAATACATTGTATAGTACGTGTAGTTGTTAAAAGTAATAAAATATAAATTACAAAAGGAAGTACCTCTGCATGCACTATAATCCTTTTAATCAAATCCTTCTGGTTTCATAACAAGGCTAATAGCCCAACCAATTATGCACTCAGATAACCTAAGGGTTTTTAACTTCTGGAAAAGTACATTGAAACATTCATGTGAAAAAATATGTTTTTTAAGAACCCTATTGGATTAACCATATTTAGCTGTCCTGTAAATATGTAGCATTTCTTCCCCACCACAACATTTGAAAAAGCTATATAACCTTGTTTTGGTGGGCACAGCACCGGATCTGCAAAAGGATCAGATGCAGACACAAATGCATGAGGCAGGATATACAAAAGGATCAGACACAGACACAAATTCATGGAGTAGGATATGCAAAAGTATCAGATGCAGACACAAATGCATGGGGTAGGATATACAAAAGGATCAGATGCAGACACAGATGCAAGAGGTAGGAGATGCAAAAGATCTGATGCAGATGCAAATGCAAGATTTGTACAAGGATCTGACACAGATGCAAATGCATGGGGTAGAATTTGCTAAAGGATCAGATGCAGATGCAAATGCATGGGTAGGTTTTGCAAAAGGATCAGATGCACACACAAATGCAGGGAGTAGGATATGCAAAAGGATCAGATGCAGACACAGATGCAAGGGGTAGTATATACAAAAAAGATCATACACAGACACAAATGCAAGAGGTAGGAGATGCAAAATGATTAGATGCAGACACAAATGCAAGAGGTATGAGATGCAAAAGGATTAGATGCAGATGCAAATGCAAGATTTGCACAAGGATCAGACACAGATGCAAATGCATGAGGTAGAATTTGCAAAAGGCTCAGATGCAGATGCAAAAACATGGGTAGGTTTTGCAAAAGGATCAGGGGCACACACAAATGCATGGGATATGCTATGCAAAAGGATCAGCTGCAGATGAAAATGCATGGGGTTGGATGTGCAAAAGGATCAGATGCAGGCATAAATGCATGGGTTAGAATTTGCAAAAGGATCAGACTCAGACACAAATGCATAGGGTAGGATTTGCAAAAAAATCAGATGCAGATGCAAATGCATGGGTTAGGATTTGCAAAAATGTCAGATACAGATAAAAATGCATGGGTTAGGACTTGCAAAAGGATCAGACTCAGACACAAATTCATGGGTTAGGACTTGCAAAAAAGTCAGACACAGAAACATGTATGGGTTAGGATTTTTAAAAATGTCAGATACAGACATAAGTGCATGGTGTAGGATATGCAAAAAGATAAGACTCAGACACAAGAGCTTGGAGTAGGATTTGCAAAAAGATCAGGTGCAGATGCAAATTTGTAGGCAGGATTTGCAAAAGGATCAGATGAAGATGCAAATGCATGGGTTAGGATGTGCCAAAAGGTCAGATACAGACACAAATGCATGGGTTAGGACTTGCACAAAAGTCAGACACAGATACAAATGTATGCGTTATGAGTTGTAAAAAGGTCAGATACAGACATAAATGCATGGGGTAGGAATTGCAAAAGGATCAGATGCAGACGCAAATGCATGGCATAGGATATGCAAAAAGGTCAGATACCGGCACAAATGCATGGGATAGAACTTGCAAAAAGGTGAGACACAGGTACAAATGCATGGGTTAGGACTTGCAAAAAGGTCAGACATGAATGCATGGGTTAGGATTTGCAAAAAAGGTCAGATACAGACACAAATGCATGAGGTAGGATTTGCAAAAAGGTTAGGCACAGGCACAAATGCATGGGTTAGGATTTGCAAAAAGCTCAGATACAGACACAAATGCATGGGGTAGGATTTGCAAAAGGTTCAGATGCAGACCCAAATGCATGGGGTAGAATATGCAAAACGATCAGATGCCAGTGCAGGTGTATGGGGTAGGATATGCAAAAGGATCAGACTCAGACACAAATGCAAGGGTAGGATTTGCAAATAGATCAGGTGCAGACACAAAAGCATGGGTAGGATTTGCAAAAGGATCAGATGCAGATGCAAATGCATGGGTTAAGATGTGCAAAAAGATCAGATACAGACACAAATGCATGGGTTAGGACTTGCAAAAAAGTCAGACACCGACACTCATGTATGGGTTAGGATTTGTAAAAAGGTCAGATACAGACATAAATGCATGGGGTAGGATTTGAAAAAGAATCAGATGCAAATAAATGCATGGTGTAGGATATGCAAAAAGATCAGACTCAGAAACAAGTGCTTGGAGTAGGATTTGCAAAAAGATCAGGTGCAGATGCAAATTTGTAGGCAGGATTTGCAAAAGGATTAGATGCAGATGCAAATGCATGGGTTAGGATGTGTAAAAAGGTCAGATACAGACACAAATGCATGGGTTAGGACTTGCAAAAGGATCAGATGCAAATGCATGGGTTAGGATTTGCAAAAAGGTCAGACAGACACAAATGCATGGTATAGGACTTGCAAAAAAATCAGACACAGGCACAAATGTATGGGTTAGAATTTGTAAAAAGGTCAGATGCAGACATAAATGCATGGGGTAGGATATGCAAAAAGATCAGACTCACACAAGTGCTTGGAGTAGGATTTTTAAAAAGATCAGGTGCAGATGCAAATGTGTAGGCAGAATTTGCAAAAGGATCAGATGCAGATGCAAATGCATGGGTTAGGATGTGCAAAAAGGTCAGATACAGACACAAATGCATGGGTTAGGACTTGCAAAAAAGTCAGACACAAACACAAATGTATGGGTTAGGATTTGTAAAAAGGTCAGATACAGACATAAATGCATGGGGTAGGTTTTGCAAAAGGATCAGATGCAGACGCAAATGCATGGCGTAGGATATGCAAAAAGATCAGACTCAGACACATGTGCTTGGAGTAGGATTTGCAAAAAGATCAGGTGCAAATGCAAATGTGTAGGCAGGATTTGCAAAAGGATTAGATGCAGATGCAAATGCATGGATTAGGATGTGCAAAAAGGTCAGACACATATACAAATGCATGGGTTTGGATTTGCAAAAAAGGTCAGATACAGACACAATTGCATGAGGTAGGATTTGCAAAAAGGTCAGGCACAGACAAAATGCATGGGGTAGGATTTGCAAAAGGAGCAGATGCAGACTCAAATGCATGGGGTAGGATATGCAAAAAGAGTGAGATAGAGACAAAAGCATGGACAGGATTTGCAAAAAGGTCAAATACAAACACAAATGCATGGGGTAGGATTTGCAAAAGGATCAGATGCAGATTCAAATGCATGGGGTGGGATTTACAAAAAGGTCAGACACAGGCACAAATGCATGGGTTAGGATTTGCAAAAAAGGTCAGATACAGACACAAATGCATGAGGTAGGATTTGCAAAAAGGTCAGGCACAGACACAAATGCATGGATTAGGATTTGCAAAAAGCTCTGATACAGACACAAATGCTTGGGGTAGGATATGCAAAAAGAGAGAGAGATAGACACAAAAGCATGGGCAGGATTTGTAAAAAGGTCAAATACAGACACAACAACATGGGGTAGAATATGCAAAAGGATCAGATGCAGATGCAAATGTATGGGTTAGGACTTGTAAAAAGGTCAGACACAGACACAAATGCATGGGTTAAGTTTGCAAAAAAGGTCAGATACAGACACAAATACATGAGGTAGGATTTGAAAAAGGTCAGGCACAGACACAAATGCATGGGTTAATATTTGCAAAGAGGTTAGATACAGACACAAATGCAAGGGATAGGATTTGCAAAATGATCAAATGCAGACCCAAATGCCTGGGGTAGGATATGCAAAAAGATCAGGTGCAGATGCAAATTTGTAGGCAGGATTTACAAAAGAATCAGATGCAGATGCAAATGCATGGGTAAGGATTTGCAAAAAGGTCAGATACAGACACAAATGCATGGTTTAGGACATGCAAAAAAGTCAGACACAGACAAAAATGTATTGGTTAGGATTTGTAAAAAGGTCAGATACAGAAACATGTATGGGTTAGGCTTTGTAAAAATGTCAGATACAGACAAATGTATGGGGTAGGATTTGCAAAAAGGTCAGGCACAGACAACAAAGCATGGGTTAGAATTTGCAAAAAGCTCAGATACATATACACATGCACATGCATGGGTTAGGACTTGCAAAAGGATCAGACTCAGACACAAATACATGGGTTAGGATTTGCAAAAAAATCAGGTGCAGATGCAAATTTGTAGGCAGGATTTGCAAAAGGATCAGATGCAGATGCAAAAGCATGGGTTAGGATGTGCTAAAAGGTCAGATACAGACACAAATGCATGGGTTAGGATTTGCACAAAAGGTCAGATACAGACACAATTGCATGAGGTAGGATTTGCAAAAAGGTCAGGCAGAGACACAAATGCCTGGGGTAGGATTTGCAAAAGAAGCAGATGCAGACCCAAATGCATGGGGTAGGATATGCAAAAAGAGAGAGATAGATACAAAAGCATGCGCAGGATTTGCAAAAAGGTCAAACACAGACACAAATGCATGGGGTAGGATTTGCAAAAGGATTAGATGCAGATGCAAATGCAAGGGGTAGGATTTACAAAAAGGTCAGATACAGACAAATGCATGGGTTAGGACTTGCAAAAAGGTCAGACACAGACACAAATGTATGGGTTAGGATTTGTAAAAAGGACAGATACAGACATAAATGCATGGGGCAGGATATGCAAACAGATCAGATGTAGATGCAAATGCATGATGTAGGATATGCAAAAAGATCAGACTCAGACACAAGTGTTTGAAGTAGGATTTGCAAAAAGATCAGGTGCAGATGCAAATGCATAGGCAGGATTTGCAAAAGGATCAGATGCAGATGCAAATGCATGGGTTAGGATGTGCAAAAAGGTCAGACACAGGTAGAAATACACGGGTTAGGACTTGCAAAAAGGTCAGGCACAGACACAAATGCATGAGGTAGGATTTGCAAAAAGGTCAGGCACAGACACAAATGCATGGATTAGGATTTGCAAAAAGCTCAGATACAGACACAAATGCATGGGTAGGATTTACAAAAGGATCAGATGTAGACCCAAATGCATGGGGTAGGATATGCAAAAAGAGAGAGATAGACACAAAAGCATGGGCAGGATTTGCAAAAAAGGTCAAATACGGACACAAATGCATGGGGTAGGATTTGCAAACGGATCAGATGCAGATGCAAATGCACAGGTTAGGATTCACATAAAGGTCAGATACAGACAAAAATGCATGGGTTAGGACTTGCAGAAAGGTCAGACACCGACACAGACACAAATGCGTGATTAAGATTTGCATAAAAAGGTCATATACAGACACAAATACATGAGGTAGGATTTGAAAAAGGTCAGGCACAGACACAAATACATGGGCTAGGATTTGCAAAGAGGTTAGATACAGACACAAATGCAAGGGGTAGGATTTGCAAAATGATCAGATGCAGACCCAAATGCATGGGGTAGGATATGCAAAAAGATCAGATACAGACACAAAGGCATGGACAGGATTTTCAAAAAGGTCAAATACAAATGCAGATGCATGGGGTAGGATTTGCAAAAGAATCAGATGCAGATGCAAATGCATGGGGTTGGATATGCAAAAACATCAGATACAGACACAAATGCATGGGGTAGGATTTGCAAAATGATCAGATGCAGACCCAAATGCATGGGGTAGGATATGCAAAAAGATCCGACTCAGACACAAGTGTATGAGGTAGGATTTGCAAAAAGATCAGGTGCAGATGCAAATGCATTGGCGGGATTTGCAAAAGGATCAGATGCAGATGCAAATGCATGGGTTAGGATTTACAAAAAGGTCAGATACAGACACAGGTGCATGGGTTAGGACTTGCAAAAAGGTCAGACACAGACACAAATGCATGGGTTAGGATTTGCAAAAAGGTCAAATACAAACACAGATGCATGGGGTAGGATTTGCAAAAGAATCAGATGCAGATGCAAATGCATGGGTTAGGATTTGCAAAAAGGTCAGATACAGATACAAATGCAAGGGTTAGGACATGCAAAAAAGTCAGACACAGAAACATGTATGGGTTAGGATTTTTTTAAAATGTCAGATACAGACATAAGTGCATGGTGTAGGATATGCAAAAAGATCAGACTCAGACACAAGTGCTTAGAGTAGGATTTGCAAAAAGATCAGGTGCAGATGCAAATTTGTAGGCAGGATTTGCAAATGATCAGATGCAGATGCAAATGCTGCAGGTTAGGATGTGGAAAATGGTGAGATACAGGCACAAATGCATGGGTTAGGACTTGCAAAAAGTCAGACACAGATACAAATGTATGAGTTCTGAGTTGTAAAAGAGTCAGATATAGACATAAATGCATGGGGTAGGATTTGCAAAGGATCAGATGCAGACGCAAATGCATGGCATAGGATATGCAAAAAGGTCAGATACCGCACAAATGCATGGGTTAGAACTTGCAAAAAGGTGAGACACAGGTACAAATGCATGGGTTAGGACCTGCAAAAAGGTCAGACATGAATGCATGGGTTAGGATTTGCAAAATGGTCAGATACAGACACAAATGCATGGGGTAGGATTTGCAAAAGGATCAGATGCAGACCCAAATGCATGGAGTAGAATATGCAAAAAGATCAGATACAGACTCAAAGGCATGGGCAGGATTTGCAAAAAGGTCAAATACAGACACTAATGCATGGGGTAGGATTTACAAAAGGATCAGATGCAGACCCAAATGCATGGGGTAGAATATGCAAAAAGATCAGATGCAGACACAAATGCATGGGGTAAGATATGCAAAAAGATCAGACTTAGACAAAAATGCATGGGTAGGATTTGCAAAAAGATCAGGTGCAGATGCAAATGCATTGGCAGGATTTGCATAAGGATCAGATGCAGATGCAAATGCATCGGTTAGGATTTACAAAAAGATCAGATACAGACACAGATGCATGGGTTAAGATTTGGAAAAAAGGTCAGACACAGACACAAATGCGTGGGTTAGGATTTGCAAAAAGGTCAGACACAGACAGACACAAATGCGTGAGTTAAGATTTGCAAAAAGGTCAGGTACAGAAACAAACGATGAGGCAGGATTTGCAAAAGTTCAGGCACAGGCACAAATGCACAGGTTAGGATTTGTAAAAAGCTCAGATACAGACATAAATGCATGAGGTAGGATTTGAAAAAGAATCAGATGCAAATAAATGCATGGTGTAGGATATGCAAAAAGATCAGACTCAGAAACAAGTGCTTGGAGTAGGATTTGCAAAAGATCAGGTGCAGATGCAAATTTGTAGGCAGGATTTGCAAAAGGATTAGATGCAGATGCAAATGCATGGGTTAGGATTTCCAAAAGGTCAGATACAGACACAGACACAAATGCATGGGTTAGGACTTGCAAAAGGATCAGATGCAAATGCATGGGTTAGGATTTGCAAAAAGGTCAGACACAGACACAAATGCATGGTTTAGGACTTGCAAAAAAATCAGACACAGACACAAATGTATGGGTTAGGATTTGTAAAAAGGTCAGATACAGACATAAATGCATGGGGTAGGATATGCAAAAAGATCAGACTCAGACACAAGTGCTTGGAGTAGGATTTTCAAAAAGATCAGGTGCTGATGCAAATATGTAGGCAGGATTTGCAAAAGGATCAGATGCAGATGCAGATCCATCGGTTAGGATGTGCAAAAGGTCAGATACAGACACAAATGTATGCGTTAGGACTTGCAAAAGAATCAGATGCAGATGCAAATGCATGGGTTAGGATATGCCAAAAGGTCAGATACAGACACAAATGCATGGGTTAGGACTTGGAAAAAAGTCAAACACAGACACAAACGTATGGGTTAGGATTTGTAAAAAGGTCAGATACAGACATAAATGCATAGGGTAGGATTTGCAAAAGGATTGGATGCAGACGCAAATGCTTGGCGTAGGATATGCAAAAAGATCAGACTCAGACACAAGTGCTTGGAGTAGGATTTGCAAAAAGATCAGGTGCAGATGCAAATGTGTAGGCAGGATTTGCAAAAGGATCAGATGCAAATGCATGGGTTAGGATGTGCAAAAAGGTCAGACACATATACAAATGCATGGGTTTGGATTTGCAAAAAAGGTCAGATACAGACACAATTGCATGAAGCAGGATTTGCAAAAAGGTCAGGCACAGACACAAATGCATGGGGTAGGATTTGCCAAAGGAGCAGATGCAGACCCAAATGCATGGGGTAGGATATGCAAAAAGAGAGAGATAGACACAAAAGCATGGACAGGATTTGCAAAAGGTCAAATACAAACACAAATGCATGGGGTAGGATTTGTAAAAGGATCAGATAAGATTCAAATGCATGGGGTGGGATTTACAAAGGTCAGATACAGACACAAATGCATGGGTTGAGGACTTGGAAAAAGGTCAGACACGAGGCACAAATGCATGGGTTAGGATTTGCAAAAAAGGTCAGATACAGACACAGATGCATGAGGTAGGATTTGCAAAAGGTCAGGCACAGACACAAATGCATGGATTAGGATTTGCAAAAGCTCTGATACAGACACAAATGCCTTGGGGTAGGACTTGAAAAGGATCAGATGCAAATGCATGGGTTAGGATTTGCAAAAGGTCAGACACAGACACAAATGCATGGTTTAGGACTTGCAAAAAAATCAGACACAGACACAAATGTATGGGTTAGGATTTGTAAAAAGGTCAGATACAGACATAAATGCATGGGGTAGGATATGCAAAAAGATCAGACTCAGACACAAGTGCTTGGAGTAGGATTTTTAAAAAGATCAGGTGCTGATGCAAATATGTAGGCAGGATTTGCAAAAGGATCAGATGGAGATGCAGATCCATCGGTTAGGATGTGCAAAAGGTCAGATACAGACACAAATGCATGCGTTAGGACTTGCAAAAGGATCAGATGCAGATGCAAATGCATGGGTTAGGATATGCAAAAAGGTCAGATACAGACACAAATGCATGGGTTAGGACTTGGAAAAAAGTCAGACAGACACAAACGTATGGGTTAGGATTTGTAAAAAGGTCAGATACAGACATAAATGCATAGGGTTGGATTTGCAAAAGGATTGGATGCAGACGCAAATGCTTGGTGTAGGATATGCAGAAAGATCAGACTCAGACACAAGTGCTTGGAGTAGGATTTGCAAAAAGATCAGGTGCAGATGCAAATGTGTAGGCAGGATTTGCAAAAGGATCAGATGCAAATGCATGGGTTAGGATGTGCAAAAAGGTCAGACACATATACAAATGCATGGGTTTGGATTTGCAAAAGGTCAGATACTGAGACAATTGCATCAGGTAGGATTTGCAAAAGGTCAGGCACAGACACAAATGCAAGGGGTAGGATTTGCCAAAGGAGCAGATACAGACCCAAAAGCATGGGGGTAGGATATGCAAAAGAGAGAGCTAGACACAAAAGCATGGACAGGATTTGCAAAAGGTCAAATACAAACACAAATGCATGGGGTAGGATTTGTAAAAGGATCAGATGCAGATTCAAATGCATGGGTGGGATTTACAAAAGGTCAGAAGACACAAATGCATGGAGTTAGGACTTGGAAAAAGGTCAGACACAGGCACAAATGCATGGGTTAGGATTTGCAAAAAAAGGTCAGATACAGACACAGATGCATGAGGTAGGATTTGCAAAAAGGTCAGGCACAGACACAAATGCATGGATTAGGATTTGCAAAAAGCTCTGATACAGACACAAATGCTTGGGGTAGGATATGCAAAAAGAGAGAGATAGACACAAAAGCATGGGCAGGATTTGCAAAAAGGTCAAATACAGACACAACAACATGGGGTAGAATTTGAAAAAGTATCAGATGCATATGCAAATGTATGGGTTAGGACTTGCAAAAAGGTCAGACACAGACACAAATGCATGGGTTAAGTTTGCAAAAAAGGTCAGATACAGACACAAATACATGAGGTAGGATTTGAAAAAGGTCAGGCACAGACACAAATGCATGGGTTAAGATTTGCAAAGAGGTTAGATACAGACACAAATGCAAGGGGTAGGATTTGCAAAATGATCAAATGCAGACCCAAATGTCTGGGGTAGGATATGCAAAAAGATCAGGTGCAGATGCAAATTTGTAGGCAGAATTTACAAAAGAATCAGATGCAGATGCAAATGCATGGGTTAGGATTTGCAAAAGGTCAGATCTAGACACAAATGCATGGTTTAGGACATGCAAAAAGTCAGACACAGACAAAATGTATGGGTTAGGATTTGTAAAAATGTCAGAATACAGACATAAATGTATGGGGTAGGATTTGCAATAAGGTCAGGCACAGACAACAATGCATGGGTTAGAATTTGCAAAATGCTCAGATCAGATACACAAAGCATAGGTTAGGACTTGCAAAGGATCAGACACAGACACACATGTATGGGTTATGACTTTAAAAATGTCAGATACAGACATAATGCATGGTGTAGGATATGCAAAAGAACAGACTCACACACAAGTGCTTGGAGTAGGATTTGCAAAATGATAAGGTGCAGATGCAAATGGGTATGCAGGATTTGCAAAAGGATCAGATGCAGATGCAAAAGCTTGGGTTAGGATGTGCAAAAAAAGGTCAGATACAGACACAAATGCATGGGTTTGGATTTGCAAAAAAGGTCAGATACAGACACAATTGCATGAGGTAGGATTTGCAAAAAGGTCAGGCAGAGACACAAATGCATTTGGTAGGATTTGCAAAAGGAGCAGATGGAGACCCAAATGCATGGGGTAGGATATGCAAAAAGAGAGAGATAGATACAAAGGCATGGGCAGGATTTGCAAAAAGGTCAAACACAGACAGAAATGCATGGGGTAGGATTTGCAAAAGGATCAGATGCAGATGCAAATGCATGGGGTAGGATTTACAAAAAGGTCAGATACAGACGCAAATGCATGGGGTAGGATTTACAAAATGGTCAGATACAGACACAAATGCATGGGTTAGGACTTGCAAAAAGGTCAGAAACAGACACAAATGTATGGGTTAGGATTTGTAAAAAGGACAGATACAGACATAAATGCATGGGGCAGGATATGCAAACAGATCAGATGTAGATGCAAATGCATGGCGTAGGATATGCAAAAAGATCAGACTCAGACACAAGTGTTTGAAGTAGGATTTGCAAAAAGATCAGGTGCAGATGCAAATGCATAGGCAGAATTTGCAAAAGGATCAGATGCAGATGCAAATGCATGGGTTAGGATGTGCAAAAAGGTCAGACACAGGTAGAAATACACAGGTTAGGACTTGCAAAAAGGTCAGGCACAGACACAAATGCATGAGGTAGGATTTGCAAAAAGGTCAGGCACAGACACAAATGCATGGATTAGGATTTGCAAAAAGCTCAGATACAGACCCAAATGGATGGGTAGGATTTACAAAAGGATCAGATGTAGACCCAAATGCATGGGGTAGGATATGGAAAAAGAGAGCGATAGACACAAAAGCATGGGCAGGATTTGCAAAAAGGTCAAATACAGACACAAATGCATGGGGTAGGATTTGCAAAAGGATCAGATGCAGATGCAAATGCACGGGTTAGGATTCACATAAAGGTCAGATACAGACACAAATGCAAGGGTTAAGACTTGCAGAAAAGTCAGACACAGACACAAATGTGTGATTAAGATTTGAATAAAAAGGTCATATACAGACACAAATACATGAGGTAGGATTTGAAAAAGGTCAGGCACAGACACAAATACATGGGTTAGGATTTGCAAAGAGGTTAGATACAGACACAAATGCAAGGGGTAGGATTTTCAAAATGATCAGATGCAGACCCAAATGCCTGGGGTAGGATATGCAAAAAGATCAGATACTGACACAAAGGCATGGGCAGGATTTGTAAAAAGGTCAAATACAGACACAGCTGCATGGGGTAGGATTTACAAAAGGATCAGATGCAGACCCAAATGCATGGGGTAGAATATGCAAAAACATCAGATGCAGACACAAATGCATGGGGTAGGATATGCAAAAAGATCAGACTCAGACACAAGTGCATGGGGTAGGATTTGCAAAAAGATCAGGTGCAGATGCAAATGCATTGGTCGGATTTGCAAAATGATCAGATGCAGATGCAAATGCATGGGTTAGGATTTACAAAAAGGTCAGATACAGAAAGAGATGCTTGTGTTAGGACTTGCAAAAAGGTCAGACACAGACACAAATGCGTGGGTTAAGATTTGCAAAAAAGGTCAGACACAGACACAAATGCATGGGTTAGGATTTGCAAAAAGGTCAGACACAGACAACACAAATGCGTGGGTTAAGATTTTCAAAAAAGGTCAGGTACAGACACAAATACATGAGGTAGGATTTGAAAGAGGTCAGGCACAGACACAAATGCATGGATTAGGATTTGCAAAGAGGTTAGATACAGACACAAATGCAAGGGGTAGGATTTGCAAAATGATCAGATGCAGACCCAAATGCATGGGGTAGGATATGCAAAAAGATCAGATACAGACACAAAGGCATGGGCAGAATTTGGAAAAAGGTCAAATACAAACACAGATGCATGGGGTAGGATTTGCAAAAGAATCAGATGCAGATGCAAATGCATGGGTTAGGATTTTCAAAAAGGTCAGATATAGATACAAATGCATGGGTTAGGGCTTGCAAAAGGATCAGACTCAGATTCAATTACATGGGTTAGGATTTGCAAAAAAGTCAGACTCAGAAACATGTATGGGTTAGGATTTTTAAAAATGTCAGATACAGACATAAGTGCATGGTGTAGGATATGCAAAAAGATCAGACTCAGACACAAGTGCTTGCAGTAGGATTTTCAAAAAGATCAGCAGCAGATGCAAATGTGTAGGCAGGATTTGCATAAGGATCAGATGCAGATGCAAATCCATAGGTTAGGATGTGCAAAAAGGTCAGATACAGACACAAATGCATGTGTTAGGACTTGCACTAGGATCAGATGCCGATGCAAATGCATGGGTTATGATTTGCAAAAAGGTCAGGCACAGACACAAATGCATTGGTTAGGACTTGCAAAAAAGTCAGACACAGACACAAATGTATGGGTTAGGATTTGTAAAAAGGTCAGATACAGACATAAATGCATGGGGTAGGATTTGCAAAAGGATCAGATGCAGACGCAAATGCATGGCATAGGATATGCAGAAAGATCAGACTCAAGTGCTTGGAGTATAGGATTTGCAAAAAGATCAGGTGCAGTTGCAAATGTGTAGGCAGGATTTGCAAAAGGATCAGATGCAGATGCAAATGCATGGATTAGGATGTGCAAAAAGGTCAGACACATATACAAATGCATGGTTTTGGATTTGCCAAAAAAGGTCAGATACAGACACAATTGCATGAGGTAGGATTTGCAAAAAGGTCAGGCACAGACACAAATGCATGGGGTAGGATTTGCAAGAGGATCAGATGCAGATGCAAATGCATGGGGTGGGATTTACAAAAAGGTCAGATACAGACACAAATGCATGGGTTAGGACTTGGAATAAGGTCAGACACAGGCATAAATGCATGGGTTAGGATTTGCAAAAAAGGTGAGATACAGACACAAATGCATGAGGTAAGATTTGCAAAAAGGTCAGGCACAGACTCAAATGAATGGATTAGGATTTGCAAAAAGCTGTGATACAGACACAAATGCATGGGGTAGGATATTGAAAAAGAGAGAGATAGACACAAAAGCATGGGCAGGGTTGCAAAAAGGTCAAACATAGACACAAATGCATGGGGTAGGATTTGTAAAAGTATCAGATGCAGTTGCAAATGCATGGTATAGGATTTGTAAAAAGGTCAGATACAGACATAAATGCATGGTGCAGCATATGCAAAAGAATCAGATGTAGATGCAAATGCATGGCATAGGATATGCAAAGATCGAACTCAGATACAAGTGTTTGAAGTAGGATTTGCAAAAAGATCAGGTGCAGATGCAAATGCATTGGCAGGATTTGCAAAAGGATCAGATGCAGATGGAAATGCATGGGTTAGGATGTGCATAAAGGTCAGACACAGGTAGAAATGCAAGGGTTAGGACTTGCAATAAGGTCAGGCACAGACACAAATGCATGAGGTAGGATTTGCAAAAAAGGTCAGATACAGACACAAATGCTTGAGGTAGGATTTACAAAGAGGTTAGATACAGACACAAATGCAAGGGGTAGTATTTGCAAAATGATCTGATGCAGACCCAAATGCATGGGGTAAGGATATGCAAAAAGATCAGATACAGACTCAAAGGCATGGGCAGTATTTGCAAAAGGTTAAATACAACACAGCTGCATGGGGTAAGATTTACAAAAAGGATCAGATGCAGACACAAATGCATGGTTTAGGATATGCAAAAGATCAGACTCAGACACAAGTGCATGGGGTAGGATTTGCAAAAGATCAGGTGCAGATGCAAATGCATTGGAGGGATTTGCAAAAGGTTCAGATGCAAATGCATGGGTTAGGATTTACAAAAGGTCGAATACAGACACAGATGCATGGGTTAGGACTTACAAAAGGTCAGACACAGACACAAATGCGTGGGTTAAGATTTGCAAAAAAGGTCGAACACAGACACAAATGCATGCTTTAAGGTTTGCAAAAGTCAGACAGACAACACAAATGCGTGAGTTAAGATTTGCAAAAAGTTCAGGTACAGACACAAATACATGATGTAGGATTTGAAAGAGGTCAGGCACAAACACAAATGCATGGATTAGGATTTGCAAAGAGGTTAGATACAGACACAAATGCAAGGGGTAGGATTTGCAAAATGATCAGATGCAGACCCAAATGCATGGGGTAGGATTACAAAAGATCAGATACGAGACACAAAGGCATGGGCAGGATTTGGAAAAAGGTCAAATACAAACACAGATGCATGGGGTAGGATTTACAAAAGAGTCGGTACAGATGCAAATGCATGGGTTAGGATTTGCAAAAAGGTCAGATGCAGATACAAATGCATGGGTTTGTTCTTGCAAAGGATCAGACTCAGACACAAATGCATGGGTTAGGACTTGCAAAAAGTCAGACAGAAACAATGTATGGGTTAGGATTTTAAAATGTCAGATACAGACATAAGTGCATGGTGTAGGATATACAAAAAGATCAGACTCAGACACAAGTGCTTGGAGTAGGATTTGCAAAAAGTTCAGGTGCAGATGCAAATGTGTAGGCAGGATTTGCAAAAGGATCAGATGCAGATGCAAATGCATGGGTTAGAATGTGCAAAAAGGTCAGATACAGACACAAATGTATGCATTAGGACTTTCAAAAAGATCAGATGCAAATGCATGGGTTAGGATGTACAAAAAGGTCAGATACAGACTCAAATGCATGGGTTAGGACTTGCAAAAAACTCAGACACAGACACAAATGTATGAGTTAGGATTTGTAAAAAGGTCAGATACAGACATAAAATGCATGGGTAGGATTTGCAAAAGGATCGGATGCGACACAGGAAATGCATTGCGTAGGATGCGCAAAAGATCTGACTCAGGCAAAAGTGCTTGGGTAGAATTTGCAAAAGATCAGGTGCAGATGCAAATGTGTAGGCAAGATTTGCAAAAGGATCAGATGCAGATGCAAATGCATGGGTTAGGATGTGCAAAAAGGTCAGACACATAAACAAATGCATGGGTTTGGATTTGGAAAAAAGGTCAGATACAGACACAATTGCATGAGGTAGGATTTGCAAAAAGGTCAGGCACAGACACAAATGCATGGGGTAGGATTTGCAAAAGGATCAGATGCAAATGCATGGGGTGGGATTTACAAAAAGGTCTGATACAGACACAAATGCATGGGTTAGGACTTGGAAAAAGGTCAGACACAGGCACAAATGCATGAGGTAGGATTTGCAAAAAGATCAGGCACAGACTCAAATGCATGGATTAGGATTTGCAAAAAGCTCTTATACAGACACAAATGCATGGGGTAGGATATGCAAAAAGAGAGCGATAGACACAAAAGCATGGGCAGGATTTGTAAAAAGGTCAAATACAGACACAAAAGCATGGGGTAGAATTTGCAAAAGGATCAGATGCAGATGCAAATGTATGGGTTAGGACTTGCAAAAAGGTCAGACAGACACAAATGAGTGGGTTGAGATTTGCAAAAAGGTCAGATGCACACACAAATACATGAGGTAGATTTGAAAAGGTCAGGCACAGACACCTATGCATGGGTTAGATTTGGAAAGAAATTAGATACAGACACTAATGCAAGGGGTAGGATTTGCAAAATGATCAAATGCAGACCCAAATGCCTGGGGTAGGATATGCAAAAAGATCAGGTGCAGATGCAAATTTGTAGGCAGGATTAACAAAAGGATCAGATGTAGATGGAAATGCATGTGTTAGGGTTTGCAAAAAGGTCAGATACAGACACAAATGCATGGTTTAGGACTTGCAAAAAAGTCAGAGACAGACACAAATGTATGGGTTAGGATTTGTACAAAGGTCAGATACAGCAGATAACAGAAACATGTATGGTTAGTATATGTAAAAATGTCAGATACAGACACAAATGCATGCGGTAGGATTTGTAAAATGGTTAGGCACAGACACAAATGCATGGGTTAGGATTTGCAAAAAGCTCAGTTACAGATACAAATGCATGGGTTAGGACTTGCAAAAGTATCAGACTCATGCACAAATGCATGGGTTAGGACCTGCAAAAAAGTCAGACACAGAAACATGTATGGGTTAGGATTTTTAAAAATGTCAGATACAGACATAAGTGCATGGTGTAGGATATGCAAAAAGAACAGACTCAGCCACAAGTGCTTGGAGTAGGATTTGCAAAAAGATCAGGTACAGATGGAAATGTGTAGGCAGGATTTGCAAAAATATCAGATGCAAATGCATGGGTTAGGATCTGCAAAAAGGTCAGATACAGACACAAATGCATGGGTTTGGATTTGCAAAAAAGGTCAGATACAGACACAATTGCATGAGGTAGGATTTGCAAAAAGGTCTGGCACAGACACAAATGCATGGGGTAGGATTTGCAAAAGGAGCAGATACAGACCCAAAATGCATGCTAGGATATGCAAAGGAGAGAGATAGACAAAAGCATGGGCAGGATTTGCAACAAGGTCAAACACAGACACAAATGCATGGGGTAGGATTTGCAAAAGAATCAGATGCAGATACAAATGCATGGGATAGAATTACAAAAATGTCAGATACAGACACAAATGCATAGAGTTCACGATTTGTAAAATGGTCAGATACAGACATAAATGCATGGGGCAGCATATGCAAAGGATCAGATGTAGATGCAAATGCTTGGCATAGGATATGCAAAAGATCAGACTCAGACACAAGTTTTTGAAGAAGGATTTGCAAAAAGATCAGGTGCAGATGCAAATGCATAGGCAGGATTTGCAAAAGGATCAGATGCAGATGCAAATGCTTGGGTTAGGATGTGCTAAAAGGTCAGACACAGGTAGAAATGCATGGGTTAGGACTTGCAATAAGGTCAGGCACAGATACAAATGCATGAGGTAGGATTTGCAAAAAGGTCAGGCACAGACACAAATGCATGGATTAGGATTTGCAAAAAGCTCAGATACAGACACAAATTTATGGGGTAGGATTTACAAAAGGATCAGATGTAGACACAAATGCATGGGGTAGGATATGCAAATAGAGAGAGATAGACACAGAAGCATGGGCTGGATTTGCAAAAACGTCAGATACATACACAAATGCATGGGGTAGGATTTTCAAAAGGATCAGATGCAGATGCAAATGCATGGGTTAGGATTCACATAAAGGTCAGATACAGACACAAATGCATGGGTTAGGGCTTGCAGAAAGGTCAGACACAGACACAGTTACAAATTCGTGGGGTTAGATTTGCAAAAAGGTCGTATACAGACTCAAATACATCAGGTAGGATTTGAAAAGGTCAGGCACAGACACAAATGCATGTGTTTGGATTTGCGAAGGTTAGATACAGACACAAATGCAAGGGTAGGATTTGCCAAAGTCTGATGCAGAATAAATGCATGGGGTAGGATATGCAAAAGATCAGATACAGACACAAAGGCATGGGCAGGATTTGCAAAAGGTCAAATACAGACACAAATGCAAGGGGTAGGATTTACAAAATGATCAGATGCAGACCTAAATGCATGGGGTAGAATATGCAAAAGGTTGAATACAGACACAAATGCATGGGTTAGACTTGCCTAAAAGTCGAACACAGACACAAATGTATGGGTTAAGTTTGTGAAAAGGTCAGATACAGACATAAATGCATGGGGTAGGATTTTCAAAAGGATTGGATGCAGGCGCAAATGCATGGCGTGGGATGTACAAAAAGATCAGACTCTCAGACACAAGTGCATAGGGTTGGATTTGCAAAAGATCAGGGCAGATGCAAATGCATTGGCGGGATTTGTAAAAGGATGAGATGCAGATGCAAATGCATGGGTTAGGATTTACAAAAAGGTCAGATACAGACACAGATGCATGGGTTAGGACCTGCAAAATGGTGAGTCAGACACAAATGCGGGAAAAGATTTGCAAAAAAAGGTCAGGTACAGACACAAATATGTGAGGTAGGATTTGAAAAAGGTCAGGCACAGACACAAATGCATGGGTTAGGATTTGCAAAAAGGTTAGATACAGACACAAATGCAAGGGGTAGGATTTGCAAAATGATCAGATGCAGACCCAAATGCATGGGGTAGGATGTGCAAAAAGATCTGATACAGACACAAAGGCACAGGCAGGATTTGCAGAAATGTCAAATACAAACACAGATGTATGGGTAGGATTTGCAAAAAATCAGATGCAGATGCAAATGCATGGGTTAAGATGTGCAAAGGTCAATTACTGATACAAATGCATTGGTTAGGACTTGCAAAAAAGTCAGACACAGATACAAATGTATGAGTTATGAGTCGTAAAAAGGTCAGATACAGACATAAATGCAAGGGGTGGGATGTGCAAAGGATCAGATGCAGATGCAAATTCATGGCATAGGATATGCAAAAAGGTCAGATACCGGCTCAAATTCATGGGTAAGAACTTGCAAAAAGGTGAGACACAGGTACAAATGCATGGGTTAGGACTTCCAAAAAGGTCCGACATGATTGCTTGGGTTATGATTTGCAAAAAAGGTCAGATACAGACACAAATGCATGAGGTAGGATTTGCAAAAAGGTCAGGCACTGACACAAATGCATGAGGTAGGATTTGCAAAAAGGTCAGGCACAGACACAAATGTATGAGGTAGGATTTGCAAAAAGCTCAGATACAGACACAAATGCATTGGGTTGGATTTGCAAAAGGATCAGATGCTGATCCCAAATGCATGGGGTAGAATATGCAAAATGATCAGATGCCAGTGCAGATGTATGGGGTAGGATATGCAAAAAGATCAGACTCAGAAAGAAGTGCTTGGAGTAGGATTTGCAAAATTTCAGGTGCAGATGCAAATTTGTAGGCAGGATTTACCAAAAGGATTAGATGCAGATGCAAATGCATGGGTTAGGACTTGCAAAGGATCAGATGCAAATGCATGGGTTAGGATTTGCAAAAGGTCTGATACAGACACAAATGCATAGTTTAGGACTTGCAAAAAAACAAACACAGGTACAAATGTATGGCTTAGGATTTGTAAAAAGGTCAGATACAGACATAAATGCATGGGGTAGGATATTCAAAACGATAAGACTCAGACACAAGTGCTTGAGTAGGATTTTCAAAAGATCAGGTGCAGATGCAAATGTGTAAGCAGGATTTGCAAAGGATCACATGCAGATGCAAATGCATGGGTTAGGATGTGCAAAAGGGTCAGATACAGACACAAATGCATGCGTTAGGACTTGCAAAAGGATCAGATGCAGATACAAATGCATGGGTTAGGATGTGCAAAAAGGTCAGATACAGACACAAATGCATGGGTTAGGACTTGCAAAAAAGTCAGACACAAATGCATGGGTTAGGATTTGTGAAAAGGTCAGAAACAGACATAAATGCATGTGGTAGGATTTGCAAAATGATTGGATGCAGACGAAAATGCATGGCGTAGGATATGCAAAAAGATCAGACTCAGTCACATGTGCTTGGAGTAGGATTTGCTAAAAGATGAGGTGCAGATGCAAATTTGTAGGCAGGATTTGCAAAAGGATTAGATGCAGATGCAAATACATGGTTTAGGATGTCGAAAACTAGATACAGACTCAAATGCATGGGTTAGGACTTGCAAAAGGATCAGATGCAAATGCATTGGTTAGGATTTGCAAAAAGGTCTGACATAGACACAAATGCAAGGTTTAGTCCTTGCGAAAAAATTAGACACAGGCACAAATGTATGGGTTAGGATTTGTTAAAAGGTCAGATACAGACATAAATGCATAGGGCAGGATATGCAAAAAGATATGACTTAGACAAAAGTGCTTGGAGTAGGATTTTCAAAAAGTTCAGGTGCAAATGCAAATGTGTAGGCAGGATTTGCAAAAGGATCAGATGCAGATGACAATGCATGGGTTAGGATGTGCAAAAGGGTCAGATACAGACACAAATGCATGCATTAGGACTTGCAAAAGGATCAGATGCAGATGCAAATGCATGGGTTAGGATGTGCAAAAAGGTCAGATACAGACACAAATGCATGGGTTAGGACTTGCCTAAAAGTCAGACACAGACACAAATGTATGGGTTAGGATTTTTGAAAAGGTCAGATACAGACATAAATGCATGGGGTAGGATTTGCAAAAGGATTCGATGCAGATGCAAATGCATGGCGTAGTATATACAAAAAGATCAGACTCAGACACAAGTGCTTGGAGTAGGATTTGCAAAAAGATCAGGTGCAGGTGCAAATGTGTAGGCAGGATTTGCAAAAGGATCAGATGCAGATACAAATGCATGGGTTAGGATGTGCAAAAAGGTCAGACACATATACAAATGCATGGGTTTGGATTTGCAAAAAAGGTCAGATACTGAGACAATTGCATCAGGTAGGATTTGCAAAAGGTCAGGCACAGACACAAATGCAAGGGGGTAGGATTTGCAAAAGGAGCAGATACAAACCCAAAACATGGGGTAGGATATGCAAAAAGAGAGCTAGACTCAAAGCATGGACGGATTTGCAAAAAGGTCAAATACAAACACAAATGCATGGTGTAGGATTTGTAAAAGGATCAGATGCAGATGCAAATGCATGGGGTGGGATTTACAAAAAGGTCAGATACAGACACAAATGCATGTGTTAGGGCTTGGAAAAAGGTCAGACACAGGCACAAATGCATGGGTTAGGATTTGCTAAAAAGGTCAGATACAGAAACAAATGCTTGAGGTAGGATTTGCAAAAAGTTGAGGCACAGACACAAATGCATGGATTAGGATTTGCAAAAAGCTCTGATATAGATACAAATGCATGGGGTAGGATATGCAAAAAGAGGGATATAGACACAATAGCATGGGCAGGATTTGCAAAAAGGTCAAATACAGACACAAAAGCATGGGGTAGAATTTTCAAAAGGATCAGATGCATATGCAAATGTATGGGTTAGGACCCGCAAAAAGATCAGACACAGACACAAATGCATGGGTTAAGATTTGCAAAAATGGTCAGATACAGACACAAATAAATGAGGTAGGATTTGAAAAAGGTCAGGCACAGACACAAATGCATGGGTTAGGATTTGCAAAGAGGTTAGGTACAGACACAAATGCAAGGGGTAGGATTTGCAAAATGATCAAATGCAGACCCAAATGCCTGGGGTAGGATATGCAAAAGATCAGGTGCAGATGCAAATTTGTAGGCAGAATTTACAAAGGATCAGATGCAGATGCAAATGCATGGGTTAGGATTTGCAAAAGATCAGATTCAGACACAAATGTATAGGTTAGGATTTGTAAAAGGTCAGATACAGAAACATGTATGGGTTAGGATTTGTAAAAATGTCGAATCTGGACATAAATGCATGGGTAGGATTTGCAAAAGGTCAGGCACAGAACACAAATGCATGGGTTAGGACTTGCAAAAGGATCAGACTCAGACACAAAAGCATAGGTTAGGACTTGCAAAAAGTCAGACACAGAAGCATGTATGGGTTATGATTTTTAAAATGTCAGATACAGACATAAGTGCATGGTGTAGGATATGCAAAAGAACAGACTCACACACAAGTGCTTGGAGTAGGATTTGCAAAATGATAAGGTGCAGATGCAAATGGGTATGCAGGATTTGCAAAAGGATCAGATGCAGATGCAAATGCATGGTTTAGGATGTGGAAAAAGGTCAAATACAGACACAAATGCTTGGGTTTGGATTTGCAAAAGATCGAATACAGACACAATTGCATGAGGTAGGATTTGCAAAAGGTCAGCACAGACACAAATGCATGGGGTAGGATTTGCAAAGGAGCAGATGCAGACCCAAATGCATGGGGTATGATATGCAAAAAAGAGAGAGAGAGAGATATACAAAAAGCATGGGCAGGATTTACAAAAGGACAAACACAGACACAAATGGATGGGGTAGGATTTGCAAAAGGATCAGATGCAGGTGCAAATGCATGGGGTAGGATTTACAAAAGGTCAGATACAGACACAAATGCATGGGTTAGGACTTGCAAAAGGTCGAGACACAGACACAGACACAAATGTATGGGTTAGGATTTGTAAAAAGGTCAGATACAGACATAAATGCATGGGGCAGGATATGCAAAAGGATCAGATGTAGGTGCAAATGCATGGCATAGGATATGCAAAAAGATCAGACTCAGACGCAAGTGTTTGAAGCAGGATTTGCAAAAAGATCAGGGGCATATGCAAATGTGTAGGCAGGATTTGCAAAAGGATCAGATGCAGATGCAAATGCATAGGCAGAAATTGTGAAAGGATCAGATGCAGATGCAAATGCATGGGTTAGGATGTGCAAAAAGGTCAGACACAGGTAGAAATGCACAGGTTAGGACTTTCAAAAAGGTCAGGCACAGACACAGATGCATGAGGTAGGATTGGCAAAAAGGTCAGGCACAGAGACAAATGCATGGATTAGGATTTGCAAAAAGCTCAGATACAGACACAAATGCATGGGTAGGATTTACAAAAGGATCAGATGTAGACTCAAATGCATGGGGCAGGATATGCAAAAAGAGAGAGATAGACACAAAAGCATGGGCAGGATTTGCAAAAAGGTCAAATACAGACACAAATGCATGAAGTAGGATTTGCAAAAGGATCAGATGCAGATGCAAATGCATGGGTTAGGATTCACATAAAGGTCAGATACAGACACAAATGCATGGGTTAGGACTTGCAGAAAAGTCAGACACAGACTCAAATGCGTGGGTTAAGATTTGCAAAAAAAGGTCAGATACAGACTCAAATACATGAGGTACGATTTGAAAAAGGTGAGGCACAGACAAATGCATGGTTTAGGATTTGCAAAGAGGTTAGATACAGACCCAAAATGCATGGGGTAGGATATGCAAAAAGATCAGATACAGACACAAAGGCATGGGGCAGGATTTGGAAAAAGGTCAAATACAAACACAGATGCATGGGGTAGGAATTTGCAAAAGGTCAGATACAGATACAAATGCAAGGGTTAGGACATGCAAAAAGTCAGACACAGAAACATGTATGGGTTAGGATTTTTTTAAAATGTCAGATACAGACATAAGTGCATGGTGTAGGATATGCAAAAAGATCAGACTCAGACACAAGTGCTTAGAGTAGGATTTGCAAAAAGATCAGGTGCAGATGCAAATTTGTAGGCAGGATTTGCAAAATGATCAGATGCAGATGCAAATGCACGGGTTAGGATGTGGAAAATGGTGAGATACAGGCACAAATGCATGGGTTAGGACTTGCAAAAAAGTCAGACACAGATACAAATGTATGAGTTCTGAGTTGTAAAAAGGTCAGATATAGACATAAATGCATGGGGTAGGATTTGCAAAAGGATCAGATGCAGACGCAAATGCATGGCATAGGATATGCAAAAAGGTCAGATACCGGCACAAATGCATGGGTTAGAACTTGCAAAAAGGTGAGACACAGGTACAAATGCATGGGTTAGGACCTGCAAAAAGGTCAGACATGAATGCATGGGTTAGGATTTGCAAAATGGTCAGATACAGACACAAATGCATGGGGTAGGATTTGCAAAAGGATCAGATGCAGACCCAAATGCATGGAGTAGAATATGCAAAAGATCAGATACAGACTCAAAGGCATGGGCAGGATTTGCAAAAGGTCAAATACAGACACTAATGCATGGGGTAGGATTTACAAAAGGATCAGATGCAGACCCAAATGCATGGGGTAGAATATGCAAAAGATCAGATGCAGACACAAATGCATGGGGGTAAGATATGCAAAAGATCAGACTTAGAACAAAATGCATGGGTAGGATTTGCAAAAGATCAGGTGCAGATGCAAATGCATTGGCAGGATTTGCATAAGGATCAGATGCAGATGCAAATGCATCGGTTAGATTTACAAAAGACAGATACAGACACAGATGCATGGGTTAAGATTTGGAAAAAAGGTCAGACACAGACACAAATGCGTGGGTTAGGATTTGCAAAAAGGTCAGACACAGACAGACACAAATGCGTGAGTTAAGATTTGCAAAAAAAGGTCAGGTACAGAAACAAACGCATGAGGCAGGATTTGCAAAAAGTTCAGGCACAGGCACAAATGCACAGGTTAGGATTTGTAAAAAGCTCAGATACAGACATAAATGCATGAGGTAGGATTTGAAAAAGAATCAGATGCAAATAAATGCATGGTGTAGGATATGCAAAAAGATCAGACTCAGAAACAAGTGCTTGGAGTAGGATTTGCAAAAAGATCAGGTGCAGATGCAAATTTGTAGGCAGGATTTGCAAAAGGATTAGATGCAGATGCAAATGCATGGGTTAGGATTTGCAAAAAGGTCAGATACAGACACAAATGCATGGGTTAGGACTTGCAAAAGGATCAGATGCAAATGCATGGGTTAGGATTTGCAAAAAGGTCAGACGGACACAAATGCATGGTTTAGGACTTGCAAAAAAAATCAGACACAGACACAAATGTATGGGTTAGGATTTGTAAAAAGGTCAGATACAGACATAAATGCATGGGGTAGGATATGCAAAAAGATCAGACTCAGACACAAGTGCTTGAGTAGGATTTTCAAAAAGATCAGGTGCTGATGCAAATATGTAGGCAGGATTTTGCAAAAGGATCAGATGCAGATGCAGATCCATCGGGTTAGGGATGCAAAGGTCAGATACAGACACAAATGTATGCGTTAGGACTTGCAAAAGAATCAGATGCAGATGCAAATGCATGGGTTAGGATATGCAAAAGGTCAGATACAGACACAAATGCATGGGTTAGGACTTGGAAAAAAGTCAAACACAGACACAAACGTATGGGTTAGGATTTGTAAAAAGGTCAGATACAGACATAAATGCATAGGGTAGGATTTGCAAAAGGATTGGATGCAGACGCAAATGCTTGGCGTAGGATATGCAAAAAGATCAGACTCAGACACAAGTGCTTGGAGTAGGATTTGCAAAAAGATCAGGTGCAGATGCAAATGTGTAGGCAGGATTTGCAAAAGGATCAGATGCAAATGCATGGGTTAGGATGTGCAAAAGGTCGACACATATACAAATGCATGGGTTTGGATTTGCAAAAAGGACAGATACAGACACAATTGATGAAGCAGGATTTGCAAAAAGGTCAGGCACAGACACAAATGCATGGGGTAGGATTTGCCAAAGGAGCAGATGCAGACCCAAATGCATGGGGTAGGATATGCAAAAAGAGAGAGATAGACACAAAAGCATGGACAGGATTTGCAAAAAGGTCAAATACAAACACAAATGCATGGGGTAGGATTTGTAAAAGGATCAGATGCAGATTCAAATGCATGGGGTGGGATTTACAAAAAGGTCAGATACAGACACAAATGCATGGGTTAGGACTTGGAAAAAGGTCAGACACAGGCACAAATGCATGGGTTAGGATTTGCAAAAAAAGGTCAGATACAGACACAGATGCATGAGGTAGGATTTGCAAAAAGGTCAGGCACAGACACAAATGCATGGATTAGGATTTGCAAAAAGCTCTGATACAGACACAAATGCCTTGGGGTAGGACTTGCAAAAGGATCAGATGCAAATGCATGGGTTAGGATTTGCAAAAAGGTCAGACACAGACACAAATGCATGGTTTAGGACTTGCAAAAAAATCAGACACAGACACAAATGTATGGGTTAGGATTTGTAAAAAGGTCAGATACAGACATAAATGCATGGGGTAGGATATGCAAAAGATCAGACTCAGACACAAGTGCTTGGAGTAGGATTTTTAAAAGATCAGGTGCTGATGCAAATATGTAGGCAGGATTTGCAAAAGGATCAGATGGAGATGCAGATCCATGGGTTAGGATGTGCAAAAGGTCAGATACAGACACAAATGCATGCGTTAGGACTTACAAAGGATCAGATGCAGATGCAATGATGGGTTAGGATATGCAAAAGGTCAGATACAGACACAAATGCATGGGTTAGGACTTGGAAAAAGTCAGACAGACACAAACGTATGGGTTAGATTTGTAAAAGGTCAGATACAGACATAAATGCATAGGGTTGGATTTGCAAAAGGATTGGATGCAGACGCAAATGCTGGTGATAGGATATGCAGAAAGATCAGACTCAGACACAAGTGCTTGGAGTAGGATTTGCAAAAGATCAGGTGCAGATGCAAATGTAGGCAGGATTTGCAAAAGGATCAGATGCAAATGCATGGGTTAGGATGTGCAAAAAGGTCAGACACATATACAAATGCATGGGTTTGGATTTGCAAAAAGTCAGATACAGACACAATTGCATGAAGCAGGATTTGCAAAAAGGTCAGGCACAGACACAAATGCATGGGGTAGGATTTGCCAAAGGAGCAGATGCAGACCCAAATGCATGGGGTAGGATATGCAAAAAGAGAGAGATAGACACAAAAGCATGGACAGGATTTGCAAAAAGGTCAAATACAAACACAAATGCATGGGGTAGGATTTGTAAAAGGATCAGATGCAGATTCAAATGCATGGGGTGGGATTTACAAAATTCAGATACAGACACAAATGCATGGGTTAGGACTTGGAAAAAGGTCAGACACAGAGCACAAATGCATGGGTTAGGATTTGCTAGGGTCAGATACACACAGATGCATGAGGTAGGATTTGCAAAAAGGTCAGGCACAGACACAAATGCATGGATTAGGATTTGCAAAAAGCTCTGATACAGACACAAATGCTTGGGGTAGGATATGCAAAAAGAGAGAGATAGACACAAAAGCATGGGCAGGATTTGCAAAAAGGTCAAATACAGACACAACAACATGGGGTAGAATTTGAAAAAGTATCAGATGCATATGCAAATGTATGGGTTAGGACTTGCAAAAAGGTCAGACACAGACACAAATGCATGGGTTAAGTTTGCAAAAAAGGTCAGATACAGACACAAATACATGAGGTAGGATTTGAAAAAGGTCAGGCACAGACACAAATGCATGGGTTAAGATTTGCAAAGAGGTTAGATACAGACACAAATGCAAGGGGTAGGATTTGCAAAATGATCAAATGCAGACCCAAATGTCTGGGGTAGGATATGCAAAAAGATCAGGTGCAGATGCAAATTTGTAGGCAGAATTTACAAAAGAATCAGATGCAGATGCAAATGCATGGGTTAGGATTTGCAAAAAGGTCAGATACAGACACAAATGCATGGTTTAGGACATGCAAAAAAGTCAGACACAGACAAAAATGTATGGGTTAGGATTTGTAAAAATGTCAGATACAGACATAAATGTATGGGGTAGGATTTGCAATAAGGTCAGGCACAGACAACAATGCATGGGGTTAGAATTTGCAAAATGCTCAGATACAGATACACATGCATGGGTTAGGACTTGCAAAAGGATCAGACTCAGACACAAATGCATGGGTTAGGACTTGCAAAAAGTCAGACACAGAAACATGCATGGGTTAGGATTTTTAAAAATTGTCAGATAGAGACATAAGTGCTTGCAGTAGGATTGGCAAAAAGATCAGGTGCAGATGCAAATTTGTAGGCAGGATTTGCAAAAGGATCAGATGCAGATGCAAAAGCTTGGGTTAGGATGTGCAAAAAAAGGTCAGATACAGACACAAATGCATGGGTTTGGATTTGCAAAAAAGGTCAGATACAGACACAATTGCATGAGGTAGGATTTGCAAAAAGGTCAGGCAGAGACACAAATGCATTTGGTAGGATTTGCAAAAGGAGCAGATGGAGACCCAAATGCATGGGGTAGGATATGCAAAAAGAGAGAGATAGATACAAAGGCATGGGCAGGATTTGCAAAAAGGTCAAACACAGACACAAATGCATGGGGTAGGATTTGCAAAAGGATCAGATGCAGATGCAAATGCATGGGGTAGGATTTACAAAAAGGTCAGATACAGACACAAATGCATGGGTTAGGACTTCAAAAGGTCAGACACAGACACAAATATGAAGGGTTAGGATTTAAAAGGTCAGATACAGACATAAATGCATGGGGCAGGATATGCAAACAGATCAGATGTAGATGCAAATGCATGGCGAGGATATGCAAAAGATCAGACTCAGACACAAGTGTTTGAAGTAGATTTGCAAAAGATCAGGTGCAGATGCAAATGCATAGGCAGGTTTGCAAAGGAGCAGATGCAAATGCATGGGTTAGGATGTGCAAAAAGGTCAGACACAGGTAGCAATGCATGGGTTAGGACTTGCAGAAAGGTCAGGCACAGACACAAATGCATGGATTAGGATTTGCAAAAAGCTCTAGATACAGACCCAAATGCATGGGGTAGGATTTACAAAAGGATCAGATGTAGACCCAAATGCATGGGTAGGATATGCAAAAAGAGAGATAGACACAAAAGCATGGGCAGGATTTGCAAAAAGGTCAAATACAGACACAAATGCATGGGGTAGGATTTGCAAAAGGATCAGAAGCAGATGCAAATGCACGGGTTAGGATTCACATAAAGGTCAGATACAGACACAAATGCAAGGGTTAAGACTTGCAGAAAGGGCAGACACAGACACAGACACAAATGTGTGATTAAGATTTGAATAAAAAGGTCATATACAGACACAAATACATGAGGTAGGATTTGAAAAAGGTCAGGCACAGACACAAATACATGGGTTAGGATTTGCAAAGAGGTTAGATACAGACACAAATGCAAGGGGTAGGATTTTCAAAATGATCAGATGCAGACCCAAATGCCTGGGGTGGATATGCAAAAGATCAGATACTGACACAAAGGCATGGGCAGGATTTGTAAAAGGTCAAATACAGACACAGCTGCATGGGTAGGATTTAACAAAAGGATCAGATGCAGACCCAAATGCATGGGGTAGAATATGCAAAAGATCAGATGCAGACACAAATGCATGGGGTAGGATATGCAAAAGATCAGACCTGCACACAAGTGCATGGGGTAGGATTTGCAAAAGATCAGGTGCAGATGCAAATGCATTGGTGGATTTGCAAAATGATCAGATGCAGATGCAAATGCATGGGTTAGGATTTAAAAAGGTCAGATACAGACACAGATGCATGGGTTAGGACTTGCAAAAAGGTCAGACACAGACACAAATGCGGGGTTAAGATTTGCAAAAAAAGGTCAGACAGACACAAATGCATGGGTTAGGATTTGCAAAAAGGTCATACACAGACAGACACAAATGCGTGGGTTAAGATTTTCAAAAAAAAGGTCAGGTACAGACACAAATACATGAGGTAGGATTTGAAAGAGGTCAGGCACAGACACAAATGCATGTGTTAGGACTTGCACTAGGATCAGATGCCGATGCAAATGCATGGGTTATGATTTGCAAAAAGGTCAGGCACAGACACAAATGCATTGGTTAGGACTTGCAAAAAAGTCAGACACAGACACAAATGTATGGGTTAGGATTTGTAAAAAGGTCAGATACAGACATAAATGCATGGGGTAGGATTTGCAAAAGGATCAGATGCAGACGCAAATGCATGGCATAGGATATGCAGAAAGATCAGACTCAAGTGCTTGGAGTATAGGATTTGCAAAAGATCAGGTGCAGTTGCAAATGTGTAGGCAGGATTTGCAAAGGATCAGATGCAGATGCAAATGCATGGATTAGGATGTCAAAAGGTCAGACACATATACAAATGCATGGTTTGGATTTGCCAAAAAGGTCAGATACAGACACAATTGCATGAGGTAGGATTTACAAAAGGTCCAGGCACAGACACAAATGCATGGGTAGGATTTGCAAGAGGATCAGATGCAGATGCAAATGCATGGGTGGGATTTCAAAAAGGTCGATACAGACACAAATGCATGGGTTAGGACTTTGAATAAGGTCAGACACAGGCATAAATGCATGGGTTAGGATTTGCAAAAAGGTGAGATACAGAACACAAATGCATGAGGTAAGATTTGCAAAAGGTCAGGCACAAGACTCAAATGATGGATTAGGATTTGCAAAAGCTGTGATACAGACACAAATGCATGGGGTAGGATATTGAAAAAGAGAGAGATAGACACAAAAGCATGGGCAGGGTTGCAAAAAGGTCAAACATAGACACAAATGCATGGGGTAGGATTTGCTAAAGTATCAGATGCAGTTGCAAATGCATGGTATAGGATTTGTAAAAAGGTCAGATACAGACATAAATGCATGGTGCAGCATATGCAAAAGAATCAGATGTAGATGCAAATGCATGGCATAGGATATGCAAAAAGATCAGACTCAGATACAAGTGTTTGAAGTAGGATTTGCAAAAAGATCAGGTGCAGATGCAAATGCATTGGCAGGATTTGCAAAAGGATCAGATGCAGATGGAAATGCATGGGTTAGGATGTGCATAAAGGTCAGACACAGGTAGAAATGCAAGGGTTAGGACTTGCAATAAGGTCAGGCACAGACACAAATGCATGAGGTAGGATTTGTCAAAAAAGGTCAGATACAGACACAAATGCTTGAGGTAGGATTTACAAAGAGGTTAGATACAGACACAAATGCAAGGGGTAGTATTTGCAAAATGATCTGATGCAGACCCAAATGCATGGGGTAGGATATGCAAAAAGATCAGATACAGACTCAAAGGCATGGGCAGTATTTGCAAAAAGGTTAAATACAGACACAGCTGCATGGGGTAAGATTTACAAAAGGATCAGATGCAGACACAAATGCATGGTTTAGGATATGCAAAAAGATCAGACTCAGACACAAGTGCATGGGGTAGGATTTGCAAAAAGATCAGGTGCAGATGCAAATGCATTGGCGGGATTTGCAAAAGGTTCAGATGCAAATGCATGGGTTAGGATTTACAAAAAGGTCAGATACAGACACAGATGCATGGGTTAGGACTTACAAAAGGTCAGACACAGACACAAATGCGTGGGTTAAGATTTGCAAAAAAAGGTCAGACACAGACACAAATGCATGCTTTAGGATTTGCAAAAAAGTCAGACACAGACAACACAAATGCGTGAGTTAAGATTTGCAAAAAAGTTCAGGTACAGACACAAATACATGATGTAGGATTTGAAAGAGGTCAGGCACAGACACAAATGCATGGATTAGGATTTGCAAAGAGGTTAGATACAGACACAAATGCAAGGGGTAGGATTTGCAAATGATCAGATGCAGACCCAAATGCATGGGGGTAGATATGACAAAAGATCAGATACAGACACAAAGGCATGGGCAGGATTTGGAAAAAGGTCAAATACAAACACAGATGCATGGGGTAGGATTTGCAAAAGAGTCAGATGCAGATGCAAATGCATGGGTTAGGATTTGCAAAAAGGTCAGATGCAGATACAAATGCATGGGTTTGTTCTTGCAAAGGATCAGACTCAGACACAAATGCATGGGTTAGACTTGCAAAAAGTCAGACACAGAAACATGTATGGGTTAGGATTTTAAAATGTCAGATACAGACATAAGTGCATGGTGTGTAGGATATACAAAAGATCAGACTCAGACACAAGTGCTTGGAGTAGGATTTGCAAAAGTTCAGTGCAGATGCAAATGTGTAGGCAGGATTTGCAAAAGGATCAGATGCAGATGCAAATGCATGGGTTAGAATGTGCAAAAGGTCAGATACAGACACAAATGTATGCATTAGGACTTTCAAAAAGATCAGATGCAAATGCATGGGTTAGGATGTACAAAAAGGTCAGATACAGACTCAAATGCATGGGTTAGGACTTGCAAAAAACTCAGACACAGACACAAATGTATGAGTTAGGATTTGTAAAAAGGTCAGATACAGACATAAATGCATGGGGTAGGATTTGCAAAAGGATCGGATGCAGACACAAAATGCATTGGCGAGGATATGCGAAAAGATCTGACTCAGGCAAAAGTGCTTGGGTAGATTGCAAAAGATCAGGTGCAGATGCAAATGTGTAGGCAGATTTGCAAAGGATCAGATGCAGATGCAAATGCATGGGTTAGGATGTGCAAAAGGTCAGACACATAAACAAATGCATGGGTTTGATTTGGAAAAAGGTCGATACAGAACACAATTGCATGAGGTAGGATTTGCAAAAAGGTCAGGCACAGACACAAATGCATGGGTAGGATTTGCAAAAGGATCAGATGCAAATGCATGGGGTGGGATTTACAAAAGGTCTGATACAGACACAAATGCATGGGTTAGGACTTGGAAAGGTCAGACTGAGCACAAATGCATGAGGTAGGATTTGCAAAAGATCAGGCACAGACTCAAATGCATGGATTAGGATTTGCAAAAAGCTCTTATACAGACACAAATGCATGGGGTAGGATATGCAAAAGAAGCGATAGACACAAAAGCATGGGCAGGATTTGTAAAAAGGTCAAATACAGACACAAAAGCATGGGGTAGAATTTGCAAAAGGATCAGATGCAGATGCAAATGTATGGGTTAGGACTTGCAAAAAGGTCAGACACAGACACAAATGAGTGGGTTGAGATTTGCAAAAAAGGTCAGATGCAGACACAAATACATGAGGTAGGATTTGAAAAAGGTCAGGCACAGACACCTATGCATGGGTTAGGATTTGGAAAGAAATTAGATACAGACACTAATGCAAGGGGTAGGATTTGCAAAATGATCAAATGCAGACCCAAATGCCTGGGGTAGGATATGCAAAAGATCAGGTGCAGATGCAAATTTGTGAGGCAGGATTAACAAAAGGATCAGATGTAGATGAAATGCATGTGTTAGGGTTTGCAAAAGGTCAGATACAGACACAAATGCATGGTTTGGACTTGCAAAAAGTCAGAGACAGACACAAATGTATGGGTTAGGATTTGTACAAAGGTCAGATACAGCAGATACAGAAACATGTATGGGTTAGTATATGTAAAAATGTCAGATACAGACACAAATGCATGGGGTAGGATTTGTAAAATGGTTAGGCACAGACACAAATGCATGGGTTAGGATTTGCAAAAAGCTCAGATACAGATACAAATGCATGGGTTTGGAATTGCAAAAGGATCAGACTCATGCACACATGCATGGCTTAGGACCTACAAAAAAGTCAGACACAGAAACATGTATTGGTTAGGATTTTTAAAAATGTCAGATATAGACATAAGTGCATGGTGCAGGATATGTAAAAAGAACAGACTCAGTCACAAGTGCTTGGAGTAGGATTTGCAAAAAGATCAGGTACAGATGGAAATGTGTAGGCAGGATTTGCAAAAATATCAGATGCAAATGCATGGGTTAGGATCTGCAAAAGGTCAGATACAGACACAAATGCATGGGTTTGGATTTACAAAAAGGTCAATACAGAACAATTGCATGTAGGATTTGCATAAAAGGTCTAGCACAGACACAAATGCATGGGGTAGGATTTGCAAAAGGAGCAGATACAGACCCAAATGCATGCGGTAGGATATGCAAAAGGAGAGAGATAGATACAAAAGCATGGGCAGGATTTGCAACAAGGTCAAACACAGACACAAATGCATGGGGTAGGATTTGCAAAAGAATCAGATGCAGATACAAATGCATGGGGTAGAATTACAAAAATGTCAGATACAGACACAAATGCATAGGTTACGATTTGTAAAATGGTCAGATACAGACATAAATGCATGGAGCAGCATATGCAAAAGGATCAGATGTAGATGCAAATGCTTGGCATAGGATATGCAAAAAGATCAGACTCAGACACAAGTTTTTGAAGAAGGATTTGCAAAAAGATCAGGTGCAGATGCAAATGCATAGGCAGGATTTGCAAAAGGATCAGATGCAGATGCAAATGCTTGGGTTAGGATGTGCTAAAAGGTCAGACACAGGTAGAAATGCAGGGTTAGGACTTGCAATAAGGTCAGGCACAGATACAAATGCATGAGGTAGGATTTGACAAAAGGTCAGGCACAGACACAAATGCATGGATTAGGATTTGCAAAAAGCTCAGATACAGACACAAATTTATGGGGTAGGATTTACAAAAGGATCAGATGTAGACACAAATGCATGGGGTAGGATATGCAAATAGAGAGAGATAGACACAGAAGCATGGGCTGGATTTGCAAAAACGTCAGATACATACACAAATGCATGGGGTAGGATTTTCAAAAGGATCAGATGCAGATGCAAATGCATGGGTTAGGATTCACATAAAGGTCAGATACAGACACAAATGCATGGGTTAGGGCTTGCAGAAAGGTCAGACACAGACACAGTTACAAATTCGTGGGGTTAGATTTGCAAAAAAGGTCGTATACAGACTCAAATACATCAGGTAGGATTTGAAAAAGGTCAGGCACAGACACAAATGCATGTGTTTGGATTTGCAAAGAGGTTAGATACAGACACAAATGCAAGGGGTAGGATTTGCCAAATGATCTGATGCAGACTCAAATGCATGGGGTAGGATATGCAAAAAGATCAGATACAGACACAAAGGCATGGGCAGGATTTGCAAAAAGGTCAAATACAGACACAAATGCAAGGGGTAGGATTTACAAAATGATCAGATGCAGACCTAAATGCATGGGGTAGAATATGCAAAAAGGACAGATACAGACACAAATGCATGGGTTAGGACTTGCCTAAAAGTCAGACACAGACACAAATGTATGGGTTAGGATTTGTGAAAAGGTCAGATACAGACATAAATGCATGGGGTAGGATTTGCAAAAGGATTGGATGCAGACGCAAATGCATGGCGTAGGATGTACAAAAAGATCAGACTCAGACACAAGTGCATGGGGTTGGATTTGCAAAAAGATCAGGTGCAGATGCAAATGCATTGGCGGGATTTGCAAAAGGATGAGATGCAGATGCAAATGCATGGGTTAGGATTTACAAAAAGGTCAGATACAGACACAGATGCATGGGTTAGGACCTGCAAAATGGTGAGACACAGACACAAATGCGGGGAAAAGATTTGCAAAAAAAGGTCAGGTACAGACACAAATATGTGAGGTAGGATTTGAAAAAGGTCAGGCACAGACACAAATGCATGGGTTAGGATTTGCAAAAAGGTTAGATACAGACACAAATGCAAGGGGTAGGATTTGCAAAATGATCAGATGCAGACCCAAATGCATGGGGTAGGATGTGCAAAAAGATCTGATACAGACACAAAGGCATGGGCAGGATTTGCAGAAATGTCAAATACAAACACAGATGCATGGGGTAGGATTTGCAAAAAAATCAGATGCAGATGCAAATGTATGGGTTAAGATGTGCAAAAAGGTCAATTACTGATACAAATGCATTGGTTAGGACTTGCAAAAAAGTCAGACACAGATACAAATGTATGAGTTATGAGTCGTAAAAAGGTCAGATACAGACATAAATGCAAGGGGTGGGATGTACAAAGGATCAGATGCAGATGCAAATGCATGGCATAGGATATGCAAAAAGGTCAGATACCGCTCAAATTCATGGGTAAGAACTTGCAAAAAGGTGAGACACAGGTACAAATGCATGGGTTAGGACTTCCAAAAAGGTCCGACATGATTGCTTGGGTTATGATTTGCAAAAAAGGTCAGATACAGACACAAATGCATGAGGTAGGATTTGCAAAAAGGTCAGGCACTGACACAAATGCATAAGGTAGGATTTGCAAAAAGGTCAGGCACAGACACAAATGCATGAGGTAGGATTTGCAAAAAGCTCAGATACAGACACAAATGCATTGGGTTGGATTTGCAAAAGGATCAGATGCAGTCCCAAATGCATGGGGTAGAATATGCAAAATGATCAGATGCCAGTGCAGATGTATGGGGTAGGATATGCAAAAAGATCAGACTCAGAAAGAAGTGCTTGGAGTAGGATTTGCAAAATTTCAGGTGCAGATGCAAATTTGTAGGCAGGATTTACCAAAAAGGATTAGATGCAGATGCAAATGCATGGGTTAGGACTTGCAAAGGATCAGATGCAAATGCATGGGTTAGGATTTGCAAAAAGGTCTGACACAGACACAAATGCATGGTTTAGGACTTGCAAAAAAACAAACACAGGTACAAATGTATGGCTTAGGATTTGTAAAAAGGTCAGATACAGACATAAATGCATGGGGTAGGATATTCAAAACGATAAGACTCAGACACAAGTGCTTGGAGTAGGATTTTCAAAAAGATCAGGTGCAGATGCAAATGTGTAAGCAGGATTTGCAAAAGGATCACATGCAGATGCAAATGCATGGGTTAGGATGTGCAAAAGGGTCAGATACAGACACAAATGCATGCGTTAGGACTTGCAAAAGGATCAGATGCAGATGCAAATGCATGGGTTAGGATGTGCCAAAAGGTCAGATACAGACACAAATGCATGGGTTAGGACTTGCAAAAAAGTCAGACACAAATGCATGGGTTAGGATTTGTGAAAGGTCAGAAACAGACATAAATGCATGTGGTAGGATTTGCAAAATGATTGGATGCAGACGAAAATGCATGGCGTAGGATATGCAAAAAGATCAGACTCAGTCACATGTGCTTGGAGTAGGATTTGCTAAAAGATGAGGTGCAGATGCAAATTTGTAGGCAGGATTTGCAAAAGGATTAGATGCAGATGCAAATGCATGGTTTAGGATGTGCGAAAACTTCAGATACAGACTCAAATGCATGGGTTAGGACTTGCAAAAGGATCAGATGCAAATGCATTGGTTAGGATTTGCAAAAAGGTCTGACACAGACACAAATGCAAGGTTTAGTCGTTGCGAAAAAATTAGACACAGGCACAAATGTATGGGTTAGGATTTGTTAAAGGTCAGATACAGACATAAATGCATAGGCAGGATATGCAAAAGATATGACTTAGACAAAAGTGCTTGGAGTAGGATTTTCAAAAAGTTCAGGTGCAAATGCAAATGTGTAGGCAGGATTTGCAAAAGGATCAGATGCAGATGACAATGCATGGGTTAGGATGTGCAAAAGGGTCAGATACAGACACAAATGCATGCATTAGGACTTGCAAAAGGATCAGATGCAGATGCAAATGCATGGGTTAGGATGTGCAAAAAGGTCAGATACAGACACAAATGCATGGGTTAGGACTTGCCTAAAAGTCAGACACAGACACAAATGTATGGGTTAGGATTTGTGAAAAGGTCAGATACAGACATAAATGCATGGGGTAGGATTTGCAAAAAGGATTCGATGCAGATGCAAATGCATGGCGTAGTATATACAAAAAGATCAGAATCAGACACAAGTGCTTGGAGTAGGATTTGCAAAAAATCAGGTGGAGGTGCAAATGTGTAGGCAGGATTTGCAAAAGGATCAGATGCAGATACAAATGCATGGGTTAGGATGTGCAAAAAGGTCAGACACATATACAAATGCATGGGTTTGGATTTGCAAAAAAGGTCAGATACTGAGACAATTGCATCAGGTAGGATTTGCAAAAAGGTCAGGCACAGACACAAATGCAAGGGGTAGGATTTGCAAAAGGAGCAGATACAAACCCAAAAACATGGGGTAGGATATGCAAAAAGAGAGAGCTAGACTCAAAAGCATGGACCGGATTTGCAAAAAGGTCAAATACAAACACAAATGCATGGTGTAGGATTTGTAAAAGGATCAGATGCAGATGCAAATGCATGGGGTGGGATTTACAAAAAGGTCAGATACAGACACAAATGCATGTGTTAGGGCTTGGAAAAAGGTCAGACACAGGCACAAATGCATGGGTTAGGATTTGCTAAAAAGGTCAGATACAGAAACAAATGCTTGAGGTAGGATTTGCAAAAAGTTGAGGCACAACAAATGCATGGATTAGGATTTGCAAAAAGCTCTGATATAGACACAAATGCATGGGGTAGGATATGCAAAAAGAGGGATATAGACACAATAGCATGGGCAGGATTTGCAAAAAGGTCAAATACAGACACAAAAGCATGGGGTAGAATTTTCAAAAGGATCAGATGCATATGCAAATGTATGGGTTAGGACCCGAAAAAAGATCAGACACAGACACAAATGCATGGGTTAAGATTTGCAAAAATGGTCAGATACAGACACAAATAAATGAGGTAGGATTTGAAAAAGGTCAGGCACAGACACAAATGCATGGGTTAGGATTTGCAAAGAGGTTAGGTACAGACACAAATGCAAGGGGTAGGATTTGCAAAATGATCAAATGCAGACCCAAATGCCTGGGGTAGGATATGCAAAAAGATCAGGTGCAGATGCAAATTTGTAGGCAGAATTTACAAAAGGATCAGATGCAGATGCAAATGCATGGGTTAGGATTTGCAAAAAGGTCAGATTCAGACACAAATGTATGGGTTAGGATTTGTAAAAAGGTCAGATACAGAAACATGTATGAGGTTAGGATTTGTAAAAATGTCGAATCTGGACATAAATGCATGGGTAGGATTTGCAAAAGGTCAGGCACAGACACAAATGCATGGGTTAGGACTTGCAAAAGGATCAGACTCAGACACAAAAGCATAGGTTAGGACTTGCAAAAGTCAGACACAGAAGCATGTATGGGTTATGATTTTAAAAATGTCAGATACAGACATAAGTGCATGGTGTAGGATATGCAAAAAGAACAGACTCACACACAAGTACTTGGAGTAGGATTTGCAAAATGATAAGGTGCAGATGCAAATGGGTATGCAGGATTTGCAAAAGGATCAGATGCAGATGCAAATGCATGGTTTAGGATGTGGAAAAAGGTCAAATACAGACACAAATGCTTGGGTTTGGATTTGCAAAAAAGGTCAGATACAGACACAATTGCATGAGGTAGGATTTGCAAAAAGGTCAGGCACAGACACAAATGCATGGGGTAGGATTTGCAAAAGGAGCAGATGCAGACCCAAATGCATGGGGTATGATATGCAAAAGAGAGAGAGAGAGATATACAAAAGCATGGGCAGGATTTACAAAAAGGACAAACACAGACACAAATGGATGGGGTAGGATTTGCAAAAGGATCAGATGCAGGTGCAAATGCATGGGGTAGGATTTACAAAAAGGTCAGATACAGACACAAATGCATGGGTTAGGACTTGAAAAAGGTCAGACACAGACACAGACACAAATGTATGGGTTAGGATTTGTAAAAAGGTCAGATACAGACATAAATGCATGGGGCAGGATATGCAAAAGGATCAGATGTAGGTGCAAATGCATGGCATAGGATATGCAAAAAGATCAGACTCAGACGCAAGTGTTTGAAGCAGGATTTGCAAAAAGATCAGGGGCATATGCAAATGTGTAGGCAGGATTTGCAAAAGGATCAGATGCAGATGCAAATGCATAGGCAGAAATTGTGAAAGGATCAGATGCAGATGCAAATGCATGGGTTAGGATGTGCAAAAAGGTCAGACACAGGTAGAAATGCACAGGTTAGGACTTTCAAAAAGGTCAGGCACAGACACAGATGCATGAGGTAGGATTGGCAAAAGGTCAGGCACAGAGACAAATGCATGGATTAGGATTTGCAAAAGCTCAGATACAGACACAAATGCATGGGTAGGATTTACAAAGGATCAGATGTAGACTCAAATGCATGGGGCAGGATATGCAAAAGAGAGATAGACACAAAAGCATGGGCAGGATTTGCAAAAGGTCAAATACAGACACAAATGCATGGAGGTAGGATTTGCAAAAGGATCAGATGCAGATGCAAATGCATGGGTTAGGATTCACATAAAGGTCAGATACAGACACAAATGCATGGGTTAGGACTTGCAGAAAAGTCAGACACAGACTCAAATGCGTGGGTTAAGATTTGCAAAAAAAGGTCAGATACAGACTCAAATACATGAGGTACGATTTGAAAAAGGTGAGGCACAGACAAATGCATGGTTTAGGATTTGCAAAGAGGTTAGATACAGACCCAAAATGCATGGGGTAGGATATGCAAAAAGATCAGATACAGACACAAAGACATGGGGCAGGATTTGGAAAAAGGTCAAATACAAACACAGATGCATGGGGTAGGATTTGCAAAAGAATCAGATGCAGATGCAGATGCAAGGGTTAGGATTTGCAAAAAGGTCAGATACACATACAAATGCTTGGGTTAGGACTTGCAAAAAGATCAGACTCAGACACAAATGCATGGGTTAGGACTTGCAAAAGAGTCAGATACAGAAACATGTATGGGTTAGGATTTTTAAAAATGTCAGATACAGACATAAGTGCATGGTGTAGGATATACAAAAGATCAGACTCAGACACAAGTGCTTGGAGTAGGATTTGCAAAAGATCAGCAGCAGATGCAAATGTGTAGGCAGGATTTGCAAAAGGATCAGATGCAGATGCAATTCCATGGGTTAGGATGTGCAAACAGGTCAGATACAGACACAAATGCATGCGTTAGGACTTGCAAAAGGATCAGATGCAGATGCAAATGCATGGGTTAGGATGTGCAAAAAGATCAGATACAGACACAAATGCATGGGTTAGGACTTACAAAAAAGTCAGACACAGACACAAATGTATGGGTTAGGATTTGTAAAAAGGTCAGATACAGACATAAATGCATGGAGTAGGATTTGCAAAAAGATCAGATGCAGACGCAAATGCATTGCGTAGGATATGCAAAAAGATCAGACTCAGGCACAAGTGCTTGGAGTAGGATTTGCAAAAAGATCAGGTGCAGATGCAAATGTGTAGGCAGGATTTGCAAAAGGATCAGATGCAGATGCAAATGCATGGGTTAGGATGTGCAAAAAGGTCAGACACATATACAAATGCATGGGTTTGGATTTGCAAAAAAGGTCAGATACAGACACAATTGCATGAGGTAGGATTTGCAAAAAGGTCAGGCACAGACACAAATGCATGGGGTAGGATTTGCAAAAGGATCAGATGCAGATGCAAATGCATGGGATGGGATTTACAAATAGGTCAGATACAGGCACAATGCATGGGTTAGGACTTGGAATAAGGTCAGACACAGGCACAAATGCATGTGTTAGGATTTGCAAAAAAGGTCAGATACAGACACAAATGCATGAGGTGGGATTTGCAAAAAGGTCAGGCACAGACTGAAATGCATGGATTAGGATTTGCAAAAAGCTCTGATATAGACACAAATGCATGGGGGAGGATATGCAAAAAGATAGAGCGATAGACACAAAAGCATGGGCAGGATTTGCAAAAAGGTCAAATACAGACACAAAAGCATGGGGTAGAATTTGCAAAAGGATCAGATGCAGATGCAAATGTATGGGTTAGGACTTGCAAAAAGGTCAGACACAGACACAAATGCGTGGGTTAAGATTTGCAAAAAAAGGTCAGATACAGACACAAATACATGAGGTAGGATTTGAAAAAGGTCAGGCACAGACACCAATGCATCGGTTAGGATTTGCATAGAGATTAGATACAGACACAAATGCAAGGGGTAGGATTTGCAAAATGATCAGATGCAGTCCCAAATGCATGGGGTAGGATATGCAAAAAGATCAGATACAGACACAAAGGCATGGGCAGGATTTGGAAAAAGGTCAAATACAAACACAGATGCATGGGGTAGGATTTGCAAAAGAATCAGATGGAGATGCAGATGCATGGGTTAGGATTTGCAAAAAGGTCAGATACAGATACAAATGCATGGGTTAAGACTTGCAAAAAGATCAGACTCAGACACAAATGCATGGGTTAGGACTTGCAAAAAAGTCAGATACAGAAACATGTATGGGTTAGGATTACTAAAAATGTCAGATACAGACATAAGTGCATGGTGTAGGATACACAAAAAGATCAGACTCAGACACAAGTGCTTGGAGTAGGATTTGCAAAAAGATCAGCAGCAGATGCAAATGTGTAGGCAGGATTTGCAAAGGATCAGATGCAGATGCAATTCCATGGGTTAGGATGTGCAAACAGGTCAGATACAGACACAAATGCATGCGTTAGGACTTGCAAAAGGATCAGATGCAGATGCAAATGCATGGGTTAGGATGTGCAAAAGATCAGATACAGACACAAATGCATGGGTTAGGACTTACAAAAAGTCAGACACAGACACAAATGTATGGGTTAGGATTTGTAAAGGTCAGATACAGACATAAATGCATGGAGTAGGATTTGCAAAAGATCGGATGCAGACACAAATGCATTGCGTGGGATATGCAATAAGATCAGACTTCAGGCACAAGTGCTTGGAGTAGGATTTGCAAAGATCAGGTGCAGATGCAAATGTGTAGGCAGGATTTGCAAAAGGATCAGATGCAGATGCAAATGCATGGGTTAGGATGTGCAAAAGGTCAGACACATATACAAATGCATGGGTTTGATTTGCAAAAAAGGTCAGATACAGACACAATTGCATGAGGTAGGATTTGCAAAAGGTCAGGCACAGACACAAATGCTTGTGGTAGGATTTGCAAAAGGATCAGATGCAGATGCAAATGCATGGGATGGGATTTGCAAATAGGTCAGATACAGACACAATGCATGGGTTAGGACTTGGAATAAGGTCAGACACAGGCAGAAATGCATGTGTTAGGATTTGCAAAAAAGGTCAGATACAGACACAAATGCATGAGGTGGAATTTGCAAAAAGGTCAGGCACAGACTGAAATGCATGGATTAGGATTTTCAAAAAGCTCTGATATAGACACAAATGCATGGGGTAGAATATGCAAAAAGATAGAGATAGACACAAAAGCATGGGCAGGATTTGTAAAAAGGTCAAATACAGACCCAAAAGCATGGGGTAGAATTTGCAAAAGGATCAGATGCAGATGCAGATGTATGGGTTAGGACTTGCAAAAAGGTCAGACACAGACACAAATGCGTGGGTTAAGATTTGCAAAAAAGGTCAGATACAGTCACAAATACATGAGGTAGGATTTGAAAAAGGTCAGGCACAGACACCAATGCATGGGTTAGGATTTGCAAAGAGATTAGATACAGACACAAATGCAAGGGGTAGGATTTGCAAAATGATCAGATGCAGACCCAAATGCATGGGGTAGGATATGTAAAAAGATCAGATACAGACACAAAGGCATGGGCAGGATTTGGAAAAAGGTCAAATACAAAAACAGATGCATGGGGTAGGATTTGCAGAAGAGTCAGATGCAAATGCATGGGTTAGGATTTTCAAAAAGGTCAGATACAGATACAAATGCATGGGTTTGGACTTGCAAAAGGATCAGACTCAGACACAAATGCATGGGTTAGGACTTGCAAAAAAGTCAGACACAAAAACATGTATGGGTTAGGATTTTTAAAAATGTCAGATACAGACATAAGTGCATGGTGTAGGATATACAAAAAGATCAGACTCAGACACAAGTGCTTGGAGTAGGATTTGCAAAAAGATCAGGTGCAGATGCAAATGTGTGGGCGGGATTTGCAAAAGGATCAGATGCAGATGCAAATGCATGGGTTAGGATGTGCAAAAAGGTCATATACAGACACAAATGCATGCGTTAGGACTTTCAAAAAGATCAGATGCAAATGCATGGGTTAGGGTGTGCAAAAAGGTCAGATACAGACTCAAATGCATGGGTTTGGACTTGCAAAAAATTCATACACAGAAACAAATGTATGAGTTAGGATTTGTAAAAAGGTCAGATACAGACAAATGCATGGGGTAGGATTTGCAAAAGGATCGGATGCAGACGTAAATGCATTGCATAGGATATGCAAAAAGATCAGACTCAGGCACAAGTGCTTGGAGTAGAATTTGCAAAAAGATCAGGTGCAGATGCAAATGTGTAGGCAAGATTTGCAAAAGGATCAGATGCAGATGCAAATGCATGGGTTAGGATGTGCAAAAAGGTCAGACACATATACAAATGCATGGATTAGGATTTGGAAAAAAGGTCAGATACAGACACAATTGCATGAGGTAGGATTTGCAAAAAGGTCAGGCACAGATACAAATGCATGTGGTAGGATTTGCAAAAGGATCAGATGCAATTGCATGGGTTGGGATTTACAAAATGGTCAGATACAGACACAAATGCATGGGTTAGGACTTGGATAAAGGTCAGACACAGGCACAAATGCATGAGGTAGGATTTGCAAAAAGATCAGGCACAGACTCAAATGCATGGATTAGGATTTGCAAAAAGCTCTTATACAGACACAAATGCATGGGGTAGGATATGCAAAAAGATAGAGATAGATACAAAAGCCGGGGCAGGATTTGCAAAAAGGTCAAATACAGACACAAAAGCATGGGATAAGATTTGAAAAAGGTCAGATACAGACACAAATACATGAGGTAGGACTTTGAAAAGGTCAGACACAGACACAAATGTAGAGTTAAGATTTGAAAAAGATTAGATACAGACACAAATACAAGGGGTAGGATTTGAAAAATGATCAGATGCAGACCCAAATGCCTGGGGTAGGATATGCAAAAGATCAGATACAGACACAAATGCATGGGCTAGGATTTGCAAAGAGGTCAGATACAGACACAAATGCATGGGGTAGGATTTGCAAAAGAGTCAGATACAGATGCAAATGCATGGTTAGGATTTGCAAAAGGTCAGATACAGATACAAATGCATGGGTTTGGAGTTGCAAAAGGATCAGACTCAGACACAAATGCACGGGTTAGGACTTGCAAAAAAGTCAGACACAAAAACATGTATGGGTTAGGATTTTTAAAAATGTCAGATACAGACATAAGTGCATGGTGTAGGATATAGAAAAAGATCAGACTCAGACACAAGTGCTTGGAGTAGGATTTGCAAAAAGGTCAGGTGCAGGTGCAGATGCAAATATGTAGGCAGGATTTGCAAAAGGATCAGATGCAGATGCAAATGCATGGGTTAGGATGTGCAAAAAGGTCAGATACAGACACAAATGCATGCGTTAGGACTTTAAAAAAGATCAGATGCAAATGCATGGGTTAGGGTGTGCAAAAAGGTCAGACACAGACACAAATGCATGGGTTAGGATTTGCCGAAAGGTCAGTCACAGACAGACACAAATGCGTGGTTAAGATTTGCAAAAAAAGGTCAGGTACAGACACAAATATGTGAGGTAGGATTTGAAAAAGGTCAGGCACAGACACAGATGCATGGGTTAGGATTTGCAAAAAGGTTAGATACAGACACAAATGCAAGGGCTAGGATTTGCAAAATGATCAGATGCAGACCCAAATGCATGGGGTAGGATGTGCAAATAGATCTGATACAGTAAAAGGCATGGGCAGGATTTGCAGAAATGTCAAATACAAACACAGATGTATGGGGTAGGATTTGCAAAAATCAGATGCAGATGCAAATGCATGGGTTAAGATGTGCAAAAAGGTCAATTACTGATACAAATGCATTGGTTAGGACTTGCAAAAAAGTCAGACACAGATACAAATGTATGAGTTATGAGTTGTAAAAAGGTCAGATACAGACATAAATGCATGGGGTGGGATGTTCAAAAGGATCAGATGCAGATGCAAATGCATGGCATAGGATATGCAAAAAGGTCAGATACCGGCTCAAATTCATGGGTAAGAACTTGCAAAAAGGTGAGACACAGGTACAAATGCATGGGTTAGGACTTCCAAAAAGGTCCGACATGATTGCTTGGGTTATGATTTGCAAAAAAGGTCAGATACAGACACAAATGCATGAGGTAGGATTTGCAAAAAGGTCAGGCACTGACACAAATGCATAAGGTAGGATTTGCAAAAAGGTCAGGCACAGACACAAATGCATGAGGTAGGATTTGCAAAAAGCTCAGATATAGACACAAATGCATTGGGTTGGATTTGCAAAGGATCAGATGCAGTCCCAAATGCATGGGGTAGAATATGCAAAATGATCAGATGCCAGTGCAGATGTATAGGGTAGGATATGCAAAAAGATCAGACTCAGAAAAGTGCATGGAGTAGGAGTTGCAAAATTTCAGGTGCAGATGCAAATTTGTAGGCAGGATTTGCAAAGGATTAGATGCAGATGCAAATGCATGGGTTAGGACTTGCAAAAGGATCAGATGCAAATGCATGGGTTAGATTTGCAAAAAGGTCTGACACAGACACAAATGCATGGTTTAGGACTTGCAAAAAAATCAAACACAGGTACAAATGTATGGCTTAGGATTTGTAAAAGGTCAGATACAGACATAAATGCATGGGGTAGGATATTCAAAACGATAAGACTCAGACACAAGTGCTTGGAGTAGGATTTTCAAAAGATCAGGTGCAGATGCAGATGTAAGCAGGATTTGCAAAAGGATCATGGAGATGCAAATGCATGGGTTAGGATGTGCAAAGGGTCAGATACAGACACAAATGCATCGTTAGGACTTGCAAAAGGATCAGATGCAGATGCAAATGCATGGGTTAGGATGTGCAAAAAGGTCAGATACAGACACAAATGCATGGGTTAGGACTTGCAAAAAAGTCAGACACAAATGCATGGGTTAGGATTTGTGAAAAGGTCAGAAACAGACATAAATGCATGTGGTAGGATTTGCAAAAGGATTGGATGCAGACGAAAATGCATGGCGTAGGATAAGCAAAAAGATCAGACTCAGACACGTGCTTGGAGTAGGATTTGCAAAAAGATCAGGTGCAGATGCAAATTTGTAGGCAGGATTTGCAAAAGGATTAGATGCAGATGCAAATACATGGTTTAGGATGTGCAAAAACTTCAGATACAGACTCAAATGCATGGGTTAGGACTTGCAAAAGGATCAGATGCAAATGCATTGGTTAGGATTTGCAAAAAGGTCTGACACAGCCACAAATGCATGGATTTAGTCCTTACTTGAAAAAAATTAGACACAGGCACAAATGTATGGGTTAGGATTTGTAAAAGGTCAGATACAGACATAAATGCATAGGGCAGGATATGCAAAAGATATGACTTGACTTAGACAAAAGTGCTTGGAGTAGGATTTTCAAAAAGTTCAGGTGCAAATGCAAATGTGTAGGCAGGATTTGCAAAAGGATCAGATGCAGATGACAATGCATGGGTTAGGATGTGCAAAAGGGTCAGATACAGACACAAATGCATGCATTAGGACTTACAAAAGGATCAGATGCAGATGCAAATGCATGGGTTAGGATGTGCAAAAAGGTCAGATACAGACACAAATGCATGGGTTAGGACTTGCCTAAAAGTCAGACACAGACACAAATGTATGGGTTAGGATTTTTGAAAAGGTCAGATACAGACATAAATGCATGGGGTAGGATTTGCAAATGGATTCGATGCAGATGCAAATGCATGGCGTAGTATATACAAAAAATCAGAATCAGACACAAGTGCTTGGAGTAGGATTTGCAAAAAGATCAGGTGGAGGTGCAAATGTGTAGGCAGGATTTGCAAAAGGATCAGATGCAGATACAAATGCATGGGTTAGGATGTGCAAAAAGGTCAGACACATATACAAATGCATGGGTTTGGATTTGCAAAAAAGGTCAGATACTGACACAATTGCATCAGGTAGGATTTGCAAAAAGGTCAGGCACAGACACAAATGCATGGGGTAGGATTTGCAAAAGGAGCAGATGCAGACCCAAATGCATGGGGTAGGATATGCAAAAAGAGAGAGCTAGACTCAAAAGCATGGACCGGATTTGCAAAAAGGTCAAATACAAACACAAATGCATGGTGTAGGATTTGCAATAGGATCAGATGCAGATGCAAATGCATGGGGTGGGATTTACAAAAAGGTCAGATACAGACACAAATGCATGGGTTAGGACTTGGAAAAAGGTCAGACACAGGCACAAATGCATGGGTTAGGATTTGCAAAAAAAGGTCAGATACAGAAACAAATGCATGAGGTCGGATTTGCAAAAAGTTGAGGCACAGACACAAATGCATGGATTAGGATTTGCAAAAAGCTCTGATATAGACACAAATGCATGGGGTAGGATATGCAAAAAGAGGGAGATAGACACAATAGCATGGGCAGGATTTGCAAAAAGGTCAAATACAGACAAAAGCATGGGGTAGAATTTGCAAAAGGATCAGATGCAGATGCAAATGTATGGGTTTGGACTTGCAAAATGGTCAGACACAGACACAAATGCATGGGTTAAGATTTGCAAAAATGGTCAGATACAGACACAAATACATGAGGTAGGATTTGAAAAAGGTCAGGCACAGACACAAATGCATGGGTTAGGATTTGCAAAGAGGTTAGGTACAGACACAAATGCAAGGGGTAGGATTTGCAAAATGATCAAATGCAGACCCAAATGCCTGGGGTAGGATATGCAAAAAGATGAGGTGCAGATGCAAATTTGTAGGCAGGATTTACAAAAGGATCAGATGCAGATGCAAATGCATGGGTTAGGATTTGCAAAAAGATTAGATTCAGACACAAATGTATGGGTTAGGATTTGTAAAAAGGTCAGATACAGAAACATGTATGGGTTAGGATTTGTAAAAATGTCAGATACGGACATAAATGCATGCGGTAGGATTTGCAAAAAGGTCAGGCACAGACACAAATGCATGGGTTAGGACTTGCAAAAGGATCAGACTCAGACACAAAAGCATAGGTTAGGACTTGCAAAAAAGTCAGACACAGAAGCATGTATGGGTTATGATTTTTAAAAATGTCAGATACAGACATAAGTGCATGGTGTAGGATATGCAAAAAGAACAGACTCAGACACAAGTGCTTGGAGTAAGATTTGCAAAATGATAAGGTGCAGATGCAAATGGGTAGGCAGGATTTGCAAAAGGATCAGATGCAGATGCAAATGCATGGGTTAGGATGTGGAAAAAGGTCAAATACAGACACAAATGCTTGGGTTTGGATTTGCAAAAAAGATCAGATACAGACACAATTGCATGAGGTAGGATTTGCAAAAAGGTCAGGCACAGACACAAATGCATGGGGTAGGATTTGCAAAAGGAGCAGATGCAGACCCAAATGCATGGGGTATGATATGCAAAAGAGAGAGAGAGAGAGAGATACAAAAAGCATGGGCAGGATTTACAAAAGGACAAACACAGACACAAATGGATGGGGTAGGATTTGCAAAAGGATCAGATGCAGGTGCAAATGCATGGGGTAGGATTTACAAAAAGGTCAGATACAGACACAAATGCATGGGTTAGGACTTGCAAAAGGTCAGACACAGACACAGACACAAATGTATGGGTTAGGATTTGTAAAAAGGTCAGATACAGACATAAATGCATGGTGCAGGATATGCAAAAGGATCAGATGTAGGTGCAAATGCATGGCATAGGATATGCAAAAAGATCAGACTCAGACACAAGTGTTTGAAGCAGGATTTGCAAAAAGATCAGGGGCATATGCAAATGTGTAGGCAGGATTTGCAAAAGGATCAGATACAGATGCAAATGCATAGGCAGGAATTGTGAAAGGATCAGATGCAGATGCAAATGCATGGGTTAGGATGTGCAAAAAGGTCAGACACAGGTAGAAATGCACAGGTTAGGACTTGCAAAAAGGTCGGGCACAGACACAGATGCATGAGGTAGGATTTGCAAAAAGGTCAGGCACAGACACAAATGCATGGATTAGGATTTGCAAAAGCTCAGATACAGACACAAATGCATGGGTAGGATTTACAAAAGGATCAGATGTAGACTCAAATGCATGGGGTAGGATATGCAAAAAGAGAGAGATAGACGCAAAAGCATGGGCAGGATTTGCAAAAAGGTCAAATACAGACACAAATGCATGGGGTAGGATTTGCAAAAGGATCAGATGCAGATGCAAATGCAAATGCATGGGTTAGGATTCACATAAAGGTCAGATACAGACACAAATGCATGGGTTAGGACTTGCAGAAAGGTCAGACACAGACACAAATGCGTGAGTTAAGATTTGCAAAAAAAGGTCAGGTACAGACTCAAATACATGAGTCGCGATTTCGAAAAAGGTGAGGCACAGACAAATGCATGGTTTAGGATTTGCAAAGAGGTTAGATACAGACACAATGCAAGGGTAGGATTTGCAAAAATGATCAGATGCAGACCCAAATGCATGGGGTAGGATATGCAAAAAGATCAGATACAGACACAAAGGCATGGGCAGGATTTGGAAAAGGTCAAATACAAACACAGATGCATGGGGTAGGATTTGAAAAGAATCAGATGCAGATGCAGATGCATGGGTTAGGATTTGCAAAGGTCAGATACAGATACAAATGCATGGGTTGGACTTGCAAAAGATCAGACTCAGACACAAATGCATGGGTTAGGACTTCCAAAAGTCAGATACAGAAACATGTATGGGTTAGGATTTTTAAAAATGTCAGATACAGACATAAGTGCATGGTGTAGGATATACAAAAGATCAGACTCAGACACAAGTGCTTGGAGTAGGATTTGCAAAAAGATCAGCAGCAGATGCAAATGTGTAGGCAGGATTTGCAAAAGGATCAGATGCAGATGCAATTCCATGGGTTAGGATGTGCAAACAGGTCAGATACAGACACAAATGCTTGCATTAGGACTTGAAAAGGATCATATGCAGATGCAAATGCATGGTTAGGATGTGCAAAAGGTCAGATACAGACACAAATGCATGGGTTAGGACTTTCAAAAAAGTCAGACACAGACACAAATGTATGGGTTAGGATTTGTAAAAAGGTCAGATACAGACATAAATGCATGGAGTAGGATTTGCAAAAAGATCAGACTCAGGCACAAGTGCTTGGAGTAGGATTTGCAAAAAGATCAGGTGCAGATGCAAATGTGTAGGCAGGATTTGCAAAAGGATCAGATGCAGATGCAAATGCATGGGTTAGGATGTGCAAAAAGGTCAGACACATATACAAATGCATGGGTTTGGATTTGCAAAAAAAGGTCAGATACAGACACAATTGCATGAGGTGGTATTTGCAAAAAGGTCAGGCACAGACACAAATGCATGGGGTAGGATTTGCAAAAGGATCAGATTCAGATGCAAATGCATGGGATGGGATTTAAAATAGGTCAGATACAGACACAATGCATGGGTTAGGACTTGGAATAAGGTCAGACACAGGCACAAATGCATGTGTTAGGATTTGCAAAAAAAGGTCAGATACAGACACAAATGCATGAGGTGGGATTTGCAAAAAGGTCAGGCACAGACTGAAATGCATGGATTAGGATTTGCAAAAAGCTCTGATATAGACACAAATGCATGGGGTAGGATATGCAAAAAGATAGAGGTAGACACAAAAGCCAGGGCAGGATTTGCAAAAAGGTCAAATACAGACCCAAAAGCATGGGGTAGAATTTACAAAAGGATCAGATGCAGATGCAAATGTATGGGTTAGGACTTGCAAAAAGGTCAGACACAGACACAAATGCGTGGGTTAAGATTTGCAAAAAAAGGTCAGATACAGACATAAATACATGAGGTAGGATTTGAAAAAGGTCAGGCACAGACACCTATGCATGGGTTAGGATTTGCAAAGAGATTAGATACAGACACAAATGCAAGGGGTTGGATTTGCAAAATGATCAGATGCAGACCCAAATGCATGGGGTAGGATATGCAAAAAGATCAGATACAGACACAGAGGCATGGGCAGGATTTGGAAAAAGGTCAAATACAAACACAGATGCATGGGGTATGATTTGCAAAGAATCAGATGCAGATGCAGTTGCATGGGTTAGGATTTGCAAAAAGGTCAGATACAGATACAAATGCATGGGTTAGGACTTGCAAAAAGATCAGACTCAGACACAAATGCATGGGTTAGGACTTGCAAAAAAGTCAGATACAGAAACATGTATGGGTTAGGATTTTAAAAATGTCAGATACAGACATAAGTGCATGGTGTAGGATATACAAAAAGATCAGACTCAGACACAAGTGCTTGGAGTAGGATTTGCAAAAAGATCAGCAGCAGATGCAAATGTGTAGGCAGGATTTGCAAAAGGATCAGATGCAGATGCAATTCCATGGGTTAGGATGTGCAAACAGGTCAGATACAGACACAAATGCATGCGTTAGGACTTGCAAAAGGATCAGATGCAGATGCAAATGCATGGGTTAGGATGTGCAAAAAGGTCAGATACAGACACAAATGCATGGGTTAGGACTTACAAAAAAGTCAGACACAGACACAAATGTATGGGTTAGTATTTGTAAAGGTCAGATACAGACATAAATGCATGGAAGTAGGATTTGCAAAAGATCGGATGCAGACACAAATGCATTGCGTAGGATATGCATAAAGATCAGACTTAGGCACAAGTGCTTGTAGTAGGATTTGCAAAAAGATCAGGTGCAGATGCAAATGTGTAGGCAGGATTTGCAAAAGGATCAGATGCAGATGCAAATGCATGGGTTAGGATGTGCAAAAAGGTCAGACACATATACAAATGCATGGGTTTGGATTTGCAAAAAAAGGTCAGATACAGACACAATTGCATGAGGTAGTATTTGCATGAAGGTCAGGCACAGACACAAATGCTTGTGGTAGGATTTGCAAAAGGATCAGATGCAGATGCAAATGCATGGGATGGGATTTACAAATAGGTCAGATACAGACACAATGCATGGGTTAGGACTTGGAATAAGGTCAGACACAGGCACAAATGCATGTGTTACGATTTGCAAAAAAAGGTCAGATACAGACACAAATGCATGAGGTGGGATTTGCATAAAGGTCAGGCACTGACTGAAATGCATGGATTAGGATTTGCAAAAAGCTCTGATATAGACACAAATGCTTTGGGTAGGATATGCAAAAAGATAGAGATAGACACAAAAGCCAGGGCAGGATTTGCAAAAAGGTCAAATACAGACCCAAAAGCATGGGGTAGAATTTGCAAAAGGATCAGATGCAGATGCAAATGTATGGGTTAGGACTTGTAAAAAGGTCAGACACAGACACAAATGCGTGGGTTAAGATTTGCAAAAAAAGGTCAGATACAGACACAAATACATGAGGTAGGAGTTGAAAAAGGTCAGGCACAGACACCTATGCATGGGTTAGGATTTGCAAAGAGATTAGATACAGACACAAATGCAAGGGGTAGGATTTGCAAAATGATCAGATGCAGACCCAAATGCATGGGGTAGGATATGCAAAAAGATCAGATACAGACACAGAGGCATGGGCAGGATTTGGAAAAAGGTCAAATACAAACACAGATGCATGGGGTAGGATTTGCAAAAGAGTCAGATGCAGATACAAATGCATGGGTTAGGATTTGCAAAAAGGTTAGATACAGATACAAATGCATGGGTTTGGACCTATGTTCCCCCTAAGGTGTGCGTACGTGCGCCCGAACAGCAGTCAGAAATAACCCGCACACGGCTTCTGTAGTAGCGCACAAAGCAGCTGACAGGGATCCTCATGTTTATGAAGTAGTGACTATAGTCACTCAGATTTTAGACTCAGACAGCAGGACATGAAAGTGAATGGGAAAGAAACATTGTATACCCACCCGAGGTCACAACCCATTAACTTTAACAAAGCCAGACATCTCGGCTCCACTTATTGAACATGGAACCGATCTGCAAAATTCCAACCAATCGGCTTTGCAGTTACAGCAGTGTTTTCTGCTTGACACCTCTTTCAGTAAGACAGTACTTGATAATGAACAGTATTCCCTGCTGTTCACAGAAATGGCATGTTTTATTTGTTTGGTAGATTTCTAACAAAGCAATGCAAGAGATTATTTGATATAGGTGTATATTATATTATTTCAGTTTTAAAGTTGCACAACTTCAGTGTAATCCCCTCCTCCATAGCAGCGTCCTCACATACAAAATGTGTTTATAATGGATTTAAAGTCTCACGTTGAAAGTGTGTTCATTTTTTTTCAGTACAAGAAAATGGAAAACTATAGTTCTTTTTTTCAATAAAAGCCTCAAAGCAACCTACTGTTTGTTTGTAGTCATTTTTATGTATTTGTTGGGGCCAGATGGGTATAACCTCTCAATTAGCAGGCTGAGACACTAACTGTACATATGTCTAGAGAGATGAGATTGTAATTCTTTAAAACAGGGTCTCATATTATATACACATTTGAGATTCAATGAATCAGTGCTTGTAAAGGTTGCTCATGTTGGCTACATGGAGATAGAAATTCTAAAATGGACAACAAGAAATAGCAGACAAAAATGTCCTTTATTTAATTTCATAAATTCAGACAGCGCTTAGTATGAATCCGGAATGGAAGAGAAATACAGCCTCCTAAATGCATCTCCTCTTTCACATCACACTGACTCACTCACTACATTGCAAAAATACATTTTAAAACCCCACTGAGCTTGACAATACCAGCATAGTCATTGTAAACCATACCTAGGATAAATGACATCACATACAATTATGCATGCATCCATCAAAGATCCATTGTTAAGTACTGCTTTAAAGCTGTCCAACCTGAATACCACATTGCCATAACAGTATTAAATTATGTACTTTTGGAGTTGGCAGAGTTGTCTAAGGTGTTTCAGAAAGTGGTCTAACAACAGTTGAAGCTGTACAGATTGCTAGGACAAAATAAAAAGATCAGAAGCCAGTACCTGGGTGAAGCTGTCTACTGGAGCTAACCAGTAAACTGCTTTTGGTTAATTGCACAGCAGAAGTAAGCACAATACAACAGCAATTTTGCAATTCATTGGCCTGTTATGTGACCATCTGGACAACTGATTTCCTGCAGGTGAACTTTCTGACTGATCTGTCTTTGATTTTGCAGCAATGCCACATTGCAGCTTTGAATTGGGCTTATCAAATATTGAGAGACTGTACAGCAAATATCAGGATTACTTATTTTCATCAGTGGACCAGGCAGAAATTGTTAGCCAGTACAATGACTTCAGATTTATAGTTGCTGAAAAAATAAAGGAGGATCATTAAAGCCTTTACTGACATGATCCACTTTACTTTTGACTAATGTGCAGTACAGCAATGGTGGCTAAACTTATTGATGTATGTGCTACATTCCAAGCTAAACATGAAGCTATCATCGTATAGGAGGTTCCTACACAGTCTTATCCTTCCCAAGAAAAGATTCTCCATAGGGAGGTGCAGAGTGAGAAGGCTATGATAGCACAGAGAAAAATCTTGAGAGTGATGCAGGATCACGTACTGAAGCAAAGAGAAGTATGGCTGAGTAGGACCATAACTATCTTCAGGTGGAAGGTTTCACTCAAGGATTCTCATAGGAAAGTTAGGGAAGATTTGTTGCTGCTTTTGAAAGACCATTGGAGTTTATATATCCAGAAACATGGTGGAGTCCATAAAGTTATATGGAGATCCTGAGCCCACAACACAGATTGATATTACATTTAAAAATCCTCATCAGCTAGCAGCTTGCTTTCTCTGGCCAGCAAGCTGGATTGTTTGGGAATACATTTAGTTAACATGTTAGACTTGGGTGAAGTCTTTTCATGGTTTAAACAGACTAAGGATAGTCCAGAATCAATCTGAGAGATGGATAACCCTGATTGGCTTTGAAACCTAATTGACCTAATACCTACTCGCCACTGACAGTTATTGATTCAGCCTGACAAATGCAGCCTGTAGATAATATCAAACAAATGAACTCTGAATGCCAACTAGATTTGGATACGGAGCTGGGGAGATGTCGACACTTTCTATACTTTCATGGAATATTGAGGGCATCCATCTTAAAATAATTGACCATGAAGTAATGAGATTTCTGGATAATTTTGATGTTATTGGACTGCAAGAAACATGGTGTACAGAAAATGTAACTCCCAAATTGGCTGGATATTCTGTCTTTCTCTGCCAGCAACTAAAGATAAAAGTTTAGACGGTTTAAAGGGGATATTTCTTTTTGTCAAAACTTTGCTAAATTTTCAGATCACTAACATTTCTACTAAGTTAGAGGTATTTGGCTCTAATGATTAGCAGGGACAAGAGATCATTCTCTGCAATATATACTTTACCCATCATAATAGAGCTACTGATCCCACTGACCTTTTCATACAGGATCTGAAAATGGCACTTGATGAATTGTTAGATAACAGTATATCTTGTCCTATAATTATTTTGGGAGACTTTAATGCCAGAATTCCTTCTCATTTCTTGGAGGATGTATATTCAGATATGATCCATACAATATCTATAATTAATCCAAATATCTCATATACTAGGACTGCTCAGGATCTAAAATCTAACCTTAGAGGTAGGGAATTGCTAGTGGGCTTGGCCAGTAGAAATTTCTGTATTTTAAATGGTAGAACTCAGGTCGATCTAGTCAGATCCTTAATGTGTAGATGACCTACTGGCTCTTCAACCCCTGATCAGGTTTGGACCAATTTGGAAACAGTAAAGCTGATCCAAAAGTTAAAGGTCATGGATGGATTGGAATCAGCACACTGTGCTACTGTAATTAACATCAAACGCCCTTTTGGAACTTTAGGAAGTGAGGCACAACAGGAAGAGAGTCTGGAAGTCATAAACAAGAGAAGGATTGGATGGGAGTCAATTCATCAAGCTAGTTTAAAAGAAATTCTTAGTACATGAGTCTTAGGTGATATTCACGAGTTGGCCCTGGACAAAAGTAAGGCCTTTAATATTTTGGAGAATTGGGAAACCATTCATTCTTTACTTGGATCTAGATGTAAAACAACATACCATCCTAGGTCCCTTTATAAAAAGTCTTAGTTTGATTCGGTATGTCTACAGAAAAAAGAAAGAGTTTGGAGGAAAACTAAGGCAGCATAAGAAGAAAAGAAAAAGTCTGCAGCAGATTTTAAATTGCTAAAGACTGAAAGAGAAAAATATAGGAAAATTCTCAAATGGGAGAGACATAAACATACTCAGGGACTTTGGGGAAAAAACTGAGGCAGGCTGTTTTGGATAGGGATGGAAGGCAATTTTGAAATACTGTTGCCCAGGGATATAACAGATATGCCAATAGGACTGAATCCTATATTACACCTGAAGTTTGGACATCTCATTTTTCCAAGCTCTATTATTCTCATGAAGAGCAGAAGACACCTGATGCTTTCAAAATACAGGAGGATGAAATTTTTCCAAGACCTATCTTGATCACAGAGGACGAAATCCAGATGGCACTGATTGGCCTAAAGGCAAATAAAGCACCATGGCGGATGGAGTCCTAGGTGATCTCTATAAATTTTACCAACTGATGGATTCCTTTTCTTCTTTGCTGCTTAATAGCCTGATTCAGGGTACTCTTACCCTGCCAGTTGGGCAGGTAGTGTTATTTTCCCAATTTTAAAAGAGGATCCGAATGACCCAAGGATGTATATGCCTGTTAGTTTGATAGATATTTCACAGAAGATTTTCTCTAGGATAATTTTGGGCAGATTGCTGTCACGGGTCAAGGAAAACTCAATATTGAATGAGGCACCGAATGGTTTCCGGAAGGACTGTTCTACAGTACAACACTATTATGTGCTTCAGCACCTGATCTGGAAGCATACTAAAGAGAGAAAAGAAAACAGATTATATTGCTGTTTTGTGGATTTCTCCTCTGCCTTCAACAGCATTAGTAGAAAAATTATTTGGGCTACATTAAGGGATCTGAAGTTGGAGGCCTCACTTCTTAATGTTATTAATAGACTCTATGAAAATATGTGGGCAAGGGTCCAGTATAATCAATATGGTCATCTAACTGACAGACTTGAGACAAATGTTGGGGGCATACAGGGGTGTATTTTGGCCCCCACTCTATTGAACATCTACATTAATACAGCCTTGTATCAGCTAGATAACCGAGATTTTCATACTCCAAAAATTAATGATCAAAGGATTGAATGTTTAGCATATGCAGACGATTTAGTCTTGCTCTGTACTTCAGTCCTAGGTCTTAAATGAAAATTGGCTCACTTTGAATCTCTCTGTTCTCAAAGGAAACTAAAAGTTAATCTAGCAAGACCAACATTGTATGTTTTGGCTGTCAAACCAAGAATACAGTAGGCTTTAGGCTAAATGGTAACCATATAGACACTGTTAAGTGTTATGACTATTTAGGTTCCGTTTTGCCTATAGCCTATCTTAGACCAAACATTTTAGAGGCTATTCAATTTAAAATGGGATCTTCTGTAAATGCCTAAAATATTTAACAAGCAAGATGGGTAAGTCATCGGTGAGTGAGGTATTAAGAGTTGTTAATGCCAAAATAAGAATGAGCATGTTATGTGCCTCTGAAATCTGGGGTTATACTAAGATTAGAAATTAGAAATTATTCTGAATAAACTCTATAGAAACATCTTAATATTTTAAATGGAACTCCAGGCTGTATTCTTGCCTTGGAGGTAGGACAACGTTCCTTGAATTTTCTCATCTGTGAGCGACAGATTCTCTTTCTGTTGAAACTTTTCTTTTGCCCCAACAAAGATATCCCAGAATGTGTGTGTGGAAGCCATCAAATTGGCCAGCATGGGATATATACATCCCTTTATTCCACTTATTAAGGAAGCAATAATGCCGGCTGAATTGGCCACCTCTTATATACAATTTACAAAGACCATTTGAGGAGATAGGCAGGATGTCAAATTGAGGCTTATTGACTTATGACATAAATTCTTTCTATGTTCAACTCTCAAGCTTAAGCTATATGGATTTTATAAAAAGTAAAGATTTCATGGGGATATGAGCCATATCTCTCCTTTTAACCTGTCCTAAACAAGAAGAATCTATACAATTTGGAACTGAAAACTATAATGCTCAATGCATTTATTTCAGACAAAAGAGAGAGGTACTTTTCCATATTGTAAATGTGGAGTGGGGACTATAGATGATCTCAAACATGTGGTACTCTTGTGTCCTAAGTGCGAATCAACTAGGAAAAAACTGCTAGGGAATCTCAGCCTCCTCCTGGAGGATCTTTTGAATATTTGTTTACTATGAAAGAGAAGAACATGGAAGAGATCTTGCAAGATTTTTAATCTCAACTCATTTGTAAAGTTTATTAGGGACTTGAAGTCCTGTGGAGCTTTTAATGGAAAAGGTACTATTTTAAATTGAATTGCACTGTAAAGATATTTAAGTTCCTTGTTGATTTATCTATTGTCTATTTATATTTACTACTTATTTTGTCCTGATTTTAGTATATTATAACTGCTTTATGCTGAACAACAAATTGTACTACTACTACTACATTCCAAGCTTCTAGTGCTGACTGTGAAAGAGGCTTCAGCCTCATGAACTGCATTAAGAGCAAACAAAGAAACAACTTGGAAGAAAGCCATTTAGATATGCTGATGCGAACAAAATTGTTTTTAAACATCTGGTGGAAAAATGGATCTTAATAAAATATAAGTCCACTGGAAGAATGGGAAAGACAGGAGAGAAAAACAGTAAATGTTGATTTCTTAGCAATGCCTCATCAGCAGCACCCCTTTTAGATGCATGCAAGACTCTTTAAAATGTACATAGTTTACACATGTTTCCAGTTCATACTGTTATGGTGCACAATACACATCCAAGCTTCGGACTGTGTCAGAATGTACATTTATACTTTGCATTGAGTATTTGAGTGTTTGGTTATATTTTCTACTGTTTACCGGCAAAAAAATATATCACTTGTTTGGGCCACCCAATTTGCGCACGTGAATCAAATTTTTTGCACAAAGTGCCACACACACATATCAGTCACCCACCCACAGAGACTAAAAATTAGAGGGAACATTGGTTAGGACTTTAAAAAAGATCAGATGCAAATGCATGGGTTAGGGTGTGCAAAAAGGTCAGACACAGACACAAATGCATGGGTTAGGATTTGCCGAAAGGTCAGTCACAGACAGACACAAATGCGTGGTTAAGATTTGCAAAAAAAGGTCAGGTACAGACACAAATATGTGAGGTAGGATTTGAAAAAGGTCAGGCACAGACACAAATGCATGGGTTAGGATTTGCAAAAAGGTTAGATACAGACACAAATGCAAGGGCTAGGATTTGCAAAATGATCAGATGCAGACCCAAATGCATGGGGTAGGATGTGCAAATAGATCTGATACAGTAAAAGGCATGGGCAGGATTTGCAGAAATGTCAAATACAAACACAGATGTATGGGGTAGGATTTGCAAAAAAATCAGATGCAGATGCAAATGCATGGGTTAAGATGTGCAAAAAGGTCAATTACTGATACAAATGCATTGGTTAGGACTTGCAAAAAAGTCAGACACAGATACAAATGTATGAGTTATGAGTTGTAAAAAGGTCAGATACAGACATAAATGCATGGGGTGGGATGTTCAAAAGGATCAAATGCAGATGCAAATGCATGGCATAGGATATGCAAAAAGGTCAGATACAGCTCAAATTCATGGGTAAGAACTTGCAAAAGGTGAGACACAGGTACAAATGCATAGGTTAGGACTTCCAAAAGGTCCGACATGATTACTTAGGTTATGATTTGCAAAAAGGTCAGATACAGACACAAATGCATGAGGTAGGATTTGCAAAAAGGTCGAGGCACTGACACAAATGCATAAGGTAGGATTTGCAAAAAGGTCAGGCACAGACACAAATGCATGAGGTAGGATTTGCAAAAAGCTCAGATACAGACACAAATGCATTGGGTTGGATTTGCAAAAGGATCAGATGCAGTCCCAAATGCATGGGGTAGAATATGCAAAATGATCAGATGCCAGTGCAGATGTATGGGGTAGGATATGCAAAAAGATCAGACTCAGAAAGAAGTGCATGGAGTAGGATTTGCAAAAATTTCAGGTGCAGATGCAAATTTGTAGGCAGGATTTGCAAAAGGATTAGATGCAGATGCAAATGCATGGGTTAGGACTTGCAAAAGGATCAGATGCAAATGCATGGGTTAGGATTTGCAAAAAGGTCTGACACAGACACAAATGCATGGTTTAGGACTTGCAAAAAAATCAAACACAGGTACAAATGTATGGCTTAGGATTTGTAAAAAGGTCAGATACAGACATAAATGCATGGGGTAGGATATTCAAAACGATAAGACTCAGACACAAGTGCTTGGAGTAGGATTTTCAAAAGATCAGGTGCAGATGCAGATGTGTAAGCAGGATTTGCAAAAGGATCACATGGAGATGCAAATGCATGGGTTAGGATGTGCAAAAGGGTCAGATACAGACACAAATGCATGCGTTAGGACTTGCAAAAGGATCAGATGCAGATGCAAATGCATGGGTTAGGATGTGCAAAAAGGTCAGATACAGACACAAATGCATGGGTTAGGACTTGCTAAAAAGTCAGACACAAATGCATGGGTTAGGATTTGTGAAAAGGTCAGAAACAGACATAAATGCATGTGGTAGGATTTGCAAAAGGATTGGATGCAGACGAAAATGCATGGCGTAGGATATGCAAAAAGATCAGATACAGACACAAATGCATGGGTTAGGACTTGCCTAAAAGTCAGACACAGACACAAATGTATGGGTTAGGATTTGTGAAAAGGTCAGATACAGACATAAATGCATGGGGTAGGATTTGCAAAAGGATTCGATGCAGATGCAAATGCATGGCGTAGTATATACAAAAAAATCAGACTCAGACACAAGTGCTTGGAGTAGGATTTGCAAAAAGATCAGGTGGAGGTGCAAATGTGTAGGCAGGATTTGCAAAAGGATCAGATGCAGATACAAATGCATGGGTTAGGATGTGCAAAAAGGTCAGACACATATACAAATGCATGGGTTCGGATTTGCAAAAAAGGTCAGATACTGACACAATTGCATCAGGTAGGATTTGCAAAAAGGTCAGGCACAGACACAAATGCATGGGGTAGGATTTGCAAAAGGAGCAGATGCAGACCCAAATGCAAGGGGTAGGATATGCAAAAGAGAGCTAGACTCAAAAGCATGGACGGATTGCAAAAGGTCAAATACAAACACAAATGCATGGTGTAGGATTTGCAAAAGGATCAGATGCAGATGCAAATGCATGGGGTGGGATTTACAAAAAGGTCAGATACAGACACAAATGCATGGGTTAGGACTTGGAAAAAGGTCAGACACAGGCACAAATGCATGGGTTAGGATTTGCAAAAAGAGGGAGATAGACACAATAGCATGGGCAGGATTTGCAAAAAGGTCAAATGCAGACAAAAGCATGGGGTAGAATTTGCAAAAGGATCAGATGCAGATGCAAATGTATGGGTTTGGACTTGCAAAACGGTCAGACACAGACACAAATGCATGGGTTAAGATTTGCAAAAATGGTCAGATACAGACACAAATACATGAGGTAGGATTTGAAAAAGGTCAGGCACAGACACAAATGCATGGGTTAGGAATTGCAAAGAGGTTAGGTACAGACACAAATGCAAGGGTAGGATTTGCAAAATGATCAAATGCAGACCCAAATGCCTGGGGTAGGATATGCAAAAGATGAGGTGCAGATGCAAATTTGTAGGCAAGATTTACAAAGGATCAGATGCAGATGCAAATGCATGGGTTAGGATTTGCAAAAGGATTAGATTCAGACACAAATGTATGGGTTAGGATTTGTAAAAGGTCAGATACAGAAACATGTATGGGTTAGATTTGTAAAATGTCAGATACGGACATAAATGCATGCGGTAGGATTTGCAAAAGGTTAGGTACAGACACAAACGCATGGGTTAGGACTTAAAAGGATCAGACTCAGACACAAAAGCAGAGGTTAGGGACTTGCAAAAAGTCAGACACAGAAGCATGTATGGGTTATGATTTTTAAAATGTCAGATACAGACATAAGTGCATGGTGTAGGATATGCAAAAGAACAGACTCAGACACAAGTGCTTGGAGTAAGATTTGCAAAATGATAAGGTCAGATGCAAATGGGTAGGCAGGATTTGCAAAAGGATCAGATGCAGATGCAAATGCATAGGCTAGGATGTGGAAAAAGGTCAAATACAGACACAAATGCTTGGGTTTGGATTTGCAAAAAATCAGATACAGACACAATTGCATGAGGTAGGATTTGCAAAAGGTCAAGCACAGACACAAATGCATGGGGTAGGATTTGCAAAGGAGCAGATGCAGACCCAAATGCATGGGGTATGATATGCAAAAAGAGAGAGAGAGAGAGATATACAAAAGCATGGGCAGGATTTACAAAAAGGACAAACACAGACACAAATGGATGGGGTAGGATTTGCAAAAGAATCAGATGCAGGTGCAAATGCATGGGGTAGGATTTACAAAAAGGTCAGATACAGACACAAATGCATGGGTTAGGACTTGCAAAAAGGTCAGACACAGACACAGACACAAATGTATGGGTTAAGATTTGTAAAAAGGTCAGATACAGACATAAATGCATGAGGCAGGATATGCAAAAGGATCAGATGTAGGTGCAAATGCATGGCATAGGATATGCAAAAAGATCAGACTCAGACACAAGTGTTTGAAGCAGGATTTGCAAAAAGATCAGAGGCATATGCAAATGTGTAGGCAGGATTTGCAAAAGGATCAGATGCAGATGCAAATGCATAGGCAGGAATTGTGAAAGGATCAGATGCAGATGCAAATGCATGGGTTAGGATGTGCAAAAAGGTCAGACACAGGTAGAAATGCACAGGTTAGGACTTGCAAAAAGGTCAGGCACAGACACAGATGCATGAGGTAGGATTTGCAAAAAGGTCAGGCACAGACACAAATGCATGGATTAGGATTTGCAAAAAGCTCAGATACAGACACAAATGCATGGGTAGGATTTACAAAAGGATCAGATGTAGACTCAAATGCATGGGGTAGGATATGCAAAAAGAGAGAGATAGACGCAAAACATGGGCAGGATTTGCAAAAAGGTCAAATACAGACACAAATGCATGGGATAGGATTTGCAAAGGATCAGATGCAGATGCAAATGCAAATGCATGGGTTAGGATTCACATAAAGGTCAGATACAGACACAAATGCATGGGTTAGGACTTGCAGAAAGGTCAGACACAGACACAAATGCGTGAGTTAAGATTTGCAAAAAAAGGTCAGGTACAGACTCAAATACATGAGGTACGATTTCAAAAAAGGTCAGGCACAGACAAATGCATGGTTTAGGATTTGCAAAGAGGTTAGATACAGACACAATGCAAGGGGTAGGATTTGCAAAAATGATCAGATGCAGACCCAAATGCATGGGGTAGGATATGCAAAAAGATCAGATACAGACACAAAGGCATGGGCAGGATTTGGAAAAAGGTCAAATACAAACACAGATGCATGGGGTAGGATTTGCCAAAGAATCAGATGCAGATGCAGATGCATGGGTTAGGATTTGCAAAAAGGTCAGATACAGATACAAATGCATGGGTTAGGACTTGCAAAAAGATCAGACTCAGACACAAATGCATGGGTTAGGACTTGCAAAAAAGTCAGATACAGAAACATGTATGGGTTAGGATTTTTAAAAATGTCAGATACAGACATAAGTGCATGGTGTAGGATATACAAAAAGATCAGACTCAGACACAAGTGCTTGGAGTAGGATTTGCAAAAAGATCAGCAGCAGATGCAAATGTGTAGGCAGGATTTGCAAAAGGATCAGATGCAGATGCAATTCCATGGGTTAGGATGTGCAAACAGGTCAGATACAGACACAAATGCTTGCATTAGGACTTGAAAAAGGATCATATGCAGATGCAAATGCATGGGTTAGGATGTGCAAAAAGGTCAGATACAGACACAAATGCATGGGTTAGGACTTACAAAAAAGTCAGACACAGACACAAATGTATGGGTTAGGATTTGTAAAAAGGTCAGATACAGACATAAATGCATGGAGTAGGATTTGCAAAAGATCAGATGCAGACGCAAATGCATTGATAGGATATGCAAAAGATCAGACCAGGACAAGTGCTTGGAGTAGGATTTGCAAAAGACAGGTGCAGATGCAAATGTGTAGGCAGGATTTGCAAAAGGATCAGATGCAGATGCAAATGCATGGGATAGGATGTGCAAAGGTCAGACACATATACAAATGCGGTTTGATTTGCAAAAAGGTCAGATACAGACACAATTGCATGAGGTGGTATTTGCAAAAAGGTCAGGCAGACACAAATGCATGGGGTAGGACGTGTAAAAGGATCAGATTCAGATGCAAATGCATGGGATGGGATTTACAAATAGGTCAGATACAGACACAATGCATGGGTTAGGACTTGGAATAAGGTCAGACACAGGCACAAATGCATGTGTTAGGATTTGCAAAAAGGTCAGATACAGACACAAATGCATGAGGTGGGATTTGCAAAAAGGTCAGGCACAGACTGAAATGCATGGATTAGGATTTGCAAAAAGCTCTGATATAGACACAAATGCATGGGGTAGGATATGCAAAAAGATAGAGATAGACACAAAAGCCAGGGCAGGATTTGCAAAAAGGTCAAATACAGACCCAAAAGCATGGGGTAGAATTTGCAAAAGGATCAGATGCAGATGCAAATGTATGGGTTAGGACTTGCAAAAGGTCAGACACAGACACAAATCAGGTTAAGATTTGCAAAAAAAGGTCAGATACAGACACAAATACATGAGGTAGGATTTGAAAAAGGTCAGGCACAGACACCTATGCATGGGTTAGGATTTGCAAAGAGATTAGATACAGACACAAATGCAAGGGGTTGGATTTGCAAAATGATCAGATGCAGACCCAAATGCATGGGGTAGGATATGCAAAAAGATCAGATACAGACACAGAGGCATGGGCAGGATTTGGAAAAAGGTCAAATACAAACACAGATGCATGGGGTATGATTTGCAAAAGAATCAGATGCAGTTGCTTGGGTTAGGATTTGCAAAAAGGTCAGATACAGATACAAATGCATGGGTTAGGACTTGCAAAAAGATCAGACTCAGACACAAATGCATGGGTTAGGACTTGCAAAAAAGTCAGATACAGAAACATGTATGGGTTAGGATTTTTAAAAATGTCAGATACAGACATAAGTGCATGGTGTAGGATATACAAAAAGATCAGACTCAGACACAAGTGCTTGTAGTAGGATTTGCAAAAAGATCAGCAGCAGATGCAAATGTGTAGGCAGGATTTGCAAAAGGATCAGATGCAGATGGAATTCCATGGGTTAGGATGTGCAAACAGGTCAGATACAGACACAAATGCATGCGTTAGGACTTGCAAAAGGATCAGATGCAGATGCAAATGCATGGGTTAGGATGTGCAAAAAGGTCAGATACAGACACAAATGCATGGGTTAGGACTTACAAAAAAGTCAGACACAGACACAAATGTATGGGTTAGGATTTGTAAAAAGGTCAGATACAGACATAAATGCATGGAGTAGGATTTGCAAAAAGATCGGATGCAGACACAAATGCATTGCGTAGGATATGCAAAAAGATCAGACTTCAGGCACAAGTGCTTGGAGTAGGATTTGCAAAAAGATCAGGTGCAGATGCAAATGTGTAGGCAGGATTTGCAAAAGGATCAGATGCAGATGCAAATGCATGGGTTAGGATGTGCAAAAAGGTCAGACACATATACAAATGCATGGGTTTCGATTTGCAAAAAAGGTCAGATACAGACACAATTGCATGAGGTAGGATTTGCCATAAGGTCAGGCACAGACACAAATGCTTGTGGTAGGATTTGCAAAAGGATCAGATGCAGATGCAAATGCATGGGATGGGATTTGCAAATAGGTCAGATAGACACAATGCATGGGTTAGGACTTGGAATAAGGTCAGACACAGGCACAAATGCATGTGTTAGGATTTGCAAAAAAGGTCAGATACAGACACAAATGCATGAGGTGGATTTGCATAAAGGTCAGGCACTGACTGAAATGCATGGATTAGGATTTGCAAAAAGCTCTGATATAGACACAAATGCTTTGGGTAGGATATGCAAAAGATAGAGATAGACACAAAGCCAGGGCAGGATTTGCAAAGGTCAAATACAGACCCAAAAGCATGGGTAGAATTTGCAAAGGATCAGATGCAGATGCAAATGTATGGGTTAGGACTTGTAAAAGGTCGAACACAGACACAAATCGTGGTTAAGATTTGCAAAAAGGTCAGATACAGACACAAATACATGAGGTAGGATTTGAAAAAGGTCAGGCACAGACACCTATGCATGGGCTAGGATTTGCAAAAAGATTAGATACAGACACAAATGCAAGGGGTAGGATTTGCAAAATGATCAGATGCAGACCCAAATGCATGGGGTAGGATATGCAAAAAGATCAGATACAGACACAGAGGCATGGGCAGGATTTGGAAAAAGGTCAAATACAAACACAGATGCATGGGGTAGGATTTGCAAAAGAGTCAGATGCAGATACAAATGCATGGGTTAGGATTTGCAAAAAGGTTAGATACAGATACAAATGCATGGGTTTGGACTTGCAAAAGGATCAGACTCAGACACAAATGCATGGGTTAGGACTTGCAAAAAAGTCAGACACAAAAACATGTGTGGGTTAGGATTTTTAAAAATGTCAGATACAGACATAAGTGCATGGTGTAGGATATACAAAAAGATCAGACTCAGACACAAGTGCTTGTAGTAGGATTTGCAAAAAGATCAGCAGCAGATGCAAATGTGTAGGCAGGATTTGCAAAAGGATGAGATGCAGATGCAATTCCATGGGTTAGGATGTGCAAACAGGTCAGATACAGACACAAATGCATGCGTTAGGACTTGCAAAAGGATCAGATGCAGATGCAAATGCATGGGTTAGGATGTGCAAAAAGGTCAGATACAGACACAAATGCATGGGTTAGGACTTACAAAAAAGTCAGACACAGACACAAATGTATGGGTTAGGATTTGTAAAAAGGTCAGATACAGACATAAATGCATGGAGTAGGATTTGCAAAAGATCAGATGCAGACGCAAATGCATTGCGTAGGATATGCAAAAAGATCAGACTCAGGCACAAGTGCTTGGAGTAGGATTTGCAAAAAGATCAGGTGCAGATGCAAATGTGTAGGCAGGATTTGCAAAAGGATCAGATGCAGATGCAAATGCATGGGATAGGATGTGCAAAAAGGTCAGACACATATACAAATGCATGGGTTTGGATTTGAAAAAAGGTCAGATACAGACACAATTGCATGAGGTAGGATTTGCAAAAAGGTCAGGCACAGACACAAATGCATGGGGTAGGATTTGCAAAAGGATCAGATGCAGATGCAAATGCATGGGATGGGATTTACAAATAGGTCAGATACAGACACAATGCATGGGTTAGGAATTGGAATAAGGTCAGACACAGGCACAAATGCATGTGTTAGGATTTGCAGAAAAAGGTCAGATACAGACACAAATGCATGAGGTGGGATTTGCAAAAAGGTCAGGCAAAGACTGAAATGCATGGATTAGGATTTGCAAAAAGCTCTGATATAGACACAAATGCATGAGGTAGGATATGCAAAAAGATAGAGCGATAGACACAAAAGCATGGGCAGGATTTGCAAAAGGTCAAATACAGACCCAAAAGCATGGGTAGAATTACAAAAGGATCAGATGCAGATGCAAATGTATGGTTAGGACTTGCAAAAGGTCGAGACCTGACACAAATGCGTGAGTTAAGATTTGCAAAAAGGTCAGATACAGACACAAATACATGAGGTAGGATTTGAAAAAGGTCAGGCACAGACACCAATGCATGGGTTGGATTTGCAAAGAGATTAGATACAGACACAAATGCAAGGGGTAGGATTTGCAAAATGATCAGATGCAGACCCAAATGCATGGGGTAGGATATGCAAAAAGATCAGATACAGACACAAAGGCATGGGCAGGATTTGGAAAAAGGTCAAATACAAACACAGATGCATGGGGTATGATTTGCAAAAGAATCAGATGCAGATGTAGAATGCATGGGTTAGGATTTGCAAAAAGGTCAGATACAGATACAAATGCATGGGTTAGGACTTGCAAAAAGATCAGACTCAGACACAAATGCATGGGTTAGGACTTGCAAAAGTCAGACACAGAAACATGTATGGTTAGGATTTTAAAAATGTCAGATACAGACATAAGTGCATGGTGTAGGATATGAAAAGATCAGACTCAGACACAAGTGCTTGGAGTAGGAGTTGCAAAAAGATCAGCAGCAGATGCAAATGTGTAGGCAGGATTTGCAAACGGATCAGTTGCAGATGCAATTCCATGGGTTAGGATGTGCAAACAGGTCAGATACAGACACAAAAGCATGCATTAGGACTTGCAAAAGGATCAGATGCAGATGCAAATGCATGGGTTAGGATGTGCAAAAAAGTCAGACACAGACACAAATGTATGGGTTAGGATTTGTTAAAAGGTCAGATACAGACATAAATACATGGAGTAGGATTTGCAAAAAGATCGGATGCAGACGCAAATGCATTACGTAGGATATGCAAAAAGATCAGACTCAGGCACAAGTGCTTGGAGTAGGATTTGCAAAAAGATCAGGTGCAGATGCAAATGTGTATGCAGGATTTGCAAAAGGATCAGATGCAGATGCAAATGCATGGGTTAGGATGTGCCAAAAGGTCAGACACATATACAAATGCATGGGTTTCGATTTGCAAAAAAAGGTCAGATACAGACACAATTGCATGAGATAGGATTTGCATAAAGGTCAGCACAGACACAAATGCTTGGGGTAGGATTTGCAAAAGGATCAGATGCAGATGCAAATGCATGGGATGGGATTTACAAATAGGTCAGATACAGACACAATGCATGGGTTAGGACTTGGAATAAGGTCAGACACAGGCACAAATGCATGTGTTAGGATTTGCAAAAAAGGTCAGATACAGACACAAATGCATGAGGTGGGATTTGCAAAAAGGTCAGGCACAGACTGAAATGCATGGATTAGGATTTGCAAAAAGCTCTGATATAGACACAAATGCATGGGGTAGGATATGCAAAAAGATAGAGATAGACACAAAAGCCAGGGCAGGATTTGCAAAAAGGTCAAATACAGACCCAAAAGCATGGGGTAGAATTTGCAAAAGGATCAGATGCAGATGCAAATGTATGGGTTAGGACTTGCAAAAAGGTCAGACACAGACACAAATGCGTGGGTTAAGATTTGCAAAAAAAGGTCAGATACAGACACAAATACATGAGGTAGGATTTGAAAAAGGTCAGGCACAGACACCTATGCATGGGTTAGGATTTGCAAAGAGATTAGATACAGACACAAATGCAAGGGGTAGGATTTGCAAAATGATCAGATGCAGACCCAAATGCATGGGGTAGGATATGCAAAAAGATCAGATACAGACACAGAGGCATGGGCAGGATTTGGAAAAAGGTCAAATACAAACACAGATGCATGGGGCAGGATTTGCAAAAGAGTCAGATGCAAATGCATGGGTTAGGATTTTCAAAAAGGTCAGATACAGATACAAATGCATGGGTTTGGACTTGCAAAAGGATCAGACTCAGACACAAATGCATGGGTTAGGACTTGCAAAAATGTCAGACACAAAAACATGTATGGGTTAGGATTTTTAAAAATGTCAGATACAGACATAAGTGCATGGTGAAGGATATATAAAAAGATCAGACTCAGACACAAGTGCTTGGAGTAGGATTTGCAAAAAGATCAGCAGCAGATGTAAATGTGTAGGCAGGATTTGCAAAAGGATCAGATGCAGATGCAATTCCATGGGTTAGGATGTGCAAACAGGTCAGATACAGACACAAATGCATGCGTTAGGACTTGCAAAAGGATCAGATGCAAATGCATGGGTTAGGATGTGCAAAAAGGTCAGATACAGACATAAATGCATGGGTTAGGACTTACAAAAAAGTCAGACACAGACACAAATGTATGGGTTAGGATTTGTAAAAAGGTCAGATATGGACATAAATGCATGGAGTAGGATTTGCAAAAAGATCGGATGCAGACGCAAATGCATTGCGTAGGATATGCAAAAAGATCAGACTCAGGCACAAGTGCTTGGAGTAGGATTTGCAAAAAGATCAGGTGCAGATGCAAATGTGTAGGCAGGATTTGCAAAAGAATCAGTTGCAGATGCAAATGCATGGGTTAGGATGTGCAAAAAGGTCAGACACATATCCAAATCCATGGGTTTGGATTTGCAAAAAAGGTCAGATACAGACACAATTGCATGAGGTAGGATTTGCAAAAAGGTCAGGCACAGACACAAATGCTTGGGGTAGGATTTGCAAAAGGATCAGATGCAGATGCAAATGTATGGGATGGGATTTACAAATAGGTCAGATACAGACACAATGCATGGGTTAGGACTTGGATTAAGGTCAGACACAGGCACAAATGCATGTGTTAGGATTTGCAAAAAAAGGTCAGATACAGACACAAATGCATGAGGTGAGATTTGCAAAAAGGTCAGGCACAGACTGAAATGCATGGATTAGGATTTGCAAAAAGCTCTGATATAGACACAAATGCATGGGGTAGGATATGCAAAAAGATAGAGATAGACACAAAAGCATGGGCAGGATTTGCAAAAAGGTCAGATACACACCCAAAAGCATGGGGTAGAATTTGAAAAAGGATCAGATGCAGATGCAAATGTATGGGTTAGGACTTGCAAAAAGGTCAGACACAGACACAAATGCGTGGGTTAAGATTTGCAAAAAAGGTCAGATACAGACACAAATACATGAGGTAGGATTTGAAAAAGGTCAGGCACAGACACCAATGCATGGGTTAGGATTTGCAAAGAGATTAGATACAGACACACATGCAAGGCATAGGATTTGCAAAATGATAAGATGCAGACCCAAATGCATGGGGTAGGATATGCAAAAAGATCAGATACAGACACAAAGGCATGGGCAGGATTTGGAAAAAGGTCAAATACAAACACAGATGCATGGGGTAGGATTTGCAAAAGAGTCAGATGCAGATGCAAATGCATGGGTTAGGATTTGCAAAAAGGTCAGATACAGATACAAATGCATGGGTTTGGACTTGCAAAAGGATCAGACTCAGACACAAATGCATGGGTTAGGACTTGCAAAAAAGTCAGACACAAAAACATGTATGGGTTAGGATTTTTGAAAATGTCAGATACAGACATAAGTGCATGGTGTAGGATATACAAAAAGATCAGACTCAGACACAAGTGCTTGGAGTAGGATTTGCAAAAAGATCAGGTGCAGATGCAAATGTGTAGGCAGGATTTGCAAAAGGATCAGATGCAGATGGAAATGCATGGGTTAGGATGTACAAAAAGGTCAGATACAGACACAAATGCATGCATTAGGACTTTCAAAAAGATCAGATGCAAATGCATGGGTTAGGATGTGCAAAAAGGTCATATACAGACTCAAATGCATGGGTTACGACTTGCAAAAAACTCATACACAGACACAAATGTATGAGTTAGGATTTGTAAAAAGGTCAGATACAGACATAAATGCATGGGGTAGGATTTGCAAAAGGATCAGATGCAGACGCAAATGCATTGCGTAGGATATGCAAAAAGATCAGACTCAGGCACAAGTGCTTGGAGTAGAATTTGCAAAAAGATCAGGTGCAGATGCAAATGTGTAGGCAAGATTTGCAAAAGGATCAGATGCAGATGCAAATTCATGGGTTAGGATGTGCAAAAAGGTCATACATATACAAATGTATGGGTTTGGATTTGGAAAAAAGGTCAGATACAGACACAGTTGCATGAGGTAGGATTTGCAAAAAGGTCAGGCACAGACACAAATGCATGGGGTAGGATTTGCAAAAGGATCAGATGCAAATGCATGGGGTGGGATTTACAAAAAGGTCAGATACAGACACAAATGCATGGGTAAGGACTTGGAAAAAGGTCAGACACTGGCAGAAATGCATGAGGTAGGATTTGCAAAAAGATCAGGCACAGACTCAAATGCATGGATTAGGATTTGCAAAAAGCTCTTATACAGACACAAATGCATGGGGTAGGATATGCAAAAAGAGAGAGATAGACACAAAAGCATGGGCAGGATTTGCAAAAAGGTCAAATACAGACACAAATGCGTGGGTTAAGATTTGCAAAAAAGGTCAGATACAGACACAAATACATGAGGTAGGATTTGAAAAAGGTCAGGCACAGACACCAATGCATAGGTTAGGATTTGGAAAGAGATTAGATACAGACACAAATGCAAGGGGTAGGATTTGCAAAATGATCAAATGCAGACCCAAATGCCTGAGGTAGGATATGCTAAAAGATCAGGTACAGATGCAAATTTGTAGGCAGGATTAACAAAAGGATCAGATGTAGATGCAAATGCATGGGTTAGGGTTTGCAAAAAGGTCTGATACAGACACAAATGCATGGTTTAGGACTTGCAAAAAAGTCAGAGACAGACACAAATGTATGGGTTAGGATTTGTACAAAGGTCAGATATAGCAGATACAGAAACTTGTATGGGTTAGGATATGTAAAAATGTCAGATACAGACACAAATGCATGCGGTAGGATTTGTAAAATGGTTAGGCACAGACACAAATGCATGGGTTAGGATTTGCAAAAAGCTCAGTTACAGATACAAATGCATGGGTTAGGACTTGTAAAAGTATCAGACTCATGCACAAATGCATGGGTTAGGACCTGCAAAAAAGTCAGACACAGAAACATGTATGGGTTAGGATTTTTAAAAATGTCAGATACAGACATAAGTGCATGGTGTAGGATATGCAAAAAGAACAGACTCAGACACAAGTGCTTGGAGTAGGATTTGCAAAAAGATCAGGTACAGATGGAAATGTGTAGGCAGGATTTGCAAAAATATCAGATGCAAATGCATGGGTTAGGATGTGCAAAAAGGTCAGATACAGACACAAATGCATGGGTTTGGATTTGCAAAAAAGGTCAGATACAGACACAATTGCATGAGGTAGGATTTGCAAAAAGGTCAGGCACAGACACAAATACATGGGGTAGGATTTGCAAAAGGAGCAGATACAGACCCAAATGCATGCGGTAGGATATGCAAAAAGAGAGAGATAGATACAAAAGCATGGGCCGGATTTGCAACAAGGTCAAACACGGACACAAATGCATGGGGCAGGATTTGCAAAAGGAGCAGATGCAGACCCAAATGCATGGGGTAGGATATGCAAAAAGAGAGAGCTAGACTCAAAATCATGGACCGGATTTGCAAAAAGGTCAAATACAAACACAAATGCATGGTGTAGGATTTGCAAAAGGATCAGATGCAGATGCAAATGCATGGGTTAGGATTTGCAAAAAAAGGTCAGATTCAGAAACCAATGCATGAGGTAGGATTTGCAAAAAGTTCAGGCACAGACACAAATGCATGGATTAGGATTTGCAAAAGCTCTGATATAGACACAAATGCATGGGGTAGGCTATGCAAAAAGAGGGAGATAGACATGATAGCATGGGCAGGATTTGCAAAAAGGTCAAATACAGACACAAAAACATGGGGTAGAATTTGCAAAAGGATCAGATGCATATGCAAATGTATGGGTTAGGACTTGCAAAAAGGTCAGACACAGACACAAATGCGTGCGTTAAGATTTGCAAAAATGGTCAGATACAGACACAAATACCTGAGGTAGGATTTGAAAAAGGGCAGGCACAGACACAAATGCATGGGTTAGGATTTGCAAAGAGGTTAGGTACAGACACAAATGCAAGGGGTAGGATTTGCAAAATGATCTAATGCAGACCCAAATGCCTGGGGTAGATTATGCAAAAAGTTCAGGTGCAGATGCAAATTTGTAGGCAGGATTTACGAAAGGATCAGATGCAGATGCAAATGCATGGGTTAGGATTTGCAAAAAGGTCAGATTCAGACACAAATGCATGGGTTAGGATTTGTAAAAAGGTCAGATACAGAAACATGAATGGGTTAGGATTTGTAAAAATGTCAGATACGGACATAAATACATGGGGTAGGATTTGCAAAAAGGTCAGGCACAGACACAAATGCATGGGTTAGGATTTGCAAAAAGCTCAGATACAGATACAAATGCATGGGTTAGGACTTGCAAAAGGATCAGACTCAGACACAAATGCATAGGTTAGGACTTGCAAAAAAGTCAGACACAGAAGCATGTATGGATTAGGATTTTTAAAAATGTCAGATACAGACATAAGTGCATGGTGTAGGATATGCAAAAAGAACAGACTCAGACACAAGTGCTTGGAGTAGGATTTGCAAAATGATAAGGTGCAGATGCAAATGTGTAGGCAGGATTTGCAAAAGGATCAGATGTAGATGCAAATGCATGGGTTAGGATGTGCAAAAAGGTCAAATACAGACACAAATGCTTGGGTTTGGATTTGCAAAAAAGGTCAGATACAGACACAATTGCATGAGGTAGGATTTGCAAAAAGGTCAGGCACAGACACAAATGCATGGGGTGGGATTTGCAAAAGGAGCAGATGCAGTCCCGAATGCATGGGGTATGATATGCAAAAAGAGAGAGAGATATACAAAAGCATGGGCAGGATTTACAAAAAGGACAATCACAGACACAAATGGATGGGGTAGGACTTGCAAAAGGATCAGATGCAGGTGCAAATGCATGGGGTAGGAATTACAAAAAGGTCAGATACAGACACAAATGCATGGGTTAGGACTTACAAAAAGGTTAGACACAGACACAAATGTATGAGTTAGGATTTGTAAAAAGGTCAGATACAGACATAAATGCGTGGGGCAGGATATGCAAAAGGATCAGATGTAGGTGCAAATGCATGGCGTAGGATATGCAAAAAGATAAGACTCAGACACAAGTGTTTGAAGTAGGATTTGCAAAAAGATCAGGTGCAGATGCAAATGCATAGGCAGGAATTGCGAAAGGACCAGATGCAGGTGCAAATGCATGGCTTAGGATATGCAAAAAGGTCAGACACAGGTAGAAATGCACAGGTTAGGACTTGCAAAAAGGTCAGGCACAGACACAGATGCATGACGTAGGATTTGCAAAAAGGTCAGACACAGACACAAATGCATGGATTTGGATTTGCAAAAAGCTCAGATACAGACACAAATGCATGGGGTAGGATTTACAAAAGGATCAGATGTAGACTCAAATGCATGGGGTAGGATATGCAAAAAGAGAGAGATAGACACAAAAGCATGGGCAGGATTTGCAAAAAGGTCAAATACAGACACAAATGCATGGGGTAGGATTTGCAAAAGGATCAGATGCAGATGCAAATGCATGGGTTAGGATTCACATAAAGGTCAGATACAGACACAAATGCATGGGTTAGGACTTGCAGAAAGGTCAGACACAGACATAAATGCGTGGGTTAAGATTTGCAAAAAAGGTCATATACAGACACAAATACATGAGGTAGGATTTGAAAAAGCTCAGGCACAGACACAAATGCATGGGTTAGGATTTGCAAAGGGGTTAGATACAGTCACAAATGCAAGCGGTTGGATTTGCAAAATGATCAGATGCAGACCCAAATGCATGGGGTAGGATATGCAGAAAGATCAGATACAGACACAAAGGCATGGGCAGAATTTGCAAAAAGGTCAAATACAGATACAAATGCATGGGTTAGGATTTACAAAAGGATCAGATGCAGACCCAAATGCATGGGGTAGAATATGCCAAAAGATCAGATGCAGACACAAATGCATGGGGTAGGATAAGGAAAAACATCAGGTGCAGATGCAAATGCCTTGGCGGGATTTTCAAAAGGATCACATGCAGATGCAAATGCATGGGTTAGGATTTACAAAAAAGTCAGATACAGACACAAATGCATGGGTTAGGACTTGCAAAATGGTCAGACATAGACACAAATCCGTGGGTTAAGATTTGCAAAAAAGGTCAGACACAGACACAAATGCATGGGTTATGGATTTGCAAAAAGTTCATACACAGACAGACACAAATGTGTGGGTTAAGATTTGCAAAAAAAGGTCAGGTACAGACAGAAATACATGAGGTAGGATTTGAAAAATGTGAGGCACAGACACAAATGCATGGGTTAGGATTTACAAAATGATCAGATGCAGACCCAAATGCATGGGGTAGGACATGCAAAAAGATCAGATACAGACACAAAGGTATGGGCAAGATTTGGAAAAAGGTCAAATACAAACACAGATGCATGGGGTAAGATTTGCAGAAGAATCAGATGCAGATGCAAATGCATGGGCTGGATTTGCAAAGGTCAGATACAGATACAAATGGATGGGTTAGGACTTGCAAAAGAATCAGACACTGAAATATGTATGGATTTGATTTTAAAAATGTCAGATACAGACATAAGTGCATGGTGTAGGATATGCAAAAAGATCAGACTCAGACACAAGTGCTTGGAGTAGGATTTGCAAAAAGATCAGCAGCAGATGCAAATGTGTAGGCAGGATTTGCAAAAGGATCAGATGCAGATACAAATCCATGGGTTAGGATAATGCAAAAGGTCAGATACAGACACAAATGCGTATGTTAGGACTTGCAAAGGATCAAGATGCAGATGCAAATGCATGGGTTAGGATGTGCAAAAGGTCGAGATACAGACACAAATGCATGGGTTAGGACTTCGCAAAAACTCAGACACAGACACAAATGTATGGGTTAGGATTTGTAAAAGGTCAGATACAGACATAAATGCATGGGGTAGGATTTGCAAAGGATCGGATGGTAGACAAATGCATTCGCAGAGGATATGCAAAAGATCAGACTCAGACACAAGTGCTTGGAGTAGGATTTGCAAAAAGATCAGGTGCAGATGCAAATGTGTAGGCGGGATTTGCAAAAGGATTAGTTGGAGATGCAAATGCATGGGTTAGGATGTGCAAACAGGTCAGACACATATACAAATGCATGGGTTTTGATTTGCAAAAAAAGGTCAGATACAGACACAATTGCATGGGGTAGGATATGCAAAAAGGTCAGGCACAGACACAAATGCATGGGGTAGGATTTGCAAAAGGATCAGATGCAGATGCAAATGCATGGGGTGGGATTTACAAAAAGGTCAGATACAGACACAAATGCATGGGTTAGGACTTGGAAAAAGGTCAGACAGGCACAAATGCACGGGGTAGGATTTGCAAAAAAGGTCAGATACAGACACAAATGCATGAGGTAGGATTTGCAAAAAAGGCAGGCACAGACTCAAATGCATGGATTAGGATTTGTAAAAAGCTGTGATACAGAAATAAATGCATGTGGTAGGATATGCAAAAAGAGAGAGATAGACACAAAAGCATGGCAGGATTTGCAAAAAGGTCAAATGCAGACACAAAAGCATGGGGTAGAATTTGCAAAAGGATCAGATGCAGATGCAAATGTATGGGTTAGGACTTGCAAAAAGGTCAGACACAGACACAAATGGATGGGTTAAGATTTGCAAAAAAAGGTCAGATACAGACACAAATACATGGTTTAGGACTTGAAAAAAGTTAGACAGACACAAATGTATGGGTTAGGATTTGTAAAAAGGTCAGATACAGAAACATGAATGGGTTAGGATTTGTAAAAATGTCAGATACGGACATAAATACATGGGGTAGGATTTGCAAAAAGGTCAGGCACAGACACAAATGCATGGGTTAGGATTTGCAAAAAGCTCAGATACAGATACAAATGCATGGGTTAGGACTTGCAAAAGGATCAGACTCAGACACAAATGCATAGGTTAGGACTTGCAAAAAAGTCAGACACAGAAGCATGTATGGATTAGGATTTTTAAAAATGTCAGATACAGACATAAGTGCATGGTGTGGGATATGCAAAAAGAACAGACTCAGACACAAGTGCTTGGAGTAGGATTTGCAAAATGATAAGGTGCAGATGCAAATGTGTAGGCAGGATTTGCAAAAGGATCAGATGTAGATGCAAATGCATGGGTTAGGATGTGCAAAAAGGTCAAATACAGACACAAATGCTTGGGTTTGGATTTGCAAAAAAGGTCAGATACAGACACAATTGCATGAGGTAGGATTTGCAAAAAGGTCAGGCACAGACACAAATGCATGGGTGGGATTTGCAAAAGAACAGATGCAGTCCCGAATGCATGGGGTATGATATGCAAAAAGAGAGAGAGATATACAAAAGCATGGGCAGGATTTACAAAAAGGACAATCATAGACACAAATGGATGGGGTAGGATTTGCAAAAGGATCAGATGCAGGTGCAAATGCATGGGGTAGGAATTACAAAAAGGTCAGATACAGACACAAATGCATGGGTTAGGACTTACAAAAAGGTTAGACACAGACACAGACACAAATGTATGAGTTAGGATTTGTAAAAAGGTCAGATACAGACATAAATGCGTGGGGCAGGATATGCAAAAGGATCAGATGTAGGTGCAAATGCATGGCGTAGGATATGCAAAAAGATAAGACTCAGACACAAGTGTTTGAAGTAGGATTTGCAAAAAGATCAGGTGCAGATGCAAATGCATAGGCAGGAATTGCGAAAGGACCAGATGCAGGTGCAAATGCATGGCTTAGGATATGCAAAAAGGTCAGACACAGGTAGAAATGCACAGGTTAGGACTTGCAAAAAGGTCAGGCACGAACACAGATGCATGGCGTAGGATTTGCACAAAAGGTCGAACACAGACACAAATGCATGGATTTGGATTTGCAAAAAGCTCAGATACAGACACAAATGCATGGGGTAGGATTTACAAAAGGATCAGATGTAGACTCAAATGCATGGGGTAGGATATACAAAAGAGAGATAGACACAAAAGCATGGGCAGGATTTGCAAAAGGTCAAATACAGACACAAATGCATGGGGTAGGATTTGCAAAAGGATCAGATGCAGATGCAAATGCATGGGTTAGGATTCACATAAGGTCAGATACAGACACAAATGCATGGGTTAGGACTTGCAGAAAGGTCAGACACAGACATAAATGCGTGGGTTAAGATTTGCAAAAAAGGTCATATACAGACACAAATACATGAGGTAGGATTTGAAAAAGCTCAGGCACAGACACAAATGCATGGGTTAGGATTTGCAAAGGGGTTAGATACAGTCACAAATGCAAGCGGTTGGATTTGCAAAATGATCAGATGCAGACCCAAATGCATGGGGTAGGATATGCAGAAAGATCAGATACAGACACAAAGGCATGGGCAGAATTTGCAAAAAGGTCAAATACAGATACAAATGCATGGGTTAGGATTTACAAAAGGATCAGATGCAGACCCAAATGCATGGGGTAGAATATGCCAAAAGATCAGATGCAGACACAAATGCATGGGGTAGGATAAGGAAAAACATCAGGTGCAGATGCAAATGCCTTGGCGGGATTTTCAAAAGGATCACATGCAGATGCAAATGCATGGGTTAGGATTTACAAAAAAGTCAGATACAGACACAAATGCATGGGTTAGGACTTGCAAAATGGTCAGACACAGACACAAATCCGTGGGTTAAGATTTGCAAAAAAGGTCAGACACAGACACAAATGCATGGGTTATGGATTTGCAAAAAGTTCATACACAGACAGACACAAATGTGTGGGTTAAGATTTGCAAAAAGGTCAGGTACAGACAGAAATACATGAGGTAGGATTTGAAAAATGTGAGGCACAGACACAAATGCATGGGTTAGGATTTACAAAATGATCAGATGCAGACCCAAATGCATGGGGTAGGACATGCAAAAAGATCAGATACAGACACAAAGGTATGGGCAAGATTTGGAAAAAGGTCAAATACAAACACAGATGCATGGGGTAAGATTTGCAGAAGAATCAGATGCAGATGCAAATGCATGGGCTGGATTTGCAAAGGTCAGATACAGATACAAATGGATGGGTTAGGACTTGCAAAAGAATCAGACACTGAAATATGTATGGGTTACGATTTTTAAAAATGTCAGATACAGACATAAGTGCATGGTGTAGGATATGCAAAAAGATCAGACTCAGACACAAGTGCTTGGAGTAGGATTTGCAAAAAGATCAGCAGCAGATGCAAATGTGTAGGCAGGATTTGCAAAAGGATCAGATGCAGATGCAAATCCATGGGTTAGGATATGCAAAAAGGTCAGATACAGACACAAATGCATGTGTTAGGACTTGCAAAAGGATCAGATGCAGATGCAAATGCATGGGTTAGGATGTGCAAAAAGGTCAGATACAGACACAAATGCATGGGTTAGGACTTGCAAAAAACTCAGACACAGACACAAATGTATGGGTTAGGATTTGTAAAAAGGTCAGATACAGACATAAATGCATGGGGTAGGATTTGCAAAAGGATCGGATGCAGACGCAAATGCATTGCGTAGGATATGCAAAAAGATCAGACTCAGACACAAGTGCTTGGAGTAGGATTTGCAAAAAGATCAGGTGCAGATGCAAATGTGTAGGCGGGATTTGCAAAAGGATTAGTTGGAGATGCAAATGCATGGGTTAGGATGTGCAAACAGGTCAGACACATATACAAATGCATGGGTTTTGATTTGCAAAAAGGTCAGATACAGACACAATTGCATGGGGTAGGATATACAAAAAGGTCAAGCGCTGAGACACAAATGCATGGGGTAGGATTTCAAAAGGATCAGATGCAGATGCAAATGCATGGGGTGGGATTTACAAAAGGTCAGATACAGACACAAATGCATGGGTTAGGACTTGGAAAAAGGTCAGACAGGCACAAATGCACGGGTAGGATTTGCAAAAAGGTCAGATACAGACACAAATGCATGAGGTAGGATTTGCAAAAAGGCAGGCACAGACTCAAATGCATGGATTAGGATTTGTAAAAAGCTGTGATACAGAAATAAATGCATGTGGTAGGATATGCAAAAGAGAGATAGACACAAAAGCATGGCAGGATTTGCAAAAAGGTCAAATGCAGACACAAAAGCATGGGGTAGAATTTGCAAAAGGATCAGATGCAGATGCAAATGTATGGGTTAGGACTTGCAAAAAGGTCAGACACAGACACAAATGGATGGGTTAAGATTTGCAAAAAAGGTCAGATACAGACACAAATACATGGTTTAGGACTTGAAAAAAGTTAGACAGACACAAATGTATGGGTTAGGATTTGTAAAAAGGTCAGATACAGAAACATGTATGGGTTAGGATTTGTAAAAATGTCAGATACAGACATAAATGCATGGGGTAGGATTTGCAAAAAGCTCAATTACAGATACAAATGAATTTGTTATGATTTGCAAAAAGTTCAGATACAGATACAAATGCATGGGTTAGGACTTGCAAAAGGATCAGTCTCAGACACAAATGCATGGGTTAGGACTTGCAAAAAAGTCAGACACAGATACATGTATGGGTTAGGATTTTTAAAAATGTCAGATACAGACATAAGTGCATGGTGTGGGATATGCAAAAAGATCAGACTCAGACACAAGTGCTTGGAGTAGGATTTGCAAAATGATCAGGTGCAGGTCGAAATTTGTAGGCAGGATTTCAAAAAATATCAGATTCAGATGCAAATGCATGGGTTAGTATGTATAAAAAAGTCAGATACAGACACAAATGCATGGGTTTGGATTTGCAAAAAAGATCAGATACAGACACAATTGCATGAGGTAGGATTTGCAAAAAGGTCAGTCACAGACACAAATGCATGGGGTAGGATTTGCAAAATGAACAGATGCAGACCCAAATGCATTCAGTAGGATATGCAAAAAGAGAGAGATAGAGACAAAGGCATGGGCAGGATTTGCAAAAGGTAAAACACAGACACAAATGCATGGGGTAGGATTTGCAAAAGGATCAGATGCAGATGCAAATGCATGTGGTAGGATTTACAAAAAGGTCAGATACAGACACAAATACATGGGTTAGGACTTGCAAAAAGGTCAGACACAGACACAGACACAAATGTATGGGTTAGGATTTGTAAAAAAGTCAGATACAGACATAAATGCATTGGGCAGGATATGCAAAAGGATCAGATGTAGATGCATGGTGTAAGATATGCAAAAAGATCAGACTCAGACACAGGTGTTTGAAGTAGGATTTGCAAAAAGATCAGGTGCAGATGCAAATGCATAGGCAGGAATTGCACAAGGATCAGATGCAGATGCAAATGCATGGGTTAGGATGGCAAAAAGGTCAGACACAGGTAGAAATGCACGGGTTAGGACTTGCAAAAAGGTCAGGCACAGACACAGATGCATGAGGTAGGATTTGCAAAAAGGTCAGGCACAGACACAAAAGCATGGAATAGGATTTGCAAAAAGCTCAGATACAGACACAAATGCATGGGGTAGGATTTACAAAAGGATCAGATGTAGACTCAAATGCATGGGGTAGGATATGCAAAAAAAGAGACACAAAAGCATGGGCAGGATTTGCAAAAAGATCAAATACAGACACAAATGCATGGGGTAAGAGTTGCAAAAGGATCAGATGCAGATGCAAATGCATGGGTTAGGATTCCCATAAAGGTCAGATACAGACACAAATGCATGGGTTAGGACTTGCAGAAAGGTCAGACACAGACACAAATGTGTGGTTTAAGATTTTCCAAAAAAAGGTCAAATACAGACACAAAAACATGAGGTAGGATTTGAAAAAGGTCATGCACAGACACAAAGGCATGGGCAGGATTTGCAAAAAGGTCAAATACAGACACAAATGCATGGGGTAGGATTTATAAAAGGATCAGATACAGACCCAAATGCATGGGCTAGAATATGCAAAAAGATCAGATGCAGACACAAATGCATGGGGTAGGATATGCAAAAAGATCAGGTGCAGATGCAAATACCTTGGCGGGATTTGCAAAAGGATCACATGCAGATGCAAATGCATGGGTTACGATTTACAAAAAGGTCAGATACAGACACAAATGCGTGGGTTAAGATTTGCAAAAAAGGTCAGACACAGACACAAATGCATCAGCTAGGATTTGCAAAAAGGTCATACACAGACAGACACAAATGCGTGGGTTAAGATTTGGAAAAAAGGTCACGTACAGACACAAATACATGAGGTAGGATTTAAAAAAGGTCAGGCATGGACACAAATGCATGGGTTAGGATTTGCAAAGAGATTAGATACAGACACAAATGCAAGGGGTAGGATTTGCAAAATGATCAGATGCAGACCCAAATGCATGGGGTAGGATGTGTAAAAAGATCAGATACAGACACAAAGGCATGGGCAGGATTTGGAAAAAGGTCAAATACAAACACAGATGCATGGGGCAGGATTTGCAGAAGAATCAGATGCAGATGCAAATGCATGGGTTAGGATTTGCAAAAAGGTCAGATACAGATACAAATGCATGGGTTAGGACTTGCAAAAGGATCAGACTCAGACGCAAATGCATGGGTTAGGAATTGCAATAAAGTCAGACACTGAAACATGTTTGGGTTAGGATTTTTAAAAATGTCAGATACAGAGATAAGTGCACGGTGTAGGATACGAAAAAAGATCAGACTCATACACAAGTGCTTCGAGTTGGATTTGCAAAAAGATCAGCAGCAGATGCAAATGTGTAGGCAGGATTTGCAAAAGGATCAGATGCAGATGCAAATGCATGGGTTAGGATGTGCAAAAAGGTCAGATACAGACACAAATGCTTGCGTTAGGACTTGCAAAAGTATCAGATGCAGATGCAAATGCATGGGTTAGGATGTGCAAAAAGGTCAGATACAGACACAAATGCATGGGTTAGGATGTGCAAAAAAGTCAGACACAGACACAAATATATGGGTTAGGATTTGTAAAAAGGTCAGATACAGACATAAATGCATGGGGTAGGATTTGCAAAAGGATCGGATGCAGACGCAAATGCATGGCGTAGGATATGCAAAAAGATCAGACTCAGGCACAAGTGCTTGGAGTAGGATTTGCAAAAAGATCAGGTGCAGATGCAAATGTGTAGGCAGGATTTGCAAAAGGATGAGATGCAGATGCAAATGCATGGGTTAGGATGTGCAAAAAGGTCAGACACTTATACAAATGCATGTGCTTGTATTTGCAAAAAAGGTCAGATACAGACACAATTGTATGAGGTAGGATTTGCAAAAAGGTCAGGCACAGACACAAATGCATGGGGTAGGATTTGCAAAAGGATCAGATGCAGATGCAAATGCATGGGGTGGGATTTACAAAAAGGTCAGATACAGACACAAATGCATGGGTTAGGACTTGGAAAAAGGTCAGACACAGGCACAAATGCATGGGTTAGGATTTGCAAAAAATGGTCAGATACAGACACAAATGCATGAGGTAGGATTTGCAAAAAGGTCAGGCACAGACTCAAATACATGGATTAGGATTTGCAAAAAGCTCTGATACAGACACAAATGTATGGGGTAGGATATGCAAAAAGAGAGAGATAGACACAAAAGTATGGGCAGGATTTGCGAAAAGGTCAAATTCAGATACAAAAGCATGGGGTAGAATTTGCAAAAGGATCAGATGCAGATGCAAATGTATGAGTTAGGACTTGCAAAAAGGTCAGACACAGACACAAATGCATGGGTTAAGATTTGCAAAAAAAGGTCAGATACAGACACAAATACATGAGGTAGGATTTGTAAAAGGTCAGGCACAGACACCAATGCATGGGTTAGGATTTGCAAATAGATTAGATACAGACACAAATGCAAGGGGTAGGATTTGCAAAATGATCAAATGCAGACCCAGATGCTTGGGGTAGGATATGCAAAAAGATCAGGTGCAGATGCAAATTTGTAGGCAGGATTAACAAAAGGATCAGATGTAGTTGCAAATACATGGGTTAGGGTTTGCAAAAAGTTCAGATACAGACACAAATGCATGGTTTAGGACTTGAAAAAAGTCAGAGGCAGACACAAATGTATGGGTTAGGATTTTTAAAAAGGTCAGATACAGAAACATTTATGGGTTAGGATTTGTAAAAATGTCAGATACAGACGTAAATGCATGGGGTAGGATTTGCAGAAAACTCATACAGATACAAATGCATGGGTTAGGATTTGCAAAAAGCTCAGATACAGATACAAATGCATGGGTTAGGACTTGCAAAAGGATCAGAATCAGACACAAATGCATGGGTTAGGACTTGCAAAAAAGTCAGACACAGAAACATGTATGGGTTAGGATTTTTAAAAATGTCAGATACAGACATAAGTGCATGGTGTAGGATGTGCAAAAAAGATCAGACTCAGACACAAGTGCTTGCAGTAGGATTTGCAAAAAGATCAGGTGCAGATGGAAATTTGTAGGCAGGATTTGCAAAAATATCAGATTCAGATGCAAATGCATGGGTTAGGATGTGCAAAAAGGTCAGATACAGACACAAATGCATGGGTTTTGATTTGCAAAAAAGGTCAAATACAGACACAATTGCATGAGGTAGGATTTGCAAAACGGTCAGGCAGACACAAATGCATGGGGTAGGATTTGCAAAAGGAGCAGATGCAGGTGCAAATGCATGCGGTAGGATATGCAAAAAGAGAGAGATAGATACAAAAGCATGTGCAGGATTTGCAAAAAGATCAAATAGAGACACAAATGCATGGGTTAGGATTTGTAAAACAGTCAGATACAGACATAAATGCTTGGGGCAGCATATGCAAAAGGATCAGATGTAGATACAATTGCATGTGGTAGGATTTACAAAAAGATCAGATACAGACACAAATGCATGGGTTAGGATTTGTAAAAAAGGTCAGATACAGACATAAATGTTTGGGGCAGCATATGCTAAAGGATCAGATGTAGATGCAAATGCATGCCGTAGGATATGCAAAAAGATCAGACTCAGACACAAGTGTTGGAAGTAGGATTTGCAAAAAGATCCGGTGCAGATGCAAATGCATAGGCAGGATTTGCAAAAGGATCAGATGCAGATGCAAATGCATGAGTTAGGATGTGCAAAAGGGTCAGACACAGGTACAAATGCATGGGTTAGGACTTGCAATAAGGTCAGGCACAGACACAAATGCATGAGGTAGGATTTGCAAAAAGGTCAGGCACAGACACAAATGCATGGATTAGGATTTGCAAAAAGCTCAGATACAGACACAAATGCATGGGGTAGGATTTACAAAAGGATCAGATGTACACCCAAATGCATGGGGTAGGATATGCAAAAAGAGAGAGATAGACACAAAAGCATGAGCAGGATTTGCAAAAAGGTCAAATGCAGACACAAATGCATGGGGTAGGATTTGCAAAAGGATCAGATGCAGATGCAAATGCATGGGTTGGGATTCACATAAAGGTCAGATACAGATGCAAATGCATGGGTTAGGGCTTGCAGAAAGGTCAGACACAGATGCAAATGCGTGGGTTAAGATTTGCAAAAAAGGTCATAAATAGACTCAAATACATGAAGTAGGATTTGAAAAAGGTCAGGCACAGACACTAATGCAAGGGGTAGGATTTGCAAAATGATCAGATTCAGACCCAAATGCATGGGGTAGGATATGCAAAAAGATCAGATACAGTCACAAAGGCATGGGCAGGATTTGCAAAAAGGTCAAATACAGACACAAATGCATGGGGTAGGATTTACAAAAAGATCAGATGCAGACCCAAATGCATGGGGTAGGATATGCAAAAAGATCAGACTCAGAAACAAGTGCATGGGGTAGGATTTGCAAAAAGATCAGGTGCAGATGCAAATGCATTGGCGGGATTAGTAAAAGGATCAGATGCAGATGCAAATGCATGGGTTAGGATTTACAAAAAGGTCAGATACAGACACAGATGCATGGTTAGGACTTGCAAAAAGGTGAGACACAGACACAAATGTGTTGGTTAATAGTTGCAAAAAAGGTCAGACACAGACACAAATGCATGGGTTAGGATTTGCAAAATGGTCAGACACAGACAGGCACAAATGCGTGGGTTAAGATTTGCAAAAAAAGGTTAGGTACAGACACAAATACATGAGATAGGATTTGAAAAAGGTCAGGCACAGACACAAATGCATGGGTTAGGATTTGCAAAGAGGTTAGATACAGACACAAATGCAAAGGTAGGATTTGCAAAATAATCAGATGCAGACCCAAATGCATGGGGTAGGATGTGCAAAAAGATCAGATACAGACACAATGGCATATGCAGGATTTGCAGAAAGGTCAAATACAAACACAGATGCATGGGGTAGTATTTGCAAAAGAATCAGATGCAGATGCAAATGCATGGGTTAGGATTTGCAAAAAGGTCAGACACAGAAACATGTATGGGTTAGGAGTTTTAAAAATGTCAGATAGAGACATAAGTGCATGGTGTAGGATATGCAAAAAGATCAGACTCAGACACATGTGCTTGGAGTAGGATTTGTAAAAAGATCAGGTGCAGATGCAAATTTGTAGGCAGGATTTGCAAAAGGATCAGATGCAGATGCAAATGCATGGTTTAGGATGTGCAAAAAGGTCAATTACAGATACAAATGCATGGGTTAGGACTTGCAAAAAAGTCAGACATAGATTCAAATGTATGAGATATGAGTTGTAAAAAGGTCAGATACAGACATAAATGCATGGGGTAGGATTTGCAAAGGAATCCGATGCAGACACAAATGTATGGCATAGGTTATGCAAAAAGGTCAGATACTGGCACAAATGCATGGTTTAAAACTTACAAAAAGGTGAGACACAGGTACAAATGCATGGGTTAGGACTTGCAAAATGGTCAGACATTAATGCTTGGGTTAGGATTTCCAAAAAAGGTCAGATACAGACACAAATGCATGAGTTAGGATTTGCAAAAAGGTCAGGCACAGACACAAATGCATGAGGTAGGATTTGCAAAAAGGTCGGGCACGGCAAAAATGCATGAGTTAGGATTTGCAAAAAGCTCAGATACAGACAGAAATGCATGGGGTAGGATTTGCAAAAGGATCAGATGCAGACCCAAATGCATGGGGTAGAATATGCAAAATGATCAGATGCCAGTGCAGATGTATGGGGTAGGATATGCAGAAAGATCAGACTCAGAAACAAGTGCTTGGAGTAGGATTTGCAAAAAGATCAGGTGCAGATGCAAATTTGTAGTCAGGATTTGCAAAAAGATTAGATGCAGATGCAAATGCATGGGTTAGGATGTGCAAAAAGCTCAGATACAGACACAAATGCAAGGGTTAGGACTTGCAAAAGGATCAGATGCAAATGCATGGGTTAGGATTTGCAAAAAGGTCTGACACAGACACAAATGCATGGTTTAGGACTTGCAAAAAAGTCAGACACAGACACAGATGTATGGGTTAGGATTTGTGAAAAGGTCAGATACAGACACAAATACATGGGGTAGGATATACATAAGGAAAAGCCTCAGACACAAGTGCTTGGAGTAGGATTTTCAAAAAGATCAGTTGCAGATGCAAATGTGTAGGCAGGATTTGCAAGAGGATCAGATGCAGATGCAAATGCAGGGGTTAGGATGTGCAAAAGGGTCAGATACAGACACAAATGCATGCATCAGGACTTGCAAAAGGATCAGATGCAGATGCAAAGGCATGGGTTAGGATCTGCAAAAAGGTCAGATTCAGACACAAATGCATGGGTGAGGACTTGCAAAAAAGTCAGACAGAGACACAAATGTATGGGTTAGGATTTGTGAAAAGGTCAGATACAGACATAAATACATGGGGTGGGATATGCAAAAAGATAAGACTCAGACACAAGTGCTTGGAGTAGGATTTGCAAAAAGATCAGGTGCAGATGCAAATGTGTAGGCAGGATTTGCAAAAGGATTAGATGCAGATGCAAATGCATGGGTTAGGATGTGCCAAAGGGTCAGATAGAGACACAAATGCATGCGTTCGGACTTGCAAAAGTATCAGATGCAGATGCAAATGCATGGGTTAGGATGTGCAAAAAGGTCAGATACAGACACAAATGCATGGGTTACTACTTGCACAAAAGTCAGACAGAGACACAAATGTATGGGTTAGGATTTGTGGAAAGGTCAGATACAGACATAAATGCATGGGGTAGGATTTGCAAAAGGATTGGATGCAGACGCAAATGCATGGCGTAGGATATGCAAAAAGATCAGACTCAGACACAAGTGCTTGGAGTAGGATTTGCAAAAAGATCAGGTGCAGATGCAAATGTGTAGGCAGTATTTGCAAAAGGATTAGATGCAGATGCAAATGCATGGGTTAGGATGTGCCAAAGGGTCAGATAGAGACACAAATGCATGCGTCGGACTTGCAAAGTATCAGATGCAGATGCAAATGCATGGGTTAGGATGTGCAAAAGGTCAGATACAGACACAAATGCATGGTTACTACTTGCACAAAAGTCAGACAGAACACAAATGTATGGGTTAGGATTTGTGGAAAGGTCAGATACAGACATAAATGCATGGGGTAGGATTTGCAAAAGGATTGGATGCAGACGCAAATGCATGGCGTAGGATATGCAAAAAGATCAGACTCAGACACAAGTGCTTGGAGTAGGATTTACAAAAAGATCAGGTGCAGATGCAAATCTGTAGGCAGGATTTGCAAAAGGATTAGATGCAGATGCAAATGCATGGGTTAGGATGTACAAAAATGTCAGATACAGACACAAATGCATGGGTTAGGACTTGCAAAAGGATCAGATGCAAATGCATGGGTTATGATTTGCAAAAAGGTCTGACACAGACACAAATGCATGGTTTAGGACTTGCAAAAAAAATCAGACAGACACAAATGTATGGTTAGGATTTGTAAAAAGGTCAGATACAGACATAAATGCATGAGGTAGGATATGCAAAAAGAACAGACTCAAACACAAGTAATTGGTAGTAGGATTTTCAAAAAGATCAGGTGCAAATGCAAATGTGTATGCAGGATTTGCAAAAGGATCAGATGCAGATGCAAATGCATGGGTTAGGATGTGCAAAAGGGTCAGATACAGACACAAATGCATGCGTTAGGACTTGCAAAAGGATCAGATGCAGATGCAAATGCATGGGTTAGGATGTGCAAAAAGGTCAGACACAGACACAAATGTGTGGGTTAGGATTTGTGAAAAGGTCAGATACAGACATAAATGTATGTGGTAGGATTTGAAAAAGGTCAAGCACAGACACAAATGCATGGGTTAGGATTTGCAAAAAGGTTAGATACAGACACAAATGCAAGGGGTAGGATTTGCAAAATGATCAAATGCAGACCCAAATGCCTGGGGTAGGATATGCAAAAAGATCAGACTCAGACACAAGTGCTTGGAGTAGGATTTGCAAAAAGATGAGGTGCAGATGCAAATGTGTAGGCAGAATTTGCAAAAGGATCAGATGCCGATGCAAATGCATGGGTTAGGATGTGCAAAAAGGTCAGACGCATATACAAATGCATGGGTTTGGATTTGCAAAAAAGGTCAGATACAGACACAATTGCATGAGGTAGGATTTGCAAAAAGGTCAGGCACAAACACAAATGCTTGGGGTAGGATTTGAAAAAGGAGCAGATGCAGACCCAAATGCATGGGGCAGGATATGCAAAAAGAGAGAGATAGACTCAAAAGCATGAACAGGATTTGCAAAAAGGTCAAATACAAACACAAATGCATGGGGTAGGATTTGCAAAAGGATCAGATGCAGATGCAAATGCATGAGGTGGGATTTGCAAAAAAGGTCAAATACAGACACAATTGCATGAGGTAGGATTTGCAAAACGGTCAGGCATAGACACAAATGCATGGGGTAGGATTTGCAAAAGGAGCAGATGCAGGCGCAAATGCATGCAGTAGGATATGCAAAAAGAGAGAGATAGATACAAAAGCATGTGCAGGATTTGCAAAAAGATCAAATACAGACACAGATGAATGGGTTATGATTTGTAAAACAGTCAGATACAGACATAAATGCTTGGGGCAGCATATTCAAAAGGATCAGATATAGATGCAATTGCATGGGGTAGGATTTACAAAAAGATCAGATACAGACACAAATGCATGGGTTAGGATTTGTAAAAAGGTCAGATACAGACATAAATGTTTGGGGCAGCATATGCTAAAGGATCAGATGTAGATGCAAATGCATGCCGTAGTATATGCAAAAAGATCAGACTCAGACTCAAGTGTTTGAAGTAGGATTTGCAAAAAGATCCGGTGCAGATGCAAATGCTTAGGCAGGATTTGCAAAAGGATCAGATGCAGATGCAAATGCATGGGTTAGGATGTGCAAAAGGGTCAGACACAGGTACAAATGCATGGGTTAGGACTTGCAATTAGGTCAGGCACAGACACAAATGCATGAGGTAGGATTTGCAAAAAGGTCAGGCACAGACACAAATGCATGGATTAGGATTTGCAAAAAGCTCAGATACAGACACAAACGCATGGGGTAGGATTTACAAAAGGATCAGATGTACACCCAAATGCATGGGGTAGGATATACAAAAAGAGAGAGATAGACACAAAAGCATGAACAGGATTTGCAAAAAGGTCAAATACAAACACAAATGCATGGGGTAGGATTTGCAAAAGGTCAAATACAGATACAAATGCATGGGGTAGGATTTACAAAAGGATCAGATGCAAACCCAAATGCATGGGTTAGGTCTTGGAAAAGGTCAGACACAGGCACAAATGCATAGGTTAGGATTTGCAAAAAGCTCTGATATAGACACAAATTCATGGGGTATGATTTGCAAAATGATCAAATGCAGAGCCAAATGCCTGGGGTAGGATATGCAAAAAGATCAGGTGCAGATGCAAATTTGTAGGCAGGATTTACAAAAGGATCAGGTGCAGATGCAAATTTGTAGGCAGGATTTACAAAAGGATCAGATGCAGATGCAAATGCATGGGATAGGATTTGTAAAAAGGTCAGATACAGAAACATGTATGGGTTAGGATTTGTAAAAATGTCAAATACAGACATAAATGCATGGGGTAGGATTTTCAAAAAGGTCAGGCACAGACACAAATGCATGGGTTAGGATTTGCAAAAAGCTCAGATACAAATGCATGCGTTAGGACTTGCAAAAGGATCAGACTCAGACACAAATGCATGGGTTAGGACTAGCAAAAAAGTCAGACACAGAAGCATGTATGGGTTAGGATTTTTAAAAATGTTAGATACAGAAATAAGTGCATGGTGTAGGATATAAAAAGACAGACTCAGACACAAGTGCTTGGAGTAGGATTTGCAAAGATCAGATGCAGATGCAAATTTGTTGCAGGATTTGCAAAGGATCAGATGCAGATGCAAATGCATTGGTTAGATGTGCAAAAGGTCAGATACAGACACAAATGCAGAGTTTAGATTTGCAAAAAGGTCAGATACAGACACAATTGCATGAGGTAAGATTTGCAAAAGGTCAGGCACTGACACAAATGCATGGGGTAGGATTTGCAATAGGAGCAGATGTAGACCCAAATGCATGGGGTAGGATATGCAAAAAGAGAGAGATAGATACAAAAGCATGGGCAGGATTTGCAAATAGGTCAAACACAGACCCAAATGCATGGGGTAGTATTTACAAAAGGATCAGATGCAGATGCAAATGCATGGGGTAGGATTTACAAAAAGGTGAGATACAGACACAAATGCATGGGTTAGGACTTGCAAAAAGGTCAGACACAGACACAAATGTATGGGTTAGGATTTGTAAAAAGGTCAGATACAGACATAAATGCATGGGGCAGGATATGCAAAAAGATCAGATGTAGTTGCAAATGCATGGCATAGGATATGCAAAAAGATCTGTCTCAGACACAAGTGTTTGAAGTAGGATTTGCAAAAAGATCAGGTGCAGATGCAAATGCATCAGTTAGGATGTGCAAAAAGGTCAGACACAGGTAGAAATGCACGGGTTAGGACTTGCAAAAAGGTCAGGTGCAGACACAGATGCATGAGGTAGGATTTGTAAAAAGGTCAGGCACAGACACAAATGCATGGATTAGGATTTGCAAAAAGCTCAGATACAGACACAAATGCATGGGGTAGGATTTACAAAAGGATCAGATGTAGTCCCAAATGCATGGGGTAGAATATGCAAAAAGAGAGAGATAGACACAAAAGCATGGGCAGGATTTGCGAAAAGGTCAAATACAGACACAAATGCATGGGGTAGGATTTGCAAAAGGATCAGATGCAAATGCAAATGCATTGGTTAGGATTCACATAAAGGTCAGATACAGACACAAATGCATGGGTTAGGACTTGCCGAAAGGTCAGACACAGAAACAGACACAAATACGTGGGTTAAGATTTGCAAAAAAAGGTCATATACAGACACAAATACATGAGGTAGGATTTGAAAAAGGTCAGGCACAGACACAAATGCATGGGTTAGGATTTGCAAAGAGGTTAGATACAGACACAAATGTAAGGGGTAGGATTTGCAAAGTGATCAGATGCAGACCCAAATGCATGGGGTAGGATATGCAAAAAGATCAGATACAGACACAAATGCATGGGCAGGATTTGCAAAAAGGTCAAATACAGACACAAATGCATGGGGTAGGATTTACAAAAGGATCAGATGCAAACCCAAATGCATGGGGTTGAATATGCAAAAAGATCAGATGCAGACACAAGTGCATGGGGTAGGATTTGCAAAAAGGTTAGATACAGACACAAATGCAAGGGGTATGATTTGCAAAATGATCAAATGCAGAGCCAAATACCTGGGGTAGGATATGCAAAAAGATGAGGTGCAGATGCAAATTTGTAGGCAGGATTTACAAAAGGATCAGATGCAGATGCAAATGCATGGGTTAGGATTTGCAAAAAGGTCAGATTCAGACACAAATGTATGGGTTAGGATTTGTAAAAAGGTCAGATACAGAAACATGTATGGGTTAGGATTTGTAAAAATGTCAGATACAGACATAAATGCATGGGGTAGGATTTGCAAAAAGGTCAGGCACAGACACAAATGCATGGGTTAGGATTTGCAAAAAGCTCAGATACAGATACAAATGCATGCGTTAGGACTTGCAAAAGGATCAGTCTCAGACACAAATGCATGGGTTAGGACTTGCAAAAAAGTCAGACACAGAAGCATGTATGGGTTAGGATTTTTAAAAATGTCAGATACAGAAATAAGTGCATGGTGTAGGATATGCAAAAAGAACAGACTCAGACACAAGTGCTTGGAGTAGGATTTGCAAAAAGATCAGATGCAGATGCAAATTTGTTGGCAGGATTTGCAAAAGGATCAGATGCAGATGCAAATGCATTGGTTAGGATATGCAAAAAGGTCAGATACAGACACAAATGCATGGGTTTAGATTTGCAAAAAAGGTCAGATACAGACACAATTGCATGAGGTAGGATTTGCAAAAAGGTCAGGCACTGACACAAATGCATGGGGTAGGATTTACAATAGGAGCAGATGTAGACCCAAATGCATGGGGTAGGATATGCAAAAAGAGAGAGATAGATACAAAAGCATGGGCAGGATTTGCAAAAAGGTCAAACACAGACACAAATGCATGGGGTAGGATTTACAAAAGGATCAGATGCAGATGCAAATGCATGGGGTAGGATTTACAAAAAGGTGAGATACGGACACAAATGCTTGGGTTAGGACTTGCCAAAAGGTCAGACATAGACACAAATGTATGGTTTAGGATTTGTAAAAAGGTCAGATACAGACAAATGCATGGGGCAGGATATGCAAAAGGATCAGATGTAGTTGCAAATGCATGGCATAGGATATGCAAAAAGATCTGTCTCAGACACAAGTGTTTGAAGTAGGATTTGCAAAAAGATCAGGTGCAGATGCAAATGCATCGGTTAGGATGTGCAGAAAGGTCAGACACAGGTAGAAATGCACGGGTTAGGACTTGCAAAAAGGTCAGGTGCAGACACAGATGCATGTGGTAGGATTTGTAAAAAGGTCAGGCACAGACACAAATGCATGGATTAGGATTTGCAAAAAGCTCAGATACAGACACAAATGCATGGGGTAGGATTTGCAAAAGGATCAGATGCAAATGCAAATGCAGTGGTTAGGATTCACATAAAGGTCAGATACAGACACAAATGCATGGGTTAGGACTTGCAGAAAGGTCAGACACAGAAACAGACACAAATACGTGGGTTAAGATTTGCAAAAAAAGGTCATATTCAGACACAAATACATAAGGTAGGATTTGAAAAAGGTCAGGCACAGACACAAATGCATGGGTTAGGATTTTCAAAGAGGTTAGATACAGACACAAATGTAAGGGGTAGGATTTGCAAAATGATCAGATGCAGACCCAAATGCATGGGGTAGGATATGCAAAAAGATCAGATACAGACACAAATGAATGGGCAGGATTTGCAAAAAGGTCAAATACAGACACAAATGCATGGGATAGGATTTACAAAAGGATCAGATGCAAACCCAAATGCATGGGGTTGAATATGCAAAAAGATCAGATGCAGACTCAAATGCATGGGGTAGGATATGCAAAAAGATCAGACTCAGACACAAGTGCATGGGGTAGGATTTGCAAAATGATCAGGTGCAGATGCAAATGCATTGGCAGGATTTGCAAAAGGATCCGATGCATATGCAAATGCATGGGTTAGGATTTACAAAAAGGTCAGATATAGACACAGATGCATGGGTTAGGACTTGCAAAAAGGTCAGACACAGACATAAATGCGAGGGTTAAGATTTGCAAAAAAGGTCAGGCACAGACACAAATGCATGGGTTAGGATTTACAAAGAGGTTAGATACAGACACAAATGCAAGGGGTAGGATTTGCAAAATGATCTGATGCAGACCCAAATGCATGTGGTAGGATATGCAAAAAGATCAGATACAGACAGAAAGGCATGGGCAGAATTTGCAAAAAGGTCAAATACAAACACAGATGCATGGGGTAGGATTTGCAAAAGAATCAGATGCAGATGCAAATGCATGGGGGTTAGGATTTGCAAAAAGGTCAGATACAGATACAAATGCATGGGTTAGGACTTGCAAAAGGATCAGACTCAGACACAAATGCATGGGTTAGGACTTGCAAAAAAGTCAGACACAGAAACATGTATGGGTTAGGATTTTTGAAAATGTCAGATACAGACATAAGTGCATGGTGTAGGTTATGCAAAAAGATCAGACTCAGACACAAGTGCTTGGAGTAGGATTTGCAAAAAGATCAGGTGCAGATACAGATTTGTAGGCAGGATTTGCAAAAGGATCAGATGCAGATGCAAATGCATGGGTTAGGATGTGCAAAAAGGTCAGATACAGACACAAATGCATGGGTTAGGACTTGCAAAAAAGTCAGACACAGATACAAATGTATGAGTTATGAGCTGTAAAAAGGTCAGATACTGACATAAATGCTAGGGGTAGGATTTGCAAAAGGATCAGATGCAGATGCAATTGCATGGCATAGGATATGCAAAAAGGTCAGATACCGGCACAAATGCATGGGTTACAACTTGCAAAAAGGTGAGACACAGGTACAAATGCATGGGTTAGGACTTGCAAAAGGTCAGACATGAATGCATGGGTTAGGATTGCAAAAGGTCAGATACAGACACAAATGCATGAGGTAGGATTTGCAAAAAGGTCAGGTACAGACACAAATGCATGGGGTAGGATTTGCAAAAGGATCAGATGCAGACCCAAATGCATGGGGTAGAATATGCAAAATGATCAGATACCAGTGCAAATGTATGGGGTAGGATATGCAAAAAGGATCAGACTCAGACCCAAATGCATAGGTAGGATTTGCAAATAGATTAGGTGCAGACACAAAAACATGGGTAGGATTTGCAAAAGGATCAGATGCAGATGCAAATGCATGGGTTAGGTAGTGCAAAAAGGTCAGATACAGACACAAATGCATGGGTTAGGACTTGCAAAAAAGTCAGACACAGACACACATGTATGGGTTAGGATTTTTAAAAAGGTCAGATACAGACATAAATGCAAGGGGTAGGATTTGAAAAAGAATCAGATGCAAATAAATGCATGGTGTAGGATATGCAAAAAGATCAGACTCAGAAACAAGTGCTTGGAGTAGGATTTGCAAAAAGATCAGGTGCAGATGCAAATTTGTATGCAGGATTTGCAAAAGGATTAGATGGAGATGCAAATGCATGGGTTAGGATGTGCAAAAAGGTCAGATACAGACACAAATGCATGGGTTAGGTCTTGCAAAAAAATCAGACAGGCAAAATGTATGGGTTAGGATTTGTAAAAAGGTCAGATACTGACATAAATGCATAGGGTCGGATATGCAAAAAGATAAGACTCAGACACAAGTGCTTGGAGTAGGACTTTCAAAAAGATCAGGTGCAGATGCAAATGTGTAGGTAGGATTTGCAAAAGGATCAGATGCAGATGCAAATGCATGGGTTAGGATGTGCAAAAAGGTCAGATACAGACACAAATGCATGCATTAGAACTTGCAAAAGGATCAGATGCGGATGCAAATGCATGGGTTAGGATGTGCAAAAAGGTCAGATACAGACACAAATGCATGGGTTAGGACTTGCAAAAAAGTCAGACACACACAAATGTATGGGTTAGGATTTGTAAAAAGGTCAGATGCAGTCATAAATGCATGGGGTAGGATTTGCAAAAGGATCGGATGCAGACGCAAATGCATGGCATAGGATATGCAAAAAGATCAGACTCAGTCACAAGTGCTTGGAGTAGGATTTGCAAAAAGGTCAGACACATATACAAATGCATGGGTTTGGATTTGCAAAAGGATCAGATGCAGATGCAAATGCATGGGGTGCGATTTACAAAAAGGTCAGATATAGACACAAATGCATGGGGTAGGATTTGAAAAAAGGTCAGGCACAGACACAAATGCATGGGTTAGGATTTGCAAAGAGGTTAGATACAGACACAAATGCAAGGGGTAGGATTTGCAAAATGATCAAATGCAGACCCAAATGCCTGGGGTAGGATATGCAAAAAGATCAGGTGCAGATGCAAATTTGTAGGCAGGATTTACAAAAGGATCAGATGCAGATGCATGGGTAAGGATTAGCAAAAAGGTCAGATACAGACACAAATGCATGGTTTAGGACTTGCAAAAAAGTCAGACACAGACACAAATGTATGGGTTAGGATTTGTAAAAAGGTCAGATAGAGAAACATGTATGGGTTAGGATTTGTAAAAATGTCAGATACAGACATAAATGCATGGGGTAGGATTTACAAAAAGGTCAGGCACAGACACAAATGCATGTGTTAGGATTTGTAAAAAGCTCAGATACAGATACAAATGCATGGGTTAGGACTTGCAAAAGGATCAGACTCAGACACAAATGCATGGGTTAGGACTTGCAAAAAAGTCAGACACAGAAACATTTATGAGTTAGGATTTTTAAAAATGTCAGATACAGACATAAGTGCATGGTGTAGGATATGCAAAAAGATCACACTCAGACACAAGTGCTTGGAGTATGATTTGCAAAATGATCTGGTGCAGATGCAAATTTGTAGGCAGGATTTGCAAAAGGATCAGATGCAGATGCAAATGCATTGGGTAGGATGTGCAAAAAGGTCAGATACAGACACAAATGCATGGGTTTGGATTTGCAAAAGGATCAGATGCAGATGCAAATGCATGCGGTGCGATTTACAAAAAGGTCAGATACAGACACAAATGCATGGGTTAGGACTTGAAAAGAGGTCATACACAGGTAGAAATGCATGGTTTAGGATTTGCAAAAAAAGTCAGATACAGACACAAATGCAAGCATTAGAACTTGCAAAAGGATCAGATGCAGATGCAAATGCATGGGTTAGGATGTTGAAAAAGGTCAGATAGAGACACAAATGCATGGGTTAGGACTTACAAAAAAGTCAGACACAGACACAATTGCAAGAGGTAGGATTTGCAAAAAGGTCAGGCACAGTCACAAATGCATGGGGTAGGATTTGTAAAAGGAGCAGATGCAGACCCAAATGCATGTGGTAGGATATGCAAAAAGAGAGAGATAGACACAAAAGCATGGACAGGATTTGCAAAAAGGTCAAATACAAACACAAATGCAGGGGGTAGGATTTGCAAAAGGATCAGATGCAGATGCAAATGCATGTGGTGGGATTTACAAAAAGGTCAGATACAGAAACAAATGCATGGGTTAGGACTTGGAAAAAGGTCAGACAGAGGCACAATTGCATGGGTTAGGATTTGCAAAAAAGGTCAGATACAGACACATGCATGAGGTAGGATTTGCAAAAAGGACAGGCAGAGACACAAATGCATGGATTAGGATTTGCAAAAAGCTCTAATACAGACACAAATGCATGTTGTAGGATATGCAAAAAGAGTGAGATAGACACAAAAGCATGGGCAGGATTTGCAAAAAGGTCAAATACAGACACAAAAGCATGGGTTAGAATTTGCAAAAGTATCAGACACAAATGCATGGGTTAGGACTTGCAAAAAGGTCAGACACAGACTCAAATGTATGGGTTAAGATTTGTAAAAAGGTCAGATACAGACATAAATGCATGGGGCAGGATATGCAAGAGGATCAGATGTAGATGCAAATGCATGGCGTAGGATATGCAAAAAGATCAGACTCAGACACAAGTGTTTGAAGTAGGATTTGCAAAAAGATCAGGTGGAGATGCAAATGCATAGGCAGGGTTTGCAAAAGGAGCAGATGCAAATGCATGGGTTAGGATGTGCAAAAAGGTCAGACACAGGTAGCAATGCATGGGTTAGGACTTGCAGAAAGGTCAGGCACAGACACAAATGCATGGATTAGGATTTTCAAAAAACTCAGATACAGACACAAATGCATGGGGTAGGATTTACAAAAGGATCAGATGTAGACCCAAATGCATGGGGTAGGATATGCAAAAAGAGAGAGATAGACACAAAAGCATGGGCAGGATTTGCAAAAAGGTCAAATACAGACACAAATGCATGGGGTAAGAGTTGCAAAAGGATCAGATGCAGATGCAAATGCATGGGTTAGGATTCACATAAAGGTCAGATACAGACACAAATGCATGGGTTAGGGCTTGCAGAATGGTCAGACACAGACACAGACACAAAGTGGGTTAAGATTTGCAAAAAAGGTCATATACAGACACAAATACATGAGGTAGGATTTGAAAAAGGTCAGGCACAGACACAAATGCATGGGTTAGGATTTGCAAAGAGGTTAGATACAGACACAAATGCAAGGAGTAGGATTTGAAAAATGATCAGATGCAGACCCAAATGCATGGGGTAAGATGTGCAAAAAGATCAGATACAGACACAAAGGCATGGGCAGGATTTGCAAAAAGGTCAAATACAGACACAAATGCATGGGGTAGGATTTACAAAAGGATCAGGTGCAGACCCAAATGCATGGGGTAGAATATGCAAAAGGATCAGATGCAGACACAAATGCATGGGGTAGGATATGCAAAAAGATCAGACTCAGACACAAGTGCATGGGGTAGGATTTGCAAAAAGATCAGGTGCAGATGCAAATGCATTGGTGGGATTTGCAAAAGGATCAGATGCAGATGCAAATGCATGGGTTAGGATTTACAAAAAGGTCAGATACAGACACAGATGCATGGGTTAGGACTTGCAAAAAGGTCAGACACAGACACAAATGCGGGGGTTAAGATTTGCAAAAAAAGGTCAGACAGACACAAATGCATGGGTTAGGATTTGCAAAAAGGTCATACACAGACAGACACAAATGCGTGGGTTAAGATTTGCAAAAAAAAGGTCAGGTACAGACACAAATACATGAGGTAGGATTTGAAAAAGGTCAGGCACAGACACAAATGCATGGGTTAGGATTTGCAAAGAGGTTAGATACAGATACAAATGCAAGGGGTAGGATTTGCAAAATGATCAGATGCAGACCCAAATGCATGAGGTAGGATATGCAAAAAGATCAGATACAGACAGAAAGTCATGGGCAGGATTTTCAAAAAGGTCAAATACAAGCACAGATGCTTGGGGTAGGATTTACAAAAGGATCAGATGCAGACCCAAATGCATGGGGTAGAATATGCAAAAAGATCAGATGCAGAGACAAATGCATGGGGTAGCATTTTCAAAAGGATCATGTGCAGACACAAATATATGGGTTAGGATATGCAAAAGGGTTAGATGCAGATGCAAATGCATTGACTATCTGGCCCACCTGAGAGTCGCCCACTACTAGTTGGATAAGAGTAATCCATTTGTGCTGTTGGGCCAGCCATTAGATTGTGTAGCTGCATTTAAGTTTTTAATCCCCAAACCCCCCAATTGCAGCAAAAATTATGGCAAAAACATTAACCTTTTATCACAAAGGATGTATCTTCTGAAAATAGTAGTGTGGGTGCTCAGACAAAATTGAGTGGATGCAGACAGACAAAGCATGCATCTGACCCTTTCAAAAACATTCATCCATTTGCAATGAAAAGTCCCAATTTGCAGAAAAAAAAATTACACATATGCAGTTTATATCATTTTTTTTCTGCAACTGTTTCTCTCTATATATATATTCTCTCTCTCTCTCTCTCTCTCTATATATATATATATATAAATATATGTATATATGTGTGTGTGTGTGTAACAGATAACACTACAGGGCATGTGATAATGCTCTAGTATATACCTTCGTTGAACATTGCGAGGCACAAGACCGTAGACCAAGTGCGTTTGACAACCCAAGGCATGCTCATATCAAAGCACGATTACACACCCTGCAGTGGATTACCTGTCTTATAAAATGGTCAAAATTGTTTTTGGAGGGGAGTGAAAAATATAAAGAAGTGCAGACATGCAGTTGCTCTTAGATAATACATGCTCATGTGGTGTATTTCATCCAGTCAGATGACAGCAGATTTATTGACTTTATCACCCATTTTTTAAATACAGTATTATAGGGGTAGAATAATGCCCCTATAGTTAGGGTTGAGTAGGCTATTTAATGTTAAACTTCAGTTTTTGCACCTTAATAACTTTGGCATTGTTTGATGAAACAGAAAATTTGACATATGTGGTCAGGCTGTCAGAGTCTCAAGACTTGACAAGTTTTGTGACAGCATCTTGTTCAGTTTTTGAGATACAGAGTGCAAAAGAATGGGGAAAAAAGCACATTTGGTATCCTAATATTTAATGTTGGGTATTTTTCACTCTCACCTACAGCCTAGATGGTATGACATTTTTTAAATGAAATTTTCAGGGTTGAAGGGGCCGATGCCAAGGGTGGGCCTTTAGAAGGTTTTGTGAAAAAAATATACAGTTCCAGAGTTACAGTATAATGGTTTTAGAGTCAACATCCTGACGGAAATGGTAAAAAAAAAAAAAACTGTTTCCCCATACTTTCGTGATTTACATGTTGTGCTGAAACAAATACAAATTGTATGGAAAAAAATACTGATCATGTCATCTGCCATCTTGTGTTTTCTTTCACACTCACAAACATTGAAAACACATGAAAATGATACCGTATATAGATTCAGGTATTTGTTTTTTGAAACACTTGCCAGAAATACCTTTTCTGGGCACCCCAAAATCCAGATTCCCAGCTTAGTGAGAGTAGCTGTTCACCTGCATTCTCCGTATGAAAACAGCAGACTTTCTTGAGTTATGCAGCTGCTGCTGGAAGTCATGCTGCAGGTTACAGTGAGAGCAGTAAGCTGCTGATCCCTTGTTCTCCGTGTATGTCTCTGGACTATAACTCTCTTTTTCTATATACACACTATCTATCTATCTATCTATCTCTCTCTCTCTCTCAGGTGAAAGGTCATGTCAAATGAATCGATAGATTTCTTTGACTGAGTGACCAAGGAATTAGATCAGGGTGAAGCAGTGAATGTAGGCTGTTTAGATTTCAGTAAGGCATTTAACACCATTCCACAAAGAAGACCATTATGCAAGCTGAGCAGCTTAGAAGTAAATTAAAAGGTGGTAAACTGAATGTGATGGACAAGTGATCAGATTGATCTATTAATTTCTTTTGTTTGATTTCCCTTGTTAATGTAATCATGCTTCTGTTATAAGTTCTGCTATTTGCAAAGTGGACACAAAACATGGCTTCCAAGGTCACATGTACAAGCAGGCCTCATGGGAAATAATTAGCCAGCTCAGCCACAGGGGAATGTTCCCTTGGGAACATCTAGCAACAGATCCTGAAAAGCAGATGGGAGAGTGCCATTTTGAACATGTCATCATCTAAAAGAACTAAAGGGTAAACGGGGAAGGGAGGAGAAGAGGCACTGTGGGTCACCTTGAAGACAGGAAATGGCACCACAATCTGCATGGGGGTTGTATACAGACCCCCATATCAGAGGGGAGGAAAAGGACAAGAAAATGATAGAAGGCATCCTTAGCATGGCAGAAAAAGGGGAGATATTGTTGATGGGGACCTGAACATGCCAGATATTAACTGGAACACATTTGCTGCAGCCACATCCAAGAGTAGGGTCATTCTTGATTCCCTACAGGGGGCATGCCTCAGACAGCTAGTGTTGGAACCCACTCAGGAGGAAGCAATCTTAGACCTGGTACTTCCAAATGGGGATGGAGAGAGGATCACAGATTTAGAAGTGGGTAGCCATCTGGGAACAGACGACCACCAAACAGTATGGTTCATGATAAACACAGATGTAGAGTCAAGCCATACAAAAGTGAGGGTACTGGACTTTAGGAGGGCTGATTTTGGCAAAATGGGTGACTGCCTAAGGAATGCACTAGCAAATAGGCAGGCAGGAGGGGTGGAGGAATAATGGGGAAAAATCAAAACTGCCATCACAGAGGCAACAAGCTTTTGTGTGAAACAAATAAACACACACAGAAAAAAAGAAGTGAAAAACCACTAGGGTTCTCAAAAGAGGTGGTGGGGAAAGTTAGGGAGAAAATTATAGCATTCAGGAAGTATAAGGATTCACAGAAGAAGCAGGACAGATAACTATATCAGTTAAATCAGAAGGAAATGGAGAAGGCAGTTAGAATAGCAAAGGCCCAAACCAAGGAAAAGACAGCCAACTGAGTTAAGAAGGGGGATAAAACCATTTATAGGTACATTAGGGAGCAACGAAAGACCAAGGGAGGGATAGTAAGACTTAATAAAGGGGAAGGGAGGTGGGCAGAGGGTGACAGTGAAAAGGCAGAGATACTGAATTAATACGTTTGTTCAGTATTCACAAAACAAGAAGGGGCAGAAACCTAAACAAAACAATAGAAGCACTCTGGACAGGGGATCAATACCAGTCCATTCACAGAAGAAAATGTCTTGAAAGAACTCCTAAAACTCAAGGTGGACAAAGCAATGGGGCCTGATGGGATTCACCCCAGAATTCTAAAAGAACAAAGAGGAGACCAAGTGACACCACTGACTATTCTTTTTAACAAATCATAGGAGGATGGTGTGGTACTTGAGGACTGGAGGAGGGTAGATATGGTTCCCCTTCACAAAAGTGGGAGCAAGGCAGAGGCAGAAAACTACAGACCTGTTAGTTTGACCTCAGTGGTAGGGAAAATGATGGAATCACTTCGGAAAGAAAGAATTGTTGAGTACCTAGAGGTCAGCAGGGCACTGGACCCAAGGCAGCATAGATTCACAGCAAGAAGGTCATGTCAGACGAATGTAATAGATTTCTTTGACTGGGTGACCAAAGAAGTAGATCAGGGAGGAGCTGTGGATATGGCCTACCTAGACTTTAGCAAGCCATCTTGCATAGTCCCACACAAAAGATTAATAAACAAATTAGCCAGCCTGGGAGTGGGTCCCAGGGTGGCAGCCAGAGTAACAAATTGCCTGGACAACAGGACACAGAGGGTAATAGTAAATAGAGTCCACTCTGAAGAAAGGGGGGTTACTAGTGGGGTACTGCAGGGTTCAGTACTGGGACCGGTCCTCTTTAATGTCTTTATAGGTGACATTGTGGAGGGGCTGGAAGGAAAAATATGCTTCTCTGCAGACAAGACAAAGATCTGCAACAGGGTTGATACACAAGGGGGGGGTGGAAAGGATGAGAAGGGACTTGGCAAGGTTAGAGGAATGGTCAAAAGTAAGGCAGCTTAGATTCAATGCAAAGAAGTGCAAAATAATGCACCTGGGGAACAAAACCCAGGGGAAGAGTACATGGGGAGGTACTATCAACAACAAAAATGGAATGGAACCTGGGGATGCATAGTGAGAGGCATCACCAGTAGAAAACAGGAAGTTGTGATCCCTCTGTACAGATGGTGAGATTCCATCTGGAGCACTGCATGCAGTTCTGGGGATCCCATCTCCGCAAGGACATAGACAGGTTGGAGGCAGTCCAGAAGAGGGCAACTAAAATGGTGCAGAGTCTGCACCAGAAGCCATACAAAGAGAGACTAAAAGAGCTTAATATGTATACCCTTGAGGAAAGGAGGGAGGGGGCATGATAAAAATGTTCAAGTACCGCAAGGGAATCAACAAAGTCCAAGAGGGGAGCATCTTTCTGAAAAGGAGGTGTGCAAAAACAAGGGGGCACAATTTGAAGATAGAGGGGGGATGGCTCAAGGGCAACGTGACAAAGTATTTTTTCATGGAGAGGGTAGTGGATGCATGGAACAGCCTTCCTGAGGAGGTCGTGTGGTCAAAAACTGTGGAGAAATTCAAGAATGCATGAGACAGACATAAAGCAATTATAGTGGGGTATAGGAGGAAGTAGGCTGTTGGTTAACTAGGATCTGCAGCTCATCCAGTAGGTAGGAAATAGGCAGACTAGGTGGGCCAAATGGTCCTTATGTGCTATCAAAGTTTATGTTTCTCTGTTTTTATGTATCCCTCCATACACACATCCATCTGAGGAGGGGGGACAGGGCTAAACTGTTACTTAAAGGGATGAAACCACCTCCCATAGTCAAAGAGAATAGATCAGCAAGCTGAGGTTCTGCTCTCTCTCTTAGACTGGAACATTTAAGGCCAGAGCCCTGCTATAAAAAGACTAAGTGACTGGTATGATAGCATAGTGTGGGACAGTGCTTTCTGTAGCTAGGGCAGGAAAGAGTTTAGGTAAGGATAGCTCAGATGTTTGCTGTACATCAACTGTCTGTTCAACTTGTTTTATTTTCTGTTTCTTAATAAATGTGCAAACTTTTTTTTTATTTTCCTGTGAATACATCCTGCTTGTAAATACTTGTAGTCACTAGTAAAGAATTATTTTTTTTAATAGAATCAGTGACTACTTGTTTTATTTAAAAAGGTAACTCTGCTATTTCTGCTGGACTCTGTTTGCAGTCTGTCTCTGAAGGGGCACTCTATCCACAGTTATTGTGTTGATCTTCCTGACCTTGTGCAAGGAGGAGGTAAAAAAACAGGTGTCCTGGTTCCTGTCTGGTAAAAACCTGGTGGTGGTGGTGGTGAACTAAAAGTCCCTGGTGGAGGGGAATTTTGTCACATTGGTGGCAGAGTGGTGGGATAAGGGCTACAAATGGTACCAGTGGTGTGCAGATCAGTTCACAAATTTAAAGCCAGAATTTGTGCACACCGTGCTTTCCTGTGAGGCAGGAACTCTGAGAGAGAGGTAAAGCTTTCCCTAGCACATTGGGGGACAGAGTGCCAGCAGAAATACACCTTAACAGTCACAAAACAGGATATACAAAAGATTGCTTTGTTTACTACTTTTTTTAATTTCTAGACAGCTTAGTGCAGCATAGCTAGAGAATATGAACTCCTCAACCTATGTCAAATTTAGGTACGACAGCTTCGTGAGCTGTGCTCAAAAAGGGGGATTGTCCATTAGGGCCTGACAAAGAATGGACTCATGGAATTCCTGTTGGCACATGACCAGATGCAGGAGGGGGCAGACAGATTCAGAGGGGCATGGCTCAATCCCTGTGCAGCAGGCAGTCACTGAAGATGGCGACCCAGGTAGCGAGACTGAAGTCCAAGTGGCTGAGCAAGGGGGGCACCTTGTATTACAAGTTGGGGGAGCTCTGCAGCCCAAACCTGAGCTGAGAGCTGGTACAGCAGTGACTTAACATCGGATGGAAATCCTGAAGGCAGAGCTTGTGCTGAAGGATGCTGAATTGCAGAGGGCACGGCTGGAGGCAGAAAGGGAGAAAGTAAGGCTAGAGGCAGAAGAAAGAAAGTTTGCCAGCATTAGATCCTAAAGCAAGAGGAAAGAGAGAAAGAACAACAACACAAGATCCAGAGACAACAACATAAGAAAGAGATAGTGAAACTACACCAGCAGACACTGTAGCAACCTATAAGTAATGGCAAAGGTGGTCCAACCTACAAAGCCACAATTAATTCAAAAATGTTCCCACAATACCGGGAAGGAGATGACCTGGGTTTGTTTTTAAAGTCATTTGAGAGGGTTTTTGGGCAGTTGAAATTGGACAGGGCTCCATGGATGACCCACCTGACCCCATTGCTTACCAGCCGTGCTTTGCATGCATTTGCTAGAATGGACAATAATGACTGTATGGATTATGACAAGGTTAAAAGAGAGTTGTTGAAACATTTTGAACTGACTGCTGAGGCTTATAGGTAGAAATTCTGAGAATTAAGAAAAGGCCCAGGAGACAGGTATTTTGAATTGCATGTCCAAATGTGTGCTTATGTTGTACCTGCTGACCTGCACATATGGCTGCTGGACCAGGCATGCAACTCCGCAAAAGAGGCAGCAGAATGTGATGAGTTGTATGTGGCCGGCAGACCATATTTGCAGCGTAAGAACAATGGGGGTGGGGCAGCACATGGTTTTAGAGGGATCCGGGGGGTCAGCCTAAAGGGAACTAGCCTGCACCCATGCCCAAAACAGAACCCACCGGTTCTAAGGGGAACAAGGAGCTAAGGGCAAAGGAATGCTGGATTTGCCAGAAAGTGGGGCATCTAACCTATGACTGCCCTAAAAACAGAAGCAAAAGGCAAAAGTCTGGGGTGGGGTGACCAAGACAGTACACAGCAGTTGGTAAACTGAGCACACACTGTAGTGCCACCAAACTCCTCCATGCACATGTACCTTATTCTAGTTAATAGGACAGTAAAACAGGGATTGAGGGACACTGGCACCTCCATCTCCATGGTGAGGCAGGATCTGATCTAGGTGGAGCAGATTCTGCTGGGGCAGTTCTCCAAGATTCAGGGAGTCATGGGTCCAGTGGTCCAAGTTCCAATGGCTTGGGTCTTTCTGAGCTGGGAGGGCAGCCATGGAGTAGAGGAGGAGGGAGTCATACCTGATCTGCCTGTGGATGTGATCATGGGGAATGATTTTGACCACAGGGAAAATCTAGTATATGTTACTACCTCTAGCCAGGCAAAGAGGTAAAACTTCTGAGGGTGAGGAGGGGGTGACACAGCCTGTGCAGACCCCTCCCTAAGCAGCTGAGGAAGCAGCTAGTGTGGGTGAGGGGCTAGCTAGGAGTAGCAGCCCTGATCCCCAGCTGCAAAGTAGACGAGGTTGCCACCAGGGGCACCTCTCCTTCTAGAGGGGAATTGGGGAGGGTCAGACAGGAGGAGCTGGGCAGGGCACAGTGACCTGATCCTACCTTCCAAAAACTGAGAGAGAGAGAGAGAGAGAGCAGATAATGCTGAGGACTCTCAGGGAAGTAAAAAGTCAGTTTATTGGGAAAATGGACTGTTGTACAGGGAGTGTATGCCATAGAGGAGGCTAGAGAAAGAGGTACTCCAGCAGCTGGTAGTCCCCTTGGACTACTGAAAGCAGCTTCTGGCCCTGGCCCATGACATGCCTTTTTCAGGCCATCTGGGTATTAACTGCGTGAAAAGGCGCCTTGCCAACAACTTCCTTTGGCCAAGCACGTACACTGATGTGGCAGATTACTGTCAGACTTGTCCACAGTGCCAGAGGGTAGGAAAGGTAGGGGGCAAGGCTAAGGCAACTTTGATACCCCTGCCCGTTATTGATGAACCCTTTAAGAGGGTAGCCATGAACATAGTGGGACCCCTGAGTAAAGCAAGTCGCGTGGGCAAAAGATACATACTGGTTGTTGTGGATTACGCAACCAGGTGCCCTGAGGCAGTGGCCATGTCCTCCATTGAGGCAGAACATGTGACTAATGAGCACCTGGAAATCTTCAGTTGAGTGGAATCTCCCCAGGAGATTTCGTCAGACCAGGAGACAAATTTCATGTCATCCTTAATGACCAGATGAATAGCTTGGCAGAAGGCACCAGGAGAAAGGACTGCTGTGTGACTGAACTTCTCTGCTGGGACTAAAGTAGAAGAACTTTTGTATTTGACCTTTAATTTAGGGTAAAAAAACCAACATACAAAAAAAAAGTGTGTGTTTGGGTTGACTGAACTGAATGGGTATCTGCAGAGTTATCTAGGTGTAAATCTCAGGTGACTGAAAGGACTTAACTGCTGTGAGGTTTAAATTACTTGTAGAAAGAACTGGTAAGTAGGGGGAGTGGCTTAGCTAGAAGAAAGCTACATTTAAAGACTGCCTTAGAAAGTTTCAGCTAATAGCTTGGCAGAAGGCACCAGGAGAAAGGACTGCTGTGTGACTGAACTTCTCTACTGGGACTATGTTGCCCTGCTTCCCTCCCCTCCACTCCCCCACCCAAAGCTAGTTCTATTTTTATAGGCACAGGATTTGACTGACAACAGGAACTTCCTGTTTAGGGGCAGGAAGTGAGTGATCACAGAACCACCAAGGACCCACCATCCTAGAAGGGCAAGAGTAGCTCTCCAGACCCCTCTAGCTGCTGGAGGTCTGCCTCTGAGCAAGTAAGTGGTCTGCTGCGAAATATAGGATATTCTTGTCTCAGAACAGGACAATCAGGAGCTTAAAGGGCACACAGGCAGAAAGTAAGGAGAGAGAAAAAAAACAGAGGAAAGAGTAAGGATTGCAAACAGCTAAAGGCCAGAAATAAGACATGATTGGAGTGGTGCAGCGCAGTGGCTGTGGAGCAGCAGTCTTCCGGAGATGTTCTGGAGGATGCGGTGTTGTCCCATCTGCAGGCACCTCTCTGGGCTGAGGGGAGGCTGCTCATCTCCAGGCTGAGTTGGCCAGGATTTGTGGGACCTCCTCTTCCATCCAGGGACCACCAGTGCCACTGCCATTGCCTCAGAGGTTGCCAAGAAAGAGGCGGTTGGACCACAGTGGGCTCAGAGAGGGTGAGGGGTGAGGAACAGAGGTGCATCCCTCCGTTGTGCCTCTCCACAATTCCTATGCCATTCTGGCAAAGTGTGGTTCCTCTATGGAGGCACCGACAGTGGAGACCAAGGAGGATGCTGGGAACCTCCACAAGGAGACCCACAGGAGGGTGGCAGGGGACCCTGCAGGGAAGAAAACAACTCTGGTGGGGACTCCATTGTTAGGAAGGTAGAACTGGGGAGGAAGGGGAGAGGAGGTGAGGTGCCTGCCTGGCGCCATGGCTTGGAGGATAGGAGGCGAATCCTCAGGATTGCCTGAGCAGCTGCACAGGGGAGGGAGCTGGATGTCACTGTCCACCTAGGGACAAATGACCTGGCTAAGAAAGGGATTAGAGAAGTGCAGGAAGAGTTTGTGAATTGGGAGGGCCTTGAGTCAAGTAGCACGCTGCGGTAACCTTCTCAGAGGTGCTACCATCTATGGCATAGGAGGGCTAGGGTGTTCCGCACCATGAGATTCAATCAGTGGTTGAAAAACTGGTGTGGAGCTCAGGGGTTTGGCTTCATTGGGGACTGGGGGTCCACCTGGAGTGATGCAAGCCTATACTGGCATGATGGGCTGCATCTGTCGGGGGGGAACCAGGATCCTAGGTGATAGGTTTAAATGCTTCATTGGCAAGCTTTTAAACAGCTAATGGGGAGGAGGCACTGAGGAGCAGGAAAATCTGCAGCCCCTCCCCCAAATAATCACGGTAGTAAGTCGCAAACACCAACATAGAGGTGTCGATAGGGAGAAGGGCAGGGTAAATGGAGAAAGTGACAAAGGCAAGAAGGACAGGGATGGGGCAAAAGGAGTAGGCTATCAGGAAATGGAGGGTAATGAGTACCAATGCCGTGAGTCTGGGCAACAAGCTCCCTGAGCTGATAGCCTTAATGGAAGAGGGATGCCTGGATATCGTAGCAGTCACAGAAACATGGTACACAGAGAACCATGACTGGGATGTTAACATACCAGGGTACATAACCTACAGGAAAGACAGGCAGGGGAGAAGGGGAGGAGTAGCTGTCTATGTAAAGGAAGGGATAAAAGCAACTGAACAAAAGAGTAAACAGGGAGGAGAGGAGGCACTGTGGGTCACCTTGGAGACTGGAAAGGGCACCACGATCCGCACAGGGGTTGTGTACAGACCCCCATGTCAGGGGGAAGGAATGGACAAGGATATGATAGAAGGCATTCTTAGAATGGCAGAGAAAGGGGAGATACTGTTGATGGGAGACCCGAATATGCCAGATGTTAACTGGAGCACATTGCTGCAGCCACATCCAAGAGCAGGGCCATTCTTGATGCCCTACAGGTGGCAGGCATTAGACAGCTAGTTTTGGAACCACTCGTGAGGGTGCAATCTTAGACCTCGTGCTCTCAAGCGGGGCAGTGAGAGGATCTCAGATCTAGAAGTGGGTTGCCATCTGGGGACAAGTGACCATCAAACAGTGTGGTTCACGTTAAACTCAGCTACAGAGTTAAGCCATACAAAGTGAGGTACTGGACTTTGAGGAGGGCTGACTTTGGCAAGATGGAGAGTGCCTCAGAAAAGCACTAGCAAACAGGCTAGAAGGAGGTGTGGAGTAACAATGAGGAATTATCAAAACTGCCATCACAGAGGCAACAAGCCTTTGTGTGAAGCAAATAAAAAAATCAAAACGAAAAAAAAAGCCACTATGGTTCTCAAAAGAGGTGGCTGTGAAAGTCAGGAAGAAAAAGATAGCATTCCGGAAATATAAGGAAACACAGAAGGAGCAGGACAGAGAGCTGTACTAGTTAAGGCAGAAGGAAGCAGGGAGGGAAGTCAGAATAGCAAAGGCCCAAACTGAGGAAAAGATAGCCAACTCAGTTAAGAAGGGGGATAAAACCTTTTATAGGTACATCAGCGAGCGTAGAAAGACAAAGGGAGGGATAGTGAGGCTGAATAGAATGAACGGTGGGTGGGCAGAGGGGGACAGTGAAAAAGCAGGAATACTGAACGAATATTTCTGCTCAGTATTCACAAAAGAGGAGGAAGAAGTGTCTAATCCAATTAACAGAAGCACTCTTGATAGGGGGGTCAATCCCAGTCCTTTCACAGAAGAAAGGGTTCTGCAAGAACTCCTAAAACTGAAGGTGGACAAAGCAATGGGTCCTGATGGAATTCAACCTAGAATTCTAAAAGAATTAAGGGAGGAACTAGTGAAACCACTGGCTACCCTTTTAATAAATCATGGGAGGATGGTGTGGTACCGAGGATTGGAGGAAGCGGATGTGATTCCCTTCACAAAGTGGGTCCAAGACAGAGGCAGGAAACTACAGACCTGTCAGTCTGACCTCTGTGGTAGGGAAACTGATGGAGTCACTTCTGAAGGAAAGAATAGTTGAGTACCTAGAGGCCAGTGGAGCACAGGACCCAAGGCAGCATGGATTCACAGCGGGAAGGTCATGTCAGACGAATCTAATAGATTTCTCTGACTGGTTGACCAAAGTAGTAGACCAGGGAGGGGCTGTGGACATGGCCTACCTAGACTTTAGCAAGGCATTTGACACAGTCCCACACAAAAGATTAATAGTCAAATTTACCAGCCTGGGAGTGGGATCCAGGGTGATAGCCTGGGTAAAACATTGGCTGGACAACAGGACACAGAAGGTAATTGTAAATGAAGTCCACTCTGAAGAAAAGAGGGTTACTAGTGGGGTACCACAGGGTTCAGTGTTGGGTCCAGTCCTTTTAATGTCTTCATCAGTGACATTGCAGAGGGACTGGAAGGAAAAGTATGCCTTTTGCAGATGACACAAGATCTGCAACAGAGTTGATACAAAGGAGGCGTGGAAAGGATGAAAAGGGACTTGGCAAGGTTGGAGGAAATGGTCAGAAGTATGGCAGCTAGGATTCAATGCAAAGAAGTGCAAATAATGCACCTGGAAACAAGAACCCAGGGAAGAATACACAATGGGTGGGGAGGTAGTAACAACAACAAGAAAGGAAAGGGACCTGGGGTAATCATATCAGATGACCTTAAGGTTAGCAAGCAATGTGAGAAGACAGTAGGGAGGCTGAGGGTATACTGGGATGTATAGGAGAGGCATCATCAGCAGAAAACAGGAAGTTGTTATCCCTCTGTACAGACAGTTGGTGAGACCCCATCTGGAGTACTGTGTCCAGTTCTGGAACACCATCTCCATAAGGACATAGACAGGATATAGGCAGTCAGAGGAGGGCAACTAAAATGGTGCAGGGTCTGCAAGAGAAGCCGTATGAGGAGAGACTAAAGGAGCTTAATATGTATCACCTTGAGGGAAAGAAGGAGAGGGGGACATGATAGAAACTTTTAAGTACCTCAGTGGAATCAACAAAGTCCAAGAGGGTAGCATCTTTCAGAAAAAGGGACTTGCAAGAACAAGGGGACACAATTTAAAGATAGAAGGAGGGCAGTTCAGGGGCAATGTGAGGAAGTATTATTTCACAGAGAGGGTAGTGGATGCATGGAACAGCCTTCCTGAGGAGGTTATGAGGTCTAAAACTGTGGGAGAATTCAAGAATGCATGGGACAGACATAAGGCAATTCTTGTGGGGGGTAGGAAGAAATAGGCTGTTGGTTAACTAGGATCTGCGGCCTATCCTGTAGGTAGGGAAATGGGCAGACTAGATGGGCCTAGCGGTCCTTATCTGCCATCAAAGTCTATGTTTCTATGACCAGTTTGTGGGAGAAGTGCAGGGTGAAACAGCTCCATGCTTTGCCCTATCACCCTGAGACAAATGGCTTGGTTGAGCGGTTCAATGGGACCCTCAAAACTATGCTCAGGACATTTGCTGACCAGCACAAGAGCGAGTGGGACACATATTTGCCCCACCTCCTGTTTGCGTACAGGGAAGTCCCACAGAAGTCCACAGGATTCTCACCCTTCGATCTCCTGTTTGGTCACAGGGTGAGGGGGGCCACTAGATTTAGTCAGGGATGAATGGGAAGGTAACCATGCCTCCCAAGGGGAGTCTGTTGTGGACTATGTCCTAAATTTCAGATCCCAGCTTAAGGAGCTCATGGGGCTCATCCAGAAGCACGTAGCCACTTCACACCAGCAGCAGAAAACTTGGTCCGACCATGTGGCCAGAGCCTGAGAGTACGAAGTTGGACAGTGAGTGATGGTACTTGTCCCAGTCTGACACAATAAACTGCAGGCAGTTTGGGAGGGCCCATTCTCCATAACCAGGAAGCTGAGTGATGTTAACTATATAGTAGGGATGCCTGACAGAAGGCACAGGCAGAGGGTATATCATGTGAACATGATGAAGCCCTACTGTGATAGGGAGGAGATGGTCCTCGCTTTGTGCAGTGCACTGGAGGAGGGAAACAAGACTGATCCCCTGGTGGACCTCCTTGGGGAAGCCCAGGAGGGATCCTCAGTGGATAACCTCACCCTCTCAGGGCAGCTTGCACTGGCCCAGGCTGAGGAGATGAGGGGGGTGCTGCAAGAATTTGTGGACATGTTCACAGGGAATCTGTGGTACACCACTATGGCTGAACACCATGTGGACACTGGGACCCAAGTTTGGCTGAGGCAGACTCCTTACAGGATACCAGAGGGTGTTAAGAAAACCATGCTGAAGGGACTCAGGAAGATGCTGGCCCTTGGAGTGATTCAGGAGTCCAGTAGCCCATGGGCCTCTCCCGTGGTCCTGATCCTGAAGAAGGATGTTACCACATGGTATTGTGTCAACCACCAGAGGCTTATCAGCTGTACAGAGTCTGATGCCTACCCCATGCCCAGAACAAGGTACAGTCACTCAATGCAGGGGGGTGGAGCAGCAAGATGGCGGCAACGCGGCTCCACTCCCTGCAGCACAATTCCTGCAGTGGTGTTTACAAGTTTGTTAAAGTCTCTGTATTTGGTTTTAATCTATAAGAGATGAATGAAACTTACTGTAATGTTACTAGTAGTTTGTTTAACTAATCCGTTTTTTGCCTCCCGCTCCTTGATATTTCTTTTTTTGTGCACCTGGTTGGTGCTTGTCGTCTTGCTGGTACATCAAGTTTTCTGGAGCACGATATGAGCATGGTATGAGTTTTGTGCTGCTTTGTGCCATTTTCCTGGAGTATGCAGCTCTTATGGAAGAGACACCCGACGTACATGAGCCATTGGCGGGGTGGAGTGAACCCCACAGGGAGCCTTGGATGAGACATAATTTCTGATGTTTTCGAGCAGAAAGGTGGAAGTCGGAAACATGGAAGAACTTTTGTGCTGAAATGCTGATTAGCCTTTTTAAAAGGTATGCCAGTGTTGCCTAGGGAATGGGGTTATTGGGTTAGTTTTATTCTTTCCCAAGTAACTGTGCTTAGTACAGCGCTCTTTTTAATTTTATTTTACAGGTGTGTATACTGCCTGAGTCGAAGAAGGGAGACTGGAGAGTCCCGAGTACTATGCACTGCGATAGGGAGCACTGAAATGTATTGTGGACTCCCAGGTGGGAGACTGAGATGTCTTTCCTGAAGACCAATTGAGAATTCGCTGCTGACTAGTTAAACTTTGGCCCAAATTGCCAGGGACAACTCGTGTGCAAACTGAGAGTTCAACAAAGGAAGACAGTGTTTGGAAAATGTGTATGAATAAGGACACTGTATCAATGATAGCTGAAGTCTTGTAGGAGGCATTTTCACCATCAGATACTCCTTTTACTTTATACGCAGCGTCTTTTGCCTGGGTCTTATAATGACGCTATTTCAGTGCTTTTAGTGACCCATGGTATTAAGATTTCCCTTACCAGAGCTGTCTTTTTCCTGTTTTTGTTTCTTTGGAGTTGAATTCTTAAAGGTGTATATTAAATTCTTTTTCTGTATGCTACGAAGTATTAATTGATAGCGAGTCTCATGATACGGTCGAGTCGCTGTGGACTCCAAGGTATAGAAACATAGACTTTGACGGCAGATAAGGACCGCTAAGTCCATCTAGTCTGCCCATTTCCCTACCTACAGGATAGGCCGCAGATCCTAGTTAACCAACAGCCTATTTCTTCCTACCCCCCACAAGAATTGCCTTATGTCTGTCCCATGCATTCTTGAATTCTCCCACAGTTTTAGACCCCACAACCTCCTCAGGAAGGCTGTTCCATGCATCCACTACCTCTCTGTGAAATAATACTTCCTCACATTGCCCCTGAACCGCCTCCTTCTATCTTTAAATTGTGTCCCTTGTTCTTGCAAGTCTCTTTTCTGAAAGATGCTACCTCTTGGACTTTGTTGATTCCACTGAGGGTACTAAAAGTTTCTATCATGTCCCCCTCTCCTTCTTTCCTCAAGGTGATACATATTAAGCTCCTTTAGTCTCTCCTCATACGGCTTCTCTTGCAGACCCTGCACCATTTTAGTTGCCCTTCTCTGGACTGCCTCTATCCTGTCTATGTCCTTGCGGAGATGGTGTCTCCAGAACTGGACACAGTACTCAGATGGGGTCTCACCAACTGTCTGTAAAGAGGGATAACAACTTCCTGTTTTCTGCTGATGATGCCTCTCCCTATACATCCCAGTATACCTCAGCCCTCCCTACTGCCTTCTCACATTGCTTGCTAACCTTAAGGTCATCTGATATGATTACCCCAGGTCCCTTTCCTTTTTTGTTGTTACTACCTCCCTCCCATTGTGTATTCTTCCCTGGGTTCTTGTTTCCCAGGTGCATTATTTGCACTTCTTTGCATTGAATTCTAGCTGCCATACTTCTGACCATTCCTCCAACCTTGCCAAGTCCTTTTCATCCTGTCCACGCCTCCTTGTGTATCAACTCTGTTGCAGATCTTTGTGTCATCTGCAAAGGCATACTTTTCCTTCCAGTCCCTCTGCAATGTCACTGATGAAGACATTAAAAAGGACTGGACCCAATACTGAACCCTGCGGTAGCCCACTAGTAACCCCCCTTTCTTCAGAGTGGACTTCATTTACAATTACCTTCTGTATCCTGTTGTCCAGTCAATGTTTTACCCAGGCTACCACCCTAGGTCCCACTCCCAGGCTGGTAAATTTGACTATTAATCTTTTGTGTGGGACTGTGTCAAATGCCTTGCTAAAGTCTAGGTAGGCCATGTCCACAGCCCCTCCCTGGTCTACTACTTTGGTCACCAAGTCAAAGAAATCTATTAGATTCGTCTGACATGACCTTCTTGCTGTGAACCCATGCTGCCTTGGGTCCTGTGCTCCACTGGCCTCTAGGTACTCAACTATTCTTTCCTTCAAGTGACTCCATCACTTTCCCTATCACAGAGGTCAGACTGACAGGTCTGTAGTTTTCTGCCTCTGTCTTGGACCCACTTTTGTGAAGGGAATCACATCCGCCTTCCTCCAGTCCTCGGGTACCACACCATCCTCCCATGATTTATTAAAAAGAGTAGCCAGTGGTTTCACTAGTTCCTCCCTTAATTCTTTTAGAATTCTAGGATGAATTCCATCAGGACCCATTGCTTTGTCCACCTTCAGTTTTAGGAGTCCTTGCAGAACCCTTTTTTCTGTGAAAGGACTGGGATCGACCCCCCTATCAAGAGTGCTTCTGTTAATTGGATTAGGCACTTCCCCCTCCTCTTTTGTGAACACTGAGCAGAAATATTTATTCAGTATTCCTGCCTTTTCACTGTCCCTCTGCCCACCCACGTTCATTCTATTCAGCCTCACTATCCCTCCCTTTGTCTTTCTATGCTGCTGATGTACCTATAAAAGGTTTTATCCCCTTCTTAACTGGAGTTGGCTATCTTTTCCTCAGTTTGGGCCTTGCTATTCTGACTTCCTCCCTGCTTCATTCTGCCTTAACTGGACAGCCTCTGTCCTGCTCTTTCTGTGTTTCCTTATACTTCCGAATGCTATCTTTTTTCTTCCTGACTTCACAGCCACCTCTTTTGAGAACCATAGTGGCTTTTTCTTTTGTTTTGATTTGTTTATTTGCTTCACACAAGGCTTGTGCCTCTGTGATGGCAGTTTTGATAATTCCCCATTGTTGCTCACACCTCCTTCTAGCCTGTTTGCTAGTGCTTTCTGAGGCACTCCCATCTTGCCAAAGTCAGCCCTCCTAAAGTCCAGTACCTCACTTTTGTATGGCTTGACTCTGTAGCTGAGTTTAACGTGAACCACACTGTTTGATGGTCACTTGTTCCCAGATGAGAACCCACTTCTAGATCTGAGATCCTCTCACTGCCCCCATTTGAGAGTACGAGGTCTAAGATTGCTCCCTCACGAGTGGGTTCCGAAACTAGCTGTCTAATGCCTGCCACCTGTATGGCATCAAGAATGGCCCTGCTCTTGGATGTGGCTGCAGCAAATGTGCTCCAGTTAACATCTGGCATATTCAGGTCTCCCATCAACAGTATCTCCCCTTTCTCTGCCATTCTAAGAATGCCTTCTATCATAGCTTTGTCCATTCCTTCCCCCTGACATGGGAGTCTGTACATAACCCCTGTGCGGATTGTGGTGCCCTTTCCAGTCTCCAAGATGACCCACAGTATCTCCTCTCCTCCCTGTTTACTCTTTTGTTCAGTTGCTTTTATCCCTTCCTTTACATAGAGAGCTACTCCTCCCCCTCTTCTCCCCTGCCTGTCTCTCCTGTAGGTTATGTACCCTGGTATGATAACATCCCAGTCATGGTTCTCTGTGTACCATGTTTCTGTGACTCTACGATATCCAGGCATCCCTCTTCCATTAAGGCCATCAGCTCAGGGAGCTTGTTGCCCAGACTATGGGCATTGGTACCATTACCCTCCATTTCCTGATAGCCTTACTCCCTTTGCCCCATCCCTGTCCTTCTTGCCTTTGTCACTTTCTCCATTTACCCCTGCCCTTCTCCTATCGACACCTCTATGTTGGTGTTTGCTGCACTCTACCGTGATTATTTGGGGGGGGGGCTAGGATTTTCCTGCTCCTTTCCAGTGCCTCCCCCTTTGGCTAGTTTAAAAGCTTGCCAATGAAGCATTTAAACCTATCACCTAGGATCCTGGTTCCCCTTCCGGACAGATGCAGCCCATCATGCCAGTATCAGCTTGCATCACTCCAGGTGGACCCCCAGTCCCTAGTGAAGCCAAATCCCTGAGCTCCACACCAGTTTTTCAACCACTGATTGAATCCCATGGTGCGGAACACCCTAGCCTCTCCTATGCCATAGATGGGTAGCACCTCCGAGAAGGTTACCGTGCGTGCTACTTGACTAAGACCCCTCCCCAATTCCACAAACTCTTCCTGCACTTCTCTAATCCCTTTCTTAGCCAGGTCATTTGTCCCTAGGTGGACAATGACATCCAGCTCCCTCCCCTGTGCAGCTGCTCTGGCAATCCTGAGGATTTGCTCCCTGTCCCTGAAAGCCATGGCGCCAGGCAGGCACCTTACCTCCCTCTCCCCTTCCTCCCCCAGTTCTACCTTCCTAACAATGGAGTCCCCCACCAGGAGTTGTTTTCTTCCCCTGCAGGGTCCCCTGCCACCCTCCTGTGGGTCTCCTTTGTGGAGGTTCCCAGCATCCTCCTTGGTCTCCACTGTCGGTGCCTCCATAGAGGAACCACACTTTTATAGAATGGCATAGGAATTGTGGAGAGGTACAACGGGAGGATGCACCTCTGTTCCACCACCCCTCACCCTCCCTGAGCCCACTGTGGTCCAACCGCCCTCTTTCTTGGCAACCTCTGAGGCACGCAGTGGCATTGGTGGTCCCTGGATGGAAGAGGAGGTCCCACAAATCCTGGCCAACTCAACCTGGAGATAAGCAAACTCCTCCTCAGCCCAGAGAGGTGCCTGCAGATGGGACAACACCGCATCCTCCAGAACATCTCCCGAAGACTGCTGCTCCACAGCCACTGCACTGCACCACTCCAATCATGTCTTATTTCTGGCCCCTTAACTGTTTGCAATCCTTACTCTTCCTCTGTTTTTTCTCTCTCTCTCCTTACTTTCTGCCTGTGTGCCTTTAAGCTCCTGATTGTCCTGTTCTGAGACAAGAATATCCTATATTTCGCAGTAGACCACTTACTTGCTCAGAGGCAGACCTCCAGCAGCTAGAGGGGGCCGGAGAGCTACTCTTGCCCTTCTAGGATGGTGGGTCCTTGGTGGTTCTGTGATCACTCACTTCCTGCCCCTAAACAGGAAGTTCCTGTTGTCAGTCAAATCCTGTGTGTATAAAAATAGAGCTAGCTTTGGGTGGGGGGCTGGAGGGGAGGGAAGGAGGGCAATATAGTCCCAGCAGAGAAGTTCAGTCACACAGCAGTCCTTTCTCCTGGTGTCTTCTGCCAAGCTATTAGCAGAAACTTTCTAAGGCAGTCTTTAAATGTAGCTTCCTTCTAGCTAAGCCACTCCCCCTACTTACCAGATCTTTCTACAAGTAATTTAAACCTCACAGCAGTTAAGTCCTTTCAGTCACCTGAGATTTACACCTAGATAACTCTTCAGATACCCATTCAGTTCAGTTAACCCAAACACACACTTTTTTTTTGTATGTTAGTTTTTTTAACCTAAATTAAAGATCAAATACAAAAGTTCTTCTACTTTAGTCCCAGCAGAGAAGTTCAGTCACACAGCAGTCCTTTCTCCTGGTGTCTTCTGCCAAGCTATGGAGCCAATTGTTATACTCCCCAGTACATGAGTGAATATAGTTTGGCTGCTTTGGCTCTGCCATAAACAAATTTGGGTTTAACATTTACCATTTGATGTGATCGTCTTCACCACTTCATGTTTAAATAAAACTATTTCTCACTATTTGAAAACCAGAGGGACTTTTGAATAAAATGGAGGCCTATACCCTTGTATATTAACTGATGAACTCCTGAATTAATGGAGCCTGAATGATGGTCTCAAAACTAAGGGACTCCCGATCACATCAGATCTATAATCTTGCACAGCTGAAATTATTTTTCAGTATTTTAATAACTCTTAAATAACTGTATAATTATCATTGCGTTCTGTAACTAATTATTTGCTGATGAATGAAATTAAATTTACTGATTAAAGGGATGTGGATTAATATTACATTAAATAGACTCCTGAGGGCAGATGGAGCCTCTCAATCTCTGTTTGAAATATTTTTACCTATGGCTATTGGGACTAAATATTTAGCCTATTTCACTGACATGCTCTTAACTGGTATATTTTGATCCCTGGACTTCAGTCTGGTTTGGGGGAGCTATAAAATTGAGAGAAGGTCAATGACAAAATCTGTTTTGGACTATCACCTGAGTAGCTGAGGAAGCCAAATCTCCAGCCTGATAACTTTCGAGGCAGCTCCCCCAAGCTAGGCACTCGGGACAATCAAGCAACTGAAGCAACAAGCAGCTCACCTGAGTAGCTAAGGAAGCCAAATCTCCAGCCTGATAACTTTCGAGGCAGCTCCCCCACAAGCTAGGCACTCGGGACAATCAAGCAACTGAAGCAACAAGCAGCTCACCTGAGTAGCTGAGGAAGCCAAATCTCCAGCCTGATAACTTTCGAGGCAGCTTCCCCCCAAGCTGAGCACTCGGGACAATCAAGCAACTGAGCAACAAGCAGCTCACCTGAGTAGCTGAGGAAGCCAAATCTCCAGCCTGATAACTGTAGCTCCCCCAAGCTAGGCACTCGGGACAATCAAGCAACTGAAGCAACAAGCAGCTCACCTGAGTAGCTGAGGAAGCCAAACCTCCAGCCTGATAACTTTTGAGGTAAAGAGAGCCTCTTCTCTTTGTCTGGATGCCTGCAGAGGGGTGCTACCTGATGAACACTTATATTTTATGAACTTTGTTCCCTGTTCACCACTGGGTGGGCTTGTTATTTGCTTCTCTTTGTGCTACTAAGGCTGAAGTGTAAAGCTATGGACTCACTGGTTTTCTAGAGTTGCCTTGCTGATTACATCTTAAAGCCAGATATACCAAGCAGCTAATATAGATCAGACTTGTTTAATATGGTGGTATTTGGAGCTAATTGCTGATTACATCTTAAAGCCAGATATACCAAGCAGCTAATATAGATCAGACTTGTTTAATATGGTGGTATTGAGCTAATTGTGCTTGTAACTGAAGGCATTAGGTTAGCTGGGTCCTAGTGTGACCTCATTTTGGAATAGCCCTGTTTGCTTAGAGTGGAGCTCCTTTGTGTAAGTCACAACATATTCTCCCGCTGCATAGTAATGAGAGACTTTGTTTTCTCCACTACATAGGCAGCTCCCCCCAAGCTAGGCACTCGGGACAATCAAGCAACTGAAGCAACAAACAGCTCACCTGAGTAGCTGAGGAAGCCAAATCTCCAGCCTGATAACTTTTGAGGTAAAGAGAGCCTCTTCTCTTCATCTGGATGCCTGCAGAGGGGTGCTAGCCCACCCCAACCACCCTCCCACCCAGGGGTGGCTGTCAATTTAAGGATCCACCCTGTGACATCACATCCGGTGACATCACGTCCTGTTGCCCAGAACCTATCTTCCCACTTTCCCATTTGCAGGTTATACCTGCTGGCCACTAGAGGGACCTATGCTCCCTCACTACTTCCTACTCCTACCTGTACAGCACTACTTCCCTGGGATCTTGCTCACCACAATGTATTGGCCCTGCCTCATGCTCTGCCTGTGCCTATCCCCACTAGCAGTGCACTTACCCTTACCCATCTGCTAGTCCACACTGTGCCTGGCACCCCTCCCTCCTTGCTCCTGAACCTCCTCTCCTGCCCCTTGGGACCTCTGTGTGTCCCCATCCTCCTGCCTCCCCTAGCTTTCTCTTCACCTCAGGCACATCTGGGTGTCTTCTTATTCTTGCTTTCCCTCCTGTACCTCCCTGCCCACCCCTGCTCCCTTAGCCTCCCCCTCTCATGTCAATCGTAGGAAAACTCTCACCATCCCCCAGCCAGGGTGTTATTCATGCTACTACTCCTGTCAGGGAACATTCATCCAAACCCTGGCCCGGTTCCCAGGAGCTCCCCAACTCGCACCACAGGTCTATGCATGGTCTCCATGAATATCTGTAGCCTCCTAAAAAAGTTTGACTCACTACAATGCCTGGTCACATCAATTAACCCTGATGTCATCACCCTGGTTGAGACTTGGCTGTTGAAATCCTCCCCTGACTCCCTAGTCTCCCTTCCTGGTTTCACTCTTTTCCGGTCCGACCGTGTTAGGAGATGGGGCGGCGGCTGCGCTATTTATGTCAAGGAATCTCTCCCCGTACTAGCCCTGCCCGCTCCCATCCTTGACTCCAGGGCCCAGGCGCTTACGCTGAAACTAACCCTGACCCTTTAAAGGGACCCCTTTATCTGACTACTGCATCATTGCCCCTAGGGACCAAACGAGCCATTGCCTCTCTTACAGAATACCTTACCTCTCTACCTCCTTCCGCTGATCAAATTTTGGTGGGTGACTTAAATGTCAACTGGCTCAGCCCCTCCTCCTCCTCTACCCGAGACTCCTTTTCTGCAATAGACCTAACGCAACTAGTTACCCACCCTACCAGGACTAACCCCAAGAGAGGCTCCAGTACCCTGCTTGATGTGGTACTCACCAACCGCTCTAATCGGATCCCCAATGTACAAGTCCTCCCAGACTCTCAGTGATCACTCCCCATTCTATTCAACTGGTCACCGTCAGTCCCCAAACCCTATAGCACAGTCCACATGCGCGGCACCTAATACCTGGTGGACTGATAAAACTTAAGGAACTTCTGTCCCAAATTGACTGGTCTCCTATACAGGCAACTCCTGACATCGACACAGCTCTCTCTTCTTTACCCAAACTTTTAATAATGCCTGTGATATCTTTGCCCCAGTGTTGACCCGCCGTTCTAAAGGAAGAATGCCCCTAGGTTACCCCAGCTTTGATCCACCAGCTCAAACATAGGGACAACCTATGGCACCGTGCCATTGAGACTGGCCGGCCCAATGACAAGTGGTTATATGCTGCCGCCGAAACAAGTGCACTCGGGCCATCAGAAAGGCCAAGTCTGAACACTATTGGTCCTCACTGCTCTCATGGGGAATCCCAGAACCTTCTGGGATAACATTAAACAGTTAAATGGGAGTGTACACCCCCCCACCCACCCAGATCAACATTAATGGTGTGATCTCCTCAGACCCAGCCCTCATAGCCAACCACCTCAACACCTCATTCACTGACCTTAGCCCTATCCTCCCTACAAATTTTTTTGACCCTCCTCCCCCACCACCTGCCGTAAATCTTTCTTCCCCTTATTTTCTCCTCCGACGTGTTTCTGCCCAAGAACTTAGGCCGCACCTTGTCACTGCCCTCAAGAGTAATAGTACAGGCAGCGACACCCTGGATCCGTGTATCCTACGGCTGGTCTTAGACACAGTCCTTACCCCGATCACATGCCTCATCAACCACTCTCTTTGCCTGGGGAAGGTTCCAACTGCCTGGAAAGTCGCCACTGTCACCCATATCTTTAAAGGTGGTGATAGGATTGTGGCTGGAAACTATCGACCGATCTCCATTCTCTCTCCTTTCTCCAAGGCCTTGGAAAAAGTGGTGGCCTCTCAAATCTCTGACTACCTCTCCACCTACAATGTTCTTTGTCCTGAGCAGCATGGCTTCCGAGCAGGCCACAGTACCAACACAGCCCTCCTAGAGTTCTCCAACTTTCTCCACTCCTCCTTAGACACTGGTTCTCTGGCTGGTGCTGTCTTCATTGACCTCTCGAAAGCTTTCGACACTGTCTCCCAACCCCTCCTTCTTGATGCCCTTAGTCTCTCTGGTTTTGCTGCTGGGCCTATCTCCTGGTGCACCAGTTATCTGTCTGACCGCTCACAGCGTGTAAAAATTAATGGGACCTACTCAGACATCCGTCCCATCTTTTCTGGGGTTCCCCAGGGCTCCATTCTGGGTCCCTTACTATTCTCCCTTTACCTTAACACCCTTCCACGCTCTTGCTCGGGAACATTCTATTGCACGCTGATGATGCAGTCATCTTTGCCTCAAGTCATAACCCTATTGCCCTCCAGGACTCGCTGCAGAGTCCTTCACTGAAGCCGAGGGCTGGTTCAAGGAACATAGATTGGTGATAAATCTTAAAAAACAAAAACCATGTTCTTCACTCATCCCCAAAACAAGTCCTGCAACTTCAAACTCCTCATTCACTCTGGGTCCTCTTTCCCTCAGACAAGTTTGCTCCTATAAATACCTAGGGATCCATTTGACCCCTCCTCTCCTTCCATGGACACATCGCTGCCCTAGCACTGCCACTAATATCCGATTGGGCATCTTACATGGTATAAACACTGCCTCCCCGGAGGGCTCTTGGGCTCATGATCACCTCCTCTATCCTGTCACTAGTGGACTATGGACTGCCGGTGTATGGTGCTGCTGATCAGACTGCACTCCATAAAATTCCTTTTCTCTGAATAAGGCCTGCAGGTTAATTACTGGAGCACCTAGGATGACACACACCTGTCTACTGTATGCTAAAGCACTGGTACTTGATCTCGACAGGCGCCTCAAATATCTGACCTGTCCCTTACAAAAGACCCTCCTTGGGCTATCCCCACCAGGATTGACCACCACCATACGCCGCTCTGTCCCACTAGTTCATACTCGGACCTCTGGGAAAACCTCTCTTGTTGTCCCTAGAGCTAGGACCTCTCACGGCCAAAGAGCCTTCAGCTTTAGGGCCCCCTCCTGGTTCAACACACTGCCCCCCTCCATCTCCGAAGCTCCAACTATATCGTGCTTCAAAACTTCCTTACGTGAACCACCTTATTAACCCCGAGCTGTAACTGCCACTAGTCAAAGCCGACCAATACTTGGACAAAGCTTATTACTAAGCTGCTAAGGACAACATAACTCTGGTATTGTTTGCATCCATCCTACCTGTACCAGCTTGTTTGTATCTATGTCTTAATTTACTGTTATACTTATGTGTTGTACTGCTATACTGTGTATTTTGGTTTGTCTTACTGTGACAAGGTACCTTTGTAAATGAGCCTATGGCTCAAAGGTTTTCCAAACTGCTGTTTAAATAAAATAAAATAAAATAAAATAAACCAGTTTTACTGGCCTCAATATTAAAGGCAACTGATTTATGGTAGCTGCCAAACCTGAATGCATTTCAGAATATTGAATTCATTTCTGAAGGTTTTTTTTACTATTTGCAATTTTAAAAAGGACTCTATCATGGATGTTTCTGTTTTAAATGTATATATGATATTTAAAGTACCTTGAATGTTTTAGATTTGATTAAACTCATTATCACTTAAGTAACCTAATTAATCAATCAATGCTGACTATTTAAATGTTGTGTACTTTTAGGCCACATGGGAGTAAAACTATAGACAGGATGGAAGCTGTCCAGAGGAGGGCAACTAAAATGGTGCAGGGTCTGCACCGGAAGACATATGAAGAGAGACTTAAGGAGCTTAATATGTATAGCCTCGAGGAAAGGAGTGAGAGGGGAGACATGATAGAAACTTTCAAGTACCTCAAGGGAATCAACAAAGTCCAAGAGGGTAGCATCTTTCAAAAAAAGAGGTGTGCAAGAACAAGGGGCACAATTTGAAGATGGGGGCGGCTCAGAGGTAATTTAAGGAGTATTTTTTCACAGAGAGGGTTGTGGATGCATGGAACGGCCTTCCGGAGGAGGTTGTGGAGTCAAAATCAGTGGTGGAATTCAAGCATGCATGGGACAGTCATAAGGCAATTCTAGGGGGTGGCGGTAGGAAGAAGTAGGCTGCTGGTTAACTAGGATCTGCAGCTTATCCATTAGGTAGGGGAAATGGGCAGACTGGGTGGGCCAAGCGGTCCTTATCTGCCGTCAAATTCTATGTTTCCATAAAACTGTTTTGATAGTATGTATTCAACTACCATAATCGGCCTAATGGAGCCTTGCCACCTTGTTGAGCCAGCGGAGTTGGGAACTAGCTGTGGCTATTTCGATCAGGCTTTTGAAGTAAGATGGTGTCAGGGATTAGTCTCCAGACTTTTGAGCACTGAATGCCTAATATAGTGCTATAAAGTGGAAATCCGGGGTCTGCCACATAATTGTAGGGAAATGGGGCAGGACTGGATTTTTGTTGGTATTTATAGAACAGGATAGTTCTAATGCATTTTCTCCTTCTAACCTACAGGTGATGAGGGGTGATTATTGACCTAGATAGCTATTCTGGCTTAAAGGAAAGCTTGTCCAATTTAAGTAGTGCAAACATGAGGGCCTAGTCCCAGGTGTCACCGTTAAGTAGGATCTGGGATTAATTGGAACTCCAGTCTTATCACTGGCATGCGCATGTGTGTGTGTGTGTGTATATGTGTGTGCATATATATATATATATCTGGCGGAGCTTCATATGATGCAAGAAATTATTGTAGCTCAGAATCCTTTGTGGGATTATCGATGGTATTTTTGTTGCTCTACAGACACAGGACTTACTCTGTTCCTCTAAACAATGGCCTCTTCGTATTGCCTGCCTCTTCCCTTTCTGTGGGCTGGTCCGATATAATGACCTACTGGAACATTTCTTCTTTGTCTCAGTGACAATTTTTTGGACCAGTATAAGACTTATGGCTGGCCCCTAAGTTTATGGGAAAGTCTTATCAAATACTTTCCCTTTTGCAATGTCTTTCTAAAATGAATTAATTGTATTGAGGAAAGCATATCTTTAAACTGAGATGATATAACCATGTTCGGTATATTTTAAAATATGTACTGTTTTTATGAAATTCTCTAACAAGTTCTGATGTGTATAGCATAAGGTATAACCTTATATTACTGAAATTCAATTTGATATGTTTTGTCTGTTTTGTCAAGGTTTTTGTGCCAAACAGATAAACCTTTGAAACCAAAAACCATGCCCAGAATGGATGAGACCTTGGAACGGCTGGGGGAGCCCTGTTTCTGACCATGATAGACCTGACAAAGGGCTACTGGCAGGTGCTGCTGACCCCTGTAGCCAGGGAGAGGTCTGCTTTCGATACTCCATAAGCTTATTTGAATTCTGAGTAATGCCATTTGGGATAAAGAATGCACCTGTAATCTTCCAACAGCTTACATAGAAACATAGAATTTGATGGCAGATAAGGACCGTTTGGCCCACCTAGTCTTCCCGTTTCACTACCTAATGGATAAGCTGCAGATTCTAGTTAACCAACAGTCTACTTCCTCCTACCCCCCCCCACTATAATTGCTTTATGTCTGTCTCATGCATTCTTGAATTGCCCCACTAATTTTGACCACACAACCTCCTCAGGAAAGCGGTTCCATGCATCCATCACTCTCTCCATGAAAAAATACTTCCTCACATTGCCCATGAGCCTTCCTCCCTCTATCTTCAAACTGTGCCCCCTTGTTTTTGCACATCTCTTTTTCTGAAAGATGCTACCCTCTTGGACTTTGTTGATTCCCTTGAGGTACTTGAAAGTTTCTATCATGTCCCCCCTCTCCCTCCTTTCCACAAGGATATACATATTAAGCTATTTTAGTCTCTCTTCGTATGGCTTGTGTTGCAGGTCCTACAGCATTTTAGTTGCCCTCCTCTGGACTGTCTCCATCCTGTCTACATCCTTGTGGAGATGGGGTCTCCAAAACTGCACACAGTACCCCAGATGGGGTCTCACCAACTGTCGGTACAGAGGGATACTCCAGATGGGGTCTCACCAACTGTCTGTACAGAGGGATACAAGTCAGATCCTGGCAGGTCAGGAATATCATCAATACAAACTGGCATGTACTGGGGGCAGATGCAAGACTACTTGAAACCTCCAAAGTGTTACCCAGAATGGCATACAGGAGGGCCAGACACCCCCGTGACCAGCTGGTGACCTCATCCCAAACTGTCTAGCAAGAAAACACATAGTTTCCACCCCTACCGAAAGGCTTCAGAAAATGTGGCAGATGCAAATATTGCCTGTACATAAATATGGTTCCATGTCATAATAGCAATCGAGCAACAGCAATCACTATCATGGCAAGTGTACATCTCCAAAAAATTATTTTAGCGATGCACACTGGCAGGTCACAGAAAAACGGCACCTAAGACCTACAGATCTCATTTTTAATGTGGGGGACTGTGCACCCCACACACCCCTACTTATGGATTCTCAACTCCAGGGGAGTGCATGTTGGGGGGGGGGCTTGATGAAATACATGCCGCCAGGCATCAAAAAAGAAAAAAAATGCACCTTGCCGGACCAGTACCCAGTACCCCATGCCTCCGAGCCGACCGCCCTCCCCATGACTCCAGTGAGCCATATCGGCAGCTGCTGACTGCAACCCCCTCCCAGATGCCATCCCTCCCCTCCCATGGGTGCATGCGCGCATGTATACGTGCAAGTTCCTGTTGCGTTTTTCACCAACTGCAGTATCCAGTCACCCTCCTCGCTAGGTAGATGTGATCACAGTTGCCGAGACTGACTCACCATTTTTCTAGGCACTCAATCTCAGTCGCTATGGTCGCGGACTACCCATAAATATGAGCAGAGTGATTGTAAATCCTTATGATGGTGAGACTATTTATGTAGACCATTTTATTAACTGTGACACTAAATGGGTAATATATTTTACAGAGTGCAAATGTGGTGCATACTATGTTGGCCGCAGCAAAAGAAAGTTAAAAGAAAGGATGGGGAGCATGTCAGGGCTGTCGGGAATAAAGATCAGGAATATGTGTGGGCTACATACATGATGAATGCTCTCAATCCAGGTGAACATGAATTGAAATTTACAGGCATCAAGCGAGTATGCCTGTGACCTAGAGGGGCAATACAGAACTTGCCCTCAGCAAGAGGGAATTGGATCTTTCGGTTAGCTACATGCATGACAAAATTAGGTCTTGATCAAATAGAAATGTAACCATTTTTAGTGAAATAAGTTCTGTCTTGTTGTCTGATGTTCTATTTGCATAAACTGTTTTCAAAATGCTCTGATACAGACTGAGACTAATTATATGCCTATATATGTTGTTCTTTTGTTTATTTTATTTATTTGTGTCTAGGATTACAAGTACCTTTGAGCCAGGGCTCTTTTACAAAGGTTCCATGTCAGTGAGTACAGGCATATAGTTTCAATTACAGCATAGCACAATCAGTAATAATATTCGTATTTATTTTTGTAGATTTCTGGAAGGCGCTGTGAATAAGTTACACGCTTTCTCAGCCAAGAAATAGGGAGAGTAGCTAAAAGTAAAGTAACATGATGTATCATACATTCCTGAAGCATAAGATGTATAATGTAATTTGCACTCAAAGGTTTTTGATTCATAAAAAGGTTACCTCGCAGGAAAATGTAACTGTAGTCCTGCCTTCTTCCTTCTCCACCCCCGCCCAACTATCCCTTTCCATTTCCTTACTCCATGCTGTTTGCGCCTTCTGGTGCTTGACTACTGGGCAGTAAGCCAACGGTTGTATATTTCTATAAAGCAGATATTATTCGAATTTTGATTTCACTGCTGGTCAGGGAGTATTAAACAGTAGCCTGTTTTACCTACAGTAAATAAGGTATATATAAAGCTATAGATATAGATTCAGTTATGTACTCCCAGCAGATGGTGTTGTAACGTGTGACAGGTTTTGATTATATGAATTGGAAGGCTGATTCATTATGTCACTGTTTTAAAGCAACTTATATATTGGTTGTGTGCACTGTCACTTTAATAACTAATTGCTGATCACTGTTTTGACTGTATAAAACAACCATGCCCACTGGGGGTGCTATGCTTTGACAAAGACCTATTGTTTGAAACGTCAGTCTGTTTGGGCATCCTCGGGCTGAGGAGCTCAGCTTTGTCATCTTGCACCTAATAAAACTGCATGATTTATTTGCACCATACTTCAGTGTGGACAGCAGTTTACTTTTGGCTGGGCGAGTTCTGTGACTTTTCCTTTTGGCATTGGTACTGTGGTCACGACAAACCAGGCCCCTACAGCTGGCTCCTACAGTGTTTGGGCAACCATTCGGCTTGCATTCCCTGGCTGGGGGGATGTGCCAGGCCCTGCACTTCTGTAGGTAGATGGTGTCTTCCTATGGCGCAAGTTCCAAAGGGCCCTGTGCATCTGTGCCTGTTCCCACAGGTTTCTGAAAGGGAATTCTTAGCAAAAAACTCTGTTAAGGCACCAGTTAGGGTAACTTAATGCCACAAAAGAAGAGAAATCGGGTGTTAGGGTTTCCAACCTTAATTACCCATCCCCACCCCCAATCAGAAAAAGGAAAAGAAAAAGGAAAACATTAGGGTTTTGGGTCTCCAGAGTCTTGGAGAATCAGTGATTTGGTCTTCCCTGGGGTTGTCAACCTTAATGCTCACCCCTCCGCCCCAGCCCACAGCCTCCTGTCTGAAGCACAAGGTACAGCTCCAAGCCACTGCTTCATAGTGATACATTCTTCAAAGGTAGAGAAATATGTCTTGCCACATGTTGCCAACACAATCTATTGTACCTTTCTTCATGCAGGGCACTATGGGCCCTGCGTGAAGAAAGGAGATCACGTCTGACATTCTTTGCTCAGGGAACGGGTTGGGCATTAGAGTTGACAACCCCAAGAAAGACCCCACCACTGATTCATCAAGACTCCAGAGACCCAAAACCCTAATGTTATTTCCTTTTGCTGATTGTGGAGTGAGGGTGGGGAGTTAGGGTTGGAAACTCTAATGCCACATTTCAGTACTTTAGTAGCGTTAAATTACCCTAACTGGTGCATTAATGAAGTTTTTTTGCTAAGAATATGTGTAGAGAACAACACAAAATTTGGAGGTGGTTAGATCATGGTCTATCAGTTTGGATAGATATCCCTTTTCAAAATAGAGGAGGTCACGGCGTCACTAAATTGGAATAGCGTCAATAACAAAAGCGCCGTCAAGAACAGCACAGTATAAACAGCACTGTCAACAACAGTGCCAGGTCAAAATACTGTGAAACAAAACAGCTTCCATAGTAACGGTCATAAACCACACCAGTGACCGCTACCATTCCCAAAAAACAAAATGTACACTTTTGTTTTGCAGGGCACTACGTGACCTGCACCCCTGATGCAGAAGGATCTGCCCCTGCACCCCAATCATTATTTAAATAGCTAACTCGGGGGGGGGGGTGCAGATCTCAGAAAAAAGCAGAAACTTGGGGGTGGGAGGAATTTCTGTCTTGGGCTGTTAAAAAAACACTTCGGGCGGCTGAGTGTAACTACATGTGTCAGGAGATTGGGAACAGAACTCTGGTCTCTTAAGCTATACTGGCTGAGCTGCTTGTGTCTTAGACCTCTCCACCACAGGAGCAGCTCAGCCAGCCTCCACACTTTCCCCCTACTTCTCCACTTCCCACCTTGCCTTCACAGCCACAGGGCTAGCGGTTACTAACATTCGCTATTCTACCCCTGTAGCTGTTAAAGACAAACTCGGTTTAGGAAGCATGCTTTAGACGGCACTCTTTCACCCCGATAAATGATAAGTGGGAGTGGGAGTTGGGGATACCCATCATGAAGGAACAATGGACACATGCAGTGCAGAGGTCCGTCAGAGTTTTCAGCTCCCACCAATGGAAAGAAAATGCTTGGAAGCAATTGATGCGACTCTTCTTAACTCCTGCTGTAACCAAACACTATACAGTCTCTGGGGATTCTAATTGTTGGTGTGGTTGTGGGGTATCCATAGCACACCACACCCATATAATGTGGAGCTGTCCTGTCCTAGCCCCTTTCTTCCATCTACTGCAGACGGAGCTAACGGAGCTCTTTGAGCAAGAGATTCTACTCATGCTGGAATCATACCTACTCCTGCAATTCCCTGGAGTAGTCAGAGACCCAGACTCCTGCTATTTGCTGGGCATCCTGATCACAGCAACGAAAAAGGCAGTAACAAAGGCCTGGTTGTCCCCCAGGATCCCTACACTGAAGGATTGGTGCGCTGTTGTCAACCAGATATATTACATGTAAAAGATTACACATAGCCTTAATGATCAGGACGAGAGGTGTGCCTCCTGCTGGACGGGCTGGCTGCTATACTATGTGCCCAAAGATGGATCCTTTGTACCATGAGGGGTGGGGGGAAACAAGTGGTTTTGTGCGCTGGCATTGATCTGGGATGGACAGCAGTGAGGAGACTGTATATTGTAGAAACTGAGTGTCCCATGGGGGGTAGTTCTGATAGTGTTACTGAGCCGTGATATATATAATGGTTTCAGTTGCTGTAATAACAAATGTCCAAAACAATACTGTTTGTGTTTTCTTATTCTTTACCAAACTGTATGTTACTGTCCATAAGCCTGTCAATGTATCTTGGAAAAATGTTTTCAATAAAAAGAAATTTACAAAAAAAAAAAAAGAACAGACTGCACTCTTCTAGCCATGCTCTTCTAACCGGTCAGGGGTCACAGCTCAGAAAGAGATTTTTTTGAAAATCCTGCCTTACATGTGTAAGGGTTGAAATGGTTGCACAGAGTTCCTGCACTACCAGAACCGAATGCAAACCTTGTAAAGAACTCTGAGATATTTTATATGTGAAAGACACTTCATGAAATCAAATTTTTATTCAGTCATCAATTTTCATTGACTTGTGTGATGATGGACCAGCAGAACCACTGACCCAGAGCCCTAGCATGAAGCATTTCAAAGATTTCACCATTCTGAATTTGTTTTAAACTTTAGTGTAGATCTGTGTGGAATGCAAAATTCCACTGGTGAAATTTGTGCTGCATGGCTATTCTACTTCTAAAATGCCTTTTGGAGTTTCCTTCTTAATTTTGCAGAATTCTAACATACTTACATACTAAAATGCCAGCAGAATAGGCCTAATGGTCTTTCGTGTCTGCTCGTTTGGTGAGCCCCCGCCCTAGGAGCTGACCTTGCTGCCCCCTTCACCCTCTCTGGTTTCTCCCTTCCCAGTCCCGGTTATTCTCGCTGCACAGGACTTTGCTTCCAGAATCCTTCCCCCTTCCCCTGTACCTGTACCACCCCCTCTTGAACCCTTCCACTGTCTCTGCCTCCACCAGCCCCCTGGGCAGTGCATTCCATGGCTCCACCACCCTCTCAGTGAAGTAGCACCTCCTCCTTTCTCCCCTGAATCCCCCCCCTCCAGCTTCCACCCATGCCCTCTAGTTTCCCCCCCTTCCTTCGAGCACCCTGACTACTCCTCCCCTATTTACCCCCTTCATGTACCAGAAGACCTCTATCATGTCCCTTCGGTCCCTTCTCTCTTCCAATGTGTACATATTTAGCTCTTCGAGCCTCTCACCATAAGTCCTGTCCCCCAAGCCCCAGATCATTTTGGTTGCCCTCCTCTGGACCCTCTCCAGGAGTTCGATGTCTCTCTTTAAGTGTGGCCTCCAAAACTGCACACAGTACTCGAAGTGTGGCCTCACCAAGCAGTTATACAGAGGGAGTATCACTTCCCTCCTTCTGGAGGTGATCCCCCTAGCGATGCATCCCAGCATCCTGTTAGCCTTGGCCGCTGGCCTCCTACAAGTCTCAGAGCTGTTCATCTTGACATCCACCACCACCCTCAGGTCCCTCTCAGCTATTGAGACTTGTAGCATCCCCCCCCAGGGTGTACACTTGGCCTGGGTTTCTAGTTCCCAGGTGCAGTACCTTGCATTTCCCTGCATTGAACCTCAGCTTCCACTTTCTATACCACCTTTCCAGAGCCTCCAGGTCCACCTGTAGGGCCACCTTCCCCTCCTCCCCATCCACCACCACCCCCAGTTTTGAGTCATCCACAAAGGGACTCATCTCACTCCTGATACCCTTCCTTATGTCAGACACATAGGCGTTGAACAGGAGGGGCCCAAGGACCGATCCTTGAGGGACCCCACTAATGACCCTACTTGGAGATTAGACTATCCCACCAACCACAACCCTCTGGGTCCGGTCCTGGAGCCAATTTCCTATCCATCTGATCATCTGGTTCCCCAACCCCATTTCTACCAGCTTATCCAACAGGCCCACATGAGGAACAGAGTCAAACACCTTGCTGAAGTCAAGAAAGAGGATGTCCACCAGTCTACCCAGGTCCAAGGCACTTGTCACCCAGTCATAGAACTCCACAAGGTTTGTCTGACACAATTTCCCCGGGATGAATCCATGCTGCCTATCATCCAGGCATGCTGACTGTTCCAGGACCCTCCCTAGCCTCTCCTTGACAATGCCGTCCATCACCTTGCCCACCACCGATGTCAGGCTGACAGGCCTGTAGTTCCCCGCCACCTCCCCTGATCCCCTCTTGTGGATAAGCACTATATGTGCCACCTTCCAGTCCTGGGGCACCCACCTTGTCCTCAGAGAGATGCTGAAAAGCTCCACCAGGGGTTTTGCCAGGACATCCGCCAGTTCCTTCAGCACTCGGGATGCAGTTTATCTGGCCCGGTGCTTTCTCTGTCTTAAGGGACCTGAGGGCTTCCTCACTCTCTCTGCAATGATTTCACCTCCACTACCTCATCCCCTGCTACCTTCCCCCCTCCTGCCAGTGATGGCCCCTCTCCCAGACCTGCTGATCATCTAACCCCCCTCCTCAGTTTCACCCATCTCCCTGTAGATAATGATGCAGCCTCCCATTTCCTTCAGGAAAACTGAGGCAAAGTAATTCATTTGGTACCTCAGCCTGCTGCCCCCGGTCTTGTGCCCATCCATCCCTGTTTTAATCCTGCTAATCTGCCCTTCACCTCCGCTTGCCCAATGTATCTAAAGAACCCCTTGTTCCCTTTCCTAATTTCCCTGGCCAGCTTCTGCTCCTTCCTTGCCTTAGTCGCCCTCACCACCTTAGTGGCCCTTCTGGCCATCAGCTCGTACTCCCCTCAATCCCTTTCACTCCTTGAGCACCTGAAATGCCTATAAGCCGCCTTCTTTCCCCTCACCACCTCCTGAACCTCCCTGGTCCACCAGCAGGATTTACAGGCCCTAACGCATTTTCGTCTTGCTCTTGTACAGGTGCTGGTAGCATCCTGCACCCCCCTCCTGATGATTTCCCACCTGCTGTCAGCGTCCATGTCTGGCCCAATCCCATCCAAATGTTTCTTAAGGATCCTTCCCATTTCCTTGAAATCCGCCTCCCTGAAGTCAGTTACCTCCGTCTTTGTGCAGCCTTCTACCCCTCCTAGGTCCAGGCAGAACCAGACCGTGGCATGGTCGCTCCCCGCCAACGAGTCCCTTACCTCCAGGCCCCCAATCTGGTCACTGTCTGTCAGGACCACATCCAGTATCTGCACATCCCTGGGCGGTTCCCCCTGCTGCTGTCTCTTCCTTCCCCACGTGTGCCATTTTTATCCACTGGTAAGGTATAATTGATTTGTCATATTAACTGCTTTCCCTTCCCCTTCTACTCCTGGCTTTATCTTTGCTTACGCTCCACTGCTACTCTATCAAATCTCTCCTCCCCCCATATCAGTTGTAGACTGTTGTTTGTTCTAGCTGCCAAAATACTGTATATGTATTGCACACAGTCATCATGTTTCATTTATCAGTATCGACCTGTAAGTCGCTTCCTATCTCCATATCAATGTTTACCACCTGCGGTCACCCATGGGTACCCTTGTATGTATATCCAGCCTGTATCATGTAACGTATTTCATGTATATACTGTTATTACCTATCTGTGTTTGTACTTTAAGTGTTTATGTCACAGGACCTCCTTGTGAATGAGCTTGCTCAATGGAGTTTTCCTGCAATAAACTTGAACTTGAACTTGCTGAGTTAGGAATGCATCCTGAAAGGCATCCAACAACCTCTGTTCCCTGGCTACCGAGGATGTCATAGTCTCCCAGTCCGTTCCTGGCATGTTTAAGTCCCCCAACACCACCACCCTTCCCCTGCCCAAACTGCAGTGTCTCCTCACATCTGCCACCAGACTCTCCTCCAGCTCCTTTGCCAGCGTGGGCGGTCTATACACTGCTCCTATTTTTACTCTCTTGCCCCCCCCCATTATCAAAGTGACCCAAATCACCTCCACAGTTCCCTCTGCCTCCTCCACTCCTTCTATGCCAATGCAGTTTTTGACTATTATTGCTACCCCTCCTCCCCTTCCCTCTCCCCTGTCCTTCCTGAACATGGTGTAACCCTTCAGGTTCAGGTCCCAGTCATACCCTGCAGTGGCCCAGGTCTCAGTGACCACTGTCACATCCACCTCTCCCTCCGTTAGCATCGCCTGGAGCTCAGGCATTTTATTACCCAAGCTCCTGGCATTTACAGTGGCAGGACTATGTTTCACCCTTTCCGTATACTTCCATTTCCCCTGCTCACATTCCCATGGGAATTCTATCTTCCCCCAGACAGCACCTTACCAGTCAGTCTCTTCCTGTATTCCTCCAGCTCCCCAGAGGGGGTGGAGACAGATTCCCTCCTTTATCGTACCCCCCTCAACAGCCCTTTCTCCCATCCCTTCCCTCTTCGCAAGAGTAAACCCCACCTTTCACCAATGAACCCCTCTATTTTCAACTTAAGGATTTTCCTCCCTTCCAAACTGAGATGGAGCCTATCTCTAACATATAGCCCCTTATCTTCCCAGGTCTCCCCCAATCCCCCATCAACCCATACCCTCTGGCCCTACACCACTCCCTGAGCCACTGGTTTATCTCCCTAATCTTTCTCTTGTGTTCCCCACTAGCTCTTGGCACCGGCAGGACTTCCGAGAAGGAAATTGTGCATCCTGTGTCATGGCAGACCCTGGCAAGCTCCCTGAACCTTGCCTGTATCTCTAGCTGACTAGTTCCCTCAATGTCATTGGTACCCAGGTGGACCAGTATGTCTGGGGAACCTCCACTATCCTTTGCTAGCTGATATACCTCATGCTTGGCCCTGTGCACCATTAGTCCAGGGAAGTATTTTGTTCTAACCGGGCAGGCTTCCCCCTCCCTATCCCATTTGATACCTCTGATCATGGAATCCCCCAACAGGAGCACTCTGATCACCCCTTTTCCTCCATTTCCCCCCCTTCCATGTCCTTCATCTTTTCTACCAGCCCCTTCCCTCAGCCGGCTCCTTGCTCCTCCCCTATCTGGGTGCCACCTGCCGCCCCTCCTTATTTACCCTGGCCACTCCCTCCCCTCCGATCCTATGCCTCTCCTCCTTCAGAGTATCCTTCTGTACCCCGCTCCCCCACATCACTGCTCGCGACTGGTCCTTCACCCCCCATCTGCTATACTTGCCTGGCTCGTCCTCCCTTCTTTTCCATCTCCATTCAGACCCTCCTTGCCTGTTGTGCTCCCCTGGCCTAAACCCTCAGCTCCTTTTGCTGTATCCTCCTTGTACTTCTGGTCCCTCTCCTTGCCCTTTTCTTCCAACTGGTCCTTCTCCTTTCGCTTTCCTCCCAACTGGTCCTTCTCCTTGCACTTTCCTCCCTCTACTCCCCTCCTCCTGCTCTGATCCCCCACTCCCCCCATTTTCCTGTGTTCCAAAGTCCCCCCTGTTCTTCCTGCTATCTGGCCCCTGCCTCCTGCCCCCTACTCTCCTTCCATCTCTAACCGCTCCTGTCATGGCTACATCACTCCCGTCATCCTCAAGCAGAAGGAGAGAATTGAAGCGGTTACTGAGCTTAAGATCCGATCCACCTCCCCCCATTGCTTCCTTCTGTCCAGCCCCAGCCATCTGCCTACTTCCCTGAGAATGTCCTCCCTTTGGCCCCCCTCTGTGAGGGTCCCCAGATACCTGCCTGCTTCCTTGGTAGTGTCTTCCTTTTGAGCCCTCCCGTCTGGGTCTCTATGCGACCCCAGAGTACTCTCCTGCACTCCTTTCCCTATGTCTCCGCCCCTAGTGCTTTGTGCAACCCCAAGGGAGAGCCCCTATCCTATTCCCCAACCATACCTCCCCTCTCCCTCCAGCTGTCTCCTAATCCCTTCAACCTTCTTCCTAAGCTGTGCCAGCTGGTAGCACACTTGGCAACCACTGAACTTTCAAGACCAGTCCAGTATCATGGCCGCCCCACACCCTGTGCACTCTACCACCCCCTCCAAAGATGCCAGCCCTAATGACATGTGGTCCCATCCCCCTCCAAGTAGGTTTCCTTGGATGAACCACCAGGTTCCCCACTAGTCCAAGATACACCACTAATCAAGTCACCCACTAATCCTAGATACAGTCCCACAGTAAACAGGTACCTCCATTACTAGGTGCAATACTACACATTAAACTTTTAGGGGAAGTGCACAACTCCTTAAACTTCTCTGTCCCAGCCTTTAAACACAACCCCCAGTGGCTAGAACTATATGAGCTGCACCTGAAGCCTTTTCTTCCAATTGCAGGGCAGGTGGTCTCTCTATAAATGAGCCAAGCTCTGGGAGGGTGGGATGGGGAAGGGGGATTAGGGCCTACACCCAACTCTCACAAAAGAGTATCAGCCCTGTGCCTGCCCCTCACTGCACCTTCAAGCTCTAATCCCCTGTAATATGATGCCTGCACTTACAGGCCAGAGAGCAACTTTTAAACACTCACAAACACCAAATTTTCTGTTTGAATCCCTTCCTTCTGCCCAAACTAAATGCAAAAGCAATAAAAGGCTGCCCAAACTACATGAAAAACCACAATAAATGGTAGTTAAGACCAGCCCTCAGCAACAATTACAACACACAGAATACCAGCTAAGAAAATCTTTCAAGTCTACTTACTGTCCCAGCCTCCAGCTAGAAGCTTTTTCCCCCTTCACTAACTGAATTCTGAAAAGCATTTCCATATAAACTGCAAAATAAATGTCCATATGTTATGTAATCCACAGCATATTATTCCGTGGTTTGTGGAAAACGAATCCATGGTTAATGATCACTGAATGTCTCCTTACCATTGAAAGAATTCTGTGATGCCCATGGACATACCCAGATCATTAATAAAGCTACCCCCGCAAACACCAAAAACCCAGATTGTAGCTCCCTTCTTGACCTAATCCTTGTAAGCAAGCCTCACCTCTTCTTCCACTCAGGTGTATTCTTTAATGACATCAGTGACCACTGTGCCACTGCATGTGTAAGTTCGATGCAACTCTAAACCTCCTCTTCCTCTAAATACATCCATTAGAGATGTAAACGGAACTTCTGCCCAGATGCTTTGCTCTATGACCTCCAGTATGCTAACTGGCAGAAATTTTACCTCACATCTTCTGTGGAAGAGGCACACGTGATACTTCATGAAATTCTCACTGAAATCCTAGACCTCCATGCCCCAGTTACCAAAAGCAGAACCAAAAGAAAATCCTGTCCCTGGTTCACGGATAACCTAAAGACTGCCTTATGGCATAGGGATGCTCTTTGGAAAAGAGCCAGAAAGTCTAAATTGGCCACAGACTGGTCTGCTTTCTGAACTGCAAGGAATTTCTGCATGAAAACTATCACAGCTGCGAAGTCTAGTTATTTCCGCTCTAAACTTAATGCATCCACTAACTCTGCTACTAAGTTTTGGAAAACTTTAAGGGAGGTAGAAGGCCATAACAGCACTGGCACACTTCCCCACAAAATTTCGACTGGTGGTACCCACACTACAGATAAAAATGAGATCCCTGACCTCCTTAACAATCGCTTTGTCACAGCAGGTATGGCTTTTGATACCTCCCCAGCAAATGCCATCAGGGCACAGTTCCTTAGTCAGTTATCTGATTGCCATGATCCGGAATCTGTTGACCCTTACCACTCTTTCTCCTTCTGTCCGGTCACCATTAAACAGGTTGAGGATCTCCTTCTTCAGCTTGATACTAAGAAAAGTGCTGGTGCGGATATGATTGAGCCTTTCTTTCTAAAGTTGGCCTACTATATTTTGACTCCCCCTATTACCCACCTTTTCAATTTGTCTCTCAATCAGGGCTCCCTCCCCAAGGTCTGGAAGATGGCCATGTCATCCCTCTATTCAAATCAGGGGACCCCTGCGACCTAAATAATTACCGCCCAATCTCCTTGCTCCCGGCCTTGTCAAAACTATTGGAGAAGGTGGTACATGAACAGCTTAGATCTCATCTGGAAAGTTTTAATCTTCTAAACCTGATTCAATCTGGTTTCTGTTCCATGCATAGTACATCCACTGCTCTTGCTAAGGTTATAAACGACTGGCAGTCCTCACTTGATAACAAACAATACATTTGTGCCTTGTTTCTGGACCTTAGAATGCATGGGACAGGCATAAGGCAATTTTAGTGGGGGTAGGAGGAAGTAAGCTGTTGATTAACTAGAATCTGCAGCTTATCCATCAGGTAGGGAAATGGACAGATTAGGTGGCCCAAGCAGTCCTTATATGCCATCAAATTCTATGTTTCTATGCTTCTATGTTTCTTAGCAAGACTTTCGACACAGTGGACCACGATTTGCTCCTGGTGACCCTGAAGAAAGTTGGACAACCTGGCCCTAAGTTGGTTCGCAAACTATCTTGTGGACAGAGAGTAACAGGTCAAGGCTGAAGGAGACCTATCGCCCCAATAAATACTCCTTAGAGGTGTCCCCCAAGGATCCATACTTGGTCCACTTCTCTTTGCCATTTATATTAATCAAACTGACACTGGCCTAAAGTCATCTAGTACCCATCTCTTCGCTGATGATACAGTGCTATACATTGACAGATCAACTCTGGGTCAAGCCATTTTGGACCTCCAGAATGATTTTGACATCCTCCAAAAAAAATCTACTCAACTTGAAACTCCTGCTGAATGCCAAAAAAAAACTAAGGCCATGATTTTCTCTCTACTAGTCCCTCATCTTAAAAAAAAACAAAAACAGATAAGGTTCCTCACATAAGCACCCTTTTTGAGAGAAGCCCTGGAGTTCGTGGAACAATTAAAATACCTGGGGGTCTGGATTGACTACAAATTGTCCTTCATCGATCACATTGAAGAACTTACTAAGAAACTATGTCAAAGGATCAGTATTTTCTTCAGGGTCAAGCACTCACTAACCCAGGAGGATAGAAAACTCCTAGTCCAAGCTACCTTCTTGCCTCTCCTAGACTATGTGGACTTCCTATATGACCATAGTACTAGCACAGCTCTCTCCAAGCTTGATACCCTATACCACAGAGCCCTTAACATCATTTTGGATGCCCCTTATGACACGCACCACTGCATTCTCTATTCTTCTGTAGGCTGGAGCTCCCTTAGCTTCAGGAGGCAAAAGAATGCTATTCTATGGACATATAAGGCAATCACTCATAAACTACCTCAGTACCTCACAAGCTGCCTAACTCTCTGCATCCCTAGTGCCTACTCTCTCAGAAGTCTTACCATCTTATCTCTGGCTAACCCTAAAGTTAAAACATGCTTTGGCAGAGCCTCAATAAGCTTCAGTCCTCTTATACTCTGGAATAAGATCCAGACAACCTTAAGGCTCGCTTCATCTGTAACGTTCTCCCTCTTCAAATCCTTGCTCCTGAGGACCTTCTCTGAGGTCTGTCATTGCTTCAAGTCAAGGTCTTAACATCATGATTTGTTACTGCTTTAAATTCTGGACTTAAACCTCAACCATTGCCTGAGGCGTCATTTGAGTCCTCCCTTCTGTCATTGTCCAAATCAAGGTCTCAACATCATGATCTGTCTTTGCTTCAAATATTGGACTTAATCCCCAACCATTGCCTGTGGCATCTGTCATGTTTCTCTCTTTGAACAGTCCTTCCTCCCTAGGCCATCATGTCCAACCCTCTCCTATCTCATCTGGCCTTCCCTTCCCACTCCCTATAACCCCCTTCCCTTCCCACCCCACTTGCCAGGCCATGCCTACAGTACTTGTCAAAGGACGCTTGCATCTCAATCTTCTTCATACTTTGACACTAGAGGAACTGCCACTCCTGCTCACTATGACTCCTCCAATGATGTTTACTGTATAAACTTTAGCTCATTACCTTACGTCCATATATCTGTGTCTATGCAATTGTATTTAAATGGCATTACCTCCTGTTGAACCTATTGCTATGTTCTGGTGGAAGTATCTTGTTTACATGTGATGGTTATATGTTATTATGTTGTTATTATTACTATATAATTATTATGTACGTTCACTCTACCTGTTATGTCTTAACCCCGTTGGAAATTGTTTTGCCCCAGGTCCATCTTGTAAATGAGCTTGTCTCAATGATGTTACGCCTGTCAAAATAAAGATTTTGATTGATTGATTGATTGTGAAAGGCTGACAGCACCGTCAACTGAAGTATTCTGCTGTACGTAAGAGGTAGAGTGCAAGCAGACACAGCATACACTTTTTTTCTTCACACTGTCCCTTTGACCTCTTTCCATCTTTCTGCTGTTACAGGGCTGGGATTTTATCTTCAGCTTAAAAGAAAGGACTCAGCTGACAGTCAACATTAAGCATCTAAAGGCACCACACCCAACTAGCAATTTCAGGCATGGTTTCAAATTTTCTGGACTGATGCACAATTCTTTTATTTTTTGGACACTCTGATCAGAGGCTGCACATTTGCTACCCATAATCCATTGTTCTGAACCCATAATCCCCCCTTGTGGTACTGATGTCCCAGGTCAACCTGTCTGTAGTAAGCTACAATGAGAGTGGAGCAAAGTCTTGTGGCAGAGACTGTCTGTGAAAGATTTGTGTGTAACATGGCAGGTTAGGAGCAGGTACCTACTAGATACCTGCTGCCTCTACACATGTTTACCCTCCCCAGTTGGTGGATATAGTCATATTGCACACTTATCTGTTAACCATTGCATTACGCAGTGCAGACCATCAGCACCATAACAGCAACCCTGCAGCAGGATTGTGGAAAAGCAGTACATTATGGGTAACTATGATGCAGCACTCTCTCTGATCAGAGTACCCACAGAGAATAAGTAACCCCTCTGCATTAATAACAAGCTGGTTCTTAACACCAAGTTAGAGTGGTGACATCATCGGCACAAGAACAAAGCTCGAGTGCCTTATGATGTCACCACTCAAACAAGGTGTTGAGAACCTGTGAGTTCTTGACACTGACTTTTTTATTGCATATAATTTGGGTTTGTAGGATTCGTTTTTTATTTTTTCATGATTTTGATGTAAGAATTTGATTTTTATTCTTTAGCCTTATCACCGATTTTTTCAATATAAATAGGGAGACATGCGAAATAATGAGTTTATAATTACTTATTGTGCTTTCTTTCGATGCAAAAAATCAGATCATATGGAAAATCAGCAGCTTCTTCCTTCTTCTGGATCATCCTTCCCAAACAAGCTTCCATGGAAGCTTGGGTTAGCATAGCTTGACTGTCTTTCAATTTTAAATGAGTATTACTCTCAAATGTTCAGTAATACAATTTGCCTGTCCCATGATTTCAGTCTAACAAACTTTGCAGCGCAAAATATCAAATCTTCTCCCAGTCCTGTCTTTTTAACAGTTTTAAGTTCAAGAGCAGGGTATTCACGCACGGTTTTTCTTTTGCGACCCATTGCTGCACTTACAAACGTGGCATCAGCTACTGGTGAATGCTGTTTAATACCCCTACACAAACTGACTAGCATTTATGTGCTGCCTACCTCTAATGATCTAATTAACACACAATCTGGTATTCACATCCTTCTTTCAGGAGATTACAAGGAATGCGTGCCCACACAATCACCTCTGATTATCTGCCCCATGTACATAATCACTTCTAATTATCATCCCATCTGCTCAAAATTACTTAACATTATCTGCAGCTCTGGGCCAGGTATTTGAAGCCGAGAGACTTTGCAGACTTTTTATTTTCACAAACTTTTACACAAATATTTTGTGCTGTTTCCTGATTGTGAGGCAAGGAATGTCACTGTAGTTGTTAGTAGATGAGAGTTGTTTTTTACCTGAGCATGGGCTCAAACACTGCTACCCAAATCAGTACATCATAAGGTTGTAGTAGGTAAGATATTTTATGAATACGAGGCAGCACATCTGGTATAAATGTCAATACGTTTTACTGACAGCTTCGACAAAGTCTTAATAATGCACTAAACAAATAGTTGAACTGAGTTTAACATGTTGACTCTCACTGATAAAACATCCTGTTTACTACAGACTTACAATGTACTGATTTGGGTAGCAGGGTAGTGGAGTTTGAGTCCACATTCAGGAAAAGAAAAACCACTTGCGCAACCACAATGCCATCTCCGCAGTTTGCAGAACAGGAGATATATAGAAGTGTTGGTGATAATGGGCTTTGTGTCCTGTCGTTATTTCATTGAAAAAAAAATAGATTAATATCGATGTTAATTTTTTTCGTCGAGTTCCTGCATTTTTGTAAATTTGACATTTATTGATGGCTACCAAATTATACTGAAAGCTACCAAGCCTACATAAAATGCAACAGGAAGGATGTTTTACAACAAACTGGAGATTAGTGGGTTTTTTCACTCAATACCTGACCCGAAACACTCTGTTAAGTTACTTTTTCTGTGAGTAACTTTGAATGGGAGCTGCCATTTTTTTTTTTACCAGCGTGTGCTGATTCATTTTTGGCTAGCTGTGTGTTGGGGGTAGCCCAGTTTACTCTCCTATGATTTAATATTGATGGAGCATGAATCTGAAGACAGCACCTGTTTAAAGCTGTTCTTCAAGTGTTAAGAACAAATGATTTTGATTGATTCTGCTATGGAATGTTGTTATTCGCACACATTCTAAAATACGAAGAATAACTTTAGAAAAACACTAGTAAAACATGCTTATTGTACATTATAATATAAAAGATAGCAAGGGAACTGGACACTAAAATATTTGAAACCATGCTAGAAATTCCTAGTAGTGGGTTGACCTAACGGAAGGTTGAAAGTTGTAGGTATAAGCCCTTTCCTTTAAGAAGTAAAGACTAATAATTGTGTTAGACTGCCAGTGTGGTAGATCTGGATGGAGATGAGTGAACCATTATATTTCTAGATTCCCCGCTATCACTAATTAGCTTACATCTTATCCGGATCAGATTTGAACCAATGCAGTATACAATAACTCAGTTTAGGACCTATGAACATTAGAATAGAAAGGCAACTGTTTCCGAAGTTACCTCGCGAACCGTGTGCTGCAGGTAAAAATCAATGGTGTACTCTCAGATAGGCAGGAAGTTCAAACTGGGGTCCTGCAAGGCTCCATTTTGGGTCCTTTGCTATTTAGCATATTTCTTAACCATTTACCCCTAGCCTGCCCGGACAAAATCTTACTCTATGCGGGCGATGCAGTGATCTTCACCTGCAGCACAAACCCACTCTCACTGCAAAAACAACTGCAGATGAACTTCACCAGTGTTGAGAAATGGTTCCTGAAGCAAAAAACTGCTTATAAACTACAAAAAGACCAAAGTTATGGCCTTTGCCAACCCACACAACAAGCACAGAGCATCCTAGCTCACAATTCTAAATAGCCTAAACACCCTTCTGGAACAGATCAATATTTTCAAGTACCTAGAGGTCACCTTCAACAGTATTCTCTCCTACGCTAACCATGTGGAACAGGTTGCTAAGGCTGTCAATACAAAAATAGGCCTACTACACAGACATAAACACTGTCTATCCTCAGAGGCTCTGCAGACCACAGTGGGCAATGTGATCATCCCCATAATTGATTATGGGCTGGCTATATATGGGGCTGCGACAGACACAACCTTCAGAAGGGTTGCAATAGTATTGAACAAGGCCTGCAGGCTAGTCACTGGAGCCCACCGACTCTTACACACCTGTGAACTGTATTGGCAAGCTGGTTGACTTCACTTAGTGGGTAGACTGAAGTACCAGACCTGTTTACTAGCTAAAAAGACCTCTTTGGGCTTAACTCCTCCAAGTCTCTAAAACCTTCTCTGCCAAGCGACCAACAATTACCGAACCAGAGGGTCTGACAAACAGATATTCAAAGTTCCCTTTTGCTGTACAACACAGGGCCAATGATACTTTGCACATTGAGCCCCACTTCAGCTAAACACTATTTGCAGTGACTTTCTGTCCTAGTCAAGATTGAACCCTTTAAACACAAACTGCAGAAACATCTAGTAGTGCTTGGAGGATGTGACTGCCCCACCTAATAAGTGCAGGAAGGGTCTGCCCTATCCTCAATTGCTGGACCTGGCTCCCTTGTACCCCCCCACCGCTATACTCCCTATCTCCACCACTACTCATGCCCAGTGTCCCATATACCTCATTTTTCTCAACCCTGCCCCCCCTCAGTCCTCCCACCCCACCTGGTACCCTCGCCCACCCTCTATCCTTGTGTTGATCGTAAACACTGGTTTTGGCCCCTCTAGCCTTGTTTATATACTTACTCTTTTCCCCATAGCCCCTCCTGTTAATCCCTCCTTCTCCCTCCCCTGCTCTTGCTCCTGCTTTTGAATAAGGTCCTACATTCTCTGCTTGTAAATCCCACAGATGTCCCAGATTACTCTGCGCACCTCACCTCACCTGGTACCCTCACTCACCCTCAGCAGTTGTCTTGGTTTTAAACCCTGGTTATGGCCCCTCTAGCCTTTTATGTATACTCACTCTTCTTCCCCAGAGCCCTTCCTGTTAACCTTCCTCCTCCTCACTCCCCTGCTCTTGTTACTGCTTTTGGAAAAGGCCCTGCACCTCTGCTTGTAAATCCCACATTCATTCCTGATTCCTCTGCGTGCCTCAGCACTTAATGGCTAGCCCTCCTGCCCCCTCTTCCTGCTGATTAACCCTCTGAACCCCCTCTTTGTTCCCTCTGCACCTAGTTTCTTCTACTCTCACCCTTTCCTCTTACCCTGTATTCTTCTACCCTTCCTTCTTGCCAGGGATCAACAAATTTCAAATTTACGTGGTAGTCCAGGACAACTAGCATATCCAAGGAATGGTAGTCCCACTGTTTCAACTGGTAGTCCAATGGTCGGAAAGTCATATTTTAAGGAAAAAATTATGTAGCAACAAAGTAAGTAAATGTGGTGCTGTATCATTAATACTACATAGATGTAGGCTATAGAAAACAGTAAAAATAAAGATGTATGTTTAAATGTTACTGTTAAGTACAGGTGGAGTGATTTTAAGTTTGAGTCAAGTGGTGCCAGCACTGCCAGTCCCACACACACCAGAATGAAAGAATGAAACGTTCACTCCTTGGGTTCCTCCTTTTGCCAACTTATGGTGTACTAGAGCAGAGCAGCAGTGCTAACAGTTTTTGCCCGTTACTATTTTTTCTCAGGGCAACACAAAGGCAAGCCCCGCCAGCCCCTCACATTTATTTTTTCTTGCTTAGCTGGTGTTTGTTCAGTCTCTTAGGTCAAACTTCACATTTGTTTACTAGACTCCTATTTGCCAACTTTCTTCAGATATGGTTTTGGTTATGCTGTACTTATGCAGTGCAACACTTTGTTTTTTCCCCTTTATTAAATTTGCTTAGGGCAACACAGCCCCTGTCTGTTTTATTTCTACTAGTCTGTTTTTTGTTCAGCTAAGATTCCCACTCTATTAGGATCCTTTTAGCCAAGTTGTTCAGTTATCCTGTACACTGCAGTGCAATGTTTTGGGGATTTTTTGCCCTCTTTTATTATTTTTTTTAGGGCATCAGTCAGTCACAAATCCCTTCTGTTTTTTTGTTTACTCTGTCTCTTAATCCTTCCTCTCCTCCTTTCTTAAATAATTATACTCTAGCCTCCCTTTAGTCTGCTTTCTTTTAATATGGTCTCTCCTCCTCTTTCAGTTCTGTTCTGGTGCTAATTCACCACTCAGCTCTTCAAGTTCTCCTCATTTACTTTTACTTCACTGCTGCTGTTCAGTCAGTCCACTGTTTTATTTACTACTGATCATCCTCCAACCATTTCTGATTTTTTTTTGTTCATTCTGTCCTTTGGGGTAGATTTTAGCTGAGCTCAGGCACTCTGGAAGTTGACAGCAATCCAACCCGACTCGTGCTAGTGGCTCCCGCTTCTGCTCTTTCCCTTCCCCAGCTCACCAAGTTTCACCCTCCCTAGTCCCCAACTGTTGTCCCCCAGTCTCTCTCTCTCTCTCTCCCCCCTATTTTGCAGCTCCAAAATTCATTTGTTTTATAATATGGCAACAGCAAATGTGGCAGATGGTGATTTCTGCATCTGACTAAAGAAAAACACAGTCCACACCAACCTGGAGAAGCATGCACATCCTTTCTCCTTGCACTGAGCTGAGAAGGTGAGCGAAGCGTGCCTCCGATTACCCCGCTAAATCACCGCTGCCAATGGATGTCCCTTACTGTTCTCAGCCTGATCTTTTCTTGGATTCCACGTCTGCCAGTAGGACCAGTCTGATGACTGGCTCCTCCTCAGCCCCTCCCGCAGCTGTGACTTGCTCTCGGGTCACAGTGCTCACGCTCCTCCGCTGCAGATTTTGAGTGAGCACCTTGTGGGTCACAACATGACCCCAGAGAGGACCAGATTCCCACATCACCAGTGAACTCTCTAGTGGAGAAACATGGCACTGCAGCAAAAACGTCTTTTTTTTTTTAAACCAGTACTTGTCCGCGGACAAACGCCTCTGCACCAACTGCTTGTCCCTGACTGTGATCTGGTAGCCTGGGACGTTGGGCTATGGGATTTGTCAAGCCCTGCTTCTTGCCTCCTGCCCCCTCCTGGTAAACCTCCTTTTACCCCATTGGCATTTATGGGCTGCTGGTCAAAACTTAATTTCTTCTAACCCAGCTCCTCATCTCCATTTCACCCTTCTTCTACCTTCCTTCTACCCCACCCAGTCATGACCTGCGCTTTCCTTATACTGTACCTCTTTTCCTGTTATATTTCTTTAATAGACAAAGCTGTCTGGGCTAATTCTCTTCTTATTCATCTGATTGATGCAATTGACATGTATCATGTAGTCGAAGCTTGCTGTACTGTTTCCCTTACTTATCACCTGCTTAAACTGACTGGCATGTATTATACAGAATATTGTGTATCCCTACTATTCACTATGTTAACAGTGTTGAATCCTTGTACCATATCGGGCCCTCTAGTCCCAATGACTCTGTGTAAACTACACTGATGCGCTTATTCATGTCTTTCTGTTGCTTCAATATGCCTGTATTGTGTTATATGACACAGAACCTTTGTAAAGAGCTTCTGGCTGAAAGGTGTTTGTAATCCTAGGCTTGAAATAAATAGATAAATGAATGAATAAATAAATAAAAAAAATTAAAATGTGGTGTGCTGGTGTGGGGAGAGGTGCTTGGCATTCTTTCTACTGGTATTTGTTTTTCAAAGCAGCAGTTCATATAAAGAATGTTTTCATATACAGTACCCACTCGCGTGGGCCTGCCCCCATGCTCAGAAGCATTGCAGGGAAAGGGATTCCAGGAGGCTTCTGGGGAAGGGAGGGGTATCAGATTTTGACATCTTTGCTGTGTCCTGTGGGCTGTCAAATTTCTGGAGTGACAGCCCCAGGCACAAACTAAGACAGACTGAGCAGGGCCTATAAAGGCAGGACTGTACTGGAGGAGGAGGAGGGCAGATCTGGTGGAGATCTCGTGGTGGAAAGGTCTGCATTGCTGGGAGTGGGTGCAAGCTGTGGCATCCCAGGCCTGAAAAGTGTAGAGCAAACTGAATAGAGCTGCTGAGTTCTGGAGAGGAAGAAAGTGGCAACTACGTGCAAGCCAACACGTGGGCGAAGCTGAAGCTGAAGCGTGGAGAAAAAGGACAAGGGCTGCGGATCCAAATCCCATAGCAGGCACTACAGCATGGTGATGGGTTGCCTTTCATGTAGGAGTATTGAAGCCAGGACATGGGAGTGTCAGATCAGGACCCCAGTAATCCAGAACAAGTGGAAGGAGTTTTTTTTGATTGATTGACTGACTGATTGATCTTATTTTTATATAGCTCCCATTCCCTGGGGCTCAGAGTGCTGTACAATTAAAAATATCAAACACAACATAACCAACAGCAGCAATCACAGTAATAGACAAGTCCTATAGCTAACTTTAAATCAGTATGACATGTCCGTATCTCAGTTCAATAACATAATTAAAAATCAATATCAATTCAGACAGTCCAATATAGCTATTAAAATTAATTCTGAAGATAATAAATAATAATAATAATAATAAAAAAATGTATTTGATTAAGTGCCTTTCGAATTTCAAAGCGCTATACAATATTCATAAAAACAAAACACATGTACAAATATATGCAATATAAAATCAGAATAATACAGGAAATGCCTTCCCCATAAAAAAGTCTTAAGTGCCTGCTTGAAACTCCCCACCGTCCTGCACTCCCGGAGCTGATGGGGCAGAAAATTCCAGAGGGTAGGTGCCGCAAACCCAAAGGCACGTGCCCCAGATGATTTTAAGTTAACCCTCGGAATCTCCAGGAAACCCTTGTTAGCCGAACGGAGCTGTCATAAAGGGGTGTAAGGAATCAGGAGCTCTTTCAAGTAATCTGGGCCCGATCCGTGTAGGGCTTTGTAAATCAATAGACCTACTTTAAAGGTGATCTGCCACTGTATTGGCAGCCAGTGCAGAGCGTGCAGCACTGGGGTAATACGAGATCTTCTAGATGCCCCAGTCAACAAACATGCTGCCGCGTTCTGCAGTAGCTGTAAGTGGCAAATATCAACCCCAGAAAGCCCTAGATAAAGGGAGTTGCAATAATCAAGGTGCAATGTCACAAAGGCATGGACCAAAACAGGCAGGTCACTGGATGGAACAAGGTGCCTAATCCTAGCAATGTTCCTAAGATGGTAAAAGGCCAGCTTGATGACTGCCAATACCTGATGTCGAAGAGTCAGACCATCGTCAAGCACCACTCCCAGGTTACGCACCCGTTCAGATGTGAGAATTTGGGCCTCCCCAGGACTAAACCTGAAGGGAGCCCAGTCCTCAACCCCTCTACCCTATGACCCGGGTCCACAACCAAAACCTCAGCCTTTCCTGGGTTCAACTTTAGACCGCTGGAATTCATCCAATCTTGGATTTCTGCGAGGCAGCTGCTCAGTACCGAGACAGTACCAACCTGGTCAGGCACTAAAGACAGGTAGAGCTGGGTATCATCAGCATAGCAATGAAACCTCAGCTCATACCATCTTACAGTGTCTCCGAGGGGTAGCATATATACTGCGAATAACATGGGGGACAGCACCAAACCCTGAGGTACCCCACAAGGCAGAGAGAAAGCCCCGGATGAAAACAAACCCAAGACCACTCTCTGCTTTCTCCCAGTGAGGAAAGATGAAAACCATCTGAGAACTGTACCTGACAGCACACAGATGAACCTCAGGCATTTGAGCAGAACCCCATGATCCAAAGTATCAAAGGCTGATGATAGATCCAGGAGAACCAAGATAGAACGGTATCTCCAATCTCTCGCCATCAGGAGATCATTGAGCACCCAAACCAGAGCAGTCTTAGTACTATGCCTCTTACAAGAACCCAATTGGAGAGGTTCGTATAAATTATGGATGGTTAAATGGTTATCCAGTTGAGCAGCCACAACTTTCTCAATAACCTTCCCCACAAAAGGGAGGTTAGAGATAGGCGTGTAGTTTGCTAGGTTCTCCAGGTCTAAAGAAGCTTTTTTCAGAAGGGGGATCACCACCCCCTCCTTCAGGGAGCTAGGGAACTCACCCATGTCTAGAGAGCACTGGACAATCTAAACTAAGACCGGGCCAATGATCTCACTACAACCCAAAATCAGGGAAGTAGGGCCTGGGTCTAAACTACAGTACATGGGACACATCTCCTGGACAATCCTCATAATGTCTACGAAATCTGGCAGGTCAAAGGTACTCCAGGAAACTCCGGGCTCTGTGACAGAGCACCGATCAACAGCAACCCCCTTAGAGTGAAGTTGGTGGCATTCCCTCCTGATGTCATCAACCTTAGAAGACTTGGTGTGCTGGCTAAGGCACCTAGCTTCACCTGAGCTCTTTCCTTCTAAGATTGCTTGAAAGGACAGAGCAGAGAACCTTACCAGAGCAAGGAAAATGGATTAAGACTTCTTTTGGCTAAGCAGATTTACTGTGTGTTGTTGTTTTTATTTTGTGCTCACAGGGATTGCTACTGTTTGTTGCTAACATTTCATTGCTTTATTTTTCTTTGATTCAAATTGTTGTTGCTGGTATACCTTCTTCTGCATTATTACAAGGTGTGCCTACAGGTGTGTGCTAACAGATTACTGCTGTAATCTTCTGATTCAAATTGTCTTTTGCAAGGTATATCTTCTGTTACTGCTTTATTTTTCTCTGTAGCAAAGTGTTTCTTACAGGGTATATCTTCTGTGACATTATTACAGGTGGTGTTTACAGGTTTTGCAGTTTTATCTATCATTAGGATAAGCTTTCAGGGTTACTGCATTTGTTGTTGATTGATTGTTTCTCCTCTTACCTCCTTGTTCTTTCATCTGTGGTTCTTCTTTTTCAGCAGGGGAAGGGCCCAACCACCCTCCCCCATCCCCAACCACCCCACACTACACTCCTTTTATAGGGTACCACAGTTGTGGCATTTTCTGTGGCAAAGCAGGAAGGGGCAGATCAGTGGGGCATCCACAAGGTGAGTTCATTTACAGGGACACTAGTAATTTAACTTGTTATAACAAGTTATACAAAAACAAAACACAAAAACCATTACCTGCATTTTTTTCCTTCTAATTACTCTGACCAGGTTATAAACCCGGCAAATTATCTGGAATGGATATCATTAACTGCAGGTACTGCGGAACGCTTTTCAGAAGGACAGTCTTACAGGATTTAGGACACTGTCCTACATGCTGGACCATTAGAGATCTTAAGGCTCAGCTCCAGGCAGCATGGGCAGAGATTGCACGCCTCAAATTTCATATTCAAGAGGAAATACATTATAAGAACCACCTGCCATTTCCCCAACATCCAACAGAAAAACCTCGACCGCAGAGGGTAGTTGGTCCAGGAGGTTGGCAGGTAGTTAGGAGGGGCAAATCGGGTGCCCCATCACTTTGTGCTCTCCAACATATTACCTCCAAAAACCATATAAACACTACAAACAGGTATCTGCCTCTACCTCCAAAATCAAACAAAGGGGCAGAGGACACTGCAGAGCAGGACACTGCAGCACAGGAGCTAGCGCAACAAAACTCACCCAAATCAGGAACCAAAACAAAAAAAGCAAAAAGGAAATCCAAAAAACTTCTGATCATAGGAGACTCCATGATTCGGGGAGTTGATACCCATCTCTAGCCAGGGTAATGGTCAGATGTCTCCCAGGTACATCAGCGTGAGAGACACTGACCGCATTGCTAAAATTGTTCAAAGCAGGAGAAAACATTGACATCCTAGTACACATAGGGACTAACGATCTCGCCAGCCGGTCAGTTGTGGAGACCAAGGAACACCTGACCAGGCTGGGTGACAAACTATCATCCACTTATCCGACATCTCCTTCTCTGAGATCCTGCTAGTCTGGGAGAGGGGGCAGATGGACTGGAAGGTCAGAGAAGGGGAAGATAGGGGAGCTAAACATGGGCTCAAGGGCTTTTGCCAGAAAAAGGACACAGATTTGTAGGGAACTGGCAACAGTTCTGGGAGTGAAAGTTCTCTAAATTTGATGGACTGCATCTGACTAAGGAGGGAGTCAGTGCATTGGGGCAGAAGTTTGATGTCTTTGCAGAATATTTAAACTAGCAAATGGGGAGAGGGGTGCAGCACCCCATACGTCGAATGGAAAGAACACCCCTCCCCCCTCAGCTAGTGGTCAGTCAGGGATTCAGCATGTTTGCAGTTCATTTGCATCACCAGGTAAGAAAAAAGGTCTGTCTCCCCATACAACACACAGGGGAAATGCCAAACCTCACCCAACAACTAACACACCGAAATCTGGCCAATGGAAAATCATGTACACAAATGCTCACAGCCTGGGAAATAAGATCCCAGACCTGCAGGCACAATGTCAGAGGCTAAACTGACATAGTAGCAATTAGTGAGACGTGGTTTACCAGTAACCACACTTGGGAGATTTCAGTACCTGGCTATGTACTGTTCAGAAGAGACTGAGGTGCAAAAGAGGGGGGGGAGGGCTTGTATGTCAATGAAAATATCAAAGCTACAGAAATTCAGAATACACATAAGGAGCCAGAAGAACTGTGGGTCACCCTGGAACAGGAAATGGGACAGCCATAAGAACTGGGGTTGTCTACAGGCCCCAGACCAGGGAGGACATAGACACATTACTGTTAGAAGATATACAAAACATGACAGCTAAAGGGGAGGTTCTGATAATGGGAGACTTCAACATGCCGGATACAGATTGGTCAACACCAGCAGGAACATCTGCCAGAACTAGACACATGGTGGATTCCCTGCAGGGGGAGGGCCTCAAACAACTGGTACAACAACCCACAAGAGACAGGGCTATCCTAGATCTAGTACTGACTAACAGGGAAGGGATCACAGATCTCCAGTAGAAGGTCACCTGGGGGCCAGTGACCATCACATGGTATGGTTCAATTTGGCCACTACATCTAAATCATCCCATTCCAAGGCAAAATATGGGACTTCAGAGGGCTGACTTTGATAAGATGGCCAACAGAGTTAAGCTAGCCTGGCAAAAGAAACACAGGTGAGGGGTACAGGCAAAGTGGGCAAGCATTAAGGATGCAATACTTGAAGCAACATCCCATTGTGTTAGACAGAAAAGGAAGTGCAAAACAAGAAGGAAACCACTTGGTTCTCAAATACAGTAGCAGAAAAGGTCAGAGCCAAAGGCTGGCCTTCAGGAAATATAAGGGAACACAGCAGATGAAGATAGGAGGCATACCAAACTGCCCTAAGGGAAGCAGGTAAGGCAGTAAGGCAGGCAAAGTCCCAAACTGAGGAAACACTAGCACGAACAGTAAAAGAAGGTGACAAGACTTTCTATAGATACATTAGTGAAAGGAGAAAGTCCAGAGGGGGTATAAGCTTAATGGAGAAAAGGGGCATGAGGAGGAGGACCCTGTAAAAGCATCTATCCTAAATAGATACTTTTGCTCAGTATTTACTGAAGAGAAGGTAGGGCAGGGCCCACAGCTCAGCATCATGGACACAGGGGAGGGAGGTGAGCACTACCCCTCACAAAAGAAAGGGTCCTACAAGAGCTGCTAAGCTCAGGGTGGATAAGGCAATGGGACCTGATGGCATACATCCCAGGGTACTTAAGGAGCTAAGGGAGGAACTAGCAGAGCCATTAGCAGAACTGTTTAGTGAGTCTCTGAGCACAGGAGAGGTCCCAGAAGACTGGAGAAGGGCTCATGTGATCCTGCTCCACAAGAGTGGTAGCAGGAGGAGGCAGGAACTACAGACCAGTCAGTCTTACCTCAGTAGTGGGCAAGATTATGGAGGCACTTAAGGAAAGGATAGTGCAACACCTGGAACCATAGGGCACAGGATCCAAGACAGCATGGGTTTACAAAGGAAGGTCCTGTCAAACTAATCTCATAGATTTCTTTGACTGGGTAACCAGAGTGGTGGACCAAGGGGGAGAGGTTGATGTCGCCTACCTTGACTTCAGCAAAGCTTTTGACACTGTTCCACATAGAAGATTGATAAATAAGCTGGGTAGGCTCGGGGTGGGTCAGAAGTTGGTCAACTGGGTGGCAAACTGGTTGACTGGCAGAAAACAGAGAGTGGTGGTAAATGGTATACAGTCAGAAGAGATGCAAGTCACAAGTGGGGTACCTCAGGGATCAGTCCTGGGGCCAGTCCTCTTCAACATCTTCATTAGTGACATTGCAGATGGACTAGAGGGTAAGGCTTGTCTGTTTGCAGATGACACCAAGATCTGCAACAGAGAGTCTGGATAAACTAGCAAAATGGTCAGAAGATTGGCTAGAGATTTAATGCAAAGGGTGCAAGACCATGCACATAGGGAAGAGAAACCCAAAGCCACCTATAGGCTGGGAGGAGTTGCTGACAGTCACAAAGGAAGAAAGAGACTTGAGCATCATCATCACGATGACCTGAAATCATCCAGGCAGACCTCAAAGTAGTAGGTAAGGCTAGGGGAATGTTAGGTGTATTAGTAGGGGTATCACAAGTCATAAGAGGGAGGTAATGATCCTCTTTACAAGACACTGGTTAGGCCCCATCTGGAGTACTGCGTGCAGTATTGGAGGCCACACCTTCATAAGGACATTAACCAAATTGAGGCAGTCTAGAGAAGAGCAACCAAAATGGTGCAGGGACTGCATCAGAAGACATAGGAGGACAGATTAATGGAGCTCAATATGTATACTCTTGAGCAAAGGAGGGAGAGAGGTGATATGATCGAAACATTCAAACACCTTAAGGGCACTAACAAGGTGAAAGAGTCTGACATTGTTTAAATATAAGAAAAATAGCAGGACAAGAGGGCACAGCATGAGATTAGAGGGAGGCTGATTAAGGGGGAATGTGAGGAAATTCTTTTTCACAGAAAGAGTGGTGGATGCATGGAACGGCCTACCTCAGGAAGTGGTGGCTATAAATACAGTGCAGGGCTTCAAACAGGCATGGGATAGGCATAAGGGAGCAATACAGATGAGTATGAATAGATAGGCTACTGACAGAGCAAAGGCCAATGGCACATTTATATGTAGAAAAAGAAATGGGCAGACTGGATGGGTCTTGCGGTCCTTATCTGCCATCAACCTCTATGTTTCTTATTTGCAAAGAAGCGAGTGATCTCATCACAATCAATTTGTGTGAAAACTCGACAGAGCTGCCGACAGGCTGGGTTGCACAACCTGTCAGCAGTTCTGAAGAGTTGAGCTGGTCGGTTCCGTCTGACAGAAATTTCCCTAGACAGGAATTCTGCCTTCTTACGGGAAATTTCTGTTTGGTAGAGTTTATAATGCTCTAGCGAAATACGGTGGTCTGCATCAGCGGCAGTCTTCCTCCAACGTCGCTCTAACCTACGCCCCGATTTCCACTACTCTCTCAGAGCCCCATCAGACCACGGGGCTCCAGGGCGACGTGGAAAGGGGTGAACTCAGATAGGAGCAATCAGATTTAGGGCTGAAGATATGGCCCCATTATAGGCCACAACCAACTGCTCGGGATCTGTGCAAGACTCGTCCAACAATGAGAGGTCAATAACCGCCATCAGGTCTTCAGGGACCACATCCTGCAATGGGCGTACCTGACCAACTCCACAGGGGCCGACCTACCCAGGGGGGGGCCGCAAAATTGAACCCAACTGAGTAGTAATAAGACCAACTGACTGGTTCCACCACTAAATCGGAGGCCTCGATCGCCAGGAGGAAGACCAGGTCAATAGAGTGACCTCCCTTGTGTGTAGCTGAGGACACAACCTGTGTGAAGCCTAGAGATGTCATCACCTGGAGGAAATGTTGACCAAAAAACGAGGGTTCGTCATCGATCCAGGCATTGAAGTTGCCCAGAACCATCAGTCTGGGTGACTCCAAAGCCATGTCGGCAGCAAAGTCTGCTATTTCCTGCAGGAATAGCTTCTCATCATCTGGTGGATGGTAAATGAGGGCGATCCTGCACCCAACACCAGCTACCATGGTACACTCAAATGACCTGGCCTCCTCAACTGGTATACCCGTTAGGCCCAATTTGGTCTTGAAACAGACTTCAACCCCCCCGTGGTTCAATCTTGGGCGATGTACAACCGAGTACACGGTGGGAACAGCGGCCTCTAAAAAGGGCGCATTCCCATCCAACCAGGTCTCGGTAATGCAAACCAGATCTGCCCTAGCAACAAAGTCTGCAATAAGACCAGTCTTGTTGCAGACAGATCTGGCATTGCATAACAGTGCCCAAGTTGGACGAGGTTGGCGAGCTGTCCCAACTACTTGCCCTCCCAAACTGGAGGTGCCCTTGGCTATGGGAACCAGAACAGAATCACCACGTTCCAGGTACCATTTCGCCCCAGGGCATCTTCTGGGCCTAACCACCCCTATGGGAGAGCCCCACTCACTCCGCTGTCTGCAACCCCCACCTACCTCCCACCCCCATGAGCAATTCTCAATGCCCAACACCGTTGATAGGTAAAGCAGGCGGGGGGGGAGAGGAGAAAGGCAGAGGCACGTAAGAGCGGAGGCCGAATAGCACAGGACAGGAGGGGCAAGCAAGCACATTTCAATAACACTACTAAAATAATGGGAAAGCACAGAACTCCAAATTTCCCAAATCACAAGGCAATACTGTAAACAGAACTAAAACCTCCCAAACATAAATAACTTAAATATCAATCCTTACCATAATAAATCAAATAGACTACCCCCTTTCACTACAAGATTACCTTCAAACCCTGAAAGAAAAAAAAACTGAAAAATAATATAATAACACAATCCCCTCTCACGGGATAACATAAAACATCAAAATATAAAATAAAATACTCCCTCTCCTACAGCCCTCTCACAGCCAAGGAGGGGGAAGAGTAATAAAACAACCCCCTCTCACAGGATATTCAAAACAAACAGTAACAATAACATAAATTTCCCCCAGCCCTCCCACAGCCGAGGAAAAAATAATAACAAGGCTCACTGGTACTCTCACTACCAGGGAACGAAAACAATTAAAAAATCAGGGAAAAAAGGCATCAAACAGTAGGAGGAGCCATAATAGTGCAAATAATCCAACGTGAAATAAACCCAATGGCAGGTCCGATGGAGCAGAATAGATGTTTCCAACATACAAGAATATTCAGTCTCAGTGGATATCCTAAAAAGGGAATGAAAATCTCCAAAGAACCAGAAGTAAATACAGGCCAAACCAATGGAAAGCATGGGCTCCCCCACCTCCCCCCTACTCTGCCTTATCAGGTCCAGCTATACCCCAAGGACCTGCAACCACAAATATCCCAAGGCCATGCCAAAAGGACCAACCTGGGGATAAATTAGGAGCCCCCCACTAATCCCTAGCTCCCTATGGAAGAGCAAAGCAGCTCCCGTTCGGTCCCAGGTGACAACAAAATTACCAATGCACCAATATGGGGACAAAGACCTACAACCAAACCACTATACCGTCCTTCTTCTGGACTGCAAAAATATATAAAATTACAAAGAAGAAAAGGGGACACTGATCAGCAAATCAGTCCCCCACTCACGGTAATCCAAACACCACAAGTAATCAATTCAGCCAATTTCCAGTTCTTTAAGTCACCACAAGAGATTCCAAATCGAACTCTTCTTTGTCCAACAGGAACAAAATATATCCACTTGTCCAAAAATGACAAAAATTCATAGGGCAAAAGCATAAGAAAAGTCGATAGGATCCAAAGTCCAGGCTTCCACGAACTGGAACAGGCAAAACACCCCAAAGGATAATCCAGGAACAACAGTTCGAGAGACTAGTTTGTCTCGAGTCGGTGGTAACAGTCAAAGCACACAAATCCCGTTAGGGAAAAAAGCTGCACTCCAACTTTCAGCAGCAGACAAAAAGTGCTCCCCTTTAATGGCAGAATAGCCGCTCCAGAGATACTGGCTAGCTCCCAGTCCCAGTCCTAATGCCGACGGAAAGACACCGCGGCTCCAGGAAAATGACCGGGTTCTGGCAAGCGACCAGGCGCTGCTTCTCCACTTCTCCATTTCACTGCCCGAAAGGCACAGGGGAAATGCCAAGATCCACAGACTTCAGCCACCGCAAGACTTAAGAATTTAAAAACGAAACAAAAAATGAAAATGTATAACACAACTATGCTCAGTTTAGTGTGTAGGAAATTAAACAAAGATAAAAGCAGAAAACATATAAAACAACAGAGCATAGAATCGGGGGCTAGTCCAGCACGACCGCCATCCCAGACCCTTTTGGACTCTATTTTGCCGTAAAAAGATCATAGGCTATAATAAATAAATATGTTTTTAGGCCCTTTTTAAATACTTTCACTGAGCATGCCTCCTTAAGATGGCTAGGTAATTAGTTCCATAGGGCTGGTGTGGCCACTGAAAATGATCTCCCAATTGCCACAACCTGGCCCTTGGCACTACAAGGAGGCAACCCTCAGCAGAATGGAGAGGGTGAGTCGGATGGTGAGGAACTAGGAGGTCTTGCAGGTACTTTGGCCCCTGGCCATGTAGGGCTTTATAGGTCAGTAATCTGACCCTGAAGACAACCCTCCACCTAATTGGCAACCAGTGCAGGCCATGGAGGACAGGCATAACATGTTCAAACCTGCTTTCACCAGTCAATAGCCTGGCCACCGCATTCTGGACTAGCTGCAGATGGTGTAGGTTGCCTCCAGATAGCCCTAGATAAAGAGCATTGCAGTAGTCCAGTCTTGATGTAACAAATACATGCACTAGGATAGACAGGTCCTCTGGTGGTAACAGAGCATGGATCTGGGCAATGTTCCTTAGGTGGTAAAAGCTACTCTGGACGCTGGCTGACACCTGTGCATCTAATGTCAAGTCGTCATCAAGGACCACACCCAGATCCCTGACCCAGGTCAATGGGGTCAAAGGGACACCCCCCTAGCACAAGGCCAGGGTCTTTCCCCAACCCTCCTCAATCCTAACGGTGACTTGGATCCACCACCAGTTCCTCTGTCTTGTCTGGATTTAGTCGTGCCAGTTTTGGGTCATCCAGTTCTGGATTTCAGCCAGGCAGGTATTAAACGCAGAAACTGCCATCTGGTTGCCAGGTGCACAGGACAGGTACAACTGAATATCATCTGCATAGCAGTGAAAACTCAGTCCATACTACCTGATAACATCTTCTAAAGGCAACATGAACACTGTGAATGGCAGTGGCGACAAAACTGAACCCTGTGGAATTCCACAGTGCTGGGGCATTTGGTTAGATGAGGAAAACCCTTTCGTAACCTTCTGCACCCTGCCCATGAAGTAGGACCTAAACCAGCTGATGACTGTGCCAGTAAGTCCACACCAGCTCCGCAGCCAGCCCAATAGTACCTCATGGTCCACAGTGTCAAATGCTGCTAAGGGATCTAGGAGAACAAGAATCATATGCTCACCCAGATCTCTTGCAATAAGGAGGTCATTAAGCACCTTCAGCAAGGCAGTCTCTGTGCTATGCTCAGCTCTAAACCCAGACTGGAAGCACTCATAGGTGGATGAGAAGGTGAGAGGGGCCTTGAGCTGTATGGCTGCCACTTTTTCCAGAACCTTCCCTAAAAACTGAAGGTTCAAGACTGGTCTGTAGTTGGAAAGACATTCAGGGTTCAAGGAGGGCTTTTTCAGAAGGGGTCTCACCAATGCCTCCTTTAAAGAGACCAGAAAGACCCCACTCTCCTCAGAAAACACTTGACGATCTCAGCAACCACAGGTCCAATTAGATCCACACATACGACTAAAAGTCAGGTGGGTCCTGGGTCCAGATCACAACAGATAGGCCATAGACCCGGGACAATCGCAACCACCACCTCCTCCACCCCCAACTGGGTCAAACTCACTCCAGACATCGACCTAGTTGCCAAAAATGGCAACACCACACTGGGCCTGCTCTACAAAAATAAATCCTACCTTACCAAAGAGGCCATAAAAGCTGCTATCACTAGCTCTGTTCTGTCCTCTATAGATTATGGCCTGGTGATTTATAGTGCTGCAGTCCCTACGACTCTAAAACTAATCGAAACCACCCCTAACAAGGCCTGCAGGCTTTTACTAAATGCAGATCCGAGGACTCAGTCAAATGATCTTTTACTCTCTTTCAGGCTGGCTAAATCTAAGCAATAGAATACAATATCAAGTCTGCCTGCTAGCTAAAAAGTCCATCCTTGGACTAACCCCACCCTGCTTACAGAACCTCATAAGACTGCATGACTCCACCAGACTAGCCAGGGGCTTAAACTCTTGCTCCCTAAAATTTCCCTACCGTCACACCTCCCAGGGGCAACGCTCCTTTGAATACTGGGCTCCTCTCTAGTTAAATACCTTAGGCAAAGATATCCTTAAGGAAGTCAAGCTCAGTTTAAATCTAAACTATGTGGTCACCTAAGTATGGTCAGCCACAAAGGGGCACGTGACCTAACAGAGTCTCATCCTCCCAACAACCCTGGGAGCACCCAACCCAACACTGACCTCTCGGTTGAACTCAGCACCCCCCCAACTTTACTATTCCTAATAAAAAAATAAAAAAAAAAATGCGTACCCTCGGACAACAGAGCTGCTCTTTAGCAGATCTTGCATTGCCTTTCACCCTTCTCGCTTCTTCCTACCTCCCCATCTTGCTATTACTACCCCTTCACTAACACTGAGGTACAGAGCTCAGCAGAGGGCAGGACATGGGTAAATGGAAAAATAGACAGGGGCAATAAGAGCAGGGATGGGGTAAAAAAGGATAAAGCCAACATTAAATGGAGGGCAATGAGTACCAATGCCCATAGTCTGGGAAACAAGCTTCCTGAGCTAGTAGCCCTGATGGAAAATGAACAATTGGATATTGTGACAGTCACAGAAACATGGTACACGGAGAACCATGACTGGGATGTCAACATACCGTACACAGCCTACAGAAGGGACAGGGAGGGTAAAGAGGAGGTGGAGTATACATAAGGGAAGGGATAAAGCTACAGAACTAAAAAGTAAAGGGGGAGGACAAGAGGCACTCTGGGTCACCTTGCAGACAGGGAATGGCATCACAATCCGCACAGGGGTTGTATACAGACCCCTGTCTCAAGGGGAGGAAATGGACAAGAAAATGATAGAGGACATTCTCAAAATGGCTGAAAAAGGGGAGATACTGTTGATGGGGGACCTGAATATGCCAGATGTTAACTGGATGACATGTACTGCAGCCACATCCAAGAGCAGGGTCATTCTCGATGCTCTGCAGGGGGCAGGCCTTAGACAGCTAGTGTTGGAACCCACTCGGGAGGGAGCAATACTAGACCTGGTACTCTCAAATGGAGAGAGGATCACAAATTTAGAAGTCAGTAGACATCTGGGAACAAGTGACCACTGCACAGTGTGCTTCACAATAAGCACAACCATGGAGACAAGCCATACAAAAACAAGGATACTGGACTTTAGAAGGGCTGACTTTGGCAAAATGGGTGACTACCTGAGGAATGCACTAGCAAATGGTCAAAAAGGAGGGGTGGAAGAACAATGGAGAAAAATCTAAACTGCTATCATAGAGGAAACAAGCCTTTGTGAAACAAATAAAGAAAACAAAGTGGAGTAAAAAACCACTATGGTTCTCAAAAGAGGTGACAAGGAAGGTTAAGGAGAAAAAGGCTGCATTCAGAAAGTATAAGGAATCACAGAAGGAGCATGACAGGGAACTGCATCAATTAAAGCAGAAAGAAGTGGGGAAGGCAGTCAGAATAGCAAAGGCCCAAACCAAGGAAAAAATAGCCAACTCAGTGAAGAAGGGGGATAAAACCTTTTATAGGTACATTAGGGAGCGTAGAAAGGTTAAGGGAGGAATAATGAAGATTAATAAAGGAGAGTGGAGGTGGGCAGAGGGAGACAGTGAAAAGGCAGAGATAATGAATGAATACTTTTGCTCAGTATTCACAAAAGAAGATGAGGAGGAGTTACCTAAACCAGACAATAGAAGCACTCTGGGTAGGGAGGTGGACACCAGTCCATTTACAGAAGAAAGAGTCCTGAAAGAACTCCTAAAACTCAAGGTGGACAACGCAATGGGGCATAACGGGATTCACTCCAAAATCCTAAAAGAACTAAGGGATGACCTAGTGACACCACTGACCACACTTTTTAACAAATCGTGGGAGGATGGGGTGGTACCTGAGGACTGGAGGAGGGCAGATGTGATTCCCCTTCACAAAACTGGGAGCAAGGTAGAAGCAGGAAACTACAGACCTGTAAGTTTGACCTCAGTGGTAGGGAAATGATGGAATCACTTCTGAAAGAAAGAATTGTTGAGTACCTAGAGGCTAAGGGGCACAGGACCCAAAGCAGCATGGATTTACAGCAGGAAGGTCATGTCAGATGAATCTAATTGATTTCTTTGACTGGGTGACCAAAGTAATAGACCAGGGAGGGGCTGTGGATATGGCCTACCTAGACTTTAGCAAGGCATTTGACACAGTCCCGCACAAAAGACTAATAATCAAGTTAGCCAGCCTGAGAGTGGGTTCCAGGGTGGTAGCCTGGGTAGCAAACTGGCTACACAACAGGACACAGAAGGTAATAGTGAATGGAACACATTCCGAAGAAAGTGGGGTTACTAGTGGAGTACCTCAGGGCTCAGTACTTGGTCCAGTCCTCTTTAACATCTTTATAGGTGACATTGCAGAGGGTCTGGAGGGAAAGGTAAGCCTCTTTGCAGATGACACAAAAATCTGTAACAGAGTTGATACACAAGGGGGGTAGAAAGGATGAGAAGGGACTTGGCAAGGTTGGAGGAATGGTCAGACATATGGCAACTTAGATTCAATGCAAAGAAGTGCAAAGTAATGCACCTGGGAAACAAAAACCCAGGAGAAGAGTACGCAATAGTAGGGGAGGTACTAACAACAACAAAAATGGAAAGGGACTTGGGGGTAGTCATATCAAATGACCTAAAGGTGGGTAAGCAATGTGACAAATCAGTAAGCAGAGCCAGGCGGATACTGGGATACATAGGAAGGGGCATCACAAGTAGAAAAAGGGAAGTGGTTATCCCTCTGTACAGACAGTTGGTGAGACCCCATCTGGAATACTGTGTGCAGTTTTGGAGACCCCATCTACGCAAGGACATAGACAAGATGGAAGCAGTCCAGAGGAGGGCAACTAAAATGGTGCAGGGTCTGCATAAGAAACCATATGAGGAGAGACTGAGACAGCTTAATATGTATACCCTTGATGAAGGGAGGGACAGGGAGGACATGATAGAAACTTTCAAGTACCTCAAGGGAATCAGCAAAGTCCAGGAGGGTAGCATCTTTCAGAAAAAGAGATATGTAAGAACAAGGGGGCACAATTTAAAGATAGAGGGGGGATGGCTCAGGGGTAATGGGAGGACATTTTTTTCACGGAGAGAGTGGTGGATGCATGGAACTGCCTTTCTGGGGAGGTTGTTGGGTCTAAAACAGTGGGGGAATTCAAACATGCATGGGACAGACATAAGGCAATTGTAGTGTGGGGGTTGCAGGAAGTAGGCTGTTGGTTAACTAGAATCTGCAGCTTATCCAATAGGAAGGGAAATGGGCAGACTGGGTGGGCCAAGTGGTCCTCATCTGCCATCAAAGTCTATGTTTCTATGTTTCTCTCTCTACCTCTCTAATTGCTCTAAATTTTATGTTTGTGTCATTTAGTTTAGTCTTTCGTACAACTTGTTACTTGACATGGAATCTCTGTAAATGAGCCTCTGGCTCAAAGGTATTTTCCGAAGAATAATAAATAAAAGACAGGAGGAGTGGACCTGCATGTCTCTGTCCGGACCCCACACACTCCCCAAGTGGCACTGGAGGATACCTCCATCCTGATAGTGGACACTTTGTCGGCAAAGAACAGAGCTAGTTCATTGCACCATGTGCTTAAATTAGCTCCACCTGTACAGAGGCAAGCTGGGTCAAACAGCCTGTCTACTGTATGGAAGAGTTGAGCTAGTCTATTCCGTGCCGTGACAATCTCTCTTGACAAAAACACTGCCCTCTTCTGAAAGATTGCCCTCTGATACGCATCATAATGTGCCCTCAGAGCCAATTTGTCCTCTTATCAGTTCCAACCTCCTACAGCATTGCTCCAACCTCCTGCCCTCTATCTTTAACTCATGGAGCTCCTCATCAAACCATGGGGGCCTCCAACAAGTAGATAAGGGCTGGACACGGACGGGCATAATGGAGTCAAAAGTAGTGGCAGCAGCCTTATTATAGGCCATCATTGCCTCCTCCACCCTCACTGTTCATGCAGCCTCCACACTCGATAGGTCAGGCACCACCTGGAGTCCTGTTAGGGACAATCCCTGTAAAGGGTGGTACTTGACCATCTCCACAGAGGACAGACCCTTGGGGGCTCAAAACTGAAATGTACAGTGCTGTGATCTGACCATATGACTGGATCAACCCTGAGATCGTCAACTCCAAGGCCCAGTGTGAGCACCAGATCAAAAGTATGTTCCCGAGAGTGGGTCACTGAAGTGACCACCTGTGACAGACCCAGAGCTTCCATGCTCTGGAGGAGGTCCTTTCCGAATAATGAGAGTCCGTCATCGACCCAAGCATTGAAATCCCTCAAGATCAGCCATCTGGGGGATTCCAATATCAGGCCGGTGACAAACTCCCCGACCTCCTGCAGGAACTCCCTCTCACCGCCAGGTGGGTGGTAAATAAGGAGAATTCTGTAACCTGCACCAGGGCCCCCCTTCACAGCCACACTCTTGATGGACCTGGTAGTGCCCACTGGTAGCTCTGTGAAAAACAGGCTGATTTTAAAACAAATGGCCACTCCCCCACCTCTACAATCTGACCTCTGGGTATGTACCACAGAGTACCCAGCCAGAACTGTCACCTCCAAAATGTGCGCAGCATTGGCATCTAGCCAGGTCTCAATAATGCAAGCCAAGTCGAATGAAGAAATCGAGTCTGCCATTATGGCAGTCTTGTTCTTTATCAGCCTAGCATTGCAAAGTACAGCCTGGGTTAGATGAGTGGGCTCTGCTGGGTCAGCAGTTACCTGCCCACTACACAATGTGGAGCCCTTGGGTATAGGAGCCGGGCAGGGAAGACTCCTTTCTAGTACCCATTTCTGCCCAGGGTGCCTCCTGGGCCTTACCACCCAAATTGCAAACTGCCCGACAGCCACTCTAGGGCCCTATTGCCAGGACCTCCATCCTGAGCTATCCCCACAGCCCTTCACCTCACATAAATCTCAACAGGTAGAGGGAAGGGATCAAAGGGCCGGAGGCTCCACAGATGGGCCACAGCGTAGCTGTAACTCTTAGGCCCAGATCCTAAACACATGTTGGCTATCTGATAATTAACTCTCTAAACTTCTGCAACAATATCAAACACCCATTCACACCAACCATTCAACCAACATGCACACACCCCAACAATACCATACCCACCCCGTACCCTACCAATGAGGCGGTTATTATTCTAAGGCAGCTCAAGATCTTAAATAAGTTACGGTGCACTGAATATTTAAACTGTCCAATTTCAAAATGAATTTTAACCTTCTGTGGGGCTCTCACCACCCACAGGAGACAGAACCAAGTTTTCTGGAGAGTCTGAGTGGCTCTCAGTCCCCATCATCTCTACAGCACAACTGATGAAACTTCAATTTACAGTATGTCCCGGCAAGATAGACTTTCTCACAGCCTATACCATAAATTAAACAAGCATTTGTCAATGCCGAATGTTTGCTTGCTGGCATTGGCAGTGGTAGTGTAGAAGTTACAGAGCTGCGTAATAGGAATGGCAGTGAAGTATTGAACTGAAGCCAACTCCACCACCACCCTGCAGAGAGTGACAGGCATTGGGGTGTGCGTTTGAGTCGTCAGGCATAACGGCCATGCCATTTCACCACACCTCACCCTGCAGACACTGACAAGTGTCACGGTGTTCCTTGGGGTCTTTGGCTCTTATGCGCACCCCATTTCATTAGGAAATACGGTGAGATGGGTGTGATATAGGAGAATGGGGTGAACTTTGGGACCGAAGAGTCCAAGGCATACCTCAATGCCTCTCACTGGCTGCAGGGTGTGGAATGGAATGAGCATTACAGGCAAGAATCAAGTCACACCCTTGATGCCTGTCATTCTCTACAGGGTTGGGCGTATGGTTGGAAATCTAATACCTCAGGCATTCGTTGGTATTTTCATCCAAATTTTCAACATGTTTTTTTTGTGACCCCACCTCATGAACAGAGGGAATATCAGTTTGTTAGCCGAAAGCTGCTTATGCACAGCGACTACGGCATTTAGCACCACAGGTGCAAAAACATTCCGAACAGGATGTAAAAAATGACAACTGTACTGTTCATGGGGAGGTGTAAAAAATGGCAATGTTGCAAATCTGCAGTAAAAATATTAAAAAAAATGGTGAAGTCACAGAAACTGTGCAATGCACACCTGTAATATAATTAGGTTGGGGATTTTTTACAGCAGATTGTCAACTCAGGCATTTTGGTGCCTCCGATCATGAACAGTGTCACTGTGATTTCCTTTATCTGTGCCGAACAATGATTTCCCACAGCTACCACGCATCTCTGCGCTGAAAGTGTGAAAACACACTTCAGCCATGTTGTGAAAAATGACAGCTGTACTGTTCATAAGGAAGTGTGGAAAAATGCCACTGGTGAAAATCTGGACTGAAAATATTACAAGTCATGATTTTCACAGTGCGTGGAAACTGCACAATGCTCACTCATAACGCAGTCATTTTATGGATTTTTGCCACCAAATTTTCAACATAGCCATTTTAAGACCTCTGCTCATGAACAGTGTAACTGTGATTTTCTTAATCTGTCCTAAACATTGCTTTCGCACACCAACAGCACCATTGTGCGCTACATGTGCGAAAACACATTTTGGGCGACATATGAAAAATGGCAGCTGTACTGTTCATAAGGAAGTGTAATAAAATGGCAATGTTGAAAATCTGGAGTGAAAATATTAAATTTGCAAACTTACGAGCATGCATAGGAACTGCGCAACGCACGCTCGTAAAACAGTCATCTTTAGGAATTTTTTCACCAAATTTTCAACATAGCCATTTTAAGACCTCTGCTCGTGAACAGTGTCACTGTGATTTTCTTAATGTGTCCCATACATTGATTTCGCTTTTACCGACTCATGCATATTTATGCTACATGGTGCGAAACACGTTTTGGGTGAGATGTGAAAATGACAGCTGTACTACCATAAGAAGGTGTGGTAAAATGGCGATGTTGAAAATCTGAGTGAAAATATTGAAAATTCGCTAACTTACGCCGCAAGTATAGGAACTGTGTACAACGATGCTTGTAAAAGTCATTTTTGAATTTTCACCAAATTTCAACATAGCCATTTTAAGACCTCAGCTCATGAACAGTGTCACTGTGATTTTCTTAATTTGTCCCGTAGACATTGATCTCAAGATAATCGACCGCGCCATTGTGCGCTATATGGGCGGAAACACGCTTTGGGTGAGATGAAAATGACAGCTGTACTACTCATAAGAAGGTGTGGTAAAATGGCAATGTTGAAAATCTGGAGTGAAAATATTGAAAATTCGTGAACTTCACGAGCCTCGCATAGAACCGCGCAACGCACGCCAGAAACAGTCATTTTGAGTAGACGCTCTAACCTGTTTCAACATGTGAGCCATTGTCACTCGTCATGGCATGCGCAACCGGCGGTGATTTTGCAGTGAAATCACCTCGGCCCCGACAACGCCATGACAGTGACATCATTCATGAGAAGGGGTCCTAAAAACCCCATGTTGAAAATTTGGTGCAAAAATTCCAAAAAATGCCTGAGATATGCAATAAAGTTGCAAACCCGCTATCTAGCCCATTATACAGCTTACCGGCATTTCCTCAGTTCACGGTTGGCTTTGAAGAGTGCAGACGTGTTCCCGGTCCACCGAAGATCGTCGCGCCGAGCTCTGGAGGTAAGTATGGGGTGAGGTGTGGGTGTGGGAGGCAGGGGTGTGCAGTGGGTGGGGGCGGGTTGTGGGAGGGGCTGGGAGAAGCGCCCGTGGGACCCGTTTTATTTTGCAGGTAAAAAAAAAAAAAGCGATGTGGGACATTTACCACGCTGGGGTGGGCTCTCAGCGTGGCACATGGAGGGCTGGGGGCGGGGCCGGCCGGGGGTTGGGCACCCCGCATCGGCCATATGATCAGTTGCCACTGGGGTGGGCTCCCAGCGCACCCAGTACTTGGGGGTGAGGACAGTGGAGCCGATGGGGGATTGGGCACCCCAACGGCTATTCTGTGAGTTGCCATGCTGGGGTGGGCACCCAGTGTGGCATGTGGAAAACTTTGGGGGCGCAGCCCCCTGGCCCGACGGGGATTACCAGAGCACCCGTTGGCTATACGTGTGTCTGCAGTGGGGGCAGCACACAGTATGCGTGCGTTTCTGTGTGTGTGTGTGTAAGGGGGAGCTGCGCATGAGCAGGCGATATCTTATCGCTGCTCACTGAAGCGTAGCTCCCCCTTTCAACTGTATGCCACTGCATTTTGGAGCTTGTCATAGACAGCTCCAGCATGCATTGGCTTACAGGGGCCGTGCCTGCCAACACACTGACTGAATTGGAGGAGGAGGTGACACACCTCTGAAATCTCGGATGATGGCACTATGTTTCTTGCACATGCGTGCAAGCAAACATAAGGATTTGTAACCCTGTTGCTGTTATGCCAAGGGCTACTACCCAGGATGTAGGTTGAGAGGCCTGGGTTCCTATTTTTAACATTAATAGGTTCTTTGCCCAGATAATACATTGTGCAGTGCCTCCACCCAGAGTTTACCTTTAAGTGGGTCTAACTTTAGCTAATGCAGCCCTCACTGAAGCTATATCCACCCACATTACTTTTATGCCAACCCAAGCATGACCCAATAGACATTTCTCCACATTTTAACACTATGGCATTTAATGATGTAACACTAATAATATGCTCATGAGACAGGATTATGCAAAAACAACAAGTTTATTTACATGGGGAGGGCTAGGATGGGTGAATTGGAGTACAGGTTATACTACCGTATTTACAATTTATTTAGATTGGTTTGATTTGGTTCAATATTAAATCAACATTTTGCATTTTGATGGATAGATAGCCCCAGTGGCCACCCACCAACCTCTGATGTAGTCAGGTCCCTGACTATCTAGTGAGCTGCATAATTGTTAAACATATTTACAAAGGCTGTGCCCACACATATACCAGTCCCCAAAATCTGAATGAGATGCCACAATCCCATACCTTAACCTGGGTACCCAGTACTTTAAAGTTCCTGATGTTCGGTGCAGCTGTGCGTTGGCCTGCTAGATTGGGCCCTTAATAAAGAAGGAATGATTAACCAAATGCAGCATTCTTGTGAAACCCAAAAACAATTGTATCCATGGCTGGATGGCCCAGTCTGTTTAAACACTTTTAACACCATGGCCTGATAAGCAGATAGCATGTTTCAACTATTTACAAGTCACTTTCCTTGATACAGGGCTGGACCCTGCATTACTTACAGCTAGATATCTTCATTGGTCTGTACCCGGCAGGATCAAATCCTCTCAGCAGGCGGGCTCTGTTCCCGGAGGTCAAAATGCAAGCAAGCCCACAGCCAGATAACCTCCTTTCTGACTGCAAGGATCTTAAAGCTTGACGATGTAAACAACACTTTAAACTTCTGAAGCAACGCCCCTCTCTGGGACAAAAGTACTTCTTCTGGTGAACCAGGCTGGGACTGGGGCCGGCATGTCTCAACCCCCATGTCTGGCAATGCCCTCCAGGGGGAGAAGCATATGGCAGTGCAAAGGCTGGCACACTACCAGGCTGTGTCCCAAACTTGACCAGGCTAGATTCGTCACATTCAGCACATTCATATTTCTGTGGAAACTACATCAATAGTCGCAGGTTCTTTTCCATGTGCCTCACATGGTAGACATAGACTCTTTTTACCAGTCAGACAGAACTTTCAATCAGGTGCATTCCCAAGCATTTAAGGGTCAAGCAGCCACACTCCATATAGCAGAGTGAACAACCAGAACCCAGGTTATGGCTCCCACACGGATTACAGGACACAGTCTCTTAGGCAAATTCTCATCTTCCTTGGCAGCATGAAGCTGGAGCTTACAGCACAATGATCAGTACCACACTGGACTGAGCTGGAGGCTTGACTCTCTATCTTTTTGCAGACTTTGCTCTTGGCAAACTGATGCAATAAACTCTTTCAACGCAAACACTTGCACATGGCAGAAAACTTGTTTACTATAGCTCTCTAAGGCTCAACAATACAACATACAGTCACTTGTGGCCCCTTGCTGGCACTTGCAGCTCCCACAGACAAAATACTGGACCTCCCAGGCAATGTCAGGTACAGCCACTCACTCTGGGTACTCCCCTTCCAGTCCTGTAGGCACTTAATAGATTAGACACATTTATATACTTTACCAGACCCTTCTCTGGTCATTTGGCCAATGATCACCCTCTGAGCGTTGATGCGAATGCAGGGTGCAGACAGCCACAATCCGTTTTCTACAGGCTTCAATGCCCCTCAAAGCTTTCCTTAAAGTTGCACTCGGCAGATGCAATTTACATTCTCAGGTGTCTTTCAGAAATTGCTTTCCTCCTTCCGAGGGTTTTTTGGATTCATCAGCAGAAGAAACACAGGTGAGGAGGTACAGGCAAAGTGGGCAAGCATTAAGGATACAATACTTGAAGCAACATCCCATTGTGTTAGACAGAAAAGGAAGTGCAAAAGAAGAAGGAAACCACTTTGGTTCTCAAATACAGTAGCAGAAAAGGACAGAGCCAAAAGGCTGGCCTTCAGGAAATATAAGGGAACACAGCGGGATGAAGATAGGGAGGCATACCAAACTGCCCTAAGGGAAGCAGGTAAGGCAGTAAGGCAGGCAAAGTCCCAAACTGAGGAAACACTAGCATGAACAGTAAAAGAAGGTGACAAGACTTTCTATAGATACATTAGTGAAAGGAGAAAGTCCAGAGGGGTATTGCTAAGCTTAATGGAGAAAAGGGAGCATGTGAGGAGGAGGACCTGTAAAGGCATCTATCCTAAATAGATACTTTGCTCAGTATTTACTGAAGAGAAGGTAGGGCAGGGCCCACAGCTCAGCATCATGGACACAGGGGGAGGGAGGTGAGCACTACCCTCTACAAAAGAAAGGGTCCCACAAGAGCTTGCTAAGCTCAGGGTGGATAAGGCAATGGGACCTGATGGCATACATCCCAGGGTACTTAAGGAGCTAAAGGAGGAACTAGCAGAGCCATTAGCAGAATTGTTAGTGAGTCTTTGAGCACAGGAGAGGTCCCAGAAGACTGGAGAAGGGCTCATGTGATCCCACTCCACAAGAGTGGTAGCAGGGAGGAGGCGGGAACTACAGACCAGTCAGTCTTACCTCAGTAGTGGGCAAGATTATGGAGGCACTCCTTAAGGAAAGGATAGTGCAACACCTGGAATCCATAGGAGCACAGGATCCAAGACAGCATGGGTTTACAAAAGGAAGGTCCTGTCAAACTAATCTCATAGATTTCTTTGACTGGGTAACCATAGTGGTGGACCAAGGGGGAGCAGTTGATGTCGCCTACCTTGACTTCAGCAAAGCTTTCGACACTGTTCCACATAGAAGATTGATAAATAAGCTGGGTAGGCTTGGGGTGGGTCAGAAGTTGGTCAACTGGGTGGCAAACTGGTTGACTGGTAGAAAACAGAGGTGGTGGTAAATGGTATACAAGTCAGAAGAGATGCAAGTCACAAGTGGGGTACCTCAGGGATCAGTCCTGGGGCCAGTCCTATTCAACATCTTCATTAGTGACCTCTCAGATGGACTAGAGGGTAAGGCTTGTCTGTTTGCAGATGACACCAAGATCTGCAACAGAGTAGATGATCCAGATGGGGTGGGCAGAATGAGAAGAGATCTGGATAAACTAGCAAAATGGTCAGAAGAGTGGCAACTGGGATTTAATGCAAAGAAGTGCAAAATCATGCACATAGGGAAGAGAAACCCTGAAGCCACTTATAGGCTGGGAGGAGTTGCTAGCAGTCACAAGGAAGAAAGAGACTTGGGCATCATCATCACTGATGACCTAAAATCATCCAAGCAGACCTCTAAAGCAGTAGGTAGAGGCTAGGGGGGGTTAGGGTGTATTAGTAGGGTATCACAAGTCGTAAGAGGGTGTAATAATCCCTCTGTACAAGACATTGGTTAGGCCCTCATCTGGAGTACTGCGTGCGGGTATTGGAGGCCACACCTTCACAAGGACATTAACCAAATTGAGGCAGTCCAGAGAAGGGCAACCAAAATGGTGCAGGGACTGCATCAGAAGACATATGAGACAGATTAACGGAGCTCAATATGTATACCCTTGAGCAAAGGAGGGAGAGAGGTGATATGATTGAGACATTTAAACACCTTAAAGGGCATAAACAAGGTGAAAGAGTCTAACATGTTTAAATATAAGAAAAATAGCAGGACAAGAGGACACAGCATGAGATTAGAGGGAGGCCGATTAAGGGGGAATGTGAGGAAATTCTTTTTCACAGAAAGGGTGGTAGATGCACTGAATAGCGTACCACAAGAAGTGGTGGCTATGAATACAGTGCAGGGCTTCAAACAGGCATGGGATAGGCATAAGGGAGCAATACAAATGACTATGAATAGATAGGTCACTGACAGAGCAAAGGCCGATGGCACATTTATAAGGTAGAAAAAGAAATGGGCAGACTGGATGGGCCTTGCGGTCCTTATCTGCCGTCAACTTCTATGTTTCTATGTTTCACTGTCACTGCTGATGTAGGTTCAGCTCTCTCACAGCTCACTTTGCATGAGGTTGCTGGCCCACATTTTCCCCAACATGGAAAAGCTTTGGCTAACCCTGGAGGACATTCTCTGGCAACCCCCAGGCTAGCAACTTCTGGTTCTGGCAGCCACTTATTTCTCTTGGCAGAAGAAAGGCCCTCTACCCTGCAGAGGGGCTTGCAGTGAATTGCTAGGCCCATTTCTTTAGCTGATGGCCTGAACCCCCACCCCTGTGGGGGCCTGCACTGGAACACTGCTCAGCCTGGCAAAACACAGTCTTTTATGGAGCTCCTCTGAGGCTCCTGATTGACTGAAGCTGTCTACGGCTCCCAATTACGATTGGCTGATTCTGCCTGTCAGTCCAAGAAATGAATATTTATTAACTTCACTCGATGCACTATAGGCTTCCTGTTTTGGGGCCTGAAATTGGTCCCTGCAGATTCCTCATAAGCTTTTACTGTGTCCCATGAGCTCTGGCAAAAGTCCCATAAATCTTGGCTGGAAATCCTTGCTCTCCGATTGGCTGTTGCTGCATTATCATGGCTGCTAATACACACAGTCCCCTTGCAGATTAAACACAGTCTCAAATAAAAGTCTTGGTCTAGCCAGATCAATTACTTTATTTGTTTATTTGCCCCACAGATCCAAACTGCTTATGTGCCCCGGTGATCGCTGCCCAGAACAAACATCTCGCTTCAGTCCTGAGCCTGTCACTACTGCCAATATTTTAGAGCTGCCTTTTGCAGCAGGCAGGCATTTACCTGAGTCCTAATGTGTTAGCTCTGGTGCAGCCAGAATAATAATTTTATTTTAATCATTTTCTCCCATACTGATAGCCCCTTTAGTGTCCTGGTGACTGCTGCTTTTGTCTTATCTATATTTACAATCTGCACCCTGCAGCAGCTGCCGAAACCTACAGCACTACAAGAGCATAACCAGACCTGCTCATGGATATTAATGAGGTGTCTGATGACTATTAATGAGCTCCTGATTTGTAGCGCTCATGGCGCTTTCTGTTTATAAAAGAAAGAGGGCTCTTCTGGCACTTGCTTCTTTTTTTTCAATTTACTAAACTTTATTGCTTTTCCAACAGTATAGCAAAACAGCAACACAATATAACATCAACATACAGATCCAGCAAACAGGAGTGGATTAAAGTCACAAATGACAACAAATTAAAAATACCCCCACCCCCCAAAAAAATAAAATATACCATCCCATCCCCCAACTCTTCCCTCCCCAAAAGCACACCAGGGATTGCATCTCTGTGACATGACCCAGTAAAGTAGTAGGGCCATTATCTGTTATCTGTTATCTGGGTGTCCAGGTGAGGATGAATGGGAGTGAAAATCTGGGGAAGAAACATGTTGGGGATCATGCTGAGTGACCAAAATGGACAGAAGGGTATGGAGCAAGTCCCACCAGGATTTGAAACACTGAGACCTGCCCTGCCAATAAGCAATCTGCTTTTCCATCTCAAGCGCCATCAATATCTTCTGGTGCCACTCCTTAAGTGATGGGATAACATCATCCAGCCAATGCCAGCATATAATTAACTTCACCGTTATGGCCACTAGGGACATGTGGGCTTGGCAAGGACCAAAAAGCTCCTCTGGGAAGATGCTGATGAGACAGACCTCGGGAGTAAAAAATGATTCCAACCCTAGAAGTGGGTCTAGGGAAACCGATAGCATTCCAGAAAGGGGTAACCTTCGGGCAATCCCAGAGGATGTGCTTTAAATGACTGTCCACTGTGCCGCAGTGGGAGAAAATGGGACAGTCTAATTTGCTCATCCTATGGAGCCTAACAGGTGTGTAATAGAGATTGTGTAAGATATGAAATTATAACAGACGGTAACGGTCCTGTTTGATGAATTGGTATAAATGTAGCCAAACCCCCTGCCAGGCCTTAACCTCCATCTGGAGTTGTAAATCCTGCTTCCAATAAAAGCAAACACACTTCCAGGCTATCTGGGTCCTTTGACTGAAAGAGCCAGTAGAAACTAGACACAGGAGGGGGTTAAGTTGCTGTGTGGAGGAGGTCCAGTAAGACCTCTGCAGTTGGCAGGGACCACGGATAGGGGCGTAAAAATGAGGTAAGAGCACCGGAGAGTTGCAGATATTTAAAGGGGTGGAAGACCAAAAGGGCACACCTCTGCAGAACCACAGGGAGTGGGGCAACCCCAACAACATCAATAAAAGACGAGAGGGAGGTGGTCCCGAGTTGGGGGCAAAATTGAAGAGGGAATGGCTGGTGTTCAATCTGAATGTTGGGATTTTCCTAAAATTGGCTGGGATAGGTCCTTCCTCCACTCCCAGCCCATGTACAAGCAGAGCTGTCTAAGAGCTCTGAGAGACCACCATAAGGGTGTGCCCTGGGGTTTAGGGGGCAGCTGTGAAGGTTTGAGATATAGAAGACTGCCTAACCAGAGCCCTGCTTGTTTGCAAATGCACTGTTCCACAGACAGCCATAACGGGTGGTAGTTCAGGGTATTGGGCACAATCATGGGGGAGTCCCAGAGGAAACCTTTAGAATTATGCAGGGCACAGTACTAGAGGAAAAAGTTTGGGAGTCAGAGTCCCTCCCCCCCTGTCTCTTGAAAGAGTGAGCTTAAAGCAAGCCCTTCGGGGAGCCCCTTGCTTCCATAGAAAGGCTGAGAGGGAAGAATTGAGCTTAGCAAACCATGCCTTGGGCAAGTGAAGACCCGACATTCCAAGGGGTAGAGGATATGGGGCAAGATGTTCATCTTGATGACATGCACACTACCCCAGAGAGAGAGAGAGAGAGGGGGAGATGCATCCATCTCTATAGATCAGCATAAACTTCTTTTAATAAGGGGGCTGGATTTTCTCGCTCCAGTGCAGCCAGGTCCTGAGTAACCCTGATGCCCAGGTATGTAAGAGTGTTCAATTGCCAGAATAGGCCCATATCCAAGATCAGTTGGCATGGGTATATTGAGGGGCTGAATCTTGGTCTTGTTGAGGTTAAGTTTGTAACCTGCTACCTCTGAAAACCTGCGGATTTCATAGAGCGTAGCAGGGATGGAAAATTGGGGGTGGGTTAGATGTAACAGTAAGTTGTCTGCATAGGCTGAGAGTTTACAACTAAGCCCTCCTACCTGGATACCTTCAACCAGTGGGTTATCTTGAAGATTGTGCATAGGGGTTCAAGGTAGAGACTGAACAGGAATGGGGAAAGAGGGCATCCCTGCTGCGTTCCACACTGCAGGGTAAATGGAGCAAAAATAGACAAAACCCCATTGCTTCAAATCCTGGCTGAAGGATTAGAGTAAAGGATGCACACCAAGTCACAAAACCCAACAGGGAAAACAAAATTAATGGAGCATGGCAAAAAGAAAGGGTCAAGGCACCCTGTCGAAGGCCTTCTCTGCATTGAGCAAGACCAAAGCCACTGAAATCTTGCTCTCGCCCAATGCAAAAATCAGGTACCATAGCTTCTGGAGGTGGTCAGAGGAGGATTAACCAACCATGAATCCAATTTGCATTGGGCTAATGAGACCTGGCCAAACCTGAAGCAGATGGGTGGCTAGAACATTCACCATTATTTTCAGATCAGAATTGAGCAGGGAAATAGGCCTATAGTTACTGGGTATTGGGGGTCCCTGCCTGGTTTTGGGATGAGGGTGATCAAAGCCTGAGTGTATGAGGAGTCTGATAGGCCTGATAAGTGCAGGTAATTAAAACAACCATGTAAGGATGGGAATTACCACAGTCCCGCACTTGATATAGAAGTTGTTGAGGAAGCAGTCAGGACCCGGAGCTTTGTTTTTAGGGAGAGAGCGAATAGCCACTCTCACTTTCTCCTCTGTAATAAGACAGTCCCAAAAATCCCACTGAGTGGGGGAAAGCTGTGGTAGGTGCAAAGTACTCATATATTCCATGATACAGTCAGGGAATTCAGGTGAGGAGGAATCAGCCACATAGAGGGATTGGTAGTACTGACAGAATGCGTCTGCAATCTCCCGAGGTCAGGTAAGGATCTGACCCTGCAGGACCAACCGAAGGGAGTGTATGGCAGTTTTCACCTCAGTCTGTTGGAGGCAGAAGGCTAGCAGCCTCCCCGCCCTCTCCGTCGACTCCAGGTAATGCAGTCTCATGTGCTGAAGAGCTAAATTGGCCTGCTCAGCCAAGAGGCCACAATATTAGCTCTCAGGGTATTCAACTGGTGCCAAGTGTCAGGATCTGAGGATGCAGAAAGGGATCCCGCAAGGGTTCTGATTTGCTGCAGCAAACTGTCCATCTTACTCACCCTCTGTTTTTTTTTGAACTTGTAAGCTTTTATTTAAATTCAAGAACATTTGCTTTACATTACATTTTTGTTTGTAGAAAGCACAATCCCATACAGCAACTTGATAAGATAGTATTGTTATGCTTTTACACATATTTTATCTTCACAGGGTCTTTCTACTCCAGTCATCAAGTTTTTAGAGGAAGTTCATCAATCAATTAATCCCTTTGAGGAGGAGTTTCCCCTGGGTTTCACATTTTTATACCTTTTCATAAGTCCATCTGCAAATAAACAGTCAATAAAACACTGAACTGCAACAAATTAATTTCCTCTTATTTTGTGTGTGTGTGTGTTCTCCTTTCTCTACTTATCTTTGGAGTTAAACAAGAAAGATAAAAATAACTACATTGAACAACAATTGAACAAAAAGATTACAAATATTACATTAACTTAGCTACAGCTCTGTGTCAACCTGTCAAATAGTCAATTACATTTCCCTTTTACCTATTATAGAGTAGTATTCTCTCCTAAGGGTTACCAAAGCCTTTTGGTGTTACGTTAGCTCATAAGCCTATCTTTGTTCACTCTTCTGAGTGTGATATGATATGTGGTTGTATCGTTTAAGCTTGTAATAATTGTTCTAGTGTTGGTATTCCTTCTTTCTCCTCTAGAGGATCAAAATATGGTAACCATCGTGAATTAAGTTTGTCGATGAAGAGTCTCAGTTTGGCTGTGGTAGCATCTAGGTTTTTAATCTGATTAATATTGTTATACCAGTTTTGGATAGATGTAGTGTCCAGAGATAGCCACTGCTGCATGATTACTGTAAGAGCTGCCCCTATCAGTATGAAGAAAAGGTATTTCCCTGAAGAGGAGATCAGTCCCTCCAGCAGGGCTCCCCACACAATATTTTCAAACCCATTGAGTGTTCTAGATCAAGTATGGATCTAATAATCTCTTTCACTCCCAAAAAATATGGAAATGAGAGCCCTTTGATCCACATCGCCTCCAGCATCTATCAGAGGGGTGAGTTGCATAATGTTGGGATTGAACTGGTGTTCTAAAAAATCTGATTGTTACTTTCCAGTTAAATTCTCGCCATGTGGGAGAGCCAGTGTTCTTATGAATTCCCTGCTACACCCCCTTCCACAGGCCTTCCAGAATCTCTGACCCCATTTCTTCATGCCAGCGGTCTATAATCTTCTGGATTGCTAAAACACTCACATTCTCCTGGAGGGCCTTCTATATTTGCGAGATATACATCTTTTGGGTGTCTCTAAGTTGGCTTTTCTGTTTTGTTAACAGAATAGGGAGTCGGGATTCCTGTACTACGGCAAGAATGCCAGGGCCCCTTTGTATATAGTGAGAGCACTGATAGAATTTGTAGGAGTTGCTGCCAGGTAAATGAAACTCCTGTTGAAGGTGGGAAAAAGTTTTGAGACAGTCCTCCATCACCCATTGGGATAGATATTTAAAACCCAGTAAAGCCCATCTAGTAAAGCATGGGTCCCTCCCATTGGCTGGAAAACCTGGTAGGTAGGATAAGGGGATGTATTTCCAAACAGGTGTTGGAATCTCACAGCTTTGTCTTGCCCTCAGCCAAATAGTTAGGGTATGTTTAGTCCATTGGTTTTCCACTTTTTTAAGGTTAGGTGGTAGAATCACCCATGGAAGAACATGTATGGGGGTCAGAGAATCCATCCTTTCTCTATTTCCAGTCAGCCATTTCCCTTCCCTGGGGTTATCATTTCTATTATGGGCAGAAGCTGCGCTACCATTTAATAGTTCTTAAAACTGGGCAGGCTGGACCCACCCCACCAACTCTGTTAAAATCTTGGCTTCTTACCCTTCCAGACAAACTCTGACAGGTTTTTTTTTTCCCCAAGTCTTTCTAGTCCTTTTTGGAGATTGCTAAAGGAAGTGTTGTACAAAGAAAAAGGTAATGGGGGAATACATTTAATTTAACCGTCTCTATTCTATTAATGAAGTCAAAGGCAGCATCCTTCACCTATGCAGATCTGCCCAGATCTACTGTTTGAGGTCTCCTTAATTGTACTGATATAATTTAGAAAGCTTTGTAGGAATCTATATACCCAGGTAGCGCACTTTATTTTTAACCCATTTAAAGGGAATTAGCTTCCTTATGATTTCATCCATTTTGCCCTCTATCTGCATTATCTCAGTTTTTTTTGTTTATTTGAAAGCCTGAGATTTGACTGTAAAGGTCTGATAACCTCAATGGGTGGGGTGGGGGGAGGTACAGAAGCACCAGGGTCCTCCAAGAACCCTAGAGCATCATTTGCATAAAGCGAAATTTTATGTTCAGTGTGGTGGATCAACTCCTCCTTGACATCCTTATGCTCCCTGATAGCTTGGGCTAGGGGATCTACACTGAAGGCAAATAATAATGGGGATAAGGGGCATCCCTGTCTGGTGCCCCTCTGAATATCAAAATAATCTGAGATTATGCCAGTGACCTGAACCCAGGCTTTCAGCCTCTTATAACACAATGAATCCCAATCTCTGAAGTTACCCCCAGTCCCATTGCTTCCATTACTTCAAATAAGTATTGCTAATTCAGGTGATCAAATGCCTTTTCTGCATCACAGAAAATAGCCATTCTAGGTGGTGAGTCTGGGTTACTGTGGCTCATAATGTTAAGTAACCTTCTGATGTTATCATACATATGACAGTGCGGAATGAAACCTGTTTGGTTGGGGTGGCTCAACAGTTCTGCATATGACTGTAGGTGCAATAACAGGACTTTAGTAAGGATTTTAAAGTCCTGGTTGAAGAGGGCAATAGGGTGGAACAACTCACAGGTGGTTGTATCCTTGCCAGGTTTAGGGATGACTGTAATTAAGAAGTATTTCCAAGAATCTGGGGAATTTTTTCCCTTCCGACAATTATTAAAAAGTTCTGTCAGAACTGGCCCAATAGTTATATTAGTTTTTTTATAAAACTCGGCACTAAGTCCATCCGGGACTGGCGTTTTACTGGAGGGAAGTCATTTGATTACCTCTTTGATTTACCCTACTGAAATAGGTGCGTTCAAGTGATCCTTGACTGCCTGTGGTAAGGTGAGGAGTTTTAGCGTATTTAGAAATTTCTGTGTCTGGATCTGAACTTTCTCCAGTTCCTTATCTTCAGAATAGAGAGTTTCGTAAAAAAATTTAAATTGTGAGGCTCTATCCTTAGGTCTCACCCAGTTTTCCTCTGGTTTCGTTTTATTTTGAAGATATGGAACAAAATCTATCCACCTGTGCCTTACAGAGGTGAAAGGCCAACAGTTTAGAGGCTCTTCTCCCCACCTTGTGATATTTCTGATTTGTAAAACAAAGGAATCCCTCTGCTTTTTTGATCTCAAGGATTTGCAGGGCTGTACAAACTCTGAAAATCTCTTCGCCAATCTGTCTATCCTGAGGGTTGTTCTTGTGCTGCCATTCTAGGTCTGTTAGTTCATCTTTTAACCTATTATGTGAAATTTGCACACCTTTCTTTTGGTTTGTGGTAAAACTAATAATTTCCCTTCTAATAACGGCTTTCAAAGCATCCCATTGTACTATCAGGGAGCTATCATCAGTTTGATTTATGGAATAAATTCTTTGACTCTATCTGTCAGTTGCTGGACGAAAGTTTTATTGTTCAAAAGAGACACATTGAGTCTCCACATTTGTTTTTTATCATGTTGAGGTATAGCCAATTGAATTGATATAGGGGAATGCTCAGATAGAGTAATACTATGAATATACGATTTGGGGGTATGTTGTAAATCTGTTAGGTGTGTGTAAAAAAGGTCTATCTGAGAATATGACTGCCAGGGGGATGAAAAGAAGGCATAGTCCCTCTCCCTAGGATGATGCTCCCTCCAAATATCCATAAGGCCCAGTTCCTTGACATAATTGTTTAATGTTTTGGAGGCTAGTCTATTTATAGGAGTGACCCCCGAGGATCTGTCCCTCTCCGGGTGAGGTGCTACATTAAAGCTGCCTCCAGTGATAAGTTGACCCTGCAGTGGTTCTGCTATTTTGGAAAAAAACAGTGGAAAGAAGGACTCTGGGTGTACATTGGGTGCATACAGGTTGATCAGATGTATCCGCTTCCCCTGAATAGTTCTAGATACCCTTACATACTGCCTCTGTAGGCCTGTTTCCATGGAGTCCACTAAAATAGGAGTACTCCTCTTAAGTAATATGGCTGTCCCAGTCGTCTTGGCTTTGGGATCTGAAGCCACTATTACTTGCCACACCCATGATTGTCTAAGTTTGGAATGTTCTCCCTTAGAAAGGTGCATCTCTTGAAGAAAGGTGACATCACATTTCATTCTTTTTAGTAACATCAGAATTTTAGCATGTTTGAGTGGGGAGTTGCAGCACTTTATATTATATGAAACAATATTTATAGAGGCCATAATGTACCATAAGTTGAGTACATTTGTTTAAGGGTGTCTTTTCCCCTCTTACCTAGTCTCTGTTTTCTAAGAGTTTCTATAACTTTGGGGTATTTTTGAGTCAACACAGAGCAATCAGTTAACTTGAACAAGTTATAAAACTGTAACCATACAAGAACTTTCAAACATTGACCACTTAAATTGGGCCATAATGGCCCATAAACTAAAGAACAGCTCATGTAATTTCAAACGGTAGTTACAAAGTGAATAAAGAAGGAATCAATGAGTTCCCACCAAATGATATAAAAAGAAATGAAAAAGAAAGGAACAATTCCTTCCTAGGTGATTTCCTAGGTGTGCCTCTGTAAAAACTTAGGGGATGACACCTAAGTTCACTCAACATGTGTAGCGATAAAGCAGCTCGCTACTTGTCCCAGAATACCAGGACTATGGGCATCTGGAACAGATCTGCCCATGTAGGTATCAATTCCTATGGCACCAGCACAGAAAAATAAACAGAAAAATAAAAATAAATTTCTCCGGACCATACCCTACTTTAATACATTCAGCTGTAAGCTGTTTATTTTGTTTCCCTCTTCTCCCTTTCTATTTAATATATTTCACATCCCTCCATACCTTTCAACCTCTTTCCTCTTTAATCAGGGACAAGGCTTAAAAAAAATCAGGGTCAAAGACCTAAAATCAGGGACACAGCTTAAAAATTTGTACTATTCATTCAGAAAGCTGCAAGAATACAGGGATTGGTGTAAGATGCATTTTCTGAGGAAGAACAAGTCTGTAATTTTAATGTTTGACATTATTTTGTGCTTACAATCCCCACTGATCTGTCATGAAAACACAAATTTTACGAGGGACGGGAACATTTTGAGGCAAAATCAGGGACAGTTGAGAGGTATGCATCCCTCTCTCCTGTAAGTAAAAGTACTGTTTATTTTATTTTACTTAGTTTAATAAATTATTTCCCATCACTCTGGTGGTCTTGAGGTTGTTTGTAATGTTAAAAGAAAATGCCATGCTATAGAGATCATACATGTAAACTAAGAAGGAGAGGGAACTTAACTGTCTTGCCACCAGATGTCACCAGTTTGTTCTCTAACCAAGTTTAGCTATAGTAAAGTGTTGGCATTACTGTAAATCACCTGCTGAACAACATAAAAAAGGATATCATTGTGTTACTCGAGTCCTATCCTTGTTTCTTGTTTGCTTCCGACCCAGGGATATTCAGCAGCACCTTCTTATTTGATCTGCTTCCCCTTCATGTCAGGAATTATTGAATGAGTTCCATTTTTGTGTCAACATGGTCTGATGTGTTCAGTGCTTTGAGGACTGTGGGGTAGACAAATCCCAAACCATTCCAGATTTTTCTTTGTCTGCACGTTGCAGCATCTTAAGAATATCTGTGGTCATAACTCAAGGTAGCATTCCCTGGTGTTGTCGTTTTTACCCTCTCTGGACTACTTGCCAAGCTCCGGCAGTTAGCTTCTGCTCGAGCTTCTCTATTTCTAGATCAGGAGGGGTGATGTTCCAGTCCTTCAGCAAAGGTAAGGTTTCTACTAAGTTAGAATATGTTTTCAGGCCAGAATCCAAATGAAGCTTGCGTTGAGTTGGAAAAAGCAATTGCGCCTGAATGTTCTTTTTTTCCCTGATTTCTTTGATTACTCCGCTAACTTTCACCCTTTATTTTTTCTGGGTGGAGGTTATTCGTATCAGTTCCCCTCATAGTGCACATTTGGCTGCCCCCCCACAACATATCCAAGTGGAAGACTGAACCTTCATTGGTTAGGAAAAAATTCTGCAAGAAGGTTTTGACTGCTGCGAGGACATCCGAGTCTCTGAGTAGGGCAGCGTTCAACCTCCATGTGGAGTCATGTTCTTTCAACTCGAGTAGACTACGAACTAAGGAGACTGCCGCATAGTCAGAGACCACCATATGTCACAGGCTTGTAGACCAGACATGATAGAAGTACTAATAAGATAGTAACCATTCTGAATTGCGAGGTGTGAGGTATTGAATAAAATGTATACTGATGCATGGAAAGGTGCAAAAGGCACCAGGGGTCTATGAGACCGGCCGTGTCCAGCAGATCACGCAGACCCCATTGTCCTGGGGATAGCCCCTTCCTGATGGTCCCCAACCAGTTCAGGTCTGAGTCACAAACCAAATTCCAATACCCCCGGATTATCAGTAAATGCAGACACAGTCAAACTGGCAAAAACTGGGGAGTCTATATTGGGGCCATAGACTGATCCCAGTACCAATTCCAATAGCCCGTGCCTGCAGTGTAAAAAGATGAAGTGTCCCAGATCTCCTGCAGTAGATCAAAAGGCACCGTTCGGTCGGTAAGTATGGCAACACCTCCTCTTCTATTACTGGCTCCTGCGTCATACACCTGCCCCACCCATTCTCTCCTGAAATAGAGGACATCATCCCTACGTAAATGAGTTTCCTGTAACAGGGCAGTACTAGGTCGAAGCTGTTTGAAGTGTCTCAGAACCATATGGCATTTTGTTTTGTTTTGGGCACCTTGATTTTCTAAGAAATAAATCTATAGTTGTAAGTAATAAAAACTGTTCTAACAAGATATAGCTACTGGAAGGAAAACACATGAAATACAAATGAACCTGATCCCATGGTGTGCTTTGGCCCCCACCCCCCAAAAGACCACACAGGAACAGAGACGTCCCTCCACCCAAAAAATAAACTACAAACCCAACCCCCGGTCCCAAAAAACAACCCCCCCCCACACACACATCCAACTATATACAAGTCTAGCCCCCATCTATAGTCAAAGAAGTCAGGCAAACAGTAAACATCCTGGTGTTAGAACATAGAAATGAAGTGAAAAAAAGAAACAAACATCCCCTTCTCAATTGGCATCATGAATATACCTCTCCCCCTCCTGAAAATGTTATAACTTTAAGTACAGAAGTCTGCTAACTTGAGGGATGCACAAACCAGGGCATCAAAGAACATTATATCATCCAAAAGGACCCAGTACAGTAGCCCTTTACAGACAAACATCAACTGGAAAAATAACAATATAGGGTTCAGAAATCACATTAAACATCGTTGTTACACATAGGGCCCTCCCAGATACCTTACGGTCCAGGCACAAAGGAGCTCTGAAGAGATGGGACCACATATGTGGCATGTAGGTGAGGCAAACAGGAGTGGCAACAAGACAATGCTAGCCCCCCCTGTGTACATAGCCCCCGAGAAAAATTGCCTCCGGTATGTAGCAGGCACAATAATATAGTGTCCATAAGAGTTCATAGAAAGTCCATTTAGCTGGAGGGATCCACAACTTAAAAAAGGGAAGATAAGCAGTCCAAAAAGCCAAATGAACACTACCAGCCAGCTGGGGGAGTAGCCACGAGGAAGGAAAGACCAGGCCATCTCCTCCCCAAACTCCACAGGCATTGGGGTGAAGATATAGAGTGACCAAATGTGCATGGGCTTCTAGCTAAAGTGGGTACTGCTCCGGTATTTGCCGCAGTGTCCATAAAAGCACATCTGGGCAGGGTACCAGCCTAAATGCAGCATATGGGTGGCCTACAGAAAGAAGGGAGCTCAGAAAGGTCCATGCCCAGTGTAGAGGTTCAATTGGCAGTGCCTCTCAGGAGAACGTATGGAAATCAGACAGCATATGGAGAGCCCCATTTAGTTCAAGCTTCAGCCGGACAGTCTATGTTTGAGGGCTAGTGAGGAACAAAAACTAAAGAAACAGTTCAAGTGGAGCTAAACCCCAGGCAGGCACTTACCCAGATATTCCAATGAGTAGGCCTCATGCTGGTTTGAAAAGGTCAGGGTACAAGGATGTTAGCTCCTGGATAGCTTGTGCAGGGGATTCAAAACTCCTCCATTCCCCTCGATGCTGCACTTGTAATATAGCAGGGTACAGCATCCAAAAGCAGATCCCTGCTGCAATGCTTCTGGACATGGTGGGATGAAAGTCCTTCCACCTCTGCCGCACTGATATGGGAAGATCCCGAGTGATTCAGAGAGGGGTGCCCTCCAATTTAATGAATTGCATGTCCCGGGCTTTGGAGATGATGTGCTGCTTATCCAGAAAGTTCAGTCATTTAAAGACCAGCAGCCTAGGAGTGGCACCCTACAGTGAAGGCCCCACAATATGCTCACATAACTTCTGCACAAATAGAATCACGTTGGGGCCCTCCACCCATTCAAGTAACCCCAGTATCACTAAATTGTTGCATCAGCTGTGGGCTTCGAGGTCTTCAAGATGGTCCTCTAGCTTTTTGCAGCATTGCCGCACTTGGGTAGGTTCTAGATCAATCCACGCTTGACAGTCTTCCAGCAAGGATGTGTGGGCTTCGGCGTCTCCCATCCGGCGGGTGAGAGAATGAATGGATCCCTTTATTTCCCACAAGAGTGGTAGCAGGGAGGAGGCAGGGAACTACAGACTAGTCAGTCTTACCTCAGTAGTGGGCAAGATTATGGAGACACTCCTTAAGGAAATTATAGTGTAACACCTGGAATCCATAGGAGCACAGGATCCAAGACAGCATGGGGTTTACAAAAGGAAGCTCCTGTCAAACTAATCTCATAGATTTCTTTGACTGGGTAACCAGAGTGGTGTACCAAGGAGGAGCAGTTGATGTCACCTACCTTGACTTCAACAAAGCTTTCGATACTGTTCCACATAGAAGATTGATTAATAAGCTGCGTAGCATCGGGGGTGGGTCAGACGTTGGTCAACTGGGTGGCAAACTGGGTGATGGGCAGAAAACAGAGTGGTGGTAAATGGTATACAGTCAGAAGAGATGCAAGTCACAAGTGGGGTATCTCAGGGATCAGTCCTGGGGTCAGTCCTCTTCAATATCTTCATCAGTGACATTGCAGATGGACTGGAGGGTAAGGTTTGTCTGTTTGCAGATGACACCAAGATCTGCAACAGAGTAGATGATCCAGATGGGGTGGACAGAATGAGAAGAGATCTGGATAAACTAGCAAAATGGTCAGAAGCATGGCAACTGGGGTTTAACACAAAGAAGTGCAAGATCATGCACATAGGGAAGAGGAAACACTGAGGCCACTTATAGGCTGGGAGGGGAGTTGCTGGCAGTCACAAGGGAAGAAAGAGACTTGGACGTCATCATCACCGATGACCTGAAATCATCCAAGCAGACCACTAAAGCAGTAGGTAAGGCTAGAGGGATGTTGGGGTGTATTAGTAGGGGTATCACAAGTTGGAAGAGGGAGGTAATAATCCCTCTTTACAAGACACTGGTTAGGTCCCATCTGGAGTACAGAGTGCAGTACTGGAGACCACACCTTCACAAGGACATTAACCAAATTGAGGCAGTCCAGAGAAGGGCAACCAAAATGGTGCAAGGACTGCATCAGAAAACATATGAGGACAGATTAACTGAGCTCAATATGCATACCCTAGAGCAAAGGAGGGAGAGAGGTGATATGATTGAAACATTCAAACACCTTAAGAGCATTAACAAAGTGAAAGAGTCTAACATGTTTCAATATAAGAAAAATAGCAGGGCAAGAGAACACAGCATGAGATTAGAGGGAGGACCGATTAAGGGGTAATGTGAGGAAGTTCTTTTTCACAGAAAGGGTGGTGGATGCATGGAACGGCTTACCTCAGGAAGTGGTGGCTATGAATACAGTGCAGGGCTTCAAACAGGCATGGGATAGGCATAAGAGAGCAATACAGATGAGTATGAATAGATAGGCCATTGATAGAGCAAAGGCCTATGGCACATTCATAAGGTATAAAAAAAAATGGGCAAACTGGATGGACCTTGCGGTCATTATCTGCCGTCAACTTCTATGTTTCTATGTTTCTATTTGCTGGAGGAATTCAGTAATGGTTAACAGTGCTGTCTTCAGTGGCTCCAGTTCAGCGAAGAATCTTTCCTTGGTGAGAGTGCTCAGTGTCGCTGCTGACTTGGATGCGGCCTGGGCTTTAGATCGCTTTGAGGCTTTGTCGGGCACAGCTGGCAGAATGTGTTTGGGCAGCAGGGATTTCATATCAGCTTCCATGGTGAGAATTTTCCCCACAAGAAGAATCTCCGACCAATACTCCACACAATGCAGGTAAAGAAAAGCCATAAATATGTCAGAAACCACGTAGAAAACATATTTGGATAGACGGGCCGGGGAGCAGGAGAGAGGAGAGCTTCCAGTTAGTCAGGCAGCCATCATGTGGTTCCCTTCCTCCCTCTCTCCTGGCCCTTGCCAAGGTCACCAGGTCCCAACTTGGCAAACAGGGACACTGGGACCAGCAAACTACTTCCCACTAGACTGCAAAATTAGTGGACAGGAGATCAAAGGTGCCATCCATGCATGTGTGAGCCTGCCAGCTGGCTGTGAAGATGAAGGGAAAATAGCCGGCAGCTCCACAGTATAGTAGTGGTCCATAGAAGGGTAAAGCAGGAAAAGGGGCTCCTCAGGGCACAAATGGACCTAGAACCATGGCGGTGAAGGTTGGGGACACAAACCGGGACCTGCAGGCATCAGGAGGTGCTACGAGGATCAGGAGCAAAATTGGAGATGGGCAAAAAGATAAGCCCCCAAATAGAGGGGGCTACAGATTAATGTCAAATATGAGCCCATTTCAAGGAGTAGTCCTGCCAAGCAATTCTCCTCAAATGGCCCACAAATCTGCCAGCAGATCATTATATCCACACAAGCGACGATAAATTGGACCACACAAGACCACACAATGAAACAAGATTACAACACCAGAGTTCAAAACCTTAAGGCGCTGATGGCAATCACACACCCCAAGTTCTTTAAGCTTCATGGGGAGACCAAAATCACTCCGCTCAATCCAAAATCCTGCCATAGTCTGCAGAGCACACAGCAGCAAACAGATTTTTCCCAACTGCTGATTCATAGGTTCATAGGTATGATTACAAGTCCATGGGCTACATGAGCCACATGAGGACTTGCCACGTCAAAAAACACCCATTTTTTATCACCCATATACTCGTCCAATAGACACTTAAAGGTAGACAAGTTACTAGCAGTAACTACCTCAGTTGGAAGTCTGCTTCACATCCCCACCACTACTTGATTGAACCACCTGCCTTTTTTGGTGGTTCTATACTGTTCCCCTTTCAATTGAAAAGGGTGGGCCCTTGTAACCCTGTCAAGGTTAGCTTTTCTGCACAACCCCACAGATTCCTACACAGTTTCATCAGTTAGTGCTCTAAAAACAAAACACAGTTCCCCTCTAATTTTGCTATAGGCCATGGAAAACACTCCCAGTTCCCAAAGTCTGGTATGATATGATTTGTCCTTTAAGCTAGAAACATGTTTAGTTAATCTTCTCTGCACTCTTTACAACTGTTTATTACTACTAACACTTTGTGGTGAACAAAAAAGGGAACCATACTCCAAAATAGATCTGACCAGAGACTTATACAGAGGGCCTCCTCTTTCCTGTTCTTGATATTTCTGAGAATGTTCCCTATGGTTTTCTGAGCCCGTTTAGCAGTTTCATTAATGTTTGTCAAAAGTTAATGTATTAGAAATAATGATTCCCAAATCCTTTTCATTATCTGTCTGCACTATAGTTTTACCATTCCTTGATCTTCAGGTGGAGGGGCCAAAATGAACCCCTCAGATCAGGTCTTGCCATGGCAGTTGATAGATTTCCTACTGCCAGTTCCACCATGAACTGCACAGCAACTCCAGTAAATGGAGGCAATCTCTGGGAGATGATGAGAATCCAACTCTAAGTTTTAGAGAGTATTTAATCTTAAGGCCGTGTCTGTCCTTGATGTTCGGAACCACTTGGCTGCCCTCTCCCTGCACTCCAGTGCAGAGCCTGACAACCTTGAGCCCAGGCTTCTCAAGCTGGGAGCAGCTTACATTGCCCCTCTGATTGCCCATATCTTTAACCTAATCCCTGACATCTGGAAGGAGGCAAGGATAGTCCCTGTTCTGAAGCAGGGAAATCCCAAACTCCCTGACAACTATCGCCCTATTGCTATTCTCCCATCCCTTGGTAAACTCCTGGAAAAGGTTGTGACGGAGCAACTCTCGGAGTACGTGGATACCCATGAGCTGCTTTCTTGGGCCCAACATGGTTTCCGAAGGGTCATAGTACCACTACTGCCCTGATTACTGTAACCTCTAGTATTAGATCCGCCATGGATCAGGGCAAACTGTCAGGTGCTATATTTATTGACTTGTCAAAAGCTTTTGACCTTGTCAACCATGACCTACTGGGGAGCAGCTCAGGGCTCTAGGAGTTCTCTCCGCATGCCATGAGTTGGATGATGGGCTACCTAACTGTAGAAAGCAGCGCACCTGCTTTAACAAGGTCCTCTCGAGCCTAGGGCTGTGACCATGGGAGTTCCCAGGGATCGGTACTTGGACCTCTCCTATTCTCACTTTTTATTAATCAACTCCCACGGGTGGCCTCTCATTGCCAAGTCACGCTTTTATGCAGATGACCTTGTGCTAGTGGCCCATGCTCAGAATGCTGCTGACCTTAACCAGTGCCTATCTGAAGACTTCAGCAGAGTCTCGCCTGGATTACCAACCATAGACTGGTATTGAATCCTAACAAAACTCAGGCCATGCTCTTGGTTCCACGCCAAGTTAAAAGTCCCATCAGCTATGCTCAAAATAGCTTGTGATGGAGGCCTCCTGTTGCCAACAGCGAGCTCAATTAAATATCTTGGGGTCACCCTTGACCCACAACTTGACATGGAAGCCATATCCAAAACATCACAGAGCCACCAGGTGGCTTGGCCTTGCCTACAGGGCCAAATACAACCTGAGTCCAGGGCCAGGCTGGCACTGAGGGTGCTTCTCCCTCCCTTAGTTATGGATACCACCTATTTGCCATGTCACCCCAACCATCTTAATCGGTGGAACACGGCATATAATGATATCTGTCGGTTTGCACTTGCTGCTCCTAAACTCACCCACCGATGTGAGCTCTATGACAAACTCAACTGGCTCCCCCCTGCAGAATTCCTGATCCTTGGTGTAGGAAACTTCACCAGGAAAGTGCTTGCCACAGGCATCCCGTCAGGACTGGCGCATCTCCTCCCAAAACTGGACGCCATCCCCTACCAGCTCAGGTCACAGACCGCCGAGTTGCTTAAAGTTCCCCTTACTCGGACCCTTATGGGGGATCGTGAGTTTGCCGCTTTTGTGCCTAGGCTCTGGAACTCCATTCCGGACTCTGTTCGCTCTGCCCCTTCCCATGGGACCTTTCGCTCCTCCCTGTGGTCCCACCTAAAACAAACAACAAGATGTGACTGCTCCTAGCCTCTGTAATATAATACTCTGCAGTCCATTATTGTCCACTCTGAGTCCAAGATGGTCTATGAAATAGGTATTCAGTGATTCTAATGTCTATCTATGTCCTGTAACAATTTGTACTGTGTGTGGCAGTATCTCTGCCCTTATACGAGCGTTGTTATAGCTGTTTTTTACTGTATCATGCTGTTTCTCCAATGTTGCCATGTATGTATACTGTATGTTTTGTGCTGTCCCCGGGTCGTTCCTGAAAATAGGCATACTACTTGTCTAGTGTACTTATCCGGTAAACAAAAGCTAAATAAATAAATAAGTTCAAATGTGGCCAGGCGATCGCACTCCAAAAAGCAATTCCAAAACTCCGGCCCCCAGTACCCGACTCCACAACACTGAGTCAGTCTGCTGTCGACAACCAACTCAAAGCCTCCAGTTAGTAAACCGCATCAGAAGGCTTCTGATGAAATTTACAAATGGCATACTTCACCACTCCTTAAACAGGTGAGACTCAGCAACGGTAATGCACTGATTCCTGCCTACAAAATAAAAAAAAAATACCTCCTACACTACACTTACGTTCCCACTAATCTAACATTCTAATGCCCTAACAACTAACTAAAAGAAGAACTTCAAAAACCCCCAAAATGGACTGCCAAATAAATAAAATGATAAACTGTTTTGAGAGCTGCAGCATGGTCAGCCCGGCGTGGCTGCCATCTTGAACATTTTAGATTGGAAGGTTGGAAGTGTGTATAACTTTGACACATGAATCTTTACTGGAGTATCAGACTCCTCGTTCTGAAGTGTGAACGAACTTTGTTGTTTGCTGGTTAAAACTGGTTCACAGCCAAACACTTTCACCCCACCCTGGTCGTGAGTGCAGCACTTGTTAGTTTGAACAGGAGGTTAGAAGAACCTGCAGCCAGTTCCCAAGGTACAGAACTACAAAAAACTGCACTCCTCAGCCAGAGAATGGTGCAATTTAAAAGCATTTATTGAGTGCAAAACGCCATAGTGGGAGCAAAAAAGATTTTCTGCTCCCACTATGGCATTTTGCATTCAATAAATGTTTTTAAATTGCACCATTCTCTGGCTGAGGAGTGCAGTTTTTTGTAGTTCTGTACTCGTCGGGTTTTACATGCACCCTCCTAGCTGCTGAGCTGTGATTCTTTTTTGTAGTTCCCAAGGTAGCTGGTTCAACATGGAGCAGAGGGAGAAAGCCTGCCTGCATCGTATATACCCTGGAGAAGCAGAGATCCTGAGGTCTGCTACATCAAGAGGACTCATCTGGGTCCACGAACTGTGAGTATGTGGCAGTGCAGCATTGTTTCAAGGGATAGCGCCTGTAGTTTCACTGTTTTGAGATTTGGATTATAAATACCACACTTTGAGGGGTTTTCTGCCATTTAAGTAATTGCATGGCCTGTGGAGTTTGGGGGATTGAGTATGTTGCTCTGTTTAAAGTTCACCAATGCTGCCAACCTGTGGCAACACATACAGGCCAGCAGCAATTCTATACCTGTAGTAGCCATGGATTGAGTTAAGAGAGTTGCCATTTGGGTCTGTTTAAAACCTGGTACCAGGTGTGAAGGGATAGATCTGGGCTGCCTTGGAGGGCACCTTAGAGGGCCATGTTTAAAGTTAACATTTACAGTAACCCTCTTTCTTGCAGGTGGTTGCTTGTTAAAAAGGCTGTAACATTCCATTAATCTTGGGCTGGTTATTGGCTCCCTACGTGGTAGAGAAATTTGTGGTTTCCTTACCAAGCCCACCAAGAGCTGAAGCCCTTGTGGCTTGTTCAATTGCAGTGTCTCCAGCGCTCACCCCTGAACCACAATTTACTAGATTGCACCGGTTTGCCAAAGGTGGTGGCAGTGCCATGTCATGACCAGGGAATGCCTTGCCATGGGGTCTGTCACAGTACTTCTTTATACGCTGCCTTTCTATCCCATCATTCATTCCTGCTATTCAGTTTTGTTTCCAAATCTGTTTATTTGGAGCCAAGTTTCATTTTATGCCCACCAGTGGTGTAGCTAGGAAATACAATTTGTAAGCCACTGGCTTCCTGGTGGGGTAAATTGGGCAGGAACCTACAGGAACTGTTTCACCACCTCTTACAAAATAGTATGAGAGTTCCTGCACCTCTGACATCTTTTTCCATTACTTTAGGACAGTTCCACCACCTAGAAATTAGAGTTGTGCCACCTAAAAATCAAGATGTGCAAGTTCCCCTACCTAAACATTTCCAGTTCTCTGTTCCCCCAGGTTGCCCATCCCCAGATTTACATTGCCATATTTGCTGCCCTGCTGGCTTACACTGTATACATATGTTGTATTTCAGCAGCTGCATGATGACAGCAATACATTACAGCAGTACTTGATTTTATGCATTTAACATTATGTTCAATTCACACAGGGCACACCAGTCATATAATAGCTTCATTAGGAGTGAGGATCACACAGTCAGAGCAGCCAAGGTCAATGGCCAGGGTCTAGAATGCCACCCCCTCAGCAGCCAACTTGTAAGTAGTAGCTTACCATATACATTCCTATGCCCATTCTACCATGTTACAGTTGTGTGGCCTGGAAATCCTGATGTCCCTAGTGTCCATAACACCACCGGGCAATTCCTGTTCTGTGGTGCTCTAGTTCACGTAAACACAAGAAACGGGAATGGGTGTTCAAATGCAGCTGAGAATATTTACGAAACATTGAGGTAGCCATATTTAATGGAGAGCTCCTTCAATTGTTTTGGATCTAAAAGCAGTACTAAAACAGACTCAAAATGGGGGGGGGGGGTCATAGGTGAAAAAAGGTATTCTAAACATGAAAAAAGATGTATGCATACATACATGTTCTCTGTGACTTGACCCACTGCTTTAAGATGTTTGTTTCCACTACCTGGTTCAGATCCTGGGCCAGATCACAAACATCAGTTTTTAATGCAAAGAGAAGGTGCTTAAAGCGTTGGTGCAGATGTGCTGGAATTGAAATTTTTTTTGTAGTATTTCACAGCACTTCTGGATGACAGGCATTTTTAAGTCCGCCGTCTGCTCCATTATTTAGCAAAAGGCCCAGAACTGATGAGATATTGGGTGGTTCTGTAAGAACCAGCTTTACGTGAAAGGTACATTGCAGGCATAGCTCTTAAAAGTCCTGCAAACAGCAGCTCACCAAATCACAGATTGTGGACTTTTTCGGGGTCTTTGAGAAATTTAGCTTCTCAACCCACTTAACTTACAAAGTTTGCATCCTCTGAACAAGAATCAATACCCTTCCCCAACAAAATGTGCATGGGGGAAGATCCTATTATATATATATATTTTTTTGTCTGTGACAATGTGAGGGTGGGGGAGGAGTGAATAGAAACTGAGTAGAGACCATAAAACGTTTGTGACACGAGTCAAAATTCACATTTTTCTGCGATGGAACACTTCTGTTTTCCTGCATTATCTGTTTTGACAGCCAGTCACTGTTTGCAAGTTTTGTTTCTAAGTTTTATTATCCCACCCACCTCAAACTGTACTCAAGCCAGGGTGCTTGCTCCCCACCTCAACAGTGAGAGGTGCTGCAGGTGAGCTGTGGTGTCTTCTGAGGCAAAAGCTAAGTAAGGCTGATAAGGGACACATTATGTAAGGTAATACCTGCCCTCTCTCCCCTGCCTGCAGAGTAAACACATCACCGGATCCATGACATACCTGTGATCTGCCACTGTGAGGAACAGGAGACCAGAAGACCCATATGCAGTCAGAATGAAATGGGACAAACTGGTTAGAACCACCACTTTGCACCACTGTTCTAGTTTGCACCCCACTGGGAGATGCAAAACAGTGTTGCAAGGCATTCCTTGCACTGTCACTACAGTCATTGAGACAGCACCGAGACAGTTCAAGCTCTGCACACCCAGGTTGCATGCTGGAGTGCCATCCTCTCCATAGAGCTATTACAAGCAGTGCTTTTAGGTGGTGCAGGCATGCCACAGGGTCAAAAAGGTTCATTGGGGGACCACGTTCAACGAGTGACACCATGTCTTCTCAGTGACTTGGGAATGGGGCTAAGGAAGGGGTTCCACTAGACACTAGGGAGAAAACCATGTTTGAGGAGCAATGGAGGACAGGAGTGATGTCAGACATTGAGAGTGGTTGGACTACAAAACCAGAGATGCTGATCTGTTGAAAAAACCTTTCAACCACAATAGAAGCAGAAAACAGGGACGAAGCACACAATACAAAACTAATGATGCTGCCATGTATGGAACATTACAGCCAGAACAGGAATAGTAAATGCAAAGAAAACAAACTTTACCATTGGGATTTGTCAGAAGGAAATGTTTGGGATTATTACTGAAGACTTTTTCATGAGCAAGTTGTAATCAGCTGAACGTCAAGATGGCCAGTTAATTGCTTACAATAAAATTGCCTACAGCATACTTGAGAGTGAGTGACATTTATTTGTGCCTTTTCTTGGAGCAAGTGAGGGACCACTGGACCACCAAGGACAGCCAGCAAAAGACGTGGAAAAATTAAAGACATCACAGCCACAAGCAGGCCTTACAGTATGGGTTAGAGGAGTTGGGGTTGGGGATGACTGACGTCTACAAAGAAGTAGAACCCCTCAGCATGAACTCTGGACATGGAAGCATACTTTACAACTGGGTTCTGCCAAATCCAGACCTCTGTGGGTGGTGCATACCAGTATGTTAGCAGGCAAAACCCCCATTTGTGCCCACTAACATCTAGCAGCCACACTTGTACTGGGACTTAGTCACAGTGGAAAGACTCCTCCCCTGACAGCAAAGTCAGGGCTCTGTTCATGGCAGTGGTTGTGGCACAACGGGGTGCCTCTCTAGGTAGCACGATATAATAGCACTAGGGATTGTGCACCTACAATAATGGCGACCCAATTCCCAGCGCATGTGTTGAGGGCTTCCAAAAGGTAGAGTGGCGGATGAGGGGTCAGCGAATATAAGCGACTGGGATGTCGCTATACATATGTAAGCGGGGTGAGCGAGCATGTACAGCGAGGGACGGGAGGGAATGTGGGGTGGTGTTGTGGTGGGGTTGCGAGCCGAACCCGTGGTGTGGTAAGTGGGTTGGCAGTGTTGGTCGGCAGGAACTGGGTTCGGGTCCGGTGCTGGTGTTTTGTTGCACCTGCCGGGACTTTTTTAAATGATTTCCGCACGACACTTACACCCCCCTGGGTTGAGAATCCTTAAGTGGGGGTGTGTGGGGTGAAACTGGGGGGCTGCAGAGGCAGCCCTACATAAAACAATAAAACATAAGTCCTCGCACCGCTTTTGCTAGGCGTCAGTGTCAGAGTGCCAAATGTTGTCGCCACTTGACTCTGGATAATGGTAATCGCCTTTAGGCTTTCACTGTTATCAGATAGATCCCCTCTTTGCACCCTGATGTTGTGCCACCACTAATTGTGACTGTGTATCAAGCCCCAGGACCTATTCCTGAACCCAAGTATCCTGTGCTGCAGAGCAATCTTTTTCTGCTGTCAGCAAGCCACTGGGTCCACTGTCTTCTTTGTTTTATTATTTCTTTTCCTCCCCAATACCCATTTTTTCTCTGTTCTCTGATCCCAGAAACCACGGTCACCATAGTTGCACCCTTTTCCTGGCCAACTGCTGTTCAGGCTGCATGAATGCAGAATAGCCTATGCCTGCTCATCCTTCTTTAGGAGTTGAGCAATGCCTGCAAGCCCCCATCCTGCCCCTTTTTGAGAGTTCATCCCAAGAGGTTGTGCAATGCCCTACTGCAATGCCATGCGTCCATCAGGCTGACCGTGGCAGATTTCCACTCATGAACTGGATTCCCTGGAAAGCTCATACTGAGACAGCAATAATTCTGCATGAGCAGGACGCAAGTGGCTATGGTCATAGCTTATACTAGTCAGAGTAGTACACGTTCAGTATAGTTCAGTATGTATCAACAGTCCAGTAAAAGGTCCTAATTCAGACCAGGTTCTTAGAATATTGTTTAATGGAACAATAGTAAATATCACACTGTGGTTTATTTGCATAACAAAATACAAAGTATTGCAGTAATGAACAATTGTCTGAAAAGAAAGCGCAGACATCACATGTATGAAAACCTGAACAGAAAACATTGTTCCCTTGGGGGTATGTGGGGAAGGGTGAATGGTGCAATTGATTAATATGTTACTTTTTATCATGCATGACTCATGACAGAAAGGAGCAAAAACTGAAAAAAGTTATAGAAAAATAAACTATTAAGGCAAGTGAACTATAGGCGACCCCATCAAGCCTAAGTATGTTATAACTAAAGCCAAAATAAATGAAGTACCCATGATTTCAAGTGGGAACAACTACTTGCAGCAGACATAGGTCATTATTGTTCAGTTGAATGTTATTTGGCTGTGGGAGGCTGAATGGCTCCGTGGATTGGCAATGGATTATGGAGTCTATCCTTCCTAGGCTGCTGGTTCAAACCTGGTCCAGGTTGGTAGTAGTAGCCAGATGTCATAATCATTTGATGGCTGTTCTGCAGTCCAAGTGAAAAGAATTATTAGTGTCACAGCCTCAGGCAGTTCATACAGTACTAAAGAAGACACAGCCATGTAAAATCTACCTTCTGACACGAGCTGTTTCACAAAGGCTTTCTTTGGGTTAAAGAATGGTGATCTTACAGTTCGATCTGCATGTCAATATAAATTAGTGATGTCATCACCTTAGCTCTTGCCCAAATGTCAAGACGGGTTCAGTCCATTGGGATACTTTTACAGAGGTTCCGAAAGACAGAACCTTAAACAGAGTGTCCCAGTCCTCAGCAAAAACATCAATTGGTACCAATAGCGCTCAGTTACAAAGTATTCCTCCAAAATTGTAATTTTCCCCATTCTGTTCTTTATTACTGAGAACTTCTACTGTACTGTTGAAATGGTTAGGATTCCACAGGCGAGGTATTGCTTGTGACATGACAGTCTGGTACTATGGGGTTAGGATGTCACAGATGAGGCATTGCTGTAACATGACAGTCTGTTATTGTGGAAATGAATGGGATGTCACAGATGAGGCATTGCTTGTGACTTGACAGTCTGGTACAACGGAAAATGTTTGGGATGTCACAGGCAAGGCATTCCTTGTGACATGACAATCTATTACTATGGAAATGAATAGGAATGACACAAGTGAGGCACTGTTTGTGACATGACCGTCCGTTACTGTGGAAATAAATGAGATACCCCCGGAGAGTCATTGCTTGTGACATGACAGTCTGTTACTGTGGAAATGAATGAGATATCAAAAGCAAGGCATTGCTTGTGAGACAACAACCTGTCCTGTGGAAATGGATGGGAAGTAATAGGCGAGACATTGCTTCTGAAATGGCAGTCTTACTGGGAGTCTGGGAAACTGAACCTTTGAGGTGGCAGGCCTGGTATTGTGGAATTTGCTCCTGAGGGCTCTGAAGGAAGTCCCCTCAGTGGTGGCCTTTAAGAAGGGCCTCTAAACTTTCTTGTTTAGACAGGCTTCTTAGGGCTAATTCCTAATCTTTGTCCTTACATCCTGTACTGTTTACTTATTTATTGAATTAGATATTTCATTTTGTAAAGTTTAGGCTGCTATATTTTCATTTATTATTTTGTGATGGGTTATTCTGTTTTGTGGTCAGATTTTTTTTTCCGCCCCCTGTCTCTCCGGTCCTCTCTGAAGTCCTTGGGCCCTGTGGGCAACCCCACTGCAAGCCTCCCCGGTCTTAGTCTCCTACCTTCACGGAGCCCTGGCTGTCACCCCTCAGGTGGGGTCAGGGTGGGCAGTCCTTCAAAATTCTTTATTTCGTCAGGTAGGCAGCATGATCCAGTGAGAGAGAGAGAGGCCCAGGGAATTTCCATGGGCCATCATTGTGGAGGTGCCAGGGCTTTTTGCCTTGGTTTTCTCCCCGGGGACATCACCAACATGGATGTCAATGCAAGCCCACACATGTCTATGCACGTGTCTACCCATCAACATCAGTGACATCCCCACCCTTGCCGTCTGTCTGTCAGTAGCACTACCACCTGTGGTCACCCAGTTGGCAGTATAGCAGGGAGGACATAACCCTCCCTGCCCCCAGAGGAGGCAAGCGTCCTCTGGGATGTGCAGTCCTTCTCCCTCTGACTCACCCCTCACGACCCAAGCTCATTCCTGAATTTGGGTCACTAGCGTCATGAGCGGTAGTGCTACCACTGTGCCATCAGGCCAGCTGTGGTCAGAATTTTATGTCTAATCCACCTTTTAAGTATCTTGTTTGTAATGGCACCCTGAACCTCTGGGGAAGGGCACCAGATAAAAATAACAACTACTGTTACTACTGTGGAAATGGTTGGGATGTCACAGGCAAGACATTGCTTGTGATATGACAATCTGTTACTGTAGAAATGGAAGGGCTGCTGAAGATCTGGAAGGGATGAGATAAGTTTTGGGGAGGAGGTAAGGTGGCCACAAGGGCTTTAGGATGATTAAGAAAGTAAGTGTTTAAGGTTTCAGAAAATAGTTTGCATTCACTTGGGAGAGAGACCTTTAAATATTTCATTGGGGTCAATAAGGTACAGGAGGAAAATATTTTCCAGTTGAAAAGGTGCTCAAGAACAAAGAGACACACTATGAAGCTGGAGGGGGAGATTTAGGAGAGATGTGAGGAAGTACTTCTTCACAGAAAGAGTGGTGGATTCCTGGGACAGACTTCCAGCGGAAGTGCTGCAGTCGAAAACAGTGATGGGGTTCAAGAATGCATGTGATCAGCACAATAGAATCATATTGGAAAGGAAGGGGGAGGTGAGAAAGAGCTGTAGATTGGGTAGATAGACAGATAGATAGATAGACACTTTATTTCTATAGCACTCCTTTCCAGAGACTCTGAGCTCTTTACAATCAATACAGTACAGCAATTTTAAAAATATACAAAAATACAATTAAAATCAGCACCATTATCCAATCAAACATAATAAATAAAACTATCTATCTAATCAATCCCAGTAAACTCAATTATCTAAAAATTAAAGGCCTGGTTAAATAAATATGTTTTTAAACCTTTTTTAGCACTGCACTGTGGTAATAGTGTAGGTAGAGAGGGATGGGCAGAGATGGCCAAGCAGTCCTTATGTGCAATCAAATGCTATGTTTCTATGGTGCTGCCCACTTTGAGTCCTTGACTGGTACATTGGAAATCGGCATTTGACTTCTGAAATTTGCTGGGGTCACCAGTGACAAGATAAAAATGATTTGAGTAATAGATGGCTTTAGGATTCCTAGCAGCACTGGTACAGAGGTTTCAAAACCTGTTATAGAGGATCCTATTTGCAGGTATATTAGAGGTTGTGTGTTTGCCCAGGCATTGCTTCTTTGCTGAATAGTTCAATAATGACATTAGTGACCCTGTGTGGTTGAGCACCCGGTATCTTCAGCAGTGCATGGGAGTCACAAATGGAGCCAAAAATACATAGGCACTAATCTAACTGTGCAAGTTGCATCTAGGGTGTTAACTGTATTCCAGTCAGCAACATATAGGTTGTGGAGGAAAGTTTCCAGCAGGAAGTTGCGTAAGGACCTTATGATTAGGATTTAAAAGGAATTTTAAACATTTTAATCTTTCTGACTTAAAAGATAATGTAGTGGTCCCTGAATATATCAGGTAAGGTGTCAGATGATGCAGCAGTATGATGGGGGTTACAGACTAGGACCCAATCAGTGGTGGTGTGATTAGGTGATCTTGGATTGAACCTCATTGGATTGGTTATAATTTGGGGTCAAATTAAGGGCAAGAGCTTGAGCATGAGTCCTGCTTGGTCTGGGCCCTGTTCAGTTAGTATTTATAGCAGATCCCCCAGAATATGTTTGGCCTTTAAGAAAAACAGTTTTGTGAAATAAGTTTATTTATTTATTTAGTCATTCAAAATACACCTTTGAGCACACGTGCTCATTTGCAAAGGTTCCACGTCAAGGAAAATAAGATGTATAAGACATAATCAGCAATAGACAAAAGATGTCATGCAGCTCCATTGGAGCATAATCAGCTTAGACAATATGGGCTTGATTCTCAAAGGTTGGCCAGGGCTTTCACAAGCCCTGCTTCAAACCCTGAGCTACACTGGATACAATGGCACACCATGCGCCTGATTCTAAAAGGTTGCGCACATTCATGACAACTATACCCTTTTTACAGTGGCTTGCGCCAGCTATTTGGTGCAACCCCTGTAAAAATGTTGGCAATGTTAGACCAGGAAAAGCTGGTCTAACTCATGGCAAGTGGTGCATGGGATCAAGAATTCCAGTTGCCGGACAGGGAATGCCACAAGCCCCACGCACTGTGTGTTCAACACATCCGGGGCTTGCAGCATTCTAAAACATTTGAGAATCAAACCCATAATGACTCTATAGGTACAAAGACGAATGACTTCTCAAGTCAAAAAGTTCTCAAGTGTATCCATGACAGTCAGAGGATCTACAAGGTACACTGTAAATGCAGATATTTGTAAGGGGTAAACAGTTGTGAACAACTTTTATCAGCAAAGATTTTATGGGATTTGGGTAAGGACTTTTCGAAAAGGTGGGTGAAAGGAGAGAGAGAGAGAGAGAGAGAGAGAGAGAAAGACATAAAAGAGCACTCCTCCACCTCTTTTGTTCCTGCCGTGCCGGAAAGAGAAGTAACCTGGGATTATAGATTGTTCCAAAGGCATTTTACTGGATAACCAGGTCTCTGTGAGCACAAACAGGTCATGTTTGTTAAGCAGGACTCCTGCTTTAGATAGGCGAAGCTTGGGGCCTTGCCAGGCGACATATGCTGATAAGGCAAATAAACAGCCCTTCAAATAAGTTGGTCAGCTCTGTGGAGATGGGAGGAGGTGGGACCAGAACTGACATCTATATCGTTAGCAAACGGGAGGATCAGTAAAAGCAACCTTTTGGTGGCCTGAAAATGGAAAAGTGGGAATGCTTGAGAACTACTGTGGTAATCGGGGCTGAAAGCCAAGGGGAGGGAGACACTAAGTCCCAGGGTGCATTCCAAGAGAAGGCATGGCTTAAGAGCTTAGGAAGGAGCCCAGAATCTATGTCAAATAAGGGGGTTAGTTGCATAGAGAAGGAAGAGGCAGCTGATTGTTGGGGTTACTGGTATAGGTGGAATTCTTTGGCCCTTGACAGACTATTTATTTATTTATTTCATAGTTCGGAAATAATCTTTGAGCAAGGTGCTCATTTTCAAAGGTTCCACATCAGTATTAAACAATACAATACACACATACATTTATACATACATACATTATAAGAACTTCAGTTCACAAAAAAAACAGAAGGGAGTACATTTGACAAAGGTAAGGGAATAATTCAGGCAACACCATATACAGTCACTAATAACTTGACAAATAGCAAGTAAGGGATAATGCAACCACAGCCAATGAATTAGTTGACTTATTGCAGATGCCCAAGTTCAGAGTACCCTTGACACAGTGAGTTAAGGTAACAGATGTACTCTTTATTGTTGAAGTGATATAGTAAAACACATCATTCAGTTTTGAAAAACAGTGCAAGACAGCCTGGTGGGTAGGCTCCATTGAGGGGGTGGCAGCCTACAGGGTAGGCTCAGTCCAGGAGGTGGAGGGCTTAGACGAGGAGGAGGAGAAGGAGGAGACTGGTGGGAGAGAATTCAAATTTAGGCAAGAGGAAGTGGGGGGGTAGGGGTGGAGGGGTAGAATATTAATGTAAGTGGGGGACTTTGCATTAAAGGGGAGGAACGGTAGAATGGGAAGAAGGAACGGCAGATGCGAAAAGGGAAAAGGTGGGAAGACTGGTAGCAGTTAGAGTTCAGGGCATAGGAGGAGAGGAGAATTTATTAAGTGCATCAAGACACTGAGATGGGCTAGGCACCAGGTCAGTGGAGTCAGCTCATACTGGGCTTATGATTCAGGCTAGGGGAAGCAAGGGGTAAGTCAAGGCCTAGAATGGCCAGAATTGACAGGCAAAATCCTGCACTCACAAGATCTAGTTTCAGCAAGGAAGTGTTTGAGGTCAGTTTTGAAAGAACGAAGACTATCTATGTTTAGTAAAGATGTGAGGACTTCATTTAACCGAGGTGGGGCCCTATACGCAAAGGACCATTGTCCCAATGAGGTTTTCATGAAGGGAACAGAGAGGGGACTATGGGCCATGCCCCTGGTCTGATAACTAGAGAGGTTAACCTGCAGTAAATTCCCTATGTAGGAAGGAGCTTTGCCAAGTAAAGCATTCATACCAAGGAGGCATGTCAGATACTTTATCCTATTTCTGAGGTTCAGCCAATTTGATGTGTGCTGGGTTTTCCACACCTAGGGTGAGTCTGCATGCTTTGTTAAGGGCGGTCTCTACATGTTTAAGAGCAGTGTCAGTAGCTGCACCGTAAACTACCAAGCTGTAAACGATGAGTGTCAAAATAGAGCTAGATATTGCCAGGTGGAGGGCAGACAGTATAAGCTGTTTTTTCTGTCTATGAAGGATTCCCAGCTTAATGTTGACAGCTTTTACAACTTGGTCGACACGTTGAATGAAACAGAGACTGTCATCAGCAGTTACCCCTAGGTATTTGAAAGAGTGTATCTGTTTAAGAGGGTCAGCCTTGTTATTGAGGATGGTCAGAGCAGGGTGCTTTTTCTTGAGCTGGTGACTGGAGATCAGCATAGTTTTAGTCTTCTTATAATTAAGAAGCAGTATTGGAGCACTGAATCACTCTTCTAGATGGTAGAAAGTAGACTGTAGTTCCCTGTGGAGTTGATTGGGCTGGTTGCTACTACCAAGAATGATTGCATCATCAGTGTATAAAATTATTTTACTCCTGAAGGCATCTGGAAGGTTATTTAGGAACAAGCTAAATAGTAGAGGCCCCAATATGAAGCCTTGAAGGACCCCAAGAAAGTCATTCATTGTGGTTGAGATGGAGCCAATTTTAACACTCTGAGACCTGCACAACAGGTAGTTCTTGAACCACATGACTGCTTCTGGGGCCACCCCCAAGGACAGCAGTTTCTGAAGCAGGAGAGGATGGTTGACAGTGTCAAAGGCTTTAGTGAGATCTATGAAAATAGATCCCACTAACTTGCCACCATCCATAGCCTTGTGCACATAGTTAGAGAATTCTACTAAAGCAGTGGCCGAGCTGAGGCACTTCTGAAAGCTGTGCTGCTGGGGACATTGCAGACCATACTTCTGGAAGTACCCGGTGAGCTGATCAGCGGTTATTCTCCAACGCTTTTGAGAGAGGAGAGAGAACAGAAATAGGCCTGTAGTTTGTAGTGCATGAGCGATCCCTGCTTTTATGAACTGGGGTCACTAGGGCCTGTCTCCATACAGATAAGAATTCAGCCAAGGCAAGTGATTTATTGAAGAGTTTGGTTATAGGAGTTATTACTTCATTAAGAGCCATAGCCACCAGCTTCATGTCGATATTGTCACTACCAAGCCTGGTTTTGCCCAGTACCTTCTGAATGTATTTTCTGACCTCATTGGAGGTGACACACTTGAAGTAGAAGATGGGATGGTGGGGATTGCTATATAACGTTAACAGGGTTTGTTCAGTGAAATTAAGGTAGTCAGGTGGGAGTACAGAGCTCAGATCAGTGAAAGTATTACTAAAAGTTTCAGCTATGGTGAGAGGATCCAAAGTTAGCGTACCATTCAAGCTGAGCATTGTAGGGTGCCTCCTATCATCTTTACCAAGAAGGTCCTTTGTAATATTTAGCTTTAGCGAGTCTTGCTAGATTCATACACTTATTGCACACTGCACTGTATTTCTGAAACATAGAAACATAGAAACATAGAATTTGATGGCAGATAAGGACCACTTGGCCCACCTAGTCTGCCCATTTTCCTACCTAACAGATAAGCTGCAGATCCTAGTTAACCAACAACTTACTTCCTCCTACCCCCCACTAGGGCTGCCTTGTCTGTCCCATGCATTCTTGAATTCCCCCACTGTTCTTGACTCCACGACCTCCTCAGGGAGGCTGTTCCAAGCATCCACAATCCTCTCTGTGAAAAAATACATCCTCACATTACCTCTGAGCCGTCCCCCCTCTATCTTCAAATTGTGCCCCCTTGTTCTTGCACATCTCTTTTTCTGAAAGATGCTACCCTCTTGGACTTTGATTCCCTTGAGGTACTTGAATGTTTCTATCATGTCCCTCTCTCCCTTCTTTCCTCAAGGGTATACATATTAAGCTCCTTTAGTCTTTCCTCGTATGTCTTCTGGTGCAGACCCTGCACCATTTTGGTTGCCCTCCTCTGGACAGCCTCCACTCTGTCTATGTCTTTGCGGAGATGGGATCTCCAGAACTGCACACTGTACTCCAGATGGGGTCTCGCCAACTGTCTGTACAGAGGGATAGCAACTTCCTGTTTTCTACTATTGATGCCTCTTCCTATGCATCCCAGTATCCCCCCAGCCTTCCTTACTGCCTTCTCACATTGCTTGCCCACCTTTAGGTCATCTGCTATAATTACCCCCAGGTCCCTTTCCATTTTTACTGTTGTCAGTATCTCACCCCCCATTGTGTACTCTTCCCCTGGGTTTTTGTTTCCCATGTGCATTACTTTGCACTTAATCTGAGATGCCATACATTTGACCATTCCTCCAACCTTGCCAAGTCCCTTCTCATCCTTTCCACTTCATCTTGTGTATCAACCCTGTTGCAGATCTTTGTGTCATCTGCAAAGAGACATACTTTTCCTTCCAGTTCCTCTGCAATGTCACTTATAAAGACATTAAAAAGGACCAGTCCCAGTACTGAACCGCGGTACCCCGCTAGTAACCCTCTTTTCTTCACTGTGTACTCCATTTACTACTACCCTTTGCGTCCTGTTGTCTAGCCAATTTTTTATCCAGGCTGCCACCTTGGGACCCACTCCAAGGCTGGCTAACGTGTGTATTAATTTTTGTGTGGGACTGTATCAAATGCCTTGCTAAAATCTAGGTAGGCCATGTCCACAGCCCCTCCCTGGTCTACTACTTTGGTCACCCAGTCAAAGAAATCTATTAGATTCTGTCTGACACGACCTTCCCATCGTGAATCCATGCTGCCTTGGGTCCTGTGCCCCACTGGCCTCTAGGTACTCAACAATTCTTTCCTTCAGAAGTGATTCCATCATTTTCCCTACCACTGAGGTCAAACTAACTGGTCTGTAGTTTCCTGCCTCTGTCCTGCCCCCACTTTTGTGAAGAGGAATCACATCTGCCCTCCTCCAGTCCTCGGTACCACCCCATCTTCCCATGATTTGTTAAAGAGAGTAGTCAGTGGTGTCACTAGTTCTACCCTTAGTTCTTTTAGAATTCTTGGGTGAATCCCATCAGGTCCCATTGCTTTGACCACCTTCAATTTTATTAGTTCTTTCAGAACCCTTTCTTCTGTAAATGGACTGGTATCGACCCCTGTCTTCAGAGTGTTTCTCTTGTTTGGTTTAGGTACCTCCCCCTCCTCTTCCTTTGTGAATACTTGTGAAAGTCTACCAGATTACCAGAACTTTTTGCCCTACTAGAAGATCCCTAGTGATCAACCAATTTGAGGTTCCCATGACCTTTCTTTTCCGCAGTGGTGCATAGATGTCACAGATTGCAATGAATCTATTTGAGAAGTAATTAAGGGCACTGTGTATATCCTTAGCCTCGTTATTGGGAGACAATCAACTAAAGACAAAGCTTCTTTAAATGTGCTTAATTTCCCCCTCTTTCATACCCTGCTCAGAATGGTAAGTAGGGGGACTTTCTCCTCCCGATTCACCCAAGTACATATAACCAGAGAAAACAGAGAAGCGATCCAAGGCACAAGCTTCTGGGGCAGACACTACTACAACCCCCAAGGCTGCCCTTTTTTTTTTGTGCCTCCCCTTCTCCCTGGCTGCCCACTCCTTCGCGTCTCTAGTGCCCCTCCCGACTGCCTGCCCCGACTCCCATACCGGCTATCACCTCATATGGCACTCCCCCAACCCGGGTAACCCAGCATAACCCTTCGCTGGGCGGGTCACCCTCCTCCAAGGGGGAAGGCACCGGTGGGGCAGCCAGTGCACTTTTCCATTGGCCTGGGGTACTGCTGAGGTGTGCCGGTCATGGGATCAGTGGCAACGGAGGACAGAGAGACCGTCATCTGGCCAGCCAGGAAGTATTTTCCTGGTTTTCTGTGGGGAGTGACATCCTGACGTCAAGGCAAATGCCGACGTCTGTCACTCCCCTTGAGCTTCGGACCAGGCATCACTGCTGTGCTCCCAGCCTCCGCCAGGAGTCAGCATGCACCGTTGCTCATCCCCACCCTCCCTGCGGAGAAGGAAAGCTGTCCCCGGATGCTCCATCCTTCTCCCCCCGGCCGGCCCTCCAGCGACCCGAGTCCGTTCCCGAACCCGGGTCGCCAGCGTCGCAGACGGAAATCCAACCACTGCGCCGACGGGCCGGTGCTCCCAAGGCTGCTTTAATGGAGGCACAGTTCTTGGAGGGATTATCCCCTCTAAAATCAACATTAGATACTTTAGTGCTCGCTATCAGAAATGTAAAGTCTTCTATGGATGTTCTTACCAGAAGAACCAGTGACAATGAATCCAGGATTTCTTCACTAGATGACTGGTGGGCCCGAGTAGACCCAGACATGGCCCAGCTCTGGCACAGAATCAAATCTATGGAATCCAAGTTGGAAGACCTCAAAGGGAGGTCCCAAAGAAACAACCTGGTGATACTGGGCCTCACCGAGGGGGAAGAAGGGTCAGTGCCAGTGTTGTTTGTGCAACAATTTTGTTCAAAAATTGCTAGCCCTTCCCTGAATGAATTGGACTACATTGTAGAGTGAGCCCATAGGTCTCTCTGTCCAGCTCCTGCCTTGGGATCTCCTCCGAGGCCCTTAATTTTTTGGCTGCTCAACTTCCTCAACAAGCAGCACATATTAAATAAAGTGCAAGAGCTGCACGAATTACTGTGGGAAGGCTGCCAGATCAGAATAGCTCAAGATGTCCCAAAATTAGTACATTTGACATGCACTGAGATGCACCTGGTGGTCACAAAATTGATAGCGTCATGGGTGAAGTACAAGATGAAATACCCTACAGTTCTACAAGTCTTACACAAAGATGTCTGGTACAGCATTGATAGTCTGGAGCAAGCCACCAGGTCACTTAAAGCCTGATTCCCAGACCTATTCAAGGGACTTTTGTTCAGTCTAGTTGTGATTTTGTTCATTGTGCTATATTTAAATCAAAATATGTGCTCTCTGTACCTTAATTAGGTGGCTTCCGTGGAACCGGAGATGTGACCAGTTTGCAGCAATCTGGTGTGTACAAGCAGGCCTAGTGCTAATGCTAGATCCCGATCTCCTGGTCAAAGCCTTACTTTAACCCATAGCTTGCACTAGGGACCACACCATGCTGTCTGGCTTTGCCTCATCCTGGACTGAGTTAATCTGACCTAGCCGGCCACCTAGGCTGATCCTAAGGACTATGATGGTAAGCAGAGCCACTGTGGTGTTTTTTTTTTTTTTTTTACTAGTCGGCTTGCTGGGCACGGAACTTTACAGCTTGGAGACTTTTTGCAGTATGTTTGTTAGTTTTCTTCTGGGCCTTTAAATTTCTGAAGCTATGTGGGATTTTATTTTTATTTTTTGAACTGCCTCTATAACTGTAGGTCGCTCAAGTTAACAAAATGCAATAAAGCCTAACTATGGGGATCTACATTAAACTTGGGATACTATCCAAGTCCCCCCCCCTTTTTCTTTTTTTTTCCTACTGACTGCCCTGTACTGAATCTGCCAGACTTGAAATCTGTGACTGTTTGTCAAAGAAACAGGAGAGCAGGTTCATATCCCGCCTGTATTGCATGTTTGTCCAGAGAGTACACCCTCGGCAAAGATGCATATCAGTAAAGGTTTGGAAGTCCCCTGTGTCTCCCTTGATCTCCAAAGACAATGGGCACTACATTTCAAACAATATTAGACTCCTGGACCTTTGATTAAGTTGTGGCCTGCCCATTTCAATTCAGGATGGGAATCTGATTACCGAGTGCCCCAGCCCCTTCGCCCAATAAAAATGGCGGTCCAATCAACCATAGATATTGTATCATGCCCATTTTTTTTTTTTCCTTTTTTTAAAGTAGAATGTACATTTTTGGGTGCCATGATCTCTATAATTTCAAGGCTATCCACTGGTCAGATCACTGTATTTTGGCCCTAGTGCTCCTCGTTATGCCCCCGCAATGTAATGGGTGATCATACCCTCCTGTCTTGTTAATGCCTAGACGTTAGGCCGTGGGTCCCTATATAAATATTATCTACCTCCTTAAAGCATTCTGTGGCAGGAAAAGGGGACCCCTTTATTATTATTTCTTTTTATTATTTTTTCTCCTTATTAAAGGGGCATAGGACTACTGTTCTCTTGTTCATTCTACGGAGTTTTGTCTAATAAATACTGTTACTCCAAAGGTTGACTGTTTAAATAACACGTTTTTCAATAAGGTTTGCTTCATAGTTGGAAGCCTGAAATGGGCCTTGTGTTGCAAGGTGTTAATAATACTATTCTTCCTTTCCTAATAGTAAGATTATCTTCACCGTATGTTATATAGGTTAGAAATTATGACAAGTTACATATATCACTATACGGATTATACAGGATGGTTAGTGTTCTAGTTTGGGGGGGAAGGAAACTCCCACTAGGGAAGGTGTAGCATCGAGTGCTGGACTGTGATGGTGTGTCGGTCATTAGGACTAGGGGGACAGGCCCTGCAGGTCAAGCTCAACATGTTTGTTACAATACTAGGGACAGGGGTAATGCAGGATCTGTTATTTGGAGGCGGGGGGAGGGGGACACAGATGGGTTTTATATGTGTAGGGATTGGGGAAAGGAGACATGGGATTTTAGGGAATCTGAAATGTGTTATCTACGAACCTTCTCACTCCAACCCCCCTTTTTTAAATCCACCATATAGGATCACATATAGATGAGCTATATCTCATGGAATATTACAGGTGCAAGGACAAAGGGTAAGAGATACCAAATCCTTAAACACTTACAGTTTCTTCAGTGTAAAGTTGCTTTCCTACAGGAAACACACCTCTTGTCCACCAAACAACTTCTTTTCTGCCAGCAAAATGTGGGCCAGGTGTTTGCTGCAGGTATCTCCACCCAACAAAGAGGAGTGGCGATATTGTTCTTTAAGGGGGTTTATTTCAGTATAAAACGTATTGCTGATCCGCAGGGGCTTTATATTTTGTTACATGGCATACTTGAGCATTCAGAGATGCTTTTGGGAAGTATATATGGGCCGAACGTGTCCTCCCCAGATTTCTTTTCTCACTTACTCACCCTGATTGCCCCTTATGTTCATTTGCCCACCCTTCTTGCTGCAGACTGGAATGTGACCCTGACCACGGACCTTGATAGGTCCCAACAGGGATCTATGCGCCTCTCTCCCACCCAGTTGGCCCTGCATGAATTAGTAGATATAGAAGGTTTATGTGATCCATGGAGAGTCATGCACCCCAGTAAGCAGCAATACACATTTTACTCCCCTGTCCATAAGTCGTACTCCTGAATAGATTTCTTTTTACTCAGCATAACCTCTTTACCTGGAGTAATGGACAGTGATATAGCAGCCTGAGTTCTATCAGACCACTCCCCAATCTGGTTGGAATATTTTCCTCTTCCTAATATTAAGAAAAAACACACTTGAAAGCTTAATACTCAGCTGCTGAAGGTGCCTCAGGTGCTTGAGGATATAAAAATGTTTATTAGCCAGTATATGGATCACAATGAGGGTTCCATTCCAGATTGTGACAAAATCTGGTGCTCCCTTAAGTGTGCCTTAAGAAGTAAGTTTCTTCGTATTGCTACAGCTAGAAAAAGGAAGCAAGAGGCCCATTTAAAGGGCTTGCTGTACCGTATAAGAACTCTTGAGCAGGACCCGCTTCTAGACTCCTCCGAGCCTAAACAGACCACCCTGTCTAAACTCAGACATCAATATGCTGAAGGCCTCAGAGAGAGGGCTGAATACACCATGCTTAAAACTCACTCGACATGTGGACCAAAGTGAGAAAGCTGGTCATTTGTTAGCCCTACGTCTCAGGCAACAGGAAGCCTCTAGGCTGATTCAGACTATTCTATCCCCTATGGATGGGACCGTCATTGCTCAGGAATTTGATACCTTTTATAAGGAGTTATATTCAAACCAAACTGCTTTTCCTTCCTTAGAGTTGGTGCAAGCCTATTTGAACTCTGTCCAGCTGCCCTACCTAGCCCCAGAACAAAAAGCACTGTTAGATCAACCCATCTCTATCCAAGAAATTCTTGAGGCCATAAATTCTCTCCCGTTTGATAAAGTTCCAGGACCGGATGGCTTTCCCTCTAATTTTTATAAGGCTCTAGCTAAACAGCTTGCACCCATTCTCCACCGATTATTCACCTTCTTCTGTCAGGAGGGTATTACAGACAGCTCCCTGTTAGAGCCAATATTCAGTGTATTGCCTAAACCCAATAAACCCAAAGACAAAACCTCTAGCTACAGACCCATTTCCCTTAAGAACTATGCCACAAAGTTATTTTCTAAAGTTCTCTCATTCAGGATAATGAAATTGTGAGATGGTCTGATTGGACCCGAATAAGTTGGTTTTATGAGGGGGAGGTCCTCAACTGATCATCTGAGGAAACTGTTGCATTTCTTCTCTGTGTCTGGAGGAACACATTTGCCTATGGCCCTGGTCTCTCTGGATGCGGAGAAGGCATTCGGTAGGGTTAGGTGGGATTTTATGTTCTTGGTGTTGGAAAAATTTGGTTTCCCCAAAAGTTTCGTAGAGTGGATCTGGGTTCTATACACGAACCCGCAAACGAAGGTATTCTGTAATGGTGTACTTTCTAAGGCTTTTCTCTCTTCTCAGGCACTTGGCAGAGATGCCCCTATCTCCTCTCCTTTTTAACTTATATTTGGAACCTCTGATTTGTCTGCTTAAATCTTCCCCTCTAATCATAGGCATCCCAGTGGGAGCCTTTGATCTTCGTGTTTCTGTTTATACAGATGATATTTTGTTACATCTTTCCAACTTTCACTCGTCCATACCAGAGGTGCTTCGTATAATTGCCAAATTTGAGACATTCTCTGGATATAAATTTAATGTAGAAAAAACCCCACAATTATGCCCCTGAATACCAAAACTGCCCCTGCTGAGTATGCCTACCTATGGCTAACCTCGGTGACGAGCTTGAAATATCTTGGTATTATTTTACCCCAGAACCACTTGTTAGTGAAGCAACTTAATCTATGTAAAATAGTAGAAACCATCAAACAAGATCTTGATAGGTGGAATCCCCTTTACCTTTCTCTACAGGCACGTATTAGCATGGTCAAGTTGAACATCCTCCTCCGGGTATTTTACCCCCTGAATATGTTAAATGTTTTTCTTCTCTGTAGCTGGTTTCAAAGACTCCACTCTATCATTACACAGTTCATATGGAAGGGCAAACACCCTCATAGGGCCTTTACTAAACTGGGGTCTCCTAGGCATTTAGGAAGGTAAAACTCACTAATTTTTACATTTATTACCTGGCTAGCCACCTTTCCAAGTATGCAAGATGGTTTACTGGAGGTCTAGAATCTCAATATACCCCAATCTGGCTCCAAATTGAAATGCACCAACTAGAACAGTTGGGTATAATTCCAATCAATCTTTTTTATGTACTCCTGAATAATCTACCAGCTAGCATTAAAAATACAGTAATTAATACTTCCCTACATGTTCATTCTTAGTTATGCAAAGCCATGTGTTATACTAATTCCTGAAATATTTCACAACCTCTTTGGGGTAACCCAAACTTTAAAAATAGGCAGAACTATGCTGTCTTGCCTGAATTTCCCGGAATTGCAAGGCAAACTGGTGTCCCATCTCCTAGTTGGGGGATTAATTCCTGGCAGCTGGGACCTTCTATCCCAGTTCCACCTCCCCACAAGAAGTATTTTCAAGATTTTTCAGTTCTGGCATGTGCTAATTGCCTGGTTTGGTCCTAATACATGGGATGTTGACCGTAATGCTCCCCTTACCCAAATCACCACATTAGCATCCCAACACCATGCTGTCTCCCATCTGGTTTCATGCTTATTTGATCAGATGTTCCTGAAGGCTACAGGAAAATCGGACTACTGGACAACAATCTTTCCTGATTCTTCCCTTAATTAGGATAAAACTATGGGCGGATATGTATCGCTTCATCACCAATGATAAGTTGCTCCTCACGCAGTTTATATATTGCACATCTACTTTACTCCACAACACCTTCACAAGATGGGGAAACTTCCCAATAATCTTTGCTCTAGATGTGGTAGAGCTGGGGGTCACCTCTTTCATATTCTATGGGAATGTTCTAAAGTTACACCTCTATGGGAAAGGATTAAATTGGTACTGGACCCGCTTGTAGGCCTACAAGATTACTTCACCCCAGAAATCTGTGTGCTAGGAAAGTAGCAGACTTACCAGTGTTAGAGAGGAGATTCCACATATCACTAATAGCACTTTCGGTGAAAAAATTAATTCTCAGACACTGACTTGACCAGGAAGCCATTACCTACTCTGAATAGTTGTTCTGTTCAATCTCATAGTGGAGAAAACAATTGCTAGTCTGAGACACCGCTCTCCAGCATACACTAAAAGATGGGGGAATTTGGAAGCCCTCTTAATAGCTCCTTCTTCGTAATGGTTAAATATCTTTCCCAGGAACTCAGACTTATTTTCCCCAGGTCTTCCTTACACTGTGCCTCTGAATATTGGGTCTCTGAAGTTTGCTGCCGATTGCTGATACAGCATATTGTTATGCCATGATGTTTATATTACCTCAAACCATGTCTCTTGGGGGGATTGGGAGTGGAGGGGGATAGCTCTAGCAGGATATGTTTGTGTCTTTTTCTTTTTATATTTTCTTGTTTATGTATTTTTTAATGTGTCTTCCTGTATTCTATAAGTTACAAGTGTTACTTTTTGAGGACCATGTTCATGTCCAGACTGTCACTGTACATGGCTGTTTGTTTTTCAAAAAAACAAAGTATATTAAATTAAAAAAAAACAGTGCCCAATGAACACAGAGTCAGCAACAATAACGCCAGTTGTAGTGGACCAAAAGCACACAGACGACCGCTACCACGGCTAATAATTATCAACTACTTTCAGTTTTTGTCCATGAGAGCTGCATGAACATATGAGAATGTGATATCAAAGCATCCATTTACACCATATATCTTTATACTGAAAGTACACATAAATTGAACAAACTTTCCGGAAACACTCAAAGTGAATGCAATTTAAAGGAAAACACCTGCATTACAACTAAGACAGTTTGCAAAGCTAATTGAAGGTAAATTTGGCATTTAACACCTTGCTGCATCTTGTTTTGCTAAACTCTAAGTAAGCAGACAGATATACTATGGAGTTGAAAGGGTGCTGATACATCATGTTCTCATATGCTAATGTTGCTCTCAGGGAGATAGTGAGATTTCAACAACTAGAAAATGAAGACCCACAGGATAGTTACAGGGACTAGTATGAACAGTTAAAATAAACTAAAGCAATCATATATACTCCTAACAGCTACACAGAAAGAGTTGTCTGTTGGCAAGGAAACAAAATTGAAAAGATATGGGGGTGTAGTACCCCTTTAACTCATTTAGGCCCCAAGACGCCTGTAGGTGGCAGCAGAAAAGATATTCTTGAGGTATTTAACACCTACAGACATCTTGCACTTTGTGCCATTGAGGACTTAGGATGTCTGTGGACATCATTGCTTAAAACTTAAATATTTCACAAACCAAAGTGAGTAGAATTGACTGCATAGCACCTTGGGAAAGGTAATTTTGTGCTGAACATCATTGCCACTGACACTTCGTGTCTGTCACGTATACTTTAGAAAATATTTGCAGTTTTGTTTGGTATGGTGTGTATGGCTGACATTTGCCTCTCAAGCTTCACCTAGGCACCTCAAATACAACAGAAAAAAATACATGTATCATATTAGAAAAATTGCTTTGTAGTACAAAATTAGTTTTGTACCTCTGTCTAATGTATGGATGCTTAATTTGGTGCTGATATGTTAAATAATTTCCCACAAAAAACGCTTTATGTTGCCTTTTTTATTGAAAAAAATACATATTTATTGCTATCTCAACCAATATGGAAAAAAATAGTAACTACTTAGAATTAATTGCATAGCTCCGTTAGGAAGGTAATTTTGTGCTGAACAGCTTTACCACTCATAGTTTGTGTGTAGCACTTACAGTTTATGAGGTATTCACATTTGTTTGTGGCATGCTGATTATGAGTTGATTTTGCTCAGAAAGCTCCAGGTTGCACTATTAAAATTATACAGGCCACAAGTGGAGGCACTCTCAAACAGCTCCTAAGGCCTCAGTGAGTTAAATTATGTACCTTAACTAGCCAGAGGGATGAAATAATGTGGAACAGTTGCATGAAGCTAGCTAACACACCAGATGCATATATGGTAATTCTGAAAGTACAAACTGCACTGGGTCATAGCAGTTTGAGCAAGCAGCAACTATTGGTATCTTAGATGACAGTTAATGAATTCTCACATAATGAGCCTGGGATAGAAGGCGACTACACAGATGAGAATGAAACACAAATAGGCAGCACAACGTTGCACCAGGCACAATTAACAGCACTGGTGAGCAAGAAAGACATACTTGGGGGCAGCATATCTGGCTGTTGGCTGACTCTGAAGTGAATTTTGATGCCCTCGTGCTCCTGCCCTTGCACTCTGGCCTAGTATGCCGGGGGGGGGGTCTTGATGCCTGGCCCCATTAGCTGTGGGAAAGAACAGTCCTCAGGGAATAAGGGTCAGCCCAATTGGCTGGCCTTAGTCATGTGACCTGGCTGGGGCACACTGAGTGCCAGAATAGTGCCAAAAACAGAGCACTTTCTGAGTTTTGGCTGGGAAGAGAAGCTCTTCTACCTAGATCACTTTGACCACAGCAAGCTATAGAAAAACATCTCCTGCCATGCTTGAGTCCTCAGGCCTAACTTGTCTGTTCCCATTCGGTTTCACTCAGTTTTGAAGACACAAGGAGGCCATGACCCCATTGAGATTGTCTCCCATTACTTAGTGGGTATATTGTTCCCTACAATATGTTGAATTTAGACTTAAAACTACTAAATGATGTAGCATTCACCACATCCTGGGACAAAAGGTTTCATAATTTTGGTGCCCTTATTGTAAAGTAATTATCACGTTTATTCGTATTAACCCTAGGTATCAGTAATTGTTTCTCATGGGATCTCAAGTTTGTAGCCCTGTTTCTGTAGTGAATATTACATTGTGACCTAAGTACCCAATCTTTTATATTTTGTATAACAAGAATGGGTCCTTCTGGTCCTCCTATCCTCCAGGCTGTACAGATCCAAACTCTGGAGTCTATCGTCATACAGCATATTCTTAAGCCTTGGAAATAGTTTAGTAATTCTTCTCTGAATGCTTTCAAGCAATTGTATATCTTTTCTCAGATAGGTAGACCAGAAAGGGGAACCAGTGTCAAGGTGAGGCCTTACATGGGTTCTGTACAAAGTGACCAAACATTATTCCTGTCTTGAGACAAAGGTTTTTTCAATACAGTTAACCCTTCTATTAGCTGTTTGAGTAACATGTCGATAATGGTTTGATGAGTCAAAATTATTGTTCAGAATGATGCCCAAATCATGTTCACTTTGTACATATTTTAATATTACACCATTCAGTGAATTAGATTTGAGGGGATTGTGTTTCCCTAAATGGATAACACTACATTTATCTGTGTGGAGCATCATTTTATTTACCCTTGCCCATATTTCAATGCTGTTCGAATCCTTAACTAAACTTAAATATATTTCTTTGGTATCAGCTTCCCCATTTATTTTGGAATAATTGGAAAATTTGGATACATTATTAGTGATGTTTTGGAGCATGTTGCTTATAAACAGGCTGAACAAGGCCGGTCCCAAAACCGAATTCTGGGGCACCCCACTCGTGACCAGGCCCACTTCCGATTTATGCCTATTTCCTCTTACATGCTGGGTTCTGTTGGTAAGCCACTCTTCAACTCATATCACAAAGAATAAGCTTAGACCTAAGTGTTTTAATTTGGTAATCAAGTCATAGTGGAGCACCGTATCAAAGCTTTTTACAAAGTTCAAAAAGATAACATCTACCAGTAAACTTTTACTTAGGCTCTCACTAACTGTATTGCAGAATGTTGTTAAATTAGTTGTACACGATCTTCAAGGGGTGAAGCCATGTTGAGTAGAAACATAGAAACATAGACTTTGACGGCAGATAAGGACCACTTGGCTCGATCAGTCTGCCCATTTCATTACCCATTGGATAAGCTGCAGATCCTAGTTAACCAACAGCCTACTTCTTCCTACCCCCCACCAGAATTGCCTTATGTCTGTCCCATGCATTCTTGAATTCCTCCACTGTTTTTGACTCTATGACCTCCTCAGGAAGGCCATTCCATTCATTCACCACCTTCTCCGTGAAAGAATACTTCCTCACATTGCCCTCAGATTGTGCCCCCTTATTCTTGAATGTCTCTTTTTCGAAAAGATGCTACCCTCCTGGACTTTGTTGATTCCCTTGAGGTACTTGAAAGTTTCTATCATGTCCCTCCTCTCCCTCCTTTCCTCGTGGGCATACATATTAAGCTCCTTTAGTCTCTCTTTGTATGGCCCTGCATCATTTTAGTTGCTCTCCTCTGGACTGCCTCCATCCTGTTTATGTCCTTGTGGAGATGGGGTCTCCAGAACTGCACACAGTACTCCTGATGGGATCTCACCAACTGTCTGTACAGAGGGATAACAACTTCCAGTTTTTTACTGGTGATGCCTCTTCCTATACATCCCAGTATTCCCCCAGCCCTCCTTACTGCCTTCTCACATTGCTTGCTTACCTTTAGGTCATCTGATATGAATACCCCCAGGTCCCTTTCCATTTTTGTTGTTGTTAGTACCTCCCCACCCCCATTGTGTACTCTTCCCCTTGGTTTTTGTTTCCCAGGTGCATTACTTTGCACTTCTTTACATTGAATCTAAGCTACCATACGTTTGACCATTTCTCCAACTTTGCCAAGTCCCATCTCATCCTTTCCATCCCCCCCTTGTGTATCAACCCTGTTGCAGATCTTTGTGTTATCTGCAAAGAGGAATACTTTTCCTTCCAGTCCCTCCTCAATGTCACTAATAAAGACATTAAAAAGGACTGGACCCAGTACTGAACCCTACGGTACCTCGCTAGTAACCCCCCTTTCTTTGGAGTCCTGCTGTCCAGCCAATTGTTTACCCAGGCTACCACCCTGGGACCCACTCCCAGGCTGGAGAATTTGTTTATTAATCTTTTGTGTGGGACTGTGTCAAATGCCTAGCTGAAGTCTAGGTAGGCCATATCCACAGCCCCTCCCTGGTCTACTACTTTGGTCACCCAGTCAAAGAAATCTATTGGATTCATCTGACATGACCTTCCCACTGAGAATCCATGCTGCCTTGGGTCCTGCGCCTGCTGGCTTCTAGGTACTCAATAGTTATTTCTTTCAGAAGTGAGTCCTTCATTTTCCCTATCACTAAGGTCAAACTAACAGGTCTGTAGTTTCCTGCCTCTGCTTTGCTCCCACTTTTGTGAAGGGGAATCACATCCACCCTCCTCCAGTCCTTAGGTACTAAACCATCCTTTCATGATTTGTTAAAAGGGGTAGTAAGTGGTGTCACTAGTTCTCCCTTTAATTCTTTTAGAATTCTGGGGTGAATCCCATCAGGGCCCTTTGCTTTGTCCACCTTCAGTTTCAGGAGTTCTTTCAGAACCCTTTCTTCTGTGAATGGACTAGTATTGACCCTCTATCCAGAGTGCTTCTATTGATTGGATTAGGTACCTCCCCCTCCTCTTCTTTTGTGAATACTGAGCAAAAGTATTTGTTCAGTATCTCTGCATTTTCAATGTCACCCTCTGCCCACCCAGCCTCATTATCCCTCCCTTGGTCTTTCTTTGCTCCCTAATATAACCATAAAAGATTGTATCCCTCTTCTTAACTGAGTTGGCTATCTTTTCCTCAGTTTGGGCCTTTGCTATTCTGACTGCCTTTCCCGCTTCCTTCTGCTTTAACTGGTACAGTTCTCTGTTCTGCTTCTTCTGCATTTTCTTATACTTCCTGAATGCTATCTTTTTCTCCCTAACCTTCCCCACCACCTCTTTTGAGAATCAGAGTGTTTTTTTCCTTCGTTTTGTTTGTTTGCTTCACACAAAGGCTTGTTGCCTCTGTGATGGTAGTTTTGATGTTTCCCCATTGTTCCTCCACCCCTCCTTTTTGCCCGTTTGCTAGTGCTTTTCTGAGACACTCTCCTATTTTGACAAAGTCAGCCCTCCTAAAGTCCAGTACCCTCACTTTTGTATGGCTTGAGTCTATGGTTATGTTTATCGTGAACCACACTATTTGGTGATCACTTGTTCCCTCATGGCTACCCACTTCTAATTTTGAGATCCTCTCTCCTTCCCTGTTTGAGAGTACCAGGTCTAAGACTGCTCCCTCCTGAGTGGGTTCCAACACTAGCTGTCTGAGGCATACCCCCCTGTAGGGCATCGAGAATTATCCTGCTCTTGGTTGTGGCTGCAAAAAGGGTACTCCAGTTATCATCTGGCATATTCATGTCCCCGCTGAATAATATCTTCCCTTTTTCTGCCATCCTAAGGATGCTTTCTATCATTTCCTTGTCCATTTCCTTCCCCTGAGATGGGGGTCTATATACAACACCTGTGTGGATCGTGGTGCCATTTCTGGTCTCCAAGGTGACCCACAGTGTCTCTTCTCCTCCCTGTTTACACTTTAGTTCCATTGCTTTGATCCCTTCCCTTTCGTAGAGAGTTACTCCTCCTCCTTTTCTATCCTCCCTGTCCCTCCTGTAGACTACATAGCCTGTTATGTCGACATCCCAGTCATGGTTCTCTGTGTACCATGTTTGTGTGACTGCCACAATATCCAGGCATCCCTTTTCCATCAAGGCCACTAGTTCAGGGAACTTGTAACCCATACTACAGGTATTGGTACTCATTGCCCTCCATTTTTTGATGGCTTTTCCCCTTTTAGCCCCATCCCTGTCCTTACTGCTTTTGCCTATTTATGCATTTACTCTGCCCTGCTCCCTATTGACTTCTCTACCTTGGTGTTTACCTCACTACTACCCTGTTTCCAGAATGCCCTTATTTAGTAACTCTTTTTCTAACATTGTTTTAATTGGTCGCTAACTGCCCTGTTTCCAGAATGCCCTTATTTAGTTACTCTTTTTCTAACACTGTTTTAATTAGTCACTCCATCAGTTTGCATGGAACTGAAGTAAAACTTAATTCGTCTGTAATTTTCAATTTTTTATGTAATGACCTTTTTGTGGATAGGTGTCACATAAACCTCCCTCCAATCTTGCAGTACCTTGCCAAGTGTAAAAGATTTGTTGAATAAGATTACAAAGGGTGGTCTCAAGGATGAAGAAAGGGTCTTATAAATGCAGGATGCATGCCGTCTGGTCTGGGAGAATAGTTTAGCTTTATTTTTTGCATAGCTGTTTGGATGTCTTCCTCTGTAAATGGGTTTAACAAAGTTGTGTTTAAATCACCTATGAGCCTAGCTGAGATTTTTTTTATTGAAGACCTCACAAAAGTAGTTGTTTATGGTGCCTGCAATCATTCTGGGCTCACTGATAATATCTTTATTCTTTTTAAGGGGCCCACAGACCTAACCCCACTCCTACAGTTGTTAGTATAGGAAAAGAATGACTTTTAGTTATCTTTGGTGTGGGAAATTTTCAGTTCAAGTTTGTATCTTTCACTCCTGATCATAGTTTTTGTGTGTCTCTGCTCTTTTATGTATTTAGATCTAGTTTCATCAGATGGGTTCTTTTTAAAGGTGGTGTATGCTCGCTCTTTCCTTCTTATCCGTTTATTAATTTTTGAGTTAAGCTAGGCTAGCACTTTTCCTTTATTGTTGTATTTTTTTTTTGACTGGGAAAATGGTTCCTCTAGCTGTTTCAACTTGCTTTTAATGATGTCCCAGTTTGGGCAACTGATTTATCTTTTAATCTTGCCTCCCAATTCATGCTGTCTAGCTGATCCCTAATTCTTGCATATTGAGCTTTTGAATAATTCTGAACGGTTGGCTTTTGTTTAATATGGTTCTTTTGCACTGCTAATGTAAAATCCAAAATGTTGTGATCACTATGTCCCAAGTGGTTGTGAGATGATATTGTGCTTAATTCAGTTTGTAAATTTGTAATAATCAAGTCAAGGATGTTGGTACCCCTAGTAGCAACCGTTAACAACTGGTCCAGACCTAACTGTAGCATGTTATTGATAAAATTGGTTGGGAGTGTACTGACGCTGGTTAATTGTCTCCAGTCAAGAAAGAGCCTGTAGTTTGAGATTTCTCAAGACCAAATGCTTGCTTCATCCACCATGTTTCGGTAACTGCAGCAACATCTATACTGTCCCTAAGAAGGAGCAGTTTGAGTTCAGATTTTTAATTATGTTTAAACTTCTAGCATTAGATGAGAGAAAGTTATACCGCTGTGAAATAAATTTGGTGTTACTTTGCATTGTCCCTTCTCTCTCATTACTCCCATGAGCCCCCTACTTGAATTAGTTTAAACGAGCAGTGATATGTTTATCAATCTGCTTACCGAGAAGAATGCTGACCCTCTTACTTAAATAGTTATACCACTGTGATATTAATTTGGTTTTACTTTGTATCGTCCCTTCCCTCTCATTACTCCCATGAGCACCCCTCCCCCTTAAATTAATTTAAATGGGAAGTGATGTGTTTCTCAATCTGCTTACACAGAAGAATACTGCACCTCTTACTTAAATGTAGGCCGTCCAAGCTAAACAGACTAGACTCATTGTCAGATGTCTCCCAATGTGTCAAACACATGAACCCCTTCCTCAGGCTCCAGTTTCTTAGCCATTCATTAATCACTTTAATGTTATTATTCTTCTTCCAGTTAGCTCTTGGAACTGGTAGTATTTCAGGAAAAACAAATGTACGACCCATATTTTTCTAGGGTATCACCAAGAATGATAAATTCTCTTTTTATCTCTTCAATACTGGAATGCCCAATGTCATTGGTTCCAACATGTACTGTACTATCATAATGGGGTTATCTCCTGCGATTATATCATCAGACATCCGGGCAATGACAATTATCCTTTCTCCTCTGAAAGTGCTAAATGTCCTATTGTATTTATCAGGGTTGCATATGTGTCTGTCTGTATACTTTACAGTTGAATAACCCAGGACATAATGTTGCCATAGGGTCACTTCTTTTTGCAGATTATTGCAGTCTTGTGATGGTTTTGCAGTCTTAAATTCCTCCAGATGCATTTCATTGTCCAACCTTATCAAGGGGTCAAAATGATTAAAAGTAGGCAAGTGGAATGGTTTTGCTCCATCCGTTTTGCTTTTGTGTTTTGTTCCTTCTACAGTGGCTCGTCCCTGATTTCCCCCTCATCTTGATCTGGATTAACTGCGACCTCAGTGGGCCTTATTATATTATCATTGGGTAGATAAGTTGGGGGTTGGGCTGATTAAGTGTGTTTATGTCGAACTCCATAGCTCTCCTTTCTCTTTTTATTTGCCTTTTTTCACCCTCTTCAGTCCATTCATCTGTATCACTTTTCTCTTTGTCTTTAGTATCATCACATTTCATAGATACATAGATACATAGACAGTGTCGGCAGATAAGGGCTATGGCCCACCCAGTCTGCCCATTTGAGCTTGTAAGTTCAGTTTGTTTTCCTAGAAGTCTGTTGCCCCTTACCCCTGACCTCCAGAATTCCTTTATGTCTATCCCATGCATTCTTAAATCCCGTGATTGTTTCAGCCCCCACCACTTCCTCTGGCAGGGTGTTCCACTTGTCCACCACCCGTTCTGTGAAGAAATTCTTTCTCATGTTTCCTCTGAATCGTCCTCCCTCAACTTCATCCCATGCCCTCTAGTCCTGGAACATCTTTTTCGCTTAAAATAGTGTTTTCCTGCACCCTGTTCCTCCTTGTAAGATACTTGTATGTCTCTATCATATCCCTGTCTCCCTCCTCTCCTCCAGGAGTACATGTTCAGTTCCTTCAACCTGTCTTCATAGGACTTGTGATGCAATCCATGCACCATCTTTGTTGCCCTCCTCTGAACCTTCTCTACCCTGTCTATGTCCTTACATAGGTATGGTCTCCAGAACTGTACACTGTACTCCAGGTGGGGCCTCACTAGTGTCTTGTATAGCAGAATTATGACCTCCCTTTTCCTGCTGGTGATGCCCCTGCCCTATACATCCCAGCATCCTATTTGCTTTACCTGCTGCCTTGTCACACTGTTTCCCTACCTTGAGGTCATCAGAAATGACAACCCCAAGATCCCTTTCCTGCTTGGTGCATGCTATATCCTCACCCCCCAACTGATATATTGTGCCAGGGTTTTTGTGCCCCATATGCATTATCTTGCACTTCTTTGCATTGAATTTCAACTGCCAAACCCTTGACCATTCTTCAAGTTTCTGCAGGTCGCTTCTCATTCTGTCTACACCCTCTGGTGTGTCTACTCTGTTACAGAGCTTTGTGTCATCAGTGAACAGTGAAATTCTGCCTGCTAGGTCCTGCGCAATGTCACTGATGAAGATGTTGAATAGGACCGGTCCCAGCACTGATCCCTGTGGTACCCCACTGGTCACTCTTCCCTCTGTGGAGTGACAGCCATTTACCACCACCCTCTGTGTCCTCTGTGTATTTCTTTTTTCTGGTTTTATCATGATGGCTGCTAATAATACTCAGGGTGGTTGTCTGGGTCTCATGGTCTACCAATGAATTTGTATGCTCTGATAACATGATGTTGCTTGATAGGCTGCCTACCTGCATTTCTAATTCTAACACTTTTAGCCTGAGGTCCTTTATATCACTACATTGGATGCAAGTGAAAACTTCGAAGTTAGTGCTAGGGAACAGGCTAAACTTGTTAGAGACTGCACATAATACTCTCATCGCTCCAGTGACCAAGGTAACTATTCCTATTCCCGGATTCATGTTTACAGGTAACTGTGTCATTTTTGGTATTAGTCTGTTTCTAAAGGACCCCGTACCTTCTCTGTGGTCTGCCAGAACCATCTGCTGCTGTTGGTGAGGACCCCATCTGGACCATGCGAATAACTGGACGGATGCATAAAATTAAGAATACAGGTTTATTCTCTGTGCAGTAGATGTTCTCTTCATGGAGACAAGCACCAGACTGACAATTTCTCTGACTGACAGGCATACATGGCACTGCCAGACAGTGCAACGATTTGCTACTTGCAGGTTCTAAGTGCTCTTAAAGTGGCGGCAGATAACAACATTTAGCCCCATACTTAATGTGTGCTTCACATAATGTATTTGTCCACCTGCAACTGCTCCTGATTCTTCCTTCCCTATGCGCCCCTCTCCCTAGTCCCTTTTCCTCTTCCCTCACCCTGACCTATATCCCCCACACCACTACCTCACCGCTCAACCCCTCTCCACCTAATTATTATATCCCACCTATGTACCTCTCTGCATTTGGCTGTAATATGCCTATGCACTTTGGCCCCCTGCTGGGCATCTGTTATGCCTCTCTACAAACAGATATCCACAACTTGTAAATTCAGTTGTATATGTAAAGTTGTAAATGCTAAATTGTTTATATTTCTATAATCTGCTTGTCTATTATGCTTCCTTCTTCTTCTCACTGTATAGTCTACCACTCCACATTATGTTATATTTTTGTTATATTTTCTTCCCCCTTGTCCCCTCCCCCCAGGATGCATCTGGAAACAAGCTGCTATTCGGCTCAGTATGTCTTTCCTGGTAAAACTTTGGAAATAAATACATTTGTTTGCAAGGTGTCTGTACAGCGAGAGTTCAATTTATAAAAAGCACCTACTATTTATAAACAGTGAAATGAGTACCTTGCAGTTGTCCAGTCATTCCAGGTGTACACGGCGGTATGCACACTTGCCTCTATGTACATCACCTCCACTCATGAGGAGTAGAGTCAAATAGCAGGGAACTGGAAGTAGCACAATTGTGCTGCTTCCAATTTGGTGATGTCAAAAAATGCCCATAAAAATATTTATTGCCCACAAACCTCTTCAGGACTAACTAATATAATCTCCTAATGTGGCTGAAACCTTGCCGATGACCACTAGATCACTCACAACCCAAAGCACCACTTAACTGGCTTGTAGTTGCTAACTAGTATGGAATGCTGGCTAATTCACCAGTATCCCACCACTAGCTAGTATGGAATGCTGGCTAGTTCACCAGTATCCCACCATTCACTTCAAGAACACAAGGTCACCTTAATGCTAGAAAGACAGACAAGACAGACTCTAACTTTTTGGGGTTGGTTTTGTTACAGGTATATCCTAGAAACACTTAAATTAGGTTCTAAAGAATGAGATCTCTGTATACACCCACACCAAATCAGCAGCATACACGGGAGATGCTCTGCTCGAGAGGAGTAGAATCAAATAGCAGGGGGCTGGAAGTAGTGCGATTGTTTGTCTTCTGGTTTGACGATGTCAGAAAGTGCCTAAACCATATCAACAGTACACACTAGCAAGAGATAGGACCCCAAACTTCTATAAGTTATTTTAATTTGGTTGCCACAGTCACGCAGTATACTGTCTTTTTTTGTCAAGTGGGGATTTTAAATGGGCTACTGCGAGTGTTCAGCTTCACCCGCTACTTCAATACCTCCTGCCAACTGATACACTAGGAACCAGTAAATATAACAACAAAGAGGCACTTTTTTTTAAATTTATATTTCTGTAGGATTTTTTCCCCGGTTTTTGGTCCCATCCTTTATCCAAAAACTAAAACAAAGAGATAATCTCTGGCATATTGCTGTCGCTACAGGCAAACTGGCTGACAGACAAGCCTATGAGGCAGCATGTAATGGGTGCACCTGGGCTACGAGGCAGGCTAAGGCCAAATATTATCAAACCACTCTTGCATCCACTTGGGGCTCATCCTGTGCCTTCTGGGACAATATGAAGGAGCTCAATGGGAAGACCCACTCCCCTCCACCATCACTACTTTCCATAGGCAGTACCATCACTACTGATCCACCCCACATAGCTGAGTGCCTCAATATGGCTTTCTCAGATCTGAGCTCTGTCCTTCCCAACTATTTTTTCAACCTTATCCCTGCCTCCACCCCCCACCATGGATCTCCCCCCTTTCTACCAGTGTGTCATATCCCCCCTTGAAGCCAGGCCCTCATCTGCAAAAAGCCCTAGCTAGCAACAACCCCAGCTGTGATCCTCTGGACTCCAGGATCCTCTGATTAGTCTTGGATACAGTACTAGCCCCTCTCACCGAACTCTTAAACCGGTCACTATATCTGGGCCAGTTCTCAAGTGCTTGGAAAATTGTAGAAATCACCCCAATCCATAAGAGTGGTGATCGAACTTCCCCTAACAATTTCAGGCCCATCTCCATTCTCCCCCCGCTCTCCAAAGCATTAGAAAAAATAGTGGCCATACAGTTCTCCGAGTACCTAACCAAATATGACCTGTTGTGTCCGGAACAACATGGATTCTGCCCTTGACACAACACCACTATAGCCCTCCTGGAGTTCTCCCAGCACCTCCACCCTGCTCTCGACTCTGGTCACATTGCGGATGCAGTGTTCATAGACCTCACCAAGGACTTTGACACTGTCTGTCACCCCCTCCTACTTGACTCCCTCCACCAACTTGGCTTCTCCCCTGGCCCCCTTGCTTGGTTTACCAGTTTTCTCTCTACCAGATCCCAGCGTGTGAAGGAAAATGGCACCCTGTCCAACACCCTGCCTGTTCGCTCTGGGGTCCCCCAGGGTTCCATCCTGGGCCCCGTTCTGTTCAGCCTCTTTCTCAACACTCTCCCCAGCTCCTGCTCAGGCAATATGCTCCTCTATGCCGATGACGCAGTCCTCTTCACCTCCCACCCTGACCCCACATCTCTACAGAAATCCCTGCAGCATACATTCTACCAAGCCAAAACTCCTTGAACACCAGCTGGTCATTAACCTCAAGAAAATCAAATCCATGCTCTTTTCTCACCACCAGAATAAGGCCAAAAATGCCCCCTCTGCATTCTCCCCAATAATCCACACCCTCTTGAGCAGGTGTCATCCTACAAATACCTGGCCGTCACCTTCGACTCGGCTCTTACCTTCCACACCCACATCAATACCCTGTCCTCAGCTATAAATTCTCAGATTGGCCTTCTCTATCAACATAGAGATTGCCTCCCCCAAACTGCCCTCTGACTGGCCATCAACTCCTCCATCCTGTCCTTAGTGGATTACGGCCTACCCATTTATGCCGTGGCTGACAATACTGCCCTCACCAAAATTCAGACCTCGATAAACAAGGCCTGCAGGATCCTGACCGGTGCATCCCTCTGCACTCATACTTGCCTGCTGTATTCCACCACCAACCTGCTCACCTTTAAGGAGTGCCTGCGCTAGCAAACCTGCCTACTTGCCAAAAAAGCCCTGTTAGGTCTCTCTCCCCCCCAAGGGGTCACTGCGGGGTGCATCCCCATCTGTTGCCACCCATAGCACAGTTAAGGCCACCTTCCAGGTGCCCCGTAGCAAGACCTTTTTAGCCAAAAGGTCCTTCCACTACAGCGCCCCCACATGGTTCAACTCCCTCCCACCCTTTGTCACTAATCTTACCGAAATAGGTCCTTTCAAAGTTGCTCCCATAACCACCTCTTTGACGCCCGAAGCTGTAATTGCCCCTAATAAATGTAAAGGTGGGGTCCCTCCTACCTGACCCTTAGCCTGGATGATGTCTGTTGGACTACTATTCCCTCTCCTTTTCCCCCCTGCCCCCACCTTTCCTCATAAGTATTCCTCCCTGGTACGTCCAGGGCTGTACCCTCTATTATAGTAATATTTTATATGATTGTAACTTACTGTATACAACTTTATCTGTAAACCACTGTTGTAAATGCATTCTTATTGTTATCTGTATTCCACCTGTATGTTACCACTGTTGTACTTCACACTGTATTCATGTCTACCCTCCCTGCGACGAGGTGCCTTTGTAAATGAGTCCACTACTCAAAGGTTGTAAATCCAACTTTCAAATAAATAAATAAATAAAAATAAACAAGGTATGGAATGCCCATTAATAGGGTCTGGCAATCCGTCCACTACAACAATACTCTGCACAAGTGAGTCAAGATGAGTACCATTTGATCCAGCTCACCCATCAGCTGATCCCACTGGACTCTTAGTGTCCACTGAGGGATCCTCATACTGTATGTAAGTGGGCCAGTGACACAGTTACAATGGCCACAGCCATGAGTCCCAGAAGATGTAACGTGGTCCATGCTGGGACACATAGTAATGATTGCTGTATACTAGCTTTGACTGTGTTCTGTTCCGTCAAGTGGCAGGAAAAAACACCCCTTATCTGTGTCCAAGACTGACCCTATGTACTGCAGTATCTGACAAGGAGTCACGACAGACTTTGGCACATTCACTGTGACTCCTAAAGCATCAAACAACTGTCGTGTTCACAACAGGGTATGTAGCAGAGCTTTCATGGAGCTGGCCTTCAAGGGCCAATCATCCAGATATAGGAAGACATACAGGACTTCTCTGAAAGGGCTGCAGTCACTACTGCCAAGCATTTGGTAAAGGCCCTGGTCACACAAGATAAGCCAACAGGCAATACTCTGAAATGATAATGCTTCCCCTACAGCATAAAGCGGAGATACTGCCTGTAAGCATTTCTGATCTTGACATGGAGGTAAGCATCCTTGACTCCACTATCGCCTCCTTTCTTAGGCTCACTGACTCCATCCATACTGGCCTGGACCAGCGCCTTATCACCATGGCCATTTCTGTTGACCTGGCAAAAAGGTTTTTGACACCATTTCTCACACTCCCTCCATCTTTCCAAACTCTCTGCTGCAGGGCTGTCTCCTGCAGCCATAGCCTGGTTCCAATCCTACCTGGTGGGCCATTCCCAATCTGTGTGGATTGATGACTCTCTGTCCTCCCCCCAGCCTATCAGCACTGGTGTCCCTCAGGGCTCTGTACTTGGACCACTGTTATTCTCCATATTTCTCAGTGACCGTCCTAAGGTGTGCTTGTCCTCCTCTTCCCAGATGTATGTGGATGACACCATCCTGTATACCTCTGGCTCATTCCCTGCTGATGTGGTGTCGAGGCTTCAGGCAGATTTCAACAAACTTCAGCTCTGGCTATGCTCTAATCTACTGTTCCTTAATGTCAAGAAGACAGTCTCCATGACCTTCGGCACAAGGCAGACACTGTCTCAGAGCCCTGCCCTCCCCTCTTCCACTCCCTGGATGGGTCTAAGCTAGAGGCTGTCTCTTCCTTCAGGTAGCTTGGGGTCTGGCATGATCCTCACTTCTACTTTTCTGGGCACATTGATGCTGTCCTCAAAAAGCTGCACCCCAAGCTTGGTGCCTTATTTAGAAATCGTGGCTGTATTCCCTTACCTATCTGCTGTGAGATTGTCCATAACATGATCCTCCCAGTTTTTGACTATGGTGATGTAGTCTTCAGTGCTGCCCCCGGGACTTTCCTGGCCAGACTGGACACTCTGCTCCACTCTTTCTGTCGTTTTATTCTTGACTGCCCCCCCACCACACCCATCATTGTACCCTCTATCAGTCTGTCTCTTTACCTTTCCTTGAGGGCAGATGCCTGGCCCACTGTGCCAGTTTCACGGGCAAATTCTGGTTCAGGTCTCTCTCTCCATATCTCTCCTCTGCTATCTCACTCCCCCCCTCCTTTGAAGCATTGATTCATGTTCCCTAGTTATTCCTTCCAGGTCTACAATTCAGCTGAGCAGGCTGCTTCCTCCCACCAATTCCCTAAACTATGAAATGCCCTCCCACCCCCTATTCATCATGCATCCTCCCCAAGAGCTTTTTATGCCCTTCTTCTTGACTATATTACCCCCTCAAGCACTTGCTCCTGACCCCCTCCTGCTTCAGTTCCCCCTTTTTTCTTTCACCCTGTTCTTATTCCTTCACCCCTTTTTTATCTCCCCTACCCCCACCCTCCCTACTTTGCCCATCTGCCTCGCTTCTGTCTCCTCAACTCTTCCCCCTTCAGTTTTCCCCTCGGGCTCTCTGTCATTTTTGTGAACCTCCTTTTGCAGCTCGCTGACAATGCCGTCTCCTAGGAGAATTGATGATCTCAACCAAGCACTTATTTTAAAGCTGTATTTTTTCATGCCCCTCCTTTCCTTTCATCTTGGGTTATATATTAAATTGTAAGCTCTGGTTCTAAGTGTACTTGACACTGTAACTATGCACCCAATTACTCATATGTTTTCTATTGTTAACTGTGCATATTACTTATTGTAATTTGTCCGCTTTGTGACAGGGTTGAATAAGGCCCTGCCCCATTTGTTATGCAGAAAGAGTTTAAACACAAGGGTGTTTTCTATCCTCTCCTTTTCTGTCTCTTCTCTGTCTGGTTGCACAACCAAATTTTCTTTTGAGACATAGGGACTGATCACTCTGATGGTTTCGCAGTTCTCCGCCTCTCGCTATCTCTCTGCCTCCCCTTGCTATTTCTGTCTTTCCTTCCCCCTTGCATATCTGCAGTTATAAAAAATATTTCTTTTTTTTTTTTTCATTTTTGTATTTTTAACCAGGTAGTGAACTGGGCACTGCCCTTTTTAAGCCACACTACTGAATCTCTGTGTAAAACTATATGTTGAACTGGGATCCCTTTGTTTAAAACTGTATATAGTTTTACTGTTGAAATGGTTGCAAAAAGCTACTTGGAACTCTAGGGGTTAACCTGAGTTGCAGTTTTTAAGCCTTTTGCAGAACTCTAAACAAGAGTTCAGTTCTGGGATACCATGTACTGTTTTGTTTCACCTTCAAGGAATGAAACTTACATGAACATTCTGTAAACTTACGAGAACATTCTTTGAGAAGCAGGCTGTCAACGAATTCCAAGACAAAGAGCAACAATGCTTTTGCTAGAGAGACAAGGAGAGTAAGAGGCTGAGACCGAGAGTTGAAATTGAGAAGAAACCCTCAGAAGAAGGTCTTAGTTTTCTCTGTTTGTACTGCCTTTGTAACTAGTTGTACTGAATAATTTTTATTTTTTATTTTGCTGTTATTGAGAAAAATAAAATGCTATTTGCAAATTTTGAAACTGCTCCTGGTTTTCCTATGCTTCCTGACTTGTGCATTGATGATAGATGGTGTCAGCCTAAATGGGCTTTACACCGTGCAAACTCTTAGCCAGTAGTTATATGCGAGTGTACTATACCTGGTACCAGGGAAGCATAGAAGAAAGGTATGGATTCTGCAGCAGCAAGTCCAAGGGTGATTACCAGAAGAATGGCATTCAAACTAGCAGAGACAGAAGTCCAAGCTGAGACTGTACAGCCAGCACCAGCGATGGAAAAGAAAGAACAGGCAGCAGCAGAACCTGAAAGCCTGACTGCCTTTTTCAAATGGTGGGCTGTACAACAAACAGAGCTGGAGAAACAGAGAAGAGAGGAGGTGCAGCAGGCAGAAAAAGAGATTCAACGTTTAGAGGCACAGAGAAAAGAAGAAATGCAGCTCGAGAAGCAGAGAGAAGAAGAGATGCAGTGACAAGAGCAACAAAGAAGAGAAGAGATGCAGTGACAGGAGCAGCAAAGAAGAGAAGAGATGCAGCGATGGATGGATGCCTTGCAAGTTATCAAAGCTGGGGGATCTGGCACTGGTCCAGCAGAACAATAAGACACAAACAACTTAAAATACATTAAACTTACAAAGTTGTGTCCCTCGGATGATATTGAAGCATACTTGTCAACTTTTGAAAGCGTTTCAGTATCCAGTGAACATGGCAACCATGATTGAGTGACTGCAAAAAGGGTGACTCAGTCATGGTGCCTGTACTGTGGGCTACCTGGTAGGGTAGTGATGTGATACAGGGTAGGTGACTACAGAGACAGGATGTTGCTATATATACACACACACCCAGGGGAAGGACTGCACCACACGATGGGCAGAAGGGGAGGGAGGGTATGTAAGATATAGTGCAGCAGTCGACTGATGAGGTGGCTGTTTGGTGTGGTGGGTAGGATGGCAGGCTGAGGTTGGGAGGGTGCCGAGTTTGGTTCTGGGGTGGGAGTCTTTTTTGCATCAGCCAGTAATATTTTTTTTTAAGCTTTACACCCCCTTGACATGCACCTCCCTAGAGTTGAGAATCCTTAAGTAGGGGGAAGTGGGGGGGCACAGCTCCCCCGCATATCCAGAAAACCAATCACTGGTTTTGTGGTTGCCTGCAAGTGTATATCCCCGAATTGCTTTTCAGCGATATACACTCACCATAATACCAAACGCTGTAACAAATTTGCTATTATGACATAGAACCAAAGGTTGCCACAGCCTGCCAGTGGCCAAAGCAGCAAAAGGCAAGGCAAGGCAAAATTTATTTAAAAAACGCCCAATCCCAGAGGCTCTGGGCGCCGTACAAAACATTAAAACAGGCATTTTAGCATAATAAATATATAAATTTACACATAAATACAAATCATTACAGAGCTAAACATTAACTATAAAAGACAATCAGACTGGTACCTTACCTGACATGTAAAGCCCAACTTGTTTACAGCAATATGGACACTGCACAGTCAGAAAACTATGACCTGGTGAAAAGCAAAATCTTGAAAAGGTATGACATCTCAGGAGAGACATGCAGGCAAAGATTCTAGCCCCTGAAGCATAACTCAGTCGACAATCCTCAAGAAACCTTCACCTGTCTCAGAGAACTCCTTGTTAAATGGCTCCAACCAGAGGGCAAAACAGTCCCACAGATCATCAACACATTTGCAATGGAGCATTTCATCAACATCCTGCCTACAGATGTGCAGCTTTGGGTGAAAGAACAACAATCAGAAAGTGGGGAAAAGGCTGTTTCTTTGGCTAAAGACTACCAAATGGCCAGATAGACGCCACAGCAGTGAGGTAACATCCAAGTGGTAAGACACTCTTTTTCCCAATTTAACTCCAAGTCTGATAAGAATTCTGGTGGGGGTAACAAATCTGCATCCAAAGACTTTATTTGCTATAACTGTCATAAGCCAGGTCATATTGCAACAAATTGCTGTAGTAAGAAGAAGGACACTGGAGCAGATTTGTCCTTAGCAAATTGGGGCAAGTACTTAACAAATGTCAAGCTTGGAGATAAGACTGTGAAAGGACTTATTGAGTTGGGAAGCAGACAGTACCTAGTGCATATTGAAGTGTTGGGAAAACAATGTCCAAAAGGACCAGGTACTGGTGTCATCTGCATCCATGGGGACACTAGATACTGTCTCACCAGCCAAGTGACTCTGACTATTAACGAGGTGTCACACCAAATGAAAGTGGGGGTAGAACCTAAGTTACCTGCATCTGTGATTATTGCCTTGGAAATAACTTTCCAGGATTTACTGAGTTAATCAAAGAGGGAGTAAATCCTGATGTTCAGCAGCTGTGGTGACAAGAGCTCAGGCAAAGAAAATCTCAGATGGTGGGGACTCTCTTCCTTTTGCTGATTTTGATTCGGACTTGTTTGAGCACAGCTTCAAGATCCAGAAGTCTAGGAAAGAAAGATGACGCCTAAAGAAACAGTGGCAACAAAAGACTGATGGACATAAGTGGTTTACATATGAAAATGCTGAAACTAAACTGATCACTGATTGTGATTTTCTTTCAGAATAAGCTAACAATGTTTCTCACCAGGGTTATTTTAAGCAGCTGGCGGTGAAACCAAAACAGGATGAACCTATGTTTAAAAAATGTAATGGGCTACTGTACAGAGTTTGGGTTAAATCTCAGACACAGGACCAGATAGAACAATTGGCTATACTACAAAAGTATAGAACTGAGTTGTTACAAATAGCACATGATAGTCCTATGGCTGGTCACTAGGGGAGGGCTCACACCCTTGCCAGATTGCTGTACGATTTTACTGGCCTGGAATTCATGAAGATGTTTCTACCTATTACAGTTCTTGTGCTGAGTGTCAGAAAGTAGCCCCAGTGACTAAAAAAGTCAAGGTGCCCCTGGTGCCCCTCCTCTTGATAGATGTGTGTTTTGAGAGAATTGCAATGGATGTGGTTAGCCCCCTTAGACAAAAGTAACAAGGGAAATAGATTCATTTTGGTAGTATGTGACTATGCTACTTGATACCCAGAGGCAGTTCCATGAATACTGTCACAGTCCCAAAAGTGGCAGACGAGCTTGCCAAAATGTTCAGCAGGGTGGGCATACCTAAAGAGATTATTACTGATCAGGGTAGTAATTTTGGTGCTGCATTGCTGAAGGAGCTATATAAACTACTAGGAATCACTGCCATAAGAACCCTCAGACAGACGGTCTTGTTGAGCATTTTAATCAAACCCTACAATGCATGTTAAAAAGGTTTATAAAAGGGGAAGGGAAAGACTGGGACCAATACTTACCTTACCTGCTCTTTGCTTACAGAGAAGTGCCACAGGCATCAACAGGTTTTTTTGAAATGCTGTGTGGTAGACAACCTAGAGAGCCACTAGATGTAATAAAAGAAACATGGGAAGATAATACATAGATACATAGACAGTGTCGGCAGATCAGGGCCTATGGCCCACCCAATCTGCCCATTTGAGCTTGTAAGTTCAGTTTGTTTTCCTAGAAGTCTGTTGCCCCTTACCCCTGACCTCCAGAATTCCTTTATGTCTATCCCATGCATTCTTAAATCCCATGATTGTTTCAGCCCCCACCACTTCCTCTGGCAGGGTGTTCCACTTGTCCACCATCCGTTCTATGAAGAAATTCTTTCTCATGTTTCCTCTGAATTGTCCTCCCTCCAACTTCATCCCATGCCCTCTAGTCCTGGAACATCTTTTTCGCTTAAAAATAGTGTTTTCCTGCACCCTGTTCCTCCCTGTAAGACACTTGTATGTCTCTATCATATCCCCTCTCTCCCTCCGATCCTCCAGGGAGTACATGTTCAGTTCCTTCAACCTGTCTTCATAGGACTTGTGATGCAATCCATGCACCATCTTTGTTGCCCTCCTCCAGACCTTCTCTACCCTGTCTATGTCCTTACGTAGGTATGGTCTCCAGAACTATACACTGTACTCCAGGTGGGGCCTCACTAGTGTCTTGTATAGCAGAATTATGACCTCCCTTTTCCTGCTGGTGATGCCCTGCCTATACATCCCAGCATCCTATTTGCTTTACCTGCTGCCTTGTCACACTGTTTCCCTACTTGAGGTCATCAGAGATGACAACCCCAAGATCCCTTTCCTGCTTGGTGCATGCTATATCCTCACCCCCCAACTGATATATTGTGCCAGGGTTTTTGTGCCCCATATGCATTATCTTGCACTTCTTTGCACTGAATTTCAACTGCCAAACCCCTGACCATTCTTCAAGTTTCTGCAGGTCGCTACTCATTCTGTCTACACCCTCTGGTGTGTCTACTCTGTTACAGAACTTTGTGTCATCAGCGAACAGTGAAATTCTGCCTTCTAGGTCCTGCGCAATGTCACTGATGAAGATGTTGAATAGGACCAGTCCCAGCACTGATCCCTGTGGTACCCCACTGGTCACTTTTCCTCTGTGGAGTGACAGCCATTTACCACCACCCTCTGTGTCCTGCCACCCAGCCAGTTACCTACCCACCACACTACTGTCCTGCCCACACCCATATTCCCCAGTTTGTGTAATAGTCTTCTATGTGGCACAGTGTCAGGGCCTTGCTGAAGTCCAGATAGGCCATGTCCCTGCCCTCCCCCGATCCACCTCCTAGTCACCCAGTCAAAAAATTCAACGAGGTTGGTCTGACATGACCTCCCCCTGGTGAAACCATGCTGCCTTGGGTCCTGTAGTCCATTGACAACTAGATGTTCCACCAAACTCTCCTTCAGTAGTGCTTCCATGATCTTCCCCACTACCGAGGTGAGGCTGACTAGTCTGTAGTTCCCTGCTTCCTCTTTGTTCCCACTTTTGTATAAGGGGACTACATCTGCTGTCCTCCAGTCTTTGGGTACCTCCCCTGTTTCCAGTGATCAGCTAAACAGGATAGCCAGAGGTTCAGCCACCACCTCTCTTAGTTCTTTAAGGACCCTGGGGTGCACCCCATCTGGCCTCATTGCTTTGTCAACTCTTATTACTTCCAGTTCCTTCAGGACCCTTTCTTGTGTAAAGGGACTTGTGTCCATTTCTGCACCATTCTCAGCCCTTGTACTCCCTTCAGACCCATTACCGTCCTCTTCCTCAGTAAAGACTGAGCAGAAATACCTGTTCAATATGTCAGTTTTACTGTTGTCATCCTCCACGTGGCCCCCATCCTCCACCTTCAGTCTCACTATCCCTCCCTTTGTCTTTCTTTTTTCACTTATGTACCTGTAAAAGGTTTTGTCCCCTCTACCCACTGATTTTGCAATGTGTTCTTCTGTCTGAGCTTCGACTTCCCTTACTGACCTCCCTGCCTCCCTTTGCTTCTCCTGGTACTTCTCCCTATCCCCTTCTGCCTGTGTCTTTTTGTATTGCCTGAATGCAATCTTTTTGGCTTTCACTTTCTTTGCTACCTCTTTGGAAAACCATAATGGTCTCCTCTTCCTTCTCCTCTTTCTAACCTGCTTAATGCATAATTCTGTTGTTCTTGTAACCCCCATTTTAAATACTGCCCACTGTTCCTCAACCCCTGATTCCTGTCCCATTCCTTAATGCCTCTTTCAAGTATCTCCCCATTTTTCCAAAGTCTGCCCCCCTAAAATCCAGGATACGTGTTTTTGTGTGGTTTGGTTCTGCTCTTTCTGTGAGTTCAAACCACAATGACTGGTGGTCACTGTTTCCCAGGTGCTCCCCCACTGTTACCCCCATCACACTGTCCCTGTTTGTGAGCACAAGGTCCAGTATTGCCTTCTGCCGAGTTGGTTCCTTGACCAGTTGCTTGAGGAAGGCACCCTGAAGGGAGTCCAGGATAAATTTGCTCCTAGTTGATGCTGCTGCTGGGATACTCCAGTCCACGTCTGGAATATTGAAGTCTCCAACCAGTACTACCTCACCCTTGTCTGCCATCCTTTGGATGGCTAGCATCAGCTCCCTATCTGTTTCTTCCTCCTGGGCTGGTGGTCTATAGACCACACCTGTGCGGATGGCTGTCCCCATTTTCCTTTCCAGCTTAACCCACAGTATCTCTCCCCCATTTTGTTCCTCCTGGATCTCTGTGGCCCTTATGTCATTTTTCACATACAGTCCACTCCTCCTCCCTTCCTGCCTGCTCTGTCTCTTCTGAATATGTTGTAGCTGGTATGGCCATCTCCCAGTCATGGTTATCATTACACCAGGTTTCAGTGATGGCCACAATGTCCAGGTCTGACTGTACCATGACAGCCTCAGATCTTCCATCTTGTTGCTAAGGCTCCGGCATTTGCACACATGGCTTTCCATGATTTGACCTCCCTAGACTGTTTCACTGTTCTACTCCAGCCCCTTCCTTGGTTGTCATTTATCCCTGGTTCTCCTTGCTGTCTGCCCTTCTGCTGAATTTTGCCCCTTTTCTGCTTATCCACCTCTTGGGCACTAATCTCCATCTTTTGCACACTGCTTTGCAGAGATAGCCACTCCTCTGGTTCACTGGTTCCACTGCTAGCTGGGGGTGAGCAAAATTTTCATCCTTGCTGGCCTGCCACCCCCTTTGCTAGTTTAAATGCTTGTCAATGTAGCATTTAAACTTATCATTGATGCTTGATTCCCTCCAGGATGGATGCAGGCCGTCAGGCTTGAACAAACCTCCATCCCTCCAGGTGGGTCCCCAGTCACCAATGAATCCAAACCCTTCCTCACAGCACCAGTTCTTCAACCATGAGTTAAAGTTCCTGGTGCATGCACTCCTATGCTCTCCCTTGCCTCTCACAGGTAGTACTTCTGAGAAAGTGACAGAAGTAGCTACTTGCTTGAGACCCCTTCCCAGTTTCCTAAACTCTTCCTGAACTTCCTTTGGATCCACATTTGCCAGGTCATTAGTACCTAGGTGGATAATGACATCCAGCTCACCCTCCCATCTTGCCTTCCCAGTGATCCCCAGGATCTTCCTTCCATCCCTCCATGCCGTGGCACCTGGTAGGCACCTCACCTCCCTGTCCTCACCCTCCTGTGTTCCTAGCTAGATCCCTCTTATGATGGAGTCCCCCACCAGGATTCACTTCCTCCTCCTCTGGGGTCCACTGCTTTCCCCGCTGAGGTCACCTCCTTGGCTAACCTCCACATTCTTTCCTTCCACTTCTCTGGGTACATCTATTTGGTTGTCCTCATTTGCCAGTGTGGCATATGAGTTCTTGAGTGGAATAGGATCTGGGATGTGCCTCTGCCTGACTGCTCTAACCCTCCCTGAGCCCACTGTCATCCAAGTGCTCCTCGTTCTCGCATCCTTTGAGGCAGTTGCATTGGACTGGGTGGTCCCTGGATAGGGGTGATGGTACTCCTGACCCAGTTTACTTCTGCTCTGAGTCTGGCTACCTCATCCCACAGTCCAGAGAGATGCATGCAGATAGGGCAGCACCTCAGTGTCCAGAAGGTCTGCCTGAATATGGCTGCCCCACAGCCACTGCATTGCACCACTCCCCACATTATACTGCAATTCCACTACTTGTCTGCTACTGAAGCTCTCCTAGTTCCCTTTTTATTAATTTACTGTACTAAAAATCCTGCCACTGATCCTCAGATATTTTTTTAAAGAAAAAGAAACCAATAAATAAATAAATGAGTCAAAACACTTGTCGTGCTGAGGGTGGGCTTCTTCCCCCTTATGCCCCTCCTACTTCACACCCCTTACTATACCCTGTGTTTAGCTCCTGTCAATCAGATTTAACAGGGCATACAATTAAGAGTTGGGGGAAGGGGGGGCGAAAATTTGCAGCAATTAAAAACAGCACAGAATTACACCACCACTATGTTTTAAATTTTCAACAGCCCAAAAACAATTATAAGTAAAGACAACAAAGAAAGTATAGTGTCACTAAAAGCCCACAATCTAAGTTTAAAAGAAAAATAGCAATTACCAGTTACTCTAAAGAACTGAATTGAATATGTTTCCTTCCTTCCCCTTCTGGCTGCTTCCCATCATAATACCCATCAGAAACAATCTATTTCATCTTATGTGTGTGCCCTGAGAAAGAAGCTGGTAAAATATGTTGAAATCGCCCATAGTAATTGGGAAGAGGCTCAAAATCAGCAGAAAGTGTATTATGACCATGGGGTAAAAGAAAAAGTTTTCAAGCCAGGCAGAACGGTCTTGCTACTGTTACCCATTACAGAAAATAAACTGTTAATGTTAATTGGCAAGGGCCTTATAAAGTACTTAGACGTACTGGCACAGTTAACTATGAGACTGAGACCCCTGATAGAAAAAATCCTACTAAGATATACCATGCTAACCTCCTCAAGAAATGGGCTGAAAAACATTGAAAACTGTTTTGCTGGTTTTACCAGAAACTGATAAAGAAGATATTGATGTAGCTTATGACAGACTGGAACAAACTGTAACTGCTGATGCTGTAAAGGTGAATGTTTCCTTAACCTCAGAACAAACCACAGAAATGTGTAACTTGCTAAAGACATTTAACAGTACTTTTACCACAGTACCAGGCCAAGCAAAAGGGGTCGAGCATGTAATAGTGACAAAGAATGTTCACCCTACTAGACAAAATACATATACAGATTACCACAGTGGTTAAGAGCTGTCGTAGTTATGGAAATACAAAAAAGTAAAGAATTGGGTATCATAGAAGAGTCAGGAAGTGCTTGGTCATCACCAATGGTGATTGTAAACAAAAAAGAAGGGGGTATAAAAACCTGCTTTGATTTTAGGAAACTTAAGTGTCAGAATTTGACAGTTATCCTATGCTGAGTATAGATGATTTGGTGGACTGATTGGGGAGTGCCAAGTATATCAGTACCCTCATTCTCACCAAGGGTTACTGGCAAATCCCCCTAGCTAAAGAATCCAGAGACAAAACTTCATTTGCCACTCCTATAGGATTCTATCAGTTCACCACCATGCCATTTGGTTTACATGATGCACCCGCTACATTCCAGCGGTACATGGATGTAATTTTATTCCCTCACACTGGTTATTGTGCTACATACCTGGATGATGTCATGGTACACAGTCCAGACTGGAAAAGCCACCTGGAACACCTATGAGAAGTTATCTAATCGATCAAAAAGGCAGACCTGACAATTAATCCTACAAAGTGTGCTTTGAGCATGCAGGAAACCAAATATTTAGGCTATGTTTTGGGAAATGGAGAAGTCAAGCCAGAGGTTTCCAAGATAGAAGCTGCAGCTAACAGCCCTGTCCTCAAAACCAAAAAAACGTTAGGTCATTTTTAGGGCTGGCTGGTTATTATCAGAGATTTGTTCCCAGCTTTGCTGAGTTAGCTACTCCCCTCACTGAACTCACAAAGAAATGGTTTCCAAATAATGTGAAATGGACCCCAGAGTGTGATGAGGCTTTTTGGGCCATTAAGGCTGCATTATGTTCAGCCCCAGTTTTAAGAAGCCCAAACTTTGAGAAACGATTTCTGTTACAGACATATGTATCAGAGGTAGGCATAGGTGCAGTCTTGAGTCAGTATATAGATGGGAAAGAACATCCTGTTACATAGACATAGACATAGACTTTGATGGCAGATAAGGACCGCTTGGCCAGCTTAGTCTGCCCATTTCCATACCTATTGGACAAGCTTCAGGTCCTAGTTAACCAACAGCCTACTTCTTCCTACCCCCCCACCAGAATTGCCTTATGTCTGTCCCATGCATTCCTGAATTCCCCCACTGTTTTTGACCCCATGACCCCCTCAGGAAGGCCATTCCATGTGTCCACCACCCTCTCTGTGAAAAAATACTTCCTCACAGTTCCCCTGAGCCATCCCCCCCTCTTCAAATTGTGTCCCCTTGTTTTTGCACATCTCTTTTTCTGAAAGATGCTACCCTCTTGGACTTGTTGATTCCTTTGAGGTACTTGAAAATTTCTATCATGTTCCCCCTCTCCCTCCTTTCCTCGAGGGTATACATATTAAGCTCCTTTAGTCTCTCTTCAATATGGCTTCTGTTGCAGACCCTGCACCACTTTAGTTGCCCTCCTCTGGACTGCCTCCATCCTGTCTATGTCCTTGCGGAGATGGGGTCTCCAGAACTGCATGCAGTACTCCAGCTGAGTTCTTACCAACTGTCTGTACAGAGGGATAACAACTTCCTGTTTTCTACTGGTGATGCTTCTCCCTACACATCCCAGTATCCGCCCAGCCCTCCTTACTACCTTTCACATTGCTTGCTTACCTTTAGGTCATCTGATATGAATACCCCCAGGTCCCTTTCCATTTTTGTTGTTGTCAATACTACCCCCATTGTGTATTCTTCCCCTGGGTTTTTGTTTCCCAGATGCATTACTTTGCACTTCTTTGCATTGAATCTAAGCTGCCATACTTTTTTGACCATTCCTCCAACCTTGCCAAATCTCTTCTCATCCTTTCCACCCCTCCTTGTGTATCAACCCTGTTACAGTTCTTTGTGTCATCTACAAGAGGTACTGTATACCTTTCCTTCCAGTCCCTCTGCAATGTCACTTATAAAGACATTAAAAAGGACCAGACCCAATACTGAACTCTGTGGTACCCGCTAGTAACCTCCCTTTCTTTGGAGTGGACTCCATTTACTATTACCCTCTGTGTCCTATTGTCCAACCAATTTTTTACCCAGGCTACAACCCTGGGACCCACTCCCAGGCTGGAGAATTTGTTTATTAATCTTTTGTGTGGGACTGTGTCAAATGCCTTGCTAAAGTCTAGGTAGGCCATGTCCACAGGCCCTCCCTGATCTACTACTTTGGTCACCCAGTCAAAGAAATCTATTAGATTCATCTGACATGACCTTCCCACTGTGAATCCATGCTGCCTTGGGTCCTGTGCCCGCTGGCCTCTAGGTACTCAACAGTTCTTTCTTTCAGAAGTGATTCTATCATTTTCCCTACCACTGAGGTCAGACTAACAGGTCTGTAGTTTCTTGCCTCTGTTTTGCTTCCACTTTTCTGAAGGGGAATCACATCTGCCCTCCTCCAGTCCTTAGGTACCACACCATCCTCCCATGATTTGTTAAAAAGGGTAGTCAGTGGTGTCACTAGTTCTCCCCTTAATTCTTTTAGAATTCTGGGGTGAATCCTGTCAGGCCCCATTGCTTTGTCCACCTTCAGTTTTAGAAGTTCTTTCAGAACCCTTTCTTCTGTGAAAGGACTGGTATCGACCCCCCTATCCAATAGTGCATCTATTGATTGGATTAGGTACCTCCCCTCCTCTTCTTTTGTGAATACTGAGCAGAAGTATTTGTTCAGTATCCCTGCTTTTTCACTGTCCCTCTCTGCCACCCACCCTCCCCTTTATTAAGCCTCACTATTCCTCCTTCTTCGCTCCCTAATGTACGTATAAAAGGTTTTATCCCCTTCTTAACCGAGTTGGCTATCTTTTCCTTGGTTTGAGCTTTTGCTATTCTGACTGCCTTCCCCACTTCCTTCTGCTTTAACTGGTACAGTTCTCTGTCCTGCTCCTTCTGTGTTTCCTTATACTTCCTGAATGCTATCTGCTATTCTGTACATTAGTAGGAAATTGCACGACAGAGACAAAAGGTACTCCATCACTGAAAAGGAATGCCTTGCGGCAAAGTGATCCATGGGGTCCCTTAAGTTTTACTTACTAGGAGCTGCCTTTGTAGTTTTAACAAATCACAGTCCTCTCTGTTGGCTTAAAAAAATGAAGGATAAAAATGTTAAAATCACAGGTGGTACCTGACACTACAGCTATTTAAATTTAAAGTGATGCACAAATCTAGGAAAGAAAATGTCAATGCTAATTTTCTGTCAAGATATGGATCAAGAATTGAGAATTCTGAAAGTGAAACAATGTGAGCTGAAACTTCTCTTTTTGCTATGCTGCGTATGCACTGAACTGTAAAAGTTTAAGCTAATGTTAGATGGGAATTTGTTTTGTAAACTTTATTTAAAAAAAAGTCAGCATTTCATACATTTGCAGAAATTAGTTCAAGATGTACAGATCAAGATGTCTACAGACGGTAATAATATTTCTGTAGTTAAGATGATACATAAGTAATATTATATTGAAGCTATTGAGGCAGTACATGGCATGACATCATTTGCCTAATTAGTTAGTTTATCCAAAATAACTAATCTTTTAAAGGAATGGAAAAAAATTAACTCAGAGGTTTTGATCATTAATATCAAAAACAGATGGAACAGGTGGAACAGATGGAATGCCAATGGACCTCAATTCGCTATTCCTGTCTTTCAGAATACAGGGAACCATCTGGCACCCAGGGCCTTCTCCAAGGGAGACCAAATCTGAAGGTATCTCTCGATCTGGTTCCTGGCCAAGTACTGAGTGTGCTCTAATTTCATGCATTGCATTAGGCTTTAATCCAATGTGCTACTGAGGGCAATGAATCTAACCTCCAGTGCTGTGCCAGGACCTGCTTCCTTACCACAGTCTACATAAAGGGTGATTAAGTAATTCTCCATCTTTCCTCCCCCATGGTAGGTCAAACAATACCTCTGTAGGGTCAAGGTAATCTGGGCTTCCCAGGATCTTTGACAACAAAGATACTATCTCTTGTCAAATAAACAGTACCTTCAGGCATGCCTATCTCATATGATAAAAGGTACCCTTGTGGGCCATACATTTAGGACAATGGTCTGATTGAGAGGGATTGATTTTGTTTGCTAATACTGGGGTAAAATAAGTTCTATTCAGAATATTATAGTATATTGCTCTCAGTCTGTTGTTCACTGAACAGGTCATACCCCACTTTAATATTAAGTTCCAATCTCCCCCTGTTAAAGTTTCTGGACTCAGGTCAGACTCCCATTTATTCTTAAGTTGAGAAGAGGGTACTGGGAGGGCACCCAAAAGTAATTTCTAACATTGTCAAAGTGGTTTTGAATGTTCACTCTTGGGTGTCTGGATTATAGCTTCCTCCAGAGGAGAATGACTGATCGGACTGTATGTGAGGTGGCGCTCAGTTATGGCCCTTAGTTTAGCCTTGATTTGAAGATACGTAAAAAAATGGGATGCATTCAGGTCATACTTGCTGGCTAGATTTTGGAAGTCCAAAAGAGCACCTCCTTGATATATGTGTGAAATCAAATTCCTTTCAATCTCTAATGTCCATGAGAATGTCTTACTGGGGGTGGGACCTGATCAAGATTCCACTGGGAGTGTAAAATGGAAGCGCCTGGGGACAGAGAGGTTAGAAATTTGAGAGTTTTAAAGGAAAACTGCACCCTCATATCTTCTAAATGTCATTTGCTTCCATGTCAACAGACAACTCTTTTCATGTAGCTGTTAAAGATGTATGCAACTGCTTTTAATTAGTTTTCACACTTCATACTAGGCCCTGTCACTCTTCTGGAAGGCACCATTTTGTGGTTGTTGAAATCTCATTGTCCCTGAGAACTGCATTAGCATATGAGAGTGTGATGCGTAATCAACCTTTAAACTCCCCAGTATGCCTGTCTGCTTAAGTAGTTTCAAAAGAACCAAGCTGCAAGAAGGTGTGAAATACCACATTTACCTTCAATGATTTTTACAAGCTATCTGAGTTGTAATGCAGTTTTCCCCCCTTTAAACTCCATTCGGTTTATAAGTTTCCAGAGTTTTTGCAGGGTATTTGTTATTTTAGCATAGAGATACATGATATAAATGGTTGATCTGACATCATGTTCTCATATTCTAATGCAGCTCTCAGGGGCAATGAGATTTCAACAACCACGAAATGGACCCTCCCAGGAGAATGACAGAGCCTAGTATGAAGTGTGAAAACCAACTGAAGCAGTTGCATACATCTTTAACAGCTACATGAAAAGAGTTGTCTGTTGACATGCAAACAAATAACATTTAGAAGATAAGAGGGTGCAGTTTTCCTTTAAGAGCTACATTCCAGGCCAGGAGAGAGGATCTAGTAAATGGGTTTAAACCTCCTTGATTCCTAATTTTGCCAATGCAGGGGTAAATAATTGGTTGTAAAGGAGCATGCTACTGTATATCCAGACGATTCTAATTCTACCCACGCCCTTTTGGGATTATCATTTGTTGTAAGATCTTTCAGGAAAGCCAGTTGGGCAGCCAGATAATATAACTGGTGGTTCAGTAGGCCCAAGCCTCCTTTGTTCACTGGGCGACACAAAATTTCTTTCTTATTTCTATGATGGCATCCCTGCCTCAGCAACGAAGCTATAGCTCGTCCCAGTGACTTAAAGTATTTAGGAGGAACATGAGTGGGAAACGTTTGAAATAAATAAAGGCACTGGGGGAGCACACACATTTTAACTAAATTAACACGCCCGATAAGGGTGAGGGGCAGCAATTTCCACCTCGTGCAGTCTTCCCAAACTTTTTGAACAAGGGGTCTATAATTTTGTTTACTTTTCCTGGAGAGTTTGTTTGGGAGTCTAATACCCAGATACTTGATTTCAGTGGACAGTTCAATTGTTATACTGGCTATCTGTATAGGGGAACCTTCCCCCCTCCATGGTAACCACTCACATTTTCCCCAATTAATTTTATGGCCGGACAAGGGGCCATGAATACTAAACTGCTGAGACAGTGCTGGTAGGGCTTTTGCTGGATTTGCAAGGAAAAGCAATATATCATCTGCAAACAGTGATATGATGTGTTTGGTTTCTCCCACTTGAAAGCCTTCAATGTCTGGGTGATTGCGTATGGCGGCAGCCAGGGCCTCAATAGTTAGCACATATTATAATAGGGAAAGAGGGCAGCAATGCCTTGTGCCCTGAGATAGGTGGAAGGGGGAGGACAGAGTATCATTAGTTAAAATCTGTGCCTTGGGGGAGTTATATAGGGCTGATATCCATGAACGAAAGTGAGGGCCAAAATAAACTTTTTTAAGAACTGCAAACATAAACGACCATTCTACAATGTCAAAACCTTTTTCTGCATCTAAAGCTAGGAGACCTTGGCTGCCTCCACCATCCCCCTTGGCTCAGTGATGCATGATATTCAGTGTATGTCACAGATTATGTTTGGCCTGCCTACCACTAATGAAACCACCCTGATCCTGGTGCACCAAGCCCGGGAGCACCCTCTCTAATCTTCGCATCAATATTTTAGTCAGTATCTTGTAATCTGCATTAATAATGAAATAGGGTGATAGGAGCCACATTTTTGGGGATCTTTCCTGGACTTGGCAATACTATAATCATAGCCAGCTGTTATAAATACGGAAGCTGACCTCCATCCTGTGTCTCTTGGATCATAGTGAGCATTAATGGCTGCAATTTGTTCCAGAAGGACTTATAAAATTCAGTCGGGATTCTGTCGTGACTGGGGGCTCTCCCTGATCTGTAGGACCAGATGGTTCGCTGCAGCTCCCCCACAGTGACTGGCTGCTCCAAACTGTGTTTTGTGAGTGGATCCAGTTTGGGGAGGAAGACATAATTTAAGAAGGGTGCTGGGGATGAATCCATCAGGGATTGTGTGGTATATAGGGTCTTGTAAAAGCTTTTAAAAGTGGCATTAATCTCTTGTTGGTCTGGGGTAACATAGCCCTCGGATGCGTCTATTTCGAATATTACCCTGTCACTCTGTTTCTTTTTAAGTTGCCACTTCCCTGTTTTGTCCCCCTTGAAGTAGGAGTGAGAATTTGTTACTAATAAGCTCCTCTCTAGTCTTCGAGAGGCTAACTGATTTAAAGTGCCTTTCAATCTTTTTTATGTAGTGAGGTCCACCTCCCCTTCCCGTTCATCATCTTTGCCTCTAACTCAGCTATCCTCTGCTTTAAGTCTGTCTCCTCTTTAAGTTCCTATTTCTTCCTATGTGCTGCATACAAGATTGTTTCACCTCTTACGAAGGCCTTCATTGCATCCCAAGTATTTGCTACAGAGGTGTCATCAGTTTTATTTATGACAACAAATTCCAACAATTTTTAAGAAATTTGTGTGAGTTATTGGGGCTCCACTAGCATTGTGAGGTCCAATTTCCATTGACGCACCAAGGCTACCCCCATCACAAACAGCAGGGAGACAGACAAAGGGGCATGATCAGAGATTAAGATGGGACCATAACTAGCTTCCAATCGATCACCAATTAGTTTAGAGGATATCAGCATATAGTCGAGCCTCATGTATGCATTATGCGCATGGGAAAAGAAGGAGAACTCCTTGTCATCTGGGTGGCAGTGCCTCCAAGCCTCCAACATAGTCTGCTCAGCAGCCAGATGTCTCACAGCTGGTGCACTCCGGGGTGGGGGGCATAGACGCTTGCTCTAGTGGTCTAGGACTGGATCCCAATAGGTGTTAAAATCCCCACCTATTATTATGTTATCTGGGTAATGGGCTACAGCAACTGCCAGGTGGTGGAAAAAATCAGGGCAGTCATAATTCGGCCTGTATAAGGACATCAGGGTTAATCGTCTCTCCTCCACTGTGGCATCGACGATCATGTACCAACCCTGTACGTCCGATAGGGATGAATGGACCTTAACTCTCAAAGAGGGGCACAACCATATAGCCACCCCTTTGGCCTTAGAGGTAAATGGAGCTACAGTTAGAATCCTACCCCAGGAAGTAGCCAACCATTCTGCTTCTGGTTTTGTCATATGTAACTCTTGAAGTAAAGTTACATCTCCTCTAACTTTTCTAATATAGGCCCCCACCCTTTTTCTTTTTGCAATTGTTTTGAGCTCACTGACGTTCCATGATACAAAGCTTAAAGATCCCATAATTGCAACAAGATGGTATGTGCTACATCATGCACACAGATTCATGTCAATATTGTACTGTAGATTAACTTTTTAACGATTGCTGACCTTGTAATTTTAAACAACCAGACCATTCTCCCACAACATTTCCTCCCTCATTCCCTCTTTTCTATAACAGCCCAAAACATAAGAATCTGTAAACAATTTTTGAAAGACCGCCCTCCAAACTCATTTAACATTTTAGTTCCCTCAGAAACTTTCCTGATGACCTTAGGTCACAGAATGCCACAATTTTCCCACTACTTTGTGTGGATGAGCTTATTACATCCCTCACCCAACTTCATCTCATTTAATAAAACTAAAACAGAGACTGATTCATCCTACTTCTACTTATAAGTAGGTAGGAGGGGAGGGACAGCAATTGGAGTTTCATATGCAAAGTCCCTCTCTCATGTTTTATGGATACTTTCATGAAACATAGAAACATAGACTTTGACGGCAGATAAGGACCACTTGGCCCACCTAGTCTGCCCATTTCCCTACCTAGAGGATAAGCTGCAGATCCTGTTTAACCAACAGCTTATTTCTTCCTACCCCCTGACAAAAATTGCCTTATGTCTGTCCCATGAATTCTTGAATTCTCCCACAGTTTTACACCTCACAACCTCCTCAGGAAGGCTGTTCCATGCATCCACCACCCTTTCTGTGAAAAAATACTTCCTCACATTGCCCCTGAGCCGTCCCCCATCTATTTTCAGATTGTGTCTCCTTGTTCTTGCACACCTCTTTTTCTGAAAGATGCTACTCTCTTGGACTTTGTTGATTCCATTGAGGTATTTAAATGTTTCTACCATGTCCCCCCTCTCCCTCCTTTCCTCAAGGGTATACATATTAAGCTCCTTTAGTCTCTCCTTGTATGGCTTTTCTTGTAAACCCTGCACCATTTTAGTTGCCCTCCTCTGAACTGCCTCCATCCTGTCTATGTCCTTGCAGAGATGGGGTCTCCAGAACTGGACACAGTACTCCAGATAGGGTCTCACCAACTGTCTGTACAGGGGGATAACAATTTCCTGTTTTCTGCTGGTGATGCCTCTCTCTATACATCCCAGTATCCGCCCAGCCCTCCCTACTGCCTTCTCACATTGCTTGCCAACCTTAAGGTCATCTGATATGATTTCCCCAGGTCCCTTTCCATTTTTGTTTTTGTTACTATCCTCCTCCCATTGTATAATCTTCCCCTGGGTTTTTGTTTCCCAGGTGCATTATTTTGCACTTCTTTGCATTGAATCTAAGCTGCCATACTTCTGACCATTCCTCCAACTTTGCCAAGTCCCTTCTCATCCTTTCCACGCCTCCTTGTGTATCAACCCTGTTGCAGATCTTTGTGTCATCTACAAAGAGGCATACTTTTCCTTCCAGTCCCTCTGCAATGTCATTTACAAAGACATTAAAAAGGACTGGACCCAGTACTGAACCCTGCGGCATCCCACTAGTAACCCCTCTTTCTTCAGAGTGGACTACATTTACAATTACTTTCTGTGTCCTGCTGTCCAGCCAATGTTTTACCCAGGCTACCACCCTGGGACCCACTCCCAGGCTGGTTAATTTGACTATTAATCTTTTGTGTGGGACTGTGTCAAATGCCTTGCTAAAGTCTATGTAGGCCATGTCCACAGCCCCTTCCTGGTCTACTACTTTGGTCACCCAGTCATAGAAATCAATTAGATTCATCTGACATGACCTTCCCACTGTGAACGGGGTTTATGAGGCATACCCTGATCGGGGGTGCCCCCAATCATACGCCCCCTGGTCACGGAACCTGGAAAGGTCATGCCTCCAACAAAACATTGTAGGGTGGCTGAAACCCTGTGCTGTTGAGGGGTGACAAAGGTCTCCCTTCAAATGCCACAGCTTAGCATGACCAGAGTTCCCCGCTTTTAGGCATAGAACAGATTGATTTACATTGCTATAACATCTTGTAGTTGTAGCACTAGGGTTTTGTAACAAAACCACATGGGAAACACTGCCAAAGATGTCCCTAACCCCAAACCAACAGGCCAGGAACACATGGTCAGGGACGCCCTCCCACCGCCGGCCCCAATCATATTCTGGGTCCTTGCCCTAACCCTCAGAGGGGTGGTATTACTCAGATCTTTCTTTCTCTCCCCTTTCCCCACCAGTACTTCAATAATGTTAATATGGAGAGGCAGTATAGCAGATTGGTTTAAAGCTCTGAGCTGCAAATCTGGAGACCTGGGTTTGAATCTCACAGCCCCCACTTTAATATAGTTGTGTGACCCTGAGCAAGTCACTTAACTTCCCTGTGCTCCCAGGTCACACCTGTAAACAAGCTTTCAGCTTAGTGTGCTGTTTCTGGTTAAACAATGGAAAAAAAAGTAAGAAGAGAAAGCAAATATCAATGAAATAACTGTAACAGCTTAACACTAATACTAAACTGAGCTAAACACCAATACTAAATTGAGCTAAGCATGTGCTCTGTTTAACCCTGCATAACAACTACTGTTAATAAAAAACTGTGATCCATAGAAAGCAGATCTACGTCTACTTTAGTATAGCAAGCAATCAGGTGACTAATAGCCCCCGGGACACCTCTATTATGTCTCCCGGCTTTAAGATAGTATAATTATGCTCATTATGTCCAGTGCAGTCTGGATTAAGAATGGGTCCAAATACAGTTAGAAGTAAGATCTAGGGTAGTATGACAAGAACAATATGCAGCTCCTTAACCAGCCAAAATCCAAATAGGGACAGACTTCCAAATGTAAACCAAGTGTGTGATAGGCTGGTTGATCAAGTTCCCTTTCTGAAACTGTATTCTACAGGTAGTCTGCGGAGATAAAATGCCAAGGGAAACAGTTCCCGCTCAGGATATTGCTTATGATGCTGATGACTGTCTGTCAGATGCAAGGCCCCTTGTCTGTCTGCTTTTACAATCCCAGACATTCTAATGATAGAGGCCAGTGCTCAGCCCAGTCAGCAGGTGTTTAACCGAGGACCACCCTGAAGAAAACCAGAGGATGGAGCACCTGAGGAGATGGGAGGCAAGAGGAGGGGGGGCACTGCCTAACCCTAATAGGCCACCTCAGATTTACGGGCCGCAGCAATTAAGACCCCCCCCAATCCCCACACTGCTAAAGTCACAACTCAAAATTAGACAGTACCTCAGAATTGTTAATTCAAGTCTCTGAAGTAGCCTCTTCATATTCGGTGTTGTGCACATTTTCTCCTTCCGAATGTATGCTAAAGCTGCCTCTGGATCAGTGAACACCTTTTGTTTTAGCCCTGAGTACAGAATAATAAGACACGCTGGACAAACTAAGGCAAAGGGACAATTAAGCTTGTGTAGCTTTTTCCTCACGGTGGTGAAAGCCTGTCTCTGTTTCTGGAGCTATCTCGACTAGCCAGGGAATATACTTACTTTACTTTTCTGTATCATAATTGGGCCCTTCTTCTGAGCGGCCTCCAGGACTTCGTGTTGGTCTTGAAAACACAGAAATTTAACCATGATATGCTGGGGCCACTGATCAGATGAAGGTTTAGGACCTGGAGACTAGTGAGCTCATTGAATTTCTAGGGAATGCATTTTGGATAAGGACAGGGTTTGTCTGAGCCATTTATTGAGGAATGTAGCACAGTTGTTACCCTCCGAACCCTCCGGCACTCCCACCAGCCTAAGGTTGCAATGTCTTTCCCTATATTCATGGTCGTCCAAAATTTGCTTTAATGTGTCAACTTCTTTTTGTAATCATAGCACATCTGAAGTGGTGTGGGACATGCTGTCCTCCTGGGTACTTAGGTGAGACTCCAACCCTTCTAAGTAGGCACCATGCTTTTCCACAGTATCACTGACAGAGTTAACTGTGTGCTGTAGCTGGATTAATTGTACAGACATATTTTTGAACCCCACTTGCATCTTAGTAGATAGTTTATAGTTCATATCCTTAATTAGTTTTTCAAATGCAGAATAAGTAGGTGAGGGTCCCGGCTCTCCCAATTGTCCAGTGCTTGCCTGTTCTTCCATAATAGACCGCGTGGATGTCCGGGTTGCCGGTGGGTCCAAGCCTTGGTTTTTCTGCAGATCCCCTGCTGTTTTAAAGTTCAGTTTGGCCTGATTTTTGGAAATTTCGTTTGCTGTTGCCATTAGGAAATGTGTTGTAGCACTTTCTATCCAGAAAAAGTTGTTTAGGAGCAGGATGCTAATATAACTGAGTGGATGGATGCAGGAGCTCCTGAACTAAGCATCCATATTGGAGCTCAGCTTGACCATATCCCCCTAGATGGGAATTTAATAGAATGTTTTGGAAACCTGTTTTTAAAACAGGTTCTCTCTTAAAGAGAGAGATGTATGACAGGGTTGAATAAGGCCTTGTCCCATTTGTTATGCAGAAAGAGTTTAAATGCAATGGTCTTTTCTATCATCTACTTTTCTGTCTCTTCTCTGTTTGGTTGCACAACCAAATTTTCTTGTGAGACCTAGGTACTGATCACTCCGACGATTTGCAGTTCTCTGCCTCTTGCTATCTCTCTGCCTTCCCTTGCTATTTCTGTCTTTTCTTCTGCCTTGCAAATCTGCAATTATAAAAAAATATATGTGAATCCCTGTGTAAAACTGTGTGTGAAACTAAGATCCCTTCGTTTAAAACTGTATATTGTTTTACTGTTGAAATGGTTGCAAAAAGCTATTTGGAACTCAAGGGGTTAACCTGAGTTGCAGTTTTTAAACCTTTTGCAGAACTGTAAACAAGAGGTCAGTTCTGGGACACCATATACTGTTTTGTTGCACCTTCAAGGAATGAAACTTACAAGAACATTCTGTAAACTTAAAAGAACGTTCTTTGAGAAGCAGGCTCTCTTAACTAGTTCCAAGACAAAGACTTATAAAAAGAGTAACAATGCTTTTGCTAGAGATACAAGGAGAGTGAGATACTGACAGACTGAGATTTGAAATTGAGGAGAACCCTTCAGAAGAAGGACTTAGTTTCTCTGTTTGTACTGCTTTTGTAAATACTGTAGTTATCCTGAATAATGTCTATTTTTTATTTTACCATTATTGAGAAAAATAAAATGCTATTTGCGAGTTTTGAAACTGCTCCTGGTTTTCCTATACTTCCTGACCTGTGCCTCGATGACACCCTTGCTCCCAGGACACATCTGGAAACAAGTAGTCTCTGCTCAGTCTGCCTTTCCTGGTGAAACTCTAGAAGTAAATAAATAAACGTCTAGGGAGCAAAGCCAATTTCCTGTTTGCAGGAGGGGAATGACAGTTTACAGGGATGCCATGTGAAACTTCTTATGCTCTATGTTGAGGTTGATCTCCATGAGATCCAATACAGGATGCAGATCTCCCATCCATTTTGGGACCAGGAAGTATCTGGAATAGAACCCCTTGTTTCTCTGATGAGGAAGAACTGCTTCTATAGCACGCTTTAGGAGTAATGACTGCATTTCTTCCTTCAGAAGGGGCGAATGTCCAGGAGGATAACTGGAAGGAGGTGGAGAATAGTCTGGAGGAGTGCCCAGCAGCTCCAAAGCATGCCCCCTTACAACTTTCTCCAGTACACAGTCATCTATTGCAGGATTTCTCAAACGGTGAGGTCAGCCTCCCTTGGGAGGCTCCAACCTGTTCCAGAGGAGGCTCAAGCAAGTCTGAAAAAGCACTATATTTAAATTTTGAGTTTTGATATTTTGTGTGAAGGGATGAGGCAAACTGAAAGAGGATAATTGTAGGTGAATGTTTGTATTTATTTATAAATCAGTGACCTCGAAAGGCACACACTAAGCCAAGGCTCATTTCAAGTGTACCTGGGGAAGGGTAGGGAGTGAGTACTATTCGAAAGGTAACTGCTAAATAATCAAGCAATGCAGAATGGACAGTGATGCAAACAAATAGGAACAATGAACAAGTAATGGGAGGTAGCAATTGACAAATCAGGCTGGGGCAGAACACAAGGGTTAAGCAGATAGTTACTAGGAGCAAACACAGGAGGGAGCAAAAGGATCCCTGAGAAGTTGCTTGACAGCAGGATGAGAGAGGGAGAGGCATAGGGGAGTAGGAGTGTTATTCCAGATAGAGGGGAATCAGAGAATGCAATCAGACCATGTAGGTGCTGCAACAAGGGGTAACAATGGTTTGAGAGTTAAAATAGCAGAGAAATAGATTGGCCTGGAAAGGGAGGTTATGGGGGGGGGGTTACAATGAGCTGAATAAAATGAGAGCCTACTACTCAAATGACTTTCATTTTATTCCATATGTACTGCGTAAAGTATGGTATTTTTCTATGGGGAAGGCCAAGGTTACTGTATTTCAATATTTAGGGGAGGCTCAAAATGTATTCCATGGCTTGGAGGAGGCTTACTATGACAAAGTCTGAGAACAAATGATCAATTGTAATCTCCCCCCTTGACTAAGGTGCGCAGGGAGACTCTGTCCTCCACAACCACCCCTGGACACAACAGTGGGGTTGGTGAAATAGACTGCAATGAGTCATGAGGAGCCAGAGCCACCAGCACTAATTCCTTTTGGTGCATTTGAATGAGAACCTGGGGTCAGGGATCCTGGAAAGGAGCCAGTGACTTTACCTCAGCCCTGCTGACAGTATCAGTGACCACCTCTGGCAGCAAGCTGATGAACAGATCCTCTCCCATGTCCCCCAGCTGGAGTGGGATAGAGGGATTTCACAGACCTTAGAGTCATTTTGGATATCTGAAAGCCTCTCCAGGCCTCTTCTACATCATAACCAAACAGTTTAGTCTCTCTGAAAGGGGCATTGCTTGCTGTGCATCATTTGTAAAACCACCAACCTTTAGCCAAGAATATCATCTCATGCAAATACTAGAGGCAGCTGCCTGGTAGAGGCATCAGAGACATCATATGCTGAGTGGAGCAAATATTTGACAACCATAGCCCCAAAAGTTAGAGTTTTAATGAACTCATTCTTGGAAGAACCTTCTGGCAGAGCTTGGGCTGCAACTGTAGCAGCTTTCCACAAGCTATTCTGACATTTAATCATATGGGCCTTGTAATTTGCAAGTCTAAGTCCTAATGAAGCAGAGGCATAGGTATGCTTGCCCATCATATCTAACCTCCTGGATTCTTTGTCAGGAGGCAAAGTACTCATGTGTTTAGTTGCTTTGGATCTATAATGTGCAGACATAATGACCACTGAGTCAGTTTCTGGATAGTTTGCATGATAAGGCTTAGCAGTTACTGTAAGTCAGGATACTGCTTATCAGCCTTTTTCAGCACTGCAGGCAGAGAGTTAGGCCTGTACCATGCCACAAAGGAGTACAAGGGACCTCCAGAAATTCCATGTTTCCTTTTTGTAGAGTCTTCCTCCTCCACATTAAGGCTCATAGCAGCTTGTATCTGCTGCATCATGGACTGAAAAGTGGGATCCTCAGGGTAGATCTGGGGGTGTACACCACTGAGTCCACACTTCAGGAGGAGAGGGTAGAACTAGATCTTGGAACATAGCCCTCCTCCTCAATCCTTCTCCATCATGAGGTCAGGGTTGTATTCAACCCCGTTGTTGACCTGTCTGTTGGCAATGGGAACTGATAAGTGTGCTGGCGACACGGTGGTGATTGAGAAGGAGGAATATGTGGTGTACTGGATGTTGTTGATGGGGTCTGGGAGCCATTGAGCCCCATTGATGGGACAACAGACTGTACAGGCAAGCCTGGCAAAATACATCCTATCATCTCCAAAAACAACAGCACAGCTTGAGTGTCAGCAACACTCTGGCCAAGGGCCATGACTACATTTGTTGATGACAGGCCTTGACCTAATGACAATGGTGACATACTGTCCATAGTAGGTGCGGCAGCACCTGAGCCAAACTCTGACCTTGGAGTCTCATAAACAGTCATGGGGGCTGTCGACAACACCACCAGAGTGGTCAATGATGCATAAGCATTACCTTTAGGCCATTGCAGTGTCTGAGATCTTGCCAGGGAAGCAGAATTCTCCTTATCCTGATGTTTGTGCTTATGGCTGAATGAAGAAGTGATGTGTAATGATGATCTGTTCCTGTCTCAGTCCCTGTCCTTTGGCTTCAGTTGCCTAGACTTGGCCAACAGAGCTGGAGATGCAGATTTTGGACTTTGCCCCTTCTTCATGGCTGCTAAAGTTTTAGGAAGAAGCAAAGTTTCCAGGATTTTCTCTTAGCATCACCTTGTAGCTTGGTTAAAGCTCTGGTACATCTCATAGGTCATTATGTTGTGAGATAGACCCAAACAGCAGACACAAACCTTGTGTGAATCTTCCTTGTAGATTTTATCTCTGCACTTACAGTACTGAAATAAAGCATCTTTAGATTTTGGTGGCATGCAGAGATGACAAAAATACTTTGTTTATAAAAAAGAATAAATAGCAATGGGTAGTGGATGGTTGACCATGTTTCCAACAACAGGTCTGATGAGTATGATCAACAGCAGGAGAAGAATTGAGGAGTGATGGGGCCACTGATGTTTATATAGATGCTGATGCATGTTGTTGTCTTGGGTGGTCCCAGCTAGCAAAGTTTCTGTGTGGTCCTAACGTTGATTCTGGTACAGTTCCAAAGGTGTGACCTAATGTAAGAGATATCCTTGAAGAAGATCATGGATATCCCACAAAATTTAAGATAATGTAATCTTCCTTCCATTTGCAAGTTGTGTTAGCATAGGATGGGGAAGAGAGGTGGAACATTCCAGTGCTACTATGCTTACTGTGCTACTACTGGTATCTGCCAGCCATGGCCTATATCATCACTGTTGTTTAAACTCACGATACACAAACTCACAGAAACAGGGGCATTCCCCTAAAATTCAGGATGATTTGATATCCCTCCCCGCTGTTGTTTACAGAGGACAGAGTGGGAAAGACAGCTGAAACATTCTAGTGCTACTATGCTCTCTGTTCTACCACTGGTACCTGCCAGCTGGTCTCTCTACCAGTGCTGTATCATCACCAGTGAGTGAACACTCACAATAGTCATCAAAATTCACCAACTTGTGTGACTGTAGATATCCTGTTGGTAATTTACACCAAATTAAACTCCCTACTGATCAGTTTAGCATATCTGTGGCCTGGGCTGACACAGACAGGCCTGGATAACCAGACAATTAATCCTGGATTAGGCTAAAACTATCCTAAAAAGTTGCTCCATCCCCCTGACAAAGAATCATAATGGCATGAAGCACCGGGGAGAGTTCTGTGGTATGCTCTTATAGCATCATTGTCTAAAGTAAATTTGGAACTCTGTTCCCCTATGCATTTGTATGTATACTTTTCCTCAGCTCAGAAGCACCTCTTCTGTGTTTTTCCTACAGACGTCAAGGTTTTTCTGGGGCAGCATCTGGCTTCTTTCTGCTGCACGCTCAGTTTTTGTGTTGTTACAGAGCACATCTACCCATAATAAGAAAATTCTTCAGTTCTGCACTCACCCCAGCAAAAAGGATGAAAATGAATATTTAGTCCATAAATGACTTTTTATTCACCCATCTTGTGCAAACAGCTAGTGCAGCTGGAAAATCTTACACATTGCCCTAAGGCTACATCAGAGAATAACAGTACTCCAGGTTGCTACCTGTTTTGTACACATTTGTTAAATTGATGCACCAGTCATGTGTCTTAACATTTAATCATTAATCAGGATGTGTAAACAAGTGCATACACCCCCATAGCATCACAATAAAAAACAATTCCACAAAGCTCTAATCTTTACTTATAAGTTTTTTCAGTAAGTACATATTTTTCAGGAATGAATGCCTTCCATTGCCTCATCTGAAAAAAAAAAATGCAGTTTTTAACTTTCAGAATTAGTGATAATAATATGAACTCAATTCAGTTACTTCTGCTTCTCATAAAATCTCTTTTGTCATATATACATATATATATATATATATAAAAGCACAAGTGTTATAAGTGTCAGTCGTTTGTAAGTGGGAGATGTGTGGTGATGCAAAACAAGGAACATTACGTATGAGAAATTTATAGACAACTTTCAGACAGTAATTTTTATGCAAGTCTAACGCATGATCCTATGAGTGAAATATATCAAAAAGTAGAAGAATTATTTTGGGAGGGTTTCACAAATGGTATTATTGACACAAATGAATTTGATTACTTGTCTGTTGAACATCCAAAAAACTGGCTATTTATACTCTGTCAAAGATACATAAGGATCCTGTATCCCCACCCAGCAGGTCCATTGTCTCGGGTACTGGCTGGGTTACTGAACCTCTATTGAGCAATGTGGATAGCTTCATAAACACCCAGGTGACAAAGTTATGTAACCACCTTTGGGACACTGGCCATTTATTGTCCCTTTTAAGTGAAATACCGGTGGAAAACGAGTGGCTTTTAGTCACCATGGATGTTGATTCTCCATATAGAAATATACCCCAGGAGGGTGGCTTGTTGCCTAGTGAGCATTTTCTCCTCACAGGCACAGATTTGCCCCAGAATAAGATTAATTTCTTATTACAATTAACAGAAATTGTATTGAAAAACAATGTGTTCATGTTTGAGGGTAGAAATTATATACAACTAAATGGGACACCGACGGGAGCCATGTTGGCCCCAAGTTATGTTAATCTGTATATGGGTAAGCGGGAAAATGAGTACATGTATGATAGGGAGAAAAATCCATATTTTGACAAGATTGATTTCTTTTTAGAGATTCATTGACAATTTAATATTTATATGGAAAGGAACAACTGGAGAACTTGCTGAGTGTGTTAAGTACTTGGAGACAACAAATGAACATCTTAAGTTCAAAGTAAATGCTCAAAAAACATGTATTAATTTTTTGGATATCATGATACACAAAGATGATAGTGGAACTTTGTACACGGATTTATAGATAAAGTCCACTGACAGAAATAGCATACTTTTAGCATTCAGTATCCACCCCACACATGTAACACATAATTTGCCAAAGGGACAATGTATAGGAGTGAGGAGAAATTGTGACACAGAAGAACTGTATAAAGTCAGGACAGAAGAAATGACTACACGACTGGGGGAAAGGGGCTACAACATGAATAATCTTTTGGAAGTAGCAGAACAAACACAAAAAATCAAGAGAGAAACTTTGTTTCATCCAAAACATATAAGAAGAAAAAGGGTGGAAGGGGGTGACCAGTTAAATTTGGTCACTACATATGGAGGGGGGAGTAGAGAAATTGTGGAGATAGTCAAGAAAAGTATTTCGATCTTAACAGGAACACCTGAACTTAAAAAAAAAACTATTACAGAAGCCCCTAAGAATGACCTTTAGAAGAGGTTAAAATATTAGGGATTCAGTGGTGAAGACCTACTAGCCGAAGTGGTTTTCCAGACAACAACAAACTCCACAGTGGGGTATGAAGCCTTGTGGCAACTGTAGGATGTGTAAGCACATCATTAGACGTAAACAGTTTAAGGACCCCAGAATAGGAGAGATGAGAAATATTAAGGGCAACATTAACTGTGGTAAAGAATTTGTCAGTTATTTATTACAGTGTAACTGTGAATGTTATTATGTAGTCAGAACAAAGAGCAAATTGAGACAACGTCTCAATGAGCATATTTTGGCAATTAAAAATTAAAACCAAAAATATGCACTAACAGCACATGTAAATGCACAAACAGATAAATTAAACTACAAAATGACAGCTATAGGGATAGAGGCACTCATCAAGGACATAGGAGGTGGTGATCTAGACAATGTTTTGGATAAAAAAGAACAGAAATTGACTTATGTCCTGTGGGCTGTTAAACCACCAGGTTTAAATGAAAAATCTGAGTTGAAGCCATTTCTAAGAAAAAAGAAATGAAATGGGTAATTAGATAGGTACTCCTATATCTCTCCTCCCTCCCCCCCGAATATTTGAATGTATATAAAAGGGTCCGGATATTCAGACTGCACCAGGCAGTGGTGCAAGTCTGGGTGCAGCACAACTGTGATGCACTGAGGCCAGGTCCAGGTGCTATTCAATGGGGATGCACCATGGCACAGCACCATTGAAAATAGCAGGGCCAGTGCAAATATTGTGCATGGCACAGTGGCACTGCGCCAGTGCAAGCCACAGCTAGGGAGCACGGGGATGCACCAGTGCAAGTGCAGTTGCCCTAGGTGCATCACCCGCGATATTCAGCAGGGGACATACAAAGGCCATAATATATGCAAGGCACAAATGGGGCCATTTGCATGTCATTATGGCCCCATTTGCATGCCTTGAGCAGGGCAGCTCAGCGACTTGCACCTGGTGCCCTGCACAGCATGATGTGTGCTGTGGGGATCCCAGGGCATCCCCTGCCCCGTAGCTGCTTTTATGTGGCAGAAGTATAAAAAGACATCCCTGGTAGCCTAGTGCCCCCAGTCCCTGATTCTCTGATGAATATAACATATGACTAGCACTAGTGGTCTAGTGGTCCCCCTCCCACCCGTGTCTTGATGCGCATAACATGTCATGATGCCTGTCCTGGTGGACTAGTGAAACCCCCCCCACCCATTGCCGTGATCACGAAATGCATATTATTACATTCCCTGGTAGTCTAGTGGACCCCCTCCCTCCTGAGTCCCCAATCATGGTAAAATGCACACATGTCGTTCCCTGGTGATCCAGTGGCACCTTCCCACCCCACCCACACACACAGGACCCCTTGTCCACCACACTCTCCCTCCATCATCGGTGGTGGCTGCATCCCACCTGCATATCACCCGGCCGCCCACTGAATGACAGATATAGTATGGACTGTAAGCCCATTGGTCCTCTGTGTGGATCAAATTGGCTTGCAGGGCATACTGTACTAGACAGTCCCAAATATGTGAATGATTCATTCACATATTTGGGACTGTCTAGTACAGGCCCCGCAAGCCCACTGGTCCACATTAAGGATCAATGGACTTACAGCCCATACTGTATCTGTCATTCAGCGGTGGCCAGGTGGTATGTTGGCAGGATGTAGCCACCCGCTAAAGATGGGGAGTGGGGGGAAAGGGACTTGTGGTGGTGGTGGGGGGTGCCACTGGATCACAAGGGAATGTTGTGTGCATTTTACCGTGATCGGGACTCGGGGGTCCCTCTAGACTACCAGGGAATGTAGTAATATGCAGTTACCATGATCATGGCAATGGGTGGGGAGGTTCTACTAGTCCACCAAGGACAGGCATCATTACATGTTATGAGTATTGGGGACTCCGGTGGGGGGGGCCACTAGACCACCAGGGCTCATCATATGTTGTATTCATCAGGGAATCGGGGACTGAGAGGTCACTAGACTACCATGGTTTCATTTTACATGTATACTGTGCAATTGCAGCTATGGGGGGGCTTGGTACAGTGAGTGCTTGTGGATGGTGTTCTGGGTGGGCTGGTGGCCACCCAAGGCTGGGCTGCTGTGTTGTGCCCTGCAGGACTGCAGCCTGCCTTTGGGTGGCTGGGAGTTGCTCCTACTCTACAGGGGCTCAACATTTAGCCCCTCTATGTGGCACACTGCAGGGTTGCGCCAGCATATGCGCCGCACATTCAGGGCTGAATATTGGGATGTGCCGCATATGCATGGGCATGTCGTCTGTATCTGCGCTGCATACCATTACATAGTGCCCTGGTGCATCAGGACTTGCGCTGCACTGGGCAGCCTTTTCAATATCCTGCCAGGGCCAAATGCAGGGTTGCATTGGCGCATCTCTGTTGCACCAGGCGCAACCTCTTTGAATATCAAGGCCATAGTGTTTATATTCTGAACTATGTGCCCTTTTCTATATAAATGAAGTATATAACCCCCTTCCCCTTTTTGGTAACATCTCCCACTTACAAATGACTGACACTTTTAACACTTGTGCATATATACCTATATACATATATGAATGATAAAAAAAGATTTTATGAGAAGCAGAAGTAACTGAATTGAGTTCCTATTATTATTACTATTTCTGAAAGTTAAAAACTGTTTTTTTTTTTCAGATGAGGCAATGGAAGACATTCATTCCTGAAAAATATGTACTTACTGAAAAAACTTATAAGTAAAGATTAGAGCTTTGTGGAATTGTTTTTTATCGTGATGCTATGGAGTATATATACTTTGTTTATACATACCGATTAATGATTAAATGTTAAGACACATGATTGTTGCATCAATTTAACGAATGTGTATAAAATGGGTAACAACCTGGAGTAAGTAGAGAGAGAAGGAAAAAAAAAAACAGAGGAAAGAGTAAGGATTCCAAACATTAGTGAAGGAGCCAGAAAAAAGACATGTGCAGTGCAGTGGCTGTGGAGCAGCAGTCTTCCAGGAGACGTTCTGGAGGATGCGGTGTTGTCCCATCTTCAGGCACCACTCTGGGTTGAGAGGGGAAGTTGCTCATCTCCAGGCTGAGTTGGCCAGGATTTGTGGGACCTCCTCTTCCATCCAGGGACTACCAGGACCACTGCTGTTGCCTCAGAGGTTGCCAAGAAAGAGGAGCGGTTAGACCACAGTGGGCTCAGGGAGGGTGAGGGTGGTGGAACACAGGTGTATCCCTCCAGTTGTACCTCTCCACAATTCCTATGCCATTCTGGCAAAGTGTGGTTCCTCTGTGGAGGTACCCACAGTGAAGACCAAGGAGGATGCTGGGAACCTCCACGAAAGAGACCCACAGGAGGATGCCATGTGACCCCACAGGGGAAGGAAACAACTCCTGGTGGGGGACTCCATTTTTAGGAAGGTAGAACTGGAGGAGGAAGGGGAGAGGGAGGTAAGGTGCCTGCCTGGCACCATGGCATGGAAGGACAGGGAGCGAATCCTCAGGATTGCCGGAGCAGTTGCACAGGGGAGGGAGCTGAATGTCATTGTCCACCTAGGGACAAATGACCTGGCTAAGAAAGGGATCAGAGCAGTGCAGGAAGAGTTTGTGGAATTGGGGAGGGGCCTTAGACAAGTAGCAAGCACGGTAACCTTCTCAAAGGTGCTGCCTGTCAATGGCGTACTAAAGGCTAGGGTGTTCAACACCATAGGATTCAATCAGTGGCTGAAAAACTGGTGCAGAGCTCAGGGATTTGGCTTCACTGGGGATTGGGGTCCACCTGGAGTGACGCAAGCCTATACTGGCATGATAGGCTGCATTTGTCCAGGAGGAGAACCAGGATCCTAGGTGGTAGGTTTAAATGCTTCATTGGCAAGTATTTAAACTAGCCAAGAGGGAGGCACTGGAAAGGAGCAGGGAAATCCTAGATCCCCCAAAAAAGTCATGGTAGTAAGTGCAGTAAACACCAACATAGAGATGTCAATAAGGAGAAGGGCAGGGGTAAATGGGGAAAGTGACAAAGGCAAGAAGGACAGGGATGGGGTAAAAAGGAGTAAGGCCATCAGGAAATGGAGGATAATGAGGACCAATGCCCGTAGTCTGGGCAACAAGCTCCCTGAGCTGGTGGCCTTGATGGAAGAAGGATGCCTGAATATCATAGCAGTCACAGAAATATGGTACACAGAGAACCATGACTGGGATGCTAACATACCAGGGTACATAACCTACAGGAGAGACAGGCAGGGGAGAAGAGGGGGAGGAGTAGCTCTCTATGTAAAGGAAGGGATAAAAGCAACTGAACAAAAGAGTAAACAGGGAGGAGAGGAGGCACTGTGGGTCACCTGAGACTGGAAGTGGCACCACAATCTGCACAGGGTTGTATACAGACCCCAGGTCAGGGGAGGGAATGGACAAGGATGTGATAGAAGGCATTCTTAGGATGGCAGAGAAAGGGGAGATATTGTTGATGGGAGACCTGAATATGCCAGATGTTAACTGGAGCACACTTGCTGCAGCCATATCCAAGAGCAGAGCCATTCTCGATGCCCTACAGGTTGCATGCCTCAGACAGCTAGTTTTGGAACCCACTCTTGAGGGAGCAGTCTTAGACCTCATACTCTCAAATGGGGACAGTGAGAGGAGCTCAGATCTAGAAGTGGGTTGCCATCTGAGAACAAGTGACCATCAAACACTGTGGTTCACGTTAAACTCAGCTACAGAGTCAAGCCATACAAAAGTGAGGGTACTGGACTTCAGGAGGGCTGACTTTGACAAGATGGGAGAGTGCCTCAGAAAAGCACTAGCAAACAGGCAAGAAGTATGGGTGGAGCAACAATGAGGAATCATCAAAACTGCCATCACCGAGGCAGCAAGCCTTTGTGTGAAGCAAATAAACAAATCAAAATGAAAGAAAAAGCCACTATGGCTCTCAAAAGAGGTAGCGGAGAAAGTCAGGGAGAAAAAGATAGCATTCAGGAAGAATAAGGAAATACAGAAGGAGCAGGACAGAGAGCTGTACCAGTTAAAGCAGAAGGAAGCAGGGAGGGAAGTCAGAATAGCAAAGGCCCAAACTGAGGAAAGGATAGCCAACTCAGTTAAGAAGGGGGATAAAACCTTTTATAGGTACATCAGGGAGCATAGAAAGACAAAGGGAGGGATAGTGAGGATGAATAGAATGAACTGTGGGTGGGCAGAGGGGGATAGTGAAAAAGCAGGGATACTGAACGAATATTTCTGCTCAGTATTCACAAAAGAGGAGGGGGAGGTGCCAAATCCAATTAATAGAAGCACTCTGGATAGGGGGGTCGATCCCAGTCCTTTCACAGAAGAAAGGGTTATGAAAGAACTTCTAAAACTAAAGGTGGACACAGCAATGAGGCCTCATGGAATTCACCCCAGAATTCTAAAAGAATTAAGGGGAGAACTAGTGAAACCACTGACTACTCTTTTTAACAAATCATGGGAGGATGGTGTGGTACCCTGAGGACTGGAGGAAGGCAGATGTGATTGCCCTTCACAAAAGTGGGACCAAGACAGAGGCAGAAAACTACAGACCTGTCAGTTTGACCTCTGTGGTAGGGAAAGTGATGGAATCACTTCTGAAGGAAAGAATTGTTGAGCACCTAGAGGCCAGTGGAGCACAGGACCTAAGGCAGCATGGGTTCACAGCGGGACGGTCATGTCAGACAAATCTAATTGATTTCTCTGACTGGGTGACCAAAGTAGTAGACCAGGGAGGGGCTGTGGACATGGCCTACCCAGACTCTAGTAAGGCATTTGATGCAGTCCCACACAAAGATTAATAGTCAAATTAACCAGCCTGGGAGTGGGTCCCAGGGTGGTAGCCTGGGTAAAACATTGGCTGGACAACAGGACACAGAAGGTAATTGTAAATGGAGCCCACTCTGAAGAAAGAGGGGTTACTAGTGGGGTATCGCAGGGTTCAGTACTGGGTCCAGTCCTTTTTAATGTCTTTATAAGTGACATTGCAAAGGGACTGGAAGGAAAAGTATGCCTCTTTGCAGATGACGCAAAGATCGACAAAGGGTTGATACACAAGGAGGCATGGAAAGGATGAGAAGGGACTTGGCAAGGTTGGAGGAATGGTCGAAGTATGGCAGCTAGGATTCAGTGCAAAGAAGTGCAAAATAGTGCACCTGGGAAACAAAAACCCAGGGGAAGATTACACAATGGGGGGCTAGTAACAAAAACAAAACAGGAAAGGGACCTGGGGGTAATCATATCAGATGACCTTAAGGTTAGCAAGCAATATAAGAAGGCAGTAGGGAGTGCTGGGGGTATACTGGGATGCATAGGAAGAGGCATCACCAGCAAAAAACAGTTAGTTATTATTCCTCTGTACAGACAGTTGGTGAGACCCCATCTGGAGTACTGCGTCCAGCTCTGGAGACCCCATCTCCGCAAGTACATAGACAGGATAGAAGCAGTCCAGAGGAGGGCAACTAGAATGGTGCAGGGTCTGCAAGAGAAGCCATATGAGGAGAGACTAAAACAGCTTAATATGTGTACCCTTGAGGAAAGGAGGGAGAGGGGAGACATGATAGAAATGTTTAAGTACCTCAGTGGAATCAACAAAGTCCAAGAGGGTAGCATCTTTCAGAAAGAGAGACATGCAAGAACAAGGGGACACAATTTAAAGATGGGGGGGTGGTTCAGGGGCAATGTGAGGAAGTATTTTTTCACAGAGAGGGTAGTGGATGCATGGAACAGCCTTCCTGAGGAGGTTGTGGGGTCTAAAACTGTGGGAGAATTCAAGAATACATGGGACAGACATAAGGCAATTCTTGTGGGGGGTAGGAAGAAATAGGCTGTTGGTTGACTAGGATCTGCGGCTTATCCTGTGGGTAGGGAAATGGGCAGACTAGGTGGGCCAAGCGGTCCTTATCTGCCGTCAAAGTCTGTGTACTGTTATTCTCTGATGAAGCCTTAGGGTGATACATAAGATCTTCCAGCTACACTGGCTGTTTGCACAAGATGGGTGAATAAAGTCATTTATGGATTAAATATTCATTTTTGTCCTTTCTGCTGGGGTGAGTGCAGCACTGAAGAATTTTCTAATAAGCTTAATGTGTGCGTTAGCACCACCTCCAAGTGCAGACCCTTATTTGTGTGATTACCCAGAATAAGGTTAAAGACTGGATGACTGGGCTGAGCATGAACGGTGGAGCGAATTCCCAGTCCGAGCTACTCTAGTAAGAATCCCTGTACAGTATTGTGTGTGCGTGGGGGGGGGGGCTCCTGTCCCTGGATACAGAAGTACCTGAGGGCCTTATCCATCTCATCTGCCTCAGCCTCTCTTCCTTTCATTGGTGGAGCTGTACTTTGGCAAGTTGCTTCCGGATGTCACACTGGAAGCCTGCATCAAGTTCATGGATGCCCCTTATGTGCCATTTCACAAGAGCATACCAAGTGAAGGATCTTTAAACAACATGAAAAAAATTAAAACATTGATGACGTGCACCAGATCCACTTGGGTAGGGTAGAAGGACATAAACAGGAGTTGTCTAGCAGTTACAGAGATTACTGGGGCTGACTGGCCTCCAGCTGTTTAGTGAAACCCTGAAATACAGCTATACTTTGGATACAAGCAAGAGGCTCTTTCCTGATCTTGTCATATGGAAGCTATGTCTGTCCATTCAACTGCCACCCACCCCCACCGCCATTTGCATAGAGTAGCAATAGTATTACCTGCGACTCTGCAATCTCTGCTTCATCCCACCCCCCCCAATCTAAAACTGTTAAATACAATAAGAATGCCAAAAGAACTCAGCTCTTTTCTAGGAATAGCATTCATAGCATCAAGATAAAGCAACCCTGCCCCTTTAAGATTTTTTCAGAAAAGGTGACTGTTCTATGAATCTGACTCCAGCTCCCTCACAAGCTAATCATGTCCTGGTGGATGGTCTCTAAGGGACAGCGCAGGACTGCAGCTGGCTAATGTAAAGCTGATTCCAGTGCTGACTGAAAATATTTGTTATTTCTTTTCATTTCAGCGGATGAAACCCCAATGGTACTGTGAGCTGGCTGAAGGTTTCCATTAGGCTGGGTGACAGTGATGGGTCACAGAGACAGAATAGAAAGCAGGCGAGTTTTAAGGGACAGAAGTCCAACGCTTAATCATCAGGTTTAAGTTAGTATTCTACAGGGAAAGCCTTGACTTTAAATAAATGCCATGCTTGCAAGCTAATTAACCCATGCTATACCATTCTACAGTATAAACAGCAGATGATTTTTTGTAAAGTGTAGGAATGCTATAGTTGATGAACATCAACACAAACTCGATACAACTCTGTTATCTGAAGAGGTAAACCGATTACTTAAATATCATTTTGAAACCAAAATGTTACCTTATAAGCTACAAACTTTCCTAGAATATCTTAACAGAGGTAAACAGTTGCAAGATAGTACAGTTGTTTATTTTTTTATGTAATAGGTTGGGAAATGCCTTTACTGTGATTGGTGGACTCTGATCACATCGCTGTGTTTTTTTCCACAACAACCCACACTTCATCATGTCCTTTGGTTTTATTGTTGTTTGCCAGTATACCCATTTTAAAAGTACAGTAACACACTCCACAGTTTGAGGGCTGGGTCTGTAATAAACAAGGCCCTCGGAATGCTGCAGTTTTGCAGTCGTGGAAGTGGACACAGAACTTGGGTCCTGCTGTAGAACATATGTGGTGTCACAGAAAGCACCAAATAATGTGATTTCCATTTAAAATAATCCTAGGTCTACTCAGTTCTAGGCTCTTTCCCTCTTTATTTGCCTTGAAGCCAGCCACTCTCCCAAACTCAGTATCTGATGTCATCAGGAACATCTCTCATGGTATGTCAGCCAATGGCTAGACAGACACATGGTACAGAAGTAAACAATTCCTGCCGCAGAAGTGAGACCAACCCACTACAGATGTAGAGGAGTCCTGCTGTAGAACTAAGTCTGAAGTGCTGCAGAGAACCAAGGGTAAAGATACCAACTTTCTGAGGTCTAAAACTGGGATGGTCCATCCTGACCATGCCCCCCCCAACCCGTATCACTCCCATGGGCACCTCCACAGGCAACGCTGCACACAATCAATTACATTTTTTTGCTTGCTCTGGCCATGCCACCCCACAGTAACACCAGTAGCAAACATACAGATTAAAATAATACATCATTCTGCTACAGCAAGTTCCAAATCATGATGTACAGAAAATTCATTAGAAGCAAACCTGTGTTAAACTGTGATCAGACATTTGAGCTGCATGTGTTGCTCCTCCTGACAGTCCCATCCAACCCGCTTACTTACACTCACCTCATTTGCTGAGCAAACTTCACTTCAGTGACTCCCACCACCACAGCAGATTGTTTTCACACAGTTCCCTGCAGCTGATCAGGTTCGGGTACCTTAGTTCACTGTTGCCAGTCTCTTCTCTGTCTGGAGTCCCTCTCAGCTGCTGTCAGGCAGACATCCACATGCGCTTGTTTATACTACTACCCAATCTAATCTAACAGGAAGGAACATGCATTACTGTGCTCCCACTGACGTGCTTGGGGTGCAACACAGGTGCAGGGGTTGAAGTTGCAAACTGCTGTCCAGCCCGAGTAGTGCCACAGTGGTGCAGAAATAACTGTCACTCATGGATTAGGAATCAGCAAAAAAAAAAAGGGACGAAACTGGGACAAGTAAACAAAAACCAGGACAAAAGTGATATTTTGCAAAACTTGTGGGGACACTGGGACATGCTGCCTAAAATAGGGACTGTCCTGGGAAAATAGGGACTGTTGGTAGATTTAAGGGCCCTGATAATAACCTGAGCAACCACGGGTGATGTAAGGCATAAGCAGTGTTACAATGAACTGAGGGTGTAGGTTATTAGGAAATCACACACTTTCTAGTATATATCAAACAATCCTTTTCCTCAGAAAGGGTTGAGGTTGTGTAATATGGGCAAACCAGCTTTTTATCACTGCTGTAATTTTCTTTAAGTTAGGCCACACGGCCTAACCCCTGCATGCGAGCAGGAGAGCTGAGGGGGTCCATGCCGGTCACGTGACCTACTATGACAGTGTGGGGCATAGGTCACAGGGCTGTAACCTGAATCCCTGACTATGCTTTAGGTGAGCAGTAAGATGGGGGAAGGGGCAATTGAAATACAAATGACTGTATGGATGTGAGAGAGCAGCGACAGGGACAGAGACATGGTAACAGGATGCACATTTGCTGCATTGGCCAGTTGTCTGCTGCCCTGTCCAATGGTGTGAGTTCCACGTGGAAGACCCTAGAAGCCTAGGTATCTTAGTGGAACACTCTGGAAACTAGAATGTACTTATCTTCGATTGGCTGCCACTCTGGAAACAAGAATGCACTTTGGTTGGCTGCCTCTGGCCTGTCAAACCATGGTGAGAATATAATAAATAGCTACTACCTCCCAAAGAAGAGGACAGCAGGAGAGCTGAGAGGCCTCCATGCTGGCCACGTGGCCTAACTTCTGGAGGAGAGCAGAAAAACTGAGGGCGGTCCATGCTGGCCACACAGCCCAAACCCTGGAGGTGAGCAGGTCAGCTGAGAGGGATCAAAGCTGGCCATATTGCCTGACTCCTGGAGGAGAACAGGAGAGTGGAGGGGGATCCATGCTGGCCATGTGGCCTAACCCATGAATGACAGCAGGAAAACTGAGGGTGAGCCATGCAGACCATGCAGCCTAACCCCAGGAGGACAGCAGGAGACCTGAGGGGGAGCCATACAGACCATGCAGCCGAACCCCTGGAGAAGAGCAGAAAAGCTGATGGGGATCCATGCTGGCCTTGTAACCTAACCCCTGGTGGTTGGCAGGAGAGCTGAAGGAGGTCCATGCTGGCCATGCAACCTAACCCCTGGAGAAGAGCAGGAGAGCTAAGATGGATTCATTCTGGCCATGTGACCTAACCCCTGGAGGTTGGCAGGAAAGCTGAGGGAGGTCCATGCTGGCCATGCCACTCAACCCCTGGAGGAGAGCAGGATAGCTGAGGTGGAGCCATACAGACCATGCGGCCTAACCCCTGGAGGAGAGCAGAAAAGTTGATAGGGATCCATGCTGGCCATGTAGCCTAATCCCTGGAGTACAGCGGGAGAGCTGAAGTGGATCCATGCTGACCGTGCAACCTAGCCCCTGGAGGAGAGCAGGACAAAAGGCAACTGTTGGAGTTGCTGCCTTTAAAAACTGACTTTAGGATCTATAGTGCAGTGGGGAGATTCCTGCTACCAAAAACAAGAGACTGAGGAAAAGAGGGGAACTAATAATGATTCTGCCTTTGCGCTACACAAGAGTTTTTTTTTTAATGGGAGACATACCCAGAAGAACTACTGGGGTGAACCAAAAGAAATTTGTTTATTTGTTTATTTTGTTTATTTAGGGAATCAGAAATACCTTTGAGTCAAAGACTCCTTTACAAAGGTTCCACGTCACGTATAATGCTTACAGAAGATAAAACAAACAATTTGAGCAGAAATAAAGTAATATAGGGAAATGTTACAGACTTAATCACATGGATCCATGTCATATGCAATTAGGACAGAGTTCACAATGCAGGTAGTGCATACTAACAATATAATAAGTGTTACAGGGTAAGGAAGCGAGGTAAATTTACAGTCCTAGAAGTCTAGCTACCTGAGCTGGTGCAGAGGCGGTGGTTAGTAGGTGTCGGGGAGTTTACACCCTGAGAAGACGGCTAGAAGATGTAGGGAGAGGCAAGCCAGAGGCCGTTGTCAAAGTTGTTAGGGCAGGGCCTTGGATCATTTACAGCTACAGATGCTTGTGGCCCGAAGGTGTGAACCCAGGAGTGATTTGAATTGACCAATTCGCTGATCAAGACGCAGGGTGCCGGGTAGGGAGTTAAACCAAAAGGGTGCCCGTAACAGAAGGATCTTTTAAATTGTGTTGTACACGACAGGAGGGAATGGAGAGACGAGAGAGTCAGAGTTACGTGTGCTGGGCTTTTGGTCTATGGTGATTAAGGGGTAAGGGCTGCAGGGAGAGCCCCAATGAGATTTTTAGCTAGGACACAAGTGTGGAATTTGATTCTATTGTTGAGGTCAAGCCAATTTGTATCCTGATATAACATACAGGTATGGGTAAGTCTATCAGTACCCCAGTAGAAGCCGGCAGGAGGCTCTATTCAGGACAAGTCTAGGCTATCAAGGGCTGAGGAGCTTGCCCTCCAAAGGTAAAAAGTCCATAATCAAGCAGGGGAGAACTGAGGAGGAGATAGCAGCTTAAGGGCCTCTGTGGGTTAAACAATGTTTAAAGCGGTGCAAAAGCCCTAGTCTAATGTTTAGAGCCTTCTCGACAGATAGACGAATATGCTCATGATAGGTGTAAGGCCAGGATCCAAAGTTATGCCCAGATATTTGAAGGAATGAGCAAATTCCAGGGGGACAGAGACCTGATAGTATTTGAGGGAAACTACCTATCTTGGAATTTAACTGATCCTGAAAAGCATGCATTTGGTTTTTATAGTTAATGATAAGGCTTTTGAGGTGAGCCAGTTTTTTGACAGCTGTGAAAGAGGACTGAGGGAAAGGTGGAGCTGAGAGGATCTGGGTTGAGGTGAAGATGACAGCATCATCCGCAGTGAGTAATAGATTGGAAGTGCAGGTTGCAGGAGGGAGTAAGAAATAGGCTGAAAAGGAGGAGGCCCAATATAGACCCTTGAGGGACACCTGAGAGTACAGAAGATTTGGAGGAGAGAGTATTACAATTTTTACTTGAAGAGTTCGATTAGAAAGATAGTCGGCAAACCAACCTACTGCCTTATTAGAGAGACCAAGATTGAGAAGGGAGGTGAGAGTAGAGATGGTGGACTGCATCGAAAGCCTTGGTGAGGGTCGATGAAGATAGAACCAGTGATGTGGCCTTTATCCAGTGCTGTGTGAATGTGTGATGTTAGTTGAAGCAAGGTCAGAAGTGCTGTGGACCTTTGGAACCCATGTTGTTGTGTGCAGAGAAGGTCATATTTGTTGAGATGGTCTGTGAGTTGATCTGAAACTATTCTTCTAAGGCCTTGGAGAGGGGAAGGAGAATGGATATTGGGTGGTAGTTATTTGGGGCCGAGCGATCCCCACCTTTGAATATAGGGGTGATAGTGGCTGATTTCCAGATGGCGGGGAATTTACCTAGTGAGAGAGAGAGGTTTAGTATGTGGGTGAGAGGAACTAGCACTTCTTTAAGGGAGAGCCTGAGGCTTGAGATCAAGTGAGTCAGCGCTGGAAGTGGCACATGGCTAAGGGCAGTGGCAAGGGTATGGTCTGAAGCAGCTCGAGTCGAGTGCATCGAAGTAGAAGGGGGGCAATGTGGTGCGGGGGGGGAGAGGCTAGAGCTGGGGGTCATGGAGTTAGGGGGAGAACATGGCTGAGATTGGAGAAGGTGTCACAGAAGACAGCAGCGATAGTAGAGGGCTCAGAGGACAGGGACCCCTTGACAGGACCCTGGGAGGGACAGGATTGGGGCTTTCCCACAAATTTTAATGTTGTTCCAGAACTACAGCCACTGCCCCATGACGAAGTTAAGGCAGATTTATAATATTCAGCTTTGCTCCTCATGAATGGCCCAGGTGCACTTGTTATGGGCCGCTCTGTAATTCTGGTCTATCATGGGGAGGCCAGACTCAATGGAGAGATGCCATAATGAATCTCTAGTTCTCATTAGCGACTTGAGACTTTCAGTGAGCCAGGGTACATGATTCCTTGACCATTCTTTTGTGAAGGGTGCATAGAGGTCACATATGTTATTAAAGACCGGGAAAAAGATCCAATGCACTGTCGACATTTCGGAGATCGAGATGAAAGACCAGTCCATGGTCCTGAGGTGCGCTTGTAGTTGTGCCAGTTTGCCAGGGCCCAGTTTACGTTGAATAATTATTTTGGGCAGGGATTTGGGGATTTTGCCGGACCATAAGCAGAGCACAGGGGAGTGGTCGCTGAGGGCATCAGGGAGGATGGACACATTGGTGATCTTGGATGGGCGATTGGAGAAGATGAGGTCCGGTGTGGAAGATGATCCGGAGTGTAGATCCCAATGTGTGGGGGAGGTGACCAGCTGAGTAAGGTCTTGGGCTGTAGCGAGATCAATATATGGGATGGCATCTTTACTTCAGCCAATTATGTTAAAGTCACCAAGTACTAAATAATTCGACTGGGATGGAAACGTGTTCAGGTATGACAGAAGTGTTTGAAGGAATGTTTTTGGTCTTTGGGGATGTACACTGTTGTTAGGTATATAGGATGTTGGGCTCTTCCCAGAGACAGCTTGATGGTAAGTGCCTGGGAACCAGCCCCCAGCTGGGAGGTTTGGAGTAGGTGACCCTGTATTGTATCCCTGATGTAGAGGGCACATCCATCCCCTCTTTTCCCAAGTCTATCTGCACGGTAGAGGGTAAAACCTGGCAGTGAGATGGTGGAGTCCGGAGTCTGAGGGGTGAGCCAGGTTTCAGTTAGGGCTATAACATCCGGTTGGTGCATCTGCACCCAGCCCTGGAAGGAATCCCATTTTTTTAAGATGCTACAAATGTTGAGAGATGTGATCGTAGCAGTCCCTGAGTAGTATAGGGAGGGACTTAGTCTTTTTCTGGTCCGGGTTGGGATGTATGTTGCCAGACAATAGGAGGAGGAGAAGAAGGAATCTAAAGGGGGGGTGCCTGAAATACTTTCTCCTAACAAGGAGGGTTGTACGAGTGTGGGGTTCGGCGGATGGAACAGTAGGAATGGGTAGCGCATGAGAGTTTAGATAGGCATGTAATAAGTGGCTACGGTCATGGGTGTTTGATGGAGTAACCTGTATAGGCAGCTGAAATTGGACACCCCATGGGGGGGGCATGGGTAAGCAGGCTAGAGTGACATGTATGGCGAGTGTAAGGAGAGTAGTCTATTCCCCAAGCTCCGATAGTGGGGCCATGGGAGAGGCTCTTGGTAACCCAGAGAGTCACAAAATGCCAGGCATTCATACAGTAGGCTGATGTATGGGAAGTGAATATGGGAGGACTTCGATGTGTCAGGGTGGGTGGCTGGGCAGGGAGGAGCTGCTGGCAGAATAACAGAAAGATAAAAGTAATCATGTCAGTTAGTAGAAGTGTAGACACTGCTTGTGGCAGGGAACTGAGAGAAATTCTAAAAGCAGCCTCTAGTGGTTGAAAATATAAGCTGCAGATGGAGAACTTGGCTGATTGGTTAAAAAGCGGCCTACAGCAACCTATAAAAGGAGGCGTTCGCCAAGGAGTGGTGGTGGGGTGGTGGGGGGAGCCAACGCCCATGGGTCAGCGGGCTAGAGGTCCAAACTGCAGGGATTCTCAGAGAGCAGCAAGCAGAAACACACTGCTGCTTCCCTACCTTCTTGCCGGCCGCTTGATTTGGGGGCGGGGGTGGGGAGGGCGCGAGTCTCCGGCCCTCACGACTCCTGTGGGCTCTCCTTTGTGGCTTCTGCTTGCCGCTTGATCGGGGCGGGTGGGAGGGCGCCGAGTCTCCGGCCCTCACGACCTCCTGTGGGCTCTCCTCTTGCGGCTGTGGGAGACAGAAGAGGACAGGTAAGGGACTTAAATACTAGCTGGCTGGAAAGGAGCAGGCTGGGGGAAGGAGTACAATGCTGCAGTTTCTAGTCCCTACCGCAGAAAAGCTAATGTAAGACCTGATCTTAAATTAAATTAAATTAAATTAAATTTTGAACTGTACTGGGGAAACAAAAACACATAGTTCAACACTCAATAACAGAAAAGGTCAAATTAATGCAGCGAAGTGCTTCTGGATCAGGGCTTAAGGCTCTGGATGATCGGGTATCACCCGACCTAAAAAAGGCGCCGGATTCAAAAAACAGAGGTCCAAACTGCTGGGATTCCTCGTAGAGAGCAGCAAGCAGAAACACGCTGCCGTTTCCCGTAATAGCACTGGTATCTCTCTCTCTCTTGCTGTCTTCTCTGTTAAGATACAATGTTTGGTTTTGGGTTCTGTAATTGCATCTCACTGAATTAATATTGTATTCATCGATTAGTAAAAGGAGATACTTCTTTTTTGTCTCTGGCAGTAGGTTACAAATTCTGGTGCCCTGCAAGAAAATTGTGCTGGTGCCCATGGGTGCTGATGGGGGGACAGCCAGGACAATTATCCGAGGTCCGGTGGCTCAGGGGGGCCCAGCCTTCTGACCGATTGTCAATTTTTTCCCAGTGGCTAGCCCCCATCCCCCCATCTCCCACTCCCCCATAAGTGCTCACAGGCTGAAAAGGGCAGGCTGCAGCCTGCTCTATATTCCTTACTGGCTCTCTGTCCCACCTCGGACCCGGCAGTCTCTGACCCAATGCCAGCATTGCCAGAAGACTGTGCCAGCTGCCAAGAAGGCTACCAGCTGGCAGCAGACAGCAGCAGTCTCCTGAGGCCTGGCTGCTCCTCCTCCACTCTACTTCCTGGACATGGATGAATTGGATCAGGAGGTCATTCAGGTGGGTCAGAGATCAGGTCATCGGGCCACGGCCACCACATCTGATGTTGCGCGCTCGTGCTGCTGCTGCTCAGTCCTGATGTTATGTTCTTTGAGAAGGAGACAGACTAGTCATCGGGATGGACTCGCTTTCACTCACAGACTGACTACTTTAACTTAGTTCTTTTCTTTTTTCTGATCACCTTAATTTTGAATAAATCAATCGAACTGACCAACCGTCCGTAAGTTGGAAGGGACGTTGAACTTAGTTGGAAATGAGAGTGACAAGGAAGGACAAGAAGGCCGCTGAGGAGTGGAGGATTCCTCATTCCTGGCCTGGGCAAGAGGCAAGCTGTGGTGAACGGTGGTGGATAGGACATGGAACCAGAGCCTGGAGCCTGGACTGATTAAGTTAAGTAAAGTTAACAGTACTGTGCTGGGACTGGAAAGAAATAAGGGATTATTAAGGCAGGCCAGGTGGGCTGGTGGGGGTGGGTGGGTTAACTAACTATTACACTTAATATAGTCTACCTCCTCAGTACCTCTCACTCTACCTGCTACCTACGTAAGCTACCATGCCACCTGGCTAGCCTAGCACGTAGCACCTATATAAGGAATTAAGGCGGGCCAGGTGGGCGGGGGGGGGCTAACTATTACAACTTACACTAAGTTACACTCTCTTAATCTGTACTAGTGTCTGTAAGTTTGTAACTGTGTACTTAATAGTCTACCTCCTCCACCAGACAGTACCTCAGTCTACCTACCTACCAAAGCTAAAATGCCACCACCATAAGGAATTATTAAGAGCCTAAGACAGACCAGGCTGAGGCAGGCGGGGGGAGGGCTAACTGTTACACTTGTCTTGTTACACTCTGTAGTAGTCTGTACTGTCTGTAACTGTGTATACTTAGCAGTCTATACCTCCTCCAGTTCCTTGTTCCACCTACCTAGCTACCATACCATCTAGCACTACTAATATAATGTTAGATACTAATTCTGTTATTTGTATAGTCTTTCATTAAGCAGTGCAGCAGTGTATTATTTATTTAAATATAAATATACTAATTTATTGATTTATATATGTCTTACAAGGGGATGGGAGGGTGAGGGGGGCCCAGTCTCAAAGGCGTGTCCCGGGCCCAGAAATTTCTATTGACACCCCTGCTGGTGCCTGCTGTTAAGGAGAGGGGATCAGTTTTAATCTATTTAATACTGAACAAGAAGGTGTAGTGATTCTGAAAATAAAGTCAGGAGTAAAGTTTTTTTTTAGCTTTATCATCGGGGAAAGCAAGTTGAACTAGGGCGGAAAAAAGGGGCAACACTTCCCTAGTGTTTGAGACACAAATAGCTCCTGAAGGCTGTCAGAAGTGATCAGTTTAGGCATGAAGGAAAGAGGTTTACTGTTTTTCTAGCATTTAGTTCTGTGTGTAGTTTTTACGTTTTTTCCTGGTTAGAAGGTCTGCCACTGAAGTTTGCTTATAGCCATTTTGTAGATTTTTAAGAATAAAATTTGATTGAGTTGCATATTAACTCTGGCACTTGGCGTGTGTGTTGTTGTGGGTCCAGAGTACAGATTAATTTTTCCAATAAAAGCACCTATGCATTAGGCAAAAAAAAAAGAAATATAAAAAAATAATTTTCCTCTGGGATTTTTTCCTGGAGGCAGCATGGTAAATAAATAAATCACTCACTTCCCAAAATAAGTAACTCTCCCTCGGCTCTGGTATATCAGAGCCGATCACCTGGGCTGCCCCTGCCTCTTACATTTGTTACAAATGTGCCCATCAGAGTGCAGGGTGCCATTGTACCAGTCGCTTTGTCCCACAGCCGGTGTGGAGAAGACTAGGACAGAGGGATAAGAGGTTTTGGCAGGAGGAAAGGGTTTGCATTCCTCATGATTTCTGAGAGGTTATCGACAGGAGTCGTTAGTATCTGCACCTAGTGCCATTGCACAGGTACAGGCTGGGATGGCAGAAGGGGACCAATGAGGTCTGTTTTAGTGGCAGGGTGCCAGGCTTGGAGTGACATGGGTACTCTTTTGTAGTCCTGGTGGTGCCATTGGGGGTCAGAGGAAGTATGCTAAATCTGGCTCGAATGTAATGTGGCAGGTCAGGTTTGGGGAGGCTCATAACTTCTTTTCACACTTTTACTGTCTAAAACACTAAGGGATGGAAGCACCTGGAGTCTGGTAGTGCTTGGAGGTTCTGCTGGAGGGTTCCGAGAGGGCTTATTTAGACACACATGTTGCAGGGCTGGATCGATTTGAAGCCCTTTGGAGGACGGGTAATGAGCAGTGGTTACCAGACAAAGACAGATGCACTTTCACCAGGTCTCAGGGGACTAAATATGAAAATTGCAAATTTGCCATAATTGCTGATCTTCCAGAATATCTTCATCATTGATTCAGACTTAGGGGTCTGGGTAATGGAGGGACTAGGACCTGTCAGGAGCAATTGTTTTGCAGGAGGGAGCTGACGTCAACTACTGATGGCACCTATATATCTCATGTGCTGCTGTGCATGCCAGCCAATAACTGTTGATGGCTCCCTCATGCAGTTCTATTTGCCAGGGGAGAAACAAATTAGAGAGAAATAAAAGAGAGGACTAGATACTTTCTTACGCAATGGGATAAGGAAAGGATATAGGAAATAAAAACAAACAACAAAATAAAACCTGATTACCAACTTAGTACCTATGGGGCTGGGCCTACCAGCAGGGTTCGACAAATCCGATAGCCTGATGTCCCGAGCTACCAGATCACAGTCTGTGGACAAGTAATGTTTAAAAAAAGAAGCCTTTTTTTTGCTGCACTGCCATGTTCGTCCACTAGGGAGCTTGCTGGCAAAAGCACTTGGTAGATTCAGCCGTATGTGACTGATGGAGGGCTCAGCCACATGATCTTAGTGCCAGGAGCAAGCGCTGCGTGTCTGGAGCGAGCTGCGTGGTGACTACGGGGGGATTGAGGAGGAGCCACTCATGACTGGCAGGTATGCCATCCATTCGCATTCAGGCATTCAATCACAGATCTGGGCTGCTGTGGTAAGGAACAGCATTGCATTGGTCAAAGACTTGGTTTGGCGGGTAGTCGGAGTTGTGACCCGCTCGCACTCACTCACGCGCTCTCACGTTCTCACTCATTTGAAAGAGAAAGGAGTGTGTGGTGTGGCATGTGCTAACTGTGCTGTGTGCTGTGTGCTGTAACTGTGCAGTGAGGAGTTGGACTCAGGACTCCGTTCCCGTTGCTGTTGTCAGTGCCACTGCCTGCCTGCCTGCCTGCCTGACTGTTGCCTTTTGAGCTGCAAAAAGTGAGATCAGATCAGAGCAGGGAGTTCTTTACATAGGGACTGAGGGGGAGTTGGTCAGCAGGGGAGGGGAAGGGAAAGCAAGACTGACGGCCACAAGTCGAGTTGGTGCTGCTGCTGGTGACCTGCCTAGTGACTACCTGCCTGTGTGAGGCGTGGGACTAAAAAAATTAGAAGGGGTTACTTTCCTGACCTCTTTCATTCTTTTCTTGGATTCAGATTGGGAGTCTGAGGGTGATTTACCACCACTCAGTGTCAACACACACAGTTAGCTGTAAAACAGAGCAGTGACTCTGTGAGGATAATTGAAAGAAAACTAATAATAAATCAGGGTGAGTCACTGGTGAGTGGTGCCTGGTGAGAGAGAGAGAGAGAGAGAGAGACAGAAGGAGAGAAAGGAGAGAAAAAACAGCCTAAACTAACTGCTGCAGTAAATGGGGAGAAGACAGACAAACAGTAGAGGTGACTAGGTGATTTACCACCAGAACAGATCTGTGAGAAGCAGAGTAATAAATTGTTAGAACCTGAGAAGAAGGGGTTTGAGCTTTGTGTTGCCAGAGCCTAGAGTAGCAACTAGCAAGTAGTAACTCTTCTTCTTACAAGGGAGGAGACAGTGGAGAGTGAACAAAAACACCCTAGGGGGAGAAGTCAGTAAGACAGCCCGAGAAAACTGTGTTGCACTTAATTTGCAGTACAGAATATACTCGTAGCTGATTCCAACTAGTACAAACTACACTGCCATTAAAGTGAGCAAAGTTGGCAAAAGAAACCTAGACTCTAAGAGAGGGAATGGATTGGTTGGACTCAGTGTTTGCTGCACCAAGAATAAAGTAAAAAATAAGGAATAAAGGACAGGAATGTTTTAGCTCTAGAAAGGAGGAAGCTGGGGTTTGTGTTGTTGCCCTGAGAAAAGTAAAGTGAAAGTGAAGTGAATGAAAAAAAAAAACAGAACATAGAAACATCGAATTTGATGGCAGATAAGGACTGCTTGGCCCACCTAGTCTGCCCAATTTCCTACCTAACAGATAAGCTGCAGATCCTAGTTAACCAACAGCTTACTTCCTCTTACCCGCCCCTAGGACTGCCTTATGCCTGTCCCATGCATTCTTGAAGTCCCCCACTGTTCTTGACTCCACAACCTCCTCAGGGAGGCTGTTCCATGCATCCACAACCCTCTCTGTGAAAAAATACTTCCTCACATTACCCTGAGCCATCCCCTCTATCTTCAAATTGTGCCCCTTGTTCTTGCACACTCTCTTTTTGGAAGATGCTACCCTCTTGGACTTGTTAATTCCCTTGAGGTACTTGAAAGTTTCTATCATGTCCCTCTCCTCTTTCCTCAAGGTATACATATTAAGCTCCTTTAGTCTTTCTTCAGATGTCTTCTGGTGCAGACCCTGCACCATTTTGCTACCCTCCTCTGGACAGCCTCCACTCTGTCTATGTCTTTTGGAGATGAGGTCTCCAGAACTGCACACAGTACTTCAGATGGGGTCTCACAAACTGTCTGTACAGAGGGATAACAGCTTCCTGTTTTCTACTATTGATGCCTCTTCCTATGCATCCCAGTATCCCCCAGCCTTCCTTACTGCCTTCTCACATTGCTTTCCCACCTTTAGGTCATCTGATATAATTACCCCAGGTCCCTTTCTATTTTTACTGTTGTCAGTATTTCACCCCCCATTGTGTACGCTTCCCCTGGGTTTTTGTTTCCCATATGCTTTACCTTGCACTTCTTTGCATTGAATCTGAGCTGCCATACATTTGACCATTCCTCCAACCATGCCAAGTCCCTTCTCATCCTTTCCACTCCATCTTGTGTATCAACCCTGTTGCAGATCTTTGTGTCATCTGCAAAGAGACATACTTTTCCTTCCAGTTCCTCTGCAATGTCACTATAAAGACATTAAAAGGACTGGTCCCAGTACTGGAACCTCAGTACCCCAAGTAACCCTCCTTTCTTCACTGTGTACTCCATTTACTACTACCCTTGCATGTCCTGTTGTTCAGCCAATTTTTATCCAGGCTACCACCTTGGGACCATTCCAAGGCTGGCTATCTTGTGTATTAATCTTTGTGTGGGACTGTATCAAATGCCTTGTTAAAATCTAGGTAGGCCATGTCCACAGCCCTCCCTGGTCTACTACTTTGGTCACCCATTCAAAGAAATCTATTAGATTCGTCTGACATGACCTTCCCATCGTGAATCCATGCTGCCTTGGGTCCTGTGCCCCACTGGCCTCTAGGTACTCAACAATTCTTTCCTTCAGAAGTGATTCCATCATTTTCCCTACCACTGAGGTCAAACTAACTGGTCTATAGTTTCCTGCCTCTGTCCTGCTCCCACTTTTGTGAAGAGGAATCACATCTGCCCTCCTCCAGTCCTCGGGTACCACCCCATCCTCCCATGATTTGTTAAAGAGAGTAGTCAGCGATGTCACTAGTTCTACTCTTAGTTCTTTTAGAATTCTTGGGTGAATCCCATCAGGCCCCATTGCTTTGTTCACCTTCAATTTTATTAGTTCTTTCAGAACCCTTTCTTCTGTAAATGGACTGTTATCGACCCCCGTCTTCAGAGTGTTTCTCTTGTTTGGTTTAGGTAACTCCCCCTCCTCTTCCTTTGTGAATACTGAGCAGAAATATTCGTTCAGTATCCCTGCTTTTTCACTGTCACCCTCTACCCACATTCCCTTCCCTTTATTAAGCTTCAGTATCCCTCCTTTGGTCTTTCTTCGCTCCCTAATGTACCTATAAAAGGTCTTATCCCCCTTCTTAACAAAATTGGCTATCCTTTCCTCGGTTTGGGCCTTTGCTATTCTGACTGCCTTCCCAGCCTCTTTCTGCTTTAACTGATAAAGTTCTCTGTCCTGATCCTTCTGTGTTTCCTTATATTTCCTGAATGCTGTCCTTTTCTCCTTAACCTTCCCTGCCACCTCTTTTGTGAACCATAGCGTTTTTTTCCTTCATTGTGTTTTATTGATTTGCTTTACACAAAGGCTTGTTGCCTCTGTGATGGCTGTTTTGATCACTCTCCATTGTTCCTCCACCCCTCCTTCTTGCCTGTTTGCTAGTGCTTTTCTGAGGCACTCTCTCATTTTCCCAAAGTCAGCCCTCCTAAAGTCTAGTACTCTTGCTTTTGTATGGTTTGATTGTATGGCTGTGTTTATCGTGAACCACACTGTTTAGTGGTTGCTTGTTCCCAGATGGCTACCCACTTCTAAATCTGAGATTCTTTCTCCATCCCCATTTGAAAGTACCAGGTCTAAGATTGCTCCCTTCTGAGTGGGTTCCGATATTAGCTGTCTGAGGCATGCCCCCTGTAGGGCATCAAGAATGACCCTGCTCTTGGATGTGCCTGCAGCAAAGGTGCTCCAGTTAACATCTGGCATATTCAGGTCCCCCATCAACAATATCTCCCCTTTTTCTGCCATTCTAAGAAAGCCTTCTATCATTTCCTTGTCCATTCCCTCCCCCTGAGATAGGGGTCTGTATACAATCCCCATGCGGATTGTGGTGCCATTTCCTGTCTCCAGGGTGACCCAAAGTGCCTCATCTGTTCCCTGTTTACTCTTTAGTTCTGTTGCTTTGATCCCTTCCTTTACATAGAGAGCTACTCCTCCTCCTCTTTTACCCTCCCTGTCCCTCCTGTAGATTGTGTATCCTGGTATGTTGACATCCCAGTCATGGTTCACTTTGTACCATGTTTCTGTGACTGCCACAATATCCAGGCAACCCTCTTCCATCAAGGCCACTAGTTCAGGGAGCTTGTTACACAGACTACGGGCATTGGTACTCATCACCCTCCACTTTTTGATAGCCTTACCCCTTTTAGCCCCATTTCTGTCCTTACTGCCTTTGCCTTTTTTTTACATTTAAATCTGTTCTGCTCCCTAATAACTTCCTGTACCTTGGTGTTTACCTCACTAATCACCATGTTTTTGTGGGGAGGCTCGGTTCCCTGCCTCTTTCAGTGCCTCCCCTGGCTGGTTTAAATGCTTGCCAATGAAGCATTTTAACCTCTCACCTAGGATCCTGGTTCCGCCCTGGACAGATGCAGACCATCGCACCAGTATAGGTCTGCATCCCTCCAGGTGGCTCCCCAGTCCCCAATGAAGCCAAAACACTGAGCTCCACACCAGTTTTTCAACCACTCATTGAATTCCCTGGTGAGAAATGCCCTAGCATCTCCCTTGCCATAGACAGCCAGCACCTCCGAGAAGGTTATCATATGCGCTACTTGTCTAAGGCCCCTTCCCAACTCTACAAACTCCTCTTGCACTGCTCTGATCCCATTCCTAGCCAGGTCATTTGTCCCTAGATGGACAATGACATCCAGCTCCCTCCCTCGTGCAGGTCCTCCCACAATCCTGAGGATTCCCTTCCTGTCCCTCCAAGCTGTGGCGCCAGGAAGACACCTTGCCTCCCTCTCCCCTTCCTCCCCCATTTCTACACCCCTAATGATTGAGTCCCCCACCAGGAGTTGTTTCCTTCCCCTGTGGGATCCCATGCCACCCTCCTTTGGGTCTCCTTTGTGAAGGTTCTCAGCATCCTCCTTGGTCTCCACTGCAGGTGCCTCCATAGAGGAACCACTATCCACCAGAAGAGTGAATGAATTGTGGAGAGGTACAGCTGGAGGGATGCAGCTCTGTTCCACCACCCTTTCCCTCCTTGAGCCCACCCTGGTCCAGCCTCTCCTCTTTCTTGGCAACCTCTGAGGTAGTGGCATTGGCCCTGGTGGTCCCTGGGTGGGGGAGGAGGTTTCACAAATCCTAGCCAGGTCAGCCTGGAGACAGGCAACCTCCTCTCTCAGACCAGAGAGGTGTCTGCAAATAGGGCAGCATCACAGCCTCCAGAGTGTCTCCCGGAACACTGCCGCCCCACAGCCTTTGCACTGCACCACTCCTATCATGTCTTATTTTGTGTCCCCTCTACTGTTTCTCTGGATGCTTAGTCTCTCCTCTCCTTACAACTTTCACCCTTCCTGTTCTGGGACAGCAACTTCATATCTTCTTCAGTAGTCTCCTTCTTCCTTGCTCACTATCAGACCACCAGCAGCTAGGGGGGGAGAGTGAGCTACTTTTTCTACTTTAGGGTTGACAAAACCAATGTTTCTCTATGATCCTTTCCTTCCTACTGCCAAACAGGAAGTTCCTGTTGACAGTCAAATCCAGTGGCTATAAAAGTAGAACTGGCTTTAGGTGGGTGGGATGGAGGGCAATTAGTAAGAAAAAAGGCTAGCAACAGGAAGTTGTAATTCGACTCACCTGCTTTTCTAGTGTCTAAACCACACCCCCAGGTAAGCTCTCTTTCCTCCTACTGGTTTAGCAAAGTCAGCTGATACAGTACCCTTCACTGCACAGAATACACACTGACCTTCTTTCTTTTCTTTCTTTTTTCTTAACCCTAACTAAGTCCCCTTCTACTTCTAATAAAGTTATCTGTCTACTTAATCTTAACAGATATTGACTCTTGCTGAGATATACGTTTTAAATTAAGAAGAAAATGTAGATTCTTTTAGTTAGCTGCTTTCTGCTCTACAAGCAAGGCTAGCAACAGCTGAAGAATCAGCATTTATATAGCGCTTTTCATACACAGGATCCCAAAGCGCTTTACAAGCAATGCTGGACTGGTAGTGAAGTGACTGAATGTGTGGTGGTGGCCATATCACACATCATCACCCACACACAGCCTGGATAATTGCATGAACCGGTTTATGGGAAGGGGAATGTTGGCCAGGACACCGGGAATGTTCCCTGCTCCTTGTGAAGAGTGCCCTGGATTCTTTTACTTCCACCTGGACACCCACCAGGACTACACTAGGATGGGCAGAAGGGACCTCGGTTTAACGTCTCATCTGAAGGACGGCACACCCCAGCACATACCTCTCAACCTTTTGTCCCCCAAATGTGGAACATTGCCTGTCAAAATGTGGAACAAATGGGCAAAATGTGGAACATTTAATCAAATCTTTACCTAAGAAGCTCAAAACACTGTTAAAATGTTGCATTTATTTTCAGAAAGTCTGTTATTAATTAAATAATTTATTTTTTCCATCATTTACTATGGATTTTTGCTTTAAAATGTTGACTTTGAATGTGGAACAAGTCCTCACAATGTGGAACACAGAGCTTTTTTGAAGTAAAATGAGGAATGTTCCTCGCAATGTGGTACAGTTGAGAGGTATGCCCCAGCAGTACAGCACCACCCAATATTGCACTCGGATGCCAGCGATTTTTAGGTGCAAGTCCAATCCCGGTGTGGGACAAGAACCCACGACCTTCTGGTCCAGAGGCGGATGTGCTACCAACTGAGCCACGCTGATAGAACTGACCTAACTGTAATACGCTCAGGACGGAGGACATAAAAATAATAAAGTGTCTGCTCTGTGTAACAGTCACTGACCTGGGATTGGGATGTTTTGTGTGTGTGTGTGTGTGTGTGTGTGTATGTGGCACAGGAGAATTTAAAGTGTGTGCAGTGTGAACTGAAAAGGGTAAAAAAGAGAAATAAAAAAAGGAAGTATCAAAGCAAGAAACAGCAATTACATCATCCCATTCCTCCCCTTAGTATTGCAGTTGCTATCTTTCCTTTCTTGACTTCTACTGCCTGACTGCCTTGATTCTGTACAAGGTTAATAAATATATAGTATACTATACTAGTGACTGTCTGTTGCTGGCTGCCAGCTCCACCTTCCTCCTCATCCCAATTCTACTCTAACAAACAGACATTAGGCTAAGAAACACCAGTGGAAACAAGTATTTGTCAATGCCAAATGTTCATTGCGTTGGTGTGTTGAGCTTGCTCACTGCCCCTCTGTCACTCCCTCAGTCTGTGTCTCCCCGTGCTGCAGGCTGCTGTTTTGTACTGGGCTCCTGCCTGCATTGGCACCTTGTTCTGCCCACTAAGAAATCCGCAGCTGTCCTGACAGAGCTCCGTTGAGGTGACTCACTCCCCCCCTCTCTCACTTGCTCATTCTGGTTCTCCTAGCACTGCAGGCTGCCCTTTTGTACTGGGCTCCTGCCTCTGTTGGTGGCTTTTTCTGCCCACAAAGAAATCTGCAGCAGTCCCGACACAGGTCTGTTGAGCCTGCTGACTCCCCATCTCTCACTCACTCATTCCATTTCTGCCGGTGCTGCAGGCTGCCCTTTTCTATTGGGCTCCTGCCTGCGTTGCCGCCTTCGTCTGCCCACAAAGAAATTTGGTAAGTAGTTACAATAGAGTCTGCTGAGCTCGCCTATCTCTCCTCTCACTTGCTCATTCTGGTTTTCCGCCACTGCAGGCTGCCCTTTTGTACTGGGCCCCTGCATGCATTGCTGCCTTTTTCTGTCCACAAACAAATCTGCAGCAGTCCCAACTCACTCCCCTCCCTCACTCACTCGTTCTGTGTCTCCTGCCACTGCAGGCTTCCCTTTTGTACTGGGCTCCTGCCTGCATTGGCGGCTTGTTCTGGCCAGAAAGAAATCTGAAGCAGTCCCGACACAGCTCCATTGAGCTTGCTCACTCCCACTCACTCATTCCGTTTCTGCCGGTGCTGCAAGCTGGCCTTTTGTACTGGGCTCCTGCTTGAGTTGCTGCATTTTCTGCCCACAAAGAAATCTGCAGCAGGCACAATACAGTTCCATTGAGCTCGCTCACTACCTCGTGGTCACTCACTCGTTCTGTTTCTCTTGGTGCTGCAGGCTGCGCTTATGTATGGGGCTCCTGGCTGTGTTGGCACGTTTTTCTGTCCACAAAGAAATCTGCAGCTGTCCTGACAGAGCTGTGTTGAGGTTGCTCACTCTCCCTCTGTCACGTGCTCATTCAGTTTGTCCTGGCGCTGCAAGCGGCCCTTTTGTACGGGGCTCCTGCTTGCATTTGCGCCTTTTTCTGCCCACAAAGAAATCCGCAGCAGTCCTGATAGAGCTCTGTTGAGCTCACTCAGTCCCCCTGTCTCACTCACTCGTACTGTTTCTCCCACCGCTGCATGCTGGCCTTTTCTACTGGGCCCCTGCCTGATTTGATGCCTTTTTTCTTCCCACAAAGAAATCCTCAGCAGTCCTGACAGTGCTTCGGTGAGTTCACTCGCTCTCTCGTTCTGTTTCTCCCAGTGCTGCAGGCTGCCCTTTTGTACTAGGCTCTTGCATTGGGGCCTTTTACTGCCCACAAATAAATCCACAGCAGTCCCGACAGAGCTCAGTTGAGCTTGGTCACTCCCCCCTCTCACTTGTTCAGTCTTAATCTGTCCCAAACACTGATTTCATACAGCAACCGTGCTATTCTCTGGCAGGAGTGCAAAAACATATTTTAGCCAGGATGTGAAAAATGACAGCTGTACTGTTCACAAGGAGGTGTGAAAAAGTGCCACTGTTCAAAATGTGGTGTGAAAATATTACAAATTTGCAAAGTTACAAGGGTGTGTGGAAACAGTTCAACGCACACTTGTAACACAGTCATGTTATAGAGTTTCGTCACTAAATTTTCAACATAGGGCTTTTAGGACCTCTGCTCATGAACAGTGCCACTGTCATTTTCTTAATCTGTCCCGAACACTGATTTCCCACAGCGACCACGTTATTCTGTGTCGCAACTGTGAAACCACATTTCAGCCAGGATGTGAAAAATGACAGCTGTACTGCTCATAAGGAGGTGTGAAAAATGCCACTGTTGAAAATCTGGCTATGACAATATTACAAATCTGTGAATATAAGGTTGTGTGGAAAGTATGCAATGCACACCTGTAACACAGTCATTTTATGGCTATCAAATTTTCAACAAAGGCATTTAGGACCCTGCTCATGAACAGTATCACTGTCATTTTCTTAATCTGTCCCGGACACTGATTTCCCACAGCAACCGCTCTATTCTGTGCTGGAAGTGTGAAAACACATTTTGGCCAGGATGGTAAAATGAAAGCTGCACTGTTCATAAGTAGGTGTGGAAAATGGCAATGTTGAAAACCTGGAGTGAAAATATAAATTTGTGAGTTACTGAAGCGGCGCGGCAACCCATGCTAACGCCGCCGTAACACAGTCATTTTATGGAGTATCATTAACAAATTTTCAATACAGTCATTTCAGGACCTCTACTCATGAACAGTGTCACTGTTATTTTCTTAATCTGTCCTGAACATTGATTTCCCACAATGACCACGCTATTCTGCGCTGGAAGTGTGAAAACACATTTCACCAGGATGTGAACAATGACAGCTGTACTGCAGCACAAGGAGGTTGTGAAAAAATGCCAGCGTTGAAAATCTGGCATGAAAATACTCAAATTCACAGTTACAAGCATGCATAGCAACTGCATGGCGCCGTTTATAAAACAGTCATTTTGATGCTTCCACCAAATTTGTATAGGTTTTTTGAGAGCCCACCTCATGAATGATTGGCACTGTTTAGTTTCACATCAGCTCCCGAAAGGTGATCCCCATGATGACCACAAAAATCACCTCGGGCTGATTAATGCCATGACAGTTCAAGAATTCATGGAGGAGGGTCCCAAAACCCATATTGAAAATTTGGTGAAAAATTTTAAAATGCCCGAGATATGCAGTAAAGTTGAAAAACCCTATTTATTATGTTATACAGCTTACCAGCATTTCCTCAGTTCAATGGTCGGCTTTTGAAGAGTGCAGATGTGTTCCAGTCCACTGAAGATCATCGCACCAAGCTCCGGAGGTAAGTATGGGGTGAGGGGTGTGTGGGGAGGCAGGGTACATGGTGGGTGCAGGTTGCAGGTGGGGGCCAGGGAGACTCACGAGGGACCGTTTCCTTTTTTGCTGGTAAAAAAACAAAAGACTTTGCGGGACCGTTTCTCTTTACAGGGACATGTGGCATGCTGGGGTGGGCTCCCAGCATGCCACCAACTTTCTTTTGGGGGCAGCAGTAGCCGATGGGGGTTGGGCACCTCTGCCGCACACAAAGGGGATTAATTTGGCACCTCGGCCGGCAGGAATAAAAGCGGGAGTGGTGTTATACAGAATGCTGACGGGGAGTGGGCTCTCCATCAGCAAATAAACACAGTGAGGGTTATATTGTCTGTGAACATGGCGGCAACCCACGCCATGTTCACAAACAATATCAGGTTTTTACATCCTGCTCCTCCTGCAATGACGGTCACCCCTCATTGCAGCCGGATGGCTGGACGCTGCAGTGACGCAGGTGGCCCCCTGATTGCAGCAGCTGATTTGTCTGAAGTTGGTGCAAACGTTCCAAACTACTGTCACCAGCAGCCTGCAATGGCATTGGGGGAAGCAGGACAAGCCTTTGCAGGCTGTGGGGGCATTGGCCACAACAGTGCCGCACCTCCACAGCCTGCTACTGAGAAAGCTGCCTCAATACGTTTCTTGCACTGCGTGCAATCAACATAAAAACATACGCACCACACAGCGACTTCAACAGAATACATTTATTAGCATCACAAAACAAAGTAAGCACTGTAAGCAGAGAACCAGACAGTGAGGCATTCAAATTCAAAATGCAGAAGGCTAAGAGTACTAAGCAGCACAGTAAGCAGCAAAGTCTGTTATCCCTGGTCAGCAATAGCAACAGCATGCTCAAGTTCTTCTAATATAAATACACCAACTACTACTTTCACAGGCCCGGTGGTGCTGAGGGTTGAGGCGCTGGATGCCACACCTTGCACCATGCTGGTGACCCAGGTTTGGGAACGAGCTGGGAGTCACCGGGTGTCAGTGGGGGGGGAGAGATTGAGCATCTGGAGGACTGCTCTCTCTTCCTGGGGGTGGGAGTGGGGAATGCTCACTCATGGAATAATCTCTGGTGGTGTCTGGGGGCTTACCGACTGAGCAGCATGGCGCATGCCAGGGGGAAGGATAGAGCTATGGCGCTACGTTGCCGTGCTAAGCTGAGCTCCGTGGGGGTGGGGAAAAAGCAAGAAAAAGCCTCCTACTTGCCAGTGAGATGACTGGTGGCCCCTGTGGACCCTCCCACATTCCAAATACCAGCCCAGATGTGCCCAAGAACCCCTCCGGCGGACCCGATGAACTCACAATTAAGACCCTTCACACTTAGGAGTAGCTGCCGAGGGGAGGGCGGAATCAGCCCCAGAGATGGTACCAGGGGTCAGGTATGCCAGTGGTCATTCGGGGAAGGGAGTTAGGGAGATGCGAGGGGTTCAGATTGGGAGTAGGGTGGAGATCCATGTGGGTACTCCTGAAGGATGCCCGGGGTGTAGGTTGGATAAAAAAAAAAACTACTACTTTCACAGATGAAAGTAATAAGGAGTCTGCTGCATCTGCTTCCATGGCACTAGATAGAACAGGTGATCAGGCACTTGATTTAAGCAGTGAGCTGCCTAGTGAGGCCTTAGCTGAAGCTGAAGCCCCTGTGTCACTTCCAAACAAATGTCGTTTTGTACCTGTTGATGATAAGTTGCAAGAGAAGTGAAGTAAAGACAAGAAATATGACCCAGAAAAAGAGCCAGACTGTTTCAGCTTCATTGGCTGACAACTTATAAGTGGTTGAGATACAATGAAAAAAGGGATTGATGTATTGCACAGTGTGCAAAAAGTATCCCACTATTGCAACACCAGCCTTTTCAAAAAAAACAAATGTGTTTGCCACAGGCTCTAAGAATTTTAGAATCGAGTCAATACGTACACACGAAAAGTCCAGTCCACATGTGCTATGCCAGAACCAACATATTCAAGAAAATGGCCAGAGTGCAGTTCACTGTGATATCAGTGAGTTACCACTCTATCAAGCCTTTGCACAGTTGGAAGAGGCCACAAAAGTGAAGATGAGATACCCCATTGCAAAAAATCTGCGCCCTTTTTCCGACATGGACTGGGTATGAGAATTGCAAGAGAAAAATGAAATTAAGCTTGGCACAAATTATACTAATGATAAGCGAGCCATGGACTTTTGCAGAGCTATATCTGCTGTTCTATGCAACACACAGATGCAGACTATTAAAAATGCAAAATATGTTACAGTTCTTGCTGAAGGCAGCACTGATGTGGCTATAATTGAATGGGAAAATATCTTCCTCCATTTTATAAATCCTAACATAAAAGATATATGTGCATATCTGATCCAGGCCATACCTTTGGAAGCCTCAAATGCTGAAGGTGTCTTTAATGCAATAAGAACTGCATTAGATTCATTACATCTTCCTATCACTGACCTCTTGATTGTGAGCAATCTGGGGCCACTTCTGATTTCTGCCAATTTTGATGGGGCAAGTGTAATGCTGGGTGAAAGGGATGAAACCATCGCAAGGTTACGGGAGTACTGTCCTCACATCTTTGCCATGCACTGTGTTGCCCATAAGCTGGAGCTGACAGTTCTTAATATGATGAAAACAAACCCTTTCATGTCAAAGCTTGAAAATACTGTAAAGGGCATATTTAAATTCTACCAATATAGTCCCCAAAAAAATGAGGGAGCTTCAAGAAATTGCACAAGTGATAGATAGTGATCTGGCACACTTTAGTGCAATTAAACAGGTGAGATGGCTGGCCAGCAGATCTCGTTCAGTACCTGCAGTTCAGGTGAACCTACCTATGGTTGCTCAGCACTTGGAACCAACTGCAGCCAGTACTGATGGTTCAAAAGCAAAGGTGCTGTTAAGAGAGGTACAATCTGTGCACTTTGTCAAATGTCTTTATATCCTGCAAGATATTTTGCCCATTCTTAAAAATCTGTCACTGCAGTTTCAGAGATGACTTAATAATTCTTGAAGTATCACATCTCATCGAGACCGGCCTCCTCTGGCTTGTGGAACTGAAAGCCACGGAAATACATGACAGCTTTCCTAGCTAATTACAAACCTCGGGACAGATGCATGGACTTTGTAATTTCAAAGAAGGGAGTTGAGAAGACTGTTCAATTCATATTTAGAGGCAACTGTCCTGAAATAAATTTTGGGACTGATACACAACTGCAGACTTTAGTTGATGCAGCAATAGATTATATTGATGTAAGATTTTAAAATTTCTCAGAGGTGCCTCTGAAATAGTTTAAATGTCTGGATTTTAAACAGTTTGATCTATCAAGAGAACTACTTGCAGAGTTTGGGACCAATGAAGTGGCTAATTTGGCAGCATACTTTAATTTTTTCACAGAAGAGCAGCAGGAAAATATTAGATCAGAATATGCTGCATTTAAGGCTCTGCTGAAATCTGCAGTTGACAAACCCTACCTGCAGGTGTATACAGGATTGCTGAAAGAAAAACCGCCCCAGATTGCTCACATTCTAGAGTTAGTGGAAATACTACTGGCAATGAGTGTGTCAACTGCAAAGTGCGAACAAGAATTCTCCATTCAAAACCTGATAAAGACAAAAATAGGACACGTCTGGCAGATGACACACTACAGTCACTTCTTCAGATAGCAGTAGAGGGTCCAGAACTATGTGACTTTAATCCAGATCCAGCAATAAATCACGGGCTGCTGTCTGGTCCAGGCACTTGACATGTTTATGGGCATGCCATTGCTACTGCTACTACTACTGCTGGTTCAACTGAGTCTGATGCTTCTGCATCTCATGCTGCCAGCACTGCTGCTGCTCCATCATCATCCTGTCCTAGTAGCACCACTACCCACTACCACTAGTACACTTGATGTTGGTGACAATTCTGAACTGAGTTCTGATTGTGTTTGCCCTAATTATTCTCTGCTTCATTCTGGCTTATGTAGTGTGGGACTGGATGGAGTCTCTGGCACCACTTGACTCAGACTTCAAATCACACAGTCTGTATTAAGAAACATTTAAAGATAGTTACAACTTACATGTTCATTTTTTCTGTTTTCTATAGCCTACTCATGCTATATAGCATTAATAAGAGAATGACACAGCTGTTTACTTTGCTGCTATATCATTTTTTATATTTTTCCTTAAAATATGGTGATCCAACCGTCAGACTACCACTTGTGACAGTGGGACTACCATTTTTGGACAGGCCAGTTGTCCTGGACTACCACATAAATTTGAGATTTGTCAATCCCTGCCTACCAGGTGACACAAGGATAGTTAGGTCATTTTTTTTTCAGTCAGTATTTTGTCCTCTCACTTGAGTCTGCTTGATGGCATCACCCCCCTTCCAGCCCCATCACCAACCTTCTCATGGACTTACTGGCTACCCACCACTTGCACAGAACTCATTGGATGGGTCACCAGCCATGTCAGTCATGTAAGAGCCTGCAGGGGAAGCTGGCTAGGAGCAGCCCAGCATGTTTTTCCTCTGGTTTTCTCCCCTGGACTGGAGCACAGAACATGTGCACCAGCATATCACGCTCCAGCCCTACCCCGTGGTTGCATGCACTCCTGCTGTGCTTCTGCCTTTTCTCCACCAGGTGGAAGTCCCTGCAGTAGGACATGCTGTCCCCCCCTCCCTGATGAAGGAGATCTGCCTTTGGGCACTTAGTCTTCCCTCACCCTGCTGGCCCACTGAGTGACCCTTGTCCTTTCCCGAGTCTGGGTCACCAGCATGGGTAGTTGGGTCTAAAAGAGCCAGAGCCTCGTACCACTAGCTATACAGCAGGAAGCTAGTGATAAGAAAAAAGATAGGGTAGTAGCCCTGAGCAAATGGCTCTGGCATATGCAACGGGGGGGGGGGACTGGGACCTCTTTGCAAACAAGATGGCAAATGTGCCAAAAATGGAAAAATAACATCTAGACTCCCTAAAAAGAATAAATATGTTATCAGATAAGAATTGAATGAACTCAAAAGTAAACCCATATCCCTCTTTTCCCTATGACAGATAGAAGAAAAGTAGAGATTATTTAGCACTGGAATTGCAGGATTGAGCAGTTCCAGGGAGTCAAGATGCAGTCATCTCCTTTGGAATCCCACAGGGGAGTAGGGGAAGGCCCAAAAACACAGAGAGAAAGATAAGGGATTATAAACATGGCCTGCTTCTCCCTGCTACCACAGGGATATACCCTGTGTGCAGTTAATGTATTGATCCACGCAAAGTGCATTGCATCCCTCCACACACAGAGAGCAGCTGCTCGGTGGAGTTAGACTGGTTAGTGCTCAAGGCACAGGTTGCATTTAGCAACTAGCAGGGATATACCCACAGAGAGGATATAGCCCAGGCAGGGAGTAAGAGGACAAGAAAGCACAAGCATTTGTCAATACCAAATGTTTGCTTGCAGTGTAGCATCAGCTGCAGATCTTGTGAGCTGGTCATTTAAAAACAATTGAAAGCTGACACTCTGGTTAGGCTCCTTGTGTTGGGATTAAAAAAAAGGATGAAAGCAAATACTGGAGATGGACTTCTAGTTAATTGACAAAAAAGGTGAAGGCCGACTGCATGTAACAGTTGTTGCTGAACCATTACGACCTACCCACCTAGCACAGATAATAAATGAGAGATCACTTACCTGGGTCCTCGGGAACTTGGAATGGGGATTTCAAAGCAGCATGCAGTCATCCCTGTAAAATGTGAAGAAAGATGGGGTCACAAAGGATCTGTAGTTCTTTAGGAACAAAATATGACTATTTACTGAAAGCTAAACACAAAACAATATTTATCTGATGTGAGGGTGGCATTGCGTCATACTGGGGTTAACGTCCTGTCAGACCTGTAGAACTAAGAAGAAACAATGGGTTGGTAAGAGGGAAGAATATTATTGAGAGTAGATACAGAGTTATGGAGAGGTACAAGAGCAACACGATGAACATAGATATTAGGAAAAAAGTATTTTTAGAGAAAAGGTACAGTCCTTAACCTCCGTGGCAGCCAATTGAAATATAACATAGTCCTAGTGGTCAAAGACACTACTGTAGGCCTCCTTTTTGGCAAGGTTCATTTCTTTTAAAACAGAGTATCCTTGGTGTAAAAGACACAAATAGAGAAACAAATAACCAACAGGAAAACTGAAACATTCAGCAAAAAATCTTTGTCAGTGACGCACATTCCTGAAAACTTTGCAACACAAACATGTGTTTCTCATGCACAATTTATTTGAATTCAACAAAGCTAACTGCTGTATTCTCTTTGAACGTCACTGCCAGCTTATCTGCTCATGTGCACACTTTTACTTACCCAATTAATTCACTGGCTACAATAAGTGACAGGAACAGTAACCAACAGTAAGCAACAGCGTTCATTCATTCACAGTCATAAACGATGCCATGCATCGCCTTCCAGTGCATTACTATGACAAAATCCAAAATTCCTTGCTAGCTTTGATCACAGTATGAACTGGTTGTGCTGTGCAGACCAGCCCCAAAGAACTACTCAGACTGACAAATGAAAATTTTAATGGTGATAACCTGTGTGCCAGTCACTATCAGTTCTAACGTGGGCAAAGGCACTGTTGACTGACAGCAATCTGCAGTTCCTCCAAGTTTGTTTGGGTGGGGGACATATTTATATATTGTACACCTGACAGCCAGACACTTGTAGAAGACTTCAGAGTTCTTCCAAGTGTGTTTTGGGTACTACTTCTCTCTCTGTGCTCACTTCATCTGGAACCCTTAGTCCCACTGGGCCACCAGCTGAGGTCACTATTAGTTTGCAAGTTGGCAGCCACACTTTTTTTAGTTCAGCTGTTTGGCTCCTGGCTGCTTCCATGTACTTGGCCCAGGTAAATCTCCAGCTCCCTCTACCAGACTAACATTCCCCACACTGTCGCAGCAGCAGGGCTACAGGGGGATGGGTCTGAGGGTACTAGCACAATCATTAATGGCGTCCAATGCTAATCGAGTTTTTCTTATTTTCTCACTTTCCTGCTCCTATTCCTTGCCCCGGATGTCTGTGATAGTCTCTGCAGACCTAGCATGCCAGTGCTCCAGATAAGGTGAATATTAGACAGTTTTCTCACCAATTTTTGAGAAATACTCTTTAAAAGTATTTTTGATGAGTACTGATATTCATCCCAACCCTTGGAAATGCTCCATAAATACTTCAAAAGGAGTTGTTTTCCCATGTTTTGTGCTCATTTAGTCATTTAATTACATTTTACTCACCTAATGTCATAAACAGTGAGCACATTACTCTTGAATGCCAAGGTTATCTGGAGTACTGTCACACGCAGTCAGTGTGCCCCTGCTGAGGACCAAGTTCCCCTGCCCACTTCACAGATTGCTGGTGTGTCAGAAGCTGGACATGTGTCTCACCCTGCTTGGAGGGCTGGAGCAATGTCTCCTCAGGGCCCCCGGGGTTATAATGAGCTACTCAATGGGCCATCAGGCAGACCGGCAACCACATCTTTGAGTTTCAGGTGGGATACCCTGTTTTGAAAAAGATTGTTCAAAACTAAAATGAGCTGTCAGTCCTGGCTGCCAGCCAGGCAGTTAGCAGCTTCCTAAGAAACTAAGTAAAGCAGCAAGATTGTAAATTCCTTAAAAATATCATAAGACACTAAGTAAAGCACTGAGGTTGTAAACTCAGTAAATACCCTAAGAAACAAAGTAAAACAACAACCGCATAAACAGATTTATAAAAAGGGAAGGTAAATGTGCAAGCATTTTTGTCCATGCAGGAACTAATGATCTGGCAGTCCAGACACTCGAGGAGACCAAACAGCGTATACCTCACTTGGGTGAGACATTAACCTCACACTCCTCTATCATTGCCTTCTTCGAGATCCTCCCAGTATGGGGGAAAGGTGGCAGCAGAGCAACTGAATGCTTGGCCCCAGAGCTGGTGCCAAGAAAGGGGGCACCTCTATATTGGGGACTGGTGGTACTTCTGGGACAGAGGTCTCTTCAAATATGATGGACTGCACCTCACTAGGGAAGGTGTACGAGCACAAGGACAGAAACTAGACGTAGCCATTGACTGGTTAAACTAGACATCTGGGAGGGGACAGCAGTGACAAAGGGATCTGCTACCTCTCCCCAAAAACTTCACTAAATCAGGCATCCAAATTCAAAAAAAGAGAATGCATCAATTCTGTGAAGGAATAGATATTAACACAGCAAATCCCTCAAAAATAGGACATGGCACCAGAAAAAGGGGGGGGGACCAAGTTTGGAAAACCATGTTCACTAACACAAGGAGTCTTAACTTTAAGAGGTACCTAAAAACTTATTGTTATCAAATTGCTTTTTTGGAATTTTGACTGTGTTTTAGCGGCTGATTAGACTGTAGTTTTATCTGTGTTTTATATTAAATTATAATCCTTGATTTGTATTACTTGTTTGCACAGCGCCTTGAAAATTGAAAGGCACTTTAAAAATAAAATGTATTATTATTATTAACAAATAAAATAGCTGACCTCTCTGCTAGCATCGCCAAAGCTAATCTAGACTGGTTTGCTATCACCAAAACATGGTTAAACAATAACCATGACTGGGAAATGACTATCCCAGGATACTGTCTCTTTCAGAAGGACAGAACTGGGCAAAAAGGGGGGAGTGGCTATGTATATAAAAGGGTGTGCATAAAAGCAACTATAACACAAAATGACAATACAGAAACTGAGTCACTTTGGGTCACTCTGGAGATTGGTAATGGAGTAGTAACTTGGGTAGGAGTGTTTTACTGACCCCAGGCAACAGGGGTGGAGGGAGACAAGGAAATATTGGAAAACATACTCAAAATGAGTGAAAAAGAGGAAGTCATAGTGATGGGGGACTTCAATTTACCCTACGTAAATTGGGGTACCCATACAGCAAGTTCAGCCAGAAGCAAAGACTTTCTGGAGGCTCTACGCTTATCAGGCCTGAAACAGCTTGTAAAGGACCCAGTGGAGGGGGGGGAATGCTGTCCTCAACTTGTTACTAACAAATAGAGACAATATCTCAGAGGTAGAGGTGGGAAACCACCTGGGGTCCACGACCACTGCATGGTGTGGTTTAATGTCAGGACAAAAACAGAAACCAAGCACTCAAAAACTAAGGTCATGGACTTTAAATGAGTAGACTTCACAAAAATGAAGGAAATTCTCAAAGAGAGACCAGAAAATACTGTAAGGGGAAGGGATGTTGAAGGGTATGGGGCATATCTCAAAACCTCCATAATAAAAAACTGCAAACCATTGCATAAAAAGGGTGAGCAAAGAAAAAGAAAAGAAAACCACTCTGGTTTTCTAAGGAGGCAACCACCAAGGTCAGAGAAAATGGACTGCTTTCAGGAAATACAAAAAAAAACAAATGCAACAAAGACAGGAAAGACTACACAGAAAAACAAAGGGAAGCAAACAAAGAAATCAGGACTGCAAGGGCAACAACAGAGGAGAGGATAGCCAAGGAAGTAAAAAATGAAAACAAAACCTTCTACAGATATATCAGTGAAAAGAGAAAGAAAACAGGGGGCATTATCAGACTCACAAAGGATGATGGAGGGACACTAAGGACGACAAGGACAAAGCGGAAATCCTCAACAGATATTTCTGCTCTGTATTCACCAAGGAGCAGAATGGTTACAGATCCATTATTACAGAAAGCAATAAAGGAGGCATCAGAGTATACTCAGGTCCCTTTACAAAGGAAAGAGTCCAAGAGGAACTGGAGAAAATCAGTATAAACAAGGCTATGGGACCAGACGAAATACAGCCCAGGTTATTGAGTGAACTAAGAAAGGAACTGGCAGCTCCACTGGCTGATCTTTTTAACTTGTCACTTGAACTGGGTGAGGTCCCACAAGATTGGAGAAAGGGTGCAGTCATTCCTCTACACAAAAGCATGAGCAAAGAGAGTGCGAGCAACTACTGACCGGTAAGCCTCACCTCAATTGTGGGCAAAGCAATGGAAACCCTTCTCAAGGAGAGGATTATATAAATTATGGAGGACAACAACAAATTAGACACAAAACAGTATGGCTTTACTACAGGAAAGTCATGCCAAACCAACCTAATTGACTTTTTTAACTGAGTGACAGAAATAGTGGACCAGGGAGGTGCTGTAGACATAGTATGCCTGGATTTCAGCAAGGCCTTCGACTTGGTCCCACATAGAAGGCTACTAAACAAGTTAGACATCATGGGAGTAGGGTATCAGGTGGTAAACCGTGTACAGAGCTGGCTTACTGGAAGGACCCAGAGGGCACTAGTAAACAGTGAAAGAGACATAACTAGCGGAGTGCCACAGGGATCTGTGCTGGGACTGATCCTATTCAGTATTTTTATTAGCGACATTTTTGATGGACTAGAGGGGAAGGTGAGTCTGTTTTCAGATGCCACAAAAATAGGCAACACGGTGGACACTTCAGGTGGAATAGAGAAGATGAAAGTTGACCTAAAGGCTCTAGTAATGCAATCAAAGACACGGCAACTAAATTTTAATGCTAAGAAGTGCAAGGTCATGCACCTTGGAAAGGTTAACCCAGTAGGGGATTACTACCTAGCAGGAGAAAACTGGAATCCTCTCTCCTGCTCCAGGAGGGAGGGGGGTGAGTGCTCGGCATCTCAGTGGTGGAGGCTGGAGGACCAAAAACAGTCCAGCACCAGGCTAACATGGGAGGTGGGACAGATGCTGGTATCATAGCACACCCTGCCTCCTAGGGGGATTGCCACACGTTAACAAAACATCCCATTCCCCCGAGCATGACACCCTGCTCTGCCGCCATCACTGCTGCCACCAGTGTCCACCAGGGTGTCCCTCTCTTGTGGTCCCACCCTGGGGGGAGTAAGCCAGGGCAAGACACCAATGACCATGGGGAGGGTGCCTCTGTCCAGCAGCCCCACCTGGGGGGGTAAGCCTGGGCATGGGGCAGGGTGTGTGGGCATGGGCTGAGCTCCCTTGGGGGGGGGGCAGACCAAAAACACTAAAATAAAAAAAAAAAACTGGAATCTTCTAAACAGGAAAGATATCTGGGAATAATTATAACAGATAATCCGAATGTCAAAACAATGTGAGAAAGGGGCACTGCAAGCAAATGGTTTATTAGGGCGCATAGGCAGATAGATTACCAGCAAAAAGAGAGAGGTCATTCAGCCACTCTATAGATCACCGGTGAGGCCGCGCCTGTAGTACAGCATCCAGTTCTGGAGTCTGCACCTTAAAAAATACATCAACAGACTGGAAACAGTGCAGAGGACAGCATCAAAAATGATACACAGACAGTACAACAAATCCTATGAAGAGCGTCTACATGACTTAAACATGTATTCCCTAGAGCAGTGGAGGGAGAGGGGAGGCATGATTGAGACCTTCAAGTTCCTAAAACATATAAACAAGGTGCAGGTTCAGGACCTGTTCCAAAAAAAAAAAACACTGAAGAACAAGGGGGCACAACATGGAGTTAGAGGGGGGCCGATTCAGAGGCATCACATGCAAGTTCTTCTTTACTGAGAGAGTGGTGGATGCATGGAAAGTTCCTTCCACAGGTGGTGGTGGAGGTGAAAATGGTGGGAAACTTTAAAAATGTGTGGGAAAAGTACAAGGCACCATAACACTGAATAGCAGTTAATGGGAAGGGGACAGGCTTATGAGCAGACTAGATGGGCCATATGGTTCCCTTCTGCCGTCACTTTCTATATTTCTATGTTTCTAACAAGACTGTAAACTCAAAAATACCCTAAGAAGCTAAGTAAAGCAGCGAGATAATAAACTCCTAAAGAAATGTTCTTTAGGAGTTTACAGTCTTGCTACTTTGACTGCAAGTAAATGTGCCATGACAATAAGAACAAAATTAAGTCATCCTTTTTGTCATGAATTTGACATTTTGACCTTTACTTTACCGGACTGATGGTCACCACTATCTTGTGAAATATTCAACAGTGTTAACTGACAATACCCAAGCTGATAATTTAAGAACCCACATATAGAAGCCCACAAAACAGTTATGATTTCTGTGAACTGCAAAGTGCTGTAATGCAACACTAACTACAGAACATCCAAACAACAGTTTAGCGTGGTTTGCAAACAGACATTATGTTAAAGAGCTGACGATGTATTATTTTTATTGCAATAGGCAGCTTATTGCAAGGAGCTGCCTGCCTCATCACCTAAAAGAGCCTTAACTTGAATTGTTTAGCCAAGGATTATTTACAATTTTAACTGAATTTAACCACGATCTAAGTTCCTCATTTCCAGCCGGCCACCAAGCACCCACCACAGCTTGCCCACAAAACCATGTTTTAATGATGAGAAGCTGAGAAGGGGCTGCAGGGCTACAGATAGCATTATAATGTAATTGGGGGGCAGCAACAGCCTTTAGATGATACTTGTACTCTTTATAGGATATTGTACATGTTAAGGGGTGGCAATATTGCATATATTTCTATACCCACCTTTGTGGGGTTTTGTGGGTGGTGCTGCAGTGAGCGCTTGACAGCAGGCTGGAAATGAAGAAGTTAAATCATGGTTAAAAGTAAGTTAAGATTCTAAATAATCATTGGCTGAACAAACTCAGTTTATAGCTCATTGAGGTCCTGCGGGAGGCAGCTCCTTGCCATGACTTGCCTGTTCCTAGGGTGTCAGCTGTTCTTTAAACATTAGTTTTTCAAAGTAGAGCAGTTTGAAGTTTTCTGGTGCAAACTGACTACAGTTTTTTTTGTTTGCTTGCATGCATATTCAGTAAACACATTGCCATAGTAGTTTCAGAGGCATGTCCCTGTAAGATCCAATGCAGCTCAGGCTGCAGGAGGCTCGACAGTGACATGCCAGTGATCACCGAGTCTGATTATGATGTTGTTTTGCTGGTTGATAGGCAGAAACTTTGTGTAGTTGAAAGGAGGCAGCCACACCTATAGCAGCTGCATCCTTTGTCTGCAAGATGCTGCACAGCAATCAGCTGAGCAGTGTAATTATTAGCTTGCTTGGCTTTCTTCCAGTGCATTTCCCACCAAGTCCATCTTTCATGTCATGACCCCCCCAATGTAGTGCACACCCCAATACTGGTCTAATAAATCCACTAAACCCCCAGCCAGAATCATCACTGGCCGAGTCCTAAAACAAGGGCAGCTAGAACCCCTTAGAACCTACTTCAGATGACATGACAGGTCCCAGATTGATACGTACAAAGATGTGGACAGTGCACTTGATCACTTTGTCAATGCTTTCAATGCTGCCTGTGACATTCACATCCCCATTATAAAATGCAGGCTTAGAGGCATTTGCAATACATGGATCACCCCAGCCCTCCTCAATCTCATGTCCACAAGGGATAACTTTTGGCACTGTGCACATGCCTCTGGCAAACAGGCCAACTTTCAGCTACACAAAAGAGCCAGGAATGACTGAGCCCATGAAATACATGTGACAAAAAGTCGCTATTTTAAGGATGAGCTCACAAAATCCTGGGGTGATGGCAGGAAGTTCTGGGGAAACCTGAGAGACCTGACAGGGAAGGCCAAAAAAATCTCACCAACCATGCTTGAGGTCAATGGGGTAATCTCTCAGGACCTGAAAGAAATAGCAGACACCTTTAACAGTGCTTTCACAGGCCTTAGTAGTGTCCTACCCCCCCTGATGTTTTTGAGAATACTGGTAACTCTGTTAAAGCCTGTAAAGGCGGTGCACCAGGATGCCCTCCCTCCATTTCAAAGTCATCACCAAAACTGAAGCCAGAAGATACCTTCAGTGAGTACCAAGTAAAACCAGCCCCAGCCATGACTCCCTTGATCTTAAACTCATTGCCCTCACCCTGGATGAAGTGCTTACTCCCCTGACCAAAATACTTAACCTGTCACTGAGACTTGCCCAATTCTCCAAGAAATAGAAAGCTGAAGTGGTAGCTCCAGCCCATAAAAGTGGAGATAGAGCTTTGCACAGTAACTATTGCCCCATCTCAATACTACCACCCCTCTCCAAAGCACCCGAGCGCATTGTCACAGACCAGCTAATTGAGTACTTGGAAAAGTACCAGATCCAATGCCCTCAAAAGCATGGTTTTTGTAAGTTGCACAGCACCACCACAACATTGCAGGAGTTCACCAGTTTTATTCACCATGTGATTGACCATGGTCAGATGGTGGGAGTGGCCTTCATTGACCTCACCAAAGCATTTGATATGGTCAGTCACTCATTACTACTTGAACAACTCACCGCTGTTGGGCTCCCGGACGAGTCCGTGGGGTGGTTCAATAGCTATCTAGAGAACAGGACCCAACAGGTCAAAATAAATGAAGCCCTATCCGACAGCTGTGAGGTACTCTTAGGAGTTCCACAAGGATCTATACTGGGCCCTTTGCTCTTCGGCCTCTTCCTTAACCACCTCCCCCTTGTCTGTTCTGACAAAATTCTTCTTTATGCGGACAATACAGCTGTCTTTGCCAGTAGTCTGGACCCAGTCACTCTGAAGAAACAACTCCAGAGTAACTTTACTGCAGTCACAGCCTGGCACATGGAGCATAAACTCCTCATGGACTATAAAAAGACGAAGGTATTGTTGTTTGCAAACCCCACAATAAACTTAAATCACATCAACTAACAATCTGTAATAGTGTAAGTACTCCATTAGAAATAGTTCAAACCTTCAAATACCTAGAGTTAACATTTGACTGCTCCCTTTCTTTCACCCACCATGTTGACCACGTCGCTAAAGCAGTCAACACTAGAATAGGCCTACTGCATGGTTACAAACATTGCCTGACAACTGAGGCACTCTGTACTGCTGTCAACAGCAGCATAATCTCCATGATAGAATATGGTCTAGTCATCTATAGTACCACATCAGACACCATGCTTAAAAGAGTTACCACTGCACTAAACAAAGCCTGCAGACTAGTCACAGGTGTGCAATGACTTGAGCATACATGCAACCTTTATGCTCAATCATGCTGACTGCACCTTAAAGGCAGAGTAAAATACCAGATCTGTCTACTAGTCAAAAAAAAACCTGTCTATCTCTAACTCCTCAGCCCTCCAGCACCTCCTCACCCCAACCTCCAGCCCCCACAGGACTCGTGATAAGTCCAGGCATATCAAGTCCCATTCTGCCGTACATCCCAGGGACAAAGGACCTTCACGTACTGTGCTCCTGATTGGCTCAATGGTCTCTCCTGGGACATCCTTGTCAAACCAAAGATTGGTCCATTTAAACATAAGCTTCACCAACACCTCGCTGCTTTTAGTGGCTGTGACTGCACTCCATAGTACAACCTCTCACTAGTCACTAGTAATGATCAGCACTTACACTCTGCTTGCCCTTAGCCTTGCCCCCCTCCCCCACCCTCACCCACACCCTATCCTCTACTCACCTCACCCCCCCTCCATGCTCCCATGCTACTCTTACCCCTGCACACTCCCTAACCCTGACAAAGCCCCCTGGCTGCTCATAGCTTAGTTACATGCACAAATTCTATAATTGAAGTGTCACTCTCAAACTGGCTGTACTACTTTTAGCTCTCTATGTATTCTGCCATTTTTCTCTATCTTGTCTTTATTGTATGTTACCTATGTTGCTCAGACATGGAACCTTTGTAAAAGAGCTTTCAGCTCAAAGGCATTGTAATTTGAGATCTCAATAAATAAATAAATAAAACCCTCTTAAAATGAATGGACTCTGGGGTGCCCACCCCTGGTGCCACCAGACATCTGTGACACTGGGGTACCCAATCTCCATTGTCACCCTTGTTGTTAGAAAAAAATGATACAGTGGATTCCACTTAAGTGTACTTCAGTTTACTGCACATTCCATTTTAGTGCACAACTTTTTTTCCCATTTTTTTCATATGCTTTCTGTGTTATAAATTCCACATAAGTCCACTCTGTGTAAGTGCACTTTTTGGTTACATACACTGATGGACAGATCACTAACACATTTAACAATGTGTAATTAGTGATGGATTAGTGAACTTGGTTTAACGAGTTGTTGCAATCGCATTTAACACCTGCCCTGAAGACATTGCTGCTTCTCTGCATTCAGTCAGCAACAGGCTGAGCAACATGGAGTAGCGAAAAATATCATTGACCTTGGCCCAGAAAATCCAAGTGCTCCAGAATGTTAAGCGTGTTGATGTTGCAGCAGAATTTGCTGTAGTCGTGCCCACTGTGACACGAACTGTAGCAGTAAATATGGGGGAGATCCGGGTGTGAACATTGCTGGAGAAGTATAACATTGATCACTTTAAACTCTGTAATGTGCTTTTTTTTACATGGTAAGCTGAGCTGTGCTTTGTACAGTACTGTGCTTTGTTTAATCAATCGAGGGGGAGGATTCGGGTGACAACATTGCGGGGGAATTAAAGCTGTGTTTTAAACTGTGAAATGGATTTTTTACATGGTAAACTGAGCTGTGCTTTGTTTAATCAGTCGGGGGGTTGGATAACATTGCTGGGGAATTAGAGTTCTGCCTTCTATCAGATGGTAAACAGAGCTGTGCTTCAGATTGCTTATTCTTTTCTGCAATAAATATTGTTTTGGCTAAACCACGGTGGATGAAAACTTTTTTAAATGGCCAAAAAAAGGGAAACTTCGGGTAAATGCATGTTCTACTTAAATGCACGATTTTGTTATGTAAAATGAGGGTGCATTTAAGCGGAATTCACTGTACTGAATCTCATAGTCTTTTTTTTGGTTTTTTGACATTTTACCCTGAAAAGCAGAAAACTGCCCATCAATGTCTTTTGATGCCAACTCCAACCCTCTCAACCTGCCACCCACCCTCCTAACCCCCCACTCAACACCCACCATGCCACACACCCTCCACGCCTTCATTCAACTTGAAACAGTCCAGCACCACTCTGGTACAAAACATGTCCTTCTCCTTCAGTGCTGGCCAGGAACTGAAGAAACAAGGTAAATGTGGTTAATGTATTTTCAGTGTGTTTTAAACTTTTACTCATAACATTATCATTTATTAATATTGTTTCACCACATTTTTAACATAGCCTTTTTTGGACCCCACCTCATGAAAAAGGTAGGCAAAAGTTTTCCCACAAAATCACCTTTTGGGCAGGTTTTAAAAATGTTTTAGTCCTCAGGTTCATGAGATGGGGTCATAAGAAGACTATGTTAAACATTTGAAGAAAAATATGGTAAAATGACCAAGTTATGAGTGGACATTGAAATATTTCTATGTTCACTAATAACTTCACTATTTTAAATATTTTTCCACCAAACTTTCAACATAGCCTTTTTGGGACCCAATCTCATGAACAAAGTAGGTAAATCTTTTCAAATCTGTCCCAAAAGTTGATTTTGCAGTCACTCCATGAAATTGCCTATTAGTACGATTTAAAACATTGCACCCACTAGGTTCATGAAGTGGGGTCATAAAAAGACTAGGTTGAAAGTTTGGGGTCAAAATCTTAAAAAACACCAAAGATATGATGGTATGTTGAAATGTTTAAAAGTTCATGCACAACTTTAGTAATTTCCATATTTTTGTCTCACATTTTCAGTGTAGCCATTTTTTTCACACCACCTCATGAACGTGACCGATGTTATTTTTCAAATCCTGCCTAAAATGCGCTTTCGCACTTGTGGCCCAATATGACATTTCAGTTAGTATTTTATACATGACACCTGTCATGTTCAGAAGTGTGTTGGGGGGGGCATAAAAAGACTATGTTAAAAATTTGGGGTCAAAATGTAAAAAAAGGTTATGAAGAAATGTTGTGTAGAGGGCCAGCCATTGGCTCAGTGGGTAGCCTGTTGTATTTCTGTGCCAGTGACTTGAGTTTGAGGATGAGCTAGGGGAGCCAGCTAGGCAGCACGAGGATGCAGCCAGCTCTGTCATGCACCACAGCTCCAAGCCTTGGAAGGTGTTCACAGTGTTAGGTGCACAGGCCTTCCCTCACAAGGGGTTGCCATGTGTGTCATGCGTGTCATGACCTACTTTTGGAATTAATTATTCATGTCATTAAACATGACCACCACACGCAATTTCTAAAAATCTGTTCCCTTGAGCTTACTTGTTCAATGTACATGCTAGATTCATTCTCTGGATGTAGTAGGATGATGTTATCCATAAAATATATTTCATTTTTACATAGAGCCTATGGCATGAGACTGGGAATTTTTAAAACCTTCAAAGTCCTATATCTTGCTTCAGAAATGAAACTACATAAGAAAACATTAGTACTCACTGACTCCATTGCAAACTCTCTTGTTACAATACTTCTATGCCTTCATCATTCTCTACATCACATCCAATACTCACCTGATGCAACACGCAAGCAAACACTGGGCATTGACAAATGACAAGGCAACTTTTATTTATAAAGCGCTCATTACAACATGGGCGAAGAATGCTCTACAAAGATTAAAATACTTGGAGGAAACAAACAATAGAACAACATGCTTTAAAACTCATGAATCATTAAAAGTCAAACTAAACAAATAAAACTTAAAAGAGGCTTCAAAAGCCTCCACCGATGTAGCAGAACGAATGTAACAGGGAATTGTCTTCCAAATAATTGGTGCCACAACTCCAAAGGCTCTATCTCCGGAAGATTTGAGTCTGGAGTTGGGCACTACGAGCAACTTTGCATCAGTGGAGCGGAGAGGGCAGATCAGGTGGTAGGGAATCAGGAGCTCTTTCAAATAGTTAGGTCCCAGACCATGTAGGGCCTTGTAAGTTAGTAAGCCAATCTTGAAGGTGATGCCAAAGCATATAGGAAGGCAGTGCAGAGCACGCAACACAGGAGTGATGTGCTCCCATCTAGGAGAGCCAACCAGCATCTGGGCTGCTGCATTCTGCACCAGCTGCAATCTTTGGATCTGACCCCCAGATAGCCCTAGGTATAGGGCGTTACAGAAATCGAGTCTCATGAGGACAAAGTCATGGATCACCATAGCCAGGTCATCCTGGGCCAAAAATGGTTGGGTCCTCACAATGTTGTGGAGATGAAAGAAGCCAGACTGAACAATGGATGACACTTGATGTTCGATGGTCAAGCCATCGTCCAGCATGTCTTCCAGATTCCTGACCATTTTCACTGACATGAGGTGCTGCCCACCCAAAACAGGAATGTCTAAATTGCTCCACACAGGACAGCCCCGATGCCTCAGCTCGATGACCATAACCTCAGTCTTCCCAGGGTTTAGACATAGCCAGTTAGCCATCATCCAGTCACTGATCACAGCCAAACAACCATCAAGTCAAGATGAAGCCAGGCAATCGCCGGGGAGACAAGACACATACAACTGCGTATCATCTACATAGAAATGAAAACCCAAGCAGTATTATCTTATGATCTCCTCAAGAGACAGCATATACATGGTGAATAAAATGGGGGCCAGGATCGGACCTTCAGGAACACTGCAAGGAAGTAGGCGTGGTTCAGAGAGAAATTTCCCTAAAGTTACATGCTGCATCCTCCCGGTTATGTAGGAACAAAACCAGGCAAAAACTGACCCATTAACACCCTCATAATTCCTCAGGTGATCATCCAGCACTCCAGGATCCATCATGTCAAATGCCGAGGAGAGGTCCAAGAGCACTAAGATGGAACGGTGTCCTTGGTCCCTTGCCATGAGGAGATCATGGTCTCACCCTAGCCAACACCGTCTCAGTACTATGATGGGCCAAAAAACAGACTGGAAAGGATCAAGGATGGAAAAACTTTCCAAGCAATCAAGCAACTGCTCTGCCACCACCCTCTCAATAACCTTCCCTAAAAAGGGGAAAATTAGAGATGGGTCTGTATTTTGCGAGATCATCAGGGTCCAAGAATGGCTTTTTCAACAAGGGTCTCACCACAGCCACTTTCAAAGCAGAGGGAACGACCCTAATGATCAAGGAACCATTGACAATCTCCGCAAAGACTGGACCCAGAAACTCGGCACAGCTAGTTATTAGCCGCGTCAGTCTAGGATCCAGTATACAGTTGGTGGGGTGCAAGAAGCCAATCACTTGGAGGACCTCATTGACAGACACCATCCAAAACTCACCCCAAGTCAACCTAATACTATCAACACAAGACCCCTTACCCCCTGGCAACAACCTGACCAGAGGAGACAATATCTGCTCTAATAACCGACAGCTTGTCAGTGAAGAGCCACTCAAACTACTCGCATGTCGAGGGTGAAAGAGCTCCCATGTACTGCAGACAGGATGGATTTAACCATCCATCTACAATGCAGAAGAGCGCACCTGGGTGATTCCTTGCTGCAGCAATTGAGCGGGACAAAAACTCTGCTTTTTTTTGGTCAGTTGCCCGCTGGTACTCCAATCTGGTGGCCCCAGCATGGGTTCTCCTCCAGGATTGCTCTAACCTCCATTCCTTAGTCTTCAACTGAGGCAGCTCAGCACAATACTAGGGTGAGCTGCAGCAGGACATCAAGGGATGGACATGGAAAGGTGCAATAGTGTCCAAAGCAGCCGTCAGCCCCCTATTATAGGAGTCAACAGATGTATCCGGACCCGAAGCACAAGCATGCAGCATGCTTAAGATGTCCAGTGCCTCCTGGAGTTGCAAAGCTCCAACAGATGTCTCAGACAACACCAGATAGTCTCCATAGAAGCCATATAAGGGGTACCTACTCAGGGGACCCCACAAAGGAACTCTACCGCATGATGATCCGACCAACCAACCAGATCAACTTTGATCGCCGTTATGCAAATGCTTGATTGTCTTGTGTGAGGTGCCCCAAAGTGAAGGTGCTGTTTGGTACTACAGCTGAAATCAAATTTGCAGTGGCCCTCAGAACATTATAGGCAACATGGATGGGAGGGGGTATGCAGAGGTATTAGTGGACATGCATCCTGGCTTAGCATATGAGTAGTACTGAAAAAGAAAAGATGAGAGGGATAGACTACACATAAGTGGGATACTAGCCACCTTCAGTACACCCAGCAGTCATTTATCCCAGCACTTAATATTCCCAAGTGGGGAGTCAACCAGAAAGGTACTGCAGGCCAATAAGTAAAAACTGCAGGAGGCCCCATAACAGTGCTTTCCCTACCTAGTAAGGCAAGTCTGAGGCCTAGAAAATACTCGTATACCTCGCCCAAACAGTAAGCTCCCTAATACACAAGGATTAAAAATCATCCTACTTTGTATGATGGATGGCATGATGGGCCTTTTGTGTGCTCTCATATTGTATATTTCCATGTTTCCATGATGGGTCTAGTCTCCTTTCCAACCTTAAATTACTATGTTAAAATGGAACTGCCCCATGCTGTAAGGAATGCAGTTTGTTTTTCTACAGTGCCTTTGATAGGAACTGTATCAAAAAGCACTTTACAATCCAGGACGGAGGGGGGAGGGCACAAGAAGTTGTCACCACTACGGGAATGAGATTTAAACAGCATAGAAACAGATTAGAGAGAAAGACGACCCTCACTTTACCCCTCAGAACCGCTCCATCCCACATGTTGAAAGATACTTGTCAGACACCAGAAATGGACTAATAATCTACACAGCTATGAAGTCAACATGAAACTACAAAATTAAACTCACTAGTTTGCCCAGTGCTCTGAGCCTGTAATTCCATATCTGAGGATGAGCCTCATATTTAGTGACATAGGCTGGGAGAGCTGAGCACTACACAGTGCTCTGAGCTATTTTCATGTCTTAGGAGGAGTCTCACATTCAGTGACACCAGGTTGGAAGAGCTGTGCCCTGCACAGTGCTCTGAGCTTGTAACTCAGTGTCTGAGGATGAGCCTCAGATTCAGTGACACCAGGCTGGGACAGCTGAGCCCTGCATAGTGCTCTGATCTTGGAACTGCATGTCTGAGGATGAGTCTCGCATTCAGTTGCACCAGACTGGGAGGGCTGATCCTCCTGCTGCCAGGTTATTCATCCCAGGCTGCCCCCTTCCTTATACAAGTAGTGTTTTTGTTGGGGTAGTGTGGTGTAGCCCTTCCTGCAGCTGCTTCACCCCCTCTCCCTGTTCCCCCAGACCCAGACCCCACTGCTTGATCCTCGCTGGCCCAAAGTGATGCAGTGTGGAGAGCTGTGAGGTGCCTCTGGCCAATTTAGGCTTTATATTGGGACTGGAGGACTTGAACTTTAAGGATTGGAAGATGCGAATATTTAATGCTGGGTCAGATTTAGTGAGTATGCAGGGAGTCCTTTCATTTCAAGAGAAGAAACAGCAGTGGAAGATCCCTGACTTACACTTGTGAAAGTTTCTGTTGTCTAGAAATTATAGAAATGAGTTTGATTGGGCTTGCGCAACTTAGTGTGTAGTTATGCTTGTGCAACTGTTGATAAACTTTTGGCCATTCGCACTCTCTGTTCTATGAGGAACTACCATCCTGTCGGGGTACCAAAAGGCAAGAAACCCTGAAGGATGGTTCCGAACCTAGAGGTGTTGTGGGAAGGATTTCCTTAGTCTAAAGGTACCTTAGGAAGGAGCCCCAAGGAGAGAGGTGCACTGCTGGAGGAGGAGGGAAGGATGGTGGGATGAAGAAAAAGGGCTTCTGAGTGAGGCTGGAATGAACTGACATATAGCTCAGGTAGGGGGCGTGGCAGCTTACGCAACTTAGTGTGCAGTTATGCTTGTGCAACTGTTGATAAACTTTTGTCCGTTCACACTCTATTCCATGGGGAACTACCACCCTGTCGGGTACTGAAAGGCAAGGGACCCTGGAGGAGGGTTCCACCCCTAGAGGTGCATTGGGAAGAATTCCCTTAGGCTAAAGGTACCTTAGGAAGGAGCCCCAAAAAGAAGCATTCAGTAGTAAGTGGAGACCACGGAAGCTAATATATGAGAGACCTGAGGTCTCATACAGATAAGAAAGGTAATTTAGCATTCACGAGAGACCTGTATGTAGGTGAACAGAGATGAAGGTAGTTTGCATACATGAGAGACCCCCACATAGGTCTACATGAAGCATGGACCTTCACGTAGGTCCACACATTTGCATTTATGAGAGACCTTCTTGTAGGTCAAGCAAAGCTGATAGATATTGAAACTGAAACAGAGTGGCAAGACTTGCTAAGGAGAGAGGGAATGGTAAAGAAGGCTAGCCATCATCCAACTCCATCCAACATTGGAAACCTACCTGGGTAACTAATAGGAATATATTACGATATAGACTACCTAACTGTTATGACCTTTGGCATGGAGGAAATACCCCCTATGAGGAGGAAACCTCTGGCGATCCAAGGTCTAGGTCGCCTTCCCGCCAGGCTTGGTATACATTTAATGATGGCTCTGCTACTGCGATTTAGAGACCCAATTTGGGGGAGGTTTAATTAAGAGGAAGAGCTTTCATGCTATCTCTCTAATGGGAAAGCCATGAGGGGGTTGCTAGCGAACTCTGCAGCAAAAGGAGACTCCTCGCCAAGGAGGCCCTCCCCCCAAGGCGGAAGGAGGAGAACAACAACTGCTGAAAGGTGCTCACCCAGCCCCCAGCAGGGAGGCCTAACAAAAAGCCAAACCCTTGAGGATTAAGGCAGGAGAAGGGCCCTTGAGGGGCTGGACATGGAGTTGAACGGTCTTCACCCTTGAGGGACAGGGGAAGGGAAGAAGGTGGAGACCAGGTGAACCGTAGGCGTCTGTAGGGAGAATAGCTTTCAACGGTGCCCCCAACTAGGTCTGCATGGCTAAAGGAGCCCCCTTGGGCTTAAAGGCCCCACTTTTTGGCAGCTGAAGTCTTAAATTCTACATCAAGAGGAGCCACCGATACGTCTGCATGGCTAAAGTTCTGCCCGGAGTGAAGACATTCCCACCGAAGGGCAGAAAGAGAAGGAACCGACTCCAAGGTTCGCATGCTCAAGATGTGATTTCATGGGTGTAGAGTGATACCGTCAACTGCAGGGAGAGCCCTGAGCCATGTTATAGTTTGTGTGTGTGTGTGTGGCGAATTGATTGTGGCTGGTTTGGATATCAGACCTTCATGTAGGTCCACAAGTAATAGAGTTGAAGCATGAATAAATGGAATTGAGAGCATAGTAGTGTTATATTTCGAGACTTTCATGTAGGTCAGCAGGTAGCAAGGCAGAAGGGTTTGCATTTTGAGACCTCCATGTAGGTCTACAGTTAGCAACAAACAAAAGTGACTGAGACTGAATGATGCGAGTTTAAAGTAAAGGAGGAATGCCTGCTAACCAGTTTCATGAAGGAGGCTAATGTTAATTGCTAATGCATCGAATTCAGTAGGCAGAGGCAATATAAAAACGAATGAAACTGCTAGGGAAGCAATAGCATATTGGGACAGACTGGCGGGCAGAGCTGCTGCAGAGAACAAAGAACTAGGAAGTGGCTGCCTAGCTAGGAGCCAGGTGTAAACAATTAACAAGTAAATGGACTGTGGGTTTGGTAAAGCATGAAACACAGCAAAGCATGAATCTTAATAGCACAAATAAAGGAATGGGGATGCAGAACACTAGAAAGACCAAAAAGAAATGAATGAAAGAAACACAAGGAGAAAGGGGTGCAGGAAAACAAACAACAGAGAGAAGCACAAGCAGCAGCTGGAGGCGAAAGCAAAATACTGACCTAGAAAAGCAGGAGAAACACAAACCAAGCAGAAAGTCCAACATAAACCAAGCATAAAATTCATAAGCACAAGAGGAGGCAAACACTCGAGATGGGGGGCAGAGCCTCTGCTGAGATGAAAAGTGCTTCTGAATGAGGCTGAAATGAACTGACTTATCTAGCTCAGGCAGGGGGCATGGCTGGTTGCTCCAGCCCATTAAACTGTAGGCATAGCCTTTCAAATATACAGAACACCCCCTGCATCCCCTAGCTACTCAGTGGAACAAAGTGTCCTCTCCATGAGGCTCTACTCCATGAAAACTATATCTGCACATTCAGTAACACCATGTTTGGAGGCCTGAGCCTCTCACTGCCAGGTTATGCATTCCAAGCTGCCCCCTCCCTTATGCACATTAGGCCCAATTTTCAAAAGACTTAGACTGATGCAAGGTGCCTGTGTCAAACATAAAAGATGCAAGTGGCACCTTGCGTCAAAAAAGTGCCCTGAGCTATTCTTAAAAGCAGCCTGCAGCAAATGCAGGCTGCATGTGCCAGAGGGGACTTGTGCCAGCCTTGTGCCACATAATGGGCTAGGGCATGGTGCTAGGGGGCTTGTGGCAGATGCAGGCTGCCAGATCCCCACAGTTGGTATTCTCAAAACTTTCCCAGAGGGCAATGGTCTAACAGTACTTAGAAATCTTCTGAGAGGGTGTGCCAATGTGCTGCCCCCCCCCCAAGCCCCGATCTCCAATTATAACAAATAATAATCTTAATAATGAATTTCCATTCCATGGTAGTCTAGTGGCCGCCCTCCCCAAGCCCCGATCTCCCATTACAACAATTAATAATCGTAATAAGATTTCCATTCCTGTAGTAGTGCCCCCAAGCGATCTCCATTATAAGTTGTAGTAATATTGAATAATATAATAAATACATTTCCTGGTGGTTTAACGGACCACTCCAGCCACGAACCTCCATTAACAATAATGGTGAATTTCCCCACCCTGCAGTTCTCTACCACCCTGCTCCCCCAACCCGTAACCGAGCCGGTGACTGACACAGCCCACCACTCACCACGACAGCCAGCCGCTGACTGAGCTCTGAATGAGCATGTACTATATACAGCACATGCTCAGTAACTGACAGCTCACTGAGTGCGTACTATATACAGTACATGCTCATTTGGGGCTCAGTCAGCAGCTGGCCATGGTGGTGAGTGGTAGGCTGTGTCAGTCACTGGCTCGGTCACGGGTTGGGGGGAGCAGGGTGGTAGGGCACTGCGGGGTCCACTAGACCACCAGGAAATTTGACATTTCTGTTAATTGCAGTTCACAGCTGGGGCGGTCTGCTAGACCACCAGAGAATATAATTATTATATTACACAGTATTACTATAAATTATAATGGGAGATCGGGGTGGGGGTCGCTAGACTACCAGGGAATGAAAATCTATTTAAGATTACTAATTTTTATAATGGGAAATTGGGGGTTGGGGAAGCTAGACTACCAGAGAATTGAAATCTATTATTAAGATTACTAATGTTTATAATGGGAGATCGGGGCTTGGGGGCCGGGGTGCCACTAGACTACCAGGGATTTTGTAAACATAATGATGGGTGATCGGGGCTTTAGGGGGGCACTAGACTACAGGGATAACAGGGATTTTGTAATACTAATGACAGGTGATCGGGGCTTCAGGGTGCACTAAATGATCACTTTTTGCATGGTAGGGGATTGTCGCGGGGGGGATGCTACCCACCAGGCACCTGTCCATGGTGCTATTGTCACATGACTGACCCATGGCTTGTGGCAAACCTTCATGATGCATCCTCTGTTTGGCACAGGGTAAAGTTTGCCGGAAGCAGCAGAACTTTACCGCTAGGACCATACCCGATAGAGAATCGGGCACAGGGTCCCTGGTGCACCGGCAATCAGCACAAACAGCCTTTGGCGTGGGTTTCAATGACTTTTGAGAATCGGGCCCAAAGTGTTTTTGTTGGTAGAGGGTGGTGTAACCTTCCTGCTGCTGCCTTACTCCCTCTCTCTATGCCTATAGCCAGGTGCACCCCTTTCAATACTCCTCATAGATGATCCCTTGGGAATGTAGAGATTAAAGAGTGAGTCCATTGATGTGGAATATCCCTGTGGTCTGGGTACCAATTTGATGGGAGTAAAGAAATGTCTTCAAATATCACTCTACTGACTCTTCTAAATGCCAGTCCAGACTTTCTACTGGGACTGGATGACTAGGATTTCATAGGAATATTTAATACTGGGCCAGGTTTAGTGGGTATGCAAGGGGTAACTTCAAGAGATGAAACAGCCCTGGGAGATCTCTGCTTGCAAACATTTCTGCTGGCCAGAAATGATATACATAAGATACACTGACCCCTCTGCATCCCCTACATACTCAGTTGGACACGATATCCTCTTCATGAGGGTGTACTCCACGAACACTATCTGTATGCATTCAGTAACACCAGATTGGAAGGTCTTAGCCTTGCACTGCCAGGTTATCCATCCCAGGCCACCCCCTCCCTTATACACAGTGTTTTTGTTGGAGGGTGGTGTGGCCCTCCCTGCTACTGCCTTACCCTCTCTCCCTGTGACTGCAGACCCAGTCTCCCCTGCCCATTCCCTCATTGGGTCAAAGCACTGCAGTGATGGAGGGCTGTGAGGTGCCTCTGTTGGGGCACACACCATCACAGAAGGTGTGAGGCAACACACTCAGTGCAGGGACACTGCTCTGTCAAGGGATGGCTAATACCACAGAAAAAGTTACAGATTTACAGAAGTACAAGGCTGACAGCCACTCGGGGGTATGTATGGGGAGTAGACAGTGCTGCATAAAAATCATGAACCTGTTTTGTAAGGTTCACAGAAGGCTCAAACACCACAGATGTTAATTTGCCACAAATATTTCATTTCAGTGGAGCTCATAATAAAAGCAACATCAGACAGTTATATAAATTGCTTGTTATATTTAGATACATGTATAAGTCCCCAACTGAGAGGAAAAAATTGATCCTTCACCTACCCCATGTACAACAGCCTCCTTGCCCTATTGCTTCACTCCATCTCGATCTTCGTCCATGAAAAAGCTTATAACAGCAAAGCGCTGGGGCAAGGAGGCTGCTATACCTTGAGGTAGGTGAAGGAGCAATTGTTTTCTTGTCATTTGGCGATGTGTACATGGAATACTCTTCAGATGCCACTCTACTGACTTCTCTAAATACATACTTGTGCTCCCAGATTGCTCCTGGAAACCAGCTCCAGCTTAGTTTGCCTCTCCTGGTTAACAAGCTCCTGCTTAGTTTGCCTCCTTCCTTCCTTCCTTCCTTCCTTCCCTCCCTCCCTCCCTCCCAATCAAATGTTTGTGACAAATTATCATCTGTGGTGTTTGATCCTTCTTTGAACCTTATGAAACAGGTGCATGATTTTATGCAGCACTGTCTACTCTCCATACCTACCCTGACTGCCTGTCAGCATTGTACTTTTGTAAACTCACGCCATCGAGCAGGGGCCTCTCTCTCTCTCTCTTTCCATGCTGATGCAGGCTGCTCTCCTTGCTCCCTGACAGTCCTCTACTGTCTCTCACTCCCTGCTGGCATGGGCTGTTCTCCTCACTCTTTGACTCATCTATGCTGCCTCTCCCTCCGTGCTGCTGCATCCTGCTCTCCTCACTCCCTGATTCACCTCTACTGTTTCCCCCTTCATGCTGGCATGAGCCACTTTCCTCACTCCCCAACTCACCTTTACTGTACAGCACTCATGAGCTGAGCCCCAGGGACCTGGGCACGCTGTCTGTCCCCATTTCTCTGGCCTGTCTCTCCGCCTTTTCTGTGCTGGTTGAGTTATTCTGCTGCATCCTCCATCTTAACTCCCTCGACTCCAGTAGCTACAAGCAACATTGTATGTCGCCACACATGCCACCGCACTGCAAGTAGCATTGTCCTTGAGTAGTGCAGCAGTGTGGAACAGAAAAAGTCAGATATTCTGAGCTCCTGGTTAGGCGGGAGCCTCAACTGGGGGCCAGTAAGGACTGAACCCTTGAGGGTAGGAGATTTAAGGTATTCTTTTTTGCTAGCATACAGGTTTGGTACTTGAGTCTGCTGGGGAGTTGGAGCCAGTTTGCCTGCTTGTAGATGTCACAGGTATGTGAGAGGCGTGGAGCAGAGGTCAGTAGATGACATGCCTTGTTAAGGGCAATGGCTATTCATTGAAGTGCTGTGTCAGTGGCAGAGCCATAGATCACAAGCCCATAGTCGATTATTGATATAACAGAGCTCTGAATGACAAAGCTTAGGGCTTCATTGGTGAGGCAGCTCCTATGTCTAAAGAGAAGTCCTGTGCGGGTGTTAACGATCTTGGCAATGCTCTCAATGTGTTCAGAGTAAGACAAGGCGCTGTCGAGGGTAACCCCCAGATATTTAAACAGTTGAATATGTTCGAGCAATGTCCCTTCACTGTTTGCGATAGATAGACATTTGTTTTTATGTTTGTTATGGATGCCATGAAACATCATTGTTTTAGTTTTTTTGTGATTTAGTATGAGTTTGTGAGATTTAAACCATGTCTCCACTTGTGTAAAGCTTGTTTGCAGTTGCTGTTGTAGGAGGGAGGGGTCAGGGTGGGAGGTGAAAATAACTGCATCATCTGCATATAACAGGAGTCTATTAGGGAACGATGCAGGGAGATTGATTAGAAAAATACTGAAAAGCAAGGGACCCAAGATTGACCCTTGGGGAACTCCAGAGCAAATCAGACGGGAGGGTGACAGGAACTCACCAACTCTGACCTGTTGGGTTTGGTCGCTGACTCTACTCCTCACCTTCCTCCTCAGGTTCACCGATTCCATCCTTACTGGAATGGACGATGGCCTGATCACCTCTGCCACCTTTATTGACCTTGCCAAAGCGTTCAACACTGTTTCCCACACCCTTCTCCTTGGCTCCTTCTCTGCTGCTGGCCTGGCTGCATCTGCCACAAACTGGTTTAAATCTTACCTCACTGGTAGGACACAATCAGTAAGAATCTGTAATTCCACCTCCCCTCCTCTCCCTATTGACACTGGTGTCCCCCAAGGCTCAGTGCTAGGTCCCCTACTTTTTTCCATCTTTATAAACGACCTTCCCACAGTCTGTTCCACCTCCTCCATCCATGAGTATGCTGATGACAGTCTTGTACAGCTCCGGCAGTAACCCTGCAGCCATGGTAACCAGCTTAAAGCATGACTTCAACCAGATCCAGCTCTGGTTTGCTTCACACCAACTCTCACTCAACACCAAGAAGACAGTCTCTATGACCTTCGGCACCAGGCAGATACTCTTGAGGCTTTCTGACATGCCCTCTTTCCACATCCTAGATGGGACAATCCCAGAGGACACTTCCTCATTTAGATACCTTGGGGTTTGCCTTGCCAAAAACCTCAATTTCTCTGTACACATCAACACCATCTTGAAGAAACTGTGCCCCAAGCTTGGTGCCCTGTACAGGAACCACAGTTGCATCCTGCTGACTGGAAGGTGTGAACTTGTCCCGAAGATGATACTCCCCATTTTTGACTACTATGATGTAGTCTATGGTGCTGCTTCCAAATCTTCATTGGCCAAATTGGACTCTCTCTTTAACTCCTTCTGCCACTTTGCCCTAGATGCCCCTCTCATACTCACCACTGTCACCTTTATCATTCACTAGCCTTTCCTCCACTGTCCAACTGGCAGCTTACCAACATTGCCAAACTGACTTACAAAATTCTGGCTTGGTGAACTCCCTCCCTACCTCCAATCTTCCCTTATTTCACCTCCCCTTCTCTCTCACTCCCTGAGATCTGCTGACACTCACACCCTGTTGGTCCCATGCAGATCTACCTTTGCTGGCCAGACTTGCTTTTCCCACTGCCTCCCTAAATCCTGGAATGCTCTCCCCAAAAAGTACATTACTCCTCCTCCTCCTCCACCTTCTTCCTTGGTACTGCCCAACACAACTTCTTCTCTTCCTACTGTACATGCTTTAATCCCTTCTAACCCCTTTATACCCTGTCCTGCTCTCCATTACCTTGATCCCCTTGCAGGGTTCATGCATCCTGAAGGAGAAACTAGTATTGTGGCTTGCCACCAGCTTTTCTATATTCGCTGTTCTTGTCTACTGCCTGATCCCGCACCCTTGCAGGGTTCTCTACACCTTGGAGGACTACCTTGGTCTTGGCAGTCTTTCCTCCCCTCTCCTCCTAATTTCCCTGTTCTTGTCTGCTCTGATGCTGCCCCCTAGCAGGGTTCTTTACACCCAGGAGGGGTACTTGGTGTCAGCATTCTTCTCCCCCCCCATCCTCTTCTCATGCTACCCCTACCTCCCTTTACAGCTTCCCTTAGCCTCTTCTCTCACTTCTCTGCATACTGCTGTCTTTGCTTGCACCTAGCACTTGTTGTCTAACTCTATGTTCAGCACTGTAAATATCTTGGCACTTTGATTGTACTGCTGCATCACTGTCTGACGTGTTTACTGTTTTATGTATCTGTGTCCACCAACTGGTGTATTCAATTGTCTCATGCTGTAACTCTCTGTACTGCTCACTATTGTATATTAGGTATTATTTTGAATCAAATGTTCCATATTGTATCTGTTCTCTGTATCTGTAATTCTTTGTTGTTAATCCTCATTGCCCCCCCCCCAACCCCGGTCACACCGTGAGATGAGCAACTTGTTGATCAGTGTGCCTTCCTGGTGAAACATTTTAATAAATAAATAAATACTTAAAGTTAGACAACAGGGTTCTCTCATATGTGTTGATCTCTCCCCTGTCTGACTACCAATGAGCAGTGCTATTCACAATGAGACTTTTTAAGTCTGCTAGTGTGACATCAGATTGTTGTCAGACTGAAGTTGTACGTCATGTTTTTATCATATATGGCAAGTGCCCATCCTAGACCATGGGAAATAGTTCAATCAACACATTCCCCTACCTCAATTTAAATAGCTTCAGGATCTAGTTTAACAATATTCATGCAATGCTACAATGTTAGCAAAGTGCTCAAAAGTCATTATCAGTTATCTACACATATTTTACTATACTTTTATGCTGTTGCCCTTATGATATTTTTGTTTTCTATTTACTATCACAACTCCTAGAGATTTTACAGAGCTCTTCAGTCTACTTTTCCCTTGTTCTTCACTTTTTACAAGTTATTCACACTCCCTCAAAATCTCTGACCCTCAATCTCTAACCCTCAGTCCCCCACAATATTCCAGAATTTCCTCCTCCCAAAAACACAACTGAAAACTGATCCACAGACCAGGCGCACCTGACAGCCAAAGATATCGGAATGCACTTCAAATACTCAAGCTGAGCAGTATGGGTGCGAAGTGAGGAAGGTGGATTGCAAGGAGAGGAGAATTACAACACTTAGTAAATCTCAACAAAATGACTTGAGTAATTAGAACACATTTAGGGCACTTAAATTAAAAAAAAGGAATAAAACAACATAAAATACCAGCAGAACCCAGCAGTAGTTTTACACCCTTATTATAAAAAGTTGGGGATAATTTATCTGTTATATAATTCCAAATGGACACAAAACCCATTTCAGTATACTACCACAACACTCAAAGTATTCTTGGGAGGCAGTGTATAAGTTAGTGGTTAAAGCAGAGCCAGCAACTTGGAGAACAGGTTTGAATCCCACTTCCATCATTTAAGCATAGTGAGACGCTTAGCAAGTACCTTAACCTCCTTGTGTTTAAGTTGCTCTCTATTACTCTTCCTTTCTTTGTTTACAGTTCATTTACCCAGGATTGCCCAGCTAAGATGCAACATCTTGTTACATTTCCTTGTGCTTGTGTAGGAAACATTTTGTTACAATGAACAGCATTTCAGAAGTGTGTCAGTGTTGTGTCTAATGCAGGTCAAGCTGCATTGGGCTCGTCCCTGACAAACCAAAGATCATGAACAACAGAGTATGGGGAAACAGTAATTCCCATATCTATAGTGCAGTGCCCAGGACACCAAAGACATCGGTATGGGATGGGAGAGTGTCATGTAAAAGTCTTATGGTAGACAGCTTGCATTTGTGAGGAGTGTTCACATTTGATTTGGACTTGAGTAGTGCAGAACTGTAATGTGGGGTGCTGGTCCCTAAAATACTTGTAATGAATTTAGAAAGCATACTTGAACTATCGTCTGAACCCTACTCTCCTAAGTAAAAGGGATCTCATATGAACTGTCAATCTGGTAAATGGTGTGAATATTTTGTGACATCATAACTGTATGCAAGGTCTTAAGCAAAAGAAAGACAAGGCTGTCAATGCCTCAGTGTTTGCAGAGGGGTAGGGGGTTGGGGTCCAGCGAGCCATGACATCTATTATCCTAGATACAGGAATCACCCTGCACCATGCCCACCCTCATCATGGCATACATGACACATAGCAGTGCAGGCTGAAGAAGGCGTTACAGATATATGGATCACAAACAGTGGCAATATGCCATATACAGAAATACAGAAACCTCGATGTTGCGGGCAGATATCGATTAAGGGTTCCTCCAGTCTGATTATGAAGTGTTTCCTACCTATCCCCCTGACTGTTCTGAAGGGGGTTTTATGACCCCAATCCTCCCTTTCTTCCTCAAACCTCCTCCCTCCCTAGCTCCTCCTCCTGGAATTATCAAGCCTGCAAGTGGTCAGTTCTCATACTCCTTGATCTCTTTTCAGAATTTGACACTGTAGATCGTGCATTGCTGTTAGATTGGCTGAAGGAAAATGGTGGAGACTGGCAAATTATCTGCTGATTTCAACCCTACCTTAGGGATAGGAATCAGAGGGTAGTGATGAAACATTTCTCCTCACTCCTGATGTCCCTGCTCTGTGGCATGCTCCAGGGGTTGATCATTTCACCCATGTTGTTTGCAGTGTATATGCTGCCCCATGGGCAAGATCATTCAATGACACAGTCTGGGATTTTGCTGCTATTGCTATACAGATGAAGCTCTGTAGTACCTGTCATTTGTTCCCAGGATGCCTGACACAGCTGAGGTGTTAAATTTGTGTCTGGCTGAGATCCTGGATTGGATGGCAACTATCTGGTGGAAATTCAACCTATATAAGACTGAGGCACTAGTGACTGACCCAGGCCATGGCGAGGGAGCAGTGGTTGTGAAGAGGTGACAGAGCTAATGTTCATGTCCTGAAGGCTGGAAGTCTCCGCTGAGGTGAAAAATTGAGGCTTAGGAGTCAGCTGTAGTCCAGCGTGACTTTTACCATCTGAGGAACATCAGCAGGCTTAAATCCCTCAACCCCCTCCTGAGGCCATGGTGACACTGGTGTGTATATGCATTTGTGTCAAACAGGCTTGACTACAGCAACACCCTTTACCTCAGGGTCAATGGTGGTATCCTACAGTACCTACAGTTGGTGCAGAAAGCAGTGCCCAGGTTACTGACCGGCTGTCATATGACCCCAGGTTCTTCATGATCTGCACTGGCTGCTGGTGACACATTACCTTCATGTCTCCTTGTCAATCTGCTGATGCCGTTTTATGTATGTATGATATTTATTTATGCTGGTTTCATATTTTGTTTTAGCTCTGAGACTGATGTACATGTATTATGTTGCTATTCTGTAAGGCACCCTGTGCCTCGAGGGAAAGGCACCAAATAAATAAAACTACTACTACTACTACCTTAAACCTGTCCCAGCTGTGTTTGAGGCCATTTATAGACAGTCCCTGCCCTACCACTTCTGTCAGTAATCTGTTCCATGGCTCCACTACTCGCTCAGTGAAGTAGGACTTCCTCACATCCCTCCTGAAGTTTCCACAGACTGGCTTCCATTTGTGTCCTCTCATGAATGCACGACTGCTCCTGTTGGATAGGCCTTCACATGTCACTATTAATTCCCCTCTATAACGTGTACATATCCTGTTTCCCCTCGCTTCTGTACAACAGTGGATATTAGTATTACATAGTAGGAGACATATATTACATACAGTGGTGGAACCTGATTCACATTGTAGCATGGTATGCTGTAAATTATTACATGAATTACAGCATAAGAGTGAACATGTATTAACTAGCAATATTGCCAGTAACAAATATACCAGTTTACTATAGGTGGGCCCAAGAATGAAAGTTTAGTTTTATGTTAAAAACAGATGGCTGGAGTACCTTCAGAAATGAGGACCCCATTTAACAACAAAGTGTGGGTTTGTAAACTCAGTAATTCACTAGCCTAGTTTTTGTTGTGTTTTGGTATTCGGTAAAACCAAATTACAAAATGTGACTTTGCAAACACTTTGGAGCTTACAGTTGATCAGCAGATGATATCGTCTGGCAGCATTGTAGCACGCAGGTTCAGGACACAAGGCCTGCCAATCCCAGCAGCTCATACAGGAAAATGTCTACACACTTGAGGAGAAGGGGCTGAATGGGCTGAAAAAGGACAGCACTTGTCACTCCCCATTATCTGGAAATAAAATAACATAGGGTAAAGACACTTATGGGAATGCATAACATGGGTGAGAAGAGAGGTACCACCACACTACCAGGTAATTTGTCCTTTTCAGTGGGATTGGGCGGGAGGGGGAACCACTAGACTGCAGGGAGTTGTGTTTCAGCGTACTGGAGGGTGGGGGCAAGAGCACCTTGAATGCTATAAGTGGTCATTAGCATGCTGACCCTTTAATAATATGGCAACCTGGAGCAAAGGTGCTATCTTGTTTGGATCTCTATCCCCATTTGCTTCTGGGTGCTTGTTGCCAGCAGAGGACTGTGGTAGTGACATGCATATGCACTCTGCACAGTGCTAACACAGCCAGATATTCATACAGGCAGCATTTGCCAGATAGAGAGCACTGCCTGTATGAACATGGCTCCCTGATGGTTGTGCACTAAGTTTTGAGCAGTGCGAACAACCACTGCTGAATATGGGGGATGTGGTCTTTGGCACATACCATTACCATTGGTTCTTTGATTAGCTTCTGGTGACTGAAACACTGTATAGAATTTACATTTTTGTAGTGTTGTTCATTCACTGCTCCCAAACTGCTGTACGAGAAATGTATTTTCACAGGACAGAATAGCTGAGATGCCTCATCTCAATTCCAGAAAGGCCCTGTTCTGCTTAGGACAGCTTAATGTCTCTCAATACAATTGGTAGTTTGATTTTTGGATACTGTATATTTTATATTTTTAATGAAATGCATTTAACATACTCCCCTTTTGATATCTGATACTTTTGATAATATCATATAGGTGTGAGGAAATACTAGGAAAAGAAGGACAAAAGGGGGCATAATGCCTGTCTAGATTGTCCCCTGCACTATGTGGGCTTCATTAAACCACCTTATCATCAGCATAATACAATCTGTCCTGGGTATTTTTAAATTCACTGAAGCTACTAGCTTCAACAGATGCTCTCTATAGCCTATTTCAGGCCTTTGAACTCCTAACTGTGAAGTAGTTGTCTCTTTTTGTGGTATTTACCCTGGGTATGACAAGTTTCCTTCCATGGGATTGGAGGTTGTCTCTTGAATTACTAAATGCAAGACCACATTGTTCCATTGAGTCTGGTGAATGTAGTATTTTATGTAGTACTAAAAGGTCCTCTCTATGTCTTCTGTGTTGTAAGGAATACAGACCAGTTTTTTTTTAACCTAGCTGCATATGATAATCCTTTTAAATGCGAAATTAGTTTGGTGGCTGAACGTTGAACCCCTTCGATCATTTTAAGGAGGAGGACTGCGTGGTAGAGAGATTCTGTCATTTCTTATACTGTAGTCCTACCAGTGCTTACATTAAACTCATCGATTTGCCCAGTGAGAGTGGGAGACGACACAACAAACTATCTCATTTCAGCTTTTCAGCCCCCGGCGAGAGTCAGAGACAAACTGAAATCTATGTGTATGCCAATGCTTTCATGAATTCTGGTGCGAGTAGGGTGGCTGACTTTAATCTTACAGTGTGGGATACTGTGAACTAAGCTTTAAATAAGGATTCCAGTGAAGATATTTGGTTGGTCCTTTTATTGTTACTTTTTTTCACTCATATTTTGTTAAGTTTTCAATGTGATTACAGTACAAAGCAGTTCAGACCATTTACAATTTTTAGATAAAAAGAATAACTTCTCTCCTACAACCTGAGAGATAACCAGTTAATTCAAAAGAAAGAATATTTAGAGAATGAACCACATATTCTAAAACAGCTTACAGTTAGATGGTGCCTTAGTTGACCGTACATAGCATACCTCACATTAGTCCGTTACATTGTGCTGTTCTAAGAAATTATCCCATTTTGTCAGCCGTGTCAGTTTATGTTATCACTATTGTACTTAAAGTTGATTTAACCGTACATTTCTTTCATAACCCGGATTTTCCCACCTAATGTGATTCACTCTCTCTTGGATAGAGGATTGGGAATAGCCAGTGTCTGGCAATTATTATCTTCAGATGCTGCAAAAGCGAGGAAGATTTGATACTGCTGGAGGGGGGGGGCTGAAATGTTCAGTGCGATTAAGGTCATAAGATGAATGAAAATTAAGATGAAAACTTCACAGTTACTAATTGTATAATGTGTAGTAATACCAGCATTTTACAAAATGTTGAAAAATATTTTTTGTATTTTTAAAGCGTCATGTAGTTTTATGAATGGATACAAAAAAGATAACATCGACATTATGCATTTGCTGTTTTTTAGCTGTGTCACAACTAACAAGCATTTGTCAATGCCAAATGTTTGCTTGCTGGCATTAGCATTGGAAGTGCAGGAGTTAGACAGATGCAGACTAGGAATGACAGTGAAGTACTGAAGTGACGCCAATCCCTCCCCCACCCTGCAGAGATGGACAGGCACTGGGGTGTGCCTTTGGGTCATCGCCCATAATACTCATGCCATTTCACCTCCCCCTACCCTGCAGACACCGACAAGTGTTGAGGTGTGCCTTGGAGTGTTTGGGCTTCACACTCACCCCATTCCTTAAGGAAATGCACTGAAATGGGTGCAGTATAGGAGAATAGGGTGAACTTTGGGGCTGAAGAGTCCAAGGTACACCTTGATGCCTGTCACTGGCTGCAGGGTGGGGGTGGAATGGCATAAGCATTAGTGTCAACAATCCCAAGTCACTCCCCTGACACCTGTCAGTCCCTACAGGGTAGGGCATTATGGTTTGAAACCCTAACGCCCTGGGAGTTTCTTGGAATTTTCACTCCAAGTTTTCAACATGGACTTTTTTTGACCCCACTGCATGAACAGTGACCCTATCGGTTCGTTAACTGAAAGGTGATTTTGCACAGCGACTGTGCCATTTGGCGCCACAGGTGTGAAAGCACATTTCGAACAGGATGTGAAAAATGTCAGCTGTACTGTTCATGAGGAGGTATAAAAAAATGGTAATGTTGAAAATCTGGAGTGAAAATATAATAAAATTGGTGAAGTCACGAGCGTGCGTAGAAACTGCGCAACACACACCTGTAATGCAATTATTTGGAGGATTTTTTACACTGGATTTTCAACATAGGCATTTTGGGGCCTCTGATTTTGCACAGTGACCGTGCCCATTGTGTGCCACAGGTGCGAAAACATGTTTCGGGCAGGATGTGAAAAATGACAGCTGTACTGTTCATCAGGTGGTTTGCAAAAATGACAATGTGGAAAATCTGGAGTAAAAATATAAAAAATTGGCAAAGTTACGAGTGTGCATAGAAACTGCACAATGCACGCTGGTAACGCAGTAATTTATGGAATTTTTCACCAAATTTCCAATATAGGCTTTTTGGGAGCCCACCTCATGAACAGTGACACTGTAATTTTGTTAATCAGTCCCGGAAGGTGATTCCGCCCAGTGACTGCGAAATCACCTTTCAGGACCGAATAATGACATGACAGTGACTGAGTTCATTAGATGGGGTCCCAAGAACCCCATGTTGAAAATTTGGTGCTAAAAGCCACAAAAATGGCTGAGATATCCACCTAAGTTGACCCCCCCCCATTTATGCCATTATACAGCTTACTGGCATTTCTTTAGTTTGCGGTCGGATTTGAAGAGTGCAGCCATGTTCCCGCTCCACCAAAGATCGTTACTCTGGGCTCTGGAGGTATGTATGGGGTGAGGGGGTGTGGGGAAGGTGGTGCGCAGAGGGTGAAGTGAGGGTTGGGAGGACACTGCAGACAATGAGGGACCGTTTTTCTTGTTTACAGGTTTAAAAAAAAAAACTTTCTTGAGGAAAGTTTTCTTGTTTTACAGGTACATTTGGCATGTTGGGGTGGGCTCCCCAGCGTGCCACCTGTAACCCCCAGGAGGGACTGGATCTGATGGGGATTGGACACCCCGTTGGCAAAGAAAAAGGGTCTGTGGTTTTGGGGGAATGATGCCGATGGGGATTGGGCACCCCCTCGGCAGACAAATTATGGGGGGTCATTATGCTGATGGGGACTAGGCTCCCCCATATGCATATGAACTGGAGAGGGGCCATGCCAACAGGGGAATTGGGTACCCCCTCGTCAGCTTTCCTGGGACTGTGAGAGGCAGATGGAGACAGCTGCTACCATGTTTATTGAAATGTAACACCAGGCAAGACATGCCCTGCAATGAGGGGTCACTCCCTCACTGCAGCAGTGAAATCGTTTTAAGTTGGTGGCATGCTTCTGAGCTGCTGTCCTAGACAGCATGCTCATTTAGTGGTGCCATGGACACAAGCCCCCAAAAACAGTGGTGGCATTGGCCACAACACGACCGCACCTCCACAACCTGCTTCTCCGGCAAGCTGTCACAACATGTTTCTTGTGCATGCATGCAAGCAAACATAAAAAGCAGGTATTGCTAATCTACTGAAAAAGCAGGTTCAGATACTATCAATACATATACTGTAGAATAATATTGACAGATAAAAACTGCATCGTCTGTGCTAATTCCAAAGGCTGGAGTCCACACTTTAATTTGAACTCAGTGTTTGGTGAATAGCGTATGATGCTTGTGTATACTTAACTTTGAGGGGCATCTTCCAAGACTCTTGATTACAGAGCAGGAATGATGATATGAAAGTTGATGATATTATCTAAATCTATAGGAATGTCCTGATACAGCATAAGAATCCAGTCCAAGCCATAATAGGAGAATTTCCAGATAGCCCATGAACTGTTTTGAGGAACCTTGCTGTATGATTGACAAAGTGGGAAAAGGTTGAAGAAGACTCAAACCAAATGTGATATAGCAAGATTTAACAGAAAAAGCTACTAGGTGCTCTTGATGAATCGGGTAGAAATCTGAATTCCTGTGTGAAGACAGGCAGTCTTTGAAGTGGAAGCAGCTTGATATAGTATTTTGTCTGATATCTTAAATGCACGGCTTCCCCCTGAGGGTTGTCGTGAGGTCCAAAGCAGAAGAGCCATTCCCAGAGCAGCAAGCCGAAGCCACAGTTGTACTCCCCCCACCCAGAATCAGTAAATGCACGGCTCCCCCCCAGAGGGTGGTCATGAGGGCCAAGGCAGAAGAGCCCTCCCCAGAGTCACAAGCCAAAGCCGCGGTTGTACTCCCCTTGCCTGAGATCAGTAAATGCACAGCCCCCCCAAAGGTGGTTGCAAAGGCCAAGGCAAAAGAGCCCTCCCCAGAGCAGCAAGCCAAAGCCGCAGTTGTACTCCCCCCGCCCAGAATCAGTAAATGCGCGGCTCCCCTGAGGGTGGTCATGAGGGCCAAGGCAGAAGAGCCCTCCCCAAAGTGGCAAGCCAAAGCTGTGGTCGTACTTCCCCTGCCTGAGATCAGTAAATGCACGGCGCCCCCAAGGGTGGTTGCAAAGGTCAAGGCAGAAGAGCCCTCCCCAGAGTAGCAAGCCAAAGCCGCGGTTGCACTCCCCCTGCCTTAGATCAGTAAATGCACGGCCCCCCAAGGGTGGTTGCAAAGGCCAAGGCAGAAGAGCCCTTCCCAGAGCAGCAAACTGAAGCCGTGGTTGTACCCCCCAACTCAAGATCAGTAAATGCACAGCTCCCCCTCCAAAGGATGTCGCGTGGGCCAAGGCAGAAGAGCCCTCCCTAGAGCAGCAAACCGAAGCCATGGTTGTACTCCCTCATGTCTGAGAACAGTAAACGCATGGCTCCCCCCAAGGGTGGTCATGAAGGCCAAGGCAGAAGAGCTCTCCCCAGAGCAGCAAGCCGAAGCCATGGTTGTACTCTCCCCCACCCAAGATCAGGCACGCAATTGGCCGTTGCAAGGCGCGAGCCTCTCTGAGTTGGACAGCACAGGATTTTGGAGCCACTTTTGAAATTCAAATCATTGGACTGTTTTCCCTACCTTTACTGTCACCATACATGTGCTGATAGATTATTTTCTCTGAGTGTATTCAGAATAATGCCAGTTATTTGACTGTTTCTGCAGCTTACTTTAACTGAAAATGCCTGTTTTAAACTGTTCAAGCAGGGTACCTTGACTTAAAATTAATTCTCCCTGCCTGTGCTAGTGTCTTCAGCTTAGGAAGATACAAATAAATTCAGTTGTATTTCATTCAGCTCTCTACCAGCATTATCTAGCAAATTCTGTTAATTTGCTCTCTTCAACAAGGTAAATTTAATTAATTTCCACCTGAATCTGCCTGTATTTGGAGTTATGCTCTGCCTGTGCCTTAGCGATGTTCCCTATTTAATTTCCATGTTTTCAGCTTAAACCTAATTGTGTTTAGCAAGGTCCCTAAATTCAAATCTACTAGTTTTTCCACCAGGGACCAGTTAGTCAGACTCAGCTACTACTCCATTTGCATAGTTGCTAGCACATTTTGAGCCTTCCATCTATTTTTAGCCTAATGCCTAATTGTTTGAGTAGCTCTTAACTCGTGCTGCATGTTTAACTGTTCAAAAGGGGATTTTTAGATTACAACCCCCCCATCTCACCACCCCCTCTCCACTCTGGTACAGCCCTGTCCCTTTTTACAATGTATTAATCTGTTTCTCTGCTTGTTCCACAGTAAACATACGCTTCCCCGATGGTGTTTGCGAGGGCCAAGGCAGAAAAGCCCTCGCCAGAACAGCAAACCGAAGCCGCGGTTGTAATCTCCCCCACCCAAGATCAGGTACGCAATTGACTGTTGCAAGGCGTGAGGCTCTCCAAGTTGGACAGAAGCCCTGCCGACACTTCACGGCAGCTGCCCCACTGCCCCCATCACCACCCTTGGTGAACTCTGCCTTATATAGGCAAGTTCATGTGCTGTTGAAAAACAAACAGCTTATTTCCCCATTAGCAGCTTATCTGTTATTGCCACTAGTGGCTGCCACTATAGCACAGTTGTATCTCCACTTAAAAACACTGCATCCTAGGAACTGTTTTGAACATCTCTGCAAATCAGATAGCTACTTAGCCTAGTGTTCCGAGGCGAGCTGGAGTTTCGGTAATAACTACTTAGGCTAGCCAGCTGGTGCAGTATTGCTTAAGAGTCTGGTAAAGCTTGAAATGCAAGAGCTCTGCTTGCTAAAACAATAATATAAGATTTAAGGCACACTAAGTAACCTCAAGAAGAAAAAAATTTAAGAAAACTCTGGTGCTATTAAGGTCATACATACAGACCCTTACTTGAGGACAAGAGCTGTCCCATCTCACCAATAGACCTGTGCCCCAATTGCTGTTATTTGTGACAAGGTGCACTATGATTCACCCTAACACTGCTCAGCCCCCCATATCATGGGATCCCCCATGCAAATAGTTTAATCTAGGTCATTTACCCTTCAGGGATCCTGTCCTGGTCGTCATGTACATCTGCGTGATCATCTGGGTAGATAAACAAATCATCACCTGCTGCACTCCAAATCTACTTTGGGTGTGCAAGATAGTCATTTTCCACACCTGATTGATTGCCCTGCAATGTCTACAGTGGACACCCTGCTAATGATGCATGGGTTAACTCACAAGAGAGCTTGCTACCTCATGCTCACTGGATTAAGGGGCAAGAGGGTGAGACTAGCACATTTCATTGGACCAAGAGTCCTCATCTTGATTGCTGTAATGCTGATACTTTGCTCTGGGGACGTTCAACCTAATTCTGGACCCCCAGTAGACAATTTTACCATAGGGTCCCCTCATGACCCAAACTGGATCAACACAAAGGGCCTGAGAGTTGCCCATATGAATGTGTGTAGTCTGCACCCCAAGATGCATGTGGTCCAATCCTGAGTAGACCTATACAAACGTGATGTGTTGGCCATCTCAGAAACCTGGCTGAAGCCACACATTCTCACCCATGAGGTGGAGTTAGCTAGCTATGACACCTTCAGAAAGGACAGAGAGGGAAAAAAGCAGGAGGGGTCCTCATCTATGTAAGAACCTCTTTAGAGGTTTCACTAGCCCCTCTCCCTCAGCTTAACTTTACTGGCTGTGAATCAATATTCATTAGGATTGTCCTAGACCATGCAAAACACCTAACTATAGGCTACATATGTAACCCTCCCAAGGTTGCCCACCAAGCTCTGGAGGACCTGACAAATGCTCTGGCAGGAACTGTTCCCACGGAGTTACTGCTCCTGGGGGACTTCAACTTAAGATGGAAAATGAGCACACAACAAGCATTTAGGGCCTCACTCCTTGACACCAACCTGACACAGGTCATCACTGAAATCACAAGACACAATGCCAAAACAGGGAATCATTCTACCCTAGACTCGGTTCTATCCTCCAATCCTGCAAATATCCAAATGGCTGGTGTGATGTCTGATGCCTTGAGTGACCATTCGCCAACTTTCTGCATTTGGAAAAAAAGACCAGTAAAGGTTCCCCCCAGGTTCATCGCAGCCAGAGACTTCTCAAAATTCTCAGCCATGGCCTTCCAGAGCTATCTGAGCAATGTAGACTGGACCCCAGCCAAGATCCTCGCCAGTGTAGATGAAGCTGCAGAATTTTTTCAACACACCTTCTCCACTGCAACAAACCTCCATACTCCCCTAAAGAGAATTCGCACAAATGGTCACTGCTACAGGTGGATCATGCGGGAGCTAAAATCCCTAATGATAAGCCTAGACAATGCCTGGAAAAAGTACAGGTGCTCGACCATCCCAGAAGACCTAGTTGACTATAGGTCACTGAGGAATCAATGTAAGAAGGCCACAAAAACTGCAAAGCGAGAGTACATTAAAAACCTCCAGCAGAATAACCTGTCTGACCAAAGGTCCTTTTGGTTCTGTATAAATGACCTGATAAAAGGCAATAAAAAAACACCCCAGGGCCAGATAATCAGTAATGGTCAAACAGTAACCTAAGGAAATGAGGCAGCTGCTGCCTTCAATAAGTTTTTCACTGACTTGGACATTTATCAAATTAACTTACACCCCCCACCCTGAAAGCAGGACCTGGTGACTGCTGAAGTACTGGATATTCTACCTCCGCACTTTCACCTAAGGACAGTATGCACCAAAGAAGTGCTCCCCCTCCTACAGTTCATCAAACCTACTGGATCTGTGGGACCAGATGGTGTGGACCCTAGGTTGCTCAAGGCAGCTGCCCCTGCCATTACCCTACCCATTACCTGGCTCATAAATAGGTCCTTGCTAGATAGAGCTGTTCCCAAAATTTGGAAGCAGGCTCACATGGTGCCAGTCCACCAGGGAGGCCCTAGGGAACCAATAGGTAACTACAGACCTATCTCCCTACTCTGCACCCTGGCTAAAATCCAAGACAGACTGGCCTGTTGCCAACTCAGAGACTACCTGGAAGCAAACCAGCTACTGGTGTCCACCCAGCATGGCTTCCACTAAAAGCACAGAAAATACACTGCGCTCATCAGATTCACCTCTGATGTCCTCTCAGCACTGGACAAAAGCTCCCCGATGGGGGCTGTCTTCATAAGCCTGACCAATGCCTTTGATCTGGTAGATCACTGCCTACTGATAACTAAACTGAGTAAACCTGGTCTTGATCAACACTTCTTTCTGAGCTGGTTCAGTAACTACCTGTCTGATTGCTCCCAGCAGGTCAAGTGGAGGGGTGCAACCTTTGGATTTCTCCCTATAACTGAAGGGGTTCCACGAGGCTCAATATTGGCCCCCATTTTGTTTTCACTGTTTGTCAATGACCTCAGCTACCACTGCAGGAGCAGCTCTGTGGTACAGTATGCTAACGATTGGTTCTGTACAGATCTGTGAATAATTTGGATGAATTAGGGCCTCAGCTCCAGTCAGACTTTGCTATAATTGAAACTTGGTTATTAGAACATCGCCTGGTACTAAACTCCAAAAAACAAAAGCCCTCCTGTTTGGACCAACATCCCTAGGCACTGACCACAGCCTATTACTCCCACTTGTTACAGCATCTGCCTCAACAATAGAGGTGGTGCAGTCCTTCAAATATCTTGGCCTGGCGTTGGACCAAGGACTCACTCTAAAACCCCACGTGGACCTAGTAACCAAAAATATGCACCAAAAGCTCAGCCTGCTCTACTGCCTAAGCACTCAAATGATACCTGAGACCAGGTTGGTGATCACTAAAAGTATCCTCCTCCCGATCTTAACCTATGCTGCCCCAGTTCTGCATGGAATGGCAAAGCAGGATCACAGTAGGTTACAAACCCTGTATCACAAAATAGCGTGCTTTGCCACAAAATCCCACCAGAGGAGTCGCCATTGTGATGTACTGAAATTGCTCTATTGGCCATCCTTCAGCCACAAACTTCAATACCCCCTACTATGTAACACATATGAGCTCATCGATGACCACCCCCCAGCTGGATTAGCTGGCCTACTAGCCCCAAAGTGGTCCAGCAGACTGCTCCGTAACACAGGAATAAAGCTCCAGGAAGAACCCTTGGTCAGAACTACAATAGGCAGCAAATCCTATGCCCGCACTGCACCTGTACTGTGGAATAAGCTCCCTGGCCACTTACAGGAAGTTACCTCCCTAGAGAATTTTCGTAAGGGACTACGCAAGCACTTGCCAAACCACAGTCGATGCTCCTGTCCCCGAGAATAACTATACCTAGCAGTATCGTCCCATCTCTCTCCCTCCATCATTTCCCGGTTGCTACCTACCTACAGCACAGTGAAATATGCCTTGGCCGTACCCTAACAACCCCTTATCTCATGTTTGTGATTGCAATTATATATTGTTGTTTAACTGTATAACCTTGCAGTATATAATTTTGCTGTACTACGTAAACTGTACTCTGTCTTAACTGTAATCCTGTATGGTCCATTCAAAAAATGTACTGTTCAATTCATATGCTTCACTATATGTAACTAATTCCGGGTCGCCCCTGAAAAAGGGATCTTCGGGGCTCAATGGGCCTAACTGGTTAACAAAATTTAATAAATAAATAAATAAATAAATAAATCTTGAATTGCTATCTGTGAAGATTTTTATCAAAAAAAGCTGATGACATAAGTAACTCTTCCATGATGAAAAGGTTAGACAGTTGGCTAATGAGATTGGAATGTTACATGAAGTATCCAGCACGTCCGACAAGTTTCAGAGTAGAAGTCCATTGATGCAGTTGTTTAGGAGTTTGTTGGGGATGTGATATAAAATCTATGCAAGCATGAGAAAAGATGGGATGGAGTTGATGAAGATGAATAGCTTTAGTCCAGTGATGATTTCGAGCCAGTGGTTATGACTGCGAGGACATGATCGATGAGTTGATTAAAGGTATGAATGAGGTGATATCTTTTACAAGTGGAATATGAGTTGCTTGGGTAGTGAACACTAGGCAGATCAGAAGTTTCAGGCTTGCTGATGATCATATGCTACACTACGAGGAGATCTGTAAATCAACGAGAAAAGTATTGATAGAATTCTGGAAATAACATCGATAAAGGATAGCTGCTTTATTCAAGTAGCCAGGAGTGTGAAAGTGTTTCAGGGTAGGTATGAATAGAGACAACCAAGTCAACCTCCTCATGAATAACTTGATGGAATAGGATGATGACCTGCATTTATTGATATGTTCACTGTTAGCTGATTGCCTGGAAAGATTAAGACTGTCTCCAAAACCAAAGATGTTCCTGTAGAAATGCAATGACTCCAAGAGGAGATGTTACTAGTCCCAAAAGGGAGACAATTTAGGAAGTCAGGTAAATGGTTCAGGGATGCCTGAAACCAGAAGCATAGCCATAAGTTAATAATGCATTGGTGTATTCCAGGATGTAAGGCAGGAGATTATACTTTGGAAATATAAAACAATGTTCCAGTTGACAAGAAAATGGAATGAAAGTGATTGCCATGGATTAGAACGGGCGTGATTTAGCATCACCATAAATCTGCAGAAGTGACGCGACTGACTGCCAGAGCTTAAGTAGCTTTTCATTAGTACTGATTATGCAAATTGTATGTCTCTTGAATAGTTTCTGAGTTTTCATTGTTTATTGACTGCAGGCAAAAGGAGGGAAGTAATCATGAGGAACAGGCTCGCGAGGAGACGGAAGCAGTAGCTGCTCTAGCTGATCCATCGGTCTGGTTTAAGATAGTAGATGGTGAAACAGCAGACATTATTAAAGGACCAGGGTAGGAAATGGGCAAGGAGCCGTGCAGTGGCAGGAGTATGCTTAGTGCTCAGAAGGTGAAAACAAAACCATTTTTAGTCAGGATAGCTCAGTTGAGGTTTGAAGTAAATGAGCTAATGCAGCAGCAGCGTTTGTGGAGAAGGACCGATGAGATTCATAGAGACGCTTCCTCCATACCTATGGCTGGATGCCAAGAGATAATCGAGTCTGGTTCCTCACTTCTGGACAAATTGTAAAGCAATGCACATCAACATCAGCTGTAAGCAAGAACATATTCCAGTTTCTTCATAAGGCTGGGATCTTTCAACGTCAATGTGACAGAAACATCTCCACAAGATACTAGTCCGGAATAGATGGTATCAGGCAAGCTAAGAAGGGAGATTAGCTTTTCTGCCTGTTCATCTATGATATTCCTGTGGAGGACTTGGATAGGAAGATGAACAGAGGACAGGCTGAGGATGAACTGATACTTAAATTCTGTCGAGGTGGCAGCTCTGAAGTTCATAGAACATTTATGGTTGACAAAGCACTCGGAGGAGGATCATCCTCTCGAGATGGATGGTGGATCGAGGATGACAGGTATTTGAAGCTGGAGCAGGAGAAGGTTGCGAGGAAAAGCATGGTTCAAGAGACGCAATATAACAGAGCTCTGATATGGATGTGGCAAGCTTAGCCATGATTTTCACATTTCAGAGGAGCCACAGGAACTGGAAATGAGCAGGTTAGGAGCATGGTTGCTGGAAGGCAGAGATAAGCAGCTATGAAGAAATCATGTGATTCCTGTTTCTGTGCTGAGACTGAAGGTGGAATAGTGAGGTTTTCAATTCAGACCTAAGCCATAAGACAGTCTAATCTTTTATGGAGTAGTGATTTGCAAATCTTGTGTGAGACAAATGCATGCCTGAAGAAGTGTGAGGGGAGACCTGAGCACCTTCTTTGGAAAATGAAGCTGGAATATCAGTGAGAGTGGTGCAGGTCTGTGCTGGATGGGTGCGCATCTGAAGACGTCTGTGTGGAACCCTGAGAACTGTCTTCTGCATCTGAAGACATAGGAGTGGCAGAGATCATAGTGCCAATATGCACCTCATAATGAAAGTGGGTGGAGAAACTTTAATGAACATTGAAGAATAGAGATGTATGCTTTCTCAAATGTTTGAGGGGATGCATCACTGTAACTGATGTCACAGAGTAGAATAAACTCCAGTAGCATGACCAGATACTGGTCACTGTTATGGGTGGAAATAGTTGCAGTGAGGCTGTATGCACATCATAGCTGCAGGTTGAGAAACCCTTCTGGTGGACAAAGTCGAACACCAAGGTATGATTGGTTGAAGAACTGCTTGGATTGACAACTGAGAAGTGAGTTTGACTATACTGCTGATTGATTGAATTGAGAAGGAGAACAAACCCTAGGCAGCTAGGACTAGAACTGGACACTGTCATGAATGAAATGGATCCAGTGGTGATGCGATCGCATGGCAGCTTGCAATTTGCAGGATCATCCCTTGGCAGATGATGTTGAGCCCTCAGGTATAATCAGTTGAATGCTTGAATGGAAACTGAGATGAAGTGTCCGATATGTTGCTGATGGATTGAAAATTGCAAACTTCCACCTACGGTAGATGAACTTGAACCCTACCTACACTCATAGACCTCCTCGAGGTATACGCTAGGGAGGGCTGCAGGTGAGGGCTGAATGGAAGGAGAGAGCAGGAAGGTTGCCTTAGGTAGATGAACTGGAAGAGAAGAGCAATATGGAGGTGCAAGGGCCAGACTAGGAGAAGAAACAGAGACTGAGCAGCAAACTGAAAGAGGCAGAGAACAGGAGAAGTAACTGAAAGGCAAGGACTCTTTTTCAGCACCATAGTTAGGTAATTTTAAGAGAGAAAGTATGGGTTTACTACTTATAGGTATCTCAGCATGAGTTTTGAGCTAGTGTGATTATTTTTATTTATTTATGACTTTATTAACCAGATAGGTGCACTGATCCCAGGGACTGTTTTCAGGCACGACCCGGGCCATGCAAGGCGGCACAAAGTAGTAATCAGAATAACAAGAACATAACAAGAGCAGGTAATACATAGTGAAAGGTTACAGTTGTTACATTTGGCAGTACATGGTGACAGTAGTTGAGGGACAACAAATAAAGCAAAGTAAGGCTCATGGTGGTACAGTTTCAGTAAATAAGAGACCCTATTTAGCCCTGCCCCTGGAACCTATAATGGGGGGGGGCTAGTCCTTAAAGCAGTGGCAAATGGATGCCAACAGTAGCCAGTCTTTGAGGTGGGTCTTAAACAGGCGGTGAGTGTTTATGGTGTGCAGTTCAGTGGGCAGCTTGTTCCATAGTGTGGGGGCTGCTACAGACAGGGCTTTAGCTCCCATGTTCATGGCTACCCTGGGGATTTTCAGGGAGGGGATACTGGAGGAGTGTAGGCAGCAGTGTGAGGTTTGTATGGTGAGGAGGGGAGCAAGAGGGGATTTCTGGCCAATACGGATGGCAGAATCAATAAAACTGTACAATGCAAGGTCAAAGCGGGCTTGTAGTGGAAGCCACCCCAGTGTAGTGTAGAGTGTACAGTGGTGTGTGGAGAAAGGGGCCAGCAGGGATGCCACTGATAGTTTTGCCATGGTGGATACGAATGTCCTGGAGTAGATGTGAGAGCAGTAGTCCAGGAAAGGTAGCAGGTTTCCCTGGATGATGGCATGGTGGGCCTCAGGGGTGATGTATTGCAGGTATCTGTAGGCAGCCCCTAGTTTTTGGTGAAATCTTAGAACCAGGGAGTTTATGTGTTCTGTAAAGGAAAGGGAGGGGTGAAGCACAACTCCTAGATATTTGAAAGGTTTGACGTCCTCTAGGGCATGGACATCAGGGACATGATGATTGGGGTGGGTAAGATTTGCATTTAGTTAGGAAGGGCTTAGATCCGAACAAGCTGATTGAATAGCTGCAAGGAGATGGCATCCTGTGCACACTCACGAATGCCCAGGCCTTTAGTACTGAAAGAAAGAAGATTCCAGACAAATCTTTTTCTACTGCAACATCAAGTGAAAAGAAGAAGTAAAGTAAGCACTCAATTGATTACTTCCAGGGAAACCCATTTACTATGGACTCAGTGAAGTGAGTTGTTGTGGACCAGATGAGGGATGATTATATGATTAAACATAAAACTACAAAACTTTACTATAAGCTGCTTACATGTCCAGGAGTACCCACCTGTGAGTGTATTCAGTTGTCTAGGTTGTAGTGTATTCATTGATGAGAATGATCGTTGGAGCAATTTCTGTGTAGTAAAAGTAATATAGAGGTAGGTAAATGTTTCAGTGGCTGGGTCAGATAACTAACTGTGGGCCTTTATGTTAAGTGTAAAGAGCAGGAATTTGATCACACTGTGGTAAACATCCAGTTTAGACCAAGGCAGACTTCTATGTGCAAGCATGGTAAATTTCTTTAAATTTGATGGACTGCATCTGACTAAGGAGGGAGGCTGTGCATTGGGGAAGAAGTTTGATGTCTTTGCAGAATATTTAAACTAGCAAATGGGGAGAGGGGTGCAGCACCCGATACGTTGAAAGGAAAGAACACCCCTTCCCCCTCAGCTAGTGATCAAACAGGAGTTCAGCATGTTTGTAGTTCATTTGCACCACCAGGTAAGGAAAAAAGTCTGGCTTCCCATATGATGCACAGGGAAAATGCCACACCTTGCCCAACAACCAATACACCAAAATCTGGGCCAGTGGAAAATCATGTACACAAATGCTTGCAGCCTGGGAAATAAGATCCCAGACCTGGAGGCAATAATGACAGAGGCTAAACTGGACATAGTAGCCATTAGCGAGACATGGTTCACCAGTAACCACACTTGGGAGACTTCAGTACCCAGCTTTGTACTGTTCAGAAGAGACCGAGGTGCAAAGGGGGGTGGGGTGGAGCGGCCTTTTATGTCAATGAAAATATCAAAACTACAGAAGTTCAGAATACACATAAGGAGCCAGAAGAACTGTGGGTCACCCTGGAAACAGGAAATGGGACAGCCATATGAACTGGGGTTGTCTACAGGCCTCCAGACCAGGGGGAGGACATAGACACATTACTGTTAGAAGATATACAAAACATGACAGCTAAGGGGGAGGTTCTGATAATGGGGGACTTCAACATGCCAGATACAGATTGGTCAATACCAGCAGGAACATCTGCCAGAACTAGACACATAGTGGATTCCCTGCAGGAGGAGGGCCTCAAACAACTGGTACAACAACCCACAAGAGGCAGGGCTATCCTAGGTCTAGTACTGACTAACAGGGAAAGTATCACAGATTTCCAGGTAGAAGGTCACCTGGGAGCCAGTGACCTTCACATGGTATGGTTCAATTTGACAGCTAGAACTAAATCATCCCATTCCAAGGCAAACATATGGGACTTCAGAGGAGCTGACTTTGATAAGATGGGCAACAGAGTTAAGCTAGCCCTTGGCAAGAAGAAATACAGGTGAGGAGGTACAGGCAAAGTGGGCACGTATTAAGGATGCAATACTTGAAGCAACATCCCATTGTGTTAGAGAGAAAAGGAAGTGCAAAAGAAGAAGAAAACTACTTTGGTTCTCAAAAACAGTAGCAGAAAAGGTCAGAGCCAAAAGACTGGCCTTCAGGAAATAAAAGGCAACACAGTGGGATGAAGATAGGGAGGTATACCAAGCTTCCCTAAGGGAAGCAAGGAAGGAAGTAAGGCAGGCAAAGGCCCAAACCGAGGAAACACTAGCACATACAATAAAAGAAGGTGACAAGACTTTCTATAGATACATTAGTGAAAGGAGAAAGTTCAGAGGGGCTATTGCTAAGATCAAAGGAGATAAGGGGCGTGTGAGGAGGGGACCATGTAAAAGCATGTATCTTAAATAGATATTTCTGCTCAGTATTTACTGAAGAAAAGGTAGGGCAGGGCCCACAGCTCAGCACCATGGACACTGGGGGGAGGGAGGTATGCACTAGTCCCTTCACAAAAGAAAGGGTCCTACAAGAGCTCGATAAGCTAAGGGTGGACAAGGCAATGGGACCTGATGGCATACATTCCAGGATACTAAGGGAGCTAAGGGTGGAACTAGCAGAGTCATTATCAGAACTGTTTAGTGAGCCCCTGAGCACAGGAGGGGTCCCAGAAGACTGGAGAAGGGCTCATGTGATCCCACTCTACAAAAGTGGTAGAAGGGAGGAGGCAGGGGACTACAGACCAGTCAGTCTTACCTCAGTAGTGGGCAAGATTATGGAGGCACTCCTTAAGGAAAGGATAGTGCAACACCTGGAATCCATAGGAGCACAGGATCTAAAACAGCATGGGTTTACAACAGGAAGGTCCTGTCAAACTAACCTCATAGATTTCTTTGAATGGGTAACCAGAGTGGTGGACCAAGGGGGAACAGTTGATGTCACCTACTTTGACTTCAGCAAAGCTTTCGATACTGTTCCATATAGAAGATTGACTAATAAGATGGGTAGGCTTGGGGTGGGTCAGACGTTGGTCAACTGGGTGGCAAACTGGTTGACAGGCAGAAAACAGAGTGTGGTGGTAAACGGTATACAGTCAGAAGAGATGCAAGTCACAAGTGGGGTACCTCAGGGATCAGTCCTGGGGCCAGTCCTCTAATCTTCATCAGTGACATTGCAGATGGACTGGAGGGTAGGTTTGTCTGTTTGCAGATGACACCAAGGTCTGCAACAGAGTAGATGATCCAGATGGGGTGGGCAGAATGAGAAGAGATCTGGATAAACTGGCAAAATGGTCGGAAGAGTAGCAACTGGGGTTTAATGCAAAGAAGTGCAAGATCATTCACATAGGGAAGAGAAACCCTGAAGCCACCTATAGGCTGGGAGGGGAGTTGCTGGCAGTCACAGAGAAAGAAAGAGACTTCGGCATCATCATCACAGATGACCTGAAATCATTCAAGCAGAGCACTAAAGCAGTAGATAAGTCTAGGGAGATGTTGGGGTGTATTAGTAGGGATATCACAAGTCGTAAGAGGGAGGTAATAATCCCTCTTTACAAGACACTGGTTAGGCCCCATCTGTAGAACTGTGTGCAGTACTGGAGGCCACACCTTCACAAGGACATTAACCAAATTGAGGCAGTCCAGAGAAGGGCAACCAAAATGGTGCAGGGACTGCATCAGAAAACATATGAGGACAGATTAATGGAACTCAATATGTATACCCTGGATCAAAGGAGGGAGAGAGGTGATATGATTGAAACATTCAAACACCTTAAGGGCATTAACAAGGTGAAAGAGTCTGACATGTTTCAATATAAGAAAAATAGCAGGACAAGAGGACATAGCATGAGATTAGAGGAAGGCCGATTAAGGGGTAATGTGAGGAAGTTCTTTTTCACATAAAGGGTAGTGGATGCATGGAATGGCCTACCTCAGGAAGTGTTGGATATGAATACAGTGCAGGGCTTCAAACAGGCATGGGATAGGCATAAGGGAGCAATACAGATGAGTATGAATAGATAGGCCACTAACAGAGCAAATGCCGATGGCAAATTCATAAGGCAGAAAAAGAAATGGGCAGACTGGATGGGCCTTGCGGTCTTTATCTGCCGTCAACTTCTATATTTCTATGTTTCTATGTAAATGAGATGGCTGTGGCTATATAATGTGTGCTGAGCTTACCCACCCGCTCACTGATTGTGGGATCCTGAAGTCGGCAAAGAGAAAGAATGGAGCTTTAAACCAGGTGGTGACATCAGTGTCACAACCTGGAAGAATGTAGAGGGTCCAGATGGAGTGAAATGGAGACTCCCCCCACAAAAAAAAAAAAAAAACCAGGCATCAAGGAACAAGAAGAGAGATGGGAAGACCAGAAAGCAGGGGTGAGCCAGAGGAACAGGTACGGTGGTGGGGGTGGGTGGGTAGCGGGAGGACTGTCGGTGGAAAGACGGGGAATGGTGGTGAACAGGAGACCCACATGGAAAACTGCAGCACAGGGGCTGGGCAGGTAGGCAAACCAGAAAGCTGGCAGCCCTCACACAAAGGAGGAGAAGGGTGGGGGGGAAGAGGGACAAAGGAGAGGGAGGAGGAGAAAGGTGGAGGAAGGGGGTGGCAGGCTCAATGAGGAAAGGCTGCAGGAGCAGCAAAAACAAGGAAGGCAGAGGAGCAGAGGAGAAAGGGGGGAATACAGAAAGGGAAAAGCACAGCCACACAGACCATGCAGCCGTTCAGGAGCTTGAAACGCTCTGAGCATGGATTTTCGGGTGAGGTCAGTTTTTATTGGAATAGTGGGAGGAGTTTACTCCCCCACATTGAATCTTGGGCAAAGCCCTGCCAAACAATTAAGTTTCTATCCTCAGCAGTTCCAAAGTTAGACCTTTTAAAACACAAATTTCCTTAAAATGTGATTTGGAAACCTTTAGGGCTACAGACTTAATGAAAACTCGGAGTCAGCTAAGTAGATATATTGTTAAAATATCACTACAGTGACTATATATATATATATAACATTTTTCATATTGATATGAAGAAACATAAAATAGTACACTCATTTTTTAAAGTCCTGTAACTTTTAATAATATATCAACATGTAGCTACACACAGTTAAACTGTATCTTTAGGATCTATACTTGTTAAATGTACTCCAAGTTTTCATTTTAAAAATCTTAGCAGTTCAATGTTACCGCTTTCGAAATATAATTTCAAGCGTTATAAAATATAATAAAAAATTATTTTTGGAAATGGTTGAAAGGTTCTAGCGGTTGTTCTGTCTTAGAATAGACACATTCTATTTTAGTATTAAGAGCAGCCCCTATCATAATGCAGACTAAATATTTTTTCTGAAGTGACCTTGCACCTTGTGGAAGTACTCTTAGAAACTGGTTATAAAAATCAGCTTGCATGCTCATTTCCAGAACTGTGGAGCTCATCCGCACCAGCTCTGCCCAGAATTTCTTAAGTGGGCAGTACCAGAAGATATGGAAATGATCCCCTTTACCTACATATCCTCGGTAGCATCTATCAGTGTCAACTATACTGTAATGTTTGGTGGTGGTGGGGACTTTGAAGAACTGTGCCAGGGATTTCTACCTAATCCCTCCACTGGGAGAATAAGTCTTGCGTACCTCTTGCCAGATTATTGTTTTTAATTTCTGCCTAATTTCTGTGCCTCATCCTTGTTCTCATTTTGCCCAGTAGGTCAGCCTGTCTTCTTGTCGTCTGCCTCCTGTAGCAGCTTATGCAAAGTGGAGATCTGATCTGATTCTGTTACCCATCTCCTTAAAGCAGAACCAGTCTAAATTCTTTCATGGTGATTTACATATTTGTCCCAAAATACTTTGGATTATGGGGGTATGTGTGATTTTGTTTTTCTTTGAAACCTGGCTATGATGCCAATGCCCTTTCTGAGTAACCCTAGCCTCAAGGATTTTGTCTTGAGGGTCTTTACTCTTTTATTTGCTTTCTTATTGTAACTCAGACTTGTAAGACCATCATAAAGGCTGGCTTATTCTTTCCCTGGGTTGAGATAGAGATGTGCCACACTGATGGATCCCGAGAAGGATGAAACATGTGTATGTGTCTTTTTTTTGGCCTTTGCAGAATGTGAGGCCATTTGGCATCATGCAATCCTGCTTAAAGTGGGACTAGTCTAAATTATTTTATGGTACTCGGCAACTGTATTTTATTTTTCATTACTGCTGCATCTTATATTATTTATTTGCACTTACATATAGAAACATAGAAACATAGACTTTGACGGCAGATAAGGACCACTTGACCCATCTAGTCTGCCCATTTCCCTACCTACAGGATAGGCCACAGATCCTAGTTAACCAACAGCCTATTTCTTCCTACCCCCCACAAGAATTGCCTTATGTCCGTCCCATGCATTCTTGAATTCTCCCACAGTTTTAGACCCCACAACCTCCTCAGGAAGGCTGTTCCATGCATCCTACCCTCTCTGTGAAATAGTACTTCCTCACATTGCCCTGAACCACCCCCATCTTTAAATTGTGTCCCCTTGTTCTTGCACGTCTCTTTTTCTGAAAGATGCTACCCTCTTGGACTTTGTTGATTCCACTGAGGTACTTAAAAGTTTCTATCATGTCCCCTCTCTCCCTCCTTCCCTCAAGGGTATACATATTAAGCTCCTTTAGTCTCTCCTCATACGGCTTCTCTTGCAGACCCTGCACCATTTTAGTTGCCCTCCTCTAGACTGCCTCTATCCTCTCTATTTCCTTGCGGAGATGGAGTCTCCAGAACTGGACACAGTACTCCAGATGGGGTCTCACCAACTGTCTGTACAGAGGGATAACAACTTCCTGTTTTCTGCTGGTGATGCCTCTCCCTATGCATCCCAGTATACCCCCAGCCCTCCCTACTGCCTTCTCACATTGCTTGCTAACCTTAAGGTCATCTGATATGATTACCCCCAGGTCCCTTTCCTTTTTTGTTGTTGTTACTAACTCTCCCCCATTGTGTATCTTGTATTGTATACTCTTCTTCCCCCATCCCCCAGAACATATCACCCCATTGTCCACTTCACACAATCAATGCAGGCCAGGGGTTGATCCTCACATACATATGCTCCCCTATCTACTTCATCGATTTCGAGACCCATACCCAAAGACCCAGCATCATGGGTGCCAGTGAACCTCCATAAGATTCTTTCTGTGTGCTGGAGCTGGGCCACACAGCCCAGAGGGTAGCCTCCTTGAAAGAGACAGTCCCTACCTCATTCTTCTACTGAACAAAGCTGAGTCTCCCTGCAAACCTTTAATTCCCTAGTTATACGCCCTGTGATAACGGTACTTCTTGCTGGATCATTACATCTCATTCCCTTTCTGGTGTCTCATGTTTACATTTTTTATAGATCTTAGAACAGAACAAAGAACATCCTGTAACCAGCTCTACCCCGTGCAGCTTTTGCTTTAAAAATGTTAACCTCTACCTTCCTGCAGAGTGTGTTACATTCTCCCCTGTCCAGATCTTTGATGTTCCTGTAAAGACAAGGCAACCCCATCTTAGAGGACTTGAGAACCCACACAAACCTGTTAAAAATACTCTCAAAGTCATATATAGATACAAAAGATGACTCTTGAGGAAGCCTCAGTGCATGGAGAAGAACCAGGGTGTAAAGCTATGTGTTGCCTCCATGGTTCTCAATAAGTTTGCTTCACTTGAAGTTTTTTGAGGTTGTTTTACCTTTTTTCAGCCTTCACAAGTAGCACTGCTTTTTGTGCTTTCATTGTAACCAGCACTCAAAACTGGATTGGCTACTTAGCTGTTTCTGTAGTGTCTTTCTATCTTTATGTTCCAAAGTCATCTGTAGGCTGTACAGGTAAAACTATACAGCCATATCCAGGCTATTGTAATGGACCCACATGGGTGCACCCACCCTGTGCTCGGCACCCCCACAACAGTAGGGACTCAGGGAGACAACTGGGGGAAGGAGGGGCCTGAGATTCTGGTGCCTTTCCTCTGACCTGTGGACCATTGCATTCATTAGAATCATAGACAGTGATGGCAGAAAAAGACCAATGGTCTATCTAGTCTGCCTGAAGTTCCCTAGCTGTCTGAGACCTATTATCCATATGAGGTTTTATCCATCCTGGTCCAACCCCCTACTCCCCTCCCTATTGCTACCGACATGAGCAGTGACTAAATCCTTCACTCTGTCCCAGCCATGCTTGAAACCATTTATGGTCTTGGTGCCCACCACCTCCTCCGCTGGCAGACTGTTCCACAGCTCCACCACCTTTCCATAAAATAGAACTTCCTCACATCCCTCTTAAACCTTCCCCTCACCAGTTTCCACTCTTGATCTCGGGTTCTTGACTCTGTGTGCCTGCTAAACAGTTCCCCGCATTTCACCTTGTTTATTCCCTTCAGGAACTTAAAGGTCTCTTGTCATATCCCCACCTCTCACTGGGTCTCCAGTAAATACTGTACATGTTCAGTGTCTTGAGATGATCTTCACAAGATCTGCTCTGCTGGCCCTGAATCATTAAGTGACAGCCACAGGCAGCAATAGGAAAGGACTATGAGTAGAGTCTATAAAGGGAGGACTCTGCTAGAGGCAGGCACATCTGTTGGAGATCTCAGTGTGTAGAGACCTGCTGTGTTGGGAGCGGGTGAAAACTGCACCATCCCAGCCAAACTGTGAAGAGAGCTGCTGAGTTTTGGCAGAGAAGAGAGTGGCAACAGTATGCAAGACAGCATGAGTATGATACTGAAGATTCAGTGCGGAACAAAAGACAGAAAGCCAGGGTTGCTGGTCCAGTCACCATAGCAAGTACTTCAGCTAGGTGTTGGTCTGCCATTGGCCTAAGGGTTTGGAAGCTGAGATGTGTGTCACTCAGTCCAGGGCCTTTGCAGCACAGAGGTGGAGAGAGGAAGATGGAGGATCCAGCAGCCAGTCTTGAAAGAGGCAAATTCAGTGGGGAGTGAAGGGAGGGAGCTTGCCTGTATTGTAGATGCACTGGGAGAGCAAAGATTCAGCAGCCTCCTGCATCATGAGGAGCCATTCATGTACAGAAACCATGGGTATACCACAGCACAAACCTGTTTCAAGGGACATCATACTAACATACATATGAAGAAGCCAGCAGAAGAAGGCCATTTGGTCTATCAAGTCTGCTTCGTATTGCAGGGTCCACAGCTTGAGCTGATGTCCCTGCCCTCCTCCCTCCTCCTCCCTCCCCATACCTCCCATCCTCCCTACCCATGATCCTTACCTTCCCCTATGCCTATCCCAGCCTCTCTTAAAGCTGCCCAGTGTCTTCAATGAGGTAGCCTCTTCTGGCAGTGCATTCCAAGTGTCCACCACCCTCTCTGTGAAGAAGTACTTCCTGATCTCCCCCCTAAACCTCCCTACCTCCAGCCTAAGACTGTGCCCCTTCATGTTATGGTTACCACTCAGCTAAAAGAGACTCTTCTTATCAATCTTATTTTGCCCTTTCAAGTACTTGAAGGTCCCAATCATGTCCCCTCTCTCTCACCTGTCTTCCAGGGAGTACATGTTCAGTGCCCTCAACCTCTCCTCATATGCCTTACCCTGCTGACCAGCTATCATTTTTGTACCCCTCCTCTGGACCTTCTCCAGCAGGTTAATGTCCTTTATGAGGTGTGGGCACCAGTACTGAACTCCATACTCTAGATGCGGCCTTACCAGTGACCTGTACAAGGGCAGTATAATCTCCTTTCTCCTACTACTGATCCCCCTAGATATGCATCCCAGCATCTTGTTTGCCTTTGCTGCTGTTTTCGTGCACTGTGTGGAGTGCTTCAGGTCACTAGTGATAATCACTCCCAGGTCCTTCTCCTCCTCTGTTGCAGATACATCATCTTTTTCCTCATGTTGTTTTGTAAGCTGGCCATCAGGCTGGATTATAAATATCCCAGTTTGTGGGATCTGTGCCATTTTAAGCAGTTGCAAAAGCTCTGAGGGGGAAAGCTAATTGAGCACGTTGCTCGACTGAAACCATAGCACCATCTATGGGCCTGCACCAATCTACCCCTGTGATTACTGAGGGACTGAGTTAAGGGAGCTACTCAGGGGGCCTGGGATAAATCCTGGTAGCAGGTGGGAAGGGGGTAGAGCTGGCTTGCCTGGAGGGGCACCTACATGGGCTATGTTTAAGTTTATGTTTCAGTAACTGTTTTGCCTTCCCTTAAAAACTGTGTTCTGTTGCTAAATTTGATCTAATTATTAATGCCTAAGTTAGTAGAGAAATTAGGAGTTTCCATACAGAGCCCACTGAGAACTGAGACCCTTGTGGCTTGGCCAGTTGGAGTGTCCCCAGCATTTGCCATCGAAACTTATTTTACCGGACCGCACTGGTTTACCAAAGGTGGCAGCAGCACCACATGCATGGTCAGTCACACTGTTCATAAAGGATAGTACCTACTGTAGATTGAGACTTTTTCTTATTTATCTGCTGTACTTTTAGAGATCAGGTTGTCTTTCAACATACAGTACAAGCACTAATATCCAAACAATTTACAGTAGGATCACATTGTTCTAAACTATCTACTCTGAAATCACTTTCTGCCTTAAAATAATTTATGTTTGGGTTTTCAGTCCCCATCAACCCCAAATGGGAACTTGCAGCAGCATACATCTCTGCAACAGCTAGGATCAGTCCCTGAGGAACGGTTTAGTGTTTTGTTCAATATATTTCACAAAGTCACAGCATTTGGTCTGCCAGCATGCAGTTTAAAGACCGAACACTGCTGTTACATAGCTGCAAGTAAAACAAGCATTGATCACTACAATGATGTTTGCTTGCATGTTTTTATAAAGATGTGGAGGGCCCAATGCAAGAAGGCCTAAGGCAGGTAGCACAAACTATGGCATTCGCCAAGGTGCTGCCTGCCTATGGCTGAGGAGAGGATAGGGTACTCTTCACCAAGAGCTTCAACAGTTGGTTGAAGTAATGGTGCAGGAAGGAGGATTTCAGCTTCATTGAGAATGGGGGGCCAACCTGGAAGTACATGGGTCTAAACAGAGGTGTTGGCCTGAATCCTTCTGGGAAGGGGGTCAGGTCATGATCCTCAGTGGGGGGGGGATAAAATGTTACTTTGATGAAATTTAAACTAGTTAGGGGAGGCAGTATCACCCAGGGAGGCATAAACAGTCCCACCCACAGCCCCCCAAACTGAAGTAACATGAAGGGAGGGCCAGAGGGGAGGAAACTCCCCCAGGACACACATTGAAGGAGACATAGGCAAAGAAGGGGACAAGGGGGACAGGAACAGAAGATGTGGAAAGAGAGTAGTTGAGGTAGCAAGGCTCAGAAATGATAACGAGGGGGGAGGTAAACTTTGAGAGGCAGCAAAGGCAGAAAGAGGGAAGGGGGGTTGTAGGCTAAGTGAGAGTAAGGTTTGGAGAGTCATGTGTGTCAATGCAAGTAGTCAAGGAAATAAAATTCCGGACCTGGAGACCATCATGTTAGAGGCAGACCTGGATCTTGTGACCATAACTGAGGCTTAGTGCGCTGAGAGCCATGGCTAGGACATGACCATACCAGGCTGCACTCAGTTCAGAAGGCATAGGGAGGGGAAGAAGGGTGGAGGGGTTGTGCTGCATGTGAGGGAGGGTTTCAGAGTGACGGACGTGCAAGGGAACCTAAGGGTAACAGATGGGCTTGAGGTGCTGTGGGACACCCTGGAGACATGAGCCAAAGTCACTATACGCACTGGGGTGATATACAGACCTCTAACACAGGGGGATAAAGCACTTGGGTAAGCCATTGACATGATGGCAAAAAAGGGGCAGGTGCTGCTGGTTAGGGACTTCAGTCTTGCTAGATGTAGATTGCAATTGCAGCGTACCACCCACAGCCTCAGCTAGAAGCAGGGCCATCCTAGAAGAAGAAGAAGAAGAATCAGCATTTATATAGTGCTTTTCATACATCCAAAGCGCTTTACAAGCAATGCTAGACTGGTAGTGAAGTGACTGAATGTGTGGTGGCGGCCATATCGCACATCATCACCCACACACAGTCTGGATAATTGCATGAACCGGTTTATGGGAAGAGGAATGTTGGCCAGGACACCAGGAATGTTCCCTACTCTTTGCGAAGAGTGCCCTGGGTTCTTTTACTTCCACCCGGACAACACCAGGATGGGTAGAAGGGACCTCGGTTTAACGTCTTATCCGAAGGACGGCACACCCCAGCAGTACAGCACCCCCCAATACTGCACTCAGATGCCAGCGATTTTTAGGTGCAAGTCCAGTCCCGGTGCGGGGACGAGAACCCACGACCTTCTGGTCCAGAGGCGGATGTGCTACCAACTGAGCCACACTGACACCTACACTCTTGCTAGATGTAGATTGCAATTGCAGCCTACCACCCACAGCCTCAGCTAGAAGCAGGGCCATCCTAGAAGAAGAAGACTCCTAGACTCCCTACAGGGGGCATTTCTCAGGCAACTAATCAGAGACACTCACACTTACAGGTACCAGCATTAGGGAAGCAAAGTGCCACTCCTCAGAAGCCCCAACCGTTTCGAGCAAGTGCTCTTCCTCAGGGAGGCGGGTGTGCACTGCAAGAGTAATTTTATAGTGTTAGTTCTTAAAGTGAAAGTGCTAAAAAAAATTCACATGGTAAAACCACAAAATATTCAAACAAACTGACATTTCAATTTATAGCCGCTCTTTTTGTAGCAGAACCCAATATGTTCATCACTGCAGATGTACACAGCATGCCTAGCTATATATCTGATCCCTTTTAACTTGTCATTTCAATACATCGTATCCATTTGCTTGCACAAGGATAACAATGATAGACTATCTCCTGAGAATATGGAGTCAAAGGATGAGGGGAGATTCCGTCATTTAAAAAGGTTTAAGCTAGGAGTTATTCTAATACAGCCTTACTACGTTCAAGAATCTATATTCCTGTTGTGTAAAGGAGCCATGCAATTGTTTCCCATGTCCTTAGTCAGGCTTAAGGATCATGATTATACTGTAGCTTGCCTGGCTCCAAAGTCGATGTCTAGGTTTTCAGATTCTTCTCACTCTCCTTACAATGCTGATCCTCTTTCCTTCTGTTTCTCTTTTCTCCTCTTTTTCTTCCTCTTCTTTATTCCTTTTTTCTCTCGTGCATACCTTCTATCTACTCTCTGACACTGCTATCCACTTCTGTTATATGTCTAGGTATATTACCTCCTGACTCCCATTTTTTTTGGTGGAGGTTCTCCGAACCCAATGGTCGAGTCGTGTCCCCCTGCCCCATTCTCTCCACTCTTCCTATGTCATACCCTGCCCCCCTCTTTTTCCCCTTTACCTTATTCTCCCCCCATCTTTGGCCTTCCCTTCCCCCATCACCTTTTCTTCTTCCTGGCATCCCCTCCCCACCCTGACTTGCCCAGCTTACCCAGTTGTGCAAAGTGCTGTATAAAACCCTACCTGTTGTTTTTTAACCTTGCTCCTCTTCCCTACTCAGTCTTTTCATTTTTTATGTACATATGCATCTACATCCTTGCAAAGTTGTTCTGTACTGCATCATGCTTACCGTGTATTGCTATTGCACTTTGAAACTGATTTTATTTTTGTATTCCATTGTATTGGCCGTATAGATAAATATGCATTGTTTCTATTGTACCATGACTTTGTTCTAACCAGGTCCATCTCGCAAATGAGCCTTGCTGAACGATGTTTGCCTAGATAAATAAAGATTTTGATTGATTGATTGATAATTGCAGTGGGAAGTTAAAAAGGCAAGTGCATATCAATACTTAACCAGAATCAGAATCCAGATGATTGGTGTCACTCAATCAATATATCTGGAGCTGAATTTTAAAAACCAGAACCAAAAGCACTAGTATTAGTCATAGGTCATACGCTCATTTGCCTATTATTACTATCTTAAAATAGGCAGAATGTTAAAGGAATCATTTAGACTTGGGTGTTTTGGTGCACTCAGTCGACAGATCCAAAAATATGCTACAGGCTGTCTAGTTGACACCCCTCTCAGGAACTCACCTAAGTCCCCATACTCCTCGAGTCTCACCGACAGGGTGGTAACTCGGTGCCTCAGGGTCTCTTCCATTCCCCCCTGGTAGTCCCCTGTGTATCTACTGTCATGGGGAGCAAGGCTTTCTCTGTCTCTGCCCCCTACCTCTATAACAGAATACCACCTACTATCCGTATGTCACCCTTTCATCAGTCCTTCAAATCAAAGCTAAGAGATTGGTTCATGTCTCAGGCCACCTGTGCCTGCTCCCTTGGAAATACCCTCACTAGAAATCTGCCTTAGGGGGCCCAGTGTACCATTTGTCTTACTTCCCAAATACTGGCTACTACATATCCAATTGACACATTTTTGACTGCTTTTGTGAAAATGTTGATTGCTATAGTGTATTCCCTTATCCACTTTATTATAAACCTTGGACTGGCAGAATAATGTCTTTATTTGCTGTAAGTGTATGTCCTAGTTCTCTGCAAGCAGAGAAGCATCGCTTTATTTGTTATGAACTTGTTTTTATGTCCTTAACCCCTATGTAACCCCTGGGTGGCACTGTCCCAAGGGCTACTACCCCTGTCTGCGTGACTAGGCACAGGTTGAGGGGCCTGAGCTCTGTGAATGGGTGCCTCCACCGGAGGTATGGTCTTGGGGTAGCGTAACTGCTGCTGGTATAGCTCTCCGGGATGCTGCAACCCCCCACCACCCCTCTAGTGGCCTAAACAGTATAGCAGAAAACCAATCACATGTGACATATGAATACAGTATTAAACCCACACTTAGTGCACTTACCTCCAGGGCTAGATCAGCTGTGAAAGCCCTGGAGACCCCTGTAAAATGAGATCAGCAGTAAGACAGTTCAACAGCAATGCAATATCCCCTCCACAAAGGTACACTGTAGCCAGGTTAAATGCAGAAAGAACAAAACATTGATGGGGAGTAGGATAACTCATTATCTATGGTATTAATACACCATATGAGTTAGGTCTATCTTATATTTAGATATGTATACGAAAATATATGCTTTATAGATATTGTGTTATTTGTAATGTGTGTATATATATATATATATATATATATATATATATATGACATCTTGGAAATTTTACTAACTTGCAGATTTTGTATGGTGACATTTTTGTATTTTGTTAATACTGTACTGGTGTGTAATTTTTGTAAGAGTAACAGGAATTTGAAGTCTGGACCTCCCTGAAAATGAGCTTTGGCTCAGTGGAGTTATCCATATTCATTTTTGTACGAATAACAATTTTTACCTACCTTACCTACCTACCTACCAAAATCTGGTTTATTTGGGGGAGTTGCACAGGGGTGGGGTAGTAAATCTAGCAGTTGATTAATTAGATCTGATTTATTCAGGTTTAGCATGCATGCACTAAGAGTCCTTCTGCCACGGTCACACCCTGGGTACCCAGTTGTTACTCAAGCTAGCCTGGAGTGTTGCCCAGGATAGGCCGGCGTTGCAGCTGTTGTTGGGGCCCTTAGGAAAGAAAACAATCACATGCACTTTAACCCAGAATTTGTAATCCAGAGCTGGATGGCTCAGTCCATTGTAACAAACCCAAACAAATAAATCAGATGACACACAATGACTGCAGCTTTGTTGCAGGGAGCAACCCTGTTTGTACTCACACTACCCAGACCAAGTGATGATCCAATGAAATGAGACCTGTTGCAGATGGCTTGATGAAGCAGGAAGAAAATTCCTTTGATGGTCTTCATTGAGATGCTGGTCTTCAGGATGCAAGAACAATTTACACTGGCCGAAAACATGCACGACGGATGTCACGAACAGGTCGGCCGCACAAACACTTTGGAAAACTAAACACATTTATATGTAAGGCTCTGTTCTTCCCCGGTCCTTCCATCTAGCTTGCAGGCTGATTCTTCTTTCTTTCAATTTGGATGCTGCTTGAATCCTCTGCTGCTGTGACGCTAACGTGGGCCAACTGGACACTTAGATCTGCGGACTGATGGCCAGAAAAGTCTAGCCCTGGCAGGCCTAACCTCTAAGAGCTGGCAAGCTCCCCAGAGGCTCACACTGAACTCTGAACGAATCTCTCCAAATCTGAACAAAATGAGCAGTTGCTCCTTTTATATGGGGCTAAGTTCCAGAAATCCCATTGACTACCAAAGCTGTCTTGAACAGTTCTCTGATGTTAATTGGCTCCCTTTTTGGTGCCTAGATATTGCCCCAGTTAATCCCCCACAAGTCTGTGGCATTGTCCCAAGATCCCCTTTATTAAATCCTGGCTTCCGATTGGTTATTAGCTGCTAAAATGGTGGCTGAATACAATTCTCAAAGCAGTCTATTTCAATGTCCCCACACATAAAGTTCTGGTGCAGCTAGGAGCAACATTAATTTATTTTACTTTCCACACTGTCTTGTAGCCCTAACAGTTTCCTCTTAAACGAGTCCACTTCCATAAACATAGTTTGCACCCTTAGGAAGTCGCTGCTCCTGTAACACACTGCCCCCAGAGAACACACAGCAGATTATGAATATTAATGAGGGCATCCTTTGCCCTAACCTTTGCCCCTTAGCCTTGGGTGCCCTGGAGGCAGCGCTTACGGTATCTGCCAATTTATTTCATTAAAAATGCTCCCTTGCTTTGCTCTGTGTCCCCGGTGCCTTTTAATCTTAGACTGGGTACTGGGAACTGGTGGAGACAGTTCTTTGCTCGAGGTGACTACAGCGGCGGTCTAGGTACAGTGTACTTCTTACAACGTGTGCTTGGCGGGTTCTAAAACATGCTGACCGCTCGGAGATGGATTTTCGAGCCCCCACAGGGCTCATTCAAACAGGGGACACCAGGGGGAAAATGGCAAAGTGCCACGGAAGATGGGCAGATGCCAGGAAACAGCGGGAGAATGCCTGAGGACATATTTAAGGTAAGCGCCCTAATGAGGGTGGGGGGGGCGTTACACCTATTTTTAAGATATGGTGTTTATGTATCACTGTTTCTGATACCACTGTACTCACTGTATTATATGTACCTACTGTATTATAACTTGTACCTATTGTTTGTGCCACTGTACGGCCCGGGTCACAACTGAAAACGGTCCTTTGGATCAGTTTGCTCACCCGGTTACCAAAAACATAAATAAACAAAATAAATAAATAAATAAAAAGCCTCCCTTTTGATTATCTGGTTTTCCAAATCCCTTCCTCTTTTGCCTAATATAACCTTCTCAATAACACAAAATAAACAAGCATTTGTCAATGCCAAATGTTTGCTGATATTAGCATTGGGCATTATACAGATGCAGAATAGGAATGGCAGTGAAGTATTGAACTCACACAACCCCACCTCCACCCTGTAGAGATGGACAGGCTTTGGGGTGTGCCTTTGGGTCATCGCCCATAATGCTCACAGCATTTCACCTCACCCTATCCTGTAGACACTGACAAGTGTTGAGGTGTGCCTTGGGGTGTTCAGCTTGACAGTCACCCCATGTCATAAGGCCATATGCTGAAATGGGTGCAGTATAGGAGAATGGGGTGAACTCTGGAGCCGAAGAGTCCAAGGCACACCTTGATGCCTGTCACTGGCTTTAGGGTGGGGGTTGGGATGAGGGTGGAATGGCCTGAGCATTACAGCTGCCAACCCAAAGGCACACCCCTGATGCCTGTCAGTCTGTACAGGGTGGGACGTTATGGTTAGAAACTGTAACACCCCAGGCATTTGTTGGTATTTGCACTACAAATTTTCAACATGACCTTTCTGTGACCCCTCACCTCATGAAAGCATTTGGGACCTCTGTTCATGAACAATGGCACTGTGATTTTGTTAATCTGTCCTGAACATTGATTTCCCACAGTGAGTGTACCATTCTGCACCAGATGTGCAAAAACACAGGTCAGGCAGGATGTGAAAATTGACAGCTGCACCATTCATAGGGTGGTGTGAAGAGATGGCAATGTTGAAAATCTGGAGTGAAAATATTAAAAATGTTTGAAGTTATGAGCATACGTGGAAACTGCGCAATGCACGCTAGTAACACAGTCATTTAGTGGAATTATTTCACCACATTTTCAACATAGGCATTTTATGGCCTCTGCTCATGAACAGTGTCACAATGATTTTCTTAATCTGTCCTGAACATTGATTTCCTATAGCGACAGTGCCATTGAATGCCAGATGTGCAAAAACACATTTCGGGCAGGATGTGAAAAATGACAGCTGTACTGTTCATAAGGAGGTGTGCAAAATTGACAATGCTATAAATCTTGTATAAAAATATTACAAATTCTCAAAGTTATGAGTGTGTGTGAAAACTGCACAACACATGTTCGTAAATGGACTTTATCACCAAATTTTCAACATAGGTATTTTGAGACTTCCGCTCTTGAACAGTGTCACTGTGATTTTCTTAATCTGTCCTGAACACTGATTTCCCACAGCGACCGTGCTATTGTGTGCTGGAAGTGTGAAAAATGACAGCTTTACTGTTCATAAGGAGGTGTGAAAAAATGCCAATGTTGAAAATCTGGTATGAAAATAATTCAAATTCACGAAGTTACGAGTGTGCGTGGAAACTGCGCAACGCAGACTCATAACACAGTAATTTTTTGGAAGTTTTTCACCAAATTTGCAACATAGGCTTTTTGGGACGCCATCTCATGAATAGTGACACTGTCATTTCATTAATCAGTCCTGAAAGGTGATTCTACGCAGTGACTGTGAAATCATCTTTCAAGACTGAATAACGACACGACAGTGACCGAATTTATGAGGTGGGGTCCCAAGAACCCCATGTTGAAAATTTGTTGCCAAAATTTGCAAACATGGCCAAGATATCCACTTAAGTTGAAAACCCTCCATTTATGCCATTATACAGCTTACCGGCATTTCATCAGTTCGCAGTTGGCTTTCAAGGGTGCAGACGTGTTCCCAGCCCACCAAAGATCATCGCGCCAGGCTCCAGAGGTATGTATGGGGTGAGCGTGGTTGCAGGGATGTGGGGTGTGCAGAGGGTGGGTGCGGGTTGGGGAAGGGGGCACCAGAGATAGCGAGAGACCATTTTCTGTTTTTACAGGAAAAATAAATAAATAAATGACAATGCGGGAGGCTTTTGGCACACTGGGGTGGGCTCCCAGTGTGCCATCTGGGTGTTTGTTGGCAGGGGGGCTGGAGCCGATGGGGATTGGGCACCCCCATCAGCCATACAATGTGCTTGGGGGGGGCACCTGACCCCAGGGGGATTGGGCACCCCCCCTTGGCAAACAACAAATGGGGGGGACACTATGCCGATGGGGATTGGGCTACCCCATCAGCAAATGAACTGGGGAGGGGGCAAGCTGACAGGGAGATTGGGCACCCCCATTGGCTTTCATGGGGACATAGAGGTGACTGGCGACAGATGCTGCTTGCCTTCAAAATGCAAATTGTCTAGACATTACCACCACTAATTGCAGCGGTGGTTTTCTTTCAACTGCATGCCACTGCATCTGAATTGCTGTCATAGACAGCTTGGCCATTCATTGGTGTGGTGTGGTCGCACCTGCAAAATGGATCAGGGCATTGGCAGAGTGGGCGGCACACCTCCAAAAAGTCATTTTGTGGCACTATGTTTCTTGCACATGCACACAAGCAGACATAAAAAGCATGCTCCCCCGTATCTCTATTCTCAGTAATATGCCTGGCTAAAGCATTACCTTTATCATTGTTACAAACAGAACTGAGAGGCTTCCCAATTCTCAACTTCAGTATCCTTGATTTTTTACCTATATAAAAGGTGTCACATTTACAAGTAGCCATATACACCACCCCTTTTGTTGAACAGTTGATAATCTGTCTAATGTCAAAGGTCAAAGTTATTGACACTACTGAAAACATCTGTGTTTTGTATGTGTTACAGTAAGTACAATGCACACAATATATGTCTTTTGGTGGGTTGGGAAGCCATGTAGTTGTCATGTCTATACTCAGTTGTGAACTGTGGACAAGTTTTTCTGACAAACTAGGACCACGCCGGTATATATGGGGAGGACAATTCACCACGCCCTCCAGTAATGGTTCTGTTTGAAGTATAGCCACGCGTGTCTGGAGGACCTCTTTTACTTTTTTGAGTGGCTGCCTAATGTGCTGACTAAATTCATAATATTATCCTGTGTTTATGGAGGAGATTTACAAATTAGCAAGCTATCCCTTGCTGCATTTCTAGCCTGAATTTTTGCATCAGTAACCTTATCTCTCCTATACCCATGATCAAGAAATCTCTGTTCCATCTCTGCAGCATGAGTTTTGAAAAACTCATCAGATGCACAATTCCTCTTCACCCACGGGAACTGGGCCTTAGGCATGTTATCCACAATATGATGTGGATGACAACATGAGGGAAGCAAAAACTGTTTCTGTCTGTGCTTTTTTTGTAGAGGTCAATGGTTAATGCACCATCCTCATGTTATATGATGTGAAGATCCAGGAAGTGCACAGCAGTTTTACTTGCTTCCACCTGAAATCTCAAACAGACATTACTGTCATGGACATAGTTAATGAAACTGTGCCAATTCTTCCTCCCCACTACACCAGATCAAAAATATATCATCACTAAAGCATCTCCAGAGGCCAGTCTTGTGAGAAAATGGATTGGCCTCTGGAGCTCTAACAGCATCTCTTTCCCACGATCCCAAATATAGGATAGCATAATTGGGGCCGAATGTTGCCCCCATTGCAGTACTCTTGATCTGGTGACAATACACGTCCTGGAAAAGAAATGGATTGCTGGTAAGCATATGTCTAGATCACTCAGTGAGGAAAGATTGTTTTTCTGTGCTGGGTGTGGTATACCAGTTATGGGTATTATGTAGGGGCCCATAGGCCCTCATTATGAGCGATATTAGTGTACAGTTGTTCAATATCCATAGTAACTAATAACCACTCCCTTTCAACCCAAACATCACTGAAAACATTCAGCAGATGTGTAATGTCTCTTAAGTAAGATGGCAGATATTTTACAATATCCATTATGTGCATCTATATATTGGAACTGGGGCTCAGTGAGTGAGCTAATTCCTGCCACTACAGGACAACTGGGAGGGTTTGTTAAGGACTTGTGTACTTTTAGCAGCACATAAATAGTGCTTTTGAGAGGATTAGGTACACATGAAAAAACCAAAAAACTACATCCTCTGATATCACACCCTTCCCCACAGCATCATTTGTGAATGAATCAATGTCAGCCTTAAATTTATATATAGGGTCCTGATTGAGTTTCAATAGAAATTCTCCTCAGCCAATTGTCTATTGACCTCCTGAATGTATTTATCAGTGTCCAAGATGACAATGGACCCACCTGTATCTACCGACTTAATTGTGATATCTTTGTTACTCTCAAGCTGTGTCACAGCAACAGAGGCTGTGAATTGACATGTAATTTTGTTTTAATATGTTGCTGCTTTGCACTGCATGAATTTTTTAACACTTTCACTTTAGGAACAGTTGCTATAAAAATAATCTGGCAGTACATGACTGGCCTACCTGAGGAAGATGGCATGCTTGAAACCAGTCAGGGCTTCTGAGGAGTGGCACTCTGTTTCCCTAACGCTGGTGCCTGTAAGTGTGTATTTTTTATTATACACTATTACATTTTTGCAACTATGAGTTTGGTGTCAGTGCTATTTTTTTCTGCCTCCTTGCATTTCTTACCACCCAGGCACAACAGTGAGCAGAGCTGCTTTTGTCTTCTTGTAACTAGCCAGAGAACCCACTTGAGATGCGGCAATACTGGTCCTGGAGCTCACAAACAGGGACAGAGTTGCAGATGTTAAGGTGGGGTGTCACCTGAGGACCAGTGATCATCGTACAGTGTGGTTTAACATAAAGACAGTGGCAGAGACAAACACACAAGGACGAGGGTCTTGGACTTCAGGAGGACAGAGGTTTTTTTTTGTTGGTACTTTTTTCCCTGGCCACCAGACTGCTTACCTCTTCACGCTTCCAGGCATCCTCCTGAGGTATCCGGCTGCCGTTCCCAGGACTCTCCAGCTCCATATTCAGGCCCGTGGCATACCCCCATGGCTTGCCTCCACGGCGGGGAGGTGGAGAGCCCCCCTCTTGCTCTTCCACCCAAACCAGGATCCAGTAGAGCCACGCACCCTCGGCACTGAGAGAGTCCCTCATGGAGACGGCCATCATGCCACCACGACTGGTGCCCGGTTTTCCTTGTTCTCCCCCATGACGTCTGTGTTATGCAATGACACCAAAGGGACAGGCGTACACATGCTATTGCACACACTCCTTCCCGGCGTTGGCCACAGCACATCTCCCCCCATGTCTGCCAGTGACCTGCAGTCACCCTCAGCCACCGCTAGAGGCCACTAGAACACCGAGGCATTGCACCCCCCACCCCGGAGAAGGAGAGCAGTCCTACGAATGCTCAATACTTTTCCTCCCCTGCCAACCCCCGATGACCCAGACTCACTCCCGGACCCGAGTTGCTGGCGTGGTGCGAGGTGTGGCATCCAGCTCCTCAACCTCAGCACCACCGGGCCGGCAGGAGGACAGAGTTAAAAATAAATATTTGTGAATGCCTCAGAGACAACCTAGTGAGGGGTTGGGTCTACCATGCTGGGGTGGAGGAACAGTGGGGTAAACTAAAGAAGGGCATAGTGATGGCAATAAACCTCTATGTGAAGGAAGTGAGTGAAAACAGGAGGAAAAAGGGACCACTATGGTTCTCAAGGAAGTGGCTGCAAAGGTAAAGGCTAAAGGGGTGGCATTCAGGAGTTACAAAGAGATGCAGAGGGAGGGAAGAAGATAAGGACGTGCACCAGGTAAAGCAGAGGAAAGTAGGGAAGGTGGTGAGGGGCGCAAAGGCACAAACAAAAGCAAAGACAGCCAAAGGGGTATCTAACAGGGTCAAGAGTTTCTTCAGATACATAAGTGAAAAGAGGAAGACAAAGGGAGGGATTATGAGGCTGAAAAGGGCAGGAAGAGATTGTGTAGAGGAAGATCAAGAAAACACAGATATCCTGCTGGCCCATCAGCACAGTTGTAGTGCTACCATCTGCTATGCTGATGACCCGGGTTTGGGAACAGACCTGGGCCACCGGAGGGCCAGCCAGGGGGAGGTGAGCAGAGTGTCCACGCAAACACTTTCCACATTGGGGAGGGATGGTGTATGACTGCTGCTGTTCTACTATCCCTTGGGTGACCAGAGGGAGAAGTACAGTAGGCTGCATTGGATCAGGGAAGGGGGACGTTGGGTTCAACCAGCATGTGCACATGCCTCCATGTACACATGCGCAAAGTCCTGTGGGCAGGGGAGAACACAGGAAAATGCCAGAATGCACAGGAAGCTGCTCTCTTCACTCCATTACCGCCATGCAGCTGAACCAAGGCCCTTCCCCAGACACCAAGCTAAAGGCTTGACAGGGAAGAGGGGGACCTGGAGACCCCACCCTGGGGGGTAAGCCAGAAAGGAAAATAAGGAGGAGGTGTGTCCTGGAGAAGGTGAGCGACAGTGGTGGAAGCAGGGGAGAGCTGATGAGGGCCCATTCCAGGACAGAGGAAAAAGCATAGTAAATAAAAAAAAAGCAGATATCCTGAACAGGTACTGCTGCTCAGTTTTCACAATGGAGGGATGGGGGAAGGACCATGTAGAAGCAGCAGGAAAACTGGGGGCTAGAGGTGGACACAAGTCCATTCATGGAGAGAAGAGTCTTGAGAGGACTTGCAAATCTGAAAGGGGACAAGGCTATGGGGCTAGATAGGATACATTCAAGGGTGCTGAAGGAGCTTAGGGAGATACTGGCAGAACCTCTGACAGCCCTGTTCAACAATCCACTGGAAAGAGGAGTGGTTCAAGAGGACTGGAGGAGGGCAGATGTAGTCCCGTTTCATAAAAGCAGCAACAGGGAAGAGGCTGGCAACTATAGGCTGGTCAGTCTAACATCAGAGGTAGGGAAGTTAATGGAAACACTGTTGAAAGAAAGGATTGTGGAGTATCTTAAATCCAGTGGTTATAAGACCCGAGACAGCATGGATTCATACGGGAGGGAGGTTATGTTACACATCTGAACTTGATCAATTTCTTTGACTAGGTGACCAAGGAAATGGATCAGGGTGGGGCAGTGGACATGGTCTACATAGACTTCAACAAGACCTTTGACACTGTACAGCATAGGAGGCTTGTAAGAAAACTGGGCAGTTTAGGGGTGGTACTCAAGTTGGTAAACTGGGTGTGGAACTGGTTGATGCATAGGTGACAGAGAGTGGTGGTAAGTAGCACTCACTCTAATGAGAAGATAGTAACCAGTGAGATATCTCATGACTCAGAGCTGGGACCAGTCCTCTTCAATGTCTTCATAAGCAACATTGCAGAAGAGCCGGAAGAGAAGGTATGTCTCTTTGTGGATGACTCCAAAATCTGCAAGAGTGTGAATATTCAGGAGGGGGAAGAGAGAATGAGTAGAGACCTGGGAGAACATGAGGAGTGGTCGAGGGTATGGCTGCTGGGTTTCAATGCAAAACAGTGCAAAATCATGCACCTTGGACAAAGAAACAAGGGGTGGTGTATAAAATGAGTGGGAGTATTCATGGTAAAAAAGCAGGAAAGAGATCTTGGGGTTATCATAGCTGATGCCCTCAAGGTGCTGGAGCAGTGCTACAAGGCTGTAGGCAATGCCAGTAAGATGCTGGGGTGCATAGGGAGGGGAATCACCAGCAGAAGGAGAGAGGTGGTGTTGCCACTGTATCGATCATTGGTGAGACTGTACCTGTATTACTGTGTCCGGTTCTGGAGACCACATCTCAGGAAGTTCATAGACAGGGTAGAGGCTGTCCAGAGGAGGATAACTAAAATGGTGCAGGGTTACATCAAAAGCCCTATGAGAAGAGACTGAGGGATCGCAACATGTTTATCCTAGAAGATAGGACAGAGAGGGGATACATGGTAGAGACCTGAAAGTACCTCAAGGGGGTGAACAAGGTACAGGAGGGGATTATTTTTCAGAGGAGAAGGTACACGAGGATAAGAAGGCATGTAATGAAGCTGGAAAGGGGACGTTTAGGAGGGATGTGAGGAGTACTTCTTCACTGAACAAGTGGCGAACAGGTGGAACAGTCTAACATCAGAGGTGATGGGAGTGAGAACTGGTGGGATTCAAGCTTGCTTGGGATAGGCACAAAGGAATCTTAGTAGAAAAGCAGGGGGAGAAGAACTTATTTTCCAGTGTGGCAGACTGGTCTTTCCTAGACTCATTTTGTCAGTGTTGCCAGATTTCTCTAACCTTTCAGATGCATGCAAGGGTAAAGCTGCCACCACTCAGCCCAGACATTCTCTTGGGGTATATCCAGATCCGAGTCCCTCCATAGCCACTACTCACACTGTAAAGTGTTCCTTACTCAAGGGCACACGATGAGCCCTCCTCTGTCACAGCCTAGAACACCTTACTTTAGAAATAGAATGTGGTAACTGTAGCCTTTTCTTCAGAGGCAAAACACAGTTTTGTCAATTATAAATCAGTTAGCTGTACCTCAAAGGACTCAGTCACAGAAACATGATGTATATAAACATATAATATTTTAAGACTTCCAGATATTAAGAAAGATAATAAAGGATACTACACCCACAGACTATACGGAACATTAATTCTACAGAAATGAAAGAAATTGTTTGAACAGTAGGCTACAAACACAGAAAAACCTCTTTCTCTCTTTCTCTCTCGCAAGATAGAATGGCTTACCACAGGACACTTTGGTAAATCAGTGCAGACTCAAACCCTTAGATGGTAGCTTGTTCGTAGTCCCCAACCTCACTGCTCTTTCCAGCTCTGCCAAACCTTAAGACCCTTCAACTGCCCCCACCCCCATGATGCCTCATCCAGTATATCATTCTGACATCATAGATTCAACTTTCTTGTGTCTTGAGCTGGGTTGGAAACCCAGTTTGATCTGGACTTTTGGACAAATACGTCTATTTTCTGTCCCAAAACCTGGGCCCAGAAGGAAGGTTTGGCTTAGCTAGCAGCTTCCTGAGAGGAAAAGACACTTCCTAAGCACATCCATAAATTCTCCTTGGCTTCTGTCATGATAATGGACACCTCAAATAGTAAACTGCCATCTGAGATCAGAGCCAGTGAGTCTGCTCTGCTAAGAATCTGACCCCCCCCAGGAATATTACTGTAGCAACCACGTTCTATCTGATACTCATGCAGAAAGAATTGAATACAAGTAAAAAAAAAAAAAATGTGACAGGTATCCATAGCAAATACCCTCCCCCCACAGAAAAAAAATGAAAAACAAATCTTTCTAGCAGCACTAAATGATTTGCTTTTTCTGTGAGCTGGCTGGCTCTACCTCCATTGCCCTCAGTTCACTCTTTGTGTGACCCCCCACTTTAGTTTCTCTTAGTGTCTCCCCTACCAAAAAAACAACAAACAAACAAAAAAAGACCATGGGCAGTAACTGTTATCTAGACAGCCCATCAATATTGCCATGCTGTGACCTGCTGCAGTGCCTAATGTCCGTATTATAGGACTGCAGTGTCAGGCTCTATCTTAGTAATTTTGAGTTTTGGCTGCTGGTCCTATGTAACCATATTAGGGGGTTGTGACCAATAACCAGGGTGAACTCCTTCCCATACAGATAGTTGCAACTTTTGGAAAGCCCCAACAATCCCTAGACATTTTTTTTCTCTGTTGTGGTGTAAGCTTCTCTCAGCAGCAGCTTCCTGCTCAGGAGCACAACTGGAAACTCCTCTCCTGAGAGCGTAACCAAACTCAGAATTGCACCTAGGCCATGATCAGATGCATTTATGTGCACAACAAACCTAAGAGAATAATCTGGGCTGGCAAGCACAGGTGCTCGACACAATACTTCCTTCAGTTGGTGGAATGCGGTATCACAGGTTTCCATTCACTGAACCTTTTCCAGTGAGATTGGACAGGGATTTGGCCATTCTGCTGAAATTTGGCACAAACCTGTGGTAGTATCCTGCCATCCCTGGGAGGGCCTGTACTCTTTTCTTGGTCATGGGCATGCCTGGATGACCTCAATTTTCACAGGCTCAGGCCAGATGTATTTGCTCCCCACCCTGTTCCCAAGGTATGACACTTCTGTCATTCCTGTCTGGCACGTCTCCACCTTGACTGTCAATCTAGCAGCCTGCAGTCAGTGGAACATCTCTGTCATATGCCTAACATGATCCTCCCAGGTCTAGCTATGGATGGTGATGTTATCCATGTACACCAGAGTGAAGTCTCCTGCCACATCCAGAATGCAGTCCATAAGCTGCTGAAAGGTGGCTGGCACATTCTTCATTCTTAATGACATCACCCTGAACTCAAATAATCCAAAAAGGTTGACGAAGACCGACCTTTCTCTGGCTTCAAATATGAGTGGTACCTTTTAATAGTCCTTTGTCAGGTCTATGGTGGACAGGTAAAGAACTCCTCCTAATCCCTCTAGGACCTCATCTGTCGTGGGCATGGAGTATGCATCTGACTCTGTGCAGCTACTGAGCTTGCGGTAGTGGATGCAGGACTTCGTGGTCCCATTTTTTATGGAAATCAGCACGACTGGGTAGGCCCAGGGACTACTGGACTCCTGGATCACCCTTTTGCTAATATCAGTAGACATTCTACTAATTTGTTACAGTGTCTAAGCTTCAACACCAGATGTCTGACCCATAAATCTGATGAACTAAAAATTAAGGGCCACAATGACAACATTGATATTATCTCTGTGAAACCTGGTGCGATGAAAATGCATCATGGGAAGCCATTATCCCTGGTTATACAACATACTACCTAAACAGGAAAAACAGGAAAGGCGGTGGGTTGCCTTATTTATCAATAACTAAATAAAAGCTATTTATATTTCCAGCTGTGTCAAAAAACATGACAAAAATACCAAAACTATCTGGGTAAAACTGTACCTATCTGCCAATGAGTATCTGATTTTAGGGTCTTATTACCACCGTCCTAGTTCTCCTGTAGATACTCTGGATGCTATACTCTGGGAAATAGAACAAGTTACCTCATTGGGAAACATTATTGTCACTGGTGACTTTAATTTAGGTAACATTAACTGGCACAATTATACTGCGGCTAGCAGCAATGGCAGTACATTTTTGTCTACCTGTTTAACCTCAAATCTCAAACAGTGTGTTTTCTTTCCCACCAGAGGTGATAAAATCCTTGACTCAGTCATTTGTCATGAAGATTTGGCTATTGATAATGTCAAAATTAGTAATCCCATTGGCAACAGTGACCATAATGCCGTCCTTTTTGCTATTTATAAAGATAGTGTATACCACTTTAACGCGACTGTAATGTATTTGTACTATAGGGCGGACCTTTGTGCAATCAACAACTATATGACTAATCTTAATTGGGACTCTGTTCTCTCTAATTTATCTCCTGAACAACGTTGGGACACTTTCAAAAATATACTTTGTCATATTAAGGATTCATTTATTCCATCTAAGTTAAAAATCTCCAATCATAGACGGGCCCCAAAATGGTTGAACAATTCCTTAAAAAAACTCATCAGATTAAAAGGGAAAAAATATAATATCTATCTCAGAAACAAGTCTAGCTCCAACTGGAATTCTTTTAAAAAAGTTCAAACAAAATGTAAATCTATGATCAAAAAAGCTAAAAGTAGATGGGACTACAAATTGGCCAGTAATGCTAAAAAATCTAATAGTAAGCATTTTCACTCTTACATCAACTCTTTAAAAAAAAACATTACCAGGTTGGTCCTTTACTTGAAAATAATCAGCTTATTCACAACCCCACTGCCATGGCTGACTTATTCAACACAACATTTTGTAATGCTTTCTCAAGCAATATTCAAAACACTTCTTGCCATGACACAGAAAGTACAGATCCACTTATTAGTTTCAGTACTGATAATATTAAAAATAAGTTGCTGACTTTAAAGGGAAAATACAGCCCTGGTCCAGACAACATAGCTGGTCACTTTTTGTTCTTGTTAGCTGATACTCTTACTTACCATCTGAAAACAACGTTTGACATATTTCTGGCAAAAAATTATGTTTCTAATGATTGGAAGGAGGCATATGTTATACCCATTGATAAGAAGGGTACAAAAAACACCCAGGAGAATTACAGGCCCATCAGTCTCACCTCCTCAATGTGCAAACTTTTTGACAGTCTAGTCAAAGACATCATCACTCCTAGCCTCAATAACCATCATCCTGAGCAACATGGGTTCAAAGGTGGCAGAAATTGCCTCACTAATCTGTTATGCTTTTATGAAAACATTAGTTCTCTACTTGACAGCAGAATACCTTGTGACGTTGTTTTCATTGACTTCAGTGAGGTGTTTGACATAATGCCCCATTGGGCCTTGATCCAAAAACTGCATAAACTCAAAATTAACACTTTTATTATCGATTGGATCAAAAATTGGCACAACAACCGTACACAACAGGTTGTCATCAGTGGAACCAAATCCAGCAAAGGGACAGTTAGCAGTGGGGTGCCCCAAGGTTCTGTCTTGGGTCTCTGTCTCTTTCAGGCATTTACTGCAGACTTAACTGGTGAATGTGTCTCTATATCAACAAAAAATGCTGATGATGTTAAAATTGGGGGACCATGTGCTAATTCATCCCATGTCGAAGATATGCGGCATGACCTGAACATTATTATTAATTGGATAGTAACCTGGGGGATGAAATTGAACCCTTCCAAATGCAAAGTCATGCATCTGGGAACTAATAACCCAAATAACACTTATACACTGGCAGGCTCAATATTAAGTAAAACTACAAATGGAAAGGATTTGGGGATTACTATTTTGGAGAATATGCCATATAATAAACATCTTCATGAGGCCATTAATAAAACGAATAGAGTTCTGTGGTCAATCTCTAGGAACATTAGATCTAGGGCCCCAGAAGTCATGATGCCTTTATTTAGGGCATATGCTCGGCCTCACCTGGAGTATGCCTCTCAGCTCTGGTGCCCGTATCACAAATCAGATTGTAATTCGCTTGAAAAGGTCCAAAGGAAATTTACTAAATGCATATCAGGACTTCAAACAGTTTCCTATGATAACAGACTGCAATTCTTAAAATTGATGCCAGTTGGTACTTGTCGCCTTAGAGGAGATCTCCTGCTCCTCTATGATATAATTCATGATCCTTATTTAATGTGTGAATTGGGGCTGCAGTTTAAAGACCACTCACATGACACTAGGTGTCATCCCCTTCAATTGGTTGTCAAATCCTTTCACCTTACTAACCAAAAATATTTTTTTACCCTTAGAACTATTGGACCATGGAATAGACTACTGTTAAACGTTGTCATAAGCGAGACTAAAAACACATTTAACTTCAGGTTTTTCTCTCTTCTAGTAATTAGCCTCTTTCCTCTCTCTATTCTTCTATTTCTTGCCTTTTTCTTTCATTTACTTCTTCAATATACCTCGCTGCTTTCATAATCCATTTGCTCCTTATATGATATATGGCATCATTGTTCCTTATACACTTTGGCATGTGTATAAATAGTATATCTCTCACTATCTTGTCTCCTCCAATTTATCTCTCACATGTTAAACTATTAATACCTTGCTTTAATCTATCTTATTATCATAAAGGTGTGTGCTTACTCAATATAGATTATATAGTTCTAATTCACATTATATAAGTCATTCTACATGTAATGATGCTGTTTATTATCATACAATCAGGTTAATGGATGTCTGTTTTCTGATACGGAAGATGTTTATTCTTCTTTTTTGTCTGTCCAATATATCAATAAAAAGATTAACTGCAAACACATTTAAGTATTGACTTGACAAATTAATAAATTCAGACGGTGTTCTCTCTTACTATTCTTTGGCTTAGCATAAGAGCAATATGGGCTTATGGCCCTTTGGCTTTTTACTTCACTATAGTATGAACCATAGTAAGAGAGCCAGCATGTCCTTGATCTTTCCCTCTGTGGCATGTCTTACACCTTCTGTGACTCTGTAAGGTAGCTATCTCACAGGGCTTGGGACCATGTATCCACATAGCGCGCTCTGTCAGCGTGGAATACCCTGGTTTCCCTGTGAACACTTTTCCAAATGAATTCAGCACCTTACACCTTTTGGCATCTGGGCTAGTGTCAACTGCTCTGATAGGGTGACAACATCCACTGAGGAGTCTCCCTTAATCTCTCCCAGAAGGTCCACCACTGGGTGTGTTTCTGCTCCCTCTTACAGATAGCTGCACAAAGCCAGGATCTGCCCATCCCTGTCATGGTAGGGTTTTATAATGTTTACATAGTAAACTCACTGTTTATGCCTCTGTCTGGTAGCTTCACCATGTAATTAACTTTATTCACTCTCCTGACTACCAAGTAAGGCCCATCCCAAGCCACATATTGCCAGACAGGGCAAGCACTATCATCCATTGCCTGACTTTGTACTCCTAGGCTCTGGCCCTATGATCATATCATGTCCTCTGCCTCTGTTGTGCAGTGGCTAGGTGCTCCTGGGCAAACTCCTTGAGCTCCTTGAGTTGTGACTTGAAATTCAGGACATACTCCACAACAGATTCCTCTTGGGGAGCAAGTTCACCCACCCAATCATCACTTACCAAATCAATAGGACCCTTACCCTATGGCCAAACAGTAGCCCAACGAGTTATAACCCTGTGAACTCCTAAAGGACTCCCTTATATGCGAATAGGAGTTGCCCACTCTCTTGCATGCTGATCATTGAATGCCCTTAACATAGTTTTCAGAGACCCATGAATCACTCAACCAGACCGTTAGTCTGGGGGTGGTATGGTAAGGCCTTGAGCTGCCTTACCCCAACCTTCTTCCACAGACCAACCATCAGATCAAATATGAAGTTGCCACCCTTGTCTGACAGAATTTGTTGGGAAAACCCACCCAGCTAAATATCCCAAGCAGTTCATCAGCCACCCTCTCAGCCTCAGTAGAGAACAAGGGTATGGCCTCTGGATACACTGTGACATAACCTATGACTACCAAAATGTACCACTTGCTGGTGCAATCTGGGGTGTTAAGTAGCCCCAAAATGTCCACGGCAACTCACCGAAATGGCGCTTTGATGAAAGTTAGAGGAATCAAACCCACATTGCCCCTAACCTTTCCCACCCTCTGGAACTGCGGACAAGTCCAGCAGTAGTTTGCCACATCTTTAAATGTACTGGGCCAGTTAAAATTGTTAGTCAGCTGCCTTTTTGTACAGCTGACCCCTTTGTGTACTGAAAAGCATATGTCATAGACTAAGGCCAGAGGCTGCTTTCTATAATCCCTAGAAACTGCTGTCTGCCGGAGTACCCCTTCCTCTGATCCTCCCTTAGAAACCTACTCATGGTACAGGAGCCCATTTTCCCACTACATCTCCCGTTTCCTAGATCTTAGAGAGTCACTTTTCACACTGGTGGCTAACTCCCTTAAGTTTTGCAGGGTTAGGTCAGCTTACTGAGCTCTCTCTCTAGTTATGCATGCCTGACCTCGGGAATGCTGGGCTCTCCTCAGGCTGTAGCTATGCCTAAGTACTGCTGCCCCCAGCAGATTCCTCTGCTATAACTTCTCCTGCTACTGAGGTAGGGGTTGCATCCTCACACACTGAACCCTCTGTGTCCTCAGGATCCAGTTCCCTTGCCTTATTACAGGTAGTGTCACACACAGTATTGACCCTACTATCAAAGTCATTACCCATGATTTGATTACATCCATGGGCAGGTCTGTTACCATCCCCACTCCCATATGCTCTGATCACCTTCCCAGCTTAGAAACAGCCAGGCCAGTGGCACTGTGACTATGAGATCTGTCAGCCCTCTAATCATAGAAAACTGGTCAGCCAAGATCTGTTCCTCTTGAATCAAATTCTGCATCACCAAGGAAATGGAGACCCCAGTGTCCCTCAATCCCTGGGTCACTATCCCATTTACACATATAGGATGGATGTTTGCAGTGGAGTTAGAGGGCACTGCACTCTGTGTACAGGCTACTAACTACTATGAGCTCCCTCATCTACCCCCTTGCTGCAATAACCCCTTTTTTCACTTTTCTTTGGACAGTCATAAGACAAATACCCCAGGTTTCTGGCAGATATAGCATCAGTGTTCACCTGACTCTATACTTTTGAGACCAAGTGGCTTCCCTTTTTGTTCAGGCATAGGCTGGCTTCCTTTTGGTTGCCCCACCGGGGTTCCCCTAAAACCATCTGATGACCCTCCTCCGTTCCCTTTGCAATGAGAAAATGGTCGGCTGGATATGAACTGACCAGCCCTCTCAGCTGCCTCCCTTGCAGAGCTTAGAGATCTATCCAGAAACATATTCTCATACCCTCAGGTACAGTTTTAGAAATGGTTCCAGAAGGAATAAATTTTTGATTCCATGTGAAAAGGATGAGCACCAAAGGGTGTCTACAGAAAGGCGATGGCAAAACAGCGTGGACACAAAGAGTGACCGGTGAAAAAACAGAGATCACCGAAATGGCGACAACACTGCCGCAATGAGTTTCCATACCCTCTAACTAAATATAATCAACTCTGAGGGGACGCCACTTGGGGAGGGGGAAAATGCCATAGGTTGCCATTTCAGCGATCACTGTTTTTCCTGGTCACTCTTTGTACTGCGCTGTTTTGCTGTTGCCATTTTTGCATTTGTGATTTTGCGCTTGCCCTTTTCACAAGATACTTAAATCTTTTACTTTCTCTACAGAGCAAGCTTTTGCACCCCCTACCAGCATTCTAATAAATTACTTAGTTGACACACATTTCAGCATAGCTGTCCACTGGTGCCTTTCTTAACCCTCTAAATATTTGTCAGTTGGTTTCAGAGGTTAAGTCAAAATGCTTTAGCAAGGCATTTTTCACTTTATCATAATTCATGTAGTCCTCATTATCTATTCTGGAAAAAAGTCTCTAATGCATTGCCTGTAAGAAGTGACAATTGATGAGTTGCCTATGGAGCCTTGCCCAATTCAAATTGCCCACAGATTTTCTCGAAAAATCTTAAAAACAAATCAAAATTATCCCCCTCCTGGTATCATGGAAACATTTTAGAATAAATTTTGGCCTCCTGGGTCGAACCCGCATGCCATTACTCACAGTTTGTTGGTGATGTCAGCTGGCTTCTCCATCTCTCTCTTGCATGTTCACTCTCTTTCATTTGGATTTTGTGCTGGCACTGTTTTTCATCTTGCTGGATCTCTCTTTCACTCCTCAGCCTTTCACCCCTCCTTCTCTCACTCCTCTTGCTAGATCCTGTGCTGGCGCTCTTTCTCTCATTCCTCAGCCTTTCACTTTTCCTCCTCTACTTCAAGCTTCATCTTCTTCTGGATCTCAAGTTCTGCCTTTAACTTAACCACAGCAATAATAATAATAATGCTAATAATAACCTCGGCACAAAGGAATCTTAGTAGGAAAGTGGGGAAGTACTTATTTCTTTATTTACCCAGTGCGGCAGACTGATCTTTTCCCAGACTCATTTTGTCAGTGTTACCAGCTTTGTTGAACTCTTCAGATGCCTGCAAGGATAATCAGTAGCTGCCACCACTCAGCCAACTCTCTTGGGGTATATCCAGGTCTGAGTCCCTCCAGAGCCACTGCTCACACAGTAGAATGCTACTCACTCAAGGGCACATGACCCACCCTGCTTTAGAAATAGAATGTGGCAACAGTAGCCTTCTCTTCAGAGGTGGAAATACAGTTAGTCAATTATGAATTAGTCAGCTGTACCTCAAAGGACTCAGTATATAAAAATATAATATTTTAATGCTTCCAGATATTTACAAAGATAATGCAGGTTTCTGCACCCTCAGACTATAGGAAACAGTAATTCTACAGAAATGAAAATAAATTGTTTGAACAGTACTGTAGATTACACACACAGAAAAACCCTCTGTCTCTCTCTCTGTCTTTCTAGCAAGGCAGAATGGCTTACCACAAGACATTTAGGTGAATCAGAGCAGACTTGAACACTTAGCTTGTTCGTAGTCTCAGACATGACTGATTCTTTCAGGTACTGCCAGACCTTAAGACCCACAGATGCCACCCCCCGACACCTCATCCAGCATGTCACTCTGACATCATAGATTCAACTTTCTGTGTGTCTTGAGCTGGGTTGGAAACCAGGTTTGATCTGAACTTTTGGACAAATACATATGTTTTCTGTCCCCAAACCTGAGCCCAACAGGAAGGTTTGGCCAGAGGGCAGCAGGGTGACCAAACAGTGGCAGAGCATCTAGATGGTGGAGGAGTAACTACAAATTGGCTACAGGCAAGGCAATCAGATGATGGTAGCAGAGTGGCAGATGAGGCCTTACCCATGCTGGACATCAGGTACTGTGCCTCACTGAAGGCGCTGAAGCTTTTTGTAAAGTACACTAGACTGTTGCAGCCTCCCCTGTTAAAAGTTATTGGAACAGTGTTCAGGCAGTGCCGTTATGGCAGTGTCAGTATGCAGGACTATGGACTCAGTACAATCACCCCACTGAAGATTCAACCATCATAAGGAGAAATTTCAGGGACTGTTGAGTTTAAATCCTGTTTGAACTGGTGTGTTTTGCATTGTGTCCTAATCACTGTGTGAGTTATTGTGCCTGCTTGGTGCCTATCATCTGATCCCACAAGACTCTAATGCACCATTTTCCTCCCCTTTTTACTGTTCAATAATAAACTTGTATTTTGGGCACAGCAGATTTGTGTCAGGTTGAGAATATGATTTTGCTCCGTATTGGGTGAGTGGGTGGGGGGTCTAGGGGACCTGACTACAGGGTGCAGTTACAGGTTTTCCTCTGCCTGCTTACATAAAATAAATTTGGATTTCTGTGCCCTCAACACCACTAGAACTTAGTAAAGACATTTTTTCAGATAAATAATTCACAAATCTCACAGCACTTTTCCAAATCTGCTAAATTCGCACTGCCTGCTACTGCTCCTGCTTGTCTGCCAGTGCAGGCTCAGACTGTGTGCCCTGTCCTCTGTAGCATGATTTTACTAGTTTGCCTGCCTGAGACTACAGGTTAATGTAGTGAACTAGCTAACTGGTATGATAATGCACAGTTCTCTGCTGATTTCTAAAGTTTTCTGAACTAGTCACTCTTTTGCATAAAAGGAGCTCTTTCCAGGTGCCACACGCTGTAAGACTGAGCTGAAAATTTTATTTATTTATTGAGAATATTGGATAACAACCTTTGAGTCTGGGACTCATTTACAAAGGCTCCTCGTCAGAGTACAATACATCAATTGATAGGCAGTATACAATATTATAGTAAGGTTAGGGAAGAAAACAACAGGGATTGAGCAGTGCTAACAGTACTAAACAGCTGTACAAGTCCTGAGGGAAGTTTGTGTATGTCAGAGAACAGTAGAATCAATGAGATGGCGAGGCCTGTACACTAGCAAGTGATGTGAGCAGTCGGGATATCAACATTGTCATTAATACACAGTCATTACAATAGTAGCATTGGAATTAAAAACACACAGTCATTACAAAAACAGTAGTGGAATAAAGAGAAAAACCCAAAATTCTAGCCAAGTGTAGGCAGTTTGGCACTGAGATGTGCACAATGTGAGAAGCTGCCAATCATCAGTGTGGCTAATTGACTCATACCTCTCAGCTGTCCCTGATTATGAGGGACATGCCTCATTTTACCCTCAAAATTGCTTTGAACCTCATCCTCCCTTGATGAAAAAGATGCTGCCCACATAGAGAATGTGCTGTGAAATTCAGACTTCAAAGCAAAAATTACTAATATTCTTAGAGGCTACATTAAAATACACTTTGTACAAGTAAAGGTAGTGGTTTCCACAGTGTTCTGAGCATGTATCTCCATGTTTGAAGAGGTGTCCCTCATTATGAGGGTCAGTGTCCTGCATTGCCCCTCATTTTGAGTGTCGGTGTCCCACATTTCAGTGGCAGAAGGGTGAGCAGTGTGAAGGGACTGCTGCTGCAGGGCACCTGGCTTGCCAGCAGCTTGGACATGATCAGTGTTTGTTTCATGTCAAAAGCACTGAACTGCCAAAGGGTAATGGAATTCCTTCAGTGTCAGACCTGCTTCGCCAGTGCCCAAAACACCAGAGTTTAGCACATTGTTTGAATGTCAGTTCAGCACCGGATCATCTTTAGCTGGAACTGAATGGGACCTAATACAGGTCAGTCACATACTTCTCAACTGTCCCTGATTTTCAGAGACAGCCCCGATTTTACCTCAAAATTTTACTCTGTCCCTCCAAAAATGTATGTTTCCTTAGCTAAACAGTGGGGATTGTAAGCACAAAATAATGTCAAGCATTAAAGTTGCAGACTTCTTCTTCTTTGGAAAATGCATTTTGCACTAAGCCCCATATTCTACCAGCTTTCTGGGTGGATATGTCTAATTTTGAAGATGTGTCCCTGACTTTGGTCCTTTGTCCCTGCTTTTTTAAGCCTTGTCCCTGATTTATGAGGCAGGAGGTTGAGAGGTATGGTCAGTCAGAAAATGAGTGTGTCTTCAGTCACTGGCCTCTCCATTGTGTATAGAATCCTCTACTTTAAGAAACACCATTGATACCCTATTGCCTCTTGACTCCTTCCAGTATGTCAGCAGTGAACAATGGCATCTGTTGCACCATTTGCCATTCTGAACGGAACAAAGGGGATGCTGCGTGTTGTGATCTGTGGTGGTGAAAGTGTATAGAAAATCTTCTAGAACACTATAACAGTCCCTGCCAGCTCAGTGACATTTTGTATAAACTAAAACAAGCTGTCCCAACAATGAGACTTTCAGGCTGCTAGATGGATTTAGGTCTTTGATAGAACATCAGAGGAGTCCAATCAGTCATTAACTTTCACAGACAGACAGAAGGGAAATCAATCAGTCTGTATCCACTGCTTCAGGTATTGTTTGGGACAGGGTTTCTCAAATGGTGAAGCCGGCCTCCCTTGGGAGGCCCCAATCAGTTCCAAGGGAGGCCCAGTCAAGCCTGACAATGTGTTGTACCAAAAGCAGCAGTGCAAATTACAGTGAATGTTTTGAACTTATACCTATGTATTTTATTTTAGGTCACTCTTTTCTCTGGTCTTGTAAAATGCTTCTTGTTCCACAGGTTGAATCTGCTTTAGCATTTGTTTTAATATTTGGAATAATTAACAAGGAGTGTTCCTGTTAATACAGCTAGCCCCAGGGTTTTTTTATTTCTTGATTTATTTATTGACTGATTGATTCATTTATTCATAGGTTTTACCATGAACGTCATACTGAGCTGGGAACAGCTCATTTCCAGATGTGTCTTGGGGGAGGGAACAGAGAGGAGAAGAGAACAGATCAAAAGTATAACGTATAAAATAGTACAATCAAATTGAAACAAGTAAATCAAAATATACTAATTCCAGAACACTTAAAGAATAATTTGCCAAACAGTAAATTACCATACAGTAAAATTGTACAACGGGCAAAAGAACATTTAACAGCAAACAACACAATAAAATTATGAACAAGAGAAATTACTGCTACTAGGGGAACAAGCAGTTTTGGTTTTATTAGAGTCTGTTGCATGCTAGTTTAACATAGTTCCTAGAAAACGGATGCTAAATGATGGGTGTCCAAAAAAGCTGGGAAGAGTACTGAAAACCTGGGGATAGCCATATTAAAATTAGCTCTCTTTTTCTTTTTTTTCTAATCTCAGAAATTCAGAAGCTATGAATGAGTGGCTCTTACAAGACCAGATAAAAGGGTGATTTATTTATTTCTGTTTTTGGTAGCTGGGCAAGAAAGCTGATCCAAAGGACCATTTTCAGTTGCGACCTGAGCCACACAGTGTCATATGATACAGAGTCAGACAATAGATACAAGTTACAGACTAATGGTACAAGTTTCAATACAGTGGGTGAATATAATACATTGAGTACAATGGGAAATTAAACAGTGATATATAGACATCGTATTTTAGAGAGAAAAGGAACAAGTTCATAACAAGTTTAAAATAAATGCATCTTTGACAACAGATGACTCAGTCATTTAGATGTGTAGCAAGTTAGTACTTAGTATAGCCAGACAAGGGTGCACAGAACATTGCGTAAGGATTTCAGTTTCAGCAGTCTATGTTTCCACAAAGAGGACCAGTAAGTGCCAAGTAGTAATTTGGTAGTCAGCGTATGGGAAGTAAGGCAGGTGATGCTGTTTGTCTCTAAGGCGGATTACCAATGGGGATGCTACCTAGGAGGCAGATGGAGGTGTCCTGAGGCTTCAGCCAGTCACTTAGCTTCAGTTTGAAGGACGGATGAAAGGGTAATGTTCTGATGACAGGTGGCAGTCTGTTTCAGAGAGAGGGGACAGAGACAGAGAAGGCCTTGCTCCCCATGACAGTAGCTACACAAAGGACAACCAGGGGCGAATGGAAGAGACCTTGACAGAATGGATTTCCACCCTGGCAGTGAGAATCTGGGAGTATGGGAACTTCTGAGAGTTCCTGAGAGAGGTGTCGACTAGACAGCCCAAGGCATATTTGTAGCGGCCAGGCAGAGAGAGCCAGTCTAAGGACTGGATGTAGAAAGCAGTGGTGAGTGGAGAAGGGTATCTGAAGGGCAAAGTGACAGAGTTATATGTGATACTTAGGTGAGAGAGAGAAGTGAGGTGAATGTGGAGGAGAAAACAGGAAAGCAATAGTCAAGAAGGGGTAGGAGATTTCTCTGGGCAATTGCAAGGTGAGCCACAGGGGTCAGGAGGTGGTTTACACGGTAGGCAGCCACCATCTTTTGGTGGATCCTCTTTATAATGTTAGCAATGTGGACATCATAGGTAAGTGAGGGATCCAAAGTCACTCCTAGGTATTTGAAGGAGGACACAATATCAAGATGAGGGCCTGCAGGAGTAACTATGTGTAGTGCAGTGTCTGTTTTTGACAGCCTTGGCAAGGTATGGCTTGGAGCCAAATAGCATGGCCTTAGTTTTTCTCTCATTTACCAGACATTTTTTGGAGAGGAACCAGTTTTGAGTTGCTCCTTAGTTAGTGGTGAGGGTGGAGGATATAGATTCAGTGGACTTGGCGCTATGGTAGATGATGAGGTCATCAGCATAGAGGAGTGCATGACAGTGTATGCTCTCCATGGGAAGGTCATTTATGGAATGTGAGAATAATAGAGGCCCAAGTATGGAGCCCTGGGGTACACCAGTGTGGATGGGTAATGCAGCAGAGGTAGCTTTGCCTATTAGAACAGATTGGGATCTATTTGCCAGGTAGCTGCTGAATCAAGTAGTAGCATCAGGAGAGCAGCCTAGTTTTAGCAGGGTGGAAATGAGGAGATGGCAGTCAACAAGGTCAAAGACTTTTGAGAAGTCTACAAACACCGCACCTGTGGCCATGCTCTTGTCCATATTTCTAAGGACATGGTTAGAAAAAAGTGCCAAGGCAGAGGAGGTGCTGTGTTTTTTGCAGAAGCCATGTTGGAGTGGGCTCAGGAGGTTGTAATTTTCTAGATACTCGGATAGTTGGTGGTGAATGATTTTTTCTAGTAGTTTGCTTAGATGTGGGAGGAGGGAGATGGGACAGTAGTTTTCTGGGGCAGTGGTATTGCCAGATTTAAAAATAGGCACCACATATGCGTGTTTCCATGAGTCAGGCATGGTAGATGATGAGAGGGCAAGATGAAATATGTGGGTCAGTTGTCTTATAAGGGCTAGGGAAAGGATTTTCAAAAAGGTTGTCGCTGCCTTTGGCAGGTAGCATCTTTAGAAGTTTACCAGTGATCCTATAGTTGATGGCTCTTAAATAGAAGACAGGGCTAGTTCAATGAGGATGGCATGACTGGTTTTTCAGGGCAGAGAGAGGTTGAGGAGGGATTTTGCTAATGTAGGAGGTAAGGTCAGTGAACATTTTATTGAAAGTATCAGCAATCTCACCTGGATCAGTGGTGTGACCAGAGGGGGAGGTCATTTCGGTTATTTGTTTATTTGATTTCTGGTTTAGGAGGGTGTTTATTGAGGCCCAGAAACTGTGTGGGTTTCTAAAAGATTCATTTTGCAGATTGGCATAATATTTACGTTTATATGATTTCACTGCCTGCTTGCAGTAGTTTTGGAGTTGTCTGTAAGCATTCCATAATTGGGGGGAAGGGGATCTCTTGAAAGCTCTCCATGTTTTGTCCCTCACTTTCATTTGGGCCAGAAGTTCACATGAGAGGCAGCTGGAGTTTCCACCTCTAATACTTCTGGTGGTGATTGGGAAATATTTGTCCTGGACATTGCAGAGAGCTTCTGTAAAAATCACCACCACCATGGAGACATCTTTGAGTTGGTAAAGTGAGGACCAGTTTACGGCCCAGACATCCCTTAACACTAAGTCTGAGTTGGGGGCTTTGAATTTCCTAAAAAATAGCAATTTGTGGGGAGGGGGGCCATAGTGATTTGGAAGGCAATATACGTAGGGGTGTGGTCAATAATTAAGTCAGCCATAGTGCCTGCTTGGAGGACTAGGTTCATACAGTTAGTGGCAATCCAGTCAATGGTGAAGTGGTTAGGGGAGTAGGGATTGTATCAGGTGGGTGAGGAGACGACTTGCTCAAAGTGATGTGACTTTAGCAGGTGAGCAAATTCCGGTGCAAGGGATTCAGTCCAGTGAGGGTTAAAATACCCAAGTATGATGGTGTCCCTAGAGGAGGGGGCAGATGCAAGGCCATCCCAGTGCCCCTCCTGAGGGGGGGGGTTATAGGAACAGCCTACGTACCATTTTTTGTTGCACCCAAAACAAGTTCAGCAACAAGCCACTCACTGATCATGGAGGGGGAGGAGTGGGCAATAGTGGTGGCATTTATATGGTCTTGCATGTATAGTGCAACACCATCTCCCCTCTTTCTGCCAGGCCTATCTAGCCGCAGCAAAGGATAGCTAGGGAGTTGGTAGGAGGCATCATTTTGGTATGGTTTAAGCCATGTTTCAGATAGACCCAGTAAATGTAGTTTGTAGAGGCACACCCATGCTTCAAGTTCGGAGAACTTTGCTGGTAGGCTGCATACATTCAGAAGTGCGACCCTGAGGCTGCAGCATCCTGTCTAGACAGCATTGGCATGGTTGATATACACATTTGGAGGTCCAGGGTTTGTTTCCACGTCACCAGCTAGGAGGATAAGTAAGAAAAGGTGGCTGGTCGGGGGGGTGTCAGTGGGGGGATTGTATAGTGAGGGAGTGGAGAAACAAACCAAGGAGATGATGATCACGGTTAGTCAGGAGGGCCAATAAGACAGAGCCGATGGGGGAGAGCTGGAGGGCTTCAGCTTTATGTGTGGGGTCACTGAGTACAAGTGTTTCGAATAAGGATTGTAAGTAAGCTTGGTCAGCAGCGAGGATGCTGGCACAAAAGTGAGAGCCAAGTAATAGGACAGTCATGGAGCATAAGGTAATGTAGAGCACAGGGGAGACCATTTTGCTTTGGGAAGAAGTTGTATAATCAAGGAGAAAAGTACTTCCTTAGACACCAGTGAGACGGCAGCTGCAGAAAGAAAGTGCAGCATAGTTCAGTGGCTGCTAAGCAGAGACACAGGGCTGCTTGGAGAATGTGCAGAGTAGTACTGGGGCTGTGTAAGCAGAGATACAGGGCTGCATTAAGAGAGAACTGCGATAAGTGTTAGGCCCTGAAAAACTGCATCCTATTTCTTTCAGTGGGGTTTGAAAACAAGAGAAGAGGATGGAGAAAATTGTGTGAGTGTGTAACTGTATGTTTGTACATGTATCAGAGTCTATGTGAATGTCTGTTGGGTTGTCGGTGTGTGTGTGTGTGTGTGTGTGCACATGTGCACGCATGTATAGGGTTTTATGTGTGAGCTGAGGTTTCAGTGTGTGAGTGCACTTGTAACAGGATGTGTATGCATTCATTGGAATCTGTGTGTGCCACATTCTAGGTTTCTTACATGTATTGTAACATTTTGAAGTTTACTAACAAGTGCTTTCAAAACACGTCAGTCACATCATATCAATAATCAGCACAACCATTATGTCTCTGACCAGAGTTAGTTTTAAGTAGCTAGCCCCCTTCATTGTTTATACTTCCTTACCTTTCTCTTGCACCTAATCATGCTCTTGCAGTACAGATACTTTAAACTGATTCCAAACACTCTTTTCTTTGCCCTTTCAAGAACTTACTGGAAAAAATTAAACAGCTGAGTTGTAAAAAATCACCAGGATCTGACCAAATTAGAGCAAACTAGTTAAAAATATTAGCTCATAGTAGGTCTCTAGTTGTAGCAAAATTCTTCGACAGAAGCCTCATGGAGGGCAGATCTCCAGAGCAATGGAAGTGTGCTCAAGGGATACCAATATTTAATGGAGGGGACAGAAATGACACTTCCAACTAAAGGTCGGTGGCCTTGCTAACCATCCTCTCCAAAATCTTGGAGCAAATGGTTAGCAGTCAGCTGGCTCAGTATTTGGATACTCGTTATTTGTTGGCCAATCAGTAGTTGCAAAATGGGTTGGAAATTTCCTGCTTCCTGAAAGGCTTAACAAGTTCAGAGACCCATATCTTAAGTCTCCAAAACTGCACAGATTTGAATAAGTTCAGGCAGTGGGATTTGAAATTTGGGCAACTCACATAAAGAAATCACTGGAATTTGGGCAACTCACATACAGAAATCATGAGCTGTTTCACTCATTCTCGATTTCCATCACAAATATGGCTGCCACCTGGCACCTTTACTCATATATAAAAACCTTAACTAGGTCCTTAAAAAGGTCTATTCAATTAAACAAAGTAAGTAAATGATCAAATGTTCTTTGCACTCATGAACTCCTCCTTACACACAAAAACAAATATATATATAAAAAAGTCAAGCAATATTTAGAGTTTACATTGCTGGTGCTTCTTTGATGACCATGAAAAACCTTCCTTCCTATCCTTATCAGTTTGCCATTGAACTCCTTACTTGTTACTCTGCAACAGATGAAACTGAGGTTCTGGCTCCACTTGAGGCATGTGTGTCTGTGTGTGTATGCCAGTGAAATTCTGCAGAATTTTGAGTTAATGTATTCCATGTTACCATTCTGTCTGTGTGTGTGTGTGTGTGGAGGTTGGGGAGGATACTGCAGAGTTTTGAATTCTTGTATTCCGTGTTAAACAATCACACAATGTATTGGATCTGTAGAAAAACAGATGACTGACAAGTGAAAACCATCTGTGGAGGAACTATTTTACATTTTTTAGCAATATTTTATTATACTGTATTTTTTGTGTTTTTTAAAACTTTTTGAGCATTCATTTTCTGAAAGTTGATTATGGACCCATTTTGTAAACACAGTAAGAGACTTCTGGGCATTGGCTATGCTGGTTTTACCACATTTCCAGGAGAGGAACATACACGGGCTGTGGCCTTGCGCCTTACTACACCCCCTGGTGTGTGGTAAAACCAGCACAACCAATGCCCCATCATGTCTTATAGCTTACTTAGGGTTTAGGTCTTATTGCTTACCTAGGGTTTAGGTCTGTGAGGTCAATGGACTCATTGAATTTGTCAGCTTAGTGGCAGGAGGATTGGATAGAGGGGAGTCCATAGGTGTGGTGTTCGTCAACCTCTTGAAAGCCTTTGACCTGGTGGACCATTCTGTTTTGTTTCATAGAGTGGCGTCTACTGGGGTGGTGCTACATACACTATGCTGGTTCAAAGATTATTTGTTAAGAGATCGCTGATTGTAGTAGTTGAAAACTGTGCATCTAAAAAGATGGTGCTTTCAAGAGGAGTCCCCCAAGGGTACATTGTGGGACCCATGCTGTTTTTGATATACAGTGGTCCCAGCCACAATGCAATACAGTATCTTGCAATACCTTGTAGTAAATAACATGTTGCAAAAGACTGCATGAAAAATATGGCTTGACACAAAATTACACTGTTACCTGCAGCATACTGCATCACTCTGCAGTTATACAGCAGTCATGCTGCAGGGTACTGCATTGCTTCCTGGCTGGCACCGCTGTTTATCAATAATTTGCTGAATGCCATAATTCATTCAGAAATCAGATTATATGCTGACAATACTATTATCATTACTTCAGCAAAAAATAAATCAGAAATAGAACAAAAACTACAAAAGATTTTCAGACATTAAGAGTGATTTAGGAAAAATTGCCATCAGTGTTGTTTGCGTCATATACTTGCAAAACTGATAAAAAACATGACTTTAACATTAAGTTACTAGCAGGAAAACTAATACATAATGTAAATGAGTATAAATATCTAGGAATGTGGATTGATTGGGCACTAAAATTTGATTAACATATTGCAGGCACAGCAAAAAAAAGTTAATTTTATGACTGGAGCACTTAGAAGGAAAGCACATGCACTTACAAAGAAGTCCAGATCCAATATAGCCACCTAGCTTATCTTGCCCATGCTTGAATATGGTAGTCTGGTTTATGGACATGCATCTAAGCACCTGATATGCTGGATCTGGTATTATAATACGTTAGCTTGGTTTGTGTTATGTAGCTCCCTCTGTGGTCACTGTCATTATATAGGTTCATAGGTTTTGTACAAATTCGAAAGACATGCCCGTACTGAACTTGTAACCTAAAGGCGAAAGTGAAATTTCTTTTCTCCCATATAGTGATCTAGTTTATACTTAAAGTCTGTAAGACTGTCATTTGTTACTATATCAGATCGCAAAGTATTCCAAACAGACAGTAGTCACTGGGTGAAAAAATTATCCCTTTTAGTAATTTTATTTACTTTAGATTATAATTGAAATTTATGTGATCTGGTATTACAGCCAGATGCAGTTATTTCAAGACAGATGGCTTCACATGGTGCAGGGTCATGTACTGCCCTGTAAGCCAAACACAGGTCACCCCTTAATGCTTTATATTCCAGTGAGTATAACCCGATAGCACGTATGTATGTGAAATTGGCAAGGGACTCCCTGTCTCTAAGATGGGACAAACAGTAAGCAGTTATTGTCCATAAAATGTTGAAGGGCATAGTGTTTTTGGAAATTGTCATTTACAAATATTGGGTTGCTCACCTTAAATTATCTTATTCCTAAAACCTGGAGCCAGCTAACTCCCAACATTAGAAATCTGACAAAACTGAGCATTTATAAAAATGCAATTAATGTGAGTTTAATGTTCTAATCTATTTATTAGCAGTTTGATACTCCATACTGTACTGTGATTGTTAATGCTATGTAATGAGGGTGTCTATTTTGCACTGTTCTTAAGCTTAGGTGCTACATTTTATTTGCAACTGACTTATGTAATCTCACAGGAAACAATGCAAATTGGGCCTTAGGGCCTAAGCGTTCTGTCCCGTTTAAAAATAAAGCTATTTACTACTACTTATCTTCATCTAATTCTACTAATTAGCCTCATTAGTTTAGTACATTTTCTGATGTATTTAGCTCTTTTTGGGATATACTTCTCTCTCAGCTCTAGAGACTGCCTAAAACACTCTGGGCTGATGTGGCATTTGGCTGGGATAGTGACAGAGCTACACTGATACATGCCATTAGGATGAAACACCTGGCTGCAGTTTGTTGCTCTCAGTCTTAGCTGAAATGGAAAACCCTGACTAGAAGGTGACTTTTGTTTTGCTGAAGCCTTGTCATCATGCCCATACACAAGGATTTACATACTCATGATACTCTGCGCTGGCTGTGATGTGCTATCATAACTCCTGGTTGTATATTCCAGTTCAGTAATGAAGAATGTGTAACACTGCTAGGGAGTGCAGAAGGAATTCTTCTGCTTCTTAATCCCTTCTGCTTCAAGAAGTCATACAATGTTTGATTTTTTTACTCACTTTTCAGTGTTGATGGGCTATTAAACTGTTTTGAGCTATGCCTGCAAACGTTGTGTGTACATTTTATAGAAATTTGAAAGAATCAAGTAATGAGTACAAGTGTGTATATAAACATGTTATGGACTGAATGCCAGTTTAAAATGTTATAAATCACTTACAGTACTTGATTTCAATCAATCATCAGTGAGAACCACGAGTCTGATTAGACTTCATACAGTTATCATCTCATGAGGCAGCATTAAAGTGGAGTGTTCCACTTCAGAGGTGGGAGGAGGAGCATTGCATTTGTTTTTTTACATCATAAATGGAAACTTCCTGATGGCACCTGGCCCACTGGCAATAAGGTGGTCCACGGCAGCACATACCAGCCTGGGGTGACATGTCAATGGGTTTCACCACCACAATGACCCCTGCACTGGTGCAGAGAGCTTGCTTCTGGCCTATGTCTGGGGCACACTGCATGCTTCCAGCTGGCAATGGATCTGTGCAATGCCTTGGGTTGGACAGAGGGTCATGGGAACACATATCTCAATGATGGCTGCTGGCACTCTCCTGTGCTATGTGGACTTCACTAGGGGTTAACAGTAGTTTGGGCTGGGAGGCCCTCAGCACACAATCTAAAGCCTGAGGAAAAATGCAAGGATGCATAAGCAGCTGTATGAAAAAAAAATGTAACAAATGGAACTTAAAGCGTACTATAAATCACTCTAGCTACTGTAACTCAAGTGATTCATGTAAGCAGTAACACCCGGCAGAGTGTGGGTTGTGCTGTGATACCCACACAGCCAGGGGTGTAGTAAGACTTGATGCTGCAGGCAGAGGACCTTCAGCACCCGGAAGGCCAGGTATCACAGTACAACCCACAATTTGTCAGGTGTTGTAGAACTTAACAAATGGTTTGTTATTAAAAATCATAAAAATTGAGAGACATTTAAAAAATGTAATAAATTAAGAGTTAATTTTATTGAAACAGATGGTTGTATGATTCATACTGCAGTCTGACTCTGAGGGAATCATGAATCCTTTCAGAGTTACTTGTTCATGTTATGAAGACCTAGAACTCCTTGCAAGGCAAGAAGAACCATCTTTATCTGCATTCCTCTTGCTTGCTGCCAAGCTTAAGGAAGCTACAGAGAGAACATTACAACAAATGCAGAACGCTAATCAATCTGCTTCTCAGGATTTAAAAACAACATTTGATGCAGTTTATAAAACAGTAGAGATGACTGCTAAAAATGTTGAATCTAACAAAGCAAAAATCCTGCAAATGGAGAAGAGTGCAGATACAGTCAGTAACACAGTGATTTCATTAACATCTGCTAAAGATGTACTGGTGTGGGAGCAAGCTACAATCAATCAAAAAGTGGAGAGACTGAATAATATGTTCAGAGAATGTAATGTTTGCATTTTTAGACTGCTGCTGATTTTGGAACTGAGAACATGGTTGCTGAAAAGGAGTCCCAGCCAAAAGAAATATCTACAGTACAAAAGAAATGGCTGTAGTCAAAACATTTTGAATTCCCTTTAGACAAGGGTGGAATGCAAATGACCAGGCAGGACAAGTGGGTTTAAATGGAGCAACACAGGTGGGACCTACATTAGTTGCCACTTCGCACTCAATAGCACACACATTTTTGTTTTTAAACTTAGCAAATGAAAAAAAAAGATTCTTATGTGCAGGTTACAAACTTTCCTGCTACCTAGACTTTTCACAAGAAACTCAGCGGAGATTCCATCGTCTCCTCCACTGTCACCCTGTTCTTATTGATTTGGGTGCTCAAGTAGCACTATTGAAACCCAAAGAGTTGAGAGTCTTTTTTGGAAGGAAAGCTATATTCCCATACAGATGAACTTGAAATGAAACATAGAAACATAGAATTTGGCAGCAGATATAGACCGCTTGGTCCACCCCGTCTGCCCATTTTCCCAACTTACAGTATCACCATAGACCCTACTTAAAGCAAAACTTTATCAAGAGCAGAGCTGGGCCCTTTGAGGATTCAGGGGTGGGAGATCAGGTGGAGGGTGATGAATGCATGCAATCTGGAAAAACATTATATATTAATGACTCCTGCAAGAAGCATACAGAATTAAGATTATGTTTTTTTCTACTACCCTAATTTTAGTCCATTGCAGAGTCAGGTTAGAAAATGTCTTTTTTGTATTAAATAACCTTATGATGCAATGTGATGTGACGTGACGTGACGTGAGGTGACATGCTATGATATGATAGGATATGACATACTGAAGTAGTCCATTATAAGTAGATCAGTAGAAAACATTGAGATACACATCTTGTTTTTTAAATTACTTGTCTGCCTGATGTTAAATGCCATTTTGAGCCAGCATTAGCCATATTTATTTATTTAGCTTTTGTTGACCAGGTAGGTACACTATGCAGACATTTGTCTATTTTCAGGTATGACCCCGGAGAGATGAAGTACAATACAATACAATACAATACCATGTGATGCCATGTTTATTTATTTATTTTATTTATTGAAACATTTCACCAGGAAGGCACACTGAAAACAAATTGCTCGTCTCCTGGTGTGACCTGGGGGGCTGTACAATTGGATGAAGAATTAGACATGCAGTTTAACATTTAACATATCTGAGAAATTAAACATTCAATTGCATTTGTAACAAGACATACAGTTAAAAAATATCATAAATAATCATGCAGTCGCATTTGTGACATAACATACAATTAAATATATCATACCTGTGGAATATGCATTTAATTACAAGTAGCATATCTGAGGAACATGGTACAGAAATGTAATGTAGCCTTGGAGCCAACTCCTTGCAGGAATGGATCACGATTAATAGGCAGATTATTTAGCAATTATTGAATGAACGAGGTCCAGTGGGGGATATCAAGGAGGGTAGGGGGTAAACAGGGAAAACCAGCTGGGAAAAGGACAGGATAAATATGGAGTGAACATTACCAGAGAAAAGTGAGCGGGAAAAATAAATATGTTGTGAAGGGCAAGTTAACACAGGGCTAGAGCAATCTGGGAGCACCTCACATGGAACAAAAAGTGCAAATTATTAGCGCAAGTGAACTAATTCCTTTGATTAATTGCAGGGAGTAGAGAGGGGAAGGAGAGAGGTGGGGGTTAGGGATAGGGAAGGGAAGGATGAGTTATACCTGGAACTGACTCCTTCACAGTGCGGAGATCGTTGCCAGTGGTGGAATGAGGCAAGGACTTAGAATAAGGGGCAGGAGTAGGTAAGGACAAGTTGGGTAGAGATAGTAGAGGGGATGGTATAGGGAATGAGGAGGAGGGGTGGGAGAAACTTACCTAAGACTAGGCCTCTTCAGGATGCTGAGAATCCTGCCAGAAAGCAGAGTCAGGCAAAGCGAGTTAGGCAGAGAGGATGGAGGGGAAAGGGGAGGGAAGGAAGAGTCATTTCCCAGTGCTGGACCCCTCCAGGATGCTGAAAACCCTGCCAGGGGCAGAACTAGGCAAGGACAAGTTGGGAAGAGAGAAAAGAAAGGATAAAGGAAAAGGAGGGAAGAGGAGGGAAAGAAGAAGCGTGCCTAAGACTAGGCCACTCCAGGATGCTGAGAACCCTGCCAGAGTGCAGAATCAGGTGAGAACAAGTTGGGTAGAAAGGATATAGGGGGAGAAGAAGTGAAGGAAGAGTAATTTGCCCAGTGCTGGGCCCCTCCAGGATGCAGAGAACCCTCCCAGGGGATAGAATTAGGTGAGGACAAGTTGGGCATAGGGAATAGGGGGATAGAAGAGGAAAGGAAAAAAGAAGAAGGGAGGGAAGAAACTTACCAGAGAGTAGACAAGTTGAGTAGAAAGGAAAGAGGAGGAAGGGGAGGGAAAGGAGGAGGCTTTCCCAGTGCTAGACCCCTGCAGGATGCTGAGAACCCAGCCAGAGGCCAAAACTAAGCAGGGACAAGTTAGTAATGGAAAAAAAAGGTTAGGGGTAGGAATGAGGGGGTAATCAGTGAAGGGAGAGGAGAGCATGTTGAGAAGCAGGCTTGGAGGAGGAAGGTTTAATAGGGGATGTGAGTCATGGAGAAGAGCAGAGGCATAGGAGGACAGTTAAGGAGGGGTAAAGCAGGAGCAGTTAGATGAGAGAAAGTTATGTAAGGCAAAGGCAAGGGAGTAGGAGGAGGAGAAGTGTCATATTTGGGGGGGAGGGAGTTCCAGATTTGCAGGAAATAATGGGCAAAGACTGACTGACCGATGAGAGTGGTTCTGTGGGGGAACCAACAAAGTGCAAGTGTCAGAGGATCTGAGAGAGTGGGTGGGGGAGAGAGTGAGCATGAGAGGTAGGAGGGAAGTTCTCCTAACCAAAATTTAGAAGTGAGTTTGGCACAATGCGTGAGGTACCTGTTGGCAAGCGGGGGAAGGGACAGGGCGTGGTAGAGGTCACAGTGATGAGTGCATGATTGAGCATCAGGGGGAAATTGACAGAAGGAGTTAAAGAGAGTGTCCAATCTGGTTAGGGAGGATTTGGGAGTGGCACCATAGACTACATCACAGTAGTCAAAAATGGGGAGGATCATCTTCTGGACTAGTTCATGCCATGCCATAGAAGGGATGCAACTACAGTTCCTGAATAAGGCACCAAGTTTGGGGTGCAATTTTTTCAGGACGCCATCAATGTGGCCAGAGAAGTTGAGGTGTTGATCCAACCAAACCCCAAGGTATCTAAATGAGGAGGTGTCCTCTAGGATTGTCCCATCAAGGGTAAAGATGGTAAACGGTGGAGCCTAGAGAGTCTCTGCCTAGTGCCAAAGGTCATGGAGACAGTCTTATTGGCATTTAGGAATAGTTGATGTGAGGTAAACCATAGCTGAACCTGGTGGAAGTCATGCTGAAGGGTGGTTGCTACATTGGCAGGGCATTTGCCAGAGGAGAACAGGATGGTGTCATCGGCATACATATGGATAGAGAGGAGGGGGAGCATATTGAGGGCAAGTCATTTAGAAAGATGGAGAAGAGAATGGGTCCAAGCACCGAGCCCTGTGGGACACCTGTGGAAATAGGGAGGAGGGCAGAGGGATTGTATCCTGGATCTTGACTGACTGTGTTCTGCCTGAGAGGTAAGCTCTAAACCAGTTTTGGGCAGAAGTAGACAACCCAGCAGCTGTAAGGGAGCCAAGAAGTAGGGCATGGGAGACTGTGTTGAAAGCCTTGATGAGGTTGACAAAGATGGCAGAGGTAATGAGGCCATTATCCATCCTGGTGAGGATGGAGACAGTGAGTCTGAGTAGGGAGGTGGTAGTGGAGTGGTTCTTCCGAAAACCAGACTGGAATGGGGTGAAAAAGGAAGAGTCGTTGAGGAAGGAGGTTAGTTGAGAGAGGACCAGGTGTTCTTGGAGTTCAGCAAGGGCAGGGAGGAGGGAGCTTGGGTGAAAATTTGCAGGGGAGGAGAGGTCACCACCCTTTGGGAGAGGGAGGACCACTGCATGTTTCCAGGATGAAGGGACAGAAGAGGACGAGAAGGAAAGATTTAGGATTAAGGAGAGAGGGTAAGCTATAGCAGAAGCTGAAAGATAGAGGAGTTTAGGGTCAAGGTCATCCAGCAATGATCCTTTTGAAGGATTAAAAGAGAGAAGGGGGTCTGTTCATGAAAAGGGGTTACCAATGCCCACCATACAGTGCATGCCACATTTTTAAAAATCAAGAACTGTCAGGCATATGTTTTTGACTAAATCTGAATGCTGGCCATATGTGAAGATAAATAACATAACTATAGAATTCTAGGGTATCCATATTTTTTTTGATGGGGTGTCCCGCTCCATTTTGCTGCTTTTTTTACCTGAAAAAGTGTGACATGCAAAAACACATGTTTTACTAATTGTTTTTGCAAGCTTTATTTACTGTTTTCCATTATTAAAGTAAGTCCACATACTAATCTGGAGTTGTGTTTTTTATTATCTATACTCTTTAGCCCATTGTAATGCTCCATTTTGAATTTATGCAGCTTTCTGTTTAGTGTGGTGAATGTAACAGTGGGTGTCACAGCACGTTACATTCACCCGCATGGCCCCCAAATCTGTAATTGTGCTATTAGCACTTTAAAAGATTATCTGGCTTCTCTCCTAGTTTGCCTCCTTATGATAACTAACTGTGTTACTGCCTGATCTATCTTTCCCACAGAAGGGACAGAAACCTTTGACCCTCACTCTGCTTGGAGTCACATCAAGCCCAATGTTTACCCGTCAGTCTGTGACAGTTGCAAAGTTATAACCTGCTCATCAGAACCAAGGAGTAACCATAGAGGGAGGAGCTGAGTCGTGGTTGAAAACCCATTGTTTGCATGTGGCTCCTCCATTTGTAGGGCTACATTCCATGAAGATAAGCACTGCATGCAACAACAAGGGTTGCAGTTACATTCACCACAGGTAGACCTTAGTTACCATCATTCACTGATTGTTGGGCACATTTTCAGAGGGCATATTTCAGTGACAACTGCATGTTTAGGGAAAGGGCTGGGCATCAATTGTAATAGGGATTATTCAGTGTATATGGGGTGGAGAGTTAAAATGGATTTTCTTTGTGGTGTCACTCGTTACATTCACCATGATATGTGCTGTCAACCATTATACCTGCCAGTACTGTTATTATTGTCAAATTCCTTCAGGTTTTGTAACACTCTGTCAGTTATTAGTAGTAGCATAATAGCCATGAGGCATGTTCAGTAAACTTTTAAAAACTTGAAACAAATGTGTGGTGTCACTTGTTACATTCACCACGTTATATGGTGTTAAGCTTCACACTTGCCAGTAATGTAATTGTTAATTTTTTTCATGTTTTATAGCAGTATGTAAGTCAGTAATAGTAGTATGTTAGTTGTTAGGCAAGTTTAGTACAGTTTTAGTAAGTCAAACATAAGTGTGGTGTCACTTGTTACATTCACCATGGTATGTGGAGTCAGACATCACACCCATCAGTAACATTAATTTTGTCAAATTTCTCCAGGCTTTCTAGCACTATGTCAGTCATTAATAGTAACATGTTAGCAATTAGGCATGTTCAGTAAACTTTTTTTTTCTTCTGAAACAAATGTGTAGTGTCACTTGTTACATTCACCACAGTACGTGGTATATAACATCACACCTGTCACTACTGTTATTATTGTCAGATTTCTCCAGGTTTTGTAGCGCTGTGTCAGTTGTTATTTGTAGCATGTTAGCCATTAGGCATGTTCACTAAACTTTGTAAAATTGAAACAAATGTCTGGTGTCACTTGTTACATTCACCACGGTATGTGGTGTTAAGCATCACACTTGCCAGTAATGTAATTGTCAAATGTTTTCATGTTCTATAGCAGTGTGGCAGTCAATAGCAGTAGTATGTTAGTTGTTAGGCATACTTAGTATAGTTTTAGCAAGTGAAACGTAAGTGTGGTGTCACTTGTTACATTCACCACGGTACGTGTTGCAAAACTTCACATTTGCAATTAATGTAGTATAATTCATATAAATATTTGTTTCTCATGTTTTTACAACTCATTACATGTTTATTAAAATTTATACTACTAAAACAAATGTTTTGTGTCAGGTGTTACATCCACCATGGTGTGTGGTGTCACTTGTTACACTCACCACAATACAGTTCTTTTATCCCAGGAACCTGTGGGGCTTTTATCTCCCAATATGTTTCTTTTTTCATACTTGGGTCATAATATCTTGAAATGCATTACAAATGTAATCTAGAAATAATTTGAAAATTTGACCCTCATGTCACACTTTGGTAACCCCTTTTCATGAACAAACCGAAGGGCCATTCGTGTTTTTTCTGGGGAGACAGCAGAAAAGGAGAAGGATGGGTGGGCATGGATGGGTTGAGTGCTGGGTGTGGGAGGATGAGGAGGGGGAGATTAGAGGGAAGGGACTTTACAAGTGCTGTGGCGCAGGAGGTATAATAGGAGTTAAACTCTTGAGCCACTGTGCACGGTTCAGAGACCAATGAGTTGTTTATTTTAAGCACAGAGGGAGGTGGATATGAATGGGGGAGAATAGGGTGTGGACCACTTACTAGAATTTGGAGGGGGAATTGAAGTTTTTGAGAAAAGATGATTTAAAATATTCAGACTTGGCAAGTCTGGTAGATTTTGTGCAGGCATTTCTTAACTTGTGATACCTGGCATAGTCTGGGGGAAGCTGGGAGGCCTTATGTTTCCTCCAAGCTTTGTCACGCTCCCTGAGACAAGTCAGTAACTTGGGGGAGACCCAGGGATGATGGTTGCCACAAACTCTAGTGCATTTGACTGGAGCTTAGGAGTTCCATGTAGTTAGAAATGTATCTTTAAAATAAGTGAGGGCTTGGTCAATGGAAGGGGCCAAGGCAATAGGGGACCAGTCGGAGCTGGCCAGTTCATTAAGAAGGGGATTAAGATTTAGGGAGCTGAAGGAGCGGAGTTGCAGAATTTTGTGTGGTGGTTTTGGTTTATGGACTTTCTTGACTATGAAGATTGAGTGATGATCACTGAGGGCATCCAGGAGGATGCCTGATTTAATGACTTGGTGGGGGTGAGAGGTGAGAGCCCAGTCTCTAAGGGAGTGATTAAGGGTTTTATAATTTAGGCGGGTGGGTTCCAGGATGAGTTGGCAGAGATTGAGGGCTGTGATGTCATAACAAGTCTTGGCAGTTGTTGGTGATAGCCAGTTTTGATTTACATCACCCAGGATGTATAGCTTGCCTTTATGTGAGAGGGAGGTTATGGACATAATGAGATCCAAAGTATTGGATGCCATGGAACCAGGTTGACAGTAGATGCCGGCTGTGAAGATCGAGGAGGAAAAAGGCAAGGTAATGTTTACTACAAGTGCTTCATAGGTGGAGGGTAATGAGGATGATAGAATGGTTGTGAACTGAAGTGAGGACAGGATATACATGGCTACTCCACCACTCTTGCCAGTCCTATCCTGCCTGATTATAGAATAACCTGGGATATTAATGGCAAGATCAAGTATTTTAGCGTTTAACCAAGTTTCCATTAAAATTAGAATATCAGGTGTGAGGGAGATTACCATAGGATGTAAAAGGTCAATTTTTGATACGAGACTGCAGATGTGTCATGTACTGTATACAGAAAAGGATAAGGTAGCATACCATTTCAAGTAAAAGAAAAGAATTATACAGTTTGCTAGTACCATTTTAACCAAAGCATAGTAGTAGGAGGCAGGATATAAAAGAACAATTAACATCAATAAATATTTCATAGAGAGGCAAACAATTGTAGCAATCAAGAGCCAGTGCAGCCAAGGAGGGCTAAGTAGCAAAGTTGGGCAGGGTGGAAAAAACAAGACTGGGAGGAAGAGGAGGTAGAAGGGTGAGTGGAGGTGGGGGAGAGGGCAGATGAACTGTGGGTGGTGGAGGGGAACAAGGTAGGATTAGGGACAGGTACAGGTGGATCGGTCAATTAGTGCCGGTGCCTGTGTTGTTCAATGTCTTCATCGATGACATTGGAGATAGCATTACAGGCAAAATGTGCCTATTCACAGATGACACCAAGCTCTGTGGGAGAGTGGACACAGATCAAGGGATACAGGACCTACAGGAAGATCTGGAAAAGCTAGGGAAGCAGTCCAGGATCTGGCAGCTTGGCTTCAATGCCAAGAAATGCAAAGTTATGCATACTGGAGCCAAGAATCCTCGGACAGAGTACTACCTGGGTGGAGTCCGAGTATCTGTATCAGAGGAGGAGAAGGACCTGGGTGATGATCACTAGTGACCTGAAGCACTCCATGCAGTGCAAGAAAGCAGCAGCAAAGACAAACAAGATGCTGGGATGCATATCTAGGGGGATCAGTAGTAGGAGAGAGGAAGTTATACTGCCCTTGTACAGGTCACTGGTATGGCCGCATCTAGAGTATGGAGTTCATTACTGGTGCCCACACCTCAAAAAGTACATTGACCTGCTGGTGAAGGTCCAGAGGAGGGCTACAAAGATGATAGCTGGTCAGCAGGGTAAGGCATACGAGGAGAGATTGAGGGCACTGAACATGTACTCCCTGGAAGACAGGTGAGAGAGAGGGGACATGATTGTGACCTTCAAGTACTTGAAAGGGATAAATAAGGTTGATAAGGAGAGTCTCTTTAAGCTGAGTGGCAACCATAACATGATGAGGCAGAGTCTTAAGCTGGAGGGTGGGAGGTTTAAGAGGGAGGTCAGAAAGCACTTCTTCACAGAGTGGGTGGTGGACACTTGGAATGCACTGCCAGAAGAGGTAATCTCATTGAAGACATTAGGCAGCTTTAAGAGAGGCTGGGACAGGTATAGGGGGAGGGTAAGGCTCATGGGTAGGGAGGATGGGAGGAGTGGGGAGAGGGAGCAGGGACAGCAGCTTAAACTGTGGACCTTGCAACATGAGCAAACTTGATAGACCAAATGGCCTTTTTCTGCTGGCTTCTTTGTATGTAATTAGTATGGAGTGGAGCTGTTTTTTGCTTGTGCTTTTATTGACGCAAGAGCCAAGGGTAGCCAGGAAAGAGTTCCATTGTTCAGGAGCTGCAGAGGTGAAGGCCATAGAACTATACTTTGACCATGATCTGGGGATAGCTAGTTGCACAGTGTCAGAGGATCTGAGGGCATAGTGGTGTGAACTGGGAACTTAGAGGATGTCCAGTGAAAGTGGTTTCTGTGAGGTAATGAAGTTGTGAGCCAGTTTGCCTAGTGAGGAGTCAAGTAGGGCTGTAGAGGAGGGCCAACCAAGTTTGCTGTAGAAAGAGCAGTGATATGTGAGATGGTTGCAGGATAGAGTGAATCTGCGGATATTATTGCAGCTTATAGTTCACTTGCGATGGAGTGAAGCAGAAGATAGAGTGAATACGGGCAGGCCGTAGAACAATCTGGGAAGGAGAAGGCCTCGAGCCACTGTGATTTGTGCCGAGGGAGAGAGATGGCTTTTAGCACAATAGGCTACACCCAGACCGATGTTGACTCCCTCATAAACTGAGTGGATGAGAATTGAGAAATCAAGGGAAGGATTGAGTGTAATTCCAAGGTACTTGAAGGAGGTGACTGTAGTCAAACGGGTACCATTATCTGTTATTATTGAAAGGGGTATCGATAATTTTTTTAGTTTATGAGGGATTCCAAAAAGCATGGCTTCGGTTTGGAGTAGTTCATAAGGAATTTGCTGTCCTTGAGCCAGGACTGTACCACGGTCAGATCAGAGGTAAGGACGTGATTTATGTGAGTTAGGTTGGGGGAGTGACAGAACACCAGGTTATCTGCATAAAGGATGGGGGATGATTTGTTACAGCAGTGTGTGATTGAGTTGATATGAAGAGAGACCGGTAGAGGGCCAAAGATGGATCCCTGTAGGACACCGAGGGAGGTGGGAAGGTATTCAGAGAAGGCAGAGCCAATTCTGGTGCATTGTTGTCTATTGGAGAGATAGCTAGAAAACCATGGCAGTGCACTATCCAAGATTCCTAAAGACCTAAGTCTGTTAAGAAGTATGGAAAGGTTAACAGTGTCAAAGACCTTCATTAACTCAACAAAGATGGTGCCTGTGAGGTGACCTAGATCAGATACAGAGTAAATCGCATTAGTCAGGGTGAGTAGGGCTGAAGTGGTGCAGTGATACTTACGAAAGCTATGTTGTGCAGAGCACAGCAGACCATGCTTTTCCAGATAAGCTGTTAGTTGAGCAGAGACAATTTTTTTGAGAATTTTGCTGGGTGCAGGGAGTATGGCTATTGGCCGGTAGTTGGAAAGGGACGTGAGGTTTCCTTTTTTTAGTAAAGGTATGATATTGGCACATTTCCAGCCCACTGGTACTGACCCTGCAGTGAGGGAGAGATTGATCATACGAGTAAGGGGAGGGGTTTGTTGTCACACTACTAATTTCAAGTGTTTGGGGTCAAGACCATCAGGGCCTTTGGACTTGGTTTCAGGTAGTGAGAGAAGGAGTTTTTGCACTTCAGTGTTGGTGACTGATGAAAGGGAGGTGGGTGTTGGGAGGAGGTTCTGACATGCGTGATGCAGCAGGGACTGGCAGACAGTTCAGCTCTGCAGTAACAGTCGAGAGATCTGAGAAAAGTTGGTTAAAAGCATTGGATATAGTAGTTGATTTATTACAATTGATTCCATTGATTTCGAAATCCAGAGGGGTGCTAGGATTAGAGTGACCCAAGGATTCCTTGAGACTTCTTCAGAAGCTGCTGGGTATATTATGTGGTGCTGCTAGTTTCTCTCTGTAAAATGTGCTCTTATTTAGCCTAATGGTTGTCTTGCATCTGTTTCTCACTAGCCTATAGTTATTCCAGTCTTGAGCAGAGTTAGATTTTTGTCAGTAACCCAGCTTTTATCTTCATGTAATAATTGAGACTTCTTTCATCATTAGCTATATTTTGTTAATGATTTATGCAAGCGTGAGATTGCTTTACTTCTGACCCTCAGTGAGAGCACAATATTCAGGTGGATGTTAAAGATCCAATGGCACTTCTCGAAAAGAGTAAGGGAGTTTTTATTGAGAACACATTAAAACACATCAAAAGCACATCAGTATACAAAATAATTATTAATAATAAAAGAAAACCATAAGGCACATATAACAATAAATCAATAATCCATAACACAGTATTTCCTAAACTTATTTTAAACATATACCCTTAAGGGGAGGGAAAGGGGAAGAAAAAAAAAGGAAAAGAAAACATATAATTCATTTGATACATCTTTATCAATTTGTCATATAAGGTGTATATACATATATATATATTACCTCTTATATATATATATATATAATATCTCCCTTTTTTATTATATATATACATTCTTTTTCACTTGTATTTAATAAAGATGTGCAACCCTCTCCACCACTGAAAATCTTTCATGGAAGTAGAAATTTCTTTATCCTTCAAGTATACTGATTAATTGCTTCCATTATTAATACATAAAAAGTATCATAGGACATAAATTTTTGTTGCAAAACCCCCTGACATCTAGCCAGCCACAAATAAAACTTTAAACAACAAAAAAAGACTATTAGCGTGCCCCAATCATAAGAGGTAATGAGGTGGGGGAAAAACCGTAAATCAAGGTCTGATAATCCAGCTTTAATAACCATCTACAAGTCAATTTTATACTTAAGAAATCCCATAAACCTTTTGCATAGGCACATTTGAATAAAAAATGGTCCCTAGTTTCCTCTAAAGCATGACACTAAATAAGGGCAATACCTTTCGCTCATCATCTTATATTTAGCATTTACCCTTAATATTCAATCTTCCATAAACAGAAAGCCACAGTACTTCCCACATATGATGAGGTATTCTGGGGTTATTTAGCTGCTTAATGGCATACTCTTTTAATGGGGGGGGGGTGCAATTTACAAATTCAGGCTCATCTGGGTAAATTTTCCCAAGAATAGTGTTATACAGCTTAGCTCCTATATTATCTCTCACAAATAAGTGAGAGATAGACCATTTAAATAATTTTTGAGCTCAAGGTTTAAAAAATAATGGGACATAAACACATTCTGGGATCCTAGGGGGAAGGTCTTCCCATATCTCAAAGAAATGTTTAAAGTTATTTAGTTCCCATAAGTGCTGTAAAGCCATCGGGCAAAGGGGGGGGGGTCAAAATTAAAATTCTGGGAAAGAAATAAAGCATAGAAAAAGATTAAAGGATCTTCCATATCCAAACCTCCTTGAGTAATAGGTAAATAAGTGTAACATAATTTAATAGGGTTAAGCCTACTTCCCCACAACATAGAAAAGAAACAGGCATATGAATGAGTTTCTAAAGCCAAAGGAGGGGGATATACCATAGCAACATAAAATAACCCTGGTATAACAATTTTTTTAATTACATGAATCCTCTTTTTTTTTTGACAGTCTCCACCCTTTCCATCTCTGAACCTTCAGTTCTGCATTTTTCAAAGCAATTTCCCAGTTTTCTAAAGGGAGATTCTGGAATCTAAAAAGTATACCTTGTATTTTACAAGGTTTTGAGGAAACAATAATTCCTGATATATTTATCTGATTACCTGTCTCCAGCCCTCAAAAGGAGGCCTTTGGATTTCCCTAAGTTTAATTTAGAGTTTGAAACCTTCTCATATTTTCCAAGGCAGTCTATTACAGCAGAAATTTGATTCACATTAGTTAAGAAAACATAGACATCGTCTGCATAGGCTTGGACAACCACAGTATCACCTCTCAGATTTCCTGATATACCCGGAAGGGTTTTAGAAAGAGCTAAACTTCTAAGTAAAGGATCTAAGGAGAATACGTACAGTAAACTTAACTAAAATGGGAAGAGTAGACTTCCCTTTAATAACTGGGTAAACTAGAACAGATTCATACATCAATTTAATCCATCTTGTAAATCCTAGAGGGACTCCATAATGTTTCAATACTGAAAATAAAAAAGGCCTAAAAACCCTATCAAAGGCCTTATTTTGATCAAGGGATAAAATACAGCTCCGTGATGGGTATCTATTGGAAAATTCTATTATTTCCCTAATAATTGTTAAGGCAGACTGAATTTTTCTATCTGGTATTCCACAATATTGTAGGGGATATAACAAATCACTAGAAACTTCTCTTAGCCTATTATTAAGTACCTAAGACAGAATCTTAAAATCAGAATTCAGGATTGTAATGGATCTCCAGTTTTTCAGTTTTGTTTTATCCCCCCCTTAAAGGTATATACTAATAAACCAGATGTAAATTTTAAGGGCAAGCAATGGGCTTTTTGAAGGGACAAAAAAACTTTTTCAAGGCATAATGCCAAGGTATTACAAAAACTTCTGTAAAACTCGTAAGGTAATTCATCTTGACCTGGGGACACCCCTAATTTTAAAGAAGAGATAACTTTAAGAATTTCAGGTCCCAGTATAGGATCAGCTAGTTTATAAAGCTCCAAATAAGGGGTGTGTGGTATATTAATATTTTGAAGAAATCCTATAATTTCCTTATGTTGTGGAACATCCAAAATTTCTTGTTCCCTTATATGGTCCTGGATGATATTATACATATCAATGGGGGAGGTTTTAAGCTCCCCATAGTCATTTTGTAAGACTTCCAAACCTGAAGAATTTCTTTTTTCCTTAAAGGCCTCAAAGGGATCTCCGATTAGGGCTTTTTTGTGTCCCAAAGGAAAGCTCTGTATGCAGTATCTGTGCTCTGTCATACTGACACGCCCTCATTGCTAACTTAATTTGATTTATTTGCAAAGAAAAATCAACTCTAGAGGTGTTAGCACTAGAGAATAAACCCTGCAATTTCCCTCTTAATGTTAAATATTGAAAAAATTGTGTTGTAACCGTGTTTTCCATAGTTTTAAAACCATTTCTTGACATCATTTTTAGTGTCCTCCCACCAGTCCCATAAATCATCATATAGATCAGCTACAGATGTTCATGCCCATAACAGTGTAGTTATACCTTTCACAACCCTAGGGTCTTATAATGTCGACGTGTTTAGTTTCCATCTATTTCCTTTAGTTTCTCTAGAAGGAGAAGAACCAAAACAAAAAGTAATCAGAAGGTGATCCGAAAATTCATTTATAATGGTTTTATGGATGGGGGGGGTAGATTATTTAAAAAAAAAAGGTAATCAACAGTTGATGTTAATTTCCCTTTTCTAAAAGTATACAATAAACTCCCCCTCTGGTAGTTCCTTCCATTTTTTAAACCCGCTAAATTAATAACTCTCCCTAAAGCTGTAGTATCACAATATGTTTTCTTACCTGATTTACTCATACTAGAGGATGGAAGTTCACAGTTAAAATCTCCCCCCAGAATAATATGACTAGTAGTAGCTAAATAAGGTAGAAGGGTGTTATAAAGGCTAACCCTTCCTGCTTTAGTCTGGGGCCCATAAACAACTATAAATCTAAAATTAGCCTGATTCCAAATCCCATCTATTATTAATAGTCTTCCAGGTATTCAATCTATCCGTTTCCTAAGGGTAAAATTATAAGAGCCAAAAAGAATCCCTATACCATCTGCTATATCTAACACAAAGGACTGGTAAGAGGGTCCCCAAATCCATTCTGCTGATACAAGTCGGCACTGATCTAATGTATATATCCATGTTTCTTGTAAAAAACAAATATCTAGGTTTGCCTGATGGAGGAATTGAAAAAGAGCATTACTTTTGGATTTATTCAATAAACTGCTATAGTTTAAGGACCCAATACTTAGTTTAGCCAGAATAATTTAAGGACCTTTTTTCTTCTTTTCTTTTTTTTCCCTTTGTAATCATTTTGGGATGTTTTACTCCCAGAGGATTGTGAAAGACCTGTAATTCCTGTATCCATGTCTGAATCACCTCCCATTGTATCTAAAATGGCACAAGAATTATCCATTTCAAAGATAGGGGGATCCTCAGGAGTTGGGTGTGTGTGTGGGGGGGAGGGGTGAACTCCTAGTTACCCTTTTTTCATTTGGGATAGAGCTTTGGGGTTTCGGATGCTCTATCCCCTGGTAACATATAGGAGGAAAATCAGTTGTGTTATAAATATCTGGGGTTTCTGTCTCTGTCTCATGTTTCTGAGAAGGGCCTACATCTGGTGCAAATTCTTTCCCTGTTGTTGCTTCTCTCTCGGGGGGGGGGGATGTCAGGTCTCTTTTTTTGATTTTTTGAAAAGGCTTCATCTTGGGCGTTTTGAATCAATAGCTCAGGACTGATGACTGTGGCCTTATTTTTGGCTGCCCAAGGACAGTCCCTATATCCATGCCCAGATTCCTCACATAGCTCACATTTCAACATATTAGCACATTGAAAACTACCATGCCCTATTTCCCCACAAATCTCACACCGAGAGGTATCACATGAGCTAGATAGATGTGTCCAAGCCCCACATTTGTAGCAGGCTCGGGGCTGCCCTGTGTAAAAACACACTCCCCTATCTCTCTCCAAGGTAAATTAATTTGGAATGTGGTCAATCTCATTGTCAGATTGCCTCAATTTCACCTTATATTTCCAGCTACCAGTCCAGAAAAACTCTGAATCTAACACTGCCTCTGGGGCACTCAGGACCTCTCATTTCTGTGAATGCCAAAAAGTAATATCTTCAGCGTGAACCCCTTTGTTTCTAAACATCACAGTCACATATTTAATTAAAGAGTGTGTTAGTGGTGTGACTATAAAGGGAGACCACAGAAGGGAAAACTTAAGTTGGTTGTATCTTTGCCAAAAAAATCTAACAAAAAAGGGGATCTAATGCTAATATCGTAATTATCTTCCCCAGAAATGTTAATAAAAGTGAAAACATCTTATTGGTGAAAATTGTAAGGATTCTTTAAGAAGATGTTTTCCCATATACACCCAATCTGGTGTCACATCTAGGCCACCTTTATACCGTATCCTCACTGCATTCCTCCAAGGTGTTGCTTCTTTCCATTTTTGGGAAAAAAGTTCAGAAAGAATGGGTTTAGGTTGTGGGGGGATCTCAGGAACATCACTAGGATCCTTTTCCTCAGGTAATTTATCTTTTCCAAGTCCTGTATCTGATGGTAAGAGTCCTTTACCAGCTTCAGTCTTTTGATCAGAGGAAATAGGGGTAGGCCTACTAGTCTGGTCTGTAATAGCAGGAGACCACTTAATGGGGCATGAAGAAAGAGGAGAAGAAGAAGAAGAAGACCAATCCGGATCCAGAATCCATATCCCTGTGGGACCCATTTTTCATCCTGACTCTACCAGGGCTGGATCTGGAGACCAGATTTCAGTATTGTCTTTTACTCTAGGAGTGATAGAAAAGGCTTGCTGAATAAGGGTAGAAGCTGAGGGAACTTGTACCGCATCAGAACTTTTTTCTGCCTTTCGTAGTGGGGGGTCTGTATTCAGATTGAGGTATACCACCGACAAAGCTGCTCTTTTAGTTCTAAACACTTCAGGATATATTTAAACAGTTTGACCTCTAGTTGGAAAAGAAAAATTAGTCATTTGGGTTTGGTTGAAAGGATCCATTTGGAAAATGATTTCACTCTGTGATATATGACTAACACCACCCTGTGCCCTTGTTCCATTATTGTCAGCTGAATGGGAACCAATGGTAAAAAGTTTTGCTTGTCTGTCTTCCATTTGCCTCACCTCAGTCTGTTTGGGTACCTGGGGTGAGCTAGAAATCACAGCACATAGAATAGGCTTATCGGTGAAGGTTTGTTGAACTCCAGGTGTAGCTTCTTCAGAAACTGCTTTCCAAAAAGGGAACAGCTTCTGGCACTCGCTGCTCTTAGCGATTTCACTGCCAGCCATTTCTTCCCGTTTTTTGAGCACAGTTTCAAGAGGCATTTGACAAGGGAGACGTGCTGAATCTAGAGCGGTGCCGTCCTTTGATGCATCTGCATCACAGAAATTGACAGAGCTGTCAGAAGAGCTGGCATCTACAGCTCTGGAATTATCAGTTATGGTAATAATTTTTCCCGGGTTTTGTATAGGTTGCTCCGAAGGGAACAAGGGGCTTACATCTTGTTTAGGCAAATAATTATCACTTATCTGTTGCTCAGTCCTTGAGGCCTGATAAACCATATCCTTTGGAAACTCCACAGCTGAAAAATGTCCTGGTTCTTCCATGCCTGGTAGCGTAGCTGCTGAATTAATATATCTGTGTGTATCCATGAGAGCCTCTAGGCCCTCTCCTCTGCCTCAGAGACATCCATATCTTCCACCGACTCCAGCTGAGTGACCATAATGATAGGCCAGCAGCTACCCCTACTGACAAACATTAGGGGAATTTTCCTGGTGACCTGGCCAAATTTCCCCCATTCATAAAAAAATACCACCAACAGCTTAATCTGGTTCAAGGTCAGTTGGCATTCATCTGTATCCCCCTCCCCCGGGTCGTGCCTGAAAATAGGCAGAATTTGTCTAGTGCACTTACCCGGTCAACAAAAACTAAATAAATAAATAGAATATTTTTGTGATTAACAGAAATTCATTTTTATCTTATATTACTGTATATGGTATACATCTAAGAATCATAACTAAATGCATTTATCCCTTTAAAATCAATAAAACATTTAAGTACACAAAGAAATAGATAAACTTTCTCAAAATAGTCCAAAAATCTGGGGTGGATGTGTGTGTTAAAACCTAAACCAGAAAACACTTCGAGGTGTATTGAAGGAGTGTCAGACCCCCCCCCCACAAAAAGTTTCAGATGTCATCAATAAGCATATTTCGCTGTTAATTTGGGATAACTTATAAATTGACACTGAATGCATTATTTACCAATTATAGATTGTGGGATCACTCCCAACCAAGCAAAGTGCTCCTTTCCTCTGCATGTGAGACACTCTTATTCTTTGAAGAGTGTCTCACATGCAGCTGCCCTGAAGCGGGCATGTTATGGGAACCTTTTTAAAAAAGTTAATATATTATTGATCAGTCTTGATCAATAATATATTGATAGCAGCACTGAGGTCACTCTTACAGTTGTAAGAGTGGTATCTCATTTTTAAGGTATCAGAATAGCTCATCTTTGGGTCACGTCTCTCATACCCTAAGAATGCACGTGAGACCACACTTACAACTGCAAGAGTGGTCTCAGTAGTTGTATTAACATGTAGTAGAAGGGCTGCGGTTGGATCCTATCCAGTGCTGCTCATTGAAGGGTGTGGTTTATGTTTGTCCATGGAGTTGACAGGTGCTGCTTGTTGTTAAGAACTGAAGTGTGTGGTAAAATGTATTGGAATGTAGTTCAAATTTTTTCAAACAGCGTTGTTAGCCAGACAGAAAACAAAATGGTGGTGTGTTTGCTTTGAAATTCCCACTTGGCAAATGAATGTGAATGGTGACTGGGTACAGTTGGGGTGGATGACCAGGACATTTAAACTACCATGAATAATTGTGACATAAATGCATGTCTAAAGACTGTTTTTAGTCAATCACGGAGTAGCATTTGTTCCACTCATTTTCTAAAATATGTTTATGGCACAAGATGTATTGTATGGCATTATATGGGCATAGAAACACATACACCAAGTAATCCATGGTTTACAAATTGATTGGAGGGGGTGATATTCTGGATCCCAGCAAGTGATCTTGGTTACTCCTACTGCTTAATAGCCACCCCTACTGGTGTTATAATATGAATGTTGGTCTCTATTGAATTAAAACATAATGCTAGATGCATAAAACTCTCATGCAGTTCCCAAAGTACAATATGGGGTGTAAAAGGGGCCTGGTTATCAAATTAAGGCATATCTACAATGGTGTGTGTGTGGGGGGGAAGGGCAGCAAAGAGGCACCAAAGAGGCAGGTAGGTTCAGATTCCCATAGGAACAGTTCTGCAATCCCTACATCCCAGTAACAAGAGCACATATAAAACTTGAGTCTTGAGTGTCATCCTACCATGTTAAAAATGGACTATATGGTATGGTTTCTCCATTACAAATCCAAGTCATGTTTAAGAGTCTTTGGTCCCCATGGATTCAGTGCAAATGGTGTAACACGTCTATCTCTCTGTTAGAGAAACTCTAGCATCTGCAGTATTTGTTAATTTACTAAAAAATAATTCATTGCATACCTTTTAAGCAATAATGTATTTCTGATGTCCTTAGAGTCATCATCAGTGTATTTTTATTTTCCGTAGATAGTTTTAAAAAAGCTTCTATTACAACTTCTGTAATTAATTTCTCCAGTGAATAAAAATTACTGTCACTAGCAATTTTTTTAAATCTCTTCTACTGAGGCTACTGTTTTACTGTACAAACTAGTTTCATGCATACTGTGGATATATCGGGATAGGGCTAGTGCATGCTTCTGAGGGTGCAGCACTATGCCAAGATCATTTATTTTTTCATAGTGGCCATGGCAAGGGCATGGGACTTTCTTAAAAGTTCAGAACCCCTTATCTTAGTTGAGAAGTGAAAAGCAATGCAAAGAAAAATGGATATATTTATGTTTTTGTCATTGATACAGTATTACCAAAAAATATATAACTTTTTTTCTGCTGTATGTTTATATGTACAGTTCTTGTTCATCTTGTAGCAAATACAACAGCAGTGGTGATAAAAAGGGCAAAATAAAAGAACAGTTACTTGGGCCACAGTTTTGAAACTGTAGGCTGTTGGTATCAGGACCACACAGAACATTTTGTTAGCTGGAGGCCACCCATGGTGACATACGACATTGCCACCTATATAACATGAATGGCCCCATCACTCCTTGGTTCCCCACTAGAGAGAAGCTCAGAGGATATCTTACCAGTAGGAACCCTGAAACCAGAATTGGACTTACTGCAGAAGTGATGGACTGGAGTAAAAAGCTGATAAGCAATGTATGGACACTACAGAAAAGACAGCAGGCAGCACTTTAGGCAACTGTGTCATCCAGAAATGAGACAATGAGGGAAGGAGGGTGGGTGCCCTGTGGACCAATGGAGAAGATTCTTTCTTGAAGATCTGTTGGTCTGCACCTCTGGAGTGATTTCCAAGTAGTACCCAAGGTACCCAGGGAGGAGGTTGGTGTCAATCATGACATTATGACAGGAGGCCTTGGAGCACAGCAAGATCAAGGCCAGCATGTCTGTGAGAAATGATGAGTTTGCAGTTGAGAAATCCCTAGTTTGAGCAGAAGGAATGGTAACAAGAAATATGGATTTCCAGGATAGGGAATGCATGTTCCACAAAGGCATGGTACATGCTGACAAGCTGCTGACTGACTGTCGAGTGTTGAATAATACGCTGCATTGCCTGTAACATCATAAACCTGCATTTCAGTATCATATAGGTTGTCACTATTTGATAAACTACCCAAAAAGACCTCATTCAAGTATCTCAAGATTTGAAGGGTCTTGTTCAGTTCATTCAAAATTTATGTTATTCCCTCGCTCATCCACACTAAACTCTTCAAGTGGTGCTGATGCTGTTTCATTGTCATTATTCTCATGGTACACATCAGATGCCACAAATCCAAGTTCTTACATAGACACACAGTGCTTGCTGTTCACGATTTATCTAAAACAATCCTTTAAATGTAATTTTCTTAACAGTTTGCAAGTATCAGTCTTTATGCTGAACTTACCTGGCCGTGATTGTGGCATGAATGAAAGCCCTTTTGAAAGTAGTGAGAACGGCAGTCATGTAAGCTGGTAAATTGTTAAGCTAATAGCTTGGCAGAAGACACCAGGAGAAAGGACTGCTGTGTGACTGGACTTCTCTGCTGGGACTAAAGTAGAAGAACTTTTGTACTTGGACCTTTAATTTAGGGTAAAAAAAACTAACATACAAAACAAAAAAAAAGTTTGCGTTTGTCTGGGTTAACTGAACTGAATGGGTATCTGAACAGTTATCTAGGTGTAAATCTCAGGTGATTGAAAGGACTTAACTGCTGTGAGGTTTAAATTATTTGTAGAAAGATCTAGTAAGTAGGGGGAGTGGCTTAGCTAGAAGGAAGCTGCATTTAAAGACAGCCTTAGAAAGATTCTGCTAATAGCTTGGCAGAAGACACCAGGAGAAAGGACTGCTGTGTGACTGGACTTCTGCTGGGACTATATTGCCCTTTCCTCCCTCCCAAAGCTAGTTCTATTTTATAGGCACAGGATTTGACTGACAACAGGAACTTCCTGTTTGGCAGCAGGAAGTGAGTGATCACAGAACCACCAAAGACCCACCATCCTAGAAGGGCAAGAGTAGCTCTCTGACCCCTCTAGCTGCTGGAGGTCTGCCTCTAAGCAAGTAAGTGGTCTACTGAGAAATATAGGATATTCTTGTCTCAGAACAGGACAATCAGGAGCTTAAAGGGCACGGGCAGAAAGTAAGGAGAGAGAGAAAAAAACAGAGGAGGAAAGAGTAGGATTACTAAACAGTTAAGGGGCCAGAAATAAGACATGATTGGAGTGGTGCAGTGCAGTGGCTGTGGAACAGCAGTCTTCCGGGAGATGTTCTGAGGATGCGTGTTGTCCCATCTGCAGGCACCTCTCTGGGCTGAGGGAGGAGGTTGCTCATCTCCAGGATGAGTTGGCCAGAATTTGTGGGACCTCCTCTTCCATCCAGGGACCACCAGTGCCACTGCCGTTGCCTCAGAGGTTGCCAAGAAAGAGGAGCGGTTGGACCACAGTGGGCTCAGGGAAGGTGAGGGTGGTGGAACAGAGGTGCATTCCTCCAGTTGTACCTCTCCACAATTCCTATGCCATTCTGGCAAAGTGTGGTTCCTCTGTGGAGGCAACCACAGTGAAGACCAAGGAGGATGCTGGGAACCTCCACAAAGGAGACCCACAGGAGGGTGGCAGGGGACCCTGAAGGGGAAGGAAACAACTCCTGGTGGGGGACTCCATTGTTAGGAAGGTAGAACTGGGGGAGGAAGGGGAGAGGGAGGTAAGGTGCCTGCCTGGCACCATGGCTTGGAGGGACAGGGAGCGAATCCTCAGGATTGCCAGAGCAGCTGCACAGGGGAGGGAGCTGGATGTCATTGTCCACCTAGGGACAAATGACCTGGCTAAGAAAGGGATTAGAGAAGTGCAGGAAGAGTTTGTGGAATTGGGGAGGGCCTTAGTCAAGTAGCACGCATGGTAACCTTCTCGGAGGTGCTGCCCATCTATGGCATAGGAGAGCTAGGGTGTTTCACACCATGGGATTCAATCAGTTGAAAACTGGTGAGAGCCCAGATTTGGCTTCATTTGGGACTGGGGTCCACCTGGAGGATGCAAGCCTATACTGGCATGATGGGCTGCATCTGTCTAGGAGGGGAACCAGGATCCTAGGTGATAGGTTTAAATGCTTCATTGGCAAGCTTTTAAACTAGCCAAGGTGGGAATCACTGGAAAGGAGCAGGGAAATCCTAGCCCCCCCCAAATGATCACGGTAGTAAGTGCAGCAAACACCAACATAGAGGTGTCGATAGGGAGAAGGGCAGGGGTAAATGGAGAAAGTGACAAAGGCAAGAAGGACAGGGATGGGGCAAAAGGGAGTAAGGCCATCAGGAAATGGAGGGTAATGAGTACCAATGCCCGTAGTCTGGGCAACAAGCTCCCTGAGCCAGTGGCCTTGATGGAAGAGGGATGCCTGGCTATCGTAGCAGTCACAGAAACATGGTACACAGAGAACCATGACTGGGAAGTTAACATACCAGGGTACATAATCTACAGGAGAGACAGGCAGGGGAGAAAAGGGGGAGGAGTAGCTCTCTATGTAAAGGAAGAGATAAAAGCAACTGAACAAAACAGTAAACAGGGAGGAGAGGAGGCACTGTGGTTCACCTTGGAGACTGGAAAGGGCACCACAATCCACACAGGGGTTGTGTACAGACCCCCATGTCAGGGGGAGGGAATGGACAAGGATATGATAGAAGGCATTCTTAGAATGGCAGAGAAAGGGGAGATACTGTTGATGGGAGACCTGAATTTGCCAGATGTTAACTGGAGCACATTTGCTGCAGCCACATCCAAGAGCAGGGCCATTCTTGATGCCCTACAGGTGGCAGGCATTAGACAGCTAGTATCGGAACCCACTCGTGAGGGAGAAATCTTAGACCTCGTACTCTCAAACGGGGGCAGTGAGAGGATCTCGGATCTAGAAGTGGGTTGCCATCTGGGGACAAGTGACCATCAAACAGTGTGGTTCACATTAAACTCAGCTACAGAGTCAAGCCATACAAAAGTGAGGGTACTGGACTTTAGGAGGGATGACTTTGGCAAGATGGGGGAGTTTCTCAGAAAAGCACTAGCAATTAGGCTAGAAGGAGGTGTGGAGCAACAATGGAGAATCATCAAAACTGCCATCACAGAGGCAACAAGCCTTTGTGTGAAGCAAATAAACAAATCAAAACAAAAGAAAAAGCCACTATGGTTCTCAAAAGAGGTGGCTGTGAAAGTCAGGAAGAAAAAGATAGCATTCCGGAAGTATAAGGAAACACAGAAGGAGCAGGACAGAGAGCTGTACCAGTTAAGGCAGAAGGAAGCAGGAGGAAATCAGAATAGCAAAGGCCCAAACTGAGGAAAAGATAGCCAACTCAGTTAAGAAGGGGGATAAAACCTTTTATAGGTACATCAGCGAGCTTAGAAAGACAAAGGGAGGGATAGTGAGGCTGAATAGAATGAACGGTGGCTGGGCAGAGGGGGACAGTGAAAAAGCAGGGATACTGAATGAATATTTCTGCTCAGTATTCAGAAAAGAGGAGGGGGAAGTGCCTAATCCAATTAACAGAAGCACTCTCGATGGGGGGTCGATCCAAGTCCTTTTACAGAAGAAAGGGTTTTGCAAAAACTCCTAAAACTGAAGGTGGACAAAGCAATGGGCCCTGATGGAATTCACCCCAGAATTCTTAAAGAATTAAGGGAGGAACTAGTGAAACCACTGGCTACTCTTTTTAATAAATCATGGGAGGATGGTGTGGTACCCGAGGACTGGAGGAAGGCGGATGTGATTCCCCTTCACAAAAGTGGGACCAAGACAGAGGCAGGAAACTACAGACCTGTCAATCTGACCTTGTGGTAGGGAAAGTGATGGAGTCACTTCTGAAGGAAAGAATAATTGAGTACCTAGAGGCCAGTGGAACACAGGACCCAAGGCAGCATGGGTTCACAGCAGGAAGGTAATGTCAGATGAATCTAATAGATTTCTTTGACTGGGTGACCAAAACAGTAGACCAGGGAGGGGCTGTGGACATGGCCTACCTAGACTTTAGCAAGGCATTTGACACAGTCCCACACAAAAGATTAATAGTCAAATTAACCAGCCTGGGAGTGGGTCCCAGGGTGGTAGCCTGGGTAAAACATTGGCTGCACAACAGGACACAGAAGATAATTGTAAATGGAGTCCACTCTGAAGAAAGAGGGGTTACTAGTGGGGTACCGCAGGGTTCAGTATTGGGTCCAGTCCTTTTTAATGTCTTCATCAGTGACATTGCAGAGGGACTGGAAGGAAAAGTATGCCTTTTTGCAGATGACACAAAGATTTGCAACAGGGTTGATACACAAGGAGGCGTGGAAAGGATGAAAAGGACTTGGCAAGGCTGGAGGAAGGTCAGAAGTATGGCAGCTAGGATTCAATGCAAAGAAGTGCAAATAATGCACCTGGGAAACAAGAACCCAGGGAAGAATACACAATGGGTGGGGAGGTAGTAACAACAACAAAAAAGGAAAGGGACCTGGGGGTAATCATATCAGATGACCTTAAGGTTAGCAAGCAATGTGAGAAGGCAGTAGGGAGGGCTGGGGGTATACTGGGATGTATAGGGAGAGGCATCAGCAGCAGAAAACAGGAAGTTGTTATCCCTCTGTACAGACAGTTGGTGAGACCCCATCTGGAGTACTGTTTCCAGTTTTGGAGTCCCCATCTCTGCAAGAACATAGACAGGATAGAGGTAGTCCAGAGGAGTCTGCAAGAGAAGCCGTATGAGGAGAGACTAAAGGAGTTTAATATGTATACCCTTGAGGAAAGAAGGGAGAGGGGGGACATGATAGAAACTTTTAAGTACCTCAGTGGAATCAACAAAGTCCAAGAGGGTAGCATCTTTCAGAAAAAGAGACTTGCAAGAACAAGGGGACACAATTTAAAGATAGAAGGAGGGCGGTTCAGGGGCAATGTGAGGAAGTATTATTTCACAGAGAGGGTAGTGGATGCATGGAACAGTCTTCCTGAGGAGGTTGTGGGGTCTAAAACTGTGGGAGAATTCAAGAATGCATGGGACAGACATAAGGCAATTCTTGTGGGGGTAGGAAGAAATAGGCTGTTGGGTAACTAGGTTCTGCGGCCTATCCTGTAGGTAGGGAAATGGGCAGACTAGATGGGCCAAGTGGTCCTTATCTGCTGTCAAATTCTATGTTTCTAAGTTACTAACTTGGCTCTTTTCTTGGCCTGCTGGCATAAATTGTATTGATTGCCTTTTCCTCCTCCTTCCTCTACTTGTTTTTCTTTTCTGTTTTAGTATTTTTGTTTGTTTTCCTTTTTGACTGCTCTGTTCTTTTGGAAAAAAATTCACATATTTTGGAGTATTAGGGCCTGCTAGTTCTAAATCAGGATTATTAAGTGAATCACCTGAAACTGAGTCTCTGTCTGGGGGGAGTGGAGGAATTTGATATGTTTTTTTGTTCTTGAGTTAGACTTTGATCTGCTTCTGCTAATAGATCTGTGCCATTTTTCCTCAAGAAAAAAAATCTGACTTCCAGTGATGTCATGGAGCCAATCAGACTCTAGAGCCTGAGCTGCCATCCCTCTAAGCTGTTTTAGAACCTCCAAATCTAACCCCAACTCTAAAAATCGTGAGTAGAATGTCTGAAGGAGGTCTTAGAGGAGACAAGGGATTGAAGAGCAAAGCCAAAAATCAGCACAAAACATTTGATGCAGTCAGATTGATGCCAGAGCCTCCAGGCCACAGTAGAAGCCTGTCCCTGAGCAGTCATAGAGGCTTGGACTATGACACCGACAGAGAGGTCGAACAACTGTCTCACTCAGGATTTGAAATGCTTCTAAACAAGATCAAAAGCTCCAGGGCAGAAAATAAAAGAGAATTCAAAAACTTAACACAGACACTAACACAGATGGAGAAGCGACTAGATCAAGCAGAAGAGTGTATCACAGCGACTGAAGAGGGAACCACACTAATCAATGGGGTGGTAGAAACTCTATTCCAGCATACCATAGATCTTCAAGCCAAATGCATAGATCTGAAGGGGAGATCTAGGAGAGACAACTTGTGACTGCATGGACTTTCCGAAGGTGCAGAGATTGCTTCCATGTTGGTGTTTCTTGAAAACCACTTAAAAGATGTTCTAGATCCCCCCGTGGACTACACATTCTCCATCGAACATGCACATTGTTCTTTAGTGCCTAAGCCCTCAGACCTGACAGCCGCCTGAGAGCCATTGTAATGAAATTCAACAGCTTCAAGATAAAGAAGGATATACTTAGAAGGGCATGGGCAAAAAAGGACATTCAATACCTGAACTTCTGGCTCACCCTGGATTACGATTACATGCCTGAGATCCAACAGGCGAGGCAGCAGTACACTCTGTTGCTCCATGCGCTTAAGGAGAAGGGTTTCAGATTTCAAACCCCCTTTCCCAGCAAAGCTTAAAATATTTTGGGAAGAAGGGCTCAGTCTGTATTTTACCACTAAAGAAGCTTGGAAGGCGATGCAGAGTAAAGGGATCTGCATATCAAAACAATAGACGGACTGGATTCAACAGAAAAGTGGTTTCCACTCAGACTGGCTACAAGTGAAAAACAGGAAGAAGGCCTCTCATCCATTGCACCTTGCAAGAGACACACCGCAACACATGGAAGTGCTGGCAAAGAAGGAACGGTCTGCAGCGACTGAGACTGTTACCGACCCAGCATGCTGAAAGGCACAGAGGGAGTTTCAAGTTGTTGATGCTATAAACATGGTTCAGCGGTTGAAGATTGGGGTAAGGTTCCTCTTTTGCCTTGCAACATCAATCTAGTGAATAGACAACTCTGTAGTCGGTTGAGCATAACACACTAAATAATTGAAGCTCACTAAGGAACTCATAATGTAAATAGACATTCTGGGTGGATTGGACCTCCCTCTGGACAGGTGACCAAACCAACTTAAGACTGAAGAATCCAACTTGATTTAACACTAAACTGCATATATTATCTGGGTTTGGACAAACTGTTGAGAGACTGGAGACTGTTTTTGTGCAATGAAATGGGTGGGATACCCGTTACTCTCTTGTTTGGAACAGGGGCTATGAGCTAGTGAGTGTGTGTTTTGGTGGACACAGGACTCTCCTGAACACCTCAGCTTGGTTTGCTTAATTAAACAGGGCTCTCCAAGATGGAAGGGGGGAGATGAGCTCCTAATTCTTCATAACACCGTTTTCCTTTCCTCCTCATTAACAGTGAGGCTTAGCAGCCTCCTACAACTCAAGTTGGGAGAACTACCTCATAACTCTGGGAAACTCCACCTTACGCACTCAATGAGTGGCGCGATATACGGGGAGGGTGATTAGAGACCCCAGCATGGATACTGTCAAGTGAAGTAAATCCCAAACTGCCATATGAGTTTCTGCATCAAACTAAAAATATAATTAATATCTTTTATCCGTAGAGTGAATTAGAATTATATACCAGCCCGGAGAAGATGCCTGCTGAAGTTTACTAGGTATTTCCCCATTGCTAATTCCATGACAAACCTTGTAAGACAGAGTCTTGTTGTATCGAGCCACTGATCACATCCAGCAGCTCCAGAAGAGGGTTTCCCTTAATGGAGGCACTACAACTGCCTAATTTCCTACCCCACTTTTTAACACCAGTCTGTAACGCAGGTAAGATCCAGGGGTCTGACTCTACAGACCTCCAACCTAGGAAGTGCTATGTTCATGCATTGTTAAGTTTTTCTCCTGTTGCCATGTTGGCATTTACTGTTATTGTGTAATCAAGTTACTTATTTATTTCAGGTATCAAAGTGGCCTCCATGCATAGGTATTAGCAGCCATGTTTATGGGCTAAAGGAATGGGCAGAAGGTTTTTTCAGGAAGACACCTTTGATGAGTTACAATGAATAGTAAGCCCACTGTGATTTGCTAATACAATGTACATTGGCTAACTAGCCCTGTGAAGCACAGCAAAATCTTGGCTTTTTTTAAAGAAAACACAAGCGAATTTCTTGTTGCTGCGAGAAACTCACCTCTCCTTAAAGGAACATTAGAAATTAAGCAAATTTGGATTTGGAGCCTCTGCCTACACCTCCTGTAAAAAAGGCAGGCGCAAAGGGGTGGCAGTTTTAATCTCTGCTCAGGTGACTTTTGAGGTTCTTGATACCTATTGTGATAAAGACGGTCACTGTGCACTAGTCACGGGTAGATACCAAGAATGAACAGTAACAGTGGCCTCAGTATATATACGACCAGGCTCAGATTTTAAAGTGTATCACTCATTTTTACTCCATCTGCAGGAATGGCCAGAGGGAGAAATTATCTGTGGAGGGGACTTCAACATTACTTTAAATCCCAAATTAGACTCAACATCTGGCATCCCACGAAGAAACCATAGAACAGCTAAGGAAGTTGCCAAGTTACTTGGGGAACTGGGGTACACAGATGTTTGGTGATACCAAAATGCTCATCAGTGAAACTACACTTTTTACTCCTCCTCCCACTCAATGTTTTTTTCTGAATAGACTACTTCTTTATGCCAAAGGAATCCCTGGGTAATGTGAAGGAGAGCTTCATGGAGGATCTTACTCTCTCTGACCACACCCCTATCTTTTTTAAACTAAATTTGGGGGACTTTAAGAAAAATACATTTTGGCACCTAAACTTATACTTATTACAGGATAAAGATGTGAAGAACTCAATTCGGGAGGTGTATAACCAGGCTATGACTGATAATGACACACCTGAAGTCTCCCCAGCCATTCTGTGGGACACAGTGAAGGCCATTATCCAAGGGAAATTCATAGCTGTTTCAGCTTATATGAAAAAACTTAAGGAAGCCCGTAGGGAGGAATTGAAAAAAAGCAGATTCACTTACCAGAAGGCCAACAAAAAATGAAAATAGGGAATGTACTAAAACTCTGGGAGCTCTTATAAAGGAATTGGGAGCTTTGCTGGATTACCAAGTTTAACAGAAACTGATGTTTCTGAAATAAAAATACTATGAAGGAGGCCCCAGGTCTCTAAGGTTGTTAGCTTGATGCCTGAGGGTTCAAAGAGCAAGGGCTATCATCTTAGCAATCAAACATCTGGATGATCAACAGCTTCGTCACCTCACCCCCGAAATCACAGAAGTTTTCAAACAATATTACTCTGACTTATACAGCTTGGGCCCAAACATAGATGAACAGGCTACTACACAATACCTTGGGAGCCTTGATCTCTGACAGCTCTCGTAACATAACGGGAATTCTTTAATGGCACTAATAGCCATGTCGGAAATTAACTCCTAAATCCTATGAACGAAGACTGTGAAGTGCCCTGGGACCGACAGCTTACCAAGTGAATTTTATAAAACATTCAAGGATATGCTCCTTCCCTTGTTATTACGGGTATATAGGGAATCCCTGATCCTAGAGCATCGATCTCCAGTTCCTGGTCCACAGGCCATAATATCTGTCATCCCTAAGTCAAAAAGAGATGCAAGTCACAAGTGGGGTACCTCAGGAATCAGCCCTGGGGCCAGTCCTCTTCAATATCTTCATCAGTGACATTGCAGATGGACTGGAGGGTAAAGTTTGTCTGTTTGCAGATGACACCAAGAGCTGCAACAGAGCAGATGATCCAGATGGGGTGGGCAGAATGAGACGAGATCTGGATAAACTGGCAAAATGGTCGGAAGAGTGCAACTGGGGTTTAACGCAAAGAAGTGCAAGATCATGCACATAGGGAAGAGAAACCCAGAAGCCACCTATAGGTTGGGAGGGGCGCTGCTGGCAGTCACAAGGGGAAGAAAGAGACTTGGGCATCATCATCACAGATGACCTGAAATCATCCAAGCAGACCACTAAAGCAGTAGGTAAGGCTAGGGGGATGTTAGGGTGTATTAGTAGGGGTGTCACAATCGTAAGAGAGAGATAATAATCCCTCTTTACAATACACTGGTTAGGCCCCATCTGGAGTACTGCATGTAGTACTGGAGGCCACACCTTCACAAGGACATTAACAAAATTGAGGCAGTCCAGAGAAGGGCAACCAAAGTGGTGCAGGGACTGCATCAGAAAACATATGAGGACAGATTAAAGGAGCTCAATATGTATTCCCTAGAGCAAAGGAGGGAGAGAGGTGATATGATTGAAATATAAAAACACCTTAAGGGCATTAACAAGGTGAAAGAGTCTAACACGTTTCAATATAAGAAAAATAGCAGGATGAGATGACACAGCATGAGATTAGAGGGAGGCCGATTAAGGGGTAATGTGAGGATGTTCTTTTTCACAGAAAGGGTGGTGGATGCATGGAAAGGCCTACCTCAGGAAGTGGTGAATATGAATATAGTGCAGGGCTTCAAACAGGCATGGGATAGGCATAAGGGAACAATACAGATGAGTATGACGAGGTAGGCCACTGAAAGAGCAAAGGCCGATGGCACATTCATAAGATAGAAAAAGACATGAGCAGACTGGATGGGCCTTGAGGTCCTTATCTGCTGTCAACTTCTATGTTTCTGTTTCTACTCTTTCTAATTTTCCTCTGGTCCAACAAAAAGCCAAGAATTAGAAAGCAAATTCTGTTCCTACCAAAACAACAAGGGGGTCTAGCAGTCCCTTATCTCCCTGGGTACTGTGTAGCAGCGCAGTTGAGAATTTCCTTACTCTGGAAGCACCCCACACATACAGCACACTGGAAAACAATAGACCTAACTAAGGAGGACCATTTTACACTGAGGTCACACATATTCAATTCCCAACACACTATCTATCGTAGGGATAATATACCCACAGGGACAGCGGCAGTACTGGAAGGCTGGTGGAGAGGGGTACTGAGAGATAATACCCATGTCCGGTTATGGAGATATCAATGGCAGTCCACTGATGCCAGTTTTGAGCCAGCTCTTACAGATGTCTGGTTCAGGAGGCAAGTGGCAAGGGGCACTTGCTCTCCATGGCAACTTTTGCAGAAGAGCACAGTTATATCTTTTGAAGCGGCACAACAGCAGTTTGGGTGGCTCCCTTCGGATAGGTTAAGATTTTATTAATTAAAGGAAAACTGCACCCTTATATCTTCTAAATGTTGTTTGTTTGCATGTCAACAGACAACTCTTTTCATGTAGCTGTTAAAGATGTATGCAACTGCTTCAGTTGGTTTTCACACTTCAGACTGGGCTCTGTCGCTGTCCTGGGAGGGTCCATTTCGTGGTTGTTAAAATCTCATTGTCCCTGAGAGCTGCATTAGAATATGAGAACATGATGTCAGATCAACCATTTATATCATGTATCTCTATGCTAAAATAACAAATATCCTGCAAAAACTGTCTGGAAACTCATAAACCGAATGGAGTTTAGGGGGTGGAGGGAACTGCATTACAACTCAGATAGCTTGTAAAAATCACTGAAGGTAAATGTGGTATTTCACACCTTCTTGCAGCTTGATTCTTTTAAAACTATTTAAGCAGACAGGCATACTGGGGAGTTTAAAGGTTGATTATGCATCACACTCTCATATGCTAATGCAGTTCTCAGGGACAATGAGATTTCAACAACCACGAAATAGTGCCTCCCAGGAGAGTGACAAGGCCTAGTATGAAGTGTGCAAACTAATTGAAAGCAGTTGCATACATCTTTAACAGCTACATGAAAAGAGTTGTCTGTTGACATGAAGCAAATGACATTTAGAAGATATGAGGGTGCAGTTTTCCTTTAAGAGATTATATCAATAGTAAACATAGAGCAGATACACTCCAAGTAGAAGACACCCTCTTGAAACCTTCACTTGAACAAATGTGGCTGGCGGACTATATTAGACACTTAGCCCAAATGACCAGTTAGATAAAACAGAAATAGGAGGCTGAGCTGCAATAAGTCTGTCTGAGAAGCAATGGAAACTAATTTGGAGAAGCCCACGAGGAGCGACATCCTTGCCAAACTGGAGGGAATTTCTTTGGAGGTTAAGAATAAGGTTTTTCAGGGTTCCTATGTTAGTGGCCAAATGGCACCCAACCACCACAACTAGTTGTTGGAGGCTCTGTGGAGAGGACAGAGTGACCCAGACTCATGTGTTCTGGACCTGTGCAGTGATTCAACAATATTGGACAGCAGTCCAAAGTCATATAAAAAGTATTTTACAGTAGGTATTACAACCTGCCTGGGTCCTGAGCATCTTCTTTTGCCCTCCCCCCAGAGGAATTAAAAGGGAAAGAAGCAAAATATCTATGGGCAGTTATGTTATCAGCTGCAATTAAGGTATTAACAAGGAAATGGCTTCTACCAGACCCACCACTTCTCCAAGAATGGGATGAAATAGTAAAAAGTATAAGCCAATTAGAGAGAATCACTTTTGCATTGCAGCAAAGAACTGCACTATTTCACAACAGATGGACTAGATGGGATTTATATGAGGGTTTTGATTTGTGATAAAGCATTTATTTGTATTTATGACCCAACTAAAGACAATATAACATATTTTAATTGTACTCTTGTCGATGTGGGGCATGGCTCAGTGGGTTAGATTATTGAATTAGAATTGGGGGCGGGACAAAGGGATTAGTAAATAAACTCTAGAAGTAAGGGGGGACCAGGATTTCATTTGTGAACTGAATGCTGCTGTGTGACAATAAGAATATTAAATGCAATATTTTACATAAATGTTATCGAAAGGGAGACTATTGTTTAGCTATACCTGAGATGTGACCTGTATTTTTTAGTTTTCTTTTATAGTATTTAAGATTTGTTGAATGGTTTTAGTCCTTCTAGTATATGTCCTTCAAATGTTAAAGTGAGAACATTTTTGATATACTGATTGAAATACAGCTTGTTACTACCGTTAATGAAAGTAAATAAAGGTTTGAGTATAAAAAAAAAAAAGGAAAAATTCTGCCGTCCGGTGGCTCTGGGGGTTGAGGTGCTGGATGCCACACCTCGAGCAACACTGGAGCCCGGGATGCCTGGGGTCGGCTGGAGGGGGGAGTAGGATTGAGTCGCTGATTGGCAACTCTCCTCTTCTGGGGTGGGGCAGGCACCATGCCAACTAGTGGGTGGTGTCAGTAAGGGAGGACGTTGTTAGGCGAGTGGCAGAAGTCGTGTCTCACCACAGCTTACTGCTTGGATGCTGGTTCTGTTCACTGGCGCCATCAGGAGTGGGGACAGGAAAAACTAGCTACTTAACAAAAAATCCTGTCACATAGCCGTGTACAGTGATCCCCAATCGGGAAGAAGGAGCCCCATATGGTGGTACGCTGCCACCAAGCCCTAGCCAGAGTGGGATTAAAGAGATTATATATATATATATATATATATATAAATTCTGCCTTCAAGATAATATTGAACATCACATTTTAGCATTTTTAGCTTGCATAATTTTCTTTTTATTATTTCATGTTCATGCCTGTGTACTTTCTTCTGTGGCACTTCACAAGAATTAGTAAGGCCACTGTTTTCTTTGTGTTTGCTTAGTTCTGCCTTTAGGCAATGGTTTCACTTTTTAATTGTTGATATTTTTCTGTATCTTCCTTAATTAGAATTTGAACATAACTTTTGGCCCATTCAGTAGAGGCTTTTTGCCATATCTCTCTGTTTCTGAACGTATTCAGACCATGTGAAGACACTTTGCTAACTCTTACACCTCGATGGCCTTGTTGCCTGTCCTGATAAGTTTCAGGTAAGGTAATGCCATAAGTGATATTTATTTCTGTGCATAACAAGCATTCCATTTTATGAATAAGTATTTAAGATAAAAAAAACACAGAGAAGAGGCTGCACATGGAGTAAGGTGCTGGGATATGCATACCATGTAGTTTAAAAAAAGAAATCCTGCACTCTCAAACCCCAAATATAAAAACAACTTGCTCACCAAGTATTCAAATAAAGTGCTTCATTTTATTATAGGTGCCATGTGCAAGGCCCTGGTGCATTTCAGAACAAATGTTCCTTTCTCAAAGGGTCTGACTGTTCTGAAACGCGTCAGGGCCTCATACATGGCACCTATAATAAAATGAAGCAATTTATTTGAAGTATTTAAGATTATTTACCTCCATTTGTTTGTCTATGTCTCCTTCACTGTTTATTTATTTATTTCATTTTTGTTGACCAGGTAAGTGCTTTAGACAAATACTGATAGTGAGCGGAGAGGGTTGGTGAATGACTGACCTGTTGCTATGCTCTAGTTTTTTTCTGGAGAAGTGTGGGTTTTCATGTGTACTTATTTTGCTTCTGTTTATTTTTGCCATGTACAGTTTGCCTTTTATCCATTGGAGTTAAGGAGGCAAAGGGGCTATCTCCTATTAATGTACAAGATCATGGCAAATGGCGACCACACTGGGTCAGCCGTCACAATAGGTCGCGGAGAAATTTGTTTGAGTTTTAGATTAATTGATTTTTTATAGTTGTTGATTTTGTTTATTTATTTTTTGTTTTCTGCATTTGCTTTGTTGCGTTTGTTAATTTATTTTGTTTAAATTGGCATCGACTACAGCGTTTGTTGATGTCTGGCAGTCATTCGTTCTTGTTGACCACCGAGTTGGACATTCTTTTCAGACTGTATAGAAACTATTATTTTCTACAGATTGGATAAATGCGATCATTCTTATTGAGGTCCATGGATTACTTTTCGTAGTCTGTGTGGCCTGCTGGGGAGTTTGAACTGAGGAGTGCAGTCTGAGTGCTAGTGCGACTATTGGATCTTCTGGAGTACTCATCTTGCAGTGGATTAACTAGAGTATTCACCTCACAGAGGCATTTACCCTACTGGAGTGGTGGGACTGTTGCTGGGGGTCTCAGCTCCCTGGATCTAACTGACTGTTGCCGCTGGATTGTTTTTTTCCTCTGCAGAAGTCAGGAGTCTGTTGGAGTCCTTGTTTTGACTGAGAGCGGTGACTGTAGGCTGGGCCAGCTCAGCTTTGGTGTAGGTGTCATGCTCAGGGGCTGCCCGTGGGAGTAGAAAACACAGACTGGAAGGGGGGTGTAAACTTCTCTCTGTCTACTGTGGCCTCCCAGCTTGTCTGGGTTGCACCGGTGGGCTATGTGGGGAGTTTCCCTGGTTTTGGGTGCCTGTCCTGCAGCTGCGGTCGGGCCTGGTTGCATTTACACTTACTGCAGCTGTTCCATTGGTCTAACTTAAGAGGACTTTCAAGCTGAGAACTCCTGAGGTTAAGATTTCCACCTTTCTCCTATTAAAACTCCGGCAAGGTACTGTAATTTTATTTTTTATATTGGGAGGCAGTGAGAGGGCCTCTTTTTTAATTCAAAAATCTTCTGATGAAGCTGTAACTGTGGCAGTGAGAGGGCCATGATTTGGACTTATTGAGGAGGTGTTATGGTGAGAGCTACCCCTCCTCATTTCAAAACTCTTTCAATGGATTGCAACTAGTGTTATTTAAAGAAGATATTGACTGTTCAACGTTATGTACTGGATAATAACTTAAAGACTTACTATGTTGTAGCAATTTAGCAGATTGTTTTTTTTGGGGGTTTTTTGTTTTGGGGTAGATTTATTGTTATTTAGCTGAGATTTAATAATTTTAAATATCAGTGTTCGATTATCCTTTTGTGACTGTAGATCCATTTTTGCCTAAGATATTGACATGTTCATATTTTAGAGTTTAGTGTTTTTCATATGGGGAGGGTTAATTGAGGGTTATTTATTTAATGGTAGGGCTTAGGAGTTTTGGGTTATTTATTTGCTTAAATAAGTGTTGTGGGTTTATATTTTGTTGGTTTTTTATGTTATTTTGTTCTGTTCTTAGTTTGTGGGTTAGCTAAGTGAGAGTTGCCTGATAAATCTGATTGTTAGAATGTGTCAGAGACCTGCCCCCATGGTCGTGTGCTATTCACCCTCTGCTCTCCACGCCTTCCATCCCTTTATTCCTTCCCCATTGCAGTTTACAACTTACTAGTACTGTAGGGCACTGGGTATTGCTCGTAAGGGGAAGAGGGGGCAGGGGGGTAGCAAACAGTGGAGGGTGAATGAGCGGAACCACCACATCTGGGTCATGAGATCCAGGAGATGCCCTGGGGCAAAATGAATCTAGAACATGGTTCGCCATGTCTGGTTTCCATACCCAAGGGCACCACCAGTAGTGGTGGGCAGGTGGCTCGGGCGGCCCTGGAGGTTTATCCAACTCGGGCTGTGTTGCACAATGCCAGGTCTGTTAAAAACAAGACTGCAATTATTGCATATCTTGTAGAAATGGTGGCTCTGGCTTGCATCACTGAGACCTGGCTGGATGACAATTCTGGCCCCATTATGGAGGCTCTAACTCCAGCCGGGTACTCGGTGATTCACCGCCCGAGATTGGATTGTGGGGGTGAGTTGCGGTCTGTTATAAGACCAAACTCAACCTCACGAGTGTACCAGTTGAGCAGAATGAGTCATTCGAGTGTACCGAGGTAGCAGGTGTAGGTTGTAAGATTGCCCTCATCTACCATCCACCCAGAGATAAGAAATGGTTCCTTCAGGAAGTGGCAGACTTTGTCGTCGACATGGCATTTGAGTCACCCAGCCTGATGGTTCTAGGCGACTTGAGTGCCTGGGTCGATGATGAATTCTCGCAGTTTGGACAACACTTCCTCCAGCTGATGTCCTCTCTGGGCCTTACACAGATAGTTACCACTGCTACCCATAAACATGGTCATTCCCTTGACTTAGTCTTTCTCCTGGGGATCGAAGCCTCTGATTTGGGTGGATGGAACCAGTTAGATGGTCTGATCACTACACCATTGGGTTTAGTTTTAGTGCCCCCCTTCGCAGGCCTACCCCTGTGGAGATGGTCAGGCATCGCCCTTTACGACATGTTAGCTCTGAAGGCCTGGCGGCGGTACTTGACCTATCGACCCTTCCAGTGGCAAACATTGACCCAGAAGTCCTCGTGGTAGCCTATAATATGGCTGTCTTGGTGGTCCTGAATGTCATTGCTCCTGTCCGTGTTCACCCTCTCTCCCTTCACCCTGGGTCCCCATGGTTTGATGGGACCTTGAGGGAGATGCAGCGACTAGGACGAAGGTTAGAGCGCTGCTGGCGGAGATCCTCATTTGATGCCAACCACCTTAGATTCATGGAGCACTATCAAGCCTATCAATCTGCAATCACTCGTAAGAAGGCAGAGTTCCTGTACAGAGAGATTGCGGCTGCTCATAACTGACCAGCTCAGCTCTTCCGCACTGTAGACGGACTGTGCAACCCAGCCTGCCTACAAGTTCGAAAGGCCTTTTCGCAAATAGAGTGTGATGAACTTGCTCAATTCTTTGCAAATAAGGTGGCCGACATTAGGGCGGTGCTCCAACCAGCACACTCTAAGGGTGTTGCTTTGGATCAGTGCGTGGCCGCTGCTCCTCAGCTTTCCTAGAGTACCTTCAATCAACCGGAGTTCATGGATGTCATGCAGATTGTCCAGGGTGCATGCCCTACATGCTGTAGTTTGGATTCTGGACCAGCTTCCCTGATATTGGGTTGTATTGATTCCATCGGTCTGGTCCTAGCACGGATAGTCTGGTGCTCCTTGGAAATTGAGTTTTCCTAGCTCCCTGAAGGAGGCAATGGTAACACCCCTCTTGAAGAAAGCTTCTTTGGATCCCAACTGCCATGCAAACTACAGACCAATCTCTAACCTTCCCATTTTAGGGAAGGTGATTGAGAAGGTAGTGGCCGTACAGCTGAAGAACCATTTGACCATCCATGATATCTATGATCTACTGATGGCTGGGGACCGGAAGAACCATTCCATCTTGGTTCTTCTAGATCTCTCATCAGCTTTTGACACTGTGGACCATGGGGTTCTACTTGAGCACCTGAGGTTCATCTGTGGACTATCGGGTGTAGTCCTCAGGTGGTTTACATCTTACCTCACTAGAAGAACACAGAGAGTGGTTTCCAGGGTTTATTCCTCGACCCAGTTTCTCTGTCTTGTGGGGTTCCTCAGGGCTGGGTGTTGTCCCCCATGTTGTTCACAGTGTACATGCTGCCCCTCAGAGACATTGTAAGAAGGTATGGACTGAGGTTTCACTGCTATGCTGATGAAACCCAGCTCTACTTTTCTTTTGCACCCAACCAGGATGGAGCTCTGTCAGTCTTTAATAACTGCCTCAAAGAAATCCAGGAGTGGATGGACTCAAGTTGGCTGAAGTTGAACTTGGAAAAGACAGAGGTGCTGGTTGTGGATCCGGCGTGTCGGATAGTGGGGCCGGGGGTTAGTTTACCCTCCGGGCTCTTTCTTGGGGGTGTTTCACTCCTGACCTCTGAACAGGTGTGTAACCTGGGGGTAATTTTTGATGAAGGGCTGACTCTGCATTCACAGGTGTCTGCTGTTATCAAGTCATCATTTTACCATCTGAGGAATATCTCCAGGATTAGGCACCTTGTTCCTTCTGGCACGCTTCCTACGCTGGTCCATGCCTTTGTGCCCTCGCGCTTGGACTATTGCAGTACCCTTTACCTAGGGCTTCCTGGAGTGAAAATCTGCCACCTGCAGCTGGTGCAGAACGCAGCGGCCTGGTATTTGACTGGTACCTCCCGGTCCAGTCATATTTCACCGGTGCTGCACGGATTGCATTGGCAGCCAGTTCAGTGGTGGATCACGTTTAAAGTCAGTCTTCTGACTTTTAAAGCCCTACATGGACTTGTCCCAGACTACCTGAAAGAGCTACTGATCCCTTACTGCCCTGGGCGATCGCTCTGCTCAGCTGACGAGGGGTTGCTAGAGATCATGAGGGTGTGCTTCAAATCCTTTGGGGCACGTGCATTTATGCATGTGGCTCCTACCCTCTGGAATTCTCTACCCCATCAGTTATGGGAGTGCACGACCGTGGAGGGATTTAAAAAGGCCCTGAAAACATATTTATAGATTCAAGCATTTGGTGATTGACTTTATTCGCCTAACTGTATCAGCTGTTTTATATATTTTAAGATTTGAAATGTTTGATATGTTCTTAAACTCTGTAAGGCACCTTGGTTTTTGAAAGGCACCATAGAAATAATAATTATTATTATTTTCAGGCATGACCTGGGGGAAGGGGATACAGATGAATGACAACTGACTTTGAACAAGATTAAGCTGTTGGTGGTATTTTAGTGAATGGGGGAAATGTGGCCAGTGCACCAAGGAAATTCCTCTACTCTGTGGTAGGGGAGCTGCTGTCCTGATGGCTGATGATTCTGTGAGCAGTTATTCTGCTGGTGAATCTGCAGGAGAACAGATCTCCGCTCCTGCAGGTCCAGCCTTGGAGGTAAAGAAAAGGTTACAGGACAATTCAGAAGCTATGATTGTAGACCCTGTATCCGAACGCAAGGTGTTCATGGAGGCAACTCTAGTACAGAAATTATCCCCTGAGCAAAGAAAACATTTATTGTTACTCCTACAAGCTTCGGAGAAAGGTACTGAATCTAACATACAGCAACAGTCTGACCTGGCTATGGGTGAAAGTGATGGAAAGTGGCAGCAAACTGACAGCTCTGTCAGAACAGGCCCTGTAAGTGATGAAGTGGTATCATCAAACGAGCCAACCGAACAGCTGCCGCCACCTGCACTAGAATGCTGTGGGAGTGATTCTGAAGCTGCGGAGCAAGGAAACAACATGAATAGAGAGAAAAACTCAGTAAATCTTGAAGTAAGTGATTTTTCCAGTACAAAGTTAAGTCAGCAGCAAGAGGAACGTTTTGGAAAACAGCATAATGTAAACCAGGAAATAAATCCTGATAAAACCCCTACTCATGCAAGCCAGGCTACAAATAATACTAGAGAAGGCAACAGAATGAAAGGGTTTCTAAGGAAAGGTCGAAGAGACAGTATAAATGACAATGTGCCATGCATGGTCTGTAGATAACGCCTTGAAAGGGGCAGGCTGGATAAGAGATGGTACTGGGACCTGGCAGGTGGATCCTGTATATAACATTGGACAAACAGGCAGCGATGATGATTTTCAAGTACCTGGTACCTCTAAACAATTTTGCACTGACTCAGATCTTGATTTGCTTGCAGAAGATATGAGGCCTAGAACCCACAGCCCTCTGATCTCCCGGCCCCACAGGCAAGTGCACCACCCGACGAGCCACTGACACTGCCATATGTCATGCATATTAATATGCAGTTTTCTTTTAGCTTTTTCTTTTATCTTGCTGAGAATGGCTGTGTCCTCAAGATGGGAATGTTCATAATCTGATGCTGTGGATGAATTGTCAGCCCCACTCAATTCAGGTGCAGATACTTTGTTGTAATTGAAATGGTTTGTTGTATCTCTGCTTGGTGTAACTGCCAGTTGGAAATGCTGAGCTGTATTGCAGAGTTTAAAAATGCACTGCAGGACTTATGCTGATTACCTAAACACCAGCAGAACTGCTAGTGCCTACAGAAGTGTGGTCCTGATAGCTTTCAACTTGAACAAACAGTTCAGGGTGGACCCGTGCTCAAGCAGTTCTGGTAACTGGTACTGCAATGGGGTAGCTAACTCCAGAAATTAAACAAAGTCCAACAAATGCACAGCACACACTGACAAGTTGATGTTGACTGTGGTATGTTGAATAATACACTAAGGCCAGATATTCAAAGGGTTTGCGCATGGCGCAACAGAGTTGTGCCGGCACAACCATGCATTGCACCCCGGTGGATATTGAAAAGGATGCCTGGCGCAGCACAAATCCCGATGAACTGGGTGCAATGATAATGTATACGGCGTAGATACAGGCTGGGTGCCCATGCATATGCGGCACATCCCGAAATTCAGCCCAGGATGTACGGCACATATGCTGGCACAAACCTGCAGTGCGCCGCATGGGGGGGGCTGAAAGTTGAGCCTGTGAAGAGTGGGAACAACTTCTGGCCACCCACAGGCAGGCTGCTGTATTGCAGGGTGCAACACAGCGGCCGCCAGCCGTGGGTGGCCACCCGCCCACCCAGAACACTGTCCACAAGCACACATAGAATCCTAGTAGTCCAGTGGTACCCCCTTCCTCCCAATTCCCTGAGAAATGTATATTTATCCATTCCCTGGAGGTGTAGTGGCCCCCCTCCTGCTTGAATTCCCAATCACCGGTATATGTAGCTGTAGACACTCCCTGGTAGTCTAGTGGACCCCCCTTCCGATTCCCCAATCACCAGTATATGTAGCTGTAGACACTCCCTGGTAGTCTAGTGGACCCTCCTCCCTCCCAATTCCCTGATCGCTGGTATATGTAGCTGTAGACACTCCCTGGTAGTCTAGTGGGCCCCTCACCCACCTGATTACCCAATCGCGGTAAATCACCACAACATATGTCCCTGGTGATCCAGTGGCACCCCACCCTGCCACCCACACAGGCCCCCTTGCCCACCCCACCCCCATCTTTGCGAGCAGCTGCAACCTGCCCGCCATACTGCCCGACCACCTGCTGACGAGAGGTACACAGTATGGCTTGCAGGGCATACTGTATAAATGGTCCCAAATATGTGAATGACTTCATTCACATATCTGGGACTGTCTAGCACAGTATGCCCTGCAAGCCCATACTGTACCTGTCATTTGGCGGGTGGCTGGGCGGGTATGCAGGCAGGTTGCAGCCACCCACCGAAGACGGAGGGAGCGGGTGAGCAAGGGGGGCCAGTGGGTGGAGGGATGGGGGTGCCACTGGATCATCATGGACAAATGTTGTGGTGATTTACCGTGGTCAGGGAATTGGGCAGGTGGGAGGTCCACTAGACTACCAGGGAGTGTCTACAGCTACATATACCAGCGATCAGGGAATCGGGAGGGGGGTCCACTGGACCACCAGGGAATGGGTTCATATACATTTCTCGGGGAATCAGGTGGGAGGGGGTACCACTAGACTACAAGGGATGTGGTTATGGGGGCTTACTGCAATCTCGGCTATGAGACAGGGGATGCCCCAGGACCCCCACTGTGCACACATCATGCTGTGCAGGGTGCCAGGCACAAGTTGCCAGGCTGCCCTGTGCAAGTCATGCAAATGGATCCATAATGACATGCAAATGGCCCCATTTGTGCCTTGCATATATTATGGCCTCATTTGCATGCCCTCCGCTAAATATCGTGGGTGATGCACCTAGCGCAGCTGCAGTTGTGCTGGCGCATCCCCGTGCTCCCTATCCGTGGCTTGCACTGGGGCAGTGCCACTGTGCCATGCACATTCTGTGCCATATTCAACGGTGCTGCACCATGTTGCATCACCGTTGAATATCACAGTCAAAAACCAGGAAATCGCGGACTTCCGGTTCCTACAGCAGAAGAGATGTAACGTGGTTTCATTGACTTCTGCTTAACCCTCTCACCAAAGTTCCACAAACCAAACTAAAAAGCAATATTTATACAAAAATCATTATGCCAGCAGAGTTTACAATAGTAAATGGGCAGGAGGAGAAAAACAACGGCAGCGAAAGAGTCCGCAGAATCAGAGAAAATGCTACTGGCCTGCCAGCCGCTCATCTCACCAGGCCAAGACATGGCCTGTCAGGCAGGAACTATACAACAACCCTCCAATGCAGCAATTTTATTTTTTTTTCCTTGATGTATTTTTCCCTCTTCCCTGCTTTGGTGCCTCCCACTCCTTCAGGTTCCCAATACCTCCATGATTTACCGGCCATCCTCTTCTTGAGCCCCTCCATCCTCATATTGTAGCCAACCCCCAGGGTATCCTGGCATATCCCTTTGCCAGGTGGGTCCCTCTCTTCCAAGGGGAAAGGCACTGGGGGCAGATCCAGCGCACTAACTATTAGGACCCGGGGGAGCTGCTGAAGTGGAGAAGTCTTCCTAGAGGTTCTAGCGGTGTCATGGAGTGAGGAGCAGTCATCCGGCAAAAAACAGAGCCCTCTTCCAGTTTCCTGAGTGCCCTCATCATTGCACTGCTCATACAGTGTCCCCAGTCTCCACTGGGGGCCACTGCCGAGCGACATGTCCCATTCTCCCCACCCCAGGAGAGGAGAGCAGTCCTCCAGATGCTCGATCCTGTCTTCCTCTGCTGACTCCCGGTGCCCCGAGTCCATTCCTGAGCCCGGGTCACCGGAGTGGGTCAAGTTAAGGCACTAGCACCTCAACCCTCTATGCCACTGGGCTCAATGCAGCAATTTTAGCTGAACTAAAGGACTTCTGAGCTGAAGTCCGATCATTTAAAGCAGAACTCAAGAAGGATATTACAAAAACCGAAACCAAAATTTATACTCTAGAAACATAAGCAGGAGTTTCTGATTCAAGAATTGACAGGCTCGAAAGACTAGTGGTTCCCACATTTCAGGAGTGTCATGTGCTCAACGGAAAATGCGAGGACCTGGAAAACAGGTCTTGATTAAATAATTTGCAGCTCTATGGGTTGCCAGAGGCGATTGAGGGCAGAGATATGGGGACATATATAGAGGGGCTTTTGTGTGAGTTATTACAACTGGTTGCTGAATGTCCCCTCAATATAGAGAGAGTGCACAGTGCCCTGCAACCCAAACCACAGCATGCATCCAATTGCCCCGGTCTATAATCATTAGATTTTTCAACTTTATAACAAAACAAGACATCTTCCTAAGAGCATGGAAAATGCAACAAATCATGTTTGAAAATTACCACCTATACTTTGACAATGATTATTCTGCAGCCGTCACCACAAATCGGAGGGCATACTCACCTATACCGATGGTGTTCTGTGCCCAGAAACTCTGATTCCAGATCCCATACCCAGCCCCTCTCATGGTAATGTTTCCAGAGGGGCCAAAGGGCTTTTTTACTCCAGCAGAAGCTGCAAAAGAACTGCCAGGATGAGGTATGGTGGTCACTCTCTCATCAAGACCACCATAGCATCAAGAGCTTATTGATCTTCATGGCACCATTTGATCCACAACACCCTCCGGTATGGATAGCTGAAAACAGGGCCTCACCACCATGGCAGAAGCACGACAATTGCTACAGTCATTTAGCAGACCCAACACTTTCTGAAGAGGGCATGTAAGGTGCTGTGATTCTCTGCTCTTCCATGATGCTACTCTGAATGGCACTGGTTTCAGCTACTGAGCAGCATGTTTTCTGTTAATTTAAACCATTGTCCCTGTTTGAACACAGCTTGCCACCAGAGGCAGTGTCTTCACCCTGTGACACTTTCACCAAAATTATTTTCCAATTTATGAGACTCAGGTATGTGGTGGGGTTGCCACAGGATGATTCCGAGCATATTTCTCTTTTGCCACTGTCCATCCCTACATCTAGACTGAGGATGAGGAGCAACTGTGAGCTCCCATTAAAATATAAACCAGCTGAACATCCTGTAGTCTGAGGGAATGTTATTCGTGTGTGTGTGTTTGGTGGGGGGAATACTATTTGTTAAAATGATGTACCCATTTGGCGTAGACCATTAATGTTTATTAAGTCTGGTTACCTAGGGCAGAGTAACCCCACTCAGCTCACCTGGCTGCTTGGTTTCAGACACAAGTACTTTTGTCTCCCCCCACCCCAAGGATGTGGTCTTCTGAGCTGTGATACCTCAGCCTTAGATTACTGTGTCATACAGTGGTCCTCCACATGTGGAATTCGAGGCCTACCAGCTTAGACAGGGATAGAAGCTAGATGACTATGTTTGTGTCTCCAGAATCCGCCTAGCACATTTGCTGAAAAGTCACACTCTGTCCCTGTTTGTATGCAGTTTGCCAATAGAGGCAGTGATTTCTTCAGAATCCATTTTTTCTGACATCCACCCCTTAACTGTGAGACTCAGGCACAGGGAGGGGATTCTCCGGAATGCCCACTCAACCTAAGGACACAGAACTTGAATGAGTTCCCATTCAGACACACAGAACAACCAAATTGTGTTATATTCTGAGGGAATATTATATGTATGTGATGGGGAGGGGGATGCTATTAGTTATGGAGCAGAGTGGACCCATTGAGATTGCTTGGCTGTTCAAGTAAGGCATGGATGCCCTCTTCCCTCTCCTCCTCCCCCAAAAATGCGGTATTCAGAAACATGATGCATCACCTTTACTTTAAAGTGCCCTATGGTTGTTCTCAACTCATGGAAATGGCACATTACCAGAGGGGACAGGGTCAAGAATATAACAGGAGAACCCACCCTGTTTGCTTACCGCATAATAGAAAACTGAACACCCTGAACCACTCTTCCCTCCTTACCTCTGAAACTGCAGCTTTGTGAACAGCAATGCCTCTGTGTTGATTCTCAGCCCATCTTGGCTATTCCTTACACCTGGGTATGGATCCTCACTGGTAAGCAACAGGGACTGAGTTTTTTCCTGAGAGAGCACACTCCCCCCCCCTTACATACTATGCCATGATTCAAAGGGTCCCTTACTATTGGTCACATGGATAACGTATAACATTCCCAACATCAACCAAAAGGGAAAGGTCCCAATATGATGTCATCTACCTTAGCCTCAGTAGGGGTGGGTTGGTCCCAAGATCTCGTTTAGATCTCACTAACCCAAAAAAACAATGGTTCACCACTTATTTTCACTACTGCCACGGCAGCCAGAACTCTCCTAGTGCTACCTTTAATTCGGGATGCTCAGACCCACGTTTTTAGAGGAGCAGGTGGCCATCAGGCACTTTCAGTTTATACCACAGGCCCTGGAGGTAATATGTTCACTGGTCAAATTACTCCACATGATCTACCATTCTTAGCTCCGGAAGTTTGCATTCGCATATGGTCCAATGACTAATTGTGAAGTAGTCACACATTACCTGCAGTTAGATGCAGTGGGCACCAGGGTCAGGACTTCTTTATAGCTGCTGAGTCGAAGCATGAGAATTTGGTGCCCTCTGGTGTTATTTATGGGTACACTAGAATGTACACAGTTACAGTAAACAGGCCCCCACCCATATAACTCCAACTTCTGGTCTAATTCCCCCTTTCAGGGGCCCTGGAGCTATCATGATCACAGGTGGACTCATCTATATATGGGGGCATCATTCGACCAAGGGGTTATGGGGGACTGCCTGCATGCTTCATGCATTGACTAGCCTCCCTAGGACAAACTATTCTCTTTTAAGGAACAGGCTGATAACATCCACATTCATTAGAGGATGGCCCCTGAAAATTTGGGTAATACCTTTTCACCCAAAAAAGTACCCTCCTACAGGGACCCTCACCTATCTGGCACCCCCTTGATCGGGGGATGGACCTTCAATGTCACTATTTGCCTAGATTAAATAAAATAAAAAAGCTACATAACGTAACAGGAAACTATGATCATACCTCTGGGAATAGGAGGTCCTCCGGCCCCTGTCTGGGTACCCACAGATTCTCCCAGGGGCTGCCCTGAGGAACCGGTTCGTGACCCTCAAATTTCCCCAAGGGATGCTCTGAGGAACTGGCTCATGGTTCCTTACTACCACTGTGGGACCCTTCTCCAGGCATGCTTCCTATGGGGAGACTGGGGTAAGGGTGACTTAAGTGCCCCATGAACCAGACTGGAGTATCCACCTAGGCCGGATTTTAAGATTTAGGGAGCTACCTAAATTGAAACAAATTATCTGCTCCAGCCCTTCCTGACTTTCACAACCCACACAACGGAGGAATGTGGGTTACAGGGAGCCCATATAGTTTATCTGTTTATCTATTGCTGCTGGAAATTTAGGTAGAAGTGTAGAAAAGGCCAGAACCCCCTGGCCATCTCCTCTTCTTACTCTGTAGCAGATATCTGCTATGGGGGCCCACAGCAGATGTTGTGCACTACCCCCAAGGAACCTTCCAATCTCCCCCCTGCAGGAGAACAAAGATGCTCCCTACCATGGAAGCTACTATTTTTGATTCTCTCATATTTCACCTGGAAAAGTAACCTCCACCTGACTATATGTTGTTTACAAGTTTCTTACTGTTTGCCCTGTTGGCAGGTGTAATTCCTACAGTTATTTGTTACTTTAACAGATTATTTTCTAATACCTCCTCCACAAGCCACTGGTTTGTGGTTAGATGTTCCTAAGTTAATGAACACAGATTTATGCTTGTATTCTTCTCTTTTTTTTCTGCTGTCCTCTTCTACTGTATTGCCCTGTATGGCTCTCCCACAAGTACTCTCCCTTCCCCTACCTCAACATAGCCATTTTAAGAGCAGGATTAATTAGGGGCTCGCTCCACTTTTATTATTTATTTATTTATTATTAGATCATCGGTTTACAGACCTTTGAGTCACAGACTCATTTACAAAAGGCACCTCGTCAAGAGAGCAATACATCACAGCAAACAAACAGTACAGTACATAACGCTTAGATTAAAAAAGCAACTAGTGTTACAGACATTCACTGGCGGTACACGCTTGGCAATAGGTAGATCACAGTAGTCATAATATAGGTACACGAGTACCACGTCAGGAAGCAACCAGAGATATTTTATTACATTAGTCAGCAGATGTTGCATGAGACCCCAGGTATATACAGCAAAAGTAGACAGGGCAGACCCAGCCTAGGGGTGAAGGTAAGGGACAGGTGGGGGATTATGTGCAGTTGCAGCAGCGAGTGCTTGTCAGATGGCTTCTGAGGGAGACCTTGGAAAGACCAAGCTTAGTGGAGTCAGCTATGTTGGTTGGGAGGGAATTATACCCCGACCTAGAGTCTGGATACTACAATGGTTGCGCCAACTAAAATAATATCCTGGAATATAAATGATATCCATAGCCCAATTAAAAGAATAAGAATTCTACAATATCTTAAATGGGAAAAAATGGATAATGCGTTCTTACAGGAAACGCATCTATTTCAATCGGAACACAATAAATTTTAAAACAGGGGCTATCCAAACGTGATAGCCACATCGCACAAATCAGACCGACACAGGGGGTAGCAATTCTGCCCCATATTCCCTTTACCTTGTAGGAACAATATTCAGACCTTGGAGGATGTTATGTTATTGCAGTGGGGCAGGTCTTTACAGACCAGGTAACCCTAGCTAATCTACATTTCCCACCAGGGTCTGACAGAACCCTTGCTCAATGTTTCTTTAACAAACTGTTGCACATGCTCAAGGGGCAACTGCTTACGGAGGGGGAGGGGATCTCAATACCACCCTCTTCCCCACTCTGGACACCATGGGGGCCACACAACATAGAACAACGCAGCTACAAAAATGCTTGCAAGCCACCTTGGCCCATTTAGGATTTATAGATCTCTGGCGGCACTCTTTCCCCTCAGGTCAGGAATTCACCTACCATTCACAAAAAGCTGGAACTTCTGCATGTTTAGATTACATTTTTACGTCTCCAGAACATTTCGACTCCATACAAGATATTAGTCATGGCCCGATACTTATTTCGGACCATGCCCCAGTGCATGCTAAATTGGACCTGGATAAACCTCCTCCCCGTACTTCATGGTGCTCAATTTAGCACCCCTTAAGGATCCAGAATTCCTACAACTCACCAAAGACACAATCCCTCAAATCTTAAGAGAAAATTCAGACCCCAGTATTTCCTCATCTATCCTGTGGGACACCATGAAGGTTGTACTTCAGGGGGAGTTTATTAATTATTCTGCTTCAAAGAAAAGGAGCAGGGACATGGACAGACCACTCCAAGAACTTCAGCACTAACTCACAATCCTAAAGTCCTTTTACCATCAAGGGGACAAATCCATTCTACCCCAGTTGAAATAGGTCAGACAAAACCTGCAGAAGCTAATTGATGTGAAGGTGGAGCAATCCCTTCTTTACCTTAAACATCATCATTATTATGAAGGTGGGCCTAGAGGGGCTCACACCTTGGCCAGAGCATTAAGATCACAAAAGTCCAGATCATGCATCTCTCAGTTGTTTGACATAGACTCAGGTGAGCTTGCAACGCACCCGTCAGTCATTCAAAACATTTTTGCCAGATACTATAAAACACTTTATTTTAAGGAACATGAACCCACCCCCCAGCAAGTGCTGGATCACCTCTGTCCTCTCCCAATACCAAAACTTGACCAGAATGGGGCACAGAGGCTAATGGCACCTATTTCGGTGACTAAAATTCATCAAGCCATCCAAGATGGTAAACCACGAAAATCACCAGGCCTGGATGGCTACCCAGCTGAATTTTACAAAACATTTTGAGCTAAACTCACCCCATTACTTATACCAGTCTTTCAAGCCATCCAGGAAGGCGACCCACCCCTGCCCACCTGACACTATGCGGTTATTTCTGCGCTGCCAAAACCAACCAAAGACCCTAGATAGGCCCCCTCTTACCAGCCTATTTCTCTTTTAAATTTTGATTAAAAAATAAACATGACTATACTGGGCATAGATTAGGAAACCTAATATTATTCCTAACAGACCCAGACCAAGAGGGATTTGTTAAGTAATGTAAGCATGATGAGTGTAAGAAAACCCTTTATTGACATGCAGAATTCCTAGCATTATTAAGTCAGGACTACAGAAAAACATTCAACAGGGTGGCCTTGTCCTTTTATGGGACACTCTGTTGAAGTTTGACCAGAAGCATTTATCACAGCTCTCCAAAATGTATATGCTACTTCACAGACCTGCATAAAACTTAATTGCTCCCTTTCGGATCCTATCCCACTGGAAAGGGGGACCAAATAGGGTTGCCCTTTGTCACCCATTCTGTTCTCCCTATACCTAGAACCCTTAGCCATTCATATAAGGCAGACCACTCAGATTACATGTATCCCCCTAGGCAGACGAGAATATAAGGTGTCCTTATTCACAGACGATTTGCTACTCACAGTGACACCCCCTGAAGACTCGATACCAAAGTTATGGGAGGTATTTCAGTTGTTGAGGGACATATCAGGCTATAAACTCAACACATTCAAAACTGAGGTAATTCTGTACAATTACCCCCAGGTTCCCATTCAAATGGTATAAATCTGTTATGAGATACCTGGTAATTAAGATCACTAGGAACCTAGACCACCTGGAAGTTCTCAACTTTGAGCCCCTCACACAACAAATTACTGAAGACCTCTCCCGCTGGTCCCAACTATTTTTAGGCTTCTATCAAAGAATCAATGCTATTCAGCAAAATATCCTCCCTTGTATTTTATATTATTTACAAACCCTACCTCTAATGCCTAATAAGCTATATTTCAGGGCATGGGATAAACTCATTTCCCAATGTATCTGGAGCAGCAAACACCCTAGAATTCAGTTTTCAATCCTTCAACTCCCAAGACACCGAGGAGGGTTAAATCTCCCAAACCATACAAACTATGCAAGGGCAACACACATACGAATGGTCTACACTTGGAACGTCCCTTCCCTTCAACCATACTGGAAGGAAATTCAATTTGTGTTGAATGATCTACATGACTATGACCCATACCTTCTGGGTAACCCCACCCCTGAGATGCGCTCCACTTTCCAAGTTTTAGCAATATACAGCCACCACCCTTAACCAATGGATGAAGATCTATAAGCTGCTCCTACCTGCTCAGGCCTTTCTCATGTTGGCTATAGCATATGATATGGATTATATATGAGCCTAATTGCAAGGATGGAGTGCCAAGGGCATGGGCCAGGGTGGGCCTGAGGTACTTCTTCCAAATCATGGATGCCCATGGAGTTACCCCTTTTAACAACTTTCAAAAGTCTTTCCACCTCAGATCATTGGATCACTATAGATATTTACAGTTATGATCTTATGTGAGGACCCTCCTGATGACTTGCCATAACCTACCAACCCTACTCTCTCTACTCGCCCAACTACTTATCACCTACCTACAAGGCAATACACTACCACCCCTTCTTAGGCAAGCATATAGGGCAATTCAGTAACCTCCACTGAAAATACCCTATCCAGTGTACAGAAATAGGACTACGAATTAAACACAACACACACTCTAACCGAGTTGGATAAATTCGCTCTGACAGCATACCGCTTCATATCATCAACGTACTGGAGAGAGTTTTCTTGGAAGTGCAGCTCCAGGTGTTTCAGAGCCCCTGATATAGTGGCTAAATATGCAGGGGAAGGACTGGCTGTGTGTTGGAGAGGGTGTGACTGCCTTTCGGCAAACATGACATACCTTCTGAACATGCCCAGCACTTCAACCCTACTGGTAAGCAGTATCAAAGGAACTGGAGATAATTTTTAACTATCCGGGTGTTGTCACCCCTTCATTGATCCTGCTGACGATCCCACCAGTAGGGATGGGCCTGGATTAAGCAACCCTTTGCTTACTCTTGATTTCCACCATAGTAGCGAAAAAAGCCATTACAGTGCTATGGTACACATCTAAAACCGCCACCTTAGAGGACTGGCATTCCCTAATGGTAGAAATTTATAATATGGAGTGCATGACCTACAGACATTTAGATAAACTCCTCCAATTTGAGATCAAATGGAGGAAGTGGGTACTTATCAACTAGACCACTACCCAGAGTTTGTCCCATGGAATAGGGAGTCCCACTCCAATACATTTCATCTTGTAAATCTCTCAGTTGTCAGACTTTCTCTATTCTTGGTTATATTCACTGTTGTTTCTATCTTTTTCATTTTATCTCCAATACTTCCTCTGTTCTCCTCCTCCTTTTTCAGTATGCAGTATATGAAATGAATCTTAACAGGATGCCTCAATCCCAAGGATTGAACCTGTCATTACAAGCAAAAGAGCCATGATTGCCGGCTTGTGGAGCCATGATGACCATCATTAATCTACCTTGGGATGATACAACAGGAATGCCTTGCAAGCCTGACACAAGGACACATGTCAGAGTATGACCCGAGGTAAAGGACTGTAACAGGAAACCATCTCTAGATCTTTTAATGCACTAATTTACATGTTTATTGTCACTTTTTCCTGTATGTAAATGGTACTGTATACAGCTGTAAATACTACTTACTTCTTAAAATAATTAAACATAAAGTATAAAATAACAGGAAATCTACAATGGACACACAGAGGGGTGGTGCCCAGGCACTCGCTCATAAAGAGCTTCGTCGAGGGGCTGGCTGCTCTCTCTAAAGCCCCTCCTTTTATACCACCTGCTTGACTACCATCTGATTCCTGAATGCTCAGCGGTTTACATATGGTCAGTTGCCTTGGCTAGTGGTTGCCAGGAGGAAGGGAGCCCAAAACTATAAGTAAAAAAAAAGCACCATAAGTGCAGAGCAGAGACAAATCTTCATTGCCTTTGTGGGACCCTGTTTAATTTCTGGGGTTAGTTACCCCACGGCAGTACCGATTACCAGCATCACTTGATTGCTGGTCAACTCTGCATTTTTGTTAGGGAGGGCATGTTGCAGGCAGCTGTGGGCCCAAATTGAGCTCATGTTGTTTTTTCCAAAACAAGGTTAAGTTTCCAAGGTGGAACTGGTTTACACATTGGGGGACACATAAGCAGTATGACTTTAAAGAATTTATGAGACAATTTTAATTATGCCACCATTTTCCCATCAATGATGGCATAAAATGCCAAAACAGACACCAAATACACCTTGTCACAACCCCACTCAGCAGGTCAGCCCTCTACTCCCGAAGTGCCAACATCTGAGCGTAGTATTGTGAACAGTTAACATAACAGGGTAACCCTCCTGCTGTTTTGTGGGTTTGAGCCACCTTTTGTCCCAAGTTCTGGAGGGGGAAGGATACAAACTGTTAACCTCTTGCTAGCATACCCAATTGTCAGGCTCAGATAATCTGCTCTTTGGGGAAATGCCAGATATCTTTTGCCACGGGCACCCAACCAGGTACAAAATGAACCCTTAAAACTCTCTGGAAGACCTCAGAGAACTCTTATCTGTTTCTTAATTTGGTATCCCAATAAGCTTATGCAGCTCCGAGTGTCAGTGAGGTGTTTGCGTAGGGTGATTTTGAAGAGGCCGATTTTAGAGATGGTTGTGATATGAGTGGGGAGGGAATTATACCAGGAGAGGGCTCTGTAGTGGAAAGATCTTTGGACAAGCGAGGTCCTAGCTCTCGGCACCTGGAAGGTGGCTTTGGTTGAATTTCAGGTGGCCACCAAGTGGGTGGCCCATTTAACACCTGGTTCACCAACCTTTGGAAAGTGGCCAGGCGTTCTTCATTCCGAAAGGCATTACTTTAAACTCAAATAAGCCTATCGGAGTGATGAAGGCCGACCTCTCCCTAACTCTGTTTGTCAACCCTACCTGCCAATATCCCTTGGTCAGGTCAATAGTCGTAAGGTAGGTCGCCCCTCCCAACTTGTCCAGGAGTTCGTCCATCTGGGGCATCGGGTGGGCGTCTGACTTCATGACTGCATTTAGTCCACGATAGTCTACACAGTAATGAGTAGAGCCATCTGGCTTGGGTACAAGGACTATGAGTGAGGTCCAGGAGCTGTGGGATCTCTGGATTGCCCCTAAATCCAGCATCTCCTCCACTTCCCTCCTAAAGTCCTTTTGGACAGCCTCTGACACCCGATATGCTGTCACCCGTATGGGCGTCTGTGTCCCTGTCTCCACGCCATGTGTCGCTAAGGGGGTTAGTCCAGGCTTGGTGCTAAACAAGGGGCTAAAGTCTGCTGGAACCTCCCTTACTTCCTGGATCTCATCTGGGGCCAGCTGGGGAGGCAATTTTACTGCCTCCACAGAGGACTCCCGCTTGCTTTCTTCCAGCAAGTCCAGAAGGGGGTCTCCTTCATCTGTCCCCTTCCCAGGACTACACACTGCTAAAACCATGTCAGCCCTATTAGCATATGACTTCATCATGTTGACATGGTAACTCCAGAAATACCCCCCTTCTCATCCTCCCCCGCATCCTACACCCCCTTGAGCAGGTGTCTACTTACAAATACCTGGGCATCACCTTTGACTCGTCTCTCTCCTTCCATGCCCATCTTAACTTGCTGTCCTCTGCCATTAATGCCTGGATTGGACTCCTCTACTGCCACAAAGTCTGCCTCCCTGAGTATGCCCTATGACTGGCTATCACCTCCTCCATCCTGTCTTTGGTTGATTATGGGCTCCCTATCTATGCAGCTGCTGACCCCACTGCCCTCACCAAAGTCCAGACCTCTATCAACAAAGCCTGCAGGCTCCTGACCGGTGCCCCTAGCAGAACGCACACATGTCAGTTTTACTCCACCTCGAACCTACTCACCTTTGAAGAGTGCCTGTGATACCACACCTGTATACTGGCCAAAAAGACGCTTCTTGGGCTCTCCCCTCCAGGAGTCACTACATCCCTACAATGGGCCACCCACTTGGTGGCCACCTGAAATACAACTAAAGCCACCTTCCAGGTGCTGAGAGCTAGGACCTCGCTTGCCCAAAGATCTTTCCACTACAGAGCCCTCTCCTGGTATAATTCCCTCCCCACTCATATCACAACCATCTCTAAAGTCGGCCTCTTCAAAATCACCCTACGCAAACACCTCACTGACACTCGGAGCTGCAAATGCCCATGACAGGGCCTTACCTTGAGCTCTGTCTGAGCAAATCCACAGACATAGTTCCCCGGTCTACCACTCTCTCTAGCAACTACCCCTCTGCACCCCCCCCAGGTATCCACCACTTAGTATCCCTAGGGATCTTATAGTATTACATATGTACTAGTTTATTTAGATTAGCTTACTTGTAGTCTGTACACCACGCATTGAAACCTGCGTGCTCCACTGTATTCACCGAAATTACTTTGTATGTCCATTTGCTTTGCTTTGTATGCTCTTTTTGTATTTCACCTGTATTGTTCCACACTGTTTTGCACCACCAAAATGTTGTCTCCCCTTCCTGTGATGAGGTGCCTTTGTAAATGAATCTTTGACTCAAAGGTTTTAAATCCAAATTGTAAATAAATAAATGGTACATCCTTTAGGCCAATAAAAATTCTGGGCCAACTGCTGCATATTGCGCGTGATTCCCAGATGACCAGACAAGGGACTATCATGTGCAGTCTTAAGCATCTGCTCACGATACCCCTGGGGAACAGCAAGCTGCCTGTCTAGCATCCCTCCCTCTGTCTGCACAGCCTGAGTATACATAAGTCCATTTTCCCAATAAACCTTATGTCTGCTGTCACCTCCCTGTGCCCCATCAGAGTCTGCCCAAGCCCTCAGCTTCTCTAGATTAGGGTCACTTCTCTGAGCAGCTGCAAACCCCTCACACATTCTCAAGGCATGGGACAGGTCCCCTTCAGTCGCTAAACTAGGGTCCCTAGCACTAGCATCAGGGAACTCAGGATTACTGTCAATCCCAACCCTCTGACAATGGGTCACCCCTCCCTCTTCAGAGTAACCCTCTGTAGCTGTGTGGTTACTTGCTACTGGGGACATTTCTACCCCCTCTTCATTAGTCCCCATCTCAGGAGACACAGGCTGGGGAACCAGCCTCCCAGTTGTCTTTACAATTGTTCCCATGGGTTTCAGGGAGCTACCATTTTCCCTTGCTGCTTGGCTATGGGTAATTGCACATACCATCCCCTGTTTGAGGGTATTACCCAGGATCACATCCACTGCTAAGGTTTTGGCTACAGCCATCTGTTGCACAGTTCCCCCGTTTCACCCCAGTCTAAGAGAACACTGACGAGTGGCAATGTTTTTTCTTCACCAGTAAAGTCCTGTACAGTGATGTATTTATTGGATATAAGCTGACCAGGCTGTACCAGATCCCCAAGGTCAAGGATGTCCCGGTGTCCCTTAATCCTTGCGTCTGTACACCATTCATCATAACTGGGTGCATGTGCTCCCTCATGTTCACAGGCATGCTTCCAGGGACACACAAACAACCCACTTCTTTCCTAGTACCACCTTGCGTATTATTGCTCGTCCGTTTGGGACACTGTCTGGCAATATGCCCAGTTTCTTTACACAACCAACATGCATTTCTTTTTTCAGAGAAATCTTTCTTTGAAACCTGGGGCTAACTGGTTTTGGTGGAGACAGTGAGGATTTTAGCTGCCCTGAAGTTGCGCTTTTCCCTTTCTGTGCTACCATGTCCGCCCCATTTGCTCTCAGAGCAGGTCTGCTCTTGGCATAGCGGTCTGAGAATTCATCAGTCTCTTGCACTGTTTTGGGATCTTGGTCCTCCAGCCAGGTTTTCAGCTCTACTGGACATGCCCAATAAAGCTGTTCTAACAAAATCACATTTTAAATTTTATCAACAGAGTTGGCTTCAATTCCTTCCCTCCAGCATTTTAAAAACTGATGTTGTTTCATGGCTAGCTCCTCATAGCTCATGTCAGAGCTTCTCCTGAGCTTATGGAATTTTACTCTGATGATTCAGCAGTTAATTCAAATTTCTTTAACAGTGCAACTTTAAGTTTGCGGTAATCATCATTGTCCTCATTGTCCATTTGACCCAATGCATCCCGAGTTTTCCCGGTAAGTACCAGAGCAGGGATAGCTGGAAGCTCCAGGACTCCCTAGGAATTTTAGCCTGAATACAAACTTTTTCAAAATAATTTAAAAAGGCTTCTGTATCCTCCCCCTCTTTAAGTTTGGCTATCAATTTGGAATTCAATTTGTAACCCAGTCCTGTAGTCCCAGTTAAGCCCAAGCTACTTACCTGCTCTGGTGCCACTATTTGGAGTCGTAGCTTCTCCAGTTCATGTTGCCTCTGGCGCTCATGCTCCTCACTGTCAACGTCTCTCTGTTCTCACTCTGCCTCTCGGCATTCTTGCTCTGCCTCATGGCGTTCTCGCTCTCTCTCCCTCTGGAACTCCAGCTACATCCTGCGCAATTAGGTTTGCAGCCTGAGTACTTCTGGATCCAGGATACTGGTGACCTTTCCCTGCTGCTGTGGCCATTTGCTGGCACTGGTCCGATTGCCCTCCTCATTGGATCTGGACACTGCACTGGCCACTAGCCCTGCCACACTCAAGGTTTGGTCCTCTTCAGTCACTGTCTGTGACTCGGTGCTCTGGATATCTGCTACCACCAGGGCTTCCACAAGGTTCTACTTGGTGGCTTTCACATTGAACAGGACTCCTCTGTCCCCACACAACTGCTCTAAGTAGTCTACAGTGTGCCTGCTGTAGTTGGAAGCCATCTTCTTCCCTAACTATGGCTACTCTGACTGGTACTTTTTGGAAAAAAAATAGGTAGGAACTTGACTGTAAGCCAAGGGATATAGTTCTGTTTTCTTTCAAAATAAAACCCTGCCTTACTTTTTTTTAAGTGAGCTGAACAGCCTCAAGTTGACACACTGAACAATAAAGCTTATAATACCAAAATTATCTCACTGCTGCCAACCAATCTGTCACAACCCCACTCAGCAGGTCAGCCCTCTACTCCCAAAGTGCCAACCTCTGAGTATAGTATTGTTAATGGTTAATAGAACAGGATAACCCTCCTGTCTGTTTTGTGGGTTTGAGTTACCTTTTGTCCCAAGTTCTGGAGAGATTCAAACTGTTAACCTCTTGCTAGCATACCCAATTGTCAGGCTCAGATAATCTGCTCTTTGGGGAAATGCCAGATATCTTTTGCCATGGCACCCAGCCAGGTATTACAAAATGAACCCTTAAAACTCTATGCAAGACCTCAGAGAACTCTTACCTGTTTCTCAATTTGGTATCCCAATAAGCTTATGCACAGTGTCAACTTTAACCATCTAAGCTTCACTTATAAAAAAAAGAAGTTTCAAGGCACACCAGGCGGTTTCTGTTTTTAAAATACATATCTTTACTTTAAAATAGATAAAAATAGGTAAACAGTAAATACAGAACAAAATATCCCAACGCATACAATCTTAAAAACAAAACAGGTTTAAAAGTGCAAAATTCTTACCAACCATTAGACTTATTTATATAAGGTATTTCTTATAATCTTTCAGTGCTCTCAGATGTTCCTTTTCTCAGTCCAGGTATATGAATCTCTGTGTCTCAAGGTCAGCTACAGCATACTTAAAAACAGTCTTGAGCTGGCCTTCTCTCTGAGGTCACCTGACTCCTCCTCGGTGTATTAAAATTTATATTTACAGAACAGGATGTCCTAATAAGGTATTTTAAAAATAGGTGACATCAGCGAACCTCCTCTCTTCATATGACTTCCCAATCTAGTCTGTGATCTGCTAGCATCTCCTTTCATCCAGGATCAGCTAAGACATGAAAAGAATCTTTGATTAAATTAACTGGCTTCCTCTGAAGACACCCAAGCAAATGCATATGCCAATTCCTTATGACACCAAGTGTCATCAAAGGACTTTTCCTGAGGAGACGCACAAACAAATCCATATGCCCCTTCCTCTTGACATCAAGTGCAAAGGATTTTCTTGAGGGCATTATAAAATGTATAGTTTAGCTACTGATTTGAAAGCAACTGACAAGTTAATTGCATTCCAGATATCTGTAGTTTAACCTATGTCCTGTCCTTTGGAACTATACTGGGGGGGGGGGGTGATGTGTCATTTCAGCAAGACAGTATTTTCTCCTGACAGACAATACCACTACATATTTCATATTGCAAAAATCATAGTGTAATCAGAACCAGCTGTCCAAGTGTCATACACCTTAATAAAGGAATACTGGAGACCAGATTCAGATATGATAATAGGTAATGCAGTATAAAATTCACAGGAAACATATAAGGGTGCACAGAATGTGGAGCATACCACGTAAAGTAACATTTCCATTTTAAGGAATTTGTATGCCTGGGGGATGATTTCAAGCCACAAGGAGAACATAAGCCAATTTAAGGGATACTCCAAAGCTTGCAATGGCTATGGCTTCAGGTGCCATGCACATAGATGTAGGGACTTCAGACCTGGATGGACCAGCAGGGACCCTCAGTCCTGTAACAGAATCCTCGGTATAGTAGGAGCTTTACAGGAAGTTCTACTACCAATGCTGTAGAAGTAGAAACCAAATCTGACAGGGCAAATGAGGGGTCACTAGTATGGGGAGGGCTCTGCTGGTAGCTTTAGCAATAACCACTGAATGGGAGGGAATGGCAGGAAGACATAAAGGAACCTCACTTTCCAGGAGAGGGACCATGCATCGCTTCTCATCAAAAAACTCTATGCCCTGGAGCAAGCAAGCAGAAACATGGCAGTTTTGCATTTTGGTTGGGGGGGGATGCAAAAATGCCTAATTCTGGATTACTCCATCTTGGGAATAGATAATTTGCCATAGATTAAGCACTATGTGAGCACACAAAATTTTGAGCTTGTTTACCGGAAGTGTGAAGTGTGATATGTGGTTGTGGAAATGTTCATAGGGTACAGTAATGATGGCTGCAGCCATCAGGCCTGGAAGTTCCAGCATAGTTTTTTTAGACACATAATGGCTGCTATAAACCAGATGAGCCTGGGTTATCAAGGCATCTGCCGTGTCCTTTGGCAGGAAGGTGCTGCCCAAAACTATGTCCAGAACAGCTCCTATAAACTGGAGATACTGACACATGATAAGAACTGATCTTAGCTCCTTAACCATGACACCAGTTCCTTGATCAACTGCTTGTCATAGTGTGGAGAATGGTTTCCTTGGATGGAGCCCTGAGGGGCCAATCATCCCGGTAAGGGAAGAAATAAAAGACCTTCCCTCCTCAGAGTCACTGCTACTAGTGCTAAGCATTTGGTGAATACCTACGGTGCCAAGGACAAGACAAAAGGCAACTAACTGATAGTGCTTTTCCTGTAACATGAATCTAAGGTACTGTCTGTGGCAGTGGTGGATTCTGATATGCAGATATGCATCCTTCATATCCAATGCCTGCAGCCAAGTCCCTTTTTGCAACAGGGAGATGAGGGCCTGAAGGGGCGCCATCTGAAACTTTTTGTATTCAGTGTTCTCTTTCAGAGCACTGATGTCTTACACAAGGTGTAAGTCTCATTTCCACTTTGGGACCAGGAAGTAGTGGTAGTTTGCTCACCTGGTAAAGGTGATTGCATGAGCATCACCTTACAGCATCCCCCATCCATTACCAGCTGGGTTTATGTCCATCTCATAGGCTACTGATGCACATGTGACCAGATGTTTGAAATCCATTCAGTCTAGTCCCACCTCCTGGCCACTGAACTCCAGTTCCTTAATGTGCATCACAGAGGCTACAAACACACTGCCTAGCTCCCATGATTTTCAGCTAAATAAGGTAAGACCAAACTCATTTTATACAAATTTACTATAGCAAAACTCTGGATTTATGACTTGGGAATAAAAGTCTGTGTTCAGTTCTGTATCAATCAATCAATCAAATATTTATTTATCCAGGTGAAACATCATTGAGAAGAACTCATTTACAAAATGGAGCTGCACATGTAAAAAATAACAATGACAACAATAGGGCAAATAGGTGAAGGATCTAATAGGATACAATACATCACTGCAGATGGTATATAAGAACAAAAAGCAAAATATAACAATGTAGCAACTTAACATGACTAAGTATAGAGGAAGAGGAGATGTTGTGACTTGTAGTAACAGCAAGGAGTAGTAAGTGCAAGAGGAGAGAGAGAAGGCAGGCGGTAGGTTTGTACAAGAAGGAGGAGTGCCAGGAGGAGGCAACTAGCAAGGCACTGTGTGCAAGGCCTCAGGTCCTACAGTTGCAGGGTTCAGAAAAGGCTCGGGTGAACAAAGTCTTGAAGGTGGATAATTTAACCAGAGTGGTTATTCTAAGGGTTTTCTGCAACTTGTTCCACAAGGACGGTAGGGAATAACTGAAGGCCTATTTGCCAAAGTGAGTTCTGACTTTAGGAATAACAGGAGACATGTATGCAAGACTTCTCAAAGCATAGCTTCCAAGAGAACATATGTGGAGGCAATCAGAGATATATGGGGGAAGCTTTTTAGTGATGGCTCTGAAGGTCCAGAGGACTGCATTATTCTGTCATCTGTAGTTAAGAGATTTCCAACCTACTAATCTGTATAAATTACAATGGCGAGTAGAATAAGGAGCCCCTGTAATGAATCTTACAGCCCAGTGGTATAAGGTGTCGAGTCTATTTAGGGCCGAGCTAGTGCCTTGTCCATATAGGAGATCTGCATAATCCAGTAGGGAGAGAAATGTAGCTTAAACAAGTCTAGTCTTTGCTTCCACAGTGAGCAAGTTCCTGATCCGAAAGAATATATCGAGTCTCTGCTTGAGTTTTTTTTGCTAGTTCATCTATATGATTGGAGAATGACAGTTTGCTGTCAATCCAGACACCCAAGTATTTGAATTTTGACACAACTTCTTGAGGTTCACCAAGGAAGGTGGAGATCTGAGGTACGGGATTCAGGATGGAGGCGTAAGTTTTTAGAACATGGTGCAAAGAGCATTGCTTTGGTTTTTTCATGTTTAGGAGTAGCTTTAGTTGGAGCAGGTTTTTTTGGAGACAGTCAAATTCCAGTTGCAGGTCAAGGCCGGTATTTTCCAGAGTGGGCCTAGAAATGTACAATACAGTGTCGTCGGTGAATAGGTGTATATTCGCTGATTTTATTCCTGTTTGGATATTGTTAATACACATGGTAAACAAGAGGAGACCCGATATGGAGCCCTGTGGGATGCCTCTTAGCAGCGTCTTTAGGGGAGAGGTCTCCTTCTGCTTTTACCTGTTGAGTCCGTCCAATCAGGTAGCTATTATACCATTTAAGGGCCATGTCTTCAAGACCAAAGTTGTGGAGTATGTCTAGAAGTATGGCATGGTCCACAGTGTTCAAGGCTTTGCTTAAGTCCAAGAACAAGGCACTCACGTATAGTTTATTATCCAAGTCATTGAGCCAGTCATTGGCTATTTTAGCCAGTGCTGAGATCGTGCTGTGGTGTGGTCTGAATCCCAATTGTACTGGCGTGGGTAGGTTACAAGAATCTAGGTAATTCCTAATTTATAAGTTTACAAGTTTTTCTAACAACTTGGAGACCGCAGGAAGCAGAGAAATAGGCCTGTAGTTGTTGAGATCACTAGGATCGCCAGATTTAAAAAGGGGAATGACATGAGCAGTTTTTCCAAATATTTGGGCGAGTACCATGGATAAGGGACAGATTAAATAGATGGGTAATGGGAACAGCCAGAATATGGTAGCTTACTTTTAAAAAGTATGGATCAATGAGATCTGCTCCAGCACTTTTCCTAGTATCTAAATTAAGGAGTAGATCCTCGACTTATTTCAGTGATATTGGGCTGAAGAAGAATACTAATTTAGTCCTAGTAGCAGCATAAATTTCAGCAGGCATGTCCTGTCCACACAACTACTTTCATAAGTTGTTGGCTGTGGATATATCAAATGCCAGCCCTGCTGTGGCGAAGTGGTTGTTAAATAAGTTAAGAATCTCATGCTTGTCTTTGTGGGTAGAGCTTCCAGCTATATGTTTTATAGGAAGATAATTGGGAGATCTATGTCCCTCTGTCTCTTAGAGTTTTCCGAAACTGGGCAGAACAGTTGGAGGAAGTGTCCAGTTTATTGTTGTAGTAACTGATTTTTGCAGCTTTAGGAGTGTAGCCCCCCTGTTACCTGGGGTTACTAGAATCCCAGTAACACCTAGTGGTAGGCAGGGAAGGCAGCTTGTGAAACTCCAGTTAAATGGATTTCACACTGTCTCACTCTGTTCTCAGTCTCAGCTGAGACTGAGGGATGACATCACCATAGAACTATCGCAGCTGCATGAGCCACAATGGAATCTGCAGAAGTGAGTTGGAGTAGAATGTTGGGAGGTTTGAACAGTAGTCAGTAGTCAGTTGGAGTTTGGAGCTTGTTGTGAGAGGAGCACAGCAGCTCTGTGCTTAGGCTCTTAGAGCCTCAGCCCTGAAATAGGGCTACAATTAGGGAAAGGTGTGTGTTTCCACCTAAAGAGAGACACAGTGAGTTATTTTTAAAGTAGTGGAGACCACTGATTCGGGTCTCTGTGCCCCATCCCTCAGGGGATGGAGCAGGAAGGTTTGCCTGCATTTCCAGGGGCAACCCCCTGGCTACTGCTAGTGAAGAAGCTGCCTTATTTTGTCCAAGAGTCTGGGAAACAAGAAGATTTCGTGATTCGCCTGTGGGGCACCTGCAACCGGAGGGTGAGTTCTGCTCTTTCTAAAAGGCCCATGTTTCACCCTGGAACTGTGTTAAAGTGGGGATTGGACTACTGAAGTAGTGGGAGGCCTAGAGTAATAGGCTTAACCAAAAGTAAAAGTATGTTCAAGTCCAGCACATAGGGGAAGTCAAGATATGTAGAGGAGATGTGACATAAGTCTACCCAGTAATCTACATTGCCAAGCTTTCAGAACAGAGTTGCTTAGTTTCTAGAGAAATGGCCGGGTATGGATTTGTGGGAGCTGGAGGTGGGAGACCCCCCATCTTTAGTAACCAGGTCCACCTCTATGGATTTGCTCTGTGAATTTCGACTTTGCCTCATGCACTTGGCCAGTGATGAGGGAAGTACCCCAGACGTGGGATTGGAAGGAAAATTCCCTCTAGGAGTCGAAGGCTCTAAGGTGGTTTGGGGAGCCACCAACTGGAAAACTGGTTCATTCCCATAATGGACCATGGATCAAGTGGCCGGCGGGGGGAGCCAGGCCAGTGGGGAAAACCCAAGTAGTGTACAAGTCTGGCTGTGTACCTAAAGCTGCGTGCAAGTCTGGGCTGTGTGCCTGATGGGTTTAGAGCCTGAGGGCTGAAATAGAAGAAGTGTTCTGTTATCTCTAATCTGCATTACCAGGAATGTAGCCCCATGGGGGGTCCATCTATGCTTTGTTTGTTCAGTTTGGATGTGAATAAAAGCCACACTGTAGAATCCCATTCCTAGTTTTGGACATTACAGTTATTGGTTCCTGTGTTCGGATTTACTTGGGTGCCCCTGGGCAGAGTAGCCAAACCTAGGCCCCCTGTGCCGAGTAACCTGATCCTCCCCGAACCCAGTCCCCACCAGGTACTGCTGTCAGCTTTAACAGCATGCCACCTGTCATTTTGCAAAAAGTCAGGGGTCCGGAGGTTACAGGAGAAACAGGCTCAGTAGCTTTTTTCTTAGTTAATGACTGAACTTCTATTTTTGTGCAGAAGAGGCAAGTGGCCAGGAGGGTAACACGATAAGTGAAAATGTTAAATAGCACCTTTGGTGATATTGCAGGGGGTTTTAATTAGGTGGAGAGGATCTTGCAACTGTAAAAAGGGACAAAAAGGTGCATATTTCCTTTTAAACTGAATCAATTAGTGATCTAATATATCCTGTTAAGAACTTAAAGTGGCAATAAGCTATACACTGTGTTTTAATAAGAACCCAGGTGCAGAGTTTTGGATGGGGGAGGTACTGTCAGTCACGAAGCAGAAAAGGGACTTTGGTTTATCATATCTGATGACCTCAAAGTGGCAGAGCAGTGAGAAAAAGCAGTGGGTAGGGCAACTGGGACGCTGAGATGCATAGGGAAAGGTATCCCCTACAGGAGGAGGGAGGTGGTGTTGCCATTCTGTCACTTGCTGGTGAGACTCTGCCCAGAATATTGTGTCCAGTTCTGGAGGCCACACCTCAGAAAGGACATAGTCAGGGTAGAGGCAGTCCAGAGGAGGACAACTACAATGGTACAGAGGTTGCACCAAAAACCCTACAATGGGAGACTGAGGGATCTCAACATGTACACCCTAGAAGAGAGGAGAGTATGAGGGGACATGATAGAGACCTACAAGTACCTCATAGCAGTGAACAGTTTCAGGCAGGAAGTCTCTTTCAAATTTGCATGAGCATCCGGACTAAGGGACATGCCATGAAGCTGGAGGGAGGGGGAAGTCTAAGAGGGATGTGAGGAAGTACTATTTTACTGGAAGAGTGGTAGATGCTTGGAGTAGACTGCCAGCAGAAGTGATGGAGGTGAAAACAGTAGTAGGCTTCAAGCGTACATGAGATAGACATATGGGAATATTAGCAAATAGGCAGAGAAGAGGGAGGGTGGCCGGGGACCAGCTACGGTCTGCTGAGACAAACTAGGCAGGGACCATATGGGCCAAAAGTCCTTTGCTGCCAACACATTCTATGTTTCTAATGAAAATATATAGCGGTAGTAGCACAATTGAGCCCACTTAAGTGCACATTAAATAACGGTGCATCTCGATTAATTGCACACTGTTTTCTTTTCCCTTTTTGCCATTTTCCCTGTGCTAATTATCCCTGTTAAATGCAGCCTGGTCAAACCCACGCCCCCCCTTAACTGCACTATTTTTAATCACTTAAGTGTACATTAACAAAGTGTGAAATAATAATTAACACTATATTTTGTTGTGGAGACATCTGTTAGGAGCAGCCAGCATGGATAAGATTGAGAATGTATCCTCGTCAGTGTGGGATAAAGTTACTCTGCTTCAGCGTTTGCAGCGGCCTGATGTGAAATGGCCTGATGCTGCACTGCAACATGACATTGATGCTGCTATAGCTTCTAGGATTGTGGCCAGCAAAGATACACTTTTAGCTCTATGGGAAAGCAGGGAAAACTAGGGGAGGAAAAGATGGAGAACTGGTGCAACCCCAGCAATGTGAGGGGGCTTACCTTGTCTCTGTTGAGCCAAGGGGGAGAACTGCACTCTGTGGTGTAGGATTGAGTGCTGCTGAAGGGGCTAGATAATCTCCCAAAAGTAACTTGAAAGCAGTACAGTACAGTGCACTCTGATATAGGATGTGAAATTGCACCGGCTCGACTGAGCTCCTAAATTCCATCCATACCCACTTAGTTCCATTGTTTGTTGCCACAAAAGAGAAACTCTCTCTCACAAAAATGTTATGCTTAATGCTCTCCAAATTTGTTGGCATACAAACAAACTCTGAACACTGAAAGATGCCCCAAGGTTTCTTGTGTCTACAAAGCCCTGCCACTTTTTGCCTGCTACTCTGCATCCCTCTGGTCCCTGGGGCTGCAAGCCGGGCTGGAGCAGGAACAGAAATGAAGCTACTGTATTTCTTCAGTCCTTCTTTCTGCCAGCCTGACCATAGTTCTCTACACACAACAAAGGCAGCCCCATGCTGCTGACAGCCATGTGTGACTGGTGCACCCAAGAGAGTGAGGATTTCCCCAACACAAGCTCTGCCTGAACCAGACTGCCAGTGCTTTTCATGCAGACAACACGTGGGGCACCAAATAATTGCTTTGGGGAGGAGCCTTTTAAAATAACCACTTGTAGCACAAATGGTAGCTTGGGAAATAGTTGGTGCATGGCATAATGCTCTACACAAAAGTAGGGAAGGGCCTGGCTCACTGATAACAGAGACATAAAAAATCTCACCTGAACTTGGTGTGCAGGATGAAGTACAATTTATTTTACAGGCAATAAACAGTTATCACAGCAGAAAGTGCTCCCACCTGCAGCTGATGTTTCACACTCAATACCTGCACTTTATCAAGCCTCACATCTTCAGAAGGCTGCCTGTTTAAATACTCTCACCTATGATGGAACAGTGTGTGTGACTAGTGATAAAAACATAAAATACACAAGTGGTGTGTCAGTATAACAAGACATTTTCTTGAAACTGCAACCAAAACCCCAGCACATGCAAAAACATCAACAATACAGCATATATATATATATATATATAGATAGATAGATATTTGAGTACTAAGGCAATGATACACAATAGAGAAAATGAAATAGATTTGATATGCAATATAATGAAAATAGTCCACTAGGACTTAAAACTGTGCCCCTCAGAAGATATGAGAGCATAAGACACAAGTTATAACAAGCTGGATGCTGGCTAAATAGCCAGGCAGATATTATATTTATAGGAGCCAGGAACAGGGATCGTAATGAAACAGTACAGCAAAGTTAAAGCCTGCATTCATTTATTTATACAGTTTTTGTTAACCAGGTAAGCATACTAGGCAATCAGTGCCTATTTTCAGGTACGGCCTGGGAGATTACATAAAAGAATCCATACAAAGTGATACATACAGTAGAACACATTGTAATACAATAGGTAGTGAGGGGAGGAAACATGAAACATGGTATTGCATCATTGAAGAGAAATACATGCAAGGGGAGGCAATTAGACAAATTCATCAGTATGGTAAATGGTACATAAAATATGCAAAGAGCTGTGCAAAGTAGAATAACATAACAATACTTTGTAGTATAATGAACAAGGAAAGGAAGAAATATATTAATTAAACATTATGTCATAGGAAGGGAAAATTTAGGAAAAGTATCCATCCTTGTTGTGCTACACAAAAGATGTATAAGTATCATGAAAATAGATCTCCATCCTTGTACTGCTACAAAAGATGTATAAATATCATTAGACTGTATCAACACTGATTACACATAAAGATATGGGTGCCATACAGAAAGTGTTCAGGTTCAGTAGCAAGAGCAGCATGCCAAGCTAAGGAGATAGTGCCTACTTTTCTTCTTTGGTAGCATAACTAAGAGGCAAAGATGAAGTTCAGGTAGTATGGATTTCCATAGCTTAGGGGCTACATAGGTGTAGGATGATCCACCAGTGTGTGTTCTACTCTTAGGGTTGGCCAGCAAGATACTGTCTCCTAATCTTAAGGGGTGGACACTGTTCACTGTTTTAAGAAATGTGGCATGAGTTTGGTGCAGTCCACTATGCATAATGCTAAAGATTACCCCCCTAAAGCTAGGATCCCGTAGGGAGGAGTGGAGTAGTCAACCTAGCCTGTCATAAAGAGAACAGTGATTACTGAGGTGGTAAGACACCAATGCAAAATGACAAATGTTGTTTATGTAACATCCCACCTAAGGGGAGTAGATTTAGAGGCAGTCACGAAAACAGGGGCATCATAAATGAGCTTGGGGAGGAGCAACCCACAGTCAATGGCATGGCAAGCTTGTGCAGTAAGGTTACAGCCCACTTTCAAGGAGACGCCAAGCATGGAGTTAACTGACTTGTGTACTCCCATGACATGAAATGAGAAATCTGGTGAGAGGTCACATATGACTCCAAGGTATATGAAGCAGGAGACCAAGGGGGCTAAGGTACCACTGCGGTAAGTTATGGATAGAAGGAACAGGCATGTCCTTAATCTAGGAGATGTACCAAACAAATTCAGAGTAAAGGTTTGTCTGTAGGTAACTGCACCCAATATTGTTTCTTTTGGTATGCTTCCCCCTATTAGCTGACATATGAAGTAAATTGGGTGGGGGAGCTCAACCTCTTGTTTAAAAAAAGATCAAAGAGAGTATTTAAAAATTATGTTTTCCAGGTCCTTTATGTTGCCCCCGACATTTTGCTAATAAGCTTCCTCAGGAGACTTATTATCTGTGTTTGCTATTTATCTTGTCATCTCAGATCATTTTTAAGTACCTAAATCTTTCTTTTTAAAGCCTGTCCACGGCTGAATCCCCATAAGGAACTAGTAAAAATTGTAGCACATGATAGTAAACAGACTTCATTAATGGCGTGCAGACAGGCTTTTAAAAAGAAAGATACAAGTAATGTCGGAGTAACATTAAGGAGCTGGAAAAATAATTTCTAATGCCTCTTTGATCTTTTTTTTGAGAAAGATGTTCAGCTACCCCACCCCAATTTACTTCAGTTGTACCAAACAGCATGGACTGCATTTTAGTCGTATTCAAAATCTTTTTGTTTGCAGACAACCAAATGTGCACAGACAGCAGGTCAGATGTAAAGTGTTGCTTTATATGCTCAATACTCTTGGAGCTGTTATAAAGGACCACATTGTCAGTGCAGAGAATGGCACAGCAATGTGGTACAGCAATGGGTCAGGCATTGGTTTATGAACTTTGTGTGTAGAGCAAACAGAAGTGGACCTAGGATAGAGCCTTGGGGAACACCCACCAGAGTTGGGGCAGGATCAGAGAGTGAGGTCACATACTTGACGCTGTGGGATCTGTTTGCCAGATAGTTACAAAATCAGGGGAGAGCAGCTGGTGAGATTCCCAGGTTGTTGAGTTTGCCACTGCATAGGGAGTGAGTAACAAGATCAAAGGCCTTTGCATCAGGTCAATAAAGATAGCATCAGTGAGGTTGCAAGTGTTCATTGCTGAGGCAATGCCATTGATTAGGGTGAGGAGAGCAGTGGGGTTGCTATGACCTTTTCGAAAGCGATGTTGTGCAGGGGGTAGGAAGTTATAGGTGAAGAGTTAATTGAGTTGTGAGGCCAGCACCTTTTCAAGTATTTCAATTATTTTGTTCAGAGCAAGGAGGAAGGCAATGGCCCTATTCATTATTTAATAGTTTGGGGTCCCCTTTCTGAAAAACAGGAACAACACAAGAGGTTTCCCATAGGTCAGGCACTACACCAGTCGCGAGGGATAAGTTGCTTAATTTAGTGGCAGGGGAGGCTAACTCCTTGGTAACAATCTTAAAGGAGTAGTAGTCAGAATTTGCAAAAACATACGTTGGGCAGAGTGTTTTGATTTGTGTGTGTAGTCCTAGTGTGTCCTTCCCTATGTCTGCCACTAAGATTTTTTTCTAAATTATCCTGCAAGTTTTACAGCCCCTGGGGATCTCCATCTCAGCCAGCTTTATTGCTCTTCTTGTTCCTACAATGCCTCCTGTCCTATATGACGGTGATGTATCCACTACCATGGATTCAGCAAGCACTGGTATAGAGTCAATTTTACTACAGCAGAACTGCGATGTTAAGTAACTTTTCTTATCCAGTGAGCACTTAAATGCTACATTTACAGATTAGGAAATACATGAGGGCTAACTGAGTGGGTTATTTTGTAAGAAAACAGCTAGAGTATTTACTAAGTCTTGCATTGATGATCTGGGGTGATTTGTGTGCTGAATCAGTGGTTGTGGATGTATCACTGTCACATGGGACAGGATACATTGCTGGAAAAAGAAGAGCAATAAAGCTTGCTGAGATGGAGATCCCCAGGGGCCACAAAACTAACACATAAGAACATAAGAAAGTTGCCAGTAGAAGGAGATCACTTGGCCTATCAAGTCTGCTCATGTTGTTGATGAGAACTGGCTTTTCACCAGCTTTTCAGACTAATTTAGAAAACATTCCTAATAGCAAACAAAGGGAAAGACATACCAGAACTACGTGGACATACCAGGACTACACATAAAAATCAAAACACTCTGCACAATATATGTTTTTGCAAGTTTTGACTGTACTACTCCTTTAAGGAGTTTGGGATCTATACTATCAGAGCTGCAGATTTAGAAACAGAGATCTGCAAAAGAAGTTTATGAGTCTCAGCAGAGCTGACCCATTTTAAATAAAATTGAGGCTGTACAACGGTTTCGGGGGGCCCTTGGAGGGTATGACCACTAGATGTGGAAGAGGACATATCAGGGAAGGCCAGGGTGTGGGAGGGGAGGTCTGAGAAATAACAGCCGAAAGCACTGGCTGTTATTGCAGTTTACACCATAAATGTCAGAGGAGGAATTATCCCCTAACTCACCTAATGTCTTCCTGATGTGCTATCAGAAAAGTCTAGAGTTTTGGACAACAGAATTAAAAAGTAGATTGCAGTGAGAGCTTTTATTATTTCTGATAGCTCTTTTGCAGACGTTACGCAGGGTCTGTAGGCAGACCAGTCCATTGGGGAGGAGGAGGCTTTAAACTCATTCAATTTCTTGTCACATTCAAGGATTTGGGTTAGTAGTGTGTGGTCCAACCATTTGGAGATAGGGGCTACAGCCGTTTTGGGATCGATCGTACCTTACAAAAATGGTTGATCGTGGAACCTTCAATTGAACTTTTGGAAGTATCCTTCTGAAAGTCCAACAGAGCTTGTAACCCTCTGCCATGATCTGCTGCTACGGAATAACAGATGCCCTATTTCGGCTGTTACTTCCGTATTCTGGGCAAGAACTGCGCATGTGTGACTCGTGCACATGCATAGTTCCGCTGGTGTCGTCATGTTGTGAATGGCAAATTGCCATTCATTGCAACTACACATGTGGGCATGCTGTGCATGCACAATTGCATCACTGCTGCCAGCACCGGCAGCAAAGAAAACCCTCCCGCACCCCCCCTCCCACTGCTGCTCTCTCCTCCTGCTTCTTCTGTTCCCATCACCATGCCAACATCGGGTTCCCCAATTCTCATGTCAGCATTATGTAGCCCCCAACTCATGTGGCACACTGGGAGCCTACCCCAGTGTGCCCAAAAGATATTTATTTCCGCCACGCCATCATCGAGGTGCCCAATCCCTGTGTCAACATTATGTGTCCCCCAACTCATGTGGCACACTGGGAGCCCACCCCAGTGTGCCTAAATGCATGCTTTTTTTCTTCCCCCCACTGACATCAGGGTGCCCAATCCCCATGTCAGCATCATGTACCCACCCATACCCAACTTTTGTGGCACACTGGGAGCCCACCCCAGTGTGCCCAAATGTATGTTTTTTGTTTCCCTGTAAACAAAGAAAACCGTCCCCTGAAGTGTTTTTTTTTACCTGTAAAAAAGAAAATGGTCCCTTGTCATTGCCCCAGTCCCCCACCCCATCCCCACCCTTCCACTGAGCACCGATCTCCCCGCACCCACCTTACCCCATACTTACCTCTGGAGGTTGGTGCTGTCATCTTCTCTGGACTGGGACACGTCTGCACTCTTCAAAGCCAAACTGCAAACTGAAGAATCAAAGGTAAGCATGCTATAATGGCATTTAATAGGGTGTTCAACTTATCTTGATAAATCAGCCATTTTTTGGAATTTTGGCCCCACATTTTCAACATGGGATTCTTGGGACCCCACCTCGTGAATACTGTCACTGTCATTTCATTACTCGGTCCCGAAAGATGATTTCATGGGACTGATTAACAAAATGACAGTGCCACTGTTCATGAGGTGGGGTCCCAAAAAAAACATTTTGCAAATTTGGTGAAAAAATTCAAAAACATTACTGCATTACAAGTGTGCATTGTGCAGTTTCTACGCACACTCCTAATTTCGCCAATTTTTTATATTTTCACTCCATATTTTCAATATTGAAAGTTTTGCATACTTCCTTTTTATCAGTACAGCTGTCATTTTCCATATCCTGCCCAAAATGTGTTTTCGCACCTGTGGCATAGAATGGCACAGTCAGCTGCGAAATCACCTTTCAGGACAAGTGAACAAAGTGACACTGGCACTCTTCATGAGGAGGGGTCCCAGAAAGGCCATGTTGAAAATTTGGTGCAACACCTCCAAAAAATGGCAAAGTTACACCCGGGAATTCAGTAATTTCTATGCACACTTGTAACTTTGGTCATTTGGCTACTTGTCACAACTCTATCGGCTCTGGCTAGAACTTGTCTCCTTTTTCCTTTCAGTTGCACCGGTCTTTTACTTAGTTGAAAAGTTATTATCAGCTTGACATACCTGTCAGATTTTGACTATGTAATAAATGTTTCTTATTTCAAAATTGTAAATTATTCTGCACACATTATAAACACGGTTTACAAATACCCACATGTACTATTCCACTTTGAATATGCTACCTCAACTATTGTAAGTTAAATAGATGTTTGCTAATATTGTATATATTTTTTTACTGTATTCCATGAGTGCTTATATTGTTGTATTTCTCTGACCATTGTAAATCCCTCCACCCTCTCCCCCAGTTCGCATCAGGATACGAGCCTCGGCTCAGTGTACTTTTCCCAGTTACCAAATTTAAAATAAATATGAAAAAGAACCAATCTCTGCATAAATATGAGAAATACTGCAAGTTAAATAGGACATCTTTCTGTAAAGGTCAAGTTTCTCATTAATTATTCTACTAAAACATAATCAGATGTTACTATAAGAAATGGCAGTAGGTGTTATCAACCAACTAGGAGAGATCAAAAACGTGTAAATTACTCTCACACCTTTATATACAAAAATTACCAATAGAGCCCAGTAGCTATTTCTGAGAGGAAGAGGAAAGGTATGGTGCCTGACCAATACCACGGCACCACAAATCGCTATTAAGTAGATAAAAAACAATATTAGAAAATACTATTAGACTTGGAAAGAGACTTGAATTTAGGGGAAGGGAAAAGAAAAAGGAAACTTGTTCAGTTACTACAATCGTACATGGATGTCAGCCTAAGACAATATTTATAAAAATGGTACCATCAACAGTGCTTCATTCAGGCCTTTTCTTTCATGTGCTGTAGGCCTCTATTGCCAAAATGCTTCTCTTGTGAGGAGGAGATTATTTAGATCCCCTCCTCTTGGACCAAATCTGACCCCCTCACCCCATAAAATTTAAAGCCATGATGCCCAGGCTCCACCATGTGTGTAGCTAACGCATGTTCTTTGTCACAGTTATCTCTTAATCTAAGAAGTTCTCCAATGCTTTCTTTACTCATCTTTCTCACATGGAAACATGCTCTCACACACTCATGTTTATACCATGTTGTTAATGTTTATGTTTTTGTATATGCTGGGATTTTGGCAGCAGTTTTAAGAAAATGTCTTTTTATACTAACACATCACATGTGTAAATTTCACACCAATATCTTAGCTGTGAGCTGGGCTCTTCCCTCCTTTTAAAACAACACTGTTGTGGACAATGCTGCACCTCAGCACAGGCCACCACCCTCTTAGTGCACTCCGACCCCATTACCATGGCAACAGGGGTCTGGGGCTGCACCATCAGCCAGGCTACAGAACTGGAAGGGAAGGCACAAAGTGTTCCTTTGACACCAGTAGACTGCAGGATTCCTGCCACTAATTTCTGCTCAGTCATCAACTGAGTGATGGACCTGCAGCCAGCAGAGGTTCTATATACTTTGAAAACCCAGTGGGGTCATCATGTGACCCTTCAGTCATTTGCATAATAGATTCATAGTGAATGTATTGGCCACTCACATATGGGGTTGTGAAAGCCCCAGTTGTGTCACATAATGACCCCCACTAGCTTTTAAAATATATGATCTCTTCTCTATGCTCCAACCTAATCCCATAATAATTGCAGCCCAGTGGACCAAAGGTGAACTGATATTCCCTAGTGAACATCGGGGGCTTTACTGAGACTTAGTCAGTTTGTGTGTGTCTTTAGAGAGATGCAGACTAGTGATGGTTGGAGCTGCTGTAGAGGCTGACTCTGCATCTGCCTGGAAAAGACAAAGATAGTAAGACGTGAGAAGCAGAATTCCTACCTTTAACAAGCATTTGTCAATGCCAAAGTTTGCTGTTGGTATTGGTATTGTACTGGGTGGGGAGATCAAGTCTGTACCTGTAATGCATTATTTTATGCTTACAATCCCCAGTGTTCAGTCACAGTCAGAAACACAAATGTAATGAGGGACAGAGGGAAATATTGAGGCAAAATCAGAGACATCCCTAAAAATCAGGGACAGTTGAGAGGTATGCTCCTAAGGTTTTAGTTACTTTCCAAGTATTTATTTATTTAGATCTAGGATTACAAATACCTTTGAGCTAAAGGCTCTTTTACAAAGGTTCCACGTCTGTTAGAGAACAGTACAACAAACAGAGGCAGTTGAAGATAATATAGAAATACAATCTGAAGGCAGAATACACAAGATAAAGTTATTTACAACAACGAATAGGGGAAGAGGCAAACAATATTGGTATACATTGGTCAAGGGTGAAAAAGGATGGGTTTGCTACATCATACATGGTTATGCAAGGAAAAACAGCAGATACACAATTAAAGGGAGGTGTACACTGGATAAAGTCATAGATAAACAGATTCCAGGTGATATCAGTAAACACAGGTCTAGGGCAAAAAAGGGGGGATGCTATAACATTACAAAACAGGGTAGGACGGGGGAATATGAGCTGCCAGCTGCACTGTCGCAGAAACATGGAGAAGTGCAGAGGGGGTGGGTGGTAAGGGGTAGAGGTAGAGGGTGAGGGGGACGAGGGGAGGAGGAAGTCAGGGACAGGGGTGGTAAAGTGCTAGGTTGGGCGGTTAGGCAGTATGGAGAGAGTAGCAAGGGTTGCTGGCTAGGTGTGGCAGTCGCAGGTACTGGATACAGAGAGTGAGTGGCGGAGCTTGGATTTGAAAGGGCCAAGCACGGTGATGGAGATTTCATTATTGAGATTATTTAACCAGTTTGGTGCTCTGTAGGCAAATGAGCATTGACCCATAGATGTTGTGCAGTGATAGGTCAGCAGGAGTTGAAAATCAGATCCCCTTGTGTGGCGGGGATTACTATATGTACTGAGGAGGGCTAGGACACCCGGGGTGGGGCAAGACCCAAGGTTATCTTCTTGGCCATGATGCAGGTTTGGTATTTTATACGGTTTGATAGTTGTAGCCAACCAGATTGGGCGTAGAGGTCACAGGTGTGGGTTAGGCAGTGGGCGCCAGTTTGAAGACAACAGGCTTTGTTTAGGGCAGTTGAGATGTGCCTTACGGCTGTTGAGGTGGCAGAGCCATAAATAATAAGGCCATGATTGATAACAGAGACTACAGAGCTTTGGAGAGCGATCCTTAGAGCTTCAGGGGTAAGGTGCGCCCTATATCTGTAGAGGAGGCCTAGTCACAGGTTAACCTCCTTCGCTACATAGTCAATGAGGGCTCCATAGGCCAGGTTATTGTCCAGAGTGATCCCCAGATATTAAAGGAGTGAACCTCTTCAATGGTTACTCCAAGGAGGTTTGTAATGGTTAGTGGATGTTGCCTGTTCCTGTTGTGGGAGTTAAAGAAGAGCATGGATTTGTTTTTTTTGTAGTTAAGGATGAGTTTGTGTTTGCTGAACCAGTTCTCCACGGAGATGAAGCCGATTTGGAGTTTGTTCTGTAGGGATAGCAGGTCCTTGTGGGTGGCAAGGATAACGGCATCATCAGCATAGAGAATGAGACATTCTGGGAATGATTGGGGGAGGTTATTTAAAAATAGACTAAAAAGAAGGGGCCCCAGGATGGAGCCATGGGGGAATCCAGAGCGGACAGGTCGTGCTTCAGAGAGGACACCTGCAATTTTCACTCTTTGCGATCTGTTCTCCAAGTAATTTTGAACCAGGCAGAGGAGTCAGGGGAGAGCCCTGCATTTGTGAGTTGTTCCAGGAGTAGGTGGTGGTGAACGGTATCAAAAACCTTAGTTAGGTCTATAAAGACTGACCCGGTTAGATGTCCATTATCCAGTGAGCTGTGGATGGCTCCGGTGAGTTCCAAGAGTGCTGCTGCAGTGCTGTGTCCTTTCCTGAAGCCATGTTGTTGTGACCATATGATATTGTGTTTATCCAGGTAATCAGTGAGCTGGTCAGTAACTATGCGCTTGATGGCCTTGGATAGCAGCGGCAGTATGGAGATTGGTTGGTAGTTACCAGGGTTGGTCCGGTCACCTGATTTATGGACTGGAGTAATGGTGGCAGATTTCTATTTGTCTGGGAACTGGCTGAGGCTGAGGTAGAGATTGAAGATCTTGGTAACAGGACTAATCACTTCATCAAGAGTGAAGGACAGCAGCTTTAGGTCAAGAGTATCCCCACTGTGTCTTGTTTTAGTGATAGCATTTGCGATGTATTTCTGAGCTTCATGCATTTTGATGGCCTTGAAGTAGAAGGGCAGGTGGGGCAGGGGTGGGTGTGGTGGTGGTAACCTGAGAGGGGGAGTAATCTTCATTGAAGAAGTCACGGGGGAGAACATTACTGAGGTCTGCGAAGGCCGTGTTAAAAGTATTGGCAATGGTGGCAGGATTGAGGGTAATAGACCCATCCATGAGTAACATAGAAGGGGTGGTTTTTGGCTGTTTTCCAGATATTTCTTTCATATTTTTCCAGAAAGCTTTCCTATTTCCCCGTGTATTGGTGAGCGCTCCTTTATAGTAGGTGCTTTTGTGAAGCCGGATTGATCATGTACAGGCATTATGCGCACGTTTGTAGTTCTGAATGTTGGTCTGTGTGCCGGACTCTTGAGCCAGGAGACAGAGGCAGTCCCTTGCTTTTAGTTGTGTGATTAGATTGGCGGTGAGCCAAGGATTGGAGAGGGCTTTAACTTTATGCTTTTTTTAAGCGGGCATACGAGTCACAGGCTGCACTGAAGGTGGAGATGAAGAAATCGAGGGCCAAGTTCACATCAGTTGCATTGTAAATGGGAGACCAGTCTTGTTGCTTGAGGAGAGATTTGAGTAGTTTCAGTTTTACTCAGGGAATGGTTCTGCTGGTGGTGATGGATGGTGGTGGTTTGTAGAATTTATTGGACCATTCACAGATGACAGGGGAGTGGTCACTAAGAGAGTCAAGGAGAACGGAGATATTGGAGATCCAGGTGGGGTGGCTAGTTAGGACCCAGTCCAGGAGAGAGGTGGTGCCTGTTTTGTACTTGTGGTGGTGACCTGTTGCATGAGATTTACAGAGGTGAGGGCATCCTTGTAGTTTCCTGTATCAGGGACGAGCCAGTTAATGTTGAAGTTGCCAAGTAAGATTAGCTCAGAGCCCGGAGCTTGTGTATGTATAAGTATAGGCTCATAAGAACTCCACACAAATAGGAGTAATAGTGAAAAAATATTCTTACCGTTTATTAAAAAGTAGTGCACATAACAGTCCTACACCAGCAATGTGCACAAACAACCTGTCGAGGCTATGATGTCATGGCGGACATAAAGTGATGTTTTGTTTGGGGGTCCCAAGCTATTCGCTGAGTAACCTCCATACAGCAAAAGTGCCCCTTATATAAAAGTTCATATGCAAATATGATAAAATCCTGCATAACAGCAATGTGGTTCAGACCAGCTGCTCAAGCAGTGGCTGCACCATTTTTGCAGGTCAAGCAATGCCCCTCAGAAGCATATGGCAAAGACATCTAAATTCAAAACTTCTAAAAGAATGCTTAAAAAACCGCCTGCTAAAAATACTTAAGGGTAGCTAAAACTAAATGTTACCCCTATATACAGCCTATGCTAGACCCCATTTGGAATATTCGTCACAATTATGGAATTCATATAAAAAGAGTGAGATCACCTCTCTTGAAAAAATACAGAGGAGATTTACTAAAAGTATTAAAGGAATTTCCAAATATCCTTATGAAACACGTTTGGAAAAATTAAACTTGATGCCCTTATCTTTTAGGTGTCTTCGAGGCGATCTAATTTACATGTATGACATAATAAATGATCCATATTTATTTTTTCAAATGGGTTTTGAGCTTGAAAAAATATATTTAATACTAGAGGTCACCCATTACAGATTAATAGAGCAAAGTTTGTTCATGTTTCCAGGAAAAAATACTTTACTCAAAGGATCATTAATCCCTGGAACAATCTACCATCAGAAATCGTCACCAGTAATGACAAAAATACTTTTAAAAATCGTCTTGATTAATTTATATTTAATAAACCAAATTTGGGATACTATAACTGACAAGGTGCAGTCATAGGCCTCATAGCCCTCTTTGAGCCACATTTCCTTAGAATCCTTAGAAAGTACACAGAGATTACTCAATGCTATTCAGATATTTAGAGGGCAGAAAAAAGGATTTATTATCGCAGATGCAAGTAAATATTAATGCCCCAAAACAATATAATTTAATTGTGCCCATACTGTATATTACAAAAATGCCTCTAACACCTGAATAGAAAAAATGACAAACAAACCATGTCAGGCAAAGTATGGCAAGAATGCTACTAGCTTCAAGAGCCCTACTGTAAGAAATACATACTATAGAGTATAGCGGCGAGCACACAGTAAAAACATACAAAACAAATGGGAAGATCTGCTGCTGGATTTATGAACTGGGAGCATGGGTAGGTGGGGGTTTTAATGACAACATCGATTTGTCTGCTTTTTTTGTAAATTTCTTATTATGATTGCTGGATAGACATTCCATTGGTACTGTATGTAACTTTAATCTGTGCAGATCTGCCTGTTTGTACTATGTTTTTACATGTAGTTCCTTAAGGCTTTTTACGAGATGTTAATGCATCTCCTTCGGTTTTTAGGAGGTAGGGTGTTTGTAGTGTAACTCCTGGGTGTCTAGAAATCTCCTTCATTTTTAATATAACTGATGCATTCATTTTTGTTTGCAATTAATTTCCTTACTTTTTCAGATAGTACAATAGTGTCTCCACTTTATTGTGAAACATAGAAACATATAAAATGTCATCAGATAAGGACTGCTAGGCCCATCTAGTCTGGCTGTAAGCCCTGTACTTGATTACAGCTTCTGACCCTCCCTCTGCTTTTCCTCTAGGGTTCCCTTATGCCTGTCCCATGCATATTTAAATTCAACCACAGTGCTTGCTATCACCACCTCTTGTGGCAGACCATTCCATGCATTGACATACTAGTGGCATATCCTGCTCGGGCTTCGTGATGTGAGTGTGCTGAGAGAGAGAGAGAGAGAGAGAGAGAGAGGGAGATGGGGGGGGAGAGAGACACTATTTTGCCTGCCTGCCCTGTACAGTGTACACACACTGAGGCCAAGATTAAAGATTTATTTTGGCTGCCTGTTCTTGCCCTGTGTACACACACAGCCACAATGAGGCAAAGAATAACATTTATTTGTGACTTCTGTAACTGTAACATTTCTCACTGGCCCCCAATAGTCTCTCTCTCTCTCTTTTTTTCTCCACTGAATGGTGGCACAAGTCAAAGATTTATTTTGCCAGCTTGCTTTTGCTCTGTGCACACACACGCAGCCACATTGGGGCCAAGAATAAACGTTATTTGTGATTTCTGTGACTGTAACATTTCTTTTTAGCCCCCAATAGTCTCTCTCTTTTATTAGTCACAGTAGGAGAGGCAGCGGAGGCGGGGGCATCATGAATGGTATGTGGTCACTACGGTGACAATTTTACAGTAACTGACACTACAGTGACAACAGCGCCAGGTCACTGTACTGTCGGCACGGGACTCCAGCACTGCTTTCTGGGGATTTTGCACCACCTCCCCAAATCAACTCTGACTCAGAGTTGATTAATTTAGTTATGGGGTGCAGGGGGCAGAACCCCCCACATGGGGGGTTCGGGGGCAAAGCCCGCCTGAAGAAAACACAGTCTGAAGTGACTGCCTTTATGCTGACCACAAATGTGGTCGACATAAAGGAGTTGCAGTGACGTCAGTCGACAACAAATTTGTTGACTGACTGTCATGGATCTGTCATGAACGGGGCCAAAATTTTTTGTATGCTAATTTTTGAAGATCCCTGGGGGCAGGGATGTGCAATGATGCCAGCATCTGCCTTGTCCTCCTTGTGTGAGGCGCTGGCAGTGGCAGTACCCCCAGCCTCTGCCAGAGGTGCACTATGCACTAGACACACTTCCCCCCCTCCCCCCAGAGAAGGAGAGCAGTCCCTAGGGCACTTAATCCTACTGCCCCCGGGCAGCCCTCTGACTCACGAGTCCATCTCCAAACCTGGGATGTAGGTCCAGCAAGCGGACACTTGTACATTGCCGTGATAACTTTGAAATGTTTTCACATTTTGACCCCAAATGTTCAACATAGTCTTATCACCTTACCTCATAAACCCCATTGGTGAAAATGTCTAAATCCATGGCAAAACGCCATTATGCACCACAGATGCGGAAAGTCATTCTGTGCAGAATGTGAGACATGACAGCTGTAGTGTTCATGAGGTGGTATGAAAAAATGGCTACGTTGAAAATTGGGAGAGAAAATATGAGAAATTGACAAAGTTACTTGCGTGCGTAGGAAAATGTCAATGAGCACATGTAATGCGGGTGTTTTTCGGTATTTTTGCTCCAGATTTTCAACATGGGCTTTTTGGGACCCTACCTCATGAACAGTGGCACTGTCATTTTGTTACTCAGCCCCAAAAGGGGATTTCATGCAGGGATTGTGCCATTCCATGCCACAGGTGTGAAAACATGTTTTGGGCAGGATTTGAGAAATAACAGCTGTACTGTTCATGAGGTGGTGTGAAAAAATCTGTATGTTGACAATTTGGAGTGAAAATATAAAAAATTCACAAAGTTATGTGCCTCCGTAGAAACTGCACAACGATATGCTGTAACGCAGCTATTTTGGGATGTTATCAAATTCAACATATGGGACCCCATCTGTGAACAGTGGCACCTGTCATTTCATTAGTCAGTCCTGAAAGGGGTCTCGCACAGCGACCAAAAAATCACCTTATGGGACTGAGTAACAAAACGACAGTGCCAGTGTTCATGAGGAGGGGTCCCAAAAAACCCCTGTTGAAAATTTGGTGCAAAAAGACCTAAAAATGGCCAAGATATCAACATAAGTTCAAAACGCCATTGACAGCCATTATATAGAAAGTTACCTTGATTCTTCAGTTCACGTTCAGCTTTGAAGAGGGCAGGCATGTCCCAGTCCACAGAAGATGCCAGCCCCTGATCTCCAGAGGTAAGTATGGGGTGTGGGGGGGGTGAGGGGAGGTGAGTGTGTGGAGGAAGGGTCAGGATTGGGGGGGGGATTGGGAGATGACGAGTGACCATTTTTTTCTTTACAGGTTTCATTAAAAAAAAAAGATGCTGGGGGACCGTTTTCTTTTTTCAGGGATAAATGTTTGGGGACACTGGAGTGGGCTTCCCAGGATCCCATAGTCCAGGGGGGTCATCGACACGGGGATTGGGCACCCTGATATTGGACAGTACTGGGGAGATCACTGACATGGGGATTGGGCACCCTGCTGTCAGACAGTACTGCGGGGGGATCCATGACAGGGGGATTGGGCACCCTGATGTCAGACACTGTGGGGGAGGGGGGAGCACTGACAGGGGGATTGGCACCCCGACGTCGGACAGTACTGGGGGGATGGTCGACACAGGGATTGGCACCCCGATGTCGGACACTCTGGTTGGGGGCTCGCTGGCATGGGGATTGGGCACCCCGATGTCAGACAAATATTATTATAAGAAGAAAAGTTGAATGGGAGGGTGATGGGGGGCAGTAGTCGTCTGACTGAGATGTACTGCAGAGAAGATTGGGGAATAATGTAAGAAAGCCAGTATTCTGGAAGATCAGATGTGGGATGGAGGGCTGGAGATTCAGCTGCAGGTCTACTCTCTGACACCGAAGATGGCCAGCGGGATGTGCAGAGACAATGAGGGAAGGGACAGTGGGGTGACATGGGGGGGGGGAGGTTACACAGCCAGGCTGATCAGGACACCAAACAGCTGTTTGCTGGGTGGTGTCCTGTAGATGAAAAGAAACAACCCATGTATGATTGGTGCAGCTATTCCTTTTCAAGTAAAGAACATTTCAGGAAAAACACTGTCACGATCAGCCTGGCTGATAATTGGCATGGCACTGTCGTGGCCCTTGCAGACCACTCTGCATTGGAGAGACAGTGTCACACCCTTCAAAAGCAACTCTTTTCAAGAAGTTTGCTGTGCGTGTGTAACCCCTCTGTTACCCGGGGTTACTAGAATCCCAGTAAGACCTAGTGGTAGGCAGGTAAGGCAGCTTGTGGAACTCCAGTTAAATGGATTTCACACTGTCTCACTCTGTTCTCAGTCTCAGCTGAGACTGAGGGATGACATCACCATAGAACTCACGCAGCTGCATGAGTCACACTGGAATCTGCAGTTGGAAGTTAGGATAGAATGTTGGGGATTTTTTGAACAGAGTTTTGTGCAGTCTTGAAGAGAGGAGCAGCACAGCAGTCTGTGGACAGGCTCTCAGAGCCTTAAGCTCTGTCATAGAGCTACTGTAAGGGGAGGTGTGTGTTTCCACCAAAAAAGGAACACAGTAAGCTGTTTGTGAAGTGGTGGAGACCGCTGTTACTGGTCCATATGCCCCATCCCTGAGGGGATGGGGGTGGAAGAGTTTGTCTGCCTTCCAGGGGCAACCCTTCTGGTTCCGGCTAAGGAAGAAGCTGCCTCATTTCAAGTTGTGCTGTGGCACCAGAAGCTGTGGGAAAGAAATTCCTGTGAGGAATCGCCTGTGGGGCACCTGCAACTAAAGGGTGAGTTCAGTCTGACATAGGGCCTACATTTTCACCTGAACTGTTGGAACGTGGGGATTGGACTACTTAATTTGTAGGAGGTCTAGTGTAATAGACATTGCCAGTTAATTCAAGTAGGTTCAAATCCAGCACAAAGAGTAAAGTGGGGATTGGACTGCTAAATCAGTGGGAGGCCTAGAGCAAGGGGATGAGCCAAGTAAAAGTATATTCAAGTCCAGCACAATGGGAAAGCAAGACAAGTAGAGGAAATGTGACCTACATTTACCCTTAATCTACATTGCCAAGCTTTACAGAAAGAGATGTTTAATGTCCAGAGAAATGGCCGGGTATGAATTGTGGAAGCGAGAGGTGGGAGACACCCCATCAGTAGTAACCAAATTCACCTCTACCGATTTGCTCTGTGGCACTTTTACTTTCTCTCAGGTACTTGGCCAGTGCCTGAGGAAAGTACCCAGATGTGGGATTAAAAGGAAGTTTCCCTGATGGAGCTGAGGTGCTCTTAGGTGGTTTAGGGAGCCACCAACAAATGTTTCCATGACAAATGGAAGGTGTCCGAGTGGCCGGCAAGGGAGCCAAGCCTGGGAATCTCAGATAGTGTACAAGTTCAGGCTGTGTACCCAAAGCAGCATGCAAGTCCGTGTTGTGTGCCTGGTGGGTTCAGAGCCTGAGGGCTGAAGTGTTGAAGAAGTGTTCTTGAGTTTTAATCTGCATTACCAGAATTGTAGCCCCATGGGGGTCCGTCTATGCTTTGTTTTGTTCTGCTTGGATGTGAATAAAGCCACACTTTAGAATCCCATTCCTGGTATTGGACATTACAGTTATTGCTTCCTGTGTTCGGAATTACTTGGGTGCCCCTGTGCAGAGTAGCCAAACCTAGCCCTTGTGTCGAGTAACCTATTGCTCCCCGAACCCAGTCCCCACCTGCTACTGCTGTCAGATTCAAACAGCATACCACCTGTCGTTTGCAAAAAGGCAGGGATGGGGGGATTACAAAATGGAGGCATTGCTTTAGATTTTTAAATAAGGGAGGAAAGGTGCTCTGGCACAGGGCTAGCATTTTGGTTATCTGGCAGTGGGTAGCCCAAAAAGCTGAAGCAAGGTTAACTAGTGTGTCGCTGTGTGCGTTGTCCATGTGCTGCTGTTAAATGCCAACTGTTTACCAAGGAGCAGTAAAGCTTGAAAGAGTATGCCCTTGTCCTGCATCAAAAAATACAGCATTTTGCCAGCTTTAAAAAACTATGGTGACAAAGAAAAGTGTGGAAGACTAGGGGTAGCAAAAGGAAAATTGTGCCCTGGACATTGGAAATGCTTTTTAGTGACTTTAGAGACTTGCTGTGTTAATGGCCATGACAAATGGTTGAAATGGGCTCCCGCCGTGGAGTCAGTTCGGAAAAAAAAAAGTGTTTTTTGCAGTTTACATTTGCGTGCTCGATGATCGCTGTGAGGAGAAGAGCACTCGCAAGGGAAAGAGGCTCATTTGCATGGCATCGTGTGATTGGTGAGACTGCAATCAGTCCCGCCCCCCCAAGCCCGCTCTACAACGACTGCCCAGCATTCGAGAGGGATTGTGAATGGAGTGCGTGTACTGGCTTATCGGAGGAGCGTCGCGGTGACTGAAAGCACTGTAAAAGTTTCAAAAACTGATTTTTTTATCTAAAATTGGGCTCAACCCGCATCTTGATCGACTGGATTGCGAGTGTGGTGATCGGAGGGACGATCGTCAGGACTGCCAACTCACTTCTGTCCAGAGGCCTCCAAGACTGGCTGCAGGCCATTTTCCATCGCAGCAAACAGCTACTGATAACAGTGAGTACCAACAGAAATAATTGCTCGAACAAGTGATTTTTGCCAAAAGCCAGTGGAATCTGTATGAAGCAGTATAGTCGTTTTGTAAACAAAAGACTGTGTCAAGTTTTTACCAGCAAAAGCAAGCCTGTTAAGCCATCGACTGTGAGCATAGTTATGGGTTCAGCGTCAGTTTAAAGTTTCAAAGCCATGAGAGAGACTGTGAGTTGTATCAAGTTATGCAGCACTGGTTACAGACAATCCAGTGCTTGAAATACTGAGGCTTTAAGGGACTGTGAGCTAGAGTAATGTCTTCAGCAAGTGAAAAGTCCATGGTAAATCATATAAATGTGCTAGGAAAAGAATAGTGCAAGTTTGTGCAGTTTGAACAAAGTTATCAGTAGAGTGTGTAAATCGGATGCGCAGTGGCTTGACCCAATTTCAGAATGTTGATGCACAGGAGTGTTGCCACCGCCATTACAGGGTGGGGTAGTAATGTAAACACAGCAGCACAGGAGCGATTTTAAAAGTAAAAGAAAGTGTTCAGTGATGTGGGACTTTCAATAACAGTGAGTGTTTGTTTGTTTTTCCCTGCAGTCATGGCCTCAGGACCAGCCCGCTACCCGGATCATGCCCGGGCTATGGTAGCAGCAGAAGTAAACAAGTTAAGGGACATTGAGAGGTGTTACTATGGAGGACAACTGCCTTCTCATGTGGCAATTCCTGGATACCCAGTGCAAGTGTGCTTAATATGCTTAAATGCTGGAAGGGACGTCTTCATGGTATCTCACTGTTCGGGGTGCTTAGAGAAATACGGCTTGTTTAAAGTGCCCAAGATTCGTTTGGCTCCCACATGGACAAAAGTTCAAGAATTTGCAGTTGGCAGCACACAGCACCAGGCGGAGCCTGTTAGAGAAGGCCCCTAGGGGGAGTGTGGCACAAAGCTAGAGGGTGCAGATTTGCAGACAGAACAATATGCTGATGTTTCAGATGCTGGATCACAGAGAGACAATTCAGGCATAGCATCAGTAGACCCTTGGAGAGGGGGGCCTAGCCCAAGTCTCATAGGAGAAGATGAGATGAGGGAGGCCTTTGAATGGGAGGTATCGACCTCTGCACCCAGCGAAGAATGGAGAGTCTCAGGAGTGAGGATGATGGCTCACTCCTGGGCACAGATTCTCAGTGAGGAAGAAGAAGAGGGGGAACCTATGTGGCCTTGTGAAAAAGGAACGGGTACACAGCCTCAAGCTCTTGCCTCAGAGGAATGCATGGACTAGAGTGGTGATGCCACTGCCCTGGCTGTGCAAGAAGAAGTAGTTAGGGATCCATTTTTTGTCTCGTTGAGAATGTGTAGCTGGCAGAACCAGGACTGGCCACCCCCAAGCTAGGCCAGTGGTCTCAGGTTGACCAAAGCTAGTAAAGAAGAGAGACTGGTTCGTAGGAAGGCGAATGAAATCTATGGGATGTCCTTTCATACCTTTCCTCAGAGAGTCTGGGAGGAGATTGAGAACAGCAGGAAATCCTGGATTTGGGCCGAAGCAATGCAATGTGTGCATCGTGGTGCAAACAAGCATGTCAGGAGCAGAATGTTTCATGAAAAATACAGCCAGCGGAAAAAAGGCAGGACACTGTTTATGGACACTGTTCAAATAGTGGATGGAGAGAGACGTGAAACCTTTCACAGTGTGAATTATGTGCCCCCAGATGGGGTAATAATTCAAGCTCCTGACCTGTTGTGCTATTGGCCTCAATGGAAAGACCTCCCTGCAAATGTGCCCATGCCTACCAGATGGAAAGCAGAGCAGTGGTAGTCAGTGCTGCCACTCCAACCATTGCAGTGCCTTTGTTGTTCCACCAGTATGGACGTCCAGGACTCAGGTGCCCCACATTCATCAGTTCTACAGTGTACTGACTTTCCAGAATCCATCGACTGGCCCACCAGATGGCTTCAGATCCAGAGAGGACGCCAGCCCAGCTGTATCCTGATTCATCGCCTGGTAACCAGATGAAGTCAGACCAGCTGTTTTCCTTTTTCTTCCTGTTCCAAGGTTCCATCTCCAGAGATGACATCAACCCAGCAGTTTCCAGATGTGCCCTCCTGTCATTCCTGGAAGATGTCCCCCCAGCTGTATCGGAAGAGTGCTGCCAGGGAGAGTCTTCGGCCGAGGACCAGGTCGGTGGTTTATTCATTCTAAAAGGGACTGGTAAGTCCAAACTTTTCTATTCTTATGACATTGCAATACACACCCTACACTAGCAGACTCCAGATGTGTGAACTGTCCTCAAAGACTCTCCCCTTCGGGACTTTGGCCTGCTAGAACTGTGCTTCGCCAGGCTCCGGCCCAGGAGGGACTCTTTAATGGACTAGCCTTCGGGCACTGTGGTCACTAGATGGGACTTTTAGGGCACTCCATCCCCCAAATGTGTTTTGTAAATAATGTCATTGTTTTCTAATATTTTCTAATGTTTATACTGTTTTTCTACCTTTTCTAAAAAAAAAAAAATCTTTTTGGGATTCTCCAGTGTTTTGATGTTAGGGGTTTAGATAGACTGTGTATGCAGATTAGGAGTGTGTGTTGTCTTTCTTTTTCTTGCAGGTGTTCCTGAAGAAGATAAAAGAGAAGACAAGAAGAGGAGGAGGGGCTCATCGGAGTTCCTCACTAGCACTTTAGCGTGTAGTATTTAAAGTACTGTTGTTGTTGTTGTTACTGTAGTAATCCCTTTCTTCCACAGGTATAGTTGTGGGGGAGTGAGGGAGTAATGTAATGGTATGGTATTAGCTCCTGGTGTGTGGTTGCAAGGTGCCCAAGGTCGGGGAGGTCCTCTGTTTGTTTTGTTTTGGGGTTTGCGTTAAAGGCAGATAGGTTTTCCCTAGAGGGCTAGGGGGGATAGACAGGCTGTGGCCCTGACCTGATCAGTAGGGGTTGCAGTGCTGATCTATTAGGGCTATGCTCTGGACAATTCCACCAGAGCCACTAGGCGGCCATAGTAAGTAGGTAGAGTAGAGGCTGATATGTCAGCCAAATGCCTCTAGGCCCTTAGTGTTGCCTGCCTGTGCTCGCACATGGTAGGAGGGGTCCTGATCACCCCCCTCCACAGGTAGCACATAGGGTGAGATGGCCTAAGCTGGGTAAATAATGACTGCAGACAGTCATTTTCCTGGCCCAGGGTGAGTGTAACCCCCCCGTTACCCGGGGTTACTAGAATCCCCGTAAGACCTAGTGGTAGGCAGGGAATTCAGCTTGTGAAACTCCAGTTAAATGGATTTCACACTGTCTCACTCTGTTCTCAGTCTCAGCTGAGACTGAGGGATGACATCACCATAGAACTCACGCAGCTGCATGAGCCACATTGGAATCTGAAGTTCGAAGTTAGGATAGAATGTTGGAGACTTTTTGAACAGAGTTTTTGTGCAGTCTTGAAGAGAGGAGCAGCACAGCAGTCTGTGGACAGGCTCTCAGAGCCTTAAGCTCTGTCATAGAGCTACTGTAAGGGGAGGTGTGTGTTTCCACCAAAAGAGGAACACAGTAAGCTGTTTGTGAAGTGGTGGAGACCGCTGTTACTGGTCCATATGCCCCATCCCTGAGGGGATGGGGGTGGAAGGGGTTGCCTGCCTTCCAGGGGCAACCCTTCTGGTTCCGGCTAAGGAAGAAGCTGCCTCATTTCAAGTTGTGCTGTGGCACCAGAAGCTGTGGGAAAGAAATTCCTGTGAGGAATCGCCTGTGGGGCACCTGCAACTAAAGGGTGAGTTCGCTCTGACATAGGGCCTATGTTTTCACCTGAACTGTTGGAATGTGGGGATTGGACTACTTAATTTGTAGGAGGTCTAGTGTAATAGACATTGCAAGTTAATTCAAGTAGGTTCAAGTCCAGCACAAAGAGTAAAGTAAAGTGGGGATTGGACTGCTAAATCAGTGGGAGGCCTAGAGCAATGGGCTGAGCCAAGTAAAAGTATGTTCAAGTCCAGCACAAAGAGTAAAGTAAAGTGGGGATTGGACTGCTAAATCAGTGGGAGGCCTAGAGCAATGGGCTAAACCAAGTAAAAGTATGTTCAAGTCCAGCACAATGGGAAAGCAAGACCAGTAGAGGAAATGTGACATACATTTACTCTTAATCTACATTGCCAAGCTTTACAGAAAGAGATGTTTAATGTTCAGAGAAATGGCCGGATATGAATTGTGGAAGTGAGAGGTGGGAGACCCCCCATCAGTAGTAACCAAATTCACCTCTATGGATTTGCTCTGTGGCACTTTTGCTTTTTCTCAGGTACTTGGCCAGTGCCTGAGGAAAGTACCCAGACATGGGATTAAAAAGAAGTTTCCCTGATGGAGCTGAGGTGCTCTTAGGTGGTTTAGGGAGCCACCAACAAATGTTTCCATGACAAATGGAAGGTGTCCGAGTGGCCGGCAAGAGAGCCGAGCCTGGGAATCCCAGATAGTGTACAAGTTTGGACTGTGTACCCAAAGCAGCGTGCAAGTCCGGGCTGTGTGCCCGGTGGGTTCAGAGCCTGAGGGCTGAAGTGTTGAAGAAGTGTTCTTGATTTTTAATCTGCATTACCAGAAGTGTAGCCTCGTGGGGGTCCGTCTATGCTTTGTTTTATTCTGCTTGGATGTGAATAAAGCCACACTTTAGAATCCCATTCCTGGTATTGGACATTACAGTTATTGCTTCCTGTGTTCGGAATTACTTGGGTGCCCCTGTGCAGAGTAGCCAAACCTTGTGCCAAGTAACCTATTCCTCCCCGAACCCAGTCCACACCTGGTGCTGCTATCAGCTTCAAACAGCATACCACCTGTCGTTTGCAAAAAGGCAGGGGGTTGGTGGTTACACATGCATGCATGGCGAACTTAAAAAGGCTGCACTAGAGTCAAAAATGTTTGCTTTGCTGCAGCTGGCGACTGTGATAGAAGCCACCTAGCCAGTACCACAGACCAGTACTGGTTATCACCACCCTGCAGGAGTGGAGGCCAGGGCATGCTGAGTGGAGCAATTAGGATCACATTTTACTGGCAGAGCTACCCTGGGAGGAGAGAGGATTATTTGCTGAATGCAGATGTCAGAAGAGGCCTGACTGGGACTGGAAACAACAGCCACTGCCAGAGGCCACAGAGGAAGGAAAGAGTGAAACAAGCCAGAGAGGAACTCACTGCAAACTGTGCCATCACCCCTCTGCACTGAGGGCCTTCCCAGTCTGGGAAAACCATATGTAAACTCAGGGGTTGCCCTGCAGCTACCACCTTTGTGTATCATAGTTTGGAGAACTCATTTGATGGACTAGGCCATCCAACCTATAAATTACAGTTTTAGGTTTCATGAGTATTCAAGTTTGGGGGTTTAATTTGCAAGCATTGCTTTATTTGTTTCTGTACACCACTGCCAGTTAGTCACATGCAATGTTATTGGGCCTACACCATTTCCACAGCTGGGTACTCTCAGTGATGAACTAGGAGTTCCCAGTTACATCAAGGTATTTAAACTGGCACCAGTGGGAAGGAAGGAAGCACCCTCAGTACAAATTACCTGAGCATGCAACAGTAATGTGCATGCATGGTGTGGGGGTGGGCTACTTTATTCTGGTCTGAGCTGGGGGGGGCATATAACCACAGACCATGTGACATTATAGGGTGGCTGTATCTGAAAGGGTAAGGGAAGAACAGTCTTGTGTATGTAGGCTGAGCCTGGAAGGGTACCAAAGAGCCCACTGGACTTCATATAGTACTTCATTAATAAGAGTACTGTATTATACTGAATATTAGTAACACAGTATTTATATGTATTTTGTTTCTCTTTTTTTTCCAGTCATCACCCAGAGAAATTCAAAAGCTTCTGCTGGTCCTGTGGGGAGCAGAGGAGGAGGAAGATGGAGAATGAGAGGTGCTATGGGCTTTACTTGCATCACAGGGTGGGAAACCAGAGAAGAGGGACCCTAGTGATAGGTTGGATGTGGCAAAGGCTGCTGGTGGTGATTAAAGCCCCCAATGCCACAAACATGCTGCTTGTAATGCCAAAAAAAGTACAATTACAGTAAATAAAGTAACATTCCTTTTCATACAGCAACACATGTTGTCACTTGAGTTATTAACTTTCCAAAGTACAGAACTGCACCAGAAATTAGAGTGGTGGCGGTGATGCGGGGGGGGGGGCAGTCAAGTGGATCAAAAAAAAAACTGTTGCAAGCAAGGTAAGCAGCATTGGAACTGCCAATGAAAACAGTTAGAGAGTGGTGACCCATGCAGAGGCACATCTACTAGTAAAGGTCGGAACAGAACTTAACTATCGGCATCAGACTAGCACCTGACATATAAAATGTTGCAAGCCCCCCTGTGAAAATCAAGATGTTATTGCGACATGGTGGATAGTAGAATCCAACTTGCTGCTGGCCATGACTGTCCAGAAAATACTCTAAAAAACAGTAAAATGTGCCTGCTCGGTGGTGCTGAGAGTTAAGGTGCTGGATGCCGCACCTTGCACTATGCTGGTGACCAGGATTCGAGAACGACCTTGGGTCATTGGGGTGCTGGTGCATGGGGGAGGGAGGGAGGAGCAGGACTGAGCAAGCCACCAGGCAGCTGTCCTCTCCCAGGGGTGGTGAGTGGGCTGTTTCCTCCTTGTAGTTCCGCTCCCACCAGGTGGAGGTCCGGTGGGTAGCGTAGGCTGGAGGGAGTGGCACAGTTATGGGTGGGTGGAATGAGCTGAGCTGGCACCATGGTGTACATGCATGCCTCCACATGCACACATTGCCATGTGCCAGGGTCTCAGGCCAGGAACGTGAGAAAACATACAAAAATACCAAAAAAATCTACAGTATATAAAAAAAGAGAACAATAAAATGTTTACTTACCCATCTCGAATGCAACAACTAAGATACTGCAGACTTTTAGTTTCCACCAACCTAATCAACTACACTGCAGTGCATCTGAAGCAGATCACATGGCACCCCCCCAATCAAGAGCCCAACAAGCTTCCAGCCATAGAGTTCAATATATCGAGTGAGGCTAGAGTGCGGACTTCAATGGCTCGGTTGAAGCTGCACGTCCGCCATATTAGGGGACGATTGAGGTGCCGGCAGATAGCAAGAACACTTCTTAAAACTTAGCTAGCAGCACCAGCGAACTGTTCTGACAGCAATCTGCTGATCCAGTTGGGTAAGAAGCACCATTAACAGCAGGGAAATGATGAAGCAGACGCACATTGTAGTGACAAATACAAGGTATGCTCGTTTGTCCTTTGCTAGTATAAGCAGTGCATTACTCGACTGCTGTCAGTACAGTGTGTTGGTGCCGCTGTCTACGTTTCAAGAAGGGTTCCTGCTATCTGTTGGCATGTCAGTCCTCCCTTAATATGGCGGATGTGTGGCTTCAACAGAGTCACTGGAGTCTGCACTGTAGTCTCTCTCTATTTATTGAACTCTATGTTACCAGCTCAGACTCACAGATCACATGGGAAGCACTGGAAGCAGAAACTCAGTAATACTCGTTTAAAACAGCAGGACCAACTATAACCATGCAACCGTAACCTACTTGTTGCAGTACAAACGCACCCACTAGTGAAGCAGTCCACCTACTGTACAACTTAATCTCTGCTGCATGTCTAAGTTATGCTTATTCCTTAAAGATACAGCTCCAAAGAACAACACATTTAATCTGCTAAACAACTAAGCATTTTAAAGGGGAACAGTCAGCACAAAGGACCCTGCATTCAAGTGTGGGGCTAGTCCCAATGTACACTTTGTGGGTAAAAACATTTTGATTAACTTACTTTTTGCTGTAGTGTAGTAGATTGTATCAGACTAGATTTGCTTAGTTGTAGGCAGACATCTTCTTTTACTACAAATCCCAGAATTCCCTGTAGCTGATACCAGAGCTGTAGGCAACAGTGAGAATAATCAATAGCCTACAATGCATGTTAAAGTTTTTATAATCTCTGATCATGTGTTTTCCAGTTCTGCCTTTCTCCATAGGGTTAAGTACAGTCCTCTGTGACTGCACATAGCCCATGGAAGACAACGGGACCAGCAAACAAAAGATCAGAGCGTATATAAACTCTAACATGCTCTGCAGGCTGTTGAATATTCTTACTGCTGCCTTCAGCTCTGATATCAGCCACAGGGGATTCTGGGATTTGAAGTAACAGAAGATGTCAGCCTACAACCAAGTAAAATTAGTCTGATATCATCTACTATACTACAGTAAACAGAAAGTAAACCAAAATGTTTTTTGCACAGAAAGAGTACATTAGGAACAGCCCCACACTTGAATGTGGGGGCCCTTGGTGGTGGCTGTTCCCATTTTAAAAGTGGAATAAGACATTTGGGTGGGGGGTCTGCTTGTTAGTGTACCACCAAACTTGATATCCTGATCCCAAAGTGCACACCAAAGAGGGAGTGCTTTGGAATCAGATCACTGAAGTTCATGCTGCTCCCCAGTCCAGGAAAATGACACCACAGGCTGATGGATGTGATGGAAACCAACTTAACTCAATCCACACACTCTGGCAATCACCTTCAGATGTCACAACGCTGTTCTAATTTGGTTACAGCTGGGGAGATTCAAGCAGAGAAGAAAGACCAAACACCACAGCCCCTGTTTTTTTTCCCCTTATGTTGAATTGTCAGAGTGATACTGGATTGATACATCAGCTGATGTGAAAAGCTATCATATTTAATGTTTTTTTCTTTGTTGTTACTTATTAACTTGGGTTTTTCTGAATGACAGGAATATATTGGAGTTGGTCTTTTAATGTGTAGGATAAAAACAAATTATTTGTGTCATCTAAGCACTCTTTCCCTTTCTGCAAGTTCATGAGACTTCTTGCTTTCTCCTGCAGAGTTAAAGGAAAGTCCTCTCAACCTATTTTCAGTACATCTATGTAGTTTGTGGGCATGAACAATGTTTCTGTTTTGCATCCCTCTAATTTCATTCTAGTTTAAATACAAATGAGGTTGCTTTACTCTGTTGTGCCCTGGTGTGAAAAACGTGTTTGTCTCCATTGCAATGGTCATGACCTCGCTCATGCAAGGCATCATGGGAGTTGATGACATGTTCCTGCATAAGCCAGCAGAAGTTATACTCTCTTTTAGTTTTGTTTCATGTCTTGTGAAATAACTGTATTCTCTAAAATCATGTTTTTCTAACTCAGATACACTTTAAACTACAGAAAACAGCAGGGCACTTACTATGCCTTGAACAGTATCATGGCCAGCATAAGACAAGAACATAAGGACTGCAGAGGACAGCAACAGCACTGACTAGTATAGTATAACTACTCCAGGCTTTAGCACTAAAACATCATAAAATTCCAGGATGCCCTAGATGAGTGAGGTCATGACCTTTGCAATGGAGTCAAGTGGGTTTTCATATCAGACTTTCAAGTGCCTTCATTTATATTTAAAGAGCTCCCGACAATGTTGGGATATATTAGTAAATTCTGGCTGCTGTTTCCTTTGATATAGAAGTAACACAGTAATTTACAGACAGTTGTAGTGTGGTTCAGACTTCAGTGTCCATCTCCCCCCCACCTGCTTGTTTTTCCCCCTTGGTTTGCCAACCGCTGTCAGATTAAATTGGGGCTGACATCATTTGTAGGTGTTTGGTCCTGAGCTGCTGAGCAGAATCTGTAGTGCTTGTCTCTAGTAACTCTGTGGACCGTTACTTCAATTATAAAGTTAAAAAAGTACCATATTGAAAAAAATGTACATTTGGCATACTTTGTTCAGAGAGGTGTTTAGTATGCTTTTTTCATTTTTTGCCACATTTATTTAAAGACATTTACCAGGAAAGACATACTGAGCCATAAAGCGTGTTTCCAGATGTGTCCGGTTGGGGGGGCGGGGGGATAAGTACATAATAACAAGTAAAAAGCGCAGTAATCTGATAAAGCAAAAGGCTCAGCAACTTACAGTAAATACAGTTAGCCTGATGTCCGTCGTGAGGAAGCTGCTGGAAACCATCTTAAAGAAACAGATGGTGGAGTTCCTGAAGGCCCATGGTCTTCAAGATGAACAACAGCATGGGTTCGTCTGAGAACATCGTGTCAAATGAACCTAGTTGAATTCTATGACTAGGTCACAAGGTCTCTGGACCAGTGGAAGCCAGTGGATATCCTGTACCTGGACTTCAGTAAGGCGTTCAACTTGGTGCCACACAGTAGCTTGTTGGAGAAGCTGAGGAGCTTGGGGTTGGGGGAGAAGATGCTAGGTTGGATTGGGAATTGGTTAATGGATAGGTATCAGAGGGTGGTGGTTGGGGGTGAGGTCTAATCTCCCAGAAGGGTCATTAGTGGGGTTCCCCAGGGGTCGGTGTGAGGGCCGGTCCTATTTAATGCATTCATCTCAGACATCGGGGTTGGAGTTAGGAACAGGCTGAGTCTATTCGTGGATGACTCCAAACTGAGCAGCAGTAGACAAGGAGGAGGGGAGTAGGGTGCTGCAAGAGGACTTGGAGACACTTGAAAGGTGGTCACACACTTGACAGCTGAGGTTCAATGCCAAGAAGTGCAGTGTATTCTACTTGGGGGCCAGGAACCCTGGGTAAGACTACAGTCTCGGAGGGGTAAAGCTGGCAGTCTCCAGGGAAGAAAAAGATCTCGGGGTGGCAATAGATGACAAAATGAATAATTCTGAGCAATGTAGGAGGGCAGCTGTGAAGGTGAATAGGATGCTGGGATGCATAGCCACAGGGATAACATCAAGGAGGAGAGAGGTCCTACTGCCCCTGTACAACTGCCTGGTCAGGCCGCACCTGGAGTACTGTGTGCAGTTTTGATGCCCATACTTGAGGGGAGGATGTTGCCTTTCTTGAGAGTGTCCAGAGGAGAGTGTCAAGGATGATTCATGACCTGAGGGACCTGTCCTATGAGGAGAGACTACGGAATTTGAACATGTACTCCCTGGAGGAGAGGAGGGATGGGGGATATGATAGAGGTCTTTAAATATTCGAAGAGGATTAACTGGGTCAGCTCTGATGGACTGTTCCAGTTTAGGGATGGTGAGCCACGAGGGGGCATAGCCGGTATCACGTCATTACAGTGTGGGAATTATAGCGAGTACATTTGGGCGACTATATAGCACCCATACAGTTACGGCAAAAGGGGCTAATGAGTGAATGGCACAAGGGGCTACATGCATATAGCAGCAACAGTGCTATGTGGGCAACTGGTTGACTAGAGCACAGGAGAGAACAAGCTGAATGCAGCGCATGTTACAATAGGGCAAACATAAAGGTAGAACTGAAAAGCACTTACCTTCAATGTCCATAACCTACCCCCACAAACCAGGTGCAACGTGGTGGTGTAATTCAAGAGATGGGGGGTTTGGGGGGCACATCCCCCCGTGGGGAGTACAGGGGGCATAGCCCTCCATGCATGACATGGAAGGTGATAGGGGGGGGTTCTGTGCATATAGGTGTGGCTCAGGTATGGCTGACTCAGGGCATGTTGAGGATGTCGGTGGAGTTCATTCAGAGTCAGAGGGGAATGCCCCTGCTGGTTTACTGTGGATTCATTTTTCAAAGAGACAAAGAGGTGTGGCAGAAGGTTTACTGGAATCCGTTGTGAGGATGGAGCAGGTCGTTTCTGGTGCAGCTGATGGTTCGAGCAGTAGGAGGTACTGCGACCTCACAGCACATATGGTGCAGGTTGTGGTGAGTACTCCTCATGTCCTTGCCTGTAGTACTTTCATGGATTGGCATATAACATCCACATACATGTCTGAAATGGTGGAAAATCGCTAAATGGAATTGTGTGCTGACAACGAAATTGCCGAATTGAGCATTTGCCAAGATGCACGTGTGCCGTATATACTGGTACTCTGTAATTTTCACTCAAATTACATGCACGCAATAATATGCGCTGTACTGGCATAGAACTGGCATAGCCTGAGATTGGTGGAGGGGAGGTTTAAGGGGGAGGTGACGTGTAACTATTTCACGGAGATGGTGGTGATGCCCTGGAACATGTTGCCATTGGATTTGGTGGGGATGGAGACAGTGGGAGGATTCAAGAGAGGGTGAGACAGACAAAGGGGTAAAGTCTGGGTGGGGGAGCAGGGTATGGAAAGGGTCCACAGGAGGTCACAAAGGGGAAGGGGGGCAGCCGTAGTGAGTAGACTGTAGGACTGCTACTCAAGCAGACTCAATAGACCACTATGCCTAATCTGCTGGCAATTTAGTATGGGTATCCTGTGTACAAGGTAACCACGATTGAGCGGTTTCAAAAGGGTGACTCAGTCATGGTGCCTATGCACAGGGTTACCTGGCAGGGTAGCAACTGGATACGGGGGGGTAGGGGGTAGAATATAGTGACGGGATGTCACTATGCATACATACGCGGGGGAGGGGAGGGATCACACCATGCGACGGGCAGAAGAAGAGGGTGGATTTGTGGGGTGTAGTGCATGAGTGGGCTGCTGAGCTGGCTGTGTGGCATGGTGGGTAGGTGGCAGGCTGGGGTTGGGAACGTGCTGGGTTCAGTTCTGGCACGATCGTGTTTTTGCCCCGAGTCGGGTTTTTTTATTTATTTTTTTTTAATTTTGCACCCCTCGACATGCACCCCCCTGGAGTTGAGAATCCTTTAGTAGGGGGGCACAGCCCCCCACATAACATAGATATTGGATGCTCTCTTAGTTCCTCATGCAGTGTACATTGTCTAAACTCATTTTGGCGACATGTACATTTTGCCAAACGGCGATCGCTATTCTACGATCTCCGTTATCACATGGAACCCAACCATGTTAGTATGTTATTATATAAAGTAATGTATTGGCATCATTAAACAAGACAGATTGACTACATCGGGAGTGTGGGGTAACCCGGCACTCGCAGGCTATAATGTCAGTAACAAGACAGTGTAGGAAGTGGTCATTAAATCAGGAGGGGCAACAGGGAGGAGCAACTAGAGAGAAATCTGAGTAAGCAGTAGTAAAAACTTTATTTTTATACAGGAGAAAACATGTCTTTAGGCCTGTTGGCCTAGTTTACAAGACAGTCCTGTTTCTACTCGTTGCCTATACATTAAAAATAAAATAAAATTACTAACCACGATAATGACAAGACAGGCATAATAGTACGAATACTAGAAATAATAAGACACATCCTATACCAATAACAATAATTAGTTCCTGAACAATGTATTCATGCCTTATTAACTATAACATAAACAATGAAAGGGATTTGATATGGATAGCTCCTGAAGAAACAGGTTATACACTGGGAATAAATGTGCTAAATGTGATAAGGTGTTCCAATATTTTGCAGCCTGATGGTGTAAAGTCTTTTCTCCATATTTATTTTTAATGACTAAAGTAGAAATTTTATTAATTTGGCTGGATCTCTTTGGTCTTAAATCTATTCGATCGCACTCTCCAAGTAACTTTTTATTTATGTAACATTCTGGACTATCTGTGTGATATTTATAAATTAATTTTTGCCAGTGCAAGGCATTTTTTGTTTCAAGTGGAAGCCACAGTAAGGAAGTTAATAAGACACAATTGTGTGTTCTTAGATCACAATGCAAGACATATCTTGCAATTCTATTATAAGTGCTATCTAATTTTCTTAGTAGTACTTTATTAGCAACACAGTATATGAAGTCCCCATATGTAAACACCAGAAGTATTAGTTGTTCAGCAACCTTTTTCCTATTATTTTTGGTCAGGCACTTCGTTGTCCTTCACAGGGCTCCCACTCTTTGTTTACCCTATCACTTAATGACCCTATGTGTTCCCCAAAGGCCAAGGTTTCATCAAAGGTTACTCCCAGGTAGGTATAATGGGACACCTGTTCCAAGGGAGCATTATTATCTACCTTGATGTTTAATTGTTTATATCCCTTAGATTTAGATCTAAAGTATAAAAGTTTTGTTTTTTTAACATTCATTACGAGGCCTGACCTGGTGAACCACCCCCTCACGTTATCAAAATCCGACTGCAGTTTGTTTTCTAACTCATTGTTATTTTGCCCTGTTGATATTATGGCAGTATCGTCTGCATACAGCCATATCTGAGAATGCTGTATCACTTGTGGTAGACTATTGTTAAATATTAGGAACAACAGGGGTCCTAATATGGACCCCTGTGGCACTCCTCTAACCACTGTCCTCTTTGGGGAATTTTCCCCGTTTATTGATACAAACTGTACAATACTTCAAGTAGGATTTTAACCAATCCCTGGGGCCATCAGTAATCCCCATTTTTTCTGCAGTTAATAGCAAGAGGGAGTGGTTCACCAGGTCAAAGGGCTTGGATAAGTCCACAAACACTACTGCAGTTTCCAGGCCCTTGAGCAGTGATGTATTCACAAGGTCATTAAATTCTAATAGGGCTGATGTAGTAGAATGCCCTTTTTGAAAACCTGATTGGTATGGTGTGATTAAATTATATTTTTCCAAATAGCTCATCAGTTGGGTGTGTACATGCCTCTCTAGGCATTTAGCCAAAGCAGACAGTAGCTCTATCGGCCTGTAATTGTTTAACTCTGTGGATTGTCCCCCCTTAAATATGGGGGCAATTTTACTTACCCTCCATATTTGTGGGAAATAGTTTTCTTGTAGGCTTCTATTGAACATATATGTCACTATAGGTGCTATTTGTTTCGCAGCCATTCTCAAAAATCTCCCATCAATATGGTCAGGTCCCATAGATTTGTGGATATTTATTTTTGTTAATCCCCTGTATACTTCAGTTACAGTACATCTAATTTCTTAAACCGAAAAGGTGGATAAGGTCCTCCAAAGTTATGTGTACCCAGCTGTTTTTGGGAACCTGAACTCAGTGCCATTTTATCAAGGCCAGGCAAGTCCACAAAGAAATTATTTAAAGAGTTTGCTATTTCATAAGGGTCCTCAATTAAGGCCCCATGAACCTTGAGACTATAATTCACTCTAGCTCCTTGCCCTGGTCTGGATGAATGATTTATGGTTTTCCAAAAATTTCTAGGGCCTGTTTCATTGTTCAATTTGCCCTTATAATAGGAGATTTTTGCTTTCTTAATCTGTTGTTTGCAGTCATTTTTTTTCCTTTTGAACAAAACCCAGTCATTTTCCTGCTTTGCTTTTTTTTTGTTTTTTTCAAACACCTGTTTTTGACTCTAATACTTTTTAAAATTTTATCATTTATCCATGGTAATCTTGCTGGGTTTTTAATTTTTTGTCTTAATTTTGGGGCATGCATATTGCACAACTCATTAAATGTCTCAGTAAAGAATTATAGTGTTAAATCTAGTTCAGGTATGAGTTCACACCTTTCCCATTTCTCTTTCTCAACACTTAGTATAAATCTATTTTCTGAGAAGGCTCTTCTGTTTTTAACTCAGGACAAATTATTGTCAGGTGTCTCCTGTTCTGACTTAATCTGAATATCACTCCATATTGGATTGTGAACGCCAAAACAGTGTGGAAGAACTCCTGAGGGAGAACTCTGAGGGAGGAAAGAGAGGAGGGGGGAAGAGAGAAAGGAGAGGGAGAAAGGAGAGGAAGAAAGGAAGAAGGGAGAGAAAAATGAATGGAGGTACAGAAGAGAAGGGGAGCTGGATTAGGGTTAGGAATAAAGTACAGTAAAACTCCAGTTATCCAGACCTCACTTATCCAGATCTCTCAGTTATCCAAAACTGTGGTGTGTCTCCCAGCTTAATAGACTTAATCATAAAGTTCCTTCAGTTATCCAAAACCCATTTAACCAAACAATTGAGTTGTTCCCCCAGCACATTTGGATAAATGAGGTTATACTGCATAGAGGAATAGAGGGGAAAAAGTGATGGGGATAGGATAAGGAGGAGGAGGCGAGTGGGGAAAGAAGTGGGGAAGAAGGAAGAGGACCCTGGAAATGTGGGAATAGTGTTACAGTACTAGTGGAGGGGAGAGGAGGGGGATGGAGAGGGAGATGGTTGGTTGGAGGGATGGTAGTGCAAGGAGGGGGAGCAGAAAGGAGGGGTTGAAATGAGGGGGAAAGGATGAGTATAGAGGTTGAAATACTTTAGTAGTGGAAAAATCAGGAGATGCACAGAGGTGTTGAAGCTTGGGGACTGGTAGTGGATGGGAAAGAGAAAGGGTGAGGCAGGACATAAGGATAAGTGTAGAGGTTGAAATACTTTAGTACTGGAAAAATTGGGAGGTGCAGAGAGGTGTAGGAGCTTGGGGACTGGTAGCGGATGGGGAAAGAGAAAGGGGGAGTCAGGGCATTAGACTATGGGAAACTGCAGGTGAGAGAGGTGTGGACTTGGAGTAGCAAGGAAAGAGAGTGTTTGGAGAAGGAGGCAGAGTGACTTCTTAGGGGACGAGAGTTCCAGATATTAGGGAAGTGATAAGAGAAAGCATGCTGTCCCTCAAGGGATTTTCGATAGGGGAGCAGTAGGAAGCAATAGCTTGAGTTACAGAGAGAGTAAGAGGAGGGAGGCATAGGGGAGAGAAGAGAACTGAGATAAGGTGGGAGTGAGGCCAGCAAGAATTTAGAAATGAAGGAGGAGCAGTGAGTCAGGTGGCGATCTGCCAAGGGGAGGGGGGAGCAGAGTACAGAGAACAGTGATGAGTATGGAGAGGGCAAGCCAAGGCAAAATGGCAGAAGGCGTGAAGAGGGGGTCCAGTCTGGCCAAATTGGACTTAGGTGCAGCACCATAGACAATGCCAAGCACTATCAAAGCCAGAGTATCATCTTAGAAACATCATGAGGAGGCAAAGGGATGCAACTCTTTGTTCTCTACAAAGGGCACCTAGCACGGGTGGAGTTTTTTTGGGAATGCCATCTATGTGCTGAGAGAAGCCAAGGTGCCAGTCAAGACAGACACCAAGGTATTTAAAGGAGGGTACGTTGTCAGTTGTACCCCCATCTAGGGTGTGGAAGGTGGGGTGGGGGAGAGCCTAGAAAGCCTCTGCCTAGTGCTGAAGTACATGGAGACCATTTTTTAGCATTTAGGGATAATTGATTTGACCTGAACCATTTCTGGACAGTGTCAAAATCCAGTTGAAGCCTGGATGATAACTCTGAGGCAGAAAACTGTGTCATCTGCATACTTGTGGATGGAAGCAGAAGAGCAGGCTGAGGGGAGGTCATTGAGGAATATGGAGAAGAACAATGGGCCAAGGATGGAGCCCTGTGGTATGCCAGTATGGATGGGGGGGCAGAGAATCTCCAATCCTCACAGATTGAGATCTTCCTTCCAAATAGGAGCTGAACCAATTAGTTGCAGAGTCTGTGAGACCTGCTTTCTTGAGTTTACCAAGGAGAAGAGGGTGAGAGACAGTGTCAAAAGCTTTTGTTAGATCAACAAAGATGGTGGCTGTGAGGTGGCCTTGTTCCATACTAATAAGGATGGAATCAGTGAGCCTGAGGAGAGAAGAGGTGGTGGAGTGAAGTTTGCAAAAGCCAGACTGGAAAGGGGTGAAGAAGGAGAAAGAGTCAAGGAAGGGGGAGAGCTGAGATAGAACTATGTGTTCTTGTAGTTTGGATAAGGTATAAAGGAGAGATATAGGGTGGAAATTGCCAGGAGAGGAGGAGTCACGACCTTTAGGGAGAGGGATGACTGTTGCATGCTTCCAGGAGTCCAGGAGTGAGGCAAGAGAGAATAAAAGGTTGAGAAGGGAAGAGATGGGAATGGCAATGGCGGGTGCAGAGAGTTGCAGGAGCTCCCAAGCCCATCAGGGCTCCCGCCTTTCTGAAGGCTGAGAGAAAAGACAGCTTTTAGAGAGGAAAATGGGGTAACTGTCAGAAATGAAAAGGGAAGTATTGGGGGGGTCATGGGAGATGTAGGGAGAGGGGAGGTGGCAGGGAAGGCAGACAGGAGTGAGGAAGCACAGGTGGTAAAGTAGGAGTTGAAAGCGGAGGCAACAGAAAGGAGGGAAGAAATAGTGGAGTCAACCACCTTAAGGACCGGGGGAGGACTGGATAGAGAGTGAGAAGAGGGCATGGATGACTTTCCAGAACTTAGAGGGGTGATTTAAATTTTTCTGGAATGTTCTTTTGGAAAAATGAGGAAAAGAACTCAACCATAGCTAGCCTTGTGGCCCTAGCACAAGTATTCCTCAAAGCACGGTACTTGTTAAGATTTGCCAGAGTGCCAGTGGTCTTGTAGGACTTTAAATCCAGGTTACATGCACAGAGACAGGCCAGAAGTTTAGCTGAGATCCAAGGGAGATGAGAACCTCTGACCTTAGTTTTCCAGACAGGGGCATGCTGATCCAGATTAGTAGGAATTTAGTGTGGAAATATTGGAGGGCTTGGTTGATATTACTGGCCATGGAGACAGAGGACCAGTCAGTGGAAAGCAGATCAGCATGTAATGAGGATAGGTCAGTTGAACTGAGGGACCTAATTTGAATAATTTTTTGGGGGGGCTCTGGGACGGTGAATTTTGCAAACACAGTAAACCATATGGTGGTCACTGAGTGCATCAGGGAGGGTATCAGCATCAATGATGCAGTGGGGGTGAGTAGTGAGTATCCAGTCCAGTAGCAAATGGTTTGGGGATCGAGAATTAGGGTGGGCAGGGACAGAAATGAGTTGAGATAGGTGCAGGGACTTAATGTTTTGGCAGAGATTTGAATGAGAGTGAGAAAGCCAGTTAATGTTGAAATCACCCAGAATGAGTAGCTCGCCAGAGGAGGCATGAGAAGAGATAGTGGTTAGTTATTTGTGGACAGAAGCAGAAGATATCCCTGGGCAGCAGTAGACACCCGCCACAAAGATAGGAAGGGAGAAAGGGTAGGAGAGTTTAAGTATGAGGAGCTCGTAAGCAGTAGGGAAGGTGATTGAGAGCACTGGGGTAGCTTGAATGGAGGAGGAAAGGTAGATGGTGATACCACCACCCTTTTTAGTATGGTCTTGATGGGAGAGGGAGTAGCCAGGAATGGTGATGGCAGAGTCGGGGATCTTAGGGGAAAGCCAAGATTCTGAGACTATTAGGACATCAGGGTGGAGGGAGACCATGGGAGGTTGGAGCAGGTTAATTTTGGCAAGAGACTGAATATTAATGTGAGTCACCTGTAGATCTTTGGGGAGGTCAGTGGTGAGAGGTGAGGAGTTCCAGGGTTGAGCTCAATGTCACCTGCTTTGAGGAGCAGTAGGAGCAGGATAAGCTTGGCAGGGAGTGAGGTGCACCTGTGATGTGAAGGAGAGGCCAGGTAAGAGGGGGTGGAGGACTGAAGGAGAGGGCAATTTTAATGGACACCAGCTGGATCCAGAAAGACATGGAAGGGAGTAGTCAGGAATCCAGATGCAGTGTTGGGGGGGAGGAGTCAGGAGTGGGGGAGAGTAGGGAAAGAGGCTGGGGTGGAGGGAAGGGAAGGGGGAGAGGTGGAGGGAGCAGGAAAGCAGGCAGGGGTGAGAGAGGTTGGGAAGAATATAATGTATCATACAGTATATCAGTGAAATACAAACAGTCGCTACCTTGTGCATATTTCGCATCTTGCTGATAGGAAAAGGCTGCCATAAGGGAAAACTGTCATCTACAGCTCCAAGTATGTTACAATAAATGAAAAAAAAAATTAAAACTTCCTCCTAGCGGCAGGGCATAATTCAAATTTCCAAAAGACCATCGCCGCTTCAGATGGAGAGGGGTCACGAAGGGAATGTGTGGTAATTTGACACTGAAAGTGACAATGCTGTCTAACCCCTCTGGATCCCACACATCCCTCTGACAATGGCATGGCAGGAGAAAAGTCATCAATGCCAAAAAAAAAAAAAACATAAATAACTAAAAATAAAAGAAGGGCAGCATAATGAAATCAGAAAAATCACATTACCATTTTTTCTTTTGGAGGGCAGCTGATTGAAAATCAGTCACAGCCACATAAAAAAGGTAAAATACACTGCTAAAATACACTGTTTCCCACAGTAAAGCTAAAACAGTACCATGCAGCATTCAGAAGTCTGACAGCATTGGCAGTGGGGGTCTCCTCAGAGTCATCATCTACTTAGAGAATAAAATCACAGGGACGTTATCTGGCATTATTATTACTTTTGTGATCATGAGTGTTATATACACTGTCAGAGATGTCACTATCAGTAAGTGTGATGATTTCTGACTTCTCTAAAGTGCAGTAACGGAAGTGCAGCCAGATTCCCTACAAGTGACGTAAGTGCAGCACGTGTGCTTGCTAACCAGACTGAAGCAGGACATTTGTGCTCACTAACCAGACTGAAGCAGGACATTTGTGCTCGCTAACCAGACTGAAGCAGGACATTTGACAGAGAATAGTAAATGGCCCTTGGCATGGCTGACAATAAACCCTAAGCAAATTTCCACGGAAAACCACCAAGCATCAACATTACTACATGTCTTATACTTCCCTGATACATACTAACTAAAGGGATATAGAATCGATGTCAGGGGCTCATTAAATGAAGAATGAAGAAACCTGTAAATGGCTCAGATCTTACCTAGCCAACAGGACCCAGATGGTTGTTGTGAGTGGAATACAGTCAGGAATTATATCAGTAACCAGGGGTGTCCCACCAGGGTCTAGTTTGGGCCCCTTGTTGTTTTTAATATACATAAACGATCTCCTCTAAAACATGAAGGTAACCAATATTCGGCTACACACTGACGACACAATGTTAGTGGTGGATGGACAAAATATTAGGGAGATAACACAAAATTTACAAGCTGAATTTGACATCTTACAAATATGGTTTATAAACTCAAAACTATTGATAAACACCATAAAAACTCAAGTAATGCTTTTCACTTCATCTACACTGAAAAAAATCACAACACACAGAGAGGCTTGATATAAAAACACAAAGTGGATCAGTTTTGGCACAAGTAAATACATACAAATACTTAGGGGGTTACCATTGATCATAAGTTATTGTTTGGTCAACACATAAATGCCTTAGTCTAAAAAGTCAATAAGAAGATAGGATCCCTAAGAAGAGTCTCAAACTGCCTTACAAGGAATACAAGACTCTCTATGGCAAATCAACTGATTATTCCGATCATTGATTATGGGAGCCACATTTATGGGCATTCAAGTTTAACAAACTTAAATACGATTGATATTCGTAATAAACTGGCAAGATTTGTACTAAGATGTAAATTTAGAACTCACCATTGCTTAATGTATGAAAAACTTAACTGGAAGCCCTTGGAACTGAAAAGGCAAGAAATATGGGCCATATCAATGTATACAATACTTAAACATTTATTTATTTAGTTTTTGTTAACCAGGTAGGTACACTAGACAGCATAGCTGCCTATTTTCAGGTATGACCCAGGAGATTACAACAAAGGGTACTTAGACCATAATAGATACAAGAAAACATAATGGGAACAAGTAGAAGTCAAACATAGTGCACTTATACAAAATTTTCAGCAATGACAGTGCATCTGCAGGAATCTATATGTACTAACAAAACAGAAATACAAGTGCAAATAAGTAACAGTCATAAGTCATACAACTAGTGAGTAAGTGCTAGAAGAGAGGAAATAGCAAGATTTCCAGGTAGGTTTGAGAGCAGTAGAGGTTGGAGCCAATAGGCAACTAGGAGGAACCAGTACAGGAGTGGATGGATAGAGAACAGGAGCAGGGTTCAGAGCTTAGAAGAGCCATACAAAGCTCCTGTTTGAAGCTGTGTGGAGAAGGGGAGATTCTTAAACTCAGTGGAAGGGAGTTCCATAGTTTAGGAGCCCAGCAAGAGAAAGCATTCTCCCCATTTTGGTTTTACATCTCGATTGGACAAGAAGGGATTTGTCAGCTGATCTCAGTGGGTAGGCAGAGGTCACAGGTTTGAGCAGTAGAGCCAATTTGTCAGGTATCTGGGAGGAGATTATATTTTTTATAAAACAGTAGGAAGAAAACTGTTGGAAGGCCGAGGGGATAAACCATCCCAGACTGGAGTATAGTGTGCATCGGTGAGTAAATTTGGGTAAAGACAGCGCAAAATGGAAAATGCTGTTGTGGCAGACATCCCACATTTGGAGGAGCCCTCCAGTAGTTGCCGGAAAGGCTATTAACCCATGCACCAATTTGGGTCTCAGGATCCCCTGTGCAATGGCCATCCTCATCGTGGATGTTAGACTATGTCTCACCTTATATGCCAGCCCAAGTTGAATATTGACAGATTTAATGACTAAGGCAAGGTGCAGGTCAAAATCCAAGGTGGGATCAAGGGTTATTCCTAGGTATTTAACAGAGGTAACTGTGTTAAGGGGAGAGCCATCCAGTGCTCTGATACTTAATGGTTGGGTGCAGGACCGAATTTTTTAACCTGAACCGAAAAGCATAGTCACAGTTTTAATTTTATTTAAGACAAGCTTGTTTTGCAATAGCCAGCTCTGAAAGGTATTGAAGTTACTATTGAGATTCAGGTTGATATCTGAGAGGTTTGAGGAGGATGAGTAAAGAACAAGATCATCAGCATATAGCAGACCTAAGCAAGCACCAGTGAGTGGTGGGATGTCGTTTATGAAGACTGTAAACAGGAGAGGACCAAGAATACAACCCTGGGGCACTCCAATCCAAGTAGGAGCAAGAGAGGACTTAGCATATCTGATCTGGACAAATTGCTGATGCTTCAAAAGATAATTTTGGAACCAGGAGATGACAGAAGGTGAGAAGCCTAGGGATGACAGCTTTGATAGGAAAGCAGCAGGTGGTCAACTAAATCAAACGCTTTTGTAAGATCAACAAAAGTAGCCCCAGTGAGAAAGCCTTTGTCCATAATGAGTCTGACACCATTTGTAAACTGTATGAGAGCAGTGGATGTAAAGTGCCCACGTCAGAAACCATATTGGTCAGGGATGAGGAGTTTGAAGGAGTACAGGGAATCCGAGACCTGGGTAGCAACAATTTTCTGCAGTATTTTAGAGAGGGTGGAGAGGATGGCAATAGGGTGGTAGTTATCCAGGTTAGTGGTGTCCCCCTTTTTGTAGACTGGTACAACTCGAGCAATCTTCCAGAGGGAAGGGTCGTGTCCTGTAAGGAGAGACAGGTTGAAAAGTCTAGTCACTGGAGAGACTATAGATGGTGCAATGGTTCTTAGGAATTTTGGTAAGAGTCCATCTGCCCCTGTCGATCCAGCAGGAGAGATGGACTTAAGAAACATAGAAAGATAGAAGCATAGAATTTGACGGCAGATAAGGACTGCTTGGCCCACCCGGTCTGCTCATTTCCCTACCTGATGGATAAGCTGCAGATTCTAGTTAATCAACAGCTTACTTCCTCCTGCCCCCCACTAGACTTGCCTTATGCCTGTCTCATGCATTCTTGAATTCTCCCACTGTTCCTGACTCCACAACTTCCTCAGGAAGGCTGTTCCATGCATCCGCAATTCTCTCTGTGAAAAAATACTTTCTAACATTACCTCTGAGCCGTCCCCCCTCTATCTTCAAATTGTGCCCCCTTGTTCTTGCACATCTCTTCTTCTGAAAGATGCTACCCTCTGGTACCTTGTTAATTCCCTTGAGATCCCTGAGAGTTTCTATCATGTTCCCCACCCCCTCCTTTCCTCAAGGGTATACATATTAAGCTGTTTTAATCTATCCTCGTATGTCTTCTGGTGCAGACCTTGCACCATTTTGGTTGCTCTCCTCTGAACAGCCTCCACTCTGTCTATGTCTTTGCAGAGATGGGGTCTCCAGAATTGCACGCAGTACTCCAGATGGAGTCTCACTAACTGTCTGTAGAGAGGGATAACAACTTCCTGTTTTCTACTGTTGATGCCTCTCCCGATGCAGCCCAGTATCCCCAGCCCTCCTTACTGCCTTCCACATTACTTGCCCACCTTTAGGTCATCTGATATAAATACTCCTAGGTCTCTTTCATTTTGTGTTGTTGTTATTAACTCACCCCCATTGTGTACTCTTCCCTGGGTTTTTGTTTCAGATGCATTACTTGCACTCTTTGCATTGAATCTGAGCTGCCATATTTTGACCATTCCTCCAACCATGCCAAGTCCCTTTCCATTCTTTACACTCACCTGTGTATCAACCCTGTTGCAGATCTTTTGTGTCATCTGCAAAGAGGCATACCTATCCTTCCAGGTGCCTCCAATGTCACTTATAAAGATATTAATGAAGACTGGTCCCACTGGAATCCCTGCGTGCCTCACTTAGTAATCCTCCTCTTTCACCGTGGACTTCGCTTTTATTACCCTTTGGTCCTGTTGTCCAGCCAGTTTTTTATCCAGGCTACCACCTTGGGACCCACTTCAAGGCTGGCTAACTTGTATATTAATCTTTTGTGAGACTGTCGAATGACGGTTAAATCTAGATAGGCACATCCTCAGCCCTCCTGGTCTACTACTTTGGTCACCCAGTCAAAGAAATCTATTAGGTTCATCTGACATGACCTTCCTTCTGTGAAACCATGCTGCCTTGGGTCCTGTGCTCCACTGGCCTCTAGGTACTCAACAGTTCTTTCCTTCAGAAGTGATTCCATCATTTTCCGTACCACTGAAGTCAAACTAGCAAGTCTGTAGTTTCCTGCCTCTGCCCTGCTCCCACTTTTGTGAAGTGTAATCACATTTGCACTCCTCCAGTCCTCAGGTACCACTCCATCCTCCCATGATTTGTTAAAGAGAGTAGTCGGTGGTGTTACTAGTTCTACCCTTAGTTCTTTTTTGTAGGTATTCTTGGGTTAATCCCATCAGGCCCCATTGCTTTTTGTTCACCCTCATGTTTCAAGAGTTCTTCAAACCTTTTCTTCTGTGAATGGACTGGTATCAACCCCTATTCAGAGTTTCTCCCTTGTTTGGTTTAGACATCTCCCTCCTCATCTGTTGTGAATACTGAGCAGAAATATTCTCGCTGCATCCCTGCTTTTTTCACCGTCACCTCTGCCTACACCTTCCCCTTTATTAAGTCTCTGTATCCTTACCTTGGCTTTTCTTCACCCTAATGTACCAGCGGTGTTTTATCCCCTTCTTAACAGAGAGTTGGTCATCTTTTCCTGTAGTTTGTGCCTTGCTATTCTGACTGCCTTCCCTGCCTCCTTCTGCTTTAACTGATAAAGTCCTCTGTCCTGCTCCTTCTGTGTTTCCTTATATTTCCTGAATGTTATCCTTTTCTCCTTAACTGTCCCTGCCACCTCTTTTGAGAACCATAGTGGTTTTTTCCTTCATTTTGTTTTATTGATTTTCTTCACACAAAGGCTTGTTGCCTCTGTGATGGCTGTTTTGATTATTCCCCATTGTTCCTCCACCCCTCCTTCTTGCCCATTTGCTAGTGCTTTTCTACAGCACTCTTTCATTTTCCCAAAGTCAGCCTTCCTAAAGTCCAATACTCTTGTTTTTGTGTGGCTTGACTCTATGGCTGTGTTTATTGTGAACCACATTGTTTGGTAGTCACTTGTTCCCAGATGGCTACCCACTCTAAATCTGAGATCCTTTCTCCTTCCCCATTTGAGAGTACCAGGTCTAAGATTGCTCCTCCCGAGTGGGTTCCAACACTAGCTGTCTGAGGCATGCCTCTGTAGGGCATCAAGAATGACCCTGTTTCTGGATGTGCCTGCAGCAAGGGATTTCAGTTAACATCTGGGCATATTCAGGTCCCCATCATCAATGTCTCCCCTTTTTCATGCCATTTTATGATGCCTTCTATCATTTCCTTGTCCATTTCCCTGAGATGGGGGTCTGTACACAACCCCATGCAGACTGTGGTGCCATTTCCTGTCTCCAGGGTGACCCATAGTGACTCATCACTTCCTGTTTACTCTTTAGTCCTGTTGTTTTAATCCTTTCCTTATATAGAGAGCTATCCTCCTCCCTTTACCCACCCTGTCCCTCCTGTAGATTGTGTATCCTGGTATGTTGACTTCCACTCATAGTTCTCTGTGTGCCATGTTTCAGTGACTGCCACAATATCCAGGCATCCTCTTCCATCAAGGCCACTAGTTCAGGGAGCTTGTTGCATAGACTGTGGGCATTGGTACTCATCACCTTCCATTTATTTTTCTTGCCTTACCCTTTTAGCCCTATCCCTGTCCTTAACACCTTTTTTTCTGCATTTATCCCCTGTCCTGCTCCCTACTGGACTTCTCTGCCTTGGTGTTTACTCTAAATTACCGCGCTTTGTGGGGAGGCTGTGATTTCCCGTTCTTTCGGTAAGGCCTCCTTGGCTAGTTTAAATGCTTGCCAATGAAGCATTTAAACCTGTCACTTAGGATCCTGATCCCCACTGGACAGATGCAGACCATCGCTACCAGTATAGGCCTACATCCCTCAAGGTGGCTCCCCGGGTCCCCACGAAGCCAAAATCCTGAGCTCCACACCAGTTTTTCAACCATTCATTGAAGTAAGCATAAGATTTCACTCTCAGAGACTGGGAGAAGGGTGAAAGGTTGGAAGGTTTAAGGTTATCCTGCAGAGTGACAGGTAAAGGCCCAGAAGTAGCAGTATAGGAGCAGAGGTCAGTGAATCTGGAGTTAAAAGCCTTGGCGATAGTGAGCAGGTTATTCAATTACAACCATCCATGACCATATCTGAGATGGTACGTAATTTGTTTTTCCCTATGATGGTGTTAATATAGACTCTAAAACTATGACAGTCATGGACAGAGGTACTATGAGCGGACGGTAGTAATTGCCCTTAGCAGATAAGTGATGGAAGTTTTTGATAGGTTTCTGGAGTCTCTCTGTGGCTCCATCCAATCTGCGCTGGGACTGGGTTAGCTTTAGCTTTTGTTCCAGGCCTTATCCCTCTTTGAGAGAGGACAGGTGAAGAATTTAACCAGTGGATAGCAGATCCTGGATATGGACCCTTTACTGGGATATATTTGTCTTGAAGGTTCAAAAGTGTGGTATGAGGTATTGAGCAGCTACGCCCATATTACAAGTATTATATTGAGGTGCCCAGTCCGTGTTCTGTAGCTCCAAGGTTAGGGCTCATATCCATTTTTGAAAAATCCTGAAAAGAATTTCCTCTGTGGGGTGTTTTAGGGCCCTAGCCTTCCAAACACAGTAAACTGGGAAGTGGTCACTGATTGAGTCTGCAAACCCTGCAGCACTAATCCTTCAGGCCTGTTGGAGATTACCAGTCTATAAGAGACTGAGACTGCTGTTACTAGCCTGTCTCTGGTCGGGAGTGACCACTTGAAACAGGTGCAACCTGCTGAGTTCAGCAGCATAGAGATTAGAGTTTTCCCAGCTAATCCAGGTATGTTAGACTAGGTCTCACCTTATATGCCAGCCCCAAGTTGAATATTGACAGATTTAATGACTAAGGCAAGGCAGGTCAAAACTACAGGATCAAGGTTATTCCTAGGCATTTAATAGAGGTAACTGTGTTGAGGGAGCCATCCAGTGCCTGATACTTATTGGGTGCAGGACGAATTTTTAACCTGAACCGAAAAGCATAGTCACAGTTTTATTTTATTTAAGACAAGCTTGTTTGCCAATAGCCAGCCTGATTGAAGTTACTATTGAATTAGGTTGATATCTGAGGTTTGAGGAGGATGAGTAAGAACAAATCATCAGCATATAGCAGACCCAATAGCTCCAGTGAGTGGTGGGATGTCGTTTATGAAGACTGTAAACAGGAGAGGACCAAGAATACAACTAGGGGTGCACTCAATCCAAGTAGGAGCAAGAGGACTTGCGCATATCTGATCGGACGGAGATTTACTGATGCTTCAAAGATAATTTGGAACCAGGAGAGACAGAAGGTGAGTATTTTAGGATGACGGCTTTGTAGGAAAGACAGGTGGTCCTTCAAGTCAAACGCTTTTGTAGATCAACAAAAGTGGTCCCGTGAGAAGCCTTTGTCCTGTAGGTCTGACTGCATTTGTAAACTGTTAGAGAGCAGTGGATGTAAAATTGCGTCAGAAACCATATTGGTCAGGGATGAGGAGTTTGAAGGGTACAGGGATCCGAGACTGGGTAGCAACAATTTTCTGCAGTATTTTGAGGGTGGAGAGGATGGCAATAAAGGTGGTTATCAGGTTAGTGGTGTCCCCTTTTGTAGACTGGTACAACTTTGTTAATCTTCAGAGGAAGGGTGTCCTGTAAGGAGAGCCAGGTTGAAAAGTCTAGTCACTGGAGACTATAGATGGCAATGGTTCTTAGGAATTTTTTGGTGCATGCCCTGTCGATCCACAGGAGAGATGGACTTAAGACCTAGAAAGATAGAAGCATAGGGTGACGGAATATGACTGTTTGGCCCACCCGGTCTGCTCATTTCCCTCATTTGATGGATAAGCTGCAGATTCTAGTTAATCAACAGCTTACTTCTCCTGCCCCCACTAGACTTGGCCTTTATCCTGTCTCATGCATTCTTGAATTCTCACTGTTCCTGCTCACAATTCCTCGGAGGTGTTTCCATGCATCCTAATTCTCTCTGTGAAAAAATACTCTAACATTACCTCTGTAAGTCCCCCTCTATCTTCAAATTGTGCCCCTTGTTCTTGCACATCTCTTCTGAAAGATGCTACCTCTGGTACCTTGTTAATTCCCTTGGATCCCTGAGTTTCTATCATGTTCCCCACCCCTCCTTTCCTCAAGGGTATACATATTAAGCTGTTTTAATCTATCCTCGTGCTGTCTCTGCAGACGTTTCCATTTTGTTGTTTCTCCCTGAACAGCTCACTCTGTCTATGTCTTTGCAGAGATGGGGTCTCCAGAATTGGTCATGAGTTCTCAGATGGAGTCTCCTAACTGTCTGTGAGAGGGATAACAACTTCTGTTTTCTACTGTTGATGCCTCCCCATGCAGCCCAGTATCCCCCAGCCCTCCTACTGCCTTCTTACATTACTTACCTTTGGGTCATCTGATATAAATACCTGGGTCTCTTTTTTTTTGTTGTTGTTATTAACTCACCCCCATTGTGTACTCTTCCCGGTTTTGTTTCAGATGCATACCTTGCACTCTTTGCATTGAATCTGAGCGCCATATTTGACCATTCAACCTTGCCAGTCCTTCATTCTTTCACTCACCTTGTGTATCAACCTATTGCAGATCTTTTGTGTCATCTGCAAGGCACTTCCTATCCTTCGGAATTCTCAATGCTCAATATAGAATATTGAAGACTGGTCCCAGTCCCCGTACCCTCATTAGTAATCTCCTTCTTCACCGTGACTTGCTTACTATTACCCTTGTGTCCTGTTGTCCACAGTTTTTATCAGGCTACCACCTTGGGACCTACTTCAAGGCTATTAACTTGTATATTAATCTTTGTGTGAGACTGGTCGAATGATCTAAAATCTAGAGAGGCCATAGTATCCTAGCCCCTCCTTGGCCTACTACTTTGGTCACCCAGTCAAAGAAACTATTAGGGTTCATCTGACATGACCTCTTCTGTGAAACATGCTGCCCTGGTCTGTGCTCCACTGGCCTCTAGGGTACTCAACAGTTCTTTCCTTCAGAAGTGATTCCATCATTTTCCTTGCCACTGAAGTCAAACTAGCAAGTCTTTAGTTTCCTGCCTCTGCCCTGCTCCCACTTTTGTGAAGTGTAATCACATTTGCACTCCTCCAGTCCTCAGGTACCACTCCATCCTCCCATGATTTGTTAAAGAGAGTAGTCAGTGGTGTTACTAGTTTTACCCTTAGTTCTTTTAGTATTCTTGGGTTAATCCCATCAGGCCCCATTGCTTTGTTCACCCTCAGTTTCAAGAGTTCTTTCAAAACCCTTTCTTCTGTGAATGGACTGGTATCAACCCCCCTATTCAGAGTTTCTCCCTTGTTTGGTTTAGACATCTCCCCCTCCTCATCTGTTGTGAATACTGAGCAGAAATATTCGTTCCGTATCCCTGCTTTTTCACTGTCACCCTCTGCCCACATTCCTTCCCCTTTATTAAGTCTCTGTATCCTTACCTTGGTCTTTCTTCACTCCCTAATGTACCTATAGTAAATGGTCTTCCTTCTTAACAGAGTTGGCTATCTTTTCCTCAGTTTGTGCTTTGCTATTCTGACTGCCTTCCCTGCCTCCTTCTGCTTTAACTGATAAAGTCCTCTGTCCTGCTCCTTCTGTGTTTCCTTATATTTCCTGAATGTTATCCTTTCTCATTAACTGTCCCTGCCACCTTTTGAGAACCATAGTGGTTTTTCCTTCATTTTGTTTATTGATTTTTCTCTACACAAGGCTTGTTGCCTCTGTGGATGTGCTGTTTTGATTATTCCCCATTGTTCCTCCACCCCTCCTTCTTGCCCATTTGCTAGTGCTTTTCTACAGCACTCTTTCATTTTCCCAAAGTCAGCCTTCCTAAAGTCCAATACTCTTGTTTTTGTGTGGCTTGACTCTATGGCTGTGTTTATTGTGAACCACATTGTTTGGTAGTCACTTGTTCCCAGATGGCTACCCACTTCTAAATCTGAGATCCTTTCTCCTTCCCCATTTGAGAGTACCAGGTCTAAGATTGCTCCCTCCCGAGTGGGTTCCAACACTAGTTGTCTGAGGCATGCCCTCTGTAGGGCATCAAGTGATCCCTGCTCTTGGATGTGCTCTGCAGCAAAGGGACTCCAGTTAACATCTGGCATATTCAGGTCCCCCATCAACAATGTCTCCCCTTTTTCTGCCATTTTAAGGATGCCTTCTATCATTTCCTTGTCCATTTCCTCCCCCTGAGATGGGGGTCTGTACACAACCCCCATGCAGACTGTGGTGCCATTTCCTGTCTCCAGGGTGACCCATAGTGACTCATCAACTTCCTGTTTACTCTTTAGTCCTGTTGCTTTAATCCCTTTCCTTATATAGAGAGCTACTCCTCCTCCTCTTTTACCCACCCTGTCCCTCCTGTAGATTGTGTATCCTGGTATGTTGACTTCCCACTCATAGTTCTCTGTGTGCCATGTTTCAGTGACTGCCACAATATCCAGGCATCCCTCTTCCATCAAGGCCACTAGTTCAGGGAGCTTGTTGCATAGACTGTGGGCATTGGTACTCATCACCTTCCATTTATTTTTTCTGGCCTTACTCCTTTTAGCCCTATCCCTGTCCTTAACACCTTTTTCTGCATTTATCCCTGTCCTGCTCCCTACTGACTTCTCTGCCTTGGTGTTTACCTCTCTAACTACTGCGCTTTGTGGGGGGAGGCTGTGATTTCCCTGCTCCTTTTCGGTGCCTCCCCCTTGGCTAGTTTAAATGCTTGCCAATGAAGCATTTAAACCTGTCACTTAGGATCCTGGATCCCCCACTGGACAGATGCAGACCATCGCGCCAGTATAGGCCTACATCCCTCAAGGTGGCTCCCCGGTCCCCAATGAAGCCAAAATCCTGAGCTCCACACCAGTTTTTCAACCATTCATTGAAGTAAGCATAAGATTTCACTCTCAGAGACTGGGAGAAGGGTGAAAGGTTGGAAGGTTTAAGGTTATCCTGCAGAGTGACAGGTAAAGGCCCAGAAGTAGCAGTATAGGAGCAGAGGTCAGTGAATCTGGAGTTAAAAGCCTTGGCGATAGTGAGCAGGTTATTCAATTACAACCATCCATGACCATATCTGAGATGGTATTGCACTTGTTTTTCCCCATGATGGTGTTAACATGACTCCAAAAACCATGACAGTCATGGACAGAGGTACTAAGGAGCGGACGGTAGTAATTGCCCTTAGCAGATATGATGGAAGCCTTAGATAGGTTTCGGAGTCTTCTGTACTCCATCCAATCCGATGGGGACTGGGTTAGCTTAGCTTTGTTCCAGGCCTTATCCCTCTTTTTGAGAGAGGACAGGAGTGAAGAATTTAACCAGTGGATAGCAGATCCTGGATATGGACCCTTTTTACTGGGATATATTTGTCTTGAAGGTTCAAAAGTGTGGTAAGGAGGTATTGAGCAGCACGTTCCATATTACAAGTATTATATTGAGGTGCCCAGTCCGTGTTCTGTAGCTCCAAGGTTAGGGCTCTCATATCCATTTTTGAAAAATCCCTGAAAAGAATTTCTCTGTGGGGTGTTTTAGGGGCCCTAGCCTTCCAAACACAGTAAACTGGGAAGTGGTCACTGATTGAGTCTGGTAAAACTCCTACAGCACTAATCCTCTCAGGCCTGTTGGAGATTACCCAGTCTATAAGAGACTGGAGACTGCTGTTACTAGCCTGTCTGGTCGGGAGAGTGACCAATTGAAACAGGTGCAACCTGCTGAGTTCAGCAGCATAGAGATTAGAGTTTTTCCCTAGCCAATCCAGGTTGCGGTTCCCCATAACAATGAACTCTTGTCTACCCTTTAGCGAGGAAAGATGGTCAATTACCTTAGTCAGGCCTGTTAGTCCATTTTTAAGAGGGTTATAGATGCACACTACATTCAGCTTCTTAGTGAGACTTAAGGTAATAGCTATATGAATAGTTTCACATAGACAGGTAGTGTTGACCGGGAGGACCATAATGTCATGGTCCTGTCTGGTATAAAACAAAACACCACTACCCTTTTTATCATTTGGACGATCACATCTGTGAAGTTTATATCCATTGATCCTACATAATGAACCTGGTATATGGGGTTTTAACCAAGTATTGGTTAGATCTAAGATGTCAGGGGAGTTGTGAGCAATCCAGGCTTCAAGCTGCACAAAATTAGCTGACAGACTTCTAATGTTCATATGTGCAAGCCTAAGCCCCTTTTCTGTGAACCAATAAGATGGGTTCTTGGGAGCGATGCCATCGGGGCCTGGGTTAGGTTCAATATCACCGGAAAGAGAGAGATAGATGATATAGGGTTACCTAGGTCTTAATGAGAGAGATTTGGAGTTCACCCTCCAGTGGCATATAAAAAGGGGAATGGCTTAGGTAGTCAGCAATACTAGCAAATGGGATGAGCTTTAGGAGCCAGGTTTCAGGGATAGAGGTATTACCCCATATAATTAGGTTTGAGAAACAATAGCTCCAGTCCTCAGATTTATTTGAGTAGCCAGAGTCAGTAGATGGCTGGCAGAGAAGATCTACCGAGAGTTGGAGGGCTAGCAGAAGGGAAAATACACCTACAAGCTGCAGTGAAGTGAGATCACCCCCATAGTGTACACTGGTAAGGAAAAGAGCAGAACGTACTGTAGAACTAGGGAAAAAGAGAGAAAGCCGTGAATTCAGGACTGGAGACGGGACTGAAGAAAATGTGCAGCTCACTGCAGGAGTGAGACAGTAACTAAGTCCAAGGATGAAACTATCCAGCAGACAGAGATATAGAGCTGCAACTAGAAACCTTATTAAGGCTTTTGCTAAGTGTGGAGATATTCACCGGCTTCCTGGGGCAATCCAACAATGAAATTCACAAGCTAGCTGCCTTGAGATCCTCACACCAGAAGAAATGGTCTAGTCACTGAGAGGAAAAAAGAATATCCGCCCCCAAGGAACAAGTATTTAATAAGATGTGGGGAAGGGGATGGGAGGGAGAATTTGACTTCAGTGCCTCTCACAGAAAAACAGGCTAGGAGCATGCAATTAAATCAGAAACAGTGCCTTGAACTCCGAGATTGCAGTGCACACAGAAATGCCATAAACGCCAGGGAGCTGCAATGCAAGGCACAAATTCACTTTACAGCTCGGCTGGACAAAGACACATTTAAGTCAGTCTGCACAGGGGTTTTTGCGGTCTCCTTTAGTCTGCAATAGTGCAGAGGTAAATTGAGGTAGAAATTCAGCCACAGCTTGGAAGGCAGGGAGCCACTAAGATAAGGTGTCAGAATTCAAAGCTAGGCTGCCTGCTGGCTACAATACCTTGCTGGCTTTGAGGTGGGCTGGTGTTGACCAAGGAGCCGTGGGGAGCGGAGTGGTGACCCCAACAGGGGTGACTTGGAGCTTAGGGAGAGAAGAGGGGTAGAAGATTATATTTAGTCAGAGGACAGAAGTAGTAGGTGGGGACAGACAGTCAGATTGAACAATTAACTGGGAGGGATGGACAGAAGTAATTAGCTTGGCACAGAGGGGTACTGAAAGTAGGGGGGAGGGGGCAAGAATCAGCAGTACAGATGAGAAAGGAAATCCCACACCAAGAGCAGAAAGCCAGTAGACTTTAAGAAATAAAAATCCTACCCTAAATTATTCCTTAAAAGTTAATTGGTAAAGGACCTATTGGCCTCTCAGACAAAATGGAAAAACCTACCCATACATACCAGTTAAGAAGAAAGAGAACCAGGGAGTAGTTTGTTCCACAGGTTCAAAATAAGTATGGGGAAATGACATTTACTTTTAAAGCTGCTTCTACTTGGAATAAGATTCCTCCTGACATGAGAATGTTTGAAATGCCCATAAATATATTTAAGGATGCTATGCAGCAAGAACTTCAGTTTAGATGTATCTGCAACAGATGAACAGCTGAATATTACAGTGAGCATGAAATTAAACCCTGAAAAGAGCTAATTATAAATTGTGTTATATGTTGTGTGTTCATGTTTAATGTCTAATTATTTTGTGTAACAAATTTTTAGAAGATCACAGGGACACCCTGTAAACAGGTCATCACCTAATGGTGTATGTAAAGATTTTTATTTTGTAAAAAATGTTACTCCTGTATAAATATTTTACTACTACTACTACTGAAATCCTGATGAAATTAGGAGGGTGTAGTAGAGGCAATCATTGTTCATGCCTACAAACTACACAGGTAAATAGAATAAAAGTCTGAGGGGACCTTCCTTTTCATTCAGAAGAACATCAGACTTTTTGTTGGTGTAACCTTTACTTCAAGTTGTGGTACAGATCCAGATCAAGAATAAGAAGCTTAGTTTGTTTTACCTATAAACATATGGCCCCAGATTCACAGCTCATAGATAATCTATGTTCAGACAGCTTGGTGTATCCACCCAATGAGCTCCTCCTGCATCCAAGGTACAGTGATGCTGCCCCTCAGGGAAATAAACAGTTTCAGGAATACTGTACCTCTACTAACAGTACCATGCAGTCTATAGACAATGGAGAACATATCCACAGATTCTAGAGAATGTTAACTCAGGAACTAAATGCAGTAACACAAATCTCTGTGGAGCAAGGCGGAGTATGCAGGTTTACTGGGGAGAGGAACAGGAGAATAAATTATAAAGGTACAACAAGACTGCAATAACCAGGCATTATGCCCACACACACCCACTGTGTTTGGTGCAACAGACTACCTTTTCCCCTAGTCTGTAGGAGCAGTGGCAGGTTGTGGCTGTTATTGGAGTCCAGAAGGAAGATGTATATCTTGGGTACAGGTTTATACCCTTGGTTATTTCTAATCCTTTAGGAAGGAACTTGACTCAAACCAGATCATATAAGGCCAGTATCTTCAGCTGGTTCTGACATTTGGGCAGAGTTTTGCTCAGGACGTCAATGGCCCTGCTCTGTCTCATCTACCTAATGATATGTTGCTGATATGGCACTGATCAGTACCCACAGTTCAGTTAGTCACAAGGTGACTAGGCATCTAGGACTGGAACTCAGATCCCTGGACACACCAGCAGAAAATTTGTTTGCTGCTCTTCTCCAGTGCTGAATGCAATCAGACAGGCCCATCTGGATGTCCTCAATGCAAACTGGAATATTCAAATGCTTAGAGCAGATGGTATGCATGCTACAAAGGTTTCCCACTGCAGCACATTCTGGATGTTAGTCCTGACTGGGCTCTTCTTCATAGTGCTGGAGTAACAGGCACAAGTCTTGGCTGGAAGGAAAAGATGGCAGATGGGTATTTCCAGATGACCTCTCTCCTCTCCTCTCCTCTCATAGAAACATAGAAACATAGAATTTGACGTCAGATAAGGACCGCTTGGCCCACCTAGTCTGCCCATTTTTCTACCTAACAGATAAGCTGCAGATCCTAGTTAACCAACAGCTTACTTCCTCTTACCTGCCCCTAGGACTGCCTTATACCTGTCCCATGCATTCTTGAAGTCCCCCACTGTTCTTGACTCCACGACCTCCTCAGGGAGGCTGTTCCATGCATCCACAACCCTCTCAGTGAAAAAATACTTCCTCACATTACCCTGAGCCGTCCCCTCTATCTTCAAATTGTGCCCCCTTGTTCTTGCACATCTCTTTTTCTGGAAGATGCTAGCCTCTTGGACTTTGTTAATTCCCTTGAGGTACTTGAAAGTTTCTATCATGTCCCCTCTCTCCCTCCTTTCCTCAAGAGTATACATATTAAGCTCCTTTAGTCTTTCTTCATATGTCTTCTGGTGCAGACCCTGCACCATTTTGGTTGCCCTCCTCTGGACAGCCTCCACTCTGTCTATGTCTTTGTGGAGATGGGGTCTCCAGAACCGCACACAGTACTCCAGATGGGGTCTCACCAACTGTCTGTACAGAGGGATAACAACTTCCTGTTTTCTACTATTGATGCCTCTTCCTATGCATCCCAGTATCCCCCCAGCCTTCCTTACTGCCTTCTCACATTGCTTGCCCACCTTTAGGTCATCTGATATAATTACCCCCAGGTCCCTTTCTATTTTTACTGTTGTCAGTATCTCACCCCCCATTGTGTACGCTTCCCCTGGGTTTTTGTTTCCCATGTGCATTACCTTGCACTTCTTTGCATTGAATCTGAGCTGCCATACATTTGACCATTCCTCCAACCTTGCCAAGTCCCTTCTCATCCTTTCCACTCCATCTTGTGTATCAACCCTGTTGCAGATCTTTGTGTCATCTGCAAAGAGACATACTTTTCCTTCCAGTTCCTCTGCAATGTCACTTATAAAGACATTAAAAAGGACCAGTCCCAGTACTGAACCCTGCGGTACCCCGCTAGTAACCCTCCTTTCTTCACTGTGTACTCCATTTACTACTACCCTTTGCGCCCTGTTGTCTAGCCAATTTTTTATCCAGGCTACCACCTTGGGACCCATTCCAAGGCGGCTATCTTGTGTATTAATCTTTGTGTGGGACTGTATCAAATGCCTTACTAAAATCTAGGTAGGCCATGTTCCACAGCCCCTCCCTGGTCTACTACTTTGGTCACCCAGTCAAAGAAATCTATTAGATTCGTCTGACACGACCTTCCCATCATGAATCCATGCTGCCTTGGGTCCTGTGCCCCACTGGCCTCTAGGTACTCAACAATTCTTTCCTTCAGAAGTGATTCCATCATTTTCCCTACCACTGAGGTCAAACTAACTGGTCTGTAGTTTCCTGTCTCTGTCCTGCTCCCACTTTTGTGAAGAGGAATCACATCTGCCCTCCTCCAGTCCTCGGGTACCACTCCATCCTCCCAAGATTTGTTAAAGGAAAATGGGGACAGCCATCCGCACAGGTGTGGTCTATAGACCACCAGCCCAGGAGAAAGAAACAGATAGGGAGCTGATGCTAGCCATCCAAAGGATGGCAGACAAGGGTGAGGTAGTACCAGTTGGAGACTTCAATATTCCAGACGTGGACTGGAGCGTCCCAGCAGCAGCATCAACTAGGAGCAGATTTATCCTAGACTTCCTTCAGGGTGCCTTCCTCAAGCAACTGGTCATGGAACCAACTCGGCAGAAGGCAATACTGGACTCCAGCTCACAAACAGGGACAGTGTGGATGGGAGTAACAGTGGGGAGCACCTGGGAAACAGTGACCACCAGTCATTGTGGTTTGAAATCACAGAAAGAGCAGAACCAAACCACACAAAAACACGATCCTGGATTTTAGGGGGGACTTTGGGAAATGGGGAGGTACTTGAAAGAGGCATTAAGGGAATGGGACAGGAATCAGGGGTTGAGGAACAGTGGCAGTATTTAAAATGGGGATTACAAGAACAACAGAATTATGCATTAAGCAGGTTAGCAAGAGGAAAGGAAGAGGAGACCATTATGGTTTTCCAAAGAGGTAGCAAAGAAAGTGAAAGCCAAAAAGATTGCATTCAGGCAATACAAAAAGACACAGGCAGAAGGGATAGGAGAAGTACCAGGAGAAGCAAAGGGAGGCAGGGAGGTAGTAAGGGAAGCCAAAGCACAGACAGAAGAACACATTGCAAAATCAGTGGGTAGAGGGGACAAAACCTTTACAGGTACATAAGGAAAAAGAAAGACAAAGGGAGGGATAGTGAGACTGAAGGGGAGGATGGGGCTGCATGGAGGATGACAACAGTAAAGCTGACATATTGAACAGGTATTTCTGCTCAGTCTTTACTGAGGAAGAGGAGGGTAATGGGTCTGAAGGAGTACAAGGGTGAGACTGTTGCAGAAATGGACACAAGTCCCTTTACACGAGAAAGGGTCCTGAAGGAACTGGAAGTAATAAGAGTTGATAAAGCAATGAGGCCAGATGGGGTGCACCCTAGGTCCTTAAAGAACTAAGAGAGGTGGTGGCTGAACTCTCTGGCTATCCTGTTTAGCTGATCACTGGAACAGGGGGTAATTCCAAAGACTGGAGGACAGCAGATGTAGTCCTCTTTATACAAAAGTGGGAACAAAGAGGAAGCAGGGAACTACAGACCAGTCAGCCTCACCGGTAGGGGAAGATCATGGAAGCACTACTGAAAGAGAGATTGGTGAACATCTGGTTGTCAATGGACTACAGGACCCAAGGCAGCATGGTTTCACCAGGGAGGTCATGTCAGACCAACCTTGTTGAATTTTTGACTGGGTGACTAGGGAGGTGGATCAGGGAGGCAGTGGACATGGCCTATCTGGACTTCAGCAAGGCTCTGACACTGTGCCACATAGAAGACTATTACACAAACTGGGGAATATGGGTGTGGGCAGGACAGTAGTGTGGTGGGTAGGTAACTGGCAGGGTGGCAGGACACAGAGGGTGGTGGTAAATGGCTGTCACTCCACAGAGGGAAGAGTGACCAGTGGGGTACCACAGGGATCAGTGCTGGGACGGTCCTATTCAACATCTTCATCAGTGACATTACTGCGGACCTAGAAGGCAGAATTTCACTGTTCGCTGATGACACAAAGCTCTGTAACAGAGTAGACACACCAGAGGGTGTAGACAGAATGAGAAGCGACCTGCAGAAACTTGAAGAATGGTCAGGGGTTGGCAGTTGAAATTCAATGCAAAGAAGTGCAAGATAATGCATATGGGGCACAAAAACCCCTGGCACAATATATCAGTTGGGGGGTGAGGATATAGCATGCACCAAGCAGGAAAGGGATCTTGGGGTTGTCATCTCTGATGACCTCAAGGTAGGGAAACAGTGACGAGGCAGCAGGTAAAGCAAATAAGATGCTGGGATGCAAAGGCAGGCATCACCAGCAGGAAAAGGGAGGTCATAATCCGCTATACAAGACACTAGTGAGACCCCACCTGGAGTACAGTGTACAGTTCTGGAGACCATACCCACGTAAGGACATAGACAGGGTAGAGAAGGTTCAGAGGAGGGCAACAAAGATGGTGCATGGATTGCATCACAAGTCCCATGAAGACAGGTTGAAGGAACTGAACATGTACTCCTGGAGGAGAGGAGGAGAGAGGAGATATGATAGAGACATACAAGTATCTTACAGGAGGAACAGGGTGCAGGAAAACACTATTTTTAAGCGAAAAGATGTTCCAGGACAAGAAGGCATGGGATGAAGTTGAGGAGGACGATTCAGAGGAAACATGAGAAAGAATTTCTTCATAGAACGGGTGGTGGACAAGTGAACACCCTGCCAGAGGAAGTGGTGGGGGCTGAAACAATCACGGGATTTAAGAATGCATGGGATAGACATAAAGGAATTCTGGAGGTCGGGTAAGGGGCAACAGACTTCTAGGAAAACAAACTGAACTTACAAGCTCAAATGGGCAGACTGGGTGGGCCATAGGCCCTTATCTGCTGACACTGTCTATGTATCTATGTATCTATGTAAAGAGAGTAGTCAGCAATGTCACTAGTTCTACCCTTAGTTCTTTTAGAATTCTTGGGTGAATCCCATCAGGCCCCATTGCTCTCCTCTCCTCTCCTCTCCTCTCCTCTCCCTCTCCTCTCCTCAGGCAAATCTGAAGCAATGTTGTATGGGTATCCAGAGACAGTCTTGCAAGCTGGACTGTCCATCATCCACTCATTGAACTCTCTTTGTGTATCCAAAAGATGAAGGTGGGCTGTAAAGCAAAGCTGTCATGTGACTGACTGTCAATTCCTGGTAGGTTTCCTTGCCCCACTCCCCAACATGCAATTTCGACATCTTGCTCTCATTTGCAGTGCTCTAATTGACTTGATGTTCCCTGGCAGTTGCTTGCTGCTGACTCGTCATGGGTCAGGGGTCACAGGATGACTGCACCCAGGTCTTTCTGCCCAAAGGTTTATGTAAGTGGCTGCATGCCAGAGTTTAGAAGCCCTCTGTAGGCACAGAAACTGATGTGGATACCCAGGAAGTGGTCCCTATTCCCTTCTTTGTGTATGCAGAATAAGGTAGACAGGGGCACACTGTTCGGCAGCACATGCCATGATCGCTAAAACAGCATGAGTAATAACATCCACTGAGTGCAGCTGGGTCTTCTACAGGGATTGGTTAAAAAAATCGGGTCAGAATTGTGGTGCTGTTAAAAGCTGAAAGTACATGTGAATGTATGTGTATAGGGCATGTAAGGGCTACTAAGAATGTACAAATAGATAGCCTGATATGTGCCCTCTTCAAACAGTGCCACAACCCAGACCAGTCTCACACAAAATTCATGAGCTAGCAGTAGACGTGCGCAAAGTTGCCGAAATTCGCTCAGGGAAAGAATCTACTGAGTGTGCAAATTCTCAAGTGAGAACTTAATTTGTATTACTATTCACCAGGCAGACTGGCCAGTTTGCATGGCACATGGCCAATTCACCTGGTGAATAGCAATGCAAATTGTGTGCTACCCCCATCCCAACCCAAAATGATAAAAAACACCCTGCTCTCCCACCCACTGTCTCCTCCCTCCCCCGCCCCCAGTGAAATTCTGCCTCTACGGGAATGTGCTTGCTTAAAGGAATTCCTTCCTCCTACCCACATGCTAAAAACAGTCCACCTACCTCACCACACCCAAGTCCCACTGTCTGTTAAAGGAAAACTACACCCTTACATCGTATAAATGTTATTTGTTTTCATGTCAACAGATAACTCTTTTCCTGTAGCTGTTAGGGATATGTGTGATTGCTTTAGTTTATTTTTACTGTTCATACTAGTCCCTGTAACTGTCCTTGGGGTTTCCATTTTATGGTTGTTGAAATTTCAATGTCTCTGAGAGTTTCATTAGCATATGAGAACATGATGTGAAAGCACCTTTTAGACTCTACAGTATACCTGTCTGCTTAATTAGATTTCAACAAAACTAGTCTCTGCAAGATGTGAACTACCACATGTATCTTCAGTTAGCTTTGCAAACTACTGCACCTGAGTTATAATGCAGAGTTTTTCCCATTAAACTGCTTTCAATTTGTGTGTTTCCAGAGGTTTTCTTTTTTAGGATATTTGTACTTTCAGCATAGAGATACATGGTATGAAAGGGTGATTTGACATCATGTTCTCATATGCTAATGCAGCTGTCATGGACAATGAGTTTTCATCAACCATAAAATGGAAACACCAAGGATAGTTACAGGGAACTAGTATGCAGTGATGGAAGAGGTCTGGTGGGAGAAGGTGGAAGGGGTGAGAACACAGCAAACGGTGGAGGGGGTGAGGAACACATAACAAGGGTACATGGAGGGGTGCACACAGAGGGAATAAATGTGAATAGAAGAATAGAGGGAAGAGAAGGAAGGTCAGATTCTAGGTGGAGGGTGGTGTCTCTGAATGTGCGGAGTCTTGGAAACAAGATGGATGACCTGCAGGCACTATTAGCAGACAGGAGGGTGGACATAGCTGCAGTAACCGAGACTTGGGCAACATCACACCATGACTGAGATCTTGCAATCCCTGGATAGAAACTATACAGGAGGGACAGGGTAGTCGGGGAGGGGTAGCAGTTTATATCAGGGAGGGAATTACTTGCATGAGGGAGGAGTTAGAGGAAGTGGGGGTGGAGGCATTACGGGTTTAGTAAAGGTTTAATAGAGGGAGAAAGGTGAGGTTGGGGGTGTTTTACAGACCACCCAATCAGGATGAGGAGAGGGACAGGGAACTGAGCTCACAAATATTGGAAACTGAGGGGAAAGGAAAGGTGGTAATTGTGGGGGACTTCAACCTGCCCAAGGTGAACTGGAGCATACCCTCCACAACATGTACTAGGAGTCAGTTGATCTTGGAAGGACTACAAAGTGGGTTCCTGACTAAGGGCATCACTGAACCAACAAGAGCTGAGCCAATTCTTGATCTTGTGCTCACAAATAGGGAGCATATACAAGAAATAATGGTCAGAGAGCCACTAGGTGGAAGTGACTATTGCACAGTGTAGTTCCAGTTGGATATGGGCAGGGAAAGCATCCTGACTAAGACCAAAATCTTGGATTTCAGGAGTGCAGACTTCAGGAAAATGGGCAAAGTGCTAAGGAATCATCTGGCGGGCATCAAAGCAGATGGATGGACCAAAGGTGGTCCATCATTAAGGAAGGAATACTGGTTGCCACAGATGAGTGTGTTAGGCTCAGGGGTAAGAACACAAGGGACAAATAATCCAGCTGGTTCAGTTCTGGGGTTGCCCAGGCAGTAAGGGAAAAGCAGTTGGCCTACAGAAAATTCAGGAAGACCAAAAGAGAGGTGGATAAGGAAAATTACCTAAGGTTGGCTAGTGAGGCAAGTAAGGAAGTCCAGCGAGCAAAGGCACAGAAGGAGCTGCTGATAGTTGAAGGAATAAAGAAGAAGGAGAAGGCTTTCTTTCACCATATAAGTGAGGAAAGGGACAAGAAGGAAGGAATTGTTAGGCTTAAGAAAGGGGTGGAGTGGGTGGAGCATAATGGGGGAAAAGCAGAGATACTAAATGAATACTTCTGTTCCGTCTTTACCAGGGAGAAGGACAGGCTAGTGCCTTCAGGAGGGAAAGGAGGAGTGGGGGGAGGATACAGATGTAGTGATAGAGAAGGATAGAGTGAGGGAGGGGCTGCTGGCATTGAAGGTGGGCAAATCACCAGGCCCGGACAGAGTACATCCAAGGGTACTAAAGGAACTGGCTGAGAAGCTGGCAGGGCCACTGGCAGACCTATTTAACAGTTCACTAGAGTCAAGTGTGGTACCACAGGACTGGAGAACAGCCCATGTAGTGTCTCTCCACAAAAGTAGTCCTAAGGATGACCCAGGGAATTACAGACCAGTCAATCTGACCCCTACTGTGGGCAAGCTCATGGTGACCATACTAAAGGAAAGATTGGTGGAATATCTAGAGGAGCATGGTCTCCGGGATGCAAGGCAGTATGGGTTCATGGAAGGGAGGGAGACTGTGTCAAATAAATCTGATTGACTTCTTTGACTGTGTCACTAAGACAGTAGACAGGGGCCGAGCGGTAGACATCCTCTGTCTTGATTTCAGAAAGACCTTTGACCCTGTGCACCACAAAAGGTTGATCAGGAAGTTGGTGGATCTTGGGGTTGGGGAAAAGATGGCCAGATGGGTGGAAAACTGGCTGAGGGACAGAACCCAGAGGGTGGTTGTGGGGGGAGAGTTATCTGGCACTCGAGAGGTAATCAGTGAGGTCTCACAGGGCTCTGTGCTGGGGCTGGTGTTGTTCAATGTCTTCATCAATGACACTGGGGATGGCATTAAGAGCAAAATGTTCCTTTTAGTGGATGACGCCACGCTCTACAGAAGAGTACACACAGCTGAAGGGATATAGGACCAAAAGGAAGATCTGAAAAAGCTGGAGAGGTGGTCCAGGATCTGGCAGCTTGGCTTTAATGCCAAGAAATGCAAAGTTATGCATATTGGAGTCAAGAATCCCAGGACAGGGTACTACCAGGGTGGAGTCCAAGTACCTGCATCAGAGGAGGAAAATGACCTGGGAGTGATGATCACTAATGACCTGAAGCACTCCACACAGTGCAAGAAAACAGCAGCAAAGGCAAACAAGATGTTGGGATGCATATCTAGGGGAATCAGTAGTAGGAGAGAGGCGGTTATACTGCCCTTGTAGAGGTCACTGGTAAGGCCACATCTAGAGTATGGAGTTCAGTACTGGTGACCACACCTCAAAAAAGATATTAACCTGCTGGAGAAAGTCCAGAGGAGGGCTACAAAGATGACAGTGGGTCAGCAGGGTAAGATATATGAGGAGAGGTTGAAGGCACTGAACATGTACTACCTGGAAGACTGGAGAGAGAGAGAGGACATGATTGGGACCTTCAAGTACTTGAAAGGGATAAGTAAGGTTCATAAGGAAAATCTCTTTAAGCTGAGTGGCAACCATAACACGAGGGGCACAGTCTTAAGCTGGAGGATGTGAGGTTTAGGAGGGAGGTCAGGAAGCACTTCTTCACAGAGAGGGTGTGGGCACTTGGCATGCACTATGAGAAGAGGAAATCCCATTGAAGACAGTGGGCAGCTTTAAGAGAGGCTGGGATAGGCATGGGGGAAAGTAAGAATCATGGGTAGGGAGGATGGGAGGAGTGTGGAGGGAGGGCGAGGACATTAGCTCAAGCTGTGGACCCTGCAAAACGAACAGACTTGATAGACCAAATGGCCTTCTTCTGCTGGCTTCTTCGTATATGTTCATATAGTATGAACAGTGAAAACAAACTAAAGCAAACACGTATATCACCATCAATTACTGGAAAACAGCTGTCTGTTGACAAGAAAACAAATACAATTTATCAGACATGAGGGTGTAGTTTTTCTTTAATTTGCACAGACGTAGTCCCCTCTCCCCCTCCAAACCCCCTCTTGTCCCCAACACCATACCCTCCCTCCCATCACCCTCAGATCAATCTGGAATAAAGAAAAGGGTCCCTGATGCAGAGCATCTGCTCTATTCAGTATCCAGGACTGAATGAATGGTGATGTCTTTGCTCCTAATAAAACCATATTAGTTAACTTTCAGCAGATCAAGTTTTAATAAGAACAAAGACAACACTACTCTTTCATTCCTGCCATTACAAGATGGACATTGAACAAAGCAGATGCTCTGCACCAAGGGACTATTTTCCTTATTCCAGGTTGATTTTTTTGGTTGCTGATGGGAGATGGAGGGTGGGGGGATCGGGAGGTGGTTAGGTGGGTAGGAGTCAAGGCAGGGAACTAGGTCTATGCAGATTAATAGACAGTGGGGCTCAGGTGGGGGAGGCAGGTGGAGTGTGTTTGGTGCGTGAGTGGGGGGAAGGTTAACTTTCACAAGCATGGTCACATGGAGCAGCGTTTCACTGTGGTAGGGGAAGGAAGGTGCCAGCAGGGCGTGGGGGTGGAGGGGGTGTCATCATGGTTTTAATTGTTTTTGGGTGGCAGAAGGACTGGTTTTTACAGCGCAGTGGGTGGGTGGAGGGTTTGTTAGTTTAAAATTCCTCACCAGCAAAGTTGGTGCATCTGCTGTAGAATTCTTGAATTTCGTAAATTGCGAATTTCCATGGATTTGCACCAACTTCGCTGCCAGATTAAAAATTTGCAACATCTCTGATTAAGAGCTTGTAAAGCCTCTGAGAAGGGGTGCTGACAGAATAAATGTACTGTACTGTTGCAGAAAGAAAGCAAGTGGATATTTACACTGAATGCTCTAAAATCAGAAGGATTTTGATGATGAATCTGACCTTTCAACCTTGTTGTGACCCTGTAGTATAACTTGACAGTTTGCTTTTCAGGAATGTGCTCTAATGTCTATATTTTTAGGTCTTGTCTCATAGGTGTATTGTTAAACTTGACATGTGGCATGCTTCTCTCTCTCCTGATCAGATATGGATTATCCGGTTTGGCAGTAGTGAGACATAGAGTTTAATTTTTAATTAATTTGCTTGCTGCTCCACATGACAGATCTCCAATGTTTGTTTATTACTGTTGAATTGAGTAGGAATTATTGTGCAGTTTTGTTCAGTTGCTACAATGTTACCCTCTTTAAGCATTCATTTTGCAGTTTGAACTGTATGGGTAAATGCATACTCTTGTCTCCCCTTCGGGGATACATTTTTGACCAGACTATTGATTGATGGAATTTGTAAATGTAATGAAACTGTGTCATATGCGGTAGTCTGGCAAAGGATAACTTCTTTTGTTTGATACTTGATGTCAGTCTAGTTATAATGAATTCTTATGGGTACTTTTTGCTTTCTTCTTATATTATCACTATATGTACCTTCCATGAGGTCAAAACAGTATCTTAGTTAGCCATCCCAAGGTTCTCCAGTATGTTTAACTTGTCCACTTATTTCGTTTCTTTGGCCACTTAACTCCCCTTACCCCCATGTAATTAATACCCAAGGTAATTCGATGGGGTAGCACCAAATACCATTGTCTTTTAATGATTTTCTTAGAAACTGTGGTCTGTCACTTTTAATCCTGGTTCAATAAATCCCTGACTCCCTAATTCTTTGGTGGTGAATGAAAGGAACTGCCAGATAGGTTATAAAAGAATGACAGTGTCTCTTTAAGAGGCAGAGATTTATCACAATTTAGGTGGGCAACATTTTAGACTGGTCAAGTAGTGCCATATCACACTCCCACATAGGAGACCAGAGATTATTTCCGGATCTTCGCTACTGCTCTCGGGTTCAAGAGGTGCACAGACTGATGCACAACCATCCCTCTCTGAATCCTAGGAGTGGGGGGAGTAGGTCTGCTTGCTCATAAAGGACCTCCCTTTGTGGATCGGAAGGTGGCATAGTCGTTGTTTAGTGATGTTGTGATGTCAGTTACCTTTTTACCCACTGGACATATCACAGACTCTATCTGGAGTGAGAAAAGCAAGGGAAGGATTTCATCCTGCAGTACACTGACACTGCAGCCTGGTTTCATAGCTACCTCTCTCGGAGGACACAATGTGCAAGAATTAGTGGTTCACTTTGGGAGCCAAGGGTGGTGAGCCTAGGAGTTCACCAAGGGTTAATTCTAGGGCCACTTCTCTTCAGCCTTTTTATCAATTCATTGCCTTCTGCCTGCCTGGCACGCATTGTGCTCTATGCTAATGATGCCATCATCTTAGTACTGCGTAGTGAATTGACCCTGATCTCTTCTGACCTCCAAACCAATTCCAAATCCTGGAAACATGGTTCATTCAGAATAAATTAATACTCAACTATAAAAAGACCAAGTGTATGCTCTTCACTGTACCTCCGACCAAGAAATATTATGGCCCACTGCTAATACGGAGCTGTAAAAGGGATACACTGGAGCAAGCTGGTAATTTTAAATACCTTGGTGTACATCTGGATGACACCCTCTCCTTCACTGCTCACATAGACCAGGTCATTAAATCAGCACACACCAAGCTGGGTATCCTAGATCACCACTGACACTCTATGACTCAGGAAGCCCTGAAACTGCTCACAAGCAGTTCAATCCTATCCACAATTGATTATGGGCTAGTGATCTATGGGGCTGGTTCTGATACCGCACTCAAAAGGGTCAAAACCCTACTTAATAAGGCCAGCCATCTAGTCCTGGGGGCCAATTATCTGACCCATACTTGTACCTTATACAAAGAGACAGGATGGCTCCCCCTCCATCAAAAAGCACAGTACCAGACTTGCCTTCTGGTTAAAAAATCAGTGCTGGGGCTCCTGCCTGAGTCAACTGCTAATCTATTTAAAATTATACAACCCATCATCAACACTAGAAGCACAACGGGGGCACTTGGTGCCCTTTAAGTGCACCATGCTTGCCCAGAGATCCCTGTCTTTCCGGGGTCCCAAGTAGTTTAATGACCTCTCGACCACCCTTATCGAACATGGCAAGATCGGCCAGTTCAAATCTGGGCTTCGTGCCCACCTAGCCTGTGAAAATGCTGTTGTTGCTCTGTTTAGTCTAGGCCCAGTCCAAGATAACCCTTACACCTTCTAATTCTCCTTTATTCTCTGCTGCATCCCACCTCCCTCTCCCCCACCCTTTACCAGCCTTATTCCTCTGCCTCATCCCCCCTCTTTCCCCAATCTCCTCCAGTCCACTCCCTCTGCCCTCTTTTACCCCCCCCCAACAAAACCAACTCTGACGGCATTACTCTCCAGTTTACTTGTACAGTAGCCTGAGATCTCCATCCCAAGACTGTACTCTGCACTTAACTCAACGTTGAACCACACTCTCTTACAGCTGTTGTATTAGCACTTTCGAAACTATACTATGTAACCTATTTTGTCTCTGTATATCCTGTATTCTGCTGTTTATGTTCACCTGTGATTCCCTATAATCATTGTAATGTCTTATGTACCTGCCTGACTTGGAACCTTTGTAAACGAGCCCTCAGCTCAAAGGTATTATTCTGAATCTGAACTAAATAAATAAATAAATAATGTGATGCACTGCATCCTGCCCCCACCTACCTCAAGCTAATGAAATACCCTGGTGTCTCTCCAAGACTCATCCTGTACTTGATGTGTTCTCCCTAGTGGACCAGAAAGGCACATGTTTGTGTCTACTAGGACCCTGCCATGGTGGTGGTGGGGGGGGTAGAGCAGGAGGTTCCCAGAATGATGTGGAGTCTAGTCCGTGCAGGGCAAGTAGCTGTGCTAGATGGCACTAGAAGGACATGCTAGGTTAAACAACAGGTGAGTTGGTGTGGTGGATGATAGTGGGCATAAACAGAATGATCAATCAGTCAATCAAAAACTAAATAGAATTTTTGAAAACTACAGTACCAGTAACATGCAGGGAGCTGAACCTTTCAACATTTCATTTCCTACAGTGATGGTAAAGTTGTTTTTTTGTTTTTTTTCCAAAAACATTTGACATTGCATCCTACACAGACCTAAGCTAAGGAGTTGTGCACCATGAAAGTAAATGAAGCATGGTAATAGCTGGTGTATTGTACATGGAATTCAACAGTACAATGAGTTACACAAACTGATTCTACGGACATGAATTTGTTTTAACATGTTGAGCAAGCAAAATGATATATTTCTTAGTCCTTGGGCATGGAGTTAGTACCATATACAGTATTCAAAAGACCATAAACCATTACTGCCTGTACAGCCTCATAAACTATCCGGTTACTCCCCAGGTATTCATGGAGGAAGTTATTTATTCTTGAACTAGCCAAATGCCCAGCAGAATGTCATTCTTTTTTGGATGGCTCTGAGTTTTTAGTCCCAATGCTCCATTTGCTTTAGTATCTGAGCTGAAGATTGATGAATTAAGTTCTAGTGGGGGCAGAGGCAAAATGCCTTTCTCAGTTTAGTGACTCCCTTGTTGCCAGTGTGTGTGTGGGGGGGGGGCACAGCAGCACCTATTGGTGACAGCAAGGCTTTGTCATCTTTGAGAGCATTGCTTCATTCACATGATGTGTTATGTCAGTGCTGGTTAGCTAGTCAACTGGGATTCTCACACAAACTGGGTTTAGATTCCAGCAGGTAGGTGTATACAGGTGTTTAACAGACATATGAAAGCACTCTCTTGTGGTTCTGTCACTTGCAATTTTTCTGCTTGTGCTGACACTTTTCCTTTATGAGTTGGTAAAATTATTATTATTATCATCCTGCTTTCAAAGGGCAGTTACTGTCATGTTTAGATAACTGATAATTGCTTGCCCTTCCTATCAATTCTAACACAACTAGGAAAACTCACATTGCCAACTGCATCCCTTTGCTTATACCCTAAGATATATGGACCCCATTTTACTGCTTTTACTCGTTTGATTTCCAGCATTTTAGAGACGTGTTGGGATATGAACATCAGACCTGGTTTTCAGTTTCCATTCTCCAAACAATCAAAGGCTGTCACACTGTGTTTTGTTTCTCTTTATGGCACTCTAATTCCTTACCGACTGGGTTATGTCCACCTGATAGGCTGGTGTTGCTCATGTGACTTCAAAAGAAATCCAGTTCCACCTATGTTCCTCATCTTCTAGGGTTGCCACCTTTGGATGAGGCAAAAACCAGATCACAAGCTCTGCCTCTAGCCCCACCCCTTTTCATGAGTTACCATGCATTGCTCCTCCTAGAAAGCTTTTGTTTTTAATTGTTTAACCAGGAATGGCACATTAAGCTGAAAGCTTGTTTACAGGTGCAACCTGAGAGCACAGGGAAGTTAAATGACTTGCTCAGGGTCACACAGAATGCAAGTGGGGGCTTTGTTATATCAATAAAAGATAACACTGAAAGCAGCAGTTCAACAAAAATATGAAGATACTGTACTGTACTTGTTAAAGTTACTTTCCTAGGTTCTTCCTAGTTATTTATTTACTTTTGTATTTATTTATTTATTGACATTGGTTTACTGGATAAATATACAGAGATAAAATAAATCTAATTTACAGATATAATCTGGGGAGACAAGGGAAATACTGTAAATAGCATATAACAGCATTCATGGTATGTAATAATACATAATAAATTGTTTCCTATAATGTGTACTTTATATCTTTTTCTGACTCCATTTCCTTCTCAAGTCCACAGTACTATTTCAAAGCCAAAGAAGTGACCATACTTTTTTCTCCAGGAAAAAATAATTTGAAACATTTTAAAATGCCTATATTCTGTTTGAGATGAAAATGTTTACCCGCAAATGAAAGTGGCAAACCACTGACTCTGTTACTGTTACAAAATGTGGGGCCAGCTTTGCTGCTATGCCACATTAAGATGCAATGGAAAAGATTAGGTTAAGTAAGTGCTAATGGTGTTAATGGCCATGCTTTACACCTCCTAGGTTGACTGCTTTCACAATCAAAGGGATGTATTGACAACAGAACTTATTTGCAACCTGGTCATTAAACTGAAACAATGAATGATATGACACAATATGTTTCAAAAGTTTGTGTGCACTCAAAATGGCTCAAAAACCTAACCAGCTGAGAGCAAAACCGGACTACCTGGTAGAGAGACCCTGAAAACCTGATCACCAGGTAAAAAAACCTGACAGGTGGCAGCCCTATCACCTTCCCAGAATCCTCAGTTACGTCATGTGCATCCACTAGGCTGATCACCAGGTAAAAAAACCTGACAGGTGGCAGCCCTATCACCTTCCCAGAATCCTCAGTTACGTCATGTGCATCCACTAGGCTGATCACCAGGTAAAAAAACCTGACAGGTGGCAGCCCTATCACCTTCCCAGAATCCTCAGTTATGTCATGTGCATCTACTAGGCTGATCACCAGGTAAAAAAACCTGACAGGTGGCAGCCCTATCACCTTCCCAGAATCCTCAGTTATGTCATGTGCATCTACTAGGCTGATCACCAGGTAAAAAAACCTGACAGGTGGCAGCCCTATCACCTTCCCAGAATCCTCAGTTATGTCATGTGCATCTAATAGGCTGATCACCAGGTAAAAAAACCTGACAGGTGGCAGCCCTACCACCTTCCCAGAATCCTCAGTTATGTCATGTGCATCTACTAGGCTGATCACCAGGTAAAAAACCTGACAGGTGGCAGCCCTATCACCTTCCCAGAATCCTCGGTTATGTCATGTGCATCTAGTAGGCTGCAGCACACTAAACCAGCTCCTGATCTTTGGCTTCAAAAACACTTAATTCTAAGAGGTCAAACCTGCACTGATGAGCCTTGTAACATTGTTTTCTCTAATGTTAGAGGGGCTTTTATTTGTATGATTTAACCATTCTCCTGAGCTTTATTTCGCTGTTTGGGATAATATCCCCCTATGGCCCTTTGTTTATCAGGGCACCAGGTAGCGTGGACATTTATACAGGCAGAAGAAAATACTAGCTTTGTAATGTTTGCAGGATTCTGTGAATTTCCTTTATATGCTCTGCCCCTTTCAACATGCTGCTAAAAAATGTGAAATTTGGTGCCATATTCCGCTGTATGTGCTGAGTCACACTGGCACAGCTATAGGAATGCCTTACACTATCCCGAGAAGGATCAGTATGAGCATAGTGCACTGTGACCCCTCCCAAGTGCTTAGAAGTTGGTGTTTTTTGTGGCCGTGATATACATGGTTGCATCTCTGTATGAGCATAACAGCCTCAGCCTGGACGACAGCTGAGGGTGGTAACCTCCTAGGATCCTCAGTGATCAGTCCTAGGTAGTGATGCCACACCCAGGTTGGGACAGTGGTATCCCACTGCCTCTGTCACTATACTCTCATGAAACAAAAGTGAGTAGTTGGGTGGTGAATGAGGTCCTAGGCTTTCCCTAGACTAAGCTCACACAGTGGCTAGGGGGCCATTCTCCTGCCTCCTGCCATGATCTACAGGAAACTCCACCTTTCCAGTGGCCATCTTGATACCAGCCACAGGAGGCATAGCCCATCTCTTGGCATCACTTCCAGTGACCATATTGGCAAGGCAATTCAAGACAATTTAATTTTTATAGCACCCTATCTGCAGGGCTCAAGGTGCTTAACATACAAGTAACATAAAATAATAAAACACACAGAAGAATCATAAAAATCAATAAAATTAGAAACAATCAGAGGTACAGGTCAATGAAGTCATACATGGGGTCATAGGCTAGCTCAAAAAGATGACTTCATGTTGGGCACAGCCTTTACTACAGGAAGTGGCATCATTTTTGGTGGCCATATTGGGCACAGGCACTGGAGACAGCCAGATAAGAACACTACTAAGCGACTAGCAGCACTTCCAGTGGCCATATTGTTCATGGCTGCCAGAGATTACAGGTGGCAAGCAGACTAATCGGTGGCCAAATAATAAAAAAAATGCCTACAACATTTAACAGCCATTTTGTGAGCTCAGCAACTCAGGAGTGCTTCTGATGACCATCTTCTCACCTGCAGAGTCAACTTTATAGTGAAGGAGCAATGAAGGCACAACGTACACTGCTTCATACCATTAAGGCTGAACTACTGAACACTGTCCTATGTCTGAAAAAAGTGGCAAACATAGCAAGATGCTCATTCTGCAGAGCATGCCTTAGGGTGAGACTTGGCAGCAATAAGGCTCTGCTAATCCCCTAAGTCAGTCACTTCCTAATACCTCCTGACTGTTTAAGGGTCACCAGAGCAGGGATGGAAACCACTTTTCAAACAAATAGGTGATAAACAGAAGGACATATGGCAAATTATACAATGGCAACAACATTTCTAGTGTCCTGATTGGTCAATGCGTGCCTGGGACAGTGATGTTATTGAACGATAACACCACTGTGTGCACATCATGGCTGACCTCACTTCTTTTTTTCAGAAACAAAGATATATTGCCACACTAAAAATCTACTAAAACCTTTCTTAAATATTTTTTTTATTTTGTATTACATTGAGCCATTGTATAATTGCAATAAGGCACTCCAAGGTGTGTGTTATTGTGTAATACCATCATTTCTGGGGTGGTGGAAGCACTCGGCTCGCCTCGTGCTTCAACCCACCCCAGGAGTGACATTATTACACAATAACACACACTTTGTCATGCCCTATTGCTTAAATATACCCTCTCAATTATTCTCACTCTCACCTAACAACACGGTCAAAGCAAGGAAATGCTAGACATATGGGATTCCTCAGTCTAGTACCATCTCAGCAAGGACCCGGCTGCCACATGTGCAACATTTTACCAGATGGGTAAATTTCACTACATCTCATACCCTTTATGGTATTTTGCAGTCATTACATAAGGGTCCTTAGTAGCAATGTATTGTATTCTGACTGGGTGGGACAGTTCTGTGGTCTGATTCAGTGGGTCAGATGCTGCCTACAGTGCAGCCCTGCCAAAGGAGTCCCCCTACACAAATGACATGTGTAGGCATTAGTGTTTTGTGAATGTGTGCAGTGAAGACTAGGTGGCAGCAGAACAAAGGTTGGCAGTGGATACTTGGCTGCTTTGAGCCCAAGAAGTAGCCACTGCTTGAGTGGAATGTGCTTTATACCATTTGGTGGGTCTAGTGCCAGGCCCACTCTTCAGTATGCTTCTGCTATGGTATACCTAAGCCACCATGCAATCGTATCTTCAGAAGCTTTTTGACCTGCTTTTATCCTAGTTGTCAGGATGAATAACCTGTCTGACTTGCAGGTAGCCTCAGTTGTCGTGAGGTATTGTCTCAGCTGTTGACCTATACTGAGGGGAGTGAGAAGCGGAGATTGAATCTCCTTGATCTGATGTCAGGACTAGAAGGTGAATCTCCTACTAGAAATTAAGTGGGGTGGCAATTTTAGGTAGAAACAAGAGTCTCACAGTCACCCTGTCATTATGAAAAAACAAGAATGGCTTTGTACAGGACAGGTTCTGCAGTTTGTGGATTCTTTTGGCTGAACAGATGGCCAGTAGGAAGACTGTTCTTTGGGTGGTCCAGTTTAGAGATGCCTGTTGGAAGGGAGTCCCTTGTAGGACATGTAACACTATATTCAGTTGCCATGTGGCACACACACATATCTGATACAGGGTGAAGATAGTCAAACAGCCTGGATGAGCCAGATGACATCAAGGTGAGTTCTGATGGTGCCTATCACTGGTAAGGGACCCTCCCTGAAAATCTGCCAGTGTCTTTGGTAGGTGCTGTTGGTTGACTGTCTTCATGATGACTGCAAAAGTCATTGTATACCCTTGGGTAATACCAACTGCATCTCTTTGCTTATACCCTCCAAGACCGGTAGATCCCATTATCCTGCTCTTACTCTTTTGATTTACAGTTTTGTTAACCAGGTAAGCACACTAGACAACAAATGCCTATTTTCAGGTGCGATATTCAGAAAGAAGCTGGGGATCTGATCATGAGATCTTATTTTTAGTTGTCCATCCTCAAACCATTAAACGCTGCCACACTGCAGCACGCCACAAACACTGCATCCTGCACATGGCCACAGTTCATCTGTTCCAGCACAAACAAGCAGTTTACAATGAGTCACTGCACTCATGATGATTCTGTCACTTTCTATGTGCTGCAAAAATTAAATTACAGTAAAACAAACTCTGGTCAAAGCCAGAGCCACTATGGCTACTAATGTGATAGCATTGATATAGTGTGGCTGATACGACCTGCATGTGTGTAGTTAAACAGCAGGAACAATAGATTGTATTGAAAATAATTTAACTATGTGGACATTGTTGAAACAGCAGTATTTGTTACCAACAAAGTCATATACAATCTTTTTTTGTAATTTATTTCTGTAAAAAAAATCAATATATATATTTGGCTTTTTATTGTGTTTCATTCCGGAACTGTGATATGGGGTTTTGAGGATTTTAAAAGTTCTTGCTCTTATACCCACTATAAAAAAAAATTAAACATCTCGGGGCAATGCTGTGCTGTTTATCATTACAAATGTGTGAAAACACCATCCTCATATATCCACAGTATGAAGCCAGTATGTAAATTCAAAGAGTAACCTTGAGGGAAGGAATTTCTAAAATTTGCTAGTAGCATCCATCTGTAATGACTTAAGTCATTAATTATAACACTATTAATGAAATCTGTTTTAAAAATATCCAAGTGCATACCTTCCAGCTGTGCCTGATTACAAGGGATGTCCCTCACTCAAAATTGCTTTGTCCCTCGCCTGTTCCTCATGGAAAAGGTATTGCCCACACAGAGAAGGTTCTCTAAATTCAGACTTCAAAGCACAATTATATAATATTTCAAGATGCTAAATGAAAAACAAACTTTATTCAAGTACAGACAACATATCCACAGTGTTCTGAGCATTTACCTCCAAGTTTGAGATGTATCCCTTGTTATGAGGGTAAGTGTTCCTTCTTATCCCACATTTTGAATGCCTGTGTCCTTCATTTGAGCAGTAAAAGGTAGAGAGGTATGTCCAAGAGAAATACAAATACACTGACAAATGTGAGGATGTCAGGAATCCCTGCTGTTCAATAGACCCCACGACTACCACAGTTACCTCTAATCTAGCAAGGATGGTTCTGAGTCTGAAAGCTTGCTTAGGACTCTCCTTACTCCAACAACCTAGGCTGGAGTCAGATCCATGCTGCAAACCCAGGCAGGAACTTTAGGTTTGCCACTGTTTGATGAGGGGAAAACCTGATACTAAACCACACCCCCAACTTCACCCTTGGCTCCACCCTTTTTTTTATGACTGAGGAGTGTATTGATTCTTCTCCATAGTCATTTGTTATGTCAGAAAAGTGTTTAAAAATGATATGAAATCATTTTTAAACTGTTTGTTTTCCATTTTTATTATTTGGTAACAAGATAGGGCCCACTGGACACAAGGCCATTTACAGAGGTGACCTAGGAGCACAGGGAGGTTAAATGACTTGCTTAGGGTCACACAGTATGTAAGTGGAGGCTTTGGGAATCAAACTGAGGTCTGCTGGATGGACCAAGCTTGTTGCACTAACCTCTGTTAAACACCCTCCTATATTCCTTTCCATGTCAGTCACACATTCTGATATGTTTTGACCAGTGTTTGATAAATTGAATTATCTCTGTTGTGGTACCCTCAATTCTGCATTGTGTTCCCTTTACCTTACCAACTACTGCTGTTTTTTGTCATATTAATAAGACAGTTCCACAACTTCAGACACACCATTCCATGCTATTCATCTGAATGGACTGTAATGGTGTAACTAATATTAAGGAAAGTCCAGGCAGTAGGAAAATTAGAGCAGTAGTTGCTGAAGACTCGGGAGAGAGGGAATCAATGTAGTGACTAGTGACAAAGGCAATACAAAATAGATTATTAATTTAACAATGGATCTAAAACATATCAGAATATAAGACAAACAAAATGGAACACAGGACAGCATATAATGGTATAAAAACTGTTTCATATTACAGCAATAAAAAGATCATACTTAAAATTCAGAGTGGAAAAGATTATGTTGATTTACTGCCTATAGTCTTAAAGGAGTAGTACACCAAGAATTTGCAAAAACATATGTTGTGCAGAGTGTTTTGATTTGTGTGTGAAGGCCTAGTGTGTCCTTCTCTCTGTCTGCTATTAGGAGTTTTTCCCAAATTTAGCCTGTTAGCTTTATGGTAGTTTTATGGCCCCTGGAAATCTCCATCTCAGCTAAGTTTATTGCTTTCTTGTTCCTACACTGCATCCTATCTCTTGTGACAGTGATGCAGCCGAGACCATAGATTCAGCAGCAAACACTGCTTTACAATTAGTTCACAACAGTAGAGATGGCTATATGTTCAAAACTATACAGAGCTCATCTTGGTGGCTACTCTCATTGTAAAGGTATTTTTGTTGTGAACAATTGTGACACTGGTTGTGCTGTGTAACTTGTATGGTATTCAAGATATTTACATATGCTTGGCATGTCTACTAGAGTGGTCACTCAGAGAAAAAAAAGTGTCTGCTGTTTGCAAGTGCATCTGCACACATGCCAAACAAACCTAAATATCTTGGAAACTACAAGCTATACAAAACTGACTAGCAGCAAAGCTGTTCAGGATAAAATACCTTTACAATGAGGATAGTCACTAAGCTGAACTCTATAGTTTTTAAAATATAGCCATCTAACTAATCAAATGTCCATTTTTTTAACCAAATTTCCCACTTCGGATGGCAAATATTTTAAAAACTGTAACGAGTTCAGCTTAGTGATTACTCTTCTGTTCCAGCCTTGCTTGAAATTGCTAGAGGTTTTTGCATCCACCAACTCAACTAGTGGACTGTTCCTGGGCTCCTCCACCCTTTCTGCAAAATAGTACTTCCTCAGTTCCCTCCTGAACCTTCTTTCTGTAAGTTTCCATGCATGACCACGTGGCTGTGAATTAGTGTTCAAGCTAAATAGTTCCTGGCAGTTCACCTTTTTAGTTCCTTTTCGGAACTTGAAGGTCTCTATCATTTCTCCCCTTTCCTTTCTGGTCTCTAGCAAGTACAGGTTCAGTGTCTTGAGGTGCTCCTCTTAGGTCCTGTTCTGCTGGTCCTGAATTCTTTCTGTTACCCTGTGCTGCACTGCCTCCAGCCTATCCCTATCCTTCCTGAGGTGAAGACCCCAGAACTGGGCACAGTACTCCAGGTGTGACCTCACCAAGGATCAATACAGGGGAAGTATTACCTTTCTTTTTCTACTATCAGTATTCTCCTGATAGATCCCAGCATCCTAGTTGCACTGCTATAAGCCTTGTTGCACTGACTGCATTGCTTTAGGGAGTCACTGATGATGACTCCAAGGTCTCATTCCTCAGCCATAGTACTAAATCTCACCCCTCCCATTCAATACTCTGTTCTGGGGGATTTGTTCCCTAGGTGCATCAAAGTATAAGTCACATTAAACAGTTCCTCAATGAGCTGTTTTAGCATTTCTGACTGAGTTGCATAACTAGACGTTCTATAAATAAAACCTTATATGCTGACATTAATTAAAGGCAGAATGTTAAGTAAGTAAGTAAAAATGTATTTGTTATGCACCTTTCAGGTTGTCAAGGTGCTGTACAATAAAATACAATGTAAACAAAAATGATAATAAAAATTAAAAAATATGCAGAAAAAGTTTGACAAAACAGATTTTAAATTCCGATTTAAAATTTGCGACGGTCGGGCATTCTCTTAACCGACGAGGTAGAGAATTCCACAGGGTGGGTGCAGCATAAGAAAAAGTGCGTGCCTCAGATGTTTTTAAGTGAACCCTGGGAATCTATAGCAATCCCTCGCTGGTAGATTGGAGTGGGTGGTGGGGCAGTAGGGAATAAGGAGCTCTTGCAGATATTGGGGTCCCTACTCATGTAGGGCTTTGTAGGTCAGCAAACCGACCTTAAAGGTGATCTGCCACTGTACCGGCAGCCAGTGCAGTTCACGCAGCACAGGCGTAATATGACTAGTCCTAAATGTACCAGTCAGAAGCCTGGCTGCCTCGTTCTGCACCAGCTTCAAGTGATGGATAACCCCTGGAAGCCCTAGGTAGAGGGCATTGCAGTAATCAAGGCAGGTGGTTATGAAGGTGTGGACCAGTGTAGGAAGGTCAGCCGGGGGAACCAGGTGTTTCACCTGGGTGATATTCCTTACATGATAAAAGGAAGACTTAATGACAGCAGATACCTTAGATTTTAAGGTCAAACCACTGTTGAAAATAACACCCAGCTTACGCACTCGGTCTGAGGTCATGAGCAGGACATCATCAAGCCCTAGACCCTAAAGATGCCCAGCCCTAAGACCTGCCTCCGGATGACCTGGGTCAGCAACCAGCACCTCAGTCTTGTCTGGATTTAAGCTCAGCCAGCTAGTGCTCATCCAATTCTTGATCTCGGCAAGACAGTTGTTAAGCACAGATACCGCATCATCCTGTCTGAGCGTAAAGGGCATATACAGTTGGGTATCATCTGCATAATAGTGAAAACCCAAACTGTATTGCCTAATGATATCGCCTAATGGCAGCATGTACACTGAAAACAACATGGGTGCCAATATGGAGCCCTGCGGCACCCCACAGAACAGAGGGAGGGCATCTGAGGAATAAATTTCAGTGACAACCCTCTTTGATCTGCCCATAAGGAAAGATCAAAACCAACTTAGGACTGTATCAGACAGTCCACAGAAATGCCGCAGGCAGTCCAAAAGCAAACCATGGTATACAGTGTCAAATGCAGCCGAGAGATCAACAAGGACTAAAACAGTATGAGCCTTTCGATCTCTCGCAATTAGGAGATCATTTAACACCCAAACAAGGACAGTCTCAGTGCTATGTCTCTTCCTAAACCCAGATTGGAGACCATCAAAGACATTGTGGATTGTAAGATGATTATCTAGCTGTAATGCAACCACCTTCTCAATAACCTTACCTACAAAGAGTAGATTAGAGACAGGTCTGTAGTTTGTTAGACAGTCTGGATGCAGGGAAGGTTTTTTGAGGAGTGGTCGAATGACCGCCTCCTTAAGGGGATCAGGAAAGACCCCCTTTTCCAGGGAACACCAGACAATTTCAGCAAGGATCAGGCAGATGACATCTACACAACATACCAATAACGGCGTAGGGCCCGGATCCGAACTACAGCTGGTTGGTTGCAATGTCTGGACAATTCTTACAATGTCCAAGAATTCCAGCTGGCTGAAGTCAGACCAGACAGAACGGGTGCACGCAACCTCCTGCCGATCTCTGCAATCCCTCATAGAGGGAGTTGGGCCAATCCCCGATCTGATGCTGGCAACCTTATCTGCAAAAAATTGAGCAAGCTCATCACACTTTATTTGTGAAAAACCTCTTCCAGACTGAAGACATACTGGATTGCACAGTCTGTCCACAGTCTGAAAGAGCTGAGCTGGTCAATTCCGTGCAGCAGCAATCTCCCCGGACAGGAATTCTGCCTTCTTACAGGTGAGTTCTGATTGATAGACCTTATCATATTCCATCAATCTAAGCCTGTCAGCATCAAGGCTGGATTTCCACTTAGCTTTGTCTAGCCTTCGACCCATCCTCCTCAGCTCCTTCAAGGACCCATCAAACCAAGGGGTCCTTGGACACAAAGTGATTGGGTGAACATGAACAGGAGCGAATGAGTCCAGAGTATCTCCCACTGCCTTATTATAAGCCAGTACAAGACCATCCGGACTCATGCTTTCACTCGATAAACCCAATAGGTCCAGCACTGCCGATAGGCCTTCTGGGGTAACTCCCCTTAAAGGATGATACTGGACCATCACCGTAGGGGCAGGCCTACTTGGGGGTGCGCCGAAACTGAACCTTATGGTGTGATGGTCTGACCAACCGACTGGTTCCACCCCCAGATCGGTGATCTCCATCCCCAGGAGGAACACAAGATCCAGAGAGTGACCCCCAACATGGGTAGCAGAAGTACCCAGCTGTGTAAGGTCCAGCATAGTCATAAGCTGGAGGAGTTTATTTCCAAATTGTGAGAGTTTGTCGTCAACCCAGGCATTGAAATCACCCAGAATTAACCATTTGGGCAACTCCAAGGCCACATCGACAATGAAATCTGCAAACTCCTTCAGGAATTCTTCCCCATCACTGGGTGGAGGGTGGATGGTAGATGAGGAGTATCCTGAACCCTACACCTGCTCCCAAGATACACTCAAAGGATCAAGCGCACCCTACTGGCACATCCACAAGGCCCAGTTCCATTTTAAACACAATAGCTACACCCCCGTCCCTACGAGCCAATCTAAATTTGTTAAATTGGTACCTTTATAGATGAAGGGTGCTGAAATGATGACTAATCATTCACAATTTCTGCACCAACAAAGGCCACAGCTAAATATTCAGTATCTACCAGCAACTTTTTTAAAGGGGGCTGGTGCCACCACTGTAAAGTGAAACTCCTGGGGCCAGTTTGATGGCCCATTACCAGCATGTCACACAGCCAGGTCGAAGCCCTGGGGTTGTGAAGCAGATGTGGAACTTCTGCTGTGGGTCAGCAGGAGGCTGGGTGTGTTGTGGAAGTGACACACTTGATCTCGGGAGGGAAAGGGGTATTGAGCACCTCAGCACAGGAGCATCCCTTACTGGACGGCAAACTGAAGACAAGAGGAAGCTCAGTCAGGGGGTATTAAATACCAGGTGGTGTTTAAGAGACACAAAATGGCAATTGGACAAAGGAATGGAAACAAATGTAAACAATTAAGATCCACAAAAACGAATGCAAAAGGTCCATAATTACAGTCAAGAAACAAAATGATCACTCCACAACAAAGACTGTGCCAAGTCACACAAGTAATCAGTGAAACAAAAACTGGCACACCGGTTACTGATACAAAAATACTTTTATTAAGGTGCAGCCATATAAAGTGCAGAAAAAAATTACAGTTCACAGAGCAGCAGCATGGTCGAGAGAGATGACACACTGGCCCCTTGACTGGTTTACCGCAAGGCTTCCTGGGAAAGAAGACCCATGTGCAGTGCTTTCACTTACATCCCTTTTACGTGAGTGCTTTTAAAGCGACAGTAATGTGCATACAGTACATGCAAAGTTATAATAACAACATAATGACAATAAAATCAAGTTGTAAAGACCCTGGGCTGAGCAATTAACTAATTACAAATTTAGCATACAGTAAAAATGGTTAGTGCAACTACAGAAAATTAATAATCACCAATGGTATAAATCACCATAATTAATGTCCTATATTTAATACGGATATCTGTGGAGGAGCTCACTTCCAATAATTACTGAATGTCTGAATCAAGGACAGATTTCCATGACAGCTTTAAGAAAAAAAGAATGAGATTAAGAAAAAAGAATGAGATAAAAATCACATTATTTTCAGTTTAGCTGCATAACGAATCATAACTATCAGTAATCATAGCTCACTATCATTTTTTCAGGAATGGGGCATATTCAAGTTCTTTCATTCAGTCCTGGTGGATGCAGGGCTCCAAGTAAAATCACAGACTCCATATCCCTGACCCTCTTTTCCAATTTTACTTTTTCTATAGCAGAAAATGTACAAGCATGTTCAGGTCTGCCTATCTTAGAATGTATATGAACAGAGAAAGCATTATAGTGTACAGGATGTGTCCATTGTGTATGGAAATCCATACACTGACAAATGCAGTCGTGCTGCAGTAGTGACATAACTACTACAGCCCAATGACTTTTCATTGTGCTGCAGTAATTACAAATACAACAGTGATTGGTTATGGAATCTGTATGAGCAGCAGTTTGATTGGGGAGGGCAGGCATTTCAGAAACAACAGCACTGTTTCTTTGGCACCAAGAGGTGAGGTGAGGTGGGGTGGAGGAATACAGAGTATGGGAGACAGCATGATGGTTGTGATCATGATGGACAGGTGGATGGGGGAGAGACAGAGTAATTCCAACAGTCCATGTGGCATCAGGTAATGAAGCGCCATTGGTTAGCGCTGCGGAATGTTTGGGCACAACAGGCATCACCGAGGAAAGTCTACCAGAACACAACATAAGTAAGTCCTGATAACAAATAGATGATCATGGAGAATCTGTATTATTGTTGCCTATACATTATAAAGAATTAGGTATGGACAACCATACAATCCAAGGTTGCGTTTCCACCTCAGGGTTGCCATGATGACAGGTCATTGTGTTGTCATGACAACCCCTTGGTGGAAACACGGTCTTGTTGTGTATGGTTTTCAATATTGTGTTCTATAAGTTCCAGTCTTTTTTTGTGATTGCATGAAAGTACTCACCAATATGAACTTTAAAAGCTTGTAATGTCTTTCTGATGTAAAATGCTCCACAGTCTGCCTTAAAAACATATTTATTTACTTTGGCAGTTCCTGATTTTATCTGAGCTGCTGCAGTGGTTTTTAATATGAACTTTTTTATTGTTTGTGTACTAGCACTATGGTTTCCTAGAATAGCGCTATTTTATAAATAAAGCATGATTGATTGATTGATTGACAGTTGCAAATGCCAAGATAAATAATGTGTGGTATTACAATTTACTAACCAATGTGTTTTTAATGTTTTCTTGGGGTTAACTGTTGTGAAGCTGGAACATTTTAAGACATTGGGACAGAACCTGCAACAACCACAGGAATGTGTGCCAGCAGGCAGATGTGGGAACCATGTTTGTACTGGAGGCTTAAACATAGGTTGCAGGCTATGAGCAAGACTGTCACCTAAACTCACTCCTCTCCTATAAACAAAATGGGAAGCTTGATCAGTAAAATTATGCAAGATTGCATCTGATTGTAATAGTGACCAATTTTTGTGGATAAACTCCCTCACTTTTGCAGACTGCCTACAGTATGTGGTAATAAAATTAAAACTTGGTTGCTGTCTAGTGTTAGCCCTGTCCCTATCTTTAAGAAGCTCCTCCTTGTTTTTCTCACTAGCCATCGCCCTAGCCTCAGTAATAACATTTTGGCTATAACCCCTCAATAGAAAATGCTTTTCAGTTCTGTATTTACTCAAATTGTGAGTCTTCGCTACAATAGCGCCGCACTCTTTGGAACTTGGATTAGATATGTTCTCTATTGTGTGTCTAGGGTGACAGCTGGAAGAGGGGCGCCAGGTGTTCCTACAAGTTTTTCTTTTCAGAACAACCCAGCACCTATAGTGCTGCCATCCTGTTTACAAATAATAAGGTTCAAGAAAACTAATACCCTGCAAATCTACCTATACCAAGAAATGCTGACTCACATTCCTGTGGCTGTTGGAAGTGCTGTCCTAACATCTTAAAATGTTCCAGCTTTACAACAGTTAACATCAAGAAAACCTTTGAAACACATTGGTTTGTAAATTGTCATACCACACGTGTTACTCTATTTATCTTGGCATTTGCAGCATTTTAAACTGGAAAGACGTCATGAGCCTTTAAGGTTTGTATAGGTCAGCAAATATGTGCCATCACAAAAAAGATTAAAACAATCTTCTCTCTGTACATATACGTACATTATCCGCCACCTGGAACTGAACATGCTTTTAAATCTTGTGCAATAGAAAAGTAAAAACTGATAAAAAGGGATTGGAATTTGGCATCTTTAGTCTTACGTAGAGAGGGCATGTGGATTGTGCAACTTGCTGCCTTACACCCACAAGGCCTGACTGAAAGAATTTCAAATGTCCCATTCCTGAAACAATAGTGAGCTATGATTACTGATAGTCATGATGTGTTGTAATCACAACACAGCAATCCAGCACTCACCACCTCACTGTAAAGAAGATGCCACTCCTACATAACATACAAAAGTGTGCCGGTTTTATTAATCAGTGCATACAAATAAGAAAATACCTTGATGCATTTTGGATTGCTGTCCTTTATAAAAAGGCATCTATAGGATTCATATTTATCTATATTTCTAGGCATATAGGAGTGGTATCGTTTTTGCAGTGAGGTGGTGAGTGCTGGGTTGTTGTGTTGTGTTTGTTTCAGTTTTATCCTTAGCACCCCATCCCAGTGTGGCATTCTTTTTCTATCTGTTCATATGTTTTGATAAGCAGTGAAGTTGAAAATAATGTGATTTTTATCTTATTCTTTTTTTCTGAAAGCTGTTATGGAAATCCCTTCTGGATTCAGACATTTATTCTCCATTTGAAGTGTACTCCACCACAAAGGTCTATATTAAATATTCAATGCAAAAAAACTGCGTTATGCACTAGTTAGGGTTCTATGTAAAGCAACAAAAGCAGGGAAACTTGGCATTAGTGTGGTGGATGAGCTGTGGTGGTTCATATCCCTATAGTTTAGGGTGATGCCAGATAAATCTGGAAGCAGAGGTTGGAGGTGTACTCTAGAACCAAGATGCAAGGTTTATTAGCCACAGTTGGAGCACACAGAAAAGACTTAGCATTCACTAACACTATACACATGAGAAGAAGTGACTAAGGTTACTGGGACCACAAACTGCTCCACTAATGTTCTACAAAAGTCCAGGTTATTCAAGTCTTAAAGGTGTAGCGATCTGATGCACCAAACTTGGGTTTCTAATATTTTGGTCAGCCGACTACTGAGGATGAACCTAAGTAAGTGCTTCCTACATAGGTCATAAAATAGGGCATCCCCCCCATGAACCAAAACTCAAGTAAACACTGTAGGTCTCCTGGCCCTGGAAAGAAGTTGACTCCTGGCATCGCTGAGGCAACATCAAAAGGGAAGTGCCTGGTCGAGGAAGGGTGTTGACGCCAGGTTGTAGGGGAAGAGAATCCTTATCTGAGGATGTCAGCTGTGGTGACCTTGGGCAGGTGCTCTCCAGTCAAGGAAAGGATGCTGGGTACTATGATCCACTGGACGACATCTGGGCAGGTCCCCGGAACCCTTACCACCTCACCCCTGCAGCTTCAGAATCCGACAATCTTTGGTGTGACCTCTTGATGCATCACTGGAACACAAGCCACCTATGTGTAGTACAATCAAGAGTGTGGTGACCCTTGGTGTGGCCTCTTGCGTGGGCCACCGGTACTTATGCCACCTCAGGGAATGGGGTACAGAGCCTGGCAGTCCTCGGCAAGGCCTTGGTATAGACCACCGGTACTATTGCCACCTTGGGACAATGTCTATGTGGGAGAATAAGCAACATGACTCTGAGGGTGGTGGGTGACTTAAATCCCTCAAGCTGGAGCCAGGACGGCCCCTAACCTGACTCACTTTGGTGGGCCCTAGCTACCAGCTGGCTACCACTTATGACCCGCAACTTGAACCTGGGGCATCGTGGTGAACACTTGGAGTTGTTGGAGGTCATTGGAAGTGGGTGCAGGTGATACTGAGCTTCCCGGGGACCCTCCCTGGGTCGAAGAAGGGGCCCTGGAGGAATTCTAGATGAGGTGTGAGGTGTGTGCAGGAGCCTGGAACAGAACAAAAATGAAAAACCTGAAAGGCAATTCCCCCCTTCTTGTATGACTGAGAGCCATACCATTTGGGATGGGGTGGCCCCAAATGTCTTCAGAGGAAGTAGCAGTAGGCAAGTGCAGCAATCAATCCCTCAGGGCAGTGTAGTCACACAGGACAATTGAGAAAATAAGGCAGTGCAGTCATTTAAACTCCTCAGTTGGGCGATACTGAAGGATTAAGGCCAGATCGCATCACTGCACAGCTTTCACAGAATACACAGTAATGTGTATCTTGATGCTGCGTGAATGACTGATACCAGCCAGCAAGACAGAGTTACTTTACTAAAAAATCAGCAATTGTAAGTCTTTTGAGAATAAAGCGAGTGACTGATAGACAGTTAAATCAGAAATTGGCAAAATCAGAAATTGTAATTGTAAGTGTTAATCATAACCATTATGGTTAATATAGCCATTATATGTTTAATCATAATCATAATAAGCTCTGAGGCCCCGGGGTGGGGTGGTGGGGGCAGAGTGCTCCCACTGAATAAAGCTAGCGACTGACACCAGCTGGTGAGAGATCTCAAAAATCAGAAACTGTAAGTCTCTTTAATCATAAATCATAAATTAGCACAGAATAACCTCTGAGGAACTGGGGTGTGTGGGGGGCGGAGCACCCCCACAGAATAAAGCTAAATCATCTTAAATCATAAATAACCTCTGATCATAAATAAACAGAATAACCACAGAATAACCTCTGAGGAGCACACCCACAGAAGAAAACTGCTCAATCAATAAATCTGGGAGCTGCATTAAACAGCATAAAAGAACAGGCAAGACACAAAGAATAGAGAAATATTTTTTATCTCAGACAAAACTAAAAAACAAACAAACTACAAACTAAAAAATGAACATCAGCAGCACAATTATTGTTATCACATATTACTGAATACATCAAATGGGACACAATACTGGCAAAGTCATAGAATCTTACTACAGCTTAACACTGGTGTTTTACAGCGGTGGGGGCACATTCTTGGCATTGTCCACTGCCTCAGCTTGTTTCGTCTCCTGATACTGCACAATGTGCTGGAAGATATTAGTAAATGCCGACAACACGGTTCTGCTGTAACGCTTGAACCACATGAACATGTCCAAGTAAGAGGCCACCATTGGCATTTGTGTCCCATTCATCTTTTAAATTGCTTTTTGGCCCTAGACCAGTATGCCTCAACTGCCTGTGTGTGCACTCTGGTTCTGAGGTCCACAAAATTCTCAGAATGATTCACAGTTTTGTGAATATAGTTTATTTGTGGGATCTCATCGATCCTGTTGTACGCTGCCCACTGGTCTGAGTGTATCTCAGTACCAGGTTTCACATGCCTCTTAATGATTGGGAGCAGTGTGGCAGCATCCCTGTGCTGAACGAAGGTAAGGTACCCCAGTGAGGTGTCCACATCATATATTCCAAACACCCATGTGTCACCCTTGCTCTGATTTCTGCCCTGATTGTACTTGGCATGTACCATGACAGACTCATCAATCTGTACAATCTTGCCTTCTCTGCCCAGCTGAAGGGGGTATTGCAGAAGCTTCCAACTGCAAAGATCCCTGAGGAACTGGAACCAATCGATTACTATTTTTTCGCTTAGTGCTACCAGTTCCGTGGCCACGGTAATCGAGCTCTTCTGCACCCAGTGAAAAATCAGCTTCACAACTTTCCTCAGTGGAATTTTGGTCTTTGATAAATAGGTGTCAACCAAGATACTTTTTTTTGCTCTACAGCTTGCTTCCCTGCACCTCCAAGTCATGGCATTCTGACCCACTGATGAATGAACCAATACCATTTTGCTGCCACATTTGTGGCAATTCCTCTCTGTAGGGAGCACTCTTTTTTTCCTTGCAGAAATGCCAAAGCAGTAGACTGTGATGCGCATATGTCTCCAACAGTGTATGAAGTGATGTCTTCCATGGCATAAAGTTCTGTCGGTGTCTCGGAAGAGTATGATGTTCCCCACCTTGCAAAGATCCATACTTATAGTGTTTTCTGACTTGACCTGCAATTATTAACTATGTAAAGAGACTGCAATTTATAGCTGGATTACTTCTCTAAAAAGTAAGAAGAACATAGATCTAAATGCACCTATATTGTGATGCAGCAGACCGGGATATGGAGGCATATTTGCACATGATTTGAGGGCGCGCTGATTTGAGTACTGTAATCATCCTCTTTCACCTTTAATCACAACATCAAATGCATAGGTCAGCTGTAGTTGGGAATTGCTCTGCATGTTCCACCTACTGTGTGGAGCGAGGCCAGAGTACTGGAAACATTGCTTAAGGCAGGTGTTGTACTGGAGACATCAAACACGGCATAAGGCAGTGTTCTGTGGGATTCCCCACCTGTCCGTTGCATTGTGATGTACTGGTTTTGTGCACAATATATAATATACACAACAATATTTGTCCTTTCAGTAACTTACTTATTAAAAAAACTTCTTCTACGGGGGCGCTCCACCCCCCCCACACCCCCGAGTATGATCAGAAACCGTACAAAAATAGTCAATTGTCAGAAACTGAAATATTTATATAGCACCCCCCCAGTAACTTACTTAGCAATACAACCGTTTATTTCTTCTGTGGGAGCGCACCGCCCCCTGCCCCGGTCCTTTCAGCAAGTACAAAAATGGGCTTTTGCCATCTAAACTGTTTACTTAAGCCACACAATTATTTATTAATTATTATTTATTATTTCATTTACCATTGCATTGCTAGTCAGTAGCATCGCTTTAGACACCATTTATTTCTTCTGTTGGAGCACTCCGCCCCCGCCCCCACTCGTCCTGTCAGCGAGTTTAAAAAAAGGCTTATTTTGCAGAAACAGTTATTTATTGATTATTATTTATTATGGCATTTACCATTGCATTGCTAGTCAGTTGTGTAGCTTTAGATGCCAGCCTCCTATGCGTCACTGAGTGGCGTCGCTGTAGATGCCAGACTCCTACCGTAATCCTTTTTGATTTTCAAGTGCAGCTGGCCTTAATCCTTCAGTATCACCCTCAATTGAATATAGCAGTTCAGTCACAGCAAGCAGTTCAACAATTTAAAACCATTTGATTGAATACAGCATTTCAGACACAGCAAGCAGTGGGTACAGGCAACCATACCTCTTAAGCTCCCTCATCACAAGGCAGGAGCAAATGATCAAAATCAGGAACACATCGGATAAAACAGTAATATTAGTCCCAGAAGCTGTATACAACATGTTTCTTAGTGTGAATAGCATTTTCCTAATGAGAACTAGACTGTAACATCAATGGCTGGCATTATTCTGTGATCCCAATCCCTACTCTTTAGTGCCAGAAATGCCAGACTTAGGAGGGACAGAAGAAATTTCTGAGGCAAGATCAGGGACATCCCTGAAAATCAGGAACAGCTGAGGGGTAGGCAAGCAACAGGAGATTGCAGGCAGATAAAGAAAATATAGTTTGCTTCATGGGTATTGAGACAGTTTGATGACCCATCCCTTTTGTTAATATGTATCAGCTCTGGTTGCCTTCTGAATATGGAGGCCAGAGTACCTAGTGTCTCTGTCCCAGCTATGGGCCGCCACGCGCTTCTACTACATGGATAAAGGACTATGTTTTTCCCATTACTTGGGCTTAGATTACCCGAGAACTCTGAGAGAAGAATGCAATAAGGCTCTGCCAGACTTCTGGTAATTAACTTCTTACAGCTAAACAATTAGAAATTCAGCAGGAAATGCACATTCTCACCAATAATACTTTGATCTGGATTTACCTAGCACTTCTTTGATTATCATTTCTCTCTCTCTCTCTCTCTCCAATTGGACAAGGTAAGCAGCTTTCCTCCACCCGGGGGGGGGGAGTACAAGGGGAAGCAATTTAACAATTCTAAACAATAATTACACAGTGCAACAATACAATTGCTAAACAAACAATCCTTTCCCTGGCTGGAGCAGGTCTAGCTAGGACTAATTATTAAAGGAAATGCTGGCCAACAAGCCTACTCACTCCTGGAGTTCCACAAATATTTTTGTTCTCCGGGGAATGCACAACCACAAAGGAGTGATAAGGCCTCTTCTCCTGGAGACTGCCACATGAAAGGTTCACTGGGTCTGTTTCCCAGCCAAATGAACTGACTCAATGCACTGGGGGACCCAACTAGAAAGCAGATTTCTGCAAAAAACAACAGAGGCTGCTACTGGGGATCTTCTGGAGGGAGTTACACTGAAGGGACCCAGGGGATTCGCTTCAACCTCCTAACAGGGAAGCCGACATCCATTGCCTTGCTGTCCTTCACCTTCCCTGGTCAAACTCTTTCTCCTGTCTCTCCAGCCTGTGCAGAGCCTCCTCTAGGCTAGAGCAGTCCTGGCTACCTGTCAGGGGATTGGCTCCTTCATCCAGAGGTCAGCCTCCTAAAGCTGGGTCAGTGGCTTAAAAACAAAATTCTCCAGATTTGAATCTACCTTGGCCACAGGGATTGGCTGTGAGGGCTCAGCCTGGCTTCCTTCTCCACTGGGGACAGGAATGTGACCCAACTGGATTGGCTTTGGCTGATTGGGTGTTGGTCTTGAGTGGGGGGAAGGGGGAAACAAGGAAGGGAGAAGAAAGAAAAAAATGGTTTTCTTTTAGAACTCTGAATTTAGACAGTTAGGACTGTCTGCTGGAGTTGGGCCTGTTCTGTGTTTCTGAGGGTCACCAAAGCTTTTCATAGGTTTCCCATTAAGCTGCCAGGATCCCCATAACTGTCTGACCCCTCATATCTCTGAGGATCCCCTATTTTCTGTGGTGCCCCCAATTTCCCTGGGGCACTACATTAGAGCTTCCAACCCTAACTCCCCACACCCCAAGCAGCAAAAGGACAAGCCCACACAAGCAACCACTGGCAACAAAGAATTGTTTCCAGATTACCCAAATGCAGTAGAACTGATGTGCTATTGTATCTGCAGAATGCACACTGCAAGACATACACAGTCACTTGTCACTGCAGACAGGAATCACAACACTACTTCTGTGTGCAGAAGCACAGGCCCCTGCAGCTACAGATACAAATCCATAATATCCAGATTACAAGAGTTCTTCTGCCAGCAGAAGTACAGGCCTGTAAGAGGCCAGTGCCTCTGTAGCTTCAGGTACTCATGCACACTGTAAGACATACACACACTTGATAGGCCTGTGCTTCTGCAGCAGCAGATGTAAGACATTCATACCGACCTCTGCTTGCAGAGGTGCAGGAGCTAAACAAGCCACAATATCCATGATACCAAAATTGCAATAGTACTTCTGTCTGAAGAAGTGCTGGCCCCTGAGGGGCCTGTAAATCTTCTGCCACAGGTGTAAGACATACACACTGACTTCTGGGGCATGCCATTACACAGATGGAAGTGGGTATTGTAGTTTCAGCAGTGGATCTAGAAATTGTTCAAGGTGGTAGCAGGTTTTCAGTTATACAGTTGTATCTAGAAAACTATGCAGTAGTGGATCATACTATCTAGTGTGGTACAGTATATTTTAGAGTGTGCAGTGCATGAGTACTTCTGTCTGCAGAGGTGCAGGCCCCATGGAACCTTCTGTCTGTAGAACATGCTGTATGACATACACACACAGGTGTGGCTGCATGAGTACATGCCTCTGTGGGGCCTGTGCATATGCAGCTTCAGATACAAATCCATAAAGGTAACACATCAGTGCTACTGCATTTGTGTTATCTGGAAACGGTGGTATGTTGTTTGTCTTACCTGATGATGACTGTCTGTGGCTGCTTGTGTGGGCTTGTCCTTTTGTTATTTGGAGAGTGGAGAGTTACGGTTGGAAACCCTAATGCCACATTTCCCTACTTTTGTTGCTTTAGGTTGAACCCTAACTGGTGAATTAATGTAGTTTTTTTTTCACAATGAATTTCCATTCTTTTTAAAGATAGTGGAATTGTATCCTCATTCACACAGGTCACTGTGGGACCTGCCTGAACAGATCCATCTGTCTTCAGAAGCACAAGGCCCTCTGGGCCCTGCATTTCCATGTGGGTACAGATACAAATGTACAGGGCTCAGGCCCTGCACCAAGTGAGGAGTCTGGTTGTGGAAGGGGCCTTGGGCTTCTGTGCGGCTACAGATGCAGAGTCCATTAGGCTGCAGATGCACAAATAATATTTCAACATTCACTCATAATTTGGTCTTTCACCATATTTGTACCCCAAATGTTCAGCACAGCCTTCTTATGACCTCACCTCGTGAACCCAGTAGGTGAAAATTTTTAAATCCATGCCAAAATGTCATTTTGTGCCACAGGTGAGAAAACACATTTAGCCAGGATTTTAAAAATAACAGCTGTCACATTCATGAGGTGGCATGACAAAATGGGTATGTTGAAAATTTGGGGTCAAAATATTGAAAATTACTGAACGTATGAGCGAGCGTAGAAAAATTTAGTTTAGTTTAGGCAACACCAGCCAAACCCTAAAAGGAACACCATACACAAGCAAAAATTAACTTACAAACCAAAATATCTTAACACATCAAAAACTTAAAAAAGTTATCATAAATACAAATGATAACACAAGTCTAAATAAATAGAATGTCTATAGAATTTGAACACATTATTTTTGCACACTATTATTCATTGAGATCAGCCTGCATTTTCAACACCCTACCAAAAAATAGGCAAGACGACTCTCATAACTTAGACGAACCCATTCATCGAAGAACTACATAAAAAGATGTTTTATACTTCGTTGTTCCAAAAATGGGCTTTTGCCATCTAACCTGTTTACTTAAACCACACACTACCCTCCAGTTGTTCTAAGACTGTAAAATATTTTGCACTTGTATCTTGTATCTGTTTTAACATATTGCTCTTGCAACTTTACCGTTATTGCTGTATCAGTTGTATTTGCAGTGCTGTGACTGACCTCTAGCCTGTTTTTTTCCTGTACTGTTTCTATGTTTACTTGATTTATTTATTTGTAGTTGCTGTTGCATACATGCCCTCTGTTTGTAACCTTCCGGGCCGTACCTGAAAATAAGCAGCCATGCTGTCTAGTGTGCCTACCCAGTCAACAAAAACTAACTAACTAAATAAATAAATAAATACACTGACACCTCTTTTGGTGACAAAAAGGAATAAAAGCAGCAAGAACAATTACCACTCAGCACCACCAAAAAAGGTGCAAGGCTTGAAACTCGAACTATGCACAGAAAACAAAAGCCAACACTCTTGACTGCCAATGCAAGTGTTATTTTATTCGTGCCACCACAAACGCGATATACAGAGAACCACAATAACCCTGACTGGTTTTACACTGATGTGTGTCTTCAGAGGGCTAGTTTCCACCAATCACAAGTGGATCTTATAGATACAATTATTTAAAGACACAATGACACCTAATTCACACATTTATACAACCACTAATACATATTATTATAAGCATTCATTTCCTAATAAGGTGCATACCCAGATAAAGTGCATGAAAATAAATATTGCAAAAGACCCATATCTAACTGTAACAGCACATAACTAATTAATTACAAATATCGTGTTACCAGCTGCTGCAATAAAGTCCCATTTAAGCAGATATTTTTGTACTGGAGGAGCACAAAACAGAATACTTCCTCAGGCACCTGTAAGAGAATATATGGCTCATGGTTAGAAATCACATAAACAAGCAATTACATGGGAGACCTGAAACAATCTATAGACAAAGACAGTTTTAGAGTAACAGGCATCTTAAATTCACAAAAATATGTTCCTAGGGCATATTACATTCAAGCCAAAGAGACATTTCATAGAGGCCAATGGCCAGGTGGGGAGGGGAATACACAAGGAAATCATTCATTTTCTAATCACTTTTTTATGCATTTAAGAAGCTGTATTCTGTCATTCAAGCCCATTGCATAAAGAGCCCCCAATGTGTAAATCCAATATAATTCTCTCTCTGCATATGTTTCTCATCCAGATCACCTCTTCATGGACCCAGACTCACCTGTTCTACCCCGAAGAATTTGAAGACATGACCACCAATCATCTGTCTACCACAATGTTGGGCCTGTAATGCAAAACTGTGTTGCAAAGAAAGAAAGAAAGAAAGAACAAAGATACCAAGGAATTACTAGCTCACTGCTCCAACTGAAGCTGGCAGCACAACTCTAGTGGCAGCTTCACAATTCAAGAAAGTCCCACTGTTTTCATTCTGAGAACGCAGGTGAATGGCTCCTCCAGCTAAGATGGGCACCCAGGATTTTCAGGTGCCCAGAAACCTTAGTTCCAGGGCAGTTTCCAAAAAAATGAGCACCACAATCTAGCTAAATGGGCCTCATTTACCTAGATTCTGGTGTTTCTTTAAATACATCATGTTAAAGTATTTTCAATGTTTTTGAGTGAAAAAAAAGTTACTGCCCACCATGATCATTTTATTTTTTCCACAAGTAAATCATGAAAATAAGCAGTCATGATCATTTTTTTGTCACCATTCGCATTTGTTGATTAGCCCAAAAATCCTTATAATTCTGGAACGTTATAATGTTTTGTTCATGAAACCTTTAAAAAGCACATCCTTGGTGCAGGCCCCTTCAATTCTGAAAATTTGCATGAAAAAAATTCCATATTGTCTAGGCTGAAGGTGAGAGCAAAAAAAAAATGCAATGTTTAAGTACAGTATAGGCAAACCCAAAAGGGGTTTTCTCCCCATATTTGGTGCTCCATATCTTGAAAACTGAACAAGCTGCCATCACAAAACTTTTCACGTCTTGAAACTCTGGCAGCCTGACTATGCATGCCAAAGTTTGTGCCATTTCATCAAATTATGCCAAAGTTATTAAGGTGCAAACATTGAGTTTTAACATTAAACAGCCCACTCAAACCTAACTACAGGGGTGCTACCTTGCCTCTACAATAGGACATTAATTATGGTGATTTATACCATTAATAAATATTCATTTCCTGTGTTTGCACTAAGTATTTTCACTGTGTGCTAAATTTATAGTTAGATAATTGCTCAGCCCGGAATCTTTATCACTCAGTCTTATTGTTTGTTGTCATTACCATTTTGCATTTTACTGTCACTTTAAAAGCACTCACATCTGCTGGCCCACCAATGCAGCAGCAGTGCTACTGCTTCCAATGCCAATGACCCAGGGTTGTAAGCGAATCCGGGCTGTTGGGGGGGTCAACTGGGGAAGGGAGGATCAAGCAACTGTAGGACTGCTCTCCTCCTCCAGGGGTGAGGGTGGGGAGAGCCCGAAACAGGTCAGGCCAAGCAGGTTGAGAGATGTGGCAGATGTCAGAGCACATTGCATGGGAGTGCATGGCATGTACCATGACACCATTGCATGCCACATCTCCCAAGGGGCAAAAATCAGAGGAAAAAGCCAGCTGCAGGATGCTGATGAGTGCCCACAGGCCCCACATCCAACCAGCTGGCTATGCCGACCAGAACCCAATCCGATCTGTGGCAGGGCTTGGGGAGCCCCACCGACATCACTGGGGAGAGGTAAACCCTAGGGGAAAATGACCAGCAAATAAGTCCTGGCAGATGTCGGGGTGATGGGACTGGGGTGATACTCAAAAGAGGGCTAACCGAGGGAGATAAAAAGGAAAACAAAAGCACTCTCGTAAAAGGGATGTGAGTAATGGCCTACAGATCCCCTTTCTGAGGAAGCCTTGGTTTTAACCAGTCAAGGGCCCTTTAGTGTGTCTTCTCTCCTGATCATGCTGCTGCCACTGGGAACTGTGAGTTTTTTCTGTACTTTTACTTTGCACTCTATATGGCTGCACCTTAATAAAAGTATTGTTTGTATCCAGATCCTGCCAGCCAAACCTTGTAGAGTACTACGCATACCTCTCTACCTTTTGTCCCCCAAATGTGGAACATTGCCTCTCAAAATGTGGAACAAATGAGCAAAATGTGGAACACTTAATCAAATCTTTACCTAGGAGGCTTCGAACACTGTTAAAATGTTTGCATTTCTGTTCAGAAAGTCTGTTATTAATTGAATAATATATTTTTTGCATAATTTATTATAGATTTTTGCTTTAAAATGTTAATACTGAATGTGGAACAAGTCCTCACAATGTGGAACAGGGAACTTTTGTGAAGTAAAATGAGGAACGTTCCTCGTAATGTGGTACAGTTGAGAGGTATGGTACTACGACTGAGTGATGCGGGAACTGGGAAAGGGCCATGCAGTGGATGTCCTGTATTTAGATGTCAGCAAGGCCTTTGATTCAGTGCCACATGACAGGTTGGGGGGAACTGGAACATGTGGGGGCAGGACAAAAAATGGTGAAATGGATCACAAACTGGCTAAAGGGAAGGCAGCAAAGGGGGGTGGTGGGGGGACCTCTCGTCACCGGAGTCAACCAGTGGGGTACCACACGGGTCGGTACTGGGATTGGTGCTGTTTGGGATTTCTATTGCAGATATCTCACACAGGATCTGGAGCAAGATTAGTCTGTTCGCAGATGATACCAAGATGGGTGCTGTGATTGAAGATGTGAAAGGGTGGAAGGGTTGCAAGAAGACCTGACTAAGCCGCAGGAGTGGGCAGAAACATGGCAGTTGGGGTTCAATGCCAAGAAGTACAAGGTTCTGCACTTCAGAGCCAGGAACCAGGGGAAGGATTATCACTTGAATGGGATACAGTTGGGGAGCTCCACGGAGGAGAAGGACCTAGGAGTGATCATTACAGGGAGCATGAACAACTCTGCTCAGTGCAGAAAGGCGGCAGAAAAAGCCAATAAAATGCTGGGGTGTATTGCGAGAGGGATCTCCTCCAGAAGGAGTAAGGTTATCCTGCCCCATGTATAGGTCATTAGTCAGGCTCCTCCTGGAGTACTGTGTGAAGTACTGGTGCCTATTTCTGAAGAAAGACATTAGATTGTTGGAGGGGGTGCAAAGAAGAGCCACAAAGATGATCCAGGGATTAGAGAGCAAGCCCTATGAGGACAGGCTGGGAGAGTTGAATATGTATTCAGGGACAGTGTGATGGGGGTAAGAGTGGGGGAACACCTGGGGAACAGTGACCACCAGTCACTGTGGTTTGAAATCACAGAAAGAGCAGAACCAAACCATACAAAAACATGTATCTTGGATTTTAGGGGGGCAAACTTTGGGAAAATGGGGAGATACTTGAAAGAGGCATCAAGGGCAATGGGCAGGAATCAGGGGTTGAGGAACAGTGGGAAGTATTTAAAATGGGGATTACAAGAGCAACAGAATTATGTATTAAGCAGGTTAGCAAGAGGAAAAGGAAGAGGAGACCATTATGGTTTTCCAAAGAGGTAGCAAACAAAGTAAAAGCCAAAAAGATTGCATTCAGGAAATACAAAAAGACACAGGCAGAAGGGGATAGGGAGAAGTACCAGGAGAAGCAAAGGGAGGCAGGGAGGTCAGTATGGAAGCCAAAGCTCAGACAGAAGAACACATTGCAAAATCAGTGGGTAGAGGGGACAAAACCTTTTACAGGTACATAAGTGAAAAAAGAAAGGCAAAGGGAGGGATAGTGAGACTGAAGGGGGAGGATGGGGGCTGTGTGGCGGATGACAACAGTAAAGCTGACATATTGAACAGGTATTTCTGCTCAGTCTTTACTGAGGAAGAGGAGGGTAATGGGTCTGAAGGGAGTACAAGGGGTGAGAATGGTGCAGAAATGGACACAAGTCCCTTTACACTAGAAAGGGTCCTGAAGGAACTGGAAGTAATAAGAGTTGATAAAGCAATGGGGCCAGATGGGGTGCACCCAGGGTCCTTAAAGAACTAAGAGAGTGGTGGCTGAACCTCTTGCTATCCTGTTTAGCCAATCACTAGAAACAGGGAGGTACCCAAAGACTGGAGGATAGCAGATGTAGTCCCCTTATACAAAAGTGGGAACAAAGAGGAAGCGGGGAACTACAGACCAGTCAGCCTCACCTTGGTAGTGGGGAAAATCATGGAAGCACTACTGAAGGAGAGATTGGTGGAACATCTGGTTGTCAATGGACTACAGGACCCAAGGCAACATGGTTTCACCAAGGGAAGGTCATGTCAGACCAACCTCATTGAATTTTTTGACTGGGTGACTAGGGAGGTGGATCAGGGGAGGGCAGTGGACATGGCCTATCTGGACTTCAGCAAGGCCTTTGACACTGTGCCATATAGAAGACTATTGCACAAACTGGGGAATATGGGTGTGGGCAGGACAGTAGTGCAGTGGGTAGGTAACTGGCTGGCAGCAGGACACAGAGGGTGGTGGTAAATGGCTGTCACTCCACAGAGGAAGAGTGACCAGTGGGGAATTACCACAGGGATCAGTGCTGGGACCGTACTATTCAATATCTTCATCAGTGACATTGCTGGGACCTAGAAGGCAGAATTTCACTGTTCGCTGATGACACAAAGCTCTGTAACAGAGTAGACACACCAGAGGGTGTAGACAGAATGAGAAGGGACCTGCAGAAACTTGAAGAATGGTCAGGGGTTTGGCAGTTGAAATTCAATGCAAGGAAGTGCAAGATAATGCATATGGGGCACAAAACCCTGGCACAATATATCAGTTGGGGGTGAGGATAAGCATGCACCAAGCAGGAAAGGGATCTTGGGGTTATCATCTCTGATGACCTCAAGGCAAGGAAACAGTGTGACAAGTCAGCAGGTAAGCAAATAGGATGCTGGGATGCATAGGCAGGGGCATCACCAGCAGGAAAAGGGAGGTCATAATTCCACATACAAGACACAGTGAGGCCGCACCTGGAGTACACTGTGCAGTTCTGGAGACCTTACCTACGTAAGGACATAGACAGGGTAGAGAAGTTCAGAGGAGGGCAACAAAGATGGTGCATGGATTGCATCACAAGTCCTATGAGGACAGGTTGAAGGCACTGAACATGTACTCCCTGGAGGAGAGGAGGGAGAGAGGGGATATGATAGAGACATACAAGTATCTTACAGGGAGGAACAGGGTGCAGGAATGCACTATTTTTAAGCGAAAAAGATGTTCCAGGACTAGAGGGCATGGGATGAAGTTGGAGGGAGGACAATTCAGAGGAAATGTGAGGAAGAATTTCTTCACAGAACGGGTGGTGGACAAGTGGAACACCCTACCAGAGGAAGTGGTGGGGGCTGAAACAATCAAGGGATTTAAGAATGCATGGGATAGACATAAAGGAATTCTAGAGGTCAGGGGTAAGGGGCAACAGACTTCTTGGAAAACATAAACTGAACTTACAGACTTAAATGGGCAGACTGGGTGGGCCATAGGCCCTTATCTGCTGACACTGTCTATGTATCTGTGTATCTATGTATTCACTGGAGGAGAGGAGGGATGGAGGGATATGATCGAGACCTTTAAGTATCTAAAGAGGATGAACAAGACCAACACAGAAGGGATTTTCCAGATGGGAAAGGGAAGGGACAAAAGAGGGCATGGACTGAGATTAGAGGGGGGAAGATTCAGGATGGAGATGAGGAGACATGTTTTCACTGAAAGAGTGGTGGACAAATGGAACACCTTACCAAATGAGATAGTGTCCTGTAAGACGGTGGGCAGAATTAAGAGGGATTGGGACAGGGTAATAGGAAGGGATACTGGGAAGAGGGGGTTGGGAGGGGCATTTGTGTGATGAGGTGCTAGCTGCACACTCGAGCAGACTAGATAGACTGTGAGGCCTGTTTCTGCTGGCAGTTTTGTATGTTCATAACCAGTTTTGGAGATACAGTAGTGAGAGGGGAGCCAAGGGGCAGTGGGCCATAGGCGAGAGATTTGTACTGAAAGGTGGGGAAAGGACACTAACAGAGGCATTTGCAGGAGGGAGATGAGAAGTCTTGAAGGAAGGACTTGAGAGATGAAAGAGAGGAGGCAGAGAGAATAGCAGGGGGGAAGAGTAGACCAGAGCATAGGGAATCTGAAGGAGAAAGAAGCTTGACCTACAGGGGATTTCATGAAAGAAAGGGAAAGTGAGTGGGAATTATTGTTATATCACCCTAGACAAATTGCTTCCTGTTCTTCTGCCTCCTCATCCTTACCAGAAACCTGAATACTTGATAATTTTGTCTTATTCAGGCTGAAACATTCTGCAATAATTGATGTAACTACCAAAGCATGCCTTTATATTATTTGCAACAAATACAGAATTTAGCTATTCGAAGTAAGAAAAAATATCTGGGTTGCCACACAAGTAGAGGTGTGCAAAGGTGGCTAACATCACTCCGTGGATTAATTTGTGAATTTGCCACAATTAGTGAAGTTAATCCACCCTGCACAGTTCCAGTTCGCAGTATAGGGCTAGCTTTGTTAATAGAGAATTTAGTAACTTCGCTAGTGAAGTTGACCTCACAGGTGAAGTTTGTGATGTACCATGGGATTAGAGGTCACATGGTACTGAAATGATCTCCCTCAGTCTATTACCGGGGGGGTCACTTTGCACATGGCCCACAGCCTGAGGGTAGTGGGCTGCCAATGCCCTTTGGCAAGGAGACAGACCAGAACCGGCTAGCCCTATCAGGTACAGAGGTACTTGCGGGGGGTGGCCCATGCCCCTTCTGAAGGGAGGGGCTTGGGCAGGTACAAATAACCGCCCTCTTTGTCCTGCAGCCATAATCATCAGTGTTTGTGATGCAGTGGCAACCTGTTACCTTGAACTAAGGATCTTTGGCAGAGTGTATTAGTGGCTGCTAACTGTATCCTGGTTCCCGCAGGTAAATTTGTGTGTCCTTGTGGGGGCAGGTTTGGGTTCTGCTGGCCATCCTTTGCCTTCTCTGTTCCCCCATGCAAGGGTTTGCCCCCCGCTGACCAATTTGGTGGCCTTTGCCAATGCAGTTTTGCTGCCATGGGTCTTTCACTCCATTTGGTGCTTTCTTGGCTTTCTCGGTGTCCTCCCCCCCCTTTCAGATACCATGGTTACTTTTCCCCTGGTGGGTTCTTTCTTTGTTGCAGGAGCCTTGATGGGCCGCTGCCTTTCCCACATGGGACAGATTTGGTGCTTTGCCTCCTGAGCACCCCCCAGGCCTTCCCCCTTGGCCCTGTGGCTGATAATTCAAAAAAAAAGATAATCAGGCTATGAAACATTAGCGCTGCTACCCCATGTACCTGCCTTGCTTCCCTGGGCTGCTGGTGCTTTCCGTTACCTGCTGCCATTTTCACAGTGGTGCTCCCTGGGTCCACATGGGTCCAGTCATGCAATTTTACATCCAGGTGACCCTTATGAAATGGGGTTCCTTTCCCATCCTTCACTTCACTGTTGGATCCTTGATTATGCTGGTCGACATCCTCTGCTTCCCCAGAGCGATACCTTTCCCCAAGCAGCCTGGCAACTCTGCAGCTCAGTAGTTGCTCCCCCAAGTCTGGCTTTCAGTCCCACTGTCTGCCTGTCGAGCTCGGTGGTTCACTCTGACTCATGTAGTCTGCCATCCTGGGTGTGGCGGTTGCTAGGCTGCATAGTTTTGTTTCTGGGCTTCCCTGGCCAGCTCCCAAAAAAAAAAGAGGTATACACAGGAACGCACTTACTCTACATTCTTTTGCTCAAGGTTTAACTCCTTCCAGCAGGGGGTGTCACCTGTTTCTTTGTTCTTCAAGGCACTGGCCCCCCCGGTCCATGTGGTCACTCCTCCCCAGCTCGGATCAAGGGGCTTCACAGAATATATAGTGTATATATATATATATATATATATATATAAATTGTAAACATTAATAAAATCGCTTTAGCTTCAATTACTTTATGCAGCATGTTAAAGAAGCAAATCAATCAAAACATTGTCAGAATGCTTTGAATAAATCAAATCTGTTTAACATGAATGTTTCATGTAAGGGCTGTTTTCAAGGCACTGCCTAGCTCACTGTAGCCACAGTCCATCATCTTAATTTTTAAGTTCATCGAGTGCGCAAGCACGAACAAACTTGTTGTTATGAGAGTTGCTAAACAGGGGTGTGAGGGGTGCCAGCTCAATGACCAGCAGTGCTGCAGGGGCCAGTCTGTGACTGGCAAATCAGCAGGCAGCATCCTGATGGCACTGTTTTGCTGAGGGGGCTGGTCTCGGCAAACATTTCAAAGGACAGAGCCTATGCTACGCATGGCTCTGTCCTTTGAAATGCCAGCCCATCAGCTGCAGCCCCTTAGTGTGTGTCTTTCTCCTGGTTCAGCAATTTCAGTGTTTGCGGCTGCTCAGTGCGTTTTTCCTGGTGAAACAATTTCCCCGGTCCCTGCAGCCCCATAGCATGTCTTTCCTGGTGAAACAATGTCCCCCATCCCTGCAGCCCCATATTGTCTTTCCTGGTGAAACAATTTCCCCAGTCCCTGTATCCCCATAGCGTGTCTTTTCTGGTGAAACAATTTCCGCTTTCCGACATGGGGAAGGATGCCCACCCCAGATGTCAGATGCGCCCACCTCTCCCCGTCTATATTTTTAACCAACAACAGGGTGACCAATCCACCTGTCGACAGTGGCACTCCCCCACACACACATTATTATGGTACACTAGGATGTTTAATAAAATCATCCCTGTAAAATTAAAAAAAAGTCCAGCCGAAGACTTATTTTTTTATTTTACCTGTAAAAGAAAACCTTCAATGTTATCTCCCCAGTCCCTCCCCACCCCAACCCTCCTCGGCACACCCACCTCCCCACCCCCACCTGCATTTCACCTCCAGAGGTCGGGAGCCACAATCTTCACTGACATAGGATACGTCTGCACTCTTCAGAGCCGAACTATGAACTAAGGAATTGGATAAGGCTGTATAATGGGACTCAGTGGGAGGTTTCAACTTAGGTTGATATCTCAGCCATTTTTAGGAATTTTGGTCCCAAATTTTCAGCATGGGGTTCTTGGGACCCCACCTCATGAATATGTCAGTGTCATTTTGTTTCTCGGTCCTGAAAGGTGATTTCACGGTCACTGCATGGAATCACCTTTCAGGACAGATTACCGAAATGACAGTGCCACTGTCCATGAGGTGGGGACCAAAAAGCCTATGTTGCAAATTTAGTGGAAAAATTCAAACAAATTCCTGCGTTAACAGTGTGCGTTATGCAGTTTCTACACACGCTTGTAACTTCGCAAATTTTTTATATTATCACTCCAGATTTTCAACTTTGTCATTTTTTTACATCTTCTTCTAAACAGTGCAGCTGTCATTTTTCACATCGTGCCCAAAATGTGATTTTGCACACGTGTCCCAGACTGGCGTAGTTGATGTGCAAAATCAACTTTCGGGATGGATTAACAAAATCACAGTGCTACTGTTCATGAGGGGAGGCCCCAAAAATGCTATGTTTAAAATTTGGTGAAAAAATTCCATAAAATGCCAGCGTTATGAGTATGTGTTACGCAGTTTCTACGCACGCTCGCATCTTTGCCAATTTTTAATATTTTCACTCCAGACTTTCAACATTGCCATTTTTTCACACTTCCTTATGAACAGTACAGTTGTAATTTGTTTGTATCCTGCATGAAATGTGTTTTCGCCCCTGTGGTGCAGAATAGCGTGGTCACTCTGCAAAATCACCTTTCGGCTCGAGTAAACAAAATGACACTGGCATTCTTCTTGAGTTAGGGTACCAAAAAGGCCATGTTGAAAATCTGGTGACACAACTCCAAAAAATGGACAAGTTACACCCGGTCATTCATAGTTTTCTACGCACGCATATAACTTTGGTCATTTTCAATATATTTACTCCAAATTTTCAATATAGCCTTTTTATCACACCACCTCATGAGCAGTACAGCTGTCATACAACTTTCTATTGCTCATTATCAATAAAACTCTTCCTGCACTATTACACTTCCTTATCTCTATGCACGACAAACTTTTGGCATTGACAAATGCTTGTTTATTGTTAACAACTACCAGCTACCAACTATCCTGACCCCTTTACCCTCCTACCTATCCCACTCATCCATCCCGTCACCATCTATCCTGACCCCCTTCCCCTTTTCCCCCTTACCTCATCCCACCCAGCTGACTCAATGGCCAATCGTTCCTTCCTCCCAAACTCCCTTCCTCCTTCGCCTTAAGTGCCTGATGGCTACATCCCTATCCACATCGCAGATAAATACCATGTAATAGTAAAGTAAAGTAAGTAAAATTTTTATTTAAAGATGCCATTCTCAGAGGCTCTGGGTGCCATACAATAAATTAACATAAATTCAAAAACATCAACAAATTAACATAATATAATTATACATACACTTTTATAAAATACTAAATTACTGCAACTAACCAACTAGACTCTGTTAAAACCTGAATTCAGACAATTCTGAATTTACTCTAACAATGCCTTGGTGAATAGGAGAGCCTTGAAAACCTCAAACGTCGGGGCCTTCTTAACTCCAGAAGGAAGCGAGTTCCACAGGACCAGGGCGGTGACACTAAATGCCCTGTCACCAGCCAATTTCAACCTCGACCTGGGAACTGCTGGGAGGACACCACAGGAGGAACGGAGGGGACGAACTGAGACAATGGGAACTAGAAGGTCTAACAGGTAACCAGGGCCCTGATCGTGTAGGGCCTTATAGGTGAGAAGTCCAACCTTAAAGAGGATCCTCCACCTGACTGGCAGCCAGTACAGCTCATGCAACACCAGTGTAATATGACAAAATCTTTGCTGCCCAGTAAGTAGCTAACAGTAAGTAACTGGGCAGCTGTGTTCTGCACTAGCTGCAGTCTGCAGAGAGATCCTCCTGTGATCCCGAGATAGAGCGCATTACAGTAGTCAAGCCTCGATGTAACCAAGGCATGTATCAAAGTAATAATGCATGCCTTTGCTTATAGTCATCTCTTACTGTATGTACACCGATGTCTTATGTTACAGATTTATATACTTTCTGCACTTTGCTTCTTTGCATTTACAGTATGCTGCTGATGTTAGCATTACCGTGTGGTGTGCTGCTGCCTGTATCCCTACTACATATGACTCGACAGGACCCTTGTATGTTTTAGCATATCGTTACCCTGTACCAAGATATTTCCTTGTTTGCATCTACCATAATGTGATTTTGTGCCTTGTAACTCTCAAATGTACCTACACTAATGTAATTTTATTGCCTTGTTACTCCTGCTGATACGTTATGTATGTCTCAATCTGCCTATGTAATTCAGTCCCTCCTTGTGAATGAGCTCGCTCAATGGAGTTTCTCCTGCAATGAACTTGAAACTTGAAAGATAGAGACTTCTTTTATTATATAGCCATTAAACAAAGGATTGACAATATACCTCTGTTTTGCATTGGTGTTGCTCCTTAGGAGCTCTCAGAAGGGGGAAAGGGAGAGGGGGAATTGTTTAACCAGGAAAGGCACCCTAAGCCAAAGCTTGTTTCCAGGTGCGATCTGGGAGCACAAGGAAGTTAAGCAATTTGCTCAGGGTCACACAGTATGCAAGTGGGGGCTGTGGGATTCAATTCAAACCTAGGTCTCCAGAAGGGAAAGAGAAAGAAATAGGTATAAAAGTGTGGATGGGAATGGGAACGAGGTTCACAGCAGTTGGAAGAAGGGATGTTCAGCTAGACCAAGGAAGCTATAACACTTTGAAATTTGGGCTGAGCTGGGTTGGAGTGCTGCATTAAGGCTGGTAGTCAGGTGTCTGGTCCATTGGGATATGAATGGGTTGGGTGTATGGCTTCACAGGAGGTTGGAGGGCTACTGGGTTGCTGGAGGCAGGAGGGCTGTTGAGTTGTGGTAGGCAGAAGGGCTAATCTGCTGCAGGAGGTGAGGGGAAAGCTGGGCAGAGGCTGGAGGTTTGACTCCCCAGGGTGGCAGGAGGGGAGTTATTGCATGGGGGGGGTCCCACATCTAGGAAGTGGGAGGCAGATGGGTAGAAGTAGAACAACTGGTTTGGTTTTTAAAAAAAAGGGTGAGGAAGATTGGATTGACAGCTAAGTAAATGCATAAATTCAGGTGAATGTGGGGAGTAATAGAAAGATCGGGAAGCAGGAAGGCTGGGCCAGTAGGACATCAGGTTTGTTACATAAAAAGTACTAATAGTTTATTTTCTCTTGCACTAGTTTAGGTTTTGCTTCATCTGACTTTGCCTTGTTCCAGGCTGTTAGATGAGGATGACATCTAAGAGAGTGAGTCAGGTGCAGGACGGACCAGGCAATCCCTGAAGCGCTCTCCCATTGCACAAAGGGACTGGCCAGGGCCTTCATTGATGCCTTCTAGCAGCTGAAGGAACTCAGGGGCCCCAACTGGATGCCAGCAGTGGCTGATCTGGAGCTGGGCCTGTAAGTCATCACCGGAGCTGACCAGCAAGTCAGGTCAGGCCCCAGTGCTGGCAGCAGAGACACAGTTGGCCACCAGGATGTCAAGGCGGGAGGTCACCAAGCCCTACAGAGACAGTCTTCCACTCTCATCCTGGAGTCAGTGGCACAAGGTTCCAGAGGCAGGAGGGGGGACAAGGTAAGCTGGCCAAGTGCCAGACATGGACTCTAATGGATGAGAGATGGCAACAGATGACAATGGAGAAGACAGATGATGGAACATCAGATTCAGCAGCTACCAGATCTCAGACTAATGGTGATCAAAGGAACTAGATGCAAGAGGACCAGGTGAGTCAGGTGGAGCAGGGACTTCCAGGTGAGTATTATAGGGATCATTCTGGGGGCTCATCACCCACTTCAGAGGGTCATGACAGATGGACTGAGATGATGACCTGGGGGGGGGGAGAGTTTCCTTACAACAAGAACCCTTAGGTTTGGGGGGCAGGCTGTAAGGAAGACCAAGTATGGCATGTGGCAGGCCATGCTTGACAGGTTGGCCTGGGAGACATAGTCTGACAGGGGAGGTGTGGAGCAATGAAGGTGCAAAATGCACCATGGATCAGAGGGGATAAAAGGTGGAGTGAATACGAACTGCCCGACCACAACAGGCACTGTATCGGTACGCACCAGTGGGGTGTCAACCGAGGGACTGCACGATCACAGCCAGGATGAGTCAGGCAGGTTGCCAGGCAGGCCATGGAGCCCACCGGGGTCTCCAGCCATCCCCTCCAGTAGGCCTATGAACACAGGCAACATTGAGGTTGTGCAAGCCACACCACCTTACGTGGGAGGGAATTCCCAAATGCTGCAGTGGCCAGCCTTCTCTTGGGACCTAATATGGGCACAATGGCTGAAAACATGGCCATCCATGCTCAGTGGGGGGGGGGGCAGTCAGTCAGCTTGCATGCCCCCAGGGCCGAGCCAGTAGGGAGAGTGGGACTTGCCTCCCCACATCCCTCCCTGTGGGGTAGGAGTGTCGGTGGTATAGGGACCGGTTCACTCACAAGGGACAGCTGTGGCAGTGGAACTACAGTTGCCAACCAACCTTCTTTCACAGGGTCTGGTGTCTCTGCAGCTAACATCAGTAGGAGGAGTGACACGGCAAGCTACCTCAGTGGCAGAGAATTTGGTAGTCCAGGTCTGGATGGAGGCCGTGCCTGTCACCAATCCCTCAGATACTCCCCTCACAGGGATGGGGGTTATCAGGACAGCAGGACATCAAGACAGTGCAGGTGCTCCTCCCCCAGAAAGTCTGCTCACAGAGATGGGGTGAACAGGACAGTGGTGGTTCAAGACAATGCATGTGTCCCTCCTGCGACCACGCGCACAGTCACCGTCCAGCTTGGTGCTGGGACTGGGGGCCCCACAGAGTTGTAAAAGCTGGGAGAACAGGGGACAGCTGCCATGCAGTCTGTCATGGGGACCAGAGTCCCCACAGAGCTGAAAAAGACAGGTGGCCTGTTGGCATACAGGTGGGGTTGATAACCCCTTAGGGCATCATTTGTCTGATGATGTGCATAAAAAAATCTGGCAGGGGAAGTATATTGATATCTTCTCCCTCTTACATAAGGAGCTCCATGAGAAGGAGGAGGAAAGGAAAGGGAAGAAGGAGAAACCACAGAGGCCCAAAGTCCCCTTTATCTTTGAGAACTGGGCAGCGGTCTTCGACATCTACATGTCGGTGTATGGTATGAAGTGCCCGGAAAAGCTGCTATCTTTGCTTAAATACCAGGATACTATCAAGTTTTCCCACTTGTCTTTCAATGGCTATGCATGGCTTCAGTATGATGAGCAGTTTTGGTTTAAACTGGCATGACAGCCTAACTTAAAATGGGAGAGCATGCATCTAGATTTGTCGGTCAGGTACATGACACAGGGGAGATATATGTCATCAACTACACAGACAGTGGGTATGTGATTGCCTGGCAAGCCTACGGTGACAATAAAAGAGTGCATGAGAAAAGCAGGAAAAAGGCCTGCTATAACTATAATAAGGGGAAGTGCTTTAGAGCCTACTGCAGATACAGCCACATCTGCAAAAACTGTGGTGGGGATTACTGGGTCACGGACTGCAGAGGATTCTCAGCCTGGTGCCATGGGTCTGAGTCAACTGGTGGAGACAAAACAAAACAGGGGGTCAGAAAATCTAGCTAATACTTCAGTACGGCTTAGTAACCTCACCCCTTAGCTTTCATGGTATCCCTACTATAAGGCAGCAATAATGTTGATGGATGGCTTCAGTATAGGCTTAAAAATTCCATATAGGGGCCCCAGAGTGGCCACTTCCTCTCATAATCTTAAGTAAGCAGTGGCCATCCTGGACATATTGAACAGAAGATTAAAAAGAAGTGGAGACCGGCCATGTAGCCAGTCCCTTCAACAGACCATCCATTCCTAACCTCAGGGTATTGCCACTGGGGATCTCCCCAAAAAGGCACCCAGGGAGTATCAACTGATTCATTACCTGTCATACCTGAAGTGAGAATCAGTGAATGATTTCAGAGTGCCAGAGGATAGCTCAGTCAAGTACGCATCATTCAATGAAGAGATTGAGCTAGTCCACAGTTTGGGACTGGGAGCACTGATGGCAAAAAGTAACATCAAATTGGCATTCTGCCTTCTCTTAGTACAACCCAGGGACTCTGAGTTGTTGGGATTTATGTTCTGGGGGCAGTGGTACTATGACATGGCTATGCCAATGGGATGCTCAGTCAGTTGTGTGGCCTTTGAGATGTTTGCCTCATTTTTAGAGTGGACAACCAATATATACATGGGCAATGATAGTATTATTCACTATTTGGATGATTTTTCTTTTTGCAGGGTCCAGTAGAACAGGTAAGTATTTGAACACACTGATGGATTTCTGTAGCCTAGTGGAACAATTTGGCATGCTGCTGTATCCCAAAAAGACAGAGGGCCCCATTGCATGCATTTCATATTTGGGCATTGAGCTGGACACTATAAACATGGTATCCAGACTACCACGGGACAAGGTGGAGACTTTGAGATGGTTGTCGGGGGAAGTCGGTGCAGCCAAGAAAGTCACTCTCCTGCAATTGCAATTCTTTTTGGGGCATTCGAATGTCAGCCCAGGCAGGCCTTTCCTTAGGTGGCTGGCAGTTACAATGGCCAGCCCCACGAGGCTGTATCATCATATTAGGGTGTCACAGGGAATGAGGGCTGACCTCAAGATCTGGGAAGTGTTTCTGCAAGATTTTAATGGGATAGCTATTTGGCAGGATAGGGCAGGCATGCACATGGGATTGGAACTGGTTATGGATGCCTTGGGAGGGTTGGGTTTTGGAGCCTTTTTCCAGGGTGCATGATTTGTTGGCCAGTGGCTGTGGGAATGCATGACATAAAGGACTCATGAGGAACATCACATTACTGGAGTTGTTCCTGATCATAGTGGCAGTGAGGGTGTGGAGTCATAAACTTAAAAAATGGTATGTGCTATTCCAAACATATAACAGGGCTATAGTTGACATAATCAACTCACAAACTTCCAGGTCTGAAGAGGTAATGAGGGTGCTGCGGGTGTTTGTCTTGTGCTGCCTCCAGCAGAACATCGTATTCAGAACTCAACACTTGCCGGGAAAGACAAATGTTATCATTGATGCCTTGTCTCAGTTGCAGTTCGATCAATTTAGACAGCCGGCCACACATAGACACATCACCAAAGCACATAATGGAAGCTGTGTGGCAGCTGGGGAAGCAAGAAAGTCCAACTGGTTCAGCTGTCTGTTGCTCCTCAGCATAGAGAAAATATGCAGATAGTTTTGCAGCCTTTGTCAACTCCTGTGGGCATGAAGTGAGTGAGTCTTTTCATGAGGCACAAAAACAGGTGCATAATTATGTCCTCCACTTGGTTCAGCTGAGCAGGGCTCCAGTGGCAATTTGCTCACATTTAGCTGAGATAGCTTTTATGCGGAAGGTGCAGGGTTTCCTTGACCCAACAAACACCTTCACAATGATGAAGACGTTGTACAGGTGGGCCAGATTGAAGGAAAAACCACAGGACAACAGGAAGACCATCACCCTCACGAAGTTGTTGGAATTACTAAAAGTCTGGGCATGGTATGCAGTTCTTGGTACCAAACCAAGCTTTTCCAGGTGCTTTTTCTTGCGCATTCCTTGGAGCCTTTCTTGTATTGAAGCTGGAGCCCAAGTCTGATGTGGTTGGACTGGAGGTCAATCTCCAGGACAGCAACATCACATTGTTGTAGGACAAGGTATGCTTCTTGCTCTACAGGTCCAAGACAAATCAGTGTGGGCCACCTACCATTATAACTCTGCACAATGCAGAGGTTGGGGATATCTGTCCATGGTCGCTGTTGCAGGAGTATATGGCCAGCAGATCCTGGGGGGCGAGGCATCTCTTCATACATGGGGATGGGAAGCTGATCATGAGGCGGCAGTTCACTGCAGTTTTGTGGAAGGGCCTATGGCTTGTGGACAGAGACACGAGAACCTTCGGTACACACTCTTTCAGAATTGGGGTAACTACGGAAGCAGCTAGATTGTGAATGAGGGAAAAGCAGATAAAGAAAGTTGGCAGATAGGCGTCCGACACCTTTAAAGGCTACATTAGTCCACAAGATGACACATAAACAAGCTAAACACAGTCAGACTGGCTTCATGGGCTGTGTTGCAGGCGTTGAGTATATTAAAAAAATTTATTTTCTCATTATAGAGTTCACTTATGCTGTTTTGTTTATTTTTCAGATGAGACCAGAGTAAACCCTGACATTTGGATCATCATGCATTATTATATTCGTGAGGTTCAAAGCAGGGCAGCACTTTGCCCATACTGTATGCAGCTGGGGATACCAGAGCAGCGGGCCACAATTCACTGATCAGGGAAAGGGGGCACAAGATGGGGTCACTTGATGGGTGCAGTGCGCAGATTGGGTCTCCAGAGTCAATCTCCATTGGCTGTGGTTCTACACTTAGGGAGGAATGATTTGGTGGCCTTAGGGCCCTGATGTTGATCGCCAATATTAAGAAGGGCTTGGCCCAGTTGAAAACTCTCCTCCTTCAGATTCACATGGCGTGGTCATGGATCATCCCACAACAATAGTGGACAGGCTTATGCAACATCCAGGCAATCAACAAGGTATGCAGGGAGGTCAACAGGAAGGTATTCTTGTTGGCCCCTTTATGTGGAGTCAAGGTAATCAGATACCTTCATATCACGAAGGTGTTTGATGTACTTTATAGCATAGATGGGGTATACTTATCCAAAATTGGAAATGATACCTTCAATGTAATGTTCTAAGATTTCTGTGAAGCTGTGTTGCATGATTAAACAAGACTCCTGGGGCATTAGTGGGGAAACGTTGTGACACGTTTAGGTGGCAGTAAATTCATGGTGTGTGGGATTGGGTGACAGATGGCTGGAGGTGTGACCCTGGGGAGGGTATGTTTCACAGAACTGAGAGGTGGTGACCCAAATTATGGCATGCAATGGGGGACATGACCTGCAGGTGGAGAGGGTGGCCCATGGAGAGCACACTCCTCAACAAGGGTTAAGGGCATCCTGGAATCCAGTAAAGAGGGGGACTGTCCAAGAGAGAGACATGGCCCTGGGCAGGTCTGTCTGACTCAAGAGCCAGAGTTCCCCCAACTTGATGGAAGCTGATGGAGTGATGCCAGGCCACATGAATTTGCTGCCCCAGGAGTCTTAAAGTATTTTGCATATTTGTAAATGGGGTTATATTATGTATATGTATATACGTGTACATACTGAAAAGGATTTGATGTGTGTATCATTGATGAATATTGAATTAAGTAAAGCTGTTGTCTTTTTCTTAACAATAAAAAGAGTGTGGTGTTGTTTATTGTGATGTGGGTCCACTCAGCAATGATCTGTATGCCATGTGTAGGCTGAATTCAGTGTAGTCTTATGAAGTCAGAGTTGGTGTTAAGTCTGTCCATGGAGTTCTGTGTCCAAAAACCTTTTAAAAGCACTTTAAACACTCAGAAGAGGCCAGAAGGGGATGGATCCAGATTCATTTCAGTGCAGTGCAGTAACTGCTCATTGCTGTTTTTGTTTTAAACCTAGATTTGTGAGTTTTTAGTGGTGTTGTTATTTATTTGCTGTCTTTACTTGTAATTGTTCTGGGGCTGTTGAAAATTTGAAACCTAGTTTAGTGTGCTTTTATTAGTGTCATTTTCCTTTGCTGTATTTACTTGCTGCAACTTTTGTCTTGTCTTGTCTTGCCCTGTAGTTTGGGGAAGGGGTGCTAATTGTCTGACTTCTGGCCTCAGATACATGAAAACTGGAGGCGGTGCTAAGTCAGATTTGAGGTAGCAGGTTGATTTTAGGTTTCTCAGAAGAGGCCAGAAGGGGAAGGATCCAGATTCATTTCTGTACAGTGCAGTAACTGCTCATTGCTGTTTTTGTTTTAAACCTAGATCTGTGTGCTTTTAGTGGTGCTGTTATTTCTTTGCTGTCTTTAGTTGGACTTGTTTTGGGGCTGTTGATAATTTTAAACCTAGTTTGGTGTGCTTTTAGTGGTGCTGTTTTCCTTTGCTGTCTTTACTTGCTGCAAATGTTCACCCTTCCCCTCCCCCACTCTTAATTAAATACTCTGTTAAATCTGATTGACAGGAGCAAACCACAGGGAATAGCAGGGACTGTGGAGTTGGAGGGACATGGGGGGAGGGGGAGGAAGCCCAACCCCAGCATAACAAGTGTTTTGACTCATTTTTTGTTGTTTCCTTCTTTTAAAAACAAGTATCTGAGGATCAGTGGCAGGATTTTCAGGACAATAAATTAATAAAGAGGGAACTAGAAGGAGAGCTTCAGTAACAGACAACTACTGGAATAGCAGCATAAGTGCAGTATAATGTGGGGAGTGGTGCAATGCAGTGGATGTGGGGCAGCCGTTTCAGGCAGACCTTCTGAATGCTGAGGTGCTGCCTATCTGCAAGTATCTCTCTGGACTGTGGTATGAGGTAGCCAGACTCAGAGCGGAAGTAAACTGGGTCAGGAGTACCTTCACCTCTTTCCAGAGATGACCTAGTCCAATGCCGCTGCCTCAAATGATGCCAAGAATGAGGAGCACTTGGATGGTGGTGGGCTCAGGAAGGGTTAGGACAGTCAGGTAGAGGCACATCCCAAATCCTATTCCACTCCAGAACTCATATGCCACACTGGCAAATGGGGACAACCTAACAGATGTATCCAGAGAATTTGAAGGGAAGGAGGTGGAGGTCAACTGAGGAGGTGACCTCAGTGGGTAGAGCAGTGGACCCCAGTGGAGAAGGAAGCAAATCCTGGTGAGGGACTCTATTGTAAGAGGGATCGAGCTAGGAACACACAAGGGGAGGACAGGGAGGTGAGGTGCCTACCCAGGTGCCATGTCTTGGAGGGATGCAAGGAAGTTCCTGGGGATAGCCGGGAAGGCAAGATGAGAGGGTGAGCTGAATGTCATTATCCACCTAGGTACTAATGACCTGGCAAATGGGGAGCCTAAGGAAGTTCAGGAAGAGTTTAGGAAATTAGGAAGGGGTCTCAAGCACATAACTACATCTGTCACTTTCTCGGAAGTACTACCTGTGAGAGGCATGAGAGAGTGTAGTGGTGCACGCATCAGGAACTTTAACACATGGTTGAAGAACTGGTGCTGCAAAGAAGGGTTTGGATTCATTGGTGACTGGTAGCCTACCTGGAGGGATGGGGGTTTGTTCAAGCCTGACAGCCTGCATCCTTCCTGGAGGGGAATCCTAGCACTCAATGATAAGTTTAAGTGCTACTGTACATGGACAAGCAATTAAACTAGCCAAAGGGAGTGGCAGGCCAGCAAGAAGGGTACTTAATTGTCCACCCCCATAGCTAGCAGTGGAACCAGTGAACAGGCAGAGGGGATATCTTTACAAAGCAGTGTGCAAAAGATGGAGATAGACACCCAAGGGGTGGATAGGCAGAAAGAGGGCAAAATTCAACAAAAGGACAAACAGCAGGGAGAACCAGGGATAAAGGACAACCAGGAAGGAGGCTGAAGTAGAACAGCTAAACAGTCCAGGGAGTTCACATCATGGAAAGCCATGTTTGCCTATGCCGGGAGCCTTAGCAACAAAATGAAAGATCTGGAGGCTGCCATGGTGCAGTTGGACATGGACATTGTGACCATCACAGGGACCTGGTTTAATGATAACCATGACTGGGAGATGGCCAAGCCCGGCTACAACATATTCAGAAGAGACAGGGCAGGTAGGAAGGGAGAAGGAGTGGCACTTTATGTGGAAGATGGCATAAAGGCCACAGAGATCCAGGAGGAACAAAATGGGGCAGAGATACTGTGGGTTAAGCTGGAAAGGAAAATGGGGTCAGCCATCCACACTGAGGTGGTCTACAGACCACCAGCCCAGGAGGAAGAGACAGATAGGGAGTTAATGCATGCCATGCAAAGGATGGCAGACAAGGGGGAGGTGCTGCTGATTGGAGACTTCAGTATTCCAGATGTGGACTGGAGCCTCCCAGCAGCAGCAGCAACCAGGAACAGATTTATCCTGGACTCCCTTCAAGGTGCCTTCCTTAAACAACTTGTCATGGAACGAACTCGGCAGAAGGCAATACTGGACCTTGTGCTCACAAACGGGGACAGTGTGATAGGGGAAACAGTGGGGGAGTACCTGGGGAACAGTGACCACCTGTCACTGTGGCTTGAAATTACAGAAGGAGCAGAACCAAACTGCATAAAAATGCGTATCCTGTATTTTAGGAGGGCAGATTTGGGGAAAATGGGAACATGCTTGAAAGAGGCACTAATTAGAATGGGGAGAGAATCAGGTGGAGGAACAGTGGGCAATATTTAAAACAGGGATTACAAGAGCAACAGAATTATGCATTAAGCAGGTTAGCAAGGGAAAATGAAGAGGAGGCCATTATGGTTTGCCAAGGAGGTAGCAGAGAAAGTGAAAGCCAAAAAGATCACATTCAGGAAATACAAAAAGACACAGGCAGAAGGGGATAGGAAGAGGTACCAGGAAAAGCAAAGGGAGGCAGGGAGGTCAGTAAAGGAAGCCAAAGCTCAGACAGAAAAGCGTATTGCAAAATCAGTGTTTAGAGGGGGCAAAACCTTTTACAGGTACATAAGTGAAAAAGAAAGGCAAAGGGAGGGATAGTGAGACTGAAGGGGAAGATAGGGGCTGTGTGGAGGACAACAACAGTAAAGCTGACATATTGAACAGATATTTCTGCTCAGTCTTTACTAAGGAAGAGGAGGGTAATGGGCCTGAAGAGAGTACAAGAGGTGGGAATGGTGCAGAAAAGGACACAAATCCCTTTACATGGGAAAGGATCCTAAAGGAAATGGAAGGAATAAAAGACACTAAAGCAATGGGGCCAGATGGGGTGCACCCCAGGGTCCTAAAGGAACTAAGAAAGGTGGCGGCTGAACCTCTTACAATCCTGTTTAGCCGATCACTGGAAACAGGGGGAGGTACCCAAAGACTGGAGGACAGCAGATGTAGTCCCCTTATACAAAGGTGAGAACAAAGTGGAAGCGGGGAACTACAGACCAGTCAGCATGATCTTGGTAATGGGGAAGATCATGAAAGCACTATTGAAGGAGAGACTGATGAAACATCTGGTTGCCAGTGGACTACAGAATCCAAGGCAGCATGGTTTCACCCGGGGGTGGGGTCATGCCAGACCAACCTAATTGAATCTTTCAACTGGGTGATAAGGGAGGTGAATCAGGGAGGGCAGTAGATGTGGCCTATCTGGACTTCAGCAAGGCCTTTGACACTGTGCCCACATAGAAGGCTATTAAACAAACTGGGGAATATGGGAGTGGGCAGGACAGTAGTATGGTGGGTGGGTAATTGGCTGGGCGGCAGGACACAGAGGGTGGTGGTAAATGGCTGTCACTCCACAGACGGAAGATTGACTAGTGGGGTACCACAGAGATCAGTACTGGGACTGGTCCTATTCAACGTCTTCATCAGTGACATCACGTAGGACCTAGAAGGCAGAATTTCCCTGTTGATACGAAGCTCTGTAACAGAGTGGACATGCCAGATGGTGTAGACAGAATGAGGAGAGACCTGCAGAAGCTTGAAGAATGGTCAAGGGTTTGGCAGTTGAAATTCAATGCAAAGAAGTGCAAGAAAATACATATGGGGCACAAAAAACCCTGCAACAACGTGTCAGTTGGGATGTGAGGATATAGCATGCACCAAGCAGGAAAGGGGCCTTGGGGTTATCATCTCTGATGACCTCAAGGTAGAGAAACAGTGTGACAAGGCAGCAGGTAAAGCAAATAGGATGCTGGGATGCATAGGCAGGGGCATCACCAGTAGGAAAAGGGTGGTCATAATTCCACTATACAAGACACTAGTGCGGCTCCACCTGGAATACAGTGTACAGTCCTGGAGACCTCACCTGTGTAAGGACATAGACAGGGCAGAGAAGGTTCAGAGGAGGGCAACAAAGATGGTACAGGGATTGCATCACAGGTCCTATGAGGACAGGCTGAAGGACTTGAATATGTACTCCCTGGAGGAGAGGAGAGAGAAAGAGAGAGAGAGAGAGGGGATATGAAAGAGACATACAAGTACCTTACAGTGAGGAACACGGTGCAGGAATACACTATTTTCCAGTGAAAAAGATGTTCCAGGACTAGAGGGCATGGGATGAAGTTGGAGGGAGGGCGATTCTGAGGAAACGTGAGGAAGAATTTCTTCACAGAATAGGTGGTGGACAAGTGGAACACCCTGCCAAAGGAAGTGGTGGGGACTGAAACAATCATGGGATTTAAGAATGCATGAGATAGACATAAAAGAATTCTGGAGGTCAGGGGCAAGGGGCAACAGACTTCTAGAAAAACATAAAGGGAACTTACAAGCTCAAATGGGCAGACTGGGTGGGCCATACACCCTTATCTGCCGACAGTGGCTATGTATCTATGAGTATTTTGAACAAAATCGCTCCTATCTGTGTCTGGAGTGCCTTGTGCAGCTAGATTAGCAATTTTTATGTTGCTTGCACGCATGTGCAAGAAACATAGTGCCATCATCGGAGATTTGAGGTGTGTCACCTCTCCAATTCAGTCAGTGAGCTGGCAGGCGTTCTGTAATGCATTTTGGAGCTGTCTATGACACGCTCCAAAATGCAGTGGCATACAGTTGAAAGGGGGAGCTACGCCTCAGTGAGCACCGATAAGCATAGTTCCCCCACACACGCAGGCGTGCGCGCCCCCGCATGTCCTGTGTAGCCGACGGGGTGCCCAATCCCTGCCGGCTGAGCTGCTGTCGTCCCCCCCCAGCTGGTGCCACGCTGGGAGCCCACCCCAGCCTGGCAATCAGTTATTTGGCCGACGGGGGTGCCCAATCCCCCGTTGGCTGAACGGCCCCCCCGTCCTTGTGCCACGCTGGAGCCCACCCCAGCGTGGGCAAACGGGTCCCACGAAGTCTTTTTGTTTTAACCCTGTAAACAAAACGTCTCCGCTGCCTCCCAACCCCTCCCACAACCCGCACCCACCCACTGCGCACCCAGCCCCTCACCCCATACTTACCTCCGGACTCGCGCCGACGATCTTGTGGACCGGGAACACGCCTGCACTCTTCAAAGCCGACCGTGAACTGAGGAAATGCCGTAAGCTGTATAATGGGCTAGATAGGAGGGGTTCAACTTTATTGCATATCTCAGAGTTTTTTGGAATATTCAATTTCAACATGGGTTTTAGGACCTTCTCATGAATGATGTCACTGTCATGGCGCAGTTTGGCCCGGCGGTGATTTCGCGCAGTGACTGCACAGTGACTGCGAAATCACCCTTCGGGCCTGAATACTGCCATGACAGTGACATCATTCATGAGAAGGGGTCCCAAAACCCCATGTTGAAAATTTGGTCCAAAAATTCCAAAATGACTGTTTTGAAGTGCGGCTAGCAGTTCCTACGCAGGCTCGTAAGTTCCAATTCCATTATTTTACCCAGATTTTCAACATTGCCATTTTACCACACCTTCTTATGAGTAGTACAGCTGTCATTTTTCACATCTCACCCAAAATGTGTTTCCGCCCTTGTAGCGCAGAATGGCGCAGGTGGTGTGTGAAATCAATGTACAGGACAAATTAAGAAACTCACAGTGACACTGTTCATGAGCAGAGGTCTTAAAATGGCTATGTTGAAAATTTGGTGAAAAAATTCCTAAAAATGACTGTTTTACGAATGTGCGTTGCGCAGTTCCTCACGCAGGCTCGTAAGTTCACGAATTTTCAATATTTTCACTCCAGATTTTCAACATTGCCATTTTACCACACCTCCTCATGAGCAGTATAGCTGTCATTTTTCACATCCTGCTCAAACATGTTTCCACCATGTAGCGCTTAATGCGCGTCGATTATGCGAACTCAGTGTATGGGACACATTAAGAAAATCACAGTGTCACTGTTCATGAGCAGAGATCTTAAAATGGCAATGTTAAAATTTGTGAAAGAATTCTAAAATTACTGTTTTACGAGTGTGCATTGCAACAGTTCCCACGCACGTCGTAGGGTTTGCGAATTTTCAATATTTCCATTCCAGATTTTCAACATTGCCATTTTACCACACCTCCTTATGAGCAGTACAGCTGTCATTTTCACATCCTGCCCAAACATGTTTCCCCATGTAGCACACAATGGCGCAGTCGGGTGCAAACTCAATGTATGGGACACATTAACAAAATCACACTGACACTGTTCATGACCAGAGGTCTTAAAATGGCTATGTTGAACATTTCGTGAAATATTTCCTAACAATGACTGTTTTACGAGCGTGCGTTGCGCAGTTCCTACGCACGCTCGTAAGTTCGCAAATTTTCAATATTTGCACTCCAATGACTTCCAAATACCTAAACAACACATAGAAGCAAGCAACATTCGGCATTGACAAATGCTTGTTTTGGTATTTTTCAGATTTACTGTAAAGTAGTGGTTTTGTTTTGAGAAGTAAAACAGTGCTGGGGAGGGAGTTATTTTAGTTGGCAGCTAGCAAGGCAGCCCTGTTTGGAGAACTAGTGTTGTTTTCTTCAGGATTTCTTCTTAATTATTTTTCCTGTTTGTTTTTTGTAATGTGTTATTTTATTTCTGTAGAACAGTTTTGTGTGTTTTAGTGAATTGTTTTTGTCAGTCTGGTGTTTCTATATTGATTGTAGTTATTTTGTTCTGTTACTGGAGTTACAGTTTTACTGTAATACTTACGCTGTCAGTAACTTTTTTCTAAGTATCCCAGTTTTCAGTGTCTTCTTGACCTCTGTCTAGAAGTCTGCACTCTGTGATTTTTTAATTTTACTCTAGTTGAAGGTGACCTGTAACCTCCCCTAGAGCTCCACTTTTTTGGCACCAGTTTCCCCCACTCTGACCCCTTACCCCCCCCCACACACACCACACTGCCTCACCTACCCCCTCCCTCTAATGGCACTCTCAGATATGGGGCCCTCCAGCCTATCCACCTTGCACTTTTGAAACCCATCTCTACCTGTTGACAATGGCCCTTTAGCCTGCCTACTTCTTTTTGACTCCCTCCTACCTTATACTGACTATATACTGTTCACCCTGAAACTTGTTTGAAGCTGGCTAATGTTGTCTCTCTCCATATTTGTCTGTATAACAAATGTTTAGATATCTTTGCGTTTTTAAGACTGTAACTATTGTTGACCTTTGTATGTGTGTTAACCTACATCCTTTGATGTGGAACCTTTGTAAATGAACAATTCTTGCTCAAAGGTATTTGTAATCCTAGAGTTTAATAAAATAAAATAAAAAAAAACATTTCTGTAGCACAGTTAGTGTGTTTAAGTGAAATAATTTGCTCAGTTAGGGAACACTCTCATATAGCTAATATTTATTTGTAATATATATTTTTGACTTACTTGGGAGTCTTCTCCTTCCTTCATGGTCACGGCCATGTTAAAAGTCATAGTCATGCAGAAATAAATTATAATGTTCCATAATCATTTGAAAAATTATACATTTACTTGCATTGACTCCAACACATCAATTGCATCTAAAATGAGGTGGCAGAGTCTCTCTACCTTCCTTCACAGTCACGGTCATGTTAAAACTTGAAAGTTACAGTAAGTAATGTAAGTAATAAATTTAATTTTATGGAATCATCTAAAGAAATATACATTTACTTGCCTTGACTCAGCCAATGTCACAGTGCATAAATCATCCCCCAAAACACTCATTGCCACCCTTCTACTGTCTCAGTATCACCACCACGTAAAATCAAGGGCTACGAAATCCACAGTTCATTATCTGTCATTGTCAGGCCATCCCACTTCTACGGGTTCTAAGGCAGATACTGTTAAATGTAAAGCAGGTAATGCAGGCAGATGGTGATATGGGAAGCTGTGCCTCAATGTAATACGTGCTCTGTGCTCGCAGCCATGCTCCTGTCCTTAATGGGCACAGTCACGATCACATTAAAAGTCGCGGTCACATTAAAAGTCGCGGTCACATTAAAGCAGTACAAAAGTTAACAAAGGTAGTTGCCCTTGCTCACAGTCAAGGAAACCCCCAACAGTGTGCACTTTTTTTAAATCTATGTCCAATTCTATCCACTGTTCACTATACTATTACTATTATTACAGGAGAGTTCCACTATCTAGAAATGACAGTCATAGGTGCCAGAACGGGGGCACTAGGGTCATGGCCCTACCACTTTCATAAGTCTCCCTAGCAGTTTTTGCAGTCACGCTAATGTATTTCATAGGGGAGAATTTACCTCTTACTTCCTTGGCCCTACCACTTCTCAAACCGTTCAGGCACCAATGATGACAGTTCCACCACTTAGAAATCTAGATGTAGAGTTCCTTCCCCTAAATATTTCCAATTTAACCACTGCATAATCTTTCCATTCATTTTCCACAGTTGTTATGCCTGCATAACAGACACCTTTACATGATCAGTACTCCGAGGCACCCTGTGAACCAGTCATTGTAGTTAATCAATCAGTCAAGTTTATTTTATACTGGAGAGAGCATGAGCAAACATGCCCATTTCTACAGTCATCCAGGTTACAGAGTATCACAACATATACTGCAAAAGAAAAATACAAGAGCAGAGATAACCATATTTACAACAAATTTAAATAAAAATTAAGACAGTCATAAATATTGGTGAGGATGAGGAAAGTAGACAGTGGGAGGGGGAGGTAAAGATGAGACTGTAAACATAGAGCGGGGGGGGGTGTGGATGGAGAAAAAAGAGGCAATGAAAGGGATGCCCTTAAAGGAGAGGAGCGTAACCTCACAACTGCTATATGAAGCTTACTACAGGGTGCACTTACAACAGTAAATCTCCAGGAGCAAATTTTTTGCAGAGGCAATAAATAAGGGGGTGGAGCCACAGGATTGGGTACAAGGAGATAGGTTGTTGTAAAGTTTCACGCCTTGATAGCAGATGGAGTTTTGTGCGTGTGGGGTATGAAGGAGAGGAATCTCAAAAATGTGGCTGGTGCTCCCTCTGGTGCCACGCTTGGGGGTAGATTTGGGGAAAAGGCCTAAAACACTTGATGTTAATAAGTGAAGATTAACCTTGTGTAGAAAAAGAAGCATTTTAAGTTGAAACCTTCCATCCATGGGTAGCCAGGAGAGAGGAGGCTAGAGGGAACAGTGATGGTGGTCCAGGGGAGGCACATGACAAAACACGCAATGTTGTTGTAAGAGGTTCTCAGTTTGGAGCAAAGAACAGATGGGGGCGGGGGAGAGCAGACTGTGAAGCCATATTCAAGAAGGGGAAGGAGCCAGGAGCAGGCAAGGTGAGATCTTGAGGCTGGAAGAAATAGTTTTCTGATCCAGAATACCAGTTCTAACCTCGTGTTTATTTTCTTGACAAGATTAGTAATGTGTACTTGGAAAGTGAGGTCTGGGTCAGGAACCAAGTCCAGATATTTAAAATCTTCGACTTTATTGATACTGTTCCCATGAAGGTCAGAGAGGGTGAAGTTTAATTCTACATTTTTTTCTGGGGCCTGCAAAGAGCATGTGCTTAGTTTTTTTTTTTTTTTTTTTTAGAGTTAAGAACTAGGTTTCTGTGAAGGAACCAAGAGTGGAGCCTTAGGAAGTCAGTCTGCAGGTTAGAGAACATGGTATCGGGGGGTTTTATCACTGCAGTATAGAGCTGCATCATCTGCATACAGAACTAGCTTGGTGTTTTGACAGATTTTTGGGAGATTATTAATGTAGAGAAAGAAAAACAGGGGGCCTAAAATAGAACCCTGCAGGATGCCACAAGTAATTTGGCAGTCGTTTGAGAGTACCCCTTTTATGTTTGTCCTGTGAGATCTATTTGAAAGGGTGAAGCAAGTGAATTTCTGACTCCTCCACAACAGTGTTATTCCTTGTCAGAAGAAGCTTGGGATGAGCTCTGTTGGGATCCAGGTGAAGGATATCTGGGACAGAGTGAAGAAAAGACTCAAATCAGATCAAATATCAAAGCACAAGTACATAACAAAATAATATTCATCACAGTAAATATAAATATATAAAATATAAAAACAGTTCAAAGGCAACAAGGTGACCTATTCAAAGGCTTGTTCAAATAAATAACTCTTCAAGGATGCCTTGAATGACTCTGTGGACAGGCACTCTCGAATCCGACGAGGTAGACAGTTCCACAGGGTTGGAGCCACAAAAGAGAAGGCTCATGCCCCAGATGACTGAAGATGAACCCTGGGAATCTCTAGCAATCCCTCACTGATGGAGTGGAGTGGGCAGAGAGGGCGGTAGGGTTGAAAGAGATCTTGCAAGTAGTCTAGTCCCTGAGCGTGTAGGGTCTTATAGGTCAGCAACGCGACCTTAAAGGTGATTCTCCACTGCATCGGCAGCCAGTGCAGTTTGTGCAGCACAGGTGTGATGTGGCAAGTTCTTGACAACCCAGTCAACAACCTGGCCGCAGCATTCTGCACCAGCTGCAGGTGACGGAGATCCACCCCCGGCAACCCTAGATACAGAGCATTTCAGTAGTCAAGACGTGAAGAAACAAAGGCGTGAATCAGTACAGGAAGGTCATCGTGTGGAACAAGGTGTTTTATCTGGGCTATATTCCTCAGATGATAAAAGGAAGACTTGACAATGGCTGACACCTGTGCCTTCAGCGTCATTTTGCTGTCAAGAATTATGCCCAGATTCCGCACCTGTTCAGAAGGTCTCAACTGGGTACCCCCTAACATAACGCCAGGAGATAACCCAGGAGTCAACTTCTCTGCATGGTGACCCAGGTCCACCGCTAGCATCTCAGTCTTGTCCGGATTCAGTCTTAACCAGTTAGCACTCATCCACTCCTGAATCTCAGCGAGGCAGTTGTTAAAGACCGATAAAGCGTCATTCTGTTTGGGTACAAAGGACATATAGAGCTGAGTATTATCTGCATAGCAATGAAAACTCAGCCCATAATACCTTATAATTTCTCCCAATGGCAGCATATACACCGTGAACAACATGGGGGAAAGCACAGAACCCTGCGGTACCCCACAGGGCAGAGCAAAGGGAGCAGAGGAAAACATTCCTGATACTACCCTCTGGGTTCCGCCCGCAAGGAAAGAATGGAACCATCTGAGGACTGTTCCCGACATCGTTAGCTGAAAGGTGATTTTGCACAGTGACTGCGCCATTTGGCACCACAGGTGAGAAAACACATTTCAAGCAGGATGTGAAAAATGACAACTGTACTGTTCATGAGGAGGTGTAAAAAATGGCAATGTTGAAAATCTGGAGTTAAAATATGAAAAATTGGTGAAGTCACGAGCGTGTGTAGAAACTACTCAATGCACGGCCATAAAGCAATTATTTTGGGGATTTTTTTAACCAAATTTTCAACATAGGCATTTTGGGACCTCCACTCATGAACAGTGGCACTGTGATTTTGTTACTCTGTCCCAAACGCTGATTTTCCACAGCAGCCATGCCATTGTGTGCCAGATGTGCGAAAACACATTTTGGTCAGGATGTGAAAAATGACAGCTATATTATTCATAAGGAGGTGTGAAAAAATGGCAATGTTGAAAACCTGGAGTGAAAATATTAAAAATTGTTGAAGTTATGAGCGTGCGTGGAAACTGCGCAATGCACGCTCATAACACAGTCATTTATTGCAATCTTTTCACTAAATTTGCAACATAGGCTTTTTGGGACCCCACCTCATGAACAGTGGCACTGTCATTTCATTAATCGGTCCCAAAAGGTGATTCCACACAGTGAAGGTGAAATCACCTTTCAGGACTGAATAATGAGATGACAGTGCATGTGTTCATGAGGTGGGGTCCCAAGAACTCCACGTTGAAAATTTGGAGCCAAAATTCAAAAAAATGGCTGAGATAGCCACCTAAGTTGAAACCCCTCCATTATTGCCATTATACAACTTACCAGCATTTCTTCATTAGCAGTTCAGCTTTGAAGAGTCCAGACGTGTTCCCGCTCAACCGAAGATCACAGCACGGACCTCTGGAGGTAACTATGTAGTGGGGGAGGTGGGCGGCATGAAAAGGTGGGTGTGGGTTGGGGAGGGGGCACCATATTGTCTAGGACCGCTTTTTCAGGTAAAAAAACGGAACCAGACATGGTGGGACGATTTGTTGGGTGTGCCACACAATGGGGGTGGGGGAGAGGAACATGCCAATACGGTCAGCTTTGTGTGAGCAGTGACACACTAGGGTGGGCTCCCAGTGTGCCACACAATGTGGGGGGGGGCATGCCAGCACAGGGATTGCACCCCAATGTCGCCTTTGTTTGGGGATTGTGTGCCACCGCCATGTTTATTGAAATGTTTAACCAGGAAAGACACATATGGGAGGCATGTCATCTCTGCCGCTGCATGACAAGCTTGTCTCTGATTGCAGTGGCACATTTCTTTCCAGTTGATGGCACTTTACATCATTCTTGCATCAGCGCTAGCATGCTGGCTAATTGGGGAATGAGGGACATACCTACTAAAGAGTGTCCTGCATCTGCCAACACTGACACACCTATCACTGTGCTACTACTACCACAAGATGTTGCTTGCGCGTGTGCAAGACAACATAAAAAGGGGGCATTTTTGCTCTTCAGCTCTCCCTGTTCTGATTTCTGTTGTTCAGCTGCTCAGTAAACTGGTCCCTTTTGTGAGTTGTGCCTCCTGCCTCTCCATTTTGGTGAAACTCCCACTGTGTAGCCAAAATAGTCAACAAACTGCCTTATCCTCAAACACAGGTTCCAAGTACTCCCCACTATCTTCAGCACACATTTCAGGGGTTCCGGTCAGTAACATCACAGAACAAAATAAAGTGGATGAAAATAAAGTGGCAAAAACAGTGTCACCATCTATATTGGCAGCACAAAATAAAGCATGCCAGAACAATGCAGGCCACACAACATGTAGGTAGCAAACAACGACCACCGCATGGAGACACTGCACTGGAACCACAGGGGCCAGGAGCACATGCTAACATGCCATCTCCCCTGTCCTGTGTGTTGTGTGTGTTGCTGGGGATATGCTGGCTTGTGCTTCTGGCCCCTTGCATTATACATGGCCATCCATATGGTGGCCATGGTCCACTTGTCCTCCAGTGGTTACCTCGGTGCATGTTCTCCATCACTCAGCATTCTGGGGGGGGGGTACTCCACTATGTGGGGTGCCTGTACCATTAGGTTACCATGGAAGGTGTCCAGTGGCCTGTGTCCCCCAGTGGTGGTTGCACCCTGCCCTGTTCCATCTCCTTGCACCCCTGTGCTGTTCCTGTGCATGGGTACCTGCTGCTGTGTGTTCCAGTTCAGTGCCTCCATGTGGTGGACATTGTTTGCTACCTGCGTGTTGTGTGACCTGCATTGTTCTGGCATGCTACGTTTTGTGCTGCCAATATTGATGGTGACAATCTTTTTGCCACTTTATTTTAGTCCACTTTATTTTGTTCTGTGTATGTTACTGACCGGAACCATTTCAACTGTGCTTCTTTCCACCCTTAATGCTATAGGATGGATACTTCCACCAGAATAGGGCATCAAGCAGATTTCTTGGACTTTAATGCCACTAGTTGTGCTGATGGCATTTATGACCCAGAAGAGAACATTTTAATGCAGTGCCTGATGCCACGGCTCCTATTCTGTACTGCAACAATGTAGACTATAAAAAGGTTGCCTGTTCTGTGGCATTACATAGAGCACCTTAATAATTCTAATAAACAAAACTAAAACTGCAAACCCATGGAGCTGAGATGATATCCACTGGTGATGTCAAAACTTGGTACTTATATCCTGAGAGGGTGCATTCAGTGAATGACTCCACATTCTGACAGATCATTCGACCTGCTCATCAACTAACACTTTATGATCTTCCGATGCTTTTGCAGACAAAGCCTGAAGCAAGAATTGATACTGCTAGGGGGAAAGAGTGCAATGTTGGCAGTGTGATTTAAAGTAAGCAATATTTATTTATTAATTTATTTAAAAATTGGTAACCGAGAAAGGCCCCACTGAGCCAAGGCTCATTCCTAGGTGCGACCTGGGGGAGAGGGAAGGGGAATACAGAGAGAATAAGATACGGTATCTGAGAATTATAACTGAATACCTGCTGAATATCTGAGAATACAATAAAACAAATGGTGGTAACACAGGCAGCATTACAGATGTAGGGGCTTGTGGATCCCACTTGTAAAAGCAGCAGTATTGTGAAGTGCAGTAATAAATGGACACTCACGAGAGTCAGTGAAAGCGCTCAGTGCCTAATAGGGTAGGTGACAGTGCTAGCAGCATCTGAAGACAGACAAGGGTGGAGTGACAGTAGCAACAGCAAAGGGGGGGCCAAACAAGAGGGGGTGACAGAACAGAGGGCAAAGTGTTAAGGGGGAGGGTTAGCAGAAACAGGGAGGAGCAAAAAGATGGATAGGAAGAAAAGGGGAGAGGCACAGTGGAGAGGGGATATAGCAAGAACAAAACTGCCCATTTCTTTATTAACATAATTACTACTGTTACATAACAACAATATAACAGTGACACTATGTATTAATGGCTGGAGTCTAAGCTTTCATTAAAAAATAGGCTTCTAGCCCTAACAGTTTCAGAGTTAAATCTTTCAAAAGATTTTTTCTTTAAAATGTGATAACTTCACAACCGTTAGGGCTAGAGGCTTATTTTTTTTATGAGAGTTCAGAGTCAGCTAAGTAGATTTATCATTAATATATCAGTACAGTGACCATATATTAATATAAAAAACTGAACTTGTTTCATATCAATATAAAAAAAACATAAAATAGTTCACTGCATTTTCAAAGACCTGTCATTTTTATGTTGGCGCACTTGCACAGCCAACATCTTGCAGTAGTGCAGATTTGGAGGTGTGGTCACTGTTGGGCGAATGCAGGGCATGCGTCCCTCATTCCCCAATCAGCCTGCGTGCTGGCGCCACACAGTGCATACCTAATGTGGCCATGGGATCAAATGAAAAAGGTCCGCTGCAATGCGAGCTAAGCTTGTCATACACAGCTGACCTCCTGACGTGCTTTCCCTGGTGGTATAAAAAAGAAAAGTAACATGGAGGCATACTGTTGACTTCGGGGGTGCCCAATCCCCCTGTCGGAATACCCTGGCCCAATGTATATGCCGACTTGGGAGCCCACTCCCGCTGGCATAATGCATCCCCATTTGTTATGTGCTGAGGGGTGCCCAACTCTTGACTCTTGCCCCCTGCTTTTGTTGTGTGCCGACGGGGGTGCCCAATCCCCCATTGGCTATGGCAGCACCCCAGAAAACACTTAGGTGGCATGCTGGGAGCCCACCCCAGCGTGCCAAAGCCCCTGCAACAAAAAACTGTCCCCCGATGTTTAATTTTTTTTAACCTGTGAAAAGGAAAACTGTCCTTTGCGATCTCTCTCTGCCCACCTCCCGTGCCCACCTACTGCTCACCCTGCCTCCCCCAACCCCTCTCACCCCATACTAACCTCCGGAGTCTGGTGCGATGATCTTCGGTGGACCGGGAACACGTCTGCACTCTTCAAAGCCGACCGCGAACTGGGGAAATGCCGTTAAGCTGTATAATGGAATAAATAGGTTTTTTTTCAACGTTGATGCATTTCTCAAGCATGTTTTGGAATTTTGGCGCCAAATTTTCAACATGTTTTTTTTTTTCATGAATTCTGGCACTGTCATGGCATTAATCGGCCCTAAAGGTGATTTCTGCGGTCACGACACGGAATCCTTTTGGGACTGATCAATAAACGACAGTGCCACTGTTCACTGAGGGGGCTCTCAAAAAGCCTATGTTGCAAATATGGTGGGAATAATTTAAAAAAATGGCTGTTTTGCAAGCATGCATTGTGCTCTTTCCACGCACGCGCGTAACTTCGTGAATTTGTAATATTTTCAGTCCAGATTTTCAAAATTGGCATTTTTCCATATCTCCTGATGAACAATACAGCTGTCATTTTACATATCCTGGCCAAAATGTGTTTTCGCATGTCCGGCGCAGAATAGCGCGGTCACTGTGAGAAATCACTTTTTGGGACAGTTTGAGGAAATGACAGTGACACTGTTCATGAGCAGAGGTCCTAAAATGCCTATGTTGAAAATTTGGTGCCAAAAGTCCATAAAATGACTGTGTTGCAAGCGTGCGTTGTGCAGTTTCCATGCACCCATGTAACTTTGCAAATTTGCAATATTTCCATGCCAGAGTTTGAAAACTGGCATTTTTTCACACCTCCTTATGAACAGTACAGCTGTCATTTTCCACATCCTGCCCCAAATGTGTTTCTGCACCTGTGGCACACAAAGGCGTGGTCGCTGTGGGAAATCAACTTTTGGGACAGATTAACTAAATCGCAGTGCCACTGTTCATAAGGGGAGGTCCCCAAATGCCTATGTTACAAATGTGGCTAACAAACTCCCAAAAATAATTGGGTTACGGACGTGTGTTGTGCAGTTTGTATGCATGCTCATTGCTTCACCAATATTTCATATTGTCACTCCAGATTTTCAGCATTGCCATTTTTTTACGCCTCCTCATGAACAATACAGTTGTCATTCTCCACATCCTGCCCAAAAATGAGTATTCATCCCTCTGTCACCAAATGGCACAGCCACTGTGCAAAACCACCTTTCAGCTAACAAAGTGATAGTGACACTTTTCATGAGGTGGCCTGACAAGCAGCCCATGTTGAAAATGAGTAGCGAAACTACCACGACACGCCTACAGTGTTAGGGTTTCCAACTGTAGTACCCCACCCGGTACAGGTGTCAGGGGTGTCACTTGGGATCATCGGATGTAATGCTCACGACACACCACCCCCCCCCCACCCTGCAGCTACTGACAGGCATTGTGGTGTGCTTTGCACTCTTCGGCCACAAAGTTCACCCATGCTCCTATACTGCACCCACATCAGTGTATTTCCTTATGGAATGGGGCAAGTATAACACCCAAAGACCCCCAAACCACACCCCGACACTTGTCAATGTCTGCAGGGTAGTGTGAGGTACAATGGCATGAGCATTATAGCTGATGACCCAAAGCCACATCCCAATGCCTGTCACTCTCTACAGGGTGGGGGTGGGACTGGCATCACTTCAATACTCCACTGCCATTCCTATGATGCGTCTCTAGTTCCGGCACTGCCAATGCCAATGCCAGTGTGACAACATTCGGCTTTGACAAATGCTTGTTAACATATTGTATCAACATGTATATGCATGTAGCAACACAAAAGAACAGGAATTAATTGTTCACGTGTTGCAGCTTTCAAAATGTAGTTGCAAGCATTATCAAAATACACAACATTATTTTTGGAAATGGTCAGAAGAATGGTCATTCTGTATGCCACTTTTTGGGCAGGAGTTGAAACATTTCTCTGCACTTGTTCATGAGGTCGGGTAATAAGAAGGATATGTTGAAAATTTGGGCCAAAAATATTAACAAAAAAACAAAGTTATGAGCCTGCATTCAGTTTTGTGAACACAGGCTCATAACTTTGGTAATTTTCAATATTTTGACTCCAAATTTTCAACATAGCCATTACTTCACAGTACCTCATGAATGTGACAGTTCCTATTTTTCAAATCCTGGCCAAAATATGTTTTTGCACTTGTGGTGCAAAATCACCATTTAGGCAGGATTTGAAAATGTTCTCCACCCTTCTTCATGAGGTGGGGTCACAAATTTTTTTTTTTATTTGTTATTTTACCAGGAGAGACACACTCTTCTGAAAGCTTGTTTACAGGTGCAACCTGGGAGCACAAGGAAGTTAAGTGGCTTGCTCAGGGTCACACAGTATGCAAGTGGGGACTGTGGGATTCAAACCTAGGTCTCCAGGTTTGCAGTTCAGATCCTTAAACCACTGCACTATACTGCCTCCTAAAAAGGCTTTGTGGGGTCATAAGGAGGCTAGATTAAAAATTTAGGGTAAAAACATGAAAAAAAGACAAAGTTGTGTGTCTACGTTACAGTTTTTCAATGTACGCTCATAACTGTGGTAATTTTCAGTATTTTGACCTCTACTTTTTAATATAGCCATTTTTTGACACCACCTCATGAATGTGACAGCTGTTATTTCTCAAATTCTACCCAGTGTGTTGTAACACTTGAGGTGCACAATGATGTTTCAGCCATTGTTTTATAAATAACACCTGTCAAGTTCAGAAGGAGTGCTCATAAAAATTTATGTTGAAAATTTGGGGCAAAAAGTCTGAAAAACCAATACAAAGTCCTTAGCAGTGACGAACATTTAGCATTGACAATTGCTTGTTTATACTTCAGAGTGCCATTTGTTTCAAATCAAAGCCACTATGCAACTAACAAGTGTAACAGTTAACAGAATTAACGTACAGATAAATACAATATCTTATTTTGTATAGTTTACGTGTGGTTGTAAAAATTCTATCACCCACTCTAGCAGTATTCCCTTTCCAAAAAACATATTCAACTTTAGTCATTTCTGATCAACTCTTGTTCTATTTGAAGCCTAATTATTTATAGGCTTGCCTGAGGTTCAATGGGGCAGCAGACAACATTGCAACTCCCCGCCTCACTGAGCGCCATAAAAGCACGTCTTGCAAGCATCCTCTGGACACTGGTTTCTTTTCCTGCAGCCTCATGGTTGCTCGCTCTATTCTTGCTTGTTGTTCTGCCTGCCTGCTACCTGGTTTGCAATGTTCTTGTGCCTTTCGTCATCCCTGCCTTTTTGCTAATGTTGGGGCTCTGTGTCTTTGGTTTCTTGGCTGCTTCTGGTTTTGCTCTGTGGCTGTGTCAGAAGTGTTAGTTGGTGGCTATTCCCGGTGCTATGGTGGTTTTGGTTCCCCTCCATGGCTTCCTCCTGCCTCTTCAATTCCAGGTGGTCCATGGGCCATTGGCTGCCTTGCCCCTGTGTTGCTGCTCTGGCAGCCCCAGGAGGGGGGTCTTTCCTGTTGCTGCTGTCCTTCTCTGGTGTTGCTCAGAGCCTTCTGCCTTCCCTGCTGTGCATTTTATCCTACTTGCTGGAGATTCTGCCTTTTTGTCTTGGGGGCCTGCTTCCCACTGCATGGCGGTCACTGTTCCTGTGCCTTCTGCAGGCCCCCCAGCTCCTGCTTGCTGTTGTTTCCTGCTGGTGATGTGCTTTGGTGGGCCCTTGCTTCAGCTTGCTGTGGGGGTGCTAGCTGGACTGGCTTTTTACCCTACTTTCCCTGTTGTTTTTGCCTCCTTGCCTGCTGCCCTTAACTGGCTGCTGTACTGCTTGCCTTTTGGCCCCTCCAGACATGACTGTGACAGTGCTCTGCTTGTCATTTACTTTGGGCTTTGCTCACCCTCTCTCTACTTACCTGCCTGCTTGCCTGCCTTGTGCCCTTTTCTACTTCTCTAGGGGCTCTGCAACACACCTGCTGGGCTCCCACCTACGACTACTGGGCTCTCACCTCCCTACCACTGGGACCATGCCCTATGACTACTGGGATCTTGACCCACGACTACCAGAGTCATGCCCCTATGGCACTTGGGCTTCACTCCAATGGTAGCCCATGAACAAGGTGACCTCAATTGGGCACCTACAAAAACAGCTACTCAGTTACAGTGCCTGTGTTCAGGGCTACCTGGTAGGGGGTGGTCAACAGGATAATGGGGTGGGTGACATACAGTGATGGGAAATACGCGCATATACTCACGCATGCAGGAGAGGAAGGGGAGGGATGGTATGTAGGAGGGGTTGCGATGGGCAGCTGCCAAGCTGGTCTGCTAGCATGGTGGGGAGGTTGGGAGGCGCAGGGTTCTGGTCTGGCAGAGTGTGTTTTTTTGTGTGGCATGCATCTTTCACTTTGTACGTTTTTCACCCCCGACATGCACCCCTCCGGAGTTGAGAATCCATTAGTAGGAGGGTGCAGGGGGGGAGCCACCATATTAAAACAAACCCGTAGGTCTTGGGCACCCTTTTTCTCCTCACCGTGAGTGTGCATCACTGAAATTCATTTTCAGTGCTGCACACTCACCGTAATGGTGCTCGCTATTCCACAATCGCCTTTGTGACATGGAACCACTCCAATGACAACCTCAGGATTTGGCATGCATCTACCCTCCTGGTATGGTACGGGAACTAATTGAAGCTCCTCCAGGATCTGCTATGTTTGCTATATATCTCCATTCTATACCTACTGACTCGCCTTATCTGTCATGTGTCTGTGCTCTTTTTTCCTAGTGATACCTGTGACGTAGATAGCCAGTTCTGAGTGCTGTATCATTTTTTTAATATACAAAATGTATTACTGACTGTCACTGCTGAAAATCTGATGCTCTAGGAGTGACCTCACCCCCCCCCCAGGTTTCAGCTGAAAGATGCAAGCCAGGAGAAAATGTTGACAGCATGTGAGTTCAAATACACTCAGTTTTTAGAGACAATGTGTTACATGTAAGGCTTTAATCAAGGATCATGTTTGTCTGAGTTTATTACAGTCGTAGTTGCTATATCATATCCACTTTATGATGTGGGAGAGGAACCTAGGTTGTTACACAGAGGTGCAAGATTGTAAATGTTTCTGTGAAGCCTGTGTGAGGGACGATGCAGCATGGATCAAAGAGATGTCATTTGAAACATGAGTCATGCAGAGGATTGCAAAATTAATACTGAAAAGACATCCTGTTTTTTTGTATAAGATATATATTTTTATATATATAATCTGACAGAGGAAGAGCTAGCTAGCTGACCTCACACAAAAGGGGGTTGGTCAATACAGTATGTTTAAGGAATACTCTGTTTTACTACACAGAGACACATTTTTACCTAGACTCTGACCAAGAAACCTCAGTGAGCACTGTAAACAAGTATTTAGAAAGACAGTCAAATCTAAGTACTGTAAGTAGGAAATTGCACTGTTTAAACCTTGTTCTTTTGAAAGATTTGTATGTCTTGTGATACAAGAGTTCTGTATTTTGTGTTTTATATATTTTTAACTATTTTAGTAAAATTCTTTTAGAACTTACTTGGTCTGTCTTTGACTTCATTTTATTTGTAAGAAAAGTTTACATGGTTATTGCAGACGCTAAGTATAAGTTTGAATGGTGATACCAAACTAGAAAGAGAAACGTTTTCAATCTGAAGTCTTTAATAAAGTTTATAAGGGTTCATCACTGTATACCTGGTTAGGTGCCCATAGGCAAAGATATCTGGCCCCCCGAAGACAGAAATATCTGAGCCTGTGCATTGGATACACTAGCAAGAGGTTCACAGTTTGAATCCCTCCAAGACTTGAGACCAAAGGTTGATCTGAACTCACAAAACAGACAAGAGGGTTACCCCGTTCTGTTAAACTGTTCACAAGGCTGCGCTCGGAGGTTGGCACTTTGAGAGTAGAGGGCCTGACCTGTTGAATGGGTTTGTGACAGATTGTTTGGCAGTGGTGGCATTATTTTGGTGTCACAAGCTTTTATTGTTCTGTGTCAGCTGAGACCATAAGCTCTCTTGCAAAGAAAGAAAAAGATAGAGTTTTATTTTAAAAAGGAAACAGAACTATGTATCCCTTGGCTTACAGTCAAGTTCCTACCCATTTTATTTTTTTTCTAAAGTGCAGTCAGAGTAGCAGTAGCCAGGAAAGATGACTTCCAGCTACAGCAGGCACACTGTAAATTACTTAAGGCAGTTGTGCGGGGACAGAGGAGTCCCGTTCGAGGTGAAAGCAAGCAAGCAGAGCCTCATAGATGCCCTGATGGTAACAGATACCCAGAGCAGTGAGTCACCAACCGTGATCGGAAAGGACCAAACCTCAAGTGTGTAAGGGCTAGCGGTCAGTGAAGCATCCACAGCTGATGAGGAGGACAGCAGGGCCACTGTCAGTGAAGGGCCACAGCAGCAGAGGAAGGTCACCAGTATCCTGAATCCAGAGCTGCTCAGGTTGCAAATTGAGTTGCACAGGATGGAACTGGAGGCAGAGCGAGAACAGAGAGATGCAGACCATGAGGAGCATAAGCACCAGCGAGCTGCAGAGAAGAGAGAGGAGTGCCACAGGCAACACAAACTGGAGGCAGAGTGAGAACACCATGAGGCAGAGGAAAAGAGAGAGGAACACCAGAGGCAACATGAACTGGAGAAGCTACGACTCTGACCAGCGGCACCAGAGCATGTAAGTGGCTTGGGTTTAACTGGGACTGCAGGACTGGGTTACAAATTGAACTCCAAATTAATAGCCAAATTTAAGGAAGGGGAAGATATGGATGCTTTCTTTAAATTCTTTGGAAAAAGTCTGTATTTAGGCTAAAATTCCTATAGAGTCCTGGAGCTTCCAACTATCCCCGCTACTTACTGGGAAAGCTCAGGATGCATTGGGTCAAATGGACAATGAGGACAGCAATGATTACAGCAAGCTAAAAGCTGCACTGTTAAAAAAATTTGAATTAACCACTGAATCATTCAGAGCTAAATTCCGTAAGCTCAGGAGAAACCCTGATATGAGCTATGAGGGGTTAGCCATGAAACAATGTCAGTTTTCAAAACATTGGTGGGAAGGAATTGAGGCAAACTCTGTTGATAAAATTGAAAATGTGATTTTATTAGAACAGTTTTATTGGGCTTGCCCCAGCAGAGCTAAAAACCTGGCTAGAGGGCCGAGATCCAAAAACAGTGCAAGAGGCTGCTGAATTCTCAGACAGCTATGTCAAGAGCAGACCTGCTCTGATAGCGAATGAGGTGGGTATGGCAACACAGAAAGGGAAAAGCGCACCTTCAGGGCAGCTAAAACCCTCACTGCCTCCATCAAAACCAGTTAGCCCCAGGTTTCAGAGAAAGGATTTCTCTGAAGTAAGAAATGCATGTTGGCTGTGTAAAGAAACTGGGCATATTGCCAGACAGTGTCCCAAAAAGGCAAACAATAATACACAACAGGGTGCCAGAAAAGAAGTGGGTTGTTTGTGTGTCCCTGGGAGCATGCCAGTGAACATGAGGGGAACACATGCACCCAGTCATGGTAAATGATGTGCAGATGCAAGGGTTAAGGGACACAGGGGCATCACTGATGTTAGTAAAGGGGGATCTGGTACAGCCTGGTCAGCTTATACCCACTAAATACGTCACTGTGCAAGGGTTTACTGGTGAAGTGAAAACATTGCCACTGGCTAGTGTTCTCCTAGACTGGTGCAAAATAGAGGGAACTATGCAGCAGGTGGCTGTAGTCAAAACATTAGCAGTGGCTGTGATCCTGGGTAACAATCTCCAGCAGGGGATGGTATGTGCAGTTACCTGTAGTCAAGCGGAAAGGGAAAATTGTAGTTCCCTGAACCTCACAGAAGCCATTGTGGAAACCACTGGGAGGCTGGTTCCCCAGCCTGTGACTCCTGATATGGAGACTGATAAAAAAGGGGGGGGGGAATTTCCCTGGTAGCAAGTGACCACACAGCTACAGAGGGTTACTCTGAAGAGGGAGGGGTGACCCATTGTCAGAGGGTTGGAATTGACAGTGATCCTGGGGCCCCTGACGCTGGTGCTAGGGACCCTAGTTTAGCGACTGAAGGGAACCTGTCCCATGCCTTGGGAATGTGTGAGGGGTGTGCAGCTGCTCAGAAGGGTGACCCTAGTTTAGAGAAGCTGAGGACTTGGGCAGACTCGGACGGCACACAGGGAGGTGATGGCAGACATAAGGTTTATTGGGAAAATGGACTTATATATACTCAGGCAGTACAGACAGAGAGAGGGATGCTAGGCAGGCAGCTTGTCATTCCCCAGGGGTATCGGGAGCAGTTGCTCAAAATTGCACATGAGATTCCCTTGTCTGGTCATCTGGGAATCACTAGCACAACACAGCAGTTGGCCCAGAATTCTACTGGCCCAACTTCACCCAGCAGGTGAAGGAGTATTGCAGGGCTTGTCACCGGTGCCAAGAAATAGGGAAGGCGGGCAAGAAAACCCAAGCCACCCTGATTCCATTGCCCATAGTGGAGGAACCATTTCAGATGGTGGGAATGGGTATTGTGGGGACTTTAAATACCTCCAGCTCCTCAGGGAAGAGATTCATGCTGACTGTGGTGGATTATGCCGCCCGTTACCCAGAGGCAGTTTCCCTATCCTCACTAAGGATGGACAAAATGGCAGGTGCCTTACTATGGCTTTTCTACCATGTTGGGTTTCTGCAGGTGGTAATCACCGATCAAGGGTGTTCCTTCATGTCGGACCTGATGAAATGTTCATGGGAGAAGTGTGGGGTGGTCCAGAGATGCACAACACCGTATCACCCACAAGCCAATGGACTTGTGGGATGATTCAATGGTATCCTAAAGTCAATGCTCTGGGCATTTGCTGAACATCATGGGAGGGACTGGGAGAAATACCTTCCCAACCTGTTGTTTGCATACAGGAAGGTGCACCAAGAGTCGACAGGATATTCCCCCCTTCAAACTCTTATATGGACACTGTGTACATGGGTCCCTAGACTTGATCTGGGAGGTCTGGGAAGGCAAGCACGTCACCCAGGGAACTCCCATTGTGGATTATGTCCTTAGGTTTAGGGAAAGGCTGAAGGAGCTTATGGGGACAGCTCAGAGCAACCTGGCAGCTGCCCAACAGAAACAAAAAGTGTGGCATGAACGCAGAGCCAGAGCTCGCTCATACATGGTTGGTCAGGAAGTCATTGTCCTAATTCCGGTCCAGAAAGACAAGCTGCAAGCTGAGTGGGCAGGACCATACAAAGTGGTTAGGAAAGTAAATGATGTGAACTACATTGTGGAGTTATCTGACAGAAGACAGACAGAAAGGATGTACCATGTCAACATGATGAAACCATATGCAAATAGGGCTGACATGGTGTTTGCAGTGTGTAGTCATGGGGAAGGGACGGATGAAGGAGACCCCCTCCTGGACTTGCTGGAGGAAAGTAAGTGGTAGTCCTCTGTGGAGGCAGTACAATTGTCTCCCCAGCTGGCCCCAGACCAGATCCAGAAAGTAAGGGAGGTTTTAGTAGACTTTGCCCCCTAGTTTAGTGCCAAGCCTGGAGTAACCCCCTTAGCGACACACGATGTGGAGATAGGGACACAGGCGCCCATTCAGCGGACAGCATATCGGGGTGTCAGAGGCTGTCCAAAAGGACATTAGGAGGGAAGTGGAGGAGATGCTGGATTTAGGGGTAATCCAGAGATCCCACAACCCCTGGGCCTCACCCATAGTCCTTGTACCTAAGCCAGATGGCTCTACTCATTTCTGTGTGGACTATCATGGACTGAATGCAGTCACAAAGTCAGACACCCACCTGATGCCTTGGATGGACAAACTCCTAGACAAGTTGGGGGGGGCGACCTACCTTACGACTACTGACCTGACCAAGGGGTATTGGCAAGTAGCATTGACAGACAGAGCTAGGGAGAGGTCGGCCTTCATCACTCCAATAGGCTTATTTGAGTTTAAAGTAATGCCTTTCGGAATGAAGAACACCCCGGCCACTTTCTAAAGGTTGGTGAACCAGGTGTTAAATGGTGCTGAGGAGTACGCCATGGCGTACCTGGATGACATTGCCATCCTTAGTACCAGCTGGGAGGAACACCTGTCCCACCTTAGGGAAGTGCTGGGCAGGATACAGGGGGCCGGGCTCACTGTCAAAGCCGAGAAGTGCCAGGTGGCCATGGGAGAAGTGGCATACCCCGGGCATGTGGTAGGCCGGGGACAGCTCCGTCCTAACCAAATAAAGATAGAGGTGATCCAGGTGTGGCCCAGACCAGAAACCCAGAAGCAGGTCAGGAGTTTTTAAGGGACCGCAAGGTACTACAGAAAATTTGTACCCAATTAAAGTGCCCTGGCTGCTCCCCTATCTGACCTGACAAAGAAGAAGATGCCAAAGAAAATTATCTGGGGCCCAGCCTCTGAGGAAACCTTTACCAGATTGAAGGAGGCACTGTGCAGTGCTCCTGTTTTGACAAGTCTTGACTACAGCAAAACCTTTTAAGTTCAGACGGATGCCTCAGACGTGGGTATTGGGGCAGTACTGAGCAAGATGTCCAGCCAAGGGACAGATAACCCAATAGTGTATCTGAGCAGGAAGTTACTTCCCAGGGAGTAAGCTTACTCCACGGTGGAAAAAGAATATCTTGCCATAGTGTGGGCCCTAAAGAAACTAGAGCCATACTTGTATGGGCAGCATTTTGTGGTGCAGACTGACCACAACCCCCTGGTTTGGCTGACGCAGATGGGCAAAAACAATGTCAGACTACTAAGATGGAGTCTTGCTTTACAAGGGTTTGATCTAAAAATCTTACATAGGGCTGGAGCGAAGAATCAGAACTCAGATGGGCTGTCTAGTGTCTATGAGGAGTGAACTGATTGAGGAAGCTCATCCCATGTAGGGGATAGATCCCCAAATTCAGTCTTGGTGGGGAGGAATTGTGATGTAGACAGCCAGTTCTGAGTGCTATATCATTTTTTTTAAAATATAAAATGTATTACTGACTATCGCTGCTGAAAATCTGATGTTCTAGGAGTGACCTCACTCCCCCCCCCAAGGTTTCAGCTGAAAGATGCAAGCCAGGAGAAAATACTGACAGCATGTGAGTTCACATACACTCAATTTTTAGAGACAATGTGTTACATGTAAGGCTTTAATCAAGGATCCTGTTTGTCTGAGTTTATTACAGCCGTAGTTGCTATAGCATATCCATTTTATGATGTTGGAGAGGAACCTAGGCTGTTACACAGAGGTGCAAGGTTGTAAATGCTTCTGTGAAGCCTGTGTGAGGGACGACGCAGCATGGATCAAAGAGATGTCATTTGAAACATGAGTCATGCTGAGGATTGCAAAATTAATACTGAAAAGACATCCTGTTTTTTTGTATAAGATATATATTTTTTATATATAATCTGACAGAGGAAGAGCTAGCTGACCTTACACAAAAAGGGGTTGGCCAATACATTATGCTTAAGGAATATTCTGATTTACTACACAGAGACATATTTTTACCTAGACTCTGACCAAGAAACATCGGTGAACACTGTAAACAAGTATTTAGAAAGAGAGTCAAATCTAAGTACTGTAAGTAGGGAATTACACTGTTTAAACCTTGTTCTTTTAAAAGATTTGTATGTCTTGTGATATGAGTTCTGTATTTTGAGTTTTACATATTTTTAACTATTTTAGTAAAATTCTTTTTAGAACTTACTTGGTCTGTCTTTGACTTCTTTTTATTTGTAAGAAAAGTATACATGGTTATTGCAGACACTAAGTATAAACTGGAAAGAGAAGTGTTTTAAATCTGAGGTCTTTAATAAAGTTTTAAGGGTTCACCTCTGTATACCTGGTTAGGTGTCCGTAGGCAAAGATATCTGGCCCCCCCAAAGACAGAAATATCTGAGCCTCTGCATTGGGTATGCTAGCAAGAGGTTCACAGTTTGAATCCCTCCAAGACTTGAGACCAAAGTTTGATCTAAACTCACAAAACAGACAAGAGGGTTACCTTGTTCTGTTAAACTGTTCACAAGATTGCGCTCGGAGGTTGGCACTTCGGGAGTAGAGGGCCTGACCTGCTGAGTGGGTTTGTGACAATACCTTCATGCCCCCTGGCATTATTTTACAGCCTAGTTTGACTAAGGTAGCTTGAAGGCCTATCTTGATAGGGATAAGTGGCAGTCATTCTTTTCTGTGCTAAAAATCATAGGACTAGTTCGAGCTATTCTGTAGTCTGTGGATAGTTTAGGTATCTTGTAGTCTGAGCATAGTGCTAGAGTGGAACAATCCCTATGGGTTCCTGTTATCATACCACTGCAACCCTGTGACATCCTCAACCTATTGAACCCAGGAGGTGTTTGGGCAGCTCATTTTCCTGCTGCTGGTTCATCCTCTGCACTGGCTATATACATGCCCAGTCTCTACCCATACACCTTCCTTTAGCTGGATGATACTTCCAGGTACTATGCTACTTAACCAGGGGGTGGAGCTCCAGCACTTAGGGCTCCTTTTGTCATATGACTGGAACTCTGTGACACCCACCTAGGTTTAGGCTTCCTACAGGTGGGCAGATTGGGTATCCCTCCATAGCAGAGTTCAGCTCTTTGCAAGAGGCAAATCTTATTCTTTATGAGATACAAGCCTCCTTTCTCCAATGGCATAGCTTTCTGTCTGGGTCTCTTTAGTTATCTGATATCGGCTCTGTAACACCTTCAAGGATTATCATCCAGTTAGGATGAAGTGAGTTCCTACTTCCTCTAGAGTATGCCAATCCCCTGTTCCTTCCTTGATTACACAAAAGCTCAAGCCATTGAAGTTGTCCAGTTTTCCTCATCTTCTCTGCATTTGGTTGCCAGTGTTTCCTTTTATGCCTAGACTTAAAAGACAGTCATGTAGCCTAGATGGGTGGTGACCTAAAGCCTTGGATTCCCAGAGCCTGAGGTTTCCTCCATGGGGATAGGGGTCCTCTCCTCCATGATCTCCTCTGTGATGAAGGTCACAATTAGCGGATAGGTAGTTTGCATTTGTAGTTCTTCCACTGGTCAAGTGTGGGTTCTGATGATGGTTCCTCCCCTTGATACAGCAGTGGCCTACCTGCATTCCACAGCACAATGATGTCCCAATGCTTTCTACACTTTTGCCTCTGAGTTTATGGGCTTCTCCCTATGGTACCTTCAGCCAAGGGACCTTGCTTCTGCAGCCCCTCTAGGGGCAAAACCTTCCTTGAGAAGGTTCTATGTCATTGTAGCCCAAAAGTGTGGTAGTTCCTCTGGAACACAGAGCATGAAAGGCCCCCCCCCCCACACACACACACACTCATCCAACCATAATCTCTTCCATCATATCAGAAGGACTACCATGTTGCACAAGCATCCTACACATTTAGTCATCTGCAGGACCAGTGAACTGATAGACTTACCTGAAGTTCAGCAGGGTAGCATGGGACATCATTACCACCACCTCACTGAGCACTGTAAGAGCACATCTTTCAAGAATCCTCCACATACTCATTTCTATGCTACCACAATCCACCCCCTTCTCCTCCGGTGGCTCACCTCTCTCCAGCTGGGCTCCTTCTATATGGTACCTTCACCCAAGGGACCTTGCTACTATATCACCTCTAGGGGTGGAACCCTGCTAGAGAGGGGTCTGCCATCCGCACCCTGAAAAGTTGGCAGTTTTAGCCCAGAACAGAGGGCGGAAAAGGATGCCACACATATCCAACCAAAGCCTCTTCCATCGTATCACAAACACTTTCATGTTGTACAAGCAACCTACCCACTTAGTTCTTTACTGGACCTGTCTATTTTATTTAAGACTTTTCAGCCAGGAAAGGCACACTGAGCTGAAGCATGTTACAAGGTGCATCCCAGGAGCTTTATTTATTTATTTAGTTTTTGTTTACCAGGAAAGGAAGGCTAGGCAATCCTGCCTATTTTCAGTTCCGTCCAAGGGAAAGAGGGGAGATACAGGTGCAAACTGTCATGTTGAATCAGGTTAAGATGTTGGTGGTATTTTTAGTGAATGGGGAAAACTGGCCAAGACTCTGAGGAAATTGCCCTGCCCTTTTCCTCATGGGGTGACCATCTGTTTTAGATCTGAGTTGAACCTGGTGGTGCACCCAGTGGAGGATGCCTTGTTGTTTGAAGGTGTGACCATATGTGGAGGTCTGGTGCAGATTGTAGGGGCCTCTTGTGTACAAGCTTCTGGGGCATGAGGCTGTAGGAAACTGCAAACCTTGTCACCGATATAGTATTGGAGTCATCCAGATGGTTTATTCTGGTTGGTTTCAATGCCTGGGTCGATGATAAACTCTCACATTTTAGTTAAGATTTCCTTTGAGTGATGGAGTCCCTGGATATTGTACAGATAGCTACCTCTGTGACTCATCTCCTTTTCCCAAAATCAGTCCCCAAGTGCTACACAAGAGGGTCTTCTCATCAAACTTTTGACATCCATTTCTATCAGACCACACATGCACAGAATTCAATTACCTATGAGGGCCCAAAGTTTTATAACAACCTGCTCCCTGATATTCTTGAGTGTAGCACTGTAAGCTCCTTCAGCTGCTATCTTAAGGACCACCTCTTCAAATCTACCACTTGTGCCTGCCCAGGGCAGCCTCCCCTCTGATTGTAGAAAATGATTGTGTCACCTTCCCTTAACCAAATATTGTGTCTTTCCTCATTTTGTCTAACTCCCCCCTACAAACCCTCTAACTCCTCTCCCCAATTGCAGCCCCTATGTCCCCCCTACTCCCTCTCAACGTGTCCCTAACCCATAGATGCAGCTTGGGGTGGTGTTTTCCTAGGTTGTTCCTAAGGATTTTAAGCCTCTGCTTTAAATATTCTCCATGTATATTCTCCTGCTGTAATAAAGGGTGTTAAGGTAGTGCATATACTGTACTTTACCTCCCCACTCTGTAAGATGTATTAACCTATTTCTTTCTGTACTCTGTATTATTTATGATGTATTATCCTATTTATTTTTGTACCTTGTATTTCCCTTTTGTAAAATGTATCCTCTATAACTGGATGTTTGTGAAACAGCATTTTTGCTCGCATACTTTCCAGTATAGAATACAAGATTAATTGATTCATTTGCACAGCCATGCCTTGGACTTTATTGTACTCTCTGGAGCTCAAGGTAAAGGCCCTCAAGATTGATCCAGTTAGCTGGTTGGATTGCCCCTGTGGAGATAGTCTGCTAAGGTCAGAGAGACTTCAGGCGGTACTGGACCTCTCGGGTGTGATAGTGGCTTGTGCTGCAGTGTTGGTGGAGGCTGTGGTGGTTTATAACAGGGCTGTCACAGTGACTGTCAATCAAGTGCTACCTATGCATGTATGCCCCTTGTTTCATGCAATTGCTCTCTGTTGTATGACGGTGAGCTACAGGAGATGAAGTCAAGGGGGAGTGAAAGTTGAAGCATTCTTGGAGGAAATCCAGGACCCTGGAGGAGAAACTGGCTTTGGATATTCATTATGGTGAATACCAAAGGGTGATCTTCCACAAGAAGGCAAGTTTTAGTCTAGGGAGACTGTTGCTAGGAGAAATCGACTAGCTCAGCTTTTTCGGACTGCAGACAGGTTACTCCATATGACCTGTCTGGAGTCTGAGAGTTTTTCCATCCATAGAATGTAAGGTATTTGCTTGATCTTTTTGGACAGGGTGTCCTCTATTTGGGCTGGGATCCCCCAAGTGGGCTTTGGCAACCCAGCAATACTGAGCCAACACTCCTCAGGTGTGATCAGCTTTCATTGAGAACATTTAGACTGGTGACAGTGGAAGAGATGATTGAGGTGATTTCTGCACTGTGAACAACCTTTTGTGAACTGGATCCGGGTCCAGCGTGGCTACTGGTGAGCTGTGTTGGGCATCTGATCCAAGTATTCATCAGGTCTGACTGGTGCTCCTTATCAGAGGAGGGTTTCCCAGCTGCATTGAAAAGTACACTGTTGCACTTAATTGGCAATTTTTACAAAGGCCTTATTGAATTTTTACCAACTTTATCTGTATTAATTCTGGAGAGATAGAAGAAAGAGTTAAATGTACGTACCACAATGGAGGAATAGACAAAATGTGCTCTGCAAAGTTATAGGCAGACCTCTTCCCTACAGCGGTGGTATTATTCATGGAAATGCCGTATGAGGTATTTTCCTACCCTTGCAAATAAGGCAAAGTATATGGGCTTACACATAGAGAAATGCTGGCGAGGTTGTGGTGAAGCATTTGCCACTCATATCATATTTTCTTGGCATGCCCCAATATGAATATGTTCTGGCAAGAGGTTGGCGAGACCCTTAATGCCCTGTTCTTGGACCAGGACTTGCTCACCCCTTAATAGGCCCTTCATTTTTTTATTAGTAATTTGTAGGTGGCAGACATGACACTGCATGCATGTGGAGGCGCACACGCACTCTGGGTTCCAGTTCAGCCCCTTCTGCTCCACCCCTGGCTATCATTGGCCCCCCATTGCCCAAACTGCTATCTGCCCTCCACTGGGTGGCAGCTGAGGGCTGGGGAAACCCATCATCTCTCCCCAGGAGAGGAGAGCTGCCTCATGGCAGCTCAGTGCTTCTCCTCATCCTCCCCCCACTGACCCCCGACAACCTGGGCTCATTCCTATATCTGGGTCACTGGTATGACATGAGGTGTGGCATCCATCACCTCAACCCTCAGCACCACTGATACAGCTCATTAACATACTAACATACTAGACGCCAGCAGAGTAGGCCTATTGGTCTGTCAAGTCTTCTCATGCTTCAGCACCCTGATTGGGTACCGTAGCCCTCTATCTGTCTCCTTCCACTGTTACTCCATTCCCCAGTCCTGCCCCCCTCTGGGCAAACCAGCCTCTGCTTCACCCCTTCCCTATACCTGTCCCAACCTCTCTTAAATCCCTCCACCAGAGCTGCCTGTACCAGCTCCCTGGGCAGCACATTCCACGGTTCCACCACTTTCTCAGTGAAGTACCTCCTCCTCCTTTCCCCCCTAATCCTACCACCCTCAATCTTCCAACTGTGTCTTCTGGTAATTTCACCCTCCTTCAGTTGAAAGATCCCATCTCGGCTTACCTTATTTACTCCCTTGACATACTTGAAAACCTCAATCATATTCCCCCGGTCCCTCCTCTCCTCCAGCGAGAACAGGTTGAACTCCTCTAGTCGTTCCTCATATGTCATATCCCCCAGGCCCCAGATCATTCTGGTTGCTCTCCTCTGAACCCTCTACAGGAGTTGGATGTCCCTCCTTAGATGCGGCCTCCAGAACTGCACACAGTACTCAAGATGTGGTCTTACCAGGCTGTTGTACAGTGGCAAAATCACCTCTCTGTTCCTTGAGGTAATCCCCCTAGCGATGCATCCCAGCACCCTATTTGCCCTAGCCGCAGCTCTACTGCACTGCTCCGAATTATTCATGTTAACATCCACCAAGACTCCTAGGTCTCTTTCCCCTGCCGTGGCCTGCAACTCATCCCTCCCCAGGGTGTACACATAGTTGGGGTTTTCCCACCCTAGGTGTAGTATGTTGCACTTGGAGGAGTTAAATTTCAATTTCCAGATACAGGACCACCTATCCAGAGTATCCAGGTCCTCTTGCAGGGCCAATCTCCCTTCCACCCCCTCCTCCACCGCCCCCAGCTTAGAATCATCTGCAAAGAGACTCATTTCACACCCGATACCTTCTCTGGTATTGGAGATGTAGGTGTTAAACAGGAGTGGCCCCAGAACTGATCCCTGTGGGATTCCACTTATGACCTCCCTAGAGACAAGACCTCCCCCATGACCACTACCCACTAAGTGTGACCTGAAAGCAAATTTCCAATCCACCTAACCATCAATGGGCCTACCCCCATCCCCCCAGCTTCTCCCTTAGGCCAATGTGAAGGGACCAAATCAAATGCCTTGCTGAAGTCCAGGAACAGTACATCCAGTGGTCTCCCACTGTTGAGTGCTGATGTCACCCACTCATAGAACTCGACAAGGTTTGTTTGACACGATCTACCTGGCACAAACCCATGCTGCCGGTCATCCAGGTAACCCATCTCCTCCAAGAAACCTTCCAGCCTTTTCTTAAGTTGCTCTCCATTACCTTCCCCACCACCAATGTAAAACTGATGGGTCTATAGTTTCCTGGCTCTTCTCTTGATCCCCCTTTATGGATGGGAACAACATGCGACTGCTTCCAATCCCTTGGCACCCTCCCCGTCTGGAGTGACAAGTTAAAGAGATCCGCCAATGGCTCAGCCAAAACATCCACCAACTCCCTCAGTACTCTGGGATGAATAGAATCAGACCCTGCAGATTTATCCTTTTTTAGGGACTGGAGGGCTTCCCACAGCCGACCGATAGGAATATCAACATCTGTCCCTTCCCCCATTCAGCAGTACCAGCCTGATATCTCACCCCTGACCTGCCTTCCCCAGTGGCTTGTTCTTCAGCAGGTACCCCAGTAGTCAGGTCTGCTGTGCCTTCTGTGTCCTTCAACCCCTTTTTTGGAAGTTGCCCAGACTCCATCCTAGTGAACACTGAGGCAAAGTACTCATTCAGTACCTCTGCCTGCTCTCCAGCCCCTTCCACCCACCCCACAGCTGTCCTCAACCTACTGAGCTGGCCCTTGACCTTCCTCCGCTCACCAATATACCTAAAGAACCCCTTTTCCACACCCCATATCCCCTGCGCCAGCCTCTGCTCTTTGCAGACCTTTGTCCCCCTCACCACTCTGGTAACTTTCCTGGTTGCAAGGCGATAGTTCTCTCTATCCCTCTCTCCTCTCATTTTTTTGTACCTACTGTAGGCAGCCTTCTTCTCCCTTACCAACTCTTGGACCCCCTTGGTCCACAAGCATGGTTTACGAGACCTACTGCCCTTGCGCTTCACTCTTGCACAGGTCCTAGAGGCCTCCTGTAGCCCTCACTTTATGATCTCCAACCTACCTTAAACGTCCAAACCTGGTTTTGTCTCCTGCAAATACCCCTTGAGAATTTCCCCCATGTTCTGAAAGGCCACCACCCCTAAAATTAACTATCATTGTCCTTGAATGATCCCCCCCCCCAAGTTTAAGCCAAAACCAGACTGTGTTGTGATCGCTCCCAGCCAAGGTTTCTTCCACAACCAGATCTTGTACAAGATTCCCATCTACTAAAACCACATCCAGGATATGAGCCTCCCTCATTGGGTCCATCACCTGCTGATTGAGGAACGTGTCCAGGAAGCCATCCAGCAGCTTCTGTTCCCTGGTTACAGTGGACGTCATTGTACCCCAGTCAGTATCTGGCACATTAAGGTCCCCCATCAACACCACACCTTCCCCTTCCAGTCCACACTGCCCCTTAATGTTAGCCAACAGGCAATCCTCCAGGTCCTCCGCTAGACTTGGGGGCCTATATACCACCCCTTACTTAATCTTCCCTCCCATGGGGGTTCACAAGGTGACCCATAGGGCCTCCATGTTGCCCTCTGCTTCCTCCACTCTCATAATCTCGATGTTATCCCTAATGAACATTGCTACTCCTCCCCTTCTGACCACCTTTCTGTCCTTCCTTAGCACAAGGTACCCACTCAGATTAAGGTCCCAGTCATGGCCAGGGGTGGCCCAAGTTTCAGTGACCACTGCTACATCCACCCCACCTTCAAACAGCGTGGCCTGAAACTCAGGCATTTTATTCCCCAGGCTCCTGGCATTTATTAAAGCCACCCTTCTTTACCATATTCTTCCCAGATATTTCATACGTCTGTCCACACTTCTCTCCTAGGGTACCATCTGTCCCCCCTCTATGGGGTTGCAGGCCAGTCCTACTGGTGGTACGGATGACCGGATCAGCCCAGCAGTGACCCTCTTCACAAGTTTAAACCCCATCTAGCCTGAATGAAATCCGTCATCCCCCGTTTGAGAACTTCCTTCCCTACCAGATTTAGGTGAAGCCTATCCCAGGCATACAGTCCCTTGTCTTCCCAAACTTACCCTCAGTCTCCCAACACCCCAATTCCCTGTGCTTTACCTCACTGCCAGAGCCAGTCATTAATCTCCCTGATCTTCTGTTTGTTCTCCACAGTAGCCCTTGGCACTGGCAGGATTTCCAAGAAGGAAACTGTGCATCCATTGTCATGACAGACCCTGGCCAGTTCTCAGAACCTTGCCTGAATTTCCAGCACACTATTCCCCTCAATATCATTTGTTCCCAGATGCATCAGGAAGTCCGGTGATCCTCCACAGTCCCTCGCCAGCTCATACACCATGAACTTCACCCTATGCACAGTCAGACCAGAAATACCCACTACCTTAACTGGACTGGATTTTCCCTAACCCTGCCCCACCCAGTGAATACCCCTGATCATAGAGTCCCCCAGCAGAAGAACCTTAGTGTCCCCCTTGATCTTTTGTGCACCTCCTTTTTGGACTCCCTCACCAGCCCCATCACCTCCCTGCCCCTCGAGACTACCTCCCCTTGGCTTCTCTCCGGACCCTCTACAAGAGAGCCCCTAGCTGCCCTACTCCTCTTGTCGCACCCTTTATAACTGAGTTCTCCGGCTCCCCTCAGTTTAGCCTCCACCCCACTCCCTAACCCAGTAGAGCCTTTTTCTCTCCAGTCCCCCCAACACGGCATTACCATCACCATCACCCCCGCCTACCTCTTCCACTTTCCTCTTGCCCCCTTCCATGCCCATCTGCAGGTACCCCTTTCCTTTGGGCCTCTCTCTGATATGATCCTCCCCCCTCAAAGGATGCCCCTCCCTCATCTCAATATCTCCTCCTTTATCACCAAGTTGACTTGCAGCCTCCACACCATCCCTCTGCTGTTCCCCCCCTTCTTTGACACTTGATTTGCCCCCTCCCCTGCTAGCATACTTATTTCATATAGTGATGCCCACCCTCGTCCGATTCACCGTATCCCTCTCTCCTCCAGCCTCCTTTTCCTCCTCTACCCCCTCACCATGTTCTCCCCAACCAACTTACTCAATGGCTCAAATTTATTATAGCACTCAAAGCCAGCCTCCTTTTTTTGTCCGGATTTCCCACTATCCACTCCTCCAGTAGGCCCCCTGTCAGTCCCAACCCACCTGTTCCCCCCCGCCTCCTATGATTTAGCCTGTTTCCTCTACTGGTTACCTCCCAGGTAGCTACCCCCTTTGCCCCCTAGTCCATTTCCCCATAGGTTCTCCACTCCTGCCTGATGAAACGGATCCAGGTTGCACTCTATCATTACCCTCCTGCTCCCCACAGGCCCTCTCAGACATGTTTATTCCCCCCCAACAACTCCAGTTTACTCCATACCCAGTCAAGCTCCCTCCTGATCAGCAATACTTGCCTACAGACTGGGCAACCTCCCTCCCTCCCTCCAGGCCCAGTTTAGGACCATGGTTGCCCCACAGCCAGTGCACCCTACAATTCTGCCAAAGATGCCTGCCCTGGTGGCTGGGGGCCACCCCAGAGGCCCTCTACAAATATTCTTGGACATTCACCCTTGACCAGGTCCCCTTCCCCCAGGTAGACCTATCTGCAACCCTCTACAGCCAGCCATACAGGGTGATGTAGCCCATGAAATTAAAAACACAGCTCTTGGACCAAGCTACTAAGCAGAATAAAAGAGCATGAACAGAGTTACATCCCCTAACAGTTCCAAGAATAGTCAGAGTCACGACTGGAGAAAACCCCAGTATAGCCACCCAACCAATCAGTGACCTACCTTCACCTGGCTCCTCCTCCTCCTGAGCATTTAATAGAGGTCAGGGCTGGAGTGGGTGGGTGGCAAACTAGCATCCCAAGAGCATCTGGGCTTGTTTCTTAAAGGACCCAGCCACAAGTCCTGAAAAATGGCACCCTGGCTTTCTACTGGGCGCTCCAACTCAGATCACTGAACTCCTCCTAGCCACTGATGTGGCCATCCCCGGCTCCAAACTTGCTCCTGATACAGCTCCTGCAACAGCTCTTTCACTGCTGATGTGGCCTGCACCATCCCTCAGGACCTCTGGACCCCCAAGTATCAGCCCACCAATGCGGTCTGCGCAGTCCCCCTGCTCTTCTGTGAGTAAGTCCCAAGTATCCCAAGAGTGGCTGGGCTCATCCCTTAAAAGGCCCAGCCATGAGTCCTGAAAATGGCACCCTGGTTTTCTACTGGGCTCTCCGACTCAGATCACTGAACTTCTCCTAGACACCGATGTGGCTGCGCCCAGCTCCAAATTTGCTCCTGATACAGCTCCTGCAACAGCTCTTTCACCGCCAATGCAGCCTGCACCATCCCACAGGACCTCTGGACCCCGAGAAGCAGCCTGTCGATGTGGCCTGTGCAGCCCCCCTGCTCCTTTGCGAGTAAGTCCCAAGTATCCTAAGTGCGGTTGGGCTCAGTCCTTAAAAGGCCCAGCCACGAGTCTCAAAAATGGTGCCCTGGTTTCCTATTAGGTGCTTCGACTCAGATCACTGAACTCCTGCTAGCCATTGATGTGGCCTGTATAGTCACCCTGTTCCTTTGCAAGAAAGTCCCAAGTATGTAATATAATAATCTAGTCTGCCAAAGCCAATAAAGGGATAGAGTGTGAAATTGTTGTTAATTTTGATACTGGCTGCAAAAAAAGCTTATTACTAACCTGTGGCTAAGGAAAATCCCCCCCACCCCAAAATAAAAGTCCAACTGGGTAGCCCTGGTTAACACCACTTATAGAATTGAATTTTTTATGGCTTCTGTACATGATAAATCAGTTAAAGCTGAAGAATTTTGGAAGAGATAGGTGGTTTACCAGATAGATACTAATCCAGACTTTGTGCCCTGAAAAGGTACAGGATTGTGCTTGTTATTTATTATTTCCAGTTACGTGTTATCTTCTTTTAATTCCCTGCTGCTAAATGGTATTGTTCTGCTTCCTGTTTTGCTATCCTGTATTTTATTCTTTGAGCTAAATGGGATTATGCCAATAAAACCTGGATTTATAAAAAAAGACAAAAGTGCACTAGTGAGGCCTCTTCTGAAGAAGACATCTTTGGACCCAGATACCCTAGTGAATTACTGACCTGTCTCCAATCTGCCCATTTTGGGTAAGGTTTTTGAGAAGGTGGTTACGTGCAACTCAAGGACCACCTCATAACCTACAAGATCTATGAGTCTCTCTAGTCCGGATTTACGACTAAGCATAACACCGAGACTATGCTGGTCAGGGTGCATAATGATCTTCTCACGGCAAGAGACAGAGAAGAGCGTTCAGTTCTTGTTCACCTTGATCTCTCTTCAGCTTTTGACACTCTTAATCATGGGTTGTTGCTGGATCAGTTGAGGGAGTATGTAGGTCTCATTGGAAAAGTCATCTGCTGGTTTGGGTCCTACCTCAAGGACAGGGCACAGAGGGTGGTGTTGGGGAATTTTTTCTCTGGCTCAGTGTCACTGCCTTGTGGTTTTCCCCAGGGATAGGTACCCTCATCCATGTTATTTGCAGTGTATATTCTGCCCCTGGGAGGGATCATTAGACCATATGGTTTTGGGTTTTGCTGCTATTCAGATGTCATATTCAGCCATACGTGTCATTTGCATCCAGGTCGCAAGCGCCGTGGATGTGCTAAATTAGTGGTTGGTTGAGATCATGGACTGGATGTAATCGAGCTGGTTGAAACTCAACTCAGATAAGACTGAAGTACTGGTAGTCAGTCTGGGTCATGGGGGAGATGCAGCTGCTGAGTTGGAGACAGGCTTTGGCTTAGCTCATTGAAGATTTGGCTACCGCAAAGGTAAAAAATTTGGGGGGCATTCTGGATGAAGGGCTGACACTTGAGGCTTGGGTGTTATCTGTAGTCTGGATCTGCTTTTACCACCTAGGGAACATCTGCTAGATTAGATCCCTTATCTCCTCGCTGGTGACCTGGTGACCTGGTGACTCTAGTGCATGCATTTGTGATGTCTCAGCTCAACTACTGCAATGATCTATACCTTGCGGTCAGTGGAGGTATGCTACAACACCTGCAGTCGGTACAGGATGTGGCAGCTAGACTACTGATCAGCCTTTCAACGATGATTCATCTGTCTCCAGTGCTACGTGAACTGCACTGGCTACTGGTTAAGTGTTCCTTCAAGGTGGGCCTCCTGATTGTGCCAAGGGCTGTGTTTAAAACATCCGGACACCAGACCTTCAAGGTAGCTAGCCTAGTGTTATGCAATTCTCTCCTGAGACCCATCAGAGAGGCCCCCTCAGTGGCGGCCTTTTAGAAGGATCTAAAGACGCATCTTTTCCACCAAGTGTTTGGGGAGTGCTATAGTCACAGGATTGGTTCTATCATCCCAGTTGTGTTTCAATTTTATTACACTAAATTATGCATATCTGTGTATGTATTTATGTTATTATTTATTTATTTTTGATAACGTTTTACTCCTGCTATTATATAAGGCACAGTCAGACCGTTATGGTAGCACTTGGAGCAAAAAATGGATTCAGGCAAGATTCACAGAGATAATAGCAATATTAGGCTTTATAAGGAATCCAAATCTCACAGCACAGCTGAGGTTAGCAGCTAAAGTGTGCTGTGAGCTGTGGATTCTTAATAAAGCCTAATATTACTATTATTTCTGTGAATCTTGCCTGAATCCATATTTTGCTCTGAGTGCCACCATAACTGTCTGACTGTGTCTTATGTTTGGGGCAGGCCACCCATCTTTGGTTAGCACCAGCCCTAATTGTTGGTCGCAGTGAATTCTCTGTTGGAGTTTATTATTATGTAAGGCACCCTGTGCTTCTGGGGAAAGCCGCCTATGTAAATTAACTTTACTTACTCTTTTCGAGAAGTGTCATGGGATTTTTAATGTCCACCTGAACAACTACCAGAGCAGGATGGCTTGACCTCAGTTTGATGTCTCATCTGAAACATAGCCCCTCAAGAGTGCAGCATCCCCGTCATGCTGCACTACAGTATCAATGCTGAGGTTTACCCCAAGTTCCATGTGTGGGACTAGAACCAATAATATTCTAATCTTCTGGCCTCAGATGTCACTGACACAGGGAGGTTAAGTGACTTGCTTAGTGTTACACATTATGCAAGTGGTGAATGTGGGGCGTCAAACCCAGGTCTGTTGGGTCTTTCACATCTTGGTGCACTATCTTCTAGGCTATACCACCTCTCAGTTGTGCAGTGCCTCTTCTGTGTACCTATTCTTATAATCTCACACACACACATACACACACTTTTTTTCATCCTGAATTTTCTCCTGCCATAACGTGACTTCTGCAAGCCAGCACTGAGACCTCCAGGTTCTCTTAACCTGTATATGGCTTGCATCTTGTGTGACAGGAGTGAAGAAATTGAGTGTTCTGCTTTGAGAAGTGCATCCCATTTGCTTTTTTATATAAAAAAATGGACCTGACCCCTACTTAATAAATAAGGATTGCTTGGAGTCACAGATGTAAAATCAGAATCATCAGATTCTGTTCTTTTTTTCGGAATTAGAATTTTTGGTATTGGTGGGCAAAAATCTTAATTCTGAAAAACATTTGTTATGGAATGTGGAATCAGAACTGGATTCTGCATTTGATGCTGGCCCTGGTGGGCTAAAATCATGACTGACACATGCACCCCCCACACACACACCCATACATATCGCGTGCACACACATACACACGTGCCCACATACACAGGCACACACACACATGCACACACACACGCTGGCACACAGTTTTGCAGTGCACTTTGCATTTGCTTGCTTTGCAGCATTAAGAAATAGATCCCATGATTCTGCTTACACCATCCTCAGTGTCACTGCAGTGCAGCAGCAGCAGCTACACTAGTCCCCTTTCCACATCTCCCTCTAACAATAAATTATTAACTTATAGTATATTAGCATAGTGTCAATCCCTTTAGCCAAGCTACATCTCTTCCCAGACTATGCCAGCGGTGAGTTACTTCAGCAGGCAGACTCCAAACTCTGTCCATTCCTCTGGCTCCAATGAGTGACCTAACAAATTCAGTCCTCCTAATTTTTTTGGCCTCCTAGGCCTTATGTCCTCCCTGTCAACCATCAATAAGTTAACACTGTCTTGGGTCAGCTTGCATACCGTAGACTAATGTATGCAAGTGAATGCACATGCATGCTATGTTCTAGACTTCTATAGCATCTGACTGAGGACATGGAAGGTAGGGAGGGGAAGGGAAGCTGCAGTTTACTTTGTGACTGGGACAGCCCATAAGCAATATATACACTGGTGCAGGGGTGTGGGCCATAATGGATGGATGGATGAAAGGGGAGGGTAATGAGAAGGGGAAACTGATGTGGTGTGCGGGGGGGGGACAGGTCATAATTAAATTATGGAACTTTGCGAGGGAGGGGGAGTCCTGAAAGGGAACTACTATGTGGCAGCCCACTGGGGGCCAGTATAGGATATGGAAATTGGAATTTCCAATTCCAATCCCGATTCTGACTCCTGAGGGTGTATCAGAATCCAAAGTTAAATTGGAATCAGAAATTCCTAACAATCCATCAGATGTACAACAGAATGGGATCTGTAGATTCTGTGCATCAGTATTATAAATCAGTCTAGCTATCTCAAGTGTTACATAAGTTTAGATGTCTCTGTAATAGTGTGTCAACTTGCACAGTTTGGGCAGACAGAACCTCTCATTCAAACTGCTTAAGATGACATGCTAATAGCATAACAGACATCTCTGGAAGCACATACAGTTGAAACTTATTGCAAAAGCTACGTACAGTATTCTTATTGAATACAAAAGGACATGGCAGGAAAGGGTATTTAAAAAACATTGACAGTTCTCTCATGCCTTCATTTCAATGCTAATATTATGCTTCACAGTAGAACATTATTGTCACTGTATTCTTGTCTGTCCCATATGTTTTGGCACTACCAGTTCAGTGGCCTCCAGTCAGCCACAATTCAACTTAGTAAATGAATGGTACAGTAGCCTTAGGACAACACAAGCAACTCCTTTCAGAATCTGCCAAGCCCTTGCACTTACTGAACATAAATGGTTAGTCAATCAAACTCCTAATCTTTCATTTCTAAACAGAGCCTTCACCAGCTAATACCCAGCCACCGCACTGGAACAACACTTACTGGGGTTATGACTGTATTCAGTTTCATGCAGACATACCTCTGTGAGAGCAATAACTCACTCCTGGCTGGTTTCTTCCAGAGGGAAAAGCCTGAATTTACTCAATCTATTAATCTATGAACTTCATACAAAATAACAAACCGCATGTGTTTCCTGGTGCATGGTAATGTAGCCCTGTCAGGGAAATGAACAGAAACAGGGCACCAAACATGGCAAAGGGAATTACTGATGAGCTGCAGCACAACACAGGTATTCAGTGCTGATGTGAAAAGAGGCGAGTAGCACTTTTTAAAAGTTCTTGCACATGATTCCTTGATAAAAACAGTGTGAAGTGTTTGTGAGTCCTGTCTGAGCATTTCTGAGCTCTTCAGTTGGCTCGAGACTTGCCAATAATTGATTCAGTATGTATGGATGAAACGGTTCTAAAAGGGACTGTTTTCATGTTCCACATTGTTGTAGCTATAAACTGGAAAGAAACCTAAAGCTGACATTCTATTAGCTAGTGGAAATCGACAAGTTTAACTGAAGCTAGCTGATCTCTTCTCTGTTTTATGGTTTGCAGTATGATCATCTGTTATCAATAGCTGCACTTCACACATGTTTGCTTGATGAGTGGTTACTGTAAAGTATGTTGTCTTCAGCCGAAGGCTGCTTTTCATTAGCCTTTGTTTGCTTTTTTTTTCCTGTTCATTGATGAGCATGAAGATGTAAAATAAAATGAAAGATTGCCGAAACTTTTACAAAACATTATGCTATGTTTAGCTATTTTAATTGCTGCTTCTGCCTTCCTATCAATGGAAAATGCGTAGTGATTTGCCAGATTGACATCCCTAGAGAGCAGTAGCAATCCTTTGTTTATTGACTCATTGGCAATAACACAGATGGGCACAGCAGAAGCTTCCCCAAACTGTCACACCAGTGTGCATCAAGCCTGCAATAGAGGGAGTCCGAGCCTGTGGTTGAGAGGGTAGTAAAGAGTTTGTGACCATTCAGTTCCTGGCAATTTATGGGAGACTGCAAATAAGGCTCCAGTTATTGCCAACTGTGATAGGAATTTTGTTATGTGGCCTCCAGTCCCATTAGGAAGTAGATGGGGAGTCATTACAATTAGGCTACAGAACAGTTCAGTGGGTGTACGCAACTTAATGAGGAGGTAGGCTTGTGCAATATGATTGGTAATCTGAAGGTATTTGAATGAATGTGTTGTTGGCTGTCACATGTGAATACATTGGCCATTCACACTTTGTGTCCCATGGGGAACTACCACCCTTTCAGGGCACTATGAAGTCAAAGGAACCCTCTTGAGGAGGGTTCTACCCCTAGAGGTGCTGCAAGAACATAGTTTCTTTAGGCTAAATGTACCTTAGGAAGGAGCCCCTAGGAGAGAGGTGCACCACTGAAGGAGGAGGGGAGGATGGTGGACTAAAGAAACAGTGTTTCTGAGTGAGACTGGAGGAAGCTGGCTTAAATAGCTTAGGAAGGAGGGATGCGGTTGGTTCCTCCCACCCATGGAGCTACAGGCATTGTCTTTGAATTCAATGGGCATACTCAAGTTAGTGAGGAGGTATGCTTGTATAATGTTGTTAATTGATCTGAAGGTATTGAATGAATGTGTTGTTGACTGTTATGTGGATACTTTGTCCATTCACACTCTCCATTACATGGGGAACTACCACCCTGCCAGAGTACAGTGCAGACAAAGGAACCGTCTTTAGGAGGGTGCCACTCCTAGATCTGCTGTGGAAAAGTAATTCCTTTAGGCTAAATGTATCTTAGAAAGACTGCCAAAAGTACTGTGCAGCAGGTGGTGAACAGAGAAATTGGGTAAGGACAGACTGACAGCAGCTAGTGACAACTGATAATAGACAGAGACTGAACTGAGCAATGACTGATAGCAATTGGTAACTGATGGAAGACAGAGGCATGACTTCTGTAAGGAAAGAGGGAATAGTAGGATGGGAAGAGGGCTGCCATCCAACCCCAACTCACAAGCATAAACCTACTAGGGTAAATGCTATACTAATATAGACATACTCCATTATGGACCACTTCCTATGGAGGCTACTGTACTTAACTTTTATGACCTTCAGCACAGAGGAGAGTAAAAAAGAATATATGGAAGAAACCTCTGGGGATCCAAGGCCTTGGTCATCTTCCCTCCAGGCGAGATCACATTAGTGGCTGCTTGGCTACTGCAATTTAGAGATCCAATTCAAGGGGATAATTTACAGGTAGGCTCCCACTCTATCACTTTTACAAAACACTGTGGATGTGCTGCAAGCTGATCTTTGCACCTAAAGGAGGTTCCTTGTGAAGGATGCCCACCCCCAGGGCAGAAAGAGGAGAACAACAACCGCTGAAAGGCACTCACTTGACCTCCACAGAGGGGAGGCCTAGAGAGGAAGCCAAACCCTTGAGGGGTAAGGTATAGGAGTTGGGCTCTTGAGGGGCTGGTACTTGCATAACTGTATGATCTTTACCCTTGAGGGGAAGGGGAAGGGAAGTAAGTGAAGACTAGATGAACCTTAGGTGGCTATAGAGAGGAACCTCCATGGACTCAGAGGCCCCACCCTCTGACAGCTGAAGTCTTAAATGCTACATCAGAAGATGCACAGAGTCAATCTGAATGGCCAAAACTTTCCCTGGAGTGTAGGACATTCTCACCTGAAGGGCAGAAAGAGATGGACCCCACCTGAGTCAAGGTTCCCATCCTCAAGTTGTGGACTTCAAGCGAGTAACATATGAACATTGATGTAGAGGGCAGTAAGCCTTGGAAGCCATGCCACTGTAATGGATGGCATGCATCTGAGTGCAGGAGCAGTGGGAGGCCAATGGCACACTTGATGGCCATGAGTACAAGGTAGAAATATCATATAGGCAAGGCTGAACAACTGATTGAGACATCAAATGACAACTAAGACATGGTATGAGACTGAATGATACAGTATGTGACTGGACTGAATGGTGAATGTATGCCAACCAGCTCCATAAGGGAGGATAGTGTGAGTTGTGGATGTACTGAAGGCCAGGTAGGCTGAGGCACTAGTGAACAACAAATGAAAACTGCTGGGAAAAACAGGAGCATATGAGAACTGGAAACTACAAAACAGCAAGCTGTTGACTGAGTAAACTACTGTAATTAAACCGGCAGAAAACAACTAGCAGTGGCTGCTGCCAGGAAGCCAGGTGAAAACAATTGAGAATTATAGTTGATCTGGAAGACTGCAATGGCCTGAAACAAACAGCAATGGGAAGCCTGGAACAGTGCAAGCAAAGCATAGAGCAACAAAGGCAGGACATTGCGAAAACTAATAAGCAAACAAGAACCAACACAGAAAGAAACTGGAGTTACAAGAGAACAGGAGGGCAGCAGAAGTAGTGAATAACAGAAGAAGGAAGCACAAACTACAGCCAGGAGGATTTAACAAATGAAATATTGACCTAAAAGCTGCTGAAAGCACAAACCAAAAGCACAAAGAAAAAGCTGAAGACAACAGCAGGAGCAGGGGAAGATCTCTGGTTGCAGCAACATAATAATGCTTCTGAGTGAGGCTAGAGGAATCTAGCTTAAACAGTTCAGGACGGAGGGGTGTCTAGTGTCTCAAAGTTGCGGGACACCACAAAAATGAATGGGGATCCTTCCCCCAGCCAAGGATTTGGATTCTTTTTTTGGTTTCCTGTTATCCCCACCCCCAGCGTGACATGTCCACAGACCCCTCCTCAGCCTTTGTCCCAATTTACACCTCTCGGTGCAGCGGGGGGACAAAGGACAGGACTCAACCCTGGCCAGAGACCCTCCCTTTAGAGCTCAGAAGGCCCAATCCCTGCAGCTGCCAGGCAGGACTTCCCCTGTACTACAAAAGGGCCTGGGAAGTGGCTTGAGGGGCAGTTTTTTGGCTTGGCTGAGTGCCATTTAGCATAACGTGGGTATAGAAAATAAATAAACTTTAAGGTCATCTTGCACGTAATAGTTCAAAAATAGATGTTTAGCAATGAATTACATACCAAAAAGTTTTAAAACAAGTGTCCCTTCAGGCAAAAAAAAGTCAGTACTTTTTCATTTGAAGCTTTAAATTTTTTGGTATAACTTTTTCATTTACTTTCCTCATCTAGTTTGGCAGCAACACTTTTTGGAACGGATTGACATAAGGGTGCAGGAGAAAGCGAAAGATACAGGGTTAGTCAGGCCTCTTTTGGCAGAGTAAAACATAAATTTGGATCTGTCCACTGGTGTGTGTGTGCACATAAATAAGTTATTTGTGAGTTTATTTACAGTGTCTGTGTACCAGACATTTTATTTATCAATTATGTTTCTTACAATTCACAGCTCTGTTTCAAGATTGATCAAGTAGCAGTGAATCTTATGTGAATTATGAAATAGAATAAGCAGCAGATGGTAATTGCAAAGCATATTATGTGCTTCTATACTTATCAAAAATAATTTATTACTGTATCTATAAACTGATTCTTAATATACATTTTTCTTATACTTTTCAGAAAAATTATTAAACCTTTTGAAAAAGCACGATAACGTGTGAAACGTCAGGGCATAGTGAATGAATAAAAAGTTACTTCAACTACAAGAGGCATTCATTGTCCTTTTTAAAGGCACAGCGACCCCACAAAAGAAACATTGACTATTGAATTTAAATACCTTGGGGATGCCTTTGAAAGTGAATACATTATTTCCCATGGACATATTTACTTTGGAGGATGTGGGAGCATGGACGTGCAGATGTACCTGTGGTGGGCCCATGGCTCCTCAGATGTCGCTCCCCTCCAGTGTGAATCCAGTGGCAGCATCAAAGTTTAGGTGGGAGCACAGATCCTCAACATGACCTGTTCTCTCCCGAGTCCTCAGCAGTGGCAGTGGGGAAGGGTTTCCCTGGTGGACAGAGGCATTCAGCAGTAAATTCAGTCTTGGTGGAGGCAATCATCCTGGACCTCTTAGTTTCACCTCCCCAGCTGTAGGAGCAGCAGTACTGAAAGAAGGGTGGGAGCACAGCTCCCCAGTCACCTTTCCTGCCCCCCAGCAACAGAGGTAGTCCCAGGCCATGGTAATGAGTGGGCTGTGTGCTCAACTTTGCTGTACTCACAATACAGGTGCTGAGGAGGGTGGGGAAGGGCAGGAAGAAGTGGGCTGATGGACCCTAATCCCGGGGGAGGAGCGGACAAGGGGCACAGTGGGCTGAGAGCCTGAATTTGTGACTTGTGCCAGTCGGCACAAAAAAAATAAAAATAAGAGGGAGGGGCATGGGACTAAAAGCCCCTTTTGAAAATTCACACCAATCAGCACTAGGGAGCCACTGGGAGTGGGTCAAGAGCCCAAGCAAGGAAAAGAGCACAGTGGGCTTGAAGTCCCTTTGTTCTACTTTGTTGCCATTCTGCACCAGGGGCAGAGCCCAGAAATGGAGGCCCCTCATATTAATTTATTAAGAGGATGGACCCAAGGCAAACTCAGCATAAGGCAGGGCTTCATGCCCCTCATTAATATTCATGAGGGAGGAGGGGCCATGACAGACAATCCCATAGAAACAGGCATAGAAGCTGTTGTTAATATTAATGAAGGGACGGCTTTGTCCTGGGGGGGTGGATGGCCGTGCAAAAACAGCCCTAATGGGAGGAAGATCCTTAAAGGTGCAGCACCCCCAAGCCCTTGGGTGCCATAGATCTATGTGGGGTGAACTGAGCCCTGTATGGACTGAATTGGGCCATAGCATGCATAGCACTCTAGAGACTGAACCATTTGCCTAAGAATTGATCTGCATTGCTTGAAACCTGAATTGTGTTATTGGACTGTGTTCCATGTGTACTTGATGTTCAGCTTCACCTCTGTTGCCAGGACCAGTTTCGTCAGCACTCAAAGCCAACCTAAGGAGCTCCACGGCCACTCCTCCATCTTCAGCAGAAAGCATCCAGTGACTTAGACCCACTTCGAATCTCTGCTTCAAATTTCCAGCATCAGTCCTACAATAGTACAGCAAATTGTAGAGAGCCAGTAGTTAAGTATCCGGAAGTGAGTCAGCTTAGGGTCCACTCCAGCTCAAGAATGAGGGACCACAGTTTACGTCGTGCATGACTATTTTCTTATTTTGTCCCCCATCCACAACTGTGCATGTATCAGTACCGCTCCATGGTGTTTGTGCCAAGGATAGCAATGCCAGTAGTCATCACATTGGAAGGTGGCTTGGATGCTGGAGACCTACCAGTGTCAGAGGATTGCCAAATTCTTCATCCAGCCAGCAATGTTTCCCTTTATTTTCTGTTCGTCCAGGGGCCACCCTTTTATGGCCTGTTTATAAAAAGCACTTTGTGGGGTCATTTCCCTCTTGCTGAGCAGCTAACGCATCACAAAACCCAACCCCAGTTGTCTTGTCATCTCAGGAAAGTACACACAGGACTTGGACTGAAAGGGGTTAACCCCCTATTATTGATTTGACCAATTGCTGGTCTCAATAGTATTGTTTTGTTATTTGTTCTATTATCTCATAGCACTGGAAAAAAACAGTTATCTTGTTCTTCGTGTCCCTTGTAAATAAACCTTTTGCATCTTGGTCCTTGAGTAAGCTTCCTGCCTCTCCTTCCAGATTTGCCTGGCCTATCCTGAATTTTTAGGGAGACACAATCCCCATTTCACCAGAGCTTCAGACCCCTACAGGTGTGTGGTTGTTTTCTCCCACCCATTGAACTGCAGACATAGCCTTCGAATCATCAGATGGCAATGTTATTGTCCACTATTCACCTGCTCTGGATTTGAATCAGTTACTTAGAGGTGAAGGACCCTGTGAGTGACCCAGTGCTCATGCACTTGGTCCTTCTGTCCCTAGTCATTTTTTTAATATTCTTTTTTTTTACCACTGTCTTACCACCAACTGGGACAACCTTCAGACAACTCTTTCAGAACAAAGAGTCATGCAGCACCAGCCCAGAGTCATGTTGCTCTGCTCTCTTGCTCCCAGGCAGAACACACCAAAACTGCCACCTCCCCCAAGGTACAGCCTGGCCTAACTCCATCGCAGGGTGAGTCTCCAACATCTGGCACTAGGAACTGAAGAGGAGATCCTTTCTATTAATCTGACCATATCATTGTCCATGAGAAGGGGGCAGCACCATCAGTTGAACGGGGGTCAGTTTCCATTTTTTTTGTGCCATCTACAGTGCACAGTGCTTTTAAGTAATTTTGCATGTGGCTGTCAAAGAGCTGAGATTTGAGCTACAAATGCAGTGATAGCAGGAACAGCAATGTGTTTTATATGTTTCCAGTGAGCTTCCATATTCTGTTTTGCAGCACATTTTATTACAGACACTACATTAGCAATGTATTAAGAATAAAACTGAGCTTTCTTTTTCCATAAAGACTTTTCCCCACTGGGTAGCAGGCAGACAGCTATCAACCATGTCCCCACTCCTTCTGATTGTCACTAGCTTCTCTTGGGTGCCAGAAAGTTGGGATTGTCCCTCACAGCGAGGCCAGGACAGGGAGGGCTGCTCCCCCCGGTACACATATCCAGATGGTCAGTGGCCAGGTGACAGTGCAGGCCAGAGGAAAGCAGGTACAGCTTCATGAAGCCCACTGCAGCCCACTTTTCTGTTCTCTCCTGATCCCCCTGCTGTGGTGGCACATAAGTGTGTATGTGTGTGTGTGTGTGTGTGTGTATGTGTTTGTATAGGCTTACATGCACTACAAAACTGTGGCTCCTCCCACTGAGTTGCTCATGAGTCATGATATGCACTATCAAGAAAAAGAGAGTGTGAGAAACAGAGATAGGAAATTTCTGCCAACAGAAAGATTTAAACCAAACAGGACAGAATATGTACCAGCAACATCTATCACAGAATATAATGAAATTGCTGGCCAGATAAGGAATATACTTTTTGGGAACTGGCCAATTTTAATGTCTGATACAGAAGTAGCATGTATAGTTGATTCTAAACCAATTACTTTTAACAACACACCAAGCGTAAGTGACAAACTGGTACACAGAAGAATAGAAAAAGAAACAACACAAACCAAAACTTAAGTACTAGATAAGCCAAAAGGTTTGTTCAATTGTCGTAATTGTAGTCTCTGTAATTATGCACAAACAGGAAACAGATTTGAACACCTTAAGGGAAATAGTGCTCAAGTTACCATTAATAAGTTTATTACTTGCAACACAAGGCTTTCTGTTTTTGTGTTGTGGTGCAAGTGCACATGTAAACTGACGTATGTGGACAGAGCAATACACCTAATAAAACATGCACACAAAGGCATGTGCGGGGTATCATAAACCACAAAACATACACACTGATGGGAAACCACTTTTTGGGTAAAACATGGTTCTGATCCAGGGTATCTTAGGTCATGGGTCTTGAAATGTTTCTTTCACCAAGGAGAGGGGAAGATAGACTTAGCATGCTGCTACAAAAGGAAAGTTATTGGATATTCAAACGAAAAACATCAAACCTTTATGTCTGAAGAAAACAGTGGCATGGACCTGAAACCTTTCTTGCAACATAGGGTTCCCTCTCTGCTGCCATACTTATTAGGCATGTCCCTTTACTTCTAACCGCCTAGTTGTTTATAGGGTTTATAAGTCTGGAGGAGAATCCATGATGTGCCCCCCCCCCCATTATGTTCAACACATAAGGACTATTGTGATATAATGAAATTCACTGATTTGATGGAAAATTTATTATGCTTTTTCTATTTTCTGCTTTAGGTTTCCGGCTTTCTCTCTTATTAATACCATTAGGTTTGCATTGCCGTGGATCCATGTTATCACATATTCATTTGAGAAAATAATTGAGGGAGAGACAGGATGGTAATGTGGCATGTATCTGGAGTATTTTTCTTTTTTGTATGCTTTTAGATGGACTGTTAACCTTGCCTACAATCATATTGCTTGTAGCGGAAGTTCTAAATTCTTACGGATTGTCTTTTATTGACACAGATTCCTTTGAAACAGCAGCTTTTCTAAATATAGGATTCTATGCCTGGGAATGATATTTAATGGATTTAAGCATTTAGATGTTTAATATCTACTGAAAGTTGGAAATGCCAATATTTGAATATAAATCAGTTGGTGAACTTATTCCTTATGAAGTACTGGCACCTTAATTACTTTACTTGGTATTACTTGGTATGAAAGAACAGAAGAAAGCCAGAGCCCATCGAGACTGTTCCCCACACTATGTGGGACATTATTGATCTATTATCCCTCAACCAAAGACACAATTTGTTTTTAAAGACAGTGGCACTAGTTGCCTCTACCAATTCTTGTGGCAAGGTGTTCCATACAATGGATGCTCTTATTGGAAAAAAGTTTCCCCTTTTGCTGGTTTTATAAGTTTTTACTTCAAACTGTTTATTATGCAGTCTCGGAACATGTCTCCTTTTGCAGAGTGTTAGACCACATTTTTTCATTAGATATGGTGAATTTATTAAATTAAAAACCATAAGCATATCACCTCTTAATCTTCTAGTCTGAAGAGAGAAGAGACCAATAGCTTTTAATCTGTTCTGATAATCCAAGTTTGTTAATCTTGGAATCATTCTAGTTACTCTCCTTTGAACCTGTTCAAGAATTGCTTTGTCTTTTTTTATTTGGATTCAGAAAGGGACCATAGTCTGAATCACGGTCTAATGTATGCCCTATACAATGGAATAAGGCATTGTTCGGTGCGATTAACAAAAGTGCATTTTATTTGCCTCAAAACTCTGTTGGTCATGCAAGCAGTTCTAACACAGTGATCATCTGATGTAAGTTTATTATTAACATATATCCTTTTTCACAATTTGATGAGTGAAGTGGTAGTCCGTTTATATAATATATCGTTTTTGGATTATTTACACCAAAATACACTACTAAACATTTGTCTTGATTAAACTGCATATGATTTTCATTTGCCCAAAGTGTGAATTTTTCCAAATCCTTCTTTAATGCAGAAATATTTTCTTGACTATTAACCGTTCCCCCCAATTTAGTATCTTCTGCAAATTTAACCATGAAGTTTTTTAGCCCTGTTTGTAAATCACTGATAAAGAGATTAAACAATGTTGGTCCCAAGACTGACCCCTGTGGTACATCACTTGTCACACTACCCGAATCAGACAAGATATCATTAATTCTGACTCTCTGAGAATGACTTGTCAAACAGTTTAAAGTCCAGTTGACAATATCAGGTGACAAACCTAGATTGTGCATTTTAGTAATGAGTTTTTCATGCGAGACTTTATCGAAAGCTCTACTAAAGTCCAAAAGAGTTACATCCAGTAGGGATACCCACATCTAGCAGAGTACTTATATTATTGTAAAAATATATCAGATTGGTGGTGCAGGAATACTTGGGAGTAAACCCATGCTGATTTGAATCATAAATTCCTAATTTTCTACAGTCTTGATCTATTAGAGACTTCATTAGTTGTTCCATTAATTTACCAGCCACTGAGGTCAGGCTAATTGGATGATAACTTTGCACAGAACCTCTATTGCTTTTTTTAAATATGGGAGTAACTATTGCTGAACACCAATCATTAGGTACAGTGCTTTCTCGTAAGGATTTGTTGAAGATAATTAACAAAGATATAGAAATATTTATAGAGATTTCGATCAGGTATCATGGATGAATACCGTCTGGGCCCAGACTAGCATTTTTTTCAGTTTTTTGATAGCCTGCATAATGTCGGTTGGATAGAACCCATGATAATCTACGTGGTGAACTTTAAATGTACTAATAGGTGATTTTTAAGAGAAGACAGAACAAAAGTACTTATTAAAGAGATTCGAGGTTTCTATACCAGATAGAGAAGAGCAATTGGTTATTGTTATTTATTTATTTATTTGTTGAGTTCAATCCGAATTACAATCCTTTGAGTCACAGACTCTTTTGCAAAGGCTCCACGTCTGGTTACAGGGGGTGAAGGGTAGACAAATACAGTAAAAGACATACATGAACAGGCAGTATTTACAGTTTCAGTACTGACACAGTAGTTTTTTGCATAGTCTCCACGTCGGTTACAGGGGGTGGAGGGTAAACAGATACAGTAAAAGACTAACATAGACAGGCAGTGTTAAAGTTACAGTACTGATTATAATGGGACCAATGGTCCTTGATACACCTTTTTTACTATTTATATAGGGGAAAAGAGATTTGTGACAGTCTTTTGTGTGAGCTAGTTTAAATTCTAGCTTATTTTTTTCCAATTTAATAGAATTTTTTAAGTTTTTCACAGATAGTCTGTATTTATGTAATAGAGTAGTTTTAAATGGAACCGAACTATTCTTAAGTTTCCTAAAAAGTTAAATTTTTATTTTAATATGATTTTTAATTGTCTTGTTGAACCAAGGGGGGAATTTTTCCTTTATTATTAAATTTCATCTTAGACGGAATAAAGGTATTTTCCAAATAATGTACAATGTTTTCAAAAAAGTCCCAAGCTTGTTGTGTTGTACAATTAAGAAGATTAGATTCCCAGTTTATGTTTTGTAAGTATTCATTGATTTTAGAAAAATTTGCTTTATTATAATTTTTGTACAGTATAACTTCCTTTGTGTAGTTTTAAACTGTTGAATTTCAAAAAGAATAGATGAATGATCACTGGTCCCAAATGGATCCCAAATTTGTAAATTACTAATTTGTTGCTGTATGTTAGTAAATAATAGATCCAAAATAGTAGGACCTCGAGTGGGTTCAGTAACAAGTTGTTGTAATCCAGTACTTACTACCACATCTATTAGTCCTTTCTCGGCATAGGACTGTCCTGAGAATGAGTCCCAGTTGATATGAGGGAGGTTAAAGTCACCAAATATTACAGTATCTTGAGATTCTGAAAAATGTGTAATTTCTTTAAACATATCAGTTGCGTAGTCTGAATTTGCAGATGGAGGTCGATAGATGTTACCAATAGTTATATAGGACTGCTCCTTCAATAAGATTTTAACCCATATACTTTCCAAAGGAAAAGGGAGAACACACTTCAAAAGAAGGAATATCATTTCATATGTACATACAAACTCCACCGCCTTGCTTATCTAATCTGTTTTTATGATATAACTTATAACCTGGAATTTCTCTGGACCAAATTGAGGATATGTCCCACCAAGTTTCAGTTACTCCCACCACACCTATATTTAAAGTTTTACATTTGGCTTAGAGTTCTGCTAATTTGAGTTGGTTTAAAGATCTTGCATTCAAGGCTAGGAATTTACATTTAGTTGTAATAATATTTTTGGTAAGTATTCAGAGATTTGGGAATAGACCCAGGACTATGTGGCATTATGTAACCTGTTATTTGACAGGGGATGCTGTGTATGTATATCTGAAATTCTACCTGTCCTGAGAGCAACATCTACCATGACGCAGAAAAGCAAAGCCTTAAATGAATGGCTGAGAAAGTGGTGTTTTAAGCAGGATATACCCTGTATTACCCACTTGGAATCATTTTCAGATCGTTCTTCCTTGTTTTGCTGGGACGGTTTATATCTCAGTCATAGGGGTAGTACATTTATGGGGAAAAGTATCACTAAAATCATTGTTTAAACTAAAAACAATGGGGGAGAATGGGTCTATTCCCAAGTCTCTGAATACTTACCAAAATATTATTACAACTAAATGTAGGCTCACTGTGACAAAATCTAAGAACTATTGATATAAACTGATTAAATGAGCTGCTGTTTATATCAATAGTTCTTAGATTTTGTCACAGTGAGCCTCCCCAAATCCATGGAAAAGATTTTGAGCCTCCCCAAAAAACTGAAATAATCTTGGGCCTCCCTCAATGAAAAATAACATTGTACTTTGAGCAGTACACCATGAATAAATTGAAACCCCTTTGCGTACTTGGCTCACATTCAGTTATTTTTCTTATACAGACATGTAACCTTTGAAAAAGAACTCCTGTGATCAAAGGCATTATCTGAATAACAAATAAACAAATGTTATTCGGCTTACTGTACCCCCCCTTCACAGGCCAGCCTACTTGCTCTGCTATTTTTATTCTTGAACCATTGTTATCCCTTCTTGCAGTACCTTCATGGGTCAGACTACTTTCTGTTTCCTCCCTATACAAAATAACCTTCCTACATACTTTGCCTCTCCCCTTCCTTCCCTGCTGTTAAGCAACTTCTCAGAAATTACTTTGCTCCTTCCTGCTATTGCTCTTAGCACTTCTATGTTCAACCCTTGTATTTGGGCTGTTCGGCCATCAGGCTACAAATTGATCAATTACCACCTCTCATTATTATTTTATTGTTCATATTTGTTTGCACTATTGTTCATTGTGTATTTCTTGATTGTTTTGCAGTTACCTTTTGAAATGTACTGACTTTCTACCCTTCTTCGAGTACACCTGAAATGAGCCTTGGCTCATTCACCTTCCCTTGTCACCTATTAGTAAATAAATACACAAGATTTGCTTACTATTATCCTCTTTCAGTTTGCTTCATCTCTTCACACAAAATACATAAAACTCAAAATTTAAATACAGTACTTCTTCAGACTTGCTTGAGCCTCCCCTGGAACAGATTGGGGCCTCCCAAGGGAGGCTGGCCTCACCATTTGAGAACCCCTGGTTTATATCATTAACATCGGCATATATGATAACCAATGGATTTTTCCCTGCATTTTGTAAAATTTTAGGCATCATAGAGGTAATGTCAGATACCCCGGCCCCACGGAAGCTAGAACAAGTGCGGTTGCTCTTGTCACTATTGCATACCGCCCTGTCAATGTGCTTAATGATTGAATCTTCCAGGACTAACACTTGTTTTGAGACAGTAGGGGTACAAGAATCAGAAACAGGTGGTTAACACACTCTGGAGCAATTAACTTAATAGGTATTGATTTGGTAGCTTGAGACTTACTAGGACAAATATTCTGGGGCATTAACTCCTGATTGAAAAGTGTTTTTAAACCATTATTATCAACAGAGGGTGATGCACAGGATAAATCATGTAGCACTTCATTATTTGATATAGTTAGTAAGTAAGTAACATTTTATTTATATTAAGCGCCCTTCCCAAGCTCAGGGTGCTTTTACAATAAAACAATTAAAATCACATTTCAAAACAATAAATCAGACAACCATACAGTACACTTACTCATTATGTACCAGCAAATGCTAAGGCAAAAAGGAAAGTTTTTAATTGTTTTTAAAACTTTCAACAGTTAGGCATTCTCGTATCTGACGAGGTAGAAATTCCAGCAGGTTGTTATGCTATAGGCAAAAGATCTGCCAGACATCTTTAGACACCCTGGGAATCTCTAGCAATCCTCATCAGAGGAACGAAGAGAACGGCAGGACAATAAGGCACCAAGAGCTCTTTCAGGTAGTGAGGTCCCAAATCATATAGGGCCTTAAAGGTCAATAATGTGACCTTGAAGGTGATCCGCCACTGTACTGGCAGCCAGTGCAGATCACGCAGCACAGGTGTTATATGGCTAGATCGTGAAACTCCCATCAACAGCCTGGCCGTCGCGTTCTGCACAAGCTGCAAGCTGCGGATATCCACCCCTGGCAGCCCTAGATAGAGGGCATTGCAGTAATCAAAATGACTGGTAACAAAGGCGTGGACCAAGATGGGAAGATCTTCCCGTGAAACCAAGTGTTTCACCGGGCAATATTCCTCAGATGAAAAAGGCAGATTTGACTCCACGACTGCATCTTCATAGTCAGGCTTTGGCCAAAGATTACTCCAAGTTACGATTGGCCAGAGACAAGAAGCTGGGCCCCCAAGATATAAACCCAAGGGTTTCCCTCTCAAGCCCCTGTTATCCTCCTCCAGGGTCCACAACCAACACTTCAGTTTTCCCTGAATTCAACCTAAGCCAACTAGCACTCATCCAGTCCTGAATCTCCAGGAGGCAGTTATTAAACATTGTGATGGAATCCGATTCCTGATCAGGCATAAAGACAGGTAGAGCTGAGAATCATCAGCATAACAATGAAAACTCAGCCCCATACCATCTTATAATGTCCCCAATGAGAGCATATACACTGTGAATAACATAGGGACAGCACTCGACCTCTTCGATACCCACACAGGGCAGACAGTGAGGGGCCATGTTAACTCCAGACACCACTCTCTGAGATCTGCTCTCCAAAAAAGATCAAAACCAACTGTGGACTGCTCCCCTCAGACCACAGAAAAACCACAGGCGGTCGAGCAACACCCCATGATCCATGGTGTCAAATGCTGCTGAGAGATCCAGGAGAACCAAGATGGAATGGGTCCTCCGATCTCTTGCCATCAGGAGATCATTCAATACCCAAACAAGAGCTGTCTCTGTACTATGCCTTTTCCTGAAGCCGGATTGGAGAGGGTCATAGATATTGTGGTTGGACAAATGATCCTCCAGTTGCAGAGTGACCATCTTCTCAATAACCTTCCCTACAAAAGGGAGGTTAGAGACTGAGTCTATAATTTGCTGGGCAGTCGGGGTCAAGGAGGGCTTTTTCAAAAGGGGGTATATTACCACCTCCTTTAAGGGATCTGGAAAGATCCCTCTCTCTAATGACACCACCACCATCCCAGCCAGGACTGGGCCGATAACATCTACACACCCCACCACCAGGTGAGTAGGATCTGGGTCCAACTTACAGTAGGTAGGTCACAGAGTCTGGATAATCCTCACTATATCTATTACTGCTGGTAGTCTAAAGGTAGACCAGTACAACTGGGCATTAGTACCACCCGATTGATCAGTGCAATGTTCAATAGAAGGACACTGGCTGATCTCATCCCTGATGGTGGATACCTTGTCAGCAAAGAATTTTGCAAACTCCTCACACTGTACCTGTGATAATGCTCTACCAGTCTGGAGACAGACTGGATTGCACAGTTTGTCCACAGTCCAGAAGAGCTGGGATGGTCTATTCCTAGCTGCAGCAATTTCCCTGGACAGGAACTCTGCCTTCTTATGGGAAATTGCTGATTGGTAGAATTTATAATGTTCTAACTATTCAAGTCTATCCACCTCCAGTTGAGTTTTCTGCCAGTGTCTTTCTAATCGTCGTCCCTTCCTCTTCCACTCACGGACCTCCCCATCAAACCAGGGAGCCCCTAGGTGAATAGTACGGGGATGAACATGAATTGGAGCAATGGCATCCAGGGCCTCAGTCACAACCCTATTATAGGCTAAGACCAATGGCCCTGGATCCATGCTATCCCTTGGAAAATCCAAGAAGTCCAGCTCCGTCATTAGGCCCTCTGAGGTAATCCCTCTTAAAGGATGGAATTGTACTAACTCCCTGGGGCAGGCCTATTTTGGGGGGGCTGCAAATCTAAACCTCAGGGCTTGAGGGTCATACCATACGACTGGCTCCACCTCCACATCAGATATCTCCATTCCCAGATGGAACACCAAGTCCAATGTATGCCCCCCTCATGGGTTGCAGAGGTAATTACCCATGACAGACCCAATGAATCCATTAATTGGAGGAGGTTTTGACCAAATGGCAAAGTTCATCGTCGACTCAGGCATTGAAATCCCCCAGAATTATCCATCTGGGAGATTCCAATACCATATCGGCGATGAAGTCCGCAACCTCCTTCAGGAACTCCCTCTCATCCCCTGGTGGATGGTAGATAAGAAGGGTCCTGTAGCCTGCACCTGCACCCACTATGCATTCAAAGGAGTTGGTATCATCAACTGGCACTTCCCTGAGATCCAGATCTTGTCTGAAACAGACCGCAACCCCCCCACCCCTCCAGTCCACTCTCGGGTGGTGAATCACTGAGAACCCAGCTGGAATCGCGGAGTCCAGCACAGGACCAGCATTTCCATCTAGCCAGATCTCGGTGATGCAAGCCAAGTCAACTGAGGAAACAAGATCAGCAATCACTGCAGTCTTATTCCTAATCGACCTGGCATTGCTTAACACCACCCAAAAGGGGCGGAAGTCAAAGGGTGATCCCACTTCCTGCCTGACACACTCCAAGTCAGTGCCCAAGTCAGTGATATAGTCAATTGCTCAAACCTATTACGAGTTTCAATAGGGACACTATTGTGCATTTGACTGCCCCTCCTTTTTTTAAGAGGTGTTGTGACAATGGTCCAGTCATCATTATCATGAGAAGAGGGTGGATAATCATCCACCTTATAAGAGGGGGCAGAGGCAACAGGTATACTAGTACTAGTCATTACAATTGTCTCCTCAACAGGAGGCATAGAAATGCTACCTAAATATGAAGGAAATTGTTCATTAGAATGAAGTTGTTCATCCATAATGTCAATGTAACTTTCCAGTTCCCTAATATCAGTAGAAACTGGTTTAATATTAAGCAGAAAGCGTATCTCTGCTTCAAGAGTAGTATCAGATGGCAATTAGCACATACATGCTGCTCATGCTTTCCCTCACTATATATCAAAAACTGCATACACTTACTAAGTTCTTTTTCCATTATTAAAGGTGTATATTTACTAAGTAGAGGATATGTTAAAATTATCTTATCCAAGTTTGTCTAATGCCAGCAGTTTCAGCATGCCCAGCGGACACAGCAGACACGTGCAAACGTGGAAATATAAGTGTTAAATCAATAAGAAAATGTAGCTTCTTTTAGTTAGCTGCTTTCTGCTCTACAAGTAAGGCTAGCAACAAGAATTTAATTATTTTTAATCTCGCTTTATATTCAAGAGGTGGGATTGTTTCAAACCTTGGTGAGCTGCTTTGTCATCTATGATGTCATCACCCACTGCCTTTAAATATGGGTGATGTCTTTGCATTGGCCACCTCCCACTGATGAAGACTCAGATTGAGTTGAAGCACTGGGGCTTGGGCTTTAGCAGTTAGGTTTGGTTATAGTATTTGTACTTTGTTTCTTTATCACTGTTCAAGTCCACTTGGAGTGTTGGAACTCATATAACTGCTATGCTCCTTTTTGGAACAAGCAAAACTCTATGAGTGGATGCCTATAGTTTAAGTAGGCATGGGCAGGTAGTGAAATATCTACCCTAAATACAACCTGTGAGTACCTCTTAACTACCCTAAATTATTCTAAAAATACCCTAATGAAAAACAGGTAGTTGGTTAGGGTTGGGTATTTACTATCCTAATCATTCTACTACTCTATTACCCTACCCTCTCTGACCATAACAAAATGCAAAATACTGTTTTGACTACCCTGAAAGAGAAAAATACTTAAGGGTCTGTCTTGAGGAAGGTATGATAGGCACTGACACTCTGAGCAAATCTGCCACTCTTTCCAAAATACAGCCTGCATAGCTGTATAAGGCATTCTTCTATAGGGCCACTGTGATATGCCCTGACTTTTTTTCTTTATTAATGTGACATTGCCAGCCTCAGTGTCTACAGTAGTTAGTGGAACAGAAAGCCTTTTATGGCTAAATAAGTCATTCATCTATTGGGTCATTGTGTGAGACAGGCAGATACAAGAGGCACAGCTGCTCTGATTGAGCCTGTTTCTGTTTCCAAAAATTATACCCATGGTGGGCATTGCAGAGGCAGGTACAAGAGGTGCAGCTGCTCTGAGTGAGTCTGCTGCTGTTTCTAAAAATTATAACCATGGTGTGCACTGCTGAGGCAGGTATGAGATGTGCAGCTGTTGTAAGGGAAACTGCTGCTGTTTCCAAAAATTATACCCATGGCAGGCATTGCTGAAGCAGGTAGGACTGGTGCAATTGCTGTGAGTGAGCCTGCTAGTTTTTTTCCAAAATACAGCCTTTACAGCTGTATAAGCCATTCTTCTATAGGGCCACCATAATAGGCCAAACTTTTTTCTTTATTAATGTGACTTTTCCAAACTATGTATCAGTGCTAATTAGTGAAATAGAAAGCCTTTTATGGTTAAATAAGCCATTAATTTATTGGGTCATTGTGTGAGACAGGCAGGTACAAGACATGCATGTGCTCTGATTGAGCCTGCTGCTGTTTCCAAAAATTATACTGTGACTGGAAATGTGATCAAATTCATGTATTCTTTTTTTTCAGTTAGTTTAAATATTCTTCTGTTATAAGTTTTGTTTGGGATGGACACCCAAAATGACTTCCAGGTCACATGTTCTGGCAGCTGTCAGGAGAAAATACTGGCCAACTGCTAAGTACTAAGTTTCCCACAATCTCACCTAGGTTCTGACCTTGGCAGATATGAGGGTGCTAGTCCCAACACCCGAGACATCCTGCAAAACAAGGTTGTAAAAGCTGGAAGAAGAATATCTTGGGTGTGGAGGATACCAGTTGGCCTGGATGATATCACACACACACACACACACACACACACACACACACATCTAGGTGGGGAACTGTCACTTAAGGAAGAGGTTACTCCTCCACAGTCCTGAGCACATAAACTATAAACTGAGGAGCTAGACACTTTCTCCCTCTGATCTTTATATCAGGTGAAGAAGGTGGGAGCCCTGCTAAGAGAGCTAAACTATCTGTGTGAGAAGAGAGACTTGGTGGAAATCCTTTTGAGGTTAGTAGCAGGTAGGATAGACACTAGGAGAGCCAAAGTTTTGAAATTCTTCTACCCATTATCTGTCTATATATTTGACATTATTTTCCTTTCCCAGTAAATGTGTAACCCCTTTTGTCTTACTGTATATATATATATATATATATATCCTGTTTATTTGTTAATACCTGTTGTATTTACTAGTCTATTAGCCTGCTCTGTCTTTCTAGAATCAGTATCTGTGACTTATTACTGAGAAGGTAATTTTAATATTTCTGCAGGCACTATGAATTCTCTATTTACAGTGTGCTGTCTGATGTGCACTCTATCTAATATTATCATGTTTGGCATTCCTGAGCTTGAGTAACAGGGTATTTTCCTGATATAATCAGGTGGTGGCAGCCACATGAAGCAGTATATCCAGAAAATTGCCCTGTAAGCTGGTACAACCCAATGGGCAGGTTGCCACAAACACATGGCAGGCATTGCTGAGGCAGGAACAAGAGGCACAGCTGCTCTGACTGAGCCTGCTGCTGTTTTTGAAAATTAATCTCATGTTGGGCATTGCTGAGGTAGGTGTAAGAGGTGCAGCAGCTCTGAGTGTGCCTGCTGCTGTTTTCAAAAGTTAATCACATGTTGGGCATTGCTGAGGTAGGTGTAAGAGGTGCAGCAGCTCTGAGTGCGCCTGCTGCTGTTTTCGAAAGTTAATCTCATGTTGGGCATTGCTGAGGCAGGTGTAAAAGGTGCAGCAGCTCTGAGTGCGCCTGCTGCTGTTTCCAAAAATTATAGCCATGGCAGGCATCAAAAGATTCAAAACATAATAAACTGATGATGATTGACAAGATTAAGGGCAGTGTGGCACATGTGGCTGGCAAGGTGGTGGTGGTGATGGTGAATTTTGTCAGTAGAATGTATCTAAGGAGAATGACAGCAAAACTGAGGGAAAGTGATGCCAGTAGAAGCAACTGCTTAACAACTGTGATATAAGGCTTAAAAGTTATAAACAACATTCCATGCAGAATTTGTTTAGTGCTCCTGTAGAACAGGACTGGAACAGTATGTCAAAGAACACGTTTTACAAAAAAATATAAAGTACAAAAAGAAAAATGAATGCAAAATAATGGTGTCAACATAGAAAAATGACATACATGCATGTTTGTCCATGAACTGTGACAATAATGGCAGATTTATTTCAGAGGGACAGTTACAAATGCTAAGAGAGAGAGAGAGAGAGAGAGAGAGAGAGAGAGAGATGTTTGCAATGTTAAGAAACCAAATTTGGCAGTACGCCACTCCACACAGGATTTTGTATTTTTACACAGCCTAGTCATATTTGCTATCACTGTTTACAGGCTGTTGTTCACGTCCGGTTGAGAAGAATCACATAAGTCAGTATTTGGGACAACTGGGAAATTGTCAGCATTCATTCTGAGAAATATAATCTGTTCCACATTTGCAGGACTTAGCAGTGTTGTTTGCTCAGTGACTATTCCTCCAGCTGCATTAAATATGCATTGTGAATATACGCATGAAGGTGGACAACTTGGGTACGTTATTGCAAAATTTGTTAGATCTGGCCACATTGTTCTATTTTGTTTCCAATACAGTAATGGATCTTCCTCAAGACCAATCACAGTGTGGTCTGCAAAATATTCCTGGACCATTGTATAGTATACAGTTAGCCTTTGTTCTGTATAAAAATTAGCCTACTCAAAAACCTTGTTGTGCACATTCTAAACCGTTGTGCGCATTCCAAATAACTGTTCATCACAGTTCAAAGTTCATACACTTTTAAATTTCTCATTTATTTCACACCTAGCTACTTACTAACAACCCAGTGCCCAAAGCTGTACCTTTTAACTTTCAAAGGTCTGTAAATTTGATTTTGGTCATAGAACAGAATAAAGAAATAGCAAGATTTTTTGTTTTCACTTCAGTGTGGGGGGGGGGTCTGTCACTGCAATGTAATAAACCATGTACTATAAAAATAAAATATGAGTAACCATACACAACTCAGCATGTGTTTCCATTTCGGGGTTGAGATGGCAGCATGGACCTCTTGAGCTTTGCTCTTGTGGTTCAAATGCTGTCATCTCAACCCCTCGATGGAAACACAGCCTTGTGTGTATGGTTGGTCATACATTATTCTCTATGCTGTGTGATATGGTTAACAGTCTGGCAGATGAACCAGCTGCACTTTCTTTTGAGTATATTAGCCCATGTTGTTGCAGGTGACTCAGAATTGATTTGCCTTTCTGACCCTTAACACAGGATGCCCAAGAAGTAGCTGTAGATGTCCTTTCTCTTGTTGATGACACTGGTGATTGTGAAGAAGAATTTATTATAGGTGTGCTATTGTCTGAGCCGGAGGCACACTCTGGTGGTTCGTTGGATTTTGACTCCTGTACATCAGTTAATTGTGTTGGTGGGGCAATAAATTTGGTTAGCAGAAATTCTTTCCAATACTCAATGTCTTCCCCTGCAGAAAGGATGACTTCAATGTTACCCTTAAAGCAGGGCTCTAGCAACGTAGCCACCATATAGGTTTCATTCTGAAACATGTCATGTATTCTCTGATTGGTTGACAGTTTGAGACTCATGTCATCTGCTAGCATTACGGCGGCGCTGTCTTCTTTTGACCGAAAGTTTTTTTTAAGGGTCATCAAGGAATATGTGATGAAATCTTATCTGAGGAAGAATTTGACTCAGAGTTGCACTGTCTATACTGACATCACATGTGGAAACCTCAAAAAGCTCAGGCAAGGTGATCAAAGATTCCACCAGACTCCAACTGCTGGATCTGAGCATTATGTCTACTTTACCTACTTGATTCTGCATAGTGTAATCATCTACTGTTTTCTTCTGTTCAAGAAGTCCTTCCAGCATGTAAAATTATGAATTCCAGTGGGTTGGAACTTTCTACTTTAATTTATGCAGTGGTAAGTTGTTTGACCTCTGCAGCTCCTTTAGGATTTTTTTTTTTGTGCTTTCACAGAGTGGATGAAATTACCACATATTTTCCTAGCAAGACCTAACAGGTTTTCAACATTTCTCTTTCCAGTTAAGAAATAAATGACGAGAAGATTTAAACAATGTGCACAACCATATATGTGTTGGTAGTTGCCATCTCTAACAATTTTTACAGTGTTGGCACCATTATCTAACACTATGAACCCTAGAGATAGGGAATACCCAGTAAACCATTTCTGGAAATGCTTTTACAGCTCCTGCAAAATATTGACAACAGTGTCATTTTTCCTCTAAAGTGGTGACATATAATTCAGCCTGTTTTCTACTGATTACAGTAGAGTGGGGATTATTAGTACTTTCTGACAGAAACCTTTCCCGATGAGCTGTAACAGTCATGTAGTCAAATGTTTCATTGCTTGTCCATATATCTGTTGTTATGTGAACCTACTTCACCTAAAAGAGTTTTAACTGCTTAATGACTTCAGTACACACCAAGTCATACAACTGTGGAACAGCCTTTTCCAAAAAGAATGTTCAACAGGGAACATTGTACCATGGTTCAGTCCAGTGCATGAACTTGAGGAAAGCTTTTTGGGCAATAAAAGAAAAGGGAGCTGACAATTGGTCAACGACTCTGCATTGGCTCTATTTACTGTAAGTACTGGAATGCTGGATGTTTGTGGTTAATTCTTAATATCCTTACAACACTTACTTTCAATGTTAGTTGACAAGATATTTTAGATTTGTTTGGAAATGTAATTTTTAACAACTTGCTCACAAGGAGTATCACTTTGTGAGTTTCCTTTACTTAATGGTGACAGAAAACAATCTATGTTTGTCTCAAAAGATGACAAGGACACATCAAGTGATTCAATGTCACTTACTGCTTTCAGTTCATTATTGCTATGGCCATGATCATCACCACCTCCACCACCGTCCATACCAACCATACTGCCCCTTTTTACCCTGCCCCACTCAATTGGGTGTTTTGCCTTTGCATGTCACATCATTACTGATGTTCCAAACTGTGTCCTTTTGCTATGACTGATACCATTTTTGCAGACTGCATACAGTGTGAGAGCTGTCTGCAGTTCAATGTAGAGTACATTCCATACTAAAGATTTACCTTTTATGCTTTGTGCCAGGGTGCCTGACACTATTCTTTGCCCAGTCAAGGGAACTAGAGAAAATCCTACACTGCCATCTCCTTGATGAGGTAAACTCTTGATATTCATATGAACATACAAAGAAGCCAGCAGAGGAAGGCCATTTGATCTATCCAGTCTTCTCATATTGCAGGATCCAGAGCTTGAGCTACTGACCTTGTCCCTTCCCCACTCCTTCCATCCTCCCTATCCATAAAAAGATAGACTTTGAAGGCAGATAAGGACCACTTGGCCCACTCAGTCTGCCTATTTCCCTACCTATCGGATAAGCTGCTGATCCTAGTTAACCAACAGCCTACTTCCTCCTACCCCCCACTAGAATTGCCTTATGTCTGTCCCATGCATTCTTGAATACCCCCACTGTTTTTGACCCCACAACCTCCTCAGGAAGGCTGTTCCATGCATCCACCACCATCTCCATGGAAAAATACTTCCTCACATTGTCCCTCAGCCGTCCCCCACTCTATCTTCAAATTGTGCCCTCTTGTTTTTGCACATCTCTTTTTCTGAAAGATGCTATGCTCTTGAACTTTGTCAATTACCTTGAGGTACTTGAAAGTTTATGTCTCCCCTCTTCCTCCTTTCCTCAAGGGTATACATATTAAGCTGTCTTAGCCTCTCTTTGTATGGCATCTGGTGAAGACCCTGCACCATTTTAGTTGCCTTCCTCTGGACTGCCTCCATTCTGTCTATATTCTTACAGAGATGGGGTCTCCAGAACTGCATGCAGTACTCCAGATGTGGTCTCACCAACTGTCTCTACAGAGGGATAACAACTTCCTGTTTTCTACTGGTGATGCCTCTCCCTATTCATCCCACTATCCCCCAGCCCTTCTTACTGCCTTCTCACAATGCTTGCCTATCATTGGGTCATCTGATATGATGACCCCCCAGGTCCCTTTCAATTTTTGCTGTTGTTAGTACCCCCCCAACTGTGTACTCTTCCCCTGGGTTTTGTTTCCCAGGTGCATTACTTTGCACTTCTTTGCAATGAGTCTAAGCTGCCGTACTTTTGACCATTCCATTCCTCCAACCTTGCCAAGTCCTTTCTTATCCTTTCCACCCCAACCCCGTGTATCAACCCTGTTACAGATATTTGTGTCATTTGCAAAGAGGCATATTGTACTTTTCCTTCCAGTCCCTCTGCAATGTCACCTATAAAGACATTAAAAAGGACCGGTCCCAGTACTTAACCCTGCACAACCCTTGCTAGTAACCCCCCTATTACCCTCTACATCATGTTGTCCTGCCAAATATTTTACCTAGGCTACCACCCTGGGACCCACTCCCAGGTTAGCTAACTTGCTTATTAATATTTTGTGTGGGACTATGTCAAATGCCTTGCTTAAGTCTAAGTAGTCCATGTCCACAACCCCTCCTTGGTCTTCTACTTTGGTCTCCCAGTCTAAGACCTCTATTAGAGTCATCTGACATGACTTTCCTTCTGTAAATCCATGCTGTCTTGGGTCCTGTGCCCCACTGGCCTCTAGGTACTCAACAATTCTTTCTTTCAGAAGTGATTCCATCTTTTTCCCTACTTCTGAGGTGAAACTAACAGTTCTGTAGTTTCCTGCCTCTGCCTTGCTCCCACTTTTGTGAAGGCGAATCACATCCACTCTCCACCAGTCCTCAGGTATTACACCATCCTCCCATCATTTGTTAAAAAGGGTAGTCAGCTGTATCACCAGTTCTCCCCTTAGTTATTTTAGAATTCTGGGGTGAATCCCATCAGGCCCCATTGCTTTGTCCACCTTCATTTTTATGAGTTCTTTCAGGACCTTTTCTTCTAGGTATGGACTGGTATCGACTACCTATCCATAGTGCTTCTATTGTTTGGTTTAGGTACCTCCCCCTCCTCTTCTTTTGTGAATACTGAGCACAAGTATTCATTCAGTATCCCTGCTTTTTCGCTGTCATGATCCTTACCTTACTCCATGCATATCCCAACGACTCTTGAATCAGCCCACATCTTCAACAATACCACATCTTCTGGTAGTTCACTCTAAGTATCCACTACCCTCTCCTTGAAGAAGTGCTTCCTGACCTCCCCCCTCTAGTTTAAGACTGTGCCTCCTCATGTTGCAATTGCCATTCAGCTTAAAGAAACCCTCTTTATCCACCTTATCTATCCCTTTCAAGTACTTCAAGGTCTAAATCATGTCCCCCCTCTCCTGTCCTTTGGGGAGTACATTTTCATATCAGTGCCCCAACTTCTCCTCATATGCCTTACCCTGCTGACACACTATCATCTTTGTAGCCCTCCTCTGGACCTTCTCAAGCAGGCTAATGTCCTTTTTGAGGTGTGGACACCAGTACTGAACTCCATACTCTAGATGTGGCCTCACCAGTGACCTGTACAAAGACAATATAACCTCCTCTCTCCTTCTACTGATCCCCATCTATGCATCCCAGCATCGTTTGCCCTTGCTGCTGCTTTCTTGCACTGCATGGAGTGCTTCAGGTCATTAGTGATCATCACTCCCAGGTCATTCTCATCCTCTGATGCAGATATCTGGACTCCACCCAGGTAGTACTCAGTCCTGGGATTCTTGGCTCCAATGTGCATGACTTTGCATTTCTTGCCATTAAAGTCAAGCTGCCAGATCCCAGACCACCTTCTCAGCTTTTCTAGATCACCCTGTAGGTCATATATCCCTTCAGCTCTGTCCACTCTCCCACAGAGCTTGGTGTCATCCATGAATAGGCACATTTTGCCCATAGTGTCATCCCCAGTATCATTGATGAAGACATTGAACAACACAGACCCCATTACTGAGCCCTGTGGGACCCCACTGGTGACTTCTTTGGTTCCAGATAACTCTTACTACCACAGTCACTCTCTAGGTCCTGTCCCTCAACCAGTTTTCCACCCATTTGGTCATCTTCTCCCCAACTCTGAGATCCTCCAACTTTCCGATCAACCTTTTTTGGGACACAGAGTCAAAGGCCTTGCTGAAATCCAGATAGAGGATGTCTACTTCCTGGCCTCTGTCTACTGTCTTTTTGACCCAGAAAAGAAGTCAGTCAGATTCATTACTAAAGAACAGAACTGGGTGAGTCCCTTTTCTACAGTAAGTCTTTTTATCTCATATATTGTTGGGGCTGACAATGCGAAAGTTCCACAAATGAGAAAGTATAACCAGCCACATACACTATGTTCAAGAATAATCCGGTTTCTTTATTTTTCAAATGAGATCTTCCTGTGCCCAAGATTTTACCTGTAGGGCTTCCTCGGGGTGAGAGGATCAATGTATAAATGTAATAATTATTAATATTCATAATTTCCTTTCTTACCATAAAATTATTTTTAGGCATTTTTTCTTATATCACTCCCTCTGTACAATTATTGTTCCATAAATTTCCCTTAGTTCACCTTATAACATACAACATTATTACTTTAAATTTGGGAAGAATACTACCATCACTTGGGATACACCACAGATATCATTCTGCAAAATGTAAATATCAGATTTTTCAAGCAAACTTATTTCTTTGTACTTATAATGATCTGATGTCTTATGTAACCATGTTCCTGCAGGACTAGTTCTGTCTATGCTGTAGCCTTATGCATTAACATAAAAGTTATAGTCACCTCCTAGTAGTATCACTGTAATTTGTGTCCTGTCTGTTTCTGTCTTTCAGACACAGTTTGTCGTGTTAAAAGAGAAAGTAATTGCTCCTATTAACCGGTAACATTAAAGTTATTATGTGCTGTCTATTCTCATGCATTCTGCTTATCCATGTATCACTGTTCATGTTATCCTACTGCTCTCATTGTGCTTGAAAATGCCAGCAAAGTTTCTTCCATAATAATACTGTTTACCGTGTTTCTTTACATTCATATTGCCACACCACACATAGTAACAATTATATTTTTCATATTGGCCATCCGCCCTACGATTTCTAGGCCAACACTACTACAGTACCAGTGCTACACAGTTTTGACAATAGTTTTCTACATATACATCTTGAAGTGTCTGTTGTTAACTTTTCTTCATGCTCTGAGGCACTTAAAACAGTTCAAACATTGCTTGTAGCCTGTATTAAAGTCATCATTATATATGGTAATTCACATGATATTCGTCATATGCCTGTACTATTGTGAGTCTCTGTTGCATAACTTTGCTTCATCCTGTCCTTACAGACTAAAGATGGTTCCAGCAATGCTCCTAGTATGTATACACTTGTGACATTATCTATTAGCATTCTGTTGCTATTACACAAATCACTTAGTTTTAAGCATTTTACATTTATTAAGTGTATGCTCAATGCAGATTACCATCACTAATGAAACTTTTTACCTCTCAGTTTGTTTTCTTTTTCCTACTTCTGTTTTTCTGTAAGCCAGTTCCTTAGCTAGTTCCATTTTTATCTCTAAAAATATATAATTAACAATAATAATAATAATAGTTTTATTTATAAAGCGTCTTTCAATTTTCAAAGCTCTGTACAAGTTAAAACAGTACAAATCAAACATTAAAATCCAATATCAAATACAGTAAAACCATAATACACTCAGCAACTTCAAAACAATTAGTTTTCTAGAAAGGACATTTGCCAGAGATGGGTTTTCAAACCCCTCTTAAATTCCTCCACAGTGCTGCACTCCCATGACTGGCAGGGTAGAGAATTCCAAAGAGTGGGCACAGCATAAGAAAATGCCCTACACCCAGATGATTTAAGATTCACTCTTGGAATCTCTAGCAACCCCTTGTTAGCCGAGCGGAGTGATCAGCCAGGGCAATGAGAAACCAGAAGTTCTTTCAGATAGGCCAGACCCTGGCCATGAAGGGCTTTGAAAGTCAACAAGTTGACTTTTAAAGGCTTATCCATTATCAGAGTAGGCAGCCAGCAGTTTATGCAGCACTGGGTAATATGATAGACCTATTTGACCCAGTCAAAACCTGGGCTGCTGCATTCTGCACTAGCTGCAGGTGATGGATTTCAACCCCTGAAAGCCCAAAGTACAGGGAGTTGCAGTAGTCCAAACGCGAGGACACAAAGGCGTGAACCAACAGTTCAGTTGAACAGTCAGATCCCTGTCTAGTCATTCAAATTATTATAACATTTTATTTATTTATTGATTGAAATCTTGGATTACAAATACATTTTAACCAGAGGTTCTTTTGCAAAGTTCCACGTGCAACAAATTAAACAGTATTAAGAAAAAGTAGATAATAACAACTTTAAGAGCAGATCAATAATAAAAAAATGGTAAAAATGTAACATGAACAGTAATAGTAGGAAGCTTAAAAACATTTGTTTGCATAAACATTGTTGTAGTATGTCACAGGTATATACAGTAAATAGGGTAGAGTACTTAGGTAAGGGTCAAGAGATGGGAGGAGAAAATATGTCCAAGGTTATAGTTATGGGCAAATGTAGGGTAGGGGCATGAGGTGGCCAAGGATGACCTTTTTCAAGTAAGAGCATAGGAAAAGAAAAGAAAAAAAAGAAGTGGGGGGAGGGAAGTAAGGAGTACAGAAGGTAAGAGAAAAAGGGGAGAGCAAACAGTCAGCAGTGACATTGTCAGATGAAAGAGAAAGGGAGCAAAAGGTTAAGGGGGAGGAGGAAGGATGGGGGAGGTGAAAAGAGTGGCCTGGCAAAACTAAGGGGTAAGTGGAGAAGGGAGATAGCGGAAGCAGTAGGTAGGAGGGAGAGTGTGAACATGGGTTTTGGCAGGAGCGAGAAGGGGAAGTTGTTAGGGTGGAGGAAGGGGGAGATGGGGATAGAAAAGGGTGAAGAACAAAGGTGGGGAGTAAGAGGAAGAGGAGGAGGACATTGAAGGGTAGAGTGCTTGAGGGGCAAAAAAGGGGAGGCCAACTAATGGACACAATCACAACTACTTAGGACTATAAGGCGCTTTCGAAGCTTGAGCTTAAAAGGACCTAATTTGGGTTTATTTGCAATATCGGGGGGAAGCGTGTTGAGCCAGGTGGGAGCCCTGTAGTTAAAGGTGAGCTGGGCTTGGGAGGGCCTGCAAAAAGGGACAATGAAAGTTTATCTGGAGGCACTGCAGGTTTTACAAGGGTTAAGAGAAGGCTGAATGAGAAGCAGTCAGCAGGAGGAGTTAGTCCCAGTTGAATTTTCTTGGCAAATAAGCAGGTTTGGTTGTTAACCCTGTCCTTGAGGTGGAGCCAGTTTGTCTACACATAGAATTCACATGTGTGTATGCACCTTTCAGCACCTGAGACCAGTCTACAGGACTTGTTTAGTGCGATTGTAATTCTATTAAGGGTTGTATCAATCACCGCTCTATAGATAATAAAACCATGGTCAATAATGGAGATAATTGAACTGACAACTATTTATCAGAGGGCATCAGGAGTCCTGCAATGTCTGTGTTGGTAAAGGACACCAATTCTGGAGTTTACTTCCTTGGAGATCTTATTGATGTGCAGCACATAGGTTAGCGACAATCAAGAGTGGCGCCAAGGTATTTGAACTCTTTGACTTGTTCAAGAGGCTAGTTGAGATTGTTAAGAATGTTGAGGGAGGCGGAAATATATTGTTTCATGGGTTTGAGAAGAGTATCACTTTCATTTTTTTGTAATTCATTACAAGTTTATGTTGGGTAAACCAGGATTCCACTGATAGGAAGTCAGCATGCAGGGCATTTGCGAGAGGGGATGGGTGAGAGTGGCAGTCGAAGAGAACAGCGTAATCGGCATAAAGAATCATGTTCATGCTGCAGGCTTCAGGGAGGTTGTTTAGAAATAGACTGAAAAGTAAGGGTCCAAGGATAGACCTGTGGGGAACACCGGAGCATACAGGAAGACTACAGGAGAGGGTATAATTGATTTTAACTAGCTGAGTGAGGCTGTCAAGGTAGCTAGAGAACCAGTCAATAACTGCACTGGAAAGGTCTAGACATGTAAGTGTAGTGAGCAGAAGGGGGAGGTGAATGGTATCAAAGGCCTTAGTGAGGTCAATGAATATTGCCCCTACTAGTTGGCTATGGTCCAGTGCAGTATGTATGTAGTTGGTGAACTCAGGTAAGGCTGATGTTGTACTATGTGCTTGTCTGAAACCATGCTGCTGTGGGCACTGGATAGCATGCTTGGCTAGGTAGTCTGAGAGTTGTTTGGCAAAAATTCGCTCTAGGACTTTGGGGGGGTGGATATGGGATGGTAGTTAGAGTGTAAAGCTCTGTCGCCACTTTTATGTACAGGTGTAACAATTGCAGTCTTCCACAGAGGTGGAAACTGCCTAAGGGAGAGAAATAAGTTTATAAGTTTAGTTAGAGGTTTCAGGACAACACTGAGGGATAGATTTAATAATTTCAGGTCTAGTGTGTCACTACTAAACCAGGTCTTGCGGAGAACTTTCTGGAGGTATTTTATGGATTCAGCCTGAGATACCCATTTGAAGTAGAAGGGAGGGGCCCTGAGGGGAGAGTTAACGGGGCAGTCATTTCCATACAGTGTGGTGAAAAAGTCAGGTGGAAGGATACTAGCGAGGTTGGTGAAGGCCAGGCTGAAGGAGTCAGCTATCTGTTGTTGGTCATGGATGGTGGCTCCATCAACTTCAGTCACTGAGGGGGAGGATCTGTTGGGCTTGCCAGTGAGATCCTTTAGTTTGTCCTAGAATCTTCGACTATCCCCATGGGAATTTATAAGCTCATTTTTGAAGTATTCAATTTTCGCTTTCCGTATTTCCTGCATGCAGGAGTTCCTGGTGGCTCTATTGTTTTGCAGGTTGGCTGGTTTACCAGAGGCTTCAGCTCGACTCCAAAGGTTATCTCTGGTCTTCATCATTTTAAGTAGGGATGGTGTAATCCAGGGGTTTGTGACTCCCTTGATTGTACACTTGTGAAAGGGGGTGAACCTGTCATGCACCAAGTTAAACTGAGTTATAAAGTAGTTTAGGGCAGTGTCCATGACACTAACATTTCTCTGTTCTGTCTCACAAGTGAGGGTGTACTCACCAAAGTGAGCAGTTTCATTTTCATGGCAGTCAGGGCAAACTGTGCTGCCTGCTAGTCTGATCTGCCATTTTAACTCTCAGGCAGGAAAGGCAAGAAAAGCTCCAGCCAATCAGCAAGAGCACCGGACCCACATGACGTGACGTCACCATATCCGGATCTCGCTGCTGCAAGGAGCTACCTGTTGCTATGCAGCACAGTACCGCTGCTACACCAGCATTCTTCTACATATTACATCTTGTTTTACTCTTTCAATAGCTAGCATTTTGAATGTTTTAAAGGTTTTGGAAGGTATTTGGAGGTTTGTATGGGCAAAATGACAATCCTGTGCTGAGTACTGACATCTCCTTATTCGTCAAGGCCTTCTTGCATAAATTAAAAATAACTATGCTCTCCTCACCCTCCAATTGCCCCCTTCTCCTCTTCCTCTGTAACCTCCTCCTCTTCCTCCTGTTCTGGGTAGCTGATACATTTCACATTCTCGTTGTTCCACCTAACCTTGTGATCTTGTGTGGTACCTAAGTCTGTCTTCCTAGCCCTCCAAATACCTTCCAAATCACAGTAAATCTACAGCGATTCTTTAGAACACTTAGATTGAAGGAACAAGTTGAATTATCTCCACCACAAGACCAGAGGGTCAGACAAGCTCTGGGCTACAAATCTATGTATAACCCATATAGTGGTAGGAACCACAATATTGAGGCATTTGTTAAACAGGTAATGCATGAAGTGAACAAATTATTCTCAGAAACTAATCAGCCAACACCACATTTTAATCTATGTAGGGCAGAAAATCTAGCCCTTCAAGATTTAGAAAAGGATATATCCATTGTAGTCAAGCCAGTGGATAAGGGCAAGGGAATTGTGGTCATGGACAGGGAACAATACATGAACATGTGTAAAAACCTTTTAGAGAATAAAAATAACTATGAACTACAAACAAATGATCCAACTTCCATATAAATATAGAAACATAGAATTTGACGGCAGCTAAGGACCGCTTGGCCCACCTAGTCTGCCCATTTTCCTACCTAACAGATAAGCTGCAGATCCTAGTTAACCAACAGCTTACTTCCTCCTACCCCCCACTAGGACTGCCTTATGTCTGTCCCATGCATTGTTGAATTCCTCCACTGTTCTTGACTCCACAACCTCCTCAGGGAGGCTGTTCCATGCATCCACAACCCTCTCTGTGAAAAAATACTTCCTCACATTACCTCTGAGCTGTCCCCCCTCTATCTTCGAATTGTGCCCCCTTGTTCTTGCACATCTCTTTTTCTGAACAGTATTATTTAAGTGCTGAACACTGAACAGGAATTGGGACACCTTAAAGAATAGGAGAACAAATTGTTAGTGCACGAGCACCCTAAAATCCCAGTGCTTTATGGGTTACCCAAGGTACATAAGGATCCAAACAACTCCCCTGTCAGACCAATTGTATCTGGCAATGACTCTATTTTAGAAAAGCTTTCCAGTTTTGTGAATTTATATATACAAGCATATGAAGAAAAAATTGACAGCTTTTATAAAGTACAGTAGTGATGTCATAAAGTTGATAGAGAAATTTAACAAGGATGGAGAGACAAGGGGTCTATTCCCATATAGTATGGACATCAAGGATCTCTATACTTCAATTCTCCATGAAGATGGGTTATATTTTCTGGAACAAACATTAAACAGGGATACACTAGCTGGGAAGCCTCCCACCAGTACACGTATAGAACTGGCCAGGATGACACTATATAAAAACTATTTTAGGTACAATGGGAAGTACTATAGACCAGTTAGGGGGCAGCCGTGGGAAGCACAATGGCTCCTTCCTATGCTAACACCTACATGAAGATCTTTGAGAATCAGTTTGTCTTAAACCCGATGTATAATCCTTTCCACAAACACATTATGATATATAAAAGATACATTGATGATTTACTGTTGTTTTGGAGCGGGAGCATGGAGGAACGTGATGTATTTCATAATCACCTGAATTCTCTAATGGACAATCAGATTTACTCTTGTAGCCAGTGAACAATCTGTTCCATTTTGGACCTGTTAATATATAAACAGGGGGACAGACTGCAACACACTCTTTATAAAAAAGAGACAAATAGGAATACACTGTTACACTATGACAGCTACCATCACAGACAGTTGAAGAACAGCATTCCATACTCACAATTGCTTCGCGTCCATAGGAATTGCAGTACAGAAAAGGACAAGAAAATAGAGTGAAGAAATGGTAAACAAGTTCCTAGACAGGGGGTACAGCAGAAGTACAGTACACCAGGCGATAAGGAAGACAGGTGACACAGTGAACATAGCACATAGAGAGTCTCAGAATCCCAGTGACAGACCTGCATTGTCACTGGAATATTCGGAGTGCACAGAAACTATCAAAAAATTCATTAATAACAATTGAGGCATGCGTGGTTCAACACAAGTAGCATCTTTTCTAAATAGACCAATCATTGCTTCAAAAAAAGTCTGCACCATTAGGGACAGGTTGGTGCACTCTGAACAAACAGAACAGGGATGTCCGAAAGGTCAACTGCTGTTGGGACCCATGGAACCAAGAATGTTCTCATATGGACACTGTGTCCAGTGTGGGAACACGGCCAGAAAAAAGGAAATAAGTCACTCAAATGGAAATGAAAAATACAAAATCAACAACTATCTAACTTGTGACTCAGACTATGCAGTGTATAATCTGACTTGCCCTTGCTCAAAATTCTACATGAGACAAACCACTAGCCCCTTGAAGCTCAGAATCAGTGAGCATAAAAGTAATATTTACACATGGCTAGTAACATCCCTAGTAGCTTGACACTTTTGTGAGGCATAGCATTCTGCCTCAACCCTACAGTTCTCGGCAATAGAAAGGATGGACCCAGCAAGTCATGGAGGAGACTGGAACACACTAGTAGAGCGATGTGAAAGTTACTGGATTTACACATTTGATACAATAGGAAAAAGAAGGAGATTAAATGAGGATCAAAATTGTATGGTATGCTTGCGCAAATAGTACAGAGGGAAAAGTCCATCTGACACTGTTAGAAACAAGCATTTGTCAATGCCGAACATTTGCGTGCAGGTATTTGCTTTGGTGTCTGCCATTTATGCAGGGCCCCCCCGTTGTATTCATGTCCCTTTAACTTCCATATCCCAACAGAGTACCTCTCTGCAACTCCTCTTGCATTGGATCAACATTTCACCCTCATACTTCTTAAGTGTCTATCTTAGGAACCCTAACACGCTGGGTGTGCTCAGGGGTACGAGCCTGTGTGGAAACTGCACAACCCGCACTTGTAACACAGTCTTTTTTTTTATGTAGTATTTATGCTCCTGACTACCTCATCTCTCCCCTCTCTCAGACATCCTCTGAACTGCTCTCCCTGGTCTTGCTACGGACTGCCTCTAGAGTACCACAGATCCACACATTAATCAAGGCACCTGGATAATCCCCGGGTGGGGTAAGGAGGCACTCCCCCGGTACTCACCTCCCCAAGGCCAACATACAGAGATGTGGATCCTATACAGCGGGGTCTGCCATTGCGGGCCCGAGATGAGTAGTGAGGCATCATCGTCTGGGAGAGACTGAGCGGTTTTTCCCTTGTTCTCCCTGGACATCGGCATGCAATAGGGGCCAATGAGCTGGAAGGCTCTGCCCCCTGCTGACATCTGCCCAATGCCCATGCTGCTGCTCTAGCTACCGCACCTACATACTGGGCTTCACTAGATGGTGGTATAGCGATGGGAGCATGCAGTGAACCCCCTGGAGCCATTGGGCACTTAATTCTTCTCCTCCCCCCCGGCCGACCCCCGGCACCCTGGGCTCGCCTACGGTAACCTGGGTCACGCCGGCATGGTGCGAGGTGTGGCGTCCAGCGCCTCAACCCTCAGTGCCACCAGGCCGGCTTTGTAACACAGTCTTTCAGTGGAATTATTTCACCAAATTTTTAACAGGCATTTTGTCACCTCTGGTTATGAACACTGTCACTATGATTTTCTTACTGTGTACCAAACACTGATTTCCCACAGCAATTGCACTATTCTGTGCTGGAAGTGTGAAAACACATTTCAGCCAGGATGTGCAAAATGACAACTGCACTGTTCATAAGGAAGTGTGGGAAAATGCAAATGTTGAAAACCTGGAGTGAAAATATGACAAATTCATGATGTTATGAGTGCGCATGGAAACTGCACAAGGCACCCTCATAAAACAGTCATGTTTTGGAATTTTGTACTGCATTTTCTATATAGGCATTTTAGGATGTCTGCTCATGAACAGTGTCATTGTGGTTTTGTTACTCTGCACCGAGCATGATTTCCCACGGGAGCTGTGCTATTGTACGCCGGAAGTGCAAAAACACATTTCAGTCAGGATGTGAAAAATGACAGCTGTACTGGTCATAAGGAAATCTTGGAAAATGGCAATGTTGAAAATCTGGAGTGGAAATATTACAAATTCATGAATTTACGAGTGTGCATAGAAACTGTGCAACGTACGCTAGAAACACAGCCATTTTATGGACTTTTGCCACCATATTTTCAACATAGGCATTTTAGGACCTCTGCTCATGAACAGTGTCGCTGTGATTGTCTTACTCTGCAGCAAGCACCAATTTCCAATAGCAACTGTGCTATTTTGCGCTGGAAGCATGAAAACACATTTTGGGCAGTATGTGAAAAATGACAGCTGCACTGTTCATAAGGAGAAGTGAAAATATACCTATGTTGAAAATCTGAAGTGAAAATAATATAAATTCACAGCTTATGCGTGGAAGCTGTGCAACACACGCTCGCAAAACAGTGATTTTTTTTTTGTATTTTTACGCCAAATGTGCAACATAGGCTTTTTGAGAGCCCACCTCATGAACACCAAGACTGTCATTTCGTTAATCGGTTCCAAAAGGTGATTCCATGTAGTGACTGCGAAATCACCTTTTGGGAGCAAATAACGCAGTGACAGTGACTGAATTCATGAGGGGGGGCGGCCAATAACCTCATGTTGAAAAGTTGGTGCCAAAATTCCCCAAAATGGGCGAGCCATGCACCAAAGTTTTAAAAAACCCTATTTGTACCATTATACAGCTTACCGGCATTTCTTCAGTTCATGGTCAGCTTTGAAGAGTGCAGACATGTTCCTGGTCCACTGAAGATCGTCGCGCCAGGCTCCGGAGGTAAGTATGGGGTGAGGGGGTGTGGGGAGGTGGGTGCGCATAGGGTGGGCAAGTGTTGGTGGAGGCAGGGCAAGGACTCACCGAGGGACTGTTTTCTTGTTTTACAGGATTAAAAAAAAAAAGGAAACTAATGCTTTTGGTATGCTGGGGTGGGGTCCCAGCATGCCACCTAGGTGAGGGGTGTGTGTGGGGAGGTGGGAGTGCAGAGGGTGGGCACGGGTTGGCAGGGGTGAGGGACAAAAAACAGATGCTGCTAGCATGCTGGGGTGGGCTCCCAGCGTGCCACCGAGGTGTTTGCTGGGGGGGGACTGGAGCTGGCAGGGACTGGGCACCCCCGCCAGCCACACAGTGTGTGCATGTTTGTGTGTGCGTGGGGGGGAGCATGAGCATGCTGGGGTGGGCTCCCAGCATGCCAACTGGTTATTTTTGGGGGCTGCAGCTGACTGGGGATTGGGTACCCCCGTCAGCCACACAGTGTGCTGAGGGGGTGCATGAGCCGAGGGGGATTGGGCATCCCCCTCGGCACACAAGGTGGAGACTGGGGAGAATTGGCAGGGGAAGACATTAGCAGAGGGAGGAAGAGGGAGGGCTTTGAAGCCGAGCTGTGCATGACAGCAGTTTGGCTGACCTGGTATGCTAATTGCATACACACTACCACCGCTGATTGCAGCGGACCTTTTCTTAGAAGTGAAGACCAACACAGCCAAACTGCTGTCATACACAGCTCAGCATGTATTGGTCCCCTAGGGTCGCACCTGCTACACTGAGCACTGCACTGGAGAGGAGGGTCACACACCTCCAAAAGACATACTGTTGCATGACATTCCTTGCACATGCGCGCAAGTGAACATAAAAACAGTGACAAAAAGATTATGAGACATGAAACTGTATAGCCTCTGGCCCCTGAAAATTCTACCACCCCCAAACCCCCATAAGAGTATAGGCTATGAATACATCAATACTTTCCAGTTGTGCGGTATGTCCATGCTGTGGATGCGCTGGACTTATCCCAACCCATTGGGAACAGACAAGGAAGGCAGAAAGCAGCACACACTGGCAGCACTGCTAACAAGCATAGCATATCTGAATGTATAGGTCAGAGACAAGAGATGTAAGAATTACAAAAATATAGATGACAAGAATTGTAAAACATGTCTTTGGCATATGAATGAATATTAATATAACATGGAGCATAACATGATGAATAAGGAATATCAGAAGCCATAAATGAAACTAGCAACATACTATATACATACAAACGAAATTACCAGCAGATACAGGCCATCTCCATCTATTTAGTCAGCTCGAGTGTGCAGCACTTCAGTCCATTAGACTGCAGCTGCCCCTTCCCTCATTGCCCTCCCCCCATCTCCCACCCCCTCCTGATTTGTACCCTCCTCTTGAATCTGTCCCACTCCCTCTTAAAGCCCCCAACGCTCTGTAATGATACAACTTCCTCTGGCAGAGTGTTCCACCATGCCACCACCCCTTCTGTGAAATAGTGCCTCCTCAGTTCCCTCTTGAACCTGCCCCCTTCCAGCTTAGCGTTCCACCCTGCCATCACCCTTTCTGTGAAATAGTGCCTCCTCCATTCCCTCTTGAACTTGCCCTCTTCCAGCTTATGTACAAAACAGGAGCAGGAAGTCCTGGAGGGATGAAAACACAGATGAACAGAAATGCTTTTGAGCAATAGAAGTTTCTGTAACTACAAATAGCAACAAAAGACTGTATGAGTACACAAACAACAGGGAATGCATAAGAATGCGCCTCAGCTTTTTTAACACTCAAAATGCTAGCTATTGAAAGAGTAAAATAAGATATAATTTGTAGAAGACTGCCACTGTAGCAGTGGGACTGTGTTGCATAGCAACAGTTAACTTCTTGTAGCTGCGAGACCCGGATATGGTGATGTCAAGTCATGTGGGTCCAGTGCCGTCACTGATTGGCTGGAGATTTTCTTACCCTTTTTGTCTGAGAGTTAAAATGGCAGATCAGACTAGTGATCAGCATAGTTCACCCTGACTGCCACAAAAATGAAACTGCACGCTTTGGTGAGTATATCCTCACTTGTGAGACAGAACAGTGAAATGTTACGATAATTTGAATGAAGAGACAGGGATACGACTGTTCAATTATATATTTTTAGAGATTAAAAAAACAGAACAAGCTAAGGAAATGGCTTACAGAAAAACAAGTAGGAGAAAGAAAACAAAACAAACAGGTAAACATTTCATGTAGTAATGGTATTCTGCATTGAGCACACTCTTAAATGTAATATGGTTAAAACTAAGTGAATTATGTAATAACAGCAGACTGCTAATAGTTAGATAATGTCACAAGAGTATACATACTAGGAGCATTGCTGGAACCATCTTTAGTCTGTAGGGACAGGATGAGGCAAAGTTATGCAGTAGAGACTCACAACAGTGACAGGCACATAAGGAATATGATGTGAATAACCATAGGTAATGGTGACTTTAATACAGGCTACAAGCAATGTTTGTAATGTTTGAAGTGCCTCAGAGCATAAAGAAAAGTCAAACAACAGACACTTCAAGATCTATATGTAGAAAACTATTGTTGTTAGAACTGTGTAGCACTGATACTACTATAGGCTTAGGAATCGTAGGATGGATGGCCGATATGAAAAATATAAATGTAACTATATGTGGTATGGCAATATGAATGTAAAGAAACATGGTAAACAGTATTAGTGAAACCCTGTTAAGTGAATACCCAATTTATCACAAAAACATATTCACTTAAATGAGGTATTCACTGAACAGGATTTCCACTGTTTTCATTAGCAGAGGCTGAAAGGGATACATGCAGTCATTTTGTTCATACTTTAGGAGTCAGGTTTATTTCTTCAAGGTATAAAAAGCTTGAAAATGTCTTGTAAGACTTGTTGGAGGTGTGGTCTGAATGCTGGAGCAATGGCTGCTTAATTTCCTCAGCTCTCTCCTACCGGGACAGCATCCGCGCTCTGGCACTGCAATCCACGGACATCGGGACCCCTCTGCCCCTCTAAATGCTTGGGTAGTTCATTCTCTACTGACTGGCGGTAATTGTTAGCGGATTCTGATGCAATCTGTAGTCATCGCAGTACCAGGTATCCACGAGCTGCTTTGGTTCCATAGGCCGCATAGTCCCTATCCTGCCTGTCTTGATGTGGTAGCTTGCAAAATTGGCTCTCTGATCGACCTACGGAGTATTGACTCATTTGCTTGATCATGCCATATACAGGTGCTGCTGCTTCACTGCTTTTCAGACCATGTCCAATCCCAACCTGCTGTCTGCACACCCTCGTGGCATCCAGCCACCAGCCCTGCCGGCCTCTGTGGGAGATTCTTTACAATATATTATCAGCATGTTAGAAACCCTGTTGTTGAGAGTTGATGACATTAGTCTCTCAATTACTAATACAACTGCTGATGTTAGACAGCTACAAGATAAAATGAATGTGTCAGAACAATGGCTGGATACTTGTGGGCAGCAGCAGTTTAAATTGTTACACAGACTCCAACTGCATAAGGAAAGACTTGCTACTCTGTGGGACCGTGTGGAGAATCAAGAAAATAGAGCTTGGCGCAACAACCTATGCATTATTGGTCTACATAAGGGGGTGGAAGGTCAGTCCATGGAGTGTTTCCTAAATGAAAATCTCCCTGTGTTGCTTGGGGACAGGTGAAGAGGCCCCATGGATGTTGAGAGGGCACATCGGGTGTCTGGCAAGAGGGACAAGCACACTCTGGCCCCAAGACCCATTGTAGCTTACTTCCTTCGTTACACCAGGAAGGAGTGCATTCTGAGGGAAGCCAGGGATTTAGGAGAGGTCCACTGGCAGGGGTCTTTGGTATCTTTTTATTGTGATTTTGCACATGAAACAGCAGCAAGAAGGAGGGTGTTTGGGCCTGTCAAGAAATTTTTATATCAGCACAATTTCCAATTTGATTTCGCGGACTTACCAACCCTGTTGGTCTCTAAGGATGGACGTGAACAGGTGGCTGATCATCCTGCACTAATTGAGAAGTGGATCTGCAAGTTTTGGCCTAACCTCCTGCTCCCTACTACAACTCCCACTTGCTCTGGGAACCGAGCACCAAGGCAACCACTAAGCGGATCGGCTTGGAGAGCAAGCAGTTGCTGGAGGACTCTTTTTCAGCTGGACATGCAGCAGTCTATACTGGTCCCCCTGTCTCAGCTGCTCCAACTGACCGCTCACCTCCTCCGCTGATGGCAATCGCTCACCCTGCCCCATGTTCCACTTCATCCTTTCTGCCTCGACCCTCTGGCTATACTCCTAGACATAGGCAAAGGGCACGGAACGGAACTCCCGTGCCTTCTGAGATGCAAATGAATGCCCCTCCAGCAAAAATCTCCAGGGAAGACTACACCCAGCCAACCTCCCCTGTTCAACCAGAATGCCAGAACTTGCCAGACATGGATACTGATAATGCTTTGGACTGGGCTGATTATCCAGATGCCTCTTTAGTGGAAGTAGCAGATGCCTCTACCCCTGTGAGACCTGGACTTCTTTCATATGCTGCTGTGGTGTCCAAGGGTCCCTCAGATCTCTCTGCTGACCCCCCCAGGTTATCACTGGGTAGGCCGAACGTCCCAGTGGCTAAGGAATGGACTGCTTCTTTCTACCCTCTAAGTAGTTTATGCCTGTATAATGCTTGATTCTCTTCCTGGCTGTTGCACTGGAGCTTGCTCCCTGATGTCTACCCTATAGGGGCGGTTCACCAGGCTAAGATCTGCCATTTGCATGCTGGGAATTGGTTGCTGTATTCTTTTGGGAGTTCTGTTTCCCTGTTACCCTTGGGGTTTTGACCCTGGCAGTGTTTGGAGTTGGGGCCAGCCAGTTGGTTGGCTTAGTTTGCCTCTGCCAGAAGCACCCAGGTTTGGGGTTTGTTTCCCCTGTAAGGCCTGCAGTAACTGGCCAGTTCCCCCCTGTTCAGGGGTATGGCTTCTTAGCACCATTGATATGTCCAGTTAGAGAGACTACCCTCTACTCCTCCTCCTCCCCCTCCAACCCCAGTTGTTTCCCTGCCCCCCTAACCTCCCCATTGCTTCCCCTCGCTGTCCCTTTTCCTCCTTGCCTCCTCGTGATGTTCCGGTGTCTGACCATGTGACAGCAGTCTCCTAAGGGGAGCTGATCTCTGTTGGGTTCTGTGCACCTCCCCCCAGACTGCATTCCCAAGGCTGGCGTAGCTGAGAGTGGTGGCTTACTATCATTCTATTTTGCATTTAGCCTAGAATCCACCAGCGTAGTGACGCTTGTTTATACCCTTTTTGGGTTATAATCCTTCAGGTGTTATTGGTGTAATAGTGTTTTATACCCAATTTGCTCTTGTAGGTGTTCATACCACCTCTCTGTGTTCTTTTTCCTATTAGTCTGCTTCTTGTGCCAGTGTCTTTTCTGCAGCCTTTCCATACTCAATTGTGCCCTCTACAGTTTGGTGCCAAGGGTTCGTCAGAGGCACTTCCTGTGGGTGGAATTTCCTACTTCTGCCTCTGGTACCCCTTTTATTCCTTCTCTAGCTGGTGATCTGAGTAAGTACCTTCTATCCTACTTTTCAAAGACATGGCCTCCTTGTTATCTCCCCCCTCCAATGGTACCAATTTGGTCTTCTGGAATGTAAAGGGCCTCAGTCACCCTATTAAACATACAAAGGTGATCCATTACCTTCGATCTCTTCGCATGGACATTGCTCTACTCCAGGAGACACAACTCCTGAGTCGAGCGGTGCCCTGGCTGAGGAAATCCTGAGTGGGAGAGGTACATGCCAGCTTGGCCCCAAATAAATCCGAAGGGTTGGCGATCTTGGTGAGATGCTCATCACCATGGAAGGTGGGTGAGACTTGGAAAGACTCACATGGGAGGTGGGTGGTGGCTAAGCTATCATCCCCGGCTGGGCTGATTATCATTGCTAACTTATATGCCCTAATGATGACCACTCTGTTTTTTTTCCAGCGATCAGCCAGGCATCTCTTCTCTGACCCTGAGGGTCCTAACACCCCTATCCTGGTGGAGGGCTATTTCAACATGGTTCCTGATCCCTTTTTGTATAAATAGAATCCCCTTCCTCAAACGCATCTGAAAGTCAAGGCAGCTCTGCAGGATTTGCAGGAGGATTTGGGCCTAATGGATATCTGGTGGCAGGATCATCCAACAGGTCAGGATTATATCTTCTATTCCCACGTCCATGCCACCCCCAGCCACATTGATTTTTGGCTGGAAAATGTAGCTGCAGCCCAGGGCCTTTCAGAGAACAAAATTGGGAGCATTATAATATCTGACCATGCACCAGTTCTCACCCCTTATACTCCTGTGGGACAACGGGCACAAGGGACCCGGTGGAGATGTAGCCCCCTACTTCTTAAAGATCCCGAGTTCCACCGTATGACTTCACAGGTAGCCCATCACTATTTCTCCACTAACTCGCCCAGTGAGGAGTCCTCGGGTACAGTTTGGGAGACCTTTAAGGCCGTTCTGTGAGGTCACATCAAAGCATTCTCTGCTGCTAAGAACAGGGCCCACAGAGCAACCCTAGCCTCACTGCAAGCAGATCTTGTGGGCTTGGAACAAAGGTTTCAATCCTTACGGTTCCCAGGCAGGGATACCTCTCTTCTTCGCTGGATTGTTGGCTTGAAATATCAAATCAACACCATTCTCAATCAAAAGGCAGAGTGGCTTCTTCTCAGAGCAAAACATACCTACTGGGATGGAGGTGAGAAAAGTGGCAGGCTTCTGGCATTTAGACTGTGCAAACAACAAGCCTCATCATGGATTCATGCCCTCCAAGATGCCTCTGGGAAAGTCATCTATGACCCGCAGGACATCAATACTACTATGAGGTCCTTTTATTCTTCCCTGTATCAGCTGCACTCCTCCCTGTCCCCTTCTCAACTGCAGCAGGGGTTAGCCCAGTTCTGTCAAGACTCAGTCGAACCGGGGCTGACATCATCCTAAGCTACTCAGCTGGATGCCCCAATTGAGGGCATAGAGGAGAGGCAAGCTTTATCCCGCATGGTGCTGGGGAAAGCCTCAGGCCTGGATGGTATGATGGTCGAACTCTACTGTGCTCTAGAGTCTGAAATAATGGGTCCCTTACTTCAGGCCCTTTGGGAAGCCCATAAAGCTCAATCCCTCCTGCCCACTATCAGAGAGGCACTTATTATCCTCCTCCTTAAAAAATCTAATGATCTACTGAATTGTGCAAACTTTCACCCATTTCTCTATTGCCAGTCGACACAAAGATACTAGCCAAAATTTTGGTCACTAGACTGCTTGATGTGCTGCCCTCTATTATCCACCCCACACAGGCTGGCTTCACGAAGGCAAATCGGGTATCGATAATACCCGGTTGTTGCTCAGTCTCAAATGGGTACCATCCCAGGTGTCCATCCCTATGGCAACCCTTGCTATCGATTTTACGAAGGCCTTTGATTCGATTAAGTGGAACTACCTGCATTATGTATTTCAGAGATATGGCTTTGGCCCCTATTTTTGTGGGTGGGTGCATACCTTATACAGTTCACCTGTTGCACGCATTCTCACCAATACTACTATCTCTACCCCTTTCTCACTGCAGACAGGGATATGGCAGGGATGCCCTCTCTCCCCTCTTCTTTTTCTGATAGCACTAGGCCCCCTTGTTTGGACTTTTCTAGCCTCTCTGACCATTTCTGGTGCTGAGTTTCATGGCACATCACACTTGGTGGTGGCCTATGCCGATGATCTTCTGCTCACGCTTTCCCACCCCATTAGCCAATGCTGGCAGTTCTGGCTATCCTCTGAGACTTTGCTACCCTCTCAAGGCTGAGCACTAATCAGAACAAGACCATCTTGGCCCCCATGAACTCCGTCTGTCTCAGAGACTGCCTTAGTGGTACTGAGCTAGCCTGGGCAGATAAGGAGTTTACCTATTTAGGCATCTAGATCCCCAATCAATGGTGAGAGCTGGAGTCCTCCAATTTTTCTCCCTTGTTGGCCCAACTATCCTCAGAGGTGGAAAGGTGGCACAAGCTTCAGCTGTCCCTGCCTGGTAGAGTAGCGGCTGTGCATATGTTGTTTCTCCCTAAGGTCATGTATCTCCTCAATAACCTGCCAGTCTCCCTCTCTACTAAACTATTTATGTCCCTGGAACATCTCATGTCCAGTTATATATGGGATGGCAAGACTCCAAGGTGGAGTAAACATAAGCTCCGTGCACACTGGACCCATGGTGGATTGGGGTCCCCTGTCTCAAGGGTTACCATTTAGCATGTATGGTGGCTTTTGCTTCCCATTGGTTTGTGCTGTGGCACATCATGAGTTACCCTTTGTTCAGGTGGAAACTGGTCTCAGTGGCAGCTCCCCAGAGGTGTTGCTTAACTCGGAGACCAAAGATTCTCGCATTCTTTCTTCCACCATGCTGAAGACTCACAAGGCATGGAGAACTCTCATGTCCCTTTCAAATACACCCCGTGCTGCCTGAGCTTCTCCTTTCCGGTATGTGTCTCTCTGGCGAAACCCCCTTCTAATGGTAGGGGGCTTGCCTCTCAGTTGGCCTACTTGGGAGTCAAAGGGCATCCTTAGGGTCCAAGATATATGTGTGACAGACTCAGATGTCTTGCTTTCTTATGAACAGTTGCAAGCTAAATTCCTGCTCCCCTCTGCGGACTCTTGGAGGTATCTCCAATTACACAGTGCTCTTCAAGAGCTCTCCAGGTGCTGTGAAACTGACAGCAAATGGAAGTGGCTGGTGTTGACCCACAAGTCCCCCACCCTGCGAGGTCTCATTGGCCGATTTTACAGGACCTGGAGAGAAGCTCAGCTGGACCCCTCAGCCCATAGCAGCTTCAAATGGGCAGGGGCTCTTAATTGTAATATTCCAGAAGATACCTGGTCCCAGTATCTAAGGGATGTGCACACGCACTATTGGGATATGAAAAGCTGATTTATCCAGCATAAAATTCTCCTACATTGGTATCACACCCCAGCGGCCCTGTGTAACCATGATCTTTTGTGTCACTCTAATTGATGGCATTGCCAACAACCAGAGGTGAACCTACTGCATGTCTTGTGGACCTGCTCATTGCTGTTGCCCTTTTGGTCTGCTGTAGCTTCTGATTGCTCCCAGGTCATGGGCTCTGTGGTATTGTTGGAAGACTCAAAGCTTCTGCTTGGGGACATGACTTTGCTAAGGGCTCTCTCTTCCCCCCTTCAAGAGTGGATGATAGTGGCCCTTATGGAGGCCAAGTGCCTTCTTCTCGTGTACTGGCACCAATTGGTGCTGCCCTCTTGGAAGAGCTGGCATGCTGTTTTGGCTTGATTAGCTGCTTCTTTTGAGCATCTATCCTATGCTCACCAAGGCTGGTTGGACAGATATGCAGTGAAATTGGATACCTACCTACAGTCCCCTCTTTGCAAAATTCCTCCACCTTATAATAACCCTCCTACCTGAACCATTGGCACCTCTCTAACCATTGATGCTATTTTCAACTCCACACTGGTGGTTTTTCATCTGTACTTTTATTAATCTGTATTGTTTGGCACTCTTGCTGACTGCACACCTAGTGATAAGATATACCATTTTGACACCATTAATCACTGGCTGTATTATCTGTCGCTGTGACTCTGTGGTCATTGTATGTTCTATGTTGTATGGAACCTTTTACAAAATTAATAAAACTCTTTTATGATAAAAAAGAAAATATTTTTTAAAAGTTATGCACTTTAATGACATTAATGTATGTGTCTTGGAGTTTCAGAGATTCATGTGGAATCTTTAGCAGTGAGTGGCAGAATCAGGAACAAAAGGCAGGAAACTGGATTTGATACCTCACATTGAACTGCACTTAACACCAGCTGTGGTTAATTTTATTTAATTTATTTTATTTAAAATTTTGGTGACTGGGTAGGCCAACTGAGACTAAAGTGGTCCTTTTTCAGGGGCGACCCGGGATTAGTTACAGGCAACAGTAAAATAAAAAGTAGGAACAATTCAAGGGAAATTGAGCAATACAGACATTACAATCAGGACATATTGTACAATCACAGGCAGGTTAGGTACAGTTGAGGATAACATGAAGGGTAAAATAGTTTCACAAGAATGACAGTTACATAATATTCATTTAATGGGACAAATTTACAAGAATTACAGATTTACAGGAATTACAGTTGCAAGTGTTTCAGCAGTGAGAAAGTTCCCAAAATGGGAGAACAGGCAAGTCAGGTGGCTGACAGTAGCTTCAAAGGTAGTCTACTATACTGGTCCTCAGCGGTGGCATGCACAGAGGCTTAGCCCTAGCAGGTGTGTCTTGAGACCTCTTTTAAAGCCCCCAAGGGAGATGCAGTCTTGAAGATTACTAGGAAGACCATTCCAGAGGGATGGAATTTAGGTCATGAAAGACCAAAGACCTTGGCATGTCCGGACTCTAGGGACGTGGAGGAGTTGTTGATTCGAGGACCTTAATGTTCTTTTAGGCTGCTTAAGCATTAAGGTGCAACTCAGACTGGGGGGACATTTGGTTGTAGAAGCTTGAAGGCCAGGCATAGGGAAGAGTAAGCCAGCCTGCCCTCCAGGCAATTGCAAGCTATTGTCCAGGAGTAGCAAGAGGAGTAGGGTAGAACAGGGTTACCTGTGGAGGTGTGATAATGTGCTATCAGCATGGTCTGACAACTGAGAAAAAAAATATTCACCTAGACTCCTGGGATGTATTTTCCATAAAAAAAATACAAGAATACAATATGGTAAAAAACTAGATCCCGAGGAGCAAGGGGGTAAATTAAATTGCACAATGAACCCATCTCAAACTAATAACATAATAAAAACTAAGGTATATCAAAAAAATAATAATACAGTCTTACTTTTTTACTTATGGATGCACGTAGTTTACATCACAATAAATTGGACAAACTTGAAATAATACTAAAAAGGGACAATATCGACAAAGCAGCAATAACCGAAACATGGTGGGGGGACTCATCCAGTTGGAACATAAACATAAAAGGTTATAAAACTTATTATAAGAACAGATCAACAAAAAAGGTGGGGGGGTTCCTTATTTATAAAAGAGTGTATAGTATTTAAACCCATATGTGATCTGATTGACAATACCAATAAAACTATTTGGGTTGAAATGATAAATAATATGCATAAAAAATTGATAATAGGAGTATGCTATAGACCACCTGATACAGACACTATAACTAATGAGGCAATCTTAAAAGATATTTCAGACAAAACCGACAAAGACATTATCATATTAGGAAACTTTAATTTGCATGAGATAAACTGGACAAATGGTACAACTAGAACCTACCAAGAAAGTACTTTTCTTGAAATGTGTGAGAGTAACAACCTTAAGGTCTTTAATAACTGCCTTGTTGAAATCCAGGATTGGATGAATTCAAGCTGGTTAGAGTTGAATGCTGGAAAGACCGAAGTAGTGGACCCGGGTCGACAGATAGAGGGATTGTGGGCTGGTCAGCCTTCTGGATGTTTCTTGGGGGTTCCCAGATCCCTTCCTTTGAACAGGTGTGAAACCTGGGGATAGTGTTTGATGACAGGCTGACTTTATGAGCTCAGGTGTCAGGTCTTTAATAACTGCCTTGTTGAAATCCAGGATTGGATGAATTCGAGCTGGTTAGAGTTGAATGCTGGAAAGACCGAAGTAGTGGACCCGGGTCGACAGATAGAGGGATTGTGGGCTGGTCAGCCTTCTGGACTTTTCTTGGGGGCTCCCAGATCCCTTCCTTTGAGCAGGTGTGAAACCTGGGGATAGTGTTTGATGACAGGCTGACTTTATGAGCTCAGGTGTCAGCAGTTGTCAAGTCCTCCTTTTATCATTTTAGGAATATCTCCAGGATTAAGTACCTGGTTCCTACCTATGTTGGTCTATGGCTTTGTGACCTCTCACCTGGATTATTGAAACTCCTTGTACTTAGAGTTACCTGGGGTTGATATCCGCTGCCTGCAGCTTGTGCAGAACGCTGCAGCATGATTGTTGATGGGGGCCTCTCGAGCCTCCCATATTACTCCTGTGCTGTGCGATCTGCACTGGCTGCTGATTAGGTGGAGGATCACCTTTAAAATTGGTTTACTGACTTACAAAGCCCTACATGGACTTGGCCCTGACTACTTGAAAGAGCTTCTTGTGCCCTATCGCCCAATGTGACAGCTCCATTCAGCTGTCGAGGGGTTGCTGGAGATTCCAAGGGTGTAATTGAAATCTTCAGGGGCCCATGGATTTATGCACGTGGCTCCCTCCATTTGGAATTCTCTACCCCATCAGCTTTGGGAGTGCATGTCTGTGGGAGGTTTCAAACAGGAGCTGAAAATGTACCTATGGCATCAGGCTTTTAGTGGTACTGAATTAGTATGATCCTTAGACAGCTATTATTAGATTTGTTGGATTCTGATTTTACTACTGTTCTTTTTATCTTTTTGTAAAGCGCCTTGATTGTTTGTAAGGCACTTCTGTGAAATAAAATCTATTATTATTTATTATTATTATTAAACAGTTAATATCTGAACCTACCAGAAATTTCAACATCCTGGATTTATTGTTAACTAATAATCCTGATGACATCAACAATGTTAAGATTATGGACCCCTTAATAAATTCAGATCACAATACCTTAACATTTGACATAAATTTCATAGTTCATAAAATATCTGGGAAAACAATTTTTAAAAATTATAACTTAGCCAATATTGATCAAATTATGGAGGCCCTATATACTTGGGATTGGGATGATGGATTGACCAACCTGGAAAATCTATGGACCAAAATCAAAAGCAAAATTCTTGAATTAGAAGCTAAACTGGTCCCTGATAAGATTATTTACAACAGCATGGGGAAATTACCTATTTAGCTTACCCCTTCAATTTCCAAGCTTGTAAAAAGGAAAAGAAAGGCATTCAGAGCCCTCAAAACAGACAATAGCAGCTGTAAAAAAAATAAATATAAAGATATTCTTAGGAAATATAAAAATAAAATTAGAACAGAAAAAATGAAATTTAAATTTAAATTACTATTTATAAAAGATGGGTGTAAGAGCTTTTTCCCTATGTAAACAATAAAAACTCTTCTCAAAAATTGATTGTCCCCTTAAAAATCAGGTCCACTGAAGTTACTACGCCCAAAGAAATGGCAGAAGAATTAAATAATTATTTCTGTTCAGTATATAGTAAAACTACTCCTTTAACCATAAAACCATATGCGAACATAACTTCGTCTGGTAATAACATGATTGAAAAATAACCAAACCAGAAATTAAATTTCAGCTTGATAAATTAAATATTAACAAATAACCCAGACCTGACAAATTACACCCCAGATTTATAAAGATGATTTCTAACTGGTTAATTGATCCATTACATAAAATATTTTCAATGTCCTTATCCAATGGAATTATCCCTACTGACTGGAAAACTGCAGTGGTCACCCCCATTTTTAAGAAGGGTTCAGCTAGTGATGTAGTAAATTATAGACCCATTAGTCTAACCAGTGTACTGGGGAAACTATTTGAAGCTATATTAAAGAATAAGTTAGAGGAAGACATGATAAAAAAGGGATAAAGGATTAATCTCAGCATGGTTTTAAAAATGCAAGATCTTGCCTCACTAGCAATCTAACATTCTATGAAAAAGTAAGTGAATCCATCAATAATAAAACGCCAGTAGATATTATCTACTTGGACTTTTCTAAAGCATTTGATAAGGTGCCCCATCAAACTTTAATCGATAAAATGCATAAACTTGGAATTAATAGTTTATTGGTGAACTGGGTAGATGAATCACTGAAAAACCATACACAAACTGTTAATATTAGGGGTTATCAATCATCTACTGGACTAGTGTCCAGCAGTGTGCCGCAGGGCTCTGTCCTGGGGCCGGTGTTGTTCAATGTGTTTATTTCTGACATGACCTTAAATCCACATAATCTGGCCATAAAATTTGCTGATGATACCAACATACTAGCTAAAGTTTAAACAAAAGAGGACATTAAGCAAATTAATCAAGATTTAAATATAGTAGAGGCTTGGGCACATAACAATGGCATGGAGTTTAGTAATCATAAATGTGTGGTTATGCATCTTGGTGAACAAAGTAACTTTCAACCATATACATTAAATGGCTTAACATTAAGAACTGTTACTGAAGAAAATTATCGTGGTGTAATTATAACCTCTGACTTAAGTTTTGGTAAACATTGTGGTTACCTGGTAAATTAAACAAATCAAATAATAGGTTGCATTAGAAAATCTTTTCTATCTAGAAACAGAGATTGTATACTACCCCTTTACAGAGCTTACGTTAGGCCCCATTTGGATTATTGCTCCCAATTATGGAGCCCTTATCTCAGGAGGGATGTGTCTAGAATTGAGGGCATTCAAAGATGGATTACTAAAATGATTTATAATAAGCAAAATAAAACCTACGACCAACGTTTGAGTGAGCTGAACATGTACACCCTGGAACAGCATAGAATAAGGGGTGACTTACTATTAATGTTTAAAATCTCAGAAGATCAGGAACTAATGACAGAGCTAGGCATGACGTTTATTTCTAGACCATGCAACTTTAGAAGTCACAAATATCAATTACCAGAAGATACTTTTTTACACAAAGAATAATTCCAATTTGGAACTCGTTGCCAACATAACTTGTAAATTCAACTAATGTAGAGACTTTTAAAAACAATTTGGCAACTACTTATTTCAAACTTGGTAATTCTTTCCAGCTTGCTGAAAGATGCACTTTTATGGGTACTTCACCTTCTGTGCATCTAACTCTTCCTAGTATAACATCCTAGTATAAATGGGCTGCTCTATTCACCTAACAGAGCATTTGAACATTAAACAGATAGGAAAGGAATCCAGATGTCAGACTTTTATTCACTTAGCAACAAAAAAAACCCAGAGCAAATGCACTGGGCAAGGGTTATCCCAGAGGATATTGACTTTACAGCCAAATTTTAAAGAAAACACAAATTGCACATACCCCAATAATGTAAAGCATCATGGGAAGCATATATCATGTGAGGACTTCTGGCACCATGAAATTCTGCTTAAAGTTGAGCCAGTCCAAATGAATTCATGGACATTTGCATACCATATTTGTCTGAAATAACGCTGGTGCTTGATTAAAGGCCTGCTTATATAAGCACCTGGTGAGAAATCCTCACAAGTTTAATAAGAGCCAGTGCTTAATTAAGGGCCGTGGAAGTAATGACATCTTGCCGCGTATGAGTTCAATCCTCTGGGTGCTCAATTAAAGGCTGGGTCAGTGACAACAGAAACGGAGCAAGCAATTAGCGCAGGTATTGTCTGCCATGCAGGGTGTGATTAACACCCATTCAGAACAATGCAACACCTGTAGCCAAGGCAGTTACATAGAAATCAAAAGAAATTAGATGCTAAGCAGGGTATTAGAAAGCTGTTGGTTGTTAATGTTTTTTGAAAAACAGCACAGTAACATCTACACATACATCTCACCTATCAGACATGAACCAGCAGGACACACCAAAGTGCCTCCGAGATCACTCACCTAACACAGAGCCTGCAGAGCCAGTATCAAAGAAGTGAAAACTTCATAGTTACAGCACAGACTTCAAACTCCAGGCAATTGCAAGTGTCCGAAATGGCAATAGCAAAGACAGCACAGCTCGCAACTTTGGCATTGATGCCAAAAGGATACAGGAGTGGTGTAAGCAGGAAGACCAGTTCTGATCCAGGTCCACACAGGGGATCAGGAAATTAGGAGGTGGTGGTCGGCGTCCTGTCTCCAAGACACTGGAGGTGCAGATCTATTCCTGGATTGAGACAATGTGAGCGTAACGGTTGCATGTGACTCACAAAGCTGTCAAGAAGGAAGCAATTAAAATATTTGCCAAGTGTAATGTGGACAAGAATTTTGTAGCGAGCGATGGGTGGCTGAGGAATTTTTTCTGCAGGTATGGTATCACCCTGCACAGGAAAACCACAGTGCGACAGAAAATTCCTGACACTGTTGCCCCCAAGCTGCCCCCCCCTCTTGTTATTTGTGAGGAGTATCAGAATGAAAAAGGGATACTCATTAGCCGAAATTGGGGGAATGGATGAAACTCTGATTTGGTTTGACAAGCCTGCTGATTATACTGTTGATTTTATTGGAAGTAAATCAGTCCCACTGAAAACCACTGGCCATGGAAAGTCACGAGTAACAGTGGTTTTGGCAACAAAGGCTAATGGAATTAAACTCCCTCCCTTTATTGTTTTTAAGGGAAAGCACAGGGACAAGGAACCGGACACTGTGAGTGGTGTTGTTTGTGTGTACAGTGAGAATGGCAGGATGAATGAAGATTTCATGCACATATGGCTCCATCAGGTGTGGGGTTCTCTCACTTTTTCATGCTGACTGCTAATCTGGGATGCTTACCGGTGGCAGATACAGGAATCAACAAAGCGTGTGCTTAAAATCTAAAAATTGACACTGCAGTCATACCCAGTGGCTGCACTGGGCTTGTACAAGCAGCAGATGTATGTTGGTATGTGCCTTTTAAGGCTCACTATGGGGAGCATTACGAGGAGTGAATGTCAGAGAGTCAAATGCAGTACACCCGTGGTGGAAACCTGAAGCCGCCAACAAAATCTATCTAGCTAAATGGATGAAGCAAGCCTGAGACAATATTCAAACTGAGCTCATTGTGAAGTCATTTGTTGTATGAGGAGTTTCAAATGCGCTTGACAGCTCAGCAGATGATTCTATAAATGTACTCAAACCAAATGGCATTCTGTTCCAGCAAAGAGAAGATGTGCTCACAAAGCTTCGGGCACTTATAAAGGGTAGCAATGCTCCAGACCTAACACCAGAAACTGAACCCAAGGAAGTGGAGGAAAATGCTGATAATGAACTGGTAGTGGAGGACAGTGATGAAGACGAATGAAGAGAGACCTTTTTTTTATTAACTTCTTCTTTTGTCCCCCCTCCCTTTCCTGAATTTCTGCACTCAGGTACCATAAATAAAGTTTAAAGTACATTTAAAATGATAATAAAATAATAAAAAAAAAAAAATAAAGAACAACAATGGATTTGTGTCTGTTTATATCAAGTCTGGTGTGTATATCCTAAAACTAAGGTTTAAAAAAATAAGCACCCCTGCTCAAATATCAGCCTGCTTGAATACACGCCTGCTTTCATGACATTATGAAATAATTAAGGGCCCGGGCTCTTATTTAGGCAGATACAGTGTGCTTCCCATGATGGTTATCTGGTTTATTCACTTACCAGGTATCCACTTAAGTGGGGTCGACTGTATTATGGAAGAAACTTTGCTGGCATTTTCAAGCGCAGGGAGAGCAGTATGATAACATGAACAGTGATACGTGGATAAGCGGAATGCATAAGAATAGAGAGCACTTAATAACTTTAATGTTACCAGTTAATAGGAACAATTATTTTCTGTTATAACAGGGCAAACTGTGTCTGAGAGAGAAAATGGACAGGACACAAATTACAGTGATACTACTAGGAGGTGAATATAACTTATTTATGTTAATGCATACGGCTACAGGATAGAAAGAACTAGTACTGCAGGAACATGGTAGCATAACATTGTAAGTACAAAGAAAATAAGTTTGAAAAATCTGATATTTACATTTTGCAGTATGATATCTCTGGTGTATCCCAAGTGAGGGTAGTATTTTTCCCAAATTTAAAGCCATAATGTTGTATGTTACAAGATGAACTAAAGTAAATTTATAGAACAATAATTGCATAGAATGAGTGATATAAAGGAGAACGGCACTGAATCTATAAGTCATTTTTCCCAGTAGGAGCTGTTTTTTAAATACTGGTTCAATTTCTTTTATTGTTCTAGCTATCCAGACTTTTTAGTTTATAATATTGGATGTTTCTGATTTACATGCTGTTGGTAAGAAACATTTCAGAACTGTATGATGTAGTTTGTGTCCCTGTTCTAATTTTCCATTGTTGGCACAATGCATTCATGTTCTACAAGAGAACTCTGTGGCTGAGAGGGACATAAACTACATCATACAGTTCTAAAATGGTACTTACCATCAGACTGTAAAGCAAAAACACCCATTGAGGTTACTAAAAGACCCGTATAGACAGAACAATAAAATAATTTAAAACAGCACTTAAAGACAGCTTCTTTTTGGAAAAATTACTTACAAATATGTCTAAAAATAATAATTTTATGGCAAGGAAGGAAATAATGAATATTAATAATTACTATGTTTATACACAGATCCTCTCCCCTGAGGAAACCCTACAGGTGAAACATTGGGCACAGGAGGATCTCATTTGAAAAATAAAGAAACTGGATTATTCTGGAACATAGCATATGTGGTTTGTTACACTTTTTCATAATCAGATTCATTTGACATGATCTCCACCCCCTGAATCCATGCTGCCTCGCATCCTGGAGACCATGCTCCTCTAGATAGTCTACCAACCTCTTTTTAAGTATGGTCTCCATGAACTTGTTCACTTAGGAACATAAGCAGGAGGCTGGTAAGGACAGAGGTCTGGATTTATATTCTGTTTTAACTGAAATATTCGAATAGTTTTGTATGTGAAATTAGTTCTGTGTGTTAAAAATTACTACTTTGAGTTAGAACTGTTACTTGGGCTGTGATATTGTAACTTTTGGGGCTTGGGAACACTTGCTTGGCAGTGATAATTAGAACTTGCACACGATTAAAGTCAGACTGACTGGTCTGTAATTCTCTTGGTCATCCATGGGACTGATTTTGCGGAGGGGCACCACATGAGCTGTTCTCCAGTCCTGTGGTACCATGCCTGACTCCAGTGAACCATTAAATAGACCTGCCAGTGGCCCTGCCTGCTCCTCATTCAGTTTGTACTCATCTTCTTACTTTTAGCATATGATTTTTTTTTCTGCACTTGCCTGTCTTATCTTAAAATAGTCTCCTCTTCTGCCTCCTCAACCAGACTAACAACTTCATCATCTCTACCACGGGATTCAGAAGAACTAGAAGTATCATCATTATTATGTGGGACATACCCTGGGCTATCACATTCCCGGTCCCCACTGTCACCACCATCTCTATTAGTATTTGTTGCCTCAGCATCTGAGCTAACTTTGAGGAGGATGCCTCCTTCCATGCTGTTTTAGCAGCTGGAAGTATCCTGGCACATGTGGCAAGACATTCAGCACCTCTATGAGTAACACCAGTCAGATCTTTCTGAAACTCTACTATCCTTTCACTGCTAACCTGCTTTTTCTTTGCAGAACATTTAGTGCTGGTAATGGTGATATTGTTATTATTATTGTTGCTATGTTCTGATTCATTAGTGCTGTATTTCAGATTGTCCACATCAGTAACAGTTGCACATGCAGCAACACTGTGCTTTCTCTTAGTAGACTTACAAGACTTGGAAGTAGCCATCATACTAGGCACAATAACTGCAATCACAAGCAGTACAGAGAATAGCAGTCAGTATGTCACAGTAATAAATGAAAGGGTTCAGGGCACCTAACACACACAGTGACCCAAAGATGGTTGCCCAATATAGCTGTAAAAGGATAGCTGTTTTACTAACTGCTCAGAGACAGATACTATATCTGACTATGTCACAGTTATAAATGACAGGACGCAGGGCACCTAATAAACAGTGACCCTAGGACAATTGCATAATACAGCCATAAAAGGATATTTGTTTCACTAACTGCTGCAGAGATAGAGAGTATAATTGACTAAGTGACAGTAATAAATGACAGGGCAAGGGGCACCTAACAAACAGTGGCCCTAGGATAGTTGCATAATAGAGCCATAAAAGGATATTTGTTTTGCTAAGTGCTGCAGATACAGAGAGAATAGCTGGCTGTCAAAGCAATAAATGACAGGACTTAAGGCACCTAACAGACTGTGGTCCTAAGATGATTGCCTAATACAGTTGTCACCAACTGCTGTAGAGATGCCACAGAGTGTAGCAGGCAGCTAACAACCACTGACCCTGACTAATATGAATCCGATTGCCTAATACAGCCACTAAATAAGGCTATGCCTGTTTCACTAACTGAGTGGAGAGGCTATCTAGCTATATCACAGTGACAGGGCTGAGTGCTATACTGTGCAGTGTGCACAGAGAATCACATAGTGCAAAAACTACCTTTGGAGTTTGTCAAGGCAGGTTGACCAAGTAAGTCCTTTCAAAAACCAAAAATTCTCTTTTTGTTTACATAAAAATAATAAACTAATGTCTCTCTCTCTCTCGATATGCTGACTGTCTGCTTCAGAATAGAAAAACCTGATTGAGTAAAAATATGCAGCCCTTGATAAATGTACAGTAGGTGACTATAATGGCTTCCTGCAATGCTCAAAACTCAAAACTAAATATTTTCTCTTTTGTTTCACTTTTTTGTTTTGTATGCTGCTGCTTGTCTGATACTTTCTCTGCTGGGCAAGCCAGAAAAAAAAAGCCCAATCAGTTACCCATCTAAAGCTGTCGGGGACACAGAACTTAAGTCATTTTTTGAACCCAAGCTGGCCTGGCCTGGCCACTGAAACATGCTCTCTCATGCTCAGTTCCCTTCCAAGTCCCACAGCAACTTTTACTTTCTCACCTCCTCGGGCTGCTGTACTGAGCAACGGAAGAGTTACTCAGACTTTACATTTTTTCACTGCACTTATTTACCTCTTCTTGCCTCATTTTTAATTTTATTTTCTTAATTCTTTACTTTCTCTATGGTGGACTGACTTGTCGTCGCTTGTTATTTTGACCCTGGACTAACCCTGTCTCATGGCTGCTGCTCTGCTGTGTTGCACTAATCCTCTGTTTTTCTCATTCCACTCCACTGTCTATAACCCAACTGTCTTGCTCAGTTGGCAGATCTCACTATTATAACATGGTGGACATGCATGCTGAATGGACCACATGTCTGCACTGGGCATAGCATATCTCACTCACGTGATTGCTTGTAGTCTCTGGTACCATGATCAGCAATGCCAGCAGGTGCTGGGAGGAACAGTTTCACACTTTTCTTTTTCACGGAGCTGTGTGTGAGTCAGGAGTTGAGACTCAGGAGTGGACTGCACAAGATAGTAGGTTGGTGACTGTTATACAATTTTTGTTAACTAAAGCATCCATGTCCTGACTCCTGACTCACCACTTGCTCCCCAATGTTTGCTGCAGCTGCTGCCCAAAACAGGACTCAACCCATTACCTGTAATGTTATCCATCCCATATACCTGACCCACAAATACTGTATGACTTACATGTCAGGTAGGGCAGTACTTTACTTGAAGTACCCTACCCATTTAAACAATTGGAGGTACTCCCACTACCCAATGTAGCTGCCCATTGGGTAGCGCATGTTTACATTTTCAGCACAGAGTGCTCAGGTGTTTTCATTTGGAACCAATGTCTGAGTGTGTGGCTGGCTGCCCTATACCAGGATAAGTTAGCCTCAGTTTTAGAACTATCAGTCAAAAAAAGTGGATTAGTGAAATGGACAGGGACATGTTATACTGTAAACATCCAATCACACCTATTTTCTATCACATCCCAAAATTACATAAGGATTCCATTAACCCCCCCGATGTCCCATCATATCTGGGAATGATTCATCAATGGAGCCACTCTCCAGATATTTGGATGTGTACCAACAAGAGGTAGTTAAACTGTTGTCGTACATAAAAGATTCTACTATAGTTTTACAGGCACTCACAGACTTAGAGTGGCAAGATTCTTATTTATGGGTCACAGCAGATGTTACATTACTTTACACCAGTATGCAACATGATATTGAAATAAATGCTGCAAAGGATATTTTACAAAAGTCACAAATTAAATATCCAGTGACATTTATTTGTTTAGCTCTTGTCCTTATCTTAAAAAGTATTTTTTTTCTATTCGATGGCCAGTATTATTTGCAGTGTAGGGGGACAGCAATGAGTCTTCAGTCACCCCCTCCTACACTAATCTATTTATGAGCTGGCGGGGGGGGGGCAATCAATGACCCTCATAAGAACCCATTCTTTGTGCATATAGTAAAATATATGTGGTTTATAGATGATTTACTGTTTGTGTGGTTGGGTAGTGAACATGACCTGCATAATTCTTTGGAATATTTAAATGAGAATCAGTTTGGAATTAAGTTCATGGCACATTATAATGAAAAACATATTTAATTTCTTGATTTGTCCCTATATTGTGATGCCTCCCTGCAGATTCAAAGTAAAACCTATTGGAAACCTAGTGCAGGCAATAGCATTCTGCATGCAAAGAGAAATCATCCCTTTCATACTGTTAAGAATCTCTCCTTTGGTCAGTGTGACTGAAAAGAAACAGCTCCACAGAACAGGATTTTTTTGAAGCTAAGGAGGAATTATTTGGAAGACTCAAGGTTCAAGGATACTCTGAATGCATTCTGCAAAATGCCTTAAAAAAGTAAATCAGATGAACAGACATGATTTGTTAAAATATAAGGAATGTACCAATAACGTAAATAAAATTACATTTGTGACAATGTATGGTCCCTCAGCTATGGACTTGAGATCAATAGTCATTAAACACTGGAATGTTCTGAGCATGGATAAAGACCTGAAAAACACTTGGGAAACAGAACCTCAGATTACATATAGAAGGGGGAAGACATTAAAAGATATTTTGGTACAAAGTGAATATGTTAACAAGGACAAAAGAAGAAACTGGCTTAGTAACAAACCGGTTGTTTAAATCTTGTATTATATGCACATCAGCAGTACAAGGGAAAACATTTTTGAACCCAAATGCAAAGGGATTAGGGGAAGTCCACATTCAACATTTCATAACTTGTACTACAAGATTTGTGACATATGCAATCTGGTGTGCTTGTGGACAGACGTATATAGGGGAAACCAGTAGACCCTTGAAAGAGAGAATCAAGGAACATTATTAAGCAATAAAAAAGATGGATCTCTCTCATTGAATAGCTAAACACCTGCATGGGGTTCAAAATAAGGCAGACCACATTGTAAAGTACATGAGCATCGATCATGTTCCCACAAACAAAGGGGAGGAAACAGGCAACAAATTTTAGATTGGAAAGAATCGATGTACAAAATGGAATGGGAACCAGTCCTGTTGAAATCTTAAAAAGTTTAATAAGAAATATGCCACTCAGTGAGGTGTATTGTATGCATAACTACCTTTTTTTTATTTCTGAGTAAGATCTATTGCAGAACAATAGTTTCTTCTAAAAAAGAGAAGTTTTAAGCCCTTATTATGAAATTAATATAATGTGTTGTCTATACAGTGATGGGCATTTGCAGGGATAGCTGCTTCCAAGTTTTTAGTTTCTAAATATTAAAACAACTTAGAAACTAAGGTTTGGAAAGTTTGAAAGGAATATAGTTATAAGGTTGAAATCACAAACTTCTTTAGGAATATCATCTATTTGTTGTAAACATTATTATTCTCTTACATTTTGGGGACTTATTTAAGAATTATTAAATCAGTACTTATTGAGGTTTAATATTTATTTTGATGTAATATGCACTAATTGATGTACATATATTTTTATATACATAATACATGTTGTAATTTATTTTAAGGTTAGAAATCTGATAGCGTGGATGATGAAGGATATATTTTTTGTATGTAAAGAAAAACTTGAATTTGTCACTGTGTAGTTTGATAGAAAATATATTGCAGTATATGACCCTGTGGCACTATAATAATATGGAATTTCCATAAAATTAATTGATTTGAGTTATCACTGATTTCAGTGATATGCCAGACTTTTTTCACTTTAACTCACTTAGACAATTTGAGTAAATATATTATTGAATAATTTAAATAATCAATCAGGCTATGATAAGTGTATTATTTACACATGGTGTAGAGGTTCTATAAAATGCATGATGTTAGACTGTGAGCCATGACCCTGATGAAGAGGTCTTGTTGCCTCAAAGCGCCGTGCTGGTCAGACTCCACATTGGATCTGGCTGTAATTTGTATTTCCATGCACTTAGGTATTTACTGATTATGGAGGATGTAGCTTTAATATTTAAAGCACAGTAGAAATCTTTCTATCCACTGACCTTCTGAGTGCTGGCTTTTTGTTAATTTGAACTGGCTGTCCTGTTCGCCTGTAAGCACTGACCCTGCACTGGGAAGCGTAGCTCTGAACCTTCAGGACTGGCTTGTATCTATGGCCTTATTAAGTCCACTCCAGTCTATTTTTCCATTTTCTCCCAATCCCCTGGCTGTAACTGCATGTGTGTGGAGGCACCCATGCACTACAGAACTGTGGCCCCCTCCCACTGAGTCACATGCAACCTGCACTACCACCAGGCCTCCACCTGGTGGCAGTCTAAGGCTGAGATAGCTTGCCACTCCTCTCAGGAAAAAGAGAGCAGTCCATGGGATGCTTAATCCTCTCCCTATCGGCCGACCCCCAGTAACCCAAATCCATTCCCAAACCGGGTCACCAGCATGGCAGCAGGTAAGGTGTACATGTTTCAGCTCTCTGCGTCACTGGGCCAGCCTAAAACTAAGTTTTCTAAGAAGGCAGTTTGAAGCAATTTGTTTCCCCAGGAAGGTAATGAGTTGGTATAGCAGTGCTAAGTTACTTAAATGCAGTCTGTACTGTACCTACTCATGTGATAAGCAAGCATGTACATCTATAATCCCCTATGCCACCAGTGGGTAGATGTGCTGTGGGATAAGAAGCCCTCCATTCCTCACTAGAGGTGAAGAGAGTGTCCTGTGTGATGTTACCTCTGCATTCTGTTACCCAAATATAGCTCTCCCGGGTTTGTCTAGAATCACTTCCACAGTCACTGCACATCCAGGCCCTTTGAGTTCTAACAAAGAACTCTGCATTGTATTTGGCTGATAGATTGAGCAGACTATTTCATCCACTGATGGCAGTAAGAAAATACATATTTTTTTCTGTAATGCAGAACAAAACATAGAAAGTTGTGGGCAGAAAAATAATCCAGGGTGTAACTTGCCTGCCCAGTTTCTACCTGAGATGCTGTCATTGGTCTGTCATAGGCCGAGTACCCCAGTAGCAGTGTGACCGTTTTCCTTCCTGTCCCCTCTGTCACTCTCAGGTGTTTGCTCTCACCAGCCCCTTGAAGCTGTCCCACTGTATTTTGAAACCCATTAGCATCTCAGCATTTACCACCTCCATAGGCAAGCCACTGCATTTATCCACCATGATCTCTGTGAAGAAGTACTTCCTTACATCCTTCTGGAATCCCTCCCCTTCCCCCCCATACACACCACCAGAACACAGCTAAAACAGTGAACACATGACAGGGAAGACAGCTAAAGCATAGAAAAAGCACAAAATGCAATGCAGTGAGGCAATCAAAAAGCTGCCATGCTGTTGAGAAATACTCTAATACGGTTTTCAATCATCATCATCCATTCTGTTAAGTAAATATCTAACATAACAAATAGCTAGTGTGAAAATATAAAACAAAAATGTCTTTACCATTTTATAATCTATTGCACAAAATTTTAAAATATAGGAGGCAGAATTAAAAAAAAATATGGTGCCAAAAACTGTCATATGTGTATACATCTGATCGATTAGCTTAGTCCTTTTTGGATTTATTGTGTAGTATGAATGTTATGCAGCACAATGGATCTCTGATCCATGAGAAAGGTCATTGATAAAACAGGTGTGGAGAGAAATGCCACAGACTAAAACTGATATTTTTAGATCCATTTTGCATTGCGTTGGTATGTCTCAATTGCTATCTAGCAGAGCTGGGTACATCACAGTGGAATACTGAACCAATCAGAGTGCATCTTGCACAGTCAATCATTCAAATCAATCAAAATCTTTATTTATCCAGGCAGGCACCATTGAGTAAGGCTCATTTGCAAGGTGGACCTGGTCACGAATACATCAAAGTACAGTACAGAAGCAGGTATACAAAAAGCAATAATATACAATGAAGAAAAAGTATATACAGTGTATACAGTACAGTACAAGGTTGAAATAAATAAAAAAAAAACAGCATTATTTTACAATTGAAGAAGTCAGCAGATGTACAATCAACTATAGGCATACAGGGGTTATAGGCAGAGATCTTTTGAGTGAGGCAGCCGGCAACTACACATATAGGGGAAAGAGGCCGTGTATGGTGTGGCAGGTTAGAGAGGTAAAGAAGAGGTGGGATATATTACCAATGACTGGGGGAAAAATTGGGCTAAAACCACAGAAAGTGATGATGGCTGTCATGTACTTGTTTATTGTGATAATGACGGAGGAGGGGTAGATAATTGGGACACTACTATGAATGGAGTGAGACTTTAGCCAGGCTGGAGCGGACAGGGAAGGGTGGGTGCAGCAGGAAGAGTTAATAGGGAAAGAGTGAGAGCCAGGAGTAGAAACATGGTGAGCTTTAGGATGGAAAGGGGGAGTTGCGGAATTAGTGGGCTAGCGGTGAGGAAAACATTTGCAAGATGCTTTCATATAGCAATCGTAGAGCGCCTTGAAGATATTCAGGCTAACAGGGCAGCTCAGCTTCAAGTTCCTTTGTAAATCATTCCACAATATGGGTAAAGAGAAGCTTAGAGCAGCTTTGCCGAAATGAGTTTTGACCCTTGGAACTTGGTGGGCAATTAGGGAATAACTCTTTAGAGTGTAGGTGCCTAACACACTACGGGGAATACAATCTGAGACATATGAGGGGAGCTTGTTGGTCACCACTCTGAAGGCCCATAGGGTGGCGTTTCTGTTCCTTCTATAGTGAAGGGAAGTCCAGCCTAATGATGAGTACAGGGAGCAGTGGTGTGTGGAAAGTGGAAGGCAAGTAATGAATCTGATAGCTCTGTGGTAGAGGGTGTCCAACATAACCAGTGCAGAGGCAGTGCACTGGCTGTAGACCAGGTCCACGTAATCTATTAAAGATAGGAAGGTAGCTTGAACCAGTTGAATCTTGGCCGCCTTTGTGAGCAGGTGGTTAATTCTGTAGAATAGTCCTAATTTTTGCCTTAGTTTCTTCTGTAGTTCTTCGAGATGGTCGGCGAAGGAAAGTTTATGATGGAGTCAAACTCCTAGATATTTGAATTTAGCTACATACTCTAGTGTTTTTCCAAGAATAGTGGTAATTTTCGGGATAGCCCCCCCCCCAGCAGGAATTGCTGCATGCAAGGAGGGGGAGAAGAGCATGGCTTTTGTCTTTTTCACATTGAGCAAAAGCTTTTTGTTTATGAGCTGGTATTGTAGAAGGCTAACTTCAGCTTGGAGGTCTTCACAGGCTGCTTCTGGCATGGGACGACTCAAGTACAGTACAGTGTACTCCACGAATAAGTGGATGTTGGCTTTTTTGATGGGGTCATTGATGTTGTTAATGTAGACTGCAAAGAGGAGGGGAGCAAGGTTAGAGCCCTGGGGCACACCCCTCAGTATAGGTTTCAATGGAGAAAGATCACCTTCAGCTTTAACCTGCTGTTTCTGTTCTCTGAGGTAGTCTACAAACCAGCACATAGATTTATGGTCCAGGCCTAAGGTGCTTAGGGAGGAAAGAAGCAGGCTGTGATCGACTGTGTCGAATGCCTTACTAAGATCCAAAAAAATGGCACAGACATGCTTCTTGTTGTCAAGGTCTAGGAGCAAACATTGGTCACCTTAGCTAGGACTGTTATGGTGCTGTGATTTGCTCTGAATACAGACTGAACCGGGTTTAATAGGCTTCTGGATTCAAAGTATACCCCTAGCTGGCCACACACTATTTTTGCTAGTAATTTAGACGGGATGAGGAGGAAGGAGATCGGTCTGTAATTATTTAGATCACAGGGGTCACCTGCTTTTAATAGAGGGATGACATTGGCTATTTTCCATTGAGGGGGAGGCTACCCTGGGAGAGTGACATGTTGAATAGGTGGGTGATTGGCACCTCAAGCACATGTTAGGCACATTTCAGACAGTATGGCTCTATGAAGTCGAAGCCTGCTCCCTTCCTGGTGTCCAGTTGCAGCAGTAGGTCTTCCACTTCTTTTAGAGAGTCAAGCAGGATGGAGAAGGCCTCCTCAGTAGAGGGGGACTCGTGGGTTGGTGGGCCCTGAGCTGTGCTGAGGTCATTGGCAGGGGAAGTATCAAATGCTAGCCCTGCTGTTGCAAAATGGTTATTGAGGGCTTCCAATATCTCCAATCAGTTAGAGATAACGCTGCCACTGGACTTGATTTTTGCTGGAATGGAATTACCAGTTGCATGTCCAGACATGTCTTTTAATGTTTTCCAGAGCTTTGAAGGATTTCTTGAGGCAGAGGCTAGCTCCAAACGATAGTAGGCAGCCTTGGCTGCTCTGACCAACTTGGTGCACTTGTTACATGCTCTCTTAAAAAGACACCAATCTGAGTCATTCTTGCTTCTTCGGGCTTTTTTCCATAAAGTATCCCTTTTTAACAGGGAAGCTTTGAGCTCAGGCAAGAACCAACGGCAGGTGCTGCTCCTGACCCGCATCTTAACCAAGGGTGCATGCTTATTTAAAGCCTCACTTAAAATATCATAAAAAATAGCATATGCCCCATTAACCGTTTTGGCTAGAAAGAATTCCTTTCATCGCAGTGAATGTTTCAAGTCGTGGACGTATGCAAATAAATCGAAGTTGCGTTTGCACCTCTTGATAGAGAAATTTGCCACAGACTGTGGGTTCTGCATGGATCTAATGGTGGTGATTATACAATGATCGCTAATGTCTGAGAAAAATGTTCTGACATGAGAGGACAGGAGTGGCTTGCTAACCAAAATGACATCTAAGAGGGAGCTGTTGTTAAGGTTCTTTTTTTGGGGGCGAGTAGGCTCGCCAATGAATTGCACCAGCCCTAGAATGTCACAAAAGGATTTCAAGGGAGATGATGCACTTGATAGCCAATCATAGTTCAGGTTGCCAAGAATAATGGTTTCCAAGGAACTGAGCCCCAGTACGGAACTGAGGTGAGACAGGAGATGAGGCCCGGCAGAAGGGGGCCTGTAGCAGCCTACTACACAGAGTGTACTGGAAGGAAAAAGTTTGATCTTTAGGGTCAAGCACTCGAATTCTTTTGGGGGAGGATGATGCATCTATGCATGTGGCTGAGTATTTGTCCCTTTCATAAATTGCCACCCCACCTCCTCTTGATTGCCTATCCACTCAGAAGAGTAAATAATTTGGGATATTGATTTCATTGTCTGGGGTGGCTAGCCTAAGCCAGGTCTCAGTGATCACTAGGGCATCAGGTAGGGTGTGACTCACCCATGCCTGGATAAGGGTGAACTTTTTCAGCAAACTACAGGCATTAAGATGCATAAAAGACATTCCTTTGATGCCTGCCAGGTCTGATGGAGAAGCAAGGGTATCTAATGGTCCTGGGTTGAGTTCGACATTGCCTGAGCACAATGGTAAAAGAAGCAGGATTCTTTTTAAGGCAGCAAACTGTAATTTGTAAACACTATTGCTTGGGCGATAGGGGAGGTGGTGTTGATGGATAGGCCTGTACCCACTCCTGGTGTTATACTGGCCTAGTGTTGTAGCCACTAGTGTCCTGGCAGGAATTTGACATGAGTAGGAAGTCTCGAGTCTGGATGGGGGAAAAATCTGCAGAGGCAGCTCGGGAGATGTCCCACTCCCCGGCAGAAACAGCTGAGAAGCCCAATAATCCAGAATGGCTACCTGAAAGGAGCTGATGGACACAGGACAGGGAAAAGTGCAAGAGTCGTTCCACTTTAGGGAGGGATGAGGGTTCTGAAGAACTGAGCTGAGTGCTAGTAAAACTAGTAACACACTGAGGAACCAGCTGTAACTTCCCATGGTAGATCTCAATGCCACAACAGCCAGCAGTAAAAGTCACTAGAAGCCTAGACCAATTGGCGATCAGGTGTCATAAGTTCAAAATCCTTTTGTTGGCTGAGAGGTGGTTTTGGTGCTGAACATACCTGTGGAGCTACTCTTTGCAGCTGAGCCAGTGAGGTGGTTCAAGGCTGCAATCCAGTGTGGCAAGACTGGTCTGTAGCTTTCGTTTCTGTTTCTGGCCCTGCTCCACCAGTACAGAATGGGAGTGGGGGCAGGTATTCAAGTCTTGCAGCCTTAGTAGATGAGCATGCTTCAGCCTAAGAAACAGGCAGAAAAACCCTGGGGATGGTCCTCAGAAAGAGAGGTATCCCAGGTCCACTAGAGCAGAAGAGGAAGTAGAAAATAATGTGTTTCCTCTTTAACAGAAAAGACAGCTGCTGTAGCCTTCTAGTGGCTATGCAGTATAATTTGCAAATGAGAAAGTAGAAAAAAAATGAAATTCTTGCTTTGCAAAAAAGGATAGTCCCAGGGTCAGCAGTGCTGATAAATGTCTCTAATGAAGCAAGGTAAAATGGAGACCAGCAGGTAGAAGTCAGTGAGGCTGAGATCCTCCAATCAGAGTGCTGAAAATTCTGACTGTCCAAAGGTGCCAAATACCAACGTACCTGAGAGGGTATACGGCTTTTGGCTGTTTCTGTAGATTTCTGGGCCCTGCAACGAACCAGAGTTCAGAGGATCCCGTGTGGCAGTTTCAACAGGGGAAGAAAGCCTCAAGGTCTGCTAATTTGCAGTAGCAGAATCGTGGGTTGCTTCCCAGGACAGGCTTGTAGCTTTTCCTCTGGCAGCAAGGTGCGAGCCCCAGGAGGGCATGGCACCCCTGAGGGGTATATAGCTTTTGGCTGTTTCTGTAGATTTCTGGGCCCTGCAATGAACCGGAGTTGGGAGGATCCCGGGCAGCAGTTTCAACAGAGGAAGAAAGCCTCAGGGTCTGCTGATTTGTAGTAACAGAATCGTAGGTTGCTTCCCAGGACAGGATTGTAGCTTTTCCTCTGATGGCGAGGTGAGAGCCCCAGGAGGGCTCGGCACACCTGAAGGGGTATACAGCTTTTGGCTGTTTCTGTAGATTTCTGGGCCCTGCAATGAACCGGAGTTCAAAGGATCCTGGGCAGCAGTTTCAACAGGGGAAGAAAACCTTAGGGTCTGCTAATTTGCAGTAGCAGAATCATGGGTTGCTTCCCAGGACAGGCTTGTAGCTTTTCCTCTGGTGCTATAGCTATGTGCAATACTGAAGTCAGCAGTTGAAATCAAGCAGAAATAATTACATCTTCATGCAAACAGATGATTTAAACGTTTTAACTATCAAATCAATGTTGTGGGCTGGCAGTATAGCCTAGAGGTTAGAGTAACAAGCTGTGAATGAGCTTGGTACATCTGGCAGACTGCGTTTGATTCCCACAACCTCCACCTGTATACTGTGTGTCTCTGAACAAGTCACTTAACCTCTCCGGTGCTCCTGAGTTACCCCTAAAACAGGCTTTGTGAGTAGTGTTCCTTACCTAGTTACCAAAAGAATAATAAAATAAATTGAATATGTAGTGGTCAGACTTAAAATATGCAGAACATGATCATTATGGTCCTGCCCTCTTCCTCTTAAAGATAAACTGCATAATAGGAATCTGGCCATTGCATGTCCCTTATATCTTGGCTCTGATATTTTTGCTGGAGTTTCCTTTAAGGGAGGTTTAAATTGTTTGGTGCTTTGGTCTGACTATTATATGATTTCTTTTGAACTAGCTACTACTCTATTAGTGACAGTTAAAACAGAGTTTCAGTCTTATAGGCCTAGCAATAGACTGACTGTAGATTCTTTACAAAAGCACATTGCTATGCTTCAGTTGTTAAACGACTGTATTCGAGGAGCGGAAGAAGTGGGCACGTTGTTCAATACTGTACTCACCATGGCCCTGCACGTTACTGCCCAATTTTAAACCTGTTTGGTTTCCTCTTGTAAGAAAAATCCTTGCTATACTACGGAATTGTATGAGCTGAACAGGAAGGGGGGAGGACACTCAAACAGAAATAGAGGGCTGCTCTTTTAGAAAGTGACTTTGAAACACACTATAGTGTACTACTTCTTGGCAGGTACAGTTGTCTACAAATGTAAATAAACACATATAAAGGCCACTGCTGCCCAAAACCTATTTGATGCCTGTTAGTTACACTGCAACTCCTTCCCTACTATGGCGCCATCATAAGATGTTTTTTAGGGATAGGGCTGCAGCTTGCGATCGGTGGCTCGGCAAAACAAGGAAGTATTAATGACAAGGTAATACATTAAATATCTAAATAAGCCCCATTTTTAAAAAAATTTAAAAAGTGGCTCTATTAGGTCCTCAGGTAGACAGCTTCTTGTCGCAAGCTGCCTGCCCCAAAGATAGCAGCTCTAAACAGTTTTACATTCACAACTGAATCAGAGAAAGCAGCAATGACTAAAGACACAGTTCTCAAAACATAGTTTTGAACAGTACAAAAACAGTTTTTGACCTTTAAACTGTACTACAGCTTTTTTGACCTGTGAACTGTACTACAACAACTTTGGAACTTAAGTAAAACAAAAAAAATTGAGCTATTCGATTTCCATGTATAACACCTGACCATACACTGTAAGATTCTCTTACTCACCTTTAGTGCCATACATGGTTCAGGCACCCTTGCTGTTGCTGAACTCTTGTCCTAGTATGCTCAAACCTATAACCCACAATCCACCACTGAGAAGCTTTGTGTTGTAACCATCTCAAGATTAAAATCTGTGGGAGTTCGGGCCTTCACTGTCATGGCCCCATCATTGTGGAATTCTCTATCAGACGTACCAAGACTCACCTGTTCATTAGAGGAGTGCAAACATATGCTGAAGCCTCTTTAAGAAAGCTTTTGGTCACAGTGATTAGCTAACTTAAAGGCATGATTTTATGTTCCAATATATTTGTCTTTGTAAGTCTATACTTTTATACCTGATGTTTTTATTGTAATGTGCTTTGATTATTTGAAGAAAAGTATAGAGAAATACAAGTGATGACGATGCAGTGGGGTCTTCCTCTCCGATGTAAGAGCCAGGCAGGATGTAATGCAATACCTTGCAGCATGTCACAAAATACTTCATGATAAAAGGTCTCAAGTTCTATTAAATTTCATTGTCCCCTGTAGTATACCGCAGTATTTTGCAGTAATACTGCATGGTACCACTTTGCATCTTGACTGGTGCCACCTGTTGTACATACAATAACATTATTTACTGTATTACTGTATTCCTTCAGATGGGTTTCTATCTGATAAATGCTGCATGTAGAGGCTTAAACTCTGTCAGTTCTGCTGTGACTGAGGGCAGATTATATTAAGTACCTCTGTAATAGCCCTCTGTGGGGTTATTGGGAAAGCCATCAAGACTAACCTCTTAGGACAATTGCCTGGTTCTGACCAAGAAGAGCCTGAGTGTCCACCTGCATTGCATCAGTTAGCTAGGCAGGGCTGGTTGAATATTAATGCACAGCTTAATTGTTTTAAGTTACATATTGTTGACCTAAAAGGTGAGACATATTTAATGTCTGCAATCTTTCAAAGGCCCAGAAAGAGAGGTAACAAATCTATTCATCCCTGGAAAGTACCCCATTCCTCTGGTTGGAAAAGCAGGGAAGCTACTCAGGGAAGTGGCACCGCCTACGACAGAGGAATAAAGGCAGCACAGTGCATTTTATCTTGGGATGTTTATTCTCATACAGTTCAGAGAGGCAGAGACTTCTATTGTGCAACAAGCTGTGTATTTTCCTCAACTTCTGTGAGACCTTATGAGAAGTGATATTGTATGGAAAGTTCTGCTTAAGAATCCTGTGTGGTAAGACTAGTTTAGAATTTACTTTAGTTTAATCTTTTTGTAATGTCTAAAATTCTATAACTGAAAACCCTCATTGTCATTTCTCTAGTTTGTACTGTATTTCTCCATGTGTTGTTCAATATTTTGTAAATTGTGTAGATATTAAATATAATATATTTAATTAATCTGTGCTGTGTTTTCAGAAGGTATGGGAATTTTTTGTATTTGCTGGCAACTCTGTGTTCTATCTCCAAGGGCACATACCAAATTAAAATCAGTGTGCTTTTACTACAGGAACATGTACAGAAGTGCCTGAAATGAATAGGGTTTCCTATGTCCAGAGGTCTGGTACTGAGTGAATAACGGCATAAAGTGGAATGAGAAGGGACCAGCCAACTGGCAAAGCTTAAGCCATTTTTCAGATAATGGCTCTATGACAATGCATAATACAATAAACTTGACATATTTATTGTAGATATGAGTTCAGTTCTGGAAAACAACATAGCCAGTCGGGTGCAAAGCTGTGCACACAGCACAAATAGAAAACTGCACAAAACAAGCAGCTGTGCACTGTTACTGTACCTTATTAGGCAAAAGACCACACTTTGTTCTATAGATTTACAAATGTATTTTATCAATAGGCTATACCAGCAATTAAAAAAGCAATAGAGCAGAGACCCCAGCTGTGTTTCATGAAATTTTGCTTAATGTGGCAATGGTGCTCGACTGCTTGTCTTGTATGTAATTTGAATGCCTCATTTAGAATACCTATGAGCCCATCCCTCTCAATCCAAATTCCTTCAACCATTTACCTATGGACCAGATCCTCTCCACTCACAAAGTCCACAAAAGGTTTTACCATGACTCAAGTGTTCCCGGGCTGTTGCTGCACCACATGCAAGGTGGCCAACCTCCACATAAGACAGTCCAAATGCAGAAAGTGGTGCACAATAAGAACCAGGCAGCACTCATATAAAATGTTTTAAAGAATCATTTACTGTTTGCTGAGTGGACACACAAAAGTTAACATGAGTAGGAATCCACGTAGCTAACCCTTAGCGCCTCGACTCAATGAGTCTTCAAAGGGGTCCTCTCCATTCACCCCACACTGCATTGTTTTGATTGCTACCCTCCTTGATCAGCAACCCTCTGCCCATTTACAACGTGAGGAAGATCCACAGACCCAAGACTCACCCTAGGTTATGATCTTTTACTGTTGTTGTTACCTTGACCCCCACTTCTCCTTTCTTTTTTATATATGCTTTTCTCCCTGACCAGGCCTTTGTCACCTTCCTCTGCCCATATGGTGCCCAACTAGCACCATCCTCCATTAAGTTCACTGCTGCTGCCTACTCCCATGGTTCTTCACTCTGTGGAAAGGGGTCTTTGGGGTGGGCCATCTTCCTCTGCTGACTCATCTAGGATCCAGGATAGGTGGTAGGCTTCATGGAATGAGGCTGAGTGTACCAGTTTTGGCCATCATCTAGACAGAGCCAAGCTGTTTTTCACCCTTTTTTTCTTCTGACCTATTCCCTCAGTGCCTGGTAGCAGTCACAGTAAACCCTCTATACGTACAGATAACCTCTCCGCAGGTTTCACTGTGGCAAGGGAACCCAGCACCAGCCCTCCCCAGCTGATAGCACTGACACCTGGCAGCACCTGCAAACCTCCTTGCACTATCTGGCCAGCTCCTGTGTCTGATTCTGAGCCCAAGTAACTGGCATGGCAGTGATATGTGTGGCCACTGGGCCATCAAGTGGAACCCTCCCTTCTGAACTTTCTAGTATTGACTGGCACCCCCTGAACATTTCCTGAATGTTGACAATGCATTGAATTATTTTCACATTAACATCTTTAAATTATAGGATGAGCACACTCCCTTCCAGAAGGCCATGGCAAGGATTACCTACCTTCCCTGAGTCTTGGCAGATTGGGGTAGCACTTTGAAAAGTCCAAGATACAGCATGGTCCACTCCCAAGACTTTGTACTCCCCCACTGACTTTCTAAGCTACAGGCAGTTCTGCAGTACTACATTCTGTAGTCCTCATTAGTATAGTGGTGAGTATCCCCGCCTGTCATGCGGGAGTCTGTGGTTCGATTCCCCGATGGGGAATTGTGGTTTTTGGGTCACACCTGGAATTGAGCCTCAGCTCAGCGTGCCTTTCCCGTTTATCAATTGTTTAAATAAAATTTAAATAAACATAGCTCATACATCTGTGAACAGTAAAGACTATTTCAAAACCAACCTTTAATAACCGTTCCAAATTCTGGAAGGTTATCCACAATCTTTTTTTGAACCCCCAGTCCTCCACCACCACCACATTGCAGAGTATTAATGATTTCTAGTCTGCCCTTCCAGTGAGTTGATTGAAGGGAAAGAGCCCTGTTTAAATAAACCTTGGGAACTGAGCCACTTCACAGCATGGACTTAGTATTTTGTCAGCACCCTCTGAGCCACTGTAAAGTTGTGGCTCGTGCTGCACATCAAAAGCAGCCAACTACCACAGACAGAGTGAAAGACTGGCACGCACAGATGGAACAGGAGTTCCTCAGCTCAGACTCGATGGGCACAGGACTTAAGTATGATATGTTTAGTGATAACAGGGTGGTCCAACACATTAGTTGGAGAGTAGGAGCCCTATTAAAATAAACCTTGGAGACAGAGCCACTTCACAGCATGGATGCCACAATGTTGCTGACCTTTAACTCTGTCCATTGCATACAAAGGGCAGGATTTGGAAAGGAGTCCTGAGTCTTATGAACTGCTAGGGGACTTATTAATTCAGGTGCCTTTTTGTTAGTCAATTACCTCTTGGGGGATCAGACCACCAGGTCTCCCTGGTCTGATTTGCAGTTGTAAGAACCAATGGGAGCTGGGCATTCTCAGGAAGAAGTGCAGGGGTTGTGTTGACTTTAGATCTGATTTGTGGGAGATCCCAAAGAAGATTTACTGCTGTCCAGGATAGATTGAGCTGAGCTGTGAGAGACTGCACATCTGTGTCTGATGAACTGTGAGTTAAAGCCATATTCCTTGTTAGGACAGAAAGGTGGTGTTCATGTGCTAGCTGGCATGGAGGTTGACACTGAGAAGTGCCAGCATAGAAGGAGACAGAGTGTGATAATGAGCTGCAGCAAGGTTACTAGGGGGCACCATAATCAGGTGTGAGGCTGCAACCACCCTGAGGGTGCAGAGGTCTTGATGTAGCATTATTCCAGACACATAGTGGTCAGATCATTAGAGGACAGCTGAACCTCAGGCTAAAACTGTGAAGCCAGCACTGCAGAGTGAGTGAAGCGGGAGAACGAACGGCAACCCAACTGATTGAAGGAGACTAAGGAGAGCTGAGATCCAGAGCCCCTGCAGCATGAGGGTAGATTCACACAGTTGGAACTGTTAGCAAGATTTGAGCTTACCCTGCTTTAAGGAAAATGTATTGGTACTTGAGACATTGTTCTTTGCATTTGGCCACTGGGCCAGGAATCGTATAATTACCATAGGTTCCAGGTGTAAACTGCCATTTCAGCAATTGCACGGCCTTTGGGTTGGGGCTTATTTAAGCAGCCACTCACTGTTTATTTTTTATGAGAACCAATGCTGAGTAACCAGCTGCAATTATCAACATTGACAAGAGCTCGATTAGCTCAGGGTGGATAAGGCAATGGGACCTGATGGCATACATCCCAGGGTACTAAAGGAGTTAAGGATGGAACTAGTAGAGCCATTATCAGAACTGTTTAGTGAGTCTCTGAGCACATGAGAGGTCCCAGAATACTGGAGAAGGGCTCATGTGATCCCGCTCTACAAGAGTGGTAGCAGGGAGGAGGCAGAGAACTACAGACCAGTCAGTCGTACCACAGTAGTGGGCAAGATTATGGAGGCACTCCTTAAGGAAAGGATAGTGCAGCACCTGGAATCCATAGGAGCACAGGATCCAAGACAGGATGGGTTTACAAAAGGAAGGTCCTGTCAAACAAATCTCATAGAGTTCTTTGACTGGGTAACCAGAGTGGTGGACCAAGAGGGAGCAGCTGATGTTGCCTACCTTGACTTCAGCAAAGCTTTCAATACTGTTCCACATAGAAGATTGATTAATAAGCTTGGTAGGCTCGGGGTGGGTCAGAAGTTGGTCAACTGGGTGGCAAACTGGTTGACGGGCAGAAAACAGAGAGTGGTGGTAAATGGTATACAGTCAGAAGAGATGCAAGTCACAAGTGGGGTACCTCAGGGATCAGTTCTGGGGCCAGTCCTCTTCAGTATCTTCATCGGTGACATTGCAGATGGATTGGAGGGTAAAGTTTGTCTGTTTGCAGTTGACACCAAGATCTGCAACAGAGTAGATGATCCAGATGGGGTGGGCAGATAGAGAAGAGATCTGGATAAACTAGCAAAATGGTCCGAAGAGTGGCAACTGGAGTTTAATGCAAAGAAGTGCAAGATCATTCACATAGGGAAGAGAAACCCTGAAGCCACAAATAGACTGGGAGGGGAGTTGCTGGCAGTCATAAGGGAAGAAAGAGACTTGGGCGTCATCATCACCGATGACTAAAAACATCCAAGCAGACCACTAAAGCAGTAGGTAAGGCTAGAGGGATGTTGGGGTGTATTAGTAGGGGTATCACAAGTCGGAAGAGGGAGGGAGGTAATAATCCTTCTTTACAAAACACTGGTTAGGCCCCATCTGGAGTACTGTGTGCAGTACTGGAGGCCACACCTTTACAAAGATATTAACCAAATTGAGGCAGTCCAGAGAAGGGCAACCAAAATGGTGCAGCGACTGCATCAGAAAACATATGAGGACAGATTAACGGAGCTCAATGTGTACACCATAGAACAAAGGAGGGAGAGAGGTGATATGATCAAAACATTCAAACACCTTAAGGGCATTAACAAGGTGAAAGAGTCTGACGTTTCAATATAAGAAAAATAGCAGGACAAGAGGACACAGCATGAGATTAGAGGGAGGCCGATTAAGGGGTAATGTGAGGAAGTTCTTTTTCACAGAAAGGGGTGGTGGATGCATAGAACGGCCTACCTCAGGAAGTGGTGGACATGAATACAGTGCAGGGCTTCAAACAGGCATGGTTAGGCATAAGGGAGCAATACAGATGAATATGAATAGATAGGCCGTTGACAGAATAAAGGCTGAAGGCACATTCATAAGGCAGAAAAAGAAATGGGCAGACTGGATGGGCCTTGTGGTCCTTATCTGCCGTCAGCTTCTATGTTTCTATAACAGGCCTGTATTAATTCAGCACACGCTACCAGATAACCTTTTAGGGAACTTCCTAGTGTGCACCCCAAAGGACAATGATCCAGAACTATTTAAAAATAAACTAAAAACCTTTCTCTTCCCTTTAGCTTTCAACACTCTGATCATTTATATCCTGACTAAGCTTACGTGTCTGTCCATCACCTTGGAAATTAGTTTAAAGGTTCTTTATTGTGTATTGTGCACTGTGGTGTGGAGACTGATAGTCTGCTAGGGCTGTGCCTCAAGGGGACTGCTTAGTGACAGCCCAGGAAACCCTTCATTTAGCCATATCTGATCTGGGCACATAGTAGTGGCCACGGTTAATATATTGTTTAGGCCAAGCCTACACAGGGAACCAGAAGACCAGTCAGTTTACAGTTGTCAAACTAATGCACAAACTCCTTTTTCCCCATTTAGGGTTGTATCTAGGAGTGTGCAGGTCAGATTTTCTGATTCTGCCAGGTCGAGTCAGGCAAATCAGAACCAGAGCAAAAATCAGAACCAGAACTAAAAGTATAGTATATAGCAATAATTAGTTGTGCAAGAACTAGAACACAAGACTAACGTTACACGGCACATTTGGGTCTGCTGCACTGAAAAGGCTGGTAGGAACCAGTGGCATAATTTCTTCCTCCATTTGTTATATCCCATCCATCCTGCTCCATTGGTATAGTCTCATGCAGGTGTAATATTGGCCTTGTCAGTGCAACACAAGTTTATCCTGCAAGGGAGGAATGGAAGATGTGCATAGATAGATAAAAGCAGTACTGTATGTAACTTTCTTTCAAAATCAGTGACTTGGACTCAGATTCTTCAGCCAGTCATGAAATGGACTCTACTTCTCCTTCAGCTCTGATGGACTTCACCCAGATTGAAATTCCACAAATGTTGGCACCCAAAATGTCATCTCCAGTTGCCATCACCAGTGCTCAGAATGTTCGCTGGACCAAGCTTCCACACAAACTACTGCTGAACCTGCAGCTGAACCAGCAAAGAAGAATGATAATGACCTGAATGCATGGAAAAATGGTGATCCACTTAATAGACACAATTTTTACAGTATGCTTTAAAAATTGCATTAAGTGGGCTCTGATTAATCCTTAAAATGACTGACAATGAAAAAAATGAAAAATATGTATTTAATTATTAGCAATATATTAATTGTTAGTAGGGGCACTACACAGCTTGAATGTTAATTAGACTTACACAAATAATAGCAATTTTTTTTTTTACTTAATATGATGGAACTTTAGCTCTGTTATTGAAAGGTCCTTATTTTCTGTCTTAATAATAAACATAGAAACATAGAATTTGATGGCAGATAATGACCTCTTGGCCCACCTAGTCTGCCCATTTCCCTACCTAACGGGCAAGCTGCAGATCCTAATTAACCAACAGCCTACTTCCTCCTACCGCCCACTAGAATTGCCTTATGTCTGTCCCGTGCATTCTTGAATTCTCCCACTGTTTTTGACTCTATGACCCCCTCAGGAAGGCTGTTCCATGCATCTAAAATCCTCTCTGTGAAGAAATACTTCCTCACATTACTTCTGAGCCATCCCCCCTCTATCTTCAGTTTGTGCCCCCTTGTTCTTGCACATCACTTTTTCTGAAAGATGCTACCCGCTTGGACTTTGTTGATTCCCAAGAAGGTATTTTAAAGTTTCTATCATGTCCCCCCTCTCCCTCCTTTCCTCGAGGCTATACATCTTAAACTCCTTTAGTCTTTCTTCATGAGTCTTCTGGTGCAGACCCTGCACCTTTTTGGTTGCCCTCCTCTGGACAGCCTCCACCCTGTCTATGTCTTTGTAGAGATGGGGTCTCCAGAACTGTACACAGTACTCCAGATGTGGTCTTACCAACTGTCTATACAAAGGGCCAACAACTTCCTGTTTTCTACTGGTGATGCCTCTTCCTATGCATCCCAGTATTCACCCAGCCCTCTTTACTGCCTTCTCACATTGCTGGCCCACCTTTAGGTCATCTGATATGACTACCCCCAGGTCCCTTTCCATTTTTGTTGTTGTCAGTCTCTCACCCCCCATTGTGTACCCTTCCCCTGGGTTTTTATTTCCCAGGTGCATTACTTTGCACTTCTTTGCATTGAATATAAGCTGTCATACATTTGACCATTCCTCCGACCTTGGCAAGTCCCTTTTCATCCTTTCCACCCCACCTTGAGTATCAACCCTGTTGCAGATCTTTGTGTCATCTGCAAAGAGACATACTTTTCCTTCCAGTCTACTGCAATGTCACTTATAAAGACATTAAAAAGGACCGGCCCCAATACTGAACCCTGCGGTACACCACTAGTAACCCCCCTTTCTTCACTGTTGACTCCATTTACTATTACCCTCTGTGTCCTGTTGTCCAGCCATTGTTTTACCCAGGCTACCACTCTAGGACCCACTCCCATGCTGGCTAATTTATTTATTAATCTTTTGTGTGGAACTGTGTCAAATGCCTTGCTAAAGTCTAGGTAGACCGTGTCCACAGCCCTTCCCTGGTCTACTACTTTGGTCACCCAGTCAAAGAAATCAATTAGATTTGTCTGACATGACCTTCCTGCTGTGAATCCATGCTGCCTTGGGCTCTGTGCCCCACTGACCTCTAGGTACTCAACAATTCTTTCCTTTAGAAGTGATTCCATCATTTTCCCTACCACCGAGGTCAAACTGACAGGTCTGTAGTTTCCTGCCTCTGTCTTGCTCCCACTTTTGTGAAAGGGAATAACATCCACCCTCCTCCAGTCTTTAGGTACCACACCATCCTCCCATGATTTATTAAAAAGAGTAGTCAGTGGTGTTACTAGTTCTTCCCTTAGTTCTTTTAGAATTCTGGGGTGAATCCCATCAGTCCCCATTGCTTTATCCACCTTCAGTTTTAAGAGTTCTTAGAGAACCCTTCTGTAAAAGGACTAATATCAACCCCCCTATCCAGAGTGCTTCTACTGACTGGATTAGGTATCTCCCCCTGCTTTTACATTGTGAATACTGAGCAGAAGTATTCATTCAGTATCCCTGCTTTTTCTTTGTCGCTGTCTGCCCAACCACTTTCCTCTTTATTCAGCCTCAGTATCCCTGCCTTAGTCTTTCTTTGCTTCCTAATGTACCTATAAAAGGTTTTATTCCCCTTCTTAACTGAGTTGGCTATCTTTTCCTCGATTTGGGCCTTTGCTATTCTGACCGCCTTCCCCACTTCCTTCTGCTTTAACTGGTACAGTTCTCTGTCCTGCTCCTTCTATGTTTCCTTATACTTCCTGAATGATGTCTTTTTCTCCCTAACCTTCCCCGCCACTTCTTTTAAGAACCATAGTGTTTTTTTCTTTCATTTTGACTTGTTTATTTGCTTCACACAAAGGCTTGTTGCTTCTGTGATAACATTTTTGACGTTTCCCCATTGTTGTTCCACCCCACCTTCTTGCCTGTTTCCTAGTGCTTTTCTGAGGCACTCTCCCATTTTGACAAAATCAACCCTCCTGAAGTCCAGTAACTTCATTTTTGTATGACTTGACTCTACAACTAACTTTATCGTGAACCAGACTGTTTGGTGGTCGCTTGTTCCCAGATGGCTACCCACTTCAAGATCAGAGATCCTCTCTCCATCCCTATTTGAAAGTACCAGGTCTAAGATTGTTCCCTCCCTAGTGGGTTCCAAAACTAGCTGTCTGAGGCATTCCCCTGTATGGCATCGAGAATGTTCCTGCTCTTGGATGTGGCTGCAGCAAATGTGCTCCAGTTCACATCTGGCATATTCAGGCCCCCCATCAGCAATATCTCTCCTTTCTCTGCCATCCTAAGGATGCCTTCTATCATTTCCTTGTCCATTAACTCCCCCTGGGATGGGGGTCTGTATACAACCCCTGTGCCGATTGTGGTGCCATTTCCAGCCTCCAGGGTGACCCACAGTGCCTCCTCTCCTCCCTGTTTTCCCTTTAGTTCTGTTGCTTTGATCCCTTCCCTTACATAGAGAGCTACTCCTCCTCCTCCTCCTCTTCTTCCCTCCCTGTTTCTCCTGTACATTATGTACCCTGGTATGCTGACATCCCAGTCATGGTTCTCTGTGTACCATGTTTCTGTGACTGCCATGATATCCAGGCATCCCTCTTCCATCAAGGCCACCATTTCAGGGAGATTGTTACCTAGACAACAGGCATTGGTACTCATTACCCTCCATTTTTTTAAGGCTTTATTTGTTTTGTCCCATCCCTGTCCTTACTGCCTTTGTATTTTTCTCCATTTACCCCAGCCCTTCTCCCTATCGACTGCTGTTTCTTGGTGTTTACCTCACTAACTACCCCAATTTTTTGGGGGGGGGATTTCCTTCTCCTTTTCAGTGCCACCCACCTTGGCTAGTTTAAAAGCTTGCCAATGAAGCATTTAAACCTATCACCTAGAATCCTGGTTCCCTTACTGGATTGATGCAGGCCATCATGCCAGCATAGGTCTGCATCCCTCCAGGTGAAGCCCCAGTCCCCAATGAAGCCAAATCCCTGAGCTCTGCACCCATTTTTAAGCCTGCGCCCTCCAGAAACAATCAACTACAACTCTGACCCTCCATCCCAGGTAGTGCCTTCCTTCCTTTCAGACACCTATTTCACAGAGGTTAAGTAACAGGTCTAGTCACAAATTACTGCAAATATCTCCCAGCTACAGTTCCTCCCTGGCAAATTAAAGTTAAACTAAGAAAAGGCAACCCCCAAAACAGAAAATCAATACTAGTTACTTACACAGATCCAAAAAGTAATAATTAAATTCAGTGTAGTCTGGTAAATAACCTCTTTGATTTAAGGAAGCTTTGGATGCTTCCCAATCTCTCTCTCTCTCTCTCTCTCTCTCTCTGTGTCTCAGCAGTTTACTTTGACTGTAGCGCTGTACCAGTGTAAATATAGGTTTCTTGACTAGCATAATCCTCCCTTCCAGCAAGGACCTGCCACACAACAGCTGTTGGAGTCTGCTGGTCAGCTTCCATTACACTGAACTGCTGCTCTGAGACTGCCAATCAGGCAGATAGATGTCTCTCAGGAGTGGTGCTGACTAAGCCTGCCAGACTTTAAACTTTAAAAATCTCAGTCCCTGCTCCTAAATGGACAATGTTGCCAGAATGCATGAGGGCTAGAGGGGGAGCATTCTTTGTTGTTCACTGGCTCTCCCTTGCCTCCACCAAGGACCCACCATGGAAATGCCATTAGAGCCTGCTGGTCGGCTCCCATTACACTGGACTGCTGCTCTGGGTCTGCCATGTGGGCGGACAGATGTCTCTCTCATGGTGCTCACTAAGCTTGCCTCCCTGCACAAAGGTTCCTACCTCCAAGCAACCCTCCTGATTGCGGCCCTCACATGAAGGAACCACACAAAGGACATCAAGAGTCTGCATGGGAATCAGTTGCCAGCTGTACACTCTTGCCTGTTTACATGTACTGTATGCTGATCATAGCTGCACAGCCTGATTCTGTAGTGTTTGTAACTCTCTGAGGGCCTGGAAGTGTGCTTTACTGTGTAAACTGCCCATTCTCCGACTCCGTTCAGAACTACAAGTGCTGCCTATGTACTGTTGGTGTTTTCCTAACCAATGGCTTGCCTCCAGCTAATTCTGTGTACCATAGAAACACCCACATTGGGAGGCCTTTTACTGCAAATGTTTCTGTTACTTGCTGCGGAATATTAGATACCATCCTCCTGTACAGTGTTAGCTAATTCTGTGTATCCTAGAAACACCCACACTGGGTGGCCCTTTAGTGCAGCTATTTCTGCTACTTGGGGATTATTAGGAAACATCCCCCTGAACAGGTTAGTTAATTTTGTGTGCCCTAGAAACACCCAAACTGGGTTGCCCTTTAATGCAGCTGTTTCTGCTGTTTGCTGGGGATTATTAAGAAGCATCACCCTGAACAGGTTATTAATTCTTTGTATCCTAGAAACACCCAAACTGGGTGGCCCTTTAGTGCAGTTCATTCTGCTGCTTGTTGGGGGTTATTTAGAATCATCCCCTGTACTGCACTAACTAATAAAGGAATAATGCCTGACAAGGTGCGTGTTATGCTGGGATAACATCCCACATTGGGTGGTTGGGCCTGAGGCCACAGGCCAAGGCATCCAACACCAGGAAGGATATTGTCAGCTGCCTCCCTGGAGGGCAGTTATTCCTATTATACAATAGCTCGTTTACACTTACATTAGAAAAATAGTTGAAAAAAATACTGTTTTAATTTTATTTTTGTATTTTTTTTTATTGTGGAAGGATATTGATTTGATAAGTAGTGCCTTATACTGTTTGTACAGCAGGTGGAGATGTTTTTCTGTGTGTCTGTTGTAAGTGTCTAATAGTTGTACCCTCTCCCCCCGTCCATCTAGGTGTTCTCGTATTGGGTTACTTTCTTTACTTTGCTGTTTTTCTCCTGCTATTGCTTCATATATTTAAGGAAAAAAGACATAGAAGAAAGATGAACTGAATGACGAGCGAGCATTAGTAAAATGGGCGCATGTTGACTGTTGAAAGGTGCCCTAGCTCACTCACTTGTTCAGCTCCTTCTTCACTAGGATTCCGTACTGTTTTTCTGTTGTATTTATTTATTTAGAATTAAACTAGGGGCAGAGTTAAAGTCCGTCATTTGTTGTGGAAACCAGTAACAGAGGTTGAGGAAGCAGGAAGTGAAGCTGATGGTGGTGGTGTTGGTGAGGCGGGCACTGGGGAAGGAGCGGGAGACTGCTGTGAAGCCTATCCTGAAGACAGCTTTGATTTCAGTTTTTCCTTTTTTAGAAAGAAACAAAGCTAGTTTGGGGAACATGTGAGAGCTGTGCCCACTGTGAAACCAATTGGAAACACAGCTTTCACTTTCAGTGGGAGCAGGAAGCAACAGACGACTGTGGATGGATTTTTTTTTAACTTTCCATGTGGTCATGACTGTACTGGGACTGGAGCCGGGATCTTATGCTAGGATAACATCCCGTGTCCAGTCCTAGTCTGACCAATCAGGGGCCAGGATTTTCTCTTACCAATGTATAATATCGTGTACCCTAGAAACATCCTAAAAGGGTGGCGCATAAGAGCAGCTTGTTCTAGTACATGCTGGGGTTAACAGGGACATCCCCCTGTACAGTGTTGTTGGAAATACTCATTGCTGCATTTACTGCTAATTCACTGCTGTATCACTTAACATAAAGCTAACTCTAGGAAAGTCTCTTTGAGAGATACTGCTATTATTGCTCTTGTTGTAACTCTGCCCATGGTTATTGCTGTCTTATTCCTTTGCTTTGAGGTCTTAGCCAGTTGCTTTATTGTCCACTGGGTTAGCAAACCTATTGACCCACAAGGATGGGATCAAAAGATATTTCTCTAGTAATAACATATATTCTGCTCTGCACCTGAATTGACTCCCTGATTGTGCACTGGTCCCCACCACCCAGCAACAACAGGAGGGTAATTACATGCATCCCTCTAACCTAACTGCATACTCAGCAACTCATCCCATCTTTTACTGGCTATGTATGGGATGTATAACTAGGGGTACCTTTACCTGCTCTCTTACTCCCACCTCAGACCTCTATTGCACAGTACCCTCCTTATCACTTACTGGTCTCATGGAGGCCTTGTTGTGTCCCTCCTTCTCCCTGCTGGTGATATAGAACCTAACCCAGGGCCCCTAATGTCTTGCATACTGACCCATTTAGGTCCAGTACCAGGGGACTAAAACTGGCACATCTAAATATTAATAGCTTCTGACCCAAGATACTTGATCTTGAAGCATGGATGGCCCAGTACAACCCTGATGACCTAGCTGTGTTTGAAACATGGCTAAAACCATCCATTCTCCCCCATGAAGTAACCATTTCCTGGTATTCTACCTTTTGGAAGGATCTGAATAGAAAATAAAGCAAGTGGGGTCTTCAGGGTGGCAGAAATTCCCTTGCCTAAACTAAATCAGTTTCACTGTGAATGTTTGATAGTGAAACATATAGTATGTTAGGGGATGCTAAGCCCTTGTGCACTTGCTGTGAATACAGTCCTCCCTCTGTAGCTAGACCAGCCTTCGATAATTCCATTACTTTCTTAGGGTCCCTCTCTCAGTGAGGTAATAATCTTAGGCCATTTCAGCCTCAGTTGAAATAATGATGGTCCCTGTAGCTTCAAAGTAGCACTGCATGACTTGAACCTCAGCCAAATCAATTACCAAACCCACCCGCTACAATGCTAAGTCAGATAACCACTCCCTCCTAGATTGGCTCCTGGTCAACAGAATAGATCAAATCAGAACATCTGGAATATTAGCTAATTTGCACAGTGATCCTTCCCCAATTTTCTGTTCTTGGAGTAAGGGTTTCACTAAGACACCTCCAAGAACTATAATAGTCAGGGACTATTCTCAACTTAATGAAAGAGCCTTCTTGGAGGACCTCACCACTGTCAACTGGGATGAGGTTGAGAGATTCAAAAAATGTAAAACACTGCCCTTTACTTACTAGTAAACAGTCTTCTTATCACAGTTAACAGACTTGCTGCTAAGATTCTGAGGCAGTATAGTGCAATGGGTTAAGGCTCTGAGCTGCATATCTGGAGACCTGGGTTTGAATCCCACAGCCACCTAGGTGGATACTGTGTGATCCTGAGCAAGTCACTTAACTTCCTTGTGCTCCCAGGTCACATCTGGAAACAAGCTTCGGTTTAGTGTGCTACTCCTGGTTAAACAATGTTCCCTTTCCCATTCCCAAAGAAGAGTCAAAAGCTTGGGCTCAAAATGGCTGACACCTGATCTTCACAAGCTCATGAAACAAGGGACAACACCTGGGAGACTTTCAGAGCATCAGGCCTGTATCCAGAGTGGCAAAAATTATAGTGCACTACAAAATATTTGTAAGGCCAGTATAAAGATAGCTAGGGCACAGTATTTAAAGAAACTGCAGTCTCAAAACCTACAAAACACCAAACAGTTTTGGTCTCAGATAAAAAGCATTCTCAAAAAGAATGTGAGTTCAGCCCCCAGGAACTAGTGCACAAAACCCAAATCCAACTGTTTAGTTCTCACCGAAAGATGAACCTGGACCCCCTCCCACTCTCCTGTGTGCCTATCTGGCTAAATCCCGCTATTACTATAGGAGGAACTGAAGTCTTATGGAAGCACTGGGTGGAGTTGGGCATTACTATACTAGGAGATCTTTTGGCCCCTAATCTAAAAGCCCTGCAGACATTCCACTCCTTATGACAACTATGGGGTATCCTGCACTCAGACTTCTGGACATATCTCCAATTTAGAGATGCAACCCGGCATCTTCTATTCCCCAGCTTAAGTCATGATAAACCTTCTCCCCTGACCAATTGGATATTTTGTTCAAAGGGTCTTGCAGGTCGCATATATGCTACTCTCAGAGATGCTCTCCAATCTCAATCGGATGACGCAAGACGAAAATGGGAGATGATGCTGCAAACCCATATATCCTCTGAGGCCTGGGATAAAGCTTGGATAAATACACATACTTGGTTCACAGATGCCAAATCCAGACTAATTCAAAGCAAAATTGCACACTCCTGGAACAGAACCCCAGTCATTCTCCATAAAGCCAAAGTACTAGAAAATGATAGTGGCTGGAGATGTCAGAAACCAGGTGGAGACCTAGTGCATGTATTATGGTCTTGTCCAAAAGTCCAGCCCTTATGACAAGAAGTACAAAAAGTTACCTCCAAGGTCTTACAACAATTGATTCCCCTTAGCCCTCTCTTCTTTCTTTTGGGTATATGCGGTGACATACCTAAGCTACCCCCATTGAGGTACAGGTGGCTAGCATTCCTGGCTTTGCAAACAAAAAGAGCCATTCCATGCAAGTGGAGAATCCCCCTGATTCCTACAATATCAGAAATAATGGTGTCCCTGTCTACCTTGGCCAAACTAGATAAAATATCTTATGTACAGAAGTCTCAGCTTTCTACATTTGGAATCTGCTGGGCTCCCTATCTTAAATATCCTGGTACTGTCCAACCACCGATAGGGATAGGTTGAATATCCTCATATTTTCTTGTTGGTTTAAAGGTGTTATGAATGGGATCTCTACCAGAGGACCCACTACCATGAGGGGTGGCCCTGCTTTCCTCTGTTGGACTGTGGCTTATAACTATGGTACCCTTCTAATTAATGGTCAAGTGGCTGTATATACGATGATGTGTAGATTGTTTAATCCATCTAAGTAGAGATTTAAGATTGGGATATACTTGTTTCTGTTCCAGGGCCAGATCTTTGCAGAACATATACACACTCTTACCCAACTTTCTCTAGATGCCGTGAATAGGGATATGCTTGGCCGCTGATACACAGAGGTATTGTTTGATGTGTTTATGTCCAGAAAAGATGATCTACTGAGATGGCACCCTGCCTTGGTGAGTACACTTACATGATATTTACTCAGACGTGCTGAGGACACAGTAGTGTACCCCTTCTTTACCTAATACCTCTTCTCTTGAACAACAGTCCTCCTGTAGGGGAACTCCCTCAGTAATATTAGATGTAGATCCCTTCTACTGTATAGCTGGACGTTGGATACCCAATTCAGAATGTTTGTATCACCATTAAATATACTGATACATATCTGACAAAATAAACTGAAATATGACTTTACCCCTCATTTTCTTTCTTCTACCCCTTAACCATTTCTTTTGCTCTCTTTACTGGCACATAGTACTTGTATAATGATTATAGATGGCTAACTGTATGTACAGAATATGTGGATGTATACTGTATCATGTCTACCTTCTTTTTTTTTGAAAATAATAAAAAATTTTACAACAAATCCAACTGTGACCCTGCCTTCATAGCCAATGCTTGCAACAGATTTTTTTTACTGATCTAACACTCTTTAAGGCTCAGCTTATTAGCCCTCCCTTGGACCCTTCTCCATCAGGCCCTGTTACCCCTTCACTATCCTGGCCTGGATTCCACTTCAAGCTGTTTTCTAGGCAGGAGGTACTAGTCCAACTGATGAGGATAAAAGAGGAAGGGTCTGCAGGCCATAATAAGCTTGCACCCAGGCTGCTTGAATTGGCAGTTCATATTTTTGCTGCCCCATTATAGTACTTTTTAATATGTCCCTCCTGCAGAGCAACCTACCTAGTAAATGGAAATTGGTCAACATAATTCCTGTACATAAAGGGGATACTAAGGAACCAGCAGAGCATTACTGGCCTATCCCCATCCTTTGCACCCTATCCTGGGAAGACTGGTCTATAATCAGCCCCTGTCCTACACTGAAACCCACTAGCTAGTAGCCAATGCCCAATGCAGCTTTTGAAAGAACTAAGGCACAAACAAAGCCTTAGTAAGGCTCACAATGGGCCTTCTTGAGGCCCAAGATACCTGCAAATCTAGTGGTGCTATCTTTATAGACCTGATTAAGGCATTTGACCTAGTCAATCATGAATTGTTTCTACATTTTTTTTTGAAATTAAGAAAGCTTTATTGTTTTAATAAGATTGCATAGAACAAACAGTGTAATATAACAAGGAAAACTGTTGGGATAAAGAAAGTAAAACACAGACCTCCACCTTCCCCTGCCTTGTCACCAACCTCTCCCTCCCCCCAGCGGAGTGCACCAACCCCATAATAACATATATAATAAAGGATAATGTACTCAAGATGTAGCTGGAGAAATAGCAACAAACAATGAAAGAACTAGTGAGGTGCCAGGGATAAGATGCCAACTACTTCAGGTATAAAGTAAATAATTTGCCCCACTTCTTATTAAATAAGGGTATGCGATTACACATAGCAACAATCAAGTGTTTCATTCTTAAGGAGAAAGAAAGCTCATTCAGCCATTCAGTATATGTAATGGGTGATTGGTCAAGTTAGTGCCCCAGGACTAGATTTTTAACCGCTGCCAAAACAAGAGCCATATGGTAGCGTCTTTCTTTAACCTGAATCTGTGAAAAATCTCCAATAATGCAGACTTCGGGAGAGAGGAGACCACATAATCCCAAAAGGGGGTCTATCTTATCCTTTATACTTGCCCACAGGGGAGAAATCATCTCGCATAGCCAAAAGACTTGCAATAAGGTACCATCTGCTTTATCACATCTGGTACAACAGGGAAGGGAAGGCGACCCATTCTAGCTAATTTAATAGGGGTATAATACATATTATTAAGAATATGGTATTGAGCGAGTCACAATCGATCTTGAGTCAGGTATGTGTAGAGGTTATTCCATATTTTAGGCCAATTGAAGGTATACTCAGGTAAAAGAGATTCCCAAACTTTGGATCCACTCAAGTTAGGTGGGTTAAGCAAAGTTAATAAACACCGGTAAAGAGCTGAAACCCCATGAGGTTTGAATGCTGCATTTTGAATCTGTTGAAGGAGATCCCCCAGAGTTGAAGTTTGTGGAGCAAGTCCAAATTGTCGTGTTAGAATGTGTCTTAACTGGTAAACCTTAAAAATGTCGTTGGGACTTAAATTAAACTTATTTAGTATCTCTGAAGAGGTTAGAATGGAGGTTGAATTATAGAAATCTGATATCTTTAGGTCAGACATGATAGGACTCCAGGTGGAAGATAGTGAAGAATTCCCCAGCTTGATATTAGGGTTAAAAAAATAGGTTGAGAGAAATCTTTAGATAAAGGGATTTTAAAGTAAGAGCATAGCTGCGAAAAAACCTTAATGGAGATGCCAATTGGAGACAACCATAATGGTTCAGAAAAAGAGTTCCAGGGGGAGAAAAGGACAGAAGTGGGAGACAGCCTGTAGTCAGAAATTAACTTGGATTCGATTTGTAACCAAATTGGGGTGTATACACTATCAATGTGATTGTGGGGAGCCAAAAGCCATTTGCCACATTTTTGAAGGTGACTGGCCCAATAGTATATTAGAAAATCAGGAAGTCGTAAGCAGCCGGAGTCCTTGGGTAACCTAAGTTTGGAGTAGGATCGCCTGGGAGACTTATCTGACCAAATGAAGGAAGTAATGTAAGAATGGACATGCCTAAAAAAGGATAGGGGAAGCCAGATGTTGAGCATATTCAAAGGATAGAAGAGCCTGGGCAGTATGTTCATCTTAATAGTGTTAATCCTACCCCATAAGGAAATTAGAAGGCCTTTCCAGCATGTCTAGTCCTGCTGTATGGTAATTAACAAGTCTTCCAGGTTCAGCTTCTTAGTCAAAGACAGATTATTCATTAAGTAAATACCCAGGTACAGTATTTAATATGTCGGGGGGACCATTTCATGCCAAAAGAGGAAAAGTCTTGGCTATAAACTAGGTTATTGAGAGGGAATACTTCAGTTTTACTGAGATTCAATTTGTAATTGGAATAATTGCCAAATTCCTCAATGACTTATAAGGCCGCAGTAAGAGAGGGTACATGATCTGAAAAATGGAGTAAAATGTCATCTGCATAAACAGAGAGGGACAGAATGAGGTTACTAACCTGAATACCGTGTATATTGGGATGAGCTTTAAGGCTTCTAATGAGTGGTTCCAGATAAAGATTAAAAAGAAAAGGGGAAAGAGGGCAGCCCTGACAGGTTCCAGTATATAAGGAAAAGGAGGAGGAGAGGATCCCATTACAGTAGATTTTGGCACTGGGGGAAGAGTAGAGAACCTGAATCCATTGTATGAAATCAGAGGGAAAACCCATTTTCTGCAAGGTTAACCAGAGAAAGGACCACTCGACCCTATCAAAGGCCTTCTCGGCATCAAGGGAAACCAGAGCCATAGGAGTAAGGGAGGAGTTAGCCTTCTGAAGCAGGTGATCTATCTTCCGAATATGGTCAGCTGAGGCTGTCCCAGAAACAAATCCTACTTGTTCTGGACTAAGAAGGCCAAACCATACGGTCTCAACACATTTAGCTAGTATTTTGGCAAGTATTTTGATGTTGCAATTCATTAGGGAAATGGGTCTATAGCTTGCCGGGTGGTTAGAAGGTTTGTCTGGTTTGAGAAGGAGAATTATAGTGGCCTCCAATAGTGAAGAATCCAGTGAGTCAGAAGAAAACATGAAGTTGAAAAGATGAAGCAAGAAGGGAGCCAGATCAGCCCAAAGCTCTTGTAAAAGTTTGAGGGGAGACCATCAGGGTCAGGAGACTTATCTGCAGCTAGATTGTTTATGGCGATCTCTATTTCAGCAACTGAAATGGGAGCTGAAAGATACTTTTGATGTTGCTTAAAAACACTGGGCAGGGGAATAGAGTTTAGATATGTGAGGGTCTCAGATCTATCTGGTGCAAATGAACTTTTGCTGTATAGTGCCGAATAGAATTGTTGGAAAACTGATGATATATCCCTAGGGAGAACTTTAGTAGAGCTGTCTGAAGCTAGAATGGAGGGGATAATTTGTGACGCCTCAAGTTTTTTCAGTCGGAGAGTGAGTAGTCGCCCTGCTTTCTCTCCTTGTTCAATATACTTGGTCTGAGTTTTAAGAATGGCATATTCCGCCTTTTCTTGTAGTAAGATGGAGTATTTGTCTCTGTGGGACATCAGGAATTGCAAGAGATCCAGAGGGGAGGTGGGAGAGAGAGAGAGAGAGAGAGATTGTTCCAGGGTACAGATTTGTGCAAGTAGCGAGAGGGCTTCTGTTTCTCTATGGCGTTTGTGGGTAGAGGTCATCCAAATAAACTCCCCTCGGAGGAAGCATTTCAGGGCACACCATTCATAGTCTACCCTAGAGACTTAATTTTGGTTAGAGTGAATGAAAGTTTGAAAGAGAGAGGAGATTCTTGATTGAACATGTGAATCCTTGAGAAGCTGAGTATTTAGCTTCCATGTCATGTCTCGCTGTGAGGTGGAGTCGGGGACTAATACAGCCCAAACAGCTGCATGATCAGAGATGACTATGGGTTCCATACCGGCGTTACTAAGGCCATGAAGGAGGGAACGACTGATGAGAATATAGTCAAGTCTGGAAGAAGTCTGGTGGACCGTGGAGAAGAAGGAGAAGGTATGAGACAGTGGATTAAGAGTTCTCCATGGATCACAGAACCCTAGTGTATCAATAAAGTCATGTAGTGTCCTTTGAGCAGCAGACAGAGGTTTGAGTGGTTTATTCCACCGGTCTAGGTCTTGGGTGGGGGGTAGGTTCCAATCCCCTCCCAGAACTAGTGGGTAGGGGAGAAAAGGGATTAGCCTGTCCATTAATTCCATAAGGAAAATCTGATCTCATCCCACTGGGCCGTAAATACTGCCAAGAACCATCTCTTTTCGCTCTAACATGCCTTTCACAATAGTGAATCTTCCTTTAGGGTCTGAGATTATCTGATCTGCATGCCAAGGGATTTTATGGTTTACTAGAATGGCTACACCTCTACTAGATGTTGAGTCTCCTGAAGCATAGACCTGACCAATCTCCTGTCTATGAAAAAGCTGGGCTTCATGGGTTAGTAAGTGTGGTTCTTGTATAAATGTAATATGAGCATGGAGGAGATATGTTTAAAAATCTGATATCTTTCAGTCTTTTCCCTAGCACATCTAATAGTCCATGCAAGGAAACTAACTAAGTTATTAGCCATTGTTTATCCACCAAAACATCATCCACCACCAGGTGCACTCCACCCCCACCCACCACCCAAGACCCAAACAATTGGAAGTTTTCATCAGCATAGAAATACATGTCAGAAAAAAGGCCCACGAAACCCCCCCTTCCCATCCCTAGTTTAATCAGAGCTTGGGCCCATAACCCCTTTAAACCGTAATATCGCCAAGGGAGGCTATTAAATACCAAGCGGTGTACATTTAACAGAGCAGAAATAAACTCCCTTATGCCCCCAAAAAAGAGTAGCTTCTCGCGTAAAGAATACCCTCCCTCCCTCCATCCTAACCCCACTTCTTAACTATTTACAATAAAATCCCCAACTATCAAACATCAAAGAATATCTGTGTTTAACCCAACCACCCCATCCCATTACTCCCTAGGAGTAGTAGATCCCAAAAGATTTAAGGTAAATAACAATACAATACCGCTAGAGTCTGGATCCCCATTTAATACCTGAGGCAATAGTAAGTGCACTGTAAGTAAATGGTAGCAACCAGTCCCATATGCGTTAATCCCCAAAAACCCTAAAGTAGGGTCACTGTGTATTTTTGAGGTCACCCTTCCTCTAAATAACAATATAAGGAAGCAGGCGGCCAGCATCACGAAGGGTCTTAATTTAAATGGGTAAGTATTGGGGATATACCAAGTTCTTATCCAGAAAAAGTGATGATCCAGACTCTAAACCCCTCAACACAGTGCATGATGGTCCCCAAAATCCATACTGCAGCCCAGACCCCACCCAGCTCCCACCTCCTGCCCATAAACACCTCTAATTTAATCTGCAAACAAGCTACAAGACCAAACAAGAACAGTACAAGGAGCCACATTAAACAAAACAAAGTTGTAGGAATTTAATCCAACCAGTAGGGAAGTAGAACTCCAAGACTCAATTAAGTTCTATGGAGAAAAGAGAAACACCATGGGATGACCCAGGTCTCACAACATGTATAAAACTAGGCTGCAGAGACATTACCCAAAAGGGCACCCCAGCAATCCCTCCCCCAACACTTCAATGACGATTACAGTACAGTTACAACTAATTACATACAATGGGAATGTATGGAGCTATTAGAAGCCCTGGCTGAAGTTTCTCAACAGCACACAAACAGGTGATACAGAGACATCTGAAGCGGCAATGCCAATCTGAGCCATGAGTCCTGAACTGATATCCGAGGACCACCTCAGTGCGTCAACATACAAAACTCCAAGAAGATCTTACTGTCCAGGATGCAAGCAGCACCACACAAAAGTTTGCATGATCATTAGGAGTAGCACCAGTGTGGTAAGCATCCTGAGCCAGACATATAAGAGATCCAGTTAGATGAACACTTCTGGTAAAGGTATTGCCATTCACAGGGTTTTAAAGAGTGCTGGCAGGAGGTCGAGGAGATCTCTCAATTCAATGTCAGCTGAATCGAAGGAGTGCCATTTGTCTTTAATTAGAAGCTGGAGGCGAGCAGGGTAACTCATTTTAAATCGAATGCCAGCTGCTATGATCTTTGAGACCACCGGGTGAAAGTCGGTTTTCTTCTTGTGGGTCTCAAACGGAAGATCTTGTGCGATCCTTAATGTGAAACCTTCCCAGAGTATGGAGTGGAGGACCCAAAGCTTTTGAAGCACATGCTGCTTCTCCACGTAACTTAGGAATTCAAAGATGAACAGATGTGGAGGAACACCTTCAGCCAGTCAGGGACGGAGGGACCTATGTGCCCATTCGATAAAATAGGCTGGGTTACAGGGTGAGGGACCAGCTACTTTCTGCAGGAATTTTTGGGTAAATATGATCGAAGAGGAGCCCGGAAAGAACTAGATTATTACGACAGCTCCTTCTCTTTAAGTCTTCTGTCTCCTCCTGCAATCGGGCCACTTGTTGTTTTAGCTTGGTCACCACTGAGTCATATTTGTCCTGCCATTGCTCAAGGGAATGGGTACGAGCTTCGGAGTCGGTCATCCGCCTGCCCAGGTCCCTAAGATCACTACGGAGGGACTTGAGTTCTGCTGTGATTTCCTTCAGGGATTCTCTGAAGGGCTGGAGTTCTTGGAGGAACTGATCTTCTGTTAAGGGTATGGTTGCTGGGGTTGGAGTGCCAGGATGTCCCGTCTGTGAGCTGTGGCTTTTAGGATGCTTAGAACTTTTTTCTGGCATCACCGGAGGAATGTGTTGAGGTAAGGCCTGCTTAATTTCTTCTTCCATACAACTTGAAGAGATGAATATGGCAGGGTTATTAGGTTGAGTCCCGTTGATGCAGCACCCTTAGATGATATTTAGGCTAAAATTCAGAGTTGTAGGAGGTAGAAAATGCAGTATTAGGCAGGTATAAGCAGGAGCTGGGAGGACTTGCTGCTAGTTAGGCTGAGGCATCACGTGATCTCGAATTGCTTCTACATAAACTCAAGGGTCTTGGTCTTGATCTTTTATAATTTGTCCTACTCCTGGTTCATTATCTAGCTAACTGGCTATAAGCAGCTGTTGACATGGGGAGGCAGCCACTCCACCCTGTGAGATAGCATAGAGGGTTCTATCTTGGGGATGTTGTTATTCTCTTTATTAATGGTTTACCAACGCATTGTAGTTGTGCCAAGGCTCTGCTCGATGCAGCTGATGCAGTGCTATACAGAAGCCACTATGAGACTAACTTAACTGAGGCTTGCCTCAAAGCTGACTTCCATTACATGGATATGTGGTCAAAGGCATATAAGTTACTGTTAAATGCCAAAAAAACAAAGTCCATCCTCTTTGGCCCTCGCTGTTTCAAACCTGAAAGGAGTAAATTGCTAAACATAAACTCATTAAATGGTGACCCAACTGAGACTGTAGCCTGTCTCAAATACATGGGAGTTTTACTTGATCAGGACATCTTGTTGAACCCTCATGTTGACTGGGTGGCCAAACTACTAAACCAAAAACTGGTGCTGTTATAACGGTTAAATCCCTACCTCACCTCTGAAGCCAGAGTAGCCACGGCTAGCAGAATTTCACTGTCTGTCATCCTGTATGGTGCTGCCATCCTATCTTCACTCAAACATACCAAATTTACCAACTTTAACATCTTATATCACTGTGCATCCCGTTTTTCAGTCGGTGCCACTAATAGGGAGCACCACTGCAAGGCACTAACCAAGCTAGACTGGCCCCTCTTGGAAAGTAGAATTCCCTATTCCACACTCTGCTTGGTACATAAAAGTGTACAAACTCCTCCCCCTAACCTTGCTTCAATTCTGGAACTCAGGCCTCACAGGAGAGCCCTCCGGTCCTCCTCCCAATTGCTCCAAACTGTCCCAGCTGCTGTCAAAAGGTCCTTTGCCTCTGTGGCTCCTAGACATTTGGAACAACCTCCCAGCTGATATCCAGGTTTGCATCAATCACAGGTCCTTCAGATCCTCCCTTAGAAACATACTGCTTGTGTGTTGCCAGTGCACTTATCCTAACTGAGTCCCACCGTAACTCCCATTGAGGTCATTGGCCTAACCTATGTATTGTTTAGGATACTGAGTTTACTTCCTTATGTCTCATGTTAATGACTGTATAGTTAAAGCTTGTCAGTATACCTCAACTCTGTAATGATTGTAACTTATTTCCTAATTACTGTTTATATACTTATTTCTCATTGCTGTCTGTATCACATTATTATGGATGACTGTTGAATGTAATTAATTCTGGGTTGCTCCTGAAAAAGGGACTTTTAGTCTCAGTGAGCCTACCTGGCTAACAAAATCCAAATACATAGAAAAGAAATATATAATGGACTGTTAGGCTTACTGTGCAAGCAGCTACTGAGTTAATAATCTGACTTGTATTTGGCACTCCCTCCCTTTTCCTATGAACTTTATTGGTACCATGTATAATCTTAGTTTAGTTTTATTTGAAATTCCCATTATAAAGTAACAGGGAAATACAATAGATGGGTCAATATAATTTGCTTATATTCTTATGCATTACTTCCCTATGTTTCTGGTAAGGGATCTAATGTTTATATCTTTATAAATATTAGTATATTGTCTTTGCTACAATGGCATACCAATTTTCTTTCATGTACATTTTATTTGTTAAAATGTGAACATTCAAAAAGTATTAAACACATCAGTGACATGCATCTAATTGCCAGTATGTTAAGTCATTTCATTAACAGGGATAAGAGTAAGAGTGATGGTGCAGTGGTCTGTACCATGCAGAGGCAGCAACAGAGTTATGATGAAGAAATGGGAAGAGGAGACACATAGTGACCAATTTACAACAGGAGGAACAGTGGTCTGGGATATGCAGTGGCAGCAACAGAATTATAACAGAAATGATAGAGTCACATAGGGCCAGGTTCACTGTAAATGGCATAATGGTGGCATCAATGGAAAAAAATCAGAAGACTCAGAATAATATTATAAGTATTACCCACTGGGTCAGGACCTACTGCACTGAAAAGGCTAATATGAACCAGTGGCATCATTTCTTCCTCCATCTGTTTCATCCCCCTCACTCTGCTCCACTGGTACAGTGTCACACAGGTGTAATATTGGACTTGTCAGTGCAAGAGTTGTTTATCCTGTAAGGGAGGAATGGAAAACATACATAGATAGATACAAGCAGTGCTATATGTATGTAACTTTCCTTCAAAATCAGTGAAAGGCATTTAACAGCCAGTACGTGTACGTGTTGGTGTCAGTGACAGCAGGAGGCATGACAGTCATCTGGGGAGGCAGTGGCAGCAACAAAGGGATGAAAGACAACAAGCGTTCACCTATGTATATGTTCACCTCCAAATGTACCTCCAAATGCATTAGACCTATTGCTTCCCCGTAATTATAATAGCTTTGGGGAGGTTATGCTGCAAGCTAGCTTGGCAATGTACTGGAATAAGGTTAAGTCAGAACTAAAGGAAAATAATTCTGTTAAAGATTTTCAGACGGCTTTGAGAAAATCCTTATCAAACTCTTGCAATTGTTATGCATAATATTAAAAACAATTGTTTTGTTCAGTGTTGCAATGTGCTGTGATGTGCTTTTTAACAAATATTTACTTTTGTATTTTATATAGATGTTTTGTACATTGTTGTATGTTTTGTGTTGCACAGGACATTCTTTGTAAATAGGGATTTTAATTCCTAATGGATTGTGCATGTATAAAAATAAACTTTTATCAAATCAAATATGAGAAGAATCCTTTTCGGCCATCCATGTGCCGGTCCAAATGCGTCCATCAAGAAGGCACCGAAATCTCCAAATCATCCACCCCTTCCCCAAGGTCGTCCCCCCTGGAGTTAGAATCCATAGTTCGGGGGGTATAGGGGGTACAGCCACTACATTAAAGGTGGGATTCAAACTGGAATCCCTGGTGCCCTAATGATGGACACACTTGGACGGGCACCATCTGATGGTGGAACCTATAAGAATGTGATGTAATTGAATCTGGGTTGTGCACACAGAACGTCAACAACATTCTGCCAGGCTCAATAAGGGAACCTGTTTTGTTGGGTCATAAAATTAGTGAAGGGTTCATTAAGAGATACTGGTCAGATGGTGTAGTACAAGTTTGAAGATCTCAGCAGCAGCAGATGGCAGAAAGACTTCCAAGCTTATTAAAATTGAAAGTTAACATCCATGATGTAGTTACTCCTGTTCCTCCTCCAACCAGGAGAAAGTAGGGTAGCACGGAGTTGTTTAGCCATCTATCCTTTCAGTATCAGACTCTTTTTCATCTTGCTGTACATACTGTAGTACAGGTCATGACTGTAATTCAGTGTGGGCAAGCTGACTTTTAAAAATACCAGTTTTTCAACACATTCAGGGAGAAATACAGCTCTGGCTGGAGATACTACATTACCAGTGGTGCTGAATATCCTTCCTGAAGGTACAGTGGTTGGTGGACAACCAAGATAATAGGAAGCAAGTTGAACAGAAGGTTGCCAAATGGATCTCTTTTTTTTCACTTTATCTTTTTATTGAAATTTGACTATATAAGAAAGCACACATCTTATACAATAGAAGAATATCTTCCATATAAGGTAAAAAATATCACTTAAACACAATATTTATGGTAAACATATTGGAGAAGCCTTATATACACATATTGATAATAAAACACAAATGTAGACAGGTTATAAGTGGAAAGCAGAAAGGTTACAATCAATAGAGTATTATAGAATCATAAATGGCAATTATGTATAAAATAAATGCTAGGGCAGGCTATGGCAAGGCATTCAGTAAATTACAAAAAGTGATAAATGTGGTAATATGAACAGTATTCAATGATGGAGCGGTAAAGATAAGAGAAAAGTGTGCAAGGAAAGAAAGAAGAGAAAAAAGAAAGGAAGAAGGGAATGAGAGAGGAAGAAAATAGAGAAGGAGGGAAAAAAGAAGAGATATCTGTACACAAAAGTTTCAGGAAAACCTAATCTGAGAGCAAAATAAGAAGAGGGCTAAATATCCTTAAGAATTAGGGTCTAGCAGAACTAGGTTCGATGTACTTGAAGTAATCCTGCCAACATCTGTCATATACAGTGAGTTGGCTATGAGTAACATGAGATAATCGGTCTAGAGAGGCATACTGAGAAAGGTTTTGAAGAACATCTGAAAGAGAAGGCACCAGAGTTGATTTCCATTTCATAAGAATTAGATGTTTGACCAGAAGAGAAAGTATGTTTAGCCATCTAAACTGTGCATGTGAGAGGAGAGAGCTATTGGGGATAAGGATGCCTAGAAGGAATAGCTTGGGGTCAAAAGGTAGTTTTTGTCCTATTACTCTGGAGGCAAGTAAATAGATTTTACACCACAGCTTATTAATGGAGCACACGACCACAAGATGTGCAGTAGATCCACGTTGGCCAAATTACAGTGCCAGCAGTTATTATTATTTAATAGGCCCATTCGTTGAAGCACAGAGAGGGTTCTATACTAAAGATGTAGGATTTTAGTTTGCATTAAAGAACTATGGGCATCTTTAAAGGTATTATGTGCAAGATGCCAACAATTACTCCACTGTGCATCTAAAATATTGTAGTTAAGAACAGTACTACATTTATTTTTGGCTTGTATAGACTGATCAGGTAGATAATCAATAATGTCTTTGTAAATGGAGCTATTCAATTTTACTGATAAATTGGTCCAGTGCGAAATGTATGGGCTTAGAAGAGTATGCTTATACACTAAATTAGAGAGAGAAGTCCTGTTTAGGAAGTTTCCATGTAGCCTGCAAGTCAGAGAATGATCTAAGAGTGAATGAATTCTGATCCAAGATATCTCCGAGAAAGAAAATGCCTTTGTTCCACCAAGTATGACAGAAAATTGGGTGATCTTCTAGAGTGAGCAGTGGATTGCCCCATAAGGGGCATAAAACCAGGGTGTTGGATTGGATTTCAGGAATTTGTGGGTTAGTTTCCAATAAAGAACAGAGGATGATATAGTTGGGTGAGATTTTAGTTTAGAGGAAATTCGATTAAAAATAAAGGAAGTAGAAACTCCTCCCGGGTAGAATGCAGATTCCATTGTAACCCATAGTGGTGAGTGAGGGGAGGGTTTCTGAAACCATTTAATTGTTTGGCCCATTCGAAAAGCCCAGAAGTAGCCTTTGAACCAGGGGAGTCTGAATCCCCCTTTTTTCCAATGTGATCGAAGTTTGTTGTGGTTAAATCCCGGTGGTTTCCCATCCCAGATAAAGTTGCCTATTAATTTATCAATTTTAGCAAAAAAGGAGGACGGTAAGACTGAAGGAATATTTCAAAGAGGTAAAGAATCTTGGGAGATATGGACATCTTGATGGCTGCAATTTTGTCCATGCAGGAGAGATTAAGAAGCTTCCATCTGTCCAGAATTGTTTTGATGTTATCTAGTAAGGGGTTAAAGTTAATGTCCCATATCTTCCCTAAGTTATTAGTAATTTTGATTTCTAGATATGTTATACCCTGTGGTGACCAACAGAATCCAAGAGGTATGTTCATAAAGGCTTTACAGTGGTCATTAAGGGGCAGACTTTGTGATTTACCATAATTCAAAGCAAGGTCATAAATGTTAGTAAAATTATTAAGCAAATCAATCAACAGGGGCCCAGCTTCATTCAGGTTTTCAAGTAAGATTAAGCAGTCATCTACGTAGAAGAGAGAGAGACATATCTTGAATTGCCCATGGGTATGCCCATAATGCCACATGATTGACGTAAACAAGTAGTCAGTGGCTCCATGGCTAGAATAAACAAGGAAAGTGATAGGGGACAGCCTTGTCTAGTTTCCCTTGCTAGATGAAAGTAAGAGGAAAGGGTGGAATTAGTAAGTACTTTAGCAACAGGGGAATTATATAATAGCTTGATCCAGGAGCAAAAGGTACAAGAAAGACCAAAATAAGATAAAACTTGATGAAGGTAGTTCCAGTTTAAGGAATCAAAGGCCTTCTCAAAATCAATAGCTATGGCTGCAGCTGGTGTCTTGAGGGATTTGGCTTTGTGAATTAGATTAAATAGGGAATATAGGTGATCAGAACCAGATCTATGTTTAATAAAACTGGCTTGTGAACTATGAATTAGCTTGGGAATCAAGAATTCAAGTAGAGAAGTTAGTAGTTTAGCAAATATCTTCCCATCTGTGCTTAATAAAAAGATGGGCCTGTAACTTGCGGGGTGAGTGGGGTCTTTTTCCTTCTTAGGGATTAGGGTTATGATTGCTTCAGTGCAAGATGGGGGAAGTTTGCCAGTTTTGGAAACTTACTGATAAACATTAAGAAGAAAGGGAAATAAGGTGTCGGAAAACATTTTATAGAAATCGACAGGGAATCTGTCACCTCCAGGGGATTGGCCGGATTTCAAGGAAGACAAAGCTTTCTGGATTTCCTGATGCGGGAAGGGTTTATCTAAATAATTTGTTTCAAGAGTAGAAAGATAAGGAAGATGTAATGATTTAAGGAACTGCTGAATTTGTAATGTAGATGGAGGGTTTGTGATAGAGTATAGTTTTTGATAAAAGGTTTTCATTATATGGTTTACAGAGGGGTTGTCAGAGTGAATTGTACCCTGTTCATCTTTTAGGCTTAGGATATGTTGTTTCTTTTATTGTGCTTTGAGCTGGTAAGAGAGGAGTTTCCGGTTTTTATTGCTGTGTTCCGAAAACTTATATTTAAGTTTAAACAAGGCTAGTTCAGTTTTACGAGAAATTAATTCATTTATTTTGACTCCAAGTTGAAGAATGTCAAGATGAAGTTAAGAGTCAGGACAGTTCTTCTTAGAGGAAAAGTATAAATTCTCTTTAGCCTTAAGAGATTTTTCCAAATCAGCCAGTTGTTGTTCCCTTACTCTTTTCCTATGTGCAGCATAACTGATAATTTTCCCTTGAATCATAGCTTTAAGAGCTTCCCATATAGAGGACATAGAAGATTTGGTTGGGGTATTGTGAAAGAGGAAGTCCTGAATTTGTGCTTTGATCATGGGTAAGAAATTGGAATCCTTGCGAAGGAGAGGATCCAGCCACCAGTAAGAAGATTTAGGTGTTAATGAGCCCCACAAAGGTTGCAGTTTGACAGGGGAATGGTCCGAGATTATGATGGGAGAGATAGATGAATCAATAGTTTTTTCCATTATAACAGGATAGGCTAACCAGTAGTTGATTCTACTGTATGTCTTATGTAGAGAGGAGTAAAAAGTAAATTCTCGATCATGAGGGTGAAGGAGGTGCCATACATCAGCTAATCCAACATCTTGCATTAGTAATGAGGGCTTTAATACTTCTAGGGTGGGCATCTGTAGTGGGGCTACTTCTGTCAATGCAGGCTTCTAATGCTAAATTAAGATCCCCTCCAAGAATAAATGGTGTATTATCAGTGTTAAAGGATAGAATCGGTTGAGCTAAATTGTCAAAAAACTCTGGGGAATTGGAGTTGGGTGCATAGACATTAACAAGCAGAAGAGGACCAGAGTTGGTATTCAATTTAACCATCACCCATCTGCTGTCAGTGTCAGAAAGGGAGTTTACAAGGGACCATTTGAGACTCTTATGAATAAGAATAGCAACTCCTCTTTGTTTTGAAGTATAGGATGATTCATAAATCTGACCGACCCAATCCTTCTTAAGTCTATGAACATCCTCTGCTAACAATTTTGTTTCTTAAAGGAAAGCAATTTGTGTTTTATGTTTTTTGAGATGTGAAAGAATTTGCTTTCGCTTACAAGGAGAATTAAGTCCCTTCACATTCCATGTATATAAAAGTATGTCACTCATATTGTCAATGTTAAAGAAAGGGAATAATCACTGGAATGTGAAGAGACAAATAAATGAGACAGAGTATGATCAGAATACAATATAGAGAGCTTACGTATATGCAGAGAGTGGCAGGAACATTCAAGCCAAAACAAGTGAAATGTATGATATAAGAGCGACACAGATATCATATTAAAGCTAGAATAGAGAAGGGGAGGAGAAAAGTCATTATTAACAACAATACTAGTAAGCTAAATAACAAAGAAAACTTTTTATGGTGTGAGGAGATATGAGTCGGCCAACTAGCTAAGAGACTCTCTCACCACACTGTGGGGTATTGATGTAGGGAGGAGACTAGGGAGGACCGATTATAAATATCAGCCCAAACCTAAGTCTGATCCCAGTAATATAATAAAGTAAGTATTACTGATAAGCTAAACTGAAAGGGAATCATACCAAGAAAGGCAGGGGACTGTAATAACCTCAGCTTAATTCTAAGCTAACAGGACAAGGTAAAAGGATAATGCTAAACACCAGAACTTATTTATAAACATTAGTAGTAATAGTATGAGAGATACCAACTCGAAATAACAGTAAATTAAAGAACCATATATGAGATGCCAGTACAGCCTAGACATAGAGCAAGGAATTCAGGGAGCCAGGTGTACTGCAAATGAACAAATATAAAAGGAAAAGTAGATCATTACCACATTAGAGTAACTCTGAGTATAGTTCGCAGTGCAACAGAATAAGTACATAATAAATACAATATTGAGGGGGGAAAAGAAAGGGGAGGCCAATTTAAGCCCTTATGCCCTGAGCCAGATGCAAATCAGGATTATATGGGGAGGTATAGGCATTGGTGGTAACTATGGACAGAGGAGATAGTCATATTAAAGGTCTGCTCTGATTACTCGAAAATCGCCTGAATAGATGTTATATGGGGTGACTAAGTCTAAAAAACTAGGCCCAGTGAGCCCCAAAACAGGAGGGACCACACAGCAGTGGATCTCTATGATATCTGTAGGCTTCGAGTAAAATAAGGAGTACAAGGAAGATGTAGATTGACAATCCTTTGCAACAGTACACCAAACATAGCCCACCTCTTTGAGTGCTAATGATAGTTCCATATTATATACAGGCGGTAGTAAGAATAATGGAGCGTAGGGAAGGAGATAGATTAATTATAGTTGGCAATATTACTTAAGAACTTGTCATCAGGAGAGGTAAGTGGTAAATTGTCTTGTAATATATGATAATCCACATGTAAAAAAAGAAAAGGCAATAATCACAAAGCATACTGATTGAGGATATGCAGCTGAATAGCCCAAAGACTATAAACCTGATGTACTGCTAAACTGGAGAGAAAAAGGCTAGATATAGAGAGCCTGTCTAGTGAGGTAATGTATAAGATCTAACACTAAAATAATGACTTAGAAAAGCATTGCTGATATACTAACGTTCCCTTGAAGACCTTTAAGCTGCTCATTTAAACACTGCAACAAAAAGTAAATTGATCGTGCCGCGATGTACAGCCTTTGCTTTCTGCACCCACTGGGAGTGAAAGCAACCAGGTAGCGTAGACTGTAGAGTGGGAGGCTAGGCAGAAAAAGTGTACTGGCACTCCCCTTTAAGTATCCTGGAAGCAAAACCTACCAAGATATAGCAACTGTGACCATATTACTGACCATATAGGCTCATGACACCTTAGATTTATTAGCGGGATTGTGACTATTGATGTTTTTGCTTTTGGCCTTTGCCTTACGTTTCTTTTTGGGCAGCTCTAAAGATTTGAGGGGGGAACTTGCAACAGCTTCTGCCTATGAACTATTGGCAGAAATACATCCCTGAGGCACCGGGCCCAAGTTGAGGGATGTTCATCTGAAATTTGCTGGGAAAGATCCTCCTGTGAGGAGTGCATGTCGTCCTCCAAGAGAGCAAATTTATTGCTCAAGGGGAATAGAGGGGTCAATTTGAAGGTGAGAGGCTGCAGCTTGGGGTGTTTGGGTTGAGACCTCACTAGGACAGCATGAAAGTCTTGAAGAATAATGCCCCGACAGAAGCTTCTCTTGCAGCCATGTTGATTGCCTTGGGGTAAAATCAGTCGTTACATTGCTGCTTGGGGCTGCAAGTTCTGCAACACCTTCCCCATCCTCTCAAACCTCGTCATCCTCCCTTCGTGTGGATACCAGAGCTGTGTTCAGGTTGCCTATTGCTGCTGAACCTCCCAGGGTAAGATTACAAAGAGAAACCTCCAGATAGTTGGCTAAGGTGTCACGGGGTTCAAAATCCTTGAAGGGAGAGCCTGAGAAAAGGCATAGTGTTACGGGGTAACATAGAGCAAATGCAATGCTTCTTTGGTGGAGGATTTGTTTAAGTGGATTGTAGGCCTTCCTTCTAATGGTTAAATCTCTTGAAAAGTCTCTGTAGATGGAAATATTAAACTCTTGCCACTGAAGTTTTCCCATTTCTCTGGCTCGTTTCAATATTATTTCTGAATGGGAATAGTTCAAGAAGAGAGCAATGATGGGCCTTGGTCGCTGGTCTGATGCTGGCCTGGGACCCAGAGTGTGGTGAGACCGCTCAATGATTAAAATTAGTTCGAAGGCAGTTTAAGCATTGCAGGTAGCACATGTAATAAAAGTGCAGTAGTGTCTCCTAATTCTACCAAAAATCATAAATTGTTGTGACGATTATGATTTTCAATATCGTCAATTTTGGCTTGTAGGGATTTAATAGTTCGATCTTAATTACAGACAGTAGCCTGGAGGTTATGAACAGTAGTGGTATTACAGGCCGTTGCTTTCTCATTAAATGCAATTTTCTGGCCAAAAGTTACAAGAAAGGTCGCATTCTGTTGGGTGGAGATTTTTAGATCATTAATCTCAGCCATCAGTTTAGAAAACTTTACTTCCACTCTAACAAGTGAGCTTTGCTGTGCTTGGAGCTTTGCCATAATGCTGAAGGATGAGGCCTAGTATGCATCAGTACAGTGTAGAATAATCGAATATAAGTAGATGCTGGATCAAAAATGACTTACAGACTGTGTCAGGCAGTAAGATTACAGGATGGTCACAGGAGTTGGTACAGAAGAAAGGTCTGGTGAAGGCTGGATGAGGTTAGATTGCAGTCATTCCTGCAGAGATTCTGAATTATGCTGCCATCTTCTGCCTAGTCAGGCCACCCCCACCCCAAAATGGATCTCTTTGACTTCCAGTAAAACAAAGGATCTGCCTCATGGTTTGGGTCTGTGGGTTCACTGCAGCGAGCATTCTTTCAGCAGAGAAGTCATCTTGTGACAAGATTATTAAATGTGGCCTTGTTTTTTTACTCTGATGTAAACAAGTCCAAACATTTTTGACATGGTGTGTGTGGTGCTCTTCTCCTGCAGCTATGCTGATAGACATATTCCTGGAAGTTTTGGTATGGAAACTGGCACTCAGCTTCAGGACAGTTTCTTTGTGGTACTGGAAGAAAATAAACATTCATGAGTGCTTGAACCATTTGCACCTCTCTGATTATGTGCTATTTATTATCCTGTAAAGCTGTGGGATCCTGAACATTGAAGTTATCCTTAAATTGAGGCTCTAATATTGTAGCCACGACATATTTTTTATCTTTCAGTATACTGCCAAACTGTCTATGGAGCTTGTCATTCAACATCTGTGCCAGCTGCATCAAATCAGAAGAGTAGTCATCATTTTAAAGTGCTTCATTGGTGAAGCTGAGGAGAAATCACACCATGAGAATTACCTCACTAAAAAATTAATGCACCTAGTGTTATTAAATCTTCAAGGATCTTGTTGTACGTGAATAATATGGTAGTCTATGTTAGGAACAGGGATTTAAATAACTTGGTGAATATATTGCAGCCTGAGTTTTATGCTGCTCAAAACTGGTTTGTTGAGAACAAGTTATGTTTTAAATTCTAAAAAGATAAAAGTTATGTTTTTTTGTTCCAGAAAACAATTATGGTCACCATCTTCTCTTTCTATAAAGCTCTTGATGGAACTATCCTGGACCAAGTCATTGAATATAAATATGTTGGCTTGATCCTTGATAGTTGTCTTTCTTATCAACAGCAACACGCTGAAAATTTAATAAAATCTGTGAATCAAAGGTTGTATGTTGTACAGGAACTGATTTAATCTTACATCTGAGGCTACAAAAATGGTTGCATTGACACATATTCTGTCATTGGTGGATTATGGTCTTGTCATTTACTGTTCAGCAAGTAAAATATCTTTACAAAAGATAACACTTCTTGTGAACAAAGCCTGTAGGTTTGCTTTTGATCTTTCATTAGACTGCCATACCTGTTCTATTTACAGTATTTCAAACTGGAAATCATTACAACAAAGAATCAATCAGTCATTAGGTTGTTGGGCTTGGAAGATGGCAAATAGACAGGTGCAACTATATTAAAATCCACGTGAAAACATCTAATACAAAGATGAAGACCAGGTCTATGGATGATTTACTTCTCAAACTGCCCAAGTGCCAAAAAAAAAAGTGTTGCTTAATCTGCTTTTTATTATCAAATTTGTAGTTTTTGGAACTCACTACCTCAGAATGTCAGGCTTTTGATGAGTTACAAATGCTTTGCAATAACTCTTAGAAAATACATTAGTACTATTAATATTTGTAATTGTCATAAGAAATAATTGTACATACTGCTTGTATGTACTGTTTCTTGTTTTCTCTCTATGCAATGTATGTACCTTAACCATGGTTGCCTATGAAAATGAGCAATTTATGTCCACAGGCTGACATATTAAATAAATGAAATGAAATTAAATAGAGGCAGTGCTGCTGCTGATTTCTAAGGTAGTACTAACAAATGGGGCAAGGATGTGATGAAGTCGATCCATGGTTGTACAGTGGTGAATTGTTCTGCAATGTCATGTGACATAGTCATTTCATGTATGACCTTCTTTTGTTCCAACAATTTTTCTATCAAGTAATATGTAGAATTCCATTTTGTAGTGATGTCAGGTGATTACCTATAAAGGGAGTTGCACTGGGGCTTTGCAGAGATAAGCTGACAGAAGCCTGGTACTCAGTCAACCACCCCAAGACACTGACAGAACAGGAGCCCAGCTGATCTGTGTGAGGTGGCAGCAAGAGCAACCAGTAGAGGAGAGCTAAGGAAATATTCCAAGGTAAGAAGCAGGCCTGAAAAATGGAATGGGTGCTCTGTGCTCCCAGGCTATGGAACTCTCTCCCACTGCCTGTTTGTAGTGCCACTTCCCACTACAGTATCTCTTTAGCAGGTCCCTGTGGAATCATCTGAAATATGATTTGGCGTGTATTGCACTTACTTCTGGTATCCTCTCCCTCCTATGGTTTGGTAGGCACTAATTCTTGGCCTGGACTCTGCTCAGGACCGTGATTGTATACATTTGTGTCACATGTATATACTGTGTTAATTACTGTTACCTGGAATGTTACTTTTTTCCATATATTATTGTCTCTTCACTGTTCAAATTTTATGCCCGCATATCTTGTCTCCCGGGTCATACCTGAAAATAGGCCTTTATTTGTGTAGTATACACACCTGGTCAATAAAAACTAACTAACTAACTAACTAATTAAATAAATGCATCCAGCCAGAACTGTAGAAGTAATGTTTTCTTTTCATGCAGGTAAACATCATCATCAGGACAAGGAAATGTATCCTGTTTCCAAAACAGACAAACATATAGTGTATGGTGGAATGCAGTTGTGTATGGGAAATCCATACACTGCAAAAAATTGTTCTGTTGCACTAGTGACGTGCTCACTAATACAGAATTACTTTTCATTCTGCGTTAGTGAGGGCACCACAATGCAACTGCCCCCACCAGCACTGTTTATGGGACAGGGGGTAGTTGACTTGTCGCATGCGCAAGCTGAATGGCGCTCCAATGGAAGAGAAGAGCCAGTTCCCGGTGACTAAGGATGGCACAAAGGGGCTAAAAAGTAAGCAGGCTCTTATTTTTGGGCACCATACACTATAAAGAAAAGTGTATGGGAGCCCACATACCCAACTGTGCTATTCAGTTACTGCATGGTTTCCATGATGACAGGGACCTCTCGAGCATCACTCTCGAGATCCACTTGGTCATGGAAATCACTTGATAACAGAATAGTGTGGTTGTGTATGGGGCTACCATACACTATCCTATATGTTTTACCATAGAAAAAATTTGTTTTTGTTTTGTTCAAAACTACAATATAGAAATACATAAGTTATCACTTATTAAATATAACAATTACATCACATAACATATAGGGACACATTTCTAACATGTAGTCCTAAAAAAAGATAACCTGTGCATGCTACAAAAATACAGGCTATTAACATACAGTTCTAAAATACCCAGTGTTGCATTGATTTACACATTCATCTGTTACATTGACATCTGGGCCAGGATTCACAAAAAAAAACACAAAGCGTGGCACCTCATGGTTGTGTTGAAGGGCAATCCTGCTGTTCACAACAGAATAGCATGGTGTACTATCCGATCAGGAATAGGGGCAGGCGAGGGCAGCGCTAACCCAGGAAAAGCAGTGGGATACCCAGTATTGCTGCCCCCATAGCCAGCCAGGAAAATGGCACTGCAGCTAATAGCACTCACCTGTTAAAGTGCTATTCACAAAAGGAGGCATGCAAATTAGCCCATTGGGCATACAAGTAGCTAGTGGCCATTAACATGCCCATTATGGGCTCATTTACATGGCATAAGTGTGGTGTTGAGCATCCCCCCCCCACCAGCCCAAACCCCATGTAGCTGCAGTCCCCAAGTGTAGTGCCCCCATCCTCCAATCGCCAACCTCAATAACAGTGATGTACCATGGTAGTCAAGGGTCCCTTCCCTCCCCAATCACACACCCAAAAAGTGTATATATATATATATATATATATATAAATATATATATATATTCCATAGTTTAGTGTCCCTCTACAGTCCCTGATTGCCCACCTGACATGTTTTTATATCTTTTCCACAGTGTAGTGTCCGTCCCTGGTCCTGATCACTCACACAACATGTTTTCATATCTTTTCCATAGATTAGTGTCCCTCCCCCCTCCCTGATTGCCCACTCAACATGTTATTGTATATTTTCCATAGTGTAGAGTCCTTCCCCCCTCCCTGATCACCACCCAACATGATTTTTTTTTGCATAAACATTTTATTAGGATGTTAAGCAACATGACAATACAAACACTCATTGACATATGCAGAAACAAAAAAACAGTTAATCAAAACTATGTACAAATACATCGGAACTATATACATCCTCAGGTCCATTTCACTTTTGTAAGTCTTCAGTTGCAGCAATACAGTACAAAAAGAAAATTGCATATTTTGTCTTCCCAAATAAAATTATAGATACCATATTGCACCTGTTCCCTATTGCACAATGGTCATTTCATCCATTAACCTCTAACTATTTAATGTTCCACTTGAGTACCCCCTGAATCAAACCCCAGGAGGCTTTTTCAGCCATTGTTAGCTACCCCCTCAGCCTGAGACACTTCTTCTCTTAGATATTGGCTTTGTCTGGGGATACAGATGACAGAAATGGATCCCAAGCCAGAATAAAATGTATCCTCTCGCCCTGCCACCCTAAAGGACGAGAGTTCTAGAGTGAGTGTTTGGATGGCCAGAGCATGCCATTGTTGTGTCATGGATGTAACCCCAGACACCCACATATTTAAGATGCAATGGTGAGCCAGTATCTGCAGCACTCTGGCCCAACATGGTAGGATGTCCCAATCCTCTGCCCCCAGTTCCTCTATCCCAAACAGGAGCAACAAAGGTGTCACTGGATGCTGTCTCTCCATCATAGTGCCTACCTTCTGCGCTATCCTCACCCAAAAGGCCTGCAGCACCAAGCAGGGCCAGAAATAACAGTAATAGGATCCCAAATCTGTCCACATTGGCCACATAGTGGAGACACCACAGGACTGAATTTATGGACGATCTGGGGCAGACAGTACAACCTGTGGACAAATCTGTAAAATGACTCCTTGTACTTATTGCATACAAGGATACCTTTTTGCAAGATTAGAATCTCAGCCCAAATATCCTCCTGAAGTGGTGCACGAAGATCCCTTTCCCACAGCAGTTTCATTTTGTGTGTTAGGTTGGGTAGAAATTGTTTCCCTAGATGCAAAGCTTTTTGAATTAGGCCTTTTGGGTCCTGCTTAGCACCTAGAATGAAATGTTCTACTTGTTCCAATGGTAAGGTGCCAGCTGAGTCTCTTCCCAGTCCCTTAGTGAAGGCCCTGGCTTATAAGAAGCAAAAAAAGTGAGCCTGCGGTATGCCCATGCTCCCTCTTAACTGTTCAGAACAGCAGAATCCCTCCCTGCCCTGCAGCACTCCAAGCCAACTAATGGTAACCTGTGAACAAGGCGACTGCAGTTGAGCACTTATAAAAACGGTGACTCAGTTATGGCAGCTGTGTACAGGGCTACCTGGCGGCGGACGGCGACTGGATATTGGGGTGGGCGAGGTAGGGCGATGGGAAGAGGCAGGGGGAGGAAGGTATGTGGGAGGGGGTGTGGTGGGCAGCTGCCAAGCTGGTCTGCTAGCATGGTGGGGAGGGTGGTTGGTTGGGAGGTGCAGGAAGCAGTGTTCGGGTGTGGTGTGGCAAGAATTTTTTTTTGTTGGCAGGAGGCTTTTTTTGTTAAGTATTTCATCCCCCCAACAGGCACCCCTCTAGAGTAGAGAATGCCCTCCGCATGAAAAGGAAACCAATAGATCTTTTGTGCACTTTTCCCATTCACTGCGAGTGTGCATCGCTGAAATTCATTTTTGGCAATGTTCACTCACCCTAATGGCGATCACTATTCCGTGATTGCTGTTATGACATACAACTGCAACTAATTCCCTTCCTCTCCAGCTCCCAGAATCCAGTTTCCTCCAAACTGGGAGGAAAGAAGGGGTTCCCACACATTGGAAGCAACACGGTCTCTACTTCTGATACACCTGCAATTTGGCACAGCTGACCCCACTCCTCCATCACTGACATGAACATTGAATTAGGCCCCGGCAACCCTGCACACGCTCATTGGCCCTTCTTGGCCAAGTAGGCAGAAGGTATTCCTGGGCATCCCTGCTCCCCCAGATCCAGCCACACCACCTCCTCCGGCCTGTTTACCCAGTCCTGAACAAACCAGTACTGCCCTGCTAAATAATAATTTCTAAGGTCTGGAATGTTGAGTCCCCCTTTATCTACCCCAGCCTTCAGCTCTAGAGACTAATACATGGACACGTGCCCTGCTAGATAAAAATCATTAAAGGCTCTCTCTACCCTTTCAATATCTGTTCTAGTTAATCCAACATGCAGCATCTGCATTATATACTGTATAAGAGCCAGAGTAATATATTCATTTTGATGAGATTTATTCACCTCAGTCCAAGAGATAGGCAGAGCTCTCCATCTGTGTGGCTCCTCCTCTATGGTCTTGATGAGGGTGGTGTAATTAAGGTGATCTAAGGCCCCCATTACCCCTCCCACATATATCCCAGGTACTTAAATGCCCCTTTTACTATCTTCAACCCCCAAGTCGAATCCGAAAGGTTACCCCCCCATGGCCAGCAGTTCTGACTTGTCCAGGTTTATTTTACAACCAGAGAACTCTGCAAAGCATGCAATGGAGGTAAGGAGAGGTGGCATGGACTCTCAAAGGCTCATTACATATAATAGCACATCATCCGCATAGAGTGTTACCTTGTATGGCTGACCAGATTTACCCACCACTCTCCTTATATTTGGGTTATTTCTGATACTAGTGGTTAGTGGTTCTATAGCCAACACAAACAATAGAGGGGATGGAGGCATCCCTGCTTCATTCCTCTAAACAGTGGGAACTTATCTGAAAGTGAGCCATTCACTCTGATATGCTTTTATATATTTTCCATAGTATAGTGTCCCCCTCTCCCCGATCACCCATCTGAAATGTTTATACATAATTTCCATAGTGTAGTGTCCTTCCCTCCTCCCTGATCACCCACCTGAAATGTTTATGTAGCCACCCAATCTCCTGGGGTTACTATAATCCCATCAGTGTCAGCGCTAGGTAGGGAAAGGCAGTTGGTGAATGACAAGTCAAATGTTTTTTTCACCCACCCTCTCTCTTGTTTATTTAGCTTCATCTGAGATGAGAGAGATGAGATCATTTAGAACTCTCACAGCAGCATAAGCTACAGCTGGTTGTGAGTGGGGAGTTTTAGAATCTTGAGTCAGTTGTCAGTAGTCAGTGTGGTGTCAGCAGTTTGAAGTGTGAGGAGTGCTCAGCTGTGGGCTCTGAGAGGAGAGCCTGTTTTCTCACCCTAGTCCTGGTATTCTCCAGTCTGCCAAGAGAAGTGATGGAAACCATTGTCTACAGCAGACTGCTAGTGGATGGATACTAGGGGCAATCCCCTTTTTGATCCAGGACATTTTGAAGCTGCCTGTAATGTTCTAACCATGAGTAAGATATGACTTTGTGCTGCAAAAGAAAGTACCTGTGCTTTGGTGTTTTTCTGACTAAAAGGGAAAGGTACACCTGTTCTGTTCAGAAGTTTGAGACTGTTCTTAGTTTAAAGTTGGCTGACAAGAGTGAGGTAGATGTATGACTAATTCACATTGTTTCGGACTTTAGTTCCCACACTACCAGTGTAGTGTTTCTTAAATGCTGGATGTGAAAGTTCATTCAATGATGCATTTACCTAAGTGTGTTGAAGATGTTTAAGGTGTAACTCTGAAAGAATGGCGGGGTATGGATTTGGGATCAAAGGGTGGGAAGCCCCCCCAGCTGGAGTAACCAGTTCAGGACTACAGGTTCAGTAAGGGTGCCTGGTTACTTTAGACATAGTGGCCAATGTCTGAGGAGGATTTTACCCCCTGGAGTGGGCTGTGCTAGTAATTAGCCAATGTGTGCTCAGTTGTGGGCAGTGCCACTAGAAGTATTCCCAGCTGGGGCCAGTGCCACTGGAAGAAATGTAAAAGTCATATGCCATATGGGAAATGTGTGTTCAGTTGTGGCCAGTGCCACTAGAAGAAATATTCATGTTGTGGCCAGTGCCACTGAGAGAGTGTTTAAAAACCCTATGACATATGAGAATACCAGTGCAAGATGTACAATGCCCTATGAAATATGGGATTACGTAGAGTTTCTGTCGGATTTCAGTTGTTTTGTTGTTCTGCAAGTTCCTAGCACCATGATGTGTAAACGTTGGGGGTCCACCCATGTTTTAGAGAACATCTTTTGGACTAAAGCCACACTCTTGAACCCCAACTCTGGTTTGGATATTCATGTTACTGCTTCCTGTGTGGCTTTACTGGGTACCTCTTCAGAAGTATGGGTCTAGCATAGCCCTAGCAAAAAGTTCTCTTCCCAGGATCTGGTTGTTTGTTAATACCTTTATAGGTTATAATAGTATTGCTTTTGTACACCCCACCCCTTTAGACCTCTAGAAGTATGAGCCTGGTATACATTCCCAAAGCTAGGGATGGTACCACTGCCTAAATGTGTTCCTGAAGTCTGTGCCCAGTTAAGGGTGCCAGGGATTGCTGACTGGGTAAAGTCACTGGGGGGTGGTTACAAAAAATGTGGGCTCATCTGAAGATGTTTAAATTGGGGAGTGCACCACAAAAAATGTGGGCTCATTTGATGTTGTTTAATTTGGGGACAGAACCAGAGATTTTTTGCTGAGGGTATTTCTAGCATCTTTCTGTCTGGTAGTGGTGTAGCTCAAACAGAAAGGAAGCTTTGGACAAGAGGACTTTTGTCCAGAAAAGTGCTACCCAAATGTGCTGCTTGTGTGCCTTCTACAACAGTAAAGAACAGAGTGCTGCTTGTGTGTTTTCATCTGTGACAGTGGACAGTAAAGCATTGAAGTGTTTGTCCTAGTCTCTGCTTCAGAAAGTGCTTACAGAACTTTTAAATTGCAATTTTCAAATGCCAAAAGTAATGTGAACTTTAAGGAACAGACTCAGATATGTGCCCTGAAAGTTTCATGTGCTTTGTGTGCAAATCGGGGAAGTCACTAGAGAAATTGTTCAGAAACTATAGCAAAAATGGTCAAAATGATGCTTCCACCACTGAAATTGCAGCCAAGGAAAAGAGTTATGGTTTGTAGTTTAAATGTGCTCCTGCTCGACAGTCACCATGAAGGAAGTGCAAACGAGGAGAGAGAGAGAGAGAGAGAGAGGCTCATTTGCATGGTGTCGAGTGACTGGTGCAGCTGTATCCATTCCTGCCCCCTGGCCAGCATCTGTGCACTGCAGAGTGTTCGAAGAGGAGAGAGAGAGTGGCATGCAAGCTTGTTAGACCAGGATCAACCATTGAGGAGCTTGTGAGCATTCTAAACGGTAGTAAACAGATTAGTACTGTGTAATTTCGGGCTCAACCCATCATCCGACTGACTGGAGAGTGAGCGAGGCATTCATGGCTATGATCGGCAGGACTGCCAGCCTGTTTCACCTCTGAGGTCTCCCAAGGATCGGCACCAGGCCGAAAATTTCCATTGGAGGGAACCAGCCACTGAATTCAGTGAGTAAACAAGTTAACTGTGCAAACAAACTGTGTGTGATTATCAAGCCAGCTGAATCTGTGTGCAAGCAGTGTGATTTTTTTTTGCAAAGAAGGACTGTGCATTGATAGAGCAAGTGCAACAAACAAAAATTCTGAGCATAGACTGAGCAGTGATAATGGTTTCAGTAACAGTGTATTTTTCTAAGCAAAAAGGAACTGGGTTGTATATTAGGGTGCAGTGAACAGGCAATCCTGTGCAAAGAAAGACTGTGGGGTTTACAAGTGACTTTGAGCATGTATAAATAATTTTCTTAAATCGATGCTGATCACAAAGTAAAGTTATAAATCATATGAATGTGCTGAAATGTACCAGCAGAGCAATCAATTGCAGTTTTAAGTAAATTCAGTAGCAATAAAAGGTCGGAAAAACAGTTTTGAGCAAGTGAACAGAGTTTGATGCATGAGAAAAAAGTTACCGATGCCATTATAGGACGGAGTCAACAATGTAAACACAGGCAGCAGGGAGCCAGTTTGTGAGACAATAGGTGACTAGTGAGCAATTCAGTAATGAAAAGTTTGTGTGTTTGCTTTCAGACATGGCTTCGGGAACTCCCCGCTACCAGGATCATGCCTGAGCTATGATTGCCAAGGAGGTGGCAACACTAAGAGAAATAGAGAAAGTTTTCTATGGTGAAAGGTTGCCTCCAGATGTAGCAGTCCCTAGCTACCCAGTGAGACTGTGCATAATGTGCCTGTGTCTAAAGGCTGGAAGGGATGTGTTTCTGATACCCTATTGCTTGGACTGCCTTGTGAAGTATGGAATGGGCAGGGGGTGCAGTGCCAGAGAGGGCATTAAGAATTCAATTGGCTCCCACGTGGACCTGATTAGGGGACCCTGCCTGCAGCAGCACACAGCACCAGGTTAAACCTGTTAGGGAAAGTTCTTTAGAGTGTGTAACAGAAGGAACAAATAAAATTTATGTTGATCCACTGCAAGGGCAGGAACAGAGAGAGGTTTCCACACCTGTGTCCCAGATGGCCAGTGCAACAGAGGGATCAGTGGACCTGTGGAACCAGGGTCCGAGTCCTAGCCTAGTGGGGGAGGATGAATTGCAAGAGACATTAAATTGGGAGGTGTCTACCTCTGCACCCACTGAGTAGTGGAATGTCTCAAGAGTGAGGATGTTTGCTCACTCTTGGACACAGATCATGAGTAGGAGGAGGATTTGTGTATTTTCATGTTGAGGGCTCCAGTGAGTCACCTCAAGCTCTTGCCTCAGAGGGGCCAGAGACAGTTAGAGAAAGCTCTAGTAACTTGCCCACAGAGATCATAGGGGCAAGTTATTTCATTTTTTAAGTATGAGACACTGGCTCAACCAGGACTGGCCACCCCAAGCTGGGCCATGGGCAGCAGACTAGTAAAGAGTAACAAGGAGGAGAAACTGATACATAGCAGGGCTGACACCATTTATGGGAAGTTCTTTCCCAGCTTCCCTCACCAACTCTGGGAGGAAATCAAACAGAACAGGCAACCCTGGTTGTTGGAAGAGGCAAGCAAGAATTTGTACTCTGGTGCAGCAGAATGTGTAAGGGACAAAGTCATAAGTGATCGCCCTAAATTCTGGAGATTGGCAGGACTGTTTATAGACACTGTGTGAATTGTGGATTAGGCTGGGAATGAGACATTTGACCATATCAACTTTGAATGCCCAGACTGGGTCATAGTCCTTGCCCCACACCCTGAGCGGTGCTACCTTTAATGGTGCCACACCCTGTGAATATGCCCAGCTTGCCTCAAGGAAGTGAGCAGTGGCAGGCCAGTGTCTGTCATCCAAAACAGCAGTATCTATGGAGGAAGATGCAACTCTTTTGGTGTTCCAGGATTCTTCAGGTGTATTTAGATTCGTCAGCCCTGCAATTTTCCTGTTCCATCGTCTTTTCCGGGAGACATTCTGGAACCTGCGTTGCTGCCCTATTTGCAGGCAACTGTCAACTCTGAGGGAGGAGGTTGCCCACCTCCAGGCTGAACTGGCAAGGACTAAGGAGGCCTCCCCCACCTAAAGAGTACCAGTTCCACAACCACTGTCTCAGAGGTTGCCATGTGTGAAGAGCAGATGGACCACAGTAGTTTCGGGGAGGGTGAGGGTGGTGGAACAGAGGCATAGCCCCCGAGTTGCACCTCTACACAAATCATATGTCAGCCTGGAAAATCAAGGTTCCTCTATGATGACACCCTCATTGGAGACCAAGAAAAATGCTGGGTACATCCACAAGGGAGACCCACAAAAGAGTGTCAAGGGACACCACAGGGGAAAGAAACAGCTTCTGATAGGGGACTCAATTGTTAGGGGTGTAGACCTGGGGAAGGGAGAGGAGAGGAAAGTAAGGTGCCTGCCTGGTGCCATGGCTTGGAGGGACAGGAAGCGAATCCTCAGGATTGCAGAAGCAGCATCACAAGAGAGGAAACTAGATATCATTGTCCACCTTGGGACAAATGACCTAGCTAGGCATGAGATCAGTGCAGTGCAGGATGAATTTGTGGAGTTGGGGAGGGCCTCAGACAGGTAGTAAGCACGGTAACCTTCTCAGAGGTGCTGCCAGTCTATGGCAGGGGTGAGGCTAGGGTACTGCACACCATGCAGTTTAATGAATGGTTGCAAAACTGGTGCAGAGCACAGGCTTTAGCTTCATTGGGGACTGGGGTCCACCTGGAGATGAAGGTCTATACTGGCATGATGGTCTGCATCTGTCCAGGAAGGAAAACATGCTCCTAGGTGACAGGTTTAAAGGCTTCCTTGGCAAGCTTTTAAACTAGCCAAGGGGAGGTGCTGATAGGAAACAGGAAAGTTCAAGCCTCCCCACAAAAATGCAGTAGTAGGGTAAACACTAAGGTACAGAGCTTGACAGAGGGCAGGACAGGGCAAATGGAAAAATGGACAAGGGCAATAAGAGCAGGGATGGGGTAAAAAGGATAAAGCCAACATTAAATGGAGGGCAATGGTACCAATGCCATAGTCTTGAAACAAGCTTCCAGAGCTAGTAGCCCTGATGGAAGAGGAACACTTGGATATTGTGGCAGTCACAGAAACATGGTACTGGAGAACCATGACTGGAATGTCAACATACCAGGGTACACAATCTACAGAAGGGACAGGGAGGGTAAAAGAGGAGGTGGAGTAGCTCTCTACATAAGGGAAGGGATCAAAGCTACAGAACTAAAAAGTAAAGGGGGAGGACAAGAGGAACTCTGGGTCATCTTGGAGACAGGGAATGGCATCACAATCCACACAGGGGTTGTATACAGACCCCCATCTCTAGGGGAGGAAATGGACAAGAAAATGATAGAGGGCATTCTCAAAATGGCTGAAAAAGGAGATACTGTTGATGGGGACCTGAATATGCCAGATGTTAACTGGGCAACATGGACTGCAGCCACATCCAAGAGCAGGGTCATTCTCGATGCCCTACAGGGAGCATGCCTTAGACAGCTAGTGGTGGAACCCACTAGCGAGGGAGCAATATTAGACCTGGTACTCTCAAATGGAGAGAGGATCACAAACTTAGAAGCCAGTAGACATCAGGGAACAAGAGACCACTGCACAGTGTGCTTCACAATAAACACAACCATGGAGACAAGCCATACAAAGACAAGGATACTGGACTTTAGAAGGGCTGACTTTGGCATAATGGGTGAATACCTGAGGAATGCATTAGCAAATGGCCAGAAAGGAGGGGTGGAAGAACAATGGAGAAAAATCAAAACTGCCATCATGGAAGCAACAAGCCTTTGTGTGAATCAAATAAAGAAAACAAAGCAGAATAAAAAAACACTATGGCTCTCAAAAGAGGTGTCAGGGAAGGTTAAGGAGAAAAAGGCTGCATTCAGAAAGTATAAGGAATAACAGATGGACTACGACAGGGAACTGTATCAATTAAAGCAGAAAGAAGTGGGGAAGGCAGTCAGAAAAGCAAAGGCCCAAACCAAGGAAAAGATAGCCAACTCAGTTAAGAAGGGGGATAAAACCTTTTATAGGTACATTAGGGAGCATAGAAAGGTTAAGGGAGGGATAGTGAAGATTAATAAAGGAGAGGGGAGGTGGGCAGAGGGAGACAGTGAAAAGGCAGAGATACTGAATGAATACTTTTGCTCAGTATTCACAAAAGAAGAAGAGGAGGAGTTACCTAAACCAAACAGTAGAAGCACTCTGGATAGTGGGGTTGACACCAGTCCATTTACAGAAAAAAGAGTACTGAAAGAACTCCTAAAACTCAAGGTGGACAAAGCAATGGGGCCTGATGGGATTCACCCTAGAATCCTAAAAGAGCTAAGGGAAGACCTAGTGACACCACTAACCACACTTTTTAACAAATCATGGGAAGATGGGGTGGTACCAGAGGACTGGAGGAGGGCAGATGTGATTCCCCTTCACAAAGTGGGAGCAAGGCAGAAGCAGGAAACTACAGACCTGTTAGTTTAACCTCAGTGGTGGGGAAAATGATGGAATCACTTCTGAAAGAAAGAATTGTTGAGTACCTAGAGGCCAGCAGGGCACAGGACCCAAAGCAGCATGGATTCACAGCAGGAAGGTCATGTCAGATGAATTTAATCAATTTCTTTGACTGGATAACCAAAGTAATAGACCAGGGAGGGGCTGTGGATATGTGTGGGATACACAGTCCCACACAAAAGATTAATAATCAGGTTAGCCAGCCTGGGAGTGGGTCCCAGGGTAGTAGCCTGGGTAGCAAACTGGCTGCACAACAGGACACAGATGGTAATAGTGAATGGAACACATTCTGAAGAAAGGGGGGTTACTAGTGGAGTACCTCAGGGCTCAGTACTGGGTCCAGTCCTCTTTAATGTCTTTATAGGTGACATTGTGGAGGGTCTGGAAGGAAAGGTATGCCTCTTTGTGGATGACACAAATATCTGTAACAGAGTTGATACACAAGGAGGGTAGAAAGGATGAGAAGGGACTTGGCAAGGTTGGAGGAATGGTCAGACATATGGCAACTTAGATTCAATGCAAAGAAGTGCAAAGTAATGCACCTGGGAAATAAAAATCCAGGAGAAGGGTACACAATAGCAGGGGAGGTACTAACGACAACAATAATGGAAAGGGATCTGGGTGTAGTCATATCAGATGACCTAAAGGTGGGTAAGCAATGTGAGAAGTCAGTAAGGAGAGCCAGGGGGATACTGGGATGCATAGGGAGGGGCATCACAAGTAGAAAAAGGGAAGTGGTTATCCCTCTGTACAGACAGTTGGTGAGACCCCATCTGGAGTACTGCGTGCAGTTTGGAGACCTCATCTATGCAAGGACATAGACAGGATGGAAGCAGTCAGAGGAGGGCAACTAAAATGGTGCAGGGTCTACATCAGAAACCATATGAAGAGAGACTGAGAGAGCTTAATATGTATACCCTTGATGAAAGGAGGGACAGGGGACATGATAAAAACTTTTAAGTACCTCAAGGGAATCAACAAAGTCCAGGAGGGTAGCATCTTTCAGAAAAAGAGATGTGGAAGAACAAGGGGGCACAATTTAAAGTTAGAGGGGGGACGGCTCAGGGGTAATGTGAGGAAATTCTATTTCATGGAGAGAGTGGTGGATGCATGGAACCACCTTCCTGGAGAGGTTGTGGGGTCTAAAACAGTGGGGGAATTCAAACATGCATGGGACAGACATACAGCAATTATAGTGGGAGGTTGCAGGAAGTAAGCTGTTGGATAGCTAGAATCTGCAGCTTATCCAATGGGTAGGGAAATGGGAAGACTGGGTGGGCCAAGTGGTTCTTATCTGCCATCGAAGTCTATGTTTCTATGCTCCTATGTCTGGCCTTCCAGAGGACATCAGCTCAGCAGTTTTCCTGTTCCATCGTCTGGCCTGCCAGAGGACATCAGCTCAGCAGTTTTCCTGTTCCATCATCTGGCCTTGCAGAAGACATCGACCCAGCAGTTTTCTTGTTTCATTGTTTGGTTTTCAGATGACATCAATCCAGCAGCTTTCCTGTTTCATCATTTGTTTTTTTAGAGGACATCATGCTAGCAGTATCTGAAGATGCCATCTGGTCTGAAGGAAGAAGGTCCTCAGCTAATAGAAGTAAGGTGATCCTTTGTTTTCATTATTCAAGGAGCTGGTAAGACAACTTTTTATTTACTTTAACTGACTTTGCACAACACATCCTACATGTGTGGAGACTATCCACTGAACTCTAATTTTCATCAAAGGATCTCCTCATGGATTTATTTATTTGCCTTTGGTAACTAGGTAAGTGCACTAGACAGGATCACCTATTTTCAAGCATGACTTGGGAGATTACAGTTCAGATAAGTTACAAACAATAGTACAGGGAGGAGCTGATACAATGCAGTACATAAAGAGATCAACAACCTTACATGACAGTAGAATTACTTAGCATGAAAGTGATGGCATACATATCATAAGCATTACGGTACAAAAGAGATAAAAACAGATTGCAGAGATTAGTAACATAAGTGCATAACAGCAATGCTGGTGGCATAGGATGAGGGCATGGGACAGGAAAGGGGATAGTAGTGCAATGGCAAGCAAAGAGGTATGTTCTGTGAAACAGAGCAAGTAAAGAGGTGTAATACATGAACTAAAGACATTTAGATATGTCTGGGGGGTGAGGTAATTAAAGAGTGCATGCTTGAAGGCAGGGTAAGAACTGGAGCTTCTAAGAGAAAACAGAAGGGCATTCCAGAATTTGGGAGCATTGACGGAGAAGGCAAATTCACCCATTTTGGTGGAACAATTAGGGACAGTGACCAGAGCTGAAGTTAAGGACCGGAGGAATCAGGGGCAGACAACTGGGATGAACATGGCTGCAAGGGAGAAGGGGAGAGAAGAACAAATTATATTGTCATCAGGAAGTCTATGGAATATAAACACTGGGAGGAGGGGGATAATCAGCGGAGGTCAGAGTAAAGTGTGCAGCAATGTTTAAGCCAATGGGCAGACAAGGCAAATCTGCAAACATTGTTATAGGCAACATCCCATGCTTGAAGGGCATTTGCCTGCACTTGAGCAAAGACTGGCAGTGCATAGCAAAGACCAGGGAGCAGAAGTCCTTGGAAACCAGAGATCCTAGTGGCAGGGGTCAGGGTGTGGCAGACACAATATGCCAACCCAATTTTGGCATTGACAGACTTGAATATCACATTGACATGGAGAGAGAAACTGAGACATGGATCCAGAGTGACCCCTAAGTATCTGAAGTAGTTGGTAACTTGTACCGGGGAGCCATTGAGACAAGAGACCAGAAATGAGAGGCTTAGGGCACTGAGCTTCCTGCAGGACCCAAAGAGCATGGCCTGGGTCTTGGCAACATTTAATATGAGGTGGTGAGATGTAAGCCATGTTTGGATTCATCGCAGATCAGAAGAGAGGTGAGAATTAATGTCAGAGATGGAGCTAGAGGAGATATAGAGGACCAAGTCATCAGCATAGAGTAAGGGTATGACAGTGGGTGGGAACATTAGGTAGATTGTTTATAAATATAGAAAAGAGCAGGGGCCCAAGGATGGAACCTTGTGGAACACCAGTGGATGGGGGGCAGGGGAGGAGAGGACTCTATGGTAGGAGACAGACTGGGTGAGATTGTGCAGGTACTGGGGAACCAGTCAATAGTGGAATGGTAGGCACCCAGTGAACCTAGCTGACACAAGAGCAGTGAATTGTTGACCAAGTCATAAGCCTTCGTTAAGTCAATAAAAACAGCCCTGTAAGTTGGTCTCTAGCCATGGTGGTTGAGGTATTGTTAATGAATTATGCTAGGACAGTCAAGGTGCTATGGTCTGGTCTGAAGCTGTGCTGAGCAGGAAATAGCAGATCATAGTTGGCTACAAAGTCTGACACCTGATGATGAATAAGTTTCTCGAAAAGTTTACTAAGGATAGACAAGAGTGCTATAGGGTGGTAGTTCATAGGGGTTTTTAGGGTCACCCTTTTTAAAGACAGGAATAACCCTGGCTTGTTTCCAGGAGCAGGGCATGCTGCCAGAGCTAATAGAGAGGTTGAAGAGGCACAAGATAGGGGTGGCAAGAATGGAGGAGCCAAATTTGAGAAGTCTACATTCCAGACTGTCAGGACCAGGGGGGTGGGGCAGAGGGAGGCCTGAAGAGGGAGGAGAGGGAGGGAGGGAAGGATGGAAGGAATGGCTGCATTGGAGGTCGAGGAGAAAGGGGAGGTGAAGAGTGAGTTAAAGGCATTGGCTATGGTGCTGGGGTTGTTACAAGAGACATTGTCAATTAGCATGTCATGAGTAGCTTGAGAAGCATTGTGACCAAGAATGTGGTTGATATGTGCCCAGTACCTTTTCGGGTAACCGGCAGGGGCATGGAGAAGACCTCTATAGTAATTGCTTTTGGCAGCATGGATTGCTTTCTTGCATGAGTTCCTAAGGGAGCAATAGGCAACAAAGTTGGAAAGAAGGGAGGAGTCTTTCCACATGGCCCAGAGCTTGTCATGAGATTTAAGCAAGTGGAGAAGAGGGCTGGTCAACCATTTGGTGGGAAGGCCCCTAACCCTGTGCCTAATGTAAGGAATGTGCTTGGGCTGCAGTGAGTGCAATGTGTTGGAGAAATACTCCACTACCAGGTCAGAGTTGTCTGTGGTGAAAAGGGGAGATCAGTCAACGTGCTGGAGATCGGATAGAAAAGCCAAGGGATCAAAGACAGAGAAGTCGGCCACAGAGATAATTTTAGGTGGGTATGAAGGGGGAAGGTATCCCAGACACAGGTTACAGGAGAATGGTTGCTAATGGAGTCAAGCAACACAGTAACAGAGGAGATCCTGTCTGGCCTATTGGTGAGGACCCAGTTAAGCAGGGTGTAATTAGTGCCACTGCTGGAGTGCCTGGTAGGTTCAGTGACAAGCTGAGTTAGATTGGCTTTGGCCATGTTGGTGTTGAGGACAGGGGAGCTTGGGCCAAGCCAATCCTGATTGAAGTCACCTAGGCAAAGTACTTCACTGTTTTTGGTGGCATGGGGTAGGAATTCCTCAAGTCCCTGTTTACTGGATGCAGGAGGAATGTAGGCACTTACAATGTGCAGCTTCTTGGTATTACCTACTAGAAGCAGGGCATGAAGCACCTCACAGGACACAAGTTGGGGGCAAGATTGAAGGGTCAGGTTTATGTGGGACTTAGAAAAAGTGCCAGGCCACCATCCCTTTTGGATGAGGTCCAATCAACCTGAATCATATTGTAGCTGGGGAGGGCTCACAGAGAGTCAGGGAGAGAAGGCCTAAGCCAGGTTCTGTTATTCCTAGGAGATCAGACTTATGGGTGGCAGCCCAAGCCACCAGGTTGTCACAATTTGCCATAAAGCTTCTTATGTTTAGTTGGGCAATCTTGAGGCTGCTGGCTTGGGGCCCCACAGAAAATCTAGCCTGAAGGAGTGGGAGCCTAAATGCCGCTGGGCCTGGGTTGGTCTCAATATCACTTGAAAGTGATAAAGAGAGGGCCATAATCCATGTAGCCACAACCAGGAAGGCAAAGGTGGTCCTGGCTCAAGTGGTACGTTTAGATTGCACAAGGTACCTGCAGAGGTAGAAACACAGTTTAGGGTATGGATATAGGGTGGTGACAGGGACATGCTGCGGAAGAGGCAGCAAGTTGGAGAATGAAAAGTCTTGTCAGGTTGGTTACAGGGCCAAGGGGAACAATAAGTTGAGGGGTAAAGCAGTCCAGTGTGATAATACAGCAGACATGGGTCAGGAGGGCTAGGAAATAGGGGGAAGGCTGCATGATGAACTGAGAAATCAGATGAGATAGGAAGGGACACAGGAGGAGAGTGAGACAGAGAGAGACTGCTGAAGGGCAGTGGAGGTCAAATTTCACAGAGATTGATCCCACCCCCTAACTGCAGGGATTAGTCAGTATACCAGTGGGTGAGGTAAAGATGTATTTAATAAACACAGGAGGTAGGGGTGAGGGGCGGGGGCAAAAAAAAACAAGCAGCAGAGAGCCAGAGCACAGGAAAAGCAGCTAAAGTTTTTTAAACAAGCAGCTCAGGAAAAAGACGTCAAGAATCAAATGGGCTCCTCAGCGAACAGAGCACTGTGGTTTCACTGAGACCAGAACCCATACCTGATGTGGGCTTTTTCAGCAACGACTGATGCAAGGGCTGGGGAGAGCTGTAGAAGTCAGCCCTCAGACCGTGAAATGAAGAACATAAAGAAACACAAGGGATTAGTAAGTAGAAACAGGGTGGGACAGTAGGTAAGGGGGAGGTTACAGAGAGAGAGAGGGGGAGAATTAGATAATTGGGCAGCAATTGGGGCAGCCACAGAGTTCTACAATAATCTTGAATTAATTCTGGCAAGAATAAATTATTTAAACAGGCGGTAATACAGTGGCTAACTAGCAGTACATTACAGCATAAGATTATATATTAAACAAAATGAAAGATGCAGTAAGTAAGAAAAAACCCCAAGCAGCAGAGAGCCAGACCACAGGAAAAGCAGCTAAAGTTTTTTAAACAAGCAGCTCAGGAAAAGGGCACCAAGAATCAAATGGGCTCATCAGCAAGCAGAGCACTGCAGCTTCACTGAGACTGGGACCCATACCTGATGTGGGCTTTTTTGGCTCAACTGATGCAAGGGCTGGGGAGAACTGGAGAAGTCAGCCCTCAGACCCTGATGTAGTGTTATACAGGCCCAGTCCTGTCCAAGAATTGTTATTCAGCAGGCTTTAGCCTAGGAGAGAGTCTTTAATGGACTATGCCTATGGGCAATAGTAATCTAGTCACTAGCTGGAACTCTGTAGGGCATCCCATCCCCAAATGTGTTGTTTAAATGTCTGCTTTCAATTTTTTTTACTTTTGTACTTTTATAGAAAAATATTTTTTTGGTCCTTTAGTGTTAGGTGGAGGTTTAGGCACTGTGTGGAATGCAGAATGCATTGTTGTGTTTTTCTTCTCTTGCAGGTGTTCCTGAGGAAGCAAGAAGAAAAGAAGAGAAGAAGAGGATGTTGGAGCTCATCTGAGTTCCCCTTTTCTTAATTTTTTTTTAGAATTGTTTGTGGTTAACAGGGTGTTAACATGTTTTTCTTCACAGGTGTGGATTGTGGGAAAATGTAATGCAATGTAATATATGTTCCTTTGTTGTTCACAGGTACCCTGAGAAGTTTGGGGGGTAGGTTCCCCAGTAGACAGCTTAGTCAGATAGATTTTCCCTAGAGGGCTAGGAGGATAGACAGGCTGGGGTCCTGATCTGCAGTAGGGGCCCTCAGTCCTGGTCTATTAGGGCATGCTTCAAGCAGTTTTCTTGGAGCCACTGAGTATCCATGGTTAGATCATAGGATAGGTGCTGAAGTTTCATCATCCATTCCTTTAGTGTTGCCTGCCTGTGCCTGGCGCATAATAGGGGATAAGTAGTGCTACCTGCCCGTAGGTAATACAGAGGGTAGGATTGCCTGGTGTTGGGTGGAGAAATGACTGTGGACAGCCATTTCTCTGGCCAGGGTGAGTGTAACTACCCAGTCCCCTTGGGTTGCTAGAATCCAATCAGTGTCAGTGCTAGGTAGGGAAAGGCAGCTGGTGAATAACTAGTTAAATGGATTTTCACCTACTCACTCTCTTGTTTACTTAGCATCAGCAGAGATGAGAGAGGAAGTAATTTAGGACTCTTACAGCAGCATAAGCCACAGCTGGCTGTGAGTGGGGGATTTTAGACTCTTGAGTCAGTAGTCAGTGTGGTGTCAGCAGTTTGAAGTGTAAGGAGTGCTGCTCAGCTGTGGGCTCTGAAAGGAGAACTTGTTTTCTCACCGTAGTCCTGGTATTCTCCAGTTTGCCAAGAGAAGTGGTGGAAACTGTTGTCTACAGCAGGATCTCCTGATATTCATCCTCGGAGGGGTGAAAAGGACTGTTAGTGGATGGATCCTAGGGGCAACACCCTTTCTGATCCAGGACATTTTGAAGCTTCCTGTACTGTTCTAAACGTGAGTAAGATCTGAATTTGTGCTGCAAAAGAAAGTACCTGTGCTTTGGTGTTTCTCTGACTAAAAGGGAAAGATACACCTATTCTCTTCAGAAGTTTGAGACTGTTCTCAGTTTAAAGTTGGTTGACAAGTGTGAGGTCCAGATGTATGAATAATTCACATTGTTCAGGACTTTAGTTCCCACACTACCAGGGCAAATATTTGTGAATCCTGACCCTAATATTTAACTTGTGAAATATTGCTGACTGCAATCAGAAACAGAAGGCTTCTGAGCCAGAGGGTAACCATGATACCTACAACAGGGTCCATGGGTCCAGCAATCCAGAAATGCTTTAATTAGATAGGGCCACAGATTCACTGTTAATGGTTATAAAATGGGGAGAGAAAAATCTGCATTTTGATTGGTTGTTATCTGTGCATCTAATATGTTCGATGCACAGGTAAAAACAAGTACTGAAAAGGTGGACTGCAGTAAACAAAAAATAATCTAAGTGTGCATTGGAACAGTCAGGATTCGAAATGCAGTTCAGAAAGTTGTGCTTTGGGTATGCAAAATCCTTTGTCACGGGGCACACCCCCTGGTGAAGGGTTTTGGATACCTGAAGTGCTGGGGCTATTAGTGACCAGTGAACAGTTTGGTAATTCACCTATTAAATATGCATTTTTGCTTTGAAAAGCATTTGTTGTCCTGAGGAGTGCTTTGCAAGTTTCTTGAATGGCATTGCATTGTTTTAGGCTGGCAGCCCTTTTCACAGCACCCTCCTCTCTTCCATGCTCACAGTGGCTTTGCTTGGATCAGGTTTTCAAAATGCTGCCATTTTTTTCAGCATCAGGGATAACATCATCATTTTAATCAGAACAGAGAAGCCCTACAATAACCACAATTGGCAGTTTTAATAGCTGATGTTACCTCAACAGAAATGTTGCCTTTCAAATGGAATAGATAATGGGTTCTCTTACGATCTTTCTGTGCCTCTAGCATCCACGTCAGCTGCTGCTGTGGCTATTGTGCTGGTAGGCCTGCAGTGTAAACAACCAAACAAAAAAAAAAGCTGTTGCCTCATTTTTTAGTTTAGTAGACTGTTATATTTGGAGTCATCTTGCTGCCATTTCCTGCGATGCATATGGTACAGCTGCTCACTATGTGACTATTGTGCTGACAGTCCCATGGTGCAAACAAACAAAAAAGTTATTGCCTCAATTTTTTTAAGTAGGCTGTTAAATTTGGAGTCATCTTGCTGCCATGTCCTTTTTTTTAATTGAATATACTTTATTGAATTTTAGAAAAGGAAAAAGTATCCAGAAGTAAACAAGAAACAAAAAACTAGCAAACGAACATCATAACAATACAAACTGTTAAACAAAAATAAAAATGATACAAACACCAACAGAACAATCAATGGACAACAGGTAAACTCCCCCACCCTCCCCCTCAAACTCTGGAGTGGGAACCCCATAATATGAAAAAAAAAACTAGAAGTTATATATACTAAAAAGAGAGAGAGAGAGAGAGAGAGTGGAGAAAGGAGAAAAAACAGAGAACAACTGGGAAGATGCCAATAAAGAATCCAAAAATAACATAGGCTAGACATATATCAGGCATCCAAGAGAAAACTCAGACAAAAGCCAAATTTTGGGACTCCATAGAAAACACACAGAAACCTTGAAAAACAGAAAAGTAAAAAACGTAAGGTATATGTCAGCTGGTGTCTAGTAGTAATAAGGTATGTATAGGACCCCATATTTCTATTAAAACAGAGAGGCGGTCTGTGATACTAGCAAGTGTTTTTTTCCTGCTTGTAAAGCAAACAAGATCTCCCCATACCACTCTAAATAGGTGGGGACTACTTGGTCACACCAGTGACGAAGAATGACTTTTTTTGCGCAAGCAGAAATCAAAGTCATATAATGACGTTGGCAGCCTAATAAAGAGCCTCTAAATAATCCCAAAAGGCATATTTCTGGAGAAAAGGCTTGCTCAAGTCCCAGAAGAGGATCTAGGTGTTGACAAATGGAGTCCCAAAAAGAAAAACAGGTTCACATTCCCACATAATATGCAGGAGAGTACTGTCTTTTTTCCCACAACGTGTACAAAGCGGGAACATAATTTACCCATTTTAAAGAGTTTAGCCAGTGTAAAATACAGGTTATGAAACAATTGCAATTGAATAAACTGTACCTGTCCCACCTGAGGTATTTATACATATCTCGCCATAGAAATCGCCATCCTGGGGCATCTGGAATATGGGGGATCGCACAGGTCCAATAACTTAAACTATCTGACTCCTTAGTGAGGAGCAAATCATAAAACTGAGTATAGAAAAAAGAAATGGCATGAGGGGACCAGGCTTTGGGGGCAAGCGTAAGCACTTTCTGGACATATCCATTCAGCCATGGGCCTGGGCCAAAATAATGAAAAGGAAGTGAGTGAGTTGCATAAACTTAAAGCTTGCTTTAGAAGGTAATTGATATAAGTGTTGGCATTCGAAAGATTTAAGGAAAGATCCACAGTAAATTGAGCCACAGTCTTAATTTCAAAATAGGGCCAAAACAGCAGAAGTAATAGGTTGACTAGCAATCTTAATGTTGCGGTTGCCTAGGATAGGTTGTGAGATATCCTTAATTGGGTCTAAATATAGTAGTGAACATAGCTGCTTGTGTATCCGATCTGAGGTGGCCAGTGGTGTATCATAAAACATACGTGGGAGATTTTTGATGTGGTAGATGCAAGACAGCTTCAATATTAATATGAGATTGCTTACACTAAAAGCGCTTGATGTCCAACCAAATCGGAATATACACAGAATGGACATCGTCAGCACCATCTCTATACCATTGAAAATATTGTGTACTACGTATTGCATCTTGCTGCTATGTCCTGTGACACATATTTATGGCTGCTTGGGGTGTGTGTGTATATGTGTGTGTGTGTGTGTGTGTGTGTGTGTGTGTGTGAGCTCATAGGTTCTCATAAAGTGGAACAGGTTCTTGCAGAGTGGACAAAGTGTACAAAAGGATACTCACTTACTCTTTAACTTTGGTAACTCCATCCTACAGAAGATCTTGCTCTCCTGCACTCTCTCTCCCCATACATGTAACCTCACTCTCCAGATAGAACGTCAAAAAAAGAGTGACTCACTTTAAGCTTCACTTTTGATTTTTAGCACTGCACTACATGCATGTATCTGTTGAGGGATGATCGGTATTGGCAGACGAATCAGATGCCTAGTGGTACATGTTTTGGGATGGAAGATCGGTATCAGCAGATGAATCTGATGCCTAGTGGTACAAATTTTGGGAGGAATGATCGACATTGGCAGATGAATCAGATGCTTAGTGGTACAAGTTCTGGAAAGGATGATCGGTATCAGCAGATGAATCAGATGCTTAGTGGTACAACATCTGGGAGGGACAATCGGTATCGGCAGATGAATCAGATGCCTTGTGGTACCAGTTTTGGGAGGAACAACTGGTATCTTCAGATGAATCAGATTCCTAGTGATACACGTTTTGGGAGGGATAGAAACATAGAAACATAGAATTTGATGGCAGATAAGGAGCACTTGGCCCACCAAGTCTGCTCATTTCCCTAACTAATGGATAAGCTGCAGATCCTGGTTAACCAACAGCCTACTTCCTCCTACCCCCCACTAGAATTGCCTTATGTCTGTCCCATGCATTCTTGAATTCCCCCTCTGTTTTTGACTCCATGACCTCCTCAGGAAGGCTGTTCCATGCAGCTATGATCCTCTCTGTGAAAAAATGCTTCCTCACATTACCTCTGAGCCGTCCCCCCTCTATCTTCAAATTGTGCCCCCTTGTTCTTGCACATCTCTTTTTCTGAAATATGCTACCCTCTTGGACTTTGTTGATTCCCTTGAGGTACTTGAAAGTTTCTATCATGTCCCCCTTCTCCCTTCTTTCCTCGAGGCTATACATATTAAGCTCCTTTAGGCTTTCTTCATGTTTTCTGGTGCAGACCCTGCACTATTTTGGTTGCCCTCCTCTGGACAGCCTCCACCTTATCTATGTCTTTGCAGAGATGGGGTCTCCAGAACTGCATGCAGTACTCCAGATGTGGTCTCACCAACTGTCTGTACAGAGTGATAACAACTTCCTGTTTTCTACTGGTGATGCCTTTCCCTATACATCCCAGTATTCCCCCAGCCCTCCTTACTGCCTTCTCACATTGTTGGCCCACCTTTAGTCATCTGATATAACTACCCCCAGGTCCCTTTCAATTTTTGCTGTTGTCAGTATCTCACCCCCCACTGTGTACTCTTCCCCTGGGTTTTTGTTTCCCCGGTGCATTACTTTGCACTTCCTTGTATTGAATCTAAGCTGCCATACATTTGACCATTCCTTCAACCTTGCCAAGTTCCTTCTCATCCTTTCCACCCCACCTTGTGTATCAACCCTGTTGCAGGTCTTTGTGTCATCTGCAAAGAGACATACTTTTCCTTCCAGTCCCTCTGCAATGTCACTTATACAGACATTAAAAAGGATTGGACCCAGTACCGGACCCTGCGGTACCCCACTAGTAACTCCCCTTTCTTCACTGTGGACTCCGTTTACTATTACCCTTTGCGTCCTGTTGTCCAGCCAATGTTTTACCCAGGCTACCACCCTGGGACCTACTCCCAGACTGGCTAGTTTGTTTATTAGTCTTTTGTGTGGGACTGTGTTGAATGCCTTGCTAAAGTCTAGGTAGGCCATGTCTACAGCCCCTCCCTGGTCTACTACTTTTTTCACCCAGTCAAAGAAATCTACTAAATTTGTCTGACATGACCTTCCCACTGTGAATCCATGCTGCCTTGGGTCCTGCGCCCCACTGGCCTCTAGGTACTCAACAATTCTTTCCTTTAGAAGTGATTCCATCATTTTCCCTATCACTGAGGTCCAACTGACAGGTCTGTAGTTTCCTGCCTCTGTCTTGCTCCCACTTTTGTGAAGGGGAATCACATCTGCCTTCCTCCAGTCCTCAGGTACCACACCATCCTCCCATGATTTGTTAAAAAGGATAGTAAGTGGTGTTACTAATTCTCCCCTTAGTTCTTTTAGAATTCTGGGGTGAATCCCATCAGGCCCCATTGCTTTGTCCACCTTCAATCAATCAATCAATCAATTAATCAATCAATATCTTTATTTTACCAGGCAGAACATCATTGAGGCAAGCTCATTTACAAGATGGACCTGGGACCTTCAGTTTTAGAAGTTCTTTCAGAACCCTTTCTTCTGTGAAAGGACTGATATCAACCCCCTATGCAGAGTGCTTCTATTGACTGGATTAAGTACCTCTCCTTCCTCTTCCTTTGTGAATACTGAGCAGAAGTATTTGTTCAGTATCCCTGCTTTTTCACTGTCCCTGTCTGCCCACCCACCATACTCTTTATTCAGCCTCAGTATCCCTCCCTTAGTCTTTCTTCACTTCCTAATATACCTATAAAAGGTTTTATCCCCCTTCTTAACCGAGTTGGCTACTATCATTTCCTTGGTTTGGGCCTTTGCTATTCTGACTGCCTTCCCTGCTTCCTTCTGCCTTAACTGGTACAGTTCTCTGTCCTGCTCCTTCTGTGTTTCCTTATACTTCCTGAATGCAATTTGTTTCTCCCTAACCCTCCCTGCCACTTCTTTTGAGAACCATAGTGTTTTTTCATTTTGTTTTGATTTGTTTATTTGCTTCACAAAAAGGCTTGTTGCCTCTGTGATGGCAGTTTTGATGTTTCCCAATTTTTGCTCCACCCCACCTTCTTGCCTGTTTGCTAGTGCTTTTCTGAGGCATGCTCCCATTTTGACAAAATCAGCCCTCCTGAAGTCCAGTACCTTCACTTTTGTATGGCTTGACTCTACAGCCGAGTTTATCGTGAACCACACTGTTTGGTGGTCACTTGTTCCCAGATGGTTACCCTCTTCTAGATCTGAGATCCTCTCTCCATCCCCATTTGAGAGTACCAGGTCCAAGATTCCTCCCTCCTGAGTGGATTCCAACACTAGCTATCTGAGGTATGCCCCCTGTAGGGCATTGAGAATGACACTGCTCTTGGATGTGGCTGCAGCAAAGGTGCTCCAGTTAACATCTGGCATATTCAGGTCCCCCATCAGCAATATCTCTCCTTTCTAGAGATGCAGTGAATTTAAAATCCACTGGCGAAGTGAACGTGACGAGGCCACTTCACCTTGGCACTTTGCTATGTGGAGTACCCCATAGGAAAGGTTCACTTTGCCTTGTTATTATTACGTTGCATTGTTATTCCACCTTAAATGCGAAGTAAGGTGGAGTGACAACAATACTGGCAGCATCCCACCCACACAGTCACCAGAATGAATGTGCACTCCCAAAGTGCTATTGTCTTGTGTCCAGAAAACTCCCCAATGCTCATGAAGTGAAATGAGAGTGTAACAAGAAATGCAAAGTCTCCCAAAATTAATGGCACACTCAGTCATGCAAGCAGTGATCAGGTCACACACAGAGTCATCAGAATTAATGTGCATCCCCAGAATGCTACTGTCTTGTGTCCAGAATATTCCCCAGTGCTGACAAAGTCAAATGAGAGTGTAACAAGAAATGCAATCTCCCAGAATTAATGGTGCCTTGCAAACACACAGACAGATTAAGATTGCGCTGCACACTCAAGAGATGCATACAAAAAGGCACAACAACACCTAACCAGTGCTTACAAGTCACAAATCCAAATCTGGAAAGGAATACATTTTGCCATTTGGGGGATTAGTGCACGGCAGTAACAATCTTCTACCAGTAAAGATACCACAAAGCAGTATAAAAAATTCATGCAGGTGCAGTGGATAGCAGGTTCACACTGCTGCAGTTACTCTGTAACACAATAAAAGGTGTCTGATTTAATGGCACACATCACACCCACACCCACACGCACACTCAAGTAATGCATAGCAAATTGAAAACCTTTAGTAATATAACCAAATGTTTTAAACAGACAAATTGTACACTGCTGCACCACAACAATCAGCAAAAAAAGTCAAGAATTACTGAAATTATTACTGTGTACATTAACACGGTTATATAAGAAAAATATAACCAAAACAGAAAGACTGCTTTTTTCTCCCAGTTAATCTACCTACACCACAAATACACCCCTCCCCAAAACACACTTCACAGTACACAGACTGTTCTAAATTAACATTCAAAATCCACACACAACAATAAACACTCGATGATATGAGCACAGAAGGGTTTCCTACAATCGATGTACTAAATTTTGAGCAAAAATATTACTCAAAAGGCATTTTAAACAGCTTTTAGAGGTTTTGAATCGCAGAGCTCTGAGAGCAAACTGTCTCCAGCTACCACTCACACACACAGGCCAGAACTGAGGCTGTGCCAAACAATCTAGAGCCCATGTGACCTGCAATCCCATGAATAACTGCAGAATTTCATTTGGAGCTCAATTACAGGGCGAAGTGAGGTGAATTACATTGATTTCTATGTACTTCACCTTAAAATTGGTGGAGAAGTGGTTTGGGGAAGGTGGAATAACACAAAGTCATTGGTTTCAATGGACTTTGCATTTCTCATTATGAAGCGAAGTACTCCGCTTCACATTGTGGAGTTCTCCGCAGATTCTACGTTACTCAGTGAATCACTTCACAGAGCAAATTGGGACCACTTCGCCCACCATTACTTACAGTACTGTAACTCACATGCTGTATGGGAAGGAACGTGAATGCCTATGGCTGCACTTCCCCGATGGGCTGTAGCACAAAACTCCCAGACTTAAAAATGCTTATTAATGAGTACAATGGTGGAGTGGTGAAGCCTGGAGAGATACTACAAAACATGCTTACAATACATCCAAGTAACTAGTCAAAAAATTAGTGTTGTGATTCGTGACTTGATTGTGAATCGTGATTTGTGACTGCATTTGTGACTGTGATGATGAAGAACGCGATTCGGTGTCAACCGTGTGAGATAAACAATATGGAACTGTATTGGGAGGGGAACGCAAATGCCTATGGCTGTACTTCCCTGATGAGCTGTAGCACAAATTCCCTGACTTAAAAACGCTCATTAATCAGTACAATGGCGGGGTGGTGAAGCCTGGAGAGGTACTACAAAACAGGCTTACAATACATCCAAGTAACTAAAAAGAAATGAATGTTGTGATTCATGACATGATCGTGAATACTGATTTGTGACTGGATTTGTGACCACAATGATGAAGAACGTGATTTGTATCACGAGTGACTCGTGATGATGTTCCCTGACTTAAAAACACATATTAATGAGTACAATGTTCATGCAGAATTATGCACCACACCGGTCCAGTACACAGCACAAAATCCACGGCCAAAGTACCCAAAAGAGGAGCTGAATATATAAACCAAACAGTAAACAATGGAAACCTTTGGCTACAACTCTACCACCTAAAAAATCTCAACACTAGGGTATGTTTAAAACAATATTTATTGAATACAAAAAGCACCCCCCCCGTCAACATATGTTTCACATCCAAAGATGCTTTATCAAGACAAACTGTGCCACGAGGTGCTACCTCTTAAATAATGCATTACCATAAGTTACTAAATAGGAGGAACATATCGTATTCCTCCTAAGAAGATGCTATAAATGCACTATCTTATATTACATAGAAGAAGGTGCATACCAAAATTCCTAAAATATATAAATACAATAAATACTTTAAGTGACAAACTAAAAATACATCTGTAATATATACAAACATGTAATAATACGATTACTAAAACAAAAACAAAAACAATACTGCCTAGCCGAAAATCATAATGGATTCATGCATATAAATATTAAAGAAACATTTGAAGTCCTATAGCTCACGTGCATAAATACACACATCAAAATATGCATTTTAATTTATCTTTTAAAATTTTTAAAATAATGCATACTGTGAACCATTTTATAAGGCATTCATATGTTTTTTCAGAATTTTCTACTTTTAAGTAACAGTGCCAACTGAAATTGTTCATTCAAGCCTGGATAAGTACAGGCTCTTAATGTGTACTGCCAAAATGTCTCTCTACACATAATTAAATTATCCAGGTCTCCTCCTCTAGGTCCAATGGACACCTTCTCCAGTCCAAAAAATCAGAACTTGTGCTTTTTGCCCAGCTTGTTAATATGTACTGCTAAGGCATTCTCTACTGTACCAATATGTATATGTCTAATATGTTCCAAAATACGTATTCTGAATTTTCTCTTGGTTTTACCTACATAGAAACATGTACAGTTACACTCTGCAACATCTATTATTGCCTCTGTTCCACAAGTAATAAAGTCTCTAACATCATATTCCTTTTGATTATCGAGAAACTTTTTTCCAACCTGAATGTGGTCACAGGCACTGCAATTACCACATTTCCAACAACCTGATGGAAAATCTGATGTTCTGTCTTTACTGAGCACTAATGAGCTGTGGACAAGTCGGTCTCGAAGGTTTTTATCCCTCCTATATGTAACATGAAATTCTGCTGTGGTGACATTCCTTAACGCAGGTTCAAAATTCAACATACACAAATGTTCTTTAATGATGTTCACAACAGCATAACTCTGGGGGGAAAAAGTAGTGACAAAATTAGGAACATACAGTTTTGCATTATTGCCTGAAGTATGATGAGATGTATTACTTTAATTTTTGGGGACTAAAAGAGTTTCTCTTTCTATTCCATCTACCCTCTCCCTTACTGTTTCTAGACAAGTGGAAGTATATCCTCTTTTTTTGAATCTTTCTAACATCATTTTGGAACTTGTCACATATTTTTCATGCATACTACAATACTGCTTAGCTCTCATGAGCTGTCCTTTAGGGATATTTTTAACCACATGCCTCGGATGACAGCTCTCATAATGTAAAATAGCATTACAGTCTGTAGCTTTCCTATGGAGAGAGGTAACTATTTCCCCTTGGTACCCTTTCTCTATACATAAATCAAGTAATACAATACTGTTCTCACTTGCTGTCACTGTAAATTTTAGATTTTGATTACTCTCTTCTAAATATGCAACAAAATTACCCAATTCCGCCCTACTGTTCTTCCAAGTAATAAAAATGTTGTCAATAAATCTTTTATACATATCTAAACTCCCATAAAAAGGATTTTTTTCTGAATCAAATATGACCTGATTTTCCCATTCTACCAAATAAATATTAACATAGTAGGGGGCCATGGCTGCCCCCATCGCTGTTCCTCTAATTTGATGAAAAATATCTGTGTCATATAAAAATACATTTTTCGTAAGTACATGTTCAGTAAGTTCTAAAATAAATGCTATTAGTTCTCCAGAATGCGTGGTATTTCTATACATAGCATTTCCCAAATGTATCAATCCTTCATCATGTGGTATATTGGTACACAGGGAAGACACATCCATAGTAACAAGTAACCACCCAGACTCAATTTCTACATTATTTAGAATCTCTAAAATATGCATGGAATCCCGTATATAGGCTCTATGTCCTTGTGCAATAACCTTAATACAATCATCAACAAATTGTGTCAATGATTCTGTTAATGAGCCATTGCTTGAAACAATAGGCCTCATTGGAGGATCAGTGAGACTTTTGTGTATTTTAGGTAAGCCATATATTACTGCTCTATGAGGATTTTGTACACACAAAAATTCCCCTACTTAAGCACTGATCACTCCTTTGGCTACATCATTATATATGCATATATCAGTCTGTTTCTTATAAAGCATAGTCAGATCAGTACCCAATTTACAATAGAATTTTTTGTCTGATAAAAGCAAGCAAATGGCATTATCATACTTATCTTTGTCCATCACCACTATTGCCCTCCCTTATCTGCCGACTTAGTGGTGATGGTAGTATTTCTTTCCAACTGTGTTAATGCTTCATGTTCCTCTTTTGTGATATTTTGTTTCCCTTGATATTTCTGTTCCTTTATATAATCACAAATCTCTTTCTCACACACTTTAATAAACATTCCCACGGTGGAATTCATCAGTGGTATATATGTAGAACAGCTAATATTTTTCAAGTCAAACTACCTCTTGCTGGGAGCTGCAATACTGAGCATAGGATTTGCAAGAACGCGAGTTGTGCTCACAACAGAGGGAGGTGAACCTTACAATTGTCTTTGGTTTGTAGCAGATATTCTGCAGGTGGAGGCTACTTCTAACTGAAAGGTGAAATAAGGAACTTAGAATTATCAGGAAAAGACAGTCTTGTTACAATTCTTAAGATTTTCAGTGCAGGAAGAGTTTAAAGCACAGCTGACTTATTTTGGGGCTGACTGCTTTCAGAGCACAAACCACCAGGCTGTTTTGGGGCTGGGAAGGTTTACCTGTGTCTGACTTGGATGTCTGGATTTTTCTCTGTTTGATTAGCAGGGGATTTTCTCTGTCAAATTGTTGTGTATGGTATCTTGCTGACAGGAAGGCACTCATCGCACCGGTGGGTCAGAGCTCTTAGCTGATTGTTTTGTGAGGGCACAGTTTAGGCCCAACCCCTTCCCACCACTCACCCCACCCACCCCTGGAAATAGTTCCTTTATACCTGGGGTTCTGACATCATTTCCTCAAGAGTGCAAGGTGCATATCAATGTCATATCCTCGCTAGCACACAGCACTGAAAATATAAGCATACACATTGTATAATATATATATTTCTATATAACAAACCAATCACACACACAAACACACAAAAAAAAGTACATAATCATGTGGGGAGTAGTGCAATGTAATGGCTGTGGGGCAACAGTCTTCCGGGAGTCTTTCTGGAGGCTGAGATGCTGCCCTATTTGCAGACAACTCTCTGCCCTGAGGGAGGAATTTGCCCATCTTCAGGCCACACTGGACAGCAGTAAGGAAACCTTCCCCCAGGCCAGACTGGATGGTAGGAAGGGAACCTCCCCCATCCAGGGAGCACCAGAACCACCGCCACTACCTCAGAGGTTGCAAAGAAAGCACAGCAGTTGGACCACAGTGGGCTCAGGAAGGGTGAGGATCATGGAACAGAGGCACACCCAGTCAGTTGTTCCACTCCACAATCCATACACCATTCTGAGGGAGCACAGCTCCCCTATGGATGCACCCACAGAGGAGATTAAGGAGGCTGAGGACACCTGTCACAAGGGAGGCCCACAGGAAGGAAGCAGAGGACACCACAAGGAAAGGAAGCAGCTCCTGGTGGGGGACTCAATTATTAGGGGGATAGAACTGGGGGGAGCAGGGAAAACTGAAGTAAGGTGCCTGCCTGGTGCCATGGCTTGGAGGGGCAGGAAGCGCATCCTCAGGATCACGAGAACAGCTGCACGGGAGTCTGAGCTGGACATCATTGTCCACCTAGGGACAAATGTCTTGGCTCAACATGAGATTAGAGCAGTGCAGAAGGACTTTGTAGAACTGGGAGGGGCCTAAGACAAGTAGCACACACAGTATCCTTCTCAGAGGTGCTGCCTGTCAATGGCATGAGTGAGGCAAGGGTACTTTGCACCATGCAGTTTAATGAATGGTTGAAAAAATGGTGTGGAGCACAGGGGTTTGGCTTCATTGGGGACTGGGGCTCCACCTGAAGGGACACCAGCCTATACTGGCAGGATGGTCTGCATCTGTCCAGAAAGGGAACAAGTCTTTTGAGCAATCGGTTTAAATGCTTCATTGGCAAGCTTTTAAACTAGTCAAGGGGGGAGGCACTGATAAGCAGCAGGATTATCCCAGCCTCTCCCTACAAAACACGGTACTAAATGAGAAAAATTCCGAGGTAGAAAGGTCAGTGGGGGATGCTGCAACGGAAGGTAAAGCCATCAAAAAATGGAAAGCAATGAGTACCAATGCCCATAGTCTGAGTAACAAGCTTCCTGAATTAGTGGCCTTGATGGAGGAGGAACATCTGGATATCGTGGCAGTCACAGAAACATGGTTCACACAAAACCATGACTGGGACGTAAACATACCAGGATACACTATCTACAGGAGGGACAGAGAGGGTAAAAGAGGAGGAGGAGTAGCTCTTTACATAAGGGAAGGAATCAAAGCAACAGAACAAAAGGGAAAACAGGGAGGAAAAGAAGCACTGTGGGTAAATTTGGAGACCGGCAATGGCATCACAATCCGCACAGGGGTTGTATACAGACCCCCTTCTCAGGGGGAGGAAATGGACAAGGAAATGATAGAAAGTATACTTAGTATGGCAGAAAAAGGGGCGATATTGCTGATGGGCGATCTGAATATGCCAGATGTTAACTAGAGTGCAGTTGCAGCAACCACATCGAGGAGTGGGGTTTTTCTAGATGCCCTACAGGGGGCATGCCTTAGACAACTAGTATTGGAGCCCACTCGAGAGGGAGCAATCTTAGACCTGGTTCTCTCAAATGGAGATGAAGAGAGGATCACAGATGTAGAAGTGGGTAGCCATCTGGGAACTAGCGACCATCGAACAGTATGGTTCACAATAAACACAGCAATAGAGTCAAGCCATACAAAGGCAAAGGTACTGGACTTTAGGAGGGCTGACTTTGCCAAAATGGGTGAGTGCCTAAGGAATGCACTAGCAAATGGGCAGGAAGGAGGGGTGGAAGAACAATGGGGAATAATAAAAACTGCCATCACAGAGGTAACAAGCCTTTGTGTGAAGCAAATAAACAAAACTAAACGATGTAAGAAACCACTATGGTTCTCAAAGGAAGTGGCAGTGAAGGTTCAAAGAGAAAAAGCTTTCAGGAAGTACAAGGAATCACAGAAGGAGCAGGACAGAGAACTATATCAGTTAAACAAAAGGAAGCTGGGAAGGCAGTCAGAACAGCAAAGGCCAAACCGAGAAAAGATAGTCAACTCAGTTAAGAAGGGGATAAAACCTTTATAGGTACATCAGGGAGCGAAGGAAGACCAAGGGAGGATAGTGAGGCTTAATAAAGGGTGGAGGGTGGGCAGAGGATGACTGTGAAAAGGCAGAGATACTAAACAAATATTTTTGCTCAGTATTTACAAAGAAAGAGGGGAGGTACCTAAAACAAACAGTAGAACACTCTGGATACAGAAGTTGATACCAGCCCATTTACAGAAGAAAGGGTTCTGAAAGAACTCTTAAAACTGAAGGTGGACAAAGCAATGGGGCCTGATGGGATTCATCCCAGAATTCTAAAGAACTAAGGGTAGAATTAGTGACACCACTGACTACCCTTTTTAACAAATCATGGGAGGATGGGGTGGTACCCAGGACTGGAGGAGGGCAGATGTGATTTTCCTTCACAAAAGTGGGAGCAAGGCAGAAGCAGGAAACTACAGATCTGTTAGTTTAACCTCAGTGGTAGGGAAAATGATGGAATCACTTCTGAAGGAAAGAATTGTCAAGTATCTAGAGGTCAGAGGGGCACAGGACCCAAGGCAGCATGGATTCACAGCAGGAAGGTCATGCCAGACAAATCTGATAGATTTCTTTGACTGGGTGACCAAAGTAGTAGATCAGGGAGGGGCTGTGGACATGGCCTACCTAGACTTTAGCAAGGCATTTGACACAGTCCCACACAAAAGATTAATATACAAGTTAGCTAGCCTGGGAGTGGGTCCCAAGATGACAGCCTGGGTAAAAATTGGCTGGAGAATAGGACACAGAGGTAATAGTAAATGGAGTCCACTCTGAAGAAAGGGGGGTTACTAGTGGGGTACCGCAGGGTTCAGTATTAGGACCGGTCCTCTTCAATGTCTTTATAAGCGACATTGCAGAGGGACTGGAAGGAAAAGTATGTCTCTTTGCAGATGACACAAAGATCTGCAACAGAGTTGATGCACAAAGTGGGGTGGAAAGGATGAGAAGGGACTTGGCAAGGTTAGAGGAATGGTCAAATGTATGGCAGCTTAGATTCAATGCTAAGAAGTGCAAGGTAATGCACCTGGGAAACAAAACCCAGGGAAGAGTACACAATGGGGTGAGATACTAACAACAACAAAAATGGAAAGGGACCTGGGGTAGTCATATCAGATGACCTAAAGGTGGGCAAGCAATGTGAGAGGGCAGCAAGGAGGGCTGGGGGGATAATGGGATGCATAGGGAGAGGCATCACCAGTAGAAAACAGGAAGTTATTATCCCTCTGTACAGACAGCTGGTCAGACCCCATCTGGAGTACTGCATGCAGTTCTGGAGACCTAGTCTTCGCAAAGACATAGACAGGATGGAAGCTGTCCAGAGGAGGGCAACTAAAACGGTGCAGGGTCTGCACTGGAAGACATATGAAGAGAGACTTAAGGAGCTTAATATGTATAGCCTCGAGGAAAGGAGGGAAAGGGGGGACATGATAGAAACTTTCAAGTACCTCAAGGAAACCAACAAAGTCCAAGAGGGTAGCATCTTTCAAAAAAAGTGTGCAAGAACAAGGGGGCACAATTTGAAGATAGAGGGGGGTGGCTCAGAGGTAATTTAAGGAAGTATTTTTTCACAGAGAGGGTTGTGGATGCATGGAACAGCCTTCCAGAGGAGGTCGTGGAGTCAAAAACAATGGTGGAATTCAAGCATGTGTGGGAAAGTCATAAGGCAATTCTAGGGGGTGGAGGTAGGAAGAAGTAGGCTGCTGGTTAACTAGGATCTGCAGCTTATCCAGTAGGCAGGGAAATGGGCAGACTGGGTGGACCAAGCGGTCCTTATCTGCCGTCAAATTCTATGTATGTTTCTATGTATGTTTGTGTCATTCCTTGTACTTGAGAGTTGCGAGGCTCAATATCCTGTGGTTTATCAAATAAAATTCTTAAATTCAATTTTCGGGCATAAGTATGTAAGTCTACTACTGTGTCAAATTCATTAATAACATTTGTTGGTATAAATGAAAGTCCTCTGTTTAACACACTTCATTCAGCTTCGCTTAAGACATATTCAGATATGTTGACAATTAAATTATCTGTATTGATATTATTTATTTTCGATAGTGGACCCTCCTCTTGTAATTCCTCCAGTATTGCATTGACCATCTGCCCCTGTATGTCTCCTGTTGTTGTTCTCTGGAATTGTCCAGGCTTCTGTATCCTACCCCTCCCCTTACCTCTGGTACCTCTCCTTGTACCTCATTCACAAATCTGGTTTTCCAAGGGCTCCTGTGTAACGATCTCCTTGGGGGTATTAGTAGTTCGACTATATTCTGTGCTGTTACTGAAGTCATTTCCCAATGTACATTTTCTGCTCTTTCTGGGACACACTGATTTGGAGGGCATGGAGGAATATTTAGGTGGGGCCCTATCGCTCCTGTCTGTAACACATTCTGGGAATTTATCGATTGCTGATGGACCTTGGGATCTAAAGTTGGAGTCTTAGGGTATCCTAAAAAAGGCTCATTCAAAGCATGTGTATTTTCCATGTCTTCTCCTTCATCTGTTTCAGATCCCAAAGCACTAGTATATATGTCTCGGTTAGGTGTTTTATTGAGAATTGAATGTGTATGTTGCTCAGCCCGTCTCCCCCATTCAAAAATATGTCCCAGTTCATAATCCCATCTGTCTCTTTCAAATTTACACATTTTTGTTTTCTTAATGCTTTCATCTGTCTTTTTCAAAATTTCTTTCAATTTGTCAACGTATCTATTATAGTCTGAGTGTGCAGAAAATGAATTAAACACAGTTTCACAAGATTCGAACTCCTGAAGTATTTCTTGTTCTGTTTCTATGCCGTCATCTAATATGATTTGTATTAGGCCCCCAGAAGAATTCAGAAGATGGGTTTGCCATTTTTTATTTTGAAGAACAGTAGGGTGGAATTGGGTAATTTTATTGCATATTTAGAAGAGAGTAATCAAAATCTAAAATTTACAGTGACAGCAATTAAAGAACATTTGTATATGTTGAATTTTGAACCTGTGTTAAGGAATGTCACCACAGCAGAATTTCATGTTACATATAGGAGGGGTAAAAACCTTTGAGGCAGACTTGTCCACAGCTCATCAGTGCTCAGTAAAGACAGAACATCGGATTTTCCATCAGTTTGTTGGAAATGTGGTAATTGCAGTGCCTGTGACCACATTCAGGTTGGAAAAAAGTTTCTCATTAATTAAAAGGAATATGATGTTAGAGACTTTATTACTTGTGGAACAGAGGCAATAATATATGTTGCAGTGTGTAACTGTTCATGTTTCTATGTAGGTAAAATCAAGAGAAAATTCAGAATATGTATTTTGGAACACATTAGACATATACGTATTGGTACAGTACAGAATGCCTTAGCAATACATATTAACAAGCTGGGCAAAAAGCACAAGTTCTGATTTTTTGGACTGGAGAAGGTGTCCATTGGACCTAGAGGAGGAGACCTGGATAATCTAATTATGTGTAGAGAGACATTTTGGCAGTACATATTAAGAGCCTGTACTTATCCAGGCTTGAATGAACAATTCCAGTTGGCACCGTTACTTAAAAAGTAGAACATTCTGAATAACCCTACGAATGCCTTATAAAATGGTTCACAGTATGCATTATTTAAAAATTTTTAAAAGATAAATTAAAATGCATATTTTGATGTGTGTATTTATGCACATGAGCTATGGGACTTCAAATTTTTCTTTAATATTTATATGCATGAATCCATTATAATGATTTTAGGCTAGGCAGTATTGATTTTGTTTTTGTTTTAGCAATTGTATTAATACATGTTTGTATATATTACAGATGTATTTTTAGTGTGTCACTTAAAGTATTTATTGTATTTATATATTTTAGGAATTTTGGTATGCACCTTCTTCTATGTAATATAAGATAGTGCATTAATAGCATCTTCTTAGGAGGAATACGGTATGTTCCTCCTATTTAGTAATTTATGGTAATGCATTATTTAAGAGGTAGCACCTGGTGGCACCGTTTGTCTTGATAAAGCATCTTTGGATGGGAAACATACGTTGACGGGGTGGTGCTTTTTGAATTCAATAAATATTGTTTTAAATGTGCCCTAGCGTTGAGATTTTTTATGTGGTAGAGTTGTAGCTGAAGGTTTCCATTATTATACACCGGTCCAGTACTCTGAAGGGAAGCCGAAGAAACAACTGCGACTTAAGTTACAGATGGAGATTGGGCCCTAAAGAGATGCAAATGCACAGACAGATTACAATTGCGCTGTACACTGAAGAGATGCAGATGCAAAGGCACAACACCTAACCAATGCTCACCATCAGAAATTCAGATCTGGAAAAGAATACCATTGCTGGTTGGGGCGGGCTGGGGGGCAGTGTACTGCACTGCTGCAATAACAGTCAGCAGTACTAGTACCAGTAAAGGTACCACAAAGAAGTACAAAAATCACATAGCTGCGGTGGATAGCAGGTTCACATTGCTGAAATTATTATGTAGCACAATAAAAGGTGTCTGATTTGATGACTTGCGTCACACACATACTCACACACACACTAAGTAATGTGTAGCAAATTAAAAACTTCAGTAATATAACCACATATTTTAAACAAACTAAAATTATACACTGCTGCACCACAACAATCAGCAAAAAAAAGGTAAGAATTCTTGAAAATATTACTGTCTGTACATTAACACAGTTATACAAGAAAAATATCACCAAAACAGAAAGCACTATCTTTTTCTCCAAGTTAATCTACCTACACCATAGGTACGCCCCTCCCTCAAAGCACACTTCCACTGTCTATCAGTACACAGACTAAATGCTGTACATTAACATTCAAAATCCACACACAAACAAGAAACGCTCGATGATATGAGCATGGGAGGGTTTCCTATAATCGATAAACTAAAGTTTTAGCAAAACAAATGACCCATAAAGGCTTTTTTAACAGCTTTTAGAAGGGTTGAATCACAGAGAGCTCTCAGAGCAGATTGTCTCCTACAGTTTCCTATGCACACTACCCCAAACGGAGGCTGTGCAGAAAAATCTAGAGCCCATGTGACCTGAAATCCCATGAATCACTGCAAAATTTGCCTTTGGAGCTTAAAAACAAGGTGAAGTAAGGTGAAGTACATTGTTTTCAATTTACTTCACCTTAAGAATTGGTGGAGTAGTGGTTTGGGAAGACAGAGTAACGTGAAGTCATTGTTTTCAATGGACTTCGTGTTACCCATTATAATGCGAAGTACTCCGCTTCACATTGTGGAGCACTCTGCGAATCACTTCATGGAATGAATTGGGACCACTTCGCACACCACTATTCCTTTCTCTGCCATTCTAAGGATTCCTTCTATCATTTCCTTGTCCATTTCCTCCCCCAGAGATGAGGGTCTATATACAACCACTGTGCAGATTGTGGTACCATTTCCAGTCTCCAGATGACTCACAGTGCCTCCTCTCCTCCCCATTTACCCCTTAGTTCCATTGCTTTGATTCCTTCGCTTACATAGAGAGCAACTCCTCCTCCTCTTCTGCCCTCCCTGTCCCTCCTGTAGATTTTGTACCGTGGTATGTTGATGTCCCAGTCATGGTTCTCTGTGTACTATGTTTCTGTGACTGTCACAATATCCAGGCATCCCTCTTCCATCAAGGCCACTAGTTCAGGGAGCTTGTTACCTAGTCTATGGGCATTGGTACTCATTACCCTCCATTTGATGGATAATTGGTATCGGCAGATGAATCAGATGCCTAGTGGTACAAGTTCTGAGAGGGACAATCGGTATTGGCAGATGAATCAGATGCCTAGTGGTACAAGTTTTGGGAGGGATAGTCGATATTGGGAAATGAATCAGATGCTTAGTGGTGCAAGTTTTGGGAGGGACGGTCAGTATCGGCAGATGAATCAGATGCCTAGTGGTACAAGTTTTGTGAGGGATGATCGGTATCAGCAGGTGAATCAGATGCCTAGTGGTACAAGTTTTGGGAGGGATGATTGGTATCCGCAGATGAATCAGATGCCTAGTGGTACAAGTTTTGGGAGGGATGATCGGTATCAGCAGATGAATCAGATGCCTAGTGGTATGAGTTCTGGGAGGGATGATCAGTATTGGCAGATGAATCAGATGCCTAGTGGTACAAGTTTTGTCCACACAGAGATAGTGATGTGCACACAAGGAATGCAGGAGGCAGAAATGCTTGCAAAAGTACCTTTACTCAAAGCAATGCCATTCAAAATAACAAGCTGGTGCATACAGTATACAACCTCGTCGGTATGGCTCCTAGCGCCTCGACTCTTGCGAGTCTTCAGTGGGGGTGAAGCTAGACAGCAGACCTGCTACATTTATACAACACTTAATTATATGATCATGACATCATTTCATTTATAGCAACTGCTTATTACAGATCTGTTCTATTAAATCAACACTTTAAAACATTATATGCTTATACAAAGTACAAAACAAAATTAAACCAAATCATTTCTATCCCATCAACATGAGCATCATTTCAGTTTAGCTAAGTAGCAAATATGCTCAAAGTGATGAAGGAAAGAAAAGAAAACAGTGACCTGGACCTAATTGTTATCATCGCTTATGCAATCAAGGCTCTTTTGACAAAGTTAAAACTGGTTAGGTAGGAGCTCCCAGGTACTGCTAAGTGTTGAGGCAATCCTAAAAGAGAGAAAGAGACAAACATATGAATGGACTAAGCAATTTCATATTCAAGGATCAGAAATACATGTAATAGTCAGTGCATATTTCAATTTTTCAAAAATGGGTTGATGTCCCAATTCTCATTTAAACCATCAGATTTCACACTGTTTAGCTTATATATCCATCTGCTTTCTTTCTGAAGGAGTATGTGAGCTCTATCTCCCTCTAACTTGGGGGGTGGGATCCACTGAATCCCACATATTTCAAATTTTCTGGTGATGCGTTATGATACAGCATGAAATGTGTCCCTGCTGGTGTGTCCTGACAGTTATTCATTATATATCTCGCATGTTCTTGGATGTGCCGTTTTAGTGGGCGTACTGTCTTACCAACTTAAGTTAGATTACAGCTGCACCACAGTATGTATATGACATAAAATGTATCACATGTGATTAACTCTTTGATGTCTGCATGATATCCCTGGAACTTGGGATAATTGAAGGTGTTGCTTGCCTGTGCATATTTGCAAATATTACACTGTTGGCATTTGTAGAAGCCATCTGGTCTCTATGGAAGCCAACTGTGACTACTGGTGGATATTATTTTTTTTTCATCCTGCTATAAACTAGTCTGCCCTTCAAATATCTAGCCCTACTGAAAGTCATTGGGTTTTGTACCAGCGTCACTTCCTACAATGTCATCACTGAGCAAAATTGGCCAATTTCTATGAATTATGTTGCCTATTTGGCAAGCTAATGGATTGTACTCAGTGATGAAAGTACAAGGGATGTTGCTGCTAGAAACACAGTCGGATTTATGTAATAAGGAATTTCTATCAATTTTCTCAATCTTTTGTTTGGATGTCTGGAGCAAATTCAAGTCATACCCCCTACTCCTAAATCTTTCAATTAGTTTATTGGCCTGAATTTTAAAATCATCCAGAGTGTTGCAGTTTCTTTTAAGCCTTAATAACTGGCTATATGGGATAGACCTCTTAAAGCTGCAGGGGGGGCACTATCAGAATGAAGTACTGAGTGTGTGGCTGTGGGCTTCCTATATGTCTTTGTGTTTATAATCTTTCCTTCATCTTTTTCCTGGCTATCACTCACACATAGAGTCAAATCCAAGAAGTTTAATGTAACAGGGTCACTTGTGTATTTGAACCTTAGATTTAATGTATTTGTATTTTACCAATTCATGAAGTTGTGTACTTCATTTTGATCGCCTTGCCATATGCAGACTATATCATCTATAAAGTGGAACCACTTCCTAATATTTTTACAATAAAGATTCAAGTTTTGATTAAACACAATTGTATACTCCCAGAAGCCAGGAAACAGGTTGGCATAGCTTGGTGCCATGGCTGCACCCATAGCTGTACCACACAGTTACCTATAATGGGTACCCTCAAACTCAAAGTGGTTATGGGCCACGATGAAATCTAAAGATTTCAGAACGAATTCAACCAGTATTTCATCTTCCTGATATTGATCCAAGAAATATTTGGTGGCATGAATTGGTCATGCCATATGGAAGTATACAAAGACTCTACATCTATGCCAAGCCAGCAACAATTTTTGCCCCATTTTATCTTTTCCATCTTGCCTAGCAGCTTGCCTAACAGATCTGTAGTATATCTGACATATGAGTCTAGGTTAGTAACACTAAACTGTAAAAAGAAGTCCACAAATTTACCAAGGTTCTGTGTGAGGGACCCTACACCGGAGACTATTGGCCTCCCTGGTGGCATTTCCCTGTCTTTATGAATCTTTGGCAGGATGTAGAACCCTGGTATAATGGGGTATTCCTGCCAAATGAACTCATATTCTTCTTCTGACATTTCACCCTTTGATAGTGCATCAGATAGCAGTGTATGCCTTTCTTTTCTGAACTGGGGTGCTGGGTTAGCATGTAGCTCTTTGTAGTTGCTCTCATTTTTTAACAGTTGCAAAATGATGTTCTTTGTCTAAACTGACAATGTTTCCCCCTTTATTGGCTGGTTTTATAACCACCAAATCATGACTTGATAATTGATATAATACAAGTCTTTTATTTTAGTAAGATTAAACTTATGTGGGGAAGCATTATTATTGAGAAGGCTTTTCCCTTGTTTACAAACTGTTTTTTTTAAAATGTACTCTGAAGCCCACCAGAATGAAATGCAGTGTCACAGGTTTCCTGCATGACAAAAGGGATTAACTCCCATTTAAATCGCATGGTTTGCTGCAGTAACTCTACTGTAGAATTCTGCAGAGTTGGGCTTCATCCTTGTGGGCTTCATTGTATCTACCACACTGTTATAAGACTTAGGACAAAACATGGATTTAGCTGTAAACATCACTTTTCTAAGTTTCTTAATGTTTTTATTAGCCAGTAATAGTCCCATACCTCTTATCACCTGGGAAGTCATAAGGTCATCATCAGTCTCATTTTCAAGAAGTAGCTCCTCTAAGGCACTTAGGTCTGTAGATATGTTCCCATTTTGGGAAATGACCTTTGATTCTCCTGTTGCCAATCCTTCTAATCCAGTAGTCAAGGAACTGGCAGAGGCTATGGCAGTCCCTGATGCCAGGTCTAAGACCTCCGTGGCCGTGGTGTGCATGATCTCTTGCAAAATGAGATCCAAGTCCTCAGAGTTTCCAATTGTTATTTCCTCTGAAAACCCCATTTCTACGGTGTCAAAGTCCAGTGTGATATTCCCTTGAAAAAGTGGAGTTTAAGGTGTAATTTCCTAAAGAATTTATTTAAGTCCACAAACACCTGGAAATCATCGATGACAGGGTTAGGAATGAAGCTTAGTCCTTACTTCAAGATGGAGTCCTGATGTTTATTTAGTCTAAGTTTAGAAAGATATAATATCTGTATGGCAGGTCCTCCTTGCACACTCGTAGCATACTCTCGGTTCCTGTTTGAGTGATGACCTCCCCGCTTGTCTCATTTGGTTTTTCTTTTTTTTTTTGGTGCTGATCTCTTTTGAAAAGGAGGTTCCTCATAGCAGTTTGTTGTTGTTCTTTAGATTATTTGTTTGCATTTTCTTTGCTCCTGGAATTCTTCCTTTGGTTCATTCTGGCAAATCTCACCTTGGATCTGCCTTTGCTCTGTGATCTTTGTCAGTTCCAACTTAGAATATCACCCTTATCGTAATCTCCTTTGTCCCAGTGCAGTTTGATACTTTTTCTTTGAATTACTTCAGCTTCATGTTTCTGCAGTTTATCTTTCAACTGTTCGTTGAAGTATGAATGTTTTGGACTTGTTTTATAATTCAAAACAGTCAGTTTGGCTTACTGAAGTTCTTTAAATAGCTCCGAGTATTTACTTAAATCATTTTTTTGTATCATATTTTTATTAAGCTTATGCATCAGTGACATTGACAAGCATATCTGTTACAACGTTTAGATACATGTCCACTGATATCTTCAGATCATATACTGTTTTTTCCTTCCTATTTTCTTCTCCATACTGTTTTTTTCCTTCCTATTTTCTTCTCCGTCCCTTAAAATCATCAAACAGTTTAACATGTTTGTAACCCTTTTCCTTTTTATCTCTTAGTCACCCATATCAATATGAAAAGAGGAAAGAAGAACTAAGTGAATACCAGCTGAACATCCTAGTATTCTAACTACAGTGACATATTAACTTCCAATAAAAAAGAAGTCATTTAATGTTACTGTAGACTCCTTATTACCAATATGTGTTATATTAAATAACATTGATATAAGTAAAATAAAATTAGGCTGTGCTCTGTGTTCTTAGAAGTCAGATAGAAGCTTCATATATACAGTAACTGTTAGGAGGAGTAAAAATAAAGAAGTTCAATTATTATCTTGAACCTGTCTCTTGTGTGATTTTTTTTTTCGTTAGACTAAGCTTCCCTCTTGTAGCATAGACAACTCCCCTGGAGTAAGGGCACTCAGAAATCTGCCCCACGTGTCCAGAAAAGCCTCCTCCCTCCCTTGGAGGGCATATTTCAACCTGTCTGTTGATAGGGCCTTAATGGCTAGATTCTTCCATTGAACCAGTGTTGGGGTGTGTTTTGTAATCCACAAGTTTTGTATACCTTGCCTGGCAATGACCAAGAGGATTCTGATCTATCTGGGATATAAACTCCATTATTCCTCTTCTTGATCAGCAACTCCCATTAGTAAGGAGGATGGGGGAAATTTTAGTGACTCCCCCCTCCCATTTGTGCAAGCTCCCTCCAGATGTCCTTCCCATATTGTTGAATACCTGGGCATTCCCAGTAGTAGTGGATAACCATGCCCTGGGCTATGCCACACTTCCCACATAGGTGGGGAAACCCCTGGGCAGAAGCCATGCACCACACTCAGGGGGCAGTAGAGTCTGTGTAAGAATTTGTATTGAAGTTCTTTACATTTATTACAGAGGAGTAAACCCATATGAGTGCCAAGGAGCATCTCCCAGTTCTCTGTCGAAAGCTCTAGCTGGAGATCCTGCTCCCATTTGTGTTTAACTTCTTATGTTTCCCCCTGAAAGTATGATCTGCCAAATTTGGCTGCCCACCCAATAAGTCCCTTTTCATTTTCCCTTGCCCCCAGTATAAGTCTCTCCACTTCCCACATAGAGGGTCTTTGTTCAAGTGGTCTGTTAAATTTTTTCCAGTAGTTTGTCACTTGGAAATACTTGAATGTGTGGGATATTGGGATGTCTAGTGCAGTCTGGATTTTTTGGAAAGTGCACAGCTCTCCCCTCTCCAATAGATCACCTATGCATCTAATCCCCTTCCTCTGCCACTTCTTAAATCCCTCATCTTCTAAAGCAGGTAAAAAATCTGGGTTATCAGCAACTGGTACTAGGAGAGTGTTGGTGTGGGGCATGTTTTGGCATTTTTTTTATCTCTTTCCAAGCTTCTAGACTAGCCACTACTAGCAGGTTGGTGCTCTCCAAGGCCTTATATGCTCTTAACCGATTCTCTCCTAGGTACACCGAGATTCTCCCTAGAAAGTCCTTTTCTTCTAAATCTAGCCGGTTTGCTGCATCCCCCCTGTTGATCCAGTTATGGAGTAGTCTAAGTTGAGTAGCCAAGTAGTAGCCTTTAATGTCTGGTAAATTTAAGCCTCCTTTTTTATTGTCAGCTTTTGATCTTGCTAGACTAATCCTTGGCCTTCTACCTTGCCAAATGAAGTCAGTAAAGTCCCTTTCTAATAGTTTTATGTCTTTCTTATTGTAGGTCTGGGGTAGCATTTGCATTATATATAAAATTCTTGGTAACACATTCATGTTTAGGAGGTTAATTCTACCCATCCATGAAACAGAAAGGGCTCTCCGTCTCTACAAGTCTTTAAGAATCATTTCTATGATGGGTATGCAATTCAGTTTGTATAAGTCTCTCAAATCCTTGCCCACCCTTATTCTCAAGTAGGTGAAAGCATCATTTACTATTCTCAGGCCCCATGATTTCTCCCTTCCCCCTCTTTCTGGTCTTAAGTACATTAATTCCGATTTATTAATGTTAAGCTTGTATCCCGAAAATATGGCAAAGGTCTCTACAATTTCTACTATGAGGGGAAATCGATTGCTCAGAATGTATTACTGAGAGGAAAATATCATCTGCATATAAGGTGATAACATTCTCTCTTTCTGCCCTTCCCAGTATTCCACTAATCCTGGGGTCTTCCCTGATTTTAATGGCCAGTGGTTTTATGGTGATCGCAAAGAGCAGGGGGGAGAGAAGGCAGCCCTGTCTTGGGCCACATTCTAGAATAAAAGTCACAGACACAGATCCATTAACAAGAGTACTAGCAGTGGGCATCTTATAAAAAGCCCCAACTAGCTGAATAAATTTCTCTCCCACCCCAAATCTGGCTAATGTATTCATCAGATAGTCCCATTCAATCCTGTCAAAGGCCTTTTCGGCATTCATTGACATGACACAGGTTTGTTCTTTAGTTCTAAATCCCCAATGAATGATATTCAATAGTCTCCCGATATTATGGTAGGACTTTCTACCTTGTATAAATCCTGTTTGGTCTGTGTGTATAATAGAGGGTAGTATTTTTTCTAATCTTAGTGCCAATACCTTAGTCAAAATTTTACAATCATAATTTAACAAGGAAATGGGTCTGTATGAGGCACACTCTGTATCATCCTTGTTTGGTTTTGGGATAACACATATATTGGCATCACAACAGGTTCTAGGCAGCATTCTCTGCCCCTCCGCCTCCTCTAAAACATCTCTAAGGGGAGCAGCTATCTCCCTCCTAAGCTGTTTATAATATTCACTCCCAAAACCATCTGGTCCTGCTGCTTCACCTCCTTTGAGTGTCCCAATTATCCATGTCACTTCCTCAACCGTAACTTTACTCCCCAGCATATTCCTTTGGTGTTCACTCATTTGCGGTATTGGTAGGCCTTCCAGAAACCTGTCCATTGCTTCTTTCGTACCCTTGCATTCCACCTTATATAATGCCTCATGAAATTGTTTAAATCATGCTTTTATTCATCCCTCTGCATGTTCCAGGGTCCCTCTTTCATCCCTGATAGCTACTATTCATTTGGTTGTTTTGCCTCCCTTTATTAGTTTTACCAACAGGGGGCCGGGTTTGTTGCCCCACTCGTATATTCTGTGTTGTGTATAGAATTGTTTCCCCCTAGATTCCTCTGTCACATTTAAGTTTAGGGCCTCCCTCACTATATTCAGTTCTTTTTTTGTGGAGGGAGTCTCCCATCTGTGCCACCAAAATTTCCAGTTCCCTAGCTCTATCCTCCAGATCTTGTTGTTTCTTCTTCCATTCTCTCTTACGTTTCACTGTGTATCCTATTATAACCCCCCTCATAGAAGCTTTGCCAGCCTCCCAGTATGTTCCCACAGATTCAACTGTTCCCTTATTTGTAACCTCAAACTCTTTCCATTGTGTCCTAAGGAATTGTTTAAACTCATGTTTGGCTAGTAGGTAAGTCAGGAATCTCCAAGTGACCCCTCCCTCTCTACTAGGCATCAGCTCTATATTCACCTGGACCATAGCATGATCTGATAAAAAGATTGGGCTATAGGTAGCCTCTTCCACCCTAGTGTACAGATCTCGGGCCACAAACACATAGTCCAATCTTGACCATGTGCCATGGGGATTGGAATAAAATGTGTATTCCCGAGTGCCCGGGTTTTCCACCCTCCATGCATCCACTAAGTTGAGATCTGCAAGGCCCTGCTACCATTGTCTTACAAAAGTTGTCTCTCTGAGCCTGGTGCCTGAGTAATCCATTTTGGGGTCTATAACACAGTTAAAGTCCCTAGCAAGGACCAAGCCAGGAAACTGTTCTCTAATCATCAGGTTTAACATATTCTGAAAAAAGTCTGGGTCCACCACCGCTGGGGAGTAAATGTTACCCAACATAATCTCTCTCCCCTGTTTCCTACTCACTACAAAAACATAACGTCCTTCTAAAGGGAGGCTGTATAGCGCAGAGGTTTAAGGCTCTGAGCTGCAAATCTGGTGACATCCAGCAGACTAGACCTGGGTTTAAATTCCACAGCTTCCACTTATATACTGTGTGACCCTGAGCAAGTCACTTAACTTCCCTGTGCTCCCAGGTTGTACCTGTAAAAAAACTTTCAGCTTAGTTTGCTACTCCTGGTTAGCCAACTGAAAAAAAAAACAAAATAAAATAAAGGATCTCTTACTGTGTGGATATGCTCAAATGGAAAGTTTTTGTGCAGGAGGATCTCCGCTCCTCTCTTATGAGAACTATAGGAGGATGCATGGCAGGCCCCAACCCACCCCCCACAAGTCTATCATGTTCCATATGTGTTAAATGCGTTTCTTGTAACGTGGACACCAATTGTATTCTTCTGTTTTAGTAATATCAGTAGCTCGTTTTGCAGGTGAGGTGAAGCCCCTGACATTCCATGAGATAATACTGCAGGGTTGGGGCCTAGCCATGATCCCCCCCAGCACTCCTCCTATGTCACCCTTTAAACTGAAGTAGGATCAGTTCATTACATTCCTCCTCCATGTTATAACATATAGTTCAGAGCGTTGCCATATAGAATAAAAAAAAGAAGTATATGAGAACAAGTATTTCAACCATGAACAATAACTTTTCTGGGTGAACATCAAGCCCAACCATGACAAACTAATATGTAAAATGGCATATAAATCCATAATATTTGAATTAGAATTAATGTTTTCTTGCTGTTATGTCAAAAATCCCCCAACGTCCCCTTCCCTCTGCACCCTCTTTACCAATTCCCTTTTGCCAGTGCTGTAAATGCTCCTCAATCTTCGTTAGCCCACCAGATCATAGCTCTTCAGGACAGAGCAACATATCAAAAAAAAAAATGCTTTTCTCTCGAACAGGCAGACTCGGCTCTCCAGTCTCCCCCCCCCACAGGAGTAGACATGACCCAACAGTTAACTCCCTTCATTTATCTGACCCCCCACACTTCATACCTCCTATATAGAATTATGAAAGTGTAAAAATAGTGAGAAGTCCACCCAAATCCCCTGTGGCATAGTTTGTTAGCAAGCATGTAAGTGTTACATCCCCTGTGCCATCTCTATAGGTCTGCACGAGTGCACTCTTGGTGAATGACTGTAATGTACTTTTGGTGCATTGTGTTCTTAAACGTAGGCCTTCCAAGTTCCATGCTTTGCTTGCAGTGTAATACTAGGCTACCTCCCCATCCTCTATTTTTGGTTTTTAACCAGGCAAGTCCAATCACTCTCCCTCTTTTCCTTACAATATGAGGGAATCTCATTCTCGAGAGTCAGATCAGTCAGTCCCCTTTAAAAGAGAGGGTAGGTCCCAAGAAAAGCAGGGCGAGAAGTGAAAACCAAAATAAAATCAACAGCAGCACACCCTCTTTTTTTTTCTTGACCCATTCCTCGATAAAATTATGTAGCTTTTCTGGTTCCTAGAAGGAGAAGGTCACTCCTTTCCATTTCACATTTACTACTGCCAGGTACGTCATAAAAAATTCAATTTCCTGTTCTCGTAGGCTATTCATGTGTGGGTTTAACTGTTGCCTCTTCTTTTGGATGTGCATGGAGACATCTTGGTGGATAGTGAGTCGATGCCCTTCATACTTCAATACTTTGAGACTTTGGTAAGCTGCCAGAATAGCTTGTCTGTCTGGGTAGTGGTGGAGTCGGAAAATGACTTGTTGTGGTGGTTGATCTCCCAGTGAGCTCAGGACCAGCATTCTGGGGCCCGCTCCACCTTAAGGTCTTTTGACTTAGTTGGCATTTTTAGCAGGTTAGGGAGGACAGTTGTACAAAAGTCCATTAAATTGCCTTTCTCTGCACCCTCCAGCAGACTGCTAATCCTCAGATTGTTTCTGTGGCTATAGTTTTCCTGGTAGTCCAGTGCCTCCCATAGCTCCTCCAGTTCCTGTTTCATTTTAGTGATTTTTTCCAGTATTCCTCTAGAGGTGTCTTCTAAATTGGATATTCACTGTTCAGCCTCAGACAGCCTCCCAGAGTATTGTTTTAATTCAGTAGTGAGTTTCTCAAGTGATTTGTTCCCCTTATCCCAGTGCAGCTGCAGGTCTGCTACTACTTGTTCTGATACGGCTCAGCTGATTACCACCAGTTCAGTTGCTGAGAAGGAGATTGGGCCCACTTCAGATGTCGGATTTTCTGGTGGGTATTTTCATTGATTCTTAGTCTCTTGCCTTGATGATTTCCCTTGTGCTAGGTATTCGTCCATATTAGCACTCATTATCAAGTGATTCTATGGGGTACTGAGATATTTGCAGCTGTAAAAATTATATATTTTGATCTCTGTGGTGTGGAGCTCCAGAGGTAAGCATCCTTATTCTTTAGCTTCTCATTAGTGCCCCCCTTAAATAATTTTTGATGAGTAGTTCCAAGAATATTTTGGAACAGTCACACACTGCCTTAACTTAAGCCTCCTTAAACTGAAATTCTTCTAATCCACTAGAAGGTACAACTGAAATTCTTAGTCCTCTCAGTACTTGACCATGGTCCAAGTATTCTTCTAGAGTGCTAATGTTGTATGTAATTTCTGTTTGCTTTATCAGTAGTTTTTCAAAATTGATGAAGGTTGTTTTAACATTCTCATTGGCCCTGTTGTTACCTTCAATATCATGTAGTTTGTGCCTTGCTCTCTGGCGTTTTGCAGCAAAGTTGTCAGTGTGAGTCTCCTCCCAACTGAAACCGGCATACTCTCTTGTGCTTGTAGACAGATCCGTATAACTCCTTCTTGGATCCAAGTTTCAATAGAGTAAAAATGGAGTGCCAGTGCCAGGTTACCAGTGAAGTTATTGAAGAATCCCTTAGGCTGGAACCATCACCCCATTACGGTAGTGTTCTGCCACAAAAGTAGCACTCTCTACACAGTCCAAACAGAACTTGCTGTGAGCAGACAAAACCCAGTTGGTGCAGCTCCACAAATCAGGTGGCTTATCTCATGCAATAGAACAGCCCACACAAAGATAGTGATGCTCAGACAAGCAATGCAGGAGGCAGAAATGCTTGCAAAAGTACCTTTACTCAAAACACTGTCTTTCAAAATAACAAGCTGGTGCATATATTTATAACCTCGTCGCTATGGCTCCTTCCCCTAGCACCTCGACTCTCACAGACAATCGGTATTGGCAGATGAATCAGATGCCTAGTGTTACAAGTTTTGGGGGAACAATGTAACAAAAAATATAGCAATTTCCAAAATAGTGATCTGTTGCAGTAAACTTGATCATGAACTTTTTAATAATTTTCTTAGCTAAATCTGCCACCTAGCAATCACAATAAGCAAATATGCAATACTGATATGCAAATGAGATAATGAATATTAATACAAAACACAATGACATCATCTTATGCCTGGTGGAAGGACTATTTTATCAGAAATTCTGATAACAATAGCTTTTTAAATATAAATACACATTTTTTCTAACAGTAAACAGTAAAAAAATGTAGCCAATTTTATAAGTGCAGTAAGACACTCCAGGGTGTGCATTGAACATATATTACCACACTTCTAGGGGCTGAAGGCATTCTACCTGTGGCCTTGTGTCTCACTATGCTCCTGGGCATGTGGTAATATCTGTTCAATGCACACTCCATCATGTCTTATTGCTTACACAAGGCCATCTGCCTTGGCTTTACAAATTGGGTTTCATTTAATTATTGTCTTTTGTTCTCCAATGCCAACAGCCCAGACACAAAGGGCAACCCTAGGAGGCATATGCCAGGTATGGTCTAGCCCCTAGCCTTACTGTCTACTGAGCTTCACTGATCTTCACTGACTGGGAGAGAGATAAATCATGGAGGGAAGGCAGACTACAACAGGTACAGAAGCAGGGATTCCTTGACAGCAGTTCTACCTGGCTGAATCCCCCTTGGAGTGCACAGTCTGGGCTCCTATCTCCACTGAGGTGACATCTCTCCTTGATCGCTTTGCTCAAACCCAGTCAACGGCTGCTTTCTCAGCATAAGGAGCAGTTGGAACACTTACCCAGAATTCCTGGCTGCTGTATGTAAATCAGCATTTGTACTGCTGTACCACTACTGAAATAGTGGTCTACTAATAGAAAGCTCTCAGCTGGAAGCAACAGCTCTGACACAAAGGGCGCCCCTAAGAAGCATACGCAAAAAGCGGCCGAGCCCCTAGCCTTAATGTCTGCTGTACCACTACTGAAATAGTGGTTGGCTAATAGAAAGCACTCAGCCAGAAACAACCAGAAGCAATAGCTCAGACACAAAGGGCAACCCTAGGAGGTATATGCCAAGTGCAGGCCAGCCCCTAGCCTTACTGTGTAATGTACCCACTACTGAAATAGTGGTCAGCTAATAGAAATCTCTCAGCCAGAAGCAACAGCCCAGACACAAAGGGCAACCCTAGAAGGCATATGCCAAGTATGGTCCAGCCCCTAGCCTTACTGTCTGCTGAGCTTCACTGATCTTCCCTGACTGGGAGATAGATCAGTCACGGAGGAAAGGCAGACTACAACAGGCAGAGAAGCAGGGATTCCTTGACAGCAGTTCTACCTGGCTGAATCCCCTTGGAGTACACAGCCTGGGCTCCTATCTCCACTGAGGCGACATCTCACCTCGATCGCTCTGCTCAGACCCAGCCAACAGCTGCTTTCTCGGCATAAGGAGCAGTTGGAACACTTACCCAGAATTCCTGGCTTCTGTATGTAAATCAGCATTTGCACTGCTGTACCACTACTGAAATAGTGGTCAACTAATAGAAAGCTCTCAGCTGAAAGCAACAGCTCAGACACAACAGACACCCCTAGGAGGCATATGCCAAGAGTGGCCTAGCCCCTAGTCTTACTGTCTGCTGTATTCACTACTGAAATAGTGGTCAGCTAATAGAAAGCTCTCAGCCAGAAACAACCAGAAGCAACAGCTCAGACACAAAGGGCAACCCTAGGAGGCATACACCAAGTGTGGGCCAGCACCTGGCCTTACTGTCTGCTGCACCCACTACTGAAATAGTGGTAAGCTAATTGAAAACTCTCAGCCAGAAGCAACAGCTCAGACACAAAGGGCAACCCTAGGGGGCATATGACAAGTGTGGTCCAGCCACTAGCCTTACTGTCTGCTGAGCTTCACTGGTCTTCTCCAACTGGGAGAGAGACCAGTCATGGAGGGAAGGCAGACTCTGACAGGTGCAGAAGCAGGGATTCCTTGACAGCAGTTCTACCTGGCTGAATCCCCCATGGAGTGCACAGTCTGGGCTTCTGTCTCTGCTGAGGTGACTTCTCTCCTCAATCGCTCTGCTCAGACTCAACCAGCGGCTGCTCTCTCAGCATAAGGAGCAGTTGGAACACTTACCCAGAATTCCTGGCTGCTGTATGTAAATCAGCATTTGTACTGCTGCACCATTACTGAAATAGTGGTCGACTAATAGAAAACTCTCAGCTGGAAGCAACAACTCAGACACAATGGGCACCCCTAGGAGGCATACGCCAAGAGCGGTCCAGCCCCTAGCCTTACCGTCTGCTGTACCCACTATTGAAATAGTGGTCAGCTAATAGAAATCTCTCAGCCAGAAACAACCAGAAGTAATGGTTCAGACACAAAGGGTGACCCTAGGAGGCATATGCCAAGTGCGGTGCAGCCCCTAGCCTTACTGATTGCTGATCTTCACTGACTGGGAGAAGAGAGACCTCCTCTCCTCCAATCTGTAGTTGTGCTACTACAGTAAGTGGCAGACCTTAACAAACTTATTGTTTTTTCAGCAGGAAGAAGAAACAAAAATTCTGCCCCCCTGAATCCCACCCACCTCTAGGTCCTCTTCCTATATAGGTTCTGCATGTCACTGCCCACTTCCTACCTGAATTGACTAGAAGGCAAAAAAAAAAACTTAAAAAAAAACTGTAGAAAAAGAACATTTTTTCCTACCTTTCAATTTTCTCCAGCAGAACAGCTCAGACAAAAAGGGCAACCCTAGGAGGCATATGACAAGTGCGATCCAGCCCCTAGCTTTAATGTCTGCTGAGCTTCACTGATCTTAAGCTGAGGGAAGTGCAAGTAGGAGATTTAAATTCTCTCATGCTCTTACCTGCAGGTCTGCTGACTGAAGCGCTAAAAGTGGAACTTGCAGAAGTATAGCGCATCCAGGTTCCATCTCATCGGTGGTGTCTACTCTCGTCAGTGGCTTCTGCTACAGCAGTTCCCTGGGCACTCCAGCATTTGAGATGGGCAAGTATTGTTCTGCAGCCAGTGGATCAGTCCCCTCTCACTCTCACAGCAGCAGGGCACTGAGATGCACAGACCACAGGCAGGGGTTTTTAGTGCAAGCAGTGGGGACTCCACGGATCTGTTCTGAGCCAAAGGGCAGAACAATTAATTTAGCAACCAGATTCCTTCTTACCTTGCAGGAGTACATGCTAGACCTCGTCTGTTCAGCAGCTATCTGATTATTTTCTACAGCACACAGGTAACAGGCAGATATGCCCACCCACCCTCCCTAATCCCACCTTCCCAAGAGTGCTTTTGCTTTATAGGCATGTAGCACTGCCGAAACACCTGATAGGAGGTAGCAAGACACAAAAAACAAAAACAAAACAAAAACCCTCACCGTTCAGTTTTCTTTTTCATCCACACTTGCTGCCAAGAAAAAGGAATCAGCACTATCGCTCAACTAAAACAAAACAAAACAAAAACATAAAACAAAAGAAAATGGACAGTGTCAGTTGTGAAAACTGTGGTGCACTGTACAATAGTATCTACGAACGGCAACCAGGACCATGTCATGTGTGCTGTGCCATAGCAGATCTTGCAGCCCAACTACAGGATGCTTGGACTATAATATATGACCTCAAATACAAGGAACTCTATAGCACACCTCCTCAACCCCCCCCACCAGTACCAACATGTCAACCAGGGACCAGGACTCGAGGCAGGGCCCAGAGACTGGCAGGTAGTAAGGAAAAAGAGGCATCATAGGAGGCCCAGGAAGGAAGCCAAAAAACCAGGAGCATTTCCAAGCCATCCAAACAAAAAATAGGTTTGCTCCACTGCTACCAACCACAGACAAAGTATTACAAGATAAAGCAATCAAACCATCAAATAAGGCTAACATACCAATGAAAACCAATACAAACTATGATAAAAACAGAAATACTAATACTCAAAATATAACTGACAACAATACCAGAACCAAATGCAATAACAACAAAATTAATAAAGCTCAAAATAAAAATGACACAAATATAAACAAAAGTAAAATTCTCATAATTGGGCATTCCATGATCTGAGCAGTGGAACACCACCTAACACAAAATGTTAAAAGTGACAATGTGGTAAAGTGTCTACCAGGAGCCTCTGCAAGAAGGGACACAAACCGCATAAAGACAATTGTGCAGGAATCAGGGGATGTTACACATATAACAATACACCTTGGTACCAATGACTTGGCACATTACACAGTTCAGAAGGCCAAGAAACACTTCAAGGACATGACCAACAAACTTTTTTCCCTTCTGTCCAAATTATCCTTCTCAGAAGTGCTGCCAGGGTGGGAAAAAGGAAAAAGCACCAAGCGAGTCAGAGAGATTGAATTAGGTGAATTCAACCCATGGCTGCATGATTGATGCCAAGACAAGGGATACCACTACGTAGGGAACTGGCACAACTTTTGGGAAAGATCTTTTTTTAAATATGATGGATTGCACCTAAACAAAGAAGGTGTGCAAGCACTTGGACAAAAATTCGATGTCTATACAGGTAGTTTAAACTAAATAAAGGGGAGTATGATACAGCTCACACCCCTGCTGTCGGTGACTGGTCATCGCTCCCCAAAATGCCAAATGCATGCATGCATCCTCAGAAAACAAATCGGAACCAACATCCGCACGAATCAGCAACCTCCATAATCTCTTGGCCAGAAAGAGCAAACTGGAGCAGTCCAGGAAGAGGGTACAACCTCACACCAAAGAGGATGTACATTCCTGGAAGGCAATGGTTGCAAATACTAGGAGCCTAACTAACAAACTTCCTGAACTCACAGCCATCTTGGAAACAGAAAGGTTGGACTGGGTGTCTGTAACAGAAATATGATTCACAGAAAACCATGGATAGGATGTGGCCATTCCCAGTTACAATCTGTTCAGGAAAGATAGGTGGGGCAAAAAATTGGGGGGGGGCATATCCATTTACATTGGGAGGAAATAAAAGCCATAGAAGCAAAAGGGCAACCTGGGGACTTCGAGTCACTGTGGCGAACAGTAGACTCGGGCAAGAGGAAACCCTTCAGAATCGGTGTCATGTACAGTCTCCCAAATCAAGGAGATAAAGGAGACAAATACCTAATAGAGGAATTCCACAAAATGCCCGATAAAGGTGAAGTAATACTGGTGGGGGATTTCAACCTACCAGATATTAACTGGAGCACACTAACGGCAGCAACAATAAGAAGTAGGGACTTTTTATTGTCACTACAAGGTGAGGGACTGTGCCAACTTGTTAAAACCCCAACAAAGGGAGATACCATTCTCAATCTTGTCCTCACAAACTCGGAAAGGATCAAAGACTTTGAAGTGGGATGCCATATGGGCAACAGCAACCATCACATGATAAGCTTTAAGGTAAACATAACACAGGACACCAACCACTCAAAGATAAAGGTACTAGATTTCAGAAAGGCTGACTTCCGAAAAATGAGAAACAACATAAGTAGCCAGTTAATGGAAATGGAGAGTGAGGAGGCGAAGGTCATATGGAGGAGACTCAAGACAGTAATAAAGACTGCCACAGATCAATGTGCCAGATGGGTCAGCAAAGCAAAAACCAAAAGCAATCCTCCATGGTTTTCCAAGAAAGTGGCTACCACAGTCAAAGAAAAATACAGAAGGTGTACAGCATATACCAAGAACCCTTACTATCACTACTGACCAGATAACCCAAATGAAGAATAGTTTAAGTGAACTTGAGCCACTGCAGGCACCCTATGAGCACCATGGCATTAGCAATATAATTACTGACTTAACCAGTGAAACTCCAATTACAGCAGATAGTCAGACAGATCACCAAACACTACCTGAACAAATACTTATATTGGGTGACTATTATAAGATTCACAGATAGATATTCCACAAGGGGACATAAAGAAAATGTGACAACATGTAGTTATAGTGGGGCTACTATAAAGGACATAACAACAATGCTACCTGGAATATTACAAAATGTCTCAAATCCAAAAATGATTCTTCTCCATGTGGGTACCAATGATTTTGGTAAACAGGAAGTTGAGAAAATAATAAACTATATTAAATTAGCAATACAAACACTAAAGGACTTAAATTCGAAGGTTATTATATCAGAAGTATTACCAGTACCCAGAGCAAGCTATAAAAGAACAAAAAATATCAACACATACAATAACTGGCTGCACATATAGTGCCTAGAAAACAATGTGGAATGCATAAAAACATGGGAGAAATTCAAAAACAATACCACACTTTGTGCATATGATGGCTTACATCTCAGCAAACAGGGGTCCAGATTTTTGGGATGCATGTTTCATAATACACTAAACATGGCCAATTCAAAAAACTAATTAACAGAGGGCAATGGAAACCTTTATTAATACAACAAACAACTTTATAAACAAAACATAAAAACAAAACAAAAAATGGGAAGAAGTCAAGCAATAAAAACACAGGACTGACCATTTTCCTAACAAATGCAAGAAGTTTACATGGGGAAAAACTGGTTGAACTTCAACTTATCCTAAGAAATGATAATATTGATGTGGCTGCTATAACAGAAACCAGGTGGGGAAATACGTCAAGCTGGAACTCAAATATACCAGGTTACACAACTTATTACAAAAGCAGAACAACAGAAAAGGGAGGAAGAGTTTCATTTTTTATACAACAAAATAGTATTTTCAAACCTATAAAGGACCAGCATGAAGACACTACAAGTGAATCAATTTGGATTGAAATAATGACAGAAAAACAACCAAAGCTACTTGTAGGAGTATGCTATAGGCCACCTGATACTAACCAAACTACTGACCAGGAAATCTTAAATAACATAAATAAATCTTAATACAAGGAGATAATATTATTAGGGGACTTCAGTCTACCAGGCACAAACTGGGAGGAAGCAACAGGAACTAATAGCCAAGAATGTTCATTCCTAGACGCATGTACATCAAATGGGCTAGCTCAACTAACCACATCACCGACTAGAAAAAACAATATCCTAGATCTACTACTAACTGATATCCCAGCCAAATTTAAAAACATTCATATTCAGGAACCTATCCAAAACAGTGATCATAGGACAATAATTTTTGATATCATGGTGCATATAAAATCTGAATCAGGTAAAACCATATTTAAAAATAATCATAAAGGTAACTCTGAGAAAATGAATCAAGACCTTTTTTCCTGGAAATAGGACAATGGTACAACATCCCCAGATAAACTCTGGATAAGAATAAAAAATAAGATAAGAGAACTAGAAGCAAAGTATATACCAGACAAAGTAATTTACAATAAGAATTAACCCTTAGAAGACTGTGGACGTATATATACATCCAGAATCTATATACGTTCACACATATTCAGTTCTCAGAGGGTTAAGATACCACTATGGTTAACACCCAAGAATCACATTTAATCAGGAAAAAAGGCATATAAAGCAATGAAAAGAGCAAACAATGAATATAATTAAGATAGATATAAGGGAATATTGAAAAAATGCAAAAACACAATAAGATCAGAAAAAAAACTCTAGAATTCAGACTGGCCTATAGAAAAGTTGGGGGGAAAGTTTTTATTCATACATAAATAACAAAAAGCAAACAGCAAGAATTATTGGTCCCCTGTGTAAAAATAATACTGAAATATCAACACAGGATATGGCTGAGGAATTAAATAATGACTTCTGTTCAGTATTCAACCCTATAAACAAATCCAATGATGTACAAAAACAAAACAAACCTGAGACAATACTCAAATTCACAAAAGGGGATATTGCAGCCAAATTATATAGTATTAACATAAATGTCACTTGGTCCTGACAATCTGCATCCTAGATTACTAAAATAGATCAAAATGTGGTTAGTGGAACCACTTTACAAATTATTCAGTATGTCCCTGCTCTCAAAAATTGTGCCAACCGACTGGAAGACCACTGTGGTAACCCCAATTCATAAGAAAGGAAGCCAGGGAGATAGGACAAATTATAGACCAATTAGCCTCACCAGTGTTTTAGGGAAAATCTTTGAATCCCTATTAAAAAACAAACCAGAAGATGAAATGAAAAGGAAAAACTTGGATGACTTTACTCAGCATGGCTTTAGACAACATAGGTCATGCTTGACAAGTAACTTAGTACTTTATGAAAACATAAGTAAAACTCTATCAGAAAAGGTGCCAGTAGACATTGTCTACTTGGATTTCTGTAAGGCTTTTGACAGAGTTCCCCATGGAACATTGATAACAAAAATGAGAAAGCAAGGAATAAAAAATACCATTGTAGACTGGGTTGAAGAATGGCTGAACGAACACACCCAAAGAGTATGCATTAGGGGCCATATGTTTAAATTAAGCCCAGCCACTAGTGGCATCCCACAGGGCTCAGTTTTGGGCCCGGTCTTATTCTCCATTTTTATATCTGACATGACAAAAAATATCAAAAGTTTCACCATAAAATTTGCGGATGACACAAGTTAGCAGCACAAGTCAAAACAGAGGATGACATTCTTAGCCTCGAAAATGACTTAAAAAAATTGGAAGAATGGGCACTATCAAACAATATGACATTTAACAGCAGTAAACGTGTGATAATGCACTTAGGAGCTACAAATAAACATAATACTTTCACTTTAAATGGCTACACTTTGAAATCAGTAACACAAGAAACGGAGTTGGGTATAATTATGAAGTCTGACCTATCTTTTAAGGACAACTGTAATAATACTGTCAGCCGGGTTAACAGACTCATAGGGTATATTAAGAGGTCCTTCACATCTAGAGATATGAGATGTATTTTGCCTCTCTATAAGGCATATGTTAGACCACATATGGATTATTGCTCGCCACTCTGGAGCCCCTATCTAAGGAGAGATGCAAATAGGTTGGAGGGAGTGCAGCGGAGAATCACCAAAGTAATAACCAACATGTATAATAAAACCTATGATAGATTAAAGGAGTTAAAATTGTATTCGTTGGAGCAGCGGAGAACAAGAGATCTACTACAAATGTATACATTGTCACGTGATGAAGAACTAATGACACAGTTGGGAATGTTGTTTAGTACAAGGGGCTGTGATCTAAGCAGTCACAAATACCAACTAGCACTGACTTTTCCCAAAACTGATGCTAGATGCTACTTCTTTACTCAAAGAATAATCCCACTGTGGAACTCACGTCCAAAAACAATAGTTGAATCCTTAAGCATCACAAATTTTAAGCACCAACTAGATTGTCATCTTATGAACCAAGGATAATGTTCCAGCTTGGCTGGAGTCATACATACATGGGCTAAGGCCTTCAGTATGACTATCTTACCATAGTGTGAACCATAGTATAACCAAAAACTGAGAAAGACTGGGAGATATACAAGGAAAAAATGAGAGACTAACAACAAATTAGAAAGGCTAAAGCCCAGACAGAGGAAAAGATGGCAGAAGGGACAAAGAGAGGAGACAAATAATTTTTTAGATACATTAGGGGACGTAGGATGGCAAAAGGGGGGATAGTAAAGATTGCTACTGAAGAAGGGAAATGCACCAAATATGACTGAAATCCTCAAAAAATACTTCTGCTCGGTGTTTACCAAAAAGGGCCCAGGGGATGGCCCAGTCCTGAAAAAACACAACACCCCAGGACCAGGGGTAGACACGAGTCCCTTTCCAGAAGCTGAAGTACAGGAGGTGCTAAATAAACTAAAAGCAGAAAAAGCCATGGGACCATATGAGATGCACCCCAGAATCCTTAAGGAACTGGGGGCAGAATTAGCAGCTCCTCTGACACTTCTATTCATGAAATCTTCGAAGAGCAGTGTGGTACCCGAAGACTGGAAAAAGGCAATAGTGGTTCCACTTCACAAATCAGGCAGTTGCAAAGAGGCTAGTAATTACAGACTCACATCTATAGTAGGGAAACTAATGGAGACACTACTCAAAGAGAGGATCATAGCATTCCCCAAAACTAGCGGACAAAAAGACCCTAAACAGTACGGTTTCACAGCAGGTGGGTCATGCCAGACAGATCTTCTCAAGATTTTTGGCTATGCTACAAAAATAGTGGATGATGATGGGGCAATAGATGTGGTCTACCTAGACTTTAATAAGGCTTTCGACTCAGTTCCACACAGAAGGCTGGTAAAGAAGCTTGACCACACAGGGGTTGGTCCAGAAGTAGTCAGATGGGTACAAAACTGGTTACAAGGCAGAACTCAGATAGTACAAGTTAATGGAATGCAATCGATGGAAGGCAGGGTGACCAGCGGGGTGCCCCAGGGCTCAGTGTTGGAGCCTCTGCTCTTCAATGTTTTTATAGCAGACATCGCTTATGGACTGGAAGGGAAAGTGTGTCTGTTCGCAGATGACATCAAGATATGTAACAGGGTGGACACCTCAGAAGGAGTGAGCAAGATGGAAGCTGACCTCAAGAAACTAGAAGAATGGTCTAGAGTGTGACAGCTGAGATTGAATGCCAAAAAGTGCAAGGTTATGCACATAGGAAAGAAAAATCCAAGAAAGGAGTATAACCTAGGAGGCAAATGACTGGCGGCCTCAAACCCGGAATGAAATCTGGGACTCATAATCTCAGATGACTTGAAGGTAAGTAAGCAGTGTGAGAAGGCAACATTGAAGGTCAACAGAATGCTGGGCTGCATTGGGAGGGGAAGGTGACAAGACTTTCTATAGATACATTAGTGAAAGGAGAAAGTCCAGAGGGGGTATTGCTAAGCTTAATGGAGAAAAGGGAGCATGTGAGGAGGAGGACCCTGTAAAGGCATCTATCCTAAATAGATACTTTTGCTCAGTATTTACTGAAGAGAAGGTAGGGCAGGGCCCACAGCCAGCATCATGGACACAGGGGGGAGGGAGGTGAGCACTACTCCTTCACAAAAGAAAGGGTCCTACAAGAGCTTGCTAAGCTTAGGGTGGATAAGGCAATGGGACCTGATGGCATACATCCCAGGGTACTTAAGGAGCTAAAGGAGGAACTAGCAGAGCCATTAGCAGAATTGTTTAGTGAGTCTCTGAGCACAGGAGAGGTCCCAGAAGACTGGAGAAGGGCTTATGTGATCCCGCCTCCACAAGAGTGGTAGCAGGGAGGAGGCGGGAACTACAGACCAGTCAGTCTTACCTCAGTAGTGGGCAAGATTATGGAGGCACTCCTTAAGGAAAGGATAGTGCAACACCTGGAATCCATAGGGGCACAGGATCCAAGACAGCATGGGTTTACAAAGGAAGGTCCTGTCAACCAATCTCATAGATTTCTTTGACTGGGTAACCAGAGTGGTGGACCAAGGGGAGCAGTTGATGTCGCCTACCTTGACTTCAGCAAAGCTTTTGACACTGTTCCACATAGAAGATTGATAAATAAGCTAGGTAGGCTAGGGTGGGTCAGAAGTTGGTCAACTGGGTGGCAAACTGGTTGACTGGCAGAAAACAGAGAGTGGTGGTAAATGGTATACAGTCAGAAGAGATGCAAGTCACAAGTGGGGTACTCAGGGATCAGTCCTGGGGCCAGTCCTATTCAACATCTTCATTAGTGACCTCGCAGATGGACTAGAGGGTAAGGCTTGTCTGTTTGCAGATGACACCAAGATCTGCAACAGAGTAGATGATCCAGATGGGGTGGGCAGAATGAGAAGAGATCTGGATAAACTAGCAAAATGGTCAGAAGAGTGGCAACTGGGATTTAATGCAAAGAAGTGCAAAATCATGCACATAGGGAAGAGAAACCCTGAAGCCACTTATAGGCTGGGAGGAGTTGCTAGCAGTCACAAAGGAAGAAAGAGACTTGGGCATCATCATCACTGATGACTTAAAATCATCCAAGTAGACCTCTAAAGCAAGGTAAGGCTAGGGGGTGTTAGGGTGTATTAGTAGGTATCACAAGTCGTAAGAGGGAGGTAATAATCCCTCTGTACAAGACATTGGTTAGGGCCCATCTGGAGTACTGCGCAGTATTGGAGGCCATACCTTCACAAGGACATTAACCAAATTGAGGCAGTCCAGAGAAGGGCAACCAAAATGGTGCAGGGTCTGCATCAGAAGACATATGAGGACAGATTAACGGAGCTCAATATGTATACCCTTGAGCAAAGGAGGAGAGAGGTGATATGATCGAGACATTTAAACACCTTAAGGGCATAAACAAGGTGAAAGAGTCTAACATGTTTAAATATAAGAAAAATAGCAGGACAAGAGGACACAGCATGAGATTAGAGGGAGGCCGATTAAGGGGAATGTGAGGAAATTTTTTCACAGAAAGGGTGGTAGATGCATGGAATGGCTTACCACAAGAAGTGGTGGCTATGAATACAGTGCAGGGCTTCAAACAGGCATGGGATAGGCATAAGGAGCAATACAAATGACTATGAATAGATAGGTCACTGACAGAGCAAAGGCCGATGGCACATTTATAAGGTAGAAAAAGAAATGGGCAGACTGGATGGGCCTTGCGGTCCTTATCTGCCGTCAACTTCTATGTTTCTATGTTCTACGTTCTATGTTTCTAATCACGAGCAGGAAGAGAGAGGTGGTACTACCTCTGTATAGATTGCTGGTCAGGCCTCACCTGGAATATGGAGTCCAGTTCTGGAGGCCTTACCTCAGGAAGGACATTGACTGGGTTGAAACAGTATAGAGAAAAGCAACAAAAATGATTCAGGGTCTGCAGTACATGTCCTATGAGGAAAGACTTAGGGAAGTGAATATGTACTCCCTGGACCAGAGAAGAGAGAGAGAGAGAGAGAGAAAGGGGACATGATTGAAACATTCAAGTACATAAAAGGCATTAACAAGATACAGGCACAGGAACCTTTTCACTTCAAGAAGGGCTCCAGGACCAGGGGACATGACCTCAGGCTGCAAGGAGGGAGGGAGGTTCTCAAAAAACACCAGGAAGTTTTTTTTCACAGAAAGAGTGGTGGATGCCTGGAACAGCCTGCCCCAAGAGGTTGTGGGGGTCAACACTGTAGGGGGATTCAAGAATGCATGAGATAGACACAAGGGAGCCCTGACTACAAATAGCAACTAGAGTGCCAAAATAGGTCTAAAACAAATGGGCAGACTAGATGGACATAGTGGCTCCTTCTGCCGTCAACTTCAATGTTTCTATGTAACCATCCACATGCAATGCAACCATGGGGCATGCCACGATCCAAACCTAGGTACCCAGACTTTTTTTTTAACTCTCTTTCCTCTGGTCTGCAGCCCCTGGGAACTCCCTTGGATGTAGCCCCCTGCAGCTTGTCCCACCCACCAGAGACCACCCAGACCAAGGTCACCCTGAACTCCAACCTTCACTCTCGACCTGCTTGACCCCCAGGCTTGCATCCCCTGAGGTAAGACCATCAACTACCTACCTTTGGTGTGTTTTGAAATCCAATCTGCAAGCAGAATGCGGTCAGAGGATATCAGGAACCTGGTCGGTGGGATCAAGCGGTGGGCGAGGGGCTGCCAAGACTAGTCATCCTCCTAGGTGCTGGGGCATTTCTCTTGTTCTGCGTGATCGTGAATGTGATCCCAGGGGGTGCGGATGTGCAATGATGTCCAGCAGGGTGGGCACACTCCTGCACCCATCCCATCAATGTCAATCGTTGCCCCCACCCTTGCCTTGATGGGTCCCTGGCTATAGCATCCCCAGCCTCCATTGGCAGTCGCTGATGCCAGAGGACTCAGAACCCATTGTCCTCAGGAGATGAGAGCTGTCCTCCAGACACTCGATTCTCTCCTCCCCGGCTGACCCCTGGCAGCCCGAGCTAACTCCCAAGACCACATCGCTGGCGTGGTGCGAGGTGTGGCACCTGGAACCTCAACCCTCAGTGCCACCGGGATGGTCCGTAGGTACCCAGACTTGCCAGGAAGCTTCTTACTACTAGGGCTATTAATTAACTGGTACCAGAGGGGAATTGGAGAAGGAGCGCAACAGTACAGTTGGACAGTGCTCTGTATTGGTTGGGAGGTCTGTGCTAGGATGCTGCTACTCATATTGTTTGACTGCTTTAACCTTTCTTTTCTTTAGGACCTCATAGAAACAGAAGCACAGAATTTGTCTGCAGAAATGGACCACTTGGTCTACTCAAGTCTGCCCTGCTGTTCCCCACCTAATCTGTCTCCTCAGATTCTATCTGGTCACTGTCACCCCTCCCACTTCCATGTCTCTTTTCAAATATACCTATAAGTCTATCCCTCAAATTATTGAAGCCCCCCACTATTTTAACCTCCATGACTTCCACTGGTAGTCTGTTCGAGGCATCTACTGCCCTTTCAGTGAAAAAATGTTTCCTCACATCTCTCTTGAAACCATCCTCCAGCTTCATTGCATGCTCCCTGGTCCTGGTCCTGGTGCTTGTTCTCATTTGAAAGAGACTCCCCCGTACCCTGTTTACCACTGTGTGGTACTTGCAGGTCTCTATCTTGTCACCTCTCTCTCCCCTCTCTTTCTTAGTATACATGTTGAGATCCTTAAGTCTCTCCTTGCAGGGCTTCTCATGCAAGCATGCACCATTTTAGTTGCTCTTCTCTGGGCAGCCTTGACCCTGTCTAGGTTCTTTCTGAGGTGTGGTTTCCAAAACTGGATACAGTACTTCAAGTGGGGTTTCACCAGTGAGTGATACAGTGGCAACACTATCTCCCTCCTCCAGCTGGAGATACCCCACCCTATGCACCTCAGTATCCCTTGAGTCCTACCCACTACCTTGTCTCACTGCCCTACCACCTTGAGGTCCTCAGATATGATAACCCTAGGTCCCTTTCCTGCCTAACAACTGTCAGTACCTCTCCCCCATCTTATATTCAGCCCCTGGATCCCTATGCCCAAGGTGCATGATTTTGCACTTTTCTGTATTGAACCTCAACTGCAATGGCTTTGACCACTCCTTGAGTTTCCCAGGATGTCTTCACATTTTTGACAATCCCTCCTGAGTTCACCATATTGCAGATTTTGGTATAGTCTTCAAAAAAGCATACCTTCTCTTCAAGTTCTTCTGCAATCTCCTCTATGAAGACATTAAAGAGGAGCTGACCCATTATCAAGCACTGTGGTACCACCACTGGTCAGGCTCCCATCATTAGAGTAAGTGTCTTTAACCACCTCCCTCTGTGCCCTATCCATTATCCAGTTTCTAACCCAGTTTAACAGTCTGGATCCCACTCCTAGGCTGTTCAACCTTTTTATCAGCCTGCTGTGGCACAGTGTCAAAAGCCTTGCTAAAGTCCAGATAGGCCACAACCACTGCACTCTCCTGATCTATTTCCTTGGCCACCCAGTCAAAGAAGTCTAGCAGACTTGTTTGGCATGACCTTCCCCCATGAATTCATACTGCCTGTGGCCTTGCAGCCCATTTAATTCAAGATACTCTACCAATCTTTCTTTCAGAAGGGCTACCATTAATTTTCATATCACTGAAGTATGACTAACCGGCCTATGATTGCTAGCTTGTTCGTGACACACAATAAAATCCTCTTATTTGTTTGCAATTCCTGACTTGTGAGCATATTTTTTTTTGTAATTTACAAAAATGTTTACTTTTCTTAAAATGTTTATTACATTGTGTAGGAAGTGGGTGGGTGTACTGTTGGGGACCCTTGTGGGTTCGTATGTTGCCCAGGGGCAGCACTAGCTTATTACTTAATCCACTTAAACTTTCCCTGTGTGGTGGCAGCATGCAAATATCACCTGAAATTTAACTTATCATCGTTGGGTAATGAATTTCCACAGGAGTTATCGAGCCAGGCCCCTCAACCTTATTGAGCCTATAATGCAGTGGTTGTGTGCTGACATCTATGGTGACCAGGTACAGCCATGCAACTGCATCCATGGTGTTATGAGTACTGATCAGGGCCTTGCTGTACAACATGTTTATCTAGTGTATTAGTTAGTTAGTTAGTAAGTTACTTGGAATGTTAATTAGTTAGTACTGAGCAATTAGATGGGTGCCTTCATTAGGGTGCCATCATTAGGTTGCCACAATCAGTTTGCCTCTCATGCTGGCAAACTGTTTTTTTTTTTAAGTTATAAATTTGTATTGAATTTCAAGTGATACATCTGTTCAAAAATACAATTTATACAGAAGGTTTGAATGCATGAAAATTAAAAATCATCCTTGCTTTGTACAGATAGGTAACAAAGAGATAAGCCATATAACAGAGCAAATTTTGTATCCTCCAAAAGAGGGGATAATACCCACAGACAAATTAACCACAGTATAAGGTATATCCTCTATAGGGCAACCACTGTGGCTCTCTCCATGAGGGACATATAGGCTAGGTATCAGGAAGTGGGCATGAGAGAGTGAGCCCTGTTAGGGGTGAGGTAACTGCCCCCTCAGTTCTGGGGTCCCTGTGTCTCACAATCAGTTTAAAATCTGAGCCTGCACAGTATCCACTTCCACCCCCAGCCCATCCTTGGGTAGTCTAGGGTGTGATGGGTCAGGTTCTGATTGCCTCCCTTGTCTCTGAGTCAGGACTCCATCGGGGTCTGGATAGGGAATGTGGCTAACCCAGTCAAGGAGGAAGGAGGAGGGGATGTTGTGACAGTATTTGGAGTCTAGGAAAGGGTGCCAGATTGAACCATACTTGTCCACTGACCCACTGGTGAAATGGGATAGCCTTTTAAATTTAGCCACCCGTGCCAGATTGCCCATCAGCTCCCTCAAGGTGGGGCACTCAGCAGAGCACCATCTCTGGAGCAATAGCCTTTTCACCTCTGCTCCTACTACCGTTGTCCAGAGAGCTCCGGGGTCGAGACTGGGAGTGGACTCTGGGGTACAGCCTAGAAGAAGGAGAGGGGCATCAGTCTGAGAGAGGGGGAATATTGCTTGGGCCATATTGATGACTGAGTGCCAAAATGGCTGTATGGAGTGACAGTTCCACAGCACGTGGTGTAGGTGAGCCTCAGGGAGGCCACATCTCCAACATTCATCGGTTGAGAGAAGACCCTGCTTGTGTAATTTGGCCAGTGTGTAGTACCATCACAGCAAGGTTTTTGTTCATGATCAGTCGGGACCTACCATCCCTTCAGGCCTTATGTATCCTGGCCCAGCAGCTGGACCACTGGACCTCAGAGATCTGTGCTCCCAGCTCATGCTCCCTCTGTGACTTGGCAGACAAGGTGGGGTCATCCTGATTCTCACTCATTGCCTAATATATAAGTCTGGCCCTGCCTCTATCAAACTGGTTCTTGACAGTTGTGATTGGGGTGGGTTGTCACAGGGCAGCAGACTCTTTGTGCACTGCATGAAGTTTAATGGCATCCCTCACCTGGAGATACCTCCAGAAATGGTTAGTCGGCAGCAGAAATTTCTTTTTAAGCACTTGAAATGTGTCCACCATAGAGGTCCCTGGGACAAGGAGGTCTTGCGCTTTTTGAATCCCTTGTGCCTCCCTGAGTTTCCAATGGATAGGGCTTCCCCCCACCTGCACTGCTTGGTTGTTCCATAAAGGCATGTGTGTGCCCATGGGGTAGGAGAGAGCTGGAGGAGCTTGTGCACCTTACTCCAGTATGTCAGGGATACCATAATTGGGGGAGCTTCAGACCCTGGTGGTCTCTTGGCAACATAGAGCACCACAGCCAGGGAAGGGGATCCCATCACATCAGCCTCAAGACCCACCCAGATCGGGGAAGTTGTCCTCTTGCAAGAAAAACATTTAGCTGTCCGTGCAGTAACAAATGCCATATGGTAGCCCTGAAACCAGGGAAGACCCCATCCCCCTCTACTCCAGTGCTATCTTAGTTTTTGTCTGCTGAATCGAGGGGGGTGTCCCTCCCACAGAAAGCCTCCTATCACTTGGTCTATTTTGTGGAACCATTTCTGAGGGATGGTCATAGGTGTGTGAGCCAGAAGGTACAGGAGTTTGAGGGCCAGCATTAATTTAATAAAGTCCATCTTCCCCGCTAGGGAGAGTTGGAGTGGCTCCCAGCAGTTTAGGTCATCCCTCATGCTGCTCAACAGAATCCTAATATTAACATTGATCTGTTTTGTCAGATCTGGATGAATTACCACCCCCAAATACTTAATTCCTCTGCACCTTAGGCCTAAACTCAAAGCTGTTTGAGAGGTGCAGGCTCAATTCAGAGGAAGGACCTCGGTCTTGATCTGGTTAACTCTGAGACCGGACACCTTAGAGAAACTGCCTAGGATGTTTAGGGTTTCCTCTAGGGTTTGGGGGTGTATTTTGCCATGATGATCAAATCATCGGCATATAAGAAGGTCTTTAGCGTGCTATTCCCCACCTGTACGCCTTGTATCCCTTTAGCTTCTCTGATGGCTATGGCCAAGGGCTTGATTGCCATGACAAACAGCAGAGGAGAGAGGGGGCAGCCTTGCCTCATGCCTTTTTGGAACTAGAATGGGAAAGAGACTGTCCTGTTTGTAAGGACTAATGCCATAGGGGATTGGCAAAGTAATTGGACCCGGCTCCTAAAGTGGTTCCCCACTCCCATTGTTTCTAATGTACACATCAAGTAATTCCATTTGACACTGTCAAAGGCTTTTTTGAAGTCTACAGCAAGTGCTGCCACAGGGATAGTAAGTTTCCAGGCAGTGTGCATGATATTGGCCAAAGTTCTATGATGGTCCGAGCCGAGTCTGCCTTTGATAAACCCCACCTGGGCTGGATGGATCAGGCCAGGCAGGAGGGCTTCTAAACGGGAGGCCAAGATTTTCGCCAAGACCTTGGCATCCACATTGATGAGAGACAGCTGGCAGTAGCTAACTGGGTTAAGAGGGTTTTTACCTTTCTTGGGAAGAATAGTGATCACCGCCTCCCTCAGTGATGATGGGAGTTCACTCTTCCAAGGGAGTCTGAGTATGCTCAGAGTAAGTATTTTGCCACCTCCATTCTGGGGATTTGGTAAAAGTCAATTGGCAATCCATCTTTTCCAAGTGATTTGTTGTGGCTCATGTGGTGGATGGCCATGGCCACATCTTACACTGAAAGTGGTTCTTCCAGCTTAGCTGCCAAACTGTTGGCCAGTCTTGGGATAGGGAGCTTATTCAGGAAGTTCTCTATCTTTCTCTGCTTGAAGGGGTTGGAGAAGAGTATAGCAATTCATAAAATTGGGCCATGACCAAATTCATATCTTTCTGGGCTGTAACCTGCTCCCCTGCTCTGGTCATCAGGTTTTGAATATTCCTGGTGGCTTGTCTGCGCTTAAGGCGATATACCAGGAGTCTGCTCAACCTCTTCTCCTCCCTCCCTCCCTCCCAGTAGGAATATTTGATTCTTCTGAGGTTGAACTTGGCCAGTCCAGTTAGGTGGAGATCAGGGCTGATCCTGGTGCTAGTGAGTTGTGCTAACAGAGACTGAGGAGGGTTTCTATGTGCCAGTTTCTTATATATATTTTCCAGTACAACCAGACGGAGTTCAAGATAAGCTTGTTCAATCTTCCTTTTCTTCGTCCTTGCCAAGGCATAGGCGATGATGCAACCTCTTATGGTGGTCTTATATGCCTCCCATAGGGTGGAGTCAGACACTTCACCATTGTTGCTGGTGTTCCAGTATTCCCCAGATTATGGGTTTATGTGATATCGGCGATCGCCAATGGGTGATCGCCGTTAGGGTGACAACAACACTACCGAAAAAATATTTCGTTGATGCAGTCCCCAGCGTGCAGCAAAAGGGTGACGGGGACTTCACTTTTACATGTAAATGCAGGGGGCTGCACCCCAGCACCCCCCCTACTTAAGGATTCTCAACTCAAAGGGGGTGCATGTAGGGGGGTGCAAACCCCCCCCAAAATTTTTTGGACCAGGCTCAACAAAAGGCACCGACACCCGGACCCAAATCCAGCACCATACTTGCCCCAGCTCTGAACCCACCCACCACGCTACAGGAACAGCTCAGCAGGTCACCACGGCACCATCCCTCACAATCCCTCCCTCCTGTCCCACCCCATGTGCAGTGTGCTCGCTCCCCCCATGTGCGTATACATGTAGCGACAGGATGTCGCTATATTCATGCACCCCCCCATCCAGTTGCCCTCCCTCTCTCATCACTGTGGTGTAAGGCACCGCAATTGAGTTGCCATTTCGGTAGGTGCCCAATCATGGTCGCCAAACTCACAGGCTACACCAGATTCCTTGATGACCCAATTCTGAAAATGAGTGTCCTTTAACAGTAATACATCGAGCCTCCAGGAGGAAGCCGGAGGCTCCTCCGGGCTCCACTCCAACCTGATTTCCAGTAGGGCATGATCAGAGATCACTATCTGATGGGTCTGTATCTTACTTATTTTGTAATAGAGTGCACAGGGAGTGAGCCATAGGTCAATTCTGCTCGAGGTCCCATAGGTATAGTAAACAGGTATAGTCCCGCACCCCAGGGTTTTTTGTTTGCCCCACATCCAAGAAGGTGTGCTTCTCCATTAGGCCCCAGACTGCTTTAGTGGCTTGTCTATGGGGTTCCAAACCCCCTCCACTCCTGTCTATTGAGGGATCCAACGTGAGGTTGAAATCACCCCAATTGTTACTTGATCCTGATGAACATTAAAATCCGAAAGGAGAGAGTTAAGCTGGTGGAAAAACTCTGGGGCATCACCATTTGGAGCATAAATGTTAAACAGAATCAAGAAGCCCTGGAGAGTAGCCATTTCCACCATCACCCACCTCCCATCTTTGTCTCTCTGAGACCTGCTGATCTCCCAGGTGAGGTTCTTGTGCCACAGAATACAGACCCTTCATTTTTGCAACAGTGCAGCACTGTGCACCTCCCCGCCCACCCATCCTTGTTTTAATTTTTGCACTTCCCCTGGGGCAAGCTTGGTCTCCTGGAGGAAGGCCACCTGGGGTCTCCTTTTTGTTTAGCTGAGTTAGGACCTTCTTCCATTTAACAGGAGAATTGAGACCTCTTATGTTCCAGGAGATCAAGCCAACCTCCATCAGGGAAATGGCAGTAGAACCAATTAACCGTATATGTGTAGGCCATAGGTATACGCACCTGGCATCCTCGGTGGTATACAAACCCTCCTGTGGAAGATTTGGGGTCCCCCTGTATCCGTAAGAAGCTACTGTTGAAAGGCAAACCTTCTTAAATGCTTTAGAACACTTCAACAATAGACTATATATATTTCAAAAATGCACAATAAACAACAGTATATATCAGAATAGGAAAAAACAAAGAATGTAATCGATGTGTAATGACACCTGTTCAACTTTTGTAAGACCGACAAACACCTTTTAGTTGTCGTCTAGTCAGTAGCCCAGACTCAGGTGCCGATCGCCGAGGTAGATGGTGTCTATCTCCTAAACAACCCACTGGCTGTGTAAGATTTGTGCAGGATTTGGACTTATGACTCTGGGATTTCAGTACTGAGAATAGTATAAATGCCACTTAACTCAGTGAGTTTTTGTTTTTTTACCTGGAGGAGGTTTATTTTAGCATATAGGCATTAGCATTACAGGCACTATAATAAAAACATAGCTGGCAATAGTTTACAAGATAATAGAGCATGGATATTACCTGTGTTTTTGGAAGGGGATTTCCCTGCAAGGTACCATCCCTAGTCAGATAGGCTTGAACATATTTTACCCATATGCGGTAGCTACAAGAACTAAAGCACTCTTGGTCCTTTTGCTGGGCATTTGCAAAATTGGCCAGAAAATCTTGGGTCCCTTGTGTGGCCAAAGTAACAATTTTCCCCAATATCTTATTTAATTTTTCATCATCATTTTTAGATGGCATCGCGGACTGTAAGTCCGCATGCAGGGCAGTACGCAGTACATCTATGATGTCTGCATCTTCAAACTCAGAGTGGACCTTTTTGAATGTGTTTGCCCGGTGGACGATGTCAGAACCATTATCCCCGGGCAAAAAGCTCCTAATTCCCTCACCAATGCTTGTTGGTCTACATAGGTGAGGGGTTTGGTCTTTTTGGTTGTGGTTGTTCGTGCATCATTTCCCGTTCCCACCATAGTGGTAACGGTGTGAACAGGCACTTTGGGGAAGGGTGGTGCTGATGGGCATGTCGGCTCGCAATCATTGGGGTATTTTCTACAATGGTCTCTATAATTTTTACTCTCCAAGTCCCAGTCATCTGTTTGATGACTATGTTGGCTACAGGCATCTCCAGAATCCAACTCATCATCGGAACTGTGATAGTCCATGGCTCTTAAATACAGCGGCTCCTTTTTGCCACTGATAGCCATTATGACTGATGACAAACACTGTACTTCACTTTTTAACTGTTTAGTTTTTTGTTTACATCTGTGATGCTCCATGCCATATGGGTCTCTATCTTCCCCTATAGAGTCCAGATGGTAACGGATGGTGGCTTGGGCATCTTCTAAAGAGTGATTGAGTTTGTCAACTTGTTTCTTTAAAATTTCATTTTCTTCTCTTAAGTTAGCAACATACTGTTTCTTCATTACTTTGTCCTGCGCTATTAAGTTACACTGTTGTAATCTCTCATTGAGATCTGTAATTCTAGCTTGATGTCGTGAGTGTCTATCTGCACGTTCTTTATTTAGGATATCAGTATTTTTAGCAATTGCAACAGCGGCTCTCAAACACAATTTGACAGCCTGTTTGTGAGATTATTTTTTATCACTACACTCCCTAACTACAGATATCAGCACTGCCCTCCATGGCGCATCTGCCTGGAGGTCATCCTGTAGGGATGAATACGGTTTAACTTTAGCAACTTTTTATTCAATAAGATGCTGTAAACTAAGAATGTCTTTCACTGCCATTTTTACTATTGGTTTGTGGACTACACAAACACTCAGACTGTTTCCAGTCTTTCTCCCCTGTACCTTGCTAGGTTGCGAACCTTATTGAGGGTACAGCCTGTAATACTTGCCTAACTTACTCTCAGCCTTCAGGATTAGCCAGAAGTCCTGCCACACAGTTGTCACTGCAAGATTCTTGCAGGATTTGGACTTATGACTCTGGGATCCCAGTACAGAGAATAGTATAAATGTCACTCAACACAGTGAGTTCTTGTTTCCTCACCCGGAGGAGGTTTATTTCAGCATATGGGCATTAGCATTACAGGCACTATAATAAAATTATAGCTGGCAATAGTTTACAAGATACTAGAGCATGGATATTACCCGCTGTCCTGGAAGCTGATGGCAGGTTCTTAGGATGTCAGAATTTGCAGCTCAACTCTGGCTAATTCAACCAGTTTATATACATTTTACACTCTGCCTGATAGCTGCTTCCAGAGAAGGTATGCAAATATTCAAATGAGAGTGAATGAATAGAGTTAAGAACTGATGAATGGCCTATTAGCAGGTAGGCAGATAACTAATGAATAGGGCTAATGAATAGCCTGTTGAACAGACAAATAGCTACTAAATAGCTTATTGAAGACTTGCAAATTTAGTACGTTTTTTCCATCACGTACTCAACATCAGGTGAGAATAATGTCAGGTCAGAATAACGTCAGGTCAGAATAATGTCAGTTTCAACTAGCTCCTGATCACAAGGCTTGTACTTTTTATGAACCTTGCTTTGAACCTTTCATGAACCTTTCATACACTCACTTTGACCATCAAGCATTGAAACACAGTGCATAATACAGCAGTACCTATACAGCAGTACCTTAAAGCTGTGTCTCTCAAACCTGAACAATAACCTTTGCAGGTGAGCTCTAGAATAAATGGGGGAGAGCAACAGCTCATCCCTCTAAAAATGAAAAAGGAAAAACAAAAGTTTACCCTGATCCCCCTATTGATGTGGCTGCTGGGGGGAGAGGGAGTCAGGCACGACAGATCTCTGATCGAGCAGGATGTGGTCTTGGCACCTGACATATGCCCCTCATGTCATCCCCAATTACATGTTATCCCCACAATCATAAAAGCTGTGAATGCTACCAAGCCCATGCTATCCTGTTTGTATATTTATTGTACTCTTTCTCTGAGCCTGACAACACTGAGCCCTTGCCCTCTTGTGGTCAGATTTACCCACATGGGGGATACAGTCAGGTTGGGGAGGTGGAACAGAATGAGTGTCTACAAGCAGGATTCCACACCAGCAATCAAGGGAAGATATGCAGGGCCGCTTTAAGGCAGTTGCTTGCATTAGGGATTGTGCAATACATCAAAAGGGCAGTGCGCAGCAAGCATGCCTGTACCAACCTCAGAAGGGGGGGGTCTTTAAACCTTAAACTGCAGCTATTACAACACACTGCTTAAATGATTGACTCCTCCCCTTCCCGGGTACCTGTGTGTGACATTCAAAGGACACCAATGGGGTATAAGACCTATTCCAAGTCCACCAGGGTGCATAGTCATTGAGTAGAGGGTTTACTTCTGGTGGGACAGGCCCCTGCAGCCTTATGGCATAGCACTGGCGGTGTGGCAGTTAGGCCCATATCTTGGCCCTCTCCCACATTAAGTACCAAAGCTGGGGAAGCAACAGTGTCATCAGCCCAGGAGGAGGTCACCAAGTGAGAGTTCGGGATCACTGTTGCGGCTGTGTCTTCAGATGACTGCCTAAGACCCTCCATGGGTAAGTTCATCAGGGGCCTGAATCTGTTTGAGCTAGGAGATATGTCCTGGGTTTCTTCTGAGTCTTCTGACTCCTGGCTCCTGCTACAGCTCTGGGAGCAGAGCCTTGGTGACTTACTGTATCTAGGTGGGTGCCCTCTGGTGCCAGGATCTTCTGATCCTTGTGGTTCTGCTTTGCCTTAGGTGTAACAGGGGTCAGGAGAGATTTGGGTAGTGACTGCTTTGGTGGTGGTCTAAACTGGGCACTAATTCATCTGTGGCTAAACACTTTAACAGTGCTGAGCATTCAGTAGCCTCTCTACACTTCTGGGGGCTTGAAAAGGTGACTGAACCCACCATTGGGAACATTACATGGGACTACCTCCTTTTGAAAAGGGAGGTATTCTGGATTTATTTTATGGACTGCATCAATCCTCAAATTGGACTGGATGAAGAGTGTGCCTGGCATCTATACTGGGAATAACTAAGGAATTGAATGGACTCCTATCTGCTTTTTACAGTAGTCATATATGGCACTATACAGTATGTGGTTTTATCTCTTGCCCCTGTCATCAACCCACTTACTACAGAATTTTTAAACAATATATGTAATTAAACGAAGTGAAAAATAATGACTTGATAATTTACATGGTTTAATATTTAATCTTGAAAATCAGTTTCTTAAATTTAAATGATTTACAGTGGCCTTAGCCACGAGTAGGGGGCAAACCACCAACCTTGGGCGCTACAACCAGTGGCCAGAATCACTGCGATGCACCATCCTCTTGAGCTACTTGCTCTCCCATGCTGTATCCCCACAGAAAGTTGGCTGGTTGAGCTTCTTGCAGAGAGAGCTCTGACATCATCTTGGATGTCTCCGCCCCCCACTGCAATGCAATATTTAACTGAGCATGCTCAGCCAGCTGACATTCCTTACACTGGGAGTCCGCTTGAGCCATGCTACTCTGCACCTCTGGTAAGCACTTCTAAGAGCACTCTCTGGTCTTTCTTTTGGATGTTTGAAGGCATATACTCAAACCTTCTGTTTTTAAATGCCAAATAGGGAGAAGTGTAGAAGTGATAAAACAAGAATGTAAATTTATACAAGGAGAACTGAATTTCCTCTATTGAGAGGTGAGAGCTTTATTTTGTGCACTCCAGAAATGAATCAAATAATATATTTATTTCTCACTTTAAGTATGGTTACATTTCACATTGGGAACTTAAACACAGGAGAACTGTGTGGTTAAAATAGATTGAACTATGATTTAAAAAATGTGTTTAAAGGGAATAATGTGTTATATAAACATTCACATATTTTTACAGAATAAGAACAGTGGACTTGCAGTCTTACATGGAATATAGAACATAGAAAAGCTTAATAAAAAAGTATAAATGCACTCTAGCTTGCAAAGAAAAGCATATAAATTAAAAACAAATGCTTTCTTAAGGTGGCACGTCTGTGATAATTGAGCAAATTGAATGAAACAGAGTAACTGTATGAAATTCCATTAGCCTACTTTTTTTTACATACAAGTTTTATGGATTTGGGGATTCACTCTGATGGTTTGTCTATTGGTGTGCAGTTTTTAATGTAAATAAGTGTCACACGGTGACAGAAATCTAATTGCCATTTTTTGACCTCCTTAAGGGATTGATGGTTTGCCTGTTGTTGTTAACTGAAGATTTAGGATCCAAAATATTAAGAATATGACTGTAAAAAATCTTTTCTATATTTTTACACAGACCAACACAGTGGGCCTGAGGAAGTGGTGCCAGCCACAAAACTGTCGCCCTTGAATATGTGTGGATGAAATAAAGAATATTACAAAGGAAAATTACAAGGATTGGTCTGGGTCTTCCCACAGGAGGTGGATGAGGGGCCAGAGACCTATGGGTGCAATCAATTTCCAAATGCCCTTGCCTCTGCCACCCCAGAAGACATGGAAGTTCATTCTGCAGGAAAAGAATCATGTCGGGGTCCTCAGCCCCCTCAGGGAAACCGACTAGCCACAAGTTGTTTCTGCATCTGTGGTTCTGGAGATCCTCAGTGCGGCTCCACATTTGGTGTAGGGCCTTATCCTGATCATGGAGCCTAGCATCCATGAGATGGATGATTTCCTCCTAATCCACAAGGCACTGATCCATGACACCAGTCCGTTGCGAGAGATCAATAATGTCCAGGGAGTTGTTCTGTGCCGCTACTTCAAGTTTGTCCATTTTTGCGATCATTGCATCAAATGAGTCTCTAATTTCTTTCAGGACTGGCTCCCCCTGCTGCAATGCTGCCACTGCCATGGTGGTTATTTGAAGGGATCACAGGCCACTACCACATCCTCCCTTCTGGTCATGCTATCTCCCGAACCACCCTGGCTAGCAAGATAAGGCTGGATTCTATTTGTGCCTTGATAGTTATACAATCTGATTCATTGGTTTCTGTTAAGAAAAAGGTATTGAGCAAGGAATTAAAATTTAGATTTGTGCCAGGGTGTAGAGAGCTACCAGTTTAAGCTGTCATCTTCTCCAGTTCAGGCCATGTCCCCCGACAAACTGGATTTAATTGTGCTTGGGAGGGATGGCACTGTAGAGGTGTTGTGCCTCTTGCCCCATACACCTTCTACCTGGAGGTGATTATAATAAAGTATGGGGGATGTGGGGGGGGGCACAGTCTCGCACAAATAGCCTGGATGTGCCCTGGGGCATTCGGTGCAATGGGGTTTGGGTGGCACAATAGCCAGGCACGATGTTCGCTGTCAGCATTGTGCCAGCACCCTAATGACAGTCACCCTTTTGCTTGTTGCCGTGACATGGGTGAACCTTAGGTAAGGACTGCATACCTCTAGAGTGCCCAGAAGCATTGTTTGGTTTGGCTCTCTAAAAGTTAGTTTGCTTTAATTATTTAATTGCCTGAGGTTGGGGCTATTTGGAATCTGCATCCACCAGTAACTTTCCCTTTCAGTACTGTGCCATCTTCTCCAAATAGTCATGCGCAACTCTACCATTGCTTAGTTTGTACACATAGACTGTTATTGAGCAAAAAAATCAAGCCATGTTCTCAGAACCTATACAACAGAGCTCTGAAAATACAAAGAAAACTTACCAAATTCAGAAAAGAAAAGGAATATGAACTACTGAAAGATACTTCCAAAATCAGTACCCCTACTCTTTCCCTACTCTCTAAACTAAAAACAACCAGAAAGAAAAAAACAAACATCATATAAAGCAATTCCTCATGAATACCTACTGTAACCTTAAGAAATATTCCCACTTCCCCTAATCCAAACTAATGTAACTGTAGGAGCTCCCAAAGGGACTTTGGGTATCTGCTGTACCATAGGGAGGGAGTTGTTGAGGTTTGTGTGGGGGGCTATTTTTGGGACTGTTGTGTTGGAGGACAATGAGATCAAAAGTTGTGACTCATTGATTAGTAAGTGTATTTCCTACCTTACCCTGTTTCCCTCCCAGACCCTTAATCCTGTTTTCCTGAATAACCCTGTTTCTTTTTTGCACCTTTGTTTCCTGTGTTTGTAGTGTATGTTATCTAGGGATTACTGGATATGTTATCTGCAAGGGTAGGGGTTGAACTGTAATAATGTTAGCTGCCTGGTGGGCAACATTCTTACACCATGTGTGCCAGATGGATCTTATGGGGTGGAGACTCTGCTTTGTTGGAATTATCCTTTCAGGACCACAGAGACCAACCAAGAACCCAGGACCATCTGTCCTAAGGTATACCTGTTATTCCCCAGCATTTTTCAACATACACAAGGTTTTGTCACTCCATGGATGACAGAAACAGGTTGCAGTGTTTTCAGCCCACCTCCCTCAACCTCCTTTAGCTTTCTAGACATTGTCACTCTTTGCCTTTTCAGGATGACCGCCCCACCCTTGTCTTTCTAAGCTCTTTTCCCTCACTGTTCTGTTTTGCAACTCTGTTCCCTTTAACCATTCAGTTTCACCTCTCCTTAATTTTACTAGACTTTCCAATTACCTTTGCAGGCTTTCATCCTGCCTCCTCCTCATCATTCTATGTAAGTTCCCTCTCTTTTAAGAGAGACTTATTGCTCACCGGAGAGTCCCCCTTCCCCTCCTCCAGGGTTTAGGGTTTTAGGTAGGCCCTGGGGGAGTGCTTTTTCTGCTGACTGCCACTTGGGGGCAGTAGATCTTAGTAGTATATAATTGGTGAGGAAGGAAGTTAGGCAGGAATTGAGGAGGGGAGGAGAGAGAGAGAGAGAGAGAGAGATGGGAGCTTAGGCAGGTGGGAGGAGGCTATTCAGATCTCTAGGCCAGGCACTGGAAACAGAGTGGGTTTCTGTTGGGGTGGCAATAAGCAGCATTAGTTGGTGTTGATCAGGGTCCTGGGTCTCCTGGGGGCTGGGGTGGTGAGAGACTTAGGTATGAAGGAAGGCTAGGCCCTGGGGGATGTTTAGGGGGCTCCTGTAAGGAGTGTTGATGCATGGGTTGTTAGGGCTGTGAGAGCTGTGGCAGGGCTCCCACAGAAGAAGGGCTGGTAGCAGTGGCTCCCCTTTTCCTGTGTGGCATGGCAGCCCAGGATGGTTTTGAGAGGGGGCCGGGGGAACCTCTACCCATGTAAGGGCCTGTTTGGAGGGACAAGTCCCGGGGCTGCCGGACTTTGCCGAGTGGGCCGCGGAGTGCCCTAGAAGTCTCCCCTGTGCTGGTTGCTCTGCTTCAGCATGGGAAAGTCATGAAGGAGACTGCTCTAAAGGGCTGCAGATTTAAACCATTTCTGGTTCATCTTTAAGGGGGAAGCCCATTTTCTGCATTGGAGATGAGTGCAGGTGCCATCAGTTCCCATGTTTGGCAGGCCAGGTCGGTATTAGAGGTGCTCGCTGTGTAGAGGGAAAGTATGCAGCTAATATGGATTTTGAGCTGTGGGGTCCGGGTCCCTGGAAAGGAATGGCCAAGTGAGTCAGGGACCAGATGTGGGAGAAACTCTTTGCTTCTTGGGTTCAGAATGCATAAAGAAAATGCTGGACTGGTACTTACCCGTGCCAGGGAGGTCAGGAGCACTTCATTTCTGGAAGCTTTACCATCCTAGTTTTCATGAGATTTGAGTTGCATGTGATTTGGATGAACATCTCTGCCATTGGTATCCCTGCCTTATCCCTTCCCTTCAATAGTGTACAAAGGCTAGCTCCTTGGAGCTGTACATTTACATAGTGTTCAAGTAACTGAGCCACTGGGCCCCCCTTAAGATCACTAGGGGAGAGAAGGAGAATTCATTGGGTTTGATTGGAAAGTTGGTTTGAGTGTGATTCCATTTATTTCTCTCTCTAATGAAATCACTGCTTAGTTTTAGAAAATCTCAGAGTTTCTTCCCCAGGAGGTTTGAGAAGTTTTTCGAAGATTTCAGGAACACTGAGCCGGAGAGTGGATCTGTGATCATTGGCAATGCATTAATGGGTACCTTTCTTCTGGATATTTTCAGGTGGCAAACCGTGTCTACATCAGCCTGGAAATGACTATCATTTTCAATAAGTTTTGGGTTGTTTTTTCAGGAGTCTGATACGAAGAATCTATATTGTATCCCCCCTCCTCAGGAACATCAGCCCCTAGACATTTGAAGGGGGGGGGTTGGGTTACATCTTTATCTCTCATCTATCTTTTCTAAGCCTTTTGTCCCATCTGTGCCTTTCCCAGGCAGCTTCATGTTCCAATCCCTACTAGTTTCCCACTGTGCCTGATGCTTTTTATTGTTCTTCAGTCTGTTCATCTTTTTGGCCCATGCAACTTACAGCATGAACTATTAAATGAAAAGGCCGAAAGAGCAATTGTAAAATGCTGTTACTAGAGGATAGGTCTTAAACAGTCAGACAAATGTGTGACTCCAGTTCGGGTTATTCAAACCCATGGAATTTTAGTGGATGGAAAACTACTTTCTAATTTGTACTCCCACTCCTGACCTTCAATCTTAAAAATGTCCTAGATTTTGAGTAATATGCAGATCTTGCCTGTGGGAGCCAGGTAATGCTGTTAGCAGCTGGGGGACTGCTTCATGTAGAAATTAATCAGAAAAACAGGTTTTGCATGCTTAGTAGACAAACGTCTGTGAGTTCTTCCCATTTCTTGGTTTACTGTGAACATAGCAAGTAGTCCAAAAATTATGATACCAACAGGTAACCATAAGAATTTTCACTCTTCAATAGAAGGAGCTGGTCCAACTGAGTGGCCACTTTCTATTGTTTAAACACTCTAAGTAGACAAGCAGTCAGAAAAATATTACTTCTGTTTTTACCAGACTCCGTAAATATCAGGTCGGGAAGTCAGCCTTCTGGGAAATGATTAGTGAGTCAGAATGATTTGATTCATTCTTTCATTCATTCTTTTTTTCTGTTCCTGTTAGTAATATTTTGTTATGCCCATCTAGAATGACCAAATCTCCTACCCACCACCTTCTGCTGTATCCCCTTCCCAAGCCTCCTATACATACCACTGCTACACTGGAACATCATCCTCTGACAGACTCTTGATTGCTGCCAATAGAATGTCATAGCTCCATGTCTTCAGATGGCCAGCATGAAAGTAGACTACTAATCATGTCAGAGGCTTAATGGCAGGACCTGTACATGATGTTAGCATGTAGAAGTGGAACCAGAACCACCTTCATGATCCTGTGCCTACCCTTCAATTAAGTGTTAGGCAGGGGTTAGGAAGTTGTGCCCTCTCTGCCCTACTTGACTCCCATTCCTCACGCCACCAGGGATAGCTGAGCAGCAGCAGAAGTCATATTCCCTGTCATTGGGTAGCCTCCATCTTTCAGGTATTGGGCACAGCCTCTACCAGATCCAACTGTGATCACAGATTCACAACATCAACTTGGGCCCCCTCAAGTGGTGAGCACAGGCACTCCCCATTTGGCCATGGGTCAGCACCATTACTCGTCTGTGGCATTTTTTTTAAATGTATCTGCTACTTGATTGCAGAAGATCTATTTGAGAAATAGTTTCCATTTTTACTTCTTGTGTTGTTGGAAGAGTCAAGTTTAATAATAAATTGATTTTTTTATCTTCCTATGTTGTCACAGATAAAACCTGAAGAAGCATAGAAACATTAGTGGGTGACTTGAGAGGAGATTACTTTATTGTGGTGTGATTATTCTATTGTAAGCCTTACTTGCCCACAAAGATTGTCTATGTCCTGACAAAGTCAGTTTCAGAAGGGCTGACTTTGGCAAACTGGGGGAGTGCCTCAGAAAAGCACTAGCAAATGGGCAAGAAAGGGGGGGGTGAAATAACTATGGGGAAAAAAATCAAAGCTGTCATCACAGAGGCAACAAGCCTTTGTGTGAAGGAAATAAACAAAACAAAATGAAGGAAAAAAAACACTGTGGTTCTCAAAAGAAGTGGCGGTGAAGGTTAGGGAGAAAAAGATAGCATTCAGGAAGTATAAGGAAACACAGAAGAAGCAGAACAGAGAACTGTACCAGTTAAAGCAGAAGGAAGTGGGGAAGGCAGTCAGAATAGTAAAAGCCCAAACTGAGGAAAAGACAGCCGACTCAGTTAAGAAAGGGGATAAAACATTTTATAAGCACATTAGAGAGTGAAGAAAGACCAGGGAAGGGATAGTGAGGCTTAATAAAGGGAAGGGGAGTTGGGCAGAGGGTGACAGTGACAAAGCAGAGATACTGAATGAACATTTCTGCTCAGTATTCACAAAAAAAGAGGAGAGGAAGGTACATAAACCAAATAATAGAAGCACACTGGATAGGGGGGTTGATACCAGTCCATTCACAGAAGAAAGGGTCCTGAAAGAACTCCTAAAACTGAAGGTGGACAAAGCAATGGGGCCTGATGGGATTCACCCCAGAATTCTAAAAGAACTAAGGGGAGGGCTAGTGGCACCACTGACTACCCTTTTTAACAAATCATGGGAGTAGGGTGTGGTACCTGAAGACTGGAGGAGGGCAGATGTGATTCCCCTTCACAAAAGTAGGAGCAAAGCAGAGGCAGAAAACTATAGACCTGTTAGTTTAACCTCAGTGGTAGGGAAAATGATGGAATCACTTCTGAAACAAAGAATTGTTGAGTATCTAGAGGCCAGCGGGGTACAGGACCCAAGGCAGCATGGATTCATAGCGGGAAGGTCAAGTAAGATGAATTTAATGGATTTCTTTGACTGGGAGACCAAAGTAGTAGACCAGGGAGGGGCTGTGGACATGGCCTACGTAGACTTGAGCAAAGCATTTGACACAGTCCCACACAAAAGATTAATAAACAAGTTAGCCAGCCTGGGAGTGGGTCCCAGGGTGGTAACCTGGGAAAAAATTGGCCATACAACAAGATGCAGAGAGTAATAGTAAACAGAGTCCACTCCAAAGAAAGGGGGGTTACTAGTGGGGTACCACAGAGTTCAGTACTGGGACTGGTCCTCTTTAATGTCTTTATAGGTGACATTGTGGAGGGACTGGAAGGAAAAGTATGCCTCTTTGCAGATGACACAAAGATCTAAAACAGGGCTGATACACAAGAGGGTCTGTGGAAAGGATGAGTAGAGACCTGGAAAGGCTGGAGGAATGGTCAAAAGTATGGCAGCTTAGATTCAATGCAAAGAAGTGCAAAGTAATGTACTGTACCTGGAAAACAAAAACCCAGGGGAAGAGTACACAATGGAGGGTAAGAGACTGACAACAACAAAAATGGAAAGGGACCTGGGGGTAGTCATATCAGATGACCTAAAGGTGGGCAAGCAATGTGAGAAGGCAGTAAGGAGGGCTGGGGGGGTACTGGGATGCACAGGGAGAGGCATCACCAGTAGAAAACAAGAAGTTGTCATTCCTCTGTACAGACAGTTGGTGTGACCCCATCTGGAATACTTCATCCAGTTCTGGAGACCCCATCTCCACAAGGACATAGACAGGATGGAGGTAGTCCAGAGGAGGACAACTAAAATGGTGCAGGATCGGCACCAGCAGCCATATGAAGAGAGACTAAAAGAGCTTAATATGTACACCCCCGAGGAAAGAAGGGAGAGGGGGGACATGATCAAAACTTTCCAGTACCTCAAGGGAATCAATAAAGTTCAAGAGGGTAACATCTTTCAGAAAAAGAGATGTGCAAGAACAAAGGGGGTACAATTTGAAGATAGAGGGGGGATGACTCAGAGGCAACATGAGAAAATATTTTTTCATGGAGAGGGTGGTGGATGCATGGAATGGCCTTCCTGAGGAGGTTGTGGGGTCAAAAACAGTGGGAGGATTTAAGAATACATGGGACAGACATAATGCAATTCTAGTGGGAGGTAGGAGGTAGTAGGCTGTTGGTAAAACTAGGATCTGCAGCTTATCCAGTAGGTAGGAAAATGGGTGGACTGCATGGGTCAAGCAGTCCTTATCTGCCGTCAAAGTCTATGCTTCTATGTTACATTATTAGGAACTGGGTGGTCTGCCCTGTGGCAGGAGGTCCTGGATTTATGGTGGTAAAAGTTAATGGTTCAAATGGTGTGAAGTGTCTCCAATCGAGGTGGCTCCTTTCTTAGGGTGAAGTGGTGGACCCAGAGATGCTGCTCCTCAGCAAATTGCACTGTAGATACTGGAGCTCATGGTGTTTATTCATCTCCAGGGTAATTACAGTGGTTATTGTGCAAACTCAATGGCTGTACAATTGTAGATGGCTGAGCACTCTCTTCAATGTATGATAATTGGCTTCAAACTTCATTTAATATGCAGTTCCCCATTTACCTTCCAATCTTCAGTGCATCCTTCCGTACTATTGAAATTGCATACAAACGCCTTTATCCTTGATTGACCGAGCATTGATCAGATGTTATACATGGTCAACACAGATGCTGTTACAGGGTACCTTTCTTTCCCCACAGAACATGCTGTCTGATATCAGCATATTCCAGTATCAGGTACTGGTTAGGAATCACCACCCTCATGAAGGCCTATGACTCACAACTCTAGTGGCCAAACCTGAAGTTTGTGATGGGGTTTACATATTAACACTGTGGTGTTGTCTGCAGGTGCAAGCTTCCATTCTGTTGGTTTTAATTTCAACTGCGTTCCATCTCTGTATAACCCTTCCATGACCCTTTCCCGCCTAACACTGTTGCTACACTGCCTGCACGTTACTTTACTGACACTAGGTGGGTTTTCTGAGCATACAAATTCTCCTTAAATTCCAGAGTACCCTTATACCTGTGGCACACAATTACTGTACACCTTTCTTGCAGGTCACTGACTCTCTCTCACACCTTGGATATTTACCTCCTGAACATGTTTTTTACCCTGGCAGTTTACTAGACAGGCAGACTTGAAGGCTATGCTTGACTCACTTCCCAGTCCAATGTTTCAACTGCAGCTTGCTCATTCATGTCAGGAATCCAGACTCCTGAGCAGGGGAAGACAACATATACTGTACGTTCTTATAAAGTCTAATTATTCAAGATGACAACACATGCTCTGATTGGTTGTTGAACTGGCATTAATCTCTTAGAAATGTTTAGAGCTTAGAGCAGCACAGTGCATACTTATGTAAAACACATCTTTTTTAAAGCCTTATTAAAAAAAAGTAAAACACATTTAGACTTATAATCACAATAATACTTTTACAACCAGTCATTAACACCCTTGCTAGGGTTAACAGTCCTTGTCTTGGCTTTGTTTGCCTCAGGCCATTACAGTTCCAGCCAGGTATTAATCTCCAGGAAAATTTACACCCAGTAATTGTTGCCATTTACTTTGATGTCTCTAAATCAGAAGCAGGATACATGGTGCAAACCTCCAACATGCCTCTTCTCATCCCTCTTGTGCTTTCTTGGTGTGTAGGATATCTGTCCAGAGACTGGGCCTGATTTGGAACCTGTAAAACATCACAGACTCAAGACCCATTTCTACCCCCTCAGCCTGGATGTATCCCTCGCCAGCCATTTTTGAAGCCATGGACAGGTTCAAAACTCACAGGTCTCTAAGAATATGTATCCATTCCTTAGCTCTGAAACACTGGAACTGCAAACTCTCTCTACTTTTCCAGGACTCCTCTGTTTATACCCCCAAGAGTCATAACACCCTGACTGGGCCTTAGCAACACATTTCCTGGTGGCCCCTGTTAACTTGTTTTTAGTAACAGCATTGAACATCCTGCAATTAACATTCCCCTCTGAGAGAAGACTCATGGGTACCAAGCTTTTTAACCCCTCTTTTGAATGAAAAATGGTGCACTACTTTAGAAGGGAGCAAAGCACTGGAAATTATGCCATTCTGTGAGAGGGTAGAATAGGACCCTGTCCCAGTTGTTATGGAGAAAGTGTTTAAATGCAGTGATCTGTTCAGTTCTATTCCTTTTCTGTCTCTTCTCTGTTTGATTGTGCAACCAAATTTTCATGTGAGACCTAGGATTTGATCACCCTGACAGTCTCACAATTCTTTGCCTCTCACTGTCTCTCAGTCTTCCCTTGCTGTCTGTCTTTTTCTCCCTTGCATATCTGCTGATATAAAAATATATTTGCAAATCAATTTATGGAAATGTAACTGATATTGAGATCCCTTTGTTTAGAAAATATACTGCGTTACTGTTGAAATGTATATAATTCTAGTTTGAGATGATTGCAAAAAGCTATTGTAAACTCAAGAGGTTACCTGAGTGCAAATTTTTAGGCATTTTGCAGAAGAGTTGTGGAAAAGGGGCCTCAACTCTGGGACACTATGTTCTAGCTGTACATGCCTGATACTTACAAGAACTGGATGCTTGTTAAGAATGGGGGTTGGAAGGACTTATAAGAGAGCTGAGCTGCAATTGCTTGAGAGAGAAAAGGGACACAGAGACTGAAGGAAAACTCTGATGGATGTTCTCTGTTTTATTTTGCCATTGTAAGTATAGTAATTATACTAAACAAGTGTATTTGTTTTATGTTATTGCTAGTGTAAATAAATATTTTTGGTGAATTCAATAAACTGCTTCTGGTTTTCCTATACTTCCTGACCTGTGCCCCAACAACACATTCCTATTTGTTTATGCTAACTGCGAACCAAAAACATTAACATTAATAATAAAATTTCAACAAATGTTTTTCAACTCTTTGCTGACTACAGTACCTAGCAAAGATCAAGCTGGGTAAGGTTCAAGGGGCTAAGAGGACACCCCAGGGTATTTTATTGCTTAAGCAAACAATTAGCAGGGCTGCTTGCTGTAATCCTTTGGGAGTCTGTCCATAGAGTTTGTCCAGTCTGTCTGGACAGGTGAGGTGCTGGATTACCAGAAAGTGGCCAGTGAGGTCACCATCTTCATGAAGGTGGTAAGGTCAAACCCTGGTAACTACAGGACAATCGGAGTGACATAAGTGCTGGGCAAAGTCCTGGAAGTCATTAAAAAGGATAGAATAATTGAAAACTTTGTGTCCCTTCTCAGCAAAGCTTTATGAGGAGCACATTATGCTAAACCAACCTTTTCACCTTCTTATAGTGAGTGATCAGAAAGGTGGACAAGGCAGGGCTGTAGATGTAGTCTACCCAGGTTTCAATAAGGTCTTTGATACTCTAGTACAAGTTACGTTTCTGTGCAAAGTACACTGGTGTGGTATACATGAGACAACCTCAAGGTAGCTTGCTAACTTGCATATGGAAAGAAGGAGAAGAAGAAGAAGAAGAAGGTGTCATGGATGGGCACAATGAGTGGAGAGATGTAGTGTACTCAGTGGTGTTCCTCAGGGATTAGTGTTAGGGCCACTGCAATTGTAACCCCCACTTTTCCTCTATTTCTAGGGGTCCGGATGTTGTGGGGAAGGAAAGGGGCCACAGACCAGAAACACTCCATGACACTTTTTGCTGCTGAAACTGTTAGTAAAAGAGGCAGCCTACCTTGTGACGTCTTTAAACTGAATACAGCCTATCTCTTCCCCAGCCAAATCTTTTGGGCCCAATGGCAGTGGCAACAGGAACAGCACCAGATTCAGGTAGTGCCAGCTGCTATGGTCCCCAAACTGGGGAGGGGGGGTCAGGACTTTTCTTATACCAGGAGGCATAGTAATAAATGGAGCAGTTAAAATCAGAATTCATTAACATTCATTTTATCAGATCAAGAATGAGCACCACCATCATGATTTCATACAAACCAAGAACTTTATTCTGGACCTGAAAATAATTAGATCCAGACCATATTAATCGAGCCATAAATATAACTGGAGCAGCTCCATGGGACTGAGAGTACAGACAGTCAAAACAATAGGTTCAGGTATTACATTTTGTTAAGTTCAGCATGCAGCAAGATTTTGTACACACAGGTCTAAGGACAATTAGACCATTTTTTTTTTCCTTTTTTTTTTCCTTCTAATTACTCTGACTAGGTTACAAACCCAGCAACTTATTTGGAATGGATTTCATTAACTGCAGGTACTGTGGAACAATTTTCAGAAGGACAGTCTTACAGGATTTAGGACACTGTCCTCCATGCTGGGCCTTTGGAGATCTTAGGGCTCAGCTCCGGGCAGCATGGGCAGAGATTGCACGCCTCAAATTTCATATTGAAGAGGAAATACATTATAAGAACCACCCGCCATTTCCCCAGCATCCAACAGAAAAACCTCAACCGCAGAGGGTAGTTGGTCCAGGAGGTTGGCAGGTGGTTAGGAGGAGCAAATCAGGTGCCCCATCACTCTCTGCTCTCCATCACATTGCCTCCAAAACCATATAAACATTCATAACAGGTATCTGCCTCTATCTCTGAAATCAAATAAAGAGGCAGAAGACACTGCAGAGCAGGACACTGTGGACAGGAGCTAGCACAACAAAAACTCACCCAAATCAGGAACCAAAACTAAACAAGCACAAAGGAAATCCAAAAAACTTCTAATCATAGGAGACTCCATGATTCGGGGAGTTGATACCCATCTCCAGCCAGGGGTGATGGTCAGATGTCTCCCAGGTACATCAGCATGGAGAGACACTGACCGCATTGCTAAAATTGTTCACAAAGCAGGAGAAAACATTGATGTCCTAGTACACATAGGGACTAATGATCTCACCAGCCGGTCAGTTGTGGAGACCAAGGAACACCTGACTAGGCTGGGTGACAAACTATCATCTATTTCGTCCGGCATCTCCTTCTCTGAGATCCTGCCAGTCTGGGAGAGGGGAGCAGATGGACGGAAGGTCAGAGAAGGGGAGATAGGGAGCTAAACATGTGGCTCAAGGACTGGTGCCAGGAAAAGGACACAGATTTGTAGGAACTGGCAACAGTTCTGGGAGCGAAAGTTCTTTAAATTTGATGGACTGCATCTGACTAAAGAGGGAGTCAGTGCATTGGGGCAGAAGTTTGACGTCTTTGCAGAATATTTAAACTAGCAAATGGGGAGAGGGGTGCAGCACCCCATACGTCGAATGGGAAGAACACCCTTCCCCCCTCAGCTAGTGGTCAAACAGGAATTCAGCGTGTTTGCCGTTCATTTGCATCACCAGGTAAGAAAAAAGGTTTGTCTCCACACGATGCACAGGTAATGCTAAACTTCGCCCAACAACTAACACACCAAAATCTGGCCAATGGAAAATCATGTACACAATGCTCACAGCCTGGGAAATAAGATCCCAGACCTGCAGGCAATAATGTCAGAGGCTAAACTGGACATAGTAGCAATTAGTGAGACGTGGTTTACCAGTAACCACACTTGGGAGACTTCTGTACCTGGCTATGTATTGTTCTAGAAGAGACCGAGGTGCAAAAAGGGGAGGAGGGCCCTGTATGTTAATGAAAATATCAAAGCTACAGAAATTCAGAATACACATAAGGAGCCAGAAGAACTGTGGGTCACCCTGGAAACAGGAAATGGGACAGCCATAAGAACTGGGGTTGTCTACAGGCCCCAGACCAGAGGGAGGACATAGACACATTACTGTTAGAAGATATACAAAACATGACAGCTAAAGGGGAGGTTCTGATAATGGGAGACTTCAACATGCCAGATACAGATTGGTCAATACCAGCAGGAACATCTGCCAGAACTAGACTCATAGTGGATTCCCTGGAGGAGGGCCTCAAACAACTGGTACAGCAACCCACAAGAGACAGGGCTATCCTAGATCTAGTACTGACTAACAAAGAAGGGATCACAGATCTCCAGGTAGAAGGTCACCTGGGGGCCAGTGACCATCACATGGTATGGTTTAATTTGGCCACTACATCTAAATCACCCATTCCAAGGCAAAAATATGGGGCTTCAGAGGAGCTGACTTTGATAAGATGGCCAACAGAGTTAAGCTAGCCCTGGCAAAAAGAAACACAGGTGAGGGGGTACAGGCAAAGTGGGCAAGCATTAAGGATGCAATACTTGAAGCAACATCCCATTGTGTTAGACAGAAAAGGAAGTGCAAAAGAAGAAGGAAACCATTTGGTTCTCAAATACAGTAGCAGAAAAGGTCAGAGCCAAAAGGCTGGCCTTCAGGAAATATAAGGAACACAGCGGGATGAAGATAGGGAGGCATACCAAACTGCCCTAAGGGAAGCAGGTAAGGCAGTAAGGCAGGCAAAGTCCCAAACTGAGGAAACACTAGCACGAACAGTAAAAGAAGGTGACAAGACTTTCTATAGATACATTAGTGAAAGGAGAAAGTCCAGAGGGGGTATTGCTAATCTTAATGGAGAAAAGGGAGCATGTGAGGAGGAGGACCCTGTAAAGGCATCTATCCTAAATAGATACTTTTGCTCAGTATTTACTGAAGAGAAGGTAGGGCAGGGCCCACAGCTCAGCATCATGGACACAGGGGAGGGAGGTGAGCACTACTCCTTCACAAAAGAAAGGGTCCTACAAGAGCTTCAGCTCTCAGAGTGGATAAGGCAATGGGACCTGATGGCATACATCCCAGGGTACTTAAGAAGCTAAAGGAGGAACTAGCAGAGCCATTAGCAGAATTGTTTAGTGAGTCTCTGAGCACAGGAGAGGTCCCAGAAGACTGGAGAAGGGTTTATGTGATCCCGCTCCACAAGAGTGGTAGCAGGGAGGAGGCGGGAACTACAGACCGTCAGTCTTACCTCAGTAGTGGGCAAGATTATGGAGGCACTCCTTAAGGAAAGGATAGTGCAACACCTGGAATCCATAGGGCACAGGATCCAAGACAGCATGGGTTTACAAAGGAAGGTCCTGTCAAACTAATCTCATAGATTTCTTTGACTGGGTAACCAGAGTGGTGGACCAAGGGGAGCAGTTGATGTCGCCACCTTGACTTCAGCAAAGCTTTTGACACTGTTCCACATAGAAGATTGATAAATAAGCTGGGTAGGCTCGGGTGGTCAGAAGTTGGTCAACTGGGTGGCAAACTGGTTGACTGGCAGAAAACAGAGTGGTGGTAAATGGTATACAGTCAGAAGAGATGCAAGTCACAAGTGGGTACCTCAGGGATCAGTCCTGGGGCCAGTCCTATTCAACATCTTCATTAGTGACCTTGCAGATGGACTAGAGGGTAAGGTTGTCTGTTTGCAGATGACACCAAGATCTGCAACAGAGTAGATGATCCAGATGGGTGGGAGAATGAGAAGAGATCTGGATAAACTAGCAGAATGGTCAGAAGAGTGGCAACTGGGATTTAATGCAAAGAAGTGCAAAATCATGCACATAGGGAAGAGAAACCCTGAAGCCACTTATAGGCTGGGAGGAGTTGCTAGCAGTCACAAAGGAAGAAAGAGACTTGGGCATCATCATCACTGATGACCTAAAATCATCCAAGCAGACCTCTAAAGCAGTAGGTAAGGCTAGGGGGTGTTAGGTGTATTAGTAGGGGTATCACAAGTCGTAAGAGGGAGGTAATAATCCTCTGTACAAGACATTGGTTAGGCCCCATCTGGAGTATCATGCAGTATTGGAGGCCACACCTTCACAAGGACATTAACCAAATTGAGGCAGTCCAGAGAAGGGCAACCAAAATGGTGCAGGGACTGCATCAGAAGATATGAGGACAGATTAACGGAGCTCAATATGTATACCCTTGAGCAAAGGAGGAGAGAGGTGATATGATCGAGGCATTCAAACACCTTAAGGGCATAAACAAGGAAAGAGTCTAACATGTTTAAATATAAGAAAAATAGCAGGACAAGAGGACACAGCATGAGATTAGAGGGAGGCCGATTAGGGGAATGAGGAAATTCTTTTTCACAGAAAGGGTGGTGGATGCATGGAATGGCTTACCACAAGAAGTGGTGGCTAGAATACAGTGCAGGGCTTCAAACAGGCATGGGATAGGCATAAGGGAGCAATACAAATGACTATGAATAGATAGGTCACTGACAGAGCAAAGGCCGATGGCACATTTATAAGGTAGAAAAAGAAATGGGCAGACTGGATGGGCCTTGCGGTCCTTATCTGCAGTCAACTTCTATGTTTCTATGTTTCTAAACCGGCTCCTTAAATCTAACAGCTTCTTTCACAGAAACCCTTTTTCACATTGCAATCCCTTGTTTACATTTTTATAACCCTTAGACCTCCTGATGGGGGAGTGCCTTACTCCTCCCATGCCAGCCGAACAATAATGGCCTTGGGGCAGATTAGCAGCCTAAGCCTCCATGGCTGCTCCCAACTGGACTTCCCAATACAACTCCCTAAGTCAAATGATGCACTTTTTATTAGGGCTACTCCACACCAGCACCGGGCTGCAAAAGTAACGTGGTGGCTCCTTTTCTTATTCAAATTTTCTGTTCCCCACAGGAAACCCTTGGCCCTTAATGGATCTGATGGATCTACCCCAGACACGGACATGGTATGTTCCAGGGCCTTCCCCAGACATGGGCACAGCAGGCTCTATGGTGAGTTCCAGACCAAGACTCCCCAAACCAACTGTGCTTTTCCCCCAGGCAGCATGCCACATGGGGTAAACACCCAGAGCTGCCACCTCCGGAAGTGCCCTGCTACAGCTCTGCCACCACTGCAGCAGCCCCACTGCTTGGGTGCTCCTTACCTTAATCAGGGTAGTGGAGCCCCAGAGCCACAGTGGGGGAATACTGCTTACCACATTGATCTTGCTGCTACTGCCTCCTATACTTCTTACCCACTGCAACTGATGTCCAAGCTCAAATGGGGGATCTTCTCTCGGAGCCACATGACCACCGCTAACTTTACAAACCCTCCCATGGAGCACCATACCCCAGTCGCACTGACACTTCAGACTGCTGACATACTACTGCCCCAACACCCACCACTGACTCCTGCTCTCTCCCCGTTTCCTGGGTAAACCAGGGTCTTAAATACCTTCCTTGCTGCTGCCTCCTGGTGGCAGCATGGATAACAAGGCCAGAGGGCACTAACCAGACTAAAAGGCACCATGGGGGGGGGGGTGTCAGCACAGGCTAGTAAGCCCACCCAATGGGGGGGCTTACACAATTTTAACATTTTCATTCTTTCTTTAACAGTCTGGAAGCTGGGGTAGCCAACAATGTGCTTAAGTTCACTGATGGCGCTGAGATGGCCAGGGTGGTGGACCAGTTTGAAAATGGGGACAAACTTCAGGAGGAACTGAACAAGCTGGGTGACTGGTCAGACTCCCGGAGCTTCTGAAACAAAGTAGTCAAAGGCAAGGTGCTAGATTTGGGAAGAAAATTGAGTCAGGGCCTACACACTGTGTGGGACTCTTCTTTGCTATAGCAGAGGAGGAAAAGGACTTGAGGGTTATAAGAGTCAAGGGACTGAAGCATGATAAGAAACACACAAAGTGCAGGGAACACCACTCCAGGAACAACAAATCAAAAACATTTTGTTCATGAAGTATGAGTTTTAATGGGTTTTCTTTGTGAAGTGTGAGTCTTACTGAAAGATTAACAAACAAAAATGCAGGCTTCTGAACCACCAGATTCCCCAGCACTTCATCTCCTTCTGAGACTTCATCAGGGCACTGGATAGAACCGGCAGGTACTGCCTTCTTTGACATGCTGCATTGAAAGAGACAGTATATTTAATATCACTGCTTATGTAGTCACAAAACAGATGTTCTTATTTGCATTTTCACTACACCGTTATGTGAGCTGTGAAGTATGTCATATTTTCGGGAAATGGTGCCTTATGGCTTTCTCTTTTGGTGTTCATGGTTCCCCTTCTGTCTTTTCTTTCCCAACATTCAGCTGTCTCCTCCAGTTCATTTAATCGGTATAATAGAGACTGTTCTGCTGTTAACTTAAATTTTTCACACTGAGTGTAGTGGTTAATTCACTTATTATTACTGTATTTATGTGTAAGAGGTTCTGCACAGAAAATGTTGTATGACCACTTAGAGGCAGTCACCTCTAATTCTGCCTGCTGTACTGTTGTCCCTACGTTTCTTAAATTATGCTATTTTGCTCCAGTTGAGCCATTTGAAATTGCATTTATGCATAGAACAGATGTTTGGGACAGCTGTTGTGTGACTAATAAAGGAGGTGATTCTGTATCACGTACACTGTCACTTTAAATGCAGCATATGAAAAATAGTCGCTTTCTGCTGGTTGTACCGGGCTACTTGACAAAACCTCAGAGCCAGGCGAAGCTCTGGGAATAGTGGTAGCTCAGAGTCCTACATGTTTGTTTGTTTAATCCAGTAATAAAAATCATACTTGCACAAAGAAACTTTTTTTTTCAGAATTCTTTGAGTGTTTTGCTCATTGTGTTTTTCTAATTGTGGTTTCCCGCTGGAAAGACTGGCAGCGCCTCTGTTTCCCAGTGAGCTCTCTGCTGAGGTATTCCTTGGCTGAAGCATGACAAGCAGTTTGCAGCTGCTGTCATGTGGGCTGACAGAGTGATGGAGTGCAGCAAAAGGTGGGGGAACTAGCAGGGATGGTAATAGTGCCCTTTTACAGGGTCCTGTCACTGGACTCCATCTGCAGAGTTGCGTGCAGGCTTCTTAATTCAGAAAGGACGTTAAAGCCATCAAGAAGGTGCAATGTAGGGCCACAGAAATGATATGCGGTAGGGGGGACAAAAGCTTTGGGGAGAGGCTTGAGGCCCTTGACACATTCACCCTGGAGAAAAGGAGGCTAAGAAGATGTACATGTTATCTCTATCTTCTGCATACTCAAGTGTATTGAGAAGATTAGACATAGGGATATGTCTGAGTGGTAAGATGAGGCAGTATAATTTATACAGCACCCTATACCTACTGTAGATATCAGGGCACTTCACAATACAGGTATGTAAGAAATAGATACATGATAGAACAATTAAACAAATCTTCAGAAATCATCTTGGACTCCATGAATCATTCAATCAATCAATAACTAAGACATGCTAAGGGAGAAGAATACACATCATTGGTTCCCATTAGGATGCACTTTGAGGGCGGGGAATCTGTGGAACAGCCTACTAGATGAGACAGTGGATATGAAAACTGAACAGACATTCAAGGTCAGCCTGGACAAATTTCTGCTTACCCAAGGTATCAACTGATACCCTGCTTAATAGAGTGGGTCAGGAAGCCTTGTAAATGAATGTGTTTGCACAGAATACTTTTTTTCGTCCCTGTTTATGAAAAATAGAGGATGTACATAATGGATCTAGTGACCCATCTGACTTTAAATTACTATGTTACTGTGTTACTGGAGCTGTTTTTCTATTAAAAATGCCAATCTGCCTAAGAAATTTGGAAAACTGCATTGTGACACCTGTGCATGCCACATTCCAGCATTCACTACACTATATCACCATAAGTACAAACACATGTATGCCATGGGAGTGCAAATACATTTTGCAAACAAACAGTGTTATCTTGGCCCAAAACAGCTAAATAAAAGGTGTTGGTCACTGAGCATGCTCAGAAATTGATCTCACTTATTTTGGCCACTCTGAGCATGCTTAGAAATTTATCTCACTCATTTTGGCCACTCTGAGCATGCCCAGAAATGTATTCTTACACATAAGATGCATGAACTTCATTGAACTGCAGAACTTCTAATTGACAGACACACTAAAAAGATACATAGATACATAGAATGTGTGGCAGATGGTGACTGTCGATCCATGTAGTCTGCCCATGTTTTGGACTTCCCCTCACAATCTCCCTGTGTTTGTTGTTACAATTCCTTCATATCTATCCTACACATTCTTGAATTGCCTAACAGTCTTGGCTTCCACCATCTCCTCAGGTAACCCATTCCATGGTGCCACCACTCTCTCCATGAAGAAGAACTTGCGCTTGTTGCTCTTAACCCCCCCCCAACCTCAGGCTATGACCTCACATCCTTGTGGATGCATTTAGCTGGAACAGCTCATTCGCCTGGACTCTGTTTAATCCTTTGAGGTATTTAAAGGTCTGTATTATATCCCCCCATCCCTCCACTGCTCCAGAGAGTACATGTTGAGCTCCCCCAGTCTGTCCTCATAGCTCTTTTCCTGGAGTCCATTTATCATTTTAGTTGCCCTCCTTGGGACTGTCTCCACCCTATCAATATCCTTTCTCCAGAACTGGACCCCGTACTCAAGGTGGGGTCTCACCAATGACCTGTACAGAGACAGAACTACCTCCCTCCATCTGCTAGCGATGCCCCTACCTATGCATCCCAGCATATGGTTTGCTTTTTATGCTGCCTTCTCACACTGGCTACCAACCTTCAAGTCTTCTGAAATGATGACCCCTAAGTCATGCACATGGCTCGAGGCAGTAAGTTTTTCCCCTCCCCAGTAGTATTCGGCCCTTATGTTGCCCTTTCTGAGGTGCATGACCCTACACTTCTTGGTGTTAAATTTCAGTTGCCATGCAGAATACCATTTTTCAAGTTTGCTGAGGTCATCCCTCATTTGGTTTACCCCCTTCATTGTGTCAACCCTATTACAGAGCTTTGTGTTGTCTTCAAATAGGCACCCCCTCCAGCTCTTCCGTGATGGTGCTAATGAATATGTTGAAGAGTAGTGGCCCCAGGACCAACCCCTGGGGCATCCCACTTGTCACTTTCCTTTCGTTAGATATGACTCCATTTACCATAACTTTCTGGGTTCTGCCCTCCAACCAGTTTCTTACCCATGATACTATTTTCCCCTGACTCCCACTTGTCTTAGCTTCTTAAGCAGCTTTCTGTGGGGTAGAGTTGAAGGCCTTACTAAAGTCCAGGTAGACTATGTCTACCTCTCCTCCCTGATCCCCTGTCTTTGTGACCTAGTCAAAAAACTGTGTCCGATTGGTCTGGCAGGATCTGCCTGTCATGAACCTGTGCTGACTGGAGTCTTGCTGCCCGCTGGCCTCCAGGAACTCCATGATCCTCTCCTTGAGTAGGGATTCCATCAGTTTATCCACCACAGAGGTCAGACTGACTGGCCTGGACTCCGAAAATACATAAAAATTAGAAAACCTTGAAATCCCATGGTATACATAGGATATCCAATGAGGCAGGTCAAAATATGATTATTTTTGTGTGGAATGTTGGTGTTAATGTTCCCTTGCACAAGTGGCTACCTTTGTGCAATGGAAAAATAACACTAACATTCCACACCAAATAACAATTATATTTGGAGCTACCTCATGGTGGTAGTACACACTACCCCCAAAATTTGCAAATTAGACAATTCAGGAGGCCATTACTGGGAAATAAAAATTACTCTGTGAGTGGGGACATCCAGTTTGCATTCCTATAGTCCTAATAGAGCCTTCGTCATTTGGTCAGAGTGACTTACATTAGAAGTAGTAACAGTAAACTGTTGCCAAGCAAGTAGCACAGTAGTGGGTTGGACTTAGCATTTAGTGCCATTAAGGCTCTGTATCATGTCATGACAGTTTCTATTCCAGGGTCATCCTAGTCCCTTTTGGGAACTCTATATATCAGACCATAAATGGTGAGAACTCCAAAATCCTTTTATTTTTTAAAGGTATTGAACTGCTGTTTCTAACAATCTTTTACACATAGGGCAACGGAGTTACTTGACCAGTAAAGTAGTCTTGCAAGACGCTGTGGCAAATGTTAACATTTTTTCAACTGGATTTTAATTTTGTGTTTAGGGCCCCCTGGCCCTTATTTGATTCCACCCAAGTTCAATGTTACTCCTACTGGAAGTAGCTCTATTTGATAGATTGTCAGGTATATATGATATTGGTGGATTGATCCTGGTGTTTAGCATAGTCTATGCCCTGTACCTCACCATAGCAGTATTAGAAAAGCAAATATAACATGTCTACCTAGGACATGCTGTGTTTGCTAGGCACCCTGTGTAAGTAACCAGGAAAGCCCCACTAGGCACAAGTTCCTGTTTTCGTGGGTGACAAAGGAGCATGGGGAGGTTAAGTGATGTGCTCAGAGTCATACAATATGAAAGTGGGGGCTGTGAGAGTCAATCCAGGTCTGCTGGATGGACCAAGCTCATTCACAGCTTGTTACTGTAATTTCTAAGCTATACTGCAAGCATCTATCTATACATCTGGTATATCTAACGCTGCATCATGGAAACATAGAAATATAGAAGCAGATGGCAGAGGGCTTAAACCCTCTAGGATAGACTTTTGGGATACTATTAGGCCACTAGTGGGTGCCCCGCATGCAATATCCAAAATATATGCAGTTCTCCTAAACTGGACTTTTCCAGATGGTTATACTCCTCCATCAGTATGGAACAGTGTTTTTCCCAATTTAGAACTTGATTGGGCCCAAATATGGGCTAATTGTCATAGATATTTGAAGCAGGATTCGCTTAGGTTAACTCAGTTCAAGATATTACATAATATCTATTACTCTCCCCAGAAGCTGGTCCAACTAAGATTGTTGCCGGACTCTTGCTGTTTTAGATGTGGGTCGGAAGGAGCAGATTTGTTGCATATATTTTGGCATTGCATTAAGATATCCCCACTGTGGGCGGACATTAAGGGAAGGGGGAATCCACTGCTGAGCCTTGATGATCTGTTTAAGCCAGAGATTTGTATACTAGGGTATATGCCTGAGATCTGTGTGCCGCAGAGAAAGTTTCACATATCCTTGATTTCTGTTTCAGTTAAAAACTTGTGCTTAGACACTGGAAAGACAACATTAGAATTCATTACTCTGAATGGCTAACTGTTTTATTAGCTCTACTTAGGACTGAGAGACAGATTGCAATTTTAAAGATCAGCTTCCTAGGTTTGAGAAAATCTGGTCTCCACTTGTCTGTGCCTACTTATGATTAATATTTCATTAGCTTTTATTTATTTATGCGCTGTCTGCTATTGTTTTTGGATTTTCGTGTCCAGGGGAGGGGGTGGTGTCTAGAGGTCCCATAGGGTGGGGATGGGGGGTGGGGGTGGGAGAGGCGACCTAACTTGGGAGTGCTCACTTATTTTATTATACTTATATTTACCAAATTTGTATTGTATCATGAGCCTTGTGACTTGTTGTTTATGTGGAGTATCGCCTCTGTTTATATTTTCTTTCCTCAATAAAAAGTTAATGGCAAAAAGAAGCAGATGGCAGATAAAGGCCACTTGGCCCATCCAGTCTGCCCAATTTTTTTTGTTTTGTTTTTCTATCTTTATTTTTGCTGTAGACCTGCTTGATCTACAGTGCTGTCTCTCCCCCACCTTACCCCTACAAGTCCCTTATGCATATCCCAGGCATTTATGAACCCCACCACTGTTTTGGCCCCCACTACCTCAGCTGGAAGGCTGTTCCAGGACTCCACCTTTATGTGAAGAAATATTTTCTAACATCTGTCTTGAACCTACCCCCGTCCAGCTTCATAGCATGTCCCATTGTTCTACAGATTCTTTTGTTTCTGAAACATACTCCCCTCCTGTACCTTGTTAACCTCCATGAGGTATTTAAAGATCTGTAACATATTCCCTCTCTACCCCCCCTTCTCCAGGTTGTGCATATTGAGCTCCTTTAGCCTCTCCTCATAGGGCTTTTGATGTAGACACTGCACCATTTTGGTAGCTCTCCTCTGGACCACCTCTACTGTATGTCCTTCCTGAGATGCGGTCTCAAGAACTGGACTCAGTACTCAACGTGGGGTCTTATTAGCAATCTATACAAGGGCAACACCACCTCCTTTTTTCTGCTGGTGATTCCCCTTCCTATGTACCCAGTATCCCACTAGCCCTCCTGACTGCCTTGTCACACTACCTGGCCACCTTTAGGCCATCTGATATGACCACCCGCAGGTCCCTTTCTTGCTTGGTCATTGCCAGTATCTCCCCATCCATTTTATACTCTGTCCCCAGGTTTCTATGGCCCAAGTGAATTATTTTGCACTTTTCTGCATTAAAATCCAGCTGATATACCCTTATCCATTCCTGCAATCATTTCAAATCTCTGCCCAGACCAACCTTTCCGCCACCATACCCATAGTGTCCACCCTGTTGTTGATCTTGGTGTCATCGTCATAGAGGCAGACCTTTCCTTCCATCTCCTCTGCTATGTTGCTAATAAAGACATTAAATGGGACCAGTCCCAGCACTGAACCCAAGGTACCCCACTGGTCACCCTACCTTCCTTGGACCGAACTCTGTTTACCACTACCTTCAGTCTCCTATCCCCTAACCAGTTTCTTACCCAGGTTACCACCTTGTTGCCCACCCTATCAGGTGTCACATTGTCTAGGGCCCTAAGCACATTTAGATTTTCCCACTGTTTTCATATTCTTTCAACAAATTATGCAAGCTGGCTGGAGATTTCTCTGCCCACAGGGAAAATAAAAGTTCAGCATGCCACTCTTTGTAGGATGGTGTATCTTGGTTTAGCCAGTTTTTTAATAAAACTTTTTTTGGTGCAGGCAGCTATAAGGGCAATGTGGTATTTCTGTGCTCCTGTAAATTGATTGGAGTAATCCCTAAGAATGCATATTGATGTAGTGAAGGCTTTATCAGGACCCAAGGGAGGGTATCTAACTTTGCTTTAATGCTCTGCCAGAAGGGTTGTGCTTTACAGCAGTGTCACAGTAAGTGCAGCAATGTGTCTTAACCTTCATTACACCTAGTACAAAGACTGAAGGGTAATTTCTGCATCTTGTGCAGTCTCACTGGGGCATAATACATATTATGCATGATTGTAAGTTGCATAAGTTTATTAGCATTGAATTTGATATGTTTATAAACATCTTTCTATATACGCTGCCAGTCGTACTCACTCTGGGGTTTAGGATGTGTTGCTTGCAAATATGGGGCTGAGCCATCCAGTTTATTAACCATAAGTTCATAAATGCCCTGATACAAGTGGGAAATTGGATGCGGCAGAGTGGTCCTTTCCACCAATGGGAGAACGGTTGTGCTATGACCTGATGATCTCAGATATTCCCTAAAATGTTTAGCTAACAGATGGGTGATCTGTAGGAAGGGGAAATATTCCTTTTAGTTATCCAGTATCTTTGCTGGACTGTATTGAAGGTAATCAATTTATCAAATATGAGATGCTCCACCCTTGTGATGTTGAAGGTGGTCTAGTTAGGGGCTGAAATTAGCTTCTCGTTGATAGTGAAGTCAGGACTGAGGATAAGTGGCTGCATACTATTTGTCTGTGTTCTTAGTTTTAATAGATTACAAAGCTGGCCATGGAAGTGTATAGATGCAGTAATTGGGGTGTTTTTTAAACCACAAGGCAGGAGTCGAGCAGTCCTATATATTAAGACAGTGATGTTTATGTCTATGTTTTCCCTCTTACATAATGCTAATTCAGTCTGGAGCAATGAGCAATGGTGACATGTAGCTTCTCATCTGGGGTGGGGGGCCTTAAGCCATTGCAGGTACTTACTGCTACTAATGGCTAAATGGTACAAAAATAAGTTGGGCAATTTAACCCCATCTAAAAGTTTAGGTGCCGCCAGCTTATGATAGTCATGGCGCACTGCCCTACTTGCCCATATGAAGAAATGTGGCTGTGTAGTGTATTGAACCACTTTTATAGGCGGTTCCCATTAAGCATGCTCAAGGGATACAAGGCCCGGGGCAAGAGATTAATTTTGATAAGATTGATCTTGCCCCAAAGTGTAAGAGGTAGGTGGGCCCACCTATCCATATTGAGTTTCAGTTGCTGAAGTAAAGAGTCTAAGTTAAGGGCCATCATTTCCTGCTGAGTTCTAGACAGTAAAATACCCAGATACTTCAACCTATCAGGCTGCCATTGAAGCTCCAGTGCTATTATTTCTTAATTTTGGACCACTGCATTAAGGAGCATGACCTCTGTTCTGTCAACATTGAGTTCATAGTTTGATCATTTCCTGAACTCATAAGTAACCTGAAAGGCATGGGGCAGAGACTCTGCAGGGTGTGTCATATGAAGCAGAATATTATCTACATAAACTGATATCTTGTATTCTGTGCTTTCCACTGTTATACCTGTAACATCTTGTGTTTGTTTTAGTTTAAGTATCAGGGTGTGATAGGGTTAGTCCCTGCCACTAAATAAATGTATCCATCCTTTGTTTTCTTTTCTGGTTGCAACCACTTTCCTCTCCTCTTCTAAGGCTATCCCTGTTTTTCTTGTTTGGAGGCAGGCCACCTCCTTACAAAGCCCCCTGCCCCAATCTCTATCTTCCCCTACTTGTTTTATTTCTCTTTGTTTCATGGGTACTCCTATACTGTTTAAAAAGCCAGTGGTATGGCAGATTTTCTGTCTGCAGTTACGAGTGCATACAGACTTCATCCCCCTGGAATATTGTTTGAATCTAGCATTATTTACTGCTACTGTCTAAGAAAGGAAATAATGGTTTTATTCCTGCAATTGGTATTGGACTCTGGTTATAGGGTGTACAAAAGAAGAAAGAAATGATCTTTCATTTGGGAGTCCTAGAAGCGAGTGAGAGTTTTTCTGTACAGGGCTCCCTGTTGTAAGCGCTCTCCCTTTTGTAAGCACTCGCCCTGTTGTAAGCACCAGCAGAAAGAGTCTTCGTGGCTATTCACACGATCACGAGGGCTGCACAATCATGTGCACCATTATGTAGCGCTTAGCGCATAATAGATTTCGCTAAACTAAAGACTTGGGCAGCATAACTATCTAAGATGGCATGTTTTCTCCTGGAAAGTGCTGTATCAGACAGCCTAGCTTTCAGAGGACAGCCATTGTAAGTGGTCCCCTTGCTGTAGTTGAAATTTCAGCCATCAGCTTGAAATTGCAGCCGACAGCTTAACCCTGCAGTACTGAATGTTGTCTTGTTCCAGTCCTTCTGCACTGAGAATTGTATCTATTATTTAAAGGCTTCTAAATAACTGGGTTTTGTCCACCAAATAAAGCTATGAGTACTCTGGAATAAAATGCACAGCCCATAAAATGTGCTTTATAACAATATTCAAGTTAACTTATGTTTCTAATGGGAAAAAGGGTAAAACAAGCAGTCCTTCAGTATAGTACCTTATATGGTTCTGTGTAGTTAGAGTAGAGCCCTTTTTCAGACGTAGGAGGTCTGTTCTCTGGGAGTGCCTGCTGCATTTTGACTGTGCCTATAGAGAATCAGCAGTCCCTTGTGAACTGTTTTTATACGTAAGGACATAGACAGGGTAGAGAAGGTTCAGAGGAGGGCAACAAAGATGGTGCATGGATTGCATCACAAGTCCTATGAGGACAGGTTGAAGGCACTGAACATGTACTCCCTGGAGGAGAGGAGGGAGAGAGGGGATATGATAGAGACATACAAGTATCTTACAGGGAGGAACAGGGTGCAGGAATGCACTATTTTTAAGTGAAAAAGATGTTCCAGGACTAGAGGGCATGGGATGAAGTTGGAGGGAGGACAATTCAGAGGAAATGTGAGGAAGAATTTTTCACAGAACGGGTGGTGGACAAGTGGAACACCCTGCCAGAGGAAGTGGTGGGGGCTGAAACAATCACGGGTTTTAAGAATGCATGGGATAGACATAAAGGAATTCTGGAGGTCAGGGGTAAGGGGCAACAGACTTCCTGGAAAACATAAACTGAACTTACAAACTTAAATGGGCAGACTGGGTGGGCCATAGGCCCTTATCTGCCGACACTGTCTATGTATGTATCTATGTATCTATGTATAATAAGAGACCTGTCACTCAATTACAGGAGAACATGATATGGAACAGAAAAGATTTAGCAATGTATATTGTTATGAGCTAAACCTTAAAACAAGTTGTTTATATCAAACAAAGCGCTTAGGAATATGTATAACATTGTTTTGGAAGCTATTAAAAGAGTTTTTTTTTTATAATGTTGTGTCACCTGATTCAGGTAGGTGGGTTTATAAGTCCTACCTGAACAGCTATCTGGTAGATAGGGTCAGTACCTTCTGACCAGTGGAGAGAGAAGTTTCATGCTTCAGATTGTGCTTGTTTTTCTTTGTGTTAACAAAGTTGTTTTTTTTTCTTTTGTGTTTATGTTATTCTTTGATGGTGCAGAGAAAAGTTTATGAAGTTAATAAACATCCCACAAGCCAACGTGGGTTGCACCTTATTTTCTGAGTCCAGTGTCCATCTGTAGAACCCACAATGTAACACAGGGGTTCCCAAAAAAGGCTGAAAAGTAACAGTGATAACAGGCATCCTTGCTTTGTGCCTTGTACAGACTAAATGACTTAGAGTACACTCCATTACAGAAGATCTGGGCTGTTGGGCTGATATGCAAGTTTGTACCAATTTGATGGGCCCCAATGCACGATTCGGGTGTAGGTAGAATTGACATTCACGTACCCTACCCGCGTAGCTGCACATCCAACGACAGGTGTGTGCACCAGTGGCATTCATGACCGTTGGCCACCTGTCTGTGGCCCCACACCCCCGGCATGCAGGACTCTGCAGGGCAGCCGGGGGGGTCGCAGACTGGCCAGGCATCCAACTGGATGCTCAGCCCACGTGGTAGCAGCACACCCCATGGAATACTGATGGCTGGTGGCTGCGGGGATGAGTGGTGGGTATGCTGATGGCACGTCTGTGACGAGGCACTGCAGCCATGTGTCGGTGATGGCGGTGGTGGGGGGGTCACAGTGGACGTCCACTGTGGGGTTGAGGTTGGGGGTGGTAATGGGGGTACAGCGGCAGAGGAATGTGCCTGGCAGCTGACATGGGGCAACTGGGAGGGCAGCAGACCTGCTGTATGGGGTGGGTGCTCCACGGGGGGGTGTACTGCCATGTGTTGGGGCAGGGGGGCACAGGGCTGTACAGGGGTGGTGTGCACTGTGTTGGGGGTACCTGTGCATGAACTGGGTAGTGGGTGGGGCATGACTATGGCACCTTGTGCCGTGATGTCCGGTTACTCATCTGATCGATTGTTCCAGCCCTCCCTATCTGTCTTGTGGGCTGGGGCAGCACGGAGGGCTGCTTCACAGTTCCACTGCATCCAGTGGGTGGTTTCTGTGGGGGCTGCAAAGGGTTACAGCAGGGTCCCAGCTGCCGTACCCTGCATGGCAATGCACCCCCCTGCGGATCGCACTATGTGCCTTTGTGACTGGCGTGTAGTGCCAGCCCACCCCTTGCCCACCCCAGGGCATTGCTCCTCGCGTGGCTGGGGGATTGGGCATGTATGTGCTGCGTGCCCCCCTCTGTGCATCCTGCATGGGGGTACCTAGGGTGCGAAGTGGTTGCGCGCCCCAGATGTGCATGCGTAGCCTCTCCGCCCGGATGGTGCATAGGGCTTATTGAATTCTTCTGGTATACCAAACCTGTCTATAGCAATGAATAGATATTCCCTGTATACCCTATCAAAGGCGTTCTCTGTAACTAGGGAGACCATCACCACAGGTGTGCCAGGCTCCTCGGATGCAGAGATTAGGTGTGCCAGTTTACAAAGATGGTCAGATAACACTCTGCTTGGTATAAAACCAAGCTGCTCCCTAGCAATTAGGATGCCCCATACTCTGTTAAGGGGATCAGCCAGAACCTTCGCTAAATCTTCAGGTCTAAGTTTAGCAAAGAGATAGGTCAATAGTTATCTAAGAGGGCATGATCTGTGCCTGGCTTTGGAAATAAAGTAATTAAGGCCCCGTTGAGCTCTTTCTCTGTAATTCCCTTTTGTGAGATGTGCTCAAACAATTCCAACAAAAGAGGGCCAAGGTCCTCTCCAAAGCATTTAAAAAAGTTTAGGTTAAACCTGTCTGTGCCACAGGCCTTGTCTGGAGTAAGGTCTTTAATAGCCTGTTTGATCTCATATAACATGATGTTAGCTGCTAGTGTAGTTTGCTGCCCCTTGTCCTGTTTGGGTAGGGGAAGAGAGTCGAGAAATGTATTAATCTGCCTATTCAGGGGAACAGGGTCCATCATATCGTACCGGGTCTGATAAAATGTTTTAAATTCCTCCACTATCTCCTTGGGTTCAGTGATCAGCTGTGGCTTACCCAACACTCGCAGCCATTGTATTTTCCTGAATGATTCTTGCTGGCTAACGATGAGTGCCATCAACTTCTCAGCCTTTTCGCCCTGACCAAAATATTTAATCTTCTCCCTGTATATTGTACGTTTTGTGGTCTCCCAGTTCAGTTCAGTGTACTCAACCCAGAGTATGTTCACCTCTAACCAGGTTGTTTCAGGAGTATTACATGATAACCATTTCTCTGTATTTCTATTGTTAGATAAAAGATCTTGAGCCTTCTAATCTCTTTGTTTTTTCCTTTTAGAAGTCGGCCAAATCAGTGCTCCCCGCAGACTGCATTTGAAGGCTACCCAAAAGCTGAAATTGGACACTGAGTTCCTATTATTTTGAATAAAGTCTGTCATTTATTGTGTAATTTGTTGAATAAAGGTTTTGTTTTTGATAATTTAGTTGTTCAGTCTCCACTTTCTGTCCTGCGGGGTGGTCTGAGTCAATTGTAGGGACAGGGATACAGGGGGTGATCAGAGATCACTCTGGCTTGGATTTCACCGGCAGTTAGACCCGGCAGGTGGTCTTTACTAAGAAGGAGGTAATCCAGTCTAGAAAAGGTATTATGTACTACTGAATGGAATGTAAATTCCCTAGCCTCTGGGTGGAGGGTGCACTAGGGGTCTGTCAGGTCAAGTGTTTCCATAAGATCTCCGATGGCTCTCTGTGCTGGTGATAGTCTTCTCCGGATTATGAATTATCTGTCTAGGGTGGGCTGTACTCACCTCTGAGGCAGTCCACTTTATGGAGCAGAATCTAGCATCAGTGGACACAAGTACTTATGGGAGGCCTTGGAGTGCAAGCCATCATTTAGATGCATATGGGTTTTTATCCCAGCTTTTTCCCCTGGTTCACCTCTCCTCCCTTGGTGTGGGCATTGCCCACTGCACAGCGTAAGCTGGACACAGCAATGTCCTGTGGAGGGAGGAAGCTCTGTTTGCCCCCCGTAGGGGTTGCTGTAGCACCAAAGCCCAATGCCATCCCTCCCTGACTACAGCACACTGCAAAGCACCAACAGCTGCCATCTGGCCTGCCTTCTGATGCAACAATCTGACCTTGCTCCCAAACTTGGGTCACCTGCATGACAGTGCATCATGCCGCTGCCAGGCCATTGAAGTGATCTTGTTCTACAGCTTTTCTACAGTGTATTTTGCTGTAGGTCTGCAGGTATACATGTTGTACTATCATTCCAGTTCTGCTTTACTGTATATATCTCTACCGAGTGCTGTGCCAATGCCAAATTCAGGGTCTTTTGTCTATTTACACAATATCTCAAACATGACATGGCCATTACCATTCCAACACAGTCAATTCCACATTCATAACTAATGTCACACACTCCTGGGTTACAGCAGGGGTCTTTTGGCTAGCTCAGTAACTTTCTAAGTATCTAAGCAGATGCTGAGGAATAAACTCCCATGCTTCTTTGTTTGGGCATCTTTCAGTGATGCATGTGGTTCTGGATATGCACGACAGAAGACCATAGGCTGTGTAATGTTTATTTAACAGTTTTATTAGATTCAATTTGACTGCTTTCTGTAGTTTTCCTAACTAGTATGAATATCCCTTGCTCTGTGGTGTGGATATCAGGTGGTTTACATCCCTGTTTGGCTTAATTTTGGAAGCAGAATATCCAGTCTTGAGAACTCAGACCCTAGCAGAGAGTAGGTGGCTACAGCTAAAGTGCAGGTTCAGTATCAGCCTGGGTAAGAGTCTAGAAATCTTTAACATCTAGACTACAGACTAATCTGGTTCTGCAGTAAGAAGACAGCCAGGGAAAGATTTTATTTCTTCTGTCATCAAGTTCCTCCATCAGCTGGGAAAAGTCTGCTGCTACAATGGTAGTTATTTTATTTAATGAGTGTAAGTTACCTTTCTCATGGGGCTAGATCACAGTTTTATCAATATGTATGAGTCATGTTTTAAAGAAGCTGAAAAAACATTGTCCTCATATTTCTTTGTGAAATCATTGATCACCGTGGGGGACTGCGGTAAACCCATAACAGACCATTCCACCTGGTTGTAAAATTAATTTCTGAATATGAAATAATTGCTGACAACACACAGTTGAGTTAGGCTTACTATGCCATCTGGAAATAATTCAGCCTTGTTACTTAGATTATTAACACAGCAAAAAGATTTTTTGAACATTGCAAGCTGCTTCCATCATAATATGGTATGTGCAACATATAGAATAATGTATGGGCAACCATGCACAATGAGCCTCTGTTTCTGTTGAGGGGTTGAGATAAAAGCAAATGAACCTTGAGAGAAAAGCTATTATTTCAACTTCAAAACACATGGAGTTTTGTATGGTTGCCCATGATTTTGCTTTTTATAGTATATGATTTTGAATGCATGAGTATTTTACACTTTATGTTTTTTTTAAAGACCATGGGTGCCGGGTGCCAGGATGTTTACTTTTGTCTTTTTTTATTTGTGAATGTGGTGCAATAGTGTTAACAGTGCAATAGGAGATGGTGCAAGCAGGGACATGGCTAAAACTGATTTTGAACACTTACAGTACCTTTTTCTAGAATGGGCACAACAACTTAGAATGAGTACAACAGCAATTCTGAAGAGGGTACTTTTTATACATAACAAGCACTAAACACATACTGCAAGATTTTATTTTTTATTCATTGTGCCATTTTTATGTTGGCTCATGCATGCGCAGCCAACATATTGGAGTAGTAGCACATTTGGAGGCGCGGTCACTGTTGGGCAAATGCAGGGCACGCATCAGTAGGTGCGTCCGGCATTCCCCAATCAGCCTGCATGCTGGCACCACACCATGTGGGCGAGCACATCTAAGAAAAGGTTGGCTGCAATGCGAACAAAGTTCATCACATGCAGTGAACCTCCTAACATGCTTATCCTGCTGAGACAGAAAAAAAACATGGCGGCACACTGCCAGCCATAATGCCAACTCTCGGGTGCCCAACTCTTTGTCAGCATGCCCTGCCTCATTATATGTGCCGACGGGAAGCCCACTCCCATCGGGCATAAAGCACTTCCCCATTTGTTATACGCCAGGTGCCCAATCCCTCAGCTCTTGCCCCCGCTTCCCTTGTGTGCTGACCGGTGCCCAATCCCATCGGCTAAAGCATCCCCCAAAAATCTTAGGTGGCACACTGGGAGCCCACCCAGCATGCCAAATTCTGAAAATAAAAACAGTCACGCAATGTTTTTTTTAATCTGTGAAAAAAGAAAACAGTCCTCGCTGTCTCCCTGCCCTCCTGCAACCCGCACCCACCCTCTACGCACCTCTGCTTACCACCCCTCACCCCATACTTACCTCCGAGTCCGCACGATGATCTTCGTGGACTGGAAGACGCCTGCACTTTCAAAGCTGACCGCAACTGAAGCAATGCCAGTAAGCTGTATAATGGCATAAATAGGGTTTTTCAACTTTGGTGCATATCTCGGGTATTGTTTTGAATTTTTGCACCAAATTTTCAACATGGGGTTATTGGGACCCTTCTCATGAATTCAGTCACCTCATGGTGTTATTCAGTCCCGAAAGGTGATTTCATGGTCACTGCGTGGAATCGCCCTTCGGGACTGAGTAATGAAATGACAGTGCCACTGTTCATGAGGGGGGCTCTCAAAAAGCCTATGCTGCAAATTCGGTGGAAAAAATCCCCAAAATGGCTGTTTTATGAGCGTGCATTGCACTGTTTCCATGCACGCTTGTAATTTCCTGCATTTGTAATATTTTCACACCAGATTTGCATAATTGGCATTTTTCCACACCTCCTGATGAGCAGTATAGCTGTCATTTTACATATCCTGGCCGAAATGTGTTTTCGCACGTCCGGCGCAGAATAGCACGGTCACTGTGCAAAATCAGTTTTCAGGACAGTTTGAAGAAATGACGGTGACACTGCTCATGAGCAGAGGTCCAAAAATGCCTATGTTGAAAATTTGGTGCAAAAAGTCCATAAAATGACTGTGTTACAAGCGTGCATTGCGCAGTTTCCATGCACCCTTATAACTTCGCAAATTTGCAATATTTCCGTGCCAGATTTTCAACACTGGCATTTTTTCACACCTCCTTATGAACAGTAAAGCTGTCATTTTTGACATCCTGCCCAAAATGTGTTTCCGCACCTGTGGCACACAAAGGTGTGGTTGCTGTGGGAAATCAACTTTTGGGACAGATTAACAAAATCACAGCACCACTATTCATGAGGGAAAGTCCCAAAATGCCTATGTTAAAAATGTACCTAACAAACTCCCCAAAATAATTGGGTTACGGAAGTGTGTTGCACAGTTTCTATGCATGCTCATGACTTTATCAATTTTTCATATTTTCACTCCAGATTTTCAACGTTGCCATTTTTTTACGCCTCCTCATGAACAATACAATTGTCATTTTCCACATCCTACCCAAAATGTGTTTTCGTCCCTGTGTCGCCAAATGGCATAGCCACTGTGCAAAACCACTTTTCAGCTAACAAACTGATTGTGCCAGTTTTCATGAGGTGAGCTCACAAAAAGCCCATGTTGGAAATTTGGAGTGAAAATACCAACACACACCTATGGTGTTAGGGTTCACAATTGTAGCACCCCACCCTGTAGAGACTGACAGGTGTCAGGGGTGTGACTTGGGATCATCAGCTGTAATGCTCACGCCATTCCAACCCCACCCCCACCCTGCAGCCAGTGACAGGCATCGTGGTGTGCCTTGCACTGTTCAGCCACACAGTTCACCCCATTCTCCTATACTGCATCTACCTCAGTGTATTTCCTTATGGAATGGGGTAAGTATAACACCCAAAGACCCCAAAGCACACCACAACACTTGTCAGTGTCTACAGGGTAGGGTGAGGTACAATGGCATGAGCGTTATAGCTGATGACCCAAAGGCACACCCCAATGCCTGTCAGTCTCTACAGGGTGGGGGGTGGGGCTGGCATCACTTCAATACTTCACTACCATTCCTATTATGTATCTCTAACTCTGACACTGCCAATGCCAATACCAGCGAGACACCATTCGGCATTGACAAATGCTTGCTCACTCAGGCACAAGTGAGATGGAACATATGATTCTCCATGAGGTTTTATTCTACCCAGTTTTGGAGCTGGGAGATTTGAAACACAGAAAGCCAAATGACTCACAACAGGACCCACTTTGAGCCAGCCACTGCTGTGGGATTGAAAACATGGACATCTAGGATGACAGTTCTGTTCACTTTACCATTGAACCATGCTGTACTGCCAAAAGATTAAAACAAAAGGACATTTTAAAAGTAGGACAATGATATCATGCCCAAGAAAAACCTATCCCTCTGTTTTTCTAATTTTCATCTCCATTCTTTCTCTACGTACCTGGCTGCTTTGCTATTTTTGTAACCCACAAACTCCATCTGGTTCATTCTTAATGCTTTCTGTTCTGGGGGCCCCCTCTGGTAACTTGTTCCATACACTTGTTTAAAATTTAGTGACCAGGATAGGCATGGGGAGCTGGAGCTCATTCCAGGTATAACCTGTGAAGGGAGTTACAAGACAGTAAAAGCAATAACAATAATAAAAACAGTGACAGCAGTGCATGAACAATAAAATGCAAAGTACAAATAAATTACAGAAAAGAAACAAATGCAAAAAACTGGGCAAAAAACTAGGAGGGTTTGCTGGAGTCCAGTGTAGTATTTTCTTGGGGATCATTATCCCGGCACCTGTCTAGAGAGAGAGCTGATATTACCTGCGTATTCTAAATATAATTTCCCTATTCCAGCTATAGGTTTATAGGCACTTTCCCACAGTAGGTTACTTGGTGTTTAACTTTGCCAGTGGATTTAAATGCTTTCACTTGCTGCACCGGTGGCAGCTGGGACTGGAGGGGCCACAGTTGGCGGCATCGGGAGGAGCTGTGACCACCTGCAGGAGGAGCTCTTTTCACCTGCAACTTAAGGAGATCCTGGGACAGCCACAGTTGGCGGCAGCAGCATTAGGGATTGGGAAAGCCACTGTTGGCAGCAGCTGTATTGGGAGCCTTAGAAAAGAGCTGTAACAACAACAAGGACCAACAGCGGTGGAGCAGGGGAGCTGATCTGCTCACCATCTGAAGATTTTACAGCTCTCACAAGCAGCTTTCTCTGGACCTATCCTGGCTTTCCCTTCTCCAACCAGTCAGGGAGCAAGGATAAGCTTTGGTGTGCTTTTCAACTTCTGGCTGGCTATTTAAGGGCCAAGGGCTTCTGTGACCTGGCTTTCACTTGCCACACCTGTGGCAGCAGGGACCGGAGGGGCTGCAGTTGGCGACATCGGGAGGAGCTCTTTTCATCTGCGGTGCAAGGGAACCCCTGGAGGAGCCACTGTCAGAAACAGCAGAATTGGGGATCAGGGGAGCTGCAGTCGGTGGCAGCTATATTGGGAGCCACAGAAAAGAGACACAACAACAAGGACCAACAGCAGTGGAGCAGGGGAGCTGATCTTCTCACTGCCTGAAGATTTTCTCTCGCCCACCCACCCTGGCCCTGTCCTCTATTGATTTTTCTCCTGCCCATGCACCATGGCCCTGATCTCTATTAAATCCTTATGGAAGGAGGCGGGGCATACAACCGGTGGCTGGTTTCTCTAGACCTTGTGCACTAGCACTGTATTCTAATCTGGACCTTGTACACAGGCACTGACTCTGAACTCAACACAACTTTGCAGGCTTAAATTACTTGATTGTATAGTCAGATTGTATAGTTAGCTGTATTCTGATCTGGACTTTGCACACAAGCACTAACTCCAAGCTCAGTTTAACTTTGCAAGCTTACATTGCCTGATTGCATAGTTAGATAACATGTTTTCAGCTAGCTAGATACTGCATTGCTTTGGGTGGTTTTGAACTGCTTGGGCTTTGTGGGCTTAAATTGCTTGATTGTATAGAGAGCTGTATTCTGACCTGGAACTTGTGCACAAGCGCACAAGTGCTAGCTCTGAACTCAGCAGCTGCATGACTCTGCAAGCTTACATTGCTTGATTGTATAGTTAGATGATGCATTTGCAGCTAGCTAGATATTGCATTGCTTTGGGTAGATTGGAACTGCTTGGGTTTGATCTGCTTCCTGTAGCAGGGGAGTCACTGGTTAATTGTTGGTACCCTTGTGGGGACCAGGGCCACATGGCTGCAACTAATTGGGGACAGATTAGGGGAAACTGGTATAGGGAAGGGAAGCACAGCATGGAGCAGAAGACAGGGGAAGCTGGACTATGCAGGATCATTACTGGATGGGGAGGGGGATTTTGGTTATAGGATGAAGGGGAAGCAGGCTAGTGGGTTGCAGTGGCTGTGGAGCTGCAATAGCCAAGAGTACACTCAAGACTAGGGCACTGTCCTATATGTGCTAGGTTAATGGGATTGGAGGCTGTGTTGCGCAGGCTCAGGTATGAACTGGACAGTTAAGTGAAGGGCATGAGTGCAGGGGAGGGGAGGCACATATCTACAGACAGTTGAGGGATGAGGGTGCCTGCAAATGTAAGTGCAGAAGGATGGGGCCACCAGAAGTCATGGTAGGTCTGGCCAGCCCTGGATGCAGAAATGGGGGGGGGACTGAGGAGACTGGACAGGTAGGAGAGTGAAGGATGGCAGAGAGTGGGGGCTATTGGCAGATGGGCAAAAGGGTCTCCAGAAACCATGGCAAGAGAACTCACCTCGCAAGAGGATAGCACTGGTATGCAGCCCACTGGGGGGATCCCGGTCTGAAATAGGTACTTGCCACTGGCGGGCACCATGGCGGGAGGGGCCTCAGAAGAAGCAGAGGGCACAGTCACCAGAGAATGGAAGGAGAAGGAGGATGAAAGTGAGGGGGGTTGGGGGCATGGGCACCAGGACTAATAGAGGAGCCAGGAATAGCATGGGAAGGGAGCTGGGAGTTGGGGTAAGGAAGGGAGCTGGGAGTTGGGGTATGGGAAGGGAGCTGGGAGTTGGGGTAAGGGAAGGAGCTGAGAGTGGTGAAGGGAGGATGACGGACAGTGAGGAGAGAACACAGATCCCAGGGGGAAAAGCACCAGGACTAATAGAGGAGCCAGGAATAGCATGGGAAGGGGAGCTGGCAGTTGGGGGTGCATGGGAAGGGAGGATGACGGGACAGTGAGGAGAGAACACAGATCCCAGGGGGAAAAGCACCAGGACTAATAGAGGAGCCAGGAATAGCATGGGAAGGGGAGCTGGCAGTTGGGGGTGCATGGGAAGGGAGGATGACGGGACAGTGAGGAGAGAACACAGATCCCAGGGGAAAAGCACCAGGACTAATAGAGGAGCCAGGAATAGTATGGAAGGGAGCTGGCAGTTAGAGGTGCATGGGAAGGGAGGATGACGGGACAGTGAGGAGAGAACACAGATCCCAGGGGGAAAAGGACCAGCAGGGAGTAAGTGTGGGGACAGCAGTAAAAAGAATTATGGGGTAGAAGCAAGAGCCCTGGTGGTCAGGATGGGCCACAGGCTAATGAAAGTGCTGGTGAGGTGGGGGGGAGAGCTAGGAGATGAATGGTCAGACAGGGAAGAAGGAACAGGGGGTAAAGGCAGCCATTGGAAATCAAATTGATGGTGCAGCCACAGAAAATGAAGAGGTAGTGGGAGGGAGGGTGTGTGTGTGACAGAAGAGGGAGTTAGGCCCAAGGGAAAGGAGGAGGTTAAAGTGCTCCTACTAGGAGACTCCATGATTGGGGGCATTAAGAGGAAGGGGAGGGGAGGAGTGAGGGGCGGGGCTGTGCTGTCAAGGTCAAGAGTATATCTGGCTTGACTGTGCAGAAGGCCAAGCACTTGGTCTATGCTTTTGTGAAGAACTGTGGAGGATCCCCTAACATATTAGTGCACCTAGGCACTAATGACATAGAGGGAAATAGTGTGGAGGAGATACAGGCAAGTTTCTGGGAGCTAGCCAGGGTGTGTCATGCCGTGGGGTGTGTGGCTTCTTTCTCAGAAGTCCTCCCATTGCCTAGAGCTAACGTGAGAAACAGGCAGAAAATCCGTGAGGTTAATGAATGGCTCAGAGCATGGTGTGTGGCTGGGGGTATGGGTTTGTGGGGGACTGGGATGCAACTTGAGAGGACAAAGGACTGTATGCTAGGGATAGGCTCCACCTAAATGTGGGAGGGAAGGAGGTCTTGAAACTAAAACTGATAGAGTTCATTGAAGCTAGGTGGGGGTTTAAACTTGTAAGGATGGAGGGCTGGGACTTGAGGCTGCTGCTGGCAGGCACTTCAAGGGAGGACTTGGACTTCTCCCCCTAGCAGGGGGGAAGGGGTGCCTAACTGGGTCACCCAACAGTACACAGGGGAGCAGGAGTTTGCAGTTAACTGGGGGATCTTGGGTTGAGGGGATGGGTGAGAGCAAGGGGCAGGGATGGAGGGCAGTTCTAATTAAGACCAGGAGCATGGGGAACAAGATGCATGAGCTTCAGGTGATGCTAACCAAAGGGGATGTGGATGTGGCGGCAGCCACTGAAACTTGGACCACTCCTCGGCACAATTGGGACCTAAATCTGATGGGGTACATTGTGTTAAGGAAGGACAGGGCTGTGGGCAGGGGAGGAGGGGTGGCAATCATCATCAGGAACAGCATCGAGGTAAGCAGGGTGGAGGAGGCAGAGGGAAATGTAGAGGCGTTACGGGGTACCTTGCAGGTACCTGGGGGTAAGAGGATCAAACTGGGGGTAGTTTATAGGCCGCCCACGCAGGCTGAGGAACTTGAGGAGGGCCTTGTGGTGAATCTAAGAGATCACTATGATGGGAAGGGGGTAGAACTGTGGTGCTGGGTGACTTTAATATGCCAGCGGTTGATTGGGGCACTATGGCATCTTCATCGACTAGGGAGCAGCGTTTGCTGGACGTCTTCCAGGATACATTCCTATCCCAAATGGTGGCTGACCTGACAAGGGACGGTTGTATCCTGGATGTGGTCCTGTCGGATTGCAATCTGGTTAGGAACCTAGTTGTAGGGGACCCACTGGTGAGGAGCAATCATGCCATGGTTTGGTTTTCCCTGGACCTGGGGGGAGGGGAAAATCGCATTAAAATGGTGGTGGTTGACTTTAGGGGAGCAGACTTTAATGGTATGGAGGAAATCCTCAAGGGGCATTTGAAGGGGATCAGACCGGACATGGACAAAAAGAGCAGGTGGGAAATTATTAAAAAAGGGCTCCTGAAAGCTAACAAGACCTGCACGAAGGTCCAACACAGGTTTAGTAGGGCTAGAAAGCTGAGTTGGTGGACCAGGGAGGTCCAGGAGATGGTGAGGGAGAAAAGAGCAGCTTACAGAAGATATAAGCACTCACGAGGGGATGTGGACAAGGGGGAGTATGATGGGATATCCAAAAAGATAACCAGGGTGGTGAAAGCAGCCAAGGCGAGGATGGAGCAGTGGTTGGCACAGGGGACCAGAAATGGGGAAAAGGTGTTCTTTAGGTATATCAGGGAGAGTAGGAAAGTGAAGGTGCAGATTAGCAGACTGTAGTCAGGGAGTGGGTGGGCCAAGGAGGCCAGGGAACAGGCGGAGGTACTTAACGAATACTTTGCCTCGGTCTTCACAAGAGACGATGGAGGGACAACACCATATGGGGAGGTGGGCTAGGAATGAGGAAGGGAGGGAGCTCTCTGACACTGAAATTCCTGTTAGTAAGATGAGGGAGGTCCTTTAGTCCCTGAGAATGGATAAGACCCGGAAGGCCTTCATCCCAGAGTGCTAAGGGAGATGATGGATGTCCTTGCTGCAGCTCTGGTGGACCTTTTAACTCCTGCCTTCAGATGGGTTGGGTGCCTCAGGATTGGAGGATGGCACGTGTCGTGCCTATCCATAAAAGCGGCTCACAGGAGGAGCCGGGTAACTACAGGCCTGTCAGTCTGATGTCGGTGATAGACAAGATGATGGAGGCCATTATGAAAGAGAGGCTGAATGTGTTTCTGGAGACACAGGGTCATCTGGATGATCACCAACATGGATTCATTCAGGGCAGATCGTGTCAGACTAACCTTGTGGAGTTCTACTACTGGGTGACAAAGGCGCTGGACCAGGGAAGACCAGTGGATGTCCTCTTTCTAGACTTCAGCAAGACATTTGACTTGGTGCCACATCCAGGGTTACTGGACAAGCTGGGGGGAATGCGGCAAAGGATGGTGAGGTGGATAGGGAACTGGCTAACTGGGCGGTTTAGTGGGTGGTTGTCTGAGTGGAAGTATCATCTCCTAGGAGGGTCATCAGCGGGGTCCCACAAGGGTCAGTGATGGGCCCTCTTGAGTTTAATGTTTACATCTTGGACATCAGGGACAGTATCAGGAGTGAGATGAGCCTCTTCACTGATGGTTCTAAGCTGGAGCCGTGGTGGATGGGGAGGAGGGTAGAAGAGCCCTACAGGGGGACTTGGAGATCTTGAAGAGGTGATCAGGCACTTGGAAACTGAGGTTTAATTCCAAGAAATGCAGTGTTCTCCACTTTGGGCACAGGAACCCTGTTCATGAGTACTTTTTGGGTGGGGAGAAACTGCAGGTTTTGGGTGGGGAAGGATCTTGGAGTGGTCATGGATGCCAAAATGAATAACTCTGAGCAGTGTAGAAGGGCTGCAGCTAAAGCAAATAAAATGATTGTGTGCATTGCCAGGGGGATAACCTCGAGGAAACGGGAGGTGCTTCTCCCTCTGTGTAACTGCCTGGTTAGACTGCACCTAGAATACTATGTACAGTTTTAGAACCCATACTTAAAAAAGGACATTGCACTTCTGGAGAGGGTTCAGAGGAGGGCAACCAGGATGATCCAGGGCCTGGGGGAAAGGTCCTATGGGGAGAGACTTGAGGAGCTGAACTTGTACTCCCTGGAGGAGAGGAAGGGCAGAGGGGATATTTATTTATTTATTTATTAACGAGATTTACCAGATAAGCATACTGAGCGGGAAAAAAACACTCGTTTCCAGATGCGACTTGGGTGTACATAACATAACAATACATAGGAGTGCTAAAATAACATTTGGTACAGTAGGCATTGTTACAATAGGATAGATGCATAACTACATAGCTTGATACAGTAGGATTCAGCAATGGTGAAAAACAAAACAGGTCCAAGGGTGATTTAAGTCAGGACATTAAGCACATTGAAAGATATTACACATATGTTTACTTAGTGTATTGCAGTATGAAAGTTAGTATGTGTCCCCTAGGTGCCAAGTGGGTGCTTAGGTTTAGTCGCTCTATCCGGAATGTTACAGGTGCAGGTGTCAGAGAAGTGTGCCTGAAGGAGAGTGGTCATGGTCCTAGGGGAGGAGGTGGCCTGCCTGATTTCACTTGAGAGGTTATTCCAGAGGGAGGGCATTCTGTATTTGAAAGCTGACTGGCCTTTAGAGGTGCGCATGAGATGTGAAGTAGATAAGAGTCAGAGCTTCGCAAGGGGTATGCCGGTGAGGGTTGCGATGTTAGAGCGGAGCTGAGGTAGGAGGGGAGGGAATTTGACCAGTGCTAAGTTACGAGATTAGCACAGTAGAGCTGTCGCCTGGTATGCAGTGAGGGGAGGCCTAGGGCGGTATATAGGTGACAGTGGTGGGTGGTAGCGGGGCATTCTAGGACAAGGACATGATTGAGGTCTTTAAATATCTAAAGGGAGTGAATAGAGTCAGCCTGAATAGGGTATTCCAGCTGAGGGAGGAGGGGGCCACCAGGGGGCATTCCATGAGGCTGGTTGGCAGGAGGCTCAGGAGGGAGACTAGGAGATGCTATTTTACCAAAAGGGTGGTGGACCCATGGAATGCACTGCCTGTGGAACTGGTGGCTGTTGATACAGTGGAGGGATTCAAGAGGGACTGGGACAGGTATTACGGCAAGGTAAAATTGAGAAAAGCCAGATCTGGAAGTGTAACTCTGATGGGGGATGGGGTCAGGGAAATTTACGGGGGAGGCGGGGAGGGCAGCAATGGGGTCCTGGCCAGGTGCTGATATTCAAGCAGACTCAATAGACTTTTGGGCCTACTCTGCTGGCATCTTAGTATGTTAGTATATAAATGGTTGACTCACAGTTGAGGGGATGGCTTTATTGGATAGGTTTCTAGCCGTTATGTGTCTGCCCACATACTTAACATTTTGGATAGTCGGTATCTTTTACATGAATCAAAACATTTAATACAATTAACAAATTATAATTAGAATACTCAGGCAACATCAGCTCTCCCTCACAGACCTGTTTATGTGCCGTATGCCGATTGCACAGCAAAACCTTTACAGCGAATACGTTGATGCTGACAACATCAACAGTTCGCTGTAAAGTCTGCCCAGGACCCGGCACTCTTTACCCTGGTCCTGCACCCACTCCTTGAATCAACTCCGACTCAGAGTTGATAATTCCTAAGCCTGGGGGGTTTGGGGGCGAAGCCCACAGATAAACAGAAACAGTTTCTCCAATGGATTAAGGTCAACCGCAAATTGTGGTCGACATAAATCTGTCACTGTAGGGTTGCATTGGGAAGATGTTGGTGCTGTAGCATCGTAGAGCCTTTATGGTACTACTGTTCTGTTTGCAAATTACACTGTTCACCATGAGCACTTTGTATGTATACTATCACTTTAAATATGGTGGTTTAAATATGAGGTCTGTTACACCATCTAGACACGCCCCCTGAGGAAGACCTAACGGTCGAAGCACTGGGGCTGCCAGTTGGCGTTTTCTTGCTGACTCCTCATACTTGAATGCATTAAAAATTTCTATTCAGGAATACTCTGGGAGTGCTTGTGCTTCATTCTACTTATTGTGCTTTTTGTTTGCAACCTTTCACAAGCATCCTTGGTTTGTTTTCAGAGTGTGCTCATTCTCTCTTTTGTTTTAAATCCATTTTTATGGTATTTTTACTTCCTCAGCTGGGGGGGGGGGTTGTACCTTCCAGCCGGCTCTCACGACCCCTTGCCCTGGCCGCAGACAGAGCTCAAACCCCCTTGCCCCAGCCCTCACAGTCTGCATCACAGCAGGCACTTACCCCACCGCCGCAGAGACCTGGAGGCCGGGATCAGAGGAGCTGACTTTGGTGATTCTATGGCGGTGCCATCGGGGTTGGCCTTCAAGCATGCTGGAGGACTGTAGCTAGAAATTCATGAGTCTCCCCCCCCCATGGCGCGGGCATGCAAAGATGTCAGGGATGCTGCAGTGCACTCTACCGCATGCTGTATGTCCGACGTCACCCACACCACCCCACTCTTTGACCCCAAGCATGCACCAACCCCGGCCACCACCAGGAGCCAGTGCCTCAGAGGTCATCTCCACCCACCCTTCCCAAAGGAGGAGAGCAGTCCATGGGACGCTCAATCTTCCTTTCCCCCGGCCAACCCTCTGACTCCCAAAGCCACTCCTGACCCCGGATCATCAGCTTGGTTAGAGGTAAGGTACCAGCGTCTCAGACCTCTACACCACGGGGCCGGCCGAGCGCACTCATTTTCTGTGAAAAAAGAAAATTGTCCCTCATCATTCTGACCCAGCCACCTGACTTCCCACTCAACTGTCACCATCCCACACCCCTCACACCCCCCACACACCCTCACTCACCTGAACATGTCCCATGATGAAGATCCACTCTCTGATTGAAGACACGTCTTGCTGCTGGAACCGGCAACTGCAATGTAAGAAAGTAAGGTAAGCGCAGTTCAGTGCACTTCAATTGGGTTTTCAACATTGACGCAATGCATAACTTTGCCATTTTTGCATATTTTGAGCCCACATTTTCAACATAGCTTTTCTGGGACCCCACCTCATTACAAATGACAATGGAATTATGCAAATCAGTCCAGGAAGGTATTTTCACAGTCACTTGGCAAGATCACCTTTCAGGCAGGATATGAACATTTTCACCACCCTCGTTCATGAGGTGGGGTCATAAGAATGCTATAAAAGTTATGAGCACACATTGAAATTTTGCAATGCACGCTCATAACTTCAGTAATTTTAAATATTTTGATACCACATTTTCAACATAGACATTTTTTCATGTTACCTCATGAACATGATAACTAATTTTTTCAAAACCTGGCCTAAATGTAATTTTGCACCTGTGCCACAAAATAGCGTTTCAGCCGAGATTTGAACATTTTCACCTACCGACTTCTTGAAGTGGGTTTGTATCAAGGCTATGTTGAAAATTTGGTGTCAAAATATTAAAAAGACAACACTGTTATGAAAGTACATTGACATTTTCCTATGCATGTTCATAACTTTGGTAATTTTTGACATCTCATGCTGCACAGAAGAGCAGGGTCAATAGGTCTCTGCACTTCCTTAGGTGGATGGAGTCTTTCCTTAGCACATGGCCCAGATAGCACATCTGCATGCAGGTCCAATTCCGCTGTCTCAAAAAGAAATGAAATTATTCTCAAAAAACTTTGTTAATGCACCAGTTAGGGTAACTTAATGCCTCAAAAGTAAGAAAATGTGGCGTTATTGTTTCCAGCCCTAACTCTCAACCCCTACCCCCCAAGCAGCAGAAGGAAAAAACACAAGGGCTTTGGATCTCTGGAGTCTTGGTGAATCAGTGGTGGGGTCTTCCTTGGGGTTGGCATCCCTAATGCTCACCCTCACCCCCAGCCCGTAGCTCCAATCCAAAGTAAAAGGTGCAGTTCCAAGCCAGTGCCTCATAGTGATACACTCTTCAAAAGTAGAGAAGTATGTCTCACCACATGTTGCCAGCACAATCTGTTGTAGCTTTCTTCATGCAGGGCCTGCAGGAGATCATGTGTGATGTTGTTTGATCATAGAATGGGGTGAACATTAGGATTGACAACCCCAGGGAAGACCGCACCACTTATTTGCCAAGACTCCAGAGACCCAAAACCCTAATATTTTTTCCTTTTGCTGCTTGGGGAGTAGAGATGGAGAGTTAGAGCTGGAAACCATAACGCCACATTTCCCTTGTACTGTGGTGTTAAGTTACCCTAACTGGTGCATTAACAAAGTTTTTTTTTTATCTTACTTCTATTTTTTCTCCTTCGGCAGAGCAGCCCCACGATCTCCGGCCGCCGGCCCTGCACCCTCAGACCCGGTCATGCGTGCAGACCACACGAACCCGCTCCTCCAGTGGGCCAGCCTTTATTGCTCTCACACCCACTGGATGCGTGCCCCTCTCAGGTCTCTCCAGGGGCGCAAGGCGCGGCCATCAGCCATGAAGACTGCCCTCCGCATTTTCCATTTTTTCTCCCTATGGAGAGCCGGACATGTAATGACGTCCTGAGCATGTAGTGCTTGACGCCCGCCTCGCTATCCCACCACTTTGGCATGCCACTGTAGTGCGGCCGGCCTCCACCAGTCGCCGCTGCAGGGCGATGAAGCCCCACTACTCACCCCAGAAAGAGGAGAGCAGTCGTCGGACGCTCAATCATCCCTCTCCCCTGCCAGTCCCCGGCGACCCGAGTCTGTTCCTGAACCTGGGTCACCGGCATGGAGCGAGGTGTGGTGTCCAGCGCCTCAACCCTCAGCACCACCGGGCCGGCATTAACAAAGTTTTTTGCAAAGAATCTATCTATCTATCTATCTATCTATCTATCTATCTATCTATCTATCTATCTATCTATCATCTATCTATCTGTCTACAGATATATAAAATGCATGTTTGGATCCTTGTTCCCATAGAAAATGCTATTGTGTATTTCCCTGTATACCACCATAGCCAGTAGGATATTGAGGAAAAACAGTTAGGGTATATGAAAAAAACAATTCATGCTTGTGAAACCACCCAGATAGTTACACTGTATTAATGTGTTATTAACTCCTTAATAACACATTAATACCTAACGCACTGCATACCACCCTACTGTACCCACATGACGCATGTAACAAGCACCTTAATAATATATGTACTGTAACAATAACCTTAACACACATACCACCCACTGTGCAATCCCTACAAACATGGCTCAGCTGGCACAAAATGTCCCTGACCTACCAATGAATGCACCACTTCTCAAACACGAAGCATGTCTCTTGACTACAGTACTCATGTCATACACTAAGCCCTCCACGCTCTTGCTGACTCCAACATGCTGCCGCATGCTGGCTCCCCACTCTTGCACCATAACGCTCCTCACCATGACCGCAGCTCTGGCTCCCATCCTCATTTGTACCACAGTTTAACACCAGCTACGCACAGTAAAAGGAATCCTTTCAGCCTCTCAGACATTATTTTGAAACACCCACCAATTGCTCACATGCCATCCTTAAAACTCTTGCCAGCCACTCAGATGCCATCCTGGGAGGAAATCTGGCTGCAATCACTCCCCCATTTATAGGGGGAGTGTTAGAAAGGGTGTGAACACACAAAAACATGCATGCCTATGCTATACTATGAAACCTACCATGCAAACAAGAACAGTACTAGATCTCACTCCACTATGAAAAAACACTGCACTAAAGAAAAGACTAATGGCCGAACACACACAAAAAAAAAATAAATAAATAAAAGCTCCATTCAGAAGCCATGAATATACACAAAAGTGAACAAACCTATGCATTATATAAAATAAATGATGTCAAAGCCAGCATACTCGTGAAATAATACCATCTCTGGGTCAAACAAGCTCATAGACCCTTGACTCCACTCTTTCATACTCCACACATATAAATAACCTAGCTAAAGCTGTGAATACATGCACAGGCCTGCTATATAGGCATAGGCACTGTCTGACAGACCAAGCATTAAAACTTGCCATCCAGAGCTCAATCACCTCTTTAATTTATTATGGTCTCATAGTTTATGGATCAACTGCTGACACTGCCCTCTGGTGTATGGCCATAGCCTTAAACAAGTCCTGCCGGCTCCTCACCACAGCCTCTAGACCTAGCACACACATGTGATCTTTATGAACAGGCTAACTGGCTACAACTTTAAGGTAGAATTAAGTATCAGACCTGCTTACTTGCTAAGAAGACAGTGCTAGGCCTCCTTCCACTAAGGGTTCAGTCTATACTTTCCCCTCACTGTGCCACCTGCCTTACCAAGAGTTCTGGAACACTAATCTTCGCAGTTCCCTGCTGCTGGTCCACTCAAGGGCAGCACTCTGACAAAGTTAGGGCCTCTATCTGGTTCAACACACTCCCAGTGGATATCATCAATGCACCGAATCTCAGCTACTTTAAGCACAAACTATGACAACACTTGGTGGCCAGTGCCTACTGTGACTGCTACACTTAAATTCCCTGCTCGCCCTCTGGGCCTCTCCGATACTTATGCACTCTCACTACACCCCTCTCCCTTCTTATTAACTCCTTCCAATATCTCATGTCAGGCACCTCAGCCTTCTCCCTTGCTCCTCCCAGATTTAATTTCTCCCTCTCTCCATTCCCTCACACATCCTTGTCCCTCCCCTCATCTATTACCCCCTGCACCTCCTAGCTTTTATATTCTCTCTCCTTTCTCCCCTAGCCCTCCTTAACTCCCTTCTAGTTCTCATTTCTCTCTCCTTTCTCCTTCCCCCACCCATCCTGTTACCCCCACTTACATCTCCCATCCCTTCTCCCCTCCCCTCCCCTCCATCACCACCTACTCCTCTCTTTCACCACCTACCTCATCCCTCCAATCCCCCATCCTCTCGGTTCTTGCCTGTCACCTACTACCTTATCCTCTCACCAGCTACCTCTGGTCCTCTCATGTACTTGTTAGATCACCTGACAAAGCCTTTGGCAGCTCATGCACTCTGTAATGTTTTACCTGTTACCAATTCTTTTGTCTTATCTTGACAAAGCCACAGGCAGCTCACGTACTCTAATTGTATTAACTGTTATCTACCTGCCTGTTCTTATCTATTCTTGTCCATTGTCCAAGACGTGGAACCTTTGTAAAAGAGCACTGTTTGCTCAAAAGTGTTATTCGAAATTGTCATAAATAAATGAAATAAATACAAATAAAATAAAGGCCACTCGCTCATTTGACCTCTCAGTGGTATTATTTCCCTCTCTACCACTCATTTCCATCATTTATTCTGTATAAGTAAATGATATGCAGTTTTCTGACTCATAATATGCACTGTTCATGTGTGAGGGTGCAGTGCAATAACCCATGAGTGAATTGTGAAAGTCCTGCTCCTTCACAGGTGATGATAAACTGCATAGCTTGAGTCAGACCATTTCATATCCAGTTTATACAACATCAGTTTACTGGTTATAACTTCTAAATCTACTGTTTTTATGAAGAGTTAACCATTTCTTTTTTATTTAAGTTGCTTGCTTTAGCGCTACGCATGGTTATTATGATATTATCAGCATTGTGAAATCTACTCTGATTAGGTCAATATGCATTGTGACATACCCAACTTTGCGAGGCAATATTATCTTGCCATGTTGGGTCAAGACAACCCTTTTTACCTTGCCACTTATCAGCACACACTTGTTTTATATAGACAGATAGATAGAGATGGATAGATAGATAGATAGATAGATAGATAGATAGATAGATAGATAGATAGATAGACAGATAGATAGAAAGATAGACAGATAGATAGACAGACAAACAGATAGACATATAAATAGATAATGAGGATTTCTTCTACAAGTGGAAGCTGAGGTCTTAGAATGACTGATGATGTGTTGGGGTGTGAAGAAGAGAAGATGGATAAATAGTGCACCTGAGGTGACCATGCTGCACCAATGGCTCTGGAGTTATTAAAAAAGCAAAACAATAGGAGAGAGCTTGGGATAAAGACTACTGGTTTCACCTGAGCCCTCTGCTAATTGACTCTGCTATCTCCCTAGTTGCTTTCCTCAGAGGGCTGCAGGATTATCATCCATGCTTGAAGACTTGCTCCTTATGATGGTATTTTGAGAAGTAAATCTTCGGGGCATTTGGAAAACATAGAAACATAGAATTTGTTGTCAGAAAAAAACACTTGACCCACCCAGTCCGCCCAGATGGTCCCTGCCTAGTCTGCCTCCACAGACCCTAACTGGTTTCCAGCAATCCTCCTTCCTCCCTGCCTATTCCCTAATATTTCCTTATGGCTACCCCATGCATGCTTGCCATCCCTACTGTTTTTGCATCCACCACTTCCACTGGTAGTCTATTCCAGATGTCTACCACTCTTTCAGTGAAGCAGTACTTCTTCACAACCCTCTTTACTTGCCCACTTCCAACCTCTTTGCATTCCCTCTGATCCTGGTGCTCCTCCTCCTTTGGAAGAGACTCACCTCCTGCACTCTGTTCACCCCCATGAGGTACTTGTAGATCTTTATCATGTCCTCTCTTGCTTTTCTTTCTTCCAGGGTGTACTTATTGAGATCCTTCAATCTTTCTTCATGGGGCTTTTGATGCAACCACTGCACCATTTTAGTTGCCTCCTCTGGACTGCCTTCATCCTGTCTATGTCCTTTCTGAGGTGAGGTCACCAGAACTGGACACAGGACTCCAGGTGGGATCTCACCAGTGAGCAATACAGTGGCAACACCACCTCCCTTCTTCTGCTGGAGATACCTGTTCCAGTGCATCCCAGCATCACACTGTCACTACCCACTGCTTTGTCACACTTTTCTGCCACTGGGAAAATTTAGATAGATGGAGCATAGTGGTTCTGAGAGGGTCATCCTCTTTGGGAGTGAGAAAATGATCTTAAAAAAAAGAAAATGTGATTATCTCTTTACTTATCGATAATTGTTTCCTGTGTCTTTAACTTGAGTTCCAGTGATAGTTTTCTGTTTCAAAATATCTCCAGTACTTACTGAATAAGGCCTGAAGAAGCTCTTTTTGTTTGCTGCACCCAGTAAATGAATGATCCTTCAAACCTGTGCCAATATGACTGACTAGTGTGTCTTTTAATTGATTTAAATCTTGGAATGAGAAGGTCAGTTGTGACCCGGTTCTGATTCTGACTCTGATCTGTTTTCAAACGTTTCTGATTTACTCTGGTTTGCCAAAACTATTTCCAGACTGGATCAGAACTGTATTTTAAGCACATCTGGGCTGGATCAAATGGCAGAAATAGACTGACCTATCTCCCCCATTATAAGCCTTTTCTTTGCCCTGCCTAGTGGCTTGGAGGGCTGAGGCACCAAGCCTCTCCTGCCGCCATTTTGGCAACCCTGGGTCGGGAGCGATTTCAGGACATCAGGGGTTGACCAGGAGGAGGAGGAGGAGGATCAAGCATTCAGAGGATAACTCTCTTTTTCTGGGGGGGGGACACCTGCCCTGGTATTCGCCTGATCACTAGCGGTGGCTGGGGATACTTGCAGTGGAGATCACGACGTAGAGAACAGAGGAGCGGCGGACATTGACATCCTATGCATGGGAGCATGCATAGGCATGTCTGGACAACATTACGCGTCCACTCCTCTGAAGGGAGGAAAAAGCAGAAAATGGTAGGCGATGGGGCAGGATGATACCAACCCCTCACAGGATCTGCACCACAGCTACAGGGCCCTCTCCTGGAAACTGGATCTGTTCCATTGGCAGGCAGGAGCCACCAACCCTTGCCACAGGGGGAAAGTTGGGGGGAAGTCTCAGATTGAGGTAAGTCCCTGGGACGCCGAGTGACAGGGCTTGGGTGGTGGGTTGGTGGAAGGAGCAGCCCACTCCAGCAGAGGAGAAAAAGAATAGAGGAAAAAAAAGCCTTTTCTTTGTGTCATTTTAGATTTGGTTATTTGATATTTTTCCACAAATTTCTCATATTTAATAGGAATGAAGCTCTACAATCACTTACATTATCTGGACTGGGCCAGAACCGGGCTGCTGGCATATCAGAATCTGTTCAGTAGACTGGAATTGGTCAAATCAAAGTTGAGCCACAAATGACTTTGATTTTTCCAGAGTTGAGCAGAGACTGCCATTCTAGAGGTTTTCTGAGCAGACACAGAGCTGTTCTTCCCATCCAGTTTTAAATCTGCAAGTCATAACGTTTACAAGGAATTAAGCTGGTAACAGTCTGAGTCCGAGTTGTCTTTCTGTGTGACGTACTTTGTCACTCGTAGCTCTGAATGTACATTTTGGAAGATGGCTGGTGTCCTGCCAGTTCAAACTTAGCAAAGAGAAATTGTTTTTCAGCTAGCCTATTAGCTGCTTAAATGCAATTTAAGTCTACAGACTTTCTGAGGGAAATCTCTGCAAAACTTGTCAGTGCTCCGGCTAACGAGAACTCATCTCAAGCAGCTCCTTTCTTCCCCTTTTGCCCATTTTGTTCCCCACCCCCACCCCATGGTTCCCTTCACTGGCAATCTGTGTACAACAGTCTGTGCCTTTCCAATGGCCAGGAATGCAGGAGAGGATAGTGGCTAGCTCCTCCAACTGAACACATTACAAACATGTCACCACTACCTCATCCATTCTGCTGTCATGGACATTAGTTGTTGCTAAAACAAGAAAAAGGGCAAAAGGTACCACTAACTGTGGCAACTTGGTTGTGCACTGCATCCACCTTCTATCTAGTATTCTTGCAAGAACACCACCATGCTGAGGTTCAATTCTGATTGCCGCACCCATACATTTTGCAATCATCATGCATTGAGAAACAAAAAACTTTCCGTGGTGATCCAGAGTGGTGTTTCATTGGAATAGTAAATAAGAGTGAGAAGCAAGCTCCACCAAAAATGTTGTGTTGTGTGACACACTTGGTTGGTGGAACTAGAGCCATATGCAGAGAACAATCACTTCACAGCTGATGCCAGTAGAGATGTGCGAAATTGGAAAATTTCGCCTAGCAAAATATTTTGCATAATTTCCGCAGTACACAAAATTTTTCACCTAGGCGAAATGTAATTTCGCCTCAGATTTCGCTTTCATGTAATGTGAAATTTCGCCCAATTTCACCAATTTCGCTTTCATTTGAGGCGTAAATTCGCCAAATTACGCTGAATTTTATTTATTTATTTAGAATTTTGCCAGTGGTAATGCGCTGTGGGTAAATAGCTGAAATATCACATGCAGGCTGTTTCCTGCACAGTATATTGTCTGTTGTGGCAGACAGCAGTTCTGTGTGGTGTATCACAGCCAATAAATCCTTCAAAAACCTCTTTATTTGTGATTTTTGAGAGTTAATCACTCCCCAAATCTCAATGTAGCTCCTAGTGCTGCTAGTGAACCTTTTTTTGTTTTGGTATCTTTGGTTAATACTTAGTTAAACTTAGGTAGTCTTTTCAGTTTTCTCTGTTTCTGTGTCTGTGAGGGAGTTGAGTGGGGGAGGGTTGACCATGTGGTGTATGTGTATGTGAAAGCAGAGCAGGCTAGTTTCTAATATTTGACAGATTTCTCACAAGTTGTGAGTGAGTTTCTGTAATTTCTTTTAAGTCTTAATATTTTTGTTGGTGTGCTACTTATTTGTTATATTTTTCTTACATAGTGACCCTTTTTTGGGTAACGTTATCTGAACAGTTACTCACTCTGAGTAGTTCTGTTCCTGTTTCCCTTTGCTTAATCACTTGTGTGTTTTATTTTTTTAATGGAAGTATTCGTGGACATTGACCACTTGACTTGTCCATATCCAGGAACACTGCATTGTTGAATTGCTTACAGAAATTAAAATTGTGATCTAGCCTCTGCATTGCAGCGTTCCTGTTTTTCTATTTCATTTGCTTACCATATTAACCTTTTCCTCCCTGTTACACCACTGGTGTTTACTACCCAACCCTACTATATATGGGGGCATGTTAGGCAGTGGTATCACCACTGTTAGGCCTGAAAACCATTTGAAATGGTGCAGAAAACAGCAGATTTGTGTTCTGTTGGTGTATGTGAACCATGTAACTGCATGTCTGACACCTGATTTCTGTGTGAATGTACTGTAACATTTTTTGGGAAACATTTCTAGACTTCTGGGCCATGTTAGGCAGTGGCAACACCATGATTAGCATTAAACCATTGGTAAACAATGGGCCAAACAACTTATTTTGGTTCAGGTGGAAGGCGTACAACATATAACTGCATGTCTGACACCTGATTTCAGTCTGAATTTACTGGACCATTTTTTGGGAAATATTTTGGGACTTGTGAGGTATGTTAAGCAGTGGCACCCCCACGGTGAGGCCTGAAAATCATTAGAAATGGTACAGGAAACAGTAGATTTGGGTCCTGATGGTGGATGTGAACCATGCAACTGCATGTCTGACACCTGATTTATGTTTGAATTTACTGTAACATTTTCTGGGAAACATTTTGGGAATTCTGGCCTTCTGGGGCATGTTGTCAGTGCTGATAGCAGATGTGTTATTTCTTCGTAATGTTACACACAGCAATATGTGATGCAACATCACATAGCATTGTTAAACAGTTTTTTAATAGGCACAAGACTTGACATTTGTGGATAGGAGGAGGAAACATGTTAAAGAGCAGGTGATGCCTTCAAAATAACTTTAACAAATTATAACAATGACCAACAACAATTCAGTTGCATTCCCCATATATGGAGTTTGCAAAGGAAAGGCCAGAACCAGTCGAAGGCTGGGGGCCGTTAGGGCCCTGTGCACAGAGTCTGCATTTTTTTAATTCAAATACCTCATGTGAGTTGCTTTGATTCAAAGTAAGAAGTAATCACCACATGCACAGATCCATGAAGTGCTCTTTCTTTATTACAGTGTGGCATGAAAACAATGTAAAAAGTGTTCCCATATAACTAAGATAAAAAACGCCTGCTCCCTCAAGGCACAGTACTTCATGATACATATAAGGAATGATGTTGCCTTGGGGGAGTGGGCATTTTTAACTTAGTTATATGGAAGCACTTTTTTACATTGTTTACTTGCCACACTAGAGAATCGAACAAAGAACGAGCACCTTATGGACATGTGTTGTGGTGAGCACATCTAACTTTGAGTTGAAGCAACTCACACAAGCTATCTGAATTCTAAAAAAAATACACACTAGTCTGTGCACAAGGCCTAGATGGCCAACAGTCTTCGGCAGGAGCTGGCATTTCATTTGCAAACTCAATATATAGGGAATGTAACTGCATTACAGATCAATATGTTGTTAAAATGAATCTTGTAGGTATAACCAGTTCTAAGAAGTAACACACACTACAAATAATAAGGGAGTAAGGTGTTTATTGGGGGAGGGGTGCACGGACATGGTACAGAATAAGCATAGCAGATGACGGGCAGGATCAGGAGGACAAGGGTAATACAACAATGAGCAGGGAGAACTAATACAGAACAAGAAAAGGGACTGAATTCTGTAGGGAGCATTAGACAGTAACAAACAACAGCAATGGTCAATAAAATTATTTTACATACAAAATAAAAAAACAAGAGGGCTTAAGTAATGGATGTAGCTTAAAGAGGATAGAATAGCTTTTTTTTTTTTATGGGGGGATCATACAAACAACAGAATGGAAGATAGAAAAATGAAAAAAAAAAAGACAAATTAATTTGTGCTGCCACATTAAGTGCCAGTGAGGCCACCATGGAGTTCAGACAGGATGCACATGATTTTGTCAACATCACACTGCAGCTTGGAAATCTACTCCCGGGGCATCACTAAATTCCTGTCTGAAATTGTTTAACTCCTGTTGGAGATGCTGAACTTCAGACAGGAAAGCTGATAAGTCGGCATGTGTCACTGGCACTGCTGGCAGGGTGGGGGCTGCCTGTGCTGCTGGCTTTGGACAGTGGGAGTCCCTGGAGGGGTCTAGATGTTACTGACTGCTGCTGTTTTCTGGTATGGTGAGCATGGAGAGGACACTTAACTGGTCCAGCTATGCATCTCTCCTGTTCACACCTTCAGTGCTTATACTCACACTGCTCCCCACAGCTGCACTTGATAATGCTGCCACCTCCCACAATTTGAGGTCCCATTGCAGTGGGTGGTGGTGGACCATGTGGCTACACTGGCCAGTTGTCCCAAAGTGGGATCCACACTTTCTTCAATGCACTTCCTGCCTGTATAAATTGCAGGTGACTACTTGGTCACCAACTGAAATTAAGTTGAAAAAATCCCAGACAGAAGAACTTCGGGGATGGGGGGGGTGCCACAGATAATGCCCGGGCACTGACTCCTCCGGCTGCTTGGGAGGAGGCACAGTCTCCTGTTGCCTGGGTGGAGGAACAGTATCCTCCTGGTGCTGGGGAGGGGACACTGTCTCCAACTGCTATTGGTGAGGGGGAACAGTCTTCTGCTGAGTGCCGGTGCTGGAGCAAAAAGCCTCCTGCTGTGGCATTTCATTTGTGATGGTTAGCTGAAATGCACATACAGGTGCCCCACTGTCTTCACCCTTCTCCACAATGTCCACAACCCACACACAAACACCACCAATTCAAACAAACAAACAAAAAAAGAAATAGAGATCGAGACTCAGAGAGAGCTGGCGGGGGGGATCACACACACACACACACACACACACAAACACAATCACCAGGTACTACAATATGAACTATGACAAAGACAGACAAGAGAAAGTTAGAATAAAATAGCACACATTAAGCAATTTAGGCATAAAAGTGCACACTGCAGTCACAGGGAGTGTAAATGTTGCCTGCTTCCTCAAGATATGTAGCACGGGAAATGAACCACTCACTTACTGCCTGTTTAGACTCAACCATGTGACCACCAACAGAGCGAAATGCAAAGTTTTGCCTAACTTTGTCTCACATAAGCAGGCAAAATTGGCGCTGAAATTTCGCTGGTGAAATTTCACCAAAAGGACATAATTTTGTGAAATGTTTCACTAGGTGAAATTGGTGATTTTGCTGGTGAAATACAATTTCTCTGCAACTCTAGATTGCAGTGTGGGTCCTTGGTCAGCCAGCAAAGGATGTGTGAATGTTGGTCAGTCCGTGGCTCCCCCTTCTCAGGATCCAAGCCCCTTAACTCGGTGACACACCTGTCTCTTAGCTGGCACCAGGGAGTCACCATGCCACTGGACGGGCCCAGCCCTTTCAACGTCCTAGATAAACCCAAGAGGTACTTCACAGCATTCAGTTTAAATAAAAACATATCCCAAAGTGTTTGTAAAAGTTCAGCTCTGGCAAAATGCTGAGATAACTTGACTAAGCTGCCTGATTTCAACATGTCCATATGTCTTCCAGTAAATTGCTCAATAACCAAACAATTTCCTTGCCTCTTCCTAGTTTTAATACTTCTTTTTGATGTGCAGACTATGTGATGACAGCTCAGTTGAAACATTTCTCACTGTCATTTGCAATGCACTGGTGCGTCATGGAACATTAAAATGCCATACTCACTTTAAAATAAATACTGTATATTGATTTAGACGTTTTAACACACTACATAAAAAGAAACATTGCTCTGAGGGTATGCATTTTGTTTGCACATATTGCATCTTGCTGAATTGCTGTTCTTTCTTATATGGAAGATTTAATCATCCCTAGTCATCTGATGAGCCTTGGGCCTGCCTATAGAAAGACATTGCAACTTGCCTTCTATATTATAGTTTAAACACATACGTGTTTCACAAACTGGCTCTCAAACAGCAAAAGATGCTTAGCCACCAGGCAACATGTGAACTGCAAATTAGTCACTCGAATGTCAATGGGTGGAGTAGTACTTGTAAAGTTTTGAAGAAGCAAGCTTACCAGATCTAAGTGATTTTTTGACTTGCCACGCAGTAAAACCCTTGAAAGATACAGCAGATCACAAACAATTTTACACATTGTAAATCTAAAAAATGTTTCACACCCATGAACAGTTGACAGATCAGGTGAACAAAGTGGGCACCAAAGTTCATGCTCCCATGGTTAAAAACTGAGCCACAGGAGAACGCACTTTGGGGAACACTTTGTTGCCCTGACCATGGTAAATACAGAAGCACTTCAACCAGGAAGTGTGAGACTTCATATATTTGTTAAAATGCCATTCTACCCATCAGCACATAAATATCAGACTGGTTTGCAGGAGATGACTATATTTCACAATACAATTCCCTGGAAGATGCACTCTTCAAGACAGACTGCAAGGATGTCAGCAGAATACTATTATTTACCACAGTATTTATTTGGTTAAGCAGGAAAGGTAGGCTAGGATAAAGTTCTGTTTCCAGCTACAACTTGCAAGTAGGAAACAGCAAAAAAATGACAACAGGAAACAATAAATACAATAAAATGCAGTTTTAAGCATTACCAAAATTACATACTTAACTGTACAACAGTTCAGTGAACGAAAAGTACAGTTCATTGGACAAGAACTACATGTTAAAAAAAGATATGCTTACTATTCAAAATAGCAGTTATACAACCTACAGTACTTCTCTTCCAGAAATTAGAGTGAGTATAGCTGACTTGCACGCCCTATCAGGATATAGAAATAAATTGGACAAGTTGGTACAAATGATGTTTGGGGGGAGCATGGTCATATCTTAGACAACAGTTCTTAATGAACTGGGATGTGTTACAGTTTAGGGTGATCCTGCCAAGTGATCACACAACCCCTTCTAAAGTCTACGTTGATATATTGGGGCAGGGCCTCAGGACAGATCTTAGTAGATAAGTTACAACAGCCCTTGGTGACTAGAGCAAGAATAGTTTACATGTCTCTCCTTCCCAGATTTATTGGCAATGGGAAGCAACTCCTTTGCTGGTGGTCTAGTTTTATTACAAAAGGCCATAGGTAACCAGGCAGTCCCCAACCGCACATACAGCTATATCATCTTCCAGCTGAAACTGAGAAGTTTTTTGGCTCAGGTTCATACATGCTGGAGAACACTAGAGGATGCATCAAGGGAACTAATTTAATTTCAAGTACTGCCATTTCAGCAAGATGTAAAGACATTGACATAACCCCTGAGGAGAAATACACTAAACATATGGAATACTATTTGCAAGGGATGATATTGCAACTCACAGGTAGCAGTGTTATGTTGGATAGCCTTTGTCATGAAATTTCTCCCAACTAAAACAGGCACAGTATTCAGAAAATGGACCAAACTGGGACTACAAGCCCCACCCAAATGATAGCAGATAGTGTCTTAAAATCAACACAATGAGGAGCCAATCCAGGGGTGCATGGTGCTCTGCATAAAAAAACCTGGGAATCGGAAGTAGAAAAAAAGTGCCATTCACTCCTGATTGACAAAGGATGTGGTGGCACACTGATGCAATTATTACTTCACAGTGAAACAAATAAAAAGAATAATAGGGGACTGTGTATTACGAGGCTATAATACCATTGAGAGGTTCTGGTGACATGTGAACCTTGAGAGTGAAGATTGAGAGATCCCAGCATGTCACCAGAACCTCGAGATGGTATTATAGCCAAGTGATACACAGTCCTCTATTTTTTTTTTCCTAATATAAGGATCCAAAGAGTTGCAAATATTCAGCAGTGTAGTGCAAATCTCTCATTCAGGGTGGTGAAATATCTCTGCCAATTGAGCTGTTTATCAAATGTGTTTTTTATAGTACAGTATTTACAGTTTCTTGATTTTTTTGTGTGTGACCGTGAGTAGGCTGAATAAAAGTCTGAAACCCTGTAATGTTTCTTCCCCCCACCTCCAACACATTTAGCCTGATAAACAAGTGAGGGAGCCAGGCAGGTGGCAGGCAGGCAGTAGTTTAAAATATAAATAAAAGTCAGAGATCCTGTTTTATTTCTTTACTCCGTCTCCAGCTGCTCGGGTAACCAAACCTTGTATGTGATCATGAGTAGACTAAATAAAAGTCTGAAATCCTGTCCTGTTTCTTTACTCACCCTCCAGCTCCTCTGGTAGCCAAGGTAACCATATCACGTGTGTGTGTGTGTGTGTGTGTGTGTGTGTGTGTGTGTGTGTGTGTGTGTGTGTGTGTGTGTGTGTGTGTGTGTGTGTGTGAGTGTGTGTGTGAGTGTGTGTGTGTGTGAGTGTGTGTGTGTGAGTGTGAGCAGCCTGAACTTTTACTCCTTGAAGCAGATTCAACATTTTGCTTCTGTCTCACAGCAGCAGCTCCCAAGTGAGTACTGTGCAGGCAGAAATTCAAGTGATAGTAGTAGCAGTTTATGCGAGCAGACAGATGGAGGGTGGGAAATGACAGAAGACTTTTTTGGGGTATTGCAGTGAGTCTACTTTTACTGTACATGGCAATTACAGTAAAAGCTCTCACTCCAAGCACAAGGATTTCAGCAGTGTGTGGACATGGCTCTGTCTTGTAATACTATTGTTGGGAGCTTGGAATGATAGTATCATGAGGTTTGAATGATAATATTAAGAGATTTGAACTGCAGTATTATGGCACTTGAACTGTGATATTGCGAGAGTGTTTTTTGTATTATTTTCAATGGTATTATTTGGCTTAGTTCCAATAAGGAAGATCACTCTCTTTTTCTCTTCTCAGTGCTGGTGAGATAGGCCTCCAAACAGAGGTGGCTGTGGGCATTAAGAGGAGGATCCATTTTTATATGCTGTTTCCAGATGAGAACTGTAGCTGTGTACGAGTCATTTTACAGTCAAAAGTGAGAAGTGATTCCAGCATCAAGTGGTCTCTGACTCGGAACAGAACACAGCTAATCTTCTAAGGGTTTAGGGTAAGAACTTAGAATTTAAGTCAGGTCAGTTAGTGTTCTTCCTTTTTGTACTTTCTTGTTTAAAAGCTGTTTATCTTGAATTTCCTAGCTCCTCATTAGTTTGCTGAATATGTAGCAAATTTTGATAAATACTACATATGTTATATTTAATATATATCTGTGACTACGGTGTTTTAGTGAGCACAGATCATCTATTTTATAGGCTAAAAAGGTAAACAAAAGGCTGCTCCAGAGAACTGCATTTTGTTTGTATTCTATGAGCTATTCCAGTGCTCTGCCTTGCAGTGCACTGCCAACTTAAAATATAACGCTGCAGCCACGATGATGCTAGCATAGCGGGAAGGAACAGGAAGCACCAAGGAGGCTAATATTGGCATTTAAATTATAATTAAAAAAAATGTATTGGTTGCAATTTGACCATCTTTGGGAAGCCCTTGGGTTTTTTTGGACTGCAGGTGCTGCCTGTTTGTTTTCAGTCTATGTAATGCAATAATAAATGTGCAAGCAGCTGTTTTCTGTTGACTGGATTTTTTTTAACATTTCCTGTCCCCAACTCAAGTGCTCTAGCTTCCTGCTCACATTTGTTTATTTTAGGTGCTGTACTGCTTCTGCTGAGCACTGGACCCTGCTCTACCTTGCACGCTTCCTGACTTGACTTTCTATGGTTTTTCTCCCCTGTGTTTCTTCCACCCAGCTCCCCTGCACTGTGCATAGCCACTCTGTCATTATGCACACCACCCTAACCTTATGTAGTTCTCTCTCCTATTAGCACTTGGTTACCCCTTAGCACACATTTCCCCATGTTATGTCTATGACAGTGCCTCTGGCTGCGCTCCTCCTCTATAGCTCTCCACCCCTCCACTCTTCCTCTCTCTTGTCCTCTATCCTCTCTGCACCTCATCCACTATCTCCTTGTAACCTAGCCTCCAAAACTTGTTTTGTTTCTCAGATGCTTTGTAACTCTGTTCAGCTTACACTTTTGTAACCTTGTTCTATGTATTGAATTTGTAATCTGACTTACATGTCTTATGTTTTGAATTGTAACCTGACGTGGAACCTTTGTAAAAGAGCCCTGGCTCAAAGGATTGTAATCCTAAACCTAATAAATAAATAAAATAAATAAAAAAAACACACACCACCACCACAAACCCTGTGCAGTGACGCAATCTCCCTGACCTACTGCAGGGATTGCTGTGATGGTAAAACCTGGCACCAGCCTTCCTGGGCTGGGAGCATTGCAATCACCATGGCAGCTTCCTCCAGCCCATCAGGCTGGCTTATGGGTCCACTGCTGAACCTGGGTCACCAACACGGCTGTGCACCACACTGGGACCAAGCCAGTGGGCAGTGCATAAATGTTTATCTGGAGGTTAGATAGCATGAGAAACAACTCCACTCCAGTGGCCTAATGGTTAAGGTGATCACCTTCCATTTTATTTTTGGATGGGATGGCTGCAGGTTCATTTCCTGATCCCATGATTCCAATTGGCTCAGTAGTAGCAGGAGTAACAGTTCCAGGAATGATTTCTCCTCTCTGGGGTGGTTTTCTCATGCTTTGTATATAACAAGTTTCCCCTCAAGGCCCAGGGGATTGTGGAGCTATTCCACATAGATTAGGCCCTTATTCCCACCTCCAACTTCCCAGCAGCAGCCTGCATGTATTCTCCTTAGTGGGTAAGTAAGGAGGTGCCAACACTGGTCTCCGCTCTAACATCCTGCTGAGCATGCAAGTGCAATAATTGCAACTGGCCTATGTTAACTAAGAGTTTTTCTTCTACAGCACTGTCCACCCCGTCATTGGGTTGTGGTCCTTCCATGGCAACTCTCCACTCCAAACATCACTAGTGCCACTGATCACTTCCTGGTGAAGGTCATTGGAGCAGGGCTCTAGAGTACCATTGACTGTCATCCCAATGGTACAGGGGTTTTTCTCCTTTTTTTCTTAGACCACCTCCCCAGTACTGTGTGCAGCTGCTGGAGCCTTCCAAGCACAAAGCAAACCCTGTGCAGAGGAGCAAGCTCCCTGGCCCACAAAGGGGTCATTGCATGGTGGAACCCAGCACCAGCTGTCCTATGCTTGGAGTGCTGCTACACAGCAGTGACACTGCAGCCTCTCCCAAGCTGCCTGGCTTACTCCTGAGATCACTGTTAAATCCAGGTCACCAGCACAGCAGTGACCACCCACCAAGGGGAATCTGTCCAGACTGGCATCAGGACTTTGGAGGTGGAACAAAGAGCTGTTCTGTACGTAATGGCTCACTGATCTGCCTTGGTCAACAGAGGACAGTTGTTCTGTGTGAAGCACAGCCACCTACCATGGAGAGGAGGAACCATCCCTGTGAAAATACATGACAAGTAAACGCAGGCATTCTGTACCAGAAAATAATTTAAATATTTTTTAATTGTATATTTATTCCCCACCTGCTGTCAGATTCCACTCTGACTGGTGACCTCCCAGCACCAGCACTCCTGACATCCACTCTATTCCCCTTCCCCAGGCAGGGATCCCAATTCCTTCCAAAGTTCTCATCTGATGCTGGCTACAGGCTACATGACATGGGGCCCAGGGGAACTGGTCATCAACCTGTTGGTTGTGTTTCTCTCCCTGCAGATCCAGTCCCACAATGGCAGCCATGAAACCACCTTCAGGCCTTGCTGCATGCAGTGCCAGTACCAGAGCCTGCTCCTTGCAAGGAAGCACACTCTCAAGCATACCATGAGGGATTTCTGAGGTGGCAGGCAACAGTATATTCTCCCTGGGCAGGAATGCATTACCAGAGGCCCTGGCCACCTGGCTACAGGCATTCAAGTCCACTGCATGGAAGTGCAAGGCACTTGCTCTGTGCCACTGGGCAGCCCAGAATTTAAACTTTTTTTACAACTGGTTGACTAGAGAGGAGCCAAAAGGATGATTGGCATTTGCTCTGACATCCGGTGATGTCACTGGCATGGTGGCAGCTTGAAGAATTTACTCCATCCTCCTCCCCACTAACCTGCCGACATCCACAGTCAGTAGCAGAGCTCCCTTGGATTTAAACAAGTGCCTGCTATTACCGCAGATGTCCAGCAAGCCAGGAAAGGCAGAATCTTCAACTCCAGCAGCCAAACTCCAAGAGATGATGTCGGTGAAGACTCAGAGCACCTCGGCAGTAAAGGCCTTCCTCTTGTGCTGCCGCTCACCTGCCTCCATCTTCTCCGAGGACATGGACTACAACAAAGATGGTGAACCCATATCTGCAGAGGACCAGACAGTGCACCAAGTGTTATCCACCGTAAATAAAACAGAATTGGCCTTTGGAGACCTTAAAATGCACATAAAAGCCTTGACAAAAAAAACCCAAAAAACAACTGATGCAACAAACCAACAGCTTGGTGAGCTGCTGGATAAATTCAGAGTTCATGACTGCATTCTTCTTTACTTACTATAGTGCAAGTGGAAGCTGGAATGGTGAGCCAAGGTCTTGGAGAATTGGGCTCACAGAAATAATTTTTGTATCCATGGTCTGCACAAAGGGGCGCAAGATGGCTTGCCCTCCATGGTAGAATTCATTAAGCAAGTCCTCACTGCAACTCTGGAGCTTCCTGCCGACACCCCTCTTAACATTCAATGTGCTCACATGTCACTGGGTCCACAGCCGAAATATCAATCGGCCAGACCCCATTCTATTATTGTGAGAATGTTGGATTTCCACATTAAAGAGCTTACTCTGACTACAGCCAGGAAGAAAAGGGGACTTTAGTATGATAACCAGCCCATCTTTTTTGATCAAGACTTCTTCAATGCTTTACCACCGAAGAGACAGTCAGTAAAAGGAATTATCCAGCAGCTCAAGAAAAAACACAATATTAAAGGCCAACTGCTATATCCCACCAAGCATAAACCATTTCTGGACCCTGGGCCTAAAACATTTGAAACCTTGGCAGAGGCAGCCCCCTAATTAAGGAAATGGAATATTGAGCTTCCATATCTCACTATCGAGGAGTTGGAAGTTTCTTTATCTCAGGTCACCTGGTTGACAGTTACTAGGGGCAGAAAGAGAGCTTGCACAGGAGACAGCCTTCCACTTCAACTTAAAAAACAACTTGGCTGGCATGCTCAGACTGACGGTCTCGTCAGGGTATTCTCCTAAGCCCTAGACTACTGAAATTAATGGAGCTGCTTGATGTTTTGTGTCTACATTCCAGTCCCTCCATCTTATAAAGACTGCAGTTTTTGCTTAGGAATTCCATTAATGCCCTTATGCTGGTTATATAATGGCTGCTCACCTATGATCTGCTGTATGCTTGCCATCGCTGGCTACAAGCTTCCTCAGTACTCTAATAACCTCTGGTTTCATTCTCCTGTATGAAAAGAGGGTGCTAGGGTTGAAGGGTGGCTGGTGACATGGGTTTGGGGCCTGCTGTGCAATCCGTGACTCTGATTCAGTTCCCAGGTCCTTGCATTGTAGAGTAAGCTCTGTATGGTGGAAGCAGGTCTTTTTCCTTTTTACTGATTTGCATATGCTTCCTGATGGTGCTTTTGTGTGATTGGAGTGGAGGCGGGGTGTGGGGCTGCCAGGTGCCGAGCATTTCATGTCTGCTTACTTACCTTATAGGATGCTGGCTGTAGGGCAGGAGTGGGATAGCCACTTAGATCAACATATGTTTTTCCATTTCCCTTTCTGGAGGAAATGATGAAGAGGGATGGGGGGGTTGCCTCCCAGCCTTTGATTTTTCTGAATCTGCACCTGTTTTTATTAATTCAGATTGGGTGAGGAGGGGTGGACTGCTTTCATCGCTTCTCCAGATGGTGTTTTATGCTGGGACCTCACCTCCCCCATGCAGCAATCCTTCCTCGTGTCTGGAGTTACATCTCTCCAACAAAGTCAATGACAGATTCCTCCTCCACATGTCCTCAGCATGGAGGCCTAGCCATCACTTCTGGCTTTTCTTTTCTTGATTGTAACTTATTGCACGGGGAAGTCTGTAGACCTGGCTTTATGGTGCTCGGGCATTCTCACCCTGATAAGAGATCTTGGGTGTTATATCCCCCACTCCCCACATATCACATTTTTCTGGGAATGGCCATGACCTTGCGATGCCCTAGCCCCAGGATGCCCCCAGCCTTCTGCCTTGTTTGGAGAAATGGTTTTAATGACCTATTTCATAATGGAGCTCTTGGCTTAGCATGGTGCATTTTATTCCATATTAATTTTTATTACCCCCAGTTTTTTCTTACAGTCTTTGGATGATTGATGTTAATTTGATGTTAATTTGTTGGTGGGGTATTCGGGAAGGGGAGCTTCCTCCTCTTTGTGACTATTTTTCTTTCCAAGATTTTTTTTCCAATTGTTTAATCAGGAATGGCACACTAAGCTGAAAGCTTGTTTACAGCTGCGACCTGGGAGCACAGGAAAGTTAAGTGACTTGTTCAGGGTCACACACTATGCAAGTGGGGGCTGTGGGATTCAAACCCAGGTCTCCAGATTTGCAGCTCAGAGCCTTAAACTACTGTGCTATACTGCTTCCTTGTCTTTGTGGTCCCTCTAAGCTTACTAACTTGAGCTAGTGCTCAGGGCGCTTTTTAGCCCTCTGGAGTATTAGACCTGAGGATCGTTTGCACCTCAGGTTTGAGCCTGTACCTTGAAGTCACATTGATTTTTGTAGTATACCGCTCAGGGCTATGAAGTTTAGTAGTATTCAATGTTGTTTATCTTTTCCTGAGAGGGGATGGTTTTTAAAGTTCATTCTATAAACTGTTCTGTGTAGTTCTGCGTGATTACAGTTATCATTATTGTTGTTAGCTGTGTGTCATTATATCATGTTTCAGAAGTAGGTCCTCCCATGGCTGTCACTTTAGGATTATCAATACCTGAGCTAGGTGTTGTGTATGGATAAACTATGTATTATTTCATATAATGTGAAAAGAATACCACAGTGAACTGAGCTAGGATATTAACTGAATTGTGCAAATTATAGGCTGACATAGCGTTTCTTCAAGAATCCCATTTATCAGAAACAGAACATTTAAAATTGCATAGCATGTGAGTGGGGAAAGTATTTGCAGCTCACATTCTAGGGCAAAGCGTAATGGCATGGCCATACTAATTTGAAGGGGAAACCCCCTCGAGGTGACGTACAGCAGACACATAAGGAAGACTGCTTGTGTTGTCAGGTAAAATTATGCCCCTCACAATCCATTTGGTTAATCTCTATGCCACACACACTAATGCAACACCATTTTATAAATCAGGTTTTAGTAAAATACCAACCTTAAGTGAACGAATGCTCATTTTGGGTGAGGACTTCAATTGTATTGTGACTCCATCTTTAGACAGAACTTCCAAAAATCCAGACACAAATAGGACCTTCGATAAGGTTTTGAAAGGGTTTATGGATTAACTTGGTCTGGTAGATAATTGGCGAATGCAACACCCGGGGGAAAAGGATTATACCTTTTTTCTCATCTCCATTAAGAATATTCCAGAATTGATTTCTTTTTGATCAATTCACAAGATACTTATAGGGTTAGCACCACTCAGATTTGCACTATAACTGAATCAGAGCATGCTCCTGTTTCTTTAGGCCTATCCCTGGGAAATAAACACAGACAGACAGACAAGTTGGAGGTATAGATACAAGTTTATTGAATTATCCTGATTTCATTAATATGCTTTGCACAGAAATAACTTCCTGTGTTAAATTAAATGCCAGTGGTCACGTCTTCCTACAAACAATGGGATGCACTGAAAGCAGTCCTTCGAGGCTGGATTATCAGATGGACAGTGGCCAAAAACAAAGAGAAGAGCTTTGCAAGACATTCTAGAAAAAAAATTAAGGACATTAGAAACACAACATAAACATTTTAGGACAACGCAGCTTACTGAAGAATTGTGGCAAACAAAGGCAAAATTACTAGAACTTATTAGCAAAAAAGTCTAAGGTAAATGATGTTGCTGGGAACATAGATATTGTGAGATTGGTGGCCATGCCACCAAACTATTAGCATTTAGATTGTGAAAAGAAGCTGCAGAACACACCATCCCAAAAATTAGAGTGGAGGGCTAGAATTCTACTTTTGAAATGCAGCCAGAGGAGACTATGCAATGTTTTTGGGACTACTATGCATCTCTTTATTCTGAGGACAAAGATCCAGAACAGGAGATACATGACACTAGAGATTTCAGATCACCACTATGACTACCAACTCTCGCGCCTGAAGATTAAGAGATGTCAGATAGCCCAATCACAGTAAAGGAAATCAAATAAGCCATTGACTCCTTCAGGGGGGTAAAGCTCCTGGGCTTGGTGGTTGTAATGCAGATTTCTATAAACAGTTTAGACTACAATTAGCCCCAACGCTTTGAGCCCTGTTCTGGGATTATCAAAAAAGTGACACTATACCTCCAACATGGAATGAAGCTATCATATCTGTAATCCCTTAATCTGGTAAAAATAAAGAACTATATGAATCTTATAGACCTATCTCCCTGTTGAATTAGGACCTTAAATTGTTCACAAAAATTTTTTGCCAAATTGCTTACAAAAGGTGATAACCTACCTTGTGCATTCTGACCAATCCGCGTTTATCCTGGGGAGGTTTTTAAGTGATAACATCCAACGCCTCTTGAACATTTTACTGGAGGAAGCTGGAGCCATAATACCACAAACTGCAATTTTAACTAATGCTGAAAAAGCCTTTTGATAGGCTCAACTGGACTTTTCTTAAAGAAGTTTTGTGAAGTATGGGTTTTGGGGATAATTTTCTTAAGTGGACCAATATGCTATATGCTCAACCTAAAGCTGCTGTCTGACCTATTGGCACTCAGTTGGCCAACTTTGAAATTGCCAGAGGAACCCAATAGGGATGTCCCCCTCTCACCACTGCTCTTTGAAATTAGTATGGAGCCACTGGCAGAAGCTGCGCGGCACTATCTAGAGGCATGGAGAGTAGTGGTGGGAGGTTTTGACAACAGAGTGTCACCATATGCAGATGACATGGTTATTTTCTTAAAAGAAACAGTGGAGAATATAGCCCATCTAGAGCATCTACTAGCCCAATATGGTGCCATTTTGGGATTCAAGGTAAATAATTTTAAATCTGAAATTATAGAAATTAGTGGAAGTGTCCCTCAGGAATTTAAACAGAGGTTCAACGTGTAGTACATAGCTGTGTGCTTCTGATACGTAAGAGCTGGATGAGATATGGTTGGTGCTTAGATAAGTTAAAGCTGGATTGGTACATAGGTCAGTGCTTGTAGTACATAGGAACTGGATGAGATATGGTTGATGTTTAGATACTGTGACGAGGTGCAACCTCGCCACGGGATTCAGGATCAGCTTTGCAGTGGTTAAGGAGTCTCAGGAAGACCAGTTTGTTAACATCAAACCAACCAGGTATATTGTTATTTTCTTAATATGGTTGGTGATGCAGAACTTTGGGCTTCTGCCCTTTTCCTTTTTAAGCCCCACCGGGGAAAATGAAACAAAAACAGAAATAAAGAGACCTAGCTCTGGGTGGGAGCACTGACTAAACAATCCTGACCCTAACTAGAAACCCCCCTTTCCAGAAGGCTAGACCTTCTGGAAGAACACAAACAGTAAAACGGAAAACTCACAATGGAAATAACTTTTTTCTTTTTGGCCTAATTCAGGAGACCGATCTCCTGAGGGTTGCTTAAGGGACTCCTGTTCTGGAACACATCCAAGCAGCTTGTCAGCCCTCTACCTCTGCAGCAACTGCCTGCTGGCTTTTCCTTCCTGTTTTTAAAGCTCTCCTGTCTGTGCAGCTGCAGCTAATCAGTCAAATCAGCTGCAGCTGTACCCTGACTATCTTACTCAGGGAAACCCCCTCTCCTCAAGTACCTGAGTTTACCACAATACATTTGAGCTGGATGAGATGTAGTTGATATTAGAAACTTGATCTTTGGCCTTTCTCTATATCTCTCCTTTGGCAGGATGCTGGATAAGTGTAGGATTGAAGGCCCAGTGCAAGGTGAGATATGAGTGCCAGAGAAGGAGGAGGCAGGGGAGGATGGAGGGTGAATCCAACTCATTCAAAGCAGAAGAAGCGGAAGTTGGATGTTTAAGTAGAGGATGGAGGATGAGCTATGTCCCCCCTATTGAACCTCTGGCAAAGCCTTCCAATTCAATGTGTAGTACATAGCTCTGTGATTCTGATATGTAAGAGCTGGATGAGATAAGATTGGTGCTTAGATTCGTTAAAGCTGAATTGGCACATAGGTCAGTGCTTGTAGTACATAGGAACTGGATGAGATATGGTTGATGCTTAGATACATTTGAGCTGGATGAGATACAGTTAATATTTAAAACTTGAGGTTTGGCCTTTCTCTATATCCCACCTTTGGCAGGATGCTGGATAAGGGTAGGATTGAAGGCCCAAAAGGAAAATGGCATACACCTCCGACAGCTAAACATTTACAGCAACCATCAGTACAGTGACTACAGCACCAGGCCGCTGTATGGATGGTCACTGGACCCAGGCACTGTACTCGGGGGATTCATGGGGTTTTGGGGGCAAAGAACCCTGAATAAAACATGTATCCAAGTCAGAAGCCATCTGCAGACCACAAATGCAGTCGACATGATGGTTTCACTGTCCAGTCATTTTTGTCGGTGACCGGTCGTAGATCCAAAGCAAATTAATTACTGTTGTGATTACCTCCTCTAACTCCAGAGAGTGTGGCCAGTAGTATGCAGGAGAGGGAAAAACACCCTTGGGGGAACCTCCGAAGACCCATGGATACTGACCTACCTGTCCTCTGGGCATACTAAAAGAGAGTAATCCTATTTAGACTAAAGTACTAAATTGGTTATCTTACTACTAGATCCAGGTTATTGGTAGTAGAGGCATATCCTAGATTTTGATGGTGAGCAGAGTAATCCTGAAGGACGAGGTACTAGCGGATGAAGTCCAACGTGAAGATGATGGCATACGAAGTTGGTTAATCCAAGTCCATGATATCTGTGGAGAAGGTGAGGAGCATAGGACCCAGCATAAAAGGCAAGACCCCTATGTGGGTAGGCCAAGGTGACGATGGAATGCAGTTGAGCAAGCAGCCAGGCCCCGTGTGGTCGAATCAGTGATAATGGCGAGACCCAATGTGGTCCACTATTGCGTAGAGTCCTGTAGAGGTGAGACCCCCCACAAAGGTCAGCCGAGGTGATGATGGAATGCATTTAAGCAAGCTGTCAGGCTCCTGTGCAAGGTGAAGCAGGATAATGGTGGGTCTCTACATGGTCTGCCATTGTGTAGATTCCTGTAGAGATGGTGAGACCCCCACGTAGGTCGGCTGAGGTGAGATGGAATGCAGTTGAGCAGGCAACCAGGCCCCCTTGCCGGGTGAAGCTGGGAACATGGCGGACCCACGTGGTCCGCCATTGCATAGGTTCTAGTAGAGACAGCGATACCCTCGGTGGGTCGGCTGAGATGAGATGGAATGCAGATGAGCAAGCAGCCAGACCCTATTGCAGGGTGAAGCCAGATATATGGTGGGACCATGTGGCCTGCCAGTGCATAGGTTACAGTAAGAAGGCAAGACCCCCACGTAGGTTGGCCGAGGTGAGAAGGAATGCATTGAGCAAGCACCAGGCCCCCTTGTGGTGTGAAGCATGAATTAGAAAAAGTTCTCCCAGGACAATGCAGAGACCAGAGGCCATAGCGGTAGCCACCATGTTGTAGACTTGTATGGAGAAAGATGTCCTCTGACACTGTAGCAGAAGGGAAGCAGAAGAAGGATCAGTAAATGGTTTCCTTGATAGAGAGCAGAGCTAGTTTCAGTCTGGTGAGAAGATAAGGCAGCTGTCAACGCACAGTAAATGTAGAAATGCAGGAAAAGCTAGACAACACTGGTAGAATTCCCAGTCCTGTTTTCGAAGTCGATGATGAGCAAGAAGTCAAAGCTGAAGAAGACGGTTCTGGCAGATAAAGATCCAGCTAGAAATGATGTTTGGATGAAGGACAATGGTTAATCCATGAGCAGGGCAGCAGTAAGCGAAGCAGTTGTAAAGCATACATGTACAGTCAGCATAGTTAAGGATTGAATGTCAACGTAGCAAATAGTTTGAGGATGTAGAAATCATAGAGGAAGAATGGTCAGAAGTGTTGCCCAGCAGGGAACAATGATGAGGTAGGAGTCTATGTGATTGGGAGGCTTGCACAGAGCTGTAAATCCAGTGAAACAGGTTGCAGTCGAGTACTTTGGCAGAAAGGAGAATTGTCTCAGGATGTCTAAGTATTGAGGTATACTCTACGGAGAAGTCTGGCATAGAAACTTGGTTGCAACTGGACCAGAAAAAAGGTGGATTGCAGTGAAAACATAATTGAATTATGAAGTAGAGTAGGCCCAGATGTGAGTTAGCTGGAGCATGGACCCAGTGCAGGTCTGGGGTATGCAGCAGTTGAATGCTTGAGCGATTGAGCGGTCTCAGGTGTTCAGTCCAAGGAAGACGAGACCCCGATGGAATCTGCTGTAGTGAAGATGGAGATACGTTTGAGGGGAGAGAAATGCTTCATGAGGGCATGAAGGATTTGGGGTGGCTAGACCCCCACGTGTGTTCACCATCACTACCGTATGAAATGCTCCAAGGTAAGGGGGCAAAATCCCCACTTGAGCCTGTCTGCAGTAACTTGAAGTACGTTTAAGCTATGAGTAGGGCTTCCTCGTGGGATGTATAGTGTTGAGATGGCGGGACTTCACATGGTCCGCCATTGCCATAGATTGCTCAGTCGAGTTAAGGATGGCGGGATCCCCACGGTCCGCCATTGCAGTAGTAGCACACAGTACAACATAAGGAGGACAAGACCCCAACTGGATTCACCTTTAGTATGGAATTAATCTGTGAGAGATGAGTAGAAGTCCTCTCATAGGCACGGTTGGTTGGGATGGCGGGACGCAGCGGTCTGCCAGAGCAGTATTAAGTGTAGACGAATGAGCTATTCGAGGTTTCCATGAAGGCCGAGCTGAACTGGAGAATCCCATGCAGGATGACTGGATGAGTAGAATGGCATGCCAGGAAGCCATGAATAGTGACATGTGTGGTCGGCCACCAAGGCTGCAGGATTACATGATTCGGGGTTGCACTTATGTGCTGTGTAATGAAGTTCCCAAGCCGATACACCAGCGGACCCTGAAGAAGGCCCACTGGAGGATCTCTTGTAAGGCGATCAAGTAGCATGCTAGGCCCCCACGTGGGCTACCTGGAGTGGCAGGACCTCCACTTAGGTCTGCCTGAGTAGTAGTAGAAGTGAGTGAGTAGAGCTGGCCTCCATGTAGGTGAGCAGGACTGGCAGAACCTCCATGTAGGTCAGCCTGAGGAAGGAGCAGAGTGAGTGAGTCAAGCTAGGCCTCCACGTAGGCTAGCTGGACTGGCTGGATCTCCACATAGGTCTGCCCTAGAAGGAGTAGAGTGACAGAATCGAGCCAGGTCTCCACATAGGCTGTCTGGATGACATGAGTTAGGTTGGCAGTATAGTGGCTTCATCCAGGCCTGACAGAGGAATGATGCTGCAGAGCAGCTCCTTAGAGGAGAAGTCAATGAGGCAGTCGGTAAATGAAGAGGGGGCACAGATCCTGGAACATCAGAGTAAATTCCTGCAACAAGTAGAGCGACAATCTGGGCTCTCCAGTCAGTAGTAATGGCTGCAACAAGCATGGGCATGCAGGAATGGTGAGTACAGTGGCCCCAAGGACTGGTGTATGAAACAAACATATGAAGAGTGTCCTATGATAGCAGTTGCAAGTATACCAACACACTATACAGACTACATAACAGTTTGAGCAAGTCAGCATGTACAACTGCAGAAAGAACTAGTATGTATGTATGAGCAATGAAGCAAATGAGGTACTCCATGGAAACGATGAGCCCTACATTAACAATTCATGAACTGATCCTTAAGTAAGAGCAGTGAAATGTGAAGCAAGTATGGAAGGGGAAGGAACTCACATTGTGCACCAGGTAGACATTTGGTGAATGAGAAATCCATACCTAATGGTCATCTCTGTCCGAGTGAAGAGAAATGTTGGCAAGGAGGAGAGCAGGAATCCAAAACAGCTGAGACAGTTCCCAAGTGGTGCACAGTCACTGCAGCAGGCGTGTCAGGCACTTAAGAAAGAAGGCAATCCAGGGTTCCCCACCACGTTGAGCAGCAGGGAAAGGGGCGGGGAAGCACAGCACAGTGGCGGCGTGCCGGCAGCAAGACAAGTGGCGCCAAAGCCCGGAATGCTCTCTGGCCCAGGGAAATGGTGCAGGAGTGGACCATGGGAGGAAGGCAGTTGTGGGCTCATCGGCCGCAAGGAGGTGGTGTGAGGAGCGCTGCAGATAGCCAGAGTGGAAGCTGCGGCAAGAGAGAAAGGAGTCCTAGAGCAAGGAACAGACCGGACTGGTATGAATCCCAGAGCGACACTGCAATTGGGCTCAGGCAGCAGAAATACTGCAACAGTCATCTGACATATCTTGGGTGCAGACTGAAAACACTTTAGCTCTGGATTGGCCACTGAAATGCCAGCCCTGGTTAATTAGTACACACTCTGACATATCTAAATGTAGGCATTCTTGGACTTGACATACATTGAAACAGTGGTTCACAGTCAAAAAAAAAATTCCTACCCCACTTAAACAGTTGTGCTGGGTTCCAGTTCATTGGCATCCAGATTGTACTCTGGCAAAGTCTGACTCAGGCTTTAAAAGGTGTGAGCGTAAAGGACCTCAGTTCTTCCAGCAGTTTCTTAGGGGAAGGGGGGGGTTCTTCTTTCTTTTCAACAATTACAGACAAAGCTTCATTTGCCAGCTACAGATTTTTTTAGATGTCTGCAAGCTTGAGCCTTTATAAGTAACCCCAAACTGATAGACAAACTCTCCTAAGCACCTGCTCTCTTGCTGGTCATGGTGTGAGACGAAACTAACCAATCTGAGAGCAAGCATTTGATTTCCAAATTGTATACATTATTTAATGTATATACAGGGATTACAACAGCTAAGCATCTATGGGATACATGGGAGAGGGAAGCTAATATATCTCCTCTGGGCAAGACATGGGATATAGTTTGGCAGCAGGTACTATATACAGGACTACAGGCTCGGCTGGTTGGAGGGAATTTAAGTTGCAAGTGGTTGTTCTGTATTTCCTCACCCCAGACAGAACCAAATGAGTGGGTTCTAGCCCTACTGATCACTGTTGGCGGAACTGTGGCCAGAAGAGTACCCCTTTTCATATTTTTTGTTGGTGTCCTAGGCGTAAATGCTTCTGACAAGAGGTGTGCTAACAGATAAGATATGCATTGCAATTACAAACCCCACTCGAGTTTGAACAGGTGGTGCTGGGGATCCCTCAGAATGGAGCCAATGGGGGGATAGGCAATATCTTTTCCTTATACTTACAGCAGCAGCGCTGAAAACTATCACACAGTTCTCGTTGGCATCTCATATGCCAAATCTACTGGCATGACTAGTAAGTGAATACATTTTTATTTCTTAAGTGCCCAATCCAAGAGGCTCTGGGTGCTTTACAAAGAGGTGTAAGAAACATAGAAAAGTAATGGCAGAAGGGGACCTTATGATCCATCTAGTCTGCCCATTTTAGAGTAACTACCCCCCCTTCCCTATTTACTACCAATTACTAACATGCCGTTGTATTTATCCCATGCGTGTTTGAAACTTCTGACCATCCTGACCCCTACAACCTCCTGGGGGAGACTGTTCCATGGATCCACCACTCTCTCCACGAAGAAGAACTTCCTTGCATTACTCTGTATTGTCCCTCCCTCAATCTTCACATCATGCCCTCTGGTTTTTGTGTATCTCCTACCCAGGAACAGGTCTTGTGCCTGAGGTTTGATGATACCTTTTAGGTATTTGAAGGTCTCTATCATGTCCCCCCTATCTCTCCTCTGTTCGAGAGAATACATGTTGAGTTCCCTCAGTCTATCTTCGCATGATGTCTTGTGCAGCACTTATAACATTTTAGTTGCCCTGTGCAATAAATATAAACAATAAATAATACCAGTAATAAATAGTAATAAAATCTGGCTGTAGCTGACTAAAAAAGGTTTCTTTAAAAAGGTGAGCTTTCAGACCACGCTTTAATACTTCCACTGATGGAGCCTCCCTCAGAGATCTGCGGAGTGAGTTCCAGAGGGCTGGGCTGACCACCTCAAATATACGGTATCCTAAGGTTTTCAGCCTAGCCCTCTGAACTGGTAGGAGGCCCTAAGTAGAGGAGAGGAGTTAACGCACTGGGAGGACAGGCATCAAGAGGTCACTCAGGTAGAAGGGGCCAGAGCCATATAGAGCCTTATAGGTGAGCAAACCCACCTTGAAGATGAGCTTCCCTCTGACAGGTAGCCAATGCAGTACCGAGGTCACATGACAGGACCCAGGGATGCCCATCAGCAACCTGGCTGCTGCGTTCTGCACCAGCTGTAGTCGACGTAGGTTCTCTCCACTGACCCCAAAGTAAAAAACGTTACAGTAATCTAGCCTTGACATGACAAAGTTGTATACCAGCATGGGCAGGTCACCAGGCAGAATAAGGGATTTAATCTGGGTGACTTTCCTTAAGTGGTAAAAGCCACTCCTGATGACGGATGACACCTGAGCTTCAAGCATCAAACCATCGTCAAGGATGATGCCCAGATTTCTCACCTTAGTGGATGCCACCAGTGGGGTAGGGCCCAAAAACAGCCCTGTTCCTGACCCAATAGCAACCACATCATGCCTGTGACCAGGCTCGATCACAAGTACCTCCGTCTTGTCGGGGTTAAGTCTCAGCTAGTTAGAGGACATCCAGTCTTGGATCTCAGATAGACATTTATTTAGCACTTCCATGGCGTTACTTTTCCTGGGAGCAAAAGACATATACAGCTGGGTATCATCTGCATAACAGTGAAAACCAGACTGTAGCATCTAATGATCTCACCCAGGGGTAGCATGCACACCGCAAACAGCACTGGAAGCAAGATCAACCCTTGAGGAACTCCACAGGGCAGGAGCTTCAGAGAGGAGGAGAGGGTCCCCATCAATGTTCCCTCTAATTTTCAGTCTGTGTGGGTGGGCAACTGATATGTGTGTGCAGCACTTTATGCAAAAAAATTGATTCATGTGCACAAATTGGGTGGCCCAAACAAGTGATATATTTTATTGTCAATAAACTGTAGAAAACATAACCAAACACTCAAATACTCAATGCAAAGTATTAATATACATTCTGACACAGTCTGAAGCTTGGAAGTGCATTATGCACCATAACAGTATGGACTGGAAACATGTGTAACTATGTACATTTTAAAGAGTCCTGCATGCATCTAAAAGGAGGGCTGCTGATGATGCATTGCTAAGAAATCAACATTTACTGTTTTTCTCTCCTGTCTTTCCCATTCTTACAGTGGACGTATATTTTATGAAGATCCATTTTTCCACCAGATACTAAAAACAATTTTGTTCGCATCAGCATATCTAAATGGTTTTCTTTCAAGCGTTTTTTTTATTTGCACTTAATACAGTTCATGAAGCTGAAGCCTCTTTCACAGTCAGCATTAAAAGCTTGGAATGTAGTAGTAGTAGTAGTAGTAGTACAATTTATTGTTCAGCATAAAGCAGTTACAATACACTAAAATCAGGACAAAATACATAGTAAATATGAATAGACAATAAATAAATCAACAAGGAACTCAAGTATCTTTACCATGCAATTCAATCTAACAGTGTCCCTTGAGTACCTTTTCACACAAAAAACCTCCACAGGACTTCAAGTCCTACTAATAAACTTTACAAATGAGCTGAAGTTAAAAATCTTGCAAAGATCTCTACCATGTTTTTCTTTCATAGTAAACAAATATTCCAAAAGATCCTCCGGGGAGACTGGAGATCACCCAACAATCCACCCAGCATTTTTTCCTAGTTGATTCGTACTCTAGGACACAAAAGTACCACATGTTTGAGATCATCTATCATCTCCACTCCACATTTACAACATGGAGAAAGTATTCTCTTTTTGTCTGAAATGAATGCATTGAATATTACAATTTTCAGTTCTGAATCTTGTATAGATTCTCCTTGTTTAGGACAGGTTAAAAGAGATATATGGCTCATATCCCCCATGAAATCTTTACTTTTTTATAACACCCATATAGCTTAAGCTTGGAGAGTTGAACATGACAAGAATTTTTGTTCAAGTCAATAAGCCTTAATTTGACATCCTGCCTAATCTCCTCAAATGGTCTCGTGTAAATTTTATATAAGAGGTGGCCCAATCCAGCCGGCATTATTGTTTCCTTAATAAGTTGAATAAAAGGATGTACATATCCCATGCTGGCCAATTTGATGGCTTCTTCTACACATTCCTGGATATCTTTGTTGGGGCAAAAGAAAGTTTCAACAGAAAGAGAATCTGTCATTCACAGGTGAGAGAAGTCAAGGAACGTTGTCCTAACTCCAAGGCAAGAATACAGCTTGGAGCTCCATTTGGCAACATTAAGATGTATCTACAGAGTTTATTCAGAATTATTTCTAATTCTCTAACCTTAGTATGACCCCAGATTTCAGAGGCGTATGTCATGCTCGTTCTTATTTTGGCATTAACAACTCTTAATACCCCTCTGACCGATGACTTTCATCTTGCTGTTAAATGTTTTAGGCATTTACCGAAGATCCCATTTTAAATTGAATTGCTTCCAAATGTTTGTCCAAGATAGGCTATAGCCAAAACAGACACCTAAATAGTCACAACACTTAACAGTGTCTATATGGTTACCGCTTAGCCTAAAGCTCACCGTATTCTTGGTTTGAGAGCAAAAACTACAGTGTTGGTCTTGCTGATTAACTTTTAGTTTCCTTTGAGAACAAAGAGATTCAAAGTGAGCCAATTTTCTTTTAAAACCTAGTACTGAAGTAGAGAGCAATATTAAATCTTCTGCATATGCTAAACATTCAATCCTTTGATCGTTAATTTTTGGAACATGAAAATCTGTGTTACCAAACTGATCCAAGACTGCATTAATACAGATGTTAAAGAGAGTGGAGGGCCAAAATACACCCCTGTCTGACCCCCACGTTTGTCTCAAATCTATCAGTTAGATGACCATACTGATTATACTGGTCCCTTGCCCACATATTTTCATACAGTCTAATAATAACATCAAGAAGTGAGGCCTCCAACTTCAGATCCCTTAACGTAGCCCAAAGGATTTTTCTACTAATGCTGTCGAAGGCCAAGGAGAAGTCTACAAAGCAGCAATATAATCTGGTTTTTCTCACTTTAGTATACTTCCAGATCAGGTGCCGAAGCACGTAATGGTGTTGTACTGTAGAACAGTCCTTCCAGAAACCGTTCTGTGCCTCATTCAATACTGTGTTCTCCTCGACCGATGACAGCAATCTGCCGAACATTATCCTAGAGAAAATCTTCTTTGAAACATCTATCAAACTAATAGGCCTATACATTCTTGGTTCATTCAGATCCTCTTTTTTAAAAATTGGGAAGGTAACACTACCTGCCCAACTGGCAGGGCAGGAGTACCCCTGAACCTGGCCACTAAATAGCAAAAGAAGAAAAAGAATCCACCAGTTGAAAAAAACCTTATAGAGATCACCCAGGACCCCATCCGGCCCTGGTGCACTTTTTTTTTGCCTTAAGCCCAATCAGTGCCATCTGGATTTCGTCCTCTGTGATCAAGATAGGTCTTGGAAAAATTTAATTCTCCTGTATTTTGAAAACATCAGGTGTCTCCTGCTCTTCATGAGAATAATAGTGCTTGGAGAAATGAGATGCCCAAACTTCAGGTGTAATATAGACTTCAATCCTATTGGCATATCTATTATATCCCTGGGCAACAATATTCCAAAATTGCCTTCCACCCCTTCCCAAAACAGCCTGTCTCAGTTTTTTCACAAAGTCCCATTCGAGAATTTTCCTACATTTTTATCTTTCAGTCTTCAGCAATTTAAAATCTGCTGCAGATTTATTTATTTTCTTCTTATGCTGCCTTAGTTTTCCTCCAAACTCTTTTTTTGCCTGTAGGCATACCAAATTAAACCAAGACTTTTTATAAAGGGACCTAGGACAGTACGTTGTTTTACATCTAGGTCCAAGTAAAGAATGAATTGTTTCTCAATTCTCCAAAATATTAAAGGCCTTACTTTTGTCCAGGACCAACTCACGAATATCACCTAAGACGCCTGTACTAAGAATTTCTTTGAAACTAGCTTGATGAATCGGACCCCATCTAATCCTTCTCTCGTTTATGACTTCTAGACTCTCTTCCTGTTGTGCCTCACTCCTTAAAGTCCCAAAAGGGCATTTGATGTTAATTACAATAGCACAGTGTGCTGATTCCAATCTGACTATGACCTCTAACTTTTGGATCAGCTTTACTGCTTCCAAATTGGTCCAAACCTCATCAGGGATTGAAGAACCAGCAGGTCCTCTATACGTTAAGGATCCAACTAGATCTCCCTGAGTTCTCCCATTTAAAATACAGACATTTCTACTGGCCAAGCCCGCTAGCAATCCCCTACCTCTGAGGTTAGATTTTAGATCCTGAGCAGTCCTTATATATGAAATATTTGGATTAATTATAGATATTGTATGGATCATTTCTGAATATACATCTCCAAGAAATGAGAAGGAATTCTGGCATTAAAGTCTCCCAAAATAGTTACAGGACAAGATATACTCTCATCTAACAATTCAAGTGCCATTTTCAGATCCTGTATGAAAAGGTCAGTGGGATCAGTAGCTGTATTGTGAGGGGGAAGTATATATTGCAGAGAATGATCTTCTCTTGTCCCTTGCTAATTATTAGAGCCAAAATACCCTATGACTTAGTAGAAATGTTAGTGATCGCAAAATTTAGCAAAGTTTTGATAAAAAAGGAAATACCCCCTTTAAACCTTCCAAACTTTTTTTATCTTTAGTTGCTGGCAGAGTAGAGACAGAATATCCAGCCAATTTGGGAGTTGCATTTTCTGTACACCATGTTTCTTGCAGTCCAATAATATCAAAATTATCCAGAAATCTCACTACTTCAAGGTCAATTATTTTAAGATAGATGCCCTCAATATTCCATGAAAGTATAGAACGGGCATCCACATCTAGATCTCCAGTTCCCTTATCCAAATCTAGTTGGCATTCAGAGTTCATTTGTTTGATATTATCTACAGGCTGCATTTGTCAGGCTGAATCAATAACTGTTAGCGGCGAGTAGGTATTAGGGTCAATTAGGTCTCCAAAGTCAATCGGGGGTTATCTGCCTCTAAGATTGATTCAGGGCAATCCTTTGTATGTATCAACCCAGAAAAGACTTCACCCAAGTCTAAAGTGTTAACTAAATGTATTTCCAAACAGTCCAGCTTGCTGGCCAGAGAAAGCAAAGGTATGAGGATTTTTAAATGTAACATCAATCTGTGTTATGGGCTCAGGATCTCCATATAACTTTATGGACTCCACCATGTTTCTGGAGATATAAAATCCTAATGTTCTTTCCAGAAGCAGCAACAAATCTTCCCTAACTTTCCTATGGGAATCCTTGAGTGAAACCTTCCACTCAAAGATAGTTATGGTCCTACTCAATCATACTTCTCTGCTTCAGTACATGATCCTCTATTACTCCCAAGATTTTTCTCTGTGCTATTGTATCCTTTTCACTCTGCACCTCCCTATAGAGAATCTCTTCTGGGGAAGGATAAGACTCTGTAAGAAACTCTGTACATGATAGCTTCATGTTTAGCTTGGAGTGTAGCACATACATCAATAAATTTAGCCACCATGCTGTACTGCATGTTAGTCAAAGCAAAGTGGATCATGTCAGTAAATGATTTTAATGATCCTCCCTTTATTTTTTCAGCAACTATAAATCTGAAGCCATTGTACTGGCTAACAATTTCTGCCTGGTCCATTGTTGAAAGATAGTCCTGATATTTGCTGTACAGTCTCTCAGTATTTGATAAGCCAAACTCAAAGCTGCAATGTGGCATTGCTGCAAAATCAAAGGCAGATCAGTCAGAAAGTTCACCTGCAGGAAATCGGCTGTCCAGACTGTCACACAACAGGCCAATGAATTGCAAAATTGCTGTTGTGCTTACTCAGCTGTGCAATTAGCCAAAAGCAGTTTTACTGGTTGGCTCCAGTAGACAGTTTCACCCAGGTACTGGTTTCTGATCTTTTTTTATTTTTGCCCTAGCAATCTGTACAGCTTCAACTGTTGTTAGACCACTTTTCTGAAACATCTTCGGCACCGTTCACACTAAGGTATTTGAAACGGGTCTGAGCGCTTGAACCATTTCAAATACGTGCTGGCTCGGATCGTGTTCGCACATAACTCAAGTTGTAGGTTGTAATTTCAAAGCTTGCTCAAACCCTGATGAGACCAGGCTTGAGCACGCTTCCATAAATCTGTTTCAAAAGTGAAGTGACCTACTCACAATGTGAACAGACAGGGTCAGATCCATTCGTGCTTGTTTGTCCTCCCACCTCTCGATCGTGCAAAGCATCATGGCAAGCAGCTGTGCAAGTGCTGCTGAATCAGAATAGAAGGGGAAATGGATTAATAGTGAGAACACTCTAGCATGCATCAGCTGAAATGGGTCAATGAAGTGGACTGCAGGTGAACCCTGCAACACGGTAAGCTGTAATTGCTTTCAAAACGGATTGCTGAAACATGCTGCAGTGCAAACAGGGCCTTAGACAACTCTGCCAACTCCAAAAGTACATTATTTAAAACTGTTATGGCAATGTGGTATTCAGGGTTGACAGCTTTACAGCAGTACTTAGCAATGGGATATTTGATGGATGCATGCATAATTGTATGTGATGTCATTTACTCTAGGTATGGTTTACAATGAGTATGCTGGGTATTGTCAAGCTCATTTGGGGGTTTAAAATGTATTTTTGCAATGTAGTGAGTGAGTCAGTGTGATATGAAAGAAGAGATGCATTTAGGAGACTGTATTTCTCTTCTGTTCCCAATCCATACTAAGCGTAGTCTGAATTTATGAAATTAAATGAAAAGGACATTTTTTGCACTGCCATTTCTTGCTCTCCACTTTAGAATTACTATCCCCATGTAGCCAACATGGTTAACCTTTTACAAGCACTGATTCATTGAATCTCAAATGTGTATATAATGTGAGACCCCATTTTAAAGAGAAGCGCAATCTCATCTCTCTCTAGACATATGTACAGTTAGTGTCTCATCCTGCTAATTGAGAAGGTTATACCCATCCCAGCCCCCAACAAATACATAAAAAATGACACAGAAACAGACAGTAGGTTGCTTTGATGCTTTTATTGTAGGCAAAAACTGTAGTTTTCCATTTTCTGTACAGAAAAAAAATGAACACTCTTTCAACGGTGAAGCTTTAAATCCATTATAAACACATTTTATATGTGAGACACTGCTTGGGGAGAAGGCAGATTATACTGAAGTTGTGCAACTTTAAAACTGAAATAATATAATATACACCCTATGTCAGAGAATCTCTGCATTGCTTTGCTGGGGGGCATCTACCAAACAAATAAAACATGCCATTGCTGTGAACAGCAGGGGAATACTGTTCATTATCGAGTACTGTCTTACTGAAAAGAGGTGTCAAGCTGAAAACATTGATGTAACTGCAAAGCCAATTGGTTGGGAATTTTGCCGATCGGTTCCTTTGTTCTATAAGTGGAGCGAGATGTCTGGCTTGTTAACTGCTGGCTTGTTAAAGTTAATGGGTTGTGACCTCGGGGGTGGGCATACAATGTTTCTTTCCCATTCACTTTCATGTCTTGCAATCTGAGTCTTAAATCTGAGTGATGACTGTAGTCACTACTTCATGAACATGAGGATCTCTGTCAGCTGCTTTGTGCGCTACTACTGAAGCTGTGTGCGGGTTACTTCTGACTGCTGTGCGGACGCACATGCGCACACCTTAGGGGGAACATAGGTCCCCATCACTACCTGTTGCATCCTGTCCATGAGAAAGGACTCATACCAGTTGATGACAGTACCATGAGTCCACAATACTCTCTAAGGTGATCCAGAAGCACCATGTGGTCCACAGTGTCAAATGCTGAGGAGAGGTTGAGGAGAATGAGAATTGACCGATATCAGCTATCTCTCATCCTGAAGAGATCATTTTGAATCCTAACCAATGCTGTTTTGGTGCTATGCCTCATCCTAAACCAGGAATGGCTTGTAGATGTCAAGAGCCATAAGGTGTGCCTTGAGCTGTAGGGCCACCACTTTCTCAACAACCTTCCCCAAATATGGGAGGTTGGAGATAGGTCGATAATTCTTCAAGATGTCAGGGTCGAGTGATGGTTTCTTCAGAAGGGGCTTCACCAGCAGCTCCTTCAAGGTGCCAGAGAAGAACTTCTCTGACAGCAAACACCAGACAACCTCAGTGAACACTGGACCAATGGACTCAACACTAGGAGATAAGTAGGGCCCAGGTCCAGTTCACAAAAAGTGGGCCACAGCTTTGAGATTACCTCAATGCCTTCAGCCATCCCCACAGGCTGAAACTCACCCCACACAATAGAAATGCATCTTCCTACACAAGGCCCACCACTTCAGAGCTGACCTAGCCCCACTGGGGAGATCCCGGACCAAATGGAGGATACTCTGTCAGAGAAGAACTGAGCAAACTCCTCACACAAAGTGACTGAAAATGCTTTTTTCTGCTGCAGACAGGCAAGATGAAGTAGCCTGTCTACAGCTCGAAAGAGCAGAATAGGTCTGTTCCTCCCTGTAGCAATCTCCCTGGACAGGAACTCTGCCTTCTTACAGTAGATTGCTCTTTGATATTCACCATAGTGAACTCTCAAAGCCAGTTTGTCCTCCTTGGTCTAAGTCCTCCACCAGCGACGCTCCAACTTCCAACCCTTGGTCTTTATCTTCGTCTTCTTGACAGCCCCATCAAACCATGGTGATCTCAAGTAGGAAGACATCAGTCGTATATGAATTGGTGTGACACTATTATAGGACATCACCACCTTGTCCACACCAGCTGCACAAGCAGCACTTATACCAGAAAAGTCCACCACCATCAAAAGTCCTTCTGGGGACAATCCCCTCAAAGGACGATAGCGGACCATCTCAACAGGGGAAGGACTATCAGGGTGGCCCCAAACGAGAGCTTCACAGTACAGTAATCGGACCAAGAGATTGGATCAATCCTGAGGTCAGTGAACTCAAGCTTGAGTGAGAATACCAAGTCCAAGGTGTGGCCGTGGTGGTGAGTCGCAGAAGCAACTGCTTGTGCGAGGCCCAGTGATGTTATTGTCTGGAGGAAGTCATGACCAATATGTGAGAGTTCTTCATCGATTCAGGCATTGAAGTCACCCAGAATCAGCCATCCGGGTGACTCCAACACCCTATCAGCGATGAAGTCTGCAACTTCCTGCAGGAATTCTCCTTCGCACTCTGGGGGATGGTATACAAGAAGAATCCTGTAGCCTGTACCTGGACCCCCATGCACCACCACACATTCAGATGGTGAGGTGAAACTCACTGGGTGCACTGAGAAGTTCAAGCTGAATCTAAAACAGATGGCCACACCCCCATCCCTGCATTTCCTCCTTGGGCAGTGCACTACAGAGTACCCGGCCAGGACCAACGCCTCCAAAACTGGACCTGCGTCATTGCCAAGCCAGATCTCTGTGATGCAAGCCAAATCCACAGAGGAAATCCAGTCTGCCATGATTGCAGTCTTGTTCCCCATTAATCTAGAATTGTATAGCACTGCCAAAAGGGGACTGGTAAATCCTGCTGCCCACTGGCTACCTGCCCGGTCAGTCCAGTGGGAACCCTGAGGACGGGGACTAAACACGTCTGGCCTCTCTCAAGGCCCCATTTCACTCCTGTGCACCTTCTGGACCTCACCAGCCCAATGCTGGTCACCCTCGCTGTACCCCCAGTGCTCTGCCACCAACTCACTTGCCCCCTACCAATGCCCACCTCCCAGCAGTGTCTTACTGCTGCAGCCAGTAGGGGGAGATCAGCAAAAGGGTGACGGTCACACAGCAGAGACATTGAATAGGAGATACGAGGGGGTCGGAGGCCCAAACACATCCTACAGCTATTTCTCTTTAAAATGTAACCCCTCTAAAATTAGCCACCCTCAAACAACATAAAATAACAATAACCAGAGAAACAATGAAATAAAAAATTGCCTCACTCACACCCTAAATCTACACAGACACTCACCAAACATCCAGTACTAGTATACATAAGACTTTTTCTTAACTCAGTCAGCAGCACTCATCCCATCTAACTAAACACGTTCACACAGCCAGCCCAACCCCCCAAATACTACAATTGTAAAACAAACAAATTATCAGGACTTAAGGACAGGAGAATCCAAACGAGTACGCTGATGAGAAAAAATGTCCAAAATAGTCTACAAAATATTGTGATATTAAAACTCTTCAAGCAGAGCACAGTCCCAGTTTATAGAGAGATGCTGACTAGCAGTGCTCTCACCAGAACTAGGTTAAACACCTGAAGAAACAGTTTGTGCAATAGAGTCAAACAGAAAACAATGGTGCTCTCACCACCAGTTCCTTGAGCCGCCGATATTACAAGCACTGGTCTCTTACTGGCTGACTGGGGAAAACACACACTGTCTGGCTGAATGCCACTGATTTTAACAAAAAACAGGGCACAGTTCACAGATTCCTTAGTCAAGCAGCAGGGTCTCAAGCTGACAAGCACCCTTGCTCACTCTCACTTGATCACAAACCATGGCCGTCATCCCCCAGGACATCAGACTACAGGCTCAGCCACTCCACTGACTCCACTCACAGACCCAGAATGGCAGGCTCAGCCATTCCATCAACTCTTCTTCCAGAAACCTCCGGTAGCATGAAATCCCCTCCTGCAGCATGAAATGCGCTCCAGCTCAGGCTCAACAGTCTCTGCAGAACTCCACTGCTCCACCGCTCCTTTAACAGTGTCTCTCAGCTGCAACTAGTAAACTGTAGAAAATTGAAATCTATGGAGAATATTACAGCCCACCTCCAATTATGTTCAGACAAATTCTGCTCAAGGTGGTTCCCCTTCATATCGATAGTAGAGGAGATAGAGGGCACCTCGGTGTTAGACCAACTAGCAGAATGGGATAAAAAGTGACAGCCCTGGGGGTCCATAGGAGATGCAGAGCATTTCTGTTCGTTTGGTTGGTGCAGTATATCTTGTATTCAGGATACTGATTGTTGTTCTTGTTTTGTTAAAAAAATATGCAAATATGATTTTTTTTTATTTCATAATGTTAAAAATATTTTATAGTGGTGGTAATAATGAAATATTACACTAGTGCTTTCTTGGTCATTTTGTGATCTGTCTCGATCTTGGAGTTGGGAGGACCCTTAAAGGGGAGGGTCCTCTTCAGGCTTGTGACTAACGGGCCATTGGCTGTCTTTTCTGTTTGAATAGTTGTCCATGGGTAATCCCCTATTAAATAGGAGTTTAGGTCATGGTCTTTGGGGTTCTAGTAGGGTGTTTTTAGTTTGGCTGCACTCTTGTTGGTGCATTTGCCCTGAGGATTAGCCTCATTGACTGGCTTTCATTTAGGAAGATTTTGACACCATTTTATTGAGTGAATGGCACTAGGCTTGAAGCTGTTTTGAAAACAGAAGGACACTCCTCATATATCCCCCACTCATATATCTCGGTTTACAAGATATGGAGGTTGCTCCCCCCTTGCCCTATCAGGAGGGAGATGTTACAGCTGTATGGTTTTGATTCTTTGGAGTTTCTCATAGGTAGAAATACAGAGAAAATATACACATTGTTATTGGCTGAATTCTTTCTGCTGGATTCACATTTTACACAATTTTTTCAGGCATTCTGTCAGGTGGGCTGCTACAGAGTTTTATATATATATATATATATCTATATATATCTATATATATATAGATATATATATATAAATCTATCTATCTATCTCTATCTATCTATTTTCTTCTAACAGAGCGACTTGTCCAGTTAAGCTTATTGAACATCTCACAATAGCGTTTCAAATGGGCATATAAATATGAATCTACCGCACACACACACACACACACACACACACACTCGGTGGCTCATCTTTTGGCTTCCAATGTACAGTAGGAGTCCATTATTCACAGACATTATTGGATCACCAGCAGTCCCCCACAACAATCTATTAACATAGAAACATAGAAGTTGTCGGCAGACGGGGACCGTATGATCCATCAAGTCTGCCTTTTTTCCCTACCCCCACCTTGCTTAGCTGCCTGCTTGAGTATCCCACATTGTCTGTTCCATGCCCACTTGAATTCACCCACTGTCTTGACTCCCACCACCCCATCCTGCAGGCTAGTCCATGGTTCCACAACGTGCTCAGTGAAGAAGAATTTCCTCATATTGTTCCTGAACTTTCCTCCCTTAAGTTGAAGGTCATGCCCTCTAGTTCTGTTGTAGTCTTTTACCTGAAAGAGGTTCTACACGTGTAACCTGTTGTTGCCTTTAAGGTATTTAAATGTCTCGATCATGTCCCCACAATCCCTGCGTTGCTCTAGGGAGTATAATTTGAGGTAATCTAGTCTTGCCTTGTATGGTTTCTGATGCAAGCCCTGCACCATCTTTGTTGCTCTTCCTTGTACTGTCTCCAGCCTATCTATGTCCTTCCTGAGTTGTGGTCTCCAAAACTGGACACAGTACTCCAGGTGAGGCCTTACCAGGGACTGATGCAGGGGCATGAATTACTTCATGCCTTCTGCATGTGATGTCCCTCCCTATGCATCCCAGGATGCCACTAGCTTTTAGTGCTGCCTTCTCACATTGTTTACTGACCTTGATGTCATCCCATATGATTACCCCCAGGTCTCACTCCTGCCTGGTAGCCACCAGCTGCTCTCCTCCCATTCAGTAAATTTTCTCTGGGTTGCGTTTTCCCAGGTACATGACCTTGCATTTTTCGGCATTGAAATTCAGTTGCCAAGATTTGGACCACTCCTCCAGTTTTCGGAGACCAGCTTCCATGCTATGCTGTCCCTCAGGTGTGTCTACCCTGTTGCTGATTTTAGTGTCATCTACAAACAGGCACACCCTTCCCTTCAGTTCATCAGCAATGTCACTGATGAATATGTTGAAGAGGATCAGCCCCAGAACCAAGCCCTGCGGGACCCCACTATTCACCCTTCCCTTTTCTGACAAAGTGCCATTCACTAATACTCTCTGAGTTCTCCCATGTAACCAGTTTCTGACCCAATCTGTTACCTCTGGCCTGACTCCAATGTTCTCCAGTTTTTTGACTAGTCTCCTGTGTGGAACAGAGTCAAAAGCTTTGCTGAAGTCCAGGTAAATCACATCCACTGTCCCACCCTGATCTACTGTTTTGGTGACCCAATTAAAGAAGTCAACCAGGTTTGTCTGGCATGACCTCCCTGCCATGAAACCATGTTGATTTTTGTTGAGCTGATCAGTTTGCTCCAAAAATGCTAAGATTCTTTCTTCCTGCAGGGACTACATCAGTTTTCCCACAACTGATGTTAGACTAACCAGACGGTAGTTTTCTGGCTGTTCCTTGCTTCCACTCTTATGGAGTGGTCCTACTGTTGCTCTCTTCAAATCCTCCGGTACCTCCCCGCGTCTCAACAATTTGTTGAAGAACACTGCTAAGGGGGCTGCTAGTTCTCCCCCAAGTTCTTTAAGTATTCTTAGGTGTATCCCATCTGGTCCCATAGCTTTATTTACCTTTAACTTGTCTATTTCCTTTAGGACCCTTTTTTTTTTTTTTTTTTTTAGATGTTATTTCTCAGGAGCCTCCCCCCCGCACTCTGCCGTTCCTCCGGCGCCATCCCTGGACATGAGACCCCCTCCCTTCAGCACCCCGCGACTTACCCTTCACGGCAGGGTGGTGGGGAGCGACTCAACCCACCAGAACGGGTCCATGCCAGGGAGGCGTCCTCCGGGAATGGCGACGGGGAACGACGTCGTGCTGCGGCTCCATTTTTCCCGAATTTTTCTCCCGGCGGGCATGGCGTGCAATGACGCCGCGACTGAGTACGCATGCTCCCGTGCGTGCACTAGTCAAGCGTCTGCCACGTCCCGCCTCCCCCCTATCTCTGCGGCTGTGTGTTGTCGATCCCCAGCCTCCGCTAGGGGTCAGGCAAGCACCGGCTGCCTGAATCCCCCCACCCCAGAGATGGAGAGCAGTCCTCCGGACGCTCGATCCATCTCCTCCCCGCCGACCCACGACAACCCGTGCTTGTTCCCGAACACGGGTTGCCGGCATGGCGCGAGGTGTAGCGACCAGCGCCTCAACCCTCAGCGCCACCGGGCCGGCAGGACCCTTTTCTTTGTGAAGGGACCCATGTCTATTCCTTCAATTGGGCACTTTGTTATTCCTATCGCTGGTCTGTTTTCATCAGCTTCCTGTGTGAAGACTGAGCAGAAGTACTCATTGAGTGCCTCTGCCTTCTCCCCATCCTGCTCTGTGTGTTGTCCGTCCTTTTTTGTGATTCTAACAATGCCCCCTTTGGTCTTCCTTTTTTCACATATGTACCTGTAGAATGTTTTGTTACCTTTTTTTTCTTCCTGAGCTATCCTAACCTCTGTCTGTGCCTTTGCATTTCTTATCCCTTTCCCTGCTTATTTTAGTTTCTGTTTGTATTCTGTTTTGTCCACCTCGTTCCCTGACTCCTTGTATTTTCTGAAGGCTATGCACTTTTCTCTCACCATAGTTGCTACCTCTTTGGAAAACCACAGTGGGTTTTTCCTCCTTTTGTTCTTACTAACCTGGCGGCACACTGTGATGTGATCATTGTTATTGCATCCTTGTTCAACATTTCTTAATGCTCTCTTCTATTGTGTTACTAAGGTTGTCCCTCAGACAAGCCATCATTTTTGTGAAGTCTGCCCTCCTGAAGTCAAGGACCTTCAGTTTGGAATGTGTGGTGTCTTCAGTCCTTTTTATCCTGAACCATACCATGCTATGATCACTGTTCCCTACTTTGATGCCCCAAACCCTGTTGCTATTTGTGATTATCAGATCTTGAATCATGTTGCCCCTTGTAGGTGATGTCACTAGTTGACTTAGGTCTGCTTCCTGTAGTGTGACTAGAAATTCCCTGCATTTTTGTAATGCTGCTGTGTGGGTACTCCAATCTATGTCCGGCAGGTTGAAATCCCCCACCAGCACCACATCCCCTTTGCCTGACATCTGGAGGATGGTTTCCAGGATTTCTTTATCCTTGGTATCCTCCTGATTTGGGGGTCTGTAGATCACTCCTACCAGAACTGGGTTCCAGCTTCCTGCCTCGATTGTGATCCATAGATCCTCTGTTTTCCCTTGTGCATGCTGCATTTCTGTAGCACTGATGGTATCCTTAACATAAATAGCTACCCCTCCCTTTTTCCCAGTCCTATCTCTCCTAGATAAGTTATACCCCGGGATAGTTACCTCCCAACCGTGATTGTTTGTGAACCCTGTCTCGCCACGGCAACCCAGTCAAGTCCTGCCTCAGCTATTGTGGTGGTGAGGTCAGACATCTTGTTAGCCAGACTGTGTGCATTGAGGCATAGTGTTGACCATTCTTGATGTGTTATTTTGTCAAGCCCCCCTTGATCTTGTTTGTCCCTTTGCCTTCCTTTATGGTTTTGTTTCCACCCTTTCCTTTGTTTTGGTTGTCTGCAGAGTTGGAAAGGGTTTCCTGCTTCCTGCTATCTGCTTTTGTTATCCTGGAGTCTGTATTTATGTTGCTAGCTAGAGGGGGAGAGATGGCAGGCTCTATGAGTGCTCCTCCTAGAGCTACCATCAGCTCCCCTCCCTCTAGTTTAAAAGTCCCACGTGTACGTCAAATTTCTGGCCCAGTGCCCCAACTCCCTCCTTAGTCAAGTGGAGGCCATCGAATTTGAAGAACTCCCTTTCCTAGAAGTTACCCCAGTTTCTGATGAAGTGATGCCCCTTTGTGTGGCACCACTCCCTGAGCTGTGTGTTGAGCTCACTTATCTCCTTCTTTCTGATTTTCTGCCTGTTCTTTTCCTTTTCCCAGTCTGGCAGAATCTCAGAGAATGTAATGGTGGACAAAAATGAAACCAATTTCTCACCGAGCTGAGTAATGTGCCCCTTTACTTCCTCGACTGACCGGCTAGTAAGGTCATTGGTCCCTAGGTGGACTAGGATGTTTGAGCCCACTTCTTCCCTCTTAACTATTTTGTCTATTCAGTTAGTGTCCCTCCAAGTGGATGCTCCTGGGAGACATCTGACCTGCACGTCTGCATATTCATTTTGTCTCAGGTGGGGGTCCACACTGCGAATCATGGAGTCCACTATGATTATGAGTTTTTTCCTGCTGTTTCTGAAATTTTGTTTATGATGTTTATTTATCCTGTACCATTCAGCTTTTTGTTGGCCCGAGACATTCTCTGTCCTTTCGTATGGTACGGAAAAAAGAGGTGTGTATCTGTTTCCTATATTTAGAGTGCTCTGCTTTTTTGGGAGAGTTGTCCGAGTGCTGCCCCCTTTTCCTGTGACTAGTTGCCATCCCCCGGGCTTGGACATTCTCTGGGAAAGAAGTTTGCTGGTTTGGTGTTGGTGATGTGGAGGTGCACTTCTAAATGAAATGTTTCCCTGTAGGTGGTAACATAGGAGGTTGACCTAACCCCATGCCTTGTGGAGCTGGGCCCTGAGGTGCCCTATCTCCCAGCATATGGGACAGTGGCCCTGTCTCTGGGTGACATGACCATTGAAGAGTGTTCCACATTGCTGGCAGCCAATGATATCCATGTGTGTGCCCGTGGATGGAAAAAAAAGAAAGAAAAGAAAAAAATAAATTATGAGGAAGACAATCTGTTGTCCCAAGCAGATGAAAGAGAACCAGTAGATTTTTTTTCTGTTCTTTATCCTTAGAACCCTCCCCTTCCTGCTTCTTAGGTAGAAAATAGGGGCTAGAATACAGGCCTATATAAGTAGATGAATATGGGAAGGGTGTGGTGGGGAGGAAGGGTTGGAAGAATTCCCTGCTGCAAAAAGACTGGAGAGATGAGCAGCTACACACAGAAAATAAAACTATCAGCAGCTACACACAGAAAATAAAACAATCAGCCATGAGGTAGGTAATGTGCAGTTAGCGTTTACGCAGCCTGGTCGCTTAGTAAAATAAACAAAAAACAAGTATCTGCTGCCCCCTTGCTGGTTTTGGTCCCCTTACCTGAGTACAGGGAGCTGAGAGTCAAAGGAAGCAGTGGTGATTGCTGCAGCTGCCCCCAGTGCCATGTCCACTTTGTGCAAAACAGACACTGGCAACACCTCCTATATGGACGAAAAAGCAACCCGCCATGTGTTCCTCCCTGTGTCCCGACCCCTTTGTGGAGACCAGATCACTGCCACTCATTCTGGAGCTCAGAGGAGCCTCTTTCAAAATGCGCCCATCCCTAGCAGAGGCAGACCGATGGTAAGGATGAGTTGTCCCAGCCTTACAGCTCTGGCTCCTCACTAGTCCTCTAAGTCTGCTAATGTTTTTGAGACCCCCCTATTTAATTACAGTAAGTCCTTTTGTTCGAGTTTAGCACCCTTTTCTCCATGTACCTATTAGTCAAGCAGCTCTGACGTCACTGTCAGAGCAATCCCCCTCCACCCAATCTGAAAACAAAGCAGGTCAACATCCAATGGTGAATCCCCTGCTGTAAAAAGATTGGAGATTGGAAAAAGATTAAGTACTTAGATCACCAGCAGCCCCCCCCCCATAACAATCTATTAAATACTTGAGTCCAACTTCCTCCAATCTGAGGGCAAAACGTTATGCACAGGTCAAAGGAATCCCTATGGGGATCTCATTTGGCCAAATTTGGCAAATTTGTATGTTGGGAAATGTTTGTCTATAATGCACAGCACAACCAGTTTCAGGCCTATGTAAAATCTTGGTATCACTATATTGTCAATTTTTTTACTATATAGATTGGTTATGAACAAAATATTTATCCCTTTCTGGAGCATTTAAACACAACAAGCTCCTCCCACCTCAAGTTCATGTTTGAATATAATGAACCCCAAATACATTTTCTTGAACTTACAATTTTTAAAAAAGGAGCAGCACTATATTAGCACTATGAGAAGAGACTGAGAGAGTTCACTATGTGTATTCTGGAGGAAAGAAGGGAGAAAGGGGATATGATTGAGACCTTCAAGTACCTGAAGGGTTTGAACAAAGTAGACACCAGGAATATGTTCAATCTGAAGGGCAGAAGGGAAACTAGGGGACACTCTATGAAGTTGGAAGGGGGCAGGTTCAAGTTGGAACTGAGGAGGCACTATTTCAAAGAAAGGGTGGCGGCAGGGTGGAACGCTCTGCCAAAGAAAGTCATATCGCTGCAGAGTGTTGGGGGCTTCAAGAGGGGGTGGGACAGATTCAAGGGGAGGGTACAAATTGGGAGGGGGTAGGAGATAGGGAAGGGCATATGAGGGAGGGGAGCAGCTACAGCCTAATGGACTGAAGTGCTGCACACTTGAGCAGACTAGATAGACTGAATGGCCTGTATCTGCTGGTAATTTAGTATGTATGTATATGTTAGTTTCATTTATGGCTTTTGATATTCCTTATTCATCATGTTACTCTCTGTGTTACATTAATATTCATTCATATGCTAGACATGTTTCACAATTCTTGTCATCTATATTTTTATAATTCTTACATCTCTTGTCTCTGACCTATATATTCAGATATGCTATGTTTGTTAGCGGTGCTGCCAGTGTGTGCTGCTTCCTGCCTTCCTTGGCTGGACCAGAGCCATGTGGTGATGCTGCTAGTCTGTGCCTACCATTGCCCTCTGATCACCAAACACAGTCTGCAGCTTCACTGAAAGGCATCCAGGAGCTACTTCAGACCTTCACCAGAGCTAGTGGTACCTGAGGGACATGAACTCCCTGGGATGAATCTGATACCACAGAAGAGCACTGTGGTAGCATTCTGAGTATTGTATGTGGCCTTTGGCCTGTAGGCCATGTCTCTCTTTCACCTCTGAACTGCTAAGCACTGGGGAGGGCCTTACAAATTCCAGCTGACTACTTTTCCAAACTTGTTATTTTGTTGGAACTACAGGACTGCCTTTATAATGGCTTTGGATCAACAGGACATTACTGTTTAATCATGCTAGATGACACTTGGTGATTTTTTTTTACATTAGTGTCTGCACTGCATTCTTTACTGGGGGGCTGATTTTGAGATATGGCAACTGCATATCTCACTTTGGGGGTGATACTAGTTCAAATCTCCTTTCCCTATGCAGGAACCAAACTCAGGGGATTGAGTCCAATGATACAGGGCCCCTTTGTGTGTAGTATAAACTGAGGAGCTAGAGTTTGTGATAGTGGTAGTGTGGTGTGTGTGTGGGGGGGTGACTGGATTAGACATCAGTTAACAGCCAGACTGTACTCAGAGTTCTCTAGGCAGGTCAGCCTCCTGAGGACTGCAGAGATACCCTTTCACCACCTAAAATGGATGATAGTGGCACCTAACTTCCCTGCACTGCCACCTTCCTCCCTGTTGAGTTGCTCCAGAATGGACCTGCTCCCGAGTAATGATGGCCCTGGTACATCCAAGGGCAGCCTACATTGCTTGGTAACCCACAACTGGGTTTTCCCTGACTCCACTTGCCTCGTTCAATAAATCAATCAATCAAACTTTATTTAACCAGGCAGTTACATAATTGAGTGAGCTCATTTTCAAGATGGTCCTGGACACAGAGGACACTTTTGCTTACAGTAGACAACACTTCATACAAAAGTAGACATCAGTACAGGCAGTTACAATACAAAATCAGTACTTGGATGAATCAGACATGTAAAGCAAGTGCAAATATAGGTATTTAAAGTGCAGCATATACAGGTTGTAGCTTATAGAGTGCAAGGAGGAGAGGAAAGAGGGACATAGTGAAGGGCAGTGGGAAGAAAGGGTATCAGACACATAGTAGAGGGAAAATAGGGCAGCCTAATAGAATGAGGCCCCCTGTGAAGCTAATTGATGAGAGGGGGGGAGGTGGGGGGGGAGGTGGTTGCCCTAAAGGGTTGCTGGATGACACGGGAAATAAGCGTCCCGGGATTACAGAGGTTAAGGGACTCAGTTGAGTGGGGTAAGGCTTTACCTGAAACAATCACATGACATTTTCAGGCCTCTATAGAACAGCCCCCTAAATATAAAATGGCTGGGCAGCAGGGAGATTTTAAGTAATTTTTGCATGTTATTCCAAAGCGCTGGTAAAAAGGAGCTAATGGTAGTTGAGTCAAGATATGTCCTTGTTCATGGTAGCTTATGGAGGTCAAAGGAGGAGTTCCTTAGTCCATAGGCACCCTTTGAATGTTCAAACAGGTCATAGATACTGTATAGGGTGGTAGTTTGTTGGACAAAGCCTGGAATAGCCACGTGATGGCATTGATTTACCTCCTCGTGGAGAGCGACAGCCAAGCTAATGCTTGATACAATTAGCAGTGATGAGTCTGCAAGGGCAAGTCAAGAACAAATCTCAATGTGCGATGACAGTGTATCCAGCTTTTGGAGCGCATACTGGGGGCAATGGCTGTTAGGAAGTCATGAATAGTCTTTCGGGGAAGAAAGGTTGTTTGAACCAGCCGTTTTCTAGCTTCCAGGGTGAGTAGGCATCTTATGCAGTAGAAAACACCTAGGCGCTGCCTTAGCTTTTTTGTTGACTCACTTAGATGTACACCGAAGGTGAGTTTGTTATCCAACTAGACTTCCAGATATTTAAATTTATCCACTAGCTCTAGTGGTTCATTAAGAAGTGTAATAATCTGTGGGGTCCCAGGTATCCCCGTATTGTGGGATGGAGAGATAATCATAGCTTTTGTTTTTTTTGCATTTAACAAGAGCTTTAGATTCAGCAGGTTGTGCTGGAGGATGATAAAATCCTGCTATAGCTCCTTGTACGCAATGTCCAAAGAGGAGTTGGCCGTTTAGAGGACTGTGTCATTTGTGAAGAGATGAACATTTCCAGCAACCAGGCCAGAGCTGATGCAGTTGATGTAAAGGGCGAAGAGGACAGATCCCAAAATGGAACCTTGTGGAACACCTCGGGGCAGTAATTTTAGTGGGGAGAATTCCCCTTGGGCTTTAATTTGCTGTTTACGATTTGTGAGGTAGCAGCGGAACCACTTTACTGCAGCAGAGGTTAGACCGATACTACTCAGGGAATCAAGAAGTATGGAATGATCAACCATATCAAATGCTTAGCTGAGGTCAAGGAAGAGTGTATAGATGTGTTGTTTACTGTCCAGGGCTTTTAGCCAGTCATTTGACACTTTGGCAAGAGCAGACATGGTGCTGTGCTTGAGTCTGAAACCTGATTGGACTGGATTGAGGATTTTCTCATGATCCAAGTACTCCCTTAATTGAGAGTTAACAATTTTTTCAAGTAGCTTGGATAAAACAGGAAGCAACGAAATAGGCCTCTAGTTGTTCAAGTCAGTGGGGTATCCTGACTTGAACAGGGCCTATAATGTGTGAGGTTTTCCAACTAGGCGGCAATTCCCCTTGGGATAATGAGCTGTTAAAGAGATGGGAACTGGAGCTGTCAGATAATAAGAACCTGCTTTTAAGACGAAGGGTTCAAGTGAATTGGCACCAGCGCCCTTTTTGGTGTCCAGCGAGAGGAGCAGGTCCTCCACCTGTTTGTAGGAGACTGGCTGGAATTTGAAGAGGGGGCGGTCGGTAGGAGGAGCTATGGTTGGTCTAGTAGCTATGTTGGCAGTGCTTGTGGTGCTTAGGTTACTAACAGGTGACATGTCAAATGTGAGGCCGGCAGTGGCAAAGTAGTTATTGAGCTGATCGAGGATCTCAGACCTATCTGTGTAGGAGGTGTTATTTGCCACAATTTTGGTTGGTAGTGGGGTGGCAGGGGAATGTCCCTAAACCTCTCTCAGTATCTGCCAAAAATTGATGGAACAGTTTTTGTTTGCCTGCAGGGCTGACTGGAAGAACTGTTGTTTTTCAAACCTTACCAGTTTGGTGCAGGCATTTTTGGCTACCTTGAAGGAGAGCCAGTCTGAGTCAGACTGTGTCTTCCTAGCCCTTTTCCAAAGGGTGTCTCTATGCCGTAAGGCCCTCTTAAGTAATGGGCTAAACCAATCAGGTGCATGTTTCCTGGATTAGATTTTCCTTAAAGGTGCCTGTTGGTTGATAATGATTACTAGCAGATCCTGGAAGATACAGAATGCTTCTGACACAGAGGGTGTAAGGTAGAAATCCTGCAACTTTATGTTCCCAAGATCTGTCAGGAAGGCCAGGAGACTGAAGTATTTTAGGTTGCACTTAAGCTTAAAAGTAGAGGTGGAGAGGAGGTGTGGGGAGCACCTAAAGCAGGTGACTGCGCAGTGATCACTCAGATCATTGTGGAAGACCCCTGCATGAGAGATATTATGTGGCTTGTTGACAAGTATAAGGTCCAGAAGTGAACTTCGGTCAGGATTTTTCTTGTTAGGTCGTGTAACATCAGAAATAATCTGAGTGAGCCCATGCTCATTGCAGAAGTCCTTAAGCTTGTTTGTGCTGGCATTGCTCCAATTAAGGTTAAGGTCACCCATGATAATGCATTCCGTGTTTGCTTTTTCCAGGAGAGAGTGAATATGGGGCAGTACACAGGCCCGTTGCAGGAGGTCTATAGCACGCTGCTACCAATAAGGCTATACCAGGCGAGAGGGTAATTTTGAAGGCAAGGCATTCAAATTCTTTGGGCATTGATGTGCGGACAATATCAGTGGTTAGGAATTTATCTATAATATTCAACCTGGCTCAACTTCTTTTGCTTTTAAACTATGCACAGCATCACCAAAATTATACACCTCCTTCTGGCAATGGGACTAGCCCTACCCCATACTGACAGCTAGTTAGTGCCTCTTGTTTGGCCTGTTTTACACTTATGGTTCCAATAACAGTAGTCATTCTTTGCTTGCAGTCTGAAAGTTGATTCCAGCTGCTATTGGCAGGTTTATTACTATTTAATTTCATTTATTCAAGGTTAAGCCCATTGAGCAAAGCTCATTTGCACTGGGGACCCATTTTGCATAAACAATAAAAGTTACACATAAATTACTCATAAATACAAAACAAAGAAATAATAAAATAACAAAAAATACAATGTACATACACACATATCATACAATTAAAATAACACTAATCAGGTAATACGTGTTGAGGACAAATAGTTGCAACTATCCAACAATAGGTAACAATGGCATAACTGTGTTAGAATTAAAAAGCATGTATCATCAAGGCCCTGCTAACACTATGTTTCCTCTTAGTGTGGCGTACATCTGCTTACTCTCTCTTCCTCACAGTTTGAGCTTTTCTCAGGCTTCCACCCTGCTGGGATCCAGTTCTCAACAGAGTATCCAATATACAGGTGTGTGAAAAAAACTTCTACTGGTGGAATTTTCCACGAAAGTCAGAATTTCGCTTCCGTGAAAGTGCAGAAATTAAATTAGCAGCTCTCATGGAAATTCCGACTTAGAATGGTGGAATAAATGCATAAGTTGTGGATTACTCTATTAAACTGTGGAGAAAAAAGTCCTCAGAACTGATTACTGAACTGCAGAATAATTGCATGCATTGTGGAATAATTCATTAAACTGCAGAAAAAAAAATCCTTAGAACTGTTATTCTGCAGTTCATGTGTATTATTCCGCAGTTCAGTCAACAAATTCTACAGAACAGGGCAAAAATCCTCCAAACACATGTGGAAGATTCCGATCTTGCAAATGGTGAAAGTTCAGAAAGTTCTGCAAAATTTCCAAATTTTCGCGGAAGTTCCGCAAAAGTGGAATTCACAACTTTTGCCCACCTCTACCCAATAATAAAATATACAATGTACATACACACTTGTCATACAATTAAAATAAAACTATAAATATCTGTTGAGGAAAAATAGTTGCAACTATCCAGAGAAGTAAACCAAGAATATAATGCAGAAATTGAGGGACATTTGGTATCCGCAGAGTGGAATTGAGCCAGAAAAGAGTTCCACAACATGGGAACAAAATGACTGAAGAAATACTTAGACCCTGTGGTATTAACACTGGGAATGTCAAGCTCACAAAGGTTACCATTACATAAGGAAAATTTAACCTCTCTAAAGGTGATACACTCCACCAAATAGTCCAGGACCTCTCTCAAAACTCATATGTATACAAACATAAATTTATGAAGTTCCCTTCTATTTTGCGATAAAGTCCAGCCTAATCTCTTATAGAGGTCACAATGATGACTTTAATGAGGGTAAGCAACAATTAATCTCACCAAATGATTGTACAGTATATGTAGGTAGTGGAGCTGTTCATTGGAAACATGTTCATACAGTAAATGTGCATAGTCAAAAATCGTAACATTTTAACCTGCACAATTTATTGAACAGTGTCTGAATTTAAACTACCTTTATTTTGATAGAGGAGGCCCACCCGCGTGTGCCAATTTTCCCTATCAAATGTTCAACATGTCTATTCCCAGATCCCTGAGTATCTAGCCAGAACCCAAGTTACTTATATGAGTCCACTGTCTCCAGTGGGACTATGGTTACTAGATGTTTCCTTTCTTAGGGGTTGTTTATTAGAACCTATGAGACTGGCCTATAGGCACAGCAGTAGCACTATAGCTTGAAACACTGGTGACCAAGGTTTGGAAGTGATCCTGGGTTGTTGGGGCTAGCTAAGGAGGAGAAGGACTGAGCATCCCAGAGGATGCTGTCCTCCTCCAAGTTGTGATGTCTGCAAGCTCCACTGCAGCACTGCCACCTGGATGACCACAGGTGGCAGTGCAAGTGGGGATGTGAGGGTGGGAGGGCACCTCCTGTCTGAGGATGTCAGCACATTTACGTTCAATGTCCATCTTAGTCCTTGCCTGCAAGGTGCTTGGGACGTGGGGGAAACAGAAAAGGAGCCTTTGACTGCAGGATGATGCCACCATCTCACTGCAGGCCCACGCCGTTTACTAGGTTGCAGTTCAACATCTTAGTTAAAACTCATCCTGGGCTTGGGTAACCCAGGGGACTCCACCAGGGGGGCAAACTGTGGGGCATTGGCAGGTTGGATGTAAGTCCCAGGGATGGGGGTGATGGTGCTGGGGGAGAGAGTGGTTGAAGGGGGTCTGGTTGAGTGTGGGAGATAAAGGATAGATAGATAGATAGATAGACAGACAGACAGTTAGGAAGATAAATGCTTTATTTATAAAACACCCCATTCCTGGGACTCAGAGCACTGTACAATTTTAAAATAATAACAAATAGTATGCAATAATACAGTTTCTTAATAATATAAAATCAGCAAGAGATCAGCAGTATTAAAACACATCTATCTATAATAAAACTGACTAACTAATTAATTGCAATTCAAATACCTGCTGAAATAAAAATGCCTTTAAACCTATTTTAAAGGTTTCTACCGAAGGTACCTCCCTTAGAAATTTAGGTAATGTGTTCCACAGGGTAGGCATGGCAACCGAGAATGCATGGTCCCCAGAATGCCACAACCTAGCCCTGGGAACTCCAAGGAGGCAACCCTCAGCAGAACAGAAAGCCCGGGTCGGGCAGTGGAGCTTAAGGAGATCCTGCAGATAGACTGGTCCCTTATCATGCAGGGCCTTGTAGGTAAGGAGCCCTACCTTGAAGACAATCCTCCACCTGACTGGCAGCCAGTGCAGCCCATGGAGGACAGGAGTAATATGCTCACTTCTTTTTACTCCCGACAACAATCTTGCCGCTGTGTTCTGCACAAACTGCAGCTGGCTGAGGTTGCCTCCAGATAGCTCTAGGTATAGGGCACTGCAATAGTCCAACCTGGACATAACAAAAGTGTGTACCAGTGTAGACAGGTCCTCATGTGGAATCAGGACTCAGATCCGGGCAATGTTCCTCAGATGGTAATATCCAGTTTGGGCAATGGCTGACACCTAAGCATCAAGTATCAGGCTGTCATCTAGGATCATGCCGAGATCCTTCACCTGTGTGGATGGGGTAAGAGGGATCCCCCCAGCATTAATCCAGGAAGGTCTCCCTGACTACCCCCACCACAGCAATGACCTGGATCCACCACTAGCACCTCAGTCTTGTCTGGGTTAAGTCTAAGCTAGTTTTGAGTCATCCAAATCTGGATCTCCTCTAGGCAGCTGTTAAATATGAAGGATGATATCTGGTTTCCAGGTGCACAGGGCAGGTATATCTGGGTATCATCTGTGTAGCAGTGAAAACTATGCTGGAGGCAGTATAGCATGGTGGGTTAAAGCTCTGAGTTGCAGATCTGTAGACCTGGGTTTGAATCCCACAGCCTCTTAGGTGCATACTGTGTGATCCTGAGCAAGTCATTTAACTTCCTTCTGCTCCCAGGTCACATCTGGAAACAAGCTTAGGCTTAGTGTGCTACTCCTGGTTAAACAATGTTCCCTTTCCCCTATGTAAGTGGTCTTTTGCTACACCTCAGGGTTGCTGATGATCCTCAGCATTCTAATGTGGCTCTCCACTACCTTCTGTTAGGCAGTTCTCATCCACCCTAGGGTGGATGAGAACTGCCTACCTTCTGTTAGGCAGTTCTCATCCACCCTAGGGAGGTCTGCTCCCTGTTCAGAATCAACTATCCTCCCACTTGAGGAACTCTGTATTACCACTCTGGCATCTCCTCAATCCACTAGAGAGCCCAATCCATGGCTATCCTGCCTTGGAAGTGTGACCCCTTGCAATCCCTCTGCCCTGTTGGAGACAGGGATTTGTGTTTGTTATTTTGTATATAGTTCTTAGTGTTTGCTTTGTACTGTAAGTTGTATGGGTTACATGGTACTTGTAAAACCTCAGACACATAATTTGTTGGTTAAGCTTCTTACTGTGTATTTTATTGTGGTTAACAGAATCAAATCAGAAGAGAGAGAGGTCACCAGTGGGGTGCCACAAGGATTGGTCCTGGGTCCAGTGCTTTTCAAGTTCATTAGTGTGACATGGGAGAAGGAGTTCAGGGTAAGCTGTGTCTTTTTGCAGGTGACACTAAGCTCTGTGCCTGGGTAGACAGTGTGGAGGGTGTTAGGGAGATGCAGAGAGACTTGCAAAAGCTAGAGAGGTGGTCAGTGGTTTGGCAGTTGAAATTCAGTATCAAAAAGTGCAAGGTGATGCACATAGGCAATAAGAACCTGAGGACAGAGTACCTGATGGGGGGGGGGAGTAAAACTGTGCATGACCTCTGAGGAAAGAGACCTAGGGGTCATCATCAGTGACTCCCTAAAACAAACACACCAATGTAACAAGGCCTACAGTAAGGTAAACAGGATGCTGGGGTGTATAGGAAGGGGTACTGACAGCAGAAGGAAGGTGGTATTACTGCTTTTCTATAGATCACTGGTGAGGCCCCACCTGGAGTGCCATGTCCAATCTTGGAGTCCTCACCTAAGGAACTATTAAGACAGGCTGAAGTTACTACAGTGTAAGGTGACCAAAATGATTCAGGGCCAGCAGGGCAGATCTTATGAGGATCAGCTCAAGGCACTGACCATTTACTCATTGGAGACCAGACAAAACAGGAGAGACACAAGTTTGGAATTCAGGCTGCTGGTGTTACTACACACTTTGGGTCCTTGTAGACAGACAGGAGGACTTAGGTTTAACACACATATGTATTTGTTATGGCTTCCATTATCATATCTCAGTTTATTTAGAAAATGTTATTGGCCTCAACAACCCGTACAGAGGTTCAAAATGTTGAATGCAATTAAAATGTTGAGGCCTTCTTTTGTTTTCCTAAATGAAATATATCTGTCTAAATATGAACCTCAGAAACTGGAAGAATTTGGCATATGGTAACTTTTAGTTGTCAGAATGGGAGTCAGAGAGGAGCTGTAATATGCATTCTGAAAGCTACCCAATTTCGCTTGACAAATTCATATGTTGATTCCCCAGGACAGACTAGCAGTATCAATGAGTCAGTTCCTAGGTAGAGATCTCACACTGGCCAGTATTTATATCCCTCCTGGTATGGACTTCCCAACTTTGACCTCACTCTTTGAGAGGATTTTGTAGTTGCAACAAGGGGTTTTATTGGTGAGTGGGGATCATAATAGAATTTACAAACACCTAGATATCATGAATCCCAGTCCACTGAGGGAAAACAGAGCACCGAAAAAAAGGCCTCCTTCTCATCTGGGTATACTGCTGGGTAGATGTCTGCTGCCACCTTCACCCCATAACATATCTGCCATGTTTCATTGTCTTCTTTAATGGTGTTGATTGACAGGCACCAGTTGTTGCCTGTGTTGTCATATGTGTTACTGCATCATCACATTTGTAAGGCATGTCATGTGTATCAAAGAACCTTTTATGCCTTTACAGAGTTTTAATTCTTTCTTTTGAAGGCATTATATTCAAATCAGTGAATTCTTCTCAAAACTTCAATGTACTATCTGTAAAAATGAAAGACACCAGCTGGCCCTCTAGTGCAGTGGAAAGATTCCCGCTCATGACATTAATGTCCCGGGTTTGGGAATGGACCTGAAAGTCAGAGGGCTGGCCAGGGGGAGGACGACTGAGCATCCCTCAGACTGCTCTCCTCCTTCATGGAGGAGGGTAGAAGAGCACTTGGTGTATGACTGACCCCTGGCTGAGGCTGAAGGGTCAGCAGCTACCAATGCCTAGATGGTATGGGGGGTGTGACAGACATCAACGCTTTGGTGCATAACATCATTGCATGCCATGCCTCCTGTGGGGTCCCTTGTTAAAGAAAAAAGGGTTGTGGTTGCCATCTGTGATGCCCTGCTCTTATAGCCCAGTTTGCCTGCCGCAGAACTCTGGTGGTGACCTAGTTCTGTTGTCCATCAGGTATGACCCAACTCCATGCCCCTCCCCAGGGGGTAAGCCAGGGAGGCAATGCTGGTAGGCGATCCGTACCAGTAACCTTTTTCCAGTGTCATGAGGGCTTGTGTCTGCATGACAGCCCTGCCCTGGGGTCAAGCCAGGGGGATCATTGAGAAGAGGTAAGTCCAGGGGTGAGGTGAGGGACCAGGGAGAGCATTTTAAAAAAGTCAACATAGTAGCATTAACAACATAAGAAAACTTGATTTATTATAGCCAAATCCTACAGAAACATTTAACTATCTACAATAAACTAAATACAATCAAACATTATTAATCACTAATGTTAGTCAAATACTCATGAAAATAGCCTTTTATTGTGTTTTTTATCATTTATCATCAATTCCATTAAAAATAAAAAAATCTTCTTTTGTGAACCGATTTTCTTCTCTTGTGAGCTGCTCACAAAAGGTGAATTTATGGCTCATGAAATAAGATCATTTTTAAACAGGCAAGGCCAGGCAAAGTTTATCTATATGATGCCCAATCCCAGAGGCTCTGGGCACTTTACATACAGGAAACAGCAAACAGAATCCCTGGACCAAATGGGATGCAGTGCTAACATTATCATGAAACAGAAAGTCATCCATTTTGGCTTAAGACAGAAAACAAAACATTACACCCTAGTAAGTACAGCTCTCATATCTTATACGTGTTAAAGTGCTTAGAGTTATAATTTCAATGCAGTCAAGCCAGATCCTATTATAGATTGTGGTAGTGATGTGAAATATGTAACTTTTACCAATGCCGTTACTATATTTTGTGTGCATTTCAATACATTACAAAAACCAAGGCCATAAAGCAGTAATTTTTTAATTCTTTCATGTGTCAGAGTTCTTCTTTCATGAGCAGCTCACAAAAGAAGAATTGCATCACAAAAGAAGATCGAGTCACAGAAGAAAATTTTCTTTTAAATATGAAACATGTTGAAAAATGCTAACGGCCTTCACAAAACACATAAATCGAATTGTACACATGAAAAATGATGATTAATCGACCCGGCAATAGAAATACCACCATATTAAGTACAAAGAAATATGAACTTACTTTATTGGGTATAACTATCTATTTTTTGTCAAAGCAGCAGCTACACTTACATAATACAGAGGCAGTAAATTAATTTTGCCACTTATATTTAATATTAATGCACACTGATAACACAATCCAATATACTGCCATAAGAAATTTAAAAATTGGGATGATGCCCTTATCACCTAGGATGCCAGTCAAACAGGGAGGGAAAAAATGTGTGTAGCACAATATATAGGGCTTTCACTGACCACTTAGACACTATAACATTCATTCAACTAAAACATTCTCCAGTCGTTATGTTTGCTTGCACACATGTGCAAGAAACATAGTGCCATCATCCGAGTTTTCCGAGGTGTGTCACCCCCTCTTCCAATTCAGTCAGTGTGTTGGCAGGCGCAGCCCCAGTCCGCCAATGCATGCTGGAGCTGTCTATGACAAGCTCCAAAATGCAGTGGCATACAGTTGAAAGGGGGAGCTACGCCTCAGTGAGCAGCGATAAGATATTGCCTGCTCATGCTCAGCTCCCCCTACACACACACACACACACAGAAACACATGCACGCATACTGCGTGATGCCCCCTCCCAGGCACACACGTATAGCCGACGGGGGTGCCCAATCCCCCGTCGGCTGTGCTACGCTCCCCCCAAAGCCTTCCACATGCCACGTTGGGTGCTCACCCCAGCGTGGCAACCTCGTAGAATAGCCGATGCCACTGTCCTCACCCCCGAAAAAGCTGAGCCCACCTCAGCGTGGCAATAGATGTTGAGGAGCCATGGGGGTGCCCAATCCACTGCCTGCTCCATGGGCCCCCGATCCATCCTTGTGCCATGCTGAGCCCACCCCAGCGTGGCAACGTCCCGTGTGGTCACTGAAAAACCCTGAAAATTAAACACTGTCCCTCGGCACTTCTCCCTGGCCTCCTCCCGCAACCCGCACCCACCCACTGTGCACCCCGCCTCCCCACACCCCCCTCACCCCATACTTACCTCTGGAGTCTGGTGCGACGATCTTCGGTGGACCGGGAACACATCTGCACTCTTCAAAGCCTACCACGAACTGAGGAAATGCTGGTAAGCTGTATAATGGAATAGATAGGGGTTTTTCAACTTTGTTGCATATCTCAGGCATTTTTTGGAATTTTTGCACCAAATATTCAACATGGGGTTTTTGGGACCCCTTCTCATGAATGCTGTCACTGTCATGGCGTTATTCGGGCCCGAAGGGTGATTTCACAGTCACTGCATGAAATCACCTTTTGGGACCGATTAACGAAACGACACTGCCAGTGTTCATAAGGTGGGCTCTCAAGAAATCTATTTTGAAATTTGGTGGAAAATCAAAAAACAACTAACTCTTCTGGCGTGCATTCTTGCATTTCCTCAGCGTAAATAGGTTCAATTTTCACTCCAGATTTTCAACATTGCTATTTTACCACACCTTCTTATGAGCAGTACAGCTGTCATTTTCACATCTCACCCAAAACGTGTTTGCACCATGTAGCGCACAATGGTGCAGTCGATGTGAAATCAATGTATGGGACAAATTAAGAAAATCACAGTGACACTGTACATGAGCAGAGGTCTTAAATGGCTATGTTGAAAATTTAGTGAAAAAAATTCAAAAAAAATGACTGACTACGAGCATGCGTTATACAGTTCCTATACACGCTCATAAGTTCGCTAATTTTCAATTTTCCTCAGATTTTCAACATTGCCATTTTATTACACTTCCTTATGAACAGTACAGCTGACATTTTCATATGCCACCAAAATGTGTTTTGCACATGTAGCGCATAATGGTGCTGTTGGTGTGGAAAGCAATTTTGGGACAGATTAAGAAAATCACAGTTACACTGTTTATGAGCAGAGGTCTTAAAATGGCTATGTTGAAAATTTGGTGACAAAAGTACATAAAATGACTGTGTTATGAGTGAGCATTGCACAGTTTCACGCACTGTAAGTTCATGACTTTGTAATATTTTAAGTCCAGATTTTCACCAGTGGCATTTTTCCACACTTCTTATTTACAGTACAGCTGTCATTTTTCACAACATGGCCGAAGTGTGTTTTCACACTTTCAGTGCAGAGATGCGTGGTTGCTGTGGGAAATTATTGTTCGGGACAGATAAAGAAAATCACAGTGACACTGTTCATGATCGGAGGCACCAAATTGCCTGAGTTGACAATCTGCTGTAAAAATCCCCAACCTAATTATATTACGGGTGTGAGTTGCACAGTTTCTATGTATGCTCGTGACTTCACCATTTTTTTAAATATTTTTACTGCAGATTTGCAACATTGACATTTTTTACACCTCCCCATGAACAGTACAGCTGTCATTTTTTACATCCTGTTTGGAATGTTTTTGCACCTGTGGTGCTAAATGCCGTAGTCGCTGTGCATAAGCAGCTTTCGGCTAACAAACTGATATTCCCACTGTTCATGAGGTGGGGTCACAAAAAGCCATGTTGAACATTTGGAGTGAAAATACCAATGAATGCCTGAGGTATTAGGGTTTCCAACCATAATGCCCACCCTGTAGAGAATGACAGGCATCAGGAGTGTGACTTGGGATTCTTGCCTGTAATGCTCATGCCATTCCACACCTGCAGCCAGTGAGGGCATCGAGGTATGCCTTGGACTCTTGACCCCAAAGTTCACCCCATTCTCTATCGCACCCATCACACATGTTCCTAATGGAATGGGGAGTGCGCATAAAGAACCAAAGACCCCAAGGAACACCGTGACACTTGTCAGTGTCTGCAGGGTGGGGTGTGGTGAAATGGCGTAGCCATTATGCCTGACGACCCAAAGGCACACCCCAATGCCTGTCACTCTCTGCAGGGTGGTGGTGGGGTTGGCTTCAGTTCAATACTTCACTGCCATTCCTATTACGCAGCTCTGTAACTTCTACACTTCCACTGCCAATGCCAGCAAGCAAACATTCGGCATTGACAAATGCTTGTTTATTAATGTTTTCCCACAAAAAAGTCACAATTTTCTACCATTTAACCAATGACATCTCTCAACAGGGAAACCTGTATTAATGATAAAAAAATCAATATAATACTTAAGGCTAAGTGTCAAAGTTGTAAGTTGATTGGTAAACAGTTTGCAAATGTTTTCCAATCAAATACCAAGAAAAGGGTAAACTTTGTTTGTGTAATCTGCTTGGTAACTCAGAACTGTTAAACTGAAAGTAAACTGTCGCTTGGTAGAGACTGCTGTGAGAGACACACATATTAAGTATTTACTGTTATTTGCATTGTCTTTAAACAGATTCAGCATGGCAGAAAGCTTCACTACTACAGTTTGGATTATGGTCAGTTCACTTGTGTGAAGAGATGTAGAGTTTGCCAGGCGAAGTTATTTTGGGAATGATTTTGCAACTGAAAAACTGTGATGTTCATTGGTTTGGTAAGAGAGGCATGTGATAGGAGCAGCTCATATCAACCATACATAGACTTCTGAATGGTCACCCTGAGCCAGTGTGTTGGAGGTAATAGTTTGGGCTACAGAAGAGGTATGATTTCTTTTTTAACTTACTATGCTTTAGTCTCCCTCTTGCCAGTCATCCCCCATTGATCCTGTGCACACAATCAGGCCCTCACCAGCCTTCTCTGGGACATACTTCTATCTCCTTCAGACACCCTGGGCCCAATTTTCAAATGATCAGAACTGGCATAAGGGGCTTGTGTCAAGGAGAAATGGTGCAATGGGCCCCTTGTGCTGCACCTTGCACCAGTCCCAATTTTTGAAGACAGCCTGTGAAACTGGGGGAACTGCCTCCACTAATTGGGCTTGCACCAGCCTTGCAATGGCCACACCTGTGCACCATAATGGTAGGGGGTTTCAGCCATGGCAGGCTGTCATATCCCTTACTTTGGGATTTTGGAATCCCCTCTCAATGGACACACATGAACCCTGTTGTTAGACCAGCCAGGAGCTCATCTAACTGGCCATGCACCACTGCTGGAGCTCTCACTGGGTGGGGGACGATCCAGTGCCCTCCTTGGGAAGGCACCCATACAGCCCTGACACCTGCCAGACCAACACTGGAGTGACTGGTGGTCCATAGCAGGTCTGAACCTGCAACCCCTCTGGTGGTGGTGCTGGTGCATCCATCCCCCCACAGACCCACACTGTCCCTACAGTTGCCCAGTTGGGGCAGCTGTCACCCCTTCCCCCAGCCTGCCTGTTCCACTCCTCTGTGAGCCAGGGCATGCTGTGGATGACCCACCAGCCACCAGGGTGACCAGCTGGCAGGTTGCCATCACTAGCCACTGCTGTCGCAATCTCATACCACAGCTTGCAGCATTCCCCTCCAGTGCACCATTTCATTGGCACAGCTGTCAGCTTGCAGCAATCCTGGGGAGTTTGGTGCTGTGACCCCAGTTTTTCTAAAATCAGGCACTAAAATCAGGCACAGGGTCCCTGGTGAACCTGGGGTTTCCACAGGTGGTGTTTTGGCACAGTTTGCACCGACCTAACAACAACTTATAAAATCAAGCCCCCTGGTTTATCTCCCCCAGGGCAGAACCATTGAGGGGGGCCCTTACCCCCAATGGAGACTAGGTCAGTGCTCTACTGGAGAGGAATACCTCAGCCTTGATCCACAGTGGGGGCCTGAAGTGAGGGGCAAATGTCCTCCTGCAGCACCTGGCAGTGTTTTCCTTGTTTTTAATTTCTGTTGGATGCTGACAGAAACCCTGAGCTGAGTGAGCACACATTCATGTACATCACATGACATTGGTGTCCACCCCCTGTTGTGTGCATCCACTTGCACTGCTACCCATGGTCACCAAGGTGGCAGTAACAGAGCAGAGGCTATCAGCTCTCCCTCCCCTGGGGTGGACAGCATCCATGGAATCCTCCATTCACCAACCTTGGCTGGCCCTTTGATGACTCAGGCGTGTTCCCGAACCTGAGTTGTCAGCAAAGCAAGCAGTAGTGCTATCACTGCACCAGTGGGCAGACTCAAGGGTATCATTTTAAGAGATTCAGCTAAATCAGATTTGTCTAAGTTACATGGAACGTTCATATATTACAGAATGAATGATCTGGAAGGGTCAGCAGTATACTCCTGGAACTGAAAAGATCACACAGATAGGTCAGCATTCAAATAGCTGTCTTTTTGAATGATCTGGGTATGCACACCATTACTCACCCACAAATTAAATATTATAATGATTCACTCTTTGTAAAAGATGGTGTGTATTTCTCAGACATTGGAAATGTTATTTTCCTGGGAGACCTCCAACATGGGATTCAAAGTGTGTTGTGATGTGTAACAATCAGTACATACACATTTGCAGTACCCTGATGCTGCCCCACAATGGTTCTTTTCAGAGCCACGACTACCTTGGTCAAAAAACAGATACAACAAATATGATTAACACACATAAATGAGCTGTACACAAGCTTTGTGAAGTAAACTTAATTACTTCATAATGCTGTATACAGATAGTTTAATAAATCTGTTTTTATTACAATTTTTTTTGTTTATTTACTTTTCACAGAAAATGTAAAAGAAATGGACTGATGAGGAGGTACTCATTCTTGTCCACTGTCTTAAGAAGTAATGGAAGGACTAAGTTATAATGAGGGGGAAGCAACCTGCCATTAAAATAAAAATCAGGATGTGAGCAGTTTCCTGCAGAAGAATGGGTTCATGAAAGACCCAGATAGTTGCCGATGAAAGTGGAAACTGCTGTGGCAGCATTTTTGTAACCTGCAGAAAAATGGTGATGCCTGGGGGAATGACAAGGAGTGGTTTAGGTGTGCCTTAAAAATGTGGGAAGAGGCAGGGACACCAGAACTTGAAGACCGGCACCATGGAGGTAAGTTGCATAAGAAAATGCAGCCAAGAAAGACTGTTTTGCACATAACTGCGTCATTCTCTTTAAACACTGCATTAATGTTTAATCTAAACAATGTTTTGTATATACTATACAGGATAATGTGTGGGCAGCCATAAACAGCAATTTTGTGCTTGCATCAAGAGGTAGGTATAGCAACCAGGAATCTCAACAGAGAAACTTGAGAGATTCACTAGTTGCCATAGAAAATCTGAAATGAACACATAAGCTTCTTTGTGTATGGATGGTCATATATTGTCTTTTATATTGAATGGGCATCCATGTCTAGTTAAGAAGCTCTGTTTCCTTTCAGTAAAGTGGGAGTTGAGGGGGGCACTTGAAGGTGCGCAGTGGGCTCAAACTACTGATTCAATCTGTTGCAACTTTTTTGTAAGTTCAACTTTACGAAAAAAAAAAGGTTCCAGCTTGATTTGGATATACAGTAGGAAAGTACCTGTGTGGCAGCATTCCAAGTTGGTGTGCTGCAGTAGTCACATCTGTACTGCAGCACAACAACATAATACTGACAGTACTACATCACAGGAAGCATATTCCAGGCATGGAATTCCACACATAGCATAGAGGATTGTATATGAGCTATCATGCATAACAAGGTTATCTTTCAATCAAGAGGTTTCCATGGTAACAAGAGACCTTGAGAGCACAGCCCAAGTGGCCTCATTACCATGGAAACCTTGAGACTGAAATTGAGCCTTGTTGTGTATGATAGCCGATACACAATCTTGTATAGTGTGTGTGGGCACCATTTCTGATAAAAATTGAGTCCTTTCTGTTCAATTTTCTTTGTCTGCAATCATTTCCAGGGCCAGCTCTCACCACCACGGCCACTTCCTGAAGTCTGGAGGATTCAGACTGCACATGTGCAACTACATTCTATGTTGTTGTACTGCTCTAGTGATATAGCTAGTGCAGCACAACAACACTTAGATACAACCAGTACAGCACAACAAATGGATTCCATTAACTGATTTCTTTCAGCAATCATGTTTGACCATACACTATATATTATCTTTTACAGAGAATGGGCATTGATAGCCATTTCTGTCACTATGTTTTCATTCAGTTAACTGCAGTTGGGGGATCTTGAGAGTTGTTGGTGGTTTCAAAGTACTGATTCAGTGTGTTGTAGGTTTTTCTGTAAGTTCAACTTCTTAATAAAAACATGTTCCACCTTAAATAGATAGAAGAAAGTAGCTGTGTGGCAGAATTCTAAGCAGTTTTCCTGCAGTAGTCACATCAGTACTGCAGCACAATGACACACTGTTCTCACTACGGAAGCACAAGAAGAATAATCAAGGCATGGAATTCAAATGGATCTTTTGCAGAGAATTGGCATCCATATTCATTTTAGACACTGTGATTACTTCAATGAACTGGGTATTAGGAGCATACCTCTCAACCTTTCTTCACCAAAATGTGTGACATGATGTGTGACAACTGAGCAAAATGTGTGACATATCATCTAACATGGCAGTGCAAGCTCAGAACACTATAGCTATCAGTGCACTAATGTTCATAATGTTTTTTGATAAATGAGCATAATAGATTATTATGAATTTCTGCTTTAAAGTTTCAGTGGGGAATGTGGAATATCACCTTCCCCATGATGGACAAAGGGTTTCTGAGAGATAAAATGAGTGACGTACCACATAATGTGTGACAGTTGAGAGGTATGATTAGGAGGGCACTTGAGAGTTGGTGGTGGTCTCAAAGTATTGAGTCAATGCATTGCACCTTGTTCTTGTAAGTTCAGCTTTTAAAGTACTTCCTTAACTGGATAAAGAAAAGTACCTGTGTAGTGGCATTGTAAGTTGTTGTGTTACAGTAAGCACATCACTACTGCAGCACAACAGCATGTGCTTTCACTACTTCAGCACAACAAACATATTCCAGGCATGGAATTCCACTGAGTAATATATTGGGATCAGTTTTCAAAGGTTAGGACTGGTGCATGGGGGCTTGCGGCAAGGAAAATGGCACAAGCGGCTCCTTGTGCCGCAACTTTCACCAGTCCCAATTTTGAAAGGGAACGTGCACCACTGGGGGGACCGTCTGCACCAGCTGAGCTTGCTCCATCTTTGCAATGGCTGCACTGGTGTGCCATGGCGGAAGGGGTCTGCATCAGGGCAGGGCTGCAATATCCTGTACACTGGAATTTTGCAAGCCCCCCCAAGAGGTGCACAGACCCAGCAGTTACAACAGCTTGGATCTGGTCTAAGCTGAAATGCACCACTGCTGCAGCCCTTGCTGGATGAGGGGTGATCCTGTGCCTCAATAGGAAAGGCACCCAGACAGCCTCTGACACCTGCCAGACCACCACCGGGGAGCTGGTGGTCTGTGGCAGGGGAGAGCTCACATCAGCCCCCCATGGTAGTTCTGGTGTGACCACCTCCCATGGACTCACATGAGCCCTGCTGTCCACCCATCAGGCAGTTGTCACCCCCTCTCCCCAGCCAGACATGTCTCTCCCCCTTGAACAAGAGCATCCTCCAGATAACCCACCAGCCATCAGAGTGACTGGCCAGTGGGTCACCATCACTGGCCAAAGATACCCGCAAACCTGTGCTGCAGCTTGTGGCAGTCCCCTTCTGTGCACCATTTGGTCAGTGCATGATTCGGCGTGTGGTAAACTTGGGAACTCTGGCAACAGGATCACTGTTCTTTTAAAATACAGTGCAGGGTCCCTGGTGTACCTGAGTTTACCACAGGTAGTGGTGCACTGCACACTGCTCCATTGTCTGAAAATCTAGCCCATTATTTTTAACAGAGAATAGGCATCCAGGGCTATTTCAGACATTGTGTTTCCATTCAGTGAAGTGGGAGTTGGGTGCAGTGGGGGGGGGGGACTTGAGAATTGATGGTGGTCTCAAACTGCCAATACAGTGTGTTGCAGATTTTTTCTGTAAGTTCAACTTTTGAAATAGAAACACCTTCAAGCTTGGCTAGACAGAAGAAAGTACCTGTCTTGCATTGGTGACATTATAATAATATACTGTATGTGACTACATTATAGATCCAGGGAGCTCCTTTCCTCTGCACATGAGACAGTCTTATTCTGCTGCTGAGACTGAGACAGAGAGAGTGAGAAAGCAGCCACAGCTTCCTTGAATCAAGGAGGTTATTTTCTAGACTACACTGAACTGAATTGTTATTTTTTGGACCTGTGTAAGTAACTAGTATTGATTCTGTTTTTGAAGTTAACTTTTCTTAGTTTTAACTTTAATTTTCCAGGGAGGAACTGTAGCTAGGAGATATTTGCAGTCATTTGTGACTAGACTTGTTACTTAACCTCTGTGAAATAGGTGTCTGAAAGGAAGGAAGGCACTCGCTGGGATGGAGGGTCAGAGTTGTAGTTGATTATTTCTGGACGGCATAGGTTTACATCCCTCCCACCTTCCCCTCAACCCACCTGCCCCAAGTGCATAACTTTCTTTATAGCAGGGGTTCTGACATCACTTCCCCAAAACTGCTAACAACATACACCTGTTCATATCCTTAAAGGCACAGCACACTGAATAGGAGGTAGAGACACTCATAAGCTTGAACACACTAAAACAAGAACAAAAAAACAACAAAAGAAAAGCATCTGTAACAGGAAGGGACACAGACATGTGGGGAGTGGTGCAATGCACGGGCTGTGGAGCAGCAGTCTTCTGGGAGACATTCTGGAGACTGCATTGCTGCCCTATTTGCAGGCACCTCTCTGGTCTGAGGGAGGAGGTTGTTCATCTCCATGCTGACCTGACAAGGATTCGGGAAACCTGCCCCCCCACCCAGAGACCACCCAGGCCACCACCACTACCTCAAAGGTTGCCAAGAAAGAGGAGTGGTTGGACCATGGTGGTCTCAGGAAGGGTGAGAGTTGTGGAACAGAGGCACATCACTCCAGTTGTGCCTTTCCACAATTCATTCGCTACTCTGGTGGAGCATGGTTCCTCTATGGAAGCACCCACAGTGGAGACCAAGGAGGATACTGGGAACCTCCACAATGGAGACCCACAGGAGGGTGGCACAGGACCCCACAGGGGAAGGAAACAACTCCTGGTGGGGGACTCAATTGTTAGGAGGGTAGAACTGGGGGAGGGAGGGGAAAGGGAGGCAAGGTGCCTACCTGGTGCCATGGCTTAGAGGGATAGGAAATGAATCCTCAGGATCATGGGAGCAGCTGCAAGGGGGAGGGAGCTGGATGTCATTACCCACCTAGGGACGAATGACCTGGCTGAGAATGGGATCAGAGCAATGCAACAGGAGTTTGTTTATTTGGGAAGGGGACATACACAAGTATCACACACTGTAACTTTCTCAGAAGTGCTACCTGTCTATGGCATGGATGAGGCTAGGGTACTCCACACCATGTGATTCAATGACTGGTTGAAAAACTGGTGCAGAGCTCAGGGATTTGGCTTCATTGGGGACTGGGGCTCTACCTAGAGGGTTGCAGGCCTATACAGGTGCAATGGTCTGCATCTATCCAGGAGGGGAACCAAGATCCTAGGTGATAGGCTTAAATGCTTCATTGGCAAACATTTAAACTAGTCAAGGGGGAGGCACTGAAAAGGAGAAGGGAAATCCTAGCCCCCCCCAAAAAAAATCAGGGTAATTAGTGAGGTAAACACCAAGATAGAATAGCCAATGGGGAGAAGGACAGGGGTAAATGGAAAAAAGACAAAGGCAGTAAGGACTGGGATGTCAAAAAGAAATAAAGCTATAAAAAAATGGAGGGTAATGAGTACCATTGCCCATAGTCTAGGTAAAAAGCTCCCTGAAATGGTGGCCTTGATGGAAGAGGGATGCCTGGATATCATGGCAGTCACAAAAACATGGTACACAGAGAACCATGACTGGGATGTCAACATACCAGGGTACACAATCTACAGGAGGGACAGGGAGGGAAAAAGAGGAGGAGGAGGAGTAGCTCTCTATGTAAGGGAAGGGATCAAAGCAATAGAACTAAAGGGTAAACAGGGAGTAGAGGAGGCACTATAGGTCACTCTGGAGACCAGAAATGGCTCCACAATCCACACAGGGGTTGTATACAGACCCCCATCTCAGGGGAAGGAAATGGACAAGGAAATGATAGAAGGCATCCTTGGGATGGCAGAGAAAGGGGAGATATTGCTCATGGGGGACCTGAATATGCCAGATGTGAACTGGAGCACCTTTGCTGCAGCCATATCCAAGAGCAGGGCCATTCCCGATGCCTTAAAGGGGGCATGACTCAGACAGCTAGTTTTGGAGCCCACTCAGGAGGGAATAATCTTAGACCTGGTACTCTCAAATGGGGACAGAGAGAGGATCTCTGATCTTGAAGTGGCTAGCCATCTGGGAACAAGCGACCACCAAACAGTGTGGTTCACAACAAACTTAGCTGTAGAGTCAATCCATACAAAAGTAAAGGTACTGGATTTCAGGAGGGCTGATTTTGTCAAAATGGGAGAATGCCTCAGAAAAGCACTAGCAAACGGGCAAGAAGGTGAGATGGAGCAAAATTGGGGAAACATCAAAACTGCCATCACAGAGGCAACAAGCCTTTGTGTGAAGCAGATAAATCAAAATGAAATAAAAAACACTATGGTTCTCAAAAGAAGTGGTGGGGAAGGTAAGGGAGAAAAAGATAGCATTCAGGGAGTACAAGGAAACACAGAAGGGTCAGGACAGAGAACTGTACCAGTTAAAGCAGAAGGAAGTGGGGAAGGCAGTCAGAATAGCAAAGGCCCAAACCAAGGAAAAGACAACCAACTAGGTTAAGAAGGGGGATAAAACCTTTCATAGATACATTAGGGAGCAAAGAAAGACTAAGGCAGTGATACGGAGGCTGAATAAAGAAGAAGGTGGTTGGGCAGAAAGTGACAGTGAAAAAGCAGGGATACTGAACGAATACTTCTGCTCAGCCTTCACAATGGAAAAGCAGGGGGAGATACCTAATCCAGTCAATAGAAGCACACTGGATAGGGAGTTGATATTAGTCCTTTCAAAGAAGAAAGGGTTCTGAAAGAACTCTTAAAACTGAAGGTGGATAAAACAATGGGGCCTGATGGGATTCACCCCAGAATTCTAAAAGAACTAAGGGAAGAACTAGTAACACCACTGACTACCCTTTTTAATAAATCATGGGAGGATGGTGTGGTACCTGAGGACTGGAGGAGGGTGGATGTGATTCCCCATCACAAAAGTGGGAGAAAGACAGAGGCAGTAAACTACAGACCTGTCAGTTTGACCTCAGTGGTAGGGAAAATGATGGACTCACTTCTGAAGGAAATAATTGTTGAGTACCTAGAGGCCAGTGGGGCAAAGGACCCAAGACAGCATGGATTCACAGTGAGAAGGTAATGTCAGACAAATCTAATAGATTTCTTTGACTGGGTGACCAAAGTAGTAGACCAGGGAGGGGCTGTGGACATGGCCTACCTATACTTTATCAAGGCATTTGACACAGTCCCACACAAAAGATTAATAGACAAATTAGCCAGCCTGGGAGTGGGTCCCAAGGTGGTAGCCTGGATAAAACACTGGCTGGACAACAGGACACAGCAGGTAATAGTAAATGAAGTCCACAGTGAAGAAAGGAAGGTTACTAGTGGGGACAACAGGGTTCAGTACTGGGGCTGGTCCTTTTTAATGTCTTTATAAGTGACATTGCAGAGGGACTGGAAGGGAAAGTATGCCTCATTGCAGATGACACAAAGATCTGCAACAGGGTTGATATGCAAGGTGGGGTGGAAAGGATGAAAAGGGACTTGGCAAGGTTGGAGGAATTGTCAAATGTATGGCAGCTTAGATTCAATGCAAAGAAGTGCAAAGTAATGCACCTGGGAAATGAAAACCCAGGGGAAGAGTACACAATGGGGGTGAGATACTGACAACAACAAAAATGGAAAGGGACTTGGGGGTAGTCCTATCAGATGACCTAAAGGTGGGCCAGCAATGTGAGAAGGCAGTAAGAAGGCCTGGGGGGGGATACTGGGATACATAGGGAGAGGCATCGCCATCACCAGTAGAAAACAGGAAGTTGTTGGCCCTCTGTACAGACAGTTGGTAAAACCACATCTAGAGTACTGTGTACAGTTCTGGAGACCCCAGCTCCGCAAAGACATAGATAGGGTGGAGGCTGTCCAGAGGACGGCAACCAAAATGGTGCAGGGTCTGCACCAGAAGACATATGAAGAAAGACTAAAGGAGCTTAAGATGTATAGCCTCGAGGAAAGGAGGAGGTGGGACATGATAGAAACTTTCAAATACATCAAGGGAATCAACAAAGTCCAAGAGGGTAGCATCTTTCAGAAAAAGAGATGTGCAAGAACAAGGGGGCACAATTTGAAAATAGAGGGGGGACAGCTCAGAGGTAATGTGAGGAAGTATTTTTTCACAGAGAGGGTTGTGGATGCATGGAAAAGCCTTCCTGAGGAAGTCATAGAGTCAAAAACAGTGGGGGAATTCAAGAATGCATGGGACAGACATAAGGCAATTCTAGTGGGGAGGTAGGAGGAAGTAGGCTGTTGGTTAACTAGGATCTGCAGCTTATCTGTTAGGTAGGGAAATGGGCAGACTAGATGGGCTAAGTGGTCCTTATCTGCCATCAAATTCTATGTTTCTATGTTTCTATTCTGTGAAAGGTGTCTCTCGTGCCGGTGTCTGAAAATGGGCATGTTCTGGGACACTTAAAAAAAATTATATAGTATTGATTGAGTGCAATCAATAGTATATTGATAGCACAGTGGAGGCCACTCTTACGGTTGTAAGAGTGGTCTCACGCACATTCTTAGGGTATGAATACTGTGAGCCAAAGGATGGATATCTAACAGCATATCCTAACTACATAGAATATCGATATATAACAGAAAGTAGTAAATCATCACAGTTTTTAAATATGAAAGGAATAAGACATGATGAGGTGTGGTTAATGGGCAGATAAGAGCATGCCCCAGTTGCATAATGAGGCACGGAGCAGTTGCACCGAGTGCCTTTAGCACCTGGGAAGTGCTCTTAGCAGCCCATAATAAACCACACCTCAGAGTGTCTTATTCTGCTTATAAAATGGGTCCCCCAGTAGTGAGGTTGATTAAAAAATGTATATAAGAAGTATACATCAAAAGAGTATAAAAATTATGTTCATATCAAATTAAATAGAAAAAAAAGTTGTCCTTTTCCTTGTTTTAGAATGGAGCTGTTTAAAATTAACTGTCACCACTCTCCACTTCCCACTTACTCACAGTAACAGTCAAATCTGTGCTTATTTTACTTTTTCCCTTCACCTTTCTTAGTTTCTGTCTGTGTCTGAGGTGTGACTAACCACAGAGTTTACTTACAGTGAGTGGGAGCGAACTTGTCTGATAACAGCTGCTGTACTCTTAGCTGATGTTTCTTGTCCACCCCCCATACACAAAGAATTTTTCACGTGTGTGTCATTTTAGTTTCTTTTTTTTTAAATCTTTCTCTACTCCTTGCATCGAGAGTCCCTCTTGAGTCGGAGCAAGAGGGTCCCTTTGTGGATGCTGTACAGAGCGGATTCATTTGCGGTTTTCAAACCAGGTGATCAAGGGAGCCATTGGACTTTTTTTTTAACTTTACATGGATGGGTTTGTGGTTTTATTGGGGGGGCAGGGAATGCTGGAGATCACAGACTGCAAACTGCAAGGGCTAGAACAGGATCAGGGACCACGGTGACTGTTTAAGATTGCAAGAGTACCATCGTGAGAGCAGTACATCAGCTACTGCAGAAACGGGCAGCAAGAAGACCAACATTGCAGGTTGAGAATATATATATAGTTTTGTTTATGTGGAGAAGGGGGGGGGGGGGCTTAGCACAATGAGTGGTAGGGTTGCCACCTTTGGATGAGATGAAAACTGAATACTAAACCACACCCCCAAACTCCACCCCTAACCCCGCCCCTTTTATGAGCTAATGAGGGCATCGCTTGGGCTCTGATTCACTTGATTTATTCAGAATTGCTGCTGATATAACATTGTGTACAACTTCTTTAAATTACATCATGATTATTATTTTTGGTTTACTTGATTTAGATTTAAAATATTTTAAATTTCAGTGTGTGTTAACATTTGGTGGGGTTAGAGAGGGGGGGTTCAGGGGACTTTCCATCCTGTGTACACAGCTTAGCTGACAAATCGAGTGACTACAAGGACATCTCTGACAACTGGCTAGTTTGGATCAGGTGGCCTTTTCTGGGTAAAACTCTTTCAATAAATAAATAAACTACACCAGTAATGGTGGATGAGATGCAATTGCAAATATCATCTGCCATTTTAAGATGTGCTACTGTCCCTCTCATTGCTCCTACTCTAAAGCTATTTGTAATGTCAGAGAAGTTTTTAAAAGTGGTAGGAACTATTCTATGCTGTTAAATACCCTATTTTGTTTTCCATGTCAGTCATACATAGCATATAGCTTGATATGTAGTGCGGAGGCAGTATAGCACAGTGGTTTAAAGCTCTGAGCTGCAATTCTGGAGACCAGGGTTTGAATCCTACAGCCCAAACATGCATCCTGTGTGACCCTACACAAATCACTTGATTACCTTGTGCTCTCAGGTTGCACCTGTAAACAAGCTTTAGCTTAGTGTGTCTCTTCTGGTAAACAAAATAATAATGTTTTGAAAAATGTTTGATAAATTGCCTAAATTTGCAGTGCCATCAAATCTAGATTGTGTTCCTATCATCTCATCAGCTACTGCTCTCTCTCTATCTTCCTTTTCTCATTTCTGTAGCTTAGCATGGCATTAGCCACCTTATTCTGTGCTGTTCATCTGAAAGGCCTGGATTGGTCTTCCTGGAATATCCAAGTAGTATGAAAATTGACAACAATAACTACTGAGAAGAGAGAGGCATAGTATTGCTAGAAATTAAATAAAATATTAGATTATTAATTTAACAACAAAAGGGGTAACAAATATTAAAATATGGGACTGACCCTAAAAGAAAAAATGGTGAACATTTAAAGGTATAAAAGTATTCCTTATCACAGCAGTCAAAGACCATACTCACAATGCAGCCTGGAAAGGATTAGTTTGATTTGCTGCTAATGGTCTTAATAGCTCTACTTTACACCTCTCAGACTGACTGGCATACAAACAAAGGTCTGCATGACATCAGAATTTGTTTGTAATCTGACCATGCAAGTAAAATGGTGAAGGATTTAACAGAATCTGTTTTACAATCATGTGAGCATTCAAAATGACTGAAAAAGTACGACCTCTGAATAAAACTGGATTAGCAGGTAAAGTTTCTTATACACATTGTACAGGCCATACTGGGACAGGAAGCTACCCTAATGTGGTGCCTGTCTGGTTTCAGAAAAATGAAGGTGTTAATTAAGGTGGTACTGTTTACTCTTCCTGTGAATAATCTTCCAATTTGCTGGTGTGAAGTTAGAGGTGGCAACTGAGCAGACAGGGACGCATTTGGCTCTATAAGTGCCCTGCTCTTGAAGGCACTTCCTGATTAGCATGCACTGCAAGCAAGCAATCACACTAAAATGTCAGACACTTGCTTACAGTCAGATGAGAAGAAAATGAAACAGTTAGTGGGGAATCTAAGAGGTGCTGCTTGACCCACCATAAAAACCGAATTTGCAATGATGAAAACAGGAGGACAGAATCTGGACCTAGAAAACCGAATCATTCGGTCAAAAACCAAGTAGGTGGTAACCTTAATGAGTGGTTGTTTGGGTACCATTTCTGATTGTTGGAGGGGACAGAGGTCCAGCTCAGCCACTACGGATAGAGGTTGCCTTAGCACAGTGATCTATGTTGTTCTCCATCCTGACTGACTGAAGAGGTGCCGGTTGGCACAAAATGCCCTGATAAGGACATGGCCAGAGGCATCTCTCAGCCAATCAGGATGAAGAAAATTCCTGACCTGTTTTATAATATTTATTAAAAGTATCAAACTGCTGTATAGCAGTTTATAGTCATGCCTTTAATATTTAGCACTCCAAGCACACCCCCACATATTCACTTCCTCTTATTTTCACTAGTGGAACACTAGTGCTGCTATATATATATGTTTAGGGATCTGCCTAATATTCACTGTCTTTTTATTTTCACTCTAATATGGAACCAGCGAATATAGTGAAAATAAAATTACAGTGAATATTTCCTGTTATGCAGTATAAGTATCACACTGCTTCTTAGTAAGAGCATCAATATATGCCACAATTTAACACATGATTGTTATTTTTTTCTTTATTCTTTCTCATTTCATTCCATCCTGGCTTTCCCACAACCCCAGCACAGAGGGTGTGTCTTGAACCAGTCCCAGAGGAACTGCTGGAAGGGGGACAGGTCTTTGTGGAGGATGGTATTGTAATGATTAAAGAACAAGGTATAATACAATTACACAAATGTAATCTATTAAATTAATTCTGATTAGCTATTATTCTTTTCAGTATACACTCCATCTACTTAAATGTATACAAATGTGTTCCTTTTTATTTCTCCTCTAACCCTCCACCACTCAACCACCACCCAAAGACATCATATGGAGTGTGCAAAATGACACTTCATGCAGAGAACTGTGACCTTCTCCATAGAGAACATCCTACAACCCCTTAACCACTCCACTCACATCACAGCTATCATCAACTAGGTGGTCTCTGTGTCACAAATGTTTCCTGGACACCTATCCCCAGATGAATACAGTACAAAATTAATTCCCCAGCTGTTCTCCACTCCACAACTGCCCCAAAGAGCACAAGGGGGTCAAGTTTCAAAGGCTGATGCAGGGCTTGCTTCACGCCCAGCATCAAAGCCATTTTTGTTGCAGTTGCACCACACTCCTTTGCCACAACTGCACCCTATTTTGTATTGTCAGGCACAGTTGTTCCAGATTCCTCAGTTTACGGCAGCTTATGCTAAAGATTTGGTGTAAGCCCCATAAAAAGGGTCCCCCAAATGGCACAAGTTAGACCAGGGAAAAGCTAAGTCAGTGGCTCAGCAGGTTGGACGCTCACCTCTGAGGCCGTAAGATCAGAAGGCTGTGGGTTCTATCTCCACACCAGGCACTTGGGTTAAATACCAATACTGATACTGTTGTGCAGCATGAGGGGGGGTGCTGCACTCCTGAGGTGCCATCTTTCAGATGATACGTGAAACTGAGGTCCCATCTGCCTGTTCTGGTGGCAGTTCGGGTGGATGTTAAAGATCCCATGGCACTTCTTGAAAAGAGTAGGGGAATTTTTTATTTAGAAAATAAATTACAGCATACATATCACAATAAAGGGCCACACAATTAAACATAAAGAAACTAAACATTACTTCATGCATATGTACAATAATGAAAAAATAAATTAATAGAATGACAATGGGGTGGGGTGGGGGGTAAGTGTAAAATTTCAACTAGTAAGAAAATAAAGGGGGAAGAAAAAACCATTACATGTGTATGACAACATTTTATCACCCTGTGTAATAACAAGTTATGTACAAATAGGAAATTGATTTATTACAAAGAACTAAACTATTGTTCCTGCTGGATTCATTTAAATTTTATCAGGAAGGTAAGACCCCTCCACCATCTTGAAACATTTGCTGAAGTATGAATGTTCCTGTCTTTCATATAGACAGAACACATAGCTTTCTCAACAAGTATAGCTAGTTTCATAAGTCATTAATTTTTGATTCAACACCCATTGGCATCTAGCTTGCCAAATATAGAATTTTAAACAACAAAACAGGACTATTAATGTTCCCTGACCATACCTATTTAGGTTGTGCAGAACCAAACCTATAATAACAATTTCTTAGTTCAGTTCAGCAATCCATGGTAGCGTCCATCTTTCTTTCAGATGTAGCCATAGACTTTTAACATATGAGCAGTTGAAGAAGAAATTTGTTATGGACTCCTCCACCACTTGACAAGCAATATAGGGACAGTTAAGCTTTTCCTGAGCCTTATGTTTACTGTTACCTCTTATATTGAGTCTACCATATGCGGTAAGTCATACTATTTCCCACATGTGATGGGATATTCTGGGGTTATTAAGTTGAGATAGGATGTGTATGTTTTTGTCCTCAGGGCAATTTTTAAACTCGGGGACATCTGGATATATCTTATAAACTATAAATGAGTAAAGAAGCTTTCCAGTTTTGCTAGAAATCTGTTGTGAAGTTAACCCCCATTTATACAATTTGCCTACAACTGGTCTGAAAAACTCAAGAATTGTAAGTCTGGCCATTGTTTTAGGAGGAGTCGTTGTCCACTGGGACAAATATGAACCCAGGGAGTTATTTACACTTGGACCACAGGGATGCAGGGCCTTGGGTTCCAGTTTTGAAACTGAAGGAGATAAAAAGAGAGTTAAAGAAGGTCACTGGGTCAATCATTCCCAGGCCACCTAGTTTCTTAGGGAGGTATGCAAAACATCTTTTAACTGGGTTCAGTCTGTTACCCCATAACATTTGAAAAAAGGAGGCATAAAGTCTTGTTTCTAGCACTGTTGGTGGGGGAAAGATCATAGCGACATAGAGCAGACAGGGCATAATAAAACACTTGGGGACCCATATTCTTTTAATTTTTTACAGTTTCCAGCCTTTCCATCTGGAAACCTTGGTCTCTACACCTTGTAAGACTACTTTCCAATTCTCTAAAGGTAGACTTTGTGGACCAAAGGTCACACCTAAGATTGTTAAGGGGGATGTCGAAACTTTAATTCCCTTCATATTTATTTCTGGTTGGGAACCCGGGCTGAGGAAGAGGCCTTTGCATTTCCCTACATTAAGTAATGAATTTGATATTTAAGAATAGTAACTGATTACCTGAAGTTGTGGGTGGATTTCTGTATGATTTAGCTTAAATATCACAATATAATCTGCATAGGCCTGGGCTAGTAGTAGATCCCCAGGGGTGGGTCCTTTCAGTCCTTGCCACTGTGTAGTTTCATGGATTTTCCTTAATAGAGGATCTAAAGAGAAAATATAGAGTAGGGGACTAAGGGGGCACCCTTGTCATACTCCAGTTGTAATTTTTATTTATTTGCTTATGTTTTGTTTTAGAACAGGTTTAACCAAAACTGAGGAGTAAAGCATATTTGTCCACTCGATAAATTCTTGTGGTATACCGTATTTTTTCAAGGTGGAAAATAAAAAAGGGTGGCAAATATGATCAAATGCCTTACATTGGTCTAAGGAGAGTATACATCTTTTCTGATGGGTATTGTAATATTCAATGAGGTTTCTTAGGATCATAAGAGGATATTGTATCTTCCTATCGGGGAATCCTCAGTACTGTGATGGATGAATTAATCCCTTTGCTGCCTTTTTGAGCCTATTGTTTAACATTTGAGTTAGAATTTTGTAATCGGAATTTCAGATAGATATGAGTCTCCAGTTTTGGATGCAGGTTCTATCCCCTAATTTAAATAAAAATGCAATTAATCCTGAGGTAAACAGAAGGTGTATGATCTTAACAGAAAAAAAGTAAGAGAATACTACATTTAAGCTAGCAGCTAATAAGATGGGGAAGGCATTCTATAGTTCATAAGATAGACTATCAGGTCCAGGGGAAGCTCCTAATTTTAGGGTTTGTATTGTTTGTAAGATTTCCGGTACTGTAATAGGAGCTCCAACAATCTATTGGGGTCATTAGGCACATTAATACCTGCTAAATATGTGTCCATATCTTCCTCTGAGGGGATCATACTCATGTTATGAGAGTGTAAGTGATCAGAGATAATTTTTCACATCCCATGTTCAGAATCTATCAGCCTCCATTTACAGTCTTTTAATACGTGCATAGACATGTTTTTATTTCTAGCTTTGAAACATTTAAATGGGTCTCCTACAGATTTTTTTTGGGTGCCATGTTGTATCTCTGCTCTCAAAGTTTTAGCACTATTGTATTGAAATTCTTTCATATCAGCTTTGATTTTTTCTGTTTGGGGGCTATAGTTGTGTTTGGAACAGGCTGATATCGAGAATAAGTACTGGAGCTGATTATGAAGTTTTAAATATTTTAAGAATTTATCTCTTTCTTTGGTTTTCCCATATTTCTTGAATCAATTTTTCAATTCTTCTTTGGTGTCCATCCACCATGCTCCTAAGTCTTCATACAGAATTTGCACAGAGGTTCTGGCTTTAAGTAGCTGAGCAGGGGATTGCTCAGCTATGTAAGCCAGAACCTCTGTGTCCTGTAAAATGGATATATGCAATTTCCACCTTTTATGATGGCTTATATTCTCAGGATGTTGGGGAAATGTAATTTTAAGTAAAAGGTGATCAGAGAGTTCTATAGGATTTACCTCTAAATCAGGGCTAGGTAGTTTTTTGGAGATGAAAACGTGATCTATTGAGGTTGTAAATTTCCCTCTACAGTAGGTGTACTGGGGTACTTTTGGGGAGGATTTCTTACAGTTCACTAATTCTGCAGATTGTACCAGATTATACACATAGGCGATGGAACCAGGGGGGGCGAGGGAGGGTGTTTGCCTCCCCAGTTTTTGGGGCTGAAATAGATTGCCTTTTTCCTTTATTTTTGCCTGGATCAGGTTGGTGTGTGTCAAGTTTGAACTTAGCATAGTGCCCCTTTCCTCTTGAATCATTCTGCCGCTATGCCTCGCATGCCCCCTTCCCCTTGAATCTGCTGCAGTGCCTTGTGCACCCCTGCCCCCACTAAAGAAAAGATTAAAGAAAAAAAAAGAGCTGCAAGCTGCACCTGCGGTGCTGTTTAGTCTCAGAGAGATAGCTCAATCAACAGTGCTTAAGTGCTTCTAAGTCCAGTCCCAGCAGAGCTGTAAAGTAGAGCCATTATCTTAAATGACAGCAAAGCTGACTGATAAGGGCTCTACTTTACAACTTCAGCAGAACTTTCAGCTCTCATTTCCTTGTCCTGCCATCCATGATCCATCTCAGCCCTGCCCTTAACATCTCTTTGTTGTAAAACTTCTGGGGAATGGGCAGGACTTGACAACTAGCTTGTCCTCCTCCCTGCTGTGCTGGCACCTCCAGGTCTGTTCTCTGCTTCTCTTCAGCAGCAACTGGTGAAATAAATTATTTTAATTTTATTGGAAATCCACCAGTGGTATGAAGTTCCAAATCTCAGAGAAGGCAGGTTAGTAAGGGGGGTTTAAAGGTAACGCCGCCGCCTCACCACCGACCCATCACATTTATCCTCTGCTCCAGACTGACTCCTGTTGCTAATCTTTGGTTGACTCTGGTGTGGTTGGTTCAGTAAGTTATTTGGACAGTTGGACCAGACAAGACTGCTAACTCTCTATCCCACATCTGCACTGTTGTGCCTAAGGCAGTGCCCGTACTTGTAGTTTTTTTAACTTTATTTTGTATTTTAATTTTGCTGAAGGGTAGAAGCAAAAGGTACTTATTTTCCCTTCACCCTGCTTACCTGACTATGCTGCCATGGACCCCTAGGTGAGTGAGTGCTGCCAGCACAGTGAGTGAGTTCCAGCAACCCCCCTCAGGCCAGACTCAGTCCCGACTCCCTGACTGTAGCCTAGCAGAGATTGAGTCTCTGCCACCTGCATGCCAGCTACACTCTCTTCCTTGCTTGCCCACCCAGTTTCCATCTGTTCTACTGGAAGGCAAGTCCACTCCCTCCAATTCATGACCGTATCTGTGAGAGGGACTACTGTGGTCATCACCGGTGCAGTCCCTAGCATCCGTGGACCTTGGCTCCTTGCATTTTACAATTGCCCTTCTTTACTTAAAAAATACTGGATCACCATCGCCGGTCAATCAGACCCTTGACAGCAGCACAGTGCACCCGTGGTTATGGGATGTCCGGTGATGGTCAGACATCTCCAGCCAGCAGTCAATATAAGATGATAATAGCCCAAGAAGAGCCCAGAACCAAAAAAGAACTCTGCTGTCTCTGCTGCTGTAGCTGCTGTTCCCAGTACTGCTCTGCTATTGCCAGGCTGCCAGCCTAGATTTACCAAGCAACAACCTCCAAACAGGTACATTGATTTTCATTTTATTCTTTTTGTTAATAACTGGGTCTGTTAAGGAAGGAGGATAAGGCATAAGTGCTTGTTTTTTCCAGAGGTGGCTAGTGACCTGGGTCTGGACTGGGAACATTGGATTGGCCATGGGGTGTGTGTGGGTGGTTAAGACTTGCTAGCTAGTCAGAGGAGGCATTTCGCCAACATTCAGGCATAATTCATTTATTTTATTCTAACTAACCAAGCCAGGTTGAGACAGGGAGTCAGGCAGAGCAAGCCTGAGTGTTGCCTCTTCATTCACATTTCAAGCACACTGATTTGAAAGTGGCAAGCCACTGACCTTGACTGCATTTATTCCACAGAGGATTTTTGCCCATCTTGGTTGTTTCTTCTTCATGCCTAATCCAGTTTTATGAGGTTAGAAGCCAGACGGATTTATGTTAACATGGTTAAGCACTGGGAATACTTGCTACCAAGTCAGCTAAGCAGCCCATGACAGAAAACATGAATTGCTGTTTGGATGAACTCTGCCTTCGGCTATCCTGCTATAAGATACAGAATTTATTTAATTTGCTAATCTTTGCATTCAGGACACTATCAAGAGCTGCCTTTATTTTGTAGCATATGTATGGCACTGTTTTTCAGTAAAATAAAAATCAATTAACAGCACAATGTTTTCACAAAGCTACTGTAATTGCAGTATATTATTGTTTCAGAGAATGTCATGGTGGTGTTCTGACAAATACATTTATATTGCATGGTGCAAACCACTAAAGGGAAGGGAAAGGGGAAATTGTTTAACCAAGAAAGGCACACTAAGCCGAAGCCTGGGAGCACAAGGAAGTTAAGTGACTGAGTATATCCTTCAGCTGGAGGATCTTCATTCTGCATTTCATATTTTCCCCTGTCTGAGTTCCTGTACTTCTTGTCTGCTACTTTCGCCACTGAGTGCAGTGTCGGAGATAGATATGTGGGGCCTGCCCAGACCACAGATGGTTTAGCCAGAAGGTCACAGTGTATTACGATACAAGAGCAGTTATGGTCAATGGTAAGCCTTTTCTCAGGCAACTTTTGAAAGAACAGCAGAAAGTGTGTCAGCAGATGTGGCACCAGAGGGGAAGATATTCGATTCAAGGTTGCTCAACAAGTGAACGTCAGTTTTCTGCTTTCAGATTTTATGTGAACCACAGTACTAATCTTAAACTTGAGTGGATTAGCACTGGCGTGAACAATGATTTCTGGAAAGGGAGGAAGGGTCCAGAGGAGCAATTTCTACTGATGTCAACCCCCAGTATATTTGTCAATGTACCGTTGAAGTGACCTAGGGAATTGCTTGTCCAGCCTTGTGAAGCAGCTGGCTGAAGGGAGAACAGTAGGGTATACCAGCTGGGGCACAGGCATTAAATAAATCCTGGTTATTAAGAGGAACAAATAGAATACCATACCTCAATCTTTTTGTCACTGAAGCGAGGGTCAGAGAAAGATGCTCAAAATAAATGAAATGATGAACAGTGTGGAGCTGGGGCACTGGGCTGGTCCACAGAATGTGACATGTAAGATATAATCACTGCACTAGTATCTTCAAGGTTTTGAGTTTGCATCTTCATGGTTGATTATGTCTTATGTGTCACATACCGTGGGCCAGGGCCCCAGCCCCACACTGTTCATCAACATTTCATTTCATTTATTTAGAGCCTCTTTGTTCCTCACTTCAGTGACAAAAGACTGAAGTATGGCATTCTGTTTCTTTCTGTGATTGTTATAGTCGCTCAAAGTTAATGTTTGTTTCACATTATATAATGTTAAGAATGTCTGCTTTAAGGTCTGAGTTTACAGCAGCTTTCTCATGTGGGACTGGACACTTTTTTGATTTTGAGGGGTAAAATGAGAGAAATTTGAGAGGTATTCAAGAATATTTGTTTGCTGCTGCTTGTGCCTTGCAAAGATGGAGCAAATATTGGGGTTGTTACTGTAGAAGGGAACCAGTGAAAGAAGTGCTTAATGTAAACATCAGTTGTGAGATGCAGGGCCAGATGCCAAGAGGTTCAGGCATGTCACTTAAAGGTCACATTCATTCAGTTATTTTTAACTAGTAAGTGGACTAGGACACAAGCTTTTACAGCCATGATGGAGTCTGACCAGGGACAGAGCTGGACATCCTCCAGCTACAATAGTCTACATTTTTATTTGTTAGCTTCCACATGCACTGCTTCTGGAACCCATTGACTGAGCAAAAAGGAGTATCAAAAAAGTCCATCTTCAGGGAAAAAGTATTTATATGTGATGACTGATGTCAAGGATTAAAGTAAAAAAACTGTAATCCAGTGTTAACCTCTGCTGTGACTTGTTCAACCTCATAGACACACACCATTCAACCTCTTTGTGTTTCAGTCTTCCCTGCTATGAAACTGCATAGAAGCCAGATCCTGAGCCCGCTGGAATCAGTAGTCTGTTAATCACCTATGTCAGGGCTTCCTTGTTTAACAAAAGACTGTAAGTAAACTACTGTATTTTGAAGCATAAAATAAAAACAAGCATTGCTGTATTTTTGGTTTAAGAAGATTTTATACCTCAGCTCAGATACCCTTGGCAAAAACATTCTAAATAAATTACTATTCAATGTATGGCATCAGTTATGTGGATAGAAAAACACTGCACTCTAAAGTAATGTGCTGAATCTGCCCTTGGCTGCTTCCCTTGCATTTAAAGTTGCCAACAAACATTCTCCTATTTGTGATGTTAGATAATCTATAATAAAGCAATACTTGCTTTTATTTTATCCTAAGAAATGTAATAGTTCACTTAGTCTTTTGTTAAAGAAGCCCACAGTGCAGGTTAACAATGACTCAAACCACAAATCTTCTGGATTACAGTTTTTTACTTTTAGCATTCCTTGACCTCATCATCACAAATACTTATTCACTTCCACCCTGTAGATGGGCTCTTGATATTCCTTTTTTGCCTAGTGGGTCCTAGAAACAGTGCATGTGAAGGCCAGCAAATACATGATGTGTACAGTAGTAGATTGCTGTAGCTGGAGGGTGTCCGGCTCTGTCCCTGAGGGAAATAACGATGCCTTTCTTGCATAAGCAAGCAAGCAGTAAGCAATTCATGTTCTGTCTCAATTTTTAATTTACTGTGCTGTAGTTATTTGTATATATTGTCCCTACCATATTGTTATACTGACTCTGGGTAACTTGCACATTGCTTTTCTGTTAACCTTGTCTAATGTTGTGTTAATAGTGTTTGCTGTAATTATTTCTTACATTTTGTTCCTACAATATTGTTATACTGACTCTGAATGGTTCAGACTTCAGATGGAGCTATTGGAGCAAATGGGTTTACAGCTGTGCTCTTAATATACTGTATCAAATATTCCTATATGGTATAACTACATTCTTAACATTATGATCATCATCATGAATGTACGTTTATTGTGTTTAGGTATGGCAAAAACTGGTTTAGAAAAAGTACCCTTTCTATCCCGATGAGTGCCCTTCCGAGCCTCAGCCCACTCGCTGTTTACTATCTTCTGGCACCTATGATTATACTGGGCATTTGAATCAACATATGACTTTTTCCCATCTAGCTTCAGACCTGGCTTTGGCAAATCACAATTCAAACTGCCCCCAACAATTATATGTAGCGTAGTGGCTAAATATGGCTGTAACAGGTTAAATAAAACCACTCTTTCAGATTTGACTTGGGGCCCATAAATGTTTATAAAGCAGTAGGCAATATTTTCCTAGTTGCCATCAATAATTAATAATCTGCCTGAGATGACATCCACTAATTTTTTTTTTTTTTATCATATTCTTATTTCTGCTCCTTGGCAGAGCAGCCCCCACGATCTCCGGCTGACGGCCCTGCACCCCCGGACCCAGTCATACGTGTGGGCCACACGAACCTGCTCTCCCAGTGGGCTGGCCTTTCATTGCTCTCACACCCACTGGGTATGCATCCCTCTCAGGTCTCTCTGGGGGTGCAAGGTGTGGCCAGCAGCCGCGAAGATTGCCCTCTGCATTTTTTCCACATTTTTCTTCCTTACAGAGAGCTGGATGTACAATGGCGTCCTAAGGACGTAGTGCTGATGCCGGCCGCACTCTCCCCCCACTAATTTTGCATGCCACTGTAGTGTGACTGGCCTCCACCAGTCACCGCTACAGGGCAATGCAAGCCTCACTATCCACCCCAGAGAGAGGAGAGCAGTCACTGGACGCTCAATCATCCCTCTTCCCTGCCAGCCCCCAGCAGCCCGAGTCTGTTCCCAAACCCGGGTCGCCAACGTGGTGCGAGGTGTGGCATCCAGCGCCTCAACCCTCAGCACCACCGGGCCGGCTACATCCACTAATTTTTTTAAGTGAAATGGAGAAGGAATTAAATAGTATCCCTAGACCATAAGCTCTTTCTGTGCCAAAAGACCAGTAGGAAGGTCCCCATATCCATTCTGAAGAAAAAAGATGTGCCTGGTCCAAAGTAGACATCCAGGATTCTCCCAGCCTCCCCCCACAAAACACGGTAATTATTGAGGTAAACACCAAGGCAGAGAAGTCAGTAGGGAGCAGGACAGAGGTAAATGTAAAAAAAGGCAAAGGCAGTAAGAACAGGGATGGGGCTAAAAGTGGTAAGGCCATCAAAAAGTGGAGGATGATGAGTACCAATACCCATAGTCTGTGTAACAAGCTCCCTGAACTAGTGGCCTTGATGGAAGAGGGTTGCTTGGATATTGTGGCAGTCACAGAAACATACCAGGATACACAATCTACAGGAGGGACAGGGAGGACAAAAGAGGATGAGGAGTAGCTCTGTATGTAAAGGAAGGGATCAAAGCAACAGAACTGAAGAGTAAACAGGGAGCAGATGAGGCACTCTGGGTCACACTGGAGACAGCAAATGGCACTACAATCTGCATGGGGGTTGTGTACAGACCCCCATCTTAGGGGAAGGGAATGGACAAGGAAATGATAGAACGCATCCTTAGAATGGCAGCAAAAGGGGATGGGGGACCGGAATATGCCAGATGTTAACTGGAGCACCTTTGCTGCAGGCACATCCAAGAGCAGGGTCATTCTTGATGCCATACAGGGGCATGCTTCAGACAGCTAGTATTGGAACCCACTCAGAAGGGAGCAGTCTTAGACCTGGTACTCTCAAATGGGGATGGAGAAAGAATCTCGGATTTAGAAGTGGGTAGCCATCTGGAAACAAGCAACCACCAAACAGTGTGGTTCATGATAAACACAGCCATGCAATCAAGCCATACAATGGCAAGAGTATTGGACTTTAGGAGGGCTGACTTTGGGAAAATGAGAGAGTGCCTCAGAAAAGCACTAGCAAACAGGCAAGAAGGAGGGGTGGAGGAACACTGGGGAGTAATCAAAACAGCCATCACAGAGGCAACAAGCCTTTTTAAAGCAAATCAACAAAACACAGTGAAGGAAAAAAATGCTATGGTTCTCAAAGGAGGTGGCAGGGAAGGTTAAGGAGAAAAGGAAAGCATTCAGGAAATATAAGGAAACACAGAAGGAGCAGGACAGAGAACTTTATCAGTTAAAGCAGAAGGAGGCAGAGAAGATAGTTAGAATAGCAAAAGCCCAAACCAAGGAAAGGATAGCCAACTCTGTTAAGAAGGGGGATAAGACCTTTTATAGGTATATTAGGGAGCAATGAAAGACCAAAGGAGGGATACTGAGGCTTAATAAAGGGAAGGGAATGTGTGCAAAGGGTGACAGTGAAAAAGCAGGGATACTGAACAAATATTTCTGCTCAATATTCACAAAGGAAGAGGAGGTGGAGGTAGCTAAACCAAACAAAAGAAACACTCTGAAGATGGGGGTCGATACCAGTCCATTTATAGAAGAAAGGGTTCTGAAAGAACTAATAAAATTGAAGGTGGACAAAACAATGGGGCCTGATGGGATTCACCCAAGTATTCTAAAAGAACTAAGGGTAGAACTAATGGCACTGCTGACTACTTTCTTTAACAAATCATGGGAGGATGGGGTGGTACCTGAGGACTGGAGGAGGGTGGATGTGATTCCTCTTCACAAAAGTGGGAGCAGGACAGAGGCAGGAAACTACAGACCAGTTAGTTTGACCTCAGTGGTAGGGAAAATGATGGAATCATTTCTGAAGGAAAGAATTGTTGAGTACCTAGAAGCCATTGAGGCACAGGACCCAAGGCAGCATGGATTTACGATGGGAAGGTCATGTCAGACAAATCTAATAAATTTCTTTGACTGGCTGACCAAAGTAGTTGACCAGGGAGGGACTGTGGACATGGCCTACCTAGATTTTAGCAAGGCATTTGATACAGTCCCACACAAAAGATTAATACACAAGTTAGCCAGCCTGGGAGTAAGTCCCAAGGTGGTAGCCTGGATAAGAAATTGGCTAGACAACAGGACGCAAAGGGTAGTAGTAAATGGAGTCCACAGTGAAGAAAGGAGGGTTACTAGCGGGGTACCGCAGGGTTCAGTACTGGGACCGATCCTTCTTAATGTTTTTATAAGTGACATTGCAGAGGAACTGGAAGGAAAATTATGTCTCTTTCCAGACAACACAAAAATCTGCAACAGGGTTGATACACAAGGTGGCGTGGGAAGGATGAGAACGGACTTGGCAAGGTTGGAGGAATGGTCAAATGTATGTCAGCTCAGATTCAGTGCAAATAAGTGCAAGGTAATGCACCTGGGAAACAAAAACCAAGGGGAAGAGTACACAATGGGGGTGAGATACTGACAACAGTAAAAATGGAAAGGGACCTGGGGGTAATTATATCAGATGATCTAAAGATGGGAAAGAAATGTGAGAAGGCAGTAAGGAAGGCTTGGGGGATACTGGGATGCATAGGGAGAGGCATGAACAGTAGAAAACAGGAAGTTGTTATCCCACTGTACAGACAGTTGGTGAGACCCCATCTGGAGTACTGTGTGCAGTTCTGGAGACCCCATCTCTGCAAAGGCATAGACAGAGTGGAGGCTGTCCAGAGGAGGGCAACCAAAATGGTGCAGGGTCTGCACCAGAAGACATACGAAGAAAGGCTAAAGGAGCTTAATATGTATACCCTTGAGGAATGAAGGGAGAGAGGTGACAGGATAGAAACTTTCAAGTACCACAAGGGAATCAACAAAGTCCAAGAGGTTAGCATCTTTCAGAAAAATAGATGTGCAAGAACAAGGAGGCACAATTTAAAAATAGAGGGGGGACAGCTCAGAGGAAATGTGAGGAAGTATTTTTTCATGGAGAGGGTTGTGGATGCATGGAACAGCCTCCATGAGGAGGTTGTGGAGTCAAGAACAGTGGTTGAATTCAAGAATGCATGGGACAGATATAAGGCAGTCCTAGTAGGAGGTAGGAGGAAGTAAGCTGTTGGTTAACTAGGATCTTTAGTTTATCTGTTAGGTAGGAAAATGGGCAGACTAGGTGGGCCAAGTGGTCCTTATCTGCCATCAAATTCTATGTTTCTATGTTTAAATGTCAATTTTGGAATCATGTAGATGTTGAAATACAGCATGTCTTTTTGAATTATTAATCAGTCTTCATACATTCAGTGATCCTATTGACAGTTTGGCATGAGAAATGTATTATTGGGAGAGGGATCAGGAGTATAGTTTTCTCCTTTTCTTTTTTTCCCTTTATAATCTGGGGTTTCAGGTTTAGACTGAGGGAGGAATAGGTTTTCTGGCTCACCCAGTTCCATGTCTGATTCTCCCCCAGGCTGTGCCCAAAAGAGCAAAAGGGTTTGGGGTTTCAATTGGTAACTCTTTCGGTGCAATGGGGGGGGGGTAGGTTTTGAGTTCCTTGTAACCCTTCTCCTGGGGGTAGGAGTGGGTTTCAGAGTAGTTTAGGAATCATTTGTGCTTCCTCTGGATGTCCCGGTGTGTGAGTGTGTCCTGGTAGCAAACAGGGATGAATAGTCCAGCGTGGGGGGGGGGTTGCATTTTTGTGTTAAAAGGCTGTTCAGAAACGACATCATCCTGACAATCCACCTTCTGCTCATTTCCTTGGGGTAGGTGGGGAGGGAGTCAGGTTCTTCTGTGGAGGCCTCATCCTGAGCTGTTTGGATTAAAAGCTTGGGGCTAATCACTGAGGCCTTATTTTTTGCTGCCCAGGGACACTCAGAAAAAACATGACCAGTTTGGTCACATAAGTTGCATTTTGTCAAATTAGCACATTGGAGACTGATATGACCTACCTCCCCACAGTTATCACACCTGGGTCTGCTGCACACACTTGAGAGGTGGGTTCTTGCCCCACATTTGTAGCATGCACATGGCTGTTCAGCATAGAAACAGACACCCCTGTCTCTGCCCAACAAAAAAGAGTTTGGAATGTGTTCTATCCCACTGTCATTTTGTCTTAACTTGACCTTATACTTCCACTCTCCGGTCCAAAACAATTCAGAATCCAGGATGGCCTCAGGAGAACTAAGTACCACTGCAACTCGCTTTACCTTTGGCTTCTGGGGATTGATATCTGCCACCTTCAGCTGGTGCAGAATTCCGCAGCTTGAGTACTTACAGGTACTCCTAGATCATCTCATATTACTCCGGTGCTGTGGGGTCTGCACTGACTACCAGTTCAGTGGCGGATCACCTTCAAAGTCAGATTACTGACTTTTAAAGCCCTACATGATCTGGGCCCTGACTACCTGAAAGATCTCCTGATTCCTTACCTCCCTATGAGGTCGCTCCGCTCAGCCGACGAGGGGTTGCAAGAGATTCCTAGGATTATACTGAAATCAGCTGGGGCCTGGTCTTTTATGTTTGTGGCCCCATCCCTTTGGAATTCTCTACCCCATCGGATAAGGGAGTATACGACCGTGGGGAACTTTAAACAGGCTCTTAAATCCTTTTTATGGAATAGGGCCTACGGTGTCTCTGAATGATGTCTGTATTATTTTTAACAGTTTTTATATTATTGTCTGTATACTTTGTTTGTACTCAATCTTTTTGGAATGCGCCTTGGTATTTGAAAGGCGCAATATAAATAAAGATTATTATTATTATTTTTATTATTTTTGATTTAACCAGTAAGTTATGCCCTCCACATGGACTCCCTCATTCCTAAACATTATTGTAATGTATTTAATTAAAGGTTTAGTTAGTGGACTCACAAGGAAGGGAGTCCATAGGGGGAGAACTTAACCTGGTTATATCGTTGTCAAAAGGTTTCAAGAGTATATGAGGAATGAAAGCTAATATCAAAATTATCCTGTTCTGATATGTTAATGAATGCAAATACATCTCTTGGAGAAAAATGTAGAGAGTCCTTAAGTAGTTTCCTCCCCATATAAAACCTATCTGATCTGTCCTCCAACCCTCCCTTGTATCTTATCCTTACAGCATTCCACATGGGGGCAGGTTCTTTTTTTATTTTGGAAAAGAGTTCAGACAGTAGTGGTTTTTGAGGCTGGCCTTCCCCCATAGAAGTTTACTCAGCCTGTTGAAAGTTCTTGTCGATAGGGTGCATCCTTTCAGGTTCTTTAGTATCTGTTGTAGAAGTGGGGGGTTCATCACTACTAGCTCTTGATCCAGAACTTCTATTGGGGTTTGAGTGTTTAAAAAAGAAAGTCCTAAGTCCAAATGTGGAGTTTTTTTCTGTTCCATCAATTTATTTGCGCAGTTCTCCTGTAATGCATGCTTTTGAGGGATAGGATTCCATGCAGGAGAGGCTTGAGAAATGGGGTCTTTATCCCACTCAGGATCTGGCAGCCAGGTGCCATTGGGGAACTGTTTCCAACAAGCTTCTTTTAGAGCTTTTGCAGGTGACCAATTTGAAAATGGGTCTCCCTCCTAAGGCTGTAAGGAGAAAACAGTCTGAATTGCTGAAGCAGCTGACTGAACATTAGGTTTGGCTGGGGTGTCATCTGCAGAATCATCACTACGTACTGTAGCCATGGCTGGGAGGTTCCATTTAGAGAGAGTCACAGCATCCCCTTTATTGTTGTTTTCATCTTTTTTTTGTATTCTTCAGGCTAGATCCTTTAGCTGCGAAAACAAATATTGTAGCCTCAGTTTGAGACCCTTCGTCAGTTTGGTATTTTATTTGAGCAGCTGATTCATTTAGAAGGGGCTGGTCTGAAGGTTTAAGTTCCTTTGGTACAAACGCTTTGGAGGTAGAGACAGCCTCCCTCAGTTTGGCAGTTTTTGTTTGCATAAAATCAGGAAGGAGTCCTGTAACCTTCGTAGGTAGCATACAGGTATTAACAATATCAGTGGTTCCACCACTTTGCATAATCATCTCTCGCTTGCTTTCCCCATTTTACATTTTTTTATCTCTTCTTGTGGCTCTCGGCACCCGCTACCAGGAGTAGTTTCACTGCCAGCAGCAATTGCATTTTTGTAAGAAAGAGGAAGTTTTACCTGGGGAAGAGTCTGTCTGGAATTCAGGTTGTCGGCCTGCTGCTTTGATGCTCCTGCATCACTGGAGCCTTCCACTGAGTTGACAGTGCTGCCACAGCCATCTACCGGAGCGGTATTATTCTTAAGGTGAAATAAATCCTTTTGGATCTGGCACCATCTACGACCCAATTTCAGCTCCTCATCTCTAAGTGTCTGTATTTTTTCTTCTTGTAGAACATTCCTAGGATTTGCCATTTTTACTTCTGTCTCCATTAAATCTGTGTTTGTCAGGTCCTCAGTAGAAACATAGATACTGGTGGCACCTTCATCCATTTGATGTGTCTCAGGTTTATGGTAATTTTAGTCTCTTGCAAAGGGAGCACAGAGGAGGAGGCCCGCTCCTCTGACTCAACCACATCCACCACCTCCAATGGCTCCTCCCAAGTGGCCATCTTGGAAAGGATGGCCTAGGATTCCACCTACAGCAGAGATGGGGAATTTCCCCAGTGTCCTGGCTAAATTTCCCCCATTCACTAAAAATACCACCAACAGCTTAATCTGGTTCAGTGTCAGTTGGCATCCATCTGTATCCCCCTCCCCCGGGACGAGGCTTAATTGTCTAGTCCTCCTTTCCCAGTCAACAAAAACTAAATTAGTTTATTATAGTTTTCTCCTTTTCTTTTTTCCCTTTATAGTCTGGGGTTTCAGGTTTAGACTGAGGGAGGAATAGGTTTTCTGGCTCACCCAGTTCCATGTCTGATGCTCCCCAGGCTGTGCCCAAAAGAGCATAAGGGTTTGAGGTTTCAATTGGTAACTCTTTTAGTGCAATGGGGGGGGAGTAGGTTTTGAGTTCCTTGTAACCCTTCTCCTGGGGTAGGAGTGGGTTTCAGAGTAGTTCAGGAATCATTTGTGCTTCCTCTGGATGTCCCGGTGTGTGTGTGTGTCCTGGTAGCAAACAGGGATGAATAAATAGTCTAACTTGTGACATTTGAAGCTTGGGATTCCAAATGCTGATTACTGGCCAGAAGAATGCTGAAGTCCTGTAAGCCAATAATCAACACACCAGTGACTTGTGACATCCTCAGGGCTTTGAAAATCAAGCCCCAGGTCACCACAGAACCCAGATTACCAACAGCAACAGCAGTACTAGTATTACTTCACTGTGTTTATGAACTGCTTTCAATCATTTACTTTAAAAAACGTCACAGCATGATCTGATTTTAGCATAGTATTAGCATGTTGCAACAATATATTTATGCAACATATGTGAGCAAATAAACAGTAGAATAAAATCATATATCTCCACAAATATTGCATAAATAAAATTATGTACATTTATGCCACACCCTGACGTCAATCTCAGACCATTTATCCCACACACAGCCATCAATCAAATTAAAATAGACTAATTAGCATAAAACTTGCCCTATTTTTTTTTGTCATCATGCTGACCATCTTGTGCCATCTATCGTCAGCTGGCACCACATACAAAAACGTCCTCACACTCCACGAGCCCCCCCCAAGTCTTCAGGCTCTTCATGCCCCAAATCCTCCAAAGTTCCTAAAAAAAATAAATAAATAAAAACATCAAAAGATCTCTGTGGACTCTTCATGCCCCACATCCACAAACGAGTATGCCATCCATCCAACCCCCCCCCCCAAAACAATGATGAACCACATCTCTGACTCCAGCCATGAATGTTGCCAACATCCATACACTCTCACCCAGCCACTATGAACTCCATCTTCCTCTTTCCCATCCCATCCCACAGTACCTTCAAAATACTCTGAAAACCTCCAAAAACTCCACTGCAACCACTCCCTCTCAAACGCTCGACCTGCTCATACCATGCACTGTGCGACAACCCTCAAACCACACCCAGAACATCACTCAAACAATCCAACCAATCACACAACTTTTCCCATGCTACATCAACCAATAGCAAACCACCGAACACTTTCTTTCACAACATTCACACCCAATCACATCCTACACACAACCACACACACCTAATCAAATTCTACACACAGCCGACCCACACAAACAGTAAAACGCCACTTCACAACATGCCGCATAACAAATAGTACCACATAAAAGTGAAAAAATATACTAAAACAACTGCACAAAAACACACAAAAAAATGTTGCATAAATTGCACATGTGATGGCCATCCATGGGATACATGATTTATTTGAACTCGCAGAGTGTGACCTCAGTACCTCACTTGTGGCACCACCACTCGTGAGGTCAACCAAGGTCACACACTGCTCGTTCAAATAAATAATGTATCCCACAGATGGCCATCACATATCCCCCCCATAATTTCTACTGCTACATAAGTTGTTTACTAAGCATTGTTTAAGATGAAGATATAGCCATGTCATAGCTGATTTATCGGACTAGGGTTGTAAAGATAGATACAAACAGAATAACAGACTGACATCTGTCTGTTACAGTGCAGTAAATCCATTGAGGGATCCCTGTGATTTCAAAAACCTCAAGAGCGCAGCTTTAAAGGTTTATACCATCACAGGAGTCCTGAGTTGGATTTAAAGCAACCATTACAGATGCATGTCCAACTGTTATTTTTTGTAATACATAGTTGCCATTTTTTTTTCTTCCCCATTTCCCACAAAATGCCAACACGATCTCGGACAATACTTTCACTTCAGTTTCAGTTCACTTCACATTATGACATTATGTCAGCCCTCACACCTCCCTAACTCACACCTTCCATTGTTCGCTTATCTTATGTGCAAGTGACAGAGCAGCTGTTTCCATTTTTTTACACTGTAATCACTGGTTTTTATGTTGTCTTGATCTCAGACAGCAGTCAATGGTTACTGGAATCAGTCTCCCTAATAAAACTCAGCCTTCTCAACTCAGCCCTCACACCTTCCTCCCTCATCCCAAGTGCAAGTGAGAGACCAGTAGTTTTACTATTGGTTTAAACAAATTATGTAATGAGGAATAATGGTAAAAAAATGGGAGAAATAAAAACAGAACTCCAGCTATCTCAGCTGTAGGTGCCATTCTTATCACTTTCTAACTGTACTTTTGAAAGCTGTGACAGGAGCGAGAGCTAAGAACAGCTGAGTGTGAGTGACTTAAGCGTTCTTTTCTGTAACACCATCATTTTGATGTCAGGTCAATGGCACTATGGATTTCTGATGTCAGACAGGTTGTATTATGATTCTAAGGCAGTCTAGCTTCTCCATTAAAAATGGCAACAATGTGTTACGTAAGCAATAAGACATGACATGATGTGCATTATGGTGAAATAATGGCACACCTCAGGTGTATTGCTAGGCATAAGGTGCAGTTGAGTGCCATTAAATGCACATGAGAAGTGCAATTATAGTGTCTTATTGCTGTTATAAAATGGCATTTAAATATATCACTTAAAATGAATGAAAATAAGAAGAAAGTATTTTAAAAAGATAATAATTGGACCTTTCATTGAAATATGCTTCCATTTTAACTCTGAATCCAAAAACCTGTTCTGGCAACTGGGGGTGGGGTAGCAAGGGTAGCAAGAAACATAAAACAGAATGAAAACAGTGTGGCACACATTTTTATAAGCAAAAAGAAATGTTACCTTCTATTTTAAATCAATACAAGTACTGTTTCTTAATGGAAATGTATTCTAAACTTTAAACCTGCCAGGTTGCCTTTTTTTTAGGTGGCAGGATAGATTCCATCTGAAAACACCCATATATGATTCAGATGTCCACGTTTTTATAAACTTCAGGAATGTATTTGAGCAGTTTGGGTCTGCCTCTGCCTATGTAACTATGTTTTACCGCCTTTCCTCTTTGTTTATGAAGTATTATTGCCTACTTTCTTCATCCTGTATTTTTTCTGTTTTCCACACATTCAAGATATGGAATGTTTACCAAGGAATGTTTACTTTGGAATACAGGGATTCAAAATTCTGCTCAGTTCTACTAGCAGAATGTTCCTCTCCTAACTTACTGTACAAGCACATAACAAAGGCCTCTTCTAGAACCAGAGATTCAATTATCTCACTCTCAGCGCAAGCAGAAGAGATATCGCTAATGAGCAGGAAAAGATAGAATGATGATTTTTCATTGTCAGCAAAGAAACAGTTGTAATGAAAACTATAAACAATACTTAATGTTTCTAACTTGTTTAGGTGTGTAAGGAGAGTGTGATGATCAGGTAAACAACATTTCATTAATTTGTTTTAGTTTTTATTTAAGGTAATTTTTTTGAGGACTCAGTTGAAGGTTTTTACAGTGTTAAGGTGTCAGCCGTGTTTGTGAACGAAGATCGATTCTGGTTGTAGGGGGACTGATGGAAGACACTGATGTGCGAAGTGGGGAAAATTCGCTCTGCAAAATATTTTGTGGATTTTCTCCACTTCATGGAGTGAATTGGGTGTGTGAAGTCCAGCTTCACTCCCCAAGAAAAAAATCCACAAAATGCAGAATTTGTCAACTCCGACAGCAGAGGTCAAACTTTGTATTTTGCTTACTACTGTTTATAGTTAAATCCCTGGTGTCTAGTGGACCCCCCACCCCATCAGGTACTGTCAGACCACCCCAATCCCCCCCAACCTGACCCCGATGTCTAAAAATATTTGGTAAGTCCCTGGTGTCTAGTGGTCCCCCTGCTGATCACTGCCCCAATATAAAAAAATCTTAAATCCCTGGTGTCTAGTGGACCCCCCACCCCATCAGGTAATGATCTCACCCCATCCCCACCCCAAACTTGAAGTAAAAAAATTCTTGAATCTGGCATTAAATCCCCCTCCCATAATCTCTGGCCCCAATATAAAGAAAAGTCATCTTAAATCCCTGTTGCCTAGTGGATCCCCCACCCTGTCAGGTAGTGCCCCTTCCACCCTACTCCCTTCCCCTCCCTGACCCTGAGTGGGCCACCAGCACAGCCCTGCACTCACTTCCACAGCTGGTAGCCCGACTGAGGGCTCAATTAATAAGCACATGCTTTACAAGTATGCGCTCATTCACTGAGATCTCAGTCAGGCTGCCAGCCATTGAGGTGAATGGATGGCTGTGCCTGTTGCCCACTTGGGGTTAGGTTGGGGGGCACTACCTGACAGGGTGGGGAGTTCACCAGATACCAGGAATTTAAGATGATTTTCTGTTAACATTGGGGCTGGTGATCAGCAGGAGAGGGAACTGCTAGGCACCAGGATTTACCTTTTTACATCTGCAAGGGGTGGGGGAAGTGGGTTAGGGCACTACCTAGTGGTGTGGAGGGGTAAGCGTCCAGTAGACAACAGAGATTTAAGATTTTTGTTATATTGGGGCTGAAGATCGGTGGGGTGGGGGAGGAGCACTAGAAACCAGGGATTTAAGATGATAATTTTTTTTTTACTGGTCCTGTGAATCATTTATTTGATTGGGGAGAAGATGAGAGAGGCTTAGTGCCTTCTAAAATTTTAATTACTACAGGGTGTTTGGCTAGCAGCAGCAGGGGCATATAAGGGGAAGAGGGGACACAAGAAACACACACACACACACAGACGCACATATGCACACACCACTAGCTCCACTTTTATAGGCTCTAGGGGGTGACTGACAGAAGACGGATGGCTACAGGGCACAAAGGCAACTAAGAAAGGGTGTTTCTCTATTGAAAGAAAGTAGAGAAGGCAGGCCAGAAAGAGGAAAAGAGAGAGACAGAGAGAGAAAAAATTCCCTAATGCAGGAAGAACACTTACAGACATGACGGGAGTGGTGCAATGCAGTGGCTGTGGGCTGACAGTCTTCAGGGAGACTTACTGGAGGCTAAGGTGCCATCCCATCTGCAGGCAATTCTCTGGGCTGAGGGCAGAGTTGCTTGTCTCCAGGCTGAGATTCAGGGAACCTCCTCCCCCACCCAAGGACCATCAAATCTGCCCCACTGCCTCAATGGTTGCCAAGGAAGAGGAGCAGCTGGATGACAGTGGGCTCAGGAAGGATGAGGGTGGTGGGGAAGAAACACATCCCTGCTACATAACTCCTATGCTGCTCTGGTAGGATGGGACTGTCCCAGAGGGGCAGTCACAGATGTAACCAAGGAGGATGAGGGGGTCCTTCACAGTGGAGACCGCAGGGGGAGGCAGAGGTCCCTGGAGGAGGAGGAGGAGGAGGAAGCAACTCCTGGTGAGGGACTCTATCATCGGAGGGGTAGACTTGGGGTAAGGAGGGAAGGGAGTGAGGGAGGTCAAGTGCCTACCTGGTGCCATGGCTTGGGGGGATGGACAGCACATCCTAAGGATCACTGGGGCAGCACGATAGGAGGGTTAGCTAGACATCATTGTCCACCTGGGGATGAATGACCTGGCGAGTGGTGAGGCTAGGGTAGTACAGGAGCAGTTCAGGGAGTTGGGGAAGGGGGTCTCAGACAGGTGGCACACTCTGTATCCTTTTGAGAGGTGTTACCCATTGAGGGCAATGGGGAGAACATGGTGTGACGTAGACAGCCAGCTCTGAGTGTTGTATCTAATTTTTTTTTATTACATACAAAATAAGAGATGGGAAGGGCAGTCAGAAGACCCACAGTCTTGCTGAACTGACACATCCAAAAAACCCCAAGGATAAGTTCAAATGTCAGGAGGTATTTAAACTATAGAGATCTGAGGTTCAATTAGCATGCTAAATTTGCTTTGATCCCAGGAAATTAAATTAGCCATTCATGGCATCCCCAGGGGAATCCTTTGATTTTGCTCTAGATGTCATATGGAAAGAGCATGAATGGGTTATGAATAACCTTCCAGGAACCAGCTCATTTTATCAAAGAGGTTGATGGCTGGGCCAAACAGGACCCAGATGAATTTGGGAAGGCCAAATATACATTCCCGGGGAACCCTTGAATTACATCAGAGAGACTTTTGAGGTGTAGATTCCAAGGCTCAGACGGGATTAAAGAGGCAAATACACTTTTGCTTTGAATACAGTGACTTATCAAAGAAACTTTTGAGATGCATGTGTAGCACAGCACAAACCAATTTTGTCTGGTTAACCTGAGGAGAGGAAAGTCAGTGAGGTCATCTATTACGTTTTTTTTTAATATCTTATTTGGTCTTCTTGGTGTTATAAAAAAATATAGATTTTGTTACACCAAGGCAGAGTTTGGTAACCTCAGCGAGAAGGCCGGGCTCAGGAACTGTTCTTAACATGCTGAGAAGACCTTGATAGACACACAAGACAATATTTCTGACTGAGAGAAGAAGGACAACATCAGCACTGTAGGAGAGAAGTATTATGTGGATAAGAGAGCTTAGTTTGTACCTTTAAATACCTGTTTTGTTTGTAAGATTGTATGTGTTTGGGATATTTGTTCTGTATTTATTGTTCTGTTTTGATATTTTAAGGTAAAGATATATTTTACAACGGAAACTGCTTGGAGTGCCTTGACATTTCTTTTTATTTAAGTAGAGCTTAGAGTGGTTATAAGTGACACTGTATTTTAAGCTTATTGATATACCAAACTGGGAAACGGATAGAGTTCTCCAAAGTCTTGCATAGAGTTCGAAGGGTTCATTTGAAAGACCTGGTTGGGTGCCTGTAGGCAAAGATATCTGGCTTCCCAAAGACAGAATTATCTGAGCCTGATAATTGGGTATGCTAACAAGAGATTAACAGTTTGAATCCCTCCAGAGCTTGAGACTAAGGTGACTTGAACCCACAAAACAGACAAGAGGATTACCTTGTTCTGTTCACTGTACACAAATCATATGCTCAGATGTTGGCACTTTGGGAGTAGAGGGCTGACCAGCTGAGTGAGTTTGTGACACATGGTACTCTGCACCAAGAGATTCAACACATAGCTGAAGGACTGGTGTGGAATGGAGGGATTTGGCTTCACTGGGGACTGGGGTTCCACCTCCAGGAATGCAGGCATGTACAGGTGCGATGGTCTGCACCTACCGGGGCGACCAGATCCTCAGTGAGAGGTTTAAATGTTTCATCAGCAAGGATTTAAACTAGCCAAGGGGGGTGGTTGAAATAAGTTGGATGAAGCAAACTGCTGCCCCAAAATGACACAGATGGCAGACAGGACACTAAGACTGACAAATCACCAAAGATAACTAAAATCAAAATAGGTAAGAATGCAGAGAAAAGGCAGAATGGGAGTAAAGACAAGAGGGGTATGGAGGAAAGACATAGGGAGGAGAAAGAGAGTTATTAGGAGAGGAGGCAGTAAAAATTGGAAGGCCATGTGCACAAATTCCTACAGTCTGGGAAACAAAATCCCAGTTTAGTGGCCCTGATGGCTGAGGTGGACCTGAACATTGTCACTGTTACTGAGACATGGTTCACGGGAACCATGACTGGGATATATGACAATACCAGGTTAAACTCTATTCAGGAGGGTCAGGGTGGGTCAAAAAAGGGAGAAGGAGTGGCGATCTATGTCAGGGAAGGAATTAAGGCAACTGAGGTACAGGGAATGCAGGGAGAGGCAGAGGAACTGTGGATCACCTTGGAGACTGGAAATGGTACTGCCATTCACACTGGTGTGATCTATAGACCTCCTGCACAAGGGGAAGAGCTTGACAGGGAACTTGTAGATGCTATCCACAAAATAACAGCCAAAGGGGAGGCACTGCTGGTAGGAGACTTCAATCTGCCAGATGTGGATTGGAGCAACCAGGCTGCATCCTCAGCCAGGAAGAGAGACATCCTGGAAGCCCTGCATGGGGCATGCCTAAGACAGCTAGTGATGGAGCCCACCAGAGAGGGGGTGACTTTGGACCTGGTACTCACCAATGGGGACAGAATTACAGATGCAAAAGTGGGGTGCCATCTGGGATCAACCAATCACAGTACGGTGTGGTTCAATGTGAGAACAACAGAAGAGTTAAACCACATAGAAGCAAGGGTCCTGGATTTCAGGTGAGCCTACTTTGCAAAGATGGGGGAATGTCTTAGGAAATTACTGGCTGGGAAGCAGAAAAAGGGGGGCAGAGGAACAATGGAAGAATCTTAAGGGAGCCATAGTGGAGGTAAAAAGCCATTGCATTATGCAAATAAGCAAAACAAAGAGAAAGAAAAAATACTATGGTTCTCAAAGGGAGAAGCTGAGAAGGTAAGGATGAAAAGGGTGGCACTCAGGAGGTACAAGGAAACACAGAGGGAAGAAGGCAGGGAACTGTATCTGGAAAAGCAGAGGGAGGTGGGGAAAGCTATCAGGAACACAAATGTGCAAAAAGAAAGAAAAAATAGCATGGGCAATAAAAAGGGGACAAGAAGTTTTCAGGTACATTAGTAAAAGAGGAAAGACTAAGGGTGGGATTGTGAGACTAAAAAAGAAAATGTGCAGAGTGGGAGCAAGAAAAAATAGAAATTCTGAACAAATATTTTTGTTCAATTTTCACAGATGAAGGGGAATTGGAGGGACCAAAGTTAGGCGACAGAAGCATTATTGGGAGGGAGGTGGACACCAGTCCATCTAAGGAGGAGAGAGTCATAAAGGAACATGCTAATCTGAAAGTGGACAAGGCAATGGGGCAGGATAGAATACATCCCAGAGTATTAAGAAAACTCAGAGAGGTGCTGGCAGCACAACTGACAGCCCTGTTCAACAGTTCTCTGGAAGCAGGTGTGGTACCAAAGGACTGAAAGAGGGTGAATGCAGTCCCTCTCCACAAAAGTGGGAACAGGGAGTAGGCTGGTAGTTATAGACCAGTCAACCTGACCTTGGTGGTGGTGAAACTAATGGAATCACTACTTTTTATTTATTTATTTATTTCAGTTTAGGATTAATTTCAGTTTAGGATTAATACCCTTGAGTCGAGGGCTCGTTTACAAAGGCTCCAAGTCAGCAGGAAAAATACATGACATAACATGACACACACGGGTACAACTAGGTAAAACACAAATTAACATCATAGTTACTAGTGCAGTTACAATGTGTTCACATGTGAGGGTGCATACATGTAAAGAGCACACATTAATATCATGGTTACAAGTGCAGTTACAAAGAGTTCCAGAGTAAAAGGACAACACGTGATAGTATTTGGCTACACTTATGGAATTACCATCGTACATAACACTACAGGAGTGCTGTCCAGAGCTTGGGAGACACAGTAAGCTATTAGAGGCAGGAGTGTCCCAAGCAGCTGGGAAGCGAGGGAAATACAGAGACAGAGGGCAATCAGAGACTAGGGTGTCCCAAGCTGCTGGGAAGTGATACAGAGAGGGAGCAGCCAGACATGGCCGTGTCAGTCAGGAGGTGGGAGGAGGGGAGGGGTGAAGTAAGGAGGAGGTACGGGGGGTGAGTGGGGGTGGGAAGTGATACTAAAAGAAATGTTTGTGATATATCTCAAATCCGATGGAGCACAGGATATGCAGCATGAATTCACAGTGGGAAGATCTTGTCAAACAAATCTGATAGATTTCCTTGATTGGGTGACTAGGGAGGTGAATCAAGGAGGGGAGATGGATATGACCTACCTGGATTTCAGCAAGACCTTCAACACCGTCCCACATAGGAGGCTAGCAAACAAGCTGGGCAGCCTGGGAGTTGGTCCCAGGTTGGTAAACTGGGTAAAAAATTGGCTGAGCAATAGGACAAAGAGGGTGGTGGTGAACGGAGTTCAATCTAAAGAGAGAGGGGTGACCAGGAGAGGTCCTGCAGGGATCAGTGCTTGGACCAGTCCTCTTTAAAGTCTTCATAAGTGACATTGCAGAGGGACTGAAAGGTGAGGCGCATTTCTTTGCAAATGACATGAAGATCTGCAACAGGGTTGACACTGCAGGAGGGGTACATACGAACATACATACTGTACGATCCTACAAAATTGCCAGCAGAAAAAGGCTCACAGGTCTATCAAGTCTGCCCGATTATGCAGCTCTCAGTTTAATACCACTTCAGCTGCCCCCACACAATCCCCTCCCTCCTTCCATCCCCTCTCCTGGTCCTTCCCCCCCATTGTGTTCTTGTTTTTACTAACTCTGTCCCTTACTCTATACCAACCCCACTTAAAGCTATCCACTGTACTCAGTTTGATTAACTCCTCCGGCAGTGTGTTCCATCCCGCCATTACTCTATCTGTGAAGCAGTGCCTCCTCATTTCCCTCCTGAACCTCCCCCTTCTAACTTCAGACTGTGCCTCCTAGTGACCCTATCCCCTTTAAGTGGAACAATCCTCCCTCTCTGACTTGGTTTATGCCTTTCAAGTATTTACAGTAAAAGTCTCTATCATGTCCCTCCTCTTCCTTCTCTCCTCCGAGTACATGTTGGGCTCCCTCAATATTTCCTCATAAGGCCACTCCCCTAGTCCCATGATCATTTTTGTAGCCCCGCACTGCACTTCCTCCAGTAATTTTATATCCTTCTTTTTTACAGTTAAACTTTTTTATTAATTTTTCATAAGATATACAGACAAACCTCTTATAGTACAGTACAATGTAAGAATTTTTTTTAAAGAAATTGAGGCAGCATATAATAAGAACATTGCTACAATAATACAAGGAGCTTTTGGTTTAAAATATAGTAAACAATACAGGTCATGTAATTAGCATATACTTGACATTTGTAGTGAACTTAAAGCGGATAGTATGATTAGATCACGGTTTATATTAAAATGTTACATAATTATATATGATGCTGCAAAGGGAAAAAAGTACATTAAGTAAAAGGATTGTGGAGTAATAAAAACGATTGAGAACAGAGTATAGGAAAGAAAAGATATATAAGAAAGTTAAGAGAAAGAGAGGAAACTATAAAAAAGGGAAAAAGCGAGACTACAATGATGTATCAGTAAAAGGAAAATCCATATATATTAAGTCCATACATTGGTGTTGGAAGATTTAGTTGATTCCAAAAAATTAAAAAAAGCCCTGCCAATTGTTATATAACATGAGTTGGTCAGACAAGATATATGTCATACAGTCCAGAGAGGCATATTGCAATAGTTGGTTAATGATACCGGGAAGGGTAGGGATTATGTTGGACCTCCAATGCATGAGGATTGTGTGTTTAACTTGAAGGAAGAGTATATTTAACCATCTGCTCTGTGAATGTGAAATTTTATAAGAACGGTGATTAAAAATACCAAGAATGCAATGTTTAGGGTCCAGTGTAAAAGGTTGACCTACCACTTTCATTGCAAATCTGTGAGTACAGTGCCAAATCTTTTGTATGAGGGGACAGTGCCATAAGATATGCAATAGATCCCCACTGGGGGAATTGCAGCACCAGCAATTGTTATTGTTCAATAAACCCATTTTTTGTAATACAACAGGAGTTCTGTACCACAAATGAAGGATCTTGGTTTGAATGAGGGAACTGCATTTATCATTAAAAGATTTGTGACAGGAGAGCCAACATCTAGACCATTGTGCATTGGTGATATTATATTGTAGCAAAGTACTCCATCTGTTTTTAGCATTGACAATATCCTTCTTGAGGTATGGGCACCAGTACTGTATACAGTACTCCAAGTGCGGTCTCACCAGCGATCTATACAAAGGCAGGATAACCACCTCCTTTCTAGAGGTGATCCCAGTGTCCAATTTGCCCTTGCTGCCACCCTTCTACACTGTGCTGGTATCTTCATGTCTCCTGTGACTAGTACCCCCAGGTCGACTGCCTCCTCTGAAGCTGCTACCTGCACTCCCCCCAGCCAGTAGCTGGTCCTGGGATTTCTGGCTCTGAGGTGCATGACCTTGCACTTCTTAGCATTAAACCCCATATGCCACTCTTTTGAACAGTGTTTGAGTTTAGCTAGATCCTCCCTGAGTGCCTGCCTCTCTTCCTCACTGTCCCCTTTTGTACAATTCTTAGTGTCTTCGGTGAAGAGGCTGATCTTACTCTTGATCCCCTCTACAATGTCTCCAATGAAGACATTGAACAAAACAGGGCCCAGCACTGAACTCTGCGGTACCCCACTAGTTACTGTCCTTGGTTTGGATGTCTCCCCCCTTACAACTACCCTCTGTTGTCTGCTCTGCAGCCAGCTCTTAACCCACCTCACCCCACCAGTTTCTCCCCCACCTCTATGTTCCTCAGCTTTCTCAGTAACCTCCCATGCAGAACTGAGTCAAAAGCCTTGCTGATGTCCAGATGCAGGACATACACAGCATGACCTTTGTCAACCACCCTAGTGACCCAGTCAAAGAAGTCGATTGGGTTAGTCTGGCACAATTTTCACGAGACAAACCCATGCTGTCTCTCATCATGTAGATAGACCATTACTATTGATAAAGGTTATCAACCTCTCATTCAGAATAGTCTCCATCAGCTTCTCCACTGTAGAAGGGAAGCTCACCGGTCTGTAATTGCTTGGTTCATCTTTGGGTCCACTCTTGTGGAGAGGCACTACCTGAGCCATCCTCCAGTCTCTAGGTACAGTCCCTGTCTCCAAGGAGGTGTTGATCAGGTCTGTCAGAGGGCCTGCCAACACCTCTGCCAGTTCCTTCAGGACTCTTGTATGTACACCGTCTGTTCCTGGTGCCTTGTCCACCCGCAAAGCTTTAAGGCCCTTCTGAACTCTATCATCTTGGATGACCCCATCTGTTATCTCTGCCCCCCCCTCCACCCTTGTCCCCTTTCCCTTATAGTATTGGGTCATCCCTTTCTTTCGTGAACACCAAGCAGAAGTGCTCATTGAGTGCCTCTTCCTGATCTTCCCCTTTTTCTGCCCATCCCCCTCTCTTTTGATTCTAACAATGTCATTCCTAGAACTCCTCTTCTCCCTTATGTATTTAAAGTATCCCTTTTCCTCCTCTCTGATCCCCTGAGCCAATTTCAGCTCCTTTGCTGCCTTGGCTGCGCTGACTGCCCTGCTCACCTCCCTAGATGCCTTTGTGAAATCCTCCCTGTCCTCCTCACACCCAGATTTTTTGAACTTAATGAAGGTCAATCTTTTTTCCCTCACCTTCCTCTCCTCTTCCTTGCTGAGACAGCTAGGTTTTTTGACCTGGACTGCTTTCTCTGAGACTTGGCACACGTGTTCGTGGCCTCATTCAGTCCCTTCCTAATGATAGCCAACTTCTGTTCAGCATCCATCCCTGAGCTAATTCCAGCTAAATATCCCTCTATGATGCTGCCCATTCTGGCAAAATCTGCCTGCTTGAAGTCTAACACTCTTGTCCTGGTCTTTGCCAACTGCCTCCCTGCGTTGAGTAGGAACCACACTGAGTGGTGGTTGCTTCCTGCTAGAGGGTCCTGTACTACCACATCCTGGGCTTGGTCACCATTTGTTAGCACAATGTCCAGTATGTTCCCTTCCCTGGTAGGCTCTGTCACTCCCTGCACTAGGTAGCTGTCTTGGATAGCCACCAGTAGTACCTGTTCTCTGACGTTTGTTGTAGTTACTGTCCACCAGTCAACCCCAGGTAGGTTGAAATCTCCCACTATAACTGTACTCCCTTTGTCGCTGACCTTCCTGATTTGCTTCCCCAACTCCCTATTCACCTCCTTGCTTTATGAGGGTGGTCTGTACAACACCCCCATCCTGAGCTTCTTACCTTTGGGATTTGGAATAATACCCATATGGATTCTGGCCTCCCTCTTCCCCCTCCTCCCTGGTGCACAGTATCCCTTCCCTAACATAAATAGCCACTCCTCCACCTCTTCCCCCTCCCAGTCCCTGTGGCACACCTTGTATTCTGGGATTGTGAGATCCCAGTCATGGTATTGGGTGGCCCAGGTTTCTGAGATGGCGACAATATCTACCTCCCCTTCCACTGTAAATGCCTGGAACTCTGCCACCTTGTTTGCCAAGCTCTTTGCATTCAAGTATACAACATACCACCTTGTGTCTTCCCCTCCTCTTCCCATCCCTTCTGCCTACACTTCTGCCTTGGTGACTTCCCTTCATTCTCTTCCTCCCTCTCTGGGGGGGTGAGGCCTTCCAGTATCCCCTGGACGGTGTCTCCCATTTGCTGTCTGACTCAACCCTCCTACTCAGTTTAAATCTATTTTATTTTTAATGTAGAGAAAATAAGAAGGGACCTAAGCAAGCTTGAGAAGTGGTCACGGGTGTGGCAGCTAAGATTAAATGCAAAGAAGTGAAAAATCATGCACTTGGGGCACAGAAATGTGGGGGAGGAGTACATGATGGGCAGAGGGAGCACTGACAGCCATCAACAGGAAAGGAACCTGGGAGTAATCATATCTGATGATCTAAAGGTTACCAAACAATGTGAGAAGGCTGTGAGAAGAGTCAGTGGAATATTGGGGTTCATAGGGAGAGGCATCTCCAGCAGAAGGAAGAAAGTGTTGATGACATTGTATAGAATATTGGTGAGACCTTATCTAGAGTACTATGTCCAGTTCTGGAGGCTGCATCTCTGGAAGGACATAGACAGAGTAGTAGCAGTTCAGAGAAAGATGACAAAAATGGTGTAGGGACTGCACCAACAGTCATATGAGGGGAGACTGGAGGATCTCAATATGTATTCCCTGGAGGAGATAAGAGACAGGGGGGATATGACAGACTTTCAAATACCTCAAGGGTGTAAGTAAGGTACAAGAAGATAGCATCTTTAAAAAAAGTTCAAGAACAAGGGGCCATGATATGAAAATAGAGGGGGTAGACTCAGGTGTAATGTGAGAAAGTGTTTTTTCATTGAACAGGTGGTGGATCCATGGAACAGCCTCCTGGCAGAGGACATGGGGAAAAAATAGTAGGGGAGATCAAAAATGCATGGGACAGACATAAAGGAACTCTAGTGATAGGAAAGAAAGGGTAAGCAGCAGATTATTTAGCATCTGCAGTATATGAAACAGGTAGGGAAAAATGGTCAGACTAGGTGGGCCAAGCGGTCCTTATCTGCCATCAAATTCTATGTTTCTATGCAGTTAAAAAACAGAAGTTATCCATCCATTCAAGGTTACATTTCTTAAACTGTGTCATTATGTTCGCTTGCATGTGCGCAAAGAACATTTGGTACTGTGAATGACATTTTAGAGATGTGTCTCTGTCAGGTCCAATGCAGCTCATGCTGCAATGGGCATGGTAGTGACAGTCCAATGATCAGCCAGGCTGATCCTGATGAGTGTTTCTGTTTTGGGACATAAACTTCATGTAGTTGAAAAGGGTCAACTGCTCCAATCAAAGAGCAGTTGGCTCCTTTCATTTACATACTATAAAGCATCCAGCGAGCCCTCCAGCTTGCTACCCTGCCATACCCAGACTGCCTAAATTTAGAATGTTTCTTCTTTTTCTCCCTCCAGTCTCATAATTAGATCCCTCTACTCAGTGCACCAGTGTTGTAGCTAGATGCACCACTCCCCTACTCAGCCCCTTGGAACTGGGAGCAACCATGGTACGGTTTAGTCTCATTACTCTCCTTGGGGAGTGCCATGTTCTGCCTGCCTCCTGCAGGCTTTGACAAACTTATGTTTAAGCACCATGGGGCATTTGTCTTAAGCTGTGGTGTGGTTGTGTATGTGTGGCTGCTGCCATGCCTCCCCCCCCAAACCCTGTCTTCCCCTCTCCCACCTACACAGAGCAGACACCCCCCCCACCACCACCTGAACCTGTTTTAAGTCATCTCGGGGCACTTGATTTACATTTCACCATGGTGTGGCTTTGGTGCAGCTGTATATGTGTGGCAGCTGCCATGCCCCCCTGAACCCTGTCTTCCCATCTCCCACCTACATGGAGCAGGTGCCCCCAACCTGAATCTGTTTTCAGCCCTCTCAGGGCACTTTATTTACATTTCACCATGGTGTGGCTTTGTTGGTGGCTCCTGCCACTTTCTGCTCCTGATTGGAAGCTTTAAGTAGTCATGAGTGCAGTTCTCTCTCCCCCCGCCTGTCTCTGACTACATCCTAAGCCTCTTGGGGCATTCAAAGATTGCCACCACAGTGAAGATGGATAGCAGTTTTTCAGCTCCCTTGGGTCTGGGCACAAGTGCCCAGTATGCTCTTTAAAATTCCAATGCCTGACAATCTGTAAGCTATTTCTATGGCCGTGACATTTCAAATCATCTAATTTGTCCCATCTGAGGGAGACTTCTTTTGTAATCTGCAGCAGGTCACATTCTGTTCTCTTCCCTCCACTCATATGTCCAGATAGGAATTATGACCTACAATGATTTTGATGATTTGGACAGAGGTATTACTACCTGTGAAATAATAAAAAGTAACAAGTCACTTATTTTTTTTATATTCAATGACTTGGTGTAAATTAAAGAAAAGAGGGAGAGCTTAGCTGTGCTTCAGGTGATATAAGGTTGGGTTGTTTTTTTCATGCAAACTGCATTCAAGTGTGTATTACATCATCAAAATAATTTTACAACTGATTAACAATATCGATATGTAAACCTTAATATTTCATCAACAGCAATAACAGCACACAAACATTTCTATTTAACAACAGCAAAATTGTTTTACAACTGATAAGCATTATCTATATGCAGTACAAGAACCCTAATATTTCCTCATTGTAACAGGGTTGAATAAGGCCCTGCCCCATTTTTTATGCAGAAAATGTCACTGATACTGAGATCCCATTGTTTAGCACTATATACAGTTATACTGTTGAAATGATTGCAAAAAGCTATTTGGAACTCAAAGGGGTTAACCTGAGATGCAGTTTTTAAGCCTTTTGCAGAGTTGTCAACAAGAAGTCAGTCTTGGGACACCATGTATTGTTTTGCTGCACCTGCAAGGAATGAAACTGACAAGAACATTCTGTAAACTTACAAGAACATTCTGTGAGAAGCAGGCTTTCTTAATGAGTTCTTAGATGAAGACTTATAAAAAAGGCAGCAATACTTTGGCTAAAGAGACAAGGAGAGGGATCAAGACTGAAACTTGTAATTAGAGATATCCTCAGATGGACTTTTTCTGTGTTTGTACTGACTCTGTAACTAGTTATACTGAAAACATTTATTTTTTATTTTATTGTTATTGGAAAAAATAAAATGATATTTGAGAATTTTGAAACTGCTCCTGGTTTTCCTATGCTTACTGACCTGTACCTCGGTGACAAATGGTGTCAGCCTAAGTGGGATTTATGATGCACATACTCTAAGCCATGAGTTTTGTGCGTGTGTACTCGACCTGGTACCAGGGAAGCATAAAAGAAAGGTATGGATTCTGCAGCAGCAAGTCCAGGAGTGATTACCAGAAGAATGGCAGCCAAACTAGAAGCAGAAACAAAAGTCCAAACTGAGACTGTACAGCCAGCACCAGTCATGTGAAAAAAAGAGCAGAACCTGAAAGCCTGACTGCCTTTTCCAAATGGTGGGCTGGACATCAATAAGAGACAGACAGAGAAAAGAAGAGATGTAGTGACAGGAGCAGCAGAGGAGAGGATAGAACAGACCCTTGAGTTTAAGCTCTTTCTGCATAACAAATGGGGCCTTATTTAACCCAGTAACATACCTCCCTCTTTAAGAGGGAACCTGTTTTACAAAAACAGGTTTCCAAGATGTTCTATTAAATTCCCATCTAACATTAGCTTATAAGCTTTACAGTTCAGTGCACATGCAGCACAGCAAACAGAGAAGTTTCAACTCACATTTTTCAACCTTCAGAATTCTCAATTCCTAATCCATATCTTGATAGAAAATCAGCATTAACATTCTCTTTCCCAGATGTGTGCATCACTTTAAATGTAAATGGCTGTAGTGCTAGGTACTACCGTATGATTCAAGAATTTTTATCCTTCATTTGGTTGTGCAACCAGACAGAGAAAAGATAGAAAAGGAGAGGATAGAACAGACCCTTGCATTTAAACTCTTTTTGCATAACAAATGGGGAATGGCCTTATTCAACATTGCCACACTCAACAGCAGTAAGTGTGTACAAACACTGTTATCTTGTCAACAGCAATAAGAGTGTACACTGTTATTTTTTTGATGAAAACCTTTTTGTTTGTTTATTGGCTTAATGAGTAAACACACTGGAACAAAAGGGCCATTTATGGGTGCTACTCATAGACATTTACAAAAGATACATCACATACAATAAAACAATTCACAACAACATACATTCATATTTAAATAAGCCAGTAATATAAGAAAACAATTTTCCATTAAAAGTGGTGACAGTGATTTAAGTCCTTAAATCAAGGGGAAGGCTATTCCATATACTTGGCCCAGTGTAGGCAAATGACCCCTGACCATTAACACTTCTCATAAAAGGCACTTTTAAGGCTCTATTATCGGCTTTATTTCAAGAGAAAAATCCTGAATCATGATATTGGAAATAACTATATAATCATAAGGGAACACTTGTATTCATAATACTAAAAGAAAACCTAGCCACTGTTAGCCTAAAATACATAGGAACTGGTAACAAACCCATTTGCTGTAAAGTCACACAATGGAGTGTGGTATGTGGCAATAAGGCAATTTTACTGATAAGTTGCAGCAGGGCTGCCTTTTTCGCTAGTACCCTTGAAGATGTGTTATTAGTAAGTAAGGCAGCATAATTCACCACAGGGGCAAGACATTTCTTGGCAATAGCCATCTTTGTATCAGAAGTTAAAAAAGCAGTACAACCTACAAACTGCAAACATATTGATTTTTGAATGACTTACAGAAGTAACTTTTACAAAATGTGGCTCAAAACGTAACACAGGGTCCAAAGTAACTCCAAGATAACAGAAACTAGTGACCTGCTCAAAACAAGACCCATCAAGAGTTGTAATACTAAGACATTGATCATGGTCCTAGACCTTAGCCCTGGTGCCAAATAACATCATGTTTGTTTTAGCCCTATTCAGAACTAATCTACTAGTTTCAAGCCAATGTTGTACAGCATGCATCTCTTCATTTAATACAGCATTGATCTATGTAATGGATCTATTTTGAACATAAATAACAGCATCTTCTGCCTATAATGTATATGTTGATCTAGTAATAACCCCACCCATTCTATCAAAAAATACAGAGAATAATAATGGTCCCAATATGGAGCCCTGTTGGACTCCACACTTTACCAGTGCCAAAAAAGATGTGACCCCACCAAATTTCACCTTTTGAAACCTATTGGTGAGGTAATTCTGAAACCACTTAACTGTCGATACCTCTACCCCCAGAGATCTTAATAAGGAAACCAACAGTTAATGATCCACTAAATCAAAATAGTTGGTCAAGTCCACGAATGTGGCCCCAGTCATACAACCTCCCTCCATACCTTCCAGGATCGTGCTCATGAACTCGACCAAGGCCATGTCAGTACCTCTCCCCTTCCTAAAGCCATGTTGTGCCTGTGATAAAAGATTGTTTTGTTCTATGAAAGCTGAAAGCTGATTAAACACTACTCTTTTCAGAACGTTTGCTAAAGTTGCTAGAATTGAGATGGCCTACATTTTGTAAACTGAGAAATTAACCCTACCTTGTGCACAGGCACTACAATGGAGTGTTTCCAAATATTCGGAATAATTCCAGTAAAGAAAAAGACAAATTATAAATAATGATAAGTGGGTAAGCTATTTCCTCAGCTGTATCCTTAAGTAAATTTGGAATTAGACCATCTGCACCTCCCCCCAAACTATCCATTTTTATCTTTTTCAATAGTTTTTTTTACTTCCTTAACAGTAATAAGTTTAAGACCAAATTTTGGATCATCAGCAGAAGTCTTGGTATAATCATGTAAAAGCTGGTTATTCCCAGTAGTCCTATACATATCAAAATTTGTAAATTGCTCATTGAATACATTTGCTGTTATTTCATAGACAATCCAGTTACAGAATCAGGTTTAATAATACCTTTTACTGTTATACAAAATGCACGATTATTAAGAAGGCGCTCCTTTTGTTTTTGTCTTTTTTTAAGAAAGGTAGACTTCACATTTTTAATTTGGGCTTTACATCTATTTCTAATTCATTGGTACTCTTGAAAGTTTTTCTCAGAGCCATATGATTTGTACCTCCTCCACAGTTTGTCATGAGCTCTTAATTGTTGTATCAAACTAGGGGTGATCCAGGGAGAAGTTTTCCCACTTACTCTGCATGTTTGATAAGGTGCAAAATTGTCCCAAACTGTGTTAAATTCATTAATGAAAAAAATCTAAAGCAAAATTAGGATCTGGAATACTATGTAAGAAAGACCAATCAATATTCTTAAGACATTCCCTAAATCTGGACATATCAAACCTAAAAAAACTTCTAGTCATTCGAATCACAGGCCTAGGCTTAACTGTGGCTTTGTACTTCCAAATACAAAAAACAGGGTGCTGATCACTAATTGAGTCTGAAATAGTACCACACTTTAATATGTGATTCAGATTATCAGATAAAACCCAGTCTAGCACTGTGTGTCTCTTGGTTTTAATATTCAGTCTTGTGGGTAATGTTATTAATTGGTGTAATCTAGTAGGAACCAGTATGGAGTGCAATTTGTATTATTAAACTTTTTCCAAGTACATAGCCAGAGAATCAGTTAACATTCATGTAGTACATATGCTCACCATGGCAAAAACAGAAACAGCATCTAGAATGTGCATCAATTTCCAACAAAAGTACAACAATGCAACAACATACTTAAACTTACAGCCAAATAACTTCTAGTCAATGCACCAATGTAAAGTTTTATGATGGTACTCACTCATAGTATCTCAGATAGGGTAATTACTGCTCCCCATACTGGAGCAGAGCATTAAGACTCTAGGGCTAGAAGGGCTGTTCAGTTAGTACCTTGTGGAGAGCTCTGCCCAATCTCTCTTAGGGCTGTGGTAGTCGAGCGGTTGGCCTGTCGGTATAAGAAGCGAGCCCAGGCCACCTGGTATTGCTACATTTTTCCTAAGGCCACATAGAAGAGTCCAGCAGGAATAGCAGCATGCAATCAAACATTCGGCATTGACAAATGCTTGTTTATGTTGTAAAACTATGACATACCAACTGGTATTTCATATAGAGGTATTCTGCTGAAATACTATGTGCAGCAATAAAGGTTACATTATGATAGCTCATAATAGTAACGATACGTACACTTAAAGATCATACATCAAAGTTATTTGTGTTCCACTGTACACAATTCTAAATGTGCCTATTTCAGATACAATACTCAAGGAAGTTAACATTGTTTCACATTACAAGTCACATAAAATAGTTTGATGTTTAGCAGATGAGATCTATAACATTAAAAACACCGTAATTAGTGCAGAACCTCTGATCAGTAGTTATTTAGTTCACCTATGGTAATAACATCATATTCTATGCAGTCACAATATTGTTCACCCTTAATTCTATTTCATGTCCAGCCTTATATATTGCTTGTATTTTTTTATTTCAATATTTCATATTGTGACCAGGTGTTCAAGAGCAAAAAGCAAGATTCACTGGATGCTGAAGTTTGGTAAAACATTACGGTATTAGTATGCTTATCTGTGTCACATCACATGACACAAACACCACTGCTGAAAGTATCCTCCACACAACCTTCCAAGCTTTCCTCATTGCATCCTTGCTCTGTTAGCAATGTGCAAGCTATAGTCATTAATTTATTTTTGGCATGTCCACTAATAACCTCTGCATGTCCTGCTACATCATGTGACTGCATGTAGCTGTAGCTGAAATTTGCTTAATGCTTTGAGTATGTGCAGTATAATGGTGTGACATCATAATATAATATTTAAGCAATAATACATGACAGAGTGTGGTATATCATGGGATATCATGATGCCTTGGGTACGTTGTGAGGCATAAGGCTGCAGGCGGAGTGTCTCATGCACCTGAGAAGTGGCAATACCCCATGATATACCGCACCCTGGAGAGTATTATTGCTATTATGAACTGGATCCCCATGTGCTGTAATAAAAAAAAGATATTTAAAAAGTAAAAGATTGTCATAATTATAATTTTTTTTGGGGGGTGGATGTACATTTTAGGAAAAAAGGTCCTTTATTATTGGTTTTGGTCAGTAGGTGGTGCTGTTTCTGGTTGGTGGTTGAGGTGGCCCAGAAGTCACAGTCAGCAGTTGTAGCGTGTGGGATGGATTTCAAAGAGGCACCTGACATATTAATTTCTGTAGTGAATTCAGCATTTTGGCAATGTGGAGAATCTGCTTTGGGGTTGTCAGCACCCCTGGAAAATTAATCACGTCTTTGGGACAACAGCAGGAATGATGAGGTTGTGTTTGTTTGCAATAACAGACAGATGTATGACTGTGAAGGGCTATTCTGGTACCAGGGGATTTTGGTCATGAGTGGCTGTTGTGGTATCTTTATCAGGGTGGGGTATCGTGGCAGTTTTGTGTGGACAGCTGGTTGCTTTTGTGTATGCCACAGTCGGTGGCTGTTTTATTGATGTAAGTGGAGCCTGCTTGCTAGGATTTTCTATCATTTCTTTTTGATTTGAACAGCCGCTCGAGCTCTGATTGGTTCCACCCCATGGCATGCATTGTAGAGGCTTGTGTGAAGTAAAGTGAGGGACTTAGGGAAGGTTGCAGTTAAAGGAATTTCTTGTGAGTGAGGAGGCTGGTGGCTGGAGGGTTTTCTTAAGCCATGATTATGTTGTGGGATTTAATCATGGCTTCAAATACCTCTCAGTCAATCAGCTTCTCTCATTTTTTCCACCTAGTTGATAATAAACACTGTCAAATCTTTACCACTGAATATTTATAGTATATTGAACTTTGGTGTCACAGTATAGTAATTATATGTTCATGCATGTCACATGACATGTCACAAACACCACTGGTGATGGTGTCCTCCACACAACCTTTCAACCTTTCATGCACTGTGTCCTTGCTCTGCTAGCAATATACAAGCTGTAGTAATGAATTCATTTGTGACATGTCTTCATATAACCACTGAATATATTTCTCTATCATACAAGTGGCTGTAGCTGTAGTTCAAATATGCTTATTGCTTAGAGTGTGTAGAATAGTGTGTTATTTGAATAATATTAACTATCATCAAATCTTAACCATTTAATTTTTTTTCTACATATTTCCAATACATAGGGTAATGTAATATTAATTCACTGCAAGTGCCTGGTATTCCTTGCTCAGCCCATATATCCACAGCAAAATGGGAATTACAGATATGCACAAAATGAAACTGCATTTATTCTAATATTTTTCTTACAGAAATTCCAGCAGCAGCCTTTAGTAGCAAGCATGAACTCCAGTGTTTGATGCAGCAGGTCAGGTCACTAGCTGGGTCCCTCTCAGTGGTACATACAACCCAAAAAAGGCTTAACTGACTGCATGCACCACCATGAGGGACTCGACCGCAGAACATACGAGGCACTGTGTGCTCACAACAGCAGCAATGTGCTATTAAATAGAAATGTTCTGACACTTTCTGATAATTTAGAGGACCACCTTCTTGCTGCTGAGACCACACAGGACCTGCTATGTCAAATTCTGGATGAAATTCTTGAAACAAACAGACTTCTGCAGCAAAGGGAAGATCAGGCTTTTAATGTCTGCATCAATGCCACATGTCCTCCACAAGAACCTGTTCCATAAGAAGACTTCACGTCTTTTGAAGATGAAGCCAAAGAGCTCTGAACCCATTGGTTCCTCCACCCTCCCCGGCATAACCAGAGCAGCAGTTTCTACTTTCGACAGCCCCTGCAAGAAACTGATCACATATGGTTCCCAATCATTACAAAACATGGATGAGGGTGAGTCCTCCTCATCAGGAAAATGGACAAGTTATTTAAAAAAATGGACAATTCATTTTTTAGTATTTTTGTATCAAAATGTTTTATGAAAGAGGCCTTTTGTTTTAATAAAAAATATGTCATGCTTTTTTTGGAATGTTTATATTATGAACATGTACTGTATATTAACAGATTTAAATTACTTTATATAATTTTAATTCTTTACTTAACTTTACTGTTTTTTTTATTTCCAAATTGTATTAAATGTTAGGTGAGGACTCTATCTGGCTGTGGGCCCTGTGCTTCCATGAGTACAGATGCAGACATGCAGTGCCCTCTGGGCCCTGTGCCAAGTGAAGTGGTCCATCTGTCTATGCAGGTGCAGGGTTCAAGGGCCTTGTGATTCCATGTAGCCACAGATGCAGCCATAGAAGGCCTTCCAGGCGTTGCACTGTGGTAGGGGTCCATCTGCATACAAAACAACAGGGCCCAGAAAGCCCCGCACTTTATAAATTTATATTTTTAACTTAACTAAATAGTTTCTGTGTTTTCATTTCTAAAATATATTCAACAGTAAGTGAGGACTCCATCTGCCTGTGGAAGTGGATGGCCCTGCACTTCCATCTGTACACATACAAACACAAAACATTGTCTGGGACCTGCACAAAGTCAGTCAGTCCTTCTACTATAACTACAGATGCAGACATGCAAGGCCCTCCAGGTCCTGTACCAAGTAAAGGGATCCATCTGGCTGTAGAAGCACAGGGCCATATGGGCCCTGCACTTCTGTGGGCACAAATGCAGTGAGGGTGTCCATCTGGCTACAGTAAAGTCCTTCTAATGTCAAATCCACATGTGCAGAGCCCTCCAGTCCTTGTGCCATGTGAGAGGGCCATCTGGCCGCAGAAGCGCAGGGTCCTTTGTGCCTTGCACTTCTGTGCAGCTTAAAGTTGAAGTTTATTGATTTACAAATGTATATTACAAGATGTATGACACATACAAAAAGTAGCTCATAATAATAATCTTATACATAAATATCTAATATACATAAACATAAAAATGCATATGTTTCTGTTCCATGCATATCTTTAATAATCCATTAGAGGAAATTACCTACTGTGCTACATTATATAAAACTTCAGTATCATTCGTGTTCAATAATAACCTTAATTGTTCTTCCTTAGTTCTATATTCAAGTTTGATCAAATACTGTAACAGCCATTTTTCTCTTAATGCATTAAGCTTTGGACAGTCTAAAAAAATATTGATGGAATTCCATCTCCCTGAGCATTCACTCTTACAAACTAAACCTACTTTGTATACATTCCATCCCATAAGCCATGTTTATACTCCTGTATTGACATCAAACCTTAAGTTAGCTATTATCTTATAATATAGGTTTTTTTCACACTTACTGACATACTGTATACTTTTCTTTTATGGATACTCTTTAAATTTTTATAATTTGGAAAATTCATTGTTAATGAAATGTTTTCAAGGTCACTTTATTTAGCAGTATCTTGTATTCTTTCCAAAGCAATGTTATGCATCATATTAGTATTTTCAATACTGTCCATGTTTGCAATAGTAGCCAATCCTATTTCCCTTAGAAAGTTATCTACTGTAACTCACTTGTCCATGTCCATCCTTTTAACAATACAATGTTTCTTGTCTTGTATGTTAAGCTGTCTTTCCAAAATTCATATGTAATTTGATGCCCTTCCTTGCTGTTACATAGTTTTAGAAAATAGTGCAATTGGCGTATTGTTACTCTAGAAGGCCAATGATAAGGTTTCTGTTTCTGCTCTCAAATATTCTGCCAGTATAAATTGTGGTAAATTCAATACTGGTCTGATATACAGATTTTGTATTGCTCTAAGCTTTTCACTTTCTTCTGTCCTCCTCAAACTTCTGAGCCATATAATATAGTTGAGTCAACATTCTTTCTATAGATAGAGCAGAGGCTGAGTTATTAATATATTGCTTTGAAAACTTAGTTATTGCCATTACTGATTGCCTCCCCCTCCCTCTCTTTGCTTTCTTCTATATGCAGTTTCCATAACTTTTTGTTATGTATTTTAATTCCTAAATAGTGATATTTATCTACCTGCTCAATCTTTTTATTGGCTATTGTCCAATTATAATTACATTTTTTTGGTTTATTTATAATCAAAATTTTAGTTTTGTCAATATTAATGGACAGTTGCAATTATTTTAGTGTTGTAGCAAAACAAGTCAGTGCTTTTTGAAGTCCCTTTGTAGTTCTGGACACCAGCACAGCATCATCTGCATATATAACAATATGTTCAGCTTAGTATTTACAATCTTTGGGGCATCAGTGTCACATTTATATTTAATGTATGCACAATTTGATCTATGTATCACTTCTTTGCAGCTATGGATGCTGATGTGCGAAGAGTTCATCTGCTTGTGAAAGTGCAGGATATAGAGTGCCCTGCACATCCATGTGCCCTACAATACAGACACACTTTATCCTTCCTTCATAACATTGTTTTTTATCAATATTTTTCATCAGATATTCTCAGCAAAGCCTTTTTATAACCATACCTCATAAACCAGACAAGACAAATTTTTTAAATCATGCTTGTGAGGTGATTTTGCAGAACAATGGTGAAATCATCTTACAGACCAGGTATGAAAAGAGTCACCTGCATGACTCATGAGCCATGGTCATAAAAAAACATGTTGAAAATTTGGGTTTAAAATCTTTTAAAATGAATGAGTTATGAACTGCAGTTAATTTTCTTTGCTAAAACAACATTCTTCTTTCATGAGCCAATTTTCTTCTTTTGTGAGATCATATGAAAGAGCTAGAGTTATTTTGTGAGATCATATGAAATAACCATTCTTCTTCACAAGATGTTTTGAAGGAACCCTACTTGTTTAGTGAGGTCCTATAAAAAAGGGTTCTTTCATGAGATCATTCAAAAGAACTGTAGTTGCTTCATGAGATCTCACAAAATTAAAAACAAGGGTTCTTTCATGTGATCATATGAAATAACCATTGTTTTTTGTGAGATCATATGAAAGAACACTAGTTGTTTCGTAAGATCATATAAAAAAATAAGGTTCTTTCATGAGCTTGTACAAAAGAATTGTTCTTTCATGATATCTCAGGAAAGAACAACACATGTTTCATAATATCTCATGAAAGAACTATACTTTTTTGATAGGACCTTATGAGACAAATAGGTTTCTTTTGTATGATCTCACAAAAGAACAATGGTTATTTTATTTGATCTTATGAAAGAACTCTGGTTCTTTCATGTGAGCTCATGAAAGAACAATAGTTCTTTTATATAATCCCTCATTAAGTGTTTCACTCAGGATTTTATGAAAGTCCTAGGGTCATTCTTAAAAAAATATATGCCAGAATCAAGCTTAATGATTCTAGTATTTGTTATACTCCAAATGTATTCCTTTTCAAATATATTTTTTTTTTAATTTAAAACCACAGGGTGGCCGTCATTAACAACAACAAAAAAAAATCCTCATGAAAGAAAAATGTAGGCTCACAAAGGAAGATCTTCTTTCATGAGCAAGGAATTCTTTTTTTCACATCAGACATATAAATGAAAGACCCTACTGAGCATGCTCAGAATTGAAATTTCAAATCCTTATAACTCAGGAATCAGTTAATATTTTTAATCCAAACCAAAAATGGCATCTTTCTAGGGCAAGCCCATTTTAACCTGAAGATTTCAGGATGAAATTCCAAACTGTCTAAGCTGTAGGTGAGAGAAAGCAAACATCAAAAAATTCCTTATTGTTCTACTTTTTGTACTACCTGGATCTCAGAATCCAGACTTCCAACTATCATGGACCTTACCGAATCAAAAGATCTTGACGCCCAGACCGCACATGCAAATGTTCATGCAGTTCCATTGAATGGGAAAAAAGCTATTTGGGGCACATTTGGGGTTTAACATTAAACACCCTACTCAACCCTAACTATAAGGATGCTACCAAACTACTATAAGTTGGGAAATGTTGACCCAATCTATGGACTAAGCTGTGTTCTGCAGAGTTATAAATATATTTCTGAGTTTTTTCTTAAATAAGGAATCTAACTCTTCACACACACACACACCAGTCCTTTCACAGAAGAAAGGGTTCTTCAAGAACTCCTAAAACTGAAGGTGGACAAAGCAATGGGTCCTGATGGAATTCACCCCAGAATTCTAAAAGAATTAAGGGAGGAACTAGTGAAACCACTGGCTACTCTTTTTAATAAATCATGGGAGGATGGTGTGGTACCCGAGGACTGGAGGAAGGCGGATGTGATTCCCCTTCACAAACGTGGGACCAAGACAGAGGCAGAAAACTACAGACCTGTCAGTCTGGCCTCTGTGGTAGGGAAAGTGATGGAGTCACTTCTGAAGGAAAGAATAGTTGAGTACCTAGAAGCCAGTGGAGCACAGGACCCAAGGCAGCATGGGTTCACAGTGGGAAGGTCATGTCAGATGAATCTAATAGATTTCTTTGACTGGGTGACCAAATTAGTAGACCAGGGAGGGGCTGTGGACATGGCCTACCTAGACTTTAGCAAGGCATTTGACACAGTCCCACACAAAAGATTACTAGTCAAATTAACCAGCCTGGGAGTGGGTCCCAGATGACACAAAGATCTGCAACAGGGTTGATACACAAGGAGGCATGGAAAGGATGAAAAGGGACTTGGCAAGGTTGGAGGAATGGTCAGAAGTATGGCAGCTAGGATTCAATGCAAAGAAGTGCAAAATAATGCACCTGGGAAACAAGAACCCAGGGGAAGAATACACAATGGGTGGGGAGGTAGTAACAATAACAAAAAAGGAAAGGGACCTGGGGGTAATCATATCAGATGACCTTAAGATTAGCAAGCAATGTGAGAAGGCAGTAGGAGGGCTGGGGGTATACTGGGATGTATAGGGAGGCATCATCAGCAGAAAACAGGAGTTGTTATCCCTCTGTACAGACAGTTGGTGAGACCCCATCTGGAGTACTGTGTCCAGTTCTGGAGACCCCATCTCCACAAGGACATAGACAGGATAGAGGTAGTCCAGAGGAGGGCAACTAAAATGGTGCAGGGTCTGCAAGAGAAGCCGTGTGAGGAGAGACTAAAGGAGCTTAATATGTATACCCTTGAGGAAAGAAGGGAGAGGGGGACATGATAGAAACTTTTAAGTACCTCAGTGGAATCAACAAAGTCCAAGAGGGTAGCATCTTTCAGAAAAAGAGACTTGCAAGAACAAAGGGACAAAATTTAAAGATAGAAGGAGGTTCAGGGGCAATGTGAGGAAGTATTATTTCACAGAGAGGGTAGTGGATGCATGGAACAGCCTTCCTGAGGAGGTTGTAGGGTCTAAAACTGTGGGATAATTCAAGAATGCATGGGACAGACATAAGGCAATTCTTGTGGGGGGTAGGAAGAAATAGGCTGTTGGTTAACTAGGATCTGCGGCCTATCCTGTAGGTAGGGAAATGGGCAGACTAGATGGGCCTAGCGGTCCTTATCTGCCATCAAAGTCTATGTTTCTATGTTTCTATGTTACACACACACACACACACACACACACACCTACCTGGTGGCTTATCTTTCACCTCCCAGCTTGGGTGCCCATCATTCACAGACATTATTGCCAACAGCCCACCATGACAACCTGTTACCAGTCTTCATTGGCATTGGTGGGGCACTGGGATGCAAATCAAAGATGGAGCCTGTGCCCAAATCCACCATCACTGTACAGAGCAGCAGAGTGGCAAAAGCCCACCAATATCTTTATTCTGGGCCCTTTGGACAGCAGAAAAGGGGATCAGGACACAGAAAAAGTGCTCAGACTTTTCGTTGAGACAAAAAGTGCATTTGGAACACCAGCCACAGTTACCAGCCCCACTCTCTAGCTGACCATGTTATCATGAACAGACAAGGTTGTCAATGGACATTCATGGTCATCCCTTCTCTGTCCCTGATCTTTGTCCATGATAACTCCATCCTTGGTTTGACCATGATTTGTTGACAAGATTCTCCATGGATAATGATCATGTATAAATGCCTGAGAAATTCCCAAAGTCAAGAGAAACTAATTAGAAGAACTGTCTTGATTTTCAATTTGGTAAATGCAAGCAATAATTATTATTAAAAAAAACTTAATATTGTCAATTATTTCAGGTAGCAGCCATATTCATAATCTAGATATGTTTTAGGGCCCATGCTTAAAGATCAAGTTTTAGTAAGGATGTACATCTTAAAGAATGGAGGTTTGGGGTCTTTAGACACCTCTGCAATCATTCAGTTTGCTTTTATTTGTTCCTTAACTTACTTTTTCATAATTTTATGTGTATTTTGCAAAATGCTAGTTAAAAAAAAAAAGAATACCGTGGAATCACTGTATTATGACATCATAAAACTCTTTACTGGCAAGGCTAGCAGTGTATTTCAGTGGGAAGCTGCAAATCTTCTCTCAGATTTTTATGGAAAAATAAAACCTTCTACCTCCAAAATATTGTATATTTATCAGAAATATGTGATTTCTGATAGCCTGTGATCATTTGTAATAATTAAGCAGGTGACATTTTCTTCATAGCCAGATTTTACTTGGAAAGGAGAAAAGAGAAGCCAATTATGGTTTTAAAAATGATAAAATCATACAGGCAGACCACAACAGTACAAACATATAAAAGGCAAAGTTTGTTGCTGAAATAGGTATCTATTACTTTGGAAAAAGATAAAAATATATATTTAGCTTCTCACTGAAATAGATTGGGCTCCTAAGTAGCTGGCAGTTTCTGACGTCACAATACCAGAATTCTATTGAATTCTTTTTTTACTAGTAGTGTGGAAAACAAAGACAAAAACCCACTTGTTTCAATGCAGTAACAAATATTTTATTATAAAAGTAAAAAGTATTGATTAACACATCAAAATAAAATAAAACTGTCAAGTGCTGAACCGTTATAAGTAAACAACAGCTCTTTAATAATGGTTTCATGGTTTGGGTTTTAATTATGATATTAATCAAATTTATTCTCTGTGTTTTCTGTTGAAGATTATATATCTATGTACAGTATATATACATTTTCCTCTGCAGTCCTATGTTCCTCCACCTTCAGGTTGCAACTGGAAATGAGCCTTTTCTGACTCTGCTTGCCAACCTAGTAAACTATGTAATAAATAAATATATATCATGGACAGTATCCCAGTCAACACTTTTTAATCACAATAGTAGTGCCATAATTTAATCTACTGTTGGTATAGATTCAGCAGTAAAACTGTGTAAAATACCTGTGGTTGCCAGTTTAGCCTCATTTTGGCACAGGTCCACTTATGCCCTTTACAGGGCTGTAGATAATTATAAGCAGTGTTAGAAGTATCAACTGCAAGTATGTATATTAGAATGAAGCATACAACTCTCTCGATTTATCATTCTGTCTGATTTGTATCTGTAAATGACGATAGTACAGAATAACTGTGATGGCACAAATGGTGTAGTCTGACATCAGGTGAAAATAACCAATAGGCAAGAACACTGATTTTTGGTTATTACCAGGAAATCTAGTAACATTCTGGAATTTCACTGTCTCAGCACTGGTAAAAACAAAGAATTTCATTGAACTAGGCATTTAATGCTAGATCAGTGAATCTTCAGAACATGTATTTTTCTATAAATTTCTTCCTGTACTATTATCAGTTTGCTGTATTTAATTTGTTGTATATTGAGGTTTCTTTTATTCTGACCATGTATACATGTAATAAAAGCTTAACAGTAAGAATCTGAAAATTAGATGGTTCCCAGAATTTCAAATCTTCAAGACAGAATTTTATTATTTCAGGCACCAAAAATCAAGGCCTTGCCAATAGGAGCTGATGAACTCTCAGAGCTAATGTGAAATATATCTAAACTAGGTCCAAATATTATGTTACTTAAAGTTCTTCTGGATGTGTCAGCTACCCTTTAATTTATAAATTGTTGTGGTTCCATTTGGGTAGTGCTCTTGGCCAGAGTTGTTAAGAATGATCTCTGTATATTATGACCTTTCCAGATATGTTTTCTTGATAGAGACTCCTCAGTCTCTATCGATGGGTATTCCATCTTTAGACTAGACAGAATAGCCAAACGTGGTGGTGACTGCTTGGTGTACCTGCACAATGAGCTGAAAGGACAAGTGATGCCAAACTGTGTCTCCACTAAGGAGGCACAGATACTTCGGCTCAAGCTATCCACAGACAGACAGGGTAAAACTCTACTCATTATGACAGTCTATCTACCCCCTGGTGGTCAAGGTAAAGGAATAGAGCAGTTTATCAACTTCTTTAAACAGGGCAGCCAGAACTGGAAGCATATAATTTTAGGGGATTTCAACTTAAATTGGCTTGTGCAAGACAGCATAAAAATTAGGGACCAAATAGCTAATCTTTACCTAACTCAGATGGTAAAGGAAACAACCAGGCGAAATTACCGTACAGGTTCTGCCATGCTAATAGACTGGCTTCTCATCACTTGCCCAGAATACGTAGCAAACATCTCAGTGTTCCCTGACTCCCTCAGTGATCATTCACCACTGATCTGCTTATGGTCCAATAAATCCCAGAAAGGCCCATCGCCACACATTAGGAGCAGATCAGTCAAAAAAGGGCAACTTTTTAATTTTAAGCAATATCTGAGTTTGGCCAACTGATCACCATTAAATGTGATAGTGGACACTAATCTAGCCCTTGACTACTTTACAAAGATCTTCAATAGCGCCTGTGACATCTTTGTGCCATTCAAATCTTCCAAAGTGAAAGGTACTGTTAATCCTTGGCTACCTGGATTCATCCTTAAACAACCAAAACATTGGGATAACGTGGCATAAGGCCAGGGCAACTGGCAAGGGGATTGACTTCACTGCCTATAAGAAGGCTAGGAATAGATGCACCAGGTTGGTCAGAAATGCCAAGGTAAACTGCTATAAAGATGTTCTGTGAAGGACTTGGAGTAATGTAAAAATTTTGGGATAACCTTAAATCACTGACAAGCAGAGACTCCAAAGCACAACAGGACCTGATAAACACAGGCACCACCACATTACAGGACCCCAATGGCATAGCTAGTGCCTTCAACCTGCCATTCACTGACCTCAGTGCTGTCTTACCACCGGAGTACCTCATGGCCTCACCTCCTGCTAAGCCCCTACAGGAGTGACCAGCATCCAGCCTGGGATGCAGAAAAACTCCTATTTTACTTCAAACAGATTTCTAAAACAACTGCCATAAAATATATCAAAAGCGTATTGGGCAAGACTAGGATAGCAAGTGATGTGCTTGATATGAAACTCATTGCTCTCACCCTCAACGAGGTTGCTCTCCCTCTCACCAAAATTTTCAACATCTTACTGAGATCAAGGGTCTTCCCTGATAAATGGAAGATTGCACATGTCACCCCTGTTTATAAGTGGGGAAAGAGCATGCCTTAGTAATTATAGGCCAATTTCAATTCTTCCTCCTCTCTTGAAGGCCTTGGAAAGGATTGTGGCCGATCAAGTTATAGAATACCTGAACAAGTACAGCCTGCTGTGTGCACAACAGCATGTTTTCTGAAAACAACACAGCACTATCACTGTCCTGGTTGAATATACCATGAAACTGTATGAAACGCTTGATGCCAGCAAGTCTGTAGGGTCCATTTTTATAGAACTTACAAAAACCTTTGACATTGTGAGCCACCAGGTACTACTTGAAAACCTAGTGTCTCTTGGCCTATCATATGAAGCAGTCAACTGGTTCTGCAGCTATTTATCTCACAGGACCCAATGTGTAAAAATAAGTGGGTCTGTATCCGAACCAAGGAAGGTTACCCTTGGAGTGCCACAGGTGTCTATTCTTGGCCCCCTACTTCTCAGTCTCTTCATTAATACACTACCCTCTGCGTGTGCAGCTGACATTGTGTTGTACGTGGTGATGCCATCATATCTTTACCAGGTAACCTTACATCAGACATCACAAACACACTCCAGGAATGCTTCAGGAAGCTTGAGAGTTGGTTCTCCCAGTACAAATTAGTTCTGAACTATAAAAAACAAAAGTTATACACTTTTCCCTTCCACACAACAAAAATAAAACTGGCCTCTTAAGCATCTTCAGCCATAAAGAGGACACCATTGAACAAGTTTGTTTGTTTAAATATCTGGGAATTCATCTTGATGATTCCCTCTCCTTAACAGGCCACATAGACCATGTCAAGATGGCAAATGTTATTATTGGCGGAGAGGATAAGTTTGGTCCTTCCGGATCTCATTGGTCAAGAGCAAGTTGGTTTTATGAGGGGTAGATCCTCTGCAGACCATGTTCGGACTTTGGCCCATGCTTTCTCGGTCTCTGAGGACAGCAGGGCACCTATGGCCCTGCTGTCCCTGGATGCCGAGAAAGCCTTTGATAGGGTACACTGGGAGTTTTTACTCACGGCGATGGAGAGGTTCGAATTTCCGGAGCTTTTCAGGACTTGGATTTGCTCCCTTTACTCTTGCCCCACTGCAAGGATTGGTTGTAATGGAGCAGTCTCCGACCCCTTCCCCCTATATGTCGGCACCAGGCAAGGATGCCCTTTATCTCCTCTCCTCTTTAATTTGTACTTGGAACCCTTCATAAGAACAGTGGTAGCTAACCAAGCAATAGAAGGTATTAGCATTAAAGATCATACTATAAAGGTCACAGCATATGCGGATGACCTGTTGATTTATTTAACCAACCCGGGTACTTCTATACGAGCACTGTTGGAAGTTATTAAGCAGTTCGGGAAATTGGCTAATTATAGACTTAACTTGGACAAATCGGTGGTATTTCCCCTCAATAATTTGTTTTTTAGGCACAAAGTTGCGGAACTAGGACTGTCCTGGAAATCGAATTTCATTAGGTATCTGGGCCTCAACATAGCTAGGGGGGAGCTCAAGACTTTTCAATTGAATTTTGATTCGCTATTAAGGACTATTGCCTTGGATTTGGATAGATGGGTGAAACTCCCAATCTCCTTATGGGGGAGAGTGAATCTCGTTAAAATGAACATATTTCCCAGATTGTTTTACCCCCTGAATATGTTGAATGTTGGGATACCATTTAAGTGGTTTAAGAAAGTGCACAATATGACCGCTAATTTTGTATGGGGTCAGAGGAAATCGCGTATGGCTTATTCGAAGCTAGTGTTACCTAAGGAGCTGGGGGGGCTTAGACTTCCACATTTTGCCTTATATTTTTGGGCAGCCCAAGCTAGTAAATATGTGAGATGGGTTAAGGGTTGTGATGGTTTAAATAATCATTCTTACATACCACTTTGGCTACGGATAGAATTAGCCTTGATCAAGGAAGCCGGTCTAAGGCTGAATGCCCTATTTTATATCAAACCTAAATGGTTGCCCCACGGGTTGCTTAACTCCCCAATTGGTACTGCACTGAGAAATCATACCCAGCTTGCGGGCTTTTTGAGATATGATCACCTTAGAGACTGGGCACAACCCATATGGGGGAACCCCCGTTTTGCCCTAGGGGGTAGGACGTTGGACCACACATGGTTACCCTTACCCGAGGTGTGTCTGGTGAGGGACCTCCTCTCGACGGAGGGTTTGGTTTTACCCTCAGATGTTATATTGGGTAAATTTGGGTTACCCAACAGGGCTATTTTTGGGACCTACCAGCTCAGACATCTTTTGGTTGCACAATTGGGCAAGGGCGTAGTGCAGAAGCCGAGCCTGGAATTTCTGGATGGCTTATCCCCTCTAGTAGGGTTGAGACATGTGATCTCTAAAATTTATCAGGTATTTCTAGGATGGGCCTACTCCTCTGACCCTGTTCAGGGATTGTATTGGAACTCGGTTTTTCCAAACTCGGAACTCAATTGGAAGGAGCTGTGGGTGAACTGCCATAAATTCTTATTGCAGGACAGATTGAGGCTCATGCAGTTCAAAATTCTTCACAATATTTTTATTCTCCATGGAAACTGGAGAAACTCAGGTTGACAAGTGACTCGAGTGTTTTTAGATGTCAGGGGAGGATGGAGACTTGGTGCATATTTTTGGCGATGTCCAAAGTAGCCCTATTATGGGAGGATATCAAGAGGAAGGTCAACCCCTGTTGGGTCTTGAGGATTTGTTCACACCAGAGATATGCCTTTTGGGGATGTCTAGGCATTCTGTTTTGAATAGGAGGTTTTACATGGTTTTGATTGCTGCCACACTTAAGAGGGTGGTACTTAGACATTGGAAGGACACGGTGGTTTTAGGATATAAGGAATGGTTGGAGGAGTTGTTAGCTTGTTTGAGGATTGAGAGGATGTTGGCTATCCTTCAGAATAAGCTCTCAGGTTTGATAAAATCTGGGCCCTTTCACATGTTACTCTGCTTGTGAGAGTTGATGCTGTCACGACTGATTTCACCCTATCTCCTCAGACTTGTGACGGATAGGCGGGGGTGGGGTTGGGGACTGGTTGGGAGGGGTAGGGAAGGGAGGGGAGGGTTTGTTACAGGGTCATCGGTTGTGGACTGTTCATCCACTGGTAACAATGCTGATTGACTGGATGTATGTACCCTGTAACTGAAACTGAATAAAGTGTTAATGGCAAAAAAGATGGCAAATGTTAAACTTGGGATCCTATATAGGCATCAGCACTCAATGCCACCTGAAACACTGTGCCTAGTAACTAGGAGTTCCATTCCTGTTTGTGGTTGACTATGGGCTCATCATTTATGGTGCTGCCACAAACTCAGCCCTTAAGAGAGTGAGGACTCTGCTAAACAAAGCTTTCAAGCTTGCCCTTGGTGCTGATCAAATCACTCATACTTGTAGTCTTTATGCTGAAACTGGCTAGCTCCCCCTCCAGTCAAGGATCAAATACCTGCCTACTGGCAAAAAAATCTCAACTGGGTCATATGCCAGCCTCCACGACTGATATTTTTAAACCTAATAGGACCACCAAAATGACAAGGAGGTCAGTGAAGGGGGTTCTCCAGGTACCCTTCAGATGCACCACCTTTGTCCAGCATGCTCTCTCCTATAAGGGACCACAATGGTTCAGCGACCTTCCCTCCCATCTGATTGACTGCTGTAAAATAAGCCCTATTAAAAGTGAACTGTGCCTGATGCTGATGCAAGCAAATCATTGTGACTGCCCTGCTTGATGGTTAATACACATGGTATAACTATGCTTAGCTCTCCATCCCTATCCCACCCCCTCTCCCCTCAGTCCATCAATCATCCCCTGCCTACCTCATTTCCTTTCCCCCTCCCAGCACAGTACTAGTTTTCCATACCTCTCACCTTTCACTTTGACATGGCCTTCTCTGGCTGCTTTTACATAAACTGGTTGCTGAGTAAAACCTGGAGCTGTAATCTTCTATTGATGGCTGCCCAGCTCATGAGCAAAATATGTACTCACACTGTGCCACTCCTACTCTTACGTAAGTCATCCACTTCCAGTACATCCATGCTCTACCTAATTCCCTCACTCCTGCTATTTATACGAGTTTAGCCCCCTCATTTTTTGTCCCACCACCCCACTAATACATCTATGCCGATCATAGGGGCTGATCACTATGGCCCTCCATTTGGTCCTGTCCTCCCTAATTTGGAACCTTTCTCTCCTTTTCCTCTACTCCCCCATTACCTCTTCCTCTGTCCCTGCACCTCCCCAGCTCTTCTCCTCTCCAACTTCTTCTCATTTGCTCCCCGTGACATTTGTGAGGCTTTAGTCAATACTTTAATATGAATTTCAAATGATAAAGTACTGTCAATAATGCATCCCAAGTATTTAAAATACTTAACACTTTCTATCTTAGTTCCTCGACCATCATAAATTGGAGGGGGGAGGCAAAAATCTGAGACTGAAGTTTTTGATGAGAGCCAAGTCAAACTACATGTACGTTTTTGTTACATTCAATAATAATCCATTGTCCCTTAGCCTAGACTGCACCAAATCAAAATCCAGTTGTAACTGCAAATTAACATCTACTAAAAAAGAACCTTGCCTGTACAAAACTTTGTCATCTGCATAAAAAAATCAAAGAGGGGTTAGATAAAAATAAAGGTAAATAATTTTCAAAAATAGTAAAAATTTCCCAGACTACTCCCTTTAATTGTGAGTTTTGTTTCCAGGATCCTGAGGGTAGGTATTTAATTTTGAAAGGCTTACTTGATCATACGGATGTTGTGCTCTGCTGTGTCTATGGACCCAATTTTGACTCCCCAGCCTTTTTTCATAAATTACTTAGAGAATTACTTCCCTATGTTTCATTTCCTCTAATACTGGGAGGAGATTGGAATCTCCCATTCACCCCTGACCTGGATAGATCAGGGGCTAGGAAATCTGAACTGTCACCGGCCCAGAGAGTCCTCTGTGATTTAACGAATCAATTTATGTCTGTTTGACCAATGGAGGGTCCTGCACCCTTCCTTGAGGGAGTACACATTTAAGTCTGCTGTTCATGGCATGTCCACCAGAATAGACTATTTTTTAATTAGCCACACTTTCTTATCAGGAATAATAGGGAGTGCTATTGAACCCGGTGTGATATCAGATCACGTGGTGGTGGGGTGTTCACTAAACTTGATACCTAATGTTCCAAAAGAAACCATATGGAAGGTTAATAACCAATTACTAAGAGATGAGGGAGTTATTAAGGATATTTTGAAAGCAATTGATCAGTACACAGAGGTTAACCTTGGCTCGACAGGGAGAATGGGGCAGCATGGTGTGCCCTGAAGTGTGCAATAAGGAGAGAAATTATCAGAATAGCCTCATATAAAAAAAAGGAAACAACAAGAAGCTCTCTCTTTAATCAGCAAAATTTGTGATTTAGAGAAAATACTATCTCCTTCCACCCCAGAGGTAGACAGACTTAAACTAACGGGTTTGAGAGACCAGTATAGCTCCCTGTTGCTAAGCAAAGCAGAGTATGCAATAATGTGTGCCAGGATTAACTATGTGGATCATGGTGAAAAAGCAGGGAAACTGCTGGCCCTTCGATTAAAAACTCAAGAAGCTGCCAGAGTAATTAGGGGTGTCAGGGCTAGCTCAGATAACGCCATACAAGTGCATCCTAAAAGAATAGTACAGGAATTCGCAACTTATTATAAAGACTTGTACAGACCCAGGCCTAACCCCCCTGGAAAGCAAGAATTAGGTAAATATTTAGAGTCACTCTCACTTCCACAGATAACAGCAACACAAAAGGTGACACTTTTTAAAAAAGGCAATAGAGGTTCTGTGCAAAATTATCATCCAATTAGCCTGACCTCAGTGGCTGGTAAATTAATGGAATGAATAATGAAGTCTCTAATAGATCAAGATTGTAAAAAATTATGAATTTATGATTCAAATCAGCATGGGTTTACTCCCAAGTATTCCTGCACCACCCATCATATCTTTTTACAATAATATAAGTACTCTACTAGATGTGGGTATACCTACTGATGTAATTTTTTTGGACTTTAGTAGAGCTTTCAATAAAGTCTCACATGAAAAACTCATTACTAAAATGCACAATCTAGGTTTGTCACCTGATATTGTCTACTGGACTTTAAACTGGTTGACAAATTGTTCTCAGAGAGTCAGAATTAATGATATCTTGTCTGATTCAAGTAGTGTGACAAGTGGTGTACCACAGGGGTTGGTCTTGGGACCAACATTGTTTAATCTCTTTATCAGTGATTTACAAACAGAGCCAAATAACTTCATGGTTAAATTTTCAGACAATACTAAATTGGGGGGCAAGGTTAATAATCAAGAAAATATTTCTGCATTAAAGAAGGATTTGGAAAAATTAACACTTTGGGCAAATGAAAATCATATAGGTTTAAATCAAGACAAATGTTTAGTAGTGCATTTCGGTGTAAATAATCCAAAAATTATATATTATATAAATGGACTACCACTTCACTCATTAAATTGTGAAAGAGATTTAGGGATATATGTTAATAATAAACTTACATCAAATGATCACTGTGTTAGAACTGCTTGCATGACCAACAGAGTTTTGAGGCAAATAAAATGCACTTTTATTAATCGCACTGAACAATGCCTTATTCCATTGTATAGGGCATACATTAGACCATATATAGACTATGGTTCCCCTTTCTGGAATCCAAACCAAAAAAAAGACATAGCAGTTCTTGAACAGGTTCAAAGGAGAGTAACTAGAATGATTCCAAGATTAACAAACTTGGATTATCAGAATAGATTAAAAGCTACTGGTCTCTTCTTTCTTCAAACTAGAAGATTAAGAGGTGATATGCTTATGGTTTTTAATTTAATAAATTCACTGATCTAATGGAAAAATGTGGTCTAACGCTCTCCAAAAGGAGACATGTCCCGAGACTGCATAATAAACAGCTTGAAGTAAAAACTTATAAAACCAACAAAAGAAGAAACTTTTTTCCAATAACAGCATCCATTGTATGGAACACTTTGCCACAAGAATTGGTAGAGGCAACTAGTGCCACTGTCTTTAAAAACAAATTAGATGTTTGGTTGAGAGATAAAAGATAAATTATGTCCCACATAGCATGGGGAACAGTCTCGATGGGCTCTGGCCTTCTTCTGTTCTTTCATACCAAGTAATACCAAGTAAAGTAATACTTCTGGCACCCATAACTGACATAGAAATAAAGAAAGCAATTGACTCCTTCCCCTTGCATAACGCCCCCGGCACTGATGGGTCTTCACCCAATTTCTACAAATCTTTTAGTAAACAATTGATTCCCTGGCTAATCCAGTTGTATAAAAAGTTTCTGGAAGGGGATGCAATGGATGACAGCTTATTGAAGTCCCTAATTATTGTTTTGCATAAGCCAGAGAGGGACCCAGAATTGGTGAGTAACTACAGGCCTACTCTTTATTGAATTATGATATGAAAATTATAGCTAAATTGTTTGCAAATAGAATGGCAGGAGTCATACCCACCATTACTCATTTAGACCAAGTAGGATTTATGAAGGGGAGAAACTCTTCAGATCATTTGAGGAAATTATTACACATTTTTTCCATGTTCAAGGACTCTGATGTGCCAGTTGGCCTGTTGTCCCTGTACGCAGAATAAGCTTTTGACAGAGTGGATTGGAGTTTCTTGTTTTCCATAATGTGCAAATCTGGATTCCCGAAGGAATATATTGGATGGATCACTTCCTTCTATAAAAATCCACAAGCACACATTTATTGCAACAGGGTTTTCTCTGAGAGGTTCCTCCTTCATTCAGGTACTCAGCAAGGGTGCCCATTATCGCCACTCCTATTCAATATCTATTTGGAGCCTTTACTTGTTAAACTCAAGGAATCTCCCCTGATCCCGGGTATACCTCTGAACGGGTCTGTGTTCAAATTATCGGCATATACAGATGACATTCTACTTCACTCCATTAATCCTGCTCAGGCATTTGAGGCCTCTCTGCAAATAATCTCAGAATTTGGTACTTACTCTAATTATTAAATCAATCTGGAAAAAAGCATGTTTTTTCCTTTAAATTATAGATTGTTAAAAAGCGATATTCCACGCTTAGGTCTTCAATGGCACCTGAAGCGTTTAAAATACTTGGGCATTTATCTCACCAGATCGGACTCCCTTGCTAAGAAATTAAACCTTGATGACACTCTAGCAGTTATACAACAGGATTTTACTAGATGGTCATCCCTTTCTGTCTCTATTTGGGGGCACATTAATATAGTTAAGTTAAACGTCCTACCTAGGATATTCTACCCGTTACACATGCTTAACATCTGGCTGCCTATTAAATGGCTCAAGAAAGTTCACTCAATTATATCTTCCTTTAAATGGGCAGCCAAGCCCCCAGGAAGAGCTTACCAGAAGCTGTCTGTATCCAAGTCTGGAGGGGGGCTGAGACTACCTCATGTAGGGGGTTACTACTGGGCTAGTCAGATTTCCAAATATATGAAGTGGATGACTAACAATGTAACTTTGGCTAACCTATCATATGTCCAACCATGGCTAACACTTGAGAAAGCAATATTAGAGGAGGCAGACCTTTCAATACCCATGTTGTTATATAGTACAACTAAAAACTTACCGGTTAACATCTCCCACTCTCATATTGGGATCTCGATAAAAGCCCACTCTCAACTATGCAACTTTTTAAAATATAAACACTCTCAGGACTGGAACCAGCCATTAGTGAGGAATCCAAATGTTAGAATAGGTAATAAGATGATTTCTGAACTCTGGGTCCCTCAGCTTCAACACACAAAGTTTAAAGATTTTCTGGATTGAGAAGGGAGATGTCTCCCGGTACTGGACATTCTTAACAAATTTTCACTGAACAAGGGACAAATGTTCAGCATATACCAGATATCTCACCTCTTGAATCGACTCAGTAGACATTTGGTGACAGAGGACAAATTTGGTGAACTTTTTGCCACCTTAGCAGAAGTGGTACATCTCCCACATGCACTAGCAAAGGTATACAGCTCTCTATTGGAACAAGCACCTATTTTTCAGGAAGGAGGCCTGACATATTGGACTAGTCAATTTCCAGACCCTAGTATTAAATGGAATAAAATCTGGGAAGATACATATATTTACCTATCCCGAGATAAGCTGAGATTAACACAATTTCAATTTTTACATAACTTATTTTGGACGCCCCTCAAACTTTTTAGGATAAGTAAATCCTCAGCTCCAATTTGTACTAGGTGCAAGATGGAAGATGGCTCCCTCCACCATTTGTTCTGGGACTGTCACTATGTCCAGGACCTCTGGATGGAAATTTGAAGGAGAGCTGACCCTTTGCTGTGTCTAGAAGGGTTGTTTACACCAGAAGTTTGTCTTATTGGGAATTATTCTGAGGTACAGGTCAGAGTATGTAAATACCACATAGCAATGATCTCCATAACACTTAAGAAACTTGTCTTAAAGCATTGGATTGACACCCAAAAGCTTTCTTATGCAGAATGGCTCCAAGACCTTTTGTTTAATTTAAGAGTGGAACAATTTAGAACTTCCCGGGGTCATTCTCCCTCCAGATACAAAAAGATGTGGGCTGGGATGCGCGCTATGTACTTGATACAAGTTGGAGTTCCACTAGACTGAGAAATTCTGAGGCTTAGGGTCATTCCTCTAATACCGGGCTAATCCCTGCCAACCAAGAAGTCAATCCAAAAGTACAAGAATGTGAATATATATCCAGCCGAGGGGGGTGGGAGGTAAGGGAGGACAAGGGAATATCATGAGGGGCTTGGGGGAAGGTAATAGTAAGGGGGGATGGTAAGGGGTGGGGACATGACACATTGTTTATGCTTGTACTATTGTCTGGGTGGGCACTTATGTCATTGTGTTTACTGTGCCTTGTCTTTTGCTGTGTGTTGAAAAACAATAAAAAATGAATTAAAAAAAATATAGTAAAAAATACAGGACCCAAAATAGAGCCCTGTGGAACACCGATATCAATTGTAATTAAGGAAGAAGAAACACTACTCAAAGTAATTTTTTGAAACCTATCCATTAAATAATTTTAAAACCAAGCAACTAAAGGTGAAGAAAACCCAGCTCCCTTAAGCTCTGAGAGCAGGTGACCGTGGTACACCAAATCAAAGACCATTGAAAGATCTAAAAATAAGGCATGGTCTATGTCCCCACTGTCCTAGGTCCTAATGTAGAAAACTAGTGAATTCAACAACTGTAATCAAAGTACTACGGTTCTGACAAAATCCATGCTGAGATGCTGTAAAAACCTGATTTGTTTCCAATACAACCTTAAACTGATCATACACAGATCTTTCCAGGACTTTGGACAGTGTTGCCAATAATGAGATCAGTGAATAATTTTGGGGCATGGTGTGATCGCCCAATTTGAAAATGGGCACTATGGTCATCAGCTTAAAGAGGGAAATGTCTTGGACAGAAAGAGAAAAGGAAATGGGAAGCACAGACTGTAACTGTATAAACAGAATAAGGGACAGGGGTAGGGACTGGAGCTAGAGAGAACAATCCACACTGGGGACAAAGGGGGAGATACAAGTACAGGAGATAGGGGACCAAAAGGAACAGGGGTGAGAGTTATTAGGCATACAATAAACTCAAACAGGTACTGGCCATTGATGGGAATGATGGGTGGGGAGAAGGTGCTGTGGAAGAACAGTCCAGGGTAATAGAGAGAAATGGGATGGGGGAGTGAGAAGGGAAAAGAACCTTATGTGTTTCAAGATAGAATGAGCACAGGAGGGAGTACTGATGAGGGTAGTATAACAGGGGCAAAATGGGGGAATAGTGTGCAGGAGGAAGAAGGAGTTAGGACAGGGAGGGAAAGGGAGGATGGCAGGGGTGACAGGGGAGAAAGGTGTGGGATCTTAGTGTTAGGGGACTCAATACTGAGAGGGCTCAGGTGGGGTAGCAAGGGAGAGAGGCATAGTCGGGTCTGGGTGGAAGCCATGCCAGGGATAGATGCGGAAAGGGTGGGACAATCAGTACTAAAATATACCAGAAAGGGCAGGGAAAAACCACATCTAATTCTGCACGTGGGGATGAATGACCTGGCTGATGGGACGGTAGATGAGGTGAAAAGGAGGTTTAATGATTTAGGTTCAGTTTGTGGGGGGCAGGATGATCAGTTACCATTTCAGAGGTACTTCCAGTCCCAAGGGCAAGTATGGCAAGAAAACTGAGGATTCAGGAGTTTAATGAATGGCTGGAGACCTGATGTCAGGAAAAAGGGTATGGGCTGGTAGGAGGGTGTGGGGTGACCTGGGAGGACAGTAGTCTATTTGCTAAAGATAGACTGCACTTAAACGAAGATGTGAAGAAAGTACTGAAGCAAAAGTTTGGGGTGTATATTGGGAGGATTTAAACTAGGAGAAGGGGGTGGCAGAAGGGATTGAGGTGATCAGAGGCCTCAAGATGGGAAACCTTATGGGCTTACCTCCCATAACAGTGAGATAACGCATGGAACAAACAATACAAGGAGGGCCATAAAGGGAAAGAAAGACAGAGGAGGGGCGAATGAAAGGGGATGGCGGGTGGTTTCTTTAAATGCTTGAAGCCTTGGTAATAAAAATGCAGAACTACAGGCTCTCATTGCTGAGGAAGAGGTGGACATGGCAGCTATCACTGAGACATGGGCCACCCAAAACCATGACTGGGACCTGGCAGTTCCAGGTTACAGACTATTTCACAAGGAAAGAGTTGAGGGGAAAGAGGGTTAGCGCTCTACGTGAGGGAGGAGCTAAATTGTGTTAGGGAATAGGGGGAGGAGGGAGATACAGAGGCTATATGGTTGCAAATCCAAGATCCAAAAAATAGGACACTACAGTTGGGGGCGGTGTACAGGCTGTCCTCACAATCAGAAAAGACAGATAGGGTATTGGTAGAACAGAGCCAGAGGAACTGTGAGAAGGGTGGGGAGGTGATAGTTGGTGACTTCAGCCTGCCGGGAGTGGAGTGTGAGACACCTGCCACCAAGTGTAGAAGGGAACAGATAATGCTAGACACCTTCCGGGATAACTTCCTGATGCAGTTGATCAGCTAACCAACTAGGGAAGGGAATACCCTTGACCTCGTTCTATCTAACAGAGAGTGGGTGAGGGATCTGAGAGTGGAGGAATCACTGGCGGGGAGTGACCACCAGACAGTATAGTTCCAGTTGCAGATGGGCAGGGAGAGGGGGGCATCTGGCACAGATGTGCTAGACTTTAGAAAGGCTGACTTCAAAAAGATAGATGAAGTTGTACAAGGGTTCCTGGACAGAATTCAGCCTAATATGGACATGAATCAAAGGTGAGAACTCATTAAGATAGGGATAGTGGAGGCAACACATTCCTGCAGCAATGCTCAAAGTAAAAAGGCTAGGGTGAAGAAATCTAGCTGGATGAGCAAGGGTGTCATAGACAGGGTGAGGAGAAAAGAGTCACCTGTAGGAGATACAGAAGAACAGGGAGGGAGGAGGACAGGGAGGAGTACCATAAGGAAGCAAAGGAGGTGACCAGGGAAGAAAGGGCAGCAAAGGCATCAAGGCAGCTCAGGCTGGTTAAGGGAATTAAAGAGGGGGAAAAAGACTTCTTCTGGTACATCAGGGAGAAAAGGGGTTGTAAGGACCAAATAGTAAGGATTAAGATGGAGGGGGAATGGGTGGAAAAAGAGGATGAAAATGCAGAAGCACTTAAAGAGTACTTCTCAGTTTTTACTTAAGAGAAGGGGGGGGGGGACCTAAGGCTGGAGGGAGGATTGGATCAGAGGGGAAGGGGGAGATGGATGGGGAAATCACAGACGGTAGAGTGCTAGAGCTGTTAAGGGCACTAAAGGTGGAGAAGACACTGGGACCAGATGGCATACATCCCAGGGTACTGAAAGAGTTGGCAGATGTCCTGGCAGGCCCATTGGCAGACCTATTTAATGCCTCTCTGGACTAAGGGTGTGTACCTCAGGACTGGAGGATGGCTCACGTGGTTTCACTCCATAAGAGTGGTCCCAAAGATGAACTAGAGAACTATAGACCAGTGAATCTTACATCCATAGTGGGGAAACTGATGGATACAATCCTGAAGGAGAGGCTGGTAACCCTGCTGAAGGTCAGTGGGGTGCAGGACAGTCAGCAGCATGGGTTTGTCAAGCGCAGATCCTGCCAGACCAAACTAGTGGACTACTATGACTGGGTGACTAAGGAATTGGATAAAGGGCATGCAGTGGATGTCCTGTACCTGGACTTTAGTAAGGCTTTCAACTCGGTGCCACATGGGAGACTGGCATGTTAAGATAAGGGGCACAGTGGTGGGGCCAAAATTGATGGGATGGGTGGAGAACTGGCTGCAGGGATGGCAGCAGATGGTGGTGGCAGGAGGTGAATTATTATCCTCAAGGGCAGTATGAGCGGACCCCACAGGGTCAGTGTAAGCAATGTGTTATTTGGTATTTATAGCAGACATCTCGGTAGGCATAAATAGCAAGATCAGTCTATTTGCAGATGACACCAAGATAGGAGCAGTGGTGGATGACCAAGGAGGATCGCAGGGATTGCAGGAAGATCTAACAAGACTGGAGACCTGGTCTGACACCTGACAACTTGGTTTCAATGCCAAAAAATGCAAGGTGCTGTATTTCAGGGCAAAGAATCCAAACAGGAGCTACCATCTGTGGCGGGGGGGGGCAGCTAGCTGTGACTGAGGAGGAAAAATATCTGGGGGTGCTCATTACAGGAGCAATGAATAACTCAGCACAGTGTAGGAAAGCAGCAGCAGTGGCCAACAAGATGCTGGGTTGTATTGCAAGGGGTATAACCTCTAGGAGGAGGGAGGTGATTCTGCCATTATACAGATCGCTGGTGAGACCCCACCTGGAGTACTGCGTACTGTTTTGGTACCCTTACCTAAAGAGGGAATTAGATTGCTGGAAGGGGTGCAACACAGAGCAACAAAGATGATCATGGGTCTGGGGGAGTTACCATATGAGGTTAGACTAAGGGAGTTGAACATGTACTCTCTAGAGGAGAGGAGGGACAGGGGGATATAACTGAGTTTTAAGTACGTGAGAGGAATAAACAGGACAAGCATGGAGGGACTGTTAAGGGGGAGGGTGGGGAAAGACACTCGGGGTCATGACATGAGATTGGAGGGTGGAAGGTTTAGGAGGGAGATGAGAAGGCATTTCTTTACCGAAAGGGTGGTAGCAGAGTGGAATGCACTACTGGTACAGGTGGTGGTCTATAAAATAGTGGGATGCTTCAAGAGTGGCTGGGACAGGGCAAAAGGGTGGGTCATGGGAGGGGGGAGTAGGGTGGGAGGGGCCGCTGAAGAGTAGGGATGCTAGCTGCAAAATCGAGCAGACTCGATAGACCAGATGGCCCTTTTCTGCTGGCAGTTTCATATGTTCATATGTTCGTATCCTGCAGACATGAGTTTGATTCTCATAACCACCATCAGCGTACTGTGTGACTCTGAGCAAGTCACTTATCTGCCTCAGTGCCCCCAGGTCACTCCTGAAAACAGGCACTTGTGCCTAGAGGGCCTTATCCTGTTACCAAAGGGAAAAAAGAGTAAAATAAATGAAATTACCTACAGTATATGGTGTATACATTTGTTTTATAATGAAGAAAAGTTCTGACATTAACACCTGTGGGTAACCATGGTAACCATGGAAGACCATAGTCAACTTCAATAATTCTCTAACTATATTGACAGTGGTCATTTATGGTCTTTTCCTGGACAATTTACCATCAGCAGTTGTCCATAGATACCCATGATTATAATCATGGACAAACCATGAATTACTATGGTTACTGTCCATGTATAACCATGATTAAACCATGTACAATCATGACTTCTCCATGATCCTAAGCATGGGAAATAGACAAAGATTCCTTGGAACTGAGAGGGTTTAAAGCTAATGGGTGTCAAAGGTTATTGTCCTCCAAACTTCAAGGGCTTGATTCTGAAAAGGGGCTGTATTCGGTGCAAGCTGTGGTAAACAGCAGCTTGAACCAAAGCCCCATACGCCAGGGACCATGCACCAGATTCTGGTACAGGAGGGGTCCCGGCGCCTAAGTTCCCACACTTGCAGCAATCTCTCCCATGTGACACATGCCTAGCGCATGGAAGGGTTATACCACAACCTTCTGTGGACACGGCAGTCATCCTTGCCCCATCCCCAGTGGTGTAGTTGTCCCTCCCCCGCCCCAAATATGCCTGTAACTATGTGTAAAATGTATTCATCCCAGGTGGTCTGGTGGTCCACGTCCCCCCACTATGGCATGTAGTGTCCTCCTGCTTCCCCAACCCATACCTGAGCCAGCACCAGCACACATTCACACCCGTTGGCTGGTGCCGATTGACTGTCACTGAGCGCTAGTGTTATAATACCGTACATGCTCATTTATGACCATGTACAGTATTATAAATACAAGTGCTCAGTAACAGTTCAGTCGGCACTGCCGAGGGTGTGTGGAGGGCAGCAGTGCCAGCCTGGTATAGGGGTTGAGGGGAGTGAGGAGGACATCATATGTTGGGGGGCAAGGGACCACTAGACCACTAGGGTACACTATGTGCTATATGTGCACAATACTAGACATATTGGGGCGGAGGGTGGTTCACTACAATTGCTTAACATGATAGCAGGCATATCAGGGTGGGGGGAGGGACCGCTAGCTCATCAGGGATAAATACAATATTACATATATTTACAGGCATATTCAGGGTGGAGGGAGGGTCTGCTAGACCACCAGGGAGTATATTTTTCATAATGGTATAATGGGCATAACAGGGCTGGGTATGTGTGTTGGGTGAACATGGCACAGTGCCCAACAGGCTACACTTCTCCAGAGGATTTTGTTCTAAGTACCTTTAGACCAGCCCTAGCTGGTCTAGGGGTACTTAGAAAGTTGGCCTCTGGAGGAGTTCTGTGAATCACATTTCAGGGGTTGATGCAGCTTGCATCAGCTGCATGCCCCCTAGCACCAGATCGCAGTCCATATTGAGGCACAGGGGCGGCTCGAGCCCCATTTGGGGCAGGCAGCCTGCATTCAATGTAGGTTGCCTTTGAGAATTGCTCCTGGCATATCTTTCAGTGCAAGGTGCATCTTGTTCTATTCTTTTTGGCGCCAGCCCATTGCTCCATGATGGAAGCTTTGTGAATCGGGCTCCAAGTGACCACCAAGAGGTCAGGGATGTACTGCTCAGATGCCTCAAAGTTCCAGCCAATCTGTGCGGATTAAATGGGTGAAATAAACCTAAATCCCTATTATGGAAACTAAAGGCAGCAAATGCCCATTAAATAGGAGCCAGTTAGACCTGGGTCACATTACTACTGCCATTGACCTGGTGAAGACCTTTGACACAGTTGTCCATCCACTTCTTCTTGATAAGTTGAGTGGAAGTGGAACTCTCTACCTCATGAGTAGATTGGTTTGACTTCTACCTCTCTGGCTGTTTACAATCAGACCAGGTTGGCCATGCCTTGTTCCACCTTCCTGTCCTTTCTGGGTTTCCCAAGACTCTGTTCTGGGCCCCATCCTATTCTTGCTCTACCTAAATTACCTGCCTGTTTTCTGTGTCAAAATGAACATTCATGTGTATGCTGATGACACAAATACCTGCAGGTGCCTTTGTCACTGATCTGGAATCATCACTGCAGCATGACTTTAACAATGTAGGCTAACACTTGTTCCAGTCACACCAGATCATAGTTCATGCCAAAAAGGCAATCTCCATGTCCTTTGGTACTAGTCAAAAGTTTGCAAGGATCAGCTTATATGCACTTTTGTCCTTTGGTACTAGTCAAAAGTTTGCAAGGATCAGCTTATATGCACTTTTGTCCTTTGGTACTAGTCAAAAGTTTGCAAGGATCAGCTTATAAACACTTTTTTAAACTCTGGATGGTACCCCACTTGATGAGGTTTTTCCCATTCAAGTACTTCTGTGTTGTTGGATCAATGTGTAGACTTTTCTCTCCAGATCAATGCCATCCATAAACAGCTCTGTCCCAGTTGTGGTGCCATTTATCACAAGTTTTGCATACACCTCCCTCCCTCCCTCCCTACTGTGATATCCTCCTTAAGATGCTTTTTCTAGTGTTTGACTATGCGGCTGTGGTTTATGGATTGCCCTAAATTCATGCTTTGCTAGATGGACCCTGTTTTCCATGCTTTCTGCCATTTTGCTAACTATCCTCTCCACCCCCCCCCCATGCTCACTCTATGCTAGCAAGGCTGGCAGTATAGCCAAGAAGTTAGAGTAACAACCTGTGAATAAGGTTGATGTCTCCAGAAGATGTTGGTTTGAGTCCCACAACCTTCACTTGCATACTGTGTGACCCTGCACAAGTCATTCAACCACCCAGTGCTCCCAGGAAAAAAATGGAAATGATCCATTGGAAACCATTGGAAATGAGCACCAGACTCAAAGGTGTATCCATTTCTCATGAATAAAAATGATTTAACTAAAAACCTCTTACTCCTCCAGTTACGTCTAGATGCGCCTCTGATTGTTCCTCCTCTTCTCCAAATTCTTGATCTCCACCTTCCCTCCGTATGTATATTTTGTCTCTCTCCCCCTCGCTGCCATCCAATCTGCTGACTCTCCATCTTTTGCTCTCCCTTGCTGCAAATCTACTCTGGGGGCAAACTACCTTCTTCTTCCGCCTTCCCATCATCTAAAATAATCTACTCCCTCTGCTTTGCCATGCCTCTTTTTAGCTCTCATTCAAACAGCTCCCAACAACTCAGTTTACTCCCTCCTGTTTCTGCTCTTAGTTTATCTCTGGCCACCCAGGACTCTTTTTAGGGGCTATTGGGTTGTGTACCTCTCTAGCCACCCAATATCACCCTGGTTACTCTGTACCTTGTCTACCAAGGAAACGAATAGGAGCAAGTAAGTAAGTAAACCTTTATTTTTCAAGTGCCCATTCCTGGGGGCTCAGAGCCCTGTACAGAGTAACAAATACCTCACACATAAAATAAATATAAAATAACAAGGGCATGGGGTCATAAAGTTGCAGTCAAAACCACACACCACAAGTATGCAGCATGCAAATGCGTGTGTGGCAAAATAACGTTGGCACAACACGGCGACTGTAACTAAAACAGCGCACACTGCAGGATTATCATTGTTTTTGTGAGGAGCTCTGCCCCCCCGCACCCTCCAGACATGAGGCTTTTTCCCCACCCCTCAGACTTATAATAATCAATCATGGGGTCGTGGACTAGGGCAAGTTGAAAAGTCGGTGCAGGCAAAGGTTTTTTTTTTAAAACTAAAACTGCCACTACAATGGGACCTGGGGAGAACTGAACTGGAGCCCCAGGTTGCCGATGCCACCAGAGGCAAGTGCTCCAGCCACTCCACCACGGAAGTAGCCTGGCCAGACACCGCCCCGGTCCGGTCCTTCACATGCCGTATTAGCAGGGTACAGCAACAGGGGTAGCATTTCTTGCAGTATGCTAAAAGAACCCCTGTCACTGTAGAACCATACACTCTTCCTACAGCGTGGTTTTTCATGCGCATTTTTGTACGCGATATATTCACCCGGTACCAATAAGAAGGAAATCTCCCATAAACAAGACAAAACAAATTAAATACATAAATAATAATAGTTATACTGTCAATAAAATCAACAGCCATTAAATGTGCAGCTGGACCACTGTGCTGTAGAGGTGGAAGTAGGCGGGGTCCCACCACGAGCTGCCCTCCCCCAATCGAAAATTGTGCAGGTACAGATCGAAAAGCCCTGGAGGAGCCTGACCAAGTGGCCACTCGCACGCACTGCACTGTACTGTTGTTGTTTGCTGGACTTTAATGCAATTGTTAAAGGGGATTAACTTTCTGCCCCCATACATGTGGAGATAGTTTAATTTTACTTAAATACTGTGCCAGAAACCCTCCTTTTACTTAAATTTTGTGCCTGAATCTCCTGTAGCTGCTCACAAGGCAGTTTGGTTTTTGGCACAAAGTGCTTGTTTAAACAAAAAAACAAAAAAGGGGAAATAGGCCTGTCAGACTTCGCTACCTGCCTGTTGCAACTGCCTTAATTTAATTTAAAGTTAAACTGCCCAGCCTGCTAACAACCCAAGCCAGTGGGCTCCCAGCTGTACCTGCCATTAATTTTGATTTATACTTAGCAGCCTGCAGGAGCTGCTACTTTTGCTATTACCAGAAGTTAAAGTCTGCCTTATTTTTTAGCTTGGAAACCACAAGTGCAAACCGGAGCAGCTCAGTAACCCGGAGCTTTACTCCAATTACATTTGTGGCACCAGCCCAGCAATTGGTGCGTGTCCAAAGCTGCTCAGAATTATTAGCCCACCCACCAGTCCCCTCCCCTGCTTAACCCTGTCCCTTTTACCTCTCCTTTGTCCACAGCTGGACCACTGTGCTGTGAGGTTGTCATGAGGGTTCCAAAGCTGCCCTCCCCCATGCTGGAATTGTGTAGATACGGATCAAAAAGCCCTGGAGGAGCCTGACCGAGTTACCGCTTGCAAGCGCTCTACTGTGCTATTGTTGGCCCCGCCAGCGCTCCACACTGGCTGCCCCACCGCACCCACCACCACCCTAGCTCAACACTGATTTATACATACCCAAGATCACATGATTGTGCAAAACCTATCAGCCCACTCTGTCATCTGCAGCCTATACTTGCTCACCACTAGAGGCCCCCAGCCCATCCAAGTGCCTTAAACAATTCACTCAGGTCAAAAAAAATAAATAAAATAAACAACATGAAAATCTACCTTAGAGTGCTTATCCTAAGCATCTCAGTGCTCCCATTTTTCTATCTCCCCCCTCCCACTAACACAGTGGTTGAGCCTCTACTATGGGACCCACAAGTCTGCTCCACTAATTGCCCCCATGGAGCACCTACCCCCTGGTACTTTCCATCTCCAATCGTCCCTGACTAAGTCAACAATTACACCTATTACCTAAGCTGCACCATCATTGAGACCTCATTGAAATTTCACTCTCTTATGCCACCAGATCCCCCCCCCAAGCAGTCCGCAACCCGCTTTGGCTGCAGCCCTGATAGCCCACCTTGTCCGCCCTCTCCTAATGCCCAGCTGGCCCACCAAAATTGAATCGGCACCTCAGCTCTGTTGCTCCACACCCAAACTGCAATGGTTAGACCTTCTTTGTCATACTCTCCTACTACTACTACTCTCAGGCAACATGCATCCTAATCCAGGACCCCCTGCTGCTGGAGCTTCCAAGGAGGATAGAGATAGCAGCCTTCTACTTGTCTCCCTCAGTATCAGTAGCCTACTCAAGAAATTCACTTCTCTCCAGAGCTGGATCACACAACATGACCCTGACATCCTTGCCTTATCAGAGACCTGGCTCTCAAAACACATCCCAGATGCTTCGGTCACCCTCAATGGTTACTCCAGCTTCTGAAATGACAGGATAAGCAAGCGGGGAGGTGGTTGTGCCATCTACATCAAAACATCTGTGCACGCCCTCTCTGTCCCCCTTCCCCCACCAGCCCATGGTACCCAAGCTATAGCCGTTAAGGTCACCCAGGGCAATCCTGGTAAAACACTATACATTATATCAGTATACATACCCCCCATGAACCAAAAGCCTGCCTTTGATTCTATACTGACCAGCATCACCCATCTCCCCTCCAGGAGTGAAGTTATTATAATGGGTGACTTCAATGTGAATTGGCTATCCCCCACATTTACTAACTACAAAGATGCCATCCTTGCTTATGACCTCACCCAGGTTGTCCAATCCCCCACCAGATATGACCCCAGAACTGGGTCCTCCACTCTTATAGACCTCATCCTTACTAACCACCCAACAACCTCTCCAGGGTTAAAGTACTCTCAGATGCGATAAGTGACCACTCCCCTGTTGCCTGCAGGTGGTCTAATAAACTCCCACCCAGCCTCTCTAAAACTACAGTCCAAAGGCATCTCAAAAAAGGAGCCCTCTCATGCCTCAAAACGTTCCTTACCTCATGTGATTGGTCACCCATCTACTCTGCCCAAACTGTAGACGCTGCACTCATCTCCTTTATCACCACATTTAATGCTGCCTGTGATATCTTTGCCCCTTCACAAAACAGATCCATAAAAACAGGGTTACCCCATGGATCTCACAGCCCCTGCTTGACCAGATGCACCATAGGGACAACCTCTGGCATAGGGCCCTAAACTCCCAGACACTCCAGGATAGACAACTCTACAGAGTGTCCAGAAATAAGTGCACCTGGGCCATCTGGCAAGCAAAGGCAAACTACTACAGGCAAACCCCACCACCACATTGGGCTCAGGGAAAAATTTCTGGAACAATATTAAGGAGCTTAGCAGAAAAAACATTTCTTCTGCCCCCTCACAGCTTCTAGTTGAGGGGGCCCTATCCCAGGACCCCATTACCATCTTCGATACCCTAAACACCACCTTCTCAAACCTTAGTCACATACTCCCACAAAACTTCTTGGCCCCTGTCCCTAGCTGCCCCCTAGGCACCCCAGGAACTAAGATCCCTCCTCCCTTCAGGCTGCATATCATCTCCTGCAGTGAGGCTATGAGCTACCTATCTAAAGCCTTGGCAAACTTACGCTATAGCAGTGACTCCCTCAACCTCAAAATTCTCCAACTAACGTTGGATGTGACCTTGCCACATCTTACCAAAATACTTAACTGGTTGCTACGCCTCAGCCAATTCCCTGCTCTATGGAAAAAAGAAATAATAACACCAATCCTGAAGACTGGTGACCCCACTTCCCCTAGTAATTACTGACCCATCTCGATCCTTCCCCCCCAAAGGCTCTTGAAAAAATTGTGTCGTACCAGCTCACAGACTACTTAGCCAAACATAATCTGCTCTGCTTAGAACAACATGGCTTCAGGAGGGGTCACAGCACAACCACCGCCCTCCTCAAATTTACATCGTACATACACGAGACCCTGGAACAAGGCTCAGTAGCAGGTGCAATCTACGTAGACTTGACAAAAGCGTTCGACACAGACAGTCATGCTCTACTTCTCCACTCACTTTCCGCCTACTATTTTTCTCCTGAAGCCGTCTCCTGGTTCAAAGACTATCTTTCCAGCTGGATGCAATAGGTCAAAATCAACAACACCCTCTCCTCCACTAAAACAGTCCAAATGGGTGTCCCGCAAGGGTCTATTCTAGGATCACTGCTTTTCACTTTCTTCCTTAACTCCCTCCCTCAAGCCTGCAGTGGGAAGCTCTTACTCTATGCAGACGATGCAGTTGTTTTCTGGAAACACCCTCATCCTCACTCCCTCCAAACTGCCCTTCAAGGTTTTTCAGAGAAATAGAATCAGGATTCACTGAGCATCGCTTAGTACTCAACTATAACAAGACGAAATCCATGATCTTTGCCCATCGTCAAAGCCCTCTCAGTAATGCCACTCTAACCATAGCCAATGTGCAGGGCCTCCTTCTTGAATGGGTCTCAACCTTCAAATAACTGGGTGTCACCCTAGTCACATCCCTCACCTACCACACACACATTCAACACCTTTTCTCTACTGTTAACAACAAACTGGGGATTCTTTATAGTCATAAGCACTGCCTACCCCCTCAGGCCCTATGTCTGACTGTATCCTGCTCTGTCCTCTCATTGGATTGGACTATGGGATTGTAATTTATGGCACCGCAGACCAAACAGCCCTCCATGGCATCAACCTAGCTCTCAATAAAGCCTGCCGTCTGGTTATAGGCTGCGATAGACTAACCCACATGTGTGAACTCTACTAGCTTGTGGACTGGCTGTCCTTCGAAGGGAGGCTCAAATATCACACATGCCTCCAAGCCAAAAAAATACTTATGAATTTAACACCCATCGACCTCCACCCCCTCATCCAGACAGTCCCACACAGTAGGGCCACTACATGCCTTGCAGATACCTCCCTCCTAATTCCCCACTGCAGGACCTTTCTAGGCCAAAGGTCTTTCTGTTATTGCATGCCCCTCTGGCTCAACAACCTACCACCCTCCATTTCTCGGGCCCCAAGTCTTGGACAATTTAAATCTGGTATCATGAACCTTCTCCTTAACTCTGATGTTTGTGGCTGCTGCCAACACTCCTCCCCCTGTCAGTATACCAACAGAAAGCATAGTCAAGGTTAAAGGCCTAGCTTATCCTACGACTACATCCTTAGGTCCCACTATCCAGCTGTAAATACACACTGACTCAGGGATCTGCTAATGACCCTCTGAATTTCAGTAACCAGACTTGACCAACAACTATTGACTCAGGGTCCTCTTAGGCCCTAGAGGTGGTAACAAATATGCAATGTAAATATACTGTGCTGAGTAACCTATGTATAACTGTTATTAAATGTAATGTGCTTTCCTGTACTGACATGGAGCCTTTGCAAAGGAGTCCATGATTCAAAGAATTGTAATTCCGATTCTCTCAATAAATAAATAAATAAAATAAAATGTGAGGAATTTAAAAATCAAAAGCCTCCTTAAAAAGGTGGGATTTCAGACTCCTCTTAAAAGCCTCCACCAAAGGGGCCTCCCTCAGAGGTCTAGAAAGAGAGTTTCTCAGGGCTGGGGTGGCTACTGCAAATGCTGTATCCCCAGAAGATTTAAACTTGGCATTTGGAACTTTAAGGAGGCCTCCCTCAGAGAGGACAGAAGTGGTGGTGAGGGGTACAGGGTCAGCAAGTCTATCAGGAGAGTCTTAGTGATCAGGGACTCGATGATTAGGAGGTGCAGAGAGGGTGGTGGAAGGGGGGAACGAATGGGAGGGGGATGGTCAGGTGCCTTCCTGGTGCATCAACCATCCAAGATTTAGACAGCATAGGGAGGATGGCAAAGAGGGAACAGGAGGAGCTGGGGGTGATGGTATACATGGGTAATAATGATCTGGTGATGCAGTCAGTGAAGATGGTGAAGTGTAATTTTCACAGACTGGGGGACAGATTTTCAGCATACTCAGCCTCCCTGGCCTTTTCTGAGGTCTTACCTATGTGGGGCATGCATGGGAAGGAGAGTAGAATAATGGACAATGAGATAGAGTAGTTTAATAAGTGGGTTAAAGGATGGTGTAAGGAGATGGGTTACCATTTGTGGGGACTGGGGGAACTTCTGGGACAGGAGGATCTTCAAGTGTAACAGACTCCATCTGACAAGAGAGGGGGCCAGTACGCTGGGACAGAAGTTTTAAGCCTATATCAGACACGTCACAAACCCACTCAGCAGGTCAGCCCCTCTACTCCCAAAGTGCATCCCCCGAGCGCAGTCTTGTGAACAGTTTAACAGAACAAGGTAACCCTCTTGTCTGTTTTGTGAGTTCAGATCAACCTTTGGTCTCAAGTCTTGGAGGGATTCAAACTGTTAACCTCTTGCTAGCGTACCCAATGCACAGGCTCAGATATTTCTGTCTTCAGGGGGCCAGATATCTTTGCCTACGGACACCTAACCAGGTATACAGAGATGAACCCTTAAAAACTTTAATAAAGACCTCAGATTTAAAACGCTTCTCTTTCCAGTTTGGTATCACTATTCAAGCTTATGTCTATTGTCTGCTATAACCATATATACTTTTCTTACAACTAAAATAAATTCAAAGATGGACCAAATATGTTCTAAAAAGCATTTTACTAAAATAGATAAAAATATGTAAAACACAAAATACAGAACTGTTATATCACAAGACATACAAATCTTTTAAAAGAACAAGGTTTAAACAGTGCAAATTCCTACTTACAATGCTTAGATTTGACTCTCTCTCTAAATACCTGCTGAAAGTGCTTATGGATGTAATAATAATATTAATAAAATGTATTTAATTAAGTGCCTTTCAATATTTCAAAGCACTGTACAATATTAATGCGAACAAAATACATATACAAATACATATAGTATAAAATCACAATAAAACAGGAAATGCCTTCCCCCATAAAAAAGACTTTAGTGCCTGCTTAAAACTCCCCACCATCCTGCACTCCCAGAGCTGACGAGGCAGAGAATTCCAGAGGGTAGGTAGCAGAACACAAGGCACATGCACGCCAGATGACTTTAAGTTAACCCTCGGAATCTCCAGCAACCCCTCATCAGCCAAGCGGAGCTGTCACAAAGGGGTGTAAGGAACCAGGAGCTCTTTCAAGTAATCAGGACCCAAACCGTGTAGAGCTTTGTAAGTCAATAGACCTACTTTAAAGGTGATCCACCACTATATTGGCAGCCAGTGCAGAGCGTGCAGCACAGGGGTGATATGAGATCTTCTAGATGCCCCAGTCAACAAACGTGCTGCTGCATTCTACACTAGCTGCAAGCAGTGGATATCAACCCCAGGAAGCCGTAGATAAAGGGAGTTGCAGTAATCAAGGCATGATGTCACAAAGGCATGGACCAAAACAGGCAGGTCACTGGATGGAACAAGATGCCTAATCCTGGCAATGTTCCTAAGATGGAAAAAGGCCAGCCTGATGACAGCCGATACCTGATGTCGAAGAGTCAGACCATCATCAAGCTCCACTCCCAGGTTATGCACCTGTTCAGAGGTGAGAATCTGGGCCTCCCCCAGGACTAAACCAGAAGGGAGCCTAGTCCTCAATCCCTCTACCTTGTGACCCGGGTCCACAACCAAAACCTCAGTCTTTCAGCTTTAGACCACTGGAATTCATCCAATCTTGGATTTCTGCAAGGCAGCTGTTCAGTACCGAGATAGCACTAACCTGGTCAGGCTCAAAAGACAGGTAGAGCTGGATATCATCAGCGTAGCAGTGAAACCTCAGCTCATACCATCTTACAATGTCTCCGAGGGGTAGCATATATACTGAGAATAACATGGGGGACAGCACCGAACCCAGAGGTACCCTGCAAGGCAGACAGAAAGACCTGGATGAAAACAAATCCGAGACCACTCTCTGCATTCTCCCAGCGAGGAAAGATGAAAACCATCTGAGGACTGTACCCGACAGCCCACAGATGAACCTCAGGCATTCAAGCAGAACCCCATGATCCACAGTATCAAAAACTGATGATAGATCCAGGAGAACCAAGATAGAATGGTGTCTCTGATCTCTCGCCATCAGGAGATCATTGAGCACCTGAACCAGAGCAGTCTCAGTACTATGCCTCTTACGAAAACCAGATCGGAGAGGTTTGTATAAATTATGGATGGTTAGATGGTTATTCATTTGAGCAGCCACAACTTTTTCAATAACCTTACCCACAAAAGGGAGGTTAGAGATAGGCCTGTAGTTTGCTAGGTTCTCCGGGTCTAAAAAAGCTTTCTTCAGAAGGGGGATCACCACTCCCTCCTTCAGGGAGCTAGGGAACTCACCCATATCTAGAGAGCACCGGACAATCCAAGCTAAGACCGGGCCAATGATCTCACTACAACCCAAAATCAGGGAAGTAGGGCCTGGGTCTAAACTACAGCATGTGGGATGCATCTCCTGGACAATCCTCATAATGTCTACGAAATCTGGCAGGTCAAAGGTACTCCAGGAAACTCTGGGCTCTGTGACAGAGCACCAATCAACAGCAACCCCCTTAGAGTGAAGTTGGTGGCACTCCCTCCTGATGTCGTTGACCTTATTCACAAAGAAGCGAGCGATCTCGTCACAATCAATTTGTGTAAAAACTAGATGGAACTGCTGACAGGCTGGTTGCTAAGCCTGTCAACAGTTCTGAAGATGAGCTTGAGTCAGGTTCTGTTAAGCATAGAAATTTCCTGGACAGAATTCTGCCTCTATGGGAAATTTCTGTTTGGTAGCGTGTATAATGCTCTAGCAAAATACGTTGGTCGGCATCAGAGGCATTCTTCTTCCAATGATGCTCTAACCTATGCCCCAATTTCCGCAACTCTCTTAGAGCCCCATCAAACCATGGGGCTTCAGGGTGATGCGGAAGGGGGCGAACACAGACAGGAGCAATCTGATCAAGGGCTGCAGATATGGTGCCATTATAGGCCACTACCAACTGCTCAGGATCAGTGCAAGACTCGTCCAACAACGAGAGGTCAATGACCACCATCAGGTCTTCAGAGACCAAATCCCACAAAGGGCGGTACCTGACCAACTCCACAGGGGCCGACCTACACGGGGGGGCCTCAAAATTGAACCCAACTGAGTAATGATCAGACCAACTGACTGGTTCCACCACTAAATCGGAGGCCTCAATCTCCAGGAGGAAGACCAAGTCAAGAGAGTGACTTCCCTTGTGTGTAGCTGAGGAAACAACCTGTGTGAAGCCCAGAGATGTCATCACCTGGAGGAAATGTTGACCAAAAAGTGAGGATTCATCGTTGACCCAGGCATTGAAGTCACCCAGAACCATCGGTCTGGGCAACTCCAAAGCCATGTCGGCAGCAAAGTCTGCTATTTCCTGCAGAAATAGCTTCTCAGCACCTGGTGGACAGTAGATGAGGGCGACCCTGCACCCAACACCAGCTATCACAGTACACTCAAATGACCTGGCCTCCTCAACTGGTACACCAGTTAGGCCCAATTCGGTCTTGAAACAGACCGCAACCTCCCCCCATCGTCCAATCTCAGGCGATGTACAACCGAGTACCTGGTGGGAACAGCGGCCTCTAAAAAAGGGGCCGCATTCCCATCCAACCAGGTCTCAGTAATGCAAACCAGATCTGCCCTAGCAACAAAGTCTGCCATAAGACCAGTCTTGTTGCAGACAGATCTTGTATTACGTAAAAGCACCCGAGTTGGACAAGGTTGGCGAGCTGTCCCAACTACTTGTCCTCCAAAACTGGAGGAGCCCTTATTAAAATAATGGGAAAGCACAAAACTCAAATTTCCCAGATCACAAGGCAATACTATAAACAAAACTAAAACCCCAAAAACATAAGTAACTTAAATATCGGTCCTTACCAAATCAACCAAATAAACTACCCCCTCCCACTATAAGATAGCCTTCAAACCCTGAAAGAAAAGAAAAGAAAACTAAAAAATACAATAACACAATCCCCTCTCACGGGATAAAATAACACATCAAAATAGAAAATATTCCCTCTCCCACAGCCCTCTTGCAACCAAGGAGGGGGAAAAATAATAAAATGACCCCCTCTCACAGGATATTCAAAACAAACAATAACATAAATTTCCCCCAGCCCTCCCACAGCTGAGGAAGAAATAATAACAAAACACACTGGTACTCTCATTACCAGAAAAACTATAAAACCATTAAAAAAAATCAGGGAAAAAAGGCATCAGACAGTAGGAGAGCTATAACAGTCCAAATAATCCAATGTAAGATAAACCCATGTCAAGTCTGATGGAGCAAAATAGATGTTTCCAACATATAAAAATTTTCAGTATCGATGGATATTCTGGGAAAGGAATAAAAAATTACCAGAAGTAAATACAGGCCAAACCAATGGAAAGCAGGAGCTCCCCCACCTCACCCCCTAATCCGCCTTATCAGGTCCCGCTATGCACCAAGGACCTGCAGACACAAATATCCCAAGGCCACACCAAAAGGACCAACCTTGGGGTAAATTAGAAACCCCCCCACTGATCCCTAGCTCCCCAGGGGAGAGCAAAGCAGCTCCCACTCGGTCCCAGGTGATAGCAAAATTATCCAGGCACCAATGGTGGGGGAGCAGAACCCACAACCAAACCACTATACCGACCCTACTTCTGGACTACAAAAATTTATAAAATTACAAAAAAGAAAAGGGGTCACTGATCAGCAAATCAATTCCCCACTCACAGTTTCCCAGACACCAGAGGTAATCCTTTCAGCCAGTTTTCAGTTCTTTAAATCACCGCAAAAGATCCCAAATTGAACTCTTCTTTGTCCAACATGAACTAAATAAATCCACTTGTCCAAAATAACAGGAATCCATAAGGCAAAAGCATAAAAAATGATAAGAACCAAAATCCAGGCTTCCACAAACTGAAACACACAGCACACAAAGGATACTCCAAAGACGGCAGTTCGAGAGACTAATGTGTCTCAAGTTAGTAGTAGCAGTCAAAGCATACAAGTCCTATTAAGGAAAAAACTACCCTCCAACTCTCAGCAGGCAAACAAAAGCACTCCTCTTTACTGGCAGAGTAGCCATTCCGAAGAGACCAGCCAGCTCCCAGTTTCAGTCCAGACACTGAAAAAGGCACCACAGCTCCGGAAAAATGATTGAATTTTGGCAAGCAGCCAGGCGCTGCTCCTCCACCTCCACTTCACTGCCCAAAAGGCTCGATGGTAGCAATCAAAGCTGCCCTCCAACTCTCAACAGGCAGACAAGAGTGCTCCTCTTTACTGGCAGAATAGCCATTCCAAAGAGCCCAGCTAGCTCCTGGTCTCCGTCCTAACACTAAAAAGAAGGCACCATGGCTCCAGAAAAATGAACCAGTTCTGGGAAGCAACCAGTCACCGCTTCTCCACCTCTCCGCTTCACTACCCGAAAAGGCACAGAGGAAATGTAGTCGAGAGCCACAAACTTCAACCACAAGACTTGAGGATTTGAAACAAAGCCAAACAAAATGTATAATGCATCTATACTCAAATTGACATGTAAAAATTTAAATTAAGCAAAGAAATAAGCAAGCATTATAAAACAGCGAAGGATAAAATTGGGGGCTAGTCCAGCGTGACCGCCATCTTGGAAATGTAGTTTATCCTCTTATCCTCTTCAGAGTCTAGATAAAAGTGTCTCTGAAGTAAAACAGAATATTCCTTAAGCAAACTATATTTGCCAACCCCTTTTGTGTGAGGTCATCTAGCTCCTCCTCTGTCAGATTATATTAAAAAAAATATATATCTTATACAAAAACAGGATATCTTTTTAAAGTATTACATTCTGCAACTTCAGCATAATTCATGTCCTTCAAATGACACTTCTTTTGATCTCATAATAAGCTTCCTCGTTCCAGGACATGAAAGCATCTTTATGATTTCGCACTTCTATGTAATAACCTGGGGTTTTCCTCCAACATCATAAAATGGATATGATATAGCAACTACAGCTGTAATTAACTCAGACAAACAGGATCCTTGATTAAGGCCTTCCATGCAACACCTAGTATCTAAAACTGTGTTTGTGATCTCACATGCTGTTTTCAGCATTTTCTCATGGCTTGCATCTTTCAGCTGAAACCTGGGGATGAGTGAGGTCATTCTAAGAGCAGCATATTTTTCAGCAGAGGCAGTCAGTAATATATTTTATATTAAAAAAAACGATACAGCACTCAGAATTGGCTGTCCACGTCACAATTCCTCCCCACTTAGACTGAATTTGGGGGTTCTATCCCCTACATGGGATGAGCTTCCCAAATCAGTTCACTTCTCATAGACCCTAGACAGCCCATCTGTGTTCTGGTTCTTTGCTCCAGCCCTATGTAAAATTTTTAGATCATGTCCTTGTAAAGCAAGACTCCATCTTAGTAGTCTGCCATTCTTTTTCCCCATCTATGTCAGCCAAAGCAGGGGGTTGTGGTCAGTCTGCACCAGAAAATGCTGCTTATACAAGTATGGCTGTAGCTTCTTTAGGGCCCACACTATGGCAAGACATCCTTTTCCACCATGGAGGACGCTAGCTCCCTGGGAAGCAGCTTCCTGCTCAGGTATACTACTGGGTGATCTGTCCCTTGGCTCGATGTCTGGCTCAGTACCGCTCCAATACCCACATCTGAGGCATCCGTCTGAACTATAAAGGTTTTGCAATAGTCCAGACTTGTCAAAACAGGAGCACTGCACAGTGCCTCCTTCAGTCTGGTAAAGGCTTCCTCACAGGCTGGGCCCCAGGTAATTTTCTTTGGCATCTTTTTCTTTGTCAGGTCAGATAGGGGAGCAGCCAGGGCACTGTAATTGAGTACACATTTCCTGTAGTACCCTGCTGTCCCTAGAAAGCTCCTGACCTGCTTCTGGGTTTCTGGTCTGGGTCATGCCTGGATCACCTCTATCTTTATTTGGTTAGGATGGAGCTGTCCCCAGCCTACCACATGCCCGATGTATACCACTTCTCCCATGGCCACCTGGCACTTCTCGGCTTTGACAGTGAGCCCGGCCCTCTGTATCCTGCCCAGCACTTCCCTAAGGTGGGATAGGTGTTCCTCCCAGCTGGTACTAAAGATGGCAATGTCATCCAGGTATGCCATGGCGTACTCCTCAGCTCCATTTGACACCTGGTTCACCAACCTTTGGAAAGTGGCCAGGGAGTTCTTCATTCCAAAAGGCATTACTTTAAACTCAAATATGCCTATCGGAGTGATGAAGGCCGACCTCTCCCTAGCTCTGTCTGTCAAGTCTACCTGCCAATACCCCTTGGTCAGGTCAATAGTCGTAAGGTAGGTAGCCCCCCCCAACATGTCCAGGAGTTTGTCCATCCGAGGCATCGGGTGGGTGTCGGACTTCATGACTGCATTCAGTCCATGATAGTCCACACAGAAACGAGTTGAGCCATCTGGCTTGGGCACAAGGACTACGGGTGAGGCCTAGGGGCTGTGGAATCTCTGGATTACCCCCAAATCCAGCATCTCCTCCACTTCCCTCCTAATGTCCTTTTGGACAGCCTCTGACACCTGATGTGCTGTCCACCGTATGGACATAGGTGTCCCTGTCTCCACATTGTGTGTCGCTTAGAGGGTTAGTCCAGGCTTGGCGCTAAAGTAAGTAAGTAAGTAAGTAAAATTTATTTTAAATGCTTTTCCAAAGATCAAAGCGCTTTACAAATAGAAATGAATAAAACAAATACAATATTAACAATATAAAATCATATGCCATGAGCTTTTTCAAATAAAAAAGTTTTTAACTCTGCTTTAAAACTCTCGACGGTCAGGCAGCTTAGTATCCGACGAGGTAGAGAATTCCACAGGGCAGGAGCTGCATATGAAAATGCACAGGCTCCAGATGTTTTCAGATGAACCCTGGGAATCTCTAGCAATCCCTCATCAGTAGATCGGAGTGAGCGAGAGGGGAAGTAGGGAGTAAGGAGATCTTTCAGATACTGCGGTCCCTGTTCATGTAGGGCTTTATAGGTCAATAACCTGACCTTGAAGGTGATTCGCCATTGTACCGGCAGCCAGTGCAACTCGTGCAGAACAGGTGTAATATGACTATACCTAGATATTCCAGTCAAAAGCCTGGCTGCTGCGTTCTGCACTAGCTGCAGGTGATGAATATCAACCCCCGGTAGCCCCAGATAAAGGGAATTGCAGTAGTCAAGCCGAGTGGTCACAAAGGCGTGGACCAGAGTAGGAAGGTCAGCTGGAGGAACCAGGTGTTTCACCTGGGCGATATTCCTCAGATGGTAAAAAGAGGACTTAACAACAGCTGACACCTGAGATTTCAAAGCCAAACCGCTGTCAACAATAACGCCCAGGTTACGCACCTGGCTTGAGGTCAAGAGCTGGGCACCACCAAGCCGAAGGCCTGATGGTACTTCAGCTCTATGGCCTGCCTCAAGTCGACCTGGGTCCACAACCAGCACCTCGATCTTATCCGGGTTTAACTTCAACCAGCTGGCGCTCATACAGTCATTGATTTCGGCTAGATAGTTGTTAAGCAGAGGGATTGCATCATCCTGACCGGGAGTAAAGGACAAATATAGCTGGGTATCATCTGCATAGCAGTAAAAACCGAGACTGTAACCCCTAATGATATCTTCTAATGGCAGCATATAGACTGTGAACAACATGGGTGCGAAAATGGAGCCATGCGGCACCCCACAGGACAGAGAGATGGTATCAGCGGAATAAATCCCTATAGTAATCCTCTGAGTCCGCCCGTGAGGAAAGATCGAAACCAGTATAGAACTGTGCCAGACAGTCCACAAAGAAAGCGTAGGCGCTCCAACAGCACACCATGGTCCACAGTATCAAATGCTGCAGAGAGATCAAGAAGGACTAGAATAGTACAAGTCTTTCAAACTCTCGCAATTAGGAGATCATTTAAAACCCGGACAAGTGCAGTCTCGGTGCTATGTCTTTTCCTAAACCCCGACTGGAGAGCTTCACAGATGTTGTGATTTATAAGATGGTTGTCCAACTGTATCACAACCACCTTTTCAATAACCTTACCCACAAAGGGCAGTTTAGAGATAGGTCTGTAGTTAGCTGGGATGTCTGGATTCAATGAAGGTTTTTTAAGGAGTGGTCGAACGACTGTGTCCTTTAAGGGGGCCGGGAAAACCCCTTGCTCCAAAGATTTCCAGACAATTTCGGCAAGGATCGGGCAGATAACATCTACGCAACCTATTAAAAGTGGCTTAGGGCCCGGATCCAAGCTACAGCTGGTTGGTCGTACAGTCTGGATAATCCTCACAACATCCGTGAATGCCGGCCTACTAAAGTGAGACCAGGTGACACAAAGGCTTGCTTCCTCTCGCTGATCACCACAACTCCCTATAGATAGAGCTGGACAGATGCCCGATCTGATGCTGGCAATCTTATCTGTGAAGAATCGAGCAAACTCATCACACTTCATCTGTGAAAAATCTCTTCCAGACTGCAGACAGAGCAGATTGCACAGTCTGGCGACAGTCTGAAAGAGTTGAGCTGGTCGATTCCGCGCAGCAGCAATCTCCCTGGAGAGGAACTCTGCCTTCTTACGGGTGATTGCTGATTGATAGACTCTACAATGGTCTATCAATCTAAGCCTGCCAGCCTCCAGGCCGGACTTTCACCAAGCTCTCTCTACCCTTCGTACTACTCTCCTCAGCTCCTTCAAAGAACCATCAAACCATGAAGATCTTGGGCGCTGAGTGAGTGGACGAACACGAACAGGTGCAATTTTGATCCAGGGCATCACCTACAGCCTTATTATAGGCAAGTACAAGATCCCCTGAATCCATGCACTCACTTGAAATACCCGATAGGTCCAATACCGCCAAAAGGCCGTCTGGGGTAATTCCCCTTAAAGGGTGATATTGTACCATCTCCATAGGGGCAGGCCTATTTAGGGGTGCCCCGAAGCTAAATCTTATGGCATGATGGTCTGTCCACACATTTGGTTCCACCCCAAAATGTGTGACTTCCAACTCCAGTAGGAACACTAGATCCAATGAGTGACCCATTACATGGGTAGCAGAGGCAACCACCCGTGTAAGGCCCAACATTGTGATAAGTTGGAGGAGATTTCTCCTAAAATGCGAGAGTTCATCGTTGACCCAAGCGTTAAAGATGCCCAGTATTAACCACCTGGGCGACTCCAGCACTATGTCGACGATGAAGTCCGCAAACTCCTTCAGGAATTCTCCACCATCACCGGGTGGTCGGTAGATGAGGAGAATCCTGAACCCTACACCTGCTGCCAGGATACACTCAAAGGATCTAGTGAAACCCACTGGTACATCCACAAGACCCAACTCTGTTCTAAAAAAGATGGCTACACCCCCGCCCCTACTATCCAACCTCAGGCAGTGTATCACTGAGAACCTGGTTGGAGCAACAGATGCCAAAATAGGGCCTGCATTCTCATCCGACCAGGTCTCGGTGATGCATGCCAGGTCAGATGTTGCAACAAGATCCGCTATAATAGCGGTCTTGTTTTTAATTGACCTGGCATTACATAACACCGCCCAGGTTGGATGTGTTTTCGAGGAGGAGTGCAGTACTTGCCCGCAATTTGCGGAGCCCTTGGGTATGGGAATCAGGCAGGGAAAACCCCTCCCCTGAACCCATTTCACCCCAGGGCATCTCCTAGTCCCTACTACCTTGATCGATCGACCTCTTTCCATTCTCCCACTCTGCTCCGACCATCCACCCCTCAAACGCCTTCTCGCTATCCCCAATGATCGGCATTTGTCAGAAACCCCGGCCGCTAAAGGGGGACAGTGAAAAGGGTGGAGGTCACGAAGCAAAGTGGGAGGATAGCTCCTGACCATCTTAACACCTTCCCAGCACATTTCAATAAACAAATTTATCAAGAAGTATCCAGACAAGCAACTCAACAGTCACAACATACAAACTTAACTCAATAAGTTATTATAGATACACGAGTCAGACCATATTCATTTAGCATTTACGCACAAATAAATAACCATATTATCCCAAAACCATATCCCACAAAATCCTGAAATGGCAATATCGCTCAAATTATGATGTTAAATATCTTATTAAAGGATTAAGGCCTCTCACTTCCCCAATCCAATAATTTAATTCAGATTTTGCTGTCACCAGAATCTATAGAATCCAATAAACAAGGCAATTTAATAAGCTCATAACCCATTCAGGCATTAATAGCAAAATACAATGTAAGGTTTGCAGGGAAAAATAGCTGCCTAAAAGCTTTGGGGAAACTTTACCCCCACTGGGAAAAGGACTACGGCCCCCAGAAAGGGATCACTCACCAGTGGACCCCTCTAGCAGGTCTAGGAGGCACTGGTCTCTCCGTGCCCACCCTCCGGTAGACCAGGACCAATGGCACACATCCCAGACCCAGCAAGGACAGCAAAACAAACAAAAAGCACCCCAGCAGCTCACCCTGCAATTAACCCCCACAATTGCTCAACAAGGGGGCAAAGTCTGCTAAATCCTCCCTTAATTTCTGGATCTGGTCCGGGGCCAGCTGGGGAGATAATTTTACTGCCTCCACAGAGGACTCCTGCTTACTTTCTTCCAGCAAATCCAGAAGGGGGTCTCCTTTGTCCATCCCCTCCCCACGACTACACACTGCAAACACCATGTCAGCCCTATTTGCATATGGCTTCATCATGTTGACATGCTACATCCTTTCAGTCTGTCTTCGGTCAGGTAATGCCACAATGTAGTTCATGTCATTTACCTTCCTAACCACATTGTACAGTCCTGCCCACTCAGCTTGCAGCTTGTCTTTTCAGACCGGAATAAGGACCATCACTTCCTGACCCACCATGTACAAGTGAGCTCTGGCTCTGCGGTCATACCACACCTTTTGTTTCTGTTGGGCAGCTGCCAGGTTGCTCTAAGCTGTCCCCATAAGCTCCTTCAGCCTCTCCCTCAGCCTAAGGACATAATCCACAATGGGAGTTCCCTGGGTGGCATGCTTACCTTCCCAGTCCTCCCGGATCAAGTCTAGGGGCCCACGTACCTGGCATCCATATAAGAGTTCGAAGGGGGAAAATCCCATCTACTCTTGGGGCACCTCCCTGTATGCAAACAACAGGTGGGGAAGGTATTTCTCCCAGTCCCTCCCATGCTGTTCAGCAAACGCCTGGAGCACTGACTTTAGGGTACCATTGAATCTTTCCATAAGTCCATTGGTTTGTGGGTGATACAGTGTCATGAATCTCTGCACCACCCCACACTTCTTCCATAAACATTTCATCAGGTCCGACATGAAGGAACCCCCTCAATCAGTGATTACCTCCTGCGGAAACCCAACATGGGAGAAAATCCCAAGTAAGGCATCTGACACTTTGTCTGTCCTCAGTGAGGATAGGGTGACTGCCTCTGAATACCAGGTGGCATAATCCACCACAGTCAGGATGAATCTGTTCCCTGAGGAGCTGGGGGTATTTAAAGGCCCCACAATATTCATTCCCACCCTCTGGAATGGCTCCTCCACTACGGGCAAGGGGATCAGGGCTGCTTTGGTTTTCTTGCCTGCCTTCTCTATTTCTTGGCGCAGGTGGCAAGACCTCCAATACTCCTTCACCTGCTGGGTGAAGTTAGGCCAGTAGAAATTCTGGGCTAACCGCTGCATAGTGAGCGTGATTCCCAGATGACCAGACCATGGAATATCATGTGCAATTTTGAGCAACTGCTCACGATACCCCTGGGAAATGACAAACTGCCTGCCTAGCATCCCTTCCTCTGTCTGTACTGCCTGAGTATACATAAGTCCATTTTCCCAATAAACCTTATGTCTGCCATCACCTCCCTTTGTGCCATCCGAGTCTGTCCAAGCCCTCAGCTTCTCTAAACTAGGATCACTTCTCTGAGCAGCTGCAAACCCCTCACACATTCCCAAGGCATGGGACAGGTCCCCTTCAGTCACTAAACTAGGGTCCCTAGCACTAGCGTCAGGGCCCTCAGGATCACTGTCAATCCCAACCCTCAGATAATTGGGTCACCCCTCCCTATTCGGAGTAACCTTCCATAGCTGTGTGGTTACTTGCTACTGGGGAAATTTCTACCCCCTTTTTATCAGTCTCCCCATCTGGAGACACAGGCTGGGGAACCAGCTTCCCAGTGGTTTCCACAATGGCTTCTGTGGGGTTCAGGGAACTACAATTTTCCCTTGCTGCTTGGCTATGGGTAACTGCACATACCATCCCCTGTTGGAGATTGTTACCCAGGATCACATCCACTGCTAATGTTTTGGCTACAGCCACCTGTTGCACAGTTCCCCCCCGTTTCACCCCAGTATAGGAGAACACTAGCGAGGGGAAATGTTTTTGCTTCGCCAGTAAACCCTTGTACAGTGACATATTTATTGGGTATAAGCTAACCAGGCTGTACCAGATCCCCCTTTACCAAGGTCAGGGATGCCCCTGTGTCCCTTAACCCCAGCGTCTGCACATCATTTACTATGACTGGGTGCATGTGTTCCCTCTTGTTCACTGGCATGCTTCCAAGGACACATAAACAACCCACTTCTTTTCTAGCACCCTGTTGTGTATTATGGCTCGCATTTTTGGGATACTGTCTGGCAATATGCCCAGTTTCTTTACACAGCCAACATGCATTTCTTGCTTCAGAGAAATCCATTTACCTGCTCTGGTGCCGCTGGTCGGAGTCGTTTCTTCTCCAGCTCATGTTGTCTCTCACGCTCCTTTTGTTCACGGTCTGAGTCTCAGTGTTCTCATTCTCTCCTCTCCTCTGCAGCTCGCTGGCACTTATGCTCCTCACGGTCTGCCTCCCACTGTTCTTGCTCTGCCTCCAGTTCCATCCTGCGCAACTCAATTTGCAGCCTGAGTACCTCTGGATTGAGGATACTGGTGACCCTCTCCTGCTGCTGTGGCCCTTCACTGACAGTGACCCTGCTGTCCTCCTCATCAGCTCTGGACCCTTCACTGGCCACTAGCCCTTCCACACTTGAGGTTTGGTACTTTCCAGTCACAGTTGGTGACTCGTTGCTCTGGGTATCTGATACCATCAGGGCATCTATGAGGCTCTGCTTGCTTGCTTTCACCTTGAACAGGACTCCTCTGTCCCTGCACAACTGCCTTAAGTAATCTACAGTGTGCCTGCTGTAGCTGGAAGTCATCTTTCCTGACTACTGCTACTCTGACTGCACTTTAGGAAAAAAAAATTAATCGGGTAGGAACTTGACTGTATGCCAAGTGATATATAGTTCTGTTTCCTTTTTAAAATAAAACTCTGTCTTTTTCTTTCTTTGCAAGAGAGCTTACGGTCTCAGCTGTCACAAACCCACTCAGCAGGTCAGGCCCTCTACTCCCAAAGTGCCAAACTCCGAGCTCAGTCTTGTGAACTGTATCACAGAACAAGGTAACCCTCTTGTCTGTTTAGTGAGTTCGGATCAACCTTTGGTCTCAAGTCTTGGAGGGATTCAAACTATTAACCTCTTGCTAGTGTACCCAGTGCACAGGCTCAGATATTTCTGTCTTTGGGGGGGCCAGACATCTTTGTCTATGGGCACCTAACCAGGTATATAGAGATGAACCCTTAAAAACTTTAATAAAGACGTCAGATTTAAAACACTTCTCTTTCCAGTTTGGTATCACCATTCAAGCTTATGTCTATTGTCTACTATAACCATATATATGTTTCTTACAACTAAAAGAAATTCAAAGACAGAGCAAATATGTTCCAAAAAGAATTTTACTAAAATAGATAAAAATATGTAAAACACAAAATACAGAACTGTTATATCACAAGACATACAAATCTTTTAAAAGAACAATGTTGAAACAGTGCAAATTCCTACTTACAGTGCTTAGATTTGACTCTCTCTCTAAATACCTGCTTAAAGTGCTTACAGATGTATCCTCTTCAGAGTCTAGATAAAAGTGTCTCTGAAGTAAAACAGAATATTCCTTAAGCAAATTGTATTTGCCATCTCCTTTTGTGTGAGGTCATCTAGCTCCTCCTCTGTCAGACTATATATAAAAAATATATATCTTATACAAAAACAGGATGTCTTTTAAAGTATTACATTCTGCAACTTCAGCATAATTCATGTCCTTCAAATGACACTTCTCTTGATCTCATAATAAGCTTCCTCCTTCCAAGACATGAAAGCATCTTTATGATTTTGCACTTCTATGCAATAACCTGGGGGTTTCCTCCAACGTCATAAAATGGATATGATATAGCAACTACAGCTGTAATTAACTCAGACAAACAGGATCCTTGATTAAGGCCTTCCATGTAACACCTAGTATCTAAAACTGTGTGTGTGATCTCACATGCTGTTTTCAGCATTTTCTCATGGCTTCCAGCTTTCAGCTGAAACCTGGGGGGGGGAGGGGATGAGTGAGGTCATTCTAAGAGCACCAGACTTTTCAGAAGAGACAGTCACTAATACATTTTATATTTAAAAAAAAAATGATACAGTACTCAGAACTGGCTGTTCACATCACAAGACAGTTCAACTGACTGCAGAGGAGACTGGGACTAGGGGAACCATGGTAACAGGCAAGAGAAAGGGGAACCTAGCTAGTACTTCCCCACCTCTAGGAGCTTGTAGCAACACAGCTGGTAAAAATAGTGACCAAACTGGGCTGGAGAAGGGATGATGGGGGGGACACAAAGCGTGAAACCACCATGAAAAACAACATAGAAACATAGAAGTTGCCAGCAGATAAGACCTACTGGCCCACCCAGTCTGCCCTATATTCCCTACCTACTGTGCCACCGTACATCCTATTCAATCTCTGGTCTTCTCTCCACCCCTTGCCTTACTTCTAAGGTCCCCTTGTGTCTATCCCATGCATGCTTGAATCCTGTTACCATTTAAGCACCTGCCATCTCTGCTGGAAGGCTGTTCCAGGCATCCACCACCCTCTTTATGAAAAAGTATTTCCTCACAACTCCTTTTAGCCCCCCCCAGCTTCATAGCATGACCCCTTGTCCTGGAGCATCTTTTTCTATGGAAAATGCTACCTTCCTGTACCTTATTAATACCTGTGAGGTATTTGAATGTTTTTATCATGCCCCCCCTTCCCTCCTTTCCTCTAGAGAGTACATATTTAGTTCCTTGAGTCCTTCATCGTACCATTTTTGATGCAGGCCCTGCACCATTTTGGTAGCCCTCCTTTGTACCACCTCCTCCCTATCTATGTCCTTCCAGAGTTGGAGACTCCCGAACTGGACACAATACTCGAGGTGGGGTCTTACCAGTGATCTATATAGGGGTAATACTACCTCCCTTCTTTCTGCTGGTGTTGCCTCTCTCTGCTCACCTGATCATCCTGCTAGCCTTTCCTATTGCCTTATCACACTGTTTGGCTACATTCAGGTAATTAGAAATGATTACCCCTAGGTCCCTTTCCTGTTTTGTGGTTGTTAATACCTCCCCGCTCAATCAGTATGGTGCCCCTGGATTTCTGTGCTCCAAGTGCATTATTTTGCACTTTTTGCATTGAATCCCAGTTGCCATTCCATTGACTATTCTTCCAGATTTTTCAGATCATTCCTTATTCTTTCCACCCCCCCAGGTGTGCCCACTCTATTGCAGATTTTTGTGTCATCTGTGAACGGGCATACTTTTCCTTTTGCAATGTTGTTAATAAAGACATTGAAGAGGACAGGGCCTAGTACTGACCCCGTATGACACCCCACTGGTCACCTTGCCTTCTCCAGACTGGACCCCATTTACCACCACTCTCTGACTCCTATTACAGATAGGGAAAATGAGCAGACTGGATGGGCCTGGGGGTCCTTTTCTGCTGACAAATTCTAAGTTTCTATGTTTCTATTGCTTAGCCAACTTCTTACCCATTTTACTACTTTTGGACAAACTCCTAGGTTGCCTAGCTTGCTCACCACTCTTCTATGTGGAATGGTGTCAAAGGCCTTACTGAAATCCTGGTAGGTCATGTCTACCGCTCCTCTCTGCTCCACTTCCCTGGTCACCAAGTCAAAGAACTCAATCAGGTTTGTCTGGCAAGAATTTGCCCCTGTGGAAGAAGCTATGAGGACCAGGGAAGGAAAGGGAGAATGCCAGGTAGATAGAAGAAAGGGTTGTGGTATTAGATGGAAGGGGGTCTGTCTTAATGCCAGGAGCCCAGGTAACAAAATCAGCAAGCTCCAGGCAATGTTGGCAGACACCTAGATGGACATTGTGGCAATCATAGAAACATGGACCTAAGAGAATAAGGATTGAGACCTGACTGTCCCTGGATACTCAGTGTTTAGGAGGGACAGAGGACAAGATAGAGAGGGTGGCATAGCCCTTTATGTCAAGGATGGCATTGAGGTTGTGCAGGATGGATTTATCAGGGATAATATGAGTGAGACAGAGTCACTATGGGTACAACTCATGGCTGACTCAGGCAAAGAAAATACAATCGCAGGTGATCTACAGACTTCAAGGGCAAAGGGAAGAGGGGGACAAAGAACTCAGAGAAGAACTAGAAAGGGGACTGGCAAAGGGGGAAGTAGTAGTAATGGGGGATCTGAACCTTCTGGACATTGATTGGGATGTTCCAGTGGCCAGGAATGCCAGAAGTCAAGCTTTACTAGATACATTCCATGACTGTATACTGGTACAGCTAGTCAAGGAACCCACCAGGCAGAAGGCCATTCTCGATGTGGTGCTCAGTAGTGCAGAGGTGGTAGGAGCTGTGCAAGTTGGGGAGCCACCAGGGGACAATGACCACCACTCCATTTGGTTCAAACTGGCCCTTGGGAGCAGAAACCCCCAATCAAGAGCTGAGGTCCTTGATTTCAGAAGAGTGGATTTTAGCAGGTTGAGGGAGCTGGTCTGGGACAAATTAGTCAGGGCTGATTGCATAGGAGGCATGGAAGAGAGATGGAGCAATAAAGGGGGCCATTGTTGAGGCATATATGTTATGGATGAGAACTGTAACCAAAGAAACAAGTTCAAGAGACCATTATGGTTCTTGACAAGGGTCAGGGAAGCAGTGTGGGCTAAGAAAAAGGACTCTACAGGTATAAAGAAAAGCAGGGGGAGAAAGAATGGGGAGAATATTTACTAAGAAATTAGGAAGCAAAGAGAGTTGTTAGGAAGGCAAAAGCAGACACAGAGCTACATATTGCATGGGGGTCAAGGGTGGAGAAAAACTTTTCTTTCTGTATATTAGGGAAAAACAGAAGAATGGAGAGGGAATTGTTACGCTATCATAGGAGGGTAGAGTGATAGGGGAGGATGGGAAAAAGACTGCTGTTCTGAAAGATTACTTTTGCTCTGTCTTCACTAGGGAGGATAGCAGGCCCTTGTCAGGGGGTGGCATCAAAGAGATCACAAAAGGGGTCCTGGAGATGAGGCAACCAGTATTTATAAGCAAAAGGGTCCAGAAAGGGCAGCTTCCATAAGGATAGATAAGGCCTCTGGACCAGATGGGATGCACCCATGGATGCTCAGGGAACTGGCAACGGAACTAGCTGAACTCCTAGTAGGGCTATTCAAAAGCTGAATGCATACAGAAGTAGTACCAAAGACTGGAGGGTGGCAGACATAGTTCCACACCATGGCAGAGGGGGGAGGAACAAGTGGCAACTACAGACCTGTCAGTCTTTCTTCATTTGTAGGGAAGCTGATGGAGTCACTGGTCAAAGAGGACCTTGTGAACTACTCAGAAAACAATGGTCTCCAAGATAGTAAATAGCATGGGTTCATATCAGGGAGGTCTTGGCAAACTGGCCTATTAGTCTTCTTTGACTTGGTGACAAAAGCATCGGATAGGGGCCAAGAAGTGGATTTGCTCTACTTCAGCTTCTGCAAGGCTTTCAACTCGGTGCTTCGCAGATGCTTGCTGAAGAAGATGAGGATCTGGGTGCATCTAGGGACATAGTAAGATTCATGGATAACTGGCTAAGGGGGAGGCAGCAGAGGGTTGTGGTAAATGGGGTCAGGTCAGTAGGGAGGAAGGGAGGTCATGAGTGGGGTATCACAGGGATCTGTCCTGGGCCCAGTCCTCTTCAATATGTTCATCACTGACATTGGAGAGGGAATCCAGGATAGGTTGTGTCTCTAGGCAGATGATACTAAGCTCTGTGGGAGGTTGGATGGCAAGGAAATCAAGGAAATGCATAGTGACCTGCAAAGGCTCAAGAGGTGGTCTAAGATCTGGCAGTTGAAATTCAACACCAAAAGTGCTATGTGATGCACCAAGGGAATAAGAACCCCAGGACTGAGTACTGGAAGGGTGGGATAAAACTTACCACTATGACTGAAGAATGGGACCTAGAAGGTAGCATCAGTGACACCCTGAAGCAATCAAGCCATTGCAACAAGGTAAGGTCCATAGTAAGGCAAACAGGATGCTAAAGTATATTGGAAGGGGTATTGACAGCAGGAGGAAAAAAGTAATACTACCCCTCTACACGTCCTTGGTGAGGCCTCACCCAGAGTACTGTGCCCGGTTCTGGAGCCATCATCTCAGGAAAGATAAGGACGGCTGGAGACGAAGTGGTGAAGCGTGACAAAGATGGTTCAGGCCAACAGGGCAGGTTTTATGAGGAGCACCACAAGGCACTGAACATGTACTGACTGGAGACCAGAAAGTAAAGGGGCGATATGATAGAGACTTTTAAGTTCCCAAGAGGCATAGACAAGGTGGACTGTTAGGAAATATTTATTACGAGTAACAGGTCAAGGTCACATGGGCATGAGTGGAAACTATGAGGAAGGAGGTTCAGGAGAGACATGAGGAAGTATTATTTTACAGAGGGTGGTGGAACTGTGGAACAGTTAACCAGCTGAGGTGGTGGATGCTAAAACCAGTAATGGTTTCAAGCATGGATGGGATGGAATGAAGGGAACAGTGGTTACTCAGGACAACAAAAACTAGGAAGGGAATAGGGGTGGATGGGGAAGGCTGGCATCCTGGATGGACATTAAGTCCTGGCGTTATATAGGGTACCACACGCAGATTGGATGGACCATTGGTCTTTTTCTGCCATCATTGTCTATGTATCTCTGTATCATGTATGTTATCATTATGCACCACAGTTCCATTGTTGTTGTTCATCTTTTAGGCCTGTACTGTGTTCTGCTTGCACTGACTTGTATTTGCTTGCACTTTGTGTATGCTGTTTTTTTTTGTTTATACCTACAGCATATGATGTATTCTCTCATGTACCCTTTCACCAAGTCACACCTGGAAATGAATCTTGGCTCAGTGTGCCTTTTCCAGAAGCCGATTTCTAAATAAATTAGGAAGCTGCTCTTGCCTCACAGATCAGAGCAGCCAATCAGGGGGCTAAGAAGTCATTTCATATCACTTCATTCCATTTCATTTTTATTTAAACTAGTAAGTAGATTAGCAAAAACGTTATTTTTCACAGTGACCAGTACATAAATACAAAAATACATGAAATACATTGAACATTAATTAAAACACGTACAATTGGAATCCGGCGGCATCAACAAGTTGTACAAACCATATTTGAATAAAGACAAAGATACAACATTCGTGACAGATATTGCTAAATTATTTTAACACATAATTGCCTTGTATTTGAGAGATCTCTGCCCAAATGTTGACTTGAAATGAGGAATAGGAAATACATATCTGTTTTGTGATCTGGTGGAAAAGGTATTAACACAGTGGGGGAATTTTTCACTAATAATATTAGGCACATGATCAAGAGCAATTTGATGCATAAAAATCATAGTCCTAAATTCAATACGTTCCTTAAATGGGAGACAACCCAAAGTGTCATACAATATACAATGGTGAGTTGAAGTCCCTAAACTAGTGGCAAAATTGAATTATAAAGCACAGTTAACCTGTTAAAGAGATTCTCAGTCAAGTGTAAATAGAAGATACTTCCTAATCCGATTTTGACAAAAGTAGACTATTAACTAGTAATCTACGTGACTCAGGAACAAAATATTGGTTCATTCTGTACAGCATACCCAGTCTATTATGTATTACCCTAATAAGATGGGTAACATGAAGGTTAAAGGACAAAAAAAATCCAAGGTGATACCCAAGTAACAAACATTATCTACACAGTCAATAGATAACCCATTCAAATCAAGTATCTGAATATCAAGTGGTAATGATCTACCAGGACATGATAAAACATAGATTTGTTTTTTATAAAATTAAGAAGCAACTTACGAGATAGAAACCAATTATGAATATTATGAAAACTGCATTAGAGGTTTTTTTTGCTCACTAAGGAAGTCCTTGTCTGAACTAGACAGAACAGCATCATCTGCATAAAGAATCAAATTAGAAGAAGTACAAAGAAAATGCAAAGAATTCAGAAAGATTGAAAATAAAGGACCTAAAGGGGAACCCTGGGGTAATCCCTGGGGTCAGAATGACAGATGGAGCTGGAAGAGTTCTAGCAGGTAGCAGGAGCAGACTGAGATTTGCCAGAAGCAACTAAACACAAAAGAAAACAGCACTCACAAGTCAGAAATAAATACAAAAAGCCAAATTGGCAATGAAACAAACAGCCAGAGCCCAAGCACTGACCCTGTTACCAGTGACACTCCAAACACCTGTGTTTTGTTTCATGATATTTGCCAGTGATGGAGGAGGAGCTCCCATTTGGGACTGCAGAAACAGAGTTCCTGCCAACCTTTTCCCAACAAAGGCTTTGGAGTCTAGAATGGAGCTTACACATCCAGCAGGGAGGAAGAGAGCCCAGCCAGTGTCAGAGTAAAGGTAAGCTGAAGACAAACTGGAGTTCCCTGGAATCGCCAAAAACGGACACTTTTGACACTGGCACAATGGGTCCAAAGGGATTCGGCTTCACTTTGGCATTTCGGCATTTTGCACTACCACGTCATGACATAACATTTTTTTTCAGGGCTCATTCAATGAACCTGTGCAAGCCACATGACCTGCAGCAGCCAATCAGTGACAACAAAGATTGAGAACTCCTTGTGCTACGCATGTCTCAGTGCAATTTCCAGCCCTCACTCTCAGCAGAGAAGGATGTGGCTCCTGAGAGCTCTTCATTTCTTTGTCAAAAGAGGTCTGTGATCAGGAAAAGTTATAAATCAACAGAAAATTGTGCATTGTAATTCTTGTTAACTAGTTAATGGCAGCTAACTGTAGTTTTAGGTGGACAGGAATGTTATTCCAGCAGGCACTGCTCCATTTATCTGTGTAATGGAGGAATTCCTAGGGGTATGTATGTGACACCTGTAGTAAGACTGGGGTAGGAAAAGTGAAAGGGTAAAGAAACAGAGCCTACTTGATAACACTGTTTTTAAAGTTCAGCTTAAAATAAGTTGATTAAGCAAATAGTATTAACCTTTTATTTTGGACAAAATCTCTGCCTTGTATTCAGGGTTTATGTTTTTACCACAGAGCATATTGATGTATGTACCTCAACAACACCTTGTGATTACACCTTTGGTGGTGTTGTCCACCTCACTGAGGTGTACCTAACTGTACCTAATTAGCATTTTTCAGATGTACCAAACTTACACATGTGGTTAAGGAAGGTGTACACATCATCAAAGTGTACCTAATTAGTACTTTCAGACACACATCAACAACAGACCTCTGACTGCACCTTTAGTGGAGATGTGCACCTCACTGAGTTGTACCTTACCAGCACTTTTTTAGATGCACATTAACTATCCCTCTGACCTACACCTCAAGTGAAGTACGTAATTAGCATGTTTTAGATGCACATTAGCTACCTCTAAATTACACTGTACAGTAGAGCCTGCCAGGATGCAGAGCAATTCTGCAGAATTCTGCAGCAGAGTTACAGCAGTTGACAAGGCAATTTCAGTGGGAGTTTAACCTGCTTGTGAGACAGGAATCTGTGACACTTTGTTGCATCCTGGTGTGCTTCACTGTAACTGCAGTGCTGTCGAACCTGAAGTACACCTCTCAGACAGTGGTGCTGGTAAGGCGCATACCTTGTGGTGTATTGAGGTGTTTACCTCCTTTTTACCTCAACAGCACATCAAATCGTAAATTAGAATGCCGTTGGGATCATTAACATTTTACAAGGTCTCTTCTGTGCTGTTAAGCACTTCTCATTTAGTATTTTGCATAGTAGTGAGAGTACCGCCTTTCACCTGGTCTCCTTGGTTACTCTGGTGAGAGCAGAGATTGTTAAATCAACCAATTAGTTTTGTTGCTGGACATATTACTGTGATGTTGCTTGGCTTTAACCCACGCTATAGGGCTTATGCTCTCCTATTCCTGTTTGTCTACTTTTAGTAGTTATTTAGTTGTTGATGGGGTTTGGTGAGGGTGGGTGGTAAGGAATTGGGACAAAGGGGTTTGGAGTTTTAGTTGGATTTGATAGTGGGGTGGGAGGGTGCATTGTGGGTGGGGTTGGTTATCTTAGAGTGGTTTTATTAAGATGCTGGGATGTGCTGCTTGCGTCAGCCCCTAAGGCTCAGCTACTTCCCGTCCCAGCTCAAGGATCTGCATCCCTTTGATCTGCTCCGTCAGGTTGCAGTGTACCATCAGTGCAGGGAGAAGGGAATCTTGAGGCAGGGCAGAAGGGGAGCATGGGGATTGGAGAGGACTGAGGGAGTGGTGCCTATCACGGTAGTACAGACTAGGAGACACCCTGGGGCTAGACAGGGATTGGGGAGAGGCTTGTCGTGTTTGGTCCCCGTTCCCAGGGATCCCACCAGAATGAGTGGGCAGGCAGTTGAGGGGCCTGCTGAATTTATTCTGTCCACTTTGGGCCATGCTATGTAATGCTTGATTGATGAAGAATAAAACCACAATTATGGTGGATCTTATTTCCTTTGTCAATCTGGCATGCGTTACGGAGACCAGGCTGGGAGATGACTCTGGCCCAGTTCTGGAGGTGTTGGTCCTGGCTGGATTCTTGGTTGTGCACTCTCTGAGTAGGGACTGTAGGGGAGTGGGGTGGCCATCTGTTTTATATCTGAACTGAGCATGATGGCACACCCAGTGGGAGTGCTGGGTCATTTGAATGTGTGGCCGTGTGAGGTGGTCTGGGTGTAAGCTGCAGAATCCTCTTCATACACCAGCCTCCAGGTCACTAGGGGAAGTTTCTGTAGGAAATCGCATCCTTCATTGACAACCTCATACTGGATTTGCCAAAATGGCTTATCTTGGGCGATTTTAATGTCTGGGTGGATGACAAATGGTCGCAGTGTGGTAAACATTTCCTCCAGAGCATGGAAGCTCTGGGCCTTGCACAACTTATTACTAATGTGACTTACCTGCGTGGTCATGCCTTAGACCAGGTATTCTTAATGGGGCTTGAAGTTAATAGGCTCGAGATTAATCCAATCAGTTGATCAGTTCATTGTGTGATCAGGTTCAGTTTGAATCCTCCCTTGTAGTCCCTCCCCTGTGGATGTAGTCCAGTACCGACCTTTGAGAGGGCTTGGACAACATGAATTAATGTCAGTTTTGGACACTTCAGAAATGTCAGCATGTGCTGGGGGTGCAAATGCCACAGTGGTGGCCTATAATAGGGTGGGGTGTTTGACTGCATAGTGCCAGCCTTTGTACATCCCCTGGTGTCATGTCTTGGCTCGCCATGGTTTGACGGCAAGCTGAGAGCATTAAAAACCAGGGGATGAAGTTTGGAGCATTGTTGGAGGAGGTTCAAGGCTTGGGAGGACAAACTAGTTCTGATTTCTCATTATGAGGAATATCAGAAGGCAATCACATGGAAAAAAGCAGATTTTCTGTCAAGAGGGATTGCTGCTGGGAGGAATTGACCAGCTAAGCTTTTCCAGGCTGTAGACAGACTTCTTCATCCTGCCTGTCTGGGGCCTGCGAGAGCAGTTACACCCACAAAATGTGAGGAGTTCATTCAGTTCTTCTCAGACAGGGTGTCCTCCATCAGTGCTGGAATTACTCCAACTGGGCTTCAGAAGTCCAGCAGAAGTCAGGGAAGGGGTCTGTGAGTTGGGAATGCAATCATAGAAACATAGAAACATAGAATTTGATGGCAGATAGGGACCGCTTAGCCCACCTAGTCTGCCCATTTCCCTACTGAATGGATAAGCTGCAGATCTTAGTTAACCAACAGCCTACTTCCTCCTACCCCCCACTAGAATTGCCTTATGTCTGTCCCATGCATTCTTGAATTCCCCCACTGTTTTTGACTCTATGACCTCCTCAGGAAGGCTGTTCCATGTATCCACAACCCTCTCTGTGAAGAAATACTTCCTCACATTACCTCTGAGCCGTCCCCCTCTATCTTCAAATTGTGCCCCCTTGTTTTTGCACATCTATTTTTCTGAAAGATGCTACCCTCTTGGACTTTGTTGATTCCCTTGAGGTATTTGAAAGTTTCTATCGTGTTCCCCCTCTCCCTCCTTTCCTCAAGGCTACACATCTTTAGTTCCTTTAGTCTTTCTTCATATGTCTTCTGGTGCAGACCCTGCACCATTTTGGTTGCTCTCCTCTGGACAGCCTCCACCCTATCTATGTCTTTGCTGAGATGGGGTCTCCAGAACTGTACACAGTACTCCAGATGTGGTCTTACCAACTATCTGTACAGAGGGTCAACAACTTCCTGTTTTCTACTGGTGATGCCTCTCCCTATGCATCCCAGTATCCCCCAGCCTTCTTACTCAGTGGTCTTGGAAGGAGTTTGAGGAGGTATGCAGGGTGATCTCTTAGCTGCAGTCAACATTTTATAATCTGAACCTAGGTCTGACGCTACAACGAATGAGTTGACTTGAGCATCTCGGTCTGGTGTTTGCTGAGACTGTCCGGTGCTCCCTATTAGAGGGATTGTTCTCATTAGTGCTTAAATGCACACTGGTGAAACCTCTTGTGAAAAAAACATCATTGGACCCAGATGTCTTGGCAAACTACTGTCTAGTCTCTAACTTTCCCTTTTTTGGAAAGGTTATTGAGAAGGGTGTTGTGCTTCAGCTTGAGGTACACCTTGCAGTCGTTGACACCTTTGAGCCTCTCCAGTCTGGATTTAGGGCCAGGCATAGCATGGAGACAGCACTAGTCAGGATGCATTATGACCTGCTCAGGGTGAGGGATAAAGAACAGTCAATTCTCATCCTCCTGGATCTCTCACCAGCATTCAACACCATGGACCATGGGCTGCTTTTGGATCGACTCAGGGAGTATGCAGCACTCACTGGCAAGGTTATCTGCTGGTTTGAGCCCTATCTCTAGGATAGAACCCAAAGGGTAGTGTTAAGAAGATTTCCTCACAGCTGATGGTTCTGTCCTGTGGTGTACCCTGGGGATTGGTTCTATCACCCATGTTGTTCACGGTCTACATGCTACCCCTGCATAAGGTTATTAGACGTTATGGGCTTGGGTTCTGCTGCTATGCAGATGATACCCAGCTCTGTATGTCTTTTGCTCCTGGGACACCAGGTGCTGTTGATGTGCTTAATAAGTGCCTGGCCAAGATCTAAGACTGGATGTCATTGAGCTGGTTGAGACTCAACCCTGAGTAAACTTAAGTGTTAATAATTGAGTTGGGAAATGGGGGAAGGGGCTGGCAGCTGCCAGGAGAGAAACCAGCCTTCGGCTTGATCCTTCTGGGCTTTTAGCTGCTTCTAGGATGAAGAATCTGGAAGTCATACTGGATGAAGGCTTGATAATGGAGGCCCATGTGTCAGCTGTAGTCTGGGATGGCTTTTTTCACCTGTGGAATATCCACAAGGTCAGATCCCTTATCCTTCCAGGTGACCTGGCCACACTGGTACATGCATTTGTGACCTCCAGGCTAGACAACAGCAACTCTCTACTTTGGGGTTAGTGAGGGTATTCTGCAATGCCTGCAGCTGCCTGGTTACTTACTGGCCTTTCTAGATCATGCCATATTTCTCTGGCACTACGTGATCTGCAGTAACTGACGGTGAAGTGGCTTATCTCATTTAAAGTGGGTTTGTTAACCTACAAAGCCCTACACAGGCTGGGCCCAGACTATCTGACTGAGCTCCTGCACCCACACGTCCCCACTCACTTGCTGTAATCCACTGGGAATTGCCTTCTGGTGGTTCTTCAGGCTAGACTGGAGACCTCTGGGGACTGGGCTTTTGAGGTAGCGGGCCCTGCCCTTTGGAATTCTCTACCCAGAGCCTTGAGGGAGGCCTCCTCAATGAAAGCCTTTTTCGGGGGGATGTTGCAGGGAACAGGACCGATGCATGGCTGGTTGGACAGAGCCAGAAAAAAAAAAGCATAGTAAATTTGAAAAAACAAAAAGAGAGGCTTGAAAACATATCTGTTTCAACAAGCATTTGGAAATGATTAATAACATTGTATTTCAGCACATCCTAAATTGTAAAATCTGGCTTTGTGTTAACTTTTTGTATAAGTTATATGTAGTCATTTATTTGTTATTTATTTCTGTGGTTTTAATGTGGTTGATTAATTATATTTATGGTTTATGTATTATTGTTATATTGTAATGGCACCCTGAGCCTTCAGGGAAGGGCACCACAAACGAAGACTACTACTACTACTACTAATACAACAAATACACCTCAGTCGCGTCTGGGGATTTCTGGTATTGCGAACACAGAAATCTATCACCGAATCATAGAATTCTGACAGCAGAAAAGCTGTCTTTGGCCCATCGAGTCTGCCCCTTCCCCCCTCCCCCACTATTCACCTTTGTCCAGGGACATCCCTTCCCCCAACCAACCCCTTATATCTGTCCCACACCCTCTTGAATCTTTCCACCATTTCAGCCCCCACCACCTCCTCAGTTGGATTATTCCAGGGCTCCACCACCCTCTCTGTGAGGTAACACTCCCTCACATTGCCCTTAAACCTTCCCCCTACTAATCTATGACTATGACCCCTAGTTTTAGCACCCATTTTCTTTGTAAATAAGCTCCCTTCCCATAATTTATTAATCCCTTTCACATACTTAAAAGTTTCTATCATGCCCCCCTCTCCCTTCTGGTCTTCAATGGGTACAGATCCAGTTCCCTCCTCCTCTCCTCATAGGTCTTCTCATGCATACCCTGCACCGTCTTGGTTGCCCTTATCTGAACCCTTTGAATCCTTTCTATGTCCTTGTGTAGGTGAAGTCTCCAGAACTGTACCTCGTACTCCAGGTGTGGTCTCACCATGGTTTTATAAAGAGTCATCAGCACCTTCTTCCTTCTGTTTGTTATGCCCCTCCCTATGCAAACCAGCATTCTATTTGCTCTACCCACCACCCTGCTGCCCTGGTTTAGCACCTTGAGGTTATTTGAAATTATAATCCTTAGATCCCTCTCCTGCTCCGTTGACTGAATTTCCTCTCCCCCACAGCGTATAAACTGCTTGTGGGTTATTACACCCTATGTGCATTACTGAACATTTTTTAGCATTGAATTTTAGTTGCCAAGTTTCTACCCATCCTTCCAAAATCTTCAGGTCCTCTCCCATGGCCTCCACCCGCCCCCTGGGGTGTCCACCCTGTTGCAGATCTTCATTTCATCTGCAAATAGGCTCACTCTTCCCTCCGATCCCTCTGCTATATCTCTGATATAGATATTAACAAGCATTTGAATTTGCCGAATGTTCGTCATGTGCACTGGTGTCATGGGGGGGAGGAAGGGATGTTCGAAAATTACTTCAGTAAAGTTGTTTGTGAGGTGAGGTCCCAAAAAACATATGTTGAAAATTTGGGGCAAAAATATTTAAAAATGGCCGTTATGCCACTAAGTTGAAAACCCTACTGAAATACATTGACGTCGAAAACCCTATTGAAATACATTGAAGCACTTACCTCAGTTCACGATTGGGCTTTGAAGAGCGAAGAAGTGCCTGCAGTCCAAGGTAGATTACGGTGACAGACTTCTGGTGGGTAAGTATAGGGTTTGGGGTGTGTGGGTAGGGGGTCCTGAGTGGGAGGGTAGGGGGTTGGGTAACGGTGGAACGGACAACAATAGATGTTTTCCTTTTTTACATGAAAAAAAATGAAGAGGGACAGTTTTCTGTTTTTCAGGAAGTTTGCTGAACAACTGAGGACACTGGAGGATTAGGCACCCACACTGTCTGTACACCATTTGGGGAGGGGTTACACAGCAGACAACAATGGATGGACAGATGACACTGGGGGATTGGGCACCCCAAGTGTCTGCATACTGTTTGAGGGTGTTACACAGTGCACAACAATGAATGGATAGATAAGGACACTGAGGGATTGGGCACCCCGGTGTCTGTATACTATTTAGGGAAGGGGGTTACACAGCAGACAATGATGGATAGTTTTTTTTTTTTTAGAATAAAAAAAAACAAGCATTTGTCAATGTTGAACGATTGATGTATTGAAAGATGTCCACCTCTGCACCTTGTTTATGTTCTTAAGGAACTTGAACGTATCTATCATGTTCCCCCTCTCCCTCCTTTCCTCCAATACATACATGTTGAGGTCCTTTTAATCTCTCCTGATATGTTCTGTGTTGCAAGTCATGTACCATCTCAGTTGCCTTTCTGTGGACTGCCTTCACCCTGTCAATATCTTTGTGCATTTGCAACCTCCAGAATTGCACTCAGTACTGTAGGTGAGGCCTCACTAGTGCATTATACAATGGCATCATCACCTCACACCTTCTGCTAGTGATACCTTTGCCTATCCACCCCAGCATGCCACTGGCCATCCTTGCAACATTTGTGCTTTGCTTTGTCACCTGTTGGTCATCAGAACTGATAACTCTAAAGTCCCTTTCTTTCTTGGTGATCATCAACACCTCCACCCCATCCTGTAACTCTCCACAGGTTTTCCTCTTCTCAGGTGAATTATTTGGGCTTCTTTGCATTGAACCTCAGTTGCCACTCCTCAGACCATTTTTCAAGCCTCTCCATGTCCCTGCTCATTTTCTCCCCCCTTCTGGAGTATTCACTCTGTTACAAATGTTGGTGTCATCTGCAAACAGGCAGACAGACCTTTCCTTCTAGCCCTTCCGCAATGTTTGTAATGAAGACATTGAACTGAACTGGTCCCAGAACTTATCTCTGGGGTACCTCACTGGTCACCCCCTCTCCCTAGATTGGATCCCATTACCACCACCCTCTGCCTCCTGTCCATCAGCCAGTTTTTAACCCAGCTTATCAGCTGGTGCCCCATTACCAGACTACTTATCTTGTTAATCAGCCCTCTGTGTTGGATGTTGTCGAAGGCTTTGCTGAAATCAAGGTAGGTGACATCAAATGTCTCTCCCTGATTTACTTCCTTAATGAGGCATTAGGGTTTCCAACCCTAATGCCTCACCCCTACCCTGGAGAATGACAGGCATTGAGGGTGTCCCTTTGGGTCATCAGCCATAATGCTCATGCCATTCCACCCCCATCCTGCAGACACTGACAGGCATTGTGGTGTGCCTTGAGGTCTTCAGCCCTAATACTCACCGCATTCCATAATGAAATAAGCTGGGATGGGTGCAGTATAGGAGAATAGGGTGAACGTTTGGGCCAAAGACTCCAAGGCACACCCCGATGCCTATCACTGGCTGCAGGGTGGGGGTGGGAGTGGAATGGTGTGAGCATTATGGCCGACGACCCCAAGGCACACACCCAACGCCTGTCAGTCTCTACAGGGTGGGGGGCATTACAGTTGGAAACCCTAACACCCCAGATGTTTGTTGGTATTTTCACTCCAAATTTTTCACATGGGCTTTCTGGGTCACCACCTCATGAACAGTGGCACTATCATTTCATTACTCAATCCCAAAAGGTGATTTTGTGCAGCGACTGTGCCATTCAGTGCCACAGGTGCTAAAACACATTTTGGGCAGAATCTGAAAAATGACAGTTGTACTGTTCATGAGGACATGTGAAAAAATTTCAATGTTGAAAATCTGGAGTGAAAATATGAGAAATTGGCAAAGTTACGAGTGTGCATAGAAACTGTGCAATGCATGCCCTCAACGTGGTCATTTTTTGGAATTTTTTCACCAAATTTTCAACATGGGCTTTTTGGGACCTCCCCTCATGAACAATAGCACTGTGATTTTGTTACTCCATCATGGAAGTTAATTTTGCACAGCGACCACGCCACTCTGTGCAACTTGTGCAAAAACACACATTTCAGGCAGGATGTGAAAAATGACAGCTGTACTGTTAATAAGGAGGTGTGAAAAAATGGCAATGTTGAAAATCTGGAGTGAAAATATTAAAAATTGGCAAAGTTACAAGCATGTATAGAAACTGCGAAACACACACTTGTAACACAGTCATTTTTTGGAATTTTTCCAACAAATTTGCAACACGGGCTTTTTGGGACACCACCTCATGAACAGTGGCACTGTCATTTTGTTGCTCAGTCCCAAAAGGTGATTCTGTGCAGTGACCGAGAAATCACCTTTTTGGACAGAGGAATAAAATGACATTGACATGTTCAAGAGATGGGGTACCAAGAACCCCATGTTGAAAATTTTAGGCCAAAATTCCTATAAATGGCTGACATATCAACATAAGTTGAAACTCTCTTTGACTCCCATTATACGGCTTATCTTTCATTCTTTCAGTTTGTGGTTAGCTTTGGAGACTGCAGGCGTGTCCCGCTCCACCGAAGATCACTTCTGCTGACCTCAGAGGGTAAGAATCGGGTAAGTTGGGGGTACAGAGGTGGGTGCACAGAGGAGGGTAGGGATGGGGAGGGGACTGGGGACAATCGAGAGATGGTTTTCGTTTTTACAGGTAAAAAAAAAAGAGCACAAGGGAAGGTTTTCTTCATTTACAGGTAAAAAAATAAATATAAATTTAGGCACACTGGGGTGGCCTCCCAGTGTGCTACAATAGTAGTTGGGGGGGATGCTGACATAGGGATTGGGCACCCCAATGTTGGCTGGGATATAGACGGGTTGGGGGGAGGCGCATCAGATGCTGGGAGTGGGCATTCCGGTGTCGGAAAGGAAAAGGGGAAACTGTTTAACCAGGAAAGACACACTAAACAGCAGCAGGGAAATGAACATTGTTTAAAAAGGAAAGACACACTAAGCCACAGCTGAAGGTCTCGTATTTCAAAGGACAGAGCCACATGCAGCATTGGCTCTGTCCTTTGACATGTTTGCAAGGACAAGCCCTCTCAGCAAACCAGTGTCATCAGGACACTGCCTGGTGATTTGTCGGCCACAGACCAGCCCCTGCAGCACCACTGGCTGTTGGACTGACACCTCTCATACCTCTCTCAAGCAACACTCATATAAACATGTTCGTCTGTGTTTGCACGCTCAATGAATATAAAAATGAGTGGTCCCAGTACTAACCCTGGGGCACCCCACTCCTCACTGCCTTCTCCTTGGAATGTACCCCATTTACCACCACCCTGTGGCTTCTGTCCTTCAACCAGTTTTCCACCCACCTAGTTATTTTCCATCCTACCCCTAAGCTTTCCAACTTATTTGCCAGCCTTCTGTGAGGGATGGTGTCAAAAGATTTACCGAAGTCCAGAAAGGCCACGTCCACCGCCTCCTCCCTGATCGACCACCTTCATTACCTAATCGAAAAAAATCTTTTAGGTTCATCTGACATAACCTCCCATTTGTGAAGCCATGCTGTCTGTCATCCTGCAGTCCGCTGTCTACAAGGTAATTTACCACCCTTTCCTTTTTTAGTACCTTCATCACCTTACCCACCACCAAGGTAAGGCTAACTGGTTGATAATTCCCTTCATCCTCCCTGCTGCCCCCCCCTTTATGTAGTGGCACCACATCCGTCTTCTTCCAGTCTGTTGGCACCCACCCGGTGTCCAGGGACAAGTTAAACAGTTTCGTCGGAGGTGCTGCCAGTTCCTCCCTTAGTTCTCGGAGAACCCTAGGATGCAAGCCATCTGGCCTCATTGCTTTGTCCACCTTTAACCTTTCTAGCTCCTCCCTTACCCTGTCCTCACTGAACAGACTAGGGTCCACCCTTTTGTCCTCCCTTCCCTCTTAACTCTGGTCCCCTACCCTCCCCCTCCTCTGTGAAGATGAGCAGAAGTAGCTATTAAGCACCTCTGCCTTCTCAAAGTCTCCCTCCACTTGTACTCCCTCCTCCCCTCTCCACCCGTACTATCCCCTGTCTTGCCTTCTTCTTCTTCTCTCCCACATACCTAAAATATGTTTTATCCCCCCCATTTGGCCTGCCTAGCAATACTCACATCTGTATCTATCTTTCTATGTATTTTTTTTCTTTTTGCCTGTGCGTAGTAAGCCAGTTAGTCAGTGAAATATTAAGTAGGTTGCTGTGTGAGATACTAGGGGCCCCATTTTTGAAGGTCGGGGTTAGCACCACACAAACTCCCATCTGCTTGCACTATTGTGCATGATGTGTAAAAGGTGATATGTTAAAACAAGCTCAGAGTACATTGTGAGTGCACAAGCATGTATAACTATACCCCCAAAGCATGTTCATGCCTTGTTGTGCACAGTGTTTGCCCAGCCACAAAGCACAACACCCTGACAGCCAATGAAGGGAATGCCACTGGATAAAGAATGGGAAGCTGAAGCACTACTTCAATGAAAAAGTGGTGGACGCCTGGAACAGACTGCCAGCAGAAGTGGTGGAGGAGAAATCAATAGGGGCTTCAAGCAGACATGGGATAAATACATAGGTGCCGGAACCGGGGGGGCGAAAGGGGCGATAGCCACTCCACTTTTTATTTCTGTATGGCAAAAACTAGTATAGAAAAAGTGCCCTTTGTACCCTCATAAGTGCCCTTTTGATTCTCAGCCCCCTCAGCTTTTACCATCTTCCGGCACCCTTGGATAAATATAGGGGAATACTGTATTAGTAAATAGGCAGGGTGGGGTAGGGTCACTGGAGACCAGTTATGGTCTGTGGAGAAAGATTAGGCAGGGACTATTTGGGTAGACAGGGTTCGGCAAGTAGTCTTTTTCTGCCAACAAATTCTATGTTCTTATGTAAGCATCTGTTAGTATGTTCCAAACCTATGAGCGCTGTTGCGCAAATCTGTTACATTTTAAATGTCTCCATGCAAATTAACCCATTCTCTATTCAGGGCTCAGTACATCATGTAGCCATTTCAGTCTCATTAATGGTATTTTGCCCCTTGAATTGCTGGGAGGTTGAGCCTGAGCCCAATGTTAACAGATGGCTATTGAAGCTGTAGTTGAACACAGTACTAAGCAACACTGTATCACAGGTGCTTTTCAGTACATGTGGTTTGACTGGGGTTTGGTTCCATGTCCCCATTATGTGTGCATATGAGAATATGCAAAAAAATGTGCCCAACCCCCTAGCCACACAAATGTCCTACGTCCAAACATATTATCATATACTATGCTACATCTGTGTTTTTCAATGCATTCCAAGCTTCAGACGTCATGCATGGGCTGTTTGAAAGTACTTTACCTGCCTTACTGAAACCTAAGTTATAACATGCCTTTTAAATGTGGCAATTTGCACAGTTCAAGACTACCCTATGAACCATCACAAAACTTTGAATTAAACTCAGCACTCTGTATACAGGCCTCCTACTCATTTGCATGTACACAATCCCTAACTTTGTGCAACCATGAAAACTGATGCTTTGAATATCAGAAGCTCAGTGCTATGTCCGGACTCCAGTCATTTTGTGTGGCATTATAGCATTGAATATCCTTCCCTAGATCTCTCAGTGTCTCTCACTGAGATGGTGTGAGGGTCTGTCAGTGGGGTTTGGTTGGGTGGTGTCACTCATACCCATCTCCCTTTAGTCACACTCATTTTGTGAGTCATGCAACAGTGTCACACTGACATGTAAAAATTGGTGAAGACCATTACAAGTAAGCAATAACACACAACAGGGTGTGCCATTATTGGGGATTAACACACATGCGGGCACATTGTGAGTCACGAGGCCACAGGCTGAGTGCCCTCACAGCACCCGGGCGCCCATTAATCCCCAATAACAGCACACCTTGGAGTGTGCTATTGCACTTATAACATGGGCAATGCAGAAAAGCAATGCTAAATGCTGTAAATACTTATTATAGTGTCTTAAAACTGCACAAAATGGATGTTTCCTGCCGCGTTGTAAAATAGTCCCTTCTGTGAAGCAAGATATCCTGCTATTTATGCAGTCATAAATATCACAGATGTGCACAGTGTGCCTGTGTGACTTGTGTGACCCCCTCCCCCCTTAAAAAAATGTTTTGAATCTGTTGCATGTGCACAATATTGACACGGGCAGGATTGCAGCTGTGCACTGCTCTGTACCTCTGCTGCCCTGCTGCCTCACACCCCCTCCTCCTGAACAAACCTCAGGAGGTGCGCATTCACACAGCCATACAGTGATGAGAAGGGAAGCCTTGGGAGGGAAATCTACTATAACACTGACTGTGTCAGGGGCTGAAAGGTATACACAGATGGGAGGTACAGTACTGCTGATCACAACATGTGCTGCTGTCCGGAAACCTGTCCATGGCAGTTCGGTGAAAGGAAACATGTTTTCATCCTGGAGTGATTGGTATGTATATGCCAATAACTTTAAAGACAGCAGCAGTGAACGGGCTGATGCAGGTGTTCTTGTGTCTTTCCGGGGTCAGGAAGACAACCTTGTGAGCCACTGTGAAACACGAACATGATCCCTTCATGTCTCCAAGAGGAGTGGTATTTACATAAAGAGACATGATGTTGCCATCTCCTCTTTTGAGACAGATACATACAGAAACACAAGTTTACAATACATGCTGCATTCACCGCTCCCTTTCTGTGTCAGTTTGCGGTACCTCTCTGTGTATCTGTCTAAGTGGTCTCTGTGACTCTGCATATCGCTCGCTCCGATGCAGGACAGATGTGATTCATCTTTCAAAAACTGGTACCATGAGACATACCTGTGTTTCTCTCCCCATCACTTTTGCTGCCTCTCTATACTGCTGTCAACGTGTATTGTGCTGTTTTCTCGTACTGCTCCCACTATGCCTGCTACCAGTGAGCTCAACAAGGGAGACAGCATAGAGTCAAAATTTGCTGAGGTTGCAGTTTCTCGCTGGGTGGGTGGGTGGGGAGGACAACACAAATACTACAATATTACAACATGAGCTATGGAGAGTAAAAGTAGGCACCAGTAAACCCACTGGCTGACATATATGTAGAACTGCACTTGATCTGTAAAGGAAAACACACTTTGCAAAGTCAGTTGTGTGTTGTACACTTACTGTGCCAGTCAGTTAGCAAGAATGCAAATGGCTGCTGTTGCAAAATTTGTTTACCCTACAGGAGAAGTTCAGGTCTGCTCAGGAGTCTCACTAAGACCCTTTCATCCTAACTGTGCTGATAAGGGTGGTTTAATGCACTGTCCGTTGATTCCCTTCTACCAGTCATCTATGTCCCTGTCCCTAGCCCATGTCATAAGTCATCATAGTTAGTGCCTAGCCTGCAATAACTGCATCATTATAGTGTCCTCATTTGTCATAAGAGCCTCTCTGAAAAGTTGATTTACCCCATTCAAAAAAAACAGTCATTCAGATAGTAAGTTTCGTCTCTGGTAAACATTTGTTTTTATATAACTGATTTTTTGTATTATACCTTTTAATAGTAAAATCTAAATAATGTTTGAATTGAGAAAACTCAGGAGCTTCTAGAAAGGTGAGCAGCACAGTTTCTTTTGGCTTTAACACGAGAATCAACTCCCTCTGAATTGGTTTAGAGTCATCCAGAATAACACTTGATAAGTAATGCTGATGCGTGTAACAGAATCAATCTCCATTTTTGGATGACTGTCTCACTCTCTTTTCCAAATGCTGGCTCTTCAATAAGTTGCTGGCTCCTAAGTACTCTATCTAACTGTAAATATGTCTGTAAAGTAACTTGCTGCCAATAGACATGGCACGCACGGCACATTTTAAGTGCCAATCTTTTGTGTGAGACAAATCCTTTTTTAATTCCCTCAACTCCGGTCAGCTGCTCCTGATTTGCCTACATTCCATTACTTTGTAGGAAGGATAGATGTGGAAGTGTTCCTACAGTAAGAGCAAACAATTTATCCAAGTCAAACACCTTGTCAGTTTCAAAAAACATGGGCATCTGCATTGAGACTAGATGCTATTTTGATTTAAAAATATTATAGGCTGCTGCACTTGTGTTAAAAGCACTAAATGTGGTTTGGTGGAGCAGGACAGAACTACTAGACAAACAAAAAAGACCACTTACAATCATATGGCTCTTAGGCTGCAAGTAAAAGTCAATAGAGCACAGAAATCTGGCACTCAGCACCACACAAACTTACAAAAAACAAATATGCAGTTTAATAAAAAAGTCTATGAAGAAGACGACATGCTCTGCAAAACCAAAAAGACTTCAATTACAAGTGCAGGGCAATCTAATAAATTCTGTATTGCAACTTGACCAGATCAAATGCCTGTACTCTTTTTTTTAGTTGTCTTTTTTATTGACTACCAATAAAGTGGAGTTTAAAAAAAAAAGAATTTATTAATAAAACGTACACATTGCAGCTACAGCTGAAGACAGATGTCTCCAAACAAACATTCTCAATGTTTCACTCTGCTCTTGAACGTTTCTTAAGGCATGGGAGACCCCCGAAACATGTTACCTTTGCTCCATTGACTTTCGCTTACCCTTAGCACCATGTGGTTGTGAGCATCCTTTTTTGTTTGCCTGGTTAAAATATTATCATTATTTTTTTCACATTAGTAGTTCCATTATTTAATGTCCTATGGTATAGACTCTACAGTAAAACTGTGGAAAATATTTCCAATATTCAGTTGAGCTGCAATTTGAGATGGGTATACTTTTAAGCCCTTTTACAGGTGTTGCAATCATTTTTAGCAGTGTTAGAGGTATCAACCCCAAGTGAGGAGACAGATTAAAAAGCATGACTCATTTGTTTGTTATTTCTGCTTAGTCTCTTTTATTTTAGTTTATGTCCCTCTTATTTCAACTAATCATAACCCATTCAAAGCCTTGCAAGGATCCGTTTAATTCTCAAGCTAAAAAATACAGTGGCTTATCACACCTGGAAATGATAGCTACCCTAGTGTTTCTTTTTTGTTTTTGAAAGTAAACACAAAAACGTTTCCCAGAATATACTCAGGTTTTAATAAAATAAATTATTTTGGTTCCATTAGGCTACTGTTGTTGGTTAAAGTTGCCTTAGAATTCTTCAGTCATGGATCTCCATGTATTATAGCCCTTCCTAATATGTTCTTGAAATGTTCTGGGCACACCATGGCCAACCATGGTTTATTTGTGTTTGACCATGGTTTGCTCATTGCCATGAGAGCATGGGCTAGCAACCAAATTTGCATTATTTATTTTTATATCAGAATGCAGAATATCTCACTTTAAACTAATGTAACCACAATAACATTTTTGCAGTTTATGAATACACAATAAGATTTACAGATAGAAAATAATTACTTGAGCATAAAAAAAATAATATGTGAATCGACCACATCTTGAACAAGTTTAATTTTGTGGTGGTATAAATAGCAATTATGCCATTCTGTTAGTTATAAATGAGTAGAGACTTGATTAGAAAGAGGGACACAGCAGCAATGGGTAAGTAAATGAAATCAAACAAAAGGGTTGCAATCAGAAAAGCAATTAATGAGAGGTACTGTAACTTGTTTGTCCAAGATTTTAACCATGGTTATCACTGGACAATCACTGACAGTAAATGGCCTAGGGACAGATCACAGATGACCATGGTCAACATAGTTTTAGAGTTATTCAAGTTGACCATAGTCATCAATGGTTATCCATGGTTATTAATTTCAGAAGCTTCCTGCATTATAAAACAAATTATTGTGCTACTCAGGTTATTTCATTTCTTTCAAACAGCCTTAACATCCTGTAATCAATATACATTATCCACAAATACTTTTGGAATGGCTTTCATTTACTTACTACAGCATAAGGACAGCTGTGCAACAATAACAGGGAAGGTGCAAGTCCTGGGCGGCTTACCCAACATAAGTAAACAAAAGGGGGTTGCACTCGAAATAGCAATTAATGAGAGTTCACACAGTTTATAAGGCAAGAGATACAACTTTATTATACCATAACCTGGTGCCCAGAGAGTCAAAAAGTAAATAATGTGTCAATAATAATGCAGAACTATTACAGAACTTAAAAGTCCCCAAAATCAATATTGCAAAAATGTTACTAGTAAAGGTGCAATGCAGTATAGTTCTAACCTACCAGTCACACTGAAGCTTCACCTCCAACTGAGCATTCCTCAGGGGGTGGAGACTGGTTATCCCATCATGCCTTAAATAGGTACAGCATTGATTATTCAAATACTATAATAGTAATACAGAATCTGGGCCCGATTCTCAAAGCTCCCTGAATGGCACAAGGGGCTTACACCACAAGGAATGGTGCAATGTGCTGCCTGCACCAAAAGAAGCACCAGGAGTGATTCTCAAATGCAGCCTGCAGCTGCATGTGCCAAAGGGGACTTGCTCCATCCTTGCAGCACACAATGGGCAGCAGCATGGTGCTAGGAGGCTTGCAGCAGATGCAAGCTGCCAAATCCCCTATATTGGTATTCTCTAAACTCTCCCAGAGGGCAAAATTGCAAGTACCCTTAGACTAGCCAGGGCTTGTCCAAGGGTAACAAGAAGTGTGTCCTCTGGGAGGGGTGAAGCATTTGTGCCACTCCTGGAGCCCTCCCTGGGCAGGAGGGAACATGTACCATGGTCTGCCCGCCCTATCTCTCATTCATCCTGTAATGAACTGAGTATCATTCCCTGGTGGACTAGCAGACCCCCCCCACCAAGATCCCACTTTATTAACACTTATCATGTCCCTAGCAGTCTAGTGGATCCCCCAGCCATGATCCCCTTTTTATATAAATAGTAATCTTGTCCCTGGTGGTCTAGCAGACCCCTTCCCAACCCTGATCCCCTTGCATATGTAGTAATCCCATCCCTGGTGGTCTAGCGGACCCCTCCCCTATCCCTGATCTGCCCATATATTATAACATATAACATTCCCTGATCATCTAGAGGGCCCCCCACCTTTTCAAAATATCAAGCAGTGCCCCAACAACCACCCCCCCATCCCATCCCTGAGTTGGTGACCTGCACAGCTCTCCACTATCCACCATGGCCAGCCACCAACCGAGCAGTCATATTACAGTATGCACTCACAGACAGCTCATTCGGCAGCTGGCCATGTTGGAGAGTGGAAGTCTATGCCGGTCATCACCTCTGGGATGGGATTAGGGAGTGGGGTGGTGGAGCACTGCCTGCTGGGATGGGAAGTACACTAGACCACCAGGGAACATTATATGTCATAATATACTGGCAAATTGAGGATTGGGAGGGGGATCTGTTAGACCACCAGGGACGGGATTACTATTTATAACAAGGGGATCAGGGCGTGGGGGGCCCGCTAGTCACCACGGATGTCCTAGAGTGCCGCACATCTGCCCTGCAGCTTGCAGCACACCATCCAGATGTGCCATCTGTTTGGCGCATGGCCACAATTGCCGCAAGTTGTGGGACTTTGCCACTGGGACTCTAACTGATGGAGAACCAGGTGCAGGATCCCTGGCACACCAGCAATTGGTGCAAGTCATCTTTGGAGAGGCTTGCACCAAGTTCTGAGAATTGAGCCCTCTGTGTATGATGGGTAGGTTGGGACAACTCCGTATGAATGAACAAGAGTGTGCTGGTATGTATGAAGGAAGTATGGGGATAGGGGTAAATTGAAATTAAAGTATAGATCCCAATTCCAAATTTATAAAAAAAATCTCACAGTATTTCTTTTTACAGTAAAGATAGCATTCAGGAAGTACAAGGAATCACAGAAGGAGCAGGACAGAGAACTGTATCAGTTAAAGCAGAGGGAAGCGGGGAAGGAAGTCAGGATATCAAAGGCACAAACCGAGGAAAAGATAGCCAGCTCAATTAAGAAGGGGGGGATAAAACCTTTTATAGATACACTACGGAGTGAAGAAAGACCAAGGAAGGGATAGTGAGGCTTAATAAAGGGGAGGGAAGGTAGGCAGAGAGAGAAACAGTGAAAAGGCAGAGATACTAACAGATACTTTTGCTCAGTATTCACAAAAAAAGAAGGTGGGAGGTACCTAAACCAAACAACAAAAGCATTCTAGGCAGGGGGGTCGATACCAATCCATTCACACAAGAAAGGGTCCTGAAAGAACTCTTAAAACACAAGGTGGACAAAGCAACGGGACCTGATGGGATTCACCTCAGAATTCTAAAAGAACTAAAGGGAGACCTAGTGACACCACTGACTACCCTTTTTAACAAATCTTGGGAGGATGGTGTGGTACCTGAGGACTGGAGAAAGGTGGATGTGATCCCTCTTCACAAAAGTGGGAGCAAGGCAGAGGCAGGAAACTAAAGACCTGTTAGTTTGACCTCAGTGGTAGGGAAAATGATGGAATCACTTCTGAAAGAAAGAATTGTCCAGTACCTAGAGGCCAGCAGGACACCCAAGGCAGCATGGATTCACAGCGGGAAGGTCATGTCAGATGAATCTAATAGATTTATATGACTGGGTGACCAAAGTAGTAGACCAGGGAGGGGCTATGGATATGGCCTACTTAGACTGTAACAAGACATTTTACACAGTACCACACAAAAGATTAATAAACAAGTTAGTCAGCCTGGGAGTGGGTCCCAGGGTGGTAGCCTGGGTAAAAAATTTGCTGGACAACAGGATGCAGGGTAATAGTAAACAGAGTACACTCTGGAGAAAAGGGAGTTACTAGTGGGGTACTGCAGGGTTCAGTACTGGGACCAGTACTCTTTAATGTCTTTATAGCTAACATTGTGGAGGGGCTTGAAGGAAAAGTATGCCTCTTTGCAGATGACACAAAGATCTGCAACAGGGTCGATACACAAACAGGGGTGGAAAGGATGAGATAGGACTTGGCAAGGTTGGAGGAATGGTCAAGAGTATGGTAGCTTAGTTTCAATGAAAAGAAATGCAAAGTAATGCACCTGAGAAATAGAAACCCAGGGAAGAGTACACAATGGGGGGTACTAACAACAACAGAAATAGAAAGGGACCTCGGGGTACTCATATCACAAGACCTTAAGGTAGGCAAGCAATGTGAGAAGGCAGTAAGAAGGGTTGGGGGGATTCTGGGATGCATAGGGAGAGGCAACACCAGTAGAAAGCAGGAAGTTGTTATCCCTCTGTACAGACAGTTGGGAGACCCCATCTGGAGTACTGCATGCAGTTTTGAGACCCCATCTCCACAAGGACATAAACAGGATGGAAGCAGTCCAGAGGAGGGTAACCAAAATGGTGCAGGGTCTGCACCAGAAACCATATGAGAAGAGACTAAAAGAGCTTAATATGTATACCCTTGAGGAAAGGAGGGAGAGGGGGGACATGATAGAAACTTTCAAGTACCTAACAGGAATCAACAGTCAAAGAGGGTAGCATCTTTCAGAAAAAGAGATGTGCAAGAACAAGGGGGCACAGTTTGAAGATAGAGGGGGGACGGCACAGGGGCAACATGAGAATGTATTTTTTCATGGAGTGTGTGGTGGATGCATGGAACAGCCTTCCTGAAGAAGTTGTGGGGTTCAAAAACGGGGGAGGGGTTTCAAGAATGCATGGTACTGACATTAAGGCAATTATAGTGGGGGTAGGAGGAAGTAGGCTGCTGGTTAAGAAGAATCAGCATTTATATAGCGCTTTTCATGCACAGTATCCCAAAGCGCTTTACAAGCAATGCTAGACTGGTAGTGAAGTGACTGAATGTGTGGTGGCGGCCATATCGCACATCATCACCCACACACAGCCTGGATAATTGCATGAACCGGTTTATGGGAAGGGGAATGTTGGCCAGGACACCGGGAATGTTCCCTACTCATTGCGAAGAGTGCCCTGGGTTCTTTTACTTCCGCGTGGACACCCACCAGGACAAAACCAGGATGGGCAGAAGGGACCTTGGTTTAACGTCTCATCCGAAGGACGGCACACCCGTGCAGTACAGCACCCCCCAATACTGTACTCGGATGGCAGCAATTTTTAGGTGCAAGTCCAATCCCGGTGTGGGACGAGAACCCACAACCTTCTGGTCCAGAGGCGGATGTGCTACCAATTGAGCCACGCTGATACCTAACTAGGATCTGCAGCTTATACAATAGGTAGGGAAATGAGCAGACTAGGTGGGCCAAGCGGTCCTTATCTGCCATCAAAATCTATGTTTCTATGTTTCTACAGTGACCATTTGGATCTAGAAGCTGATGAGTAATAAAGAAAGAAAAGAAAAGAAATTTGTCACATATTGTGCCCTTCAGTGATTACCCTTGTACTTAGTCCCAGTGACTGTATGCTAACGGGATCCGCTAGTTGGGTTCTGTTGTAGTGAGGCACAAAACAGAGCAAGGGTAGAGGAGGATGATTCAAGTGTAGATGATAGATTCCATCTGCAAAAAAGTAAACAAAAATCTCACGTCAAAAAATTGAGAAAAGCTTCTAAGAATTGTGAGGCCAGATATAATTTTATACACAAAGTGCTAGTTACATACTACTTAATACTGCATGAAAAACAAATGGTTGAAATAGAGAGTGTGGGGGGTTGTAAAGCTGGAGTTGTGAAAAACAAATATGTATACTGCAGTAACAAACAGAAAGAAGGGGGGTTAAATATTTCTTGGTATTTGTTAAGCTCTCAGTTCATAATGCCTGAATTCCATTGTAATGCTGAAATGCATACAGTGGGCGGGATATTCAGAAGAGTTGCACATGGCGCAACACAGTTGTGCCATGCACAACCCACTGATGCACCCCGGCACGATATTCAAACGGGGACTGAGCCTGGCACAAATCCCGATGCGCCAGAGAGTATCAGTAATATATGCTGCGCAGGTGGGGAGGGGGGGCGTGCCCATGCATACTCCGCACATCCTGATATTCAGCCCGGGATGTGCTGCGCCCATGCATGCGCAACCCCTACCTGCACTGCACACAGAAGAGCCCCCCAAAAAAGGAGCAACAACTGGCCACCCACAGGTGAGCTGCCATATTGCAGGGCACAACACGGCAGCTGCCACCTGTGGGTGGCCACCCGAGCTCTGGCTGCACCTTCGTGGCAGCGCCCCCCCTCCATGCCTGATTGTGGGCATACATTGAAAAAGGATAGTCCTATATCCCTGGTGGTCCAGTGGACCACTCGCAGCCTGATCGCGGGCATATGTATTAAATAATATCGTCCTATATCCCTGGTGGCCCAGTGGACTGCTCACAGCCTGATCGCAGCCCGATCACAGGCATATGTAGTAAATAATATCATCCAATATCCCTGGTGGTCCAGTGGACCATTTGCAGCCCGATTGCAGGCATATGTAGTAATAGAAATGTCCAATATCCCTGGTGGTCCAGTGGACTGCTCGCAGCCCGATCATGGGCGTCAGTAAAAAATAATGCCACACCAATCCAACCCTGGTGGTCTAGCAGTACCCCTTCCCCACCTACCCACTGAGCCCCACGGCCCCACTCCCCCCGGGTCAGCAGCTGGCGGCAGCTCCCCACCCACTTGCCGCCCCGCCGCCCACTGACTGACACCGTACAGTAGGGCTGTATGCCCATTGGTCCACAGCATGAGCTAATGGGCATGCAGCCTGTACTGTACTACAGTCGAGATATGTGAATGGATCCATTCACGTATCTGGACTTCATGTAATTACAGAACTGCACACCCATTAGCTCGCAGCTGGTGGACCAATGGGCATTCAACCCACTATGCCGGTGTCGATCGGCGAGTGAGGCAGCAAAAAGATAGGTAGAGAAATTCCCCACTGCCCCTGCACAGTCAAGTTGCGCTGCGCCCAGACTTGCGCCTCAGCCTGGAGCAGTCTGAATATCCTGCCCTGTATGTCAAAATATTTCCTAAATACTGAACTAATTTCTTCAATTTCCTAATCTTGGTGTCTGAATCACATTATTATGGTTGAAATACATAATGGCACATTTCATTAGTGGTTTCAAGTCCCAGTCATCATTATGCCCAAGTGGTCACAATGTTTTTATCAAAGAGATCCACTGGCTTTCTTTTCTTACAAGTTTATTCAATTTAACCCCACTCCTGTTCAGAGCTGGGATCCATTCAATTCCCAGAAATGTTGTGCCATGTATGTTGCTGCCTTACATTTCTCTATGGTGTGTCCCCAGTGGTGAGTCCTCCTTGCCACTTTGGATGTCCCTGAAGTGTTCTTGTAACTGGGTTTTAAGTTCCTTATAGTTCTCCCCACATATAAATTGTTGCAGGGGCAGATGATAATGCAAACTGTAAAGGAAGATGAACATATAGTGTATGGTAGAATGACGTTCTGAATCAGAATCAGTGTGAAGCAAAATGCTGTTCTGTTGCAGTAGTGATGTCTGTAATGCAGCAGAATGACTTTTCGTTCAGCTGTAGTACAGACATCACACTGATGTGTCCTCGAGTTTTACAGTTAGAAAAGAAACCAATCAAAACTGCGTTCCATTCCGTTTCCACACAATAAAAAAAGTGACATTTCAAATAAGCACACAGTACTGTCAGGAACACAAAAACATCACACAGCATAATAACACTGTTTAACTAGCTGTTATAGTGATGTCAGCCACGGTATATTCAAAACCTGTCTCAGAATGGCAGCAGTTCATTCTCGACCAATAAAATCAGACCAAGTGGAAAGTGAAGAGAAAAAAGTCATAGAGATTAGAGTGTTCATTTTGTAGTGGTCGCTTTTCATTCTAAAATCAACATGCATACTTGTAAACCATTTGAAACAGTAAACTTTTAAATTGTTGTCACGATTGATTCTCGAGTCTGCGCTTCTTTTAATCAGCAATTGTCCATACACTATATAGAGTAATGTATGACTTCCCATTCACAAGGCTACTCTTTACCCTCATGGTTACTATGACGACTGAAAGACAGTTGTCATATTAGCCACTTGGGTAAAGAAGAGCCTTGTTGTGAAAGTGAAGTCATAAACTATCCTATATGTTATCTGTTCTTGGAGTTCCATTGTGAAGTTATTGTTTGGGTTCATGAAGTTTTTTTGTTTGCAATGCATACCAGCAAATGCTGCATGTGCCATATTGATTGAACCCTTATAACTGCCAATGTCTTTGTGCCACCTCCTCACTTGTAAAATGGATGTAGATTAGATTGTAAAGGAAAAATAATAGGAGTCTGTGACTAATTTATGGGGACAAAGGTTTGAAGGTGGTTTTTATATGAATAAATGGTGCTAGAAAAGATGGGCTTGGGGGACCCTCTCAAAAATTTGGGCAATTGCTGCTAGGTGGCCAAATTCAAGATGGCCACCAAAAACCTCTAAAATAGCTCATAGTTGCCATATAAAGTTATATTTGGTGTCTAAATGGGGGCTTTGAGGGTTAAGGAATTCATTTCTTATAATAAAAATGTTCTTTCTTGAAGCCAAGGACAACATGTTCACAAATTTCCAAAATAATGATTGCTTAATTCCAAGTTCCCCCACCTCCAAAACTTGAAAATTGTGTTTCTAAACTTAAGTTTATAATGCATGTAATTTTTCAGTGTCAGAAAAATAGCCAACTTTTATATTTGCAAAATCTGGTTTTGCACAGTTAGTAATATTTTTAATTGAAAAGTTCTAGTTTGGTAACAATAGTCGGATTGCACAGTTATCTAATATCCATAATGTTTGAAGTCTTATTGCTGTCGTAACATTCTCCAATTAATGTTTGAAGTGCTGTCTTCATTTGAGCATGCCAAAAATCTACTGCTCATTTTCTTCTTCCATGTTATTCTCAGAGCCATTATCGGAAACATAGTCTATATCACATTCTGAATCATATTCTGCATAATCTTTTACAGCAGTTGAGACATTCTCTTGTGCTACAATATTCCCGAGTCTCTTTGGTAGAGGTGTCTTTGTGTATCGGAGAGGTTGACATTTCCCTTTAATCAGAGTCCAGCCATGGTCCAGTGGTGGTGGTGGTGGTGGAGCATCAGGCTTGTCATAGTTGAGCAGGATGTATACGGTGGCAGGGATGGAAGGAGGAGGAGGAGCTACATCTTAGTGATTCCATGATGGCGGACTGAATGGGGGAAGTGACATTGCTCCAGACGCTTGCCGGATTGTTTCTTCAGTAGTTTTTAGTCTCCCGATGAAAAAATTGGCCTCTCATGAATGAAACTTGGGGTGAAGCGGGCCGCAGTTGTAATTAAAACTAGTTTGATTGTATCTCGGTTGAGTGTTTCCCTTGAATGGGAATGACTGGCTAGGCTCAGTTCAGTATATTTGTTTTTTTTCACTAACTTGTTTTTTTTCTCTTTTAGATATTTCCTGAAGAAGACCTAAAGTCGAAACGTAGATTTTTAACTCTATTTTCTATTTTCAGCGTGCATTTAATATAACCATTTTGTTTTGCTTTTAGACTACATGCTGATGCAGCGCCTTGTTTCAGTTCAGTATACCTTTGTTTCTCCCTGCATTGTAGGGCATTCAGTTACAATCCATAGTTTTGGGTCTAAATCGGGTGATTAACTGCATAAACTCCAGGGACCTGACTGAAACCTTTATTGAATTTATGTTGCATATGTGGCATTCAATGGTGCTGGAGTGTGTCTTTTCCTTTTGGAGACGGCACCATTCAAAACAAGACGAGGAAACCACCTGGTGAACAACACCGTAAGAAAAAAAGAACTACTCCCAAAGACAATATGCTTTCTCAAAATCAAGCAGTCACTAGCTGCACAAGGTCGCAACAGCACAATCTGCACTCTTTTTTTGGAACCACCACAATATTCTCAGAGAAACCTGAGAAGTACAGTGAACCTGGATCCTGACCCTGAAAAGACTGGATACACCATGGCAGAGGATGAGAGTTCCAATCCCAGTACTTCTCTGGTAACTACCAAGAACTTGGCTTCACTGCAGATCAGCATGAATGTTACCAAGAATAACAGTAAGACTGATAATTCTTTATTTAAGGATCACATAATTGATGAGGCTGGTAATATGAATTCTGGAAACACCATTCTGCAAAAAGCAATAAATGATATGAGCCCACCCAAAACACATTCAGTTGGGCAAATCAAGCCGGGAGATATGGGGGCAGAAATTACCCACTCTGGGGCCAACATTACGATGCATGACTTCCTAAAGCTTCAAGCAGACATTAAACAAGAAATTAAAACAGGATTTTGCCAGCATTTCTATTGCCATTTCTGACCTCTCAGCAGCTCTATTTTCTATTCAGAGTAAGCTTGAAGCTCTCACTATATGTACTAATGAGGTTGAAACATGTATATCCTCTCTAGAAGATACTGTCTCCCCCTAGTTGCAAAACAAAATAAGTTTGAAAAAGAACTAACTGATTTAAAAGGTTAAATTACAGATTTGGAAGATTGGTTCCAACGAGGAAATGTTAAACTAATTGGGATGCTGGGAGGATTAGAAGGCCCTGGAGACCCGCTCCCATTTAAAAAAAATTAAAAATTACTTTGGCCCTTAACCACCAATTTCCTGAGGAACGACTACCTCTTGATAGAGCTCATAGAGGGTCAAGACAAATCTCAAGGCACCCTGAAAACAATGCATCCCCCAGACCTATCTTTATTAAACTCCACAATTTCAAGGACAGGGAAATTATGTTGTGGTTTGCATGCATTAATAGAGGACTGCACTATGGCCAACACCGATTTTCAGCTTTCCCAGATTTGTGACAAACTACTTTTCAAGCTCATCGAGCCTTCAATAAAATTAAGGAAATACTCAGACAAAGAGACATAAAATTTTCCTTTCTTCATCCAACAAGGATTTTGTTTTTCTGCATAACAGAACCTGGATATTTTCAGACACTAAAAGAGCTGAACAATTTTTGATGGTTCATTCGGATAACACAGCTGTAACTTGACTGTTAACTTTGGCATAATATATTTTGCTTATACTTGCACAATGTGAGGGACAAAAACTGGAATGGACTGTTCAGACAGTTTAGGAAAGGATATGAGTAAGAGGAAAGAACAGAAAAGGAAGGGATGTGTTTTTTTTTTTTTTCTCTTTTTTAGGGGCTGCAAGATTGGTGAGGGATGCCATATAATCTCCATGCGCATGAAGAAGGTAGAGCTGCGGGATGCGATGACACCCACACCAGCAGCATGACCACCAGGACTGGAATCGGGGGAGAGGGATTTCAAATGGATAAAATTAAGGATGTCTATCTTGTAGGAGGAGCCCTCTTAGCTTTAATTGAGGACAACAGGAATGGGAAGTACACTGCGTCAAGTGAAATTAGTAACAATATCAGGTCTTTTTCTTTCAAGAATGATCTATTTAGGGTTTTATTGGAAATAAAAGTTTCTGTACATGGAATGATATGTTTATCTACAAATCATCTGGGTTGGGTGTCGGTTTCTGCAGTCACTGAAGGTGAGGGTGATGCTGTATGTTTATTAGGCTCTTGTATAGAGGTGAATTGTAACAGTCTGCAATATCAGGGGACAACCCTGGCAACTGTTTATGTTAAATATATTATGATGGGTGTAAGTGAGGGAGCGGGTATGGGTTTAAAGTAGAGAAAATACTTCTGACTAAATACTTCAGCATTTACATGGGCAAAATATATACTTGAAGAACAATGGCATATTTTGAAATACATTTAGGTTTAACTATTTGGAGAATGACCTTGTTATATGTATCTTATAATGAGGCAACAGCTTAAGGTACTATTGTGGCATGTGAGGGTCATCCAGGACCACACAGAAGTCAGAAACATTTTCAATTATATTGACAGAGTGGGGGCAAACTGTGTTCTAACGCAAGAAACACATTTAAATCACTTTGAATTTCAATACCATACCAAAAGGTGGGGGCAAGGAACTAATGCCCCACATACTAACCTATCTAGAGGAACTTCCCTTTTTTTCAAAAAACTTTAGACATTAGGATTATTAAACAACACATATACCCAAATGGAAGGTTTGTAATATGTCAAGTTTGTCTAGCAAGTAACACCTACACTATTGGTAACGTGTACAGACCGAATCAGGATTCCCCTCAATTTTGTACTCATTTTTTTCTAGAATTAGCAAACTATGCTGCACCATATATTATCACTGGAGATTTTAACACTGTTCTGAATCCAAAGCTAGATCAGTTGTCTATATGTTCAGAACATACATCATTAGTGGCTACAAAAATAACTCATTTCATAAATGATTATAATTTAGTGGATGCATGGAGATCACAAAATCCTAGTATAAGGCAATATTCTTATTTTTTGGTTCCCCACCAAACATATTCATATACTGACTACTCCTTGATATCCCATTCGATTGAATACCAGATGATGGAAATCAGATCTAGCAATATTATAATTTCTTACCATGCTCCATTAATCTTGACTTTACAGATTCCTAATTATACCAAAACTCCAATATTTAAATTAGACCTGATACTTCTTAAAGAACCCAATTTTGTGGAATATTTAAAGATATCAACCAATTTTTTGCAACCAATATGACCAAGGATTCTACGATGGCCTATATATGGGATTCTTTTAAGGCATACCTTCATGGGGCAATTACATCATATACAATAAAGTGCAGAAAGATTAAGCAATCCAAAATGTCTAATCTTGAAAAAGTCATTAAAGCAACTGAAAAGGGTCCATATGTCAACTAATGATCCACTTTTAGTTCCAGTTTTAGCATCCCTTAGGGAACAATATCATGGCTTAGCTGCTGAACAGGCAGAAAGGCAGTTATATTACACCCACAGCAATTGTTATTTTTAAGGGGACCAGATCGATAAAGTGATGGCCTGGCAATTGAACACTGCACAGGAAAAAAAACTTAATTACACAGATCATAGATCATGAGGTTAAAATTCATACCTCCCCTCAGGAGAGTAACCAGGTCTTTTTTAATTTATATCAAACAGTATACACAATTGACCAACCAAGCTGTACTGTTTTCCAGTCAACATTTTTCTCAGGCATTGAACTTCCTACTATTCCTCCAGACCTCTGTCAATACCTACAGCAAGAGATAACATGTGAGGAAATTGCTCAGGCCATTTATTCTCTATCACCTGGCAAAGCCACCGGCCCAGACAGCCTTCCTATTGACTTATACAAACTTATCCCACAAACAATCATTAAACCCTGAAAAAAAAACATTTGATTTCATTTTTAATTCTCAAACACTTATCTCCTCTTTTAGGGAAGCCAATATTTTATTATTTCCAAAAAAAGGCAAGGATCTCCATTTACCTTCATCTTATCGACCAATCTCACTTATGAATTCTGTTGTAAAAACTTTATCTAAGGTCCTGGCCACCAGACTGGAAAAGGCTTTACCTATATTGATTCATCAGGATCAAAACAGCTTTGTTAAAGGTCACACTTTAAAAACCAATGTAAGATGCATTGAGTGACAAACTGAGTGGATAACTGCTTCTCCAGGAGAGTAACAACTGCTTGGTACTTTGGGGAACATTTTTAATTCTGAAAGGAAGGGCTGTATCTGCGTAGAGTTGTTTTTTGACCCCCGCTCCACGAGGGAAGAAAACTTGGAACAGGCACTAGTTTGGTGCTTCAGGAGAGCTTTTTAAGCACTCTTGTATGTTGGCTGAGCTGCCTTTTTAAAGGCAGCTCACATACATTGTTCAAGCCCCACAGGGAGGTGGTTAGAGGTGAGAGCATTGCCATAGCAATGAATATTTAATGCTGGGCTCCAGTGAGCAGAGTCAAGCACAGAGCGGAGGTGACACAGACAGAGGCCAGCAACATCTGATGGAGTCAGATGAGGAAGACGAGGAAACAGGCAGGAAACTGGGTGTTGAGAATAAGTATTTTAAGTAAAAACAGGAATATAAATAAGGAAAGAACAATGGATACTAATATAGTAAAATTGATGGATGGAACACTGGGACTGAGATGTTTGGAGTGTAAAATGATCAGTACAGATGTGGCGAATGAATTATTAGTATACACTTGTGGGCACTGTACTCAAATAAGAGAGTTACAATGTAAATTGGAGGAAGTGAAGTGAGATTTAATAGTATATAGAGAAAAGGCAGTAAAAAATTATAAGATTATACAGGTAGATCAGGAATGTGAAGAACTGAGTGAAGGAAAATCTAAGAAAACAGGTAGAGAAAAAGAACAGGAAGGAGATTGGAGTATAGTGGAAAAAAGGCAAAAAAGGAAAACAGCAGTGCGAAGAAGAGCTAATGCAGTTACCAATAGAATGTTCTAATGCATTTGAACCTTTGATTGCATTGGACGATGAAGGAGGATGTAAAGAAAGAGATGAGGTAGGAATTAATAAAATAAATATTTTGGAGAATGACAATTTGGATATTAGAAGTGGAGAGTTGGAATATTGTAAACAGGGTAAGGAAAGGCTGGAAATAAAAGATAAAGAGGAAAACATAGTATATGAACAAAAAGAAGATGAAAAGCAAGTAAGACACAACATATAGAGTAGTGAGGAAAATGAGGGAAAACAGGATGGAAATGAACAGGGTGGTTTAAAGAATAGAAATGATGGTGTGGCCATTGGTCAGGAGGACTTGAGAGGACAGGAACACTTTGACATAATAAAGAATGATAGTGAACAAATGGAACAGAATGAAATGGTAAAAAAAATCTATATTTTGGGTGATTCAATTTTGAAATTTACTGATAGATATACATCAAAGATAATAAAGAGATTATTACAACAAGCTATTTCTCAGGAGCAAAACTTAGGGTGTTAAGAATATGTTAACTGATATCATCAAAGAAAAAGGTGGATCTGCAGTGCTGATATTGCACTTAGGGGTAAATAATATTAGAACCCATGAATTGGAAGAAATACAAAAATAATTTGAGGATATCTGGAAAGAAGCAAAGAGATGGAAATGTAAAATATACTTTTCAGAGATTTTACCAGTGGTAAAAAAAAAACAATATAAGAAATAGTAAAATAATGAAAATCAGTAACTGGCTAAAACAATGGACACTATATAATGACATAGGTTGTATAAAACATTGGGAAGATTATAACAAAGAACCCTCCTACTATTGTTGAGATGGACTACATTTAAGCAAGAAACGCAGTATAAATTGGGAATGGACATTAAGAAAATAGTGAACAATAATTTAAACTAAAGATTAAGGGGAGAGGGGAAGTAAGTAAACTAGAACTTGACAGGAATAAAAATAAGATATCGAGATTGGAACATAGAGTAAGGAATATAAAAAATGGAACGAGCATATGGTTTCTAAATGCTAGAAGTTTGAATACAGGTAAAAAGGCAGAGTTAGAAATTAAATTACTTACTGATAATATTGATATGTGTATGGTGACAGAAACATGGTGGGATGCCGAAGTTCAATGGAATAGGAATATTGAAGGATATAGGTTGTATTCTAGAGAAAGAAGGAATAAAAGGGGAGGGGTGGCAATATATATTAAAGAAGGTACAAATAGCAGTTTATATAAAGAAAGCAAAAATGAAATGGTGGAATCCTTATGGATTCAAGTGGTTAATGGGGTAGGAAAGAAGATTTTGTTTGGATTGTACTATAGGTCACCAAATAGTAAGAAAGAAATGGATAGAATAATAAATGAGGAAATAGTACATATAGCTCCAGAAGGAGATGTTATTATAGCAGGAGATTTTAATTATCTGGATATTTGTTGGGGAAATCATAAGGGAATGAACTCAAATAGTAGGACTTTTCTGTCAACATTGCAAATGGTAGAATTAGAACAATTGATGAATAAACCTACTAGAGAAGAAGTTATATTGGACCTATTGTTAACTAATAGATTGGATCTTATTGGAGGCATTTAAATAAGGGAACAGCTAGGGAATAATGACTATGTTATGATAACTTTCAATGTTAAACAGGCAGTAATAAGCACTAAAGGTAAAACAGTGGTAAAAAATTATGTTAGGACAAATTTTGATACAATCAATGAGGAATTGAGAAAATTGAATTTGAAAAAGGATTTGGTTAATAAATCAGTAAATCAAATGTGGGAATTATTAAAAATCAAATTATTATACTTAGAAGGATTATATGTTCCAGAAAAACAAGTGTATAATAGAAGAGGAAAAAAACCTTTATGGTGTACTATTAAGGTGTTAAAATCTTGTAATAAAAAGAAGAAAGCATTTAAAAATATGAAGAAATTAGGAACAGAGGAGGCTAGATTATATTATAAAAAAATCTAAAAATAGTTAAACAGAATATAAAAAAGAGAGAAAAAGATAAAGAGTCTAAATTTGCATATAGGAAAGATAATGGCAAAAGTATTTTTTCATATGTTAACTGGCAAAGAAGAGATAAGCAGAGAGTGGGTCCATTAAATATAGGTGTGAGAGATATCACAGATATAAATGAAATGGCCAATACACTGAATTATTTTTTGGGACTGTTTTTGAAAAAGGAAATTATGTAAAAATATTATAATAAGGAAAAATTATCAAAATATAAAAATAGAAACTACAAAAGAAGAAGTGGAAAGATTGGTAAATAAAATTAAAATACATAAATCAGCAGGACCGGATTTATTACATCCCAGATATATTAAAGAGGTGCTCCCATGGATATCAGAAATCTTGACGTATATATTTAACAGATCTTACAAGACAGGGGATATACCGGAAGACCGGAGGAAAGCCTATGTGATACCATTGTTTAAGAAAGGCAAAAGGGCATAGGTAACAAATTACAGGCCAGTAAGTTTAACTAAAATACTCGGAAAATTTGCTGAGAGTATAGTAACAACAAAATTAGAAAAAGGTCTTGAGATATTAGAATATAAGGATGAGAAGCAGCATGGGTTTAAAAAGAACAGAGCGTGTAGCACTAATCATTTGTGTATCTATGAAAAGAATAAAACTAACTTAAACAACAATATACCCATACATATAATATTTTTGGACTTTAAAAAAGCTTTCGACAAGGTACCTCATGATAAACTGATAAAGAAATTAATAAATATGGGATTGGATAGTCAAATTATATTATGGATTAAAAATTGGCTGAGCAACTGAACACAGCTTGTAAGATTAAAAGGTGAAATGTCAAAATCGATCAAAGTAGAGAGTGGAGTCCCACAGGGATACGTGTTGGGGCCCATTCTGTTTTCCTTATATATTAGTGATTTACATTATGGAATCACAAATCAAATAGTGAAATTTGCTGATGACATTAAGTTAGGAGGACAAGTAGAAACATTAGAACAACATGAAGGACTAAATGAAGATTTAAAAAAAAATTGAGATGTGGACCGAACAAAATAGGATGAAGTTTAACATAGACAAATCAGTGGTAATGTATTTGTGAAAAAGAGATAAAAAGAAAAATAGGTATCTATTAAATGATAAGGAAATTAAAGAAGTAGACGAAGAAAAAGATTGTGGAATAATGATTGATAATAGATTAAATTTTGTTAAACATCGAACAATGGCTATACAGAAAGCTAATAATATAGTGAGGAATATAAAAAGAAGCTTTATTAATAAATCTTTAGCATGTATAGGTCTTATGTTAGGCCATACTTGGATTATGAGTCACAATTGTGGAACCCATTTAAGAAGATGGAAATAAAAAGAATAGAGGGAGTACAAAGAAGATATACAAAGATGATTGGAAATTTGGGGAGATATGGGTATGAGGAGAGACTGAGACAAACGGGTCTGTGGAGTCTAGAGAAAAGGAGAGAGAGAGAGAGAGAGAGAGAGAGAGGAGATTTTATGATGCTATTCAAGATAATAAATGCTAAAGAATTAAAAAGTGAGTTGGATTTAGAGTTGCAAGAAAAGCCAGATGGATTAAGAAGATGTATGAATCAGATTAAGTTAAGAATGGTAAAAAAAAATGATGTATTCTATTCCTTTATAAATAGAACAGGAAGATTATGGAACAAATTGTCAGCTGATATAGTAAAAAGTCAAACATTGGCACAGTTTAAAAGAAAAATTTGCTGAGTATATAATGGAAAATAGACTAATGTGTGCCCACTGATGTGGGGAACAGTTTATATGGACATCAAGTCTTCTACTGTTCTAAACACCTAGTATGAAAACCTAGTATACACCATCAATATATTAGATTACTTCATAGACTCTGATTTATTTCTAATGCTGATTGATGCTGAGAAGGGTTTTGATTGGGTAGAGTGGCCAAATATATAATATATTATGCCTAAGTGCAGTTTTGGCCCCTCTTTCTGTAAATGGGTGGACATCCTGTATTCCAGTCTGGTGGCCAGGGTCAAAACTTACCATGACCTATCTTCCACCATTTGTTTGCAGAGAGGCACCCTTAATTTTTGTTTTGGTTATTGAACCACTGGCTATTGCAGTTCGCTCATCCAATCTAATACTTGGCCCCACTATAAAAAAACATCTAACATAAAATCAGTTTGCAAGCTGATGATTCTTTGTTATACGTAACTAACCTTAATCAAAGTTTTCCACATATAATAGAGTTGTTAACCTAGTTTGGTACCCTCTCTGGTGACAATGTAAACTGGTCTAAAACTGAAGTTCTTGAGACCACCAAGCACTCAAAGCCATTTGTTCCCCCTCACACCTAGAGATATGAAAAGGATCCCACGTTACTTATCTGGGGTTAAAAATAGATAATAGATTAAAGGAAATTCATCAATTAAATTATACCCCAGTCATGGATGAAATCAAATCTCTTTTCTTGCATTGGGAGACCTTACCTCTCACTCTTATGGGATGAATTAACATCATTAAAATGACTATCTTGCCGAACCTTATGTTTCTGTTTCAGAGTTTACCTATCATAATATTGGATGCATTTTTTAAGGGGTTAGACAGTATTATTAAGAGATTTTTATGGAAAGGGAAGAAACCACGACTTAAACTAAAAGAATTTCACCGGCAGTATACTCGAGCTGGACTGACCCTTCCTCATCCTAAATATTATTATTATGTATAAGCGTCGATTTCATCCTGGTTTATAGGAGATAACAGTGATCCTTCATATATGATAGAAACGTTTCGCACTACATACTCCAATATTAAGCATGTTTTATATGCTGGGGTACATAAGCTTAAAAAGAACCATGTGGCATTGTGAACACAAACAGTTCTTCATGTTTGTAATAAGTTATTTCTTAAACAGCACAATAAAAATGCTTATTTCCCCTCATCTTTAACACATATTTAAACAATGGTATCATCAAGGTTTAAAAGAAATTAATAAATTTTTTTGTGAAGGAAACATACTTGAATTTACAGTCTTAAAAGATAAATTAAATTTATTAAACACACAATTCTTTTGCTATCTTCAGATTAGGGATTTTATTAAAAGAAATATGGAACACTGCTCGAACAAAAAATTAACTCAGATGGAATTTGTTTTGACTAAGACTCCTCAAGAGAAACTAATTTCTCAAATATATAAAATTATCATTCCTGATGCAGAATCACTCTCCTTGGAATAGAAACAAAAATGGGAACAGAAACTTCATGTGGCTATTCCATATAGGGCTTGGAAAGCAATTGTCAATGTTAAAATGTGGGGTTGAAATCTATTAGATTGCAACAGATATTATTTAATATTCTCCATAGAGTATATTATACTCTGAACCGTTTACATAAAATGAATCCCACGACAACACCTCACTGTCCAAGATGTGATAACTCAGTTGGCACTATTGAACATATGTTTATTACATGCACTAAGCTTAATCAATGGTGGGATCAGATACTAGAATTCCTTTTCAGAGCTCTAAATGTCAATTTAGTAAAGAATCCAGCTTGGATGCTTTTACAATATGGATGTACTTACAGTAGACTTTCTTTGTCACAGCAACATTTGATAAATATTAGTATGACACTGGCTTTAAAGCAAATACTCTTAAAATGGAAAGACTCACTACCCCGACAATTTAACTCATAGTTAAACTCAATGAGTATGATACATACGTTAAAATGAATACATTATGTCACTATTAAACAGATGTTAAAATTTAACTCAACTTGGTCTCCTTTTAGCAATAAGCTTGCAACAAATTGATAACATAATTTTATTTCTAGTCAGCAGTCCTGGATGCCTCTTTGCTATGCTGTTCTTATAACTATATTTACTCGTATCTTTAATTGTCTTATTTTTAGTATCTGACGGCTCTGAGGAAGACTACCAGTGTATATGCTTTCATGGTATTGATGATGATATTTGATATAATTAAATGGAACTGAATTTATATGCAACTAAATGTGATATAGTATGTAATACCCATGAAGGGTACTTTTCTTTATCCATAAATAAATAATAATAAAAAAGAGCAGGATGTACACCCAATAGTTAACTCGCTTTACATTCAAATCATGTGAATCACAGTCAGGAGGTATTCTCTGGGTTGACTTTCTCTTTATTTTGTCCCACTTCAATGCCAAAGTCTCAGCTAGAGTCTTGTTGATACTATCTCTTATAGACAAACCTGAGAGTGAACTTTGCCAGGTTGTTCAGAATATGTGGTGTCACTGGGAGACTCTTTCCAACACCTGACAACCTATGTGATGCTTCAGATTTCAGTGCACTTTGAAATATTGACTTCTTTCCATGTCCAAAGAACCCTGAGACTGCATCTGCTCCTGTTTGTATATAAAGTGGTACAATGACTTGAGCAACTTCTTTTGAACACAGTCCCTTGCAGTCAAATATGCCCTTCTTCCTCTTCAAGCAGAGAACACAGTCAATCTGGTGTGATACATATGCAGCTAGGACTACTAAGTCAGTGTCTTTTGTATCAAGTACAACGATATCATTTACTCCATTCTTCCTCAGTTATGAGTATATATACAGAAGTATCATGTCTGCTTCTATGTGGTGACACTGGAATTCTTTAATTTGCAGTTGTTCACTCTCAGAAAACAGCTCCAACAGTTGCTCCTCAAAAAAATATAGAAATCAAATGGCTGGATGTTGATGTGCAAACATCCTGAATTCACACTTCAGGAATTGCTGGATACATATTTTGTTGCCTGGGTTTTTGAACATGTTGTGGAACTCATCTGAAGTGGGCAGCTTATCTTCTCTCTTGATATATATTCTGTGTCCCTCCCGTGTATGATGGTGCATGTTGTCCTATATTCATGTGCACTGTCTTTGATACTCATCTTCAAGTCATATGGATCATTCACAAAGATGATCTTGAAAGCTTTGAGGTGTTGAGCCAGGAGGTACCATGTGATAACAGTGATGATTTAATCACTGCAGCAAAACAGCGAATGCTAAACATAGAACTCAAAATCAGAGATCTGCACTACAGCGACCATACTAAAAAGCGATGGAAAACAGTAAAACTAGAAAAGCACTACTATAAACTCACTATTTATGTCAGGGGCAAGCCCTCCACATCCCCATCTATAAATAACTAACTCTGGGGGGGTGGACACTGGGGGAAAGAGGCAAACATGGGAGAGGGCTACTCCATGGAGTAGCAGTCTGCAGGGGGAGAACATTGGGGGGTAACCTGCAGGTGGGTGGTAAACACCGTCAGGCATCATTAAAAATGGAAATAAAAATTACAACAAGAAAACATTTACAATAAAAAAAAATAAACCCCACACCAGTCCCGAACCTGGAACCACCACCACCATAGCCCTTCACCTTCAACACCATACCAGATGGCCAGCATGAATCAGCCCTCCCAAACAAACCCCTATATCCATCTCCTGCTATCTCTCCCTCACTATACAATCCATAGCCCTCATTTCAACTTGCTGTCATTTCTCCTTGCTGTACTTTCCCACTCGCTATTAATGCAGGTGCTCAAATTGAGTCGCTCAATTTGAATTGCCCATATCATGGGTTACTGAGCCAGGGCAAGTACAAATACCTCATGAGCATAATCTGCCCATGTGAAGTCATTCTTATCATGCTTTTCTCTATCCTCTACTGAAGGAGTGGCAAACCTCCAACTGAATCACATATCTACCAGGGCAATGTAGCTACTGACGGGGTGTAGTGGAACCAGGTTCAACTTTTCAACTAACTTAGATTTTTGCACTTTGACCATAGTTCCATTAGGACTGAATATTGAGAGACATTCCTCTGTCACATGATGTTCCATTACTTGTGGCTGGTCAAATTTCTCCTTGCACTTTTGAGCAAGAGAGATTACTTCTGCCATGGTGTTGTTTTCCATTACACTAGTCCTTGTTACAATGGTTTTTCTTCCATCTCTGATAATAGGTTGTCTACTGAAGTTGTATCTTAAGTTTCTGTGAACTGTTGCATTAAATGATTTCTTAGTTGAAAACATCCGCTCCTGAAAGAATTAATTGACTAGTGATTCACTATCCTCATGTGCTGTTTCAAAGTCCTGGACAAGTTTTTCTGATGCAATCATTCCAGATTGGAGAGTTCTCAGAGTAGGCTTTGTAAGGTCAAAAGGATCACAGTCAAATTCTGTGATGCAACTATTGAGATCATGTACTGCCTGTTCATCTGCTCTGTCGGGTGGTTGAATTCTGACTGTGGCATTGAGAGGTTGTCTTCATGTTTGCGATGGGATGCAGAGAGACTCTAACTCTATAAAATTTGCCTTTCGAGTGTGAGTTAGCATCTTCTTATTCTTCAAAATTCTCATCCAACTGGCTTTCATCTTTGAGCCCTTGTTCATTGTCATTTCTAACCATAAATCCAGCAGCAAGCAAGAGTAGGAGTTCCCTGTCATTGATTGCACAATAAACCATCATGCATGTATTTGACTTACTCCTCAGGCAGACAGCTAATCTCTAGCCAGAACTCAACGAGCCATCTTTCATACTTGTCATTGTCATCTGCATGCAGTGATGGCAACATCAATCTGAGTGATGCCTTGAATGCCTCCAATCCTGAGTTTTTAATGCATGGAGGAGGGACAGCTCAGAGGTAATGTTAGAAAGTATTTTTTTCACAGAGAGGGTTGTGGATGCATGGAACAGCCTTCCTGAGGAGGTTGTGGAGTCAGGAACAGTATTAGAATTCAAGAATGCATGGGACAGGCATAAGGCAATTCTAGTGGGGGGTAGGAGGAAGTAAGCTATTGATTAACTAGAATCTACAGCTTATCCATCAGGTAGGGAAATGGGCAGACTAGGTGGGCCAAGCAGTCCTTATCTGCCATCAAATTCTATGTTTCTATGGATAGTTATCATCAGTATTTCAGTCTTGTACATGAAACTGAGCCAGTGCTTTGCCATTGAAATATCAGAATTCCCAACCATTTCAAATGCTTTCACAACAAATGAAGATAACTCTTAATCAGCCTCTAGTTCATCACAGATCATCTTGAGTGTTTCTTGTGTGTTTTTGGAGGGGTGTCTTAGTTTTTCCAGCTTTTCTTGTAGCTCTGGAGATAAGTGTAGACTATCACTAAGTCATTTTCAAATTATTCTGTGAGCCGGTACCTCGTACATCAGTTAAAGACATCTGACGCTTCTCTTATAATGTTTTCCATGCAGTGCTTTGTCAATTGAACCCTCTGTAATCACACTAGCCACAACACGAATGTCAGATAAACCAGATCCATTGAATAGCTTATTGATTGCTGATATGAACAAACACTGTGCATGGAATCAACCTAGGAATGGAAGGGTGAATTCAAACTGTGTAGGATTCTCATTTTTCAACTGAACAATCACAGCATAGACTGGCTGGTCTCCAACTAGTTGAATGAAAGGCATCAATTTCTTTTTCACTACAGCTACTATGTGACACATCATCTCATGTACTACTGACTTGTGGTGTGGCTTGGGCAATGTGAGGTAGTAGTAGTATACACTGCTCTTTGTAGCCAGCTTGTGGATATTAGCATGAAATCCAGCAAATGAGCCAATCTTCTGGCTTTCTGATGGAACCACTTTCCCATTGCTATCAAGATGAGCCAAAGAATGGATCATTTCTTGAATCTTTTGGTCCTGCGTGCTTTGTGGTGAGATATCAGCTTCAGCTTGAACTGATGGTAGGCTTTGTTTGATCATCTTGTAAGACTGAACTCTGTGCTGTTCTGCACTGATATTTTTCATCTCAAGAGGCTTTGCCATAGCCAGTTTAGGATAATTCTCAGTAGGGACTTTAGTAGCAGCATCCTCTGGTTGAACAAACATCACATTTGTGTGGCGAGATGTATCTGCTCCATTCAATGTGTCATCCAGAAAGTTGTCATTGTCTAGAATGGCAGTTCCAGGAAAATCATTGGCAAGCTCTTCCGGTCAGCTGCCATTCTTCTTAAGCTCAAACTTGGCCCATGTTGCATACAGATTAAGAACATCTTGGTAGCCTATTCCAAGTCATAACAATCTTCATCATGTCTATAATCTCACTACTTCTAGTCAGGCCATACACTGTCATTGATAACTTGACCTTTAAGGAAGTGTGTTTCCCTGTGACAGTGATGACAAGGGTGCAATCTCCTGATCCTGGTATGCATCACTGAAGTCACTAGCAACAGGGTTCTTTAGCCAGGTGAGAAACTTTCATAACTCAGGATTAGGTTCTTCAGTGTTCTCAAGCTCATAAATATGAGGAGGCCAGCTCATGCCTGTATTACGCGATAAGTTATCTTTCAAGCACCTGGCAATGGTATTCAGCGATTGTTCATTGCTCACTCCCCATGAGTAGATTGCTACTTCCACATAACTTCCACCTGTAGATGTGTCATATGCTTCAGTACTCTCGTTTCTGTGGAAGTGATCATGAAGTCCGATCCTGTTTGCAAACTCTTTTTGAACCATCTGCTTAATTGTGCTTGATTTTGTTGTACTTGTATCATAACTGAAATTCCTCAACAGGTTATTGTAGTCCATCAGTAATCCTTGTAATGTTCTTGGCTCATTCATATCCAATACCACTTTCCATACATGTTTGAAGAACATTTTTTTTCAAACTTCGGCAAGACGAACCTGTTGTAAGTGGAGATCAGAATTAATGGTTTTGTCCTGGAGGTATATTTGAGAGACATATTTTTTTCCAACAGGAGTGATTATACCAAATCTCAGGGGCAAAAGGATCTGTTGTACAATCAATTACAGCTAAGATATGATCACGCATTGTGGAATCTTCTAGGTACACTGTGTGAGCCTTGAACATGTACCATGCATCCATTTGTTGGAGAAGAGACCACTTGTCTTGACCAGGACGTTTATTGTCTTCTGGCATCATGCACCAGATGCAGAGATCCTTGTCCTGTAGAGGACCACTCTGTAAAAGTCTCACAGAAGGGCCAGGAGCATTTTCAGGGGAAATGTCATGCTCAGATCGGGTACAAGAATTTCTTGCATCTGCTGTTTCTCTTTCCTAGTTTTGACTTGCTGAAGCTTCCTTTTACTTGTGAATCTAGTCTTACACAGTTTGTGAAAAAACATGCCAGTTGGACCATCATCTCAGTTTATTTTCTCAACAACGCTTACATATTTATCCAACCCCCCATTCCAGTGCTAGACTCTTCAGTTTGTTCCATGAATCAATTGGATAGTCACTTTTGTCATCATGTTCTTCATCACATAATGTACACAGTTCTTTAATTGTCTCAACTCTACTCTTCTGCTTTCCTCCTGACTGCTGTACTTGTTTTATCAAGAGTGTCAACATCTTTCCAATCACTAATCACAGAACTTCATTTGGACACATTTGCAAAAGATAAAACATATATATATATATATATATATATATATATATATATATATATATATATATATATATAAATTTGGCTTCAAGAAAGAACATTTTTATTATAATTAAGGAATTTCTTGATCCTTGAAATACCCATTTAGACACAAAATACAGCTTTATATGACAACTATGGGTTGAGATATGCCATTTTAGAGATTTCTGGTGGTCATCTTGAATCTGGCCACCTAGCGGCAATTGTCCAAAATTTACGAGTGGGTCCCCCAAGACCATCTTTTTTAGCATAATTTATTCATAGAAAAACCACCTTCAAACCTTTGTCCCTGCAAATTGGTCACGGATCCTATTATTTGTCCCTTTACTAAGAAAATCCCTCAGACTCTTTTCTAAAAGTGATTCTTGGTTGTCCTTCAATACTGTAGTTGCTGAATGTGATAATAGGGTTACTGTCATCTGGTCTGTTTTGGGGGGTCAATAAGTTTTCCTTTTTTAAATTCCTTGCTTTTTCTTTTGTTTCCCTTCAACCTTTCGATCAGCTGAAGACTGCGCGCCATCCTTTTATTATAATTCTTATTTTTATTGCATAATAAAAAATACCATGTTTATGTTTATAATTCATATTTCCATAATATTCTTACATCTTGATTTAACAATAGTTTGAGTAAATAAAGAAATATAAATGTGAACCTCATCCCTCCTCCTCCCTCCTCCCTACCCAACATCCAAAACTAGGCTACATATTCATAAGGCTCTTCTAGGGGCAATAAATCATTTCTTATGATTCTTATTCTATAATACATTGTAGTGGGGGTATATTTCTTCAGTTTCTCTCCAGCTGCCTCCATTAATATTGTCTAACCCTTTTTCTATGTCCATAATTAGTTTTTCACGTGAAATGGTCTTGTAAAAAATATTCCACCATTTATAAAATGAGAAGGGTTCCAGGCTACCCCCCTTCTAATTTTGTAATAAAATCCTCTTTAATGTCATGGAAGCTAGGGCAATCATTTGTTGCTGTTTAGGTTCCAACGTAACCCTTGAGAAGTCATTAAATTGATAAATCTCAACAGAATAAGGTAACTCCAAATTAAACCATTTAAACATAATCATATTAACTTTTTGCCACCATAGTAGTATCATCGGGCAAGTCCAAAGGCAATGATATAAATCCTCTTTTTTATCACATTTATGCCAGCATGAATTAGAATAATGAGTATTGATTCTGTAAATTTGAGCCGGAATAATATAAGTTCTATCATTTATGTTCCTCTGTATAGATTTATTCTTAGCTGATAAGTATAATTTGTTAGTATTTTATCTAATTAACATCCATTGACTATGATTTATATTTATTCTGGCTTCTTTGTTCCACTTATTATTAGTTTTATTATAAGCTTTTAAGTTTTCACCAAGGATATTTTCATAGAAATAAGCCAATGATTTTTTAAAACCTTGGTTTATCAAATTGGATTGGTCTTTAACCATGCTTGCCCAATTAACATATGATTCTTGAAACTTCATTTCCAGTTTTTGGAATATTTTCTGAAATGTAAAATAGTACTGTATAAAATATTCCATTTTGACATATCTAATTGTGCCAATAAAGTTTGGTATGGGATACATTTATTATCTTCCACTAAATCTTTCCAATACATTATCTGACTCCTTTTTAATGTTTTAACTATTACCTTAGGTAATTCCCTTTTCTGGGTAGTCAGCCCATTATTTATAAGGAAGTATATCCATGTTAATTTTAACTTCTCTGTTTTTTTTCAATTTTTTTATTATATGTTGGAACCAATTTGGAAGGAAGTTAACCTGGTTCTTTAGGATTTGTGGCCTAAACCAAACTTCTACAAAGACATTAATATACTGCTCCTTAACATAGGTAGTAAAAAAAATTCTTCTTGGGAAAGTTTAAAGGAATCCTTATCTCCAAAAGACCACTGATTAATTAATGATTGAAGGTGATCATCCTGTACCTCCCAATGTCCTAATTACTATAATCATTCTCCAGGCTATGCAAGGGTTTCCCCTTCTCCATAAGAATTTTAAAAAAATTATTTTTAACTCTTGGAACCATTTTGGGGATGGAACCTCAATACATTTTGTATGATGAAAATCAGATGTGGCATTGTCATCATTTATTTTGTGTCAACCCTACCCCAAATTGATAACATTAGGTTCTTCCATCTATCTACTAAGGTTGACACTGTATCTTTGGCTCTATTATAGTTTGTACTTATAGTTGAATCCTGATTGGGTGAAAGGTATATTCCTAAATATTTTACAAAGTTCAGTATATTGAAATCTTTCCCTAAATTATCTGTTGTTTCTGATTATGTCTTGTAATTTTCATAATAACTGATTTATTTTTATTTATAGTATACCCCGAGATAGTAGAGTATTTCCCTATTTCTTCCAGGAATGCTGTTAATGGCCTTGTTAATTTTTTTTTTACAATCATTAACACATTGTCTGCAAAGACACTAAGGTTTACTCCCCCCCTTTAAACTTTACTCCTTCTATATTCCTATTATTTCTAATTGCTTGCAAAAATGGTTCCAGGGTCAAAATGAACAAAGTCGGAGAGAGTGGGCAACCCTGCCTTACTCCATTCTCATTATTAATTCATCAGAAACAAAATTATTAACCTGTAAATTTAGGGACGTGTTGTAATATAATTTTTGAATTATAATAATAATAATGTCTTCTGGTAAGCCCCAATACTTCAATGTTTCTAACATAAATGTCCTGTCTATAAGGTCAAAGGCTGTTGTGGCATCTATTGTGATTGTATCACATATATCATCCTTGTACAACTGATTGGTATTTACTAATTGAATAATTGCGAGTACTTTCAAATTAGCTTGAGAGATTTCATGTCCTGAAATGAACCCATATTGATTGGCATGTATAAAATTTTGTGCTTGATCCTGAACCCAATTATTTATTAATTTAGCTATTAATTTATAATCTGAGATAAGCAATGCAATCGGTCTGCAATTATCTGGGGAGTCTGCTGCTTTATCTGACTTTAAAATTAAAATTACCTTGGCTGTCTGCATTCTATTACTTCTACTATTAATTTCTCTAACCATGGTGCTAATTGAGTAATACAGGCCATATAAAATTCATTTGTGTACCCATCTAATCCCGGTGATTTGGTTTTTGGGAGGGAATTTACTACCTGTATGATTTCTTTTGTTGTTGTTTTACAAAAATCAAAATAATATGGATTTATTTGAGATTCAACCAAATATCTAGCTATCTCTGTCTTATTAGGATTCAAATTCCTTTGGTAAATATCTTTTTAAAATTCCAAAAAAACATTTTGCAATTTCTTTTTCATAGGTCTGCATTATACCTTGCTTGTTCTTAACACCTATAATTATTTTTTTTTTTTGCTTCTCCTGTCTCAATAGGGAAGCCAACAATTTCCTTGATTTATCTGCATGGAAGTATCTCACCTTCCTAATTGATTAAAACATTTTAGTTGTTTCTTTATGGATCTAAGCTTTTCTTTTTATTTTGTAGATTTCCCATTCTTTTTGGTAGGTTTTATAATCCTCCAACACTAATTGATCTAATTGTTTCAATCGACCATGTATATATAAACTTTCTGCTTTCTGAATTTTATTGTTTTTTATTTGGAAATATATTATATGGCCTCTAATTGTTGCCTTAAAGGCATCCCAAATATTTGTAACTAATATCTGATTGTTATAGTTATATTCCCAGAATTCTTTAATTTTCTCTGTTATTTGTTTTATAAACTGGGAGTCTTTTAAGAGATTATCAAATTGCCATTGATTCCTTCTTAATTTAGCGTGTTTAGCTCTGTTTAAATCTGAACTAACTAAAGCATGATCTGACATAAAGATAGAATCAATTGAAACCTCTTGGACATATTGCATCAAGCTATTAGAAACAAAAATATAATCCAGTCTGGAGAAAGTTTGAGACTTTTTATCAAAGTGGGTAACATTTTTTACATTAAGGTTCTTTAATCTCCATGATTCTATGAGCTGTTCAGTTTGTAGAAAGGCAGATACTTGCTTAACTAACTTAATATTAGCTTTAGAGGGTACCGATATTTTGTCCATATATGGATTAAGCATCACATTCATATCACCTGCCATCACTATGTCCTCAGCTTGTAAAGCTTGTAAACCCTCCCCTATGTTTGCTAAGAATACATTGGCTGGTATATTCAGAAATGTGCCAAAGACTGGCGCAAGCATGGTGCAGCATAAGTCAGGTGCACCACGGCAAACTGGGTGACGTATTCAGAAATAGTGCCAGCCAAACTGCACCAGTGCAAGTCAGCTGAATATGGTGCAGTTGCACCATGGCACAACCAGAGATGTGCCAGCACAACCAGGGAAGCATGGAGCACACCTGTGCACAAACACAGGGGTGCAGTGCACAGACAAGAAGCCCAGAGACATAGCCAGAGAAGCACAGTGACAACGGGCACAAGACTCCAGCAGCAGGACACACCGGTGCACACACAGGCACAGAGCAGGAGGGAAGAATGCCCAACACATGATGGGGCACAGCCACCAACAGGGGTCCCGTGCACCACAGCAACTGGAGCCAGGCCACCAGAGGTGGACAGGTGCATGCCCCTGAACCATACCTCAGACAACACTGGCGGCATGGCCAGCAGGTGACTGGAGGGGACACTGGCAATGCAGGTCCACCAACAGTACCTACCAGCCAGCCAGCCATGGCCACTGCCACACTGCAATGGGTGTCCATCCCATGTCCCCAGTGTTACACACACCCATGCCCTGCACACACACAGGCAGCCCACACACCGGGCAGGAACTGAGCCAGGGCCCAGTCAGAGGGCCAGACCCCACAAGACTGGTCACCCAACAGGGGATGCAGATGACTCCACCCCAGTGTGTAGACATGTCCAGCAGAAGGATCATGACCATGTGCCACCCCCACACACACCTGCTGCCCACCCCAGACTGCAGCCCCATGGCAATCCTGTAGGTACTGAGCACACCCAGCAAACCAGGAGATGTCCCCCACCACAATGTGGCACACCACTGCACACAGCCATGAACCACAGGAGCACCACATGGCCACCTCCACCCTGCGCAGACACCATTGACCAACTTCTGACCACTGCAGCATGTCTTCACATGCCACCTACAAAGCAGACATGGAGACAGGCATGTAGTTGTAAAATGCTTTATAATGTAAAACTAGAATAATAAACCAATGTAACAGGGCAGGGACAGGGGAGGGACATTGAAGGATGGGGGCAGGTAACAGGGGCTGTACAATGGGATGGGGTACTGTAGGGGAACAGGACCAGCAAGGGAAAGGAAAGATAGGTACAGGGCCCCTCAACAGCAGCCATGGCCTGCCACCACACTATGCCTCCATCTCCTCAGGTCTGCCGCAGACATCCACTGCAAGGCTACCACAGCCGCCAGCACCCTCCTTACGACTACCCATATCTGGTGCAGTAGCCTGGTGTGCGCCTGCTGATTCCTATGTGCAGGAGGCTGTCTGACACTTATGGCATGGGACAAGACAGGCAATCAGTGCAATGGCCCAGTGACATATGCCCACCCACAGTGTGCAATGGATGGTGGTACCACACACCCCTGGAGAGCCCAGAATGGACACCGGGGGAGACAATGCCAGACAACAATATGTCACACCATGGTGCTGCAGAGACAGCTGCAGCTGTTCAGCAGCCGCAGGACTGCACCATGATAGTCACATGGTGCACAGCAACAGCAGTGCCGTAGCACAACTGGTGGCATCCATGCACATGCCCATCCCACCAACAGCCGGTACACTGTGGCCAAGGGATGGCATGAAGTGGCATGCATGACAGACTGTGCCACACATACACACACACACACACAGTTGTCACGGTGCATGGCAGAGGCAGCCATGGCTGTGCCTGATCCCCACAACTATCCCACTGTGACATTGAGAAGGAATGTGGCAAAGCATACCTGCCCGACTGTGCAGCTGGAGCCACCTGCTGCTTACATGGCTGTGCCACCCTGGCTGCCTCCACCACTGCTCTGGCCCATCTGTGGTCTTCTGGCCCTGTGGAGGGAATGAAGAGAGGTGGACATCAGTTTACAGACATGCATGAGTAGCCCCCCACCACCACACAGCCTGCCGTGCACTGGGTGTGTCCCCATCTGTCCATAGGCCCATACACCAGCACAGCTGCCACCTGCACAGCAGCCATGCCTAATGTGCAGTACCCCTGTCTGATGATGTACCCCTCTGCAGGCCATGCCACGCAGCCCTGCCAACACCACAGTATGATGCCTGGCCATAACAGCAACATGAGCACACCTACCTGGCTGTGGCACTGAACCATACAGAACGTAGGCCTGCAGATGCCGTAGGTGGTCTGGTGCCCTTCGCCGCAGGTCCACATAATGGTGCCTGCACTGCTCCACTGAGTGACCAACACCAGTCCACCACTCCAGGGCCTCTGCCACACAGTGCCACACCTCCACCCTGGCCTGCTGCAGTGGCACCAGGCCATAGAGCTGGCTGTCATAGGGCTGTACTCCTGCCACTAGGTTGATTAGTTCAACCTCAGACCAGTTAGCTGCCCTCCTGCTCTGCCTCTGGGCCATTTTCATCCACTGAGTTCAACATGAACATGGTCGTGTATCAGTGCATATGCCTGCCACATGTGCAGGATGTGCGATAGGGTACACAGGGCATGATCCTGCAGCATGTGGCTGCGCGGTCCTGGCCTTGATGCGGGGCCATAGCACAGTCAGCGGGCATGCACTGCACACTGGGCCTATTGGGGTCATGGGGCATGACAGGACCCATGGATCTGAGGTCAGCAACCCCCATGCACGTGCAGTGTGCAGTTCCACAACAGAGGCGGTGCACACATGTGAGATGGCATACCGGCGCAGCATGTGCTGTGCCATAGCATCACACAAGCTGCACAGGATGCGTGATAGCAGTGTGGCCAATGCTGCACACGTGTGCACTGCGGGCACTCGCACCACGCATGCATGGGTATGGCACCACAGACTTGCTCCGGCACAACCCTATGCACACGGTGCAATCACATGATATTCAAACACCACATGCAAATCACCTCATGAGCCAATGCATGGTGCAGTGGGGTGCATTAGCATATCATTACAATTACGCACTGGTGAATTTGCATGCCTTGCACCTTAGAAGTGCCGCGGAACAGCACAGGACACAGACTGGTATTGCAACTGTTCAGGTACGCGACTGACAACATGGGGGTCCGAGGCCTTGTCACACACTGCAACAGCATGCTTCAATGCTATGTGCTGTCACTGACCCACACTGCTGTTCATGTCCACAGGTGGAAGAATGTCAGGAGGTGAAGGAGCGGACAGCCAGGGGCCTGCTCACAAGTGCAGGCCCAACTTTAAAGCTGCTGAGACCACTGCCTTCTTTGAGGCCTATATGGATCAGGAGGGCCTACTCAGCAGTGCAATGGGCACATCACAGGAGCATGCAGTGGCCTGAGGGAGGTGGCTCAGAATGTGAACACCCACGGGCACCACTGCCACATCACCCAGGAGTGCAAGAAGGAGGTTGGCACAGACAGGAGATGTATCAAGGACAAGGCTGCAGGCATCCAGGCATCCCGCAGGGTGACCAGTGGTGGGCCGTCGACCATGCCACAGCTGACTTCCAAAGAGGAGCTTGTGCATCCACCATCAGCTGCACGGTGGTGGAAGGCATGCCTGGTGGTGGGTTCCAGATGGGTGGCAGCCCCTCACTGCATGGTGACTATGTCCAGCCACCAGGGCATGTCATGCAGGTGTGTCTGAGGCCATGCCCACTGCCATGTGCGTGCGTGGATGCGGACACACAGTGCAGCATGGTGGTGGGTGACAACAGTGGCATGGGAGGTTGGAGGTGGTGGGGTCAGGGCTGGATGGGGGTGGGGTCAGTTTGGGGCTGGGGGATAGGGTGTGGGGGATATGGGGGGTGGCCATGGGTATGCTGCTCCACTGATGCGCAGTTCTTGTTTTGCAGCACCAGTATGCCTCCATGTAGAGGAGCGGGCAGAGGTGGCTGTGGACATGGATGCCAGACTCTCAACCTCAGTGGGCATGAGCCAGGACAGGCCATGTCTTGGCAGTCTTGGGCATACGGCCGTACCTGACATTGGGTTGGATGACTCCCTGGCTAGGTTCCTGCACTATGACAGCCTGGAGGTGCTGTGTGCAGATACCCAGCTCAGTGTGTTGTCTGACACTGATGATACCCACACTGGTACTGGAGAGCATAGGGGCTGTGGTGCCTGACATGCTCCTACCTGCCACACAGACACTGGCAGGTCCCAACGCTGTACCCACAGCTCCACAGCCACCCCCATCCCTGCTGGTGCAGCTGTGTGTGGTGCCGCAGCTGTGTCTAGTGTGGGTAGCAGTGATGCTGTGGGTGCAGCAGAGGTGTGGGGCCCTGCCCAGCAGACAGTCAGGTGGCAGCAGCAGGATGCAGGTTACATTGGGCAGCATGCCACAGTGCCCACCGCCGGTGTGCCAGGCAACACTGTGGCCCCTGTGTGGCCCACTGTGCAGCATCCACCTGAGTGGGAGGCTGTGCAGCAGCTTGTCTTGACCCCTCCCCCAGCCCAGTGGCCAGACCTGGAGGACCGGGAGGCTGAGAGGCTGTGGGAGCACACTCGGTTACTGTGGGACTCCATGGAGAACCAGGCATTGCTTGCTAGTGAGGTGCACACACTGTGGGCAACGGTGTGCCAGATGGCCAAGCAGCGAGACAGGGCAAAGCGAGACTTATGGACAGGCTCACCCAGATGCAGGAGACCATGACTGCAGCATTGGACCAAATGACCAGTGCCATTGCAGCTGGGTCTGCTTCAGTGGCAGCCCCCTGGGCTCAGCCGTATGCAGATGACCCCCCACAGTGTGCTGTCCACCTCATGGTCCCGGTGTCTGGAGACACCATCATGGTGGGTGCCGGGATCAGACTTCAGCATCCCAGAAACCTCCAGGGCAGGCCTTTTTGGCCTCCAGGACACCCCTGCACAGACTTGGACATGGTCCCGCATATTAACCCTTGGGGGGCATCTAATATGCACCCCCATGGCCAATGCGCAGCAGACATCTGCCGGTCAGCCCTGGCACAGCCACCCCCATGGCCATGGCAGTCATGGGACTGCATGGTTGGAGTGACGTGTCCTCTGCCCCACCCTGCCATCCACTGCTGTTGCCACATGTATACGTGGGTGGTGGTGGTGCAGCTTGCATGTGGTGGCGTGCAATTGAGTTGTTCTGCATGCCCCCTGTGTGTGTGGACCATGCTGCTGGGGTATGTGGCATGGATATGATGATGGCAGCCCAGCACTGGTGCTGCCTGTGCACCAGCGTCATGCATCTGATCCATGCCATGTCCCTCACCCTGTGCGTGGGCGATTGTGTGTGTGTGTGTGTGTGTGTGTCTGCCTGTGCACTTGCCACTGCTGCATGTCTCTGTGTGTGTGTGTGTGCCCATGTGTTCATGGCCCTGCCCTGTCTGATGTACGTTCCCATCCCAGCATGCATACTACTGTGCCCATCCCACCCCCCGTGTTGTGTGCTGGGCTGTGTGGGCCATGCCTGTGTGTCTGTGTACTCATCTGCATTGTCCATAATGCTTCCTTGTGATCATGTCATGGTGCCACTTTGCCTCCTGCACTGTTCTTGGATTCTTCCTGCCAAGGGGCACCTGCCCACCACCCTCTGGCCCATCACCATCATCGTCCCCGCTACTGTTGCCCTCATCAGCCTCGACTACTATTCCATGGTCAATGGCCATGTTGTGCAGGATGCAACAGGCCAGGAATATGCCACAGGCTTTTGATGGGCTGTATTTTGAGGCACCACCTGATCTGTCTAGGCAATGGAATCGCATCTTCAGGATGCCAGAGACATGCTCGATGATGTTGCGTGTGCTGGCGTGTGCCTCTTTGTATCTTTCCTCCATGGGGGACGATGGTCACCAGTAGGAGGTGAGCAGCCATGGCCTTAGTGGGTATGCACTGTCACCTGTGTGGGAGACAACATGGTTATCCCTGTGCTGTGCTGCCACCTGCTTCCTCCCAGCCACCACACACACCTCATCCACTGCCCCATCCTCCCTCACCCGTCCCTGGGGCCCTGTCCCTCAGCCACCCTGACACATGTCCTACTCACCTACAAGGTGGCCAGTGGGGATGTCTCCCTACTCAAACCTATGGCACAGCACAGAACTGTGCCACATGAAGGCATCGTGTGCACTCCCGGGGTGTGTGGCACAGACATTGATGATGCACCCTATGGTATTGCACACCACCTGGCAGTTGATGGATGGGAATCCCTTTCACTTGATATGCACTGCACCCTCTGGGCCAGGTGGTGTGGGGATGCCAACATGGGTGCAGTATATTACCCCAATCATGCCTGGCATGCCTGCCACCCAGTAGAACTCCTGCATGTGTTTGCTGTGTGCATGTGGAAATGGATATACTCTGCAGCATGTGGCAGCAGAGCAGTGAGGAACTGGGTGAGGAAGCGGGACATGGCTGACTGGGTGATGCCCATGGTATCACCCGTTGGTCTTTGAAAGGTGCCCGTGGTGAGCAGGCACATCACGGCAGTCACCTTCGTCTCCACTGTCATGACACGATTAAGTCTGGTGGGTGCCTGCATCTCATCACTGCACAGCTCACAGAGCTGCCTCAGAACTGCCCTGTTCAGGTGGTACTGGCCCACGATCTCTGTGTCACTAAAGTTCTCATACATGATCCTGGCATGGTACCACCTGTGTCGGGCATACCACTGCTGGGCCCTTTGTCGGCCATGCCACTGTTCCTCCTGCCTGCCCACACCCCTCATGATGGCTTCCAACAAGAATGTGCCACTGTCCATTGTTCAGGCACTGGGTGTCTCCCTGGGTGCCATTCACGCTCTAGCCATCCATCCGTTGGTCTGTGTCATGCTCCCTCCCTCTCTGTCTGTCTTTCTCCCTCTCTGACTCACTATCTCTCTCTCTGTCACTCTCTCTCACTCTGTCTCTCACTGTGCTCAGTGTTGCGCATCTGCTGTCTGTGTGTTTGAGCCTATATTTATTGGCTGAAGTCTGCCTGGCGCAACCTGGGGTTTGCTCCACACTTGTGCCATGCTCTGCAGTTGAAAATGCTGTTGCGCCACTTATGCATGGGTATGCCCCCTTGCACTTGCACTGCATACATTGTGGTTGCACATTGGTGCAATGAGATTTGTGCTGCACTGTGGCTCCCTTTGAATATCACTCGGTGGCGCATCTTCAGACTTGCACCGGCACATCTCAGTTGCACCATGCTCAAGTGCTCTGAATATCCCAGCCATTGCAGTCAGTAAAAGGGGCATATACTGAACAAATTATGATTAACTGTTTAAATAATTCCAATTTAACCATATATATATTCTGCCAGCTTTGTCTGAGTGTGTACCTTTTATTTTTATTTCCAACCATTTTTTCATTAGAATAGCCACTCCTCTACTTTTATTTGTTCCTGTGCTGAAAAAAACAATGGTAACATCATCTTGGTTTTAATTTAAGTACTTCCTTCTCTAGCAAATGAGTTTCTTGTAAACAGATTATATGAGCCTTTGTTTTTTTAATATACGTCATAATCTTGTTTCTCTTAATGGGGCATTCAAGACGTTTACATTAAGAGAAACTTATTTGATTTTATCCATAACCATCAGTTAGTCTTAACTCGAGAACATTTCTCCCACTTATACGTCTTCTGATGGCCTCTCCATTCCAAAAGTTTTTTCTTGCCCCACTAAATCTAAAACCTCCCACATGGTTCTCCCCAGAATTCCTTATATAAGTTATAACCAGTCTTCTCAAACAAATCACACATGGCCCCTTCCCCTACTATACTGAAGCATACCCTATTCCTTGGAATTGCTGCACCCCCCCCACACACACACACACAAACACAGCATATGCTGCTCTAATTAGAATTTCTACATATAGGATTTCTGCTACCATTACCCTTAACAGAGTAATTTTAACATTTCATAGTTTAAAATAGTGGTGTATATTATTCATTTGTAAATAGAGCAGGAAGAGTTTGGAATACATTGCCAGTAGAAATGGTAAAAAGTAAAACAGTTATGGAATTTAAGAGAAGAACTGATAAGTTATTCCTGCAGAATATGGTGACATGTACCTACTAAGGTAGGGAACAGTTTATATGGACCTACGGTCTTCTACTGTTCTAAACCAGGTATAAACACCAAGTATAAATAAATCTGGAATTACATTTTTTAACTCATTTAAAGTGTTTTCTACTGAACTGAAAATATATCTTTGTCCTTTAGTTATCACTTTCAATTTTGCAGGTAAAATCATAGTGGCTCGATAACCTTTAGTCCATGATCTGGCTCTGATACCGTCATATTTTTTCCTTTGCTGCAATAACTCATATGGTAAATAGTTGTACACTGCAATTTGGGTCCCCATTATATTTATCCGCTTCTTTTTTATCACTTCTGCCATCAGTCTTTCTTTATCTGTGGAATTCACGAATTTCAATATGATTGGCCTTGGGGGAACATCATCTTTGGGATGTTGGCGCAGTCCTCTTAGGATTCTGTTAACTGCCATATTTATGTTCTCAGTTATTGTGTCTAAATAAGATAGTGCTATTATTTTAAAGGACTCTGTTAATGAACTATTATTGTCCCATGCCTCTGGGACCCCAATGAGTCTTAAATTATTTCTTCTGGAGCGTAGTTCCAAGTCCAATATTTTGTCTTGCTTAGCCACATAATGTTTTTGCAAGGTTTTTACCACTGAAGGTGTTTGAGCAAATTCATTTTGTAAGGCTCTGAGCTGCAAACCTGGAGACCTGGGTTTGAATCCCACAGCCCCCACTTGCATAATGTGTGACCTTGAGCAAGTCACTTAACTTTCTTGTGCTCCCAGGTTGCACCTGTAAACAAGCTTTCAGCTTAGTGTGTCTCACCTGGTTAAAAAAAAATTGTTTAATGTTGCTTTAAGCTCGGCAAGCTCTTGTTTTAATACAGCGTTCTCCTGCACTAATGTCTGGGTTAAATTATAATATGCTTCTACTCTGTCTTGAGCCTTCAGAATTCTGTCCACTTTGTTGGAAATTAGATTGACTTTGTTTATTAACATTTTAGCCCACCTAGGAGGTTCCTCAGTGTCTGAATCTTCCAATTCTGTTCCCCCCTCTGACTCTGATTCAGAGCTCTGTCCCTGTATTGTAATTATGTGTTGCACCCCTTCCCTGTCTGGAGATTTCACTTGAATTCTGTCTTCTGAGGCATTTTTCAAAAATAACGTTCTTTACCTTGGGGGTTAATAAGCTTAGTTACATTTTCAGTTTCTGAGTTATTTTTACTTATTGGGCTGCTCTCTACTAATATTGTGCTTCAGTTTGTCGTGACTCTTTAATTCATTTAAAAGTTTGCTCGCACCTTGGTCTGGAACTGTTGGCTTATCCATATCAGAAATTTCCAAGGTCTGTATATTCTCTTCGTTTTCTTCTTTATCTGGAACTCCATATCTTTCTGATCAATCCAAAGTGTGTTTCAAAGTTCTTCCTTCTCTGGAACTGCTTGTTGGTGCCATTAGTTCCTGGTTCTGGGGTATTCCAGAATGGTCCTACACCACTTTGAGCTGGACCCCTTCCTTCTGGTTGTTTAAGTTTCCTGCCGGCTTACTCACCACGGCGTCTTCCACATTGCGGTCAGAGAACTAAAACAGCGAGAACAGTTTAGGTCCTGGAGGTAATACTTCATTTTCTCCTCCTAACTCCTCCTGTTGGCACTTGGATGTTTTCTTCATTGAGGAAGCTGTAACCTTTTTAATCCCGAGTGAGCTTACTATGCAGGATTTACCTCTGGCTACTGCACTCTGATGGTGTTTTGATTCTCTCCTCATTGATATAATCCTGAAAGCTAGTTAATTCTTTACTATTTTCTTTGGAGATAATTCCTCAGAGAAATGCTTAATGTTCATTCATACAAGTTCTGCATCAGTGTTGTTTTTGCAGTCTATATGCTCTGGGGGGAAGCAGGTTCATGCAGTTCTAGCTTCAGCTGTATCCTAAAATATCTGCCATTCTGCTACCTCCTCCTATTGGGTGGAGCCTCTTCTGGATTCCTCAAGACTGCTCTCCATCCTGAAAGCAGTTTTCATTTAATATGTGCCTAGACTTCTTTCATGTTTTGTATCACATTGGATGATATAAAACACACACAAACAAAAGTTAAGTATTGGCACACTTGGGTAACCAGACTAGGTCTATGGGGTGAGGGAGTCTTAAGCAGAGAGGTGAAGGAATCAGGTTTAAAGATTGACTGCTCCTGTATCTAACCCTTTATTTGATCTGCTGATATGACTACTCACCAACCTGAAAGTAATGTTTTTGTGTAGAAAAAGTATATGCCTAAACATTTTTTTCACACTGGATAATTAAAAGCAACAACAAAAATCTAGGTATCAGCTCACTCTGGGAATCAGGCTGGGCTGCAGGGGCAGAGGTGTCAGGTTTAAAGTTTAACTGCTCTGCATCTAACCCTTTGATCAACAGTTGCAACTGCTTTTCATTCGGACAGTAATATTTTTGTGTAAAAAAGAAAGTATGTACTTAAGCTATTTTTATACTGCATGATTAAACCCCCCAAAAGCTTAGTATCATCAGCACACTTGGAGAATCATGTGGGGGGGGGGGTCAGTCAGGTTGAAGACAGTCAGAAGGCTAGTGGGATGCTGGGGTGAATAGGTAGGGGTATCACCAGCAGACAGAGGGACGTGGTGCTGCCTCTACATAGATCACTGAAAAGACCCCACCCACGGCACTGTGTCCAGTTTTAGAGATCACATCTCTGGAAGGACATAGACAGAGTGGAGGTGGTCCAGAGGAGGGCAACTAAAATGATGCAGGATCTGCATCAAAAGCCCCACAAAGAGAGTCTAAAGGATCTCAGTATGTACACCTTGGAAGAGAGGGAGGAAAGGGGGGCTATGATAGAGACCTTAAAATAACTCATGGGGTAAATAAGGTATGGGAGGAAAATATTTTTTTAGAAAAAAGGTGTTCAAAAATGAGGGGACATGCTGTGAAGCTGGGGGGGTAGATTCAGAAGAGATGTGTGGAAGTACTTCTTCACAGAAAGAGTGGTGGATTCCTGGAACAGCCTTCCAGCAGAGGTGGTGGGGGTGAAAACAGTAGTAACATTTAAAAATGTATGGGATAGGCACACAGGAATTATAGAGGGAAGGAAGAGGGCAGGAGAAAGAGCTGTAGATCAAGTACGGTCTGCGGTAATAATGTAGGTAAGGAAAAATGAGCAGACTGGATGGACCAAGTGGTCCTTATCTGCCACCAAATTCTATGTTTCTTTGTTTATATGCCCTTAATTGCATTTATTTAGATGTTGTCTAGGAAGTTGCACTGTTAGTCTTGCTGAGCTGGGAGAATCAAGAGATGCTTGCTGATCTGGGTGTCTTTGTGTGGGATCAACCAACCTGGAGGGGTCTTACAACACTGTGTGGTCACTCACATCATCAAGGCAACCCCCGCTTCCCACTGAGGTATGCCCCCCCAGGTCAGCATGCAGTGCCTTTACATGCTCTAAACCCCACCAGCCCAGGGCAGGGGAGTCTGGATCGACTCAGCTTACAAACCCTGATCTCCCACTTGCTAGCGCTGCATACCACTAGCCTGTGCCACTTTTTTGTTCTTAATTTTAGGAGTGTGTTTTTTTTTTTTTTGCAATTTAATGTACTTTATTAAAAATGTTTTTGAAACAATACAACCGTGAAAACAAAAACAAAGAATAAAAGCCAAGGAGTGCTTTTGTAAGCTGGGTGAGTGGGTGAGCTGGGCTTCTGATGATGTAAATGCTGGTAGTTCTAAATGCTGCTGTTGTTAGATATGTGTGCCTGAGTGAGAGGGGGACATTTTCTGTGTGCCCCTGAATTTCCTGTATGGCCTGGGTGCTGTCATTATCCTACCTGCCACTGAATGATACACAGTGCAGCTAAGGTGCCAGATATTGTATGATGCCAGTGGGCAGAGCGGGGTGCTGCTATTGCTTGTTGTATTCCCCTAAATGAGTAGGAGGGCCTTAGTACCTGTCTACCTTTGAGTATGTTATATGGCCCAATTGTTGTCATCACTCTGTCTGCCACTTTATGATGCCAGCAGGGTTGACCGGGGTGCTGCAGCTGCACCCAAGTCAGAAAGCACTCTTAGGGACACACAGAAGGTAAGGTCACAGGTACTGTACAATGCCAGTGGGCAGAGTGGTGCTCAATTCACATCTGAGCTCAGACATGAAAACTGAGAGCCCCTCCCCTTCAATGGAGACCAAGTAAACAAAAAAAAGTATCCGCATGTTTGGGTGATGTACAATTTTCAATTAGAAGGTCCTCCACTAATCACTTGCAGATTTTCTAGGCAGAGGCACTTTATTTCAGAGAAGCCAATTCAGGCAGTTAAATGTTAGGATGGAACCGATGAAGTCCACCATGGTGTCTGGAAGTTTGACTTAATTCACGTCTGGGTTCTGACAAGCTAAGAGATCCAGAAATTTATAACTTGGGTTCATGGGGTCTGGGTGTTGAAGGATGGGGATTGTAGTGCTGTCACTACTGCTATCACCCCAGAGGAATAGGGGCTGCACTATTTCTGCCACCATCACACCTGAGGGATGGGGGCTGTAGAGCTTTTTTCATCCCCTCTGAGGGATGGGGTCTGCAGTGTTGTTGCTGACATCACACGTAAGGGATTGAAGCCTTAGTGCTGTTGCTCTCACCACAGAGGGATGGAGGCCATAGTGCTGCTGCAGTCACACCTGAGAGATAGGGGTCACACCTGAGGGATGGAGGACATAGTGCTGCTGCAGTCACACCTGAGAGATAGGGGTCACACCTGAGGGATGGGGGCCATAGTGCTGCTGCAGTCACACCTGAGAGATAGGGGTCACACCTGAGGGATGGGGGCCATAGTGCTGCTGCTGCTACTGCTGCTGCCATCACACCTGAGGGATGGAGGCCATAGTGCTGCTGCAGTCACACCTGAGAGATAGGGGTCACACCTGAGGGATGGGGGCCATAGTGCTGCTGCAGTCACACCTGAGAGATAGGGGTCACACCTGAGGGATGGGGGCCATAGTGCTGCTGCAGTCACACCTGAGAGATAGGGGTCACACCTGAGGGATGGGGGCCATAGTGCTGCTGCAGTCACACCTGAGAGATAGGGGTCACACCTGAGGGATGGGGGCCATAGTGCTGCTGCAGTCACACCTGAGAGATAGGGGTCACACCTGAGGATGGGGCCAGGTGCTGCTGCAGTCACACCTGAGATAGGGGTCACACCTGAGGATGGGGCCATAGTGCTGCTGCAGTCACACCTGAGAGATAGGGGTCACACCTGAGGGATGGGGCCATAATGCTGCTGCAGTCACACCTGAGAGATAGGGGTCACACCTGAGGGATGGGGGCCATAGTGCTGCTGCAGTCACACCTGAGAGATAGGGGTCACACCTGAGGGATGGGGGCCATAGTGCTGCTGCTGCTACTGCTGCTGCCATCACACCTGAGGGATGGAGGCCATAGTAGTGCTTCTGCTGTCACCAATGAGGGATGGGGGACATAGTGCTGCTGCCATCATGTCTGAGGGATGAGGGCCATAGTAGTGCTCCTGCTGTCACCCCTGATGGATGGGGGCCATAGTGGTTCTTCTGTCACATCTGAAGGATGTGGCTGTAGTGCTGCTGCCATCATTACTGAGGGACAGGAGATGTAGTGCTACCATCACTCCTGAGGGATGAGCACCATAGAACTGCTGTCACACCTGAGGGATGACTGCCATAGAACTGATGTCACACCTGAGGGATGAGTGCCATAGAACTGCTGTCATCCCTGAGGGATGAGCGCCATAGAACTGCTGTCACACCTGAGGGATGAGCACCATAGAACTGCTGTCACCCCTGAGAGATGAGTGCCATAAACCTGCTGTCACACCTGAGGGATGAGTGCCCTAGAACTGCTGTCACCCCAGAGGGATGAGCACCATAGAATTGCTGTCACCCCTGAGGGATGAGTGCCAAAGAACTGCTATCACACCTGAGGGATGAGTGCCATAGAACTGCTATCACCTCTGAGGGATGAGCGCCATAAAACTGCTGTCACACCTGAGGGATGAGTGCCATAGAACTGCTGTCACACCTGAGGGATGAGCACCATAGAACTGCTGTCACACCTGAGGGATGAGTGCCATAGACCTGCTGTCACACCTGAGGGATGAATGCCATAGAACTGCTGTCACACCTGAGGGATGAGCGCCATAGAACTGCTGTCACCCTCGAGGGATGAGAGCCATAGAACTGCTGTCACACCTGAGGGTTGGGGCCAAAGTGCTGCTGCTAAAGTCACCACTGAAGGTTCGGGTCATAGTGCTGCTGCTGCTACCACACCTGAGGGTTGGGAGCAGTAGTGCTACTGCTGCTATCATATGTAAGGGATGGGGGCCATAGAACTGCTGCTAGTGCCATCACCTCTGAGGAATTATTAGCTAAAGTGCTGCTGCCATCACCCCTGAGAAGTGAGGGCCTTAAAGCTGCTGCTATCACCCCCGAGAGACAGAAGCCATAGTGGTGCAGCCATTACCCCTGAGGGATGGGGCCATAGTGCTGCTGCTGCTGTCACCCCTGAAGGATGAGCACCATAGAACTGCTGTCACACCTAAGGGATGAGCACCATAGAACTGCCGTTACCCCTGAGGGATGGGGCCATAGTGCTGCTGCTGCTGCTGTCACCGCTGAGGGATAGGATACATAGTACTGCTGCCATCACCCTGAGGGACAGGAGCCATAGTGGTGCAGCCATCACCCCTGAGGGATGGAGCCATAGTGCTGCTGCTGTCACCACTGAGGGATAGGGTACATAGTACTGCTGCCATTGACCCTGAGGATTGAGGGCCTTAATGCTTCTGTCATTACCCCTGAGGGATAGTAGCCCTAGTGCTGCTGCCGTCAGCCTTGAGGGATGTGGGCCATGGTGCTGCTCTTGCTCCTGCTGCTGTCACTGTCAACTCTCAGGGATGGGGGTTGTAGTGCTGCTGCTATCATCACTGAGGAATGGGGGCCATAGTGTGCTGTCATATCTGGGGGCTGGTCGACTTGCTATGCCAAACATGAGGTCAGCTACACACATGCACACACACACACACACACACACACACACACACACACACACACACACACATCCATGATCTGCACACTCAGATCACTAGAGTGAACAGAGATTGATAATAGTGAGAGAACTGTGTATACATGTGACACAAAACCAAAGTGACGTATAGGTTGAGGTTCTCATCGAGGTTATTATTATTAATAACTGCAAGGATTAATGCACAATACATGATAGCAAAATTACTAAAATCCATGCTAGCTGAGAAAAAATAAACCTGTTAAACAAAGCTCATGAAACAAAACACTGGTAAAAATGGATTTTGGCTTTGTAGACATAGGTGACAATACTGTTTTTTCCATTTGGCAAAACAAATTTTGCCCTTTTTCAATCACAGTAAACCAGTGTGCCTGGGGATGTTAATGTTCTTCTGTCATTTGGTGGGAAGCTGTCCCTTCTGTCCCCTTGTTTTGTTTTTTTAAATAGTTCATCTATTTCTTTTCTTATTACCTCATAATATACTTGTACGCTGGGGCAAACGATCTTGGGTTACTAGTCTGATCTGGGTTTGAAAATAACTTTTTTAAGATCCCTTATATCTCCTGTTCCATTCTCCTTGAGCTTGTAAAGTGTGAGGTTAGTTTCATTAAATAGTTCTGTAGACATTTCAGGTTCACTATTGTCCAGTGCATCTGTGTTGTCAGGGATAGGTGTACTTGTTACAACGTTTTCCTTTCCCATATGGTTTAAAAGAATTGTTACATCATTTGTGTGGCTGTTTTCCATACTCTGGGTTATTGTGCCTGTCCCTTCTAGTTTGCTTATTCTCCCACTATTTCCTTTATCCCTCTGACCATAATACTTCTTGATCGGCAATTTTCTAACACATTTAAAAATGTCCACCTCTACCACACACCAATTTGGTGCAGTTGGAACAATGTTTAACCCTTTTTAAGTACTGTAGACTTACTTGTTTCACAGATAGAGCTTTTCCTGAAAGGTATATCACTTCCTGTGGTCCATTGTCTGTTGTGCTGTTCTGCCGGCTCTCCGATCCTCTTTTGTTCCGGGTGCTGCAACCTTCTAACTCTCCAGGTTTCACTTTTTCCATCTTTTTGTAGGTTCTTTGCTCCTTTGATTTTGGCCTTGTCCCATGAGCCTCTCTTAAAAAAAAAAGTAACCTATATCTCTGTACATATTTTGGCATGGTGTTCCTCCTCTTCACCCACTGTTGTTCCTTCTTGGTGGCCTGTCCTTTTACTGCTCCTCCCGCATGATCTGCCATGTCACTGCTGTGATCTCCCTCAGCTTCATTCACTTGCCAACCGGGACCAGTTGTGGATTCAGCCTTCTTGATAATCTGCTCATCCTTTTCATGTTTTTCTGCTTTCTTGCAATGAGGTCTGTTTCGTAAGTTGCATTGCTCCTTTGTATTTGGCCTTGCTCCATCAGCCTCCTCTAAAACAACCACCTATCTCTCTGTACTCGTTTTGGCATGGTGTTCCTTCTCTTCACCCACTGTTGTTCCTTCTGGGTGGTCTGTCCAGTTACTGCTCCACCCACATGATCTGCCATGTCCCTGTGATCTCCCTTTACTCCATTCATTTGGCAACCGGGACCAGTTGTAGATTCGGCCTTCTTGATAGTCTGCCTCATCTTTGTCAAGTTTTTTCTACTGTTTACAGTAAGATCTATTTCATAAGTTGCAAGCTTTTTTGCAGTTTTAAGTTCAGTTCTTTGAATTGTTTGCCATTGCTGTAATAGCTGGTGAGTTCTGCTCTTACTGTTGTCAGTTCCTTGGCTATTGCGGATTGCTTGTCTGTGTTATCCTTTATCAAAGTTTAGATTAATTTCTGTGAGTGCTCTGCTAGTGCTTCTTCCCAGGCACTGCAGCATTTTAGTTTTTCCAGCCCCCCCCCCCCGATGGCATTTTTGTAAAATATAGATCTCTTGGGGCTTGCCAATTTTTTAAGTATATTTCAAGTGTCACGATGTTGTAGGCCACATTCTGGTCTGATATTAGAAATTTTTCAAGTTTATGAAATAAGTATTTTAGATTGTGTTCATCTTTATAGCCAGTGTGATCCGTCTGGAGATGTCTCAGATTTTTAGCCCTGTTTTTTGAATGAGTGTTGACATTTTTAATTTCCAGGCAGAAAATAGTAGTATTTTGATTTGATTTGTTTTCTAGATCACTCATTCTGGAAGGTACAGCTGAACAGGAATGATATTGTAGGTCTCAATTATAAGACTGTGAAAAAGCTATGAGTTAGAAAAAATACTGCAAAGCATTATTGTTGGTAAAGGTTACATCAGAATTTCTGGAGACTTAATTTAGAATTTTAGTGCTATTTTTATTTCTTAGTCATGTGCTATGACTTATATGCAGCAAGCTGAAAACCAAGGTACACTATAGCAAAAGGACAGCTGCACTACAATAACAGAGAGGTTGCAAGTCCTGGGTGGCTAACCCAAAATAAGCATGCAAACAAAAGGGTTGCACTCGAAATAGCTGTTAATGAGAGTTGACAGAGTTTATAATGCAAGAAGTACCCCACAATTCATTCATACACACCAGCACACATTTGTTCACGCTTTATAGGGTATAGTCCCAACCTACCCATCATACACTGAGCCTCTACCGTATTACTATTACAGTGCTTGAATAATTAATTGATGCTCTGGCTATTTAAGGCATGATGGGATGACCAGTCCCCACGCCTGAGGAAGGCTCAGTTGGAGCCAAAGCACAGGGGTGACTGTAAATTTAGAACTATACTGCATTGCACCTTTATACCTTTATTAACTATATTTTTGTTATATTGAGTTTAGAGACTTTTGAGTTCTATAATAGTTCTGCAATATTATTGACACATTACTTTTTGACGCCCTGTGCATCAGCTTATGTTATAATAAATTTGTACCTCTTGCATTGTAAACTGTGTGAACTCTCATTAATTGCTATTTTGAGTGTAACCCTTCTGTTTACTTAAGTTGGGTTAGACATCCATGGCTTGCACCTTCCCTGTTATTGTTACACAGCTGTCCTTATGCTGTAGTAAGTAAATGAAAGCCATTCCAAAAGTATTTGTGGATAATGTGTATTGATTACAGGATGTTAAGGCTGTTTGAAAGAAATGAAATAAACTGAGTAGCACAATAATTTATTTTATAATGCAGGAAGCTTCTGAAATTAACAACCATGGATAACCATTGATGACTATGGTCAACTTGAACAGACAGAACACCAGGAGGAAGGAGCTACTGGTATAACTAAAACTTTTCTACTGGGACTAAGAACTAGAACTCTTGCACTGGGACCTTTTTATTTATTTATTTATTTAGTTTTGTTGACCGGGTAAGTGCACTAGACAAATCCTGCCTATTTTCAGGCATGACCCGGGGAAGGGGGATACAGATGAATGCCAACTGACCTTGAACCAGATTAAGCTGCTGGTGATATTTTAATGAATGAGGGAAATTTGGCCAGGACACCGGGGAAATTCCCCTACTGGCTGCTGGTCGGCGGCTAGTCTGGGAGTCGTCTTGACGTCACGGAGGCAGGATGGCAGATTGCACTCAGCCTCGAGAGGAGATGGAGGTCGGAGATTGAGCGGTATCTGAAGCACATACGAAAAATCTTACCGGAGTGGATGGTGTGCATTTTCAGATCCCCCCCGATACAAGCATCGCAACAGGAGGTGAATTTGGGTGCAGAGATGGTTCCTGGAGTTTCGTCTGGTGAACGTTTGGAGGAAGCCATCTGTTCTTCTTTTCTGATGGCACTGGATGGTACAGCAGCATGTATGGGGCCGTCTGAGCCCCGAGCGGAACACACTTCGCAAGATTCGGTTTCCGAACGGATGGAGTTAAGTGAGGGACCGCGTACTTCCTCTATCTTGCGACAGCAGTTTGGACTGGGAAAACCGATTCCTGATGAAAGCTTGGACTGGTCTGAGGAGACAGCACTGACGGAGGCTGGATGGAAAAGAACAGAAGTGGGTGTCTGACGCCGGATTCTTCATGGACCTCTAATATGCATGCCAACGACAACCACACATTGACTGAAGGTACAGCTGTACAGTTTAATAAGGGTACCCTAAAAATGATACTGGAGGGGAGGTGGTTGGCTTTTTCTGTTGCTATTTCTCCAGTTGTTTCAGTTGATTTTCAAAATCGCTTCAGCCTGTTTCTTCGGAACAGCCACAAAGACCTCCAATGTCTGAACTTTTTAAAAATAAATTAGAACAGGCTCCTCGTAGAAATGCAGTCAGGATCAGTTATAAAGGAGGTTTGGCTGAGCATCCAGATAGATATTTTGTCTTTAAGCATTTATTGAAGAATTCTATGGGTTTTATGGCTAAAGATATTTATGCACTGATTCATGTATCTGGTGAGGATACCTTTGATGTTAGTTTCCAGACTACTTCACTTATGGACCGTTTTTGGGAAAAATATTCTGTTCAGAAAACTACTTCATTATGGACACCCTTTTTTGCAATACCTCTTTCTAAACCCCTAATTCGTTTTGTCACAATTATGTTTAGAAACGAGGGGGTAAATGTGAGCGACATTTATCATTGGCTTCAGACAAAATGTGACATACTAAGCCCCCCAGAAGCCCTGTTAGATGTAGAAGGTATTTGGACGGGAGGGTGGAAATTCAAGGTAAAGCTTTTTCAAGTTAATTCGGATATTGTTCACTTACCGAATAGTTTTTCTTAGGCAAGGACAGGGGTCTGTTTTATGGGGGCAGCCTCGGGCCTGTTATAAATGTGGAGATAGGACTCATATTAGTAGTGTGTGCGATGTCTTAAAATGCCCATTGTGTGGTGGGTTCGGCCACTCTACTGATATGTGTACTAATATCTTTAAGTGTAATCTTTGTGATGAACAAGGTCATGCTTTCCACCAATGCCTCTGGGCTCGGAGAAATTGTGCAGAGGGTCTTGACCAGGATGAATTGTTGCATAAAGCCCAAAATAGTACTAAGGGATTTAGTGAATCTAATAATTTACCTACCTCTGAGGCTTCCCCTACCTTGCATTTAAAGAGTACTGCTGACTCACATAATGAAGTGTTAAATCTTACTGAGGAATCTCCAGTTTTCGTTGAGAAATTGGTCTCAAGGCCTACTACTGCCAATAAACCTTCCTCCACTGCAATTATGCCCCGGCCCTTTGAAGTAGTTAAAAATCGGTGTTTCACAAGGGCTTCCTTGAAACAACCTGTGCCTGGCCCTCTCTCCACTGAAAATTTTTTTTCACCTTTGCAAGAAGATACCAGAGAGTCGGATTTAGAATCTGACACCTCACATATTTCAGAACTCATAACAGATGATGAGGAGAGTAAGGCGACAGATTTGGCCAAGGAAAAAAAAGGAAAAAAAGGTAAAAAGCGAAAGGTGAGTCAGAAAAATAGTATCTAGTTTTAATTTTTTTTATGGCCACACTAAAGCTAGCTACCCTTAATGTATGTAGTTTAAAAGCTTTTCAAAAACAACTACCTCTTTTTCTGTACTTAACAACTTTAAAACAAGATATTATTTTTTTACAAGAAACCAGGCTCTCTTCACTATGGGAAGTGAATCAAATTAAAAGAAAATGGGTGTTAGGCCCTTCTTTTTGACTTTCGGTTCTGATGCAGCCGATGGCCTTGGCATTCTATTTTGTAATTCTGCTTTCAAGATTTCTAAAGTAATTGACGATATCCAGGAAGAATTTTAATTTTAGACTGCTCACTTTATACTTATTATTTTCGCTTAATAAATGTTTATGGATCCCAAACTAAAACAGGGCGTATTGAAATATTTGAGGATATAAAACCATATCTATATACTAAACGACATATTCTTTGGGGGGGTGATTTTAATTGCTCCATAGACACTGGATTTATTAAAGCTAAAGGAAAAAAAGTTTATTGTGACTCCAATGCTCTCATTAACATAATTAAAGATGCTAGTCTTAAAGATGCTTATCGAAGCTTACATGCTCAGGATGGTGAAACATATCATAGACACACCTTTCTAATTCCGGATTGATATGGTCTTTATATCCCATTATTTATTTTCCAAATTTTGTTCAGTTACTCCTACAGAATTCTCTGATCATTCTGTCCTGCTTTGTACTTTTCTCTAGAACATTTACCTCCTACATTGCATAACAAAGTTACTCGATGGAGACTGAACACTTCTTTCTTAAGTAATTCAGTTTACTTTTCTAAATTAGAATTTTTTTTTGCAGCCAAATTTTCTACAATGGATTTGTTTTCATCACCTTTTGAGTGGTGGTTGCAAACAAAACAAGAAATAAAAAAGCTTTTTCAGGGTTGGGGTAAGAGGAAAGTAGATTCTGATTACAGAAAATACTTACTTCTTAGAAATAGACTTTATAAATTAATGTCTGCTTCTCCTCAGCAACGGGTTCTTTGTACTCCTCAAATAGCTGAAGTTGAGAATAAAATGAGAATTTTTCAATATGATAGGGCTAAATCCTTGGATTTAGAATTTAGGTTTGGCACAAAGCATTGTCCAAGTTCTGATCCTTATCAGGCATGCAAAATGAGATTGGCTGACATGTTTATGACGGGTCTATGTGACTTTCAAAATAACATAGTAACTACAGATTTGGGAATGATGGCAGTGGTGCAAAGGCATTTATCTGATTTTTTTTTCCTGTCAAGATGCAATTAATTTAGAATCCTTTCCGTTGGAACAATTTAAGACTTTACCTTCAATTTCGGATAAATTGTTATATTGTTTAACTGATCCTATTACCTCACAGGAAGTCATAGCTGTTATAAAACAATTAAGCACTGGATCAGCTCCAGGGTTTGATGGTATTCCCAATGAATTTTATAAAACTTGTATTTCCTATATGAGTTACTTTTTGCCCTTAGTTTATAATTCCTTTTTAGCATCAGGAAGGCCTTGTAAATCTTTTTCCCTTTCGTTATTAAAATTTATTTACAAAAAAAGGAGATAGAACTTTATTATCAAATTGGCATCCTATTAGTCTATTAAATAGTGATTACAAGATTTTAACAAAGATCTTAAACTTGAGATTAGAAAAAGTGGCTAGACTATTAATACATCCTGCACAAACTTGTGCCATTTCTCAGCGGAAAATTCAACATAACCTCTTTATAATTCGAGATTTGTTTTCTAGTAAGAAACATTTTTAAAAATCAGAAATGGTAATAGCATTAGATCAAGCGAAGGCTTTTGATTCGGTATGTCATTCTTATCTCTACTTTATTTTACTTCATTATGGGATCCCAAGAACCTTTGTCAATTGGCTCTCGACTTTATATACTCATGCTGTTACCATTCCAATTGTTAATAATGCTTTAGATGATGAGATATTAATAAAAAAAGGGGTGAGACAGGGTTGCTCCCTTAGTCCACTGTTATATACATTTGTTCTAGATCCAATCCATCAGAGGTATTATCTCAGATGGTAATATTACTGGTATTGCTCCTTCCCCTGGATTGGATCCAATTAAAGTCACTGCTTTTTCTGATGATGTCACCTTATTATTGGCTGATAGTTCTTCACTACAAAGAGCCCTGGACCTTTTCTCCTTTTTTGGGACTTTTTCAGGAGCTTCCCTCAATCTTAAAAAAAGTTTTGTTTTACAATTAGACCTAGGGTTCCTGATTTATCTATGTCTATAACATTTCCATGTTATCTCCACCACAGAAAATATTGGGTATCTTGTTTGGGATGGAAGATATGGCACTTTTTAATTGGGAAAACAATTATTGGCTGAGACCTTAAGGTTGCACAATGGAAACACTGGCTCTTTGGGAACAAAAAGAGTGCTGATTGTAAAGAAATTCTCCTCCCATTATTTATTTATGTCAGTCACATTCCCTTTTTCTTGTGAAACTAGATTATATAGTGTTTTTTTCAAATGCTATGGGAAACAGACTTAACCCAGTAAAACGGGAATTTACTTATCTAAAAAAGCAGCATGGAGGTTTAAGTATGGTTAATCCGGTAGTTTTTTTTCATTCTATTTTTTTGTTTTCTTCTTTTTCTTTTCTTTGGAATGGTATAGTTTTACCGTGGCATTATTGGGTCAAATCTATATGGCACAAATATTTTTTTCAGTGGTCTCTTTTTCTCCCTAGGGTATTAGCTTCTGAAGGACTACCATCCTATGGTATTTCCACTTTTAAAAAACTTTTTCAGTGGAAAACTTCTATGCCACAATTAACTTCGTTTAATAGAAAGTCCTTTTATAATTATATTGTATTTGACTTATTGAAAGTTGTACTCATTTTTCCGGAATGTACTCCATCCCATATGAAGTATGCTTTCAATAAATTAAAAGATGGTAGAATTCCGAATAAAGTTTGGGATATTATATGGATGTCAGCACATGGAAGGTTAGGAGTTAGAGGGAATTTAAGATATAAACCTTTGAGTGATAGGTATTGTTTACGGGATACTTGCATTAATATAGAAGAAAGTCAGACACATTTCTTTTTAGACTGTATGCATAGTAGGGAATTTTGGAAAGTTGCGGCCACACATTGGCAAATGCCTCATTTGAAACATTTGTCCTACGAAACTTTGGTTCTTGGAAATTATTCAGGAGTGTGGGACATTTATCATAAAAGTACTTTAAATGTTTTCTTTTCTCTTTTACAATTTTTTTATGGCAAGCAAGATGTAAATTTGTTATGCAACAATTATGTACACCTTATGTAATTATTGTATCATCTGTTGAAACAGAATTGAAAGCACTTAAAAAACAAGATGAATTGACTTTTCCACCTGTAAAAGTGAATGGCTTGTGGAAGAATTTTGTGTTTATTTCTTAATCTGTTTGTTAATTTGATGAAAAGGTTTTTCTTGTGATGGTTTTGTTTTCTTGTCAATAAAAATTCCCCTACTCTTTTCGAGAAGTGCCATGGGATCTTTTACATCCACCTGAACTACCACCAATCCAGGCAGATGGGACCTCGGTTTAACGTCTCATCCGAAAGACGGACTCAATTTAGGGTAAAAAAAAAAAGAGATAGTGTGTTTGTCAGAGGTAGTTAAAGTAAATTGTTATCTGTTATCTGTGTTATCTGTGTACTTATTCAGGTGCTTGTCACAGGTGCCAGAAGGGAATTATCTGTGAAATTAACTAAGTGTAGAAAGATTAGCAAAGTAGGGGGAGTGGCTTAGCTAGAAGGAGCCAGGTTAAAACCAGATTTAAGCACTGCCCTAGATAGCTTCTGCCAGAGAACAGACAGAACACCAGGAGGAAGGAGCTACTGGTATAACTAAAACTTCTCTACTGGGACTATATTGCCCTCCTTTCCTCCCCTCCACCCTAAACCAGTTCTACTTTTATAGGGATAGGATTTAACTTACAACAGGAACTTCCTGTTTGGGAGCAGAAAATGAGTGATCACAGAGCCACCAAAGACTCACCATCCTAGAAGGGCAAGACTAGCTCTCCATCCTCCCCAGCTGCTGGAGGTCTGACTCTGAGCAAGTAAGGAGACTACTGAGAAATATAGGAACTTCTTGTCTCAGAACAGCAAGATCAGGAGCTAAAAGGGCACAGAGGCAGTAAGTAAGCAGGGGAAGAAAAAAAGGAAAATAAACAAACAGAGGAAAGAGCAAGTATTCCAAACAACAGTTAGGGGGCCAGAAAAAAAAGACATGATGGGAGTGGTGCAGTGCAGTGGCTGTGGAGCAGCAGTCTTCCGGGAGACATTCTGGAGGATGCAGTATTGTCCCATCTGCAGGCACCTCTCTGGGCTGAGGGAGGAGGTTGCGCATCTCCAGGCTGTGTTGGCCAGGATTTGTGGAACCTCCTCTCCCACCCAGGGACCACCAGGGTCACTGCCATTGCCTCAGAGGTTCTCAAGAAAGAGGAGCGGTTGGACCACAGTGGGCTCAGGGAGGTTGAGGGTGGTGGAACAGAGGCACATCCCTCCAGTTGTACCTCTCCACAATTTCTATGCTGTTCTGAAAAATGTGGTTCTCTATGGAGGCAACTCCACAGGAGACCAAGGAGGATGCTGGGAACCTCCACAAAGGAAACCCACAGGAGGGTGGCATGAGACCTCACAGGGGAAGGAAACAACTCCTGTTGGGGGACTCCATTGTTAGGAAGGTAGAACTGGAGGAGGAAGGGGAGAGGGAAGTAAGGTGCCTGCCTAGCTCCATGGTTTGGAGAGACATGGAGCGAATCCTCAGGATCGCCGGAGCAGCTGCACAGCGGAGGGAGCTGGATGTCATTGTCCAACTAGGGACAAATCACCTGGCTAAGAAAGGGATCAGAGCAGTGCAAGAAATGTTTGTGGAGATGAGGAGGGGCCTTAGACAAATAGCACACACGGTAACCTTCTCGGAGGTGCTGCCTGTCTATGGCATGGATGAGGCTAGGGTGCTCTACACCATGGGATTCAATCAGTGGCTGAAAAACTGGTGCAGAGCTCAGGGATTTAGCTTCATTGGGGACTGGGGGTCCACCTGGAGGGATGCAGGTCTATACTGGTGTGATGGTCTGCATCTGTCCTTGAGGGGAACCAGGAACCTAGGTGATAGGTTTAAATACTTCATTTGGCAAGCATTTAAACTAGTCAAGGGGGAGGCACTGGAAAGGAGCAGGGAAGTCCTAGCCCCCCCCAAAAAATCAGGGTACTAAGTGAGGTAGACACCATCATAGAGATGTCAATAGGAAGAAGCACAGGGGTAAATGTAAAAAGTGACAAATGCAGTAAGAACAGGGATGGGGCAAACAGGGGTAAGGCCATCAAGAAATGGAGGGTAATGAGTACCAATGCCCATAGTCTGGGCAACAAGCTCCCTGAACTAGTGGCCTTGATGGAAGAGGGATGCCTGGATATCATAGCAGTCACAGAAACATGGTACACAGAGAACCATGACTGGGATGTTAACATACCAGGGTACACAACCTACGGGAGAGACAGGGAGGGCAGAAGGGGGGAGTAGCTCTATATGTAAGGGAAGGGATAAAAGCAACTGAACAAAAGAGTAAACAGGGAGGAGAGGAGGCATTGTGGGTCACCTTAGAGACTGGAAATGGTACCACAATCCACACCAGGGTTGTATACAGACCCCCATGTCAGGGGGAGGGAATGGACAAGGATATGATAGAAGGCATACTTAGGATGGCAGAGAAAGGGGAGATACTGTTGATGGAGGACCTTAATATGCCAAATGCTAACTGGAGCACCCTTGCTGCAGCCACATCCAAAAGCAGGGCCATTCTTGATGTCCTTCAGGTGGCATGCCTCAGACAGCTAGTTTTGGAACCTACTCATGAGGGAGCAATCTTAGACCTCGTAATCTCAAATGGGGACAGTGAGAGGATCTCCAATCTAGAAGTGGGTAGCCATTTGGGAACAAGTGACCACTAAACAGTGTGGTTCATGATAAACTCAGCTACAGAGTCAAGCCATACAAAAGTGAGGGTTCTGGACTTCAGGAGGGCTGACTTTGGCAAGATGGTAGAGTGCCTTAGAAAAGCACTAGCAAACAGGCTAGAAGGAGGGGTGGAGCAACAATGGGGAAATATCAAAACTGTCATCACAGAGGCAACAAGCCTTTGTGTGAAGCAACAAACAAATCAAAATGAAAGAAAAGCCACTATGGTTCTCAAAAGAAGTGGCAGTGAAGGTTAGGGAGAAAAAGATAGCGTTTAGGAAGTATAAGGAAACACAGAAGGAGCAGGACAGAGAACTGTACCAGTTAAGGCAGAAGGAAGCAGAGAGGGTAGTCAGAATAGCAAAGGCACAAACTGAGGAAAAGATAGCCAACTCGGTTAAGAAGGGGGATAAAACCTTTTATAGGTATATCAGGGAGTGTAGAAAGACAAAGGGAGGGATAGTGAGGCCAAATCGAATGGATGGTGGGTGGGCAGAGAATGACAGTGAAAAAGCAGAGATACTGAATGAATACTTCTGTTCAGTATTCACAAAAGAGGAAGTAGGGGAGGTGCCTAATCCAATTAACAGAAGCACTCTGGAGAGGGGGGTCAATCCCAGTCCTTTCACAGAAGAAAGGGTTCTGATAGAATTCCTAAAACTGAAGGTGGACAAAGCAATGGGGCCAGATGGAATTCACCCCTGAATTCTAAAAGAATTAAGCAGAGAACTAGTGACACCACTGACTACCCTTTATAACAAATCATGGGAGGATGGTGTGGTACCTGAGGACTAGAAGAAAGCTGATGTGATTCCCCTTCACAAAAGTGGGAGCAAGACAGAGGCAGGAAACTACTGACCTGTCAGTTTAACCTCTGTGGTAGGGAAAGTGATGGAATCACTTCTGAAGGAAAGAATTGTTGAGTACCTAGAGGCCAGTGGGACACAGGACCCAAGACAGCATGGGTTCACAGTGGGAAGGTCATGTCAGATGAATCTAATTGATTTCTTTGCCTGGGTGACCAAAGTAGTAGACCAGGGAGGGGCTGTGAACATGGCCTGCCTGGACTTTAGCAAGGTATTTGAGACAGTCCCACACGAAAGATTAGTAGTCAAATTAACCAGCCTTGATGTGGGTCCCAGGGTGGTAGCCTGGGTTAAACATTGGGTGAACAACAGGACACAGAAGGTAATTGTAAATGGAGTCCACTCTGAAGAAAGAGGGGTTACTAGTGGGGTACTGCAGGGTTCAGTACTGGGTCCAGTTCTTTTTAATGTCTTTATAAGTGACATTGCTGAAGGACTGGAAGAGAAAGTATGCCTCTTTGCAGATGACACAAAGATCTGCAACAGGGTTGATACACAAGGAGGCATGGAAAGGATGAGAAGGGACTTGACAAGGTTGGAGGAATGGTCAGATGTATGGCAGCTTGGATTCAGTGCAAAGAAGTGCAAAGTAATGCACCTGGGAAACAAAAACCCAAGGGGAAGATTACACAGTGGGTGGGGAGGTAGTAACAACAACAAAAATGGAAAGGGACCTGGGGGTAATCATATCAGATGACCTTAAGGTTGGCAAGCAATGTGAGAAGGTGGTAGGGAGGGCTGGGGGGATACTGGGATGTATAGGGAGAGGCATCACCAGCAGAAAACAGGAAGTTGTTATCCCCCTGTACAGACAGTTGGTGAGACCCCATCTGGAGTACTGCGTCCAGTTCTGGAGACCCCATCTCCGCAAGGACATAGACAGGGTGGAGGCAGTTCAGAGGAGGGCAACTAAAATTGTGCAGGGTCTGCAAGAGCAGCCATATGAAGAGAGGCTAAAGGAGCTTAATATGTATACCCTTGAGGAAAGAAAGGAGAGGGGGGGACATGATAGAAATGTTTAAGTACCTCAGTGGAATCCACAAAGTCCAAGAGGGTAGCATCTTTCAGAAAAAGAGATGTGCAAGAACAAGGGGACACAATTTGAAGATAGGGGGATGGCTTGGGGCAATGAGAGGAAGTATTTTTTCACAGAGAGGGTGGTGGATGCATGGAACAGCCTTCCTGAGGAGGTTGTGGGGTCTAAAACTGTGGGAGAATTCAAGAATGCATGGGACAGACATAAGGCAATTTTTGTGGGGGTAGGAAGAAATAGGCTGTTGGTTAAATAGGATCTGCAGCTTATCCTCTAGGTAGGAAAATGGGCAGACTAGGTGGGCCAAGCGGTCCTTATCTGCCATCAAAGTCTATGTTTCTATGTTTCTAAAACTATGTTGACCATGATCATCCATGGTCTGTCCCTAGGCCATTTACTGTCAGTGGCTGCCCAGCAATAAACATGGTTAAAATCATGGACAAACCAGAAAGGACCATGATCACTGACCATGTATAATCATGGTTTAACCACGTACAAATATGGTTTATCCATACTCAGAACGGGGAGTTAACAGACTGCCTTCTTGGTTCCTGTATTCTGAGCTGCAGAACAGAAGGTCCAAAAATACATAATCATTAAGTCAATGCTAACTTACTGACAATGTTCAGTCAAACACCAAACAATAACAGCAACAAAAAATGCCTGTGTAGCACAAATGCCTCTTTGAGTAAGTTGTGAGTTTTAGACTACAGAGCTCAGCTGAGACATGTCTGTGTCTGCTTCTCTACCATGTGTGAGTAAGACAGTCACATGCTCTCACTTCTGTGAGACCCCAGAACTGGTCTGTGATTTCTAAGTGTATTTTAACGTCTCAGTTGTAAGTGTTTAGGGGCAGTCTTAAGTTTGGACAGAAACTGTGTAACCCCCAGTAGGTGCTAAACTGAGAGGGCTACTACCCCTGCCGGTGTGGCTAGTGACAGGTTGAGGGGCCTAGGTCCTATGACACGGTGCCTCCATTTTTATAACGTAAAACTTGGGGAGAAAGGTGTCACTCGGCATGGTGATTAGGTTTGACTACTTTGCACAGGGGCCCCACAAGTAATACGGACACAGGAAGCAATAACTGAAATGTCCAATACATGAAGTTGGGATTCTAAAGTGTGGCTTTTATTCACAAACACCAATGAACAATAAAGCATAGTCAGACCCCCACAAGGCTACACTCCTGATTAATACAGATTTCTCCAGAGCTCACACACATCTTCAGTACTGTTAAACCCTCAGGTTTAACAACACACAGGGCACACTGCCCTAACTCAACTCTTTTTCGGTTTCCCTGGCTCGGCTCCCCTGCCAGCTCTTTGGACCACTTTCCATATAGCATAGAGATTTGTTGGTGATTCCCTAACCACCTATGAGCATTTCTGCTCCATCAGGGAATCTTCTTCAACAATCCCACATCTGGGTACTTTCCTCAGGCACTGGCCAAGTACCTGAGAGAAAGCAACAGGTGTCCCAAAGTGAACCCATAGAGGTGACTACTGGTAACGCCAGATGGGGGGGTCTCCCACCTCTTGCTCCCTTAAATCATACCCGGCCATTCCTCTGGACTTTAACACCTCATCTCTGAAAACACTTTACTTCATAGATTCTCTTTAAATGTATGTCACATTTAATCTACTGTTTCTTCCATCCCACATGTGCTGAACTTGAAACATACTTAATGAGTGGCACTGTCCATTTCTCTAGACCACCACAGAGTTAAGCAGTCCAATTCCCACAACTTTTAAACTGTACTTGGTTGTCTTTTCCTGACCTCACAGTAACAGTCACTTAAATTCATCTTGTCCCAGGTGAAAACACATCGGCCCTTTTGCACAGCAAACTCACCCCTTGGTTGCAGGTGCCTCACAGGCTTTTTCTTCTTCTTCTAAGAAATCTCAACAAAACTTCTGGTGCCTCAGCATGAACCTAGATTTAGGCAGCTTCTTCTTCCTCTAGCCAGGCTAGGGGATTGCCCCTGGAAGTAGGTTGAATCCTTCCCCCCATCCCTGTAGGGATGGGGCCCTAAACCTTTATAAGCGGTCTCTACCAGTTCACTTGGCTCTTCTTGTGTTCCTCTTCAGGTGAGAACACACACCTCAAACAAAAATATAGTTCTTTGTCAGAGCTGAGGGCTATGAGAGCCTGCAGCTGCAGCACACCTCCTCCCTCTTCAACACTGTACCACAGACTGACTTCAAAACCTCCCAACAGTCTATCCTAACTTCCCTAGCTGCAACATTCCAAAGTGGCTTATGCAGCTGTGACAGATCTAAAATGATGTCATCCCTCAGTCTCAGCTGAGACTGAGAACAGAGTGAGACAGGGTGAAATCCATTTAACTGAAATTTCACAAGCTGCCTTCCCTGCGTACCACTAGGTCTAACTAGGATTCTTGTAACCCCGGGTAACAGGGGGGTTATACTCACCCTGGGCTAGGAAAATGACTGTCCACAGTCATTAGTCACCCGGATTAGGCCATCTCACCCTATGTGTTGACTACAGAGAGGTAGCGCTACCTTCTCCCCTACCATGTGCTAGCATAGGCAGACAACATTAAGGGCCTAGAGGCCTTCGGCTGACATATCAGCCTCTACTCTACCCACTGACTATGGATACCTAGTGGCTGTGGTAGAATTGTCCAGAGCATAGCCCTAATAGATCAGTACTGTAGCCCCCACGGCCATTCAGGATCACAGCCTGTCTATCCCACCAGTCCTTTAGGGAAAATCTGTCTGCCTCTAACTCAAAATTCCTAAAAACAAAACAACAGGGGACCTCCCCCCAACCCTGTACACCATGCAACCACACACCAGGAGCTAATACCATACACTATGCATTACTCCTGCACTCCCCCACAACCATACATGTGGAAAGAAAATTACACACAGTAATCAACAACATCTTGTACTTTAATACTACAACACTTTTAAAGTACAACAAAAGAACTCTGATGAGTTCCTCCTCCTCTTCTTGTCTTCTCTTCAGGAACCACCTGCAAGAAACAGAGAAAAACAAAAACACACTCCTAATCTGCATATACAGTCTATCTAACCCTTCCTATCTGAACACTAGAGAATCCCAATAAGATTTTATAGAAAAGTAGAAAAATAGTAATAGCATAAGCAGTAGAAAAATAGAATATTTACAATACACATTTGCAGTTTTGGTGGGATGGGATGACTCACACCGCCTGAAGACAAGTCCAATAAAGAGGCTCTCCTGGGCCGGAGCCCGGTGAAGCAAAGTTCTAGCAGGCCAGAGTCCCGAAGGGGAGAGTCTTTGAGGACAGTTCACACTTTTGGAGTCTGCTGACGTAGTATGTTTACTGCAAATGTCAGAAATAGAAAAAATCTGGACTTACCAGTCCCTTGAAGAATGGAAAACATACGACACCTGTGTCCCTGCTGAAAACTCTCCTTGGCAGTATTCTGTCAACACAGCTGGGTGAACATCTTCTGGAACACGAACAGGATGGCACATCTGGGAACAGCTGGGATGATGTCATCTCTGGAGATGAAACCTTGGAAACAGGAACAAAAGGAAAACACAGCTGGTCTGAAGTTATCCGATACCCAGGCGATGAGTCAGGATACAGCTGGGCTGGTGTCCTATCTGGATTTGAAGTCATCTGGTGGGCCACGTTGATGGATTCTGGAAAGCCAGTACACTGTAGAACTGTTGAAGGTGGGGCACCTGGATCCTGGACATCCAGACTGGTGGAACACCATAGGTACAGCAATGTCAGGAATGGCAGCATTGGCTACCACTGCTCTGCTCTCCACTTGGTAGGCATGGGCACATTTGCAGGATGGTCTTGGCATTGTAGAAAATAGCACAATGGGTCAGGTGCATGAATTATTACCCCATCTGGGTGCTCATAATTCACATCATGAAAGGATTCATATCCCTTGCTGTCCACGATCTGAACAGTGCCTATAAACAATGTCCTGTCCACTTTCCATTGTTGTAGCTTTTCTTGCAAGATTCTGTCTCTTACAAATCTGCTGGCATGAGGGTGCATATGTGTCATGGCCTCTTCCATTTCCTGCATCTTTCTATCTCCTCCCAGATCCTTTGAGGAAAGGTAGGAAACTATTCTCCATAGATTCCATTCGCTTTCCTGTGAACCAGTCTCTCCTCCTTACAGCATTAGGTCTACCTGCGACCTCTGGCCTGGCTTGGGGGTGACCAGTCCTGGTTCTGCCAGCTACGCATACTTAACGACACACAAAACGGATCCCTGGCTCCTTCCTGCACAGCCAGGGCTGTGGAATCACCACTCTCTTCCATGCATTCCTCTAAGCCAGAAACTGGAGGCTGTGAACCCACGCCTACTTTGTCAGGCCAATGGGTTCCTCCTTATCATCTTCACTGAGAATCTGCGTCCAGGAGTGAGCTGTCATCCTCACTCCTGAGACGGTCCACTCCTCACTAGCCACGGAGGTCGAAACCTCCCATTCAATGGCCTCTTCTGTCTCATCCTAACCTATGAGACTTGGACTAGGCCCCTCTATCCACGGGTCAGCTGATGCTCCCTCTGCACTGTATCTCAGTGATTTAGACTCGGACGCATCAGTCATCTGTGCTGTCTGTTGATCTGCACCCTCTAGCTTTATGCCACACTTTACTGAACTTCCCTCTTCAGGTCCTTCCTGGTGTTGTGTGCTGCCAATTGCAGGTTCTTGTAACTTTGTCCATGTGGGAGTCAAACGTATCTTGGGCACTTTACACAAACCATATTTCTCTAGGAACCCAGAACAGTGAGGTACCATGAAGATGTCCCTTCCAGCATGTAAGCACATCACACATACTCGTACTGGATATCCAGGAATCACCACATGAGGAGGCAGTCGTCCTCCATAATAGTATTTCTCAATATTTCTCAACTTGTTAACTTCTCCTATGATCATAGCCCGGGTATGATCTGGGTAGCGGGCTGGTCCTGAAGCCATGACTGCAGAGAAAACAAACACTCACTGTTATTACCAGTCCCAACTTGAATCGAAAAACTTTTTACAAAATGGCTCCCTTGCCGTTGTATTTACATTACTGACCCTCCCTGAAATGGTGGCAGCAGCACTCCTGGCGCATCAGCGTTCTGTATTTGGGTCAAGCCACTTCGCATCTGATATATACACACTACTGATAATATTGCTCAGACTATACAGACTTGCACTGTTCGTTCTGCTAGCACATTTATATGATTTACCACTGACTTTTTACTTGCTGAAGACACTGCTCTAGCTTACAGTCACTTAAAGCCTCAGTATTTCATAGCACAGGATTGCCTGTGTTTCTTGCTGCATATCTCATACAACTCACAGTCTCTCACATGGCTCTGAAAATTATACTGTTGCTGAACCTATAATTATGCTCACAGTCTATTGATTAGAATTCTTGCTTTAGCTGGTAAAACTTAACGCAGTCCTTCTTTGCAAAGTGATTATACTGCCACACACAGATTCAGCTGACTTTTTGGTGAAACCACACAGTTTGAACTATTTCTGTTAGATGGTACTCACTGTTATCAGTAGCTGTTTGCTGCAATGGAAAAATGGCCTGCAGCCAGTCTTGGAGGCCTCTAGAAGGAAGCGGGTTGGCAGTCCTGCTGATTGTCCCTCGGAACACCACACTCACAGTCGAGATGATTGAGATGCGGATTGAGCCTGAATTTGAACAGAAATGTCAGTTTTTAAACTTTTACAGTGCTTTCAGTCACCGCAACGCTCCTCCTGGTAAGCCAGTTCACACACTCCACTCACTCTCCCTCTCAAATGCTGTGCAGTCGCTCTAGAGCTGGCTTGGGGGCGGGACTGATTGCAGTCTCCCCAATCACTCAATGCCATGCAAATGAGCCTCTTTCATTCTCGAATGCTCTTCTCCTCACAGCGATCGTCGAGCAGGCAAAATTTAAACTGCAAACCACACTTTTTTTTTTCAACTGTAGCTCCTCGGCGGAAGCCCATTTTAGACATTTTTCATGGCCATTAAGCATAACAAATCTCTTAGTCTGCTCAGAAAGCATTTCCAATGTCTAAGGCACAATTTTCCTTTTGCTACCCACAGTTTTTCACACTTTTCTTTGTCACAAACATTTTTAAAAGCTGGTAAACGCTGTAATTTGATGCAGAACATGGGCATACACACTCAGGCTTTACTTGTCTTTGGTAAACAGTTGGCAATATCACAACAGCACATAGACAGCAGCACACAGTGGCACATTTAGTTGGCATTGCTTCAGACTTTTTGGGCTACCTACTGCCAGATAGTCAAAACGCTAGCCACCATCGAAGCAACCTTTCTTGTTCCTTCACCCAAATTTCAACAGAATCCCAGTGGTAGCCTCCAAGATGTAACCCCCAGTCGGCACTAAACTGAGAGGGCTACTACCCCTGCCTGTGTGGCTAGAGACAGATTGAGGGGCCTAGGTCCTATGACGTGGTGCCTCCATTTTTATAACGAGAAACTTGGGGAGAAAGGTGTCACTCAGCATGGTGATTAGGTTTGTCTACTCTGCACAGGGGCCCCCAAGTCATCTGGATACAGGAAGCAATAACTGAAATGTTAATACCAGAAGTTGGGATTCTAAAGTGTGGCTTTTATTCACGAACGCCAATGAACAATAAAACATAGACGGACCCCCACAGGGCTACACTCCTGGTAAATGTAGATTTCTCCAGAGCTCACACAAACTTTCAGTACTGTTAAACCCTCAGGTTTAAGAACACACAGGGCACACTGCCCTAACTCTACTCTTTTTTGATTTTCCTGGCTCGGCTCCCTTGCCAGCCCTTTGGACCACTTTCCATATAGCATGGAGATTTGTTGGTGGCTCCCTAAACCACCTATGAGCACTTCTGCTCCATCAGGGAATCTTCTTCAACAATCCCACATCTGAGTACTTTCCTCAGGCACTGGCCAAGTACCTGAGAGAAAGCAACAGGTGTCCCAAAGTGAACCCATAGAGGTGACTACTGTTAACGCCAGATGGGGAGTATCCCACCTCTTGCTGCCATAAATCATACCTGGCAATTCCTCTGGACTTTAATACCTCATCTCTGAAAATACTTTACTTTGTAGATTCTCTTTAAATGTATGTCACATTTAATCTACTGTTTCTTCTATCCCACATGTGCTAAACTTGAAACATACTTAATGAGTGGCACTATCCATTTCTCTAGACCCCCACAGAGTTAAGCAGTCTAATTCCCACAACTTTTAAACTGTACTTGGCTGTCTTTTCCTGACCTCACAGTAACAGTCACTTAAATTCATCTTGTTCCAGGTGAAAACACATTGGCCCTTTAGCACAGCAAACTCGCCCCTTGTTTGCAGGTGCCCCACAGGCATTTTCTTCTTCTTCTTCAAAGAAATCTCAACAAAACTTCTGGTGCCTCAGCATGAACCTAGATTTAGGTAGCTTCTTCTTCCTCTAGCCGGCAGGGGGATTGCTCCTGGAAGTAGGTTGAATCCTTCTCCCCATCCCTGCAGGGATGGGGCCCTGCACCTTTGTAAGCGGCCTCTACCACTTCACTTGGCTCTTCTTGTGTTCCTCTTCAGGTGAGAACACACACCTCAAACAAAAATATAGCTCTTTGTCAGAGCTGAGGGCTGTGAAGGCCTGCAACTGCAGCACACCTCCTCCTTCTTCAACACTGTACCACAGACTGACTTGAAAACCTCCCAACATTCTATCCTAACTTCCCTAGCTGCAACATTCCAAAGTGGCTTATGCAGCTGCAACAGTTCTAAAATGATGTCATCCCTCAGTCTCAGCTGAGACTGAGAACAGAGTGAGACAGGGTGAAATCTATTTAACTGGAATTTCTCAAGCTGCCTTCCCTGCCTGCCACTAGGTCTAACTGGGATTCGTGTAACCTCGAGTAACAGGGGGGTTACAATTGTATTCTCTATTACTAATTAAAAAATGAATTAGAGAACCTGGAAGCTCCATTTTGTTTAAGCCCATGCACTAGACATAAAAAAAAAATTTTCAAGTGTGTTCCTATGCAGTTTTTGTACACACCCGTGGTGTGCGATGACCTCATAAACCTCTTGTGGTTTATGGTCATCCCACAACTCAGGTGTGGCATTAGTCCATATATAACATCATGTGTTGAGAGGCATGACACATAGCTGAGTGCTTTCAACCACCCAAAAAGTGCTGCTTCTATACCACAAAAAAGCACACCCTGGAGTGTCTTATTGCAATTATAAATGTAGTCAAAATTTAACTATAAGTTAATGACAAATTTTAGGTTAAGGAAAACTGTTTTTTTATGGATATTTTAAAATGTTTTCTAACACCAAATAGAAGACAGCTCCTCTAACATTCTATGAGTGGAATTCACCTGGAATGTGTGGATTCCATAGAACAAAAGAATTAAATTTTGCTCAATTCCACTTGCAGAAGGATCATAAGAGGAAGTAACTTTCATTTTTTGTTAATATACAATAAGTGGGTTATACTTTTTAAGGACTAGTTGATGGTTTTCAGTGAGTGAAAGTGACAGACATGATTGTAATGGAAATCAAGGAAGAGTGACGTGGCTCATGAATTCTGTACGTGATTTGCCCATATTTAAAATCTCACTACCTGAACTTTTCACAACTATGCATTCATTGGGGAACAACACGTGGGTCTCAAAACTTACTGACACCATGTTACAGAAGGAAGCAGAACATTTCCAATCCATTTTATAACAGCGAATACTATTCAGTACTCACATAAACATTCAAATTCAACCATTTGTGGTATTCCGGATATAATACTTGAAGCATACAAACCCCTGTCCCCTGGAAGGAGGTAGAGGAAGTAACCAGAGGAGGAGGAGGGGTGGATGGTGGAGCAATGAAATATGAGTCAGTGTAAAGTTGTAGCATGCTCTTTAAATAGTGTTCACTGGTTCAGTTGGCAACTTACATATGTGAAGTTTTGTTATGTACATACAATGGTGTATACCTTCAGATTCAGGCACTTACCACCCATTCAAATAAATGGCATGCAACTCTTCTTTAAAAAAATAAAGAGTTGCTGGCCCAGTGGCATAGAGAGGCTGGAAAACTGCGGGCACCTTACCTCAACCCGCCAGCGACCGGGTTGGGGAGCGGACTTGGAGTGCGCTGGAAGCCGACGAGGCGGGAGGATCGAGGCATCCACGGACTGCCCTCCTCCCCAGGGGTGGGTTAGGGGCATGCCTTGCTCTGCAGTGGCCCCCGGTGGAAACGGGGGCACTGCAAGAAGCGGCGCAATAGGGGGAAAAAACAGAACAAGTGGAAAATGGCATTCCGAGCGAGCAGATGGTGGCCGCCTGGATCCCCCGCCTCCATGGAACCCCCCCAAAGAGCCAGGAAAATCCTGATCCCAGCAGCAGCATCAGAGCCAAGACTAAGAATGCCTGAAGGCAATTTCCCTCTGGAAGGAGGGGACCCATCCGATGAAGGGATACATCGGGCTACCCTGGTTGGCTGTGATCTAGGATCTGGGGGAAGCCAGCATCAGGGGTGGGTTCGGAATGGAGCTAGCGGGGGTAGTCCTTGGCAGAAGGCCTGAAGGAGAGGCCCGTCGGGTGCAGGGGGTGATAAATAAAGAATGCAAAAAGATAAAAAATAAAGAGTTTTATTTACACTAAAATAATAAAACAACAGACATTCTTACAATACCAGCCTCACCTGATGCGTTTTGGACTGGGGTCCTTTATTTTAACAAAGGATCTCAGTCCAAAATGCATCAGACAAGGCAGGCGTTGTAAGGATGTCTGTTCTTTTATTATTTTAGTGTAAATAAAAAACTTAAATTTTTTTAAAGAAGAGCTTCATGTAATTTATTTGAATGGATTGTGAGTGCCCAAATCTAAAGGTATAATAAACTGTAGTTTTTTCATTGAGCATCTCCAGTCCCTGTGCGCAGTTGTTCTGTACATTTGACATACAGTGGGGCCAGCCAGGATGAGGCACTTTGATCCCAGTTTCTGTCGATGATATCTTGCATGCTACAGCAAAAAAATGTGATTTATTTAGTTTTTTGTTACCAAGGTAAGCGCACTAGACAAATAAATGCCTATTTTGAGGAATGACCCATGAGGTTATATCAGATTAAAGTCTATACATGTGTACAATACACAAAGCTGTTAAACTTTAAGTGCCGATTTCAATGTCACTAATTAATTACATGCAACAGGGTACTTACACTGTACATACGAACATACGAAATTTGCCAGCAGATAAAGGCCTAGAGGTCTATCAAGTCTGCTCGAATGTGCAGCTAGCACCCCTTATTCTGCAGTTGCCCCTCCCTTCCACCCTTTCCCTTCATTAACCCTCCCCCTTGTCCTGTCCCATCCTCGTTTGAAGCAGTCCACTGTTCTACTGCATACCACTTCAGCAGGTAATGCATTCCACCCAGCCACCACCCTCTCTGTAAAAAAGTGTCTCCTCATCTCCCTCCTGAACCTTCCTCACTCCAGTCTCATATCATGGCCCCTGATGGCCTTCCCCTCCCTTACTTTGAACAGCCCCTCTGTACCCATCTCGTTTATTCCTTTCATGTATTTAAAGGTTTCAATCATGTCACCCCTGTCTCTCCTCTCCTCCAGTGAGTATATGTTCAACTCCTTCAACCTCCTCTCATATGATAAGTCCCCCAGTCCCTTGATCATCTTTGTCGCTCTGCGCTGCACCCCCTCCAGTAACTTAATGTCCCTCTTCAGATACGGATGCCAGTATTGCACGCAGTACTCCAGGTGTGGTCTAACTAATGACCTATACATTGCAACTACATTGCAGTTGCAATTCAGTTATAGTATAGTTACACTGTAACTACACTGTAGTTAATAGTCCTTGGCAAACATGAACAGAATACTTGACATAAATAGCTCATCCAGCAAAGGCACTATGTAACAACTCTATTGTAGTGCAGACAAGCAAGCATATATTGGGACCATGCAGTTATACTTGAGATTTACACACAACCAGAATCTAACAAGTAAGCTAGGCACAGGAACATACTGATAATTTGAGGAGGTGACTGCAGTATCTCATTTTGAAGGTGGACACAGTCTGGCACAGACAAAGATCTGCTAATATGGAATTCCATAACTGTGGAGTAACAGCAGAGAATGTAACATCCCCTAGTTGCATTTTTGCTCTAGATATGGCAGCAACTGTAAGTTAGAGGAGCTTAGTGGACAGGCACTTTTGGGAGGCTGTAGAAACCTTGCTCCAACTTGTCATGCAGGAAAGTGTGACATCTTTATCACAGCGGGCTTCATCCTGGTGGGCAGCACTGTATGCTGAATGCTTATGCAATGTAAACTTGGTCCATTTCTCTCTGTTGCCCAGGAGGGGATTACCACCCTTTCAAGGTACTGCTGAGCTCAGCTAAGTAGCAAAGGAATCCATCTTAAGAAGGGGTCTACCCTACTGTTGCTGCAGGGATAAGGTCTCCTAAGACTAAAGGTATCTTAGGGAAGCTTATAATACCAAAAAGGCAAAGTCAAAGGTGTAGCAGAGTACATACAAAATCATAAAGCACTTTTTCCAAAAGGAGAGAAGGAACAGAAGCAGCAATAGAGGCATACTGGGCAGACAAGACACCATCTGGTCCCAACTCACAACAGAAATATTGTATGGTACAAAGTAGAGGGAAAACCTCCTGTAGAGGAAACCTCTGGGGATACAAGGCCTAAGGTCAGGTCCCTACATGCTTGCTATCTGTTATTTAGAATGCCCCCCAAAACTCTCCCTGTCTGCAGCTCTGAAAAGCTTTAATTAGGAAGTGAATGACAGCTCAAAAACTGCTAGAAATTTCTATTAATTAGCGACAATGCTGTATAATCTGAACAGTGAACTACGAAAATTCTTGCTGTATCCCTCTAGGGGGCAACCAACTTCAGAGGTGCCACAGAGCCACAGTATGGCTAAAGAGGCCCCGTCCCAGTGAGGGCCCCACCCTTAAAGAGGCAATGGACCAAGTCGCCTATCATAATGGGGAACATGAAGCCCCCTGAGGAGAGGTACAGCTGCTGAATTACTGATTGCCTGGCTTCTGGCCTGCAAGGTGGTCTAAACCTACAAAGGGTGACATTGAGTGGTCAGGTAGCTAAAGAACCCCCATGCCAGTGAGAGTCCCTCCCCTGATGAACAAACAAGGGACTCTGTCCTGCTAAAGGGCAGAGAATGGGTAGAGACCAGGATTCTCCATAATTAGACTGAAACAAGCAGGACCAACTTCATCAATGCCTCCACTGCAGTTCAGAGCACTACAGCTCTGGCTACCCAACAATTCACAGAAACACAGAAACATAGATGATGACAGCAGAAAAAGACCATGGTACACCAGTCTTCCTGAGTTCCCTATCCAACCCCGTGACCTACTGCCCACCCAGGTTATTAGCCCTTCCTTCTACCCCCTTATTTTCCCTCCCCATTTTGTCTCCCTGAGTGACTATTATACCCTTCATTTTGCTCAGACCATGCCTGAAACCATCAACTGTTTTAGCATCCACCACTTTTGCTAGTAGATCATTCCATTTATCCACTGCTCTTTCTGTGAAATAATGCTTTCTCATGTCCCTCCTGAACCTCCCTCCTGTTAGTTTCCATTCATATTCTTGTGACCTCGAACTAGCATTCAAGATAAATAGTTCCCCACTGTTCACTCCATATGTTCCTTTTAGGAACTTGAAGGTCTCTATCATATCACCCCTTTTCCTTCTGGTCTCCAGTGAGTACATGTTTAGTACCTTGAAGCACTTCTCATAAGACCTGCTCTGTTGGCCCCGAATCATTACTTGTTACCCTGTGCTGCACTGTCTCCAGCCTGTCCCTGTCTTTGCTGAGGCGAAGGCTCCAGAACTGGGTGCAGTACTCTAGGTGTGGCCTCACTAAATATCTATAATGCAGTAGTATTACCTCCTTCCTCCTGCTATCAATACCTTTCCCTATGCACCCCAGCCTGCTGCTTGCCTTACCATAGGCCTTGTTGCCCTGGCTTGCTAGATTGAAGGAGTCACTGATAATAACTCTTAGATGATGTTCCTCAGCCATAGTGTTGCGTCTCACACCACCCATCCAGTACTCTGTCCTGGGGTTTTTATTCCCTAGGTACATTACCTTGCACTTTTTGGCACTGAATTTCAACTGTCAAACCTTAGACCACCCCACTAGCTTTTATAAGTCATTCTGCATTTCCCTGATTTCCTCTTTGCTATTCACCCTTCCACAGAGCTTTGTGTCATCTGTGAAGAGACACAACCTGTCCTGGATACCTTCTCTTATGTGATGAACTTACTGAAGAGGGCCAGGCCCAGAACCGATCCCTGTGACACCCCACTCATGACCTCCCTCACTTTGGATTTGACCTTGTCGACCACAGCCCTCTGATGCCTCCCCTTTAGCCAGTTTCCTACCCAGTTGACTATGTCTGTAATCGCAGCCAGATCCTCTGTCTTCTTCATCAAGTGTCTGTGTGGCAGCGAGTCAAAAGCTTTGCTGAAGTCAAAATAGAGTAAATCCATGGCATGGCTTCTATCCAGTCCTCTCATTACCCAATCAAAGAAAACTATCAGGTTCATCTGACAGGACCTCCCTGCCAAAACCCATGTTGTTTACTGTCCTAGATGCTGTTGCTTTCCAGACTCCAGGTAGTCCATGAGGTCTTCCTTATCCACTGACTCCATCAGCTCCCCTATGATGGAGGTCAGACTGATGAATTTGTAGTTCCCTGCTTGTTTCTTGTCCCCCTACCCAGTTGTGGAATGATGTCTGCCATCCTCCTGTCCTTTGGAACTACCTCTGTCAGTAGTGAGCTGTTAAATATTCCTACCAGGGGTTCTGCCAGTTCACTTAGTAGCCTAGGATGCAGCCCATCTGGTCCCTGGGTCTTATCTCTCTTTAGGGTTGCCAGCCCTTTCTTGACCCTGTCTTTTTGCAAATATTGTCTGCCTCATCTCTGGAACCCCCTTATCAGCTGCTTTGATGCCACTCTTGGGCAAGGGCCCACCTTCCTCCCTGGTGAAAACAGCAAACATAATAATTGAGGATGGCAGCTTTTTGCCAGTCCTCTTCTTTCACCCTACTCCCTCCGATAGCCTAACAGTTCCCCCTCCTTTCTTTCTTTTTCTCCACTCATGACTCCTTCTGCAATATGCAGCCTGTGTCTGCTTTTGCCTCCCTGACCACACTCTTTGCCTCCTTATTTTTCAGTAAATATTCTCCCTACTGTTCCTCCACCCGCCTTTCCTTGTACTTGAGGAAGGCCTTTTTCTAAACCCCCACCACTTCCCTGACTTTTGTCGAGAACCATAATGGTCTCTTGAACATATTTCTTTTGGTTATCATTCTCATGCATCACTTGGATGCCTTGAGAATGGTCCCCTTTATTACCCCCATATTTCTTCCACACACCCTTTTTTGACTACCCCAACTTATCCCTGACCAGTTCCCTGAGCTTGCTGAAGTCTGCCTGCTAAAATCAATGACCTCAGTTCTTGATTGTGACTTTCCAATCCCTAGGGCCAGTGCAAACCAAATAGAGCTATGGTCACTGTTTCCTACTAGCTCCCCTACTCTCACCACCTCCGAGTTGGTAAGTATCACACTGAGGGTGGCAGACTGCCTAGTGGGCTCCTTAACTAATTGTACCAGGAGGCAGTCCTGGAGTGCATCCAGCAAGACCTGACTTCTGGTGATCCTGGCCACTGGAACATCTCAATTGAAGTCTGGCAGGCTCAGATCACCCACTACCACCGCATCCCCCTTAACTACCCCCCTTTCAAGTTCTTATGCAAGCTCTCTGTCCATTTCTTCCCCTTTCCTTGGAGATTTATAGACCATCTGCAAGCGTAGTTTCTTGCCCGAGGCTGCTGTGAGTTGCACCCACAGTGACTCTGACTCTCCATTATTACTCTCAATGCTCCCATCCTCTACCACTTCAATGACATCACTGTCATAGATGGTTACTCCTCCCCTTCTACCTTCTCCCCTATCCTTCTGAACAGTGAGTACCCCGGAACCGTCAGGTCCAAGTCCTTATTTTCAGTAGCCCACATTTCCATGATGGCCTCCAGATCTGCCTCAGTGTCTTCCATCAGTGCTTGGTGCTCATTAATTTTATTATCCAATCTCCTGGCATTTAGGCATACCCCCTGCCATCTGATCCCTGAACCCACTTTGCTATTCCCCGTCTATGACCCATGTGTTTCCCGTGTTGTCTTAGCCTTTTGTTCTTCTTTTTGTTTGCACACTTTGCCCTCTCCTACTCGAATGTCCTCTCATCTGGCCCAGACTGAATCGCATCCCTGTTTATACTCCCTAATCTGAGACTATCCACTAGATGTGGTGAGTACTAGCTAGGATCCCCTTCATCTTTCTTGTTTCAGTTCCCCTAGCCCCAGTCCTGCCTGCAGTTAGTATAACATGTGATATACAGTAGATGTCAAACTTTTGCCCCAGTGCTCAGGCCCCTTCTCTTGTCAGGAGGAGTCCATCACCTTGAAGAGCCTCCTCTCCCAGAAGTTCCCCCACTCCCCCACAAAGTGGTACCTCTTCTCCTGACACCATCCCATGAGTCACTTATTAAACTCCTCTAACTCAGCCTTCCTAATTCTATCCTTCTCCCCCCCACCCCACACAGGGAGGACCTCAGTAAAGGCCAGGGCAGCAGAATTTGGTGCCACGCTGTCCCCCAGTCTATGAAAGTTCTGCTTCACCATCTCCACAGACTGGTGTCCCAGATTACTGGTACCCATGTGCACAAGTACCCCCAGTTCCACTGCTCCATCTCTGCCATCCTCCCTCACCTGTCTAAATCCCAGATGACTGGTGCACCAGGAAGGCATCTGACCACCCCCCTTCCAATCCCCCTCTTACCACTCTCTCTACACCACTAATCATAAGGTCCCCAACCACCAAGACTCTCCTAGTAGATGTACTTCTGCTCATCCCTTTGGGCTCCACCATGCTAACTTATCACACACTGTTGAGTAACCCGGAGTCTCCCCTAGAGGAGTCAGGTACCTGAGACTCCTTTAGGGGGGTAAAAGTAATTGCTGTCTGGATGGTGCTAAGCTGGATGACCTCTTTATGACTAATCCTTCCTCCCTTCCCCACCCCCCTCCCCACCACTGTCCACTCCCCCAGGCAACTGGGTTTCTGGGTAAGTGGAGAGGGTGGGATTAGCCTTCAGTTGAGCTGATGACACAGCTGAGATATTTCTACCCTTGCTACCACCATCTGAGCATGGAACTCTACCATGGTCCTGCATATGGAGCAGTGCCCCCTTCTCCATATCATATCTTAGAGAACAGCGCCCCACAGCTGCCACAACTGACTGTCTCTCCTCTGTACCCCATACCTGTAATTAATTTTAATACTACAACAAATGTGTCAATGAACTTATAGTGGTCACCCAGATAGGTTGTAGTAATAAATTTCAACTTTAGTCTAGATTTTTAATTTAAACTGGAGGTATCCTTGATAGCAGTAGGTGTCTCTAAAAGACAAACTGCTAATTTCACTGTCAGCACTCACCCAGATAGAGTGTGGCAACAAGCTTCAACCTTAGAAGAGACTACACTTTAAACCAGAAGTAGCACTTCAGCACATGGTTGTTAAAATGATTTGTAGTGCCACTGTTCACCCAGTTAGGGTGCTGCTAAGATTTAGTTGAAATAGGTGCTAGCAAGCAAGGTACTTACCTTATACGTAGCTCTACTGGTGTCTCATTCTGAGTCCCTGGCTGTAAGCTGTCTCTTCTGGTTGACTCTCTCTGGCAGACTCTTTCGGCATCCTTTGCGCTATGTCCTTAGCACTCCAGACCACAGCATTCTGGACCACTAGGTAGGGACTCTTCTTGAAGACAGGGGAAGCCCTGCCCACTGGCCCAGGGAAAGCCTCCAATTGCTTGAAGAGGCAGGCTGTAAATGTTGGTGTCCCGAGGGCTAAGTTTAGCTCTGCTGGTTAGCATCCATTGGAGGGAGGGAAAGACTCAAGGAAGCAGGACCGCCACTTTGTAGAGTCCCAATGATTAGCTGCTTTAGGAATTGCTGAGGCATCTAAACGCCACTCTTTAAAGGTTAAATTCAGCTGATTTTTCTAACCCCACCCACTGGCCCAGGGAAAGCCTCCAACTGGCTGAAGAGGCAGACTGGAAATTCAGACTATAGCTTCAGAATATAGCATGATATTGATTCTGACTACTGCTAGCCCCTGTGGAATCTAGGCCCCACAGCTAGGCCCTATACAAACTAGGTCCTACACTAAGCCTAGGAGAAAGGGTAGGCGCAGCTGAATGGAAAACATATGATAAAAGAGCAAGGGAAGGAATCCAGTTTGGGATTCATCTGGAGCCCGACTGAGAAACAGTTTAATCCCCAAGAAGGGTCTATTTCCAGTTTCTGTTAGTCCAGACCAGAGTTACCTAAATGAACTCAGCTATAGCCGTGTGGTAGTTCAACAGGGATAAAACTAAATTAAATGAAAGTGTAGCACAAATGAAGAAGTCAAAGCAGTGATTGTAAGTGAGAAACAAATATATGGAATCTTGAAAGACTAGGGATGGCAGGCCATGAGGGAGATGATATGCAGCAAAGCAGATATGTAAAATGTATGTTCGACATATTGTATGAGAGAAAGGCAAGAAAGTAGGAGGGACTCACATTTATTGAAGCAACAGAGTAGCAGTAAAAGAATAAACCCCCCTCCTTCTCAAATATGAAAGATTAATGAATGGGAATGTAGAAAAACAGAGGAGATTTGCAGGTTGCGCAGCAGCAAGCAAATGTGTATCTACTAGAGAGCAGTACCAAGGAAATGTAAATGGAAGAAAGCTAGATCCTGTTCTTAAAATGATACTTGGAGGGGGGGGTGGGCATGTAGGATGATGCATCTAAATACCAAGACATTTCCAGTTTCCCCTGAAATGACAGGAGCTCTGTGAAAGTCACAACAGCATGGACTACCTGATGGATACTTCCCAGAATATATGGTGCCCACAGTGTTAACAAATGAATGACTTCAATACATTTGGCAACATAAATGCTATCGATGCACAAAACAAAATTCAGCGCAGGTCATTGAAGGTAAACACTAAAGCCTTGAGATTGGCAGTGTACAAAGTAGTTTAATCAAAAAATACTTTTCCGATATTAAAAACAAATGTGAGCATGACCTCACTCAGAGTTCTGTGTGCAGCTGAGGTCTCACTGTGAAGAAACATAGGAAAAAATAAAAAGGTGAAAATCTGCAAAGGTGTAGAGATAGGAACAGTGGGGTTGAGAATTAATACTGGCATGACACAGGGGACTCTAGGCATGAAAATACCTTTAGTGTTACCACCATTTTCTCTCCTTTTTCACTTGATTAGCCCATTGCTTAACCTGATACAAAATGGCCATCCAGGGTACAATGAGTTAAAGTTTATTGTTACACCAAGTAAGTGCCAGTGCATTTCTGTCTGCAGCAAAATAGCAACTGGTTCTTGTTCAGGTAAGTGATGTGTTGGGATGGTGGAAAAGATAGTACTTACAGGACCTGCTTTCAAGGAGTTGAGTACTGATTATAATGGTATGTTTCTGGAAAAGGGCTCTGAATAACTTTGCTGGGGTAGGCCAGTATTTTTTGTAGCAGTTTCAAGACCTACCCATTCCCAGAAATGGCACTTTTGTTTCATAGAAATGATACCGCCATGCACATATGACAGGACACACTTTTTGTTTACATTTTGAATATCTTCTTCAAGTTTATTGGATTTGCAAACCCTTCAAAATGGGGGGGGGGGGGCTGTCAGTAGCATCCAGTTATCCCTTTCAGGGCAACGTCAAGTCATGACAGTGCCTTCTATTATATGTAAAAGCCCTTGGTGTGAATGTTACAAAAGTTCTTCTGTTGGAAACCACACCAGAACCACTGAGATACAGCCCTGAGGGGTTTTAATTCAGCCCACAGGACCATTTGACAGAACCAGGAGGTGGCAACATAGGTCCTGCATCTGGGCATGGACCAAGTCTCCCATTGTGTCTGGTCCCCAGTATGTCTGCCTGCAAGAGAGTAAACACCATAAGCACTGTAAGCGAACACCAGACTGCTCATTGCAGGTTATAGAGGGCCCCATGTTTTACCTCTGCTGCCCCAGGCTCCACATAGTCTAAGGTTGGCTCTGCACTTGATAGAATGAAAGTGAGTCACGTGCAGTGCTGCCTGTTGTGCTATTGGCTGCCACGGGCATGGTTTTCCTGTCTGTAAAATCCAGTTGTATCTGAACAGCATTTATTCCTCATAACCACTGCTACACCCCCCCCCCGAGGGAGCCATCACTACCCCCTCAACGCTGGACCTTGGCCCCCCAACTTTTAGAAAGGCTCCTGTTCCCCTGCCCATCTGCTGCCTTTGTCTATCGCTTACCCAATCTCCAGTAGTAAATAGTGGGCTTTTCCTCAGAGAGGACATTTCTTCTGTGGTGAGTGCTCTCAGGAGTGCTGACAGTCCTGACTGTCCTTGAGCCCACTAAGGGTGGGGCCAGTAGGCAGTCAGGAGAGGTGGGGCCCAAGATTGCCAGCACCTTTCTGCCACACATTAGGGGGTTTCTCTCATAGTTTCTCCCCTTCACTTGTGATGTAGCCAACTAGGGTTCCTAGGTGCACAAGCATACAACCATGTGTGATGGGCATCGGAACCAGGCTGCAGCCCCCTTTCTCACATCATAGTGCAGCTGTGGTTATCATGCTGACAGTGGGATAGCTGAGAGTTCAATCCTCCCTTCCTCCCTCCCCAGTGGAGGAGAGTGTCTACTGGGATGGTTCAAACCGCGGCCCCCCCCCCCCGGCCGTACCCTGACAGTAATTTCTTTTTGTTTACACAAAATGCTGAATAGTACCACCAAGTGACTGCAGGACTCAGTCTACAAATGTACCACTGTAGCATGGAATGCAATACTGTAAATCTAAAAGGCATCAACATTTTGCAAGGTTTATTTCTTTTAGAAAACACAGTTCATATTCCTCACCATCTACTTCAGTTGTGCTCATTTTTATTGATGAATCATAGGTCTGCACACATTTTTTACATCAACAACACATACCTTGTAAAACTGAAATACAATATTCATTAGCCATAATAAAACAGGTTTGCTTCATTGATTTGATCTGTATTTGTTTTACTAGGAAAAATTCAGTTAAGCACATTCTTACTTTCAAGCAAGCCCTGGGATTCTAGTACTGTACACAAGTTCAAAAATAGTATACATTATACAATTACAGGAGGAAACTATCATGTAGAATACTATACAGCATACTGTTCAGGCACAAGTAGATACGTTTTCAAAGGGAGAATCCAACATTTCCTGAAATTTTACATAAGCAATTAGTGCGCTAAACTATAAATTGCATTGTAAATTGTTCCATATCTTGGTGGCAGATCATTAGATTGGCTATTTCCCAAAACTGGTTCTGAATGTAGGTATTGAGAAAGTGCATCTGAGAGAATAAGTAAAACTGATGGATGTGAACACATTGGTAATGTACTGTAGGTGTGCAGTTTTACTACTAAAGCTTTGTGAATTCAGTAAAGAAGTTCAAACCAGTTTGTGCCTTACTGACTGTTTAAAACAACTCCTGCTGTGATGCAAGAATCCCAGCCTTTGTCATAGCCTTTTACCTATGAAATCTATGTGGAATATGAAGGACAGATTGTTGTCCTGCCAAATACCCAAATGTTTATATTGGCTAATTACCTCCAGCTTTTTACCTTGGAGCGCTGTTATAGAGAAATCATCATAATTTTTCATTTGACAACCATTGTGAAATAGCATAGCTTTCATCTCTGAGGAGTTCATAAGCAGTCTATCCCTGATTAAGTTATGCTGTAGCATGTGGCAAGAAGATTGCAAATCCCTTTTTGATTTGCTTACTGAAGGCCTCTTCATATAAATGACAGTGCCATCAGTGTAATAGTGTAAATTAGTCTCCGTGAGACCCTCATTGGGGTCACTAATACATTGTGTGAATAGGAGAAGGGCGAGCACAGAGCCTTGAGGACCCCTTTTCTGATGAGTTATCTGACAGAATTCGACAGCTTAACCCTTTGGCAGTAAGCAGTGAAATCATTTTCAAGCCATCCCAGGGAACTGGGAATGATGCCCAAGCTTGATAGTTTAGATAAGAGCAGGCTGATTCATGGTATCAAAGAAAACAAGGTGCCACAAGCCAACTTTTGGTCCAGAGGGAATGACAGATCATGGAAACTTTGGTAATTGCCGAGATGGTGCGAGCAGATCACTGGTTGAGGACATTATTATTTTCTAAACTGGTCAATTAGTTTGCTCACTGTGTTCCCCAGCATTTTAGCTAGCACCGACAGGTTAGATATGAGACGATAGTTGCTCAGATCAGATGTGTCTCCCAATTTATGCAATGGGGTGAGGTGCTCTAACTTCCATAGTGGCAGGAGTTCGCTAGCAGCAAACCAAGGAACACATTGAGTAATAAGTAACAGTGAGCTGCCAGAATATCCTTCTCGCTCTTTACAAATCTTGTTTTGATTAGATCAGGCCATTGACCTTTTACTTTAAATTTGCTAAATGCTTTTATCAAATGTGGCATTGACAGTTGCAAATCTGTCGTACTGCTGATGACAGCAAAACTGGGTTATTGCTCATGTTTGTCAGATACATCCCTGGCGGCTGTAATGAAATGTGAATTGAGGGGAACTTGACCATTCCAATTTTACCAGTGATGACCAGACACTTTCTTTAAATTTATATGGGAAGGCTTGCCTAACAGTATTTAACTTTGGTTTGGTTAATTAAGTTCCAAGAGCAGGAGGGGTTGGAATTGCCTATGTCCAGATTTTCATGTAATATTTAGATTTTGCATCCCTGATTAATTTGGTGCAGGAATTCCTGCTTTTCCACAAACAAGCCAATCAGTTTTAGTTTTTGAGGTCCTAGTAGTGTCCTGTAAACTACTGTATCTCTTTCGTGGAGTACTTTCCTTAGGTCATAGTAAAACCACAGACTGGAAAAGGACATAACTAGAAAAAGAGGCAGCACACTTCAAGGCACAATAAGAAAAAAGCTTAATTAGATATCAGAAACACTCAATAGTGATAAAATAGTGCAAAAAGTACAAATGCATACAGATCCAAAAAGTGCCCCTGGAACAGTGGCTGATCAGACTGCCTTGGAAAAGCACATGTTTATTTACAGTGGACAGGAGCAACTAGTTAAAAATACTCTACAGATTCATTGATTGTGGGAATTCCAGAGCAAAGATATAAGGTCTGTTATGAATGCCTGCTCACTACAATGCTTCAGATTCTGAAATTCCACTACTGTACTTTACGAGCACAGTGGGAGCTTGTAACTGATCTAATGCAGCCCTTCATGATATGGTCAGCTGACTACCATGGGGCATACAGTTTCATTCATTAGATGGTGGCTGTCTGAGGTGGAGGAAAGACTATGCAAGTTCCCCACCATGGGATTTTAAATATCATTTTCGGGGGTATTATGGGGGAGGCATGTGGGATGCATGCCCATCAGTGGGTAGGGGTACAGGATGTCAATTTTCTTTTACTGGATTGGGCTTGGAGGAAGTAGTGGGAGTGGAAGAAGCTGTTAGGGTGGGGAAAGGTTTTAGAAAATTGCATACTACTTCTACTATATGAACTATGTTTTACATTGCCACTACTAGAGGGGAGAAGGGTGATTAGGTGCAATGAGCGTGAGGAATGGGGTGTTTAAATGCTCAGGGTTGGGGGAGAAGGGTGGGAAAGATGGCCTAGGTGGTGAGGGGAGGGTCAGGCCATTATGTTTCTCTAATAAAAAAAAAGAACAACTGCACAACGCTAAATTGGATGAAGTCTGGAAAACCTTGCCCTGCTTCTTGAAGTACAAAGTTCCTGGCTTTGTACCAATTTCATCAGCAAGGTCTTAATTGGTAAAATCTCTGCCTGGAGTGAAGTCTGCATAGTTGTGTCATGTCAATACAGTTTTTATGTATCATTGCACATCAAGTTAAGAGGTGGACAATTAAGCAATAAGGCATGACAGGGGGTGTGTTATGGAGGGATAATGGCCCGCCTCAAGTTGGTTGAAGCACAAGGTGAATCCAAGTGCTTCCACCACCTGAGAAGTGCTGTTAGCCCACCATAATGCTCTCCCTGGAGTGCCTTATTATGATAATGAAATGGGACCTTTTTAGTAAATTGAATGTACTTTTTAAACATTTTTGTTGAGCTACTTTCAGCTGGGCTGTTGTGCTGGGATAATGGTCAGCTGAAAGCACATCTTGGCCAGTCAGAAGCCAGCATTCTTTCTACTCATATCATAATGCCTGATATACTATTGACCATGGAAGAGGGCTATGTGGAATGTGGAATTCTGCTGGTGGAATTCATGGAGAATGGCAATTTTGCTTCTAAAATGGTGTTTGGAATTTCTTCTTTAATTCCAGGTTGGACCAGCACCGGGGGTCAAAGGGCACAGGAGATTGTTTCTGCAGCCCTCCCCCCACAATGAATTTTTAGCATTTGGGGACTTTTTCTGGGTAGGAGACCCACTCCTCCTAATGGACGCCGCAGCAGCACAGCCTAGCAAGTGGAGATTTTAGTTATTAGTCCTAGCCAATAACAAACAACATAAAAAATGTGCCAGATCTAAACAATCACAGGCAGCCTTTAAAACCCATGGCAGCAATCTGGCCTGAATAACACAAGCTGTGGAAGTTGGAGCAGAACCAGGGGTCAGAGGGCAGAGGAGATTGTTTCTGCAGCCCTTTCCCCGCAATGAAGTTTAAAAATTTGGGGACTTTTTTTGAGTAGGAGACCCATTCCTCATAATGGATGCCAGAGCGGCACAGCCGAACAAGTGGAGATTTTTGACCTCCCTCACACCCCTACCAGCCCAACTACTGAAGAGGCTCTTCCTATGACTGACAATCAAGCCTGGTCAAATCAAAATGCTGAACCAGAATGATGAATAAATGAATTGTTATTTAGGCATTTACTATCTGCTGTTGTTCAGTAGTAAATGAATTTAGCATTAGAAAGGCTAAGCTAGCAAAGTTATTTTAGCAGGGCTTTGCTGATTTACATGCATTTATCGATATACGGGCATTTTTATCAGGAGCAAAGCTTTAGTGATTAACTTGCATTGCTCGATGTACTTGCATTTTTATCTTTAGCAAAGCTTTACTGAGTTATTGCAAAGTTCCAGTGATTTACTGAAAGATTTAGTGATTTAATGAATTACTAACAAAGCTTCAGCGATTTACTGATTTACTGATTTTATTAAGCCACCTTGGTATCTGTGTGGTTGATAGTTTGATAAGATTGCTCATACTATTGGTATCTGAGTCTTTAATAGTTTGATAGAATTGCTCATAATTTTGGACAGAGTGTTTAGAAAGGCTCTACTGAGTTGCATTACTCAATATTCTTGCCTTTTCATCATTAGCTAAGCTTTAGAGATTTACTGATTTACCTGAATCTCTCGATTAACTTGCATTTTATCATTAGCATTTCTTAGTAGTTACAGTACTAGGTACCCTGGGAGGATTAAGGTCTCAGAGGAGCCTGGAGACCATATAGTAACTTTAAGCAGAGGGATGTGGGATCATAGTAGCAGGTGCATGCAGTGGGCGAGAAGAGAAGGATGGCAAGGGAGAAAGAGACAGAAAGATTCTGAAGGCAGGAAGGAACATGCAAACATACATACGAAGAAGCCAGCAGAAGAAGGCCATTTGGTCTATCTAGTCTGCTCATATTGCAGGGTCCACAGCTTGAGCTAATGTCCCTGCCCTCCCTCCCTCCCTACTCCTCCCATCCTCCCTACCCATAAGCCTTACCTTCTCCCTATGCCTATTCCAGCCTCTCTTGAAGCTGCTCACCATCTTCAATGAGAACACCTCTTCCAGCAGCACATTCCAAGTGTTCACCACCCTCTGCATGAAGAAGTGCTTTCTTACCTCCCTCCTGACTCTCCCCCCAGCTTAAGACTTTGCCCCTTTATGTTATAGTCACCACCCAGCTTATAGAGACCCTCCTTATGCACCTTATTTATCCCTTTCAAGTACCTGAAGGTTCCAATCATGTCCTCTCTCTCTCTCTCTTTCTCCTGTCCTACAGGGAGTACATGTTCAGTGCCCTCAACCTCTCCTTATATGCCTTACCCTGCTGACCCACTATCATCTTTGTAGACTTCCTCTGGACCTTCTTCAGTAGACAAGCATAAAAAGAGGCTGCATATGGAAATGCTGGTGCAGGGTTAAAATACCACAAATTAAGCCAAAAAACAAACCTGCACTCACCAACCTATAGAAGAGACTGCTCAGATAAATTAAAGGTGCTTCATTTTATTGGAAAAGTACCAGTGTGCACACTGGCACTTTTTCAATAAAATGAAGCACCTTTAATTTATCTGAGCAGTCTCTTCTATGGGTTGGTGAGTGCGGGTTTGTTTTTTGTCTTGACCTTCTTCTGTAGGTAAATGTCCTTTTTGAGGTGTGGGCACCAGTACTGAACTTCATACTCTAGATATGGCATCACCAGTGATCCGTTCAAGGGCAGTACAACCTCCTCTCTTCTATTACTAATCCTCCCAGCACCTTGTTTGCCCTTGCTGCTGCTTTTTTGCACTGTGTGGAGTGTTTCCGGGGGAAAGTAGTTGGCTGTAATGGATGTGGGATAGCAGTGTTCCTGTATACGATGTGGAGAGCTGGAGGCTGCCCAATATGCAGGAATCTGGGGCAACTTAAGGCAGAGATAAATTGGCTGAGATGGGAGATGGAGAGAGGGGTTGGGATGGGGTAAAGAGCAATGGAGAAAAGAGCAGGGTAGCACTGTTTAAGGCTGGGGTAGGGGCAACATTAGATAGGATGCAGGGGGTTGCCAACGGGACTGGAAATAAGAACTCCAAGTAGACCAGCCAGTACTAGGAAAAATAATTGGCAGGTAGTGAAAAGAAAAGCAAAAGTGGCTCAAGTGAATAACAGACATATGACAGATGGGAATACTAGGGTAAGTACAGGAGCTGGGGAATGATCATCAAACAGGTTCTTGCCACTAGACCAGGGAGCACATGAGGCGCTCAGAGCTCGAACAAATATGAGGGGTAAGGTCAGAGTTAAACAGGTGGGAGGAGGGAGTGAAAGGAGGGGAGAAGGAAGTCAAGTCAATCTAGAAGGAGTCAAGGGACAGGATGGAGAAGGGGTGGGGGGAAAAGAAGAGAGGAGCATGGCAGTGGGGACTAGGAGGTACAAGAGTGAATACAGAGGGATGGGGGCAAAAGAGGAAGAAGGTGATAAAAAATGGGATCAGATGAGAAGATGGGCAGGGGGGACAGGGTAAGAATGCAGAGAAAGAAGGCTGGTTCACCAGAAGCTGGAAAGGAGTCAATTAACAGGACTGGGGAAAGCAGAGATTGATGGTCTTCTGGGATTTCATAGTAAAGGGGGTACACTGGATTAGGAAGTGGGACTCAGATAAAAGAAGGGTGGTCATCTGCATATTAGGAATGGAGGCTGGGAGGGCAGTAACAATGATAAGGGAGGACATAAGGAGACTGAGGGGCAAACCACACCTGGTTGTTCACTTGGGAACAAATGATTTGGTGGGAAACAAGCTGGGCGAGGTTTAGGGATTTAGCAATGGGTTGCAGGGAGGGAGCACACTCACTGGCTTTCTCAGAAGTCTTGCTGGTCCCTAATGCCAGTACTGGTAGGAAAAAGAAGACTGAGGATTTCAATAGTTGGCTAAGGGAATGGTGCATGGGGGAGGGATTCCTCTGCACTGGGGAATGGGAGGACAAGTGGAAGGACGAAGGGTTATAGTCAAAAGACAGGCTGCATCTAAATGAGGCAGAGTCCAGGGTACTGAGGGAAAAGCTTCCATGATACATTCCAAGGCACTGAATTTAAACTAAGAAAGGGTGAGTATGAGGCTAAGGAAGGAAAGGAGGACATACCAGGGGAAGTTATCTAGCTTGCATTCCCCCACAAATGGAAGCAGGAGTTAAGGAGGGTAGAAGCAGTGAGGAGGGGAGGAACTGGTGGAGGATAATGTTCGTGAATGCCAGGAGTCTGAGCAGCAAACTAGCAGACTTAGAGGCCACAGTGATGGGGAGGAGCTCGACCTGGTGGCTATTACGGTGAGCGGTGTACCGAAAACCAGGACTGGGAGATAGCCTTCTCAGGCTTTAATCTATTTAGGAGGGACAGATCAGGAAGAAAGGAGGGGTAGCCCTATATGTGAGGGACGGTATACAGGCTTCAGTGGTGAAAGAGGAGCAAGGGGAAGTGAAAGTACTGTGGGCAACCCTGGAGAAGCACTCAGGGATCATCATGCATACAGGGGTGATTTATAGGCCTCCAGCACAGGGGAAGAATTAGATAGGGAGATAATGCAAGCAGTACAAAGGATGGCCCAAAAGGGGGAATTGTTGCTGGTGGGGGACGTCAGTCTCTCTGATATGCAATGGAGTTTCCCAACAGCAGCAATAACCAGGAGCAGGGACATACTGGACTCCTTACAAGGAGTGTTCCTTCAACAACTTGTATGGGAACCGACTCGAAGGGAGGTGATACTGGACCTTGTACTAACCACCGGGACAGCGTTGCCAATGTCACAGTGGGGAACAATCTAGGTTCTGGCAAACATCACACGGTGTAATTCAAAATAAGGGCTGGGACAGAGTCGAGTCACACTAGGATGAGGGTCATGGACTTCAGGCATGCGGATTTTAATAAAATGAGAGAAATCCTTAAGGATGCCCTTGCAGGAATAGAGAACCTGGGAGAAGTTGAGGAGTGGTGGGCTGCAATCAGGGAGTGAATTGAGAGAGCTACAAAACTATGCATAAGATAGGTCAGCAAGGGCAAGAAAAGAAGGGAGGCTGCTTTGGTTTTCCAGAGAGGTAGAAAGAGCAGTAAGGCAAAAGAATCTACCCTTCAGTAGGCACAAGAGTACACAAAAGGAAGAGGACAGAATGAAGTACAAGGAGAAACAGAGGGTGGAAGGGCAGATAGTTAGGAAGGCGAAGGCGGATACTGAGGAATGGTTAGCTAAGTTGGTAAAGAAAGGGGATAAAACATTCTTCAGATACATTAGTGAAAAATGGAAATCCAAGTCAGGGATAGTAAGACTGGTAGGGGAAGAAGCAGTTCCAGTAGTAGGTGATCACCAGAAGGTAGACTTACTGAATAATTACTTCTGTTCAGTTTTCACAGAGGAGGGGGAAGGGAATGGTCTGGTGTTACATAACAAGGGCACAAAGAGGTCAGGATGTGGACACTAGTCCATTCACAGAGGAAAGTGTCCTTAAAGAACTGTCCAGGTTAAGGGTAGACAAGGCAATGTGTCCAGGCACAGTTCTCCTTAGGGTGCTAAGGGAGCTCAGGGAAGTGCTGGCTACACCATTGATATCACTCTGTCATTGGACACGGGGAGGTTCAGGGGGACTGGAGGAGGGCAGATATGGTACCTCTCCACAAGAATGGTAGTAGGGAAGAGGCAGATAATTATCGGCCGGTCAGCCTGACCTTAGTGACAGGAAAGGTAATTGAGTCACTCCTTAAAGAGAGAATTGGTGAATACCTTACAGCCAGCAGTACCCAGGACCAGAGGCAACATGGATTCACAGAAAGATGGTTCTGCCAGATGAACCTAACTGAGTTTTTGACTGGGTAACAAGGGTGGTGAACCAGGGAGGGGCAGTGGACATGGCCTATCTGTACTTCAGCAAGGCTTTCAACATCGTCCCACACAGAAGGCTGGTGAACAAACTGAGCAGTCTTGGGGTGGGTCCTAAGCTAGTAAGATGGATGGAAAGTTGGCTTAGCGATAGAAGCCAGAGAGTGGTAGTAAATGGGGTTCTCTTGGAGGAGGGCAGAGTGGCAAGTGGGGTGCCATAGGGGTCAGTATTAGGCTCGGTCCTCTTTAATATCTACATTGGTGACATTGCAGTAGGAGTAAAAGGGAAGGTGTGCCTATTTGCAGATGATACAAAAATCTGCAATAGGGTAGACACACCAGGGGGGTGGAAAGGATGAAGAAGGACCTGGGAAAATTGGAGGAGTGGTCAGGAACTTTGCAATTGAGATTCAACACCATAAAGTGCAGAATCATGCACTTAGGACATAAAAACCCAAGGGCCACGTATGAACTGGGGGGGTCGGAGTAATCACAGTAACAGGGCAGGAGAAGGACCTGTGGGTTATAATATCAGATGCCCTAAAGCTGGCAAAACAATGAGATGAGGCAATGGGAAAGGCAAACCATATGTTGTGCTGTATAGGGAGGGGTATAACCAGTAGGCAGAGGGAAGTGATACTGCCCCTATATAAATCACAGGTGAGAGCCCACTTCAAATACAGGGTGCAGTTCTGGAGGCCCCATCTTTGTAAGGATATAGATAGGATGGAGAGGGTACAGAAGGAGGCGACCATAATGATGCAGTGCCTGCATCAGAAGCCCTACAAGGAAAGGCTAAGGGATCTAGACGTGTACTCTCTGGAGATCAGGAGAGAGAGGGAGACATGATTGAGACATTCAAATACCTAAAGGAAATAAACAAGGTACAGGAAGGGAGCATCTTTCAAAGAAAAATATGTCCAAAGACTAGTGGTTACAATATGAAGTTGGGGGGAGGATCAGAGGGAACAGGAGAAAGTATTTCTTCATGGAAAAAGTGGTAGACCCCTGTAACAGCCTCCCAGTGGAAGTGATGGGGACTGAAATGGTTACTAGATTTAAGAAATCATGGGGTAGACACATGGGTATCACAAAAACTGGTAGGAAAGGAAACTCGGAGTCCGAACAGGGTCTGGAGACACCACTGGATTGGTGGGCGAAGGGAGTGGGGGGGGGCAGAGGCCTGGTGACCATGTAGGGTCTGCAGTTTTATATTAGGCAGGGAAAAATGGGCAGACTGGATGAGCCAGGCAGTCCTTTTCTGCTATCAGCCTCTAAGTTCCTATTTTTCATGGAATTCTGAAAAGCATTTCTATGTAAAAAGTAAAATAATATTCTGTGGATTACATAATCAGTGGAACATTATTCCACTGTGGAATATTGTTCCGAAGTTTGTGGAAAATGAATCTGTGGTTTATGTAAATCAGTGAATACTATTCCATTGTTTATGCAAGTTTAAAAAAATTCACTTTCCAAGAATTCAGAATTCCACAGAATTAGAAACTCTGCACAGCTCTGCCACTGAATTGGAAAGTACTAGGGGTATTCCATCAAGGAAAACCACAGCCTTTTTTAATCAAAATGTATTATTTATTGACTTATAATGCACAACTCACAATGTATCAAAGTGCTGTGCAAAACTAAATAAAATACACTAAAACATTCAATACGATTAAACAACAGGATCTTCAGCTCTTCACACTGGATGACCCTTGGATAAGTTGAGGGACCGAATATAATAACATAGGGTCAGGAATGAGAGGGATCTATGCTTCACCCAACAATACGAGGAATTAGGAACTAAAAGGAGACTGGGAATGGAGACAGTATGAAGGAACATACTAATGAAGGTAATCTTTAATGTATGATGGGACAATCCCGTTCACTGCTGAAAAGGAAAAGATTAAGGATTTTCAAATTTAATCTGAAGGTTAAAGGAAGCCAATGGAACTGCTTGAATCATGGGGGTCACATGAGCAGAATATTATATACCTGCAATCAAATGGCGGCAGCATTTTACATATACAGTATGTCAGTGGGGCAATAATGAAGACAGGCAGGCCAACCAGGAGACCATTACAGTAATCAGGCTTGGAAATAACCAGATGGTGCACAATTACCTTGGCAGCAGGAGGAGACAGGTATTTACATATCCACATGTAGCCCCTCTCTGGCGCCATCCTAGAGAAGGCCACAACCCCTGCCTTGCGGGCCCGACCATGGTTAAGTGGCCTGGGTTCCCATACTTGATATTACCGGGGGTCCTTTCCCAAGACTACAAATAAAATGGTGGTGCCGCCATCCAGAGTACATTTAGTGGGTCTGATCTCTACCAGTACAACCCCCTGGGATGTTGTACCAATCCACCTCCCAAAACAGTTACCCCAGACATGGAATTACCTGAGTCAAACTCCCCATATTCAGCATTTGGCATTTTCAGCATCAACTAATGACATGCTCACTAAAATCAGGCTCTTGAGTCGTCAGACCTTTTTAAAACAGTAACAACATAATTTATTTATATGGGAAGGGATAGGATAGGGTAAATGGACTAGAGGTTAAGTGACATTTTAAATTTGCATTTAAGGATTTTATCAGTGTCAGTGATTCAGCAGGTAGTACACTCGCCTCTGAGGCTGGGAGATCAGAAGACTGTGGGTTCTATCCCCACACCAGGCACTTGGGTTGAATCCCAATACTGACACTGTAGTACAGCATGAGGGGGGTGCTGCATTCCTGAGGTGCCGTCTTTCAGATGAGGCGTTAAACCGAGGTCCCATATGCCTGTTCTGGTGGTAGTTCAGGTGGATGTTAAAGATCCCATGGCACTTCTCGAAAAGAGTAGGGGCATTTTCCCTGGTGCCCTGGTCAAACTTTCCCCCCATTCACTAAAATACCACCACCAGCTTATTTATTTATTTATTTTATTTGGAAAATGTTTCACCAGGAAAGACAACATGAGCTTTAAAAAGCTTGTTTCCAAAAGCATCCTGGGGAAGGGGGGGACAAGAGTTGGGAGAACAAGTAAACACATAGGAATACAAGTACAATTTCTAAAACAAAACCATGTAGTACAATTACAGAGCACAAATAAGTCAGACCAACTGGCCGGGGTAAACAAAACCATATTTGGTTATAGCATACATTGCAACAACCCAAGAGCGGGTGATCCAGTAGGGTACAGGTTAGAGGATGGATAACACATTTGAAGGGCTAGAAGTAGTAGGCTGAGCACAAGATTCAAAGTGCTATTGTATACCAAGGGAGGGCAGTTATAAGACATGTGGGGAAGTGGAAGGGTGAGGGGTAGAGGGTGGGGAATGGAAGAGAGAGAAAGAGGGGAAGCCAAGATCTATACCCATCCAGATTGCTGAGAAACCTGCAAGGGGTTTAGGACCAGGCAGAAAGGGAGGAGAGAGAAATGGAGTGGGGTGGCAGAGAAGAGAGGGACAGGGGAACAAGAGGGGAGAAAGAGGATAAGGAAGAAAGGAGGTGGGTAGGCGATGGATTTGAAAGTGGGGGGAAGGAAGAGGGAGAAAAAGAGAGAGCCAATCTAAACCCCTTCAGGATGCAGAGAACCCTGCCAGGAGGTCAGGATTAGAAAGTGGGGGAAAGGAAGAGGGGTAGAAGAGAGGGATCCAAGATCTATACCACTGGTCCTGGTTCAAAGTCAGTTGGCATTCATCTGTATCCCCTTCCCCCAGGTCATGCCTGAAAATAGGCATAATTTGTCTAGTGCACTTACCCGGTCAACAAAAACTGAAAAAAAAAAAAAGGATTTGGCATTTCATGACAATTGTTTTTCCCCATTTATTATTGAAACCTAAATCACCCTTTGATCATGCAGCCACCAGACTACCTAGCTATCCAACTGCTGCGGATATTCCCAAAACCCTGACCGACTGGTACCAGTTCCAGAATGATGCCCAAGTTCTGTCCCTGGGTACCCAGATGTTAGTTGCAGCCCCGAGGTGCAGCTGATCAACTGGCATTGGCGTGCTTGGAGAATTAAACAACATTTTACATGCTTTCTTTTGATTACTTTAAGCCTGACTTTACCTCCAGCCCCAACAGGCATGCCAAACTATATACATTCCCCCAGGTGCAGGGTAATTCCTGATTTTTACTCATGGTTCTGCAGATTCAGTCCTTTGGTGGCACAGGCAACTGAAGTCCCGAGGTTGGTAGAAACAGCAGATGCAGAACCAGGCTCGATGCTTGAATTTGAAGGGGCAAGGAAACTGCAGCGTGGATCTTCAGCTTGCTTGGATATCTTGCAGCTTGTTCTCTTCAGCCTATTGAGGCCCGTTGCAGAGCACATGGCAAGACCTGCCAGCCACAAGGGACCCAGACCTAGGAGTAGCCCCACGGCCTGGCTCCTTCACAGGTCAGAGTGCCCAGGCACTCAGGAATAAACCCGTGATCCCCTGCACCCAGCAAGCCCCACTTGATGGGGATTAGCGAATTCCCCACCTGGCCCTGTGATTTTTGAATGGAACTTTTAGGTCGTCTCTCTTTTGCAGAATAACCAGCTACGGTGTGTAGCCAAAGCAGCCTCTTTTTCTTTCCTGTTTCCCAGACTCCAGGGAGTGGTGCAGAGTCTAAACTAGAGATTCATCACAACAGTCTCTTTTCTCAGCCATACTTGGGAGCAGACAGTAGGTACCCACCCAGATAGCACCTGCTTATGCTTCTGCTTTCAGTCTCTCACCTTTAATTCAGCGATCACTCTCGCTCTGGCTCACAAACAATTCCAGAACTCTTTCTCAGCAAAACATCACAAAAGTCTTTTTCCTCACCATGCAGGTCCATAACTATTTCAAACAAGCATTTGTCAATGCCGAATGTTCGCTTTCAGGTATTTGCAGTGGTGTTTGGCATGTATGGTGCTTTACCCTAATGCCCTGTGCGATTGCTGGTATTTGCACAATAAATTGTCAGCATGACCTTGTTGTTACCCACATTGTGCGCTACATAGGCGGAAACACGTTTTGGGGAGGATGTGAAAAATGACAGCTGTACTGCTCATAAGGAAGTGTGGTAAAATGGCAATGTTGAAAATCTGGAGTGGAAATATTGAAAATTCGCAAACCTACAGTGTGACGTAGGAACTGTAAACATGCGCTAATAAAACAGTCATTGTAGGATTTTTTCACCAAATTTTCAACATTGCCATTTTAAAACCTCTGCTAATGAACAGTGTCACAGTGATTTTCTTACTGTGTTCCATACATTGATTTCGCACACCGACTGCGCCATTGTGCGCTACATGGTCAGAAACACGTTTTGGGTGAGATGTGAAAAATGACAGCTGTACTGCTCATAAGAAGGTATGATAAAATTGCAATGTTGAAAATCTGGAGTGAAAATATTGAAAATTTGCAAACTTACAAGCGTGCGTAGGAACTGCGCAACGCAGAGTCATAAAACAGTCATTTTTAGGAATTTTTTCACCAAATTTTCAGCATAGCCATCTTAAGACCTCTGCTCATGATCAGTGTCACTGTGATTTTCTTAATGTGTACCATACATTGAGTTCGCACACTGACTGCGCCATTGTGCGCTACATGGGCAGAAACACATTTTGGGCAGGCTGTGAAAAATGACAGCTGTACTACTCATGAGGAGGTGTGGTAAAATGGCAATGTTGAAAATCTGGAGTGCAAATATTGAAAATTCGCAAATATACGGCGTGCGTAGGAACTGCTAGCAGCGCTCGTCAGAAACAGTCATTTTAGAATTTGTTCACCAAATTTCAACATAGCCATTTTAAGACCTCTGCTCATGAACAGTGTCACTGTGATTTTCTTAATGGTTCCATACATTGATTGCTACACCGACTCGCCATTAGTCGCTACATGGGCAGAAACACATTTTGGGTGAGATGAAAATGACAGCTGTACTACTCATAAGAAGGTGTGATAAAATGGCAATGTTGAAAATCTGGAGTGAAAATATTGAAAATTCGCGAACTTACGAGCCTGCGTAGGAACTGCACAACGCACGCTCGTAAAACAGTCATTTTTTGGAATTTTTGCACCAAATTTTCAACATGGGGTTTTTGGGACCCCTTCTCATGAATGATGTCACTGTCATGGCATTATTCAAGGCTGAAGGGTGATTTCACGCAGTGACTGTGCAGTGCCTGCGAAATCACCCTTCCGGCCCGAATAACACCATGACAGTGACATCATTCATGAGAAGGGGTCCCAAAAACCCCATGTTGAAAATTTGGTGCAAGAATTCCAAAAAATGACTGAGATATGCAATAAAGTTGAACCCCCCCATGTAACCCATTATACAGCTTACCGGCATTTCCTCAGTTCACGGTCGGCTTTGAAGAGCGCAGACGTGTTCTCGGTCCACCGAAGATTGTCGCGCCGGAGTCCGGAGGTAAGTATGGGGTGAGGGGGGGTGTGTGGAGGCTGGGTGCACAGTGGGTGGGTGCGGTTTGTGGAGGGGCTGGGAGGACGCACCGCAGGAACGTTTTGTTTTCCAGGTTTAAAAAAAAAGACGACGGATTCTTTGCCACGCTGGAGTGGGCTCCCAGCGGGCAGAAGATGGCTGGGGGCGAGGAGCCGATGGGGATTGGGCACCCCGCCGGCAAACTACGCTGGGCGAGGGAGTCGACGGGATTGGTCACCCCCGCCAGCAAAGTAACGACGGTTTGCCACGCTGGTGGGCTCCCAGCCTGGCAGCAGGATGGCAGGGGCGTGGAGCCGATGGGGATTGGGCACCCCATCGGCAAACAACATTGCCATGCTGGGGTGGGCTCTGGCGGGCACCAAAGCTTTAGAGGCGGCGTGGCGTGTGCGGGGTGGGAGTAGCACATGACGCAAGGGGGGGCTGCGCTCAGTATGGCAGCGGTGCTTTCCTTTGAAGCAGAGGAACACCGCTGTCATACTGAGCTCCTGAACCCATTGGTGCAGGACCACCACGCCTGCTCAAGGGAGCAGTGCATTTGGTGGGAGAGGCACACCTCCAAGTGTGCTACTCTCCCAAAACGTTCCTTGCGCATGTGCTCAAGCGAACGTAAAAAGGCTCTCTCTTCAACTGTTCTGAATCCGGATTCCCAACCAATTTCCAGTAACCATTCTTCCATGCTACAACCAGTCCTTAAACCTGTGTCTTCCCCTCATCTTCTTAGACGCTTTGTCCATGCCAAGGTCAGACAGTTCCTTGTTCCTTTTTCATACTTTCACACAACTTCTTATTCACTTCTCAGCTCACCCATGTCCCACCGTGCAGGTGCAGACCAGTACCAGGAGGTTCTCTCCTCTTCAGGATCAGTCCATTTTCCTAATCCCTTTTTCCTTTTCAAATATCCTTTTCTTAATACCTTCACCGCTGTGGTGCAGCTTTCTACCACAGCATCCGATCAGAATCTTGCAGCTCTCTTTCTCTGCAGAACTGCCTGCATATTTTCCTTCAGCTCTCTTCAGATGGGAAAAGGCACCATCAGCTCTGGGGGACAGATTGCTGGCAGCCCCCAGGCAGGCCCTTTCCCAGCCTTGCAACCCCATTCTCTTTCCAGGGGATGGAGCCCCCTACTTGTGGAGGGGTTCTCCCTAGACTGACCTAAAAATCAGAATTCCTGGTCTTTTTTGGGAGCCCTTGGCAGCTCCCTATTGGCTGGAGACACTGTCCTTTCAGAAAATTAATATGTATGAGGCTCACTCAACACCTCATTGGCTGGTCAAAATGGTGCCAGAATATTCCCCAGTATTTTTCCCCAAATGTACTTGCAGAAGCCTCAAAATCCTCTTGGCAAGTCCTGGCATTTCCATTGGCTGAATGGTGATCACATGGCTGCTGTAGCAAACACACTGCTATCCATAAAGGCCCAGATATTCAAAAGGGTTGCACCATGCACAATAGGATTGCTCCAGCGCAAGTCTGAAAATGCGCCATTCTGCGATATTCAGCGGGAGGCAGATGTGCCCCCCCCAAATCACGCTGAGCAAGAGCGCAATGATAATGAGTGCATGCGCAACTGAAGGGGGAGGGACCATGCATAAATGGCGCAGTGCGATATTCAACAACATGCACCAGGTGCAATAGGGGAGCAAGAAGAAGTTGCGCGATAGTGGAAATGAGCCAAAATAAAAAGGAACAAGGGAGATGCTAAGAACGCTACAGGGATGGCACATGAGGCTGAACTCTTGCCTGACAAACAGGGCAGGAGGGACACACAGGGCAGGACAGGGAAAGGACACCCTGAACACACAGGCACAGGAAAGGTGTGGGGAGCCACAGCCAGTGCAGAAGGGGGAAGTGCCACACAGCACTGTGGCCACCACAGGAAGGTGTTCCTGGTGCAGGGGAAGTAGCAGCCAAGACAGTGGGGGGAACACAGAAACAGCTGCCGGGGAACACAAGCCAGGGACATGGCCAGTGCCACCATCCAGATGGAGGCAGTAATGAGGGGGGTGAGAAGGCAGGCAGCAGGGGTGCGGCCATGGAAGGCCTGTCGGTGGTATGCCCCCAACAGGCAGTACCAAGCCCACACCAGCTTCGAGCTGTACAGCGATACTGAGATCGTGGGCTGGTACCACCTGAATCGGGCAATTCTGAGGTGGCTCTGTGAGCTATGCAGTGATGTGATGCAGGCACCCACACGATGGAGCCATGCTCTGTCAGTGGAGACTAAAGTGACAGCTTGCATGTGCTTGCTCACCAGGGGTACCTTCCAGAGACCAACAGGGGACACCACAGGCATAACTCAGTTGGCCGCGTCACGCCACCTCACCCAATTCCTCAGCGCACTGCTGCCACATGCTGTGGAGTACATCCATTTCCCCAGCACACCAGCGGAGCACACAGCAAACATACAGGAGTTCCACAGGGTAGCATGTATGCCTGGCATGCTAGGGGCAATAGACTCCACCCATGTGGCCATCCGCACACCACCTGGCCCTGAGGGGGCCGCATATATCAATCGGAAGGGCTATGCTAACATCAACTGCCAGGTGGTGTGCGATGCCAGGTGGTGCATAATCAATGTCTGTGCCACGCACCCTGGGGGAGCACATGATGCCTTCATCTGGCACCAGTCGGCACTGTGCCACAGATTCGAGAGTGGGGACATCCCCACTGGCCACTTAGTGGGTGAGTATGCAAACCACACAGACAAACATAGAGCTTGGGAGGGGCATGGTCAGAGGTGACACGGGTAGTGGCTTACATGGCCCAAGGCAGGGTGATGCTGATAACCAAACTAACCTCCACCCTCTACACACAGGTGACAGTGGATACCCACTCCGTCCCTGGCTACTCACACCATACCGACCGCCTGTGACCCCATCGCAGCAACACTACAAAGAGGCACATGCCACCACATACAGTGTCATCGAGCAGGTGTTCGGGATGCTGAAGGCACATTTCTGTTGCCTGGACACCTCTGTCGGTGCCCTACAGTACAGCCCCTCAAAGGCCTGTGGGCTATTCCTGGCCTGTTGCATCCTGCACAACATGGCCAATGACTATGGGATAGCCGTACAGTTCGAAGAGGGGGACAGCAATGGGGACGATGAGGATGCCAGTGATGATGATGATGGGCAGCCCCCCTTTGGGTGACGGGACCCCCAACTGCTCCGGCTGGCACAGCTGCACCGGGACACCATCACAGAGGAGCACTTCAGCCAACCCAGGTAAGTCATGGGGTCATGTGCAACCACCAGTGGCAAAGGCACAACCCACAAACATGTATGGACACACACCAGGGGTGCATGCCGTCAAGGGAAGTGGCCAAGCATGGAACCGCACACACCGCCAGGGATGGATGAGGTCTAACATGGCACGCAGTCACACACACACACACACACACACACACACACACACACACCTCACACGACATGAACAAAGGGTAGGAGGCACGTCGACCCAGACCACCACCCCTAGCCACACACATGTCCACAGACCACCAAGCCCACTGCCTGTCATTGTGCATGTGTCAGATGCTGGGTACCATTGCACACTGGTGTACAGCACAACGCAGGCATCACCATGCACACGCAACAGCGGACAGCAGCCGGGAAGGTGTGCAGATGGAATGTGTGTGTGCGTGTGCAGGGCTGGGTACCCCACCCGTGCATTGCCCGCTGAATGACACGATGCACACAGGGCAGCATCAGACAGTAGCCGTGCTGGAAGACAGGTCAGTCACGTGCCACAGTGCCACGGCCACCCCGGATGCATGGGCGGCCCCACCGAGACCCGCCAGCAGTGACAGGCTGACCACTAGCCTCATGGGGTGGCACCGACGGTCCCCCAGGGGTTCCACTGCGTGAACGTGACCGTGCTCGCGCAGGGGTCTGCAGCACACCAAACATGCCTGCGCCAGGCGTGCTCGGGGATGCCCACAGCTGAACCCGGTGTCGACAAGGATGCTGTTGCACAGTGCCAGAAATGGGGGGTGGACATTGCACTACGTAGTGTCTGCGACGCATGGGAAAATAACTGTGTGCCCATTGTGCCATGACAGCTGTGAATGCCTGTGTCTGCCTGTCAATGGCAGTGGTCACATCCTTCCGCAACCGTCCCATTCCTACCAGGAGCAGAGCGGTGTCTCTGCTGCGCTGCTCCTCTGCCTGGCGCAGAGCCGCACTCAGTGCATTCACCGCCGTCACAAGCCACATCTGCTGACTGACTGATGCTTGCAGTATGCGGGTGTGCTCATCTAAGAGGTCATCTGCCTGATCAGCATGCTGTCCATCAGAGTGTTCGTGGCCCTGATGCTCATCGCCCCTTGAGGGTGGGCGCTGCATGCCAGGGCCAGGCCTGGGCATGTCCACAGGCAGTGCACTGATACCGCCCTCTGACACTGTAACCCCATGGCCATTGGCCGACTGCTGATGCTGCCCCTCCGGCTGCCACTCTCCAGGGCTCAATGGTACCGCCGCAGTGGCCACAACAGTCCCACTGACCTGGACACACACCAGTGCTGCCCCACTGGTGCAGACAGGCACAGGCTGGGACTGTGATGACACGCAGGCCTCCACAGTGGTACCACCCACAGCCATGGCCGCAATGTCACCTGCTGTGTGGCCATCCTGTGGCACAGATGTGTCACTGCCCATGACATTAGCTCCATCATCATCGGTGACAGATCCGGCACCAGCCCGAGTCTCAGCATGCTGGAATCCATGGACGCTGGCACACTGGGACACGGGCAGGGCCTCCTCCACACCTGCTCCACCAACATCAGTCCAGACGTCCCGGCGGGCCCACTGCCACCCTGACCCCTGTATTCCTGTGGAGGTGGACGGGCCCTCCTCCATCTCCATGTTACTGGGCTCAGTGGAGAAGTCCACCACCGCTGACCCATGCAGATGCTCAGGAGCTGTAAGGGAAAAAAAGTAGCATTACTGCATGTGACCTACCCTGTCCCCCCCCAATAGACAGATCATGACCTACCATGCAGTGACGGGCTTCCACCCATCTGGAATCCACCACCCGGAACACCCTCAATGGCGCAACGCTGCATGCTGCCAGCAACCCGCTCTTCCTGTGGGGTCAGGTGTTGCACCTCCGTCTGTCCCCCACCAGTCACAGACCATGCTGCCCTGATGGCAGCCACCTTCTCTTTAATCCTCTGCCTGTCCATGCCCATCTTCTTTTTGCACTCCTGCACGGAGTACTGGTGGCTGCCATGCAGGTTTACAGCACGTGCCACCTCCTCCCATGCAGCAGCATGGGCCTGTGGTGTTCCCTGGCATCCACTGAGAAGCGGCTCCTGGTCGAGGTAGGCCTCAAACAGGGCATCTGTCTCGGCCTTTGTAAAATTTGGCCTCCTTTTCCTCCCACGACTCTGTTCCACACGCTCGGTCATAATTCACCCTGTGAGAATGACAGGTGTTACCTGTGACTGTGCAGTCCCATGCATGTCCCAAACACCACAGTCCACACTCCCATACAGGATGCAACTCACCGCAATAGACTGCAGTAACCAACTATGGCCAGTGCAGCCCAATGTCACATTTTTATAACGCAACCCATGCAAATGAGGTGAGGTGCATCTTTAAGTGGATGCAAATGCAGTGACTGCACCATTGAATGGCTGATTAGATGATCTGCATATGCAGGCTGAATATTGCGCTGTTGCGCTTTGCGCAATTGTGTTGAACGTGCTGAGCCAAGGGCGCAGTTCTGTGATGTCCGAAGTACACACTTAACTGCGCATGCCCGGGTTGATGACGCAGGCGCCTGCCGTGCTGCTGATGTGCTGTGCATGGGATGCAATGCAGGGCACAGCCACCATTGTGCCAGTGGCGCTACAGTGCTGTTCACCTATATGGTGCTGTGGCACTGGGGCATCGTAGGTGCACTGGGGCAACAGCACTGTAGGCTGCTACAGGAGGTGGCACACAGGCACCCAATCATGCTACACGCATTGGGTTCCAATCGCACTGTGGCTGTCCATGCGACAGAGACCCTTGACCCTGTGCCCAACCTTTGCCCCCTAGGTGCCATGCATCAGGCATGGGTGCACCACTATCACACTGTTCAGTGACAGCATGATAGGGAATGGCAGCGCTGTACCGCGCAGCATCTGCACATGGCAGGACCGCATTGCAGAGCACCATTTTGCTTGCACCGGCCAGCAGAGATGGTGCGGAGGCGTGCTGTGGTTTGAAGCCAGATAGAGCTCGCCAACCTGGTGGCGATAGTTGAGCCCCATGCTGGGGCTTTGTTTGGAGAGGCACCCCTGGACAGGGCCAGAAGTGCGGTCTGGCAGGAGGTGGCTGATGCCCTGGAGGAGGCCACCGGTATGGGGTGGATGGTGGAGCAGTGCCGCCACCGTTATGGGGACCTGAGGCGCAGGGACCCGGACCTGCTTGCCCACCTGTGGGCATGTGCCAGGAGGAGCACGGTGCCACGGTGCCACTGCCAGGTAGGTGCAACATCCATACACTTTTATCGTCCATACGGGTATCACGGTTGCATGTGTCCGGCACATGAGGGGGGACCATCCGGTGTTGGTCGTGGTGGTGGTATCGGGGTGTGGGGTGGATGGGTATGGCTTAGTGGGATTGCACACACATGGGGGCGGGGGGACTTTGCTACCGGATTGTACTGATGTTCCCCTCTCCATGTTTGCACCTTAGGGCCAGAAGAACGGCGACATAACAGGGACAGGAGGTGCCACATGGTGGAGCAGAGGGACAGGATGGGTGATGGTGGTCTGCAGTGCGTGGAACAGCCTGCTGATGGTGAGTGCCTTACATCCATGATTACTATTGCGTGCTGTATAACTGGGTGGGCAGGGGGCATGGCCACCATCCATTGACACCACTGCCATGCACGCAACTTGTTACAGTCAGCACTGTCCAGTGGCACTGCATGTCTGGGAGTGCATCAATGGTGGTCCATGCATGCACCGGCACATGACTGTGGCACTGCCTTCACACCACATAGTCAAGTCACTGTACGGCCATGGTGGTGCTGTGCAAGACATGGGCGGTGGGTGTGTGCAGTGGTCCACATGGCTGTGGCTGCCTGGGTGGGCAGGTCTTGTGGACACGGTCACTGTGGGTGGTCGCACATCATCACAGGGGCGTGTTACATGGCTGTATGCCATGCACAATGGGTGGGCTGCAGGGGGATGGACAGTCACATGTACTGACTCTGCTCCCTCATCCTAGGTGGCCAGTGACTCCTGCAAATACAGCAGGATATTCAAGAGCTGCTGCAGGTGGCGAGGGGGACATTGCAGCTCCTGTGGTGCATTTACCGCCACGGGGTCAGGAGGAGGAGGAGGAGGAGCTCACATCGGCACCAGGAAGAGGAGGACTGGGGCAGCCATTGATGTCCCCATGCCCCGACTACCATCTTCCCTGCTTGACCCACCCTCACACCCCTTCTTCCCTCTCCCATATGTTCACCCCTGCCCCTTACCCGCCCCCACCTGTTATGTGGCCCTCCCCCCTGTATATAATTGTAAATAGTTTTACTTGACATCTTTTTAATATACTGTATATATTTTGTTATAACAACTGTGGTGGTCTCTGAATTGCATCGGGCTACAGGTGCTCAGCTGCAGTGGTGTGCATGGCGTCAGGGGTGGTGCACGCATGGGGGTGTGTGTGTGTGTGTGTGTGCAGAGGTGAACCGCCTATGGTGTGGGCAGGGGGATCAGTCACTGTCTGTAGTTTGTTTGTTGTACTCTGTGCACTGGATGCCTGTGTGCAGTGGTCCACGGGGCCTGCACTGTGTGCATGGCACCCCTGTCAGACCGTCCATGCCCTGTGCAGCTGACACCCTTGCATGTTTGTGATATGCACGGTCTGCTGGTGTGTCAGTGGTGGCTGTCCATGCTGGATAACAACTGTACTTGGCACAATGCCAGGTTGCCTGCCATCACCAGTATGGTGCACATCTGCCTCCGGTGGCACTGTGGCCTCCGCTGTTGTTGTCCCCCATCCATGCTGTCATTTGTGACTGTTGCAGGGGATGTGCTCCAGTGTCTGTCACTTGTGCTCCGGCAGCATGCTGGTGGCATACAGCTTCATGGGTCCTGTGTAGGGTGGTTTTGAGCATGCATTCATTGCATTGCTCTCTTGCACAACCTGTTGCCAGTGGCGTAACTGCCTCCTGCTGAATATCGCAGAATGGCGCATTTTGGACTTGAGCATGGCGCAACCCTGTTGCGCATGGCGCAACCCTTTTGAATATCTGGGCCTTGGTGTGACATAAAGGCAGAACAACAAAGGTTCAGGAACACTGCTGTATGGAACACCAGAGAACAGTGGATGACAATTAGGTAATACAGCTCTAAAGGACACCCTGAATGAGCAGTGAGAGAAACATGACTTAAGCTAGGATAGAGCCCAACCCGAGACCTAAGCTCCTTGGTTAAGCTGCTGAAAAGCACCTGATGGTCAAGGCTGATGAGAAGTACAACAGAATAAAAACGGTAAATTGTCCCTGGCTTTCAGTGATAAGAATGTCATAGAAACAAAGAAATTGTCAGCAGATAAGGACCAAAAGGCCCATCTAGTCTGCCCATATACCCTACCAGAACCAGTGGCCGCTGACCCTACTTGGTCGTCGGCTTTTGCCTCTCCTTCTCACTATTAGGGTTCCCTTATGCCTATCCCTTGCATGTTTGAAACCCCCCACTATGCACCCTCCCACCACCTCCTGGGGTAGGCTATTCCATGCATCCACCACCCTTTCCGTGAAGTAGAATTTGCTCACATTCCCCCTTATCCTGCCCCCTTCCAATCTCATATCATGCCTTCCCCCGTTCTTGTACACCTCCTATACTGAAGGATGTCTCGTACTCACATGTTGTTTATGCCTTTGAGATACTTGAAGGTTTCTATCATATCTCCCCATTCCCACCTCTCCTCTAGTGTATACATATTTAGGTCTTTTAATCTCACCTTATATGTCTTTTGGTGTAAGACCTGCACTATCTTAGTCACCCTTCTCTGAACCGTCTTCACCCTGTCTATGTCTTTATGAAGATGCGGCCTCCAGAACTGTACATAGTAGTCCAAATGAGGCCCTCATCAGTGTTTTGTACAGTAGTATCACCTCCACCTCCCTTCTTCTGCTAGTGATACCCCTTCCTATATACCCCAACATGTCACGGACCCTACCCACTGCCTTTGTGCACTGCTTGGCCACCTTTAGGTCTTCTGAGATAATTATCCCCTAATCCCTTTCCTCCCTGGTGACGGTCAGCAACTTCCACCCAGCATGTAACTCTCTGCAGAGTTTCTGCACCCCAGGTGCATGATTTTGTATTTTTTGCATTGAATTTTAGTTGCCACACTTCATACCATTTCAGCTTTCTGAGATCCCTCCTCATTTTCTGCACCCCATCCTGAGTATTTATCTTGTTGCAGGTCCTTGTGTCATCTGCAAATAGGCAAAGCTTCCCTTCCAGTCCTTCAGCAATGTCACTAATGAAGACATTAAAAAGGACTGGCCCCAGGACTGATCCATGAGGTACCCCTCGGTCACTCTCTTTCCTTAAATTGGATCCCATTTACCACCACCCACTGCTTTCTGTCCCTTAACCAGTTTCTAACCCAGTTCTCCACCTTGTGGCCCACCTCCAGGCTACTGAACGTATTTACCAGCCTTTTATGTGGAATGGTGTTGAAGGCCTTGCTGAAATTGAGGTATGCGACATCCACCACTCCCCCCAATCCACCTTGTTCATCACACAGTCAAAAAAACTATCAGCTTTGTTTGACGTGACCTTCCTCTTGTGAATCCATGCTGCCTCAGATCCCATGATCCATTTTATTCCAAGTCATTGTCATTTCTGACATTTAGAAATGCAGTCTCAGAAGTGTAGTCCTTCTTGGATTACAGAGGATCGAAGCATTTTATAGAGACAAGGCAGTTAAAGAGTTAGTCAGCAACCACCTGTTCCAGGATCATGGAGATAATGAGAAGAAAGAAAATTTGTTGAATGCTAGAATACAGAGATCCATTCCACATAGCCCCATATCTCAGCTGCATAAAGTGACCGCGTCTTTAGTTTTGAATTAAGAACACGTAGCATCACTGTCACTGAATTTTCACCATATTCTCTATTAAATTAAATTCTCATAATCTCATTTGTGTATGATTTATTTGTTGTTGTATGCTTACATCAACTTTTATTAGCTACTGTCAGTTCTAAAAAGATATAATCCTTGACAGTTTCTATCAGTTCTCCCTTAATAAACCCCTTTGATTTTTCACTTGATAATCCTGCTGCCATAGTGTGTATTTAATCTATGGTAACTCATTTCATACAGAATGTGTTCAGTTTTGATTGTAGGCCTACAGGGGATAGAACTGTCCTTGCATGGGCATGTTACAAGTCCTCTCATTCCATGCCTGATCTCCTAAACTACAGGTCATTCTGAAACTCCTGCACAAAGGCTGTCCGATGCGAAGGCCCACTACTTCCTGTCCAACCTCCAGTCCAATCTAAACTCCACATCATAATTCTGGAAGGCCATCCACTCCCTATTTGATCCCCAGCCCTGTCTGTCCCCCCATCCTGGTGGATGGCTCACTGGTCTCCGCCCCCGTCCCCTGTTGCTGCTCACTTTAACCAATACTTCACAACCTGTGCTGTAACCTGTCATCCATCTCCTGATCACTCTATCTCTCCTAGACCCCACTCACTAGAAGGTTTTCAATTCCTCCCTGTCACTCCCCAGGAAGTCTTCTTTGCCCTTATATCACTGAACCCTTCAAAGTCCAGCCCTGATAGCTTGGACCCTAAGCTCTTGCAAATCTCTACTCCAGCTGTAGCCCTCCCATTCTCTCACCTTCTGAATCTTTCCTTCTCCCTCATTGCAGTCCCTCAGGCCTGGAAAATTGCTAAGGTTCTGCCTGTGCACAAAGGGGGTGACCCCTCCTCTCGAGGTAACTACAGGCTGATTTCATTCCTCCCCTGTCTTGCTAAGCTCCAAGAGTCCATTGTGTGCTCTAAGCTCGCTGACTTCCTTGACTCCTCAGCTTTCCTCTCACCTTACCAGTCTGGTTTTAAGAAGAACCACTCTACCACCTCTTCCCAGCTGCATGTAACTGACCATATCCTCTCTGGAATGGACCATGCACATATCACTGCAGCCATATTCAATCTAGGCAAAGCTTTCAACACAGTATCTCACCGCTCCTTCTGGACAAGCTTGACTCTGCTGGCCTTTCGGCACCCACTGTGGACAGGTTCCACTCATACCTAACAGGCAATTAACAGTTCACTTGGGTGGTGTTCTGTCCACCCCTCTCCATTCTAGCAGTAGTCCCACGGGGCTCCATCCTAGGTCCAATACTTTTCTTAATTTTCCTAAACGACCTCCCCTCTGCCTGTGTCTCTTCGCATATCAACTTATATGCAGAAGACACAGTTATCTACACTTCTGGCCCTTCAACCTCAGCTGAGGAGGTCTCACTCCAGCATGACTTCCACAATGTGTTGCACTGATTCCACACCAACTAGCACCAGGATAAAAAACACAAGGAATAAGCAGCAACTGGTGTCAGCACATAAATAATTCAAACAAAAGTTGAATGTATAAATGCAAAGAAGCCCTCGGCTACTTCCCCGGCGCTTCAGGTCTAACTCGTGACCCTTTCTCAAGGATAACACCAAGGCAAAGCAAGGCAAATTTTATTTTTATGGCACCCAATCCCGGAGGCTCTGGGCACCTAACATTGAAAAAACAATGATGCAAATAACAGTCAATTAAAATATAACAATAAAAACATAACAATCAAAGCAGTATTAAAATACTAGAATAACTCGGCAAAATTTAAGATCAGTAATCAATAGTCAGGGCAGATTATACCATATCCTCCAGAAAAGAAAGATGGAATAGGTGGGCTTTTAATCTCTGTTTGAACTGCTTGACCAATGGGGCCTCCTGGATAGTAGCTGGTAGGGAGTTCCACAGGGTCGGCCCTGCGACACTGAATGCATGGTCACCTGAAGTCTTGAGCCAAACCCTGGGAATGTCCAGGAGGCCCCTGGATGAAGAGCAGAGAGAGCAGACCGAAGTGGCAGGTGATAGGAGCTCAGCCAGATAACCAGGGCCCAGTCCATATAAAGCTTTATAGGTGAGCAAACCCACCTTGAAGAGGACCCTCCACCTGATCAGCAGCCAATACAGAGCCTGAAGGACTGGGGTTTCATGACTGGACCTAGAAAGGCCAGTCAGCAGCTGGGACACTGCGTTCCACACAAGCTGCAACTGGTGGAGGGTCCCTCCAGTGACCCCAAAGTAAAAAGAGTTGCAGTTGAAGACTGTGTCCACGACCTTTGGCACTAGCCAGAAACTGACAAGGTTATCCCCTTCTCCTGTCTTCTCCACCTTGGATTCCACACACTAGGAAGTTGCCCCTGCTTTCAAGTACCTTGGTGTGTAGCTAGACAGGAAGCTTGACTTCTTTGCTCACATTAACTCCATCAATGACAAACTTTGTCCCAAGCTCAGTGCCTTGTGGATTGCCTCTTCCCCCAGCTCTGCAGGGAGCTGGTAACTAAAATGATACTCCCGGTTTTTGACTAGGCGGTTGGGGTCTATAGCACTACACCCTCCTCTTCCCTTGCCAGACTGGACAAACTCTGCAGTGCCTTCTATTGTTTGGCTATTAACTCTTCACTCTTCACTCACCATTGCTCCCTCTATTCCTACCTTTCCATCATCCCACTGCTCCACCTTTATTGCCAAATACTGAATTTGCTCCATTCCCTCCTACCTTTCTTCAGTCCTCTTCTCCACCTCCTCTTATTCCAATTCTCTATGCTCCAGGGATCCCCACACCTTCTCCATTCCCCATCCTCACTCACATAATGAACAAGCTGTTTTTTCCTACCATTTTCCCTTCCTCTGGAACAATCTCCCCTCTTCCTTTCACTTCTTCCCCCTCTTCATACCTTCAGATGCTTGCTTAAACAAGTACCAGCTCCCCCTGTACTTGTCACTCCTCTTGAATATTCCGTACTTTCCTCATAATGACTCATGTCCCCCACCTGCCTATGACTCCCTTAGCTGAGGTTAACCATGCTGCTGGCCCTCATTCTGCCTTCTCTTCAGTGAGACGCTCATTTTATTCACTCTAGCATGCTTTGATCAGTGTATCTGTGTACTGAATCCACTGTTAATTTTCACCTGGGGCGATTTATTTAATCCCCTCACCTGGGCTGCCTGAACCTTGACTGCCTATGTATTATGTACTGTGCACGTTGTACTTTTGCACTTGTATGTTTGTAACGCCTTGTTGTATATATCTCCTTTCTGTTCATCCCTCAGGTTGCAGCTAGAAAAGATCCTTAGCTCAGAGTACCTTTCCCGGTTGCCAAAGGTTTAAACAAAGCCCACATTTCCCTTTTTCATGTATTCTTTGTCTTCTACTTGCCCAGCTCCTGCTCCCTTAGTGTGCAATAGATAAATATACACACACACACACACACAAAATTACATTCTTCCAAACCAGTTGTTCAAGTTTTCAAGTTTATTTCTGATAATCTTACAAAAAATATTTGGAATGTTGTCAACCAAATTAATTGATCTATATATTGCTGAACCATTTCTTGTATTAAAGAACTTGATTAACATTGGCTCCCGTCAAAACAGATCAGCTGTTTATGCATCTGTAGGAATCTTGTCCAACCCATAAACTTTATTATACTTGAAAGCCTTAGTAGTCATTATTGCTATACTTCTGCATCAGTAATTCTAATGCTTGATTTCTAATTTTCATTCTCTATAGTCTAGTAATACTGTATTGTTAATTTCATTTTGAGCATAAAAATATTTGTATGAGACAGACATAAATCTGGTGTTATATGTGTGGCAATATTTGTACTGAAATTGCCAGTCCCTTATACTTCCAAATTCTGGAATGCTTTATTATCTGTTATTAACCACATCTTATAACTGTTTCCATCATTTTGTTTGGTGTTCGGATTTAATTTTGAATAGAAGTTTATAAGATATGGATATGGCCAAATAATACCATCCTGTCCCATATAAAAAAATCCCTGTAATACAACACTATCCACAGTGATAATACCACTGTTGCTCCCTGATAATACTATCATTCAGAGGTGATAATATTATCGTTTCAGCTCTGAATGATAGTATTATCACAGAAATGACACAGCGCATGTGCAGCTCTGCCTGCCACACAGACCCAGTTGCCAAGGTGCTGCTTTTCTTCTTTCGCAGTCAAAGTGATGGTGTGCATTCTTATTGGCAGCTTTCTTCTGTGGGGCGGGCAGAACAACTCTTAAAACATGGCAGCTGTTTACCCTCGCTTAGCGGACAGTCACCCTATTGCTTCGTTTTTCTTTTTCTTTTTTTATTTTTATCTCCATGTTATCTGCTTCATCCTCCATTCACTGAAGGACAACAAAAGGGAAAGGTAGGACTTACTGCCAGAGAACTTGCCAAATTTAAATGTAACACCGCGTGGGTGAGAGTGAGCGACAGAGAGAGAGAGAGAGAGAGAGAGAGAGAGAGATTTTTCAGTTGGTCAGCACAGTGCACAGTCAGAAGCCCCACAGAAAAACACAGAATTTTTAGATGGATCCATATATTATGAAAAATAACAAATAGATGAGGGTGGATTATATAGTAAGATTATCTTGAGGTTTTGGGGATTTTATGAACCTCTCGAGCTTCACTCTCGAGGTTCCAAGTCCCCAAAACCTCTTGATGGTCTTACTGCCTTGTAATACATCCTCATCTATCTATTATTCTATTTGTTATATGTTTTTCTCTATTTAACAGATGCAGGTTATTCCTATTTGCATTGTTCCTAGTTTTTTTGTAACAATTATTGGATTTGGGAGGTGGGCAGGATCAATAGCTTTAGCCATGGATCCTGCAATACGAGCAGTCTAGATAGACCAACTGGCCTTATTCTGCTGGCTTCTTTGTATGTTCATATACTGCATGTTTATATTTTTCTTTTTTCTGCATTGATTTTTAGCTCACAAGTTGTTATTTTGTTTATCAGTTATCTCTTTGTACATTAATGGAATTAGGCACTCAGAGATATTTTAGAGGTGGCCATATATACATTCAGCTTTTTTTTTGTCCACTAAGTTTGGGCCAATATAATTTGATCCAAATATTATCTTCCAAGGCTTTTGCAGGCAAAGCTTGGGAAAGCAAGGATGATTAGGGGTTGGGGGGAGGACATTACAATTAAGGGTATAAGATGAATGCAAATTGGTTTACAAATTACATAGTTTCTACTTACATAAAGTATGCTACCAGAATCCGAAAAAGTAAAAAAACAAACAAACAAAAAAAAAATGTTTTTATACTGCTGTATAAAATTATTGATATAATGATGTATGTATTGATATAAGGAAATAGCCTAAATTTCATACTATCAGTATGCAAAAACTAATATCAATACTACTATGAAAGGCAAACATATGTACTAATATACATCTTTTTACCAACACAAAAACTATATCAATATGACCTATTCATGTCAATCTGTTTCCAAACTTTTATTTAAAGGAAAGTGTTAGTTGAGCAGTGCCCTTGATTTGTTTGTGATGGACATCTAGAATATGAAAAACAGATTTTAAAAAACAGCCCCATTCATGTCTGTGGAGTGTGCCGCTGCACTCTCCATCTAATGACATCAGAAAAGTGGGCAGATCGCACTCTCAGGAAGTGGAATGGGATTGGCGGCTCAGCCAAAATACAATCCCTTCCATTCCAAAATAGTCGGAAATAAAATCTCTGCTATTGGCACCAGATGACCTGGGGGCAGGTAAGAGTTCTTATTAATATTTGGTGTGAGCACCAGGAAAGGTGTTCTTAAAAGCATTGAGAGTTGGAGTGTCTTTGACACTTGTGGGTAGGCATTCCAGGAAGTTGTAGTGGCTACAGCAAAGGATTTTAAACCAATAGACCTGTGAGTTTTTGCACTTGGAGAAGGCTCTTATTTTGATGTAATCCCCCTACAAATGGGGGTTACTGAAAAGTCTTCCTCGAGCTTGCCTAAATGCTCACTGCCAGGCTGGTGTCCTGCATTTTAGCAGTTTAAATGTGATTGCCAGAGAGTGCTTCTATAGCCTCTGTGTACTGTCTCTTTAAGAGCTGCCTGGATTGCAGTCATTAGTAATCTGAGAGGGAGCTCTGTTGAAAGATGTAACTATATGCTGAAAATCATTTAGAGTGACAATGTAGTTTGTCTAACCTGCCTTCTTTGCAGCAAGGACTGTTTTGTTTATCCCCATCATTTGTCCCAGGACTGCGAATTGGACCAATCAGTACTGGTGGGACCTAAAAGACAGCTGGACTATAGGAGCTGTCTGGAGTCAAAATCTGTAGGAATTGTAGTTTTGGACTTTTGGTGCCTTTTTGCACCTGAAGGGGGAACTCTTGTTGTGACTGACAGATGAATCAGCCAACCGAACCTTTTGGATCTTGGGGAAATTCCCAGGCTTGCTGCAGTTTGAGTCAGATCTAAGTTGGGAGCTGAAAAAGCATAATGCTTGAGACAGTTGAGCAGCAGTTCTATGTAGTTTTGCATGGAAGAACTGTGAAAGGGCTGAGTTTTTAGCCTGCCTATCTGCCTGCTGTCCCTGAGAGGGAAAATAGAGTTTATTCAGACCGAATCCGAGTTATGAGGACTGTTTAAGCCACTGGACTGTGACCAGGCTTTAACCTGAAGAAGACCAAAGATTTGCTGAATGCGATCAGCCTGCCTGGACTTCCAGCCACCTCTGAACTCCCAGATTGTGCAGAGACTTTGTAATTACGACCGGAGAGCCTTTTGCCTGGTACAGTAGAATTTCCTTACATGTAAATGTGCTGTGGGTTGTTAGCGGGTCGTGATTTGGTTCCTCACTGTGTGTACTGTGTTCTGCTTGCTGGAAACTGTATCCAGCCCAAAACAGACTGTATCCAAATTTGTCTCCATTTGGAGCCCAAAACAGACTGTATCCAAATTTGTCTCCATTTGGCTGGGGCCTTGCCACACTGGCCCAGTCAGACTACCCACTGCACAGAGAAAGCCATTGATGAGAGACCTGCCTGGGGATCAGCCCCCTACTCCACGCTTGAACAGAAATGATGCATTGGCAATTCGTGTGGGCCCTGCTTCTCCTGGCACTCCAGATTAACCACCTGCTGTCTCGATTTTCATCCAGCCTGTGTCCAGCCTTGGATATCATGAGTAATCATCAGGGTAGCTCTCTGCAGCACCAGCCTACTCTAAAAGCATGTCATCTGATTGTCTTGTTGTTTTCTTTTCATGAACTGAGCTGTCCGGCTCCGGATTACAAATAGTGTGTGTTGTGCATGTTGTTTTCTTCCATCACAGGACCCCAACCAGCTGCAACGTTCCTGGCTAGCCTACTGTTCTCCATCTGGGTACCCAGAGTGTGTGACTGTTTATGGACCCTGAAGTGCATGCATAACTGTTTGATTGATACAGCCTTTAAGCAAATTAACCTGATTACGCCCCTCCCTTGTTCAAGTCCCTTAAATAAATCAGATCTAACTCTTTTTTTGCATTTACCCTGACTGTGGTTCCAGTTTGTGCAAGAGTACTGTACTGCTGTTATTTGCTGTGTATAACCTTGGTTTACAGGGGTTCCCCAGAGCCAGGCCAGAGGAAAGCCCTGATGGTAAGTGCAAACAGTGTGGGTACTTGTGTGATGTATCAGGGTGTGAAAGTGATTATTGTGTATTGTTCCTGCCACTAGTAAGGAAAGGGGGGGGGGGTTACAGTGTCCTGAAGGGCTGTGCACAGGTTAGCTTGACCACTACCAACCCTGACCTCTGGGTGGAGGCACCTGTTTCAGAACTCAGGCCCCTTAACCTGCTACTAACCAAGCAGGCAGGGGTAGTAGCCCCAGGGATAGCGCTTCCTAGGGATTACACTGACATCTCAGCATGAAGTACACAACAGATGTGAGAGAGATGGGTCCTGTGAAAGAACTGTTGGTAATCGTGGACTCAGTAATACATCTTACAAATTGGAAAATTTGTAGGAGTAGGAAGGAGCATACTACGGTAAGCTGCCTGCCAGGAGACCTAATTAAAGATATACACAGAAATATTGGAAAACTATTAAGGGTAAGCAGGAACTAATTGTAGTCATGCATGCTGGTAGTAAGGGTATGGGTAGAAACAGACAGATTGATATCAAAATGCAATTTAAAGAAACAAGAAAACTACTCAAGGAAAATAACTGTAAAGTGGTATTTTCAGAGATACTACCTATATCAATGGCAGGTGTTGCAAGAAACAAGGAGATAAGATATACAAATGTGTGGCTTAGAAGATGGTGCACTCAAGAAGGCTTTGTTTTCCAAAGAAACTGTGATCAATTTGTAAATAGTTGAGAGCTATATGCAAGGGAAAGTCTTCACCTTAGGCCAGCAAGTGCAAGGATCCTGGGGACAGAATTAATTTTAGCATAAATCTCTTTTGAACTAATGCCAAAAGGGAAGGTGGGTGGAGTAAATGAAACTCTGAGTGTGGCGAATGGTTAAAAAAAGACAGGAAAAATCATAAGCTTCTATAACTGTCAAGAGTGGACCTGTCTGCTTTTACCTGGAGTTGTGCTACAAAAAGGAGGAACTGGAGGCAATACTCCTAAGGGACAATATTGATTTATGTGCAGTGATGAAAACATGGTGGGAGGAAGAAAATACTTGGGATACATCAATAAGTGGGGACAATTTGTTTAGGAAGGACAGATCAGGATGCAAGGGTGGTGGAGTAGTCCTAAATGTATGTCAAGGAATAGAAGTTGTACAGGTATTGAGAAATGAATTTGAGGGATTTGAGGTACTATGGGTGAAAATTACACCTAAGGAGTCAAATAAACTGTTTCTAGGAGTAATTTTAAACCACCTAATATGCCAAAGGAACAAGCTGCGCTATTATTTAGGTCTTTAAGATCATTCCAACATTAGGATAGAAAATACCTCATAGGCGATTTTAATATGTCTGGGATTGAGTGGAATGCAAAGACAGTGCAAACTTTGGTTAAAAAAAAAGAGTTCCTCGACTGCATTATGGAAGTCAGTATGGAGCAGTTTGTTAATCAGAATACTAAGGAAAAAAAACATCTTAGACCTAGTACTATATAATATACATGGAGGGTTGCCAACTGCAAGGTACTGTAACCATTGCCAGGAACTGACCACAGTATGGTCAGGTTTAAAGTGATTTTGTCATATTCATAACTGCCTTACCGTATGTGAAACATTATGTCAGTGAAATTCATCCCACCCCATTTTCAATATTTTATTCATAGAAACATAGAAACATAGAAATTGATGGCAGATAAGGACCGCAAGGCCCATCCAGTCTGCCCATTTCTTTTTCTACCTTATAAATGCTCCATCGGCCTTTGCTCTGTCAGTGGCCTATCTAGTCATAGTCATTTGTATTGCTCCCTTATGCCTATCCCATGCCTGTTTGAAGCCCTGCACTGTATTCATAGCCACCACTTCTTGTGGTAAGCCATTCCATGCATCCACCACCCTTTCTGTGAAAAGAATTTCCCTCACATTCCCCTTAATCGGCCGCCTCTAATCTCATGCTGTGTCCTCTTGTCCTGCTATTTTTCTTATATTTAAACATGTTAGACTCTTTCACCTTGTTAATGCCCTTAAGGTGTTTGAATGCCTCGATCATATCACCTCTCTCCCCTCCTTGCTCAAGGGTATACATATTGAGCTCTGTTAATCTGTCCTCATATGTCTTCTGATGCAGTCCCTGCACCATTTTGGTTGCCCTTCTCTGGACTGCCTCAATTTGGTTAATGTCCTTGTGAAGGTGTGGCCTCCAATACTGCACGCAGTACTCCAGATGGGGCCTAACCAGTGTCTTGTAAAGAGGGATTATTACCTCCCTCTTATGACTTGTGATACCCCTACTAATACACCCTAACACCCCCCTAGCCTTACCTACTGCTCTAGAGGTCTGCTTGGATGATTTCAGGTCATCAGTGATGATGATGCCCAAGTCTCTTTCTTCCTTTGTGACTGCTAGCAACTCCCCTCCCAGCCTATAGGTGGCTTCAGGGTTTCTCTTCCCTATGTGCATGATTTTGCAATTCTTTGCATTAAATCCCAGTTGCCACTCTTCTGACAATTTTGCTAGTTTATCAGATCTCTTCTCATTCTGCCCACCCCATCTGGATCATCTACTCTGTTGCAGATCTTGGTGTCATCTGCAAACAGACAAACCTTACCCTCTAGTCCATCTGCAAGGTCACTAATAAGATGTTGAGAGGACTGGCCCAGGACTGATTCCTGAGGTACCCACTTGTGACTTGCATCTCTTCTGACTGTATACCATTTACCACCACTCTCTGTTTCTGCCCATCAACCAGTTTGCCACCCAGTTGACCAACTTCTGACCCACCCAGTCTACCCAGCTTATTTATCAATCTTCTATGTGGCACAGTGTCAAAGCTTTGCTGAAGTCAAGGTAGGTGACATCAACTGCTCCCCTTGGTCCACCACTCTGGTTACCCAGTCAAAGAAATCTATGAATTGGATTTGACAGGACCTTCCTTTGTAAACCATGCTGTCTTGGATCCTGTGCCCCTATGGATTCCAGGTGTTGCACTATCCTTTCCTTAAGGAGTGTCTCCATAATCTTGCCCACTACTGAGGTAAGACTGACTGGTCTGGTTTCCCGCCTCCTCCCTGCTACCACTCTTGTGGAGCGGGATCACATGAACCTTCTCCAGTCTTCTGGGACCTCTCCTGTGCTCAGAGACTCACTAAACAGTTCTGCTAATGGCTCTGCTAGTTCCATTTTTAGCTCCTTAAGTACCCTGGGATGTATGCCATCAGGTTCCATTGCCTTATCCACCCTGAGCTTAGCAAGCTCTTGTAGGACCCTTTCTTTTGTGAAGGGAGTAGTGCTCACCTCCCTCCCCACTGTGTCCATGATACTGAGCTGTGGCCCTGCCCTACCTTCTCTTCAGTAAAGACTAAGCAAAAGTATCTATTTAGGATAGATGACTTTACAGGGTCCTCCTCCTCACATGCTCCCTTTTCTCCATTAAGCTTAGCAATACCCCCTCTGGACTTTCTCCTTTCACTAATGTATCTATAGAAAGTCTTGTCACCTTCTTTTACTGTTTGTGCTAGTTATCCTCAGTTTGGGACTTTGCCTGCCTTACTGCCTTCCCTGCTTCCCTTAGGGCAGTTTGGTATGCCTCCCTATCTTCATCCCGCTGTGTTCCCTTATATTTCCTGAAGGCCAGCCTTTTGGCTCTGACCTTTTCTGCTACTGTATTTGAGAACCAAAGTGGTTTCCTTCTTCTTTTACACTTCCTTTTCTGTCTAACACAATGGGATGTTACTTCAAGTATTGTATCATAATGCTTGCCCTGCACCTGTACCCCCTCACCTGTGTTTCGTTTGCCAGGGCTAGCTTAACTCTGTTGGCCATCTTATCAAAGTCAGCTCCTCTGAAGTCCCATATTTTGCCTTGGAATGGGATGATTTAGATGTAGTAGCCAAATTGAACCATCCATGTGATGGTCACTGGCCCCAGGTGACCTTCTACCTGGAGATCTGTGATCCCTTCCTTGTTAGTCAGTACTAGATCTAGGATAGCCCTATCTCTTGTGGGTTGCTGTACCAGTTGTTTGAGGCCCTCCCTTGCAGGGAATCCACTATGTGTCTAGTTCTGGCAGATGTTCCTGCTGGTATTGACCAATCTGTATCAGGCATGTTGAAGTCTCCCATTATCAGAACCTCCCCTTTAGCTGTCATGTTTTGTATATCTTCTAACAATAATGTGTCTATGTCCTCCCCTGGTCTGGGGGCCTGTAGACAACCCCAGTTCTTATGGCTGTCCCATTTCCTGTTTCAGGGTGACCCACAGTTCTTCTGGCTCCTTATGTGTATTTTGAATTTCTGTAGCTTTGATATTTTCATTGACATGCGGCCCTCCCCCCTTTTGCACCTCGGTCTCTTCTGGACAATACATAGCCAGGTACTGAAGTCTCCCAAGTGTGGTTACTGGTAAACCACGTCTCACTAATTGCTACTATGTCCAGTTTAGCCTCTGACATTATTGCCTGCAGGTCTGGGATCTTATTTCCCAGGCTGTGAGCATTGTGTACATGATTTTCCATTGGCCAGATTTTGGTGTGTTAGTTGTTGGGTGAGGTTTGACATTACCCCTGTGCGTCGTATGGAGAGACAAACCTTTTTTCTTACCTGGTGATGCAAATGAACTGCAAACATGCTGAATCCCTGTTTGACCACTAGCTGAGGGGGGAGGGGTGTTCTTCCCATTCGACGTATGGGGTGCTGACCCCTCTCCCCATTTGCTAGTTTAAATATTCTGCAAAGACATCAAACTTCTACCCCAATGCACTGACTCCCTCCTTAGTCAGATGCAGTCCATCAAATTTAAAGAACTTTCTCTCCCAGAACTGTTGCCAGTTCCCTACAAATCTGTGTCCTTTTTCCTGGCACCAGCCCTTAGGCCCACGTGTTTAGGCTCCCTATCTCCCCTTCTCTGACCTTCCGTCATCTGCTCCCCTCTCCCAGACTGGCAGGATCTCAGAGAAGGAGATGCTGAACGAAATAGATGATAGTTTGTCACCCAGCCTGGTCAGGTGTTCCTTGGTTTCCACAACTGACTGGCTGGCGAGATCGATAGTCCCTATCTGTACTAGGACATCAATGTTTTCTCCTGCTTTGTGAACAATTTTAGCAATGCGGTCAGTGTCTCTCCATGCTGATTATTGCCTGAGACATCTGACCATTACCCGACTGGAGATGGGTATCAACTCCCGAATCATGGGTCTCCTATGATCAGAAGTTTTTGGATTTCCTTTTGCTTTTTTTGTTTTGTTCCTGATTTGGGTGAGTTTTGTTGTGCTAGCTCCTGTGCTGCAGTGTCCTGCTCTGCAGTGTCTTCTGCCTCTTTGTTTGATTTCAGAGATATGAGGCAGATACCTGTTGTAGTGTTTATATGGTTTTGGAGGTAATATGTTGGAGAGCAGAGGTGATGGGGCACCTGATTTGCCCTCTAACCACCTGCCAACCTCCTGGATCAACTACCCTCTGCGGTTGAGGTTTTTCTGTTGGATGCTGGGGAAATGGCGGGTGGTTCTTATAATGTATTTCCTCTTGAATATGAAATTTGAGGTGTGCAATCTCTGCCCATGCTGCCCAGAGCTGAGCCCTAAGATCTCCAAAGGCCCAGCATGTAGGACAGTGTCCTAAATCCTGTAAGACTGTCGATGTGTAGATCCAAGGGATCATACTTTGGCCCTGACAAGGTGAGAAAGCCAATTCCTTTACTACCCAATTCATTAACATGCCCTGGCTGCGGCGTCCAGCAGGGAGGCACAGGGCGCGCAATGAAATGAATGGGGCTCGATTTCCTTCATATTTTCTACCTTTTAATGGTGGCTGTAAATTAATGAGAAGCTCAGCTAACAAGGGCCTTGTTAGTCGAGTGGTGACCTTCATTAATTTCCGACTCACCATTATAAGGTATAAAATTGGGATGGAAATCGAGACCATTCATATCAATGGGGCATGTCCCTGCATTCTCCCTTGCTGAAAGTCACAGTGCTGGGGCCTGTTAATGAATCAGGAGGTAAAGGAATCCAGCTGCCCCACCTTGTCAGAGTCAAAGTATGATCCCTTGGATCTACATATAGACAGTAAATGAAATATTGAAAATAGGGCAGAAACTATTTCGCTGACATAACATCTCATAAGGTAAGTCACTTTCAAATTAAATAAAGTGAGTAAATCACTTTAAATTAACTGTGAAAGGGGTAATGGAACAAGGCAAGACCATTGTCAGAAGTTTTTCAAAAGCAGATTTTGATGGTATGAAAAGGGATTTCAGCAAATGGGATTGGGAACGTGAGTTTCAGGGCCATGATTTAGAGAAAATACAGTATGGGAAATACTGAGTAGCAAAATACAAGAACTAAAGAAAAAATATATATTCCATTTAAAACATAATATGGCTATAGATGGAAATTACCACAGTGGTTAAACAGAAAATTAAATAGGGTTCTAGGGCATCAAAGAAAAGCTTACAGAAGGGCAAAAAAAAGGATAACAACATTGCAAACTAAGATGTATACAGAAGCCTATTAAAACAATGCAGGACAGAAATAAGAACGAGTAAAGCAACTGTGGACTTTAAAACAGCAGTGACAGCGTGGGATAATTATAAATCTTTCTACAGCTACATAAATAAAAACAGAAGCTTAAATCATACAGCAGACCCATTAGTTGGGCACGGGGTCATAATGCCGAACAGAAAAACAGCGCTGCAATAAATGCTGCAGACAAAACAGAGTGCACCGAAATAAGGTCAGGAAAAACAGAGACCTTACAAAAACAGCACAATACCCCACTGAACACAATGGGGCCTCTTTGTTTTTGAGGGGGCCCCCACCCCCCTGCACTCCCGCGATGTGGGGGGCTTCGGCCCCCACCCCCCAGACTAAAAATAACCAACTCTGAGGGTGTGTGGACTTTGGGGCTGTGGAAAAACTCAGGACAAGGGAAAACATTTTTTTCACACATAACAAAAAAAATAAATAGCAACACCAGGAAACCCGGGGGAAAACAAACTGTGGTCCCAGGTCTCCAACCCTGCTGAGTGCTGGTGCCTTAGCCACTCCACCACAGAAGTGGCTCAGCCAGGCACCATACGCATGGCAACTTGATACCTCCCAAATTAAAGCCCACAGCAACATGTGTAGTGGTAATTTCCTGCTGCTATTATACCGCTGTAATTAGTTGGGGGGGAGGAATGAAATTATAATGAGGAATGAGGATATGGCGGACATTTTTTAACAAATATTTTGTTTCATCTTTCATTGCTGTACAGAAGATAAGGGAGAACAGTATAGCATAAACTAATCCACTGATATCAAAATAGATTGCAGCAAGTTAGGGAAGCTTTTATTAGATCTGAAGGTAAATAAGGCCCAGGGCCCTGATGCAATGCACCCTAGGGTTATTAAAGAGCTGGCAATGGAAATAAGAGACCCTCTACAGCATCTATTTGAAAGATCATTAAACACAGGCAGGGTAGTAAGTTCCTGGAGGGAGGCACATATGATACCTACAGTATATATGAAAAAAGCTTCAGAGAAGACTACCGAAATTATAGACCAGTGAGTTTGACATCTATCCTAGGGTAATTACTTGAAACCCTAATAAAGGATGAAACTGAGTACTATCTCAGTGAGAACAGCATATTTGATGATACCCAACATGGGTTTAGAGTGGGTAGATCATGTCAAACTAATCTAATTGAATTTTTTGAACCAGTTAGCAAAGCACTGGACTGTGGCTTGCCAATTGACTTGGTATATCTGGATGACAGTAAAGCTTTTGATACTTTACCACATCAAGAACTGGCAAAAATAGGAATTAACACCAAAATAGTAGAGAGGGTAAAATCATGGCTGACAGAGAGGAGGCAAAGAGTAGCCAACAAAAGGCATGTTTCAAACTGGGGTAATGTAACTAGTGGGGTGACGCAGCATTTGGTGTTGGGACCTATGCTTTTCAATATTTATGTATCCTCTTATGCAATGCACTGGGGGAGCATAGTTGAGCAAATCTGCTGATGTCACAAAGTTGGGTACGGTTGTGGACAGTGAAGATGGGGTAGAGACCATATGGAAAAATCTGGAAAATGTAGGGGATTGGGCAAACAGGGGCAAATTGGTATTTAACATTGATAAGTGCTATGTTATGCACTTGGGACATAAACATCCAAAGGCCACATATAAATTATATGGGAGAGAACTAAAAGAAACAATAGAAGAGAGAGATTTGGGAATACTGGTAACAAAGGACTTGAATTTTGAGAATTGTGCAGGCAAGCAGCAAAAAAAGGATACAGAATTTTGGGAACTATTGGTAGAAATTTCAAAAGCAGGAACAAAGGGGTACTCCTGCCACTGTACAGGGCCTTGGTGAGACCACATGTGGAGTAGTCAGTTCTGGGCACCTCAAAATAATAGGAATATAAAGTTTCTGGAAGGCTTGCAGAGAAGGGCAACAAGGATGATTGGAAGTATGGGGGCATTGGCTATGAGGAAAGACTGGAAAAGCTTGAGATGTACATCTTGGAGAAGAGAATGCTAAGAGGGAATTTGTGTCTTGTTTTTAAAGATTTCCAAAACAATGCTTTGTGGAGATGCTTAGAATTAAAAATGAAGGTTAGTCAGTTTCCAGCCAGGAAAAATAGCAGGCAAATGAAGGGAGACATGTGTAAACCACAAGAACGGGGAAATGGTTTCCGCAGAGGGTGGTCTCCATGTGGAATTTGTTGCCTGATTCTGTGGTTACGAGTACAAATATGAAATACTTTAAAGGTAGTCTGGACTAGTATCTGGATGTGAATTGTATGCAGGGATGCAACCATTGTTGAAATGGTGAGCACTATAAAGGCTCCGGTAGCATAAATGTGCTTGTATATTCCTATGAAGCCTATGAAACCTATGTACTGTATGATGGGTTGGGTGCTTGTAGGCGACTGCTGAGATAATTGGGATATATTCCATGTAGACATTTATAAACTAGTGTAGCCCATCTCAACTCTCACTGCTAATCCACTGCTAGGAGATCAAGGTCACTGTAGAGATGACATTGTTGTTTGGTTTTGTAGCAGGCCAGTGGGAATCTATAGGTGTTATTAAATGTCATGGTGTCTCTGTGCAGAGATAATGAAGTCATCCTGTAGATTTCACCATAATGTTGTGAGTGTTTAAATAATGCTTGCCTGAATATCATCATTCTTGTGCTTGATGAAAGACAGGTATAGGCACAATGGAGTGCCTCAAGTGTTTGGTGCACACTTCTAGTTGTTTTAGTGATGTAGTCTGAGAAATTGAGTTTTGTGTCTAGCCAAACTCCAAAGTATTTGCACTATTGCACTGTTTCCAGCACTTGACCTAGAGGAGCTACTGTAAAATTGCAAAGATTGCAATGTTGAGGTTTTCCCATGGAAAACCATAATCCTGCTTTTTTTATATTTCAGGAATAATTTGTCTCCATCCATGGTTTGGTTTTGTCTAAGGCTGACTGAAGTGATTTGTAGAGGTTTGCAATGGACTCAGATTTGGAGTAAATTATGAAGTCATCCACACAGAGAGGAATATGCCTGGTGAATATGTGTGTCAAGGTTAGAGCAGGCAGAGGGAAAGCCAATTTTCAATGATGCTAAAGAGCAGAGAGCCAAGGATGAAGACTTATGGGATCCCAAGACTGAGAGGACGTAAAAAGGAGACTTCGCCATTGACCTTAAGTATCTGTCACATGCTGGTCAGATAGGACTTGAACCATGACACTCTTGGCAGTGCCAGGCCCAGTACTAGAAGCCTTGTCAAGGATCATAAAAGCAATAAAATAAAGTTAAAAGAAGCTTGTCAAGGGGGATGTTATGGTTCATGACAGTGAAAGCTTTGGTCAAGATTATGAATATTGCACCTGCATAGAGGCCAGAGTCTAGGACAGGTAGGAGGCTTAGATGCTAGTTGGATGAGCATTTATGCTAGCTGTGGGGAGGCAGAAAAGCTGAGGGAGGCAACACTTGCCCTCCCAGATGGTATAATTATAGAGAGAGATAGGGCCCAAGGGGTGAACACACCCCAAAGACAGAGACTCAGGAAGTCAAGGACAGGGATAAGAAGAAAAGAAAGAGGGCTACAGCTTGAGTAGGGGAGTAAAGTGGATCAAAAGGGACCAGGAATGGAAAAAGCAAAATGGGAGGTGGTGAGTCAGAGAGAACTTCGGCTAACATCATAGGCAAAAACGGGAGGAAAACGCAGGACATTACGAAGGGGGTGAGAAAGCATGGAGAGTCACATGTGCTAATGCCTGGAGCTTTGGAAACAAAATCCCAACCTTAGAGGCTATCATGGCTGAGGCTAATCTGGATCCATTGGCGATAAAGAAATCATGGTGCAGCACCACAATGGAGACATGACCATACTGGGCTACTCTCTATTCAGTGACACAAGACAAGGAGCAGGGGAGGCATTATATGTGAGGAATGGAATTAAGGCCACTGAGGTACAGGTGCACTAAGGTGAGGAGGGTCTGGAGATGCTGTGGGTCATCCTGGCAACAGGCCCTGGGACCACTATTAGTACCGAGGTAGCATACAGATGCCCAGCACAAGGGGAAGAGATGGATAAGGCACTAGGGGAGGATATCATCAGGATGGCAGGAAAGGGGGAGGTACTGCTAGTCAGAGGTTTCAGTCTGCCAGATGTGGAGTGGAACCTTCCAGTTGCAGTTCTGACAAGGAGCAGGGTCACCCTTGAGACCCTGCAAGAAGCTTTTCTCATGGAGCTAGTAAAAGAACCCACTAGGGATAGGGCAGAGTTGGACCAAGTGCTAACAAGCAGAGACAGCAATGCAGATGTCACAGTGGGAACCCACTAGCCGCCAGTCATCACAGTCCAGTGTGGTACAACATAAGGAAAGGAACAGAGGTGAGCCACACAAGGATGAGGCTCTTTTGCCTTCAGAAGGGCAGATTTTAAAGAAATAAGAGACTGCCTCAGAAAATGTCATGAGGGAGGATTGCCAGGGAGGAGTAGCGGCACAGTTAGGATGGAATAATTAGGGAAAAAAAGCTCTGTGTGAAAGGTAAGCAAAGGCAGAAGGAAAATGAGACTGTTATGGTTCTCCAAAAAGTGACAAGGTTGGTGAAAGAAAAAAGGGTGGCATTCGGAAGGTACAAAGAAATGCAAAGAGAGGAGGAAAGGGAGGTGTACCAAGCCAGGCAGAAAGAAGCAGGTAAGGCTGTTATGGAACAAAGGCACAGAGAGAGGAAAAGATTACTACAGTGGAGTCTAAGGGAGATAAGACTTTTTTCAGATATGTAAGTGACAAGAGAAAAACAAGGGAAGGGGTAGTAAGAATTGAAAGGGCTAAAGGGGGAGACTGTACAGATGGGGACCAAGAAAAAGCTGAATTTTTTAACCTGTACTTCTGCTCTGTCTTCACAGTGGGGGAGAAGGGGATGGGCCACCAGGGAGAAGCTTCAATATCAATGACAGACCAGTCAGCCTAACTTTACTGGGGGGGAAAGTACTGACACAGAGGCTGATTAAGCATCTGGAATCTGATGAGATGTAGGACCCCAGGTAGCACATATTCACAGAAGGAAGGTCATGCCAAACAAATCTGATACTGCCAAACTGACTAAGCCAAAAGCCCCAGCTCTTTCACCCACACAGGGTCCTCCTCACCTTTTCTGGGTTGAAGCACTAGGGCTTTGGGCTTAGTCAGTTTGCCTTCTTGAGGGCTTGCCATTAAAGGTTTATCACTTTTGCAATATATTACTTGTTTTGTCTAGTATTGCACAGCAATCCTCTCAAGTGCAGGGCTGTTGTTTGAATTGTCCTTAGGCTGTCCACCTTGCCCTGCACTACCGCTTCTTTCCAGGATGTGCTAATTGTCTGGATTCCTTTAAACTCTCAGCCTCCCAGTTCACTACAAAAAATATCCTGATTAAAACATGCTTGGAATTACAATATTTGTATTAGGTCTGAAACTGTTAAGTTCTGCTGAGAATTAGAGTCACTATTTTGGAAGTAATGTTCACTTAAGTATGTGCAGTTGTCAGATATAGCATATTTATTTACCCTTTTGATTTACCTTTGGTTGTGTCCTTCTGTATCTTCATAGTCATGAGTCGCTCAGGCTTGAATTTATACCCCACTGATGGAGAAGCAACTTTATGGTGAGCAATACATGGTGATTAATTTGTGTTAAATACAATTGCTCTTCTTATCTAAACTAGCACTGTAATGTCAAAATGAATTAAAACCCCTAAACAATCACCCTGATTTCAGTTACTAAGACTACTAACAGCTGGTACTGTAATTAAGCACTACTAGAATATGTAAATTAGATTTCTGAGCCCGGATGACATTCAGCTCATGCCCACTCTCTGCTTGCAGGAGCATTTCTTCCCTGCACAAATTGCTGCTCATAGCTATTTATTTTTATACAAAAATATGTATTTGAATCCTGTGTCACCATGAATAACAACTCGAGTGAAATTTAAACAAACACAAATTAAAAAAAAGTTAAAGTAACTGATAGGATTGAAACCAATATCTCCCACATTAAATGTATGTTAATACTGTCACTGAGACCACTCTTACAATTGTAAGAGTCATCTCAAGTGCATTCTTAAGAGTATGACAACCGCGAAACAAAGGTGAGCAGTTCTGATTCCCTAAGAATGTAGGGCCCTGTACACACTAGGGAGCTTAAAATGGTTTAACAGCCTTAAACCATTGTAAGCTCCCAGAACACAGTTAGCGTCCACACTGTAACACAGTTACAACCGTGTTAGAACTGTGTTTCAAAACCGTGCTAAAACCCTGTAGAGAGAGATGGTCTTTAGCATGGTTTTAGATAAACATGGTTGCCTTAATCCTTGTTAGCAGCAGTGTGTATGCAAACCGTGCTGTAACATGGGTTAAGGCAACCCGTCGTATTAAGAAACACTTTTTTTTTCTTTCTTACAGGATTGAAAAAAAAATTAATGGTACTGCCGAGTCAGCAACGGATCATGGATTCCACCGATGTATTTTTTTCTGAGACCCCTCTCAGATCCCGATCATGGGTATCCCACCATGCACTATGGCACTGTGGCACCCATAATGCTTTGAGGTGGGTGCCGCAGTCATGCCTGGGAACCCGCTTGGGATAGCACAGTTGTCGGAATGCAGTGAGGATGCTCCGACAACCGTACTATGGACTGATTTATAAAACATTCTTTAAAACATTTTAAAATTGATCCCTAGTGTGTATGGGGCCTAATTGAGAGCACTTTTACAACTGTAAGAGGCATCTTGGTGGTGGTATAATGTATTGTAATATATGGATACAAGAAATAGTACGTTCCTAAAGCATACAAAAAATCCTGGTAATACCACTATCCAAAAGTGGTAATACTGTACCATCGATTCTTCACTGTAATACTATTGTTCAGAGCTGATAATTCTATCGTTGAATGCACTGAACAATAGTATTATCAGCTAAACACAACAGTTCAAGTGCATGACTCTGTCTCACTGTGTAGCTGGCTGCTTTCCTGCCAACTCCATTACTAGGCTCGTAGCATCATATTTTCAAACCGCGCTTCACCACTGGCCGCTTTTTCTCGCTGGCCGGGCACAACTGTTTCCAAAACATGGTGGCTGTCTCTCGCTTAGCGAGAGTACTTTATAGCCTTCTTATGTTTGCCAGTATAATTTTTATTTAATTTCTTTTTCATGTGAAGCATTATCTGGTTCATCCTGCATTATCTGGTTCATCCTGCGTTTAGACTCCGGTAAAACCAAGTAGCAGGTAGGACAGTCTACCACACCTCATAACTGCTGGGTTGGGGGGGGCAGAGATGAAGTGAGCGAGAGTTCAGTATGGTGCTCAGGCAGCTGTCATCACAGGCTGTCGGAAAAATAATTCAGAGCCATATATTTTAAATTGGATCCATATATTACAAAAAATCAAAGATAGGTAAGTGAGTATTTCAAGGCAGTAATACCATCTTGAGGTTTTGGGGACTTTGGGAACCTCTCAAGCTTCACTCTCAAGGTTCCAAGTCCCCAAAACCTCTCAATGGTATTACTGCCTTTTAATACACACTTATCTATCTATTATTCTATTTATTAATTGAGCAATAATTTATTTATTATTGAAATCTTGGATACACCTGTGAGTGGATGCTCGTTGAGAGGTTCCAAGTCATGTACATAAACAACAATGCAAGTAATTCAGGACAATATACAGACAAAACATTGAGAGTACAGTAAACAGATAATGACAATATTAACATAAGGGTACATAAATCCAAGCCAAACCAGTAACTGCGGCAATGTGCAAAGTTAGCCTGCGTCAGAAGGAGAAGTAGCTGAAATGGGGAAGAAGGGGTGGGGTAGACAGGACAGTGTGGACGGGGGGTAGGCTGGGATAAAGGGGTTGGAGATGGGGCTAAGTGCTGTGGCTTGCCTATCCTAGGGATAGGGGCTGGGAAGTGCTGGGGTCAGTCAGTGGGTGCGTAGGATGACTCGGCAGTGGCACCTGCAGGTACTCATATGAATAAGCTGTTGGAGCAGTTTAAGTTTGAAGGGTCCAAGTGTAGCAGTGCCAGAGATATCCGGTGGCAGTGCGTTTCTCCAGAGTCCTGAATGTGCCCATTTCCAGAGCAGCTTAACATGAGAAATTTTTCACCAAATAACATTTCACGCATAGCAGAAAGGAGTGCTCCAACTGGTTGGGAGTGCTCCCTCGATCTATAATACAAAATATTTAATGCCTGCTAAGTCTTGTAATGTAGGTGATGGCATCACTTGATGGTCAATTATTCTATTTTTTATTGCATATTCTTTGACTTGTAATGTCATGCTGGAATTTGTTGACTATATGAATTTATAAACTGCACTTTGTGATACCAATTTTAAAATTAGCCTTGATTCAAATGGCTGTATATCATTTTTCCTAAAATAAACAAACTTGAGCTTGAGTTGAACCTGGTCTTCTGATTTGTAGATAACTGACAGATCCCATGCACCACACTGCTGCTGGTAATGTGGGACAAAGGTTAAGCCAAGCCCTATGAAGAAGGTGATGGATGTTCTGATCCCAGCACGAGTATATACTGTATATTACAAGCTATGTAAAACACAGATGTGCCTGACAGGAAAACTTCAGGGCACTGTGCCTTTTGCATACTGCACTCAGGTTCAACTTAAAAAAGATCTCCAATGTAACCACCCCCACCTTCGAAGTGTGCTGACTAAGCCTGGAGATGGCAAAGGGCAAAGTCTGTTATGTCTTCGGGTGAATGGCACTTGAGTTTGTGGTTAGAATTGGGCTTGGAAAGTGGTGTGGTGCCTCCTCCTATGGGGATCCTTATGATGGAGTGCTACCAGGGTGTTTCCCCAAAGGAAAAAAATATAGCCCCCACCCTCTGTGACATGAACACAATAACACAATCCCCTCCCCACTTACCACTCTAAGCATTCAAATAAACAGCAAGGCAATAATGGCAAACTACATCAGCAGCTGAAAATAAATAGCCAGCGGGTTTATTTTGAGGTTGGAGGACAAGGTTTGAGACAAGGGAAGCAAAGGTAAAAATAAACAAACATAGCACTTTGCATTCACCCTCACCGTAAGGTGTGTCTCAGCACCTCTACCCCCACACTGGTGCACCAGATAACTCCACAGTCCTTCTGCGAACTCCCACTTACAGTTTGAGTGTACACACATATGCAGAGTTGCAGGCCTATGACGCTTGGACCTGGATGTGGTACCATGTATATTTGGTTGCTGGCTGCAGCTGCTAACTGGCAAACTACACAGTTGGATGGACAGTGAAATAGTTTCTCCTGGCTGTAAGCTGCAGCTGTGGGCTTGATTCTAAGGTCGCACAGGAATTTCCAGAAAGTATCCAGCTAGCTAGCTAAACAATAGGAATGATAATGTCTTTGGGTAAAACCCCATACTCACGCTGTTTAGATGACATGCTGGTGCTGTTTCCATGGAGACATCTCCCCTGCTTAGGCAGATGATGGCTAAATGGTGTTTTCTGTAGGCTTGGTATTGGTGCAGCAGACCCATTGTGTTCCCGGTAGTGAAAGGTGCAGCCACAGGCCGTGATGACTTTGGACGATGGGAGCTCTGTTCTGTAAGCTGGTTACAGATACAATGGAACCAACACACTTTCTGTGGTGAGTGGTGTAGGCTGTGATGCTTTGCATACTCCTATTCATGCCACAAGGAGACTTGCCTTCATCCACTTCAACAGGCGGACAGTCACTTGGGACCTCAGCTAGTTTGATCCCTGGTCAGAATAAAATCCTAATGGCAGTAGAAGGCAGTGGCTCACCACCTTCCCAGATGCAGAGCAGTTTTCAAGGTAACCCCTGCTCTAATTCAATGCTAGAGTCCAGGCTTGCCACTGTAGCCACATCAATCCCCTTTTCCAGGGGTCTCAAATCTGTTTTGGATAAATGTTTTAGTTAGACAGCAATGGCAAGAGTTATTCATGAACACTCTCCTCTCCTCAGAGGTTTTGTTTCAGACCAATCTAGTCTATTTGCATATGTCTCTCCCATGTGCAGAAATGCAGGAATTAAATATCAGTGTCTAGCATCTCATGCATTATTCATTATGCTAAATCCCTGGCTCTCAGTGGATGTCAGTTCCAGGGGAAAACCATGCACACAAGTTCTAAGCTAGCTTGCAATTTACAGCTGTTTTTCAGAGCTGAGCTCCAAATAGATGTCAGTTTCACAGAGGCAGGATGTACTAATTTAGTTGTTTTTCAGAGCAGAACTAGTCTCCAAATTGATGTAAGTTTCATAGGGACAGAGTGTACTAATTTAGATGTTTTGCACTTTGTGCAGCTTTGAGAGCTATTTAAAACTGAGCAACCTCCTTGCTGTGGGCTCCCCGACCCTGAAGGCAGTCTAGGAGCTGGTTGAGTGAGGCAAGGTGGCAGTGCACTGGCCACGGTGGGAATGGCACTCAAGAAGCATGCAGAACAAATCACAATGTCCAGTCCAGCCTCGGGTCTTGCAGCTGCAGTCTTAACTAGGACTGGGCGAAGAAGTGGTGCAGGGGAAGGCAGCAGCATTGCTCTGGAGAGAAACCAAAGGCAAGCCCCCTCAGGGTTGTTGCAGGCCTTCGCTTCCTTCTCTGGGTGAGCAGTATGCATAGAAGCATAACTTGGTAATGCCTGGTCAATTTCCTCCTTTGCTTTCGGCAGGCACAAGTGGGCCAGGCATCCAAACATATTGGCATGATTCTAATTTGCAACAGTGTCTTGTCCAATATTTGGTTGTCAGGACAAATGACAGCCAAAATATCAATCCTTTGAGGGATTCCAGCAAATGTCTCTGGAAATTTGATTTGCGCAATGATGTATCCATCGTAGGGGTAGCTGACACTGGTCAAACCCCAGACAGAAAATTCTTTGAGGGCAGGTGTTTCAGGTACCTCTGGTAAAAAGATTGGTAGATAATGATGACCTGTGCTCCACTGTCCAATACAGCTTCACATTGGTATCCCTCAATGGATATCTGTATAGTTGGGGTGGGACCCATCAATCTAGGTGGCAATTTGCGTTGAACAGTGGTAGTGGGATTCCTCCATCTTATGGAGATGTTCCTTCTCAGAGTACCATGTTGCTCTGTTACTGGGCTGCACTGTTGTTTCACTGTGACTATTGTCATCTTTTCCATTTTTGGTCTATGAGCTGCTGGTTCTTGGGCCTGCCACATCCTCATATGAATGTCCACCTGCTCCACACTGAAAGCAGAACACTCCATCTCAGGGCAGTGTTGAAGGTTGAGGTCTGGCCCTTTGGGTAAATTAATGATTCAGTGGGCATCCAAGACCAAGTGACAGTGAGTTGGCTTGTGGATGAGGTGCCTGTGCCACCTGTAAGGCCCTTACACATTCTATGGATTCCTTCAGCTGAGTAGTTATGTCTCAGGCATAATTCTGCTCTTGGCAGATGTCAACTTGCAGCTCCAGGGGAATGGCCTTTCCTCTGGCTACCCACAGTGAATTGGCAATGGCTTCTTGCACTTCCTCCCTTACTTCATCCAGTATCTGTCTTTGAATCTGAAAGACATGAGTGTCCAGCATGAATATACAGCTCCTCGTAAAGTCTGGTCCAGTCTCATCTATGCAGTCTGTGCAGAGGTAAGTCCTCCAGCTTCCACAATTCTTCAAATCACAGTCTCCACTTAGGTCATGTAATTAGAAAACTTTTCTTCCTCTTTACGTGTGGTGGCTCCAAGTTGGTAACTTGGTCCTCCCTCTGCTCAACTGCTTCAAATGTACTCTTGAGTATGGCAAGGTGGTCACTTGTAGTGCAATTCGGCAGGCTGGCACATAGGGAGCAGATGATGTCCTAAGCCATACCTCTCAGACTCTCCACAATTCTTTTGCTTTTCTTATCATCTGAACTCTTCCAAACTTTCTTCATCTGTGTGGCCTGGCTTATCCAACTTTCATAGTCATCCTCAGGAGGAGTGGGTATGGCTCCAGAGAAAGTAAACAGTGTAATGTACGATTCATAAGGCATGGCCAAATAGGAGGCCCAGTCCTGTCCTGTCCTCCAACCCAGAGTCTGCCAGGTGGTATTGCCTGCACTAGTTCTTCTTCCTTGAAGAATGCTCTCACATCTTGAACAGTCTTTCCCTCAGCTGCCAAAAAGGACTGCAATGTCTTTTCAAGTTCACTTTGCTCTTTAGGGCCCTTGGGGGGGAGTGTCCAGGCTCTCATGCAACAGTATAAATGACAGGGTGAGTTCTATATCAGCAGTGAGCTGGTTGGGCACCATTGAGGGATCAAAATCCTCTCAGCACTCCATCACAACACATAATGTCTGTTGAGACAAATTATAAACTCTCTTATGAACAGTCACTTTTCCCAAACTTTATGCTGCTTATGACAATTTTGAGATGGTCCCTAGGGGTTCCTTCAGGGATCCCATGCACCAGAATGGCTTTTTTCAGATCAAGGTCCTCACCCTTGCACCAGTCTAGCAATGAGTTGTGATCCATCATTAAGTTGAACATTTTTTTGAGGGGGACCATATTCTGTTCCTGCCCCAGCATGTGGTGTTACAGAAATGTTCCAGAAATCCTAATTTTTAACTGCACCCATGTGCAAGGTGTGCTGATTAAGCCTGGAGATGGTAAAGGTCAAAATCTGTTATGCCTTTGGATGAATGGTGCCTGGCTTTGTGGTTCGAAATTATAGGTATCCTTATAGGGATCTCACTTATAGGGATTCTTATAACAGAATACTACCAGGGTGTTTCCTCACAGGAAATAAATACAATCCCCACTGTCTGTAACAGAGAACACTATAGCACAATCCCCTCCCCACTTAGCACTCTAAACGTGCAAGCAAACAGCAAGACAATAGTGGCAAAATACATCAACAGTTGCAAATAAATAACCAATGGGTTTATTTTAGGGTTGGAGAACAAGGTAGATGACAAGGAAAGCAAAGGTAAAAAAAAACTAAACAAAGACAGCAGTTCGCATTCACCCCACCGTAAGGTGTGTCTTAGCACCTCTTCCCACTGGTGCACCAATTCACCTCACAGTCCCTCTGGGAGCTCCCAATTCAATTTTGAGTGTGCACACAGATGCAGAGTTGCAGGCCTGTGATGCCTGGACCTGGATGGAGTACCATGTCAATTTGATTGCTGACTGACAAATTACACAACTGGATGGACAGTAAAAGAGTTGCTCCTGGCTGTAAGCTGTAGCTATGGGCTTGGCTCTAAGGTCATGAAGAAATGTCCAGAAAGTATCTAGCTAGTTAACTAAACAATAAGAATGATAAGTTTTGTGGGTAAAACCCAGTACTCATGACCTTTAGATGACAGGCTGGTGCTGTTTCAGTGGGGACATCTCTCCTGCTTAGGCAGATGGTGGCTGAATGGTGTTTTCCATAAGCTGGATACAGGTGCAACAGACCCAGTTTGCTCTCAGTGGTGAAGGGTATGGATCATGATGACTTTGGATGATGGGAGCTCTGTTCTGTAAGCTGGTTACAGGTTCAGTGGATCCAATGCACATCCAGTGGTGAGGGGTGTGAGTTGTGATGCTCCAAATGACAATGATCCTATTTACCACACAAGGGGACTTGCCTTCACCCACCCCACCAAGAGAGCAGTCACTTGGGACCTCAGCTGCTTCAATCCTCTGTCAGGATAAAATCCTAACAACAGTAGAAGGCAGTGGCTCACCACCTTCCCAGATGCAGAGAAGCTTTCAAGATAACCCTTGCTCTAATTCAGTGCTAGAACCCAGGCCTGGCACCTTAGCTGCATCAGTCTCCATTTCCAGGGGTCTCAAGCCTGTTTTGGACAAACGTTTTAGTCAGACAGGAATAGCAAGTGAGAGCTATTTACAAATGCTCTACTCTCCTCAAAGGTCTTGTTTCAGACAAATCTGCACTATTTGTACATGTCTTTCCCTTGTGCAGAAATTCAGAGATTAAATATCAGTGGCTAGCATCTCATACACTATTTATTATGCTAAACCCCAGGCTCTCAGTGGATGTCAGTTCCAAGGGAACAGCATGCATGCTAGTCCTGAGCCGGCTTGCAATTCAGAACTATTTTGCAGAGCTGAGCTCCAAATAGATTTCCGTTTCACAGTGACAGGATGTACTAATTTAGTTATTTTGCAGAGCTGAACTAGTCTCCAAATTGATGTCAGTTTCACAAGGACAGTATGTACTAATTTAGTTGTTTTCCAATTTGTGCAACTTTAACAGCGCTTGAAACAGAGCAACCTGCTTTCTGTGGGCTCCCTGACCCTGAAGGCAGTCTAGGGGCTGCTTGAGTGAAGAGGAGTGGTGGCATGCTGGCCACAGTGAAGAAGCCTGCAGAACAAATTACAGTGTCCAGTCCAGCCCTGGGTCCCACAGCTGCAGTCTGAGCAAGGACCATTCAAAGGAGCAGTGTAGGGGAAGGCAACAGAAGTGCTCTGGAGAGAGCAAAAGGCAAGCCCACATTTCAGAGGGAGTTACATCAGATTTTAAGTGATTGTTTTCAACTTTAGTTCAACTTGGTGAAAGATCAAAATTTCAAAATATTTAAATATGTTGAGTGCTTAGCTTTCTAAATGCTCAAATAATGCTGCTATTTCAGCAGAGAAAGCAGTTTTAGCAACTTCAGTATAGCACAGTGGGTTAAGGCTTTGAACTGCAGATATGGAGACCTGGGTTTGAATCCCACAGCCACCTAGGCACATACTGTGTAATCCTGAGCAAGTCACTTAACTTCATTGTGCTCCCAGGTCACATCTGGAAACAAGCTTCGGTTTAGTGTGCTAGCCCAGATTAAACACTGTTCCCTTTCCCAATATCAAGAATACTTTTACTTTTCTTTTATATACCAGGTATGGGATTTAAGCCTAAGTCAGCTGTGGTATGGTTGGCCATGAACTTGCCTCTAGGTCAACAAGTAGTTGATTAATTTTCAGGCTTTATAGATGAAGTTTAACAGCTCAACCTTTAAAAAAATATTAGCAAGCATGTAAATACAAAATGTAAGATTCCTGCCTTGATTCAACCCTCTGGTATTTTGTTTGCTAATCTGTTAACATGAGGGCCTCAGAATTGGGACCTGACAGTTCTTGGACACTCATTGTTCGGAAGGGATAGAGAAAAAAGTTGGGGGAAAGGTGTAGCCCTTTATGTCAGGGATGGCACTGAGATTGTGGAAGAAGGGTACATAAGGAGTAGTAATGTGGAGACAGAGTCACTGTGTGTGCAACATATGGCAGCATTAGACAAAAAAGCTTCGCTTGGGGGTATCTATAGAAAACCCATGAAAGAGGAAGAGAGGGACAGAGACCTTGGGAAGAACTAGAAAGGGGGATGGCAAAGGGGGGAAATAGTGGTAGTGGGTGATCTGAACCTTCCAGACATTGACTGGGATGTTCCAGTGGCTGGGAGCACCAGAAGTCAGGCTTTATTGGATATATTTCAGGACTGTCTAGTGGTATAGCTAGTCAAGGAACCTACCAAGCAGTAGGCTGTTCTCGATGTGGTGCTTACCACCTCTAAGGTGGTAGGAGCTGTCAGAGTAGGGGAGCCACTAGCTGAGGTCCTAATTTCAGAAAGGGAGACTTCATCAGGTGAAGGGAGCTGGTCCATGAAAAGTTAGTCATGGTAGACAGCATAGGAGGTATGGAAGAGAGAGGAGGGTCATAAAGCGGGCCATTCTCGAGGCATCCAAGTTTGCATGAGAACAGTGACCAAAATGAATAATTTCAAGAGACCATTATGGTTCTTGACAAGGATCAGGGAAGCAGTGAGGGCCAAGAAAAAGGCCTTCTCCAGGTATAAAGAGAAGCAGGGGGAGGAAGAATAGGGAGACTACTTACTGAGAAATAAGGAAGCAAAGGGGGTGGTTAGGGTGGCAAAAGCATACAGAAAGTGGCATACTGCAGAAGGTATCAAGGGTGAGAAAATACTTTTTTCTGATATATCAGGGAAAAAGGAAAAAAAGGAGGGGGAATTGTTAAGTTGTCTGAGGAGGGGGCAGGGTGGTAGAAGATGATGTGTAAAAGGCTACTGTACTTAATGATTACTTTTTTTTTTTTTACTTTCTGTTTTTTCCACCCCACTCTCCCCAAGCTCTGCCGTCGCCACCTACCTTCACCATTCTCACTTGCCCCATGGAGCCACAGTTTTCCCCCCGGGCGGGGACGAGGTGGGGCAGCTACACCCCAACATTCTAGATTTTGTCAGGAGCTGGAAGGTAGGTTGGTGCGAGGCCATGAGGGGTAGTTCCCTGCTGCTCCATCTCCCTGGAGCCTGGAGAGCTTTTTCAATTTTTCTGCAAGGGAGAGGCATGCCCAGGCATCATGGCATCACCGCCGATGTCACCTCTCCTGTCCTCCTTACTGCATGCTGGTACTTTCTGTGCTTCTGGCTTCCACCAAAGATCAGTCAAGCACTGAGCCTGGATCCCGCACCCTCCCAGGAGAGGAGAGATGTCCTCTGGATGCTCAATCCTCTCCCTCCCCTGCTGACCCCCGACGACCCGTGCTCGTTCCCGAACCCGGGTCACCGGTGTGGCGCGAGGTGTGGCTTAATGATTACTTTTGTTCCATCTTCACTAGGAAGGATGACTGTCCCTTGCCAGAGAGTGGCATCAAAGTGGCCACAAAGGGGTCTTGGAGATGAGACAGCTACAAGCAAAATAGTCCAGCAAGAGCTGGAGTTCTGAAGATAAATAAGGCCCCAGGACTGGATGGGATGCATCTAAGGGTAATCCAAGAACTGGCAGTGAAACTGGCTGAATCTCTGGTAGGACAATTCAATAGCTCACTACAAACAGGGGTAGTTCTGAAGGACTTGAGGGTGGCAGACATAGTTCCACTCCATAAGGGGGGGGGGACTGGGAACAAGTGGGGAACTACAGACCTGTCAGTCTTCCCTCTGTTGTAGGGAAGCTGATGGAGTTACTGGACAAAGAAGACTTTGTGAATAACCTGGAGAGCAATGGTCTCTAGGATAGTAAACAGCATGGGTTTGTGGCAAGGAGGTGTTGTCAGATTAATCTGATAGTTTTCTTTGACTAAGTGACGAGAGAATTGGATAGGGGCCATGCCGTGGATTTACTCTCCTTCGACTTCAGCAAGGCTTTTGACTCGGTGTCTCACAGACACTTGCTTAAGAAGATGATGATTTGGGTGTGGATAGGGACATAGTAAGATAGGTAGATAACCGGCTAAAGGGGAGGCATCAGAAGGTTGTGGTTAATGAGGTCAAATCAAAAGAGAGGGAGATTATGAGAGTGGGATACTACAGGGATCTGTCCTAGGCCTGGTCCTAGTCAACATGTTTATTAGCAATATTGGAGAAGAAATCTGGGGCAGGATATGTCTCTTAGCAGATTACGCTAAACTCTGCAGAAGGGTGGATAGCGATGAGAGAATCGGGAATATTAGTGTGACCAGCAAAGGCTAGAGAGGTGGTCAAATATTTGGCAGTTAAAATCAACATTCAAATCTCTGGTGACAAGAGAGAAAGGTTCACGGGAAATGCACCTTTTTCTTGTTTCAATGCTGCCTCTCCTAATGTGTGCTTGTCAAAACCAATTCTCTGTATCAGAAAGGGGGTGGGGCGCAATGAATAAACTGCAGACAGTATTTCTCAAACAGTAAAAATGCACTTTAATTTTTCATACAGCCCACAATCTCAACATTTCACTTATAAGGTTGGTTTCATCAGGAGATGCCTTTTGAACCTAATAAATATATAAATATATACTTGTAACCCCTTGGTGATGCTATCTCAAGGGCTACTACCCCTGCCTGCATGACTAGTTGCAGGTTAAGGGGCCTGAGTACTGAAAACAGGTGCCTCCACCCGGAGGTCAGGGTTAGTGGTCGCGTAGCTGACCTGGGTACAGCCCTCCGGGATACTGTGACCCCCTCTTTCCCTTCTAGTGGCCTAAACAATGAACAGCGTACACAGGTACAATAGCCCTTAATCAGCATTCAAATCCCCACTCTGTTTGCACTTACCACCAGGGCTGGTTCCGCCAGTCTGACCCTGGATTCCCCCTGTAAAATAAGGTTAGACAAAGCAGGTAACAACAGTACAGTGCTTCTGGTACAAAATGGAACCACAGTCAGGTTAAATGCAAAAAGAATTAGATCTGATTTATTCAGGAGGAATGAACAAGGGAGGGGCGTAATTTGGCTGATTGGTTCTGTAACTGATTCAATCAGGCAATCATGCATGCACTTTAGAGTCCCTTCACAGTCACACACTTTGGGTACCCAGTTGGAACAAAGGGGAGCTAGCCTAATTCATTGCCCGGGGTAGGCCGGCATTACAGTTGGTCGGGGCCCTGTGATGGAAAGAAGAAGCATGCACAACCACACTCAATTTGTAATCTGGAGCCAGGAGATCTCAGTTTGTGATAATTAGACAAAACAACTAAATCAGATGACACACTTTGGTTGAGTTGCTGTTGCAGGGAGCTACCCTGGTGTTTTCTCATGCTACCCAGTACAGGACACAGGAAGGATGAAATGGAGACTTTAGGATGACTTGCTGGTTTGCTAGGAGAAGAAGAGCCCACACAAATCACCGAGGTGTCGTTTCTGTTCGAGGTGTTGAGCAGAGGGCTGATCCCTGGGCAAGTCTCTCATTGATGGTTTTCTCTGCATCATGAGTAGCTGGCTGGACCAAGTTGGCAGGGCCCAGGCTGGGTGAACAGTTCGGATTCAGTCCGGTAAATGCTGGAAGCAGCTTCCAGCAAGCGTGACACATTTAGGCAGTGGGGAGCCAAATTGCAACCCACTAACAGCATTCAGCACACTTTTATAGTAAAAGAAAAGCAATACCACAGTTCAGGTACTGCATTAGTAAAGAATTATGATAGTTGCTTCATTTAGGACAAAAGCCTATCACAAATCACTATTTCTGCAGGATATTTAAAATGATATGGAAAGTTTTTATTTAGCAGTTTGTTGTAGAAGCAACAATTACAAATACAGCATAAGCTGAGTTTCAATATGAATTTAACATTGAGGACAAAATAGCAATGAAGAAATGTCCTTATTTTATTTTTTGAACAGCTCCTAGCAATCCCTTGAGGTGCATGGAAAGCATAAAAATGTTGTAAATGGAGCTAATAAGTGAAGTGGATAGAGGCAACTGCACGCTCTCTTAAAGGTATATCCGGTCCATTTTGTGAGACACTTTGATGCCATAGAAGGGTGATTTCAGACAGTATTAAAAAAGTCTTCTAACCAATGACATATATTATGGAGTAGGGAATATATTAATGAACTGGATAGGAAAGTTGGTTAAAGTCTTGGCAGCATGACGCACTCATGGTTTTGGGTTTTGCACATTTAATGAGTCAGTAGCAAGATACACTTTCTGGGCATGATGCATTCGGTGGTCTGCGAATTCATGGCTTTAAAGGTGGAGCTGTGATTTGAGCCCTTATATTAGACAGAAATTAGAAACTTAAGCTTGGAACATGAATGAGGTCTGGTGATGGTACAGTATTTTATCATAGAGCATGTGTATATGTGCTTATGATATTTATTTACATTATAGAAAAAATGAATTATATAGAAAAGAGAATCTAACTAAAGAAAAATGTTGAGTATGCACCACATCATGTGAGTAGCATCATTTGTCAGAGAAAATAAAAATGTATTCAAGGTTTTCTGAAACATAACATGTGGACAGTGTATTGATGTCTATATATATACTGTATATATATTTATTAGGTTCAAAAGGCATCTCCTGATGAAGCCTATCTTGTAAGTGAAACGTCGAGATTGTGGGCCATATGAAAAATAAAAGTGCATTCTTACTGTTTGAGAAACACTGTCTGCAGTTTATTCATTGCACTCATCACCCTCTTTCTGATACAGAGAACTGGTTTAATTAAAATCAACACCAAAAAGCACAAGAGAACAAGAATCCCAGGACAGAGGATTAGATGGGTGGTATAAAACTTAGCCCTATGGCTGAGGAACGGGACCTAGGAGTTATCATCAGTGACACCCTCAAACAGTCAGGCCAGTGCAACAAGGTCTAGAGTAAGGCAAACAGAATGCTGGGGTTTACTGGAGGGGTAGTAACAGCAGAATTCTAGAGGTAATATTACCCCCTTATAGACCTTACATTAGGTCACACCTGGAGTACTGTGCCCAGTTCTAAAGTCCTCACTTCAGGAAAGATAAGGACAGGCTGGAGACAGTGCAGCCTAAATTGCAAAGATGATTCAGGGTGAACAGGGAAGGTCTTATGAGGAGTGCATCAAGGCACTGAACGTGTACTCACCAGAGATCAGAAAGGAGAATGATGGAGACCTTTAAGTTCCTAAAGAGAATAAACAGGGTGAACTGTGGGGAACTATTTAGCATGAGCTCCAGTTCAAGGTCACGAGGGCACAAGTAGAAACTGACAGGAGGAAGGTTCAGTAGGGACATGAAGAAATACTATTTTATGGAAAAGGTAGTGGAACCATGGAGCAGTCTACCAGCTGAGGTGGTGGGCACTAAATTCATTAATGGCTTCAAGCATGGTTGGTGCAGAGTGAAAAGTATTGTGATTACTAGGGATGACAAAAACTGGGAGGGTAATGGGGTGGATGGGGAGGGCTAGGACACTGGATAGACATTAATTCCCAGGATTATATAGGGAACCACGGGCAGACAGGACAGATCACCCAAATTATTTGCCAAGATTACAACCATAGCAGTCAGACAGATGGAAGAGGGTGGGGAAGAGACACAAAATCAAGAGAGAGAGAGACAGCTGTGGGGCACAGGGATTGAGGGCTGCAGACAGCATACGATATTAGCACCACCTTGTGGACTCTTTTTTTTAATAACTATAAGTGCACATTAGAAAAGTTAGTAAACTGTATTTAAAAATCATTTTTTAATAAATAAATCATTGTATAATAGCAATAATGCACTCCAGGGATGTGTGCCATTGTATGATAATGTAATTTCTTGGGTGTTTAATGCACTCAGCCTTCGGCCCATGCTTCAACCCACCCAAGACATGATGTTAGTACACAACACATACCCTATCACGCATATTTTCCACATTTTTACTACACCACAACAAAATGTGCAGTTACAACAAAAAAGAGTAGGGACAAATAAACAAAGACTATGGAATGGGGCCCTAATAAATAAAAAGGAAGCATTTGAGTTAATAATCAAACAATCAACACCTGAATTGATGGGCACCACAGAAACATGGTTGGGACTCCAACAATTCTTGATATATATCAGTAACACGATAAAACCTGGTCAGACTACATTGAATGAACAGAAGTGGAGGAGTAATTACACTGTATATAAACAGTAATATTGATTGAGTAAAAGTAAAAAACATGGTAAAGCAGATTGTATCAAAAATAGAAATAATATGGGTCAGTTCAAAAACAGAACAAAGTGAAAGTGCTATAACAGAATTACAGTATGCTAGAGGCCCCCAAATTTCAATGAAACATCAAATCTTGTTATTTTAGAAGAGATACAAAATGCATATGAATTTAGTAATGTCATATCAATGGGAGATTTCAACCTACCGGACATAATATGGGAAACCAAAGAATGCAATACTGGTTACTTCAAAATACTTATTGATACAATAGAACAATGTACCTTTTATACAAAATGTCAATCAACCAATTAGACTGGAGAAAATAAAGGAAGCCATGATGGAATGCAGCTGGAACTTACTACCATTAGATAATGAAATCAATGAGGTATGGATTACTTTCAAGTTGGAAATTCTCAAAATTTGCAATAACCATATACCAAGGGTAAAGAAATATAATAATAAAGGAAGAAAACCTAAGTGGCTAACCAAAAGGGTTAAGAAAGAAACTAAACACAAAACTAAATTATACAAAAGGTACAAGATGGACAAAACTGTGGAAAACTGGGAAAATACAAGCAAATATCGAGAACTTGCAGAACTAAAAAAAAAAAACAGAAAACAGAAATAAAACTTGCAAAATCCACAACCAAGGCAAACTGTAATAGGATGGGATCAAACAGACACAAAGACAGGAGTATAATGCATAAAATAAACGCAGCTTGCATTTTTATAATTTTTATTCAGAAATCAATATTTACAGAAATGTAAAAAAAATGAAAATAAGCTGGTTTTAGTCATCACACCTAAAAACAAAAGAAAATTCCACTAATGCAGCTTCACTCTTTCCTTAATGATAAAATTAACTGCTGGTGTGTATTCTAGCACACCTCCTCCTTCCTCTAAGACCAGCAACCTGCTGGCCTATCCTTCTACTGTGCCACAAAGGCTGGGTATGCCTCGTATTGATGACTTACTGGATAAAATAGGAACTGCAAAGTAATCAGTATCTTAGACTTGACAATAAAGCTTTCTATGGATATGTAAATTCCCTGAAAAAAAAAATCAAATAGCTTGGTAGGGCCTCTTGAGGTGGGATACAAAGTAATAAGCAAAACAAAAGAGATGGTGGATATTTTTAAAGCATGTTTCTTTTTTTCCCATTTTGTTTTAATCTTTGGTAACTGGGTAAGGTCCACTAGGCACAAGTACCTGTTTTGAGGAGCAACCTGGGAGCACTGGGGTGGTTAAGTGACTTTTCTCAGGGTCACACAGTATGCAAGGGAAGGTTGTGGGACTCAAACCCAGGTCTGCTGAACTTACCAAGCTTATTTGCAACTTGTAACTCTAACCTAAAAAAAACAAGCATTTGTCAATGTCAAATGTTTGATGCTTGTTGAACAGATTTTTTGTTTTTATTGTTTTGACTCCAACCTTTGAAGAGACTTGTTTTAGGATTCGCCTTATAGGCATGACATGTACATAACATGTGCCATTTATAGTACATTGGCTGAAATGTCATTTCTCACCAGAGGTGCGAAAACACATTGCTTCTCAGATTTATTTTTCTAATTGTTTAAACAGGAGAGACACACTAAGCTGAAAGCTTATTTACAGGTGTGACCTGGGAGCACAGGGAAGTTAAGTGACTTGCTCAGGGTCACACAGTATGTAAGTGGGGGCTGTGGGATTCAAACCCAAGTCTCCAGATTTGCAGCCCAGAGCCTTAAACCACTGCGCTATACTGCCTCCCAAAATGACATATCATGTTTATGAGGTGATGTGCAAAAGTTGATACAGTATGTTGAAAGTTTGGGGTCAAAATATTGAAAATGACAAAAGTTATAAGCCCGTGTTCATAAATTTCAGCATAGGCTCATAACTTTATTGTTTTTTAACATTTTGCCCCAAATTTTCAACATAGCCTTCTCATGAACCCACCTCATGAACAAGTGCAGAGAAATTTTTCAACTCCTGCCTGAAAGGTGATTTTGCACAGCAAGTTCGAAATCACCTTTTGGGATGCAAAAACACATTTTGGCCAGGATTTGAAAAATGACAGCTATCACATTCATGAGGCGCTGTGAAGAAAAGACTATACTGAAAATTTGGGGTCAACATATTGGAAATTACTGAAGTTATGAGCCTGCATTTGCAAACTTCAATGTACTGTAGGCTCATAACTTTGTTTGTTAATATTTTTAAGCCAAATTTTCAACATAGCTTCTTGTGACTCCACCTTATGAATAATAGTGAGGAAAATTTTGAACTCCTGCCCGAAAGGTGATTTTGTGCAGCAACTGTGAAATCACCTTTTGGGATGTGAAAACACATTTTAGCCAGGATTTGAAAAATGACAGCTGTCACATTCATGAGATGCTGTGAAGAAATTGCTGTGTTAAAAGTTTGGGGTCAAAATATTGAAAATTACCAGTTACGAGCCTGCATTCATAAATTCCAACATAGGCTCATAACTTTATTGTTTTTTTTAAATGTTTACCCCAAATCTTCAACATAGACTTCTCATGACCCCACCTCATGAACAATTGTGGAGAAAATCTTAAACTCCTGCCTGAAAGGTGATTTCACACAGCGATTGCAAAATCACCTTTTGGGATGTGAAAACATATTTTGGCTAGGATTTGAAAAATGACAGCTGTGACATTCATGAGGTGCGGTGACAAAATGTCATGGTCAATGGTCAAAAACTTACCTGTGGCATATGGCTTATTCGGAAGATTAATGGAATCTGATTGTAAATATTTTGTTGATTGTATGGATGATTTTATTGTTTGTTTTAACATGGGATGTTGTTATGAAATTATTTTATTTATATGTTTTTAATTGGTATTGTATGTTGTGGTTTTTGACATGTAAAGTGCCTTGATATTTTGAAAGGCGCTTTAAAAATAAAGTTATTATTATTATTATTATGATGAAAATGTGGGGGCAAAATATTGAAAATTACCAAAGTTACGAGCCTGTATTCTCAAACTTCAACATAGGCTCATAACTTGGTTGTTTTTTTTATATTTTTACATAAAATTTTCAACATAGCCTTCTTTTGACTCCACCTCATAAACAAAAGTGGAGAAAATTTTCAACACCTGCCTGAAGGTTCCGGGTGTTAATATCGCCCACAAAATAAAGTGGGGCAATATATTGCAGGCAGCACATCATGGACGAAGAGATCGCAGGGTGCATAACATCACAAGTCAGAATATTGCGTGAGCAGAGCCCACAGTGTGTTGCCAGATCCCACAGGGCCCAAATGGACAAGGAGGCACAGAAGGATTGCAAGGGATGTGATCACGGTGCCACTACTGGTCAGTGTGGCACTGGACCTGTACAACCAGGATGGCAGTGCCACACCGGCACACGGAGGACAGCCAAGGTGTCATGGGAATGCATCACTGATAGCCACACCAACCGTACACTGGTCAGGCACCCGGCTGCTATTCTGGGGGTAGGCATAGTAGGACCACCACAGGGGGTCACATCTGCTGTAGCCATGGAACCTGATGCCCACACCCCTTGGTACCACAGATGTTCCCAGAGTCCCCCCCTTGCCCAGCAATCCCAAGTCCATTGTCTCACCTGCATCCCCTGAACCCACTCATCCAGCATGTGGCCTACTGTCACCACGGACTGTGCTACCAGTGACTGTGGTGCCCCTGACTGTCACACAGCACTGTACAGGGCTCACCTACCTTGACTGCATCCTGTCCTGGAGTCCCACTGCCTGCATCCATATCCAGTCCTGGAATGCTATTCCCCACCCAGCGTGCAGCCCCAGAGACAGCCCTGTGTCACCTGACTTGTGCCCCACAATGGACACCCTGCAGACCGTACTGCCTGTACCTTGTCTGCACAGTGTGGGCCTGCGATATAATGCCATGGCTTTTTTTTAGTCTGCGATGTTTTGCCCATGATGTCATGTCTGGCAATGATTTGTACTGCAATTTTAACACATGGAACCTGCCTGAAAGGTGATTTCACACAGTAACCACAAAATCACCTTTTGGGACAGATTTACCTAATGTCACTTGCATTGTTCATGAGGTGGTGTCCCAAAAAAGGTATGTTGAAATTTTGGGGCAAAAATATTGAAAAATGGCCAAGTGATGCTACTAAGTTCAAAACTCCATGAAATACATTGAACCGCATACTTGATTTCCTCAGTTCGTGGTCCGGCAATGAAGAGTGAAGATGTGTCTGAGGTCCAGAGAGGATTATGGCACTGGATCCCCAGTGGGTAAGTAAGGGCATGGGGGTGGGGGTGGGTGCAGAGTGTGAGGGTTGGGTGAGGGTAATAATGGTGCAATGGACATCAGTAGGTGGTTTTCTTTTTTTACAGGTATACAAAAAAAAAATGATGAGGGACAGTTTTCTCTTTTACTGGTAGCAGCATTGGGCTTGGGCACCCCCCCCAGTATCACTGTTATATTTGGCAGCACCAGGGGTGGGCTCCCTGGCGCTGCATTACTAAAAGGGGCAGGGTGGGGAGTGGCAGTTGGCACAGGGGATTGGGCACCCTATTAATAACATGGGTTGGGCTTGGGGGAGTGTTACATCAGGGGCTGCTACAGACATTGATGGATGTTTTTCTTTTTTACAGGTTTAATATAATAAAATTAAACATTAAAAAAAGAAGAAAAGACAAGGGACCGACACCGGGGGATTGGGCATCCCCCAATGTCACTGTTATATTTGCCAGCACTGGGAGGGAGGTCTCCAGTGCTGCATAAGTAAAACAGGCAGGGTGGGGTATGACAGCTGGCACAGGGGGATTGGGCACCTCCCATGCCATTATAATAATGTGGGTTGGGCTTGGGAGGAGCAACTGCATCAGACATTGATGGATGGATGGTTTCCTTTTTTACAGGCTAGCAGGCTTCAAGCCACTCAGCTGTTTGCTGACTGGCATCATGTAAATCAAAGGACTGAAGCCGTCTCTGATTACACTGGCTCGGTCCTTTGAAGTATACAAAGTTTCAACCCACCAGACTGAAAGTGATGTCCGGACCACAGCACATGGTCATTGGTCTAGACTGCCAAGCCTGTGCTTTTGTGAACTGCAATGGGCTCGGCAGTGCCACATCCCTGAATCCCTAGTCACTCATGATAAAACATTTGGTGCGCAGGTGTGCGTCAAACATAAAAAGTGGCACACAGAATCCTGAGGGTGCTGCCCTTATAGATGAGGATACTCCCAAACTGAACTGAAAAAAGTCTAAACTAAACAGGTGACCCTTCCATTCCCCTCCCCATTTTGGATGTGATGGGTGATATTATTTTGAGTTATCACATATATATTTCAGTTTGGCATCTTACGGTTTCCTTCAAAATTTAAATATAAAACCTTTTTTCTTTCTTTCACCTCCCTGTCATGAAAAAATCCCTATGCCCATCCACAATTTAATTTTTTTCCCCAATTTGTTGTCATGTTTTTCCCCTCACAGGCGCCCTTTTTTTGTTGGAGATCCAGACCCGTATTTGATTTATTTCTTATGGGGCCAGGAACTGGACAGACACCCACTGCTGGGTTGTTAAGTAGAGGTTGGTGTTGCAGCTGCCTAGTGTTAACTAGTCTGCCTTTTTAAAGGCAGACTATATACACTGTCCACCTGTACAGGGAGGTAGTATGGGCAAGTGTCATCATGATAATGGGTAATGTCACACAAAGCACCCTATATAGTGCTCGACTCCAGCAAACAGAGTCAAGCACAGATCGGACATGATGCAGGCAGAGGCCAGTGGCATCTGACAGTATCGGATGGGGAAGAAGGGGAAGGGGCCCAAATGTTTTGAGTAATAAATAGAAATATTGCAGAACAACTGTAGGTAATAAGTTCTGATAAGTATAGTTGACTCCTGATCTGAATTCAACAAACTATAAGAAATGATCATCCATATGTGGTACTAAAGAATAGAGATATACAGGTTAAATGTATTATATGTAATAAATTTAGTTTTGAGGAATTAGGAAGTAATGACCACTACCTGTGTACACGATGTATTGAAATTAGGGAACTTCATAATAAAGTAATTGGTTTAGAACTGGAAATTAAATGTTTAAAATCTAATAACTCCAGTATATGGGATAAAGGGTTGCAAAATAATGGAACTAGTGTTGGGGAGTATAGTAGTGAACCTTTGGGAAAAAGATCAGGAGACCAGATGGTGAGGATCTTACTCAACAAACAAACTAGTTGAGACAGAAAAAGAAAGGGAGGAGAACAATGGAGTTGGCAATCCCAATGCAAAATCAGTTTGCATTGTTAGAGCAACTCAGAGATGATACCAAAGATGAAAATAATCAGTCAATATTACCATCAGATAACACCCTATATGAGTGAGTATTACTGAGCGGCTCAATATGAGCTACTCAGTATTATTGCTCCCTTGTAGAGCGAGTAGAGAAAAAGAGCACCAAATGATTATAGCGAGTGCAGCACTGAGGGATATGTGCTACACTCATGGTAAAGGGGTTAAATAGAACAATTTGGCCAAGCCTTGCCAAGCTGGTCATGTGGCATAGTGGCTTGAGTCACAGCCCCTGGAGCCTGTGGTGCAGGGTTCAGATCCTGGTACAGAAAGCTATTTTCTCCTAAGTCAGCTCCCCCTGACTTCACAATCTTTATTTTGGGGAGTACAGGGGGGCCTGCCCCCTGTGTTGGGGGTGTGGAGGCTTGCCCTCTGCATAAAAAACTTGAGTTCCTTTTTTTCCGTTTTAAGTAAGTGACCATCACTATTTGCGACATTAGGTGCTGTGCAGTTCACCCTTTAGATGTTAGGCAGTTATTGACTCAGTTTATATGATCAGCGGTCTTATAGACTCGCTCTTATCACATAAAATCTCACCATCTAACAGAGTAGGCCCAGAGACATTAGAAACTGGACGACAGAGATGGAATGTGAACTCGGTTGAGACTGAAAGTGCTGACAAGGATGAGCGCATGGATACATTAAACCTAGATGGAAATATCAGGAAAATCTATATCCTAGGGGATTCAATCATTAGGTACATGGATCATACTACCACTAAATCTAATAAATAACAAATTATCAGTAGTTGTTTTCCAGGTGCTGGGGTTAGGGATATGCTGACAATTGTTGAAAATCTGACGGCAACTATAACAGAAAACTCGGTGATACTGTTGCATATAGGTACCAATGATATAAGATACAACTCCACTGAAGATATATTCAGGGCAATAAAGGAGAAACAAAAGATAGTGTTAATGGCAAAATGTGAGAAGATAATCTCAGCGATATTACCCATGCCCAGGATGAACCAGAATGTCAATAGAAAAATCGAAAAATTAAATAACTGGCTGAGGCAGTGGAGCCTGGCACAGAATATTTGATGTGTCAAGACTTGGAAAATGTTTGAGAGGAACAGTACCTTATTTAATCATGATAAGCTGCATTTCAATAGGAAGGAAAATGAGAGGTTGGCTATAGAATTTATTAAATATATTAAGGACTGTTTAAACTATGTGATTTGAGGATAAGGGAGCCACTTAACCTTACTGAAAAGAAAGCAGGAAAACCAATAAAAAATATTGTAAGGAGGCAAGAAGAGCATAATAAGATAGGAGAAAATAAGGTAACAATACTGCTGACTAATGCTAGAAGTTTACGAAACAAGATGGGTAAGTTAAGTACAGGCTAATGGAGGGAAATGTACCTATATGCACCATAACAGAAACATGGTTTAAGAAGGAAGACTGGTACACAGGAACCCCAGGGTATACTGTTTTTAGACAGAACCACTCAGAAAAACATGGGGGCGGAATAGCAGTGTATATAAGGGATACGCTAAAAGCATATGAGGTAAAACCTGAGGGTAATATAGAAGGAAATATGGAAATATTATGGATTAAAATACAGTTACCAAAACAACTACTAAGATTAGGCCGGGGCTATAGAGTGCCACATTTCAATATGGGAGAAAATATGACCTTTATTGAAACCCTGGGGAGTATGGATGTTGATGGTGACTATGTGCTGTTAGGTGATTTTAATCTTCTTAATATTGATTGGACTAAACTGGAGGGGTCAGCTACGGTGGAAAATAAATTCCTTGAGCTGACACTGCATAACAATCTCGAACAAGAAGAAAAAGAAAACACCCAAGGGAACAACATATTAGACCAAGTGTTATGTAACTTTGCAGAAAAAATTGAAGATGTCAATGTAGAGAATCCCCTAGGAGATAGTGACCATAATATAATTAAGTTGGAAGTTAATATGTCACATCAAGCTATTGCAGGTAGAAGAATTTTGAAATGCTATAATAAGGCAGAATATCAAAAAATCAAACAGTATCTAGATATGTGGAACTGGCAAACCAAACGGAAAGGTCTAGGGCTGGAAGTAATATGAGCTAAATTAAAGAAACAAATTGATTCCTGTGCCCAAACATGAGTACCTGAGATTCCTAAACATAATCATAAGGGAAGAATTCCAGCATGATGGAATAAGAAAATTAAAAAGAGAATAAAATAGAAGGAGAGATTGTATAATGAATATAAACATGATCAAACAGAAAAAAGATTGGGCACATTATAAAAAACAGTCAAACAGATGTAAGAAAATTATTAATAAATCTAAACAGAGAGACAAAATTAAATTAGCCACAGCAGTTAAAAATAATTAAAAAAGCAGGCCTGATTCTATAAGCACCCCCATGTATGTTGCAAGCTGTGATATGCGAGGGGTGCAGTTGTGCCAAGGACCTTGCGTCTGATTCTATGAGGGCAGGCTCCCGTGGCTAAGTCCTGTGTCTTGCGACTTTCCCACAGGAACACCAAATGAAGGGCATATCTGAGGGGCATGCCAGCAAGCCCGCATCCTGATTCTGAAAGCACCACGTGCCCCCATTCCCTTCCCTGATAGTGACCTTCCAGCCCCACGGGAAATATAAGCCCCAAAGCCTGATCCTGAAGTACACAAGAATAAGCCCTGCAGAACTGACATCACCCAAAACCCCAATCCCCACAAATAGCAACCCCCATGCCATTCAATACCCATCATTCCCTGGTAGTCTAGTGGCCCTCCCCCCCACCTAGTAATACCAGACCACCAGCTCCCACCCTTACCCAGCTGGTGAGTGGCACAGCCCTCCTCTCACCTCCACCACCAGCCACAGACTGAGCCCTATCCATACGCAGTATGCTGTACAGCATACACACACCTCAAGTCATTCATTGAGCGCTGCATATACCGTCATGCAGTACACGCATGGATGGGGTCTGGGTGGCTGACTGTGCAGGTGAGGAAGGCTGTGCCAGTCACTGTCTGGGTAGGGGAAGAAGGATGGGGAGGGGTTATTTGGCATTACTGGTGGGGAGCCACTAGATACCAGGGATTGTTAGGTATTGCATGGTATGAGAGTTGCTATTTGTGATGGATTGGGGTTTGGGGCAGGGGGGAGACATACTCAGCCCTGTGGGGCTAATTCTCATGCATTTTGGGGATTGGGGCATTAGGGGGGCATACTAAGCCCTTAAGGGCTTACAATTGACTATACCAGGGATCAGGGCATTTGGGGGACATAGGAAGCCCCTCGGGGCTTACTAATTACTGTATTGGGGATCGGGGCATACCAAGCCCTTCAGGGCTTACTAATCACTGTGTCAGAGACTGGGGCATTGGAGGGCATACCAAGCCCTTCAGGGCCTACAAATGACTGTATTGGGGTACTGGGCATTTGGGAGACATGCTATGCCCTGTGGGGCTGTTTTTACACAACTCAGGGAAGGGGCATTGGGGGGCATGCTGAGCCCTGCAGGGCATTGGTGGGGAGTATGACATGTTCTCTGGGGATGGGATGGGGGCACAGTGCCACAAGCCCCAGAGGGCATAAGTACAGTTACACCAGCTAAAAGCTGGTATAACTGTACTTCAGTGGATGTCCTCCAGGGGTTGTTAGAGAACAGCGCCGTGGGGGATTTTGTTGCTGCTCTTCCAGAATAGGGCACAACTACTGCCGTAACTCCCCCTAGCTCCATGTTGCAGGGGGTTTAGGGTGTAACTGGTGGCATAAGTCCACTTTGGTGCAAGCAGCCTGTGGCATGTCACAGGCTGTTTTGCAGAATACCAGTTGTCACAACTGCTGGTGTAACTTGCTTCTTGCAATATTTTTTGAGGTGTAAGTCAAGTTATGCCAGGAGTACGCTTTTGAGAATTGGCTAAGCTTTTATAGCTATGTAGGATCACTGAGAGGATATCATAACAGTATAGAACCACTGGAGACAGGATCTGACATAATTCATAATGAACAAGATATGGCTAATGAACTAAATAAGTGCTTTTTAACAACATTCCAATCTTAAGCAGCAAAGTCTGTTAATAATACAGCTACAAATTATGATTATACTGATACTGAATTTACAGAACAAGACACCTTGAACAAACTTAAAGGGATAAAACCAGGTAAATTGGCTGGACCGGATGGACTGAATACATGATAATGGTTAAGCTGGCAGAGGAGTTAGCTGGACCAGTAACAAAACTATTTAATGCATCAATAAAATAAGGGAAAACCTTGAGAGAATGGAGAGAGGCGAGCATCATACCTATTTATAAAAAGGGTGATAGGAAAAGTACTTCTAACTGTAGACCAATAAGCCTCACTTCAATCCTTGGAAAAGTGATGGAGCAGCTCATTAATGAGTTTATTGTGTAACATGTTAGAACCAAGGGATTGATCAATATAACACAACACAGGTTTATGTCAGGCAGGTTATGCCTGACGAATTTGCTGGATTTTTTTGGGCCTGTGTCAGCAGCGATGGATAGGGGACTACTGGTGGATATTATTTACCTAGATTATTCCAAAACATTTTATTCTGTCTCCCATGATGTTCTCATAGAGCAGTTATAATCAATACAATTACACCCTAAAGTGATCAAATGGGTAAATTCATTATTGGATAATAGGTGCCAGAGGGTGGGTATCAGAAGGTTTTACTGTGACTGGGGACAGCTGACTAGTGGTGTGCCGCAGGGCTCAATTTTGGGCCCAACACTATTTAATGTAGTGGTATGGTCAATGCAGATGCCCAGAGGTGTATGGCTTAGCAAATATGTGAATGATAGTAAAATAGGGGCTGTTGTCAACAATGAATCCACAGCAGTATTGTTGCAAGAAGAATTAACTAAGCTGCTAAACTAAACTGGGCAAAAAACAAGAAGTTAAAAGTTAATGAGGATAAGTGCAAAGTCATGCACTTAGGACAAAGAAATTTGCATTTCACATACAGTTTTTTTTTTTATGGTTTAACATTTTTTTATTTTGTTGTTCTTAGGCAGAACACACACACCAGAGCAGAGTATTACACATATAGATTCGACACATACCGCAACATTTGGTATGACCCGTTGTTGCAATTGACAACGCATTCTGTCAGTTAGCTACAGCCTTGCAGGGTATAACTTAACATATTCATCATATTACAGACCTGGTAGCCAGAGGATGATTAAGCTAATGTAATGTCACTTACTTCCAAGCGGAGGGGAGCCTAAAGCTGTTTAGGTAGATTATACAATAAAGAAGGATGTAGCAAAAAGGAGTCTGTAATATTTGACTACTCTACCTAGGGTATGTCCTATTACCATGCAGATTATAATATCAACTATATACTGCAACGGCAATCTTTCCTTTTTTTTTATTTCGAAAGGTGTAAATGAGATCAGGATGGAGAAGGGGAGAAAGGGGAGGAGACTTACAAAAGAAACTATCAGACCTTTATAGTGAAGGGAAGAGTCTAGGAAGTGGAACTGGAAGGAATATTATGGCAGTACTTGGACCTTAAATAAGGTTGCCAGCATTTGTCATACCAGGTTAGAGAGCCTTGGGCAAAACTGGAGATCCTCTCAAAAGTGGCCCCTTGGGCTAAAGCCAAAAGGAACTGATGAAAAGTCGGAATTTCCGAGGTTCTCCATCTCATCAGTATGAGTCTCTTGGCCAATGCCCTGGCCAAAGTGATCCATTGTGCCCATTTTACATACAGTTTAAATAACATTACCCTACAGGAAACATTAAGTGAATGTGATCTAGGGATAACCGTTAGTAATATCTTATCTTTTGATGTACATACCAAAGCAATTGTTAAGCAATGTCATAACATTTTAGGAAACATATTTAAACACATAAAGAGTAGAGAACAAGATAAAATAATTTGACTGTACTCATCACTGGTTCGCCCCTATTTGGAATATTGCTCACCATTTTGCGCTCCTTAAACTATAAGCTGTAATAAATTAATAGAAAGGGTACAGAGAAAGCTAACAAAGAAAATAAAACATATGGAAAATGTTGAATACGGTGAAAGACTACAGTAACTAGTGTTACATTCTTTGTAATATAGAGGAGAGAGGGGACCTATGTTTCATGTATAGTGCATCAAAAAATAATTTACGTAGGAAACCATTGGTCTTATTAGACAATCAAATAATAAAAATACTAGGTCCCATCACTTAACACAAAGAGGGGAGATCAGTGACACAAAGAGGGGAGATCAGTAAAACAACAAAAAGACAAAAATGGTTTACCCAGAGGGTTGTTGGGAATTGGAACTATTTGTCAGAGAATGTTGTCAGTAGTATTACCACGAAACAGTTCAAAATGTCCTTAGAGAGATATATGGGTGAAGAAAGGTGTAGATTTTACCATTGAAAAGTGGCGAGTTGTACATAGGTCTAGACCTCCTATACTCATTATTACCTATGAACCTATGAACATCTACTCATCCTTCCAAGCCCTCTAAAGTTCTTCATGCCTACATCCACTATTTTGCCATCTGTGCTATCTCCCAAATTCCAGGTCCTTTAATCGCACTTCAATTTCCCCCACCCCACCCCACCCCACTTCCTTCTTTTCTCCCTAGTCTCTGCAGCTGATGCTCTGTTCTCCCTTTGTTCTCTGAATCCCTTCAAGTGCTACAGCCCTAATGGTCTGAACCCAAAACTCTTCCCTCTCTCTGCTGTCAGTATAGCCGCCCCTCTCTCCTCTCACCTAAACCTATCATTTCAGCTTGGCACTGATCTCCAAATGTAGATGCAGGTGTGAGTTCCCTCTTCATCATGGAGAATTACCACCTTATCGCCTTCTGACTTTCTGGACTTCATCTCATTCCTCTCTCCTTTCAGTCTGTCTTCCAGAAAGCCCAGTCTACAGTCTTCTCCCTCCTCTGTGTCATTGATGCCATCCTGAAGAGGATGGAGGTAACAACCACTATCTTCATAGACCTTGCTAATGTTTTTGATTCCATGGTCAGCCCTTCTAGATACGTTGGGTGGAGTGTAGCTATCCAATTCTGCAGATAGATAGTTCCGCTACCACTCACGTTTTTTGGCAATAGTTGGTTCAGGTAAGTGAGTCCTCATTTTCTCACATCCCATCAACTCCAGGGTTCTCCAAGGCTCCATCTTGTGGCCTGTCCTTTTTTCCGTCTTCCTCAATGTCCTCCTTATAACTTGAGTCTCATTGAATGTTCATGCATATGCTGATAACACGATTCATTTCACCACTAGTGCTTCAGTCCCTGCTCTGAAGTGTCCCTAGAGCATGACTTCAGTAACATGCCGTGCCGGTTCTGATCAAATCAATTTATGCTGAATGCCACAGAAACAAAACAAAAGCAAAAAAAGCTGTTGCCATGCCTTTCAGCACCAACCAAAGACTCACTAGTGTCAGCTCCAGCCCTGTGTTTCATGCTCTTGATGGTGTTTCCCTTGAAGAGGTTCCTCACATCAAGTACCTTGGTACATAGCTAACTCCCTTTTGCAACTCTTTCTGCCATTTTTATATTGCACTGATTCCCCTCCTCTCACATACCACTGCTCCATCGACTAAAGCCTCTCCTTCCCTTCTCTGGGATCCTGGCACCTCTCTCATTGTGCCGCCTTCCTCTCAAAACATGAGTTCACCTCCCTTCCAACCTCTCTGATCTTCTCTACACTCCCACCCCATCCCACTATGCACTCTGCTACTTGGAGCCCTGCTTTGTTGGCATTACCTGCTGCAAGATCCCCGCTAGTCAAACTGACTTTTTGGTATGCCTGTTCCCACTCTGGAACTGTCTCCTTCTTCCCAGCCATTACTGCCGCTCTTCCTCTTGGTACCTCACTCTCCCAACTGCTCATCTATATTCATTCACCCCCTCCTACCCCTGACCATAGCCTCTCCTGGTATAGTCCTTTTATCAATACTTGTAGCTAGAGATGGGAACAGTACTCCTTACTATTCAACTGACTGCCAAATAGTTACTGTTAGTATTTGTTGAATAATGAATACTAATACAAATGGTTGTATTGTGATCATTTTTATTTTTCATAAATTTGTTTCATTCAGTTTCTTTCATGTACTTGCATCGTGTGTGTGTGTTTTTATAAATAATAAAAACAAATGTGGTGGGTACTTGTGCAGATTGGTAGTTTTGTGGTAATTAATTTTGGTACTTTTGTTCCATAAATAGCAGCTTGTGGATAACTGTGAAAATATAGCATGACACAATTATTTAGCAACATGTATCAAACAGCAGATTGTGGTTAACTGTGCAAAAGTAGCATAAGATGCTAATTGCACTAGATCCTATTACATATACAGTATCAGTGTGTAGATAAATATACAAAAATAGCATAACATGTCAATTGCACTAGCTCATAAATGCAACCATCATTGATACTTATGATTTATTAGTGGTAAATTGCATTTAAAAAAAATAGTCTTTCATCCTTCTTTGGCAGTAGCTTGCATCTGTGTTCAGCATATATATCCCCCACTGTGATAAAGAGCCTTTCAGAGAGGGCACTGCTTGGTGGTGCTGAAAGAAATGCACTTGCATTGGTGAATACATCCTGGTAAAGTCATGCTCAAGTATTGATGTAACAACTGCTATGTACTTTTATTAATGGATGTATTCATGGTGTTGGAAAATTTCAATAACATTTGAATGGAAAAAAAAAAGAAATGCACTTGCATTGGTGGCTCAATTCAAAAGTTGGACACAGTTATGTTTCCACTATTCAACTGGGTTACTAGAGGGAGTAGTGCATGGCTGATAGATATAAGGATAGTTCGGTGTCTGCTGATGTAGATAATACATGATATTGTGATTCCTCAACTATATTGTCCCAGCAGCTCCATGGTGTTCTTGCGTCCAGTCTAGGCAGTTTAATTGGTGGCTCTAATATGTCAGGCTTGGTATCTTATTAGTGCATTTTCACAGCTGACTTTCTGCAACATGTTCTGCTTAGCAATACTTTAGGTGGCAGCCTTGGCATCAGAACAGTTTGCATCTAAACTAAGTAGGTGTAACTTCAAATGAGGGTTGGAAACACAGGAAAAAGCATACCCCTGCTCACATTCAGCATTATTAAATCTGGTTGATACTGCATTCACAATTTCGGCTATCATGCACTTAATCCCCTTGTCACTCACTTTTGTGCTTAGGTACATATTTAGGGCCCTCACTGCAGGCAGTACAACTGAAATGCACACAGCACCTGCATTCATTTCTTTGCTTAGCTGCCCAAATGGGTCGAGGGTGTTGACAACAGTCTCTGCTAGACTCCACTGGCTAGATGTTAGGGTTGTAACAGTTGATTCCCCAGCACAATAGACACTGAGAGCTCTTTTTTTGGTCAATTAGATGTTTCAACATATACAGTGAAAGCTAGAGTTACGTCTAATAACAATATCTTGTTTTGATTGTGCATTTGGCAGTCCCAGTTCTTGTTGAATATTACACAGCTTGGACACAGTAGATGAGAATGTTTAAAATGTCCCACACGTTTCCTATTATTTGTTACAGGATTAGATACAGAGCGCTGATTATGTAAGGCATTGTGAAGGCAAAGCTGAAGTTTGTGAGCAAAACATCCCAAGCTGTAAATACCACAGTCATTAAAAGCTTTTTATGTTAGCATCGTTGTCATGAATGAAAACATGAATTCTATCTTTTTTATGTCCCAGTTCACTAGCATTCTAAGCAGGGCATCAGAGATTGCTGCTCCTGTGTGTTTGCCCTGAAACCCCTCACAGTGCAAAATGGCAGACTTTCTGTTAAAATCAGTATCAATTCAGTGTGCTGTTAGGCCTAAAATGATTGAACTGCATTTTCCTGTGTCCACATGTCAGCAGTGAATGACAGAGACATTGCCTTTTTTTAAGAGCAACACAATCTTCTGGTGTATCCTTTCATATATATCAGAAATAATAGTTTGAGAGAGATACTTGAGTGATGGCAATTTATACTGTGGCTCCAGCACCTTGATTAAGCTTCTGAAGCCTGTATCCTCCACAACCGAGAATGGCTGCACGTCGAGGTCCAGCATTTCAGTGCCAGCATCATTTATTTCTGATGCCTCAGGAGTTTCACATATCCATAGACTTCTCTTGGCTGCACAGTCCTCAAGAGTAGGATGCTTTGTCCTTCTATGTGTGGCATCAGTTTTCAGGTCAAGACAGACTGTTCAGATGCTGCTTGGCCTCCTTGGAAACTTCAGCATGCCTAATCTGAACATGGTTCATCAAGAACATGGTTTTATGCACCAAGAGGAGACATTCTGCTTTAGCTGCATTTTCCTTGGATAATTAGAAAAATTCCCAAGTCAGGCTCCATTTCTTTTCACTCATCTTTCTCGAGCACCATGCCGTGAACATCAGCACTGCCTGCCATGCTTGCTCCAGTTTCTGCCTGTGACCAGTCACCTGCTAATTGTAAGCATGCTGCAACACGCTGCATGTGCTTCACATGCTCTGTGTGCTTGGCATGCTCGCAGTACACAACTTATAAAAAGATAATAAGAAAAAATAAATATAGAGTAAAATTGCACAAAACACAATGAAAATGGGATGTCAGAACAAAAATATAACATAAACCAAAGGTTGTGGAAAAGCAGAAACTGAGATTCTGGTTGGGGAGGTGCTTGGGAAGGACACAGAGCAACGGTATGCCCAAAAGGAGTTCCATGGGCTCAGTTTGATTTGCATGTAGGGGTCAGTGGAACATCAAAGATCAAAACAAGCTAAAAACCTAAAAGATGTATAAAAAAATGTGGCATAATATGTGGCATCTATGTAAGGTGTGAGGGATACAAGCAATTGTATTTCATTAAAAAACTATACACTGAGAAAACAGTGAAGACAAGGGCAGGGAGGGTGGTGATGTTTGTTATTCTTTGTTTTGGGTGGCACTATTTGGTTGAATACAAATAGTAGCAGGAGGGCACTATTCATGGCTGAAGCAAATATTTGTCCCAACCCTACTTGTATCTGAACCTTACACAATTTTGCACTTCAATGGTCTGTTACAAATTCTCATTTTGCTCAATTTTGTACCCTGTTGACTGTGATGATTTTATATCGTATTGTATTACATTATGTTATATTCCTCAGTATTCTCTCTATTACATATTTTACTGTTGAACATTCACTGTCACTTTATTCATTGTATTTGTATTGTTTGATTGTACTTGTTTTCCCCCTACTTTAACCCCTTCCCTCTTGGTTCCACCTGGAAATGAAGTTCAGCTCAGTGTTCCTCTCCCGGTCACCAATTTTCAAATAAATAGGTGAATAAATAGAACATTCTAATGAAAATTCTACCCATTGTGGGGATTGATTTCTTAATTTTGTATTCCATAGCCCAGTTACTCCACCACTACACTACAGAAGGATCATTGATTCAGATTAAACTTGCATCAAAATCAGTAGCATATCAATCAATCAATCAAAATCTTTATTTATCCAGGTGGACATTGTTTATAAGTATTGCATCTGGAAGAAATGGCTATCACATTTTTTTCTTAAGGGATTTAAAGTTCAAACATAATGCATTCTCTAGTTCATGCAAAGCTCTGTCAACCTGCACATTTTTCTGAAAATTAGTTTTCATTTACTTTACAATTTCCTTCTTTAACAAGGAGAAGGAGAAGAATAGTGTTTTCCATTTCTTGGCTATGTCACTTTCAGAAAGTAGGACACTCAAGTTAATGGTTTTTAGTACCTGATCAGGGGGTTAGCTTTAACAATGGGCTGGTGGCCTGAGGCCACTGATTATCACATCAGCCATTTCCAGGTTCCTGGCTGTGCTGCAGTTGAATTGGAGGGGTGTAGCTGGATGGGGGTGGCTACCCCAGATTGATCTCAAACAGCTAAACTTCACTACAGTCCTGGATAGAACACACCTCCAAACCACATTCTGTCTCTACAACTTCATTATGTGCCCACTGAAATACATATAAAAAATATAGTTGGACCTATATTTGCCAAACAAGCATGGAAGAAAATTACCCCAGCACTTTGCCGTACAAGACTTTGTCAAGGAGGGCCCTTGTGGTGAAGAGCTGGAATATGGTTTACACATGTATTTTCTCCAGGAGTGCAGAGGTGTTTGGCTGTTTCATTATCATATCAGGCCTGATGATTTGTTCTGCTATTGGCCTGATTTGCCATCATGTCTTTTCAAACACTGCACTGTGCCTTAGGGGAAAAGCTGTCTGCACCAACTTTCTGGTCAAGAGTCTTGGCTGTGCAGTGAATTGACTGGAGACTTGGAGTGCTCAGAAGCATGTGTAGAAGCCACAAGCTGATTTATATGGTGTGGATCAGCATGCAGGTTATGTGGTGCATCATGGGAATCAGGAAATGTATCACAACCATGTGATACTGATGTTGCAGAGACATCATGCACTTTGATCACTTGCAGTAGAGTGCATTATGTAACACACAAACCTGGCAGAAAGGGTGGCCTGAAGATGGTGGGAATGCATGACAAATCATCGTTAATCCATCCTTGACTCACTGCTGTTTCACCCTATGGTGCTGTATGTATGTTCTGTAAGTTTAGAGAGAGCCATACACTTTGCTGCCAGACCAGAGAAATGGCCATGCTGAGTGGACACTTTTTGTTAGGAAACTCAAACCTTTTAAAATAAGAATACTTCATTACAGTCGTATTTACTATACTTAACTTTATCTGATGGGGAAAAAGCAGTCTGTTGTGAAGGGGCGTGGAGGACTCTGTTCATTTCAGCAGACATATAATCTTTAGTTAAAAGTGAAGGGATTTTAGTAAGAGGCAGCAATTTCACAGAAATCTTAGGGAAGGAGATCTTGTACTACATTTCCAATTAGACCACCAAAAGTTATTGGCGGCCAGCAATTTTGTCTCCTGTACTGGCACAATGGCCATCAGATTTTGTTCCCTGCAATCAACCCCTGCTGATGTTAGGATGATAAAATCTGTGAAGAGACACTAACAGTGCAATAAGGCTTGAACACGCAGAATTATTTTGGCAGTAACCTACATCTCTGAGCAAATTTGGTATCATAGATAGTCATGTTTAGTAGTGCCGCTAGCATTTTTTTTCTAAGGTAGCTGGAAGCACTACCATGACTTTCAAATGTTGCTGCCCCCTTCCCACTATTCAACTGATGGATCCATCTATTGGTTGACTGTGTTAATAGGGATTTGACAAGCAAGAAGCTATGCTTAAGATGTACATAACTGTGTTGACTTGTAACATAAAGAAATCATGTTTGGTGAGAAGGGATTGGAATGCTTCATCCTGCCCAACATGATTTGGTGATACGCAAATAAGTAAGTAAGTAAAAGTTTATTTTTTAGTACCCAATCCTGGAGGCTCTGGGCTCTGTGCAAAAAGGTAGAGGTTCAATAAACAGACACTATAAAACAATTGCTAATACACAGATCATGACAGATCACAACAAAATTCTATAAAATAAAATCTCAATAAAATAGCAATTCAGCGGCACAAATCTGGGATATAACTGGGTCCCAAATGTTTCTATGAACAGATGTGTCTTCAGACCCCACTTGAATGTCTCCACTGATGAAGACTCCCTCAAGGATCTTGGGAGAGAGTTCCAAAGGGCTGGGCCAGCCACCTCAAATGCATGGTCTCTCAAGGTTTTGAGCTGGGCCCTTGGAATTGCTAGAAGGCCCTCAGTGGAGGAGCTGAGAGAGTTCACAGGGCAGATGGGAGTCAGGAGGTCATACAGATAGCCAGGGCCTGAACCATATAGGGCCTTAAAGGTGAGCAAGCCTACCTTGAATGTGATTCTCCATCTCACTGGCAGAGAGTGCAGATCACACAAGACCGGGGACACATGGCAGGAATTCAGAAGGCCAGTTAGCAAACTAGCCACTGCATTCTGCACCAACTGCAGGTGATGGAGAATCCCTCCACTGACCCCAAAGTATACAGTGTTACAGCAGTCGAGCCCTGATGTAACAATAGCATGTACCAGTGAGGGAAGGTTGCCAGGCGGAATTAAGGCTTTGATCCAGGAGACATTCCTTAAGTGGTAAAAACCACTGCTGATGATGGATGACACCTGAGTCCCAAGTGTCAGTCCATCATCAAGGATGACACCCAGATTCTTCACCATAGTAGAAGCTGTCAGTGGGGTAGGGCCCAGGAATAACCCTGTTCCCATCCTGGCAGCAACCACATCATGCTGGTGACCAGGCTCTATAAGTAGAACTTCCAGCTTGTCTGGGTTGAGTCTCAGCAAGCTAGAGGACATCTAGTCTTGGATCTTTTATTTATTTATTTTTATGTATTAAGTTCTGGGATTAAAAGTACCTTTGAGCTGGGGGTTACTAAGGTTACACGTCAGTGGGTAACAGAGGACAACATACATGATTTGGGAAGACAGTGGGTAAATGAACAGAATGTTTGGTTACACTACATTTAAGGACAGCCATACAACCAATACAACATATTAGAGTTCATACAATTCAAAAAACTTCAGGTAGTACAATTTAAGTGATAATACTTACATACAACATAAGATATGATATTAGACATTTCACTTTATTCATACCGACTTAAGCTTTGCTGTCAAAAGGCCTTGTCAAGAGGCCAGAGAGCTGGGGATGGTGGAGGAGGGCATAAGAACCAAAAATCTTTTTATTTATTTATTTATTTATTTATTTATTTATTCAGGCGAGCATCATTGAGCATAGCTCATTTACAAGATGGACCTGATTGGTCTTAACAATACAAGGTTACAGTTTTACACAAAAGACATGGTACTGATTGAACACAAATACAAAGATTTATGAATGAAACAGGTATACAAATATTTACATATGTACAAGGCAAAATTGACATTTGACCTAGATTATATTAAAAGGAAAGAAACAAACAGTACTGGAGGGATAAAGCTAGGGTATTGGGACTTGGGGGATCATTTTTGTATGAAGTAGGTTGGAGAACAAGCTAGAAAAACAGAAAATAGGGGGTAGTGTAAAAAGGGGTAGAGGAAAAGAGGGGTGAGAGGACTAGGCCTTATGGAAGCAATTGCATGATTCTGGGAAGAGACTAGTGTACAGTTTTTGAAGGATGTTAATGGAATGAGGGTCTCCAATTTCAAGGTCTTTTGAAGAGTTCCAGATAAGTGCTAGGAATAGCTGATTGCAGCCCTTCCATACCGGTGCAGGTAATAGGAATCTTCAGCATGATGAGTTTATTGATCCTTAGGTGTAAGGCCTGATGTGATCTGTTGAAACAATCTGAGATGTAGGAAGGGAGTTTGTTTGTCAGAGCTTTGTAGATCCAGACAGCAGCATTTTTGTTTCTTCTATGGTGTAGGGATGTCCAACTGACTGCATTGTAGAGAGAGCAATGATGGGTGCTGGAGGAAGATCTGTAATGAATCTAATAGCTCTATGATACAGAGTGTCCAATTTATTTAAATGGGTGAGGGAACAGTGACCATAAAGGAAGTCAGCGTAATCAATGAGGGATAGGAATGATGCCAGGATTAACCTTTGTTTGGAATCTCTGGTCAGGTAGTGTTTGATCCTATAAAATAGGCCAAGTCTTTGTCTAAGCTTTTTCAGGAGCTCTTCAATGTGGCTAGTATAGTCAAGTTTATTGTCAATCCAGACTCCAAGATATTTGAATTTGTCCACATATTCCAGATTTTCACCAAGGATGGTAGATAATTGTGGGGGGAGGTGAATGATGGGACAGCGGAAGAGAAGCTCTTGGTGGCAAAGAACATAGCTTTCATTTTCTTGGCATTTAGTAGTAGTTTCTTTTCTAGTAAATTGTGCTGTAGGAGGGAGAACTCAGACTGTAAAAGCTCACAGGCTTTTGATGGCGAGGGATTACTGACATATAGTACAGTATCATCTGCAAAGAGGTGAATATTAGATTGTGAGAGATTGGAGTCAATATTGTTGATGTAAATGGCAAAGAGGATGGGGCCCAGGATGGAACTTTGCGGTACACCTCTTAGGAGTGGTTTAGAGGTAGATAGGTCATCTTCATTTTTTACCAGTTGTATTCTTCCGGAGAGATAGCATCTGAACCATTTAAGAGAGAGTGAGTCAAGGCCTATGGAGTTCAGAGAGGAGATTAGTAGTTCATGGTCCACAGTGTCAAAGGCTTTGCTTAGATCCAGAAACACAGCACAGGTGTTACTCTTTTTGTCTAAGGCAGTCTGCCAGTCATTTGTAACTTTTGCTAAGGCAGAGATGGTGCTGTGATAGATCTAAACCCAGATTGAGCTGTTAGAGATTATTGGTGTCAAGGTAGGCACTTAACTGGATGTTCACAAACTTTTCAAGCATTTTGGACAGTACTGGTAAGATGGAAATGGGCCTATAATTGTTGAGGTCCATGGGATCACCTGTCTTAAGTAGTGGAAACTCTTGAGCTGTCTTCCATATTGAGGGAATAGAACCAGTGGCTAGGGACAGATTGAAAAGGTGAGTGAGGGGGGCAGCTAAGGCATGCAATGCTACTTTTAGAAAGTAGGGATCCAGAGAGTCTGCACCTGCGCTTTTAGTTGTATCTAGTTGGAATAGTAGGTCTTCTACTTCTTTTAAAAGTATTGATTTGAAGGAGAATGTGGAAGCAGCCTTTTGTCCCTCAGTAGATTGTAAGTTTAGTGATGAACTCATTAGATTTGCAAGTGAGGAATCGAAAGCTAGGTCAGCTGTAGTGAAATGATCGTTGAAGGCATTTAAGATTTCTTGCTTGTCAGTGATTTCCACACTATTTAGGTGCACTTTGGGTGGTAAGACAGGGGTAGAAACTTGACCTAGGATCCCCTTTATGGTACCTCAGAATCTGGAAGGGTTGTGATAGGAGGCATCCAATTCAGCTGTGTAGAAGGCAGCCTTGGCATTTCTCACTTGTTTTGTGCAGGAGTTTCTGGCTTTTCTGAATTGAAGCCAGTCATTTGGATCCTTGGTTTTTCTTGCCCTTTTCAGAGTTTATCTCTGGCAAGCAGAAATCTGGATTTAAGGTCAGCAGAGAACCAGCGACAAGATTTGAGTTTGGTTCTGACACTGGTGAGGGGTGCATGTATATTGAGGGCACTTATGATAATATCATTTAAGACCTGTAGAGCTGTCTCTATTGAAGCTGTGAGATAGAATTCTTGCCAATGTGTGGTGTGGCACAGATCATGAAGATATCCTGTGATATTAAAGTTCTTTTTAGACCTTCTTGGGAGAAATTTTTGCAGGGTTGGGTGGCTTGATTGTTGATCTTATGCCAGCTATGGGACAGTGATCACTTATGTCACTGAATAGTACTCCAGCATGAGAATACAGATGAGGCTTATTTACCAACATGATGTCCAGAAGTGTGCTGTTGAGTTTGTTCTTTGGATTATTCCTTGTTGGTTCTTTGATTAATTGAGTGAATCCATAAGTGTCACAAAAGGTTACTAGGGGTGCAGATGCATTGGCTAGCCAATTTAAATTCAGGTCACCTAAAATGATGGTGTCTTCAGGGCCTAGTTTAAGTGTAGATCCTAGGTGGGATAGGAGCTTGAGGCCTGCAGAGGGGGGCCTATAGCAGCCAATCAATTGAAAAGATGACATGTTGGGAAGGGTTATTTTAATTGATAAACATTCAAATTCCTTCGGCTGTGATGTAGTATTGAGGCAGGATGCAGAGAAGTTTGCTTTGACATAGATGGCTACCCAACCGCCCCGGATGAATGGTCAGATCTGAAGAGCTGATAGTTGGGAAGATTTATTTCACTGTCTTTTGTTGCAGATTTGAGCCATGTTTGGAGATAACCAGAAAGTCAGGTAAGTTGTGTGCAACCCAGGCCTGTATTAGTGAGAACTTTTTTAGGAGGCTGCAGGCGTTGATATGAAGAAAACTCAGGCCATTTATGGAGGCTAAGTCAGCTAGGGAGATAGAGCTTTCTGTGGGTCCAGGGTTGATTTCAACAGTGCCAACACAGATCAGCAGAAAGAAAATTAGTTTGATGAGGGCACCAAGTGATAGGAATAGGGAGTAGTCAGAGGACTTTCTCTTCTTGCTTGGGGTCCAATGTATAGTGGACGATGATCCTGCTGTGTGATTATAAATTTTGTCGTAAAGTACCAGCTTAATGGACAGGTATAGGGGTCATTATAGTGCCAATAATGGAGCAGGCTGTGGAGTACAGAGCAGGTTGTGAGCCTTTTTATGGGATACCCCAAGGATTACAGTGCAGAAGCGGCAGTATATACTTGGGGAATTGAGGGACATCCACTGGGGACAGCAGAGGGGGACAAGCCTGAGTAGCCACCCTAATCAACATGTCGTGGGCTGCTTCAGTTTCCTCTTCTGGATGCGAGGAAGGTGAGAGGCAAAGCATCAATAGGAGGAACAGTAGCATGGTGGAGGGTAGGTAGGGGTTAAAGATACTAAAGGTGGTGTGAAGAAATGAGCTCAGGAATTGGCTAGGAGATTAGCTATGGGTGGAGATAAGAGATTCGGCGGGAAAGAGTGTGTAAAAGAAACACCCAGGAGGGGAGGCGGGGCAAAAATTTTGCGGCTTTCCGCACCTTTCTGGCTGTCTCTCCGGCCTCGTCTCTTCTCAGCTACTGGTGGCCGCCCGCCTCTAACGGCCTGGAGCCCCTACAAAGGGAAGAAGTTGAATATGAAAAGCATAGGAAAGTATAAGGTGGGAGAGGGTGAACAGGGGACAAACTAGAGAGGTGGAGGGAGTGGACAATGGTAGTTGGGAAGTAAAGATAGAAGGTGAGTGCCCTGGTGTTTGTCATAGCAACTAAGTGCAACAGTTGGGCAGTGCAAACAGGTCAGCCAGATTACGATTACGTTTGGCAGTCGCAGCTACTGAGTACAGCTAAGTAAGCCCACAGCTTCTGCTTAAAAGGGCCAATTTTGGATTCAGCCAGTATGTCACAGCAGAGGAAGTTCAGCCAGTTGGGGGCTTGGTACTCAAACAATCTTTGCCCTTGTGAGGTACGGCAGAAGGGGACCTTGAAAGCCTGGTTGATTGTTCCTCTGGTGTGGTGGGGATTTGTCCTGGATTTGGATCTTGGCCAGTGGATTATGGAACATAATTAAGTGAAGAAAATGGCAAGCTAGGCAAAGAATCAGGCATGAGCTTACATGAGGTGATAGAGCTATGAAGAAAGTTTACTAGTTACAAGGTTTACCAGAGTTAAAGGGCTGAAGAACAAGATGTTCCGTGAATGTGCCCCCACTCACAATACTCAGTGGCAGTAGTTCATATTAAATCCCTGTTGAATCATCTAATCAATTTGATTTTTAAAGATTAATTTTGATTTACTGTCAATGTCTTTTTTTGGAAGTCCATTTTGCAGCCCCACTATTCTCTGGGTAAGGAAGAATTTACACTTAATGGTTTTGACATTTAAAAGTTTAAAACTGCTTGTTATGTCCCCCTGGTGGTTACCTCAGGACCTTTAAAAACTAGTGCCAAATCATCCATTAATGCCTTATCCTGGCTCATATCAAACATTAGTAATAAATCACAGCAAGTTTTGGAAGCAAACTGAATTGAGGATGAACTTAATAGGGTCATTTTACTAATAATGGTTGATGCAGAAATATTGGCTCTGCTTAAAGATATTTTATTAACAAACAGCAGATGAGACTGCATTTTCAGAGCTTCTCACAACCCAGAGAGAGACTCTTATTTGCCAAAGACAGATGCAATTGAATATCTTGCCATGCCTCCTTAACCCTATGCAAATGCTGCCCATGGCCTCACAAACACCGAAAAGAAACAGCTGGATCAGGATTCACTTAGTTCATATGGGGAAGAAAGCAACAGAGTGCCAGACTCAAGACCTTAGAAGTGCTTAGGGGCAGTGTATAAAATGGGAGGAGAGGTACTGATGGTCACTAAACAGGAAAGGGACCTAGGGATATCATATCTGATTACCTCAAGGTGGCGAGGCAGTGTGACAATGCATGGGCAGGCTCAGCAGGATACTGGGGTGCATAGCGAGGGGAACCACCAGCAGGAGAAGAGAGCTGGTTTTACCACTGCATTGATCATTGGTGAGACCCCACATGGAGTGCTGTGTCTAGTTCTGGAGACCACATCTCAGGAAGGACATAGACAAGGTGGAGACTGTTCAGAGGAGGGCAACTAAAATGGTGCAGGGGTGCATCATAAGTCCTTTGAGGAGAAACTGCAAGATCTCAATATATATACACCCTGGAAAAGAGGAGAGGGGACATGAGAGAGACCTATAAATATCTCACAGTGGTGAATAAGGTAAAGGGGGGGAGTATTTTTCAGAAGAGAAGGGCACAACAAAAAGGGGACAATCTATGAAACTGGAAGGGGGAATTTAGGAGGATTTGAGGAAGTACTTCTTCACTAAATGAGTGGTAAATACTTGTAATAGTCTTCCGGCAGAAGTGGTGGGGTCAAAAACAGTGGTGGGCTTCAAGCACGCATTGGACTGGGACATAGGAATGTTATTAGGAAAGCAGGTTGAACAAAGCTGGAGATCAGGTAGGGTCTGCAATAACAGTGAAGGCAGGGACAAAATGGGCAGACTGGGTGGACTAATAGGTCATTATCTGCTGACAATTTCTATGTTTCTATGAAGCACATCAGAGTAAGGGAGGGATGGGGTTTCCAGACCTGGAACACTTCCATGGGGTTTGCCAGACCAGAAACATAGTGGATTGGAATGAAGGGGTGGAGCTCCCAATGTTAGAGCTGGAGCAGGAAGGAACCCCATTAGCCTTAAAAGAGGGTGGGCCAGACACATGGGATTGGTGAAGACAATAGGGGTGTGTGGCAAATGAGGGCAAGGGGTTAGAACAAGTGGAGCTACAAGACTGAAGCTCCACATAAACTTGCTAGTTCTAGAGTGGTGGGAACTTGCTGTAAGAAGGAAACATGCAAATTAGATGGACCATGAGCCTTTTCTGTCATTTTTAAAATCATCCAACATAAGGGAATCAATTTACATTTCGGCACTGGATAGTGTAGTGATAGAACTCAATAACCACATACATATTTTTCAGAAAAAGAAAGATGAATGTTCTTAGTACTAATTCATGCTATTCAAGATGACCACAAGTGGTAGTGATGTTAAGCAGGACAACAAAAAAGACAACAGGGACCCAATATTCAAAACTTTGCTTGGTGAGCAAACAGATTGTGTGTGCTTTGCATGCCATTTGCATGCTTGTGCTATATTAAAAAGTCCGATTAGTGCAGGCAAAATGGAATAGCGCATGCAAACAGATAATGTATGCTTCAGGCAAAGGTAGGGTTGTGGACATGAATACTGGTGCTATGTTATATTCAGCACATTAGTGCTGTGCAAAGTGAGTTTGCACAGCATTTTTGGGCTGCACAAATACCGCCTATAAAAAGGCCGACTTACTCCTCGCAAATAACTCACATGCTGTTCCTAATGGAAAAGGTCATGGGGAGGATGAGAAGGCAGAAGGCTACCTTGGTCACTTTGTAGGATGTGAAGGCGATATACTGAGCACAGATGGTACTGGCCATGAGTCTCCTTTGAGACTCTCACCGAGGACAATCTGATGGGTTGGTACCATCTCAACAGGGTCATGCTAAGGCAGCTGTGTGAATTCCTGAGCAGTTGCACAGTGACACCCAGTGCAGCCATGCCATGACAGTCAAGCAGATGTCCAACACGTGAGCACTCCCAGTAAATAAAGTCACAACCTGGTAATCTAAAATCAAGATATTTATTTGTGACAGAAATCAGACCACCATTAGAAGGCTGTAAGCCAAGGTGCTAGGGGTTGCCGGCGCCTGTTCTATGCTCTGATTTTTGTCACCAATAAATTGATTTTGGATTATCGAGTTGTGACTTTATTTACTGGGAGTGCTCACATTTTGGATTTCTGCTTAAAGTTTGTGCTGGGAGCCCAGCTAGCACCCACCTCTGTTAGCAGCTCACAGCAGCTATCTCTGGATCTTGTTCATGACACTCGAGCAGAAGGTGATGACTGTGATGTGCTTCTCAGCCACTGGGTCATGTCAGACACTGGTGGGTGATAGCATCAGTGTGTTGCAGTCCACCACCTTGCACCTGCTGGCCCAGTTTCTAGATGTCGTGCTGCCACATGCTGGTGAGTTTATTGTATTCCCTAGCACAGCAGAGGAGTGCACGGAAAACATGCAGCAGTTCTGACAGGTTGCACACATGCCTGCAGTACTCAGTGCCATTGACTGCGCTCATGGTGCCATCCAAGCACCCACTGATGATGGAGTGGATGCCTGCCTCAATAGGAAGGGATACCACTCCCTCAATTGCCAGGTGGTGTGTGATGTAATAGGGTAAATCACCAATGTCCTGGCATGGTACCCTGGCAGTGCTCCTGACACCTTCATATGGCACAGTTCGAGACTATGTCAGGCATTTGAAGGCAGACAGATATCCAGTGGACACCTTGCCACTGCACACCCCTCCCAATCCCCCATAGGGGTACACCACCATAACACAACACAGTCATACCTCACTGAGGGAAAGGTGGGTGGGTAGGAGAGGGTGGACAGGTGCACAGGATGCTCCACAGACCATGGGCTGTGCTGTGGTTGTGGGCAGCTACACTGTGAACAGGTGCTAAAACATATGTTTTCTACCTTACAGGGGACAGTGCCTATCCCTTGCACTCCTGACTCCTCACACCAGTTGTCCAGCCCTCAAATATGCTGAGAACAGATACAATGTGGCACACACTGCCACATGCAATATCATTGAGCACGTCTTCAGAATTCTGAAAATGTGTTTCCAGTGCCTGGACCATTCAGGTGGTGCCCTACAGTATACCCCTTAAAAGGCATGAGGCATATTCCTAGCCTGTTGCATGTTACACAACATGACACACACCTATGGAATAGGCATGCCAGTACATGAGGGACACAGTGACAGTGACACAGAGCCAGAGGTACAGGAGATACTGGAGCAACTCGACAAGCACAACCCCCACATCACCAGGAGGGCCCAGGAACACAGAGTCCACATCATAACAGGACTCACAGAGAGGAACAGGTGGATGCCAAAATAAAAGGACACTGTTGTAGATTTCAAAACTGTAATGTAAACACAAAATACAAAGTGACAGTGCATAAAAAGTGCAAAATAGAGCAGGAAAATAACAGTGTAGGTAACAGGTGGGGGCAAGGCTAGGAGTGGCAGGGATGCCTGTGAAAACAAAACCATGACAGGGGAAGGGGGCAGGGCATGAGAGGGAAAGGTAGGGGTGGCCTCCAAACTCAAGTTCTCCATCTGCCTTGGGTGTGCTGAGACTGGTGTCTGTGACCCCTGTATGTAGGGGTCATGGGCCGTGGGGAGTGGAAGGGTGATGTCCATGGGCAAGGGGTCACCCTGGCTCATTCACACCCATGCCTCTGGCTGGATGATGGACTGTCCAGGTTACACCAGGAGTTCAGGGTGTTCCCATGGACTACAGTGTTGCTACTGTGTTGCCTGACCCCTACCTACCACTCCATGGGGTCAGTGTAAGCCATGAGGTTGTCACCGCTTGTGCCTTGCAGCTGACTGCGACTCTATGGCAGACTTCAGCAGCTGCTGAGAGTAAGAAGGAGCCTGCTTCCAATGTACACTATCCAGTGGGGACAGTACGTGGTGTTTGGCATGGGCATTGGGTGGGATGAGTGTGTACCTTGTCTGGATTGAGTGGCAGAGGTGCCAGGGCCTGGGCAGATGTGATGGCATGCACAGGGCAGATGTGGTATGGTGGGGGATCTTGATGGCTGCTCACATCCACCTGTTGTGCAGGGCAGGTGGCATGGTAAGTGGAGAATGTGGACGCCATCCCAGTGGTGGTGGTGGTGGTGGAAGTAGTGGTTGTCCCCTGGCACATTGCTGTCTTCAGCAACACAGTGACACTCCCAGTACTGTGGCTGTCAGCAGGTGCATCTGTACTGTAAGGCACCATCGGTTTGACAGGGAGGTAGGGGGCTTAGAGTTGGTGAAACCCCCCCAGGATGGCTACGGCCTCCAGGTATTGATGAGTTGACACGTATGTGTCCTCATCACTGTCTCCATTTCCTCCATAAAGAAATCCAGTGGGTCTTCCTCTTTCTCCTATGACATCGTTTCTGGATGGTGCACTTTGGTGGATGGCCCAGCCTTCTCATCCCCCCCCACCGGATGATATGTCCTGTGCTGTAGAGATAGGAGTGCACTGTCAGTGTGTCACTCATTACACATTGGTCAAGTCCCAATGATGTCACATGCATGCCCCAGTGGTCCAGTCTCTGTCACCTATGATCATCATGTAACTGGTAACTAAAGCACAAACCACACCACACCTATACTGGCTACACAACTACCCATGGATGTTGGCACTTGCATGCATAACAGTACCTACTAACAATGTATCCCACACACATCGCACACATGCACGCTGCCACCCACAGTGAATGACAAAGCTCCACCCACAGTTACACACAGAGCACATGTGGCAGCATGTACCAGCATACGTGGCAATCACCTTGGCAGATGTCACACACACACACACACACACCTATGTGCAAGGGCAAATGCCAGGGTATATGTGTGCACACAAGTACCTGTTGGTTTTTCTGTAGCAGATGTTGCTGTGCTGGAAACTCAGTAAACACAGCAACAGCCCATGTCACAGTGCACACTGAGTTGAAAAAAGCACACAGAATGAGTGCTATGGCCATGGCTGCAATGTGCCCCAGCACCTGTGGGATCTGAATGTATACTTATGCACACAAGGATGTGCTTTAGCCATGTATTTACAGGTACATATCTGGATGGACACAACCTGGGACTCAAAGCCATCCCCAGGGACACCTGCCACCTCCACTGGGCACAGCATGGAAGTCACCACTTCCTCTACAGGGTCATGTGGTCTTGCAACCACTGATGGCTGGGGTTCACCACTGGTTGTGCATTACACATGGTGCCGTGTAGCCATATTTTCTTTGGCATGGAGCCAGAGGTCTCTGAAGTGCTTGCGCACCATGTCCAGTGGTCGACCCTGGCCACGAATGTAATGATATGTGGAATTCTGCCTGTGAAACTAGTGCAGAATGACCATTCCACCGGCAGAATTTCTGCTACAATTTTGCTGGTTCTTCTGAAGAATTCTGCCTGCTGTGATCTGCAAAATTACATTCCGCGGAACAACATTTTTTCTGCAAAAAATTATTCTGCAATAATTTCCGCAGAAAATATTGAGATCCATGGAAAAATATTCCATGGAACAGTATTTCTTCCATTGAAAATCATTCCACAACTATTTTCTGCTGCAGAATTCCACCATTCTGTTTTTGGTGTAATTTCAGTAGAATTTTGAAAATTCCACAGAATTTTGTTCCTCTGGAATTTGAAACTTCTGCACAGCGCACCTGTTGGAGATGGTTTTGAGAATGTAGTCAGTGCCTGGTGTGTGAGTAGGACTTGTATGTGTGTTCTTTCCCAATCTGGACCACAGTTGCAGCATTGTTGTGTACCATGTACCTGTGTTGATGGGGTCAGACAACACCCACTTCCATTCTGTCATAGGCCAATGCATGGCCAATGTGGAGCACCCCAAAAATGTTGGTGTGTATGTGACACATACAACCCAACTAACGTCATGCAGTGAACAGACGGCACGGGAACATGTCAGGGGCACAAAAGCTACCCTTACAGATGTGGGGGTAAACAGGTGTGTTGTACAGGCCTGTGGTGTTGATGTTCAGTTGCAGCCCACTGCTATGGATGATGTCCTGCACTGCAGGTATAAGACGGACAAAAAGGTCAACACAGGGACAATACCTGACACTATGGAGCCTGTGAGTGCTGGATGTGCCATGAAAGCACATGTGGCATTAATATGGTCTCCCCCCCAAGCATGGTCACATAAAGCATACATGTACAGGGACTTTGTCATCCACGTCTGGCAATGTGTGTGTTGTCAGTTTGAACCCTATGCCACTGGCATATAGGTTTACATGGACAGACAGTGTGACAGTGTTGGGACACATATGATAGCTGGGGCAGCTTGTTCTTTGACAGCAGCATCCTAGTTTACATAACACACATTGTTGTAATATATTTTCTGCCACACTACTAGAAACCCATGTTCCTGCATCGTGATGTAAACCTCCAATCAACAGGTTTTATTTTGTGTATGACATGCAGAGCACCTACCTGTGCCTGTGGATGTTGTTTCCAGTGAAGACATTTTTCTTTGGCCTTCTGTTTGTTTGCAGCATGCAGCGTCCTGGTTACAGTTCCAGCATGCTGTGTAGGGGGAGCTCTGGCTCCTTTTAAATAGCCTGGGCAATTTACACATGTAAATGTGTGCGAATCAGGCTATAATGACTGCCCAGTGAGGCTTGTTTATATAGTTTGGCTGAATATAGCAAATCTGCGTGCCTTGTTAAATGGTTTTGTGCTTGCGCATAGAAAAATAGAAACATAGACTTTGATGGCAGATAAGGACCGCTTGGCCCACCTAGTCTGCCCATTTCTCTACCTACAGGATAAGCTGCAGATCCTAGTTAACCAAAAGCCTATTTCTTCCCACCCCCAGCAAAAATTGTCTGTCCCATGTATTCTTGAATTCTCCCACAACCTCCTCAGGAAAGCTGTTCCATGCGTCCACCACCCTCTCTGTGAAAAAATACTTCCTCACACTGCCCCTGAACTGCCCCAGTGTATCTTCAAATTGTGTCCCCCTTGTTCTTGCACATCTCTTTTTCTGAAAGGTGCTACCCTCTTGGACTTTGTTGATTCCACTGAGGTATTTAAAAGTTTTTATCATGTCCTCCCTCTCTTGCACAGCACAAAACGTGGAAATGCAATGGTGTAGCTGTTTGCACTGCCCATTTGCTATGTTCAGAGCTGTATTCAGTGCTGGGCAATCTTTGCACTGCACTCTGGGCTATGCTTTGCACACCTCTGTTTGCACGCCATATTCAGCAGTTTTTGCACATGGGCTAATCCTTTGAATATTGCATGCAATTGGATGTGAGCTATTGGTAACTGTTGGGCGGCACAGAATTTGCCTGTGGGCAATTTTTTGAGTATCTGGCCCTAGAGATTTTGCTAAACTTAGAGTATTTATGCATATGGACTTCTAGAGGATGTAGCTTCAGATAATGGACTGCAGTTTACCTCTACGACATTTCAGTTTTGCAACTAAATTTGTTTAGGCACACTACAGTATTCCTGTACCATCCCACATCTAACGGTGCTGCTCAGATAGTTATTCAAAATTTTAATGGACTTCAGACAAGACTTGAGTGTCTTTAATGTTGCATAACTGTACAGCACATTTCTTATTAGGTTGCAAAAATATGCCACTCTCTGCTACTGGGAAAAGAAGTGCAGAATCTCTTTTATTTCTCACACCTTCCTGTCTCTGGTTAAAATATGGCCTCAGTACATAATGTGAAAGCAGACAGGCACAGCTGATGAAAAATTCACCTGCAGCATTTACAAGGTTAAGCATGAGAGCCACTCCCTCAGGGAGTCTGTGCCAGGACAACCTGTGCTAGATCAGAATCACCATGCAGGGAACACGAACAGAAATGGATCCCTAGTTTTGTAAAATGAGTATTGGGTTCTGTAACATATTTGATTGGATTATAACTGAAATGGCAGAAGATGTATGTGAATCAATTGAGATTTCCTATTAATCTGATTCTGATGCAATATAGAGAGTGTACAGTGACTAGGAAATGGCAAAGGTTTTATAGAATCATAGACTCATAGAAACTTGATGGCAGAAAAGGACCACACCGTTCCATCTAGTCTGCCTCTTCAAACAATAAAAATGAGTTGGTAGAGGACTCACAGACTGAAGATTTCTGAATTGTCAGAGGCACAAAGAAGTATCAATTCCGTATCAGAATCAGAGCAGTTGCTATTAGTACAAAGTCACACCATGTCAGAAAGTTCTCTGACAGGCTTACCTTTTAGAGAATAATTCAAAGGGAAAGAAAACAGGGTACATAGGAGAGAATTTTATGTATTGAAGTACTGTAGTAGTACTTTCATTTATAAAGCACCCTTTCTGAGCTTCAGGCACTGAGAAATACAGTGACAAAAAGAACAGGGAAGAGGCACACTGCATTAACAACACATCAACAAAAAGACATCAACCACACAATAATGAAGTGCTAGTGCAACATTAAAAATTTAACAATAAATATGTAGGCCTCCACAAGCATCTAAAACAGTAACTATAGCAGGCCAGAGAAGTATTGGTTTACAGATGTCTACTCAATTTTCCCATAAATACTCCAAGGGTGGTAGACGGATGTTAGTGAGTAGTGTATTCCATAGGACAGGGCACACCAATGCAAACATGAGAAGCTGTGAAGTTTTAATTTGCTGGTGAAGTTCCAGCAAAGTTACAAAATTTACATTCGCAATTAACTTTGTGAATTGCCTATTTCACCACTTTGCCACTTCGCATTGAGTATTCCTAGGGAAATGCCACTTTTTTAGATGAAGTTAGGAGAAGTTAAGATGAAGTTGTAACATTGCCAGCAAGTACTTCACCTGCCAAAACATCCCGAAGTCAACACTTTTCATGATTTTAGCAAACTTCAGGAATTATTTCATGATGCCAAGTTTGTCAACTTTGCACATCTCTAGCAAACACCCCAGTCCCCCTTGGATTTCAGATGGGATGTGGGGACCTGCAGAAGTCCCATAGACCTTGTTGTTCATGCAGGAATGTAACCAGTATACCAGATAAGAACCTAATCAACACACACACACACACACACAATAACACACACACACGCATGCATGCACACACACACGCATGCACACACACACACACTCTCACACACACACGCACGCATGCACACACACACGCATGCACACACACATACACACACACACACAGCAGTCAGTTTTAGCTACAGGACAGCAAGCACAAGGCATGGACCCAGAGAAAGGGACCAGCCAGGACAGGAACAAATATAAGAAACCACAGAGGTTTGAGTTGTGTTCCCAGCATAAGCCCCAATATGGGGCCACACAGGAGGAGGAGGAGGAAAAGAGACAGATATAGGCAGAAGACCATACCACCAGTAAGGCTGAGAATGAGGTTGTTTTTGACTTTAGTTATTAAATCTTTACTGAAACAGAACTCAAAGGCTTATCCTTCTCACCCACTACAGATATTAACCTCTTTGATTTATGAGTTGAATTAAGAATAAATCATAGGAAACTTAGACTACAGCATATGTTTTCAGAAACCAGCAGACCAGAGAGACAAAGAGAGAAAGATCTAAGAATAGTGGTAGCAGTCAGAGCAAGCTATACCCCCATCCCCAAAACAATCAGTTCAGGTCATTGAAACCTTTGTTAAACTGGTAAACAAAGATTTGTAAAACCTTAAAATACCCCAAATTCAAAAAGCACATAACAATCTCACAAAACAACAAAGGGAAGCACTAATACAGGATAGAATGATAATCATAAAACTAGCAGACATTGTATGTGGGGTAGTAATAATAAAGTATACTGATTACAAAACAGAATGTAAAAGACTTCATAACAACACTACAAATTACAGTATTTTCACAGAAGACCCACTCAAAGACATTCAATATGAAATAAGGGGACTATTAATCCAAGCAAAGGACATAGGGTTGATTTCCTCATGAGAAGCAGAAATTTTGGATAAGAAAACATCTAGAGTCCTGACATTTTATTGCATACCTTAAATACACAAGACATTAGACAAACCACCTGGTAGGCCAATAGTTTAGGGGAACATTTCAAGTTTCATATTATATTGACTACTTTATCAAACCACTAGTACCTGAGATCTCATCATATATCAAACACATATTTTTTACAGCTCATAAACCTGATAAACACGCAAGACATGGACTTTGATAATACAAAACTGACAACTTTGAACGTACAAGATTTATACACTTGTAGTTCCATGAGGGTGGACTAGATGCACTTTTCTCATCCCTTAAAGACAGATCCCTGAGTGAGAGTGCCTGTGCAATATAGTTTTTGTCTAACCAGCAGAAATACTGCTATAACGTAACTCTTTTACCTTCAAGAACACTTATTATGGCCAAGTCAGAGGAACAGCAAAGGGGTACACCTTCTCCCCTCTTATGCTAACCATTACATGGCTAAGTTTGAACCCACATTTGTGGATGAAGTCACTACTAATCCATAAATACAATATATCCTTTCATGGAGAAGATATTCATTCATTCATTCATTCATTCATTCATTTATTTCATTTTGTTAACCAGGTGGGCCCACTGGGTCCCGGAGGTCCCTTTTTCAGGGGTGACCCATAAATTAATTACATAAAAATCTGTTGGATGTAGAGATACAGTTTAAAAACAATCATGGCATTTATAAGAAGTCTTACTTAGCAGAGGAACATACAATGCTATTTCATAATCACATCCAGCTACATAATTGGAGGCTTCCAACAAAGACAAGTTGTTAATACAAGTTACTTGTGGTGCAGGTAATGGACATCAAGACACACTTGCTTTTATGTTGTTCAGTATTCAGTGGCTGTGCAGTTTCTTGCTGGGGCTCTTACACTGCGGGCGCGGTGGGTTGTTAGGGGTTTATTGCCATGCTATCCCTGGCATGCACATTGACTGTTTTCCAGCATGTGCACCCTGAGCCCTTTTCTGAAGGAGACCAGGGAGCCTGCATTTTGTAAATGGTCCAGTAGATAATTCCAAGACACCGGAGCTGCATGTTAAAAGGGCTTGCTATCTACTGTAGTTTGTGCCATGGGCACTTATAGGAGCTTTCTGCACAAGGTGTGGAGCAGTCTACCTGGGCACTTGGGGCCAGCAGCCCAGTAAGACCTGTTAGGTGAGAATCATCATTTATTATTTTGTAGACAGTGCACAGGAGAGGGTACCGGAGCCATTGAGAGAGGGTCAGCCAGTTTAAGGAGACTAGTATCTCTCGGTGATGATGCCTCGGATGAGATATGGTTGCAAACCATGCTATTCTATTATATAGCATTTGCATTGTCCCAAACTCTCTTGCTGTGAGGGACTGCAGGACTGGAGCAACATATATTTATGACATATTTATGTTATGGTCAGGAACACACACAAATGTGGATACGTTCTATACATTTATCAACACCAGAAAGGAAAGCTGCAATTTGCACTGAATTGGGACTGAAATGTGTATAGCTTTCCTGGATGTTCTCATTTACAAAAAAAGGGAAAATTAGAGACCACATTTTACAGGAAGGTGACTGAAAGAGACATAGTCCTACATGTTGAGAGTTTCCATAACCCTAGATTAATAGAGAGCATTTCATACTGCTAGTTCCTAAGAGCAAAAAGGAACTGCAGTACAACAGAAAATATCAGCAGAAAAGCATAATAATTCATAAGAGATTTAAGGAACAAGAATACAAAGAATAGACACTACTACAAGCTAGGCAGAGAGAAGACAAAGTAGAAAAACAACAGGCAATAAGAGAACAGCCTAAATCACCGAACATGGAGAGACTCGTGTTTAGCAGCAGGTACAGTAACTACACTAATAAGATCACTAACATCATAAACATGCATTGGCATACATTGTAGGTCAGTGGGAGGCATGTTACTAAATTCTGTCAGAAACCTCTTGTGGAACTGAAGAGAAATTTGATGATTCAAGATCAAGTAGTACACATGGTACACAAGCCTCCAGGGGAACCAAAGCAGCAGACCCTCTTAGGCCCATTGAAATCTGGCAGTTTGCCATGTGGAAGATGTTCAGTCTTTCCCACACAACTTGTACAGTAAGCAAGTCTTCAAGAATTCATCTACTGGTGTAGAATTTCACATCCAGGAATATATCACCTGCCAGATCTTGTTTAAGTACTGATGTGCCAATGTGACCAACTGTAAATGGGCAAAACCACAAGAGCACTAGAGACACACATCAGGAAGCACAACGATACATCTGGAGCAGTTACAAAATGTCCTCAGTTGCAAGGCAGTTACATTTGACGGACATAATGCTTCGTCACTTACGTTCTGGGTATTGGAACTAGTGAAAGGACAAATTAGAGGAGTAGACTAGGACCTTAATTTAAGAAAACAGGAAATGTTGTGGATTCACACATTAGGATCTACTGACCCTGAATGAGGCATGAATGAGGAGCAGAACAGGTATCTTTTCGTTTAATTGATAAAAAAAAAATCTGACATTATTGCAGTAAAGACATGGAAAAACAAAACATCACAATAGTTAAGTATGGTTTTATCTTACATAGTTCCTCCTTTTTCATTTCAAACTGACCATCAGATCCCACCCACCACCCACCACTACAATTCCACCATTGTTCATCTCATCCCATATACAGTATATAGATATATATATATATATATATATATATATATATATATATATATGATATGCAATGGGGAGCTGTGTGATACATGATTTATATGCACTGCCTGTGTTCAGAAACTGCTTTGGTGGTCTTGTGGTGCTGAGGACAGTGAAGGGTCAGGAGGAGCAAAGTACAAGGGACAGGAGCAAGAGATCAAGAGGTGTGAGTGGGCCTGTGAGGGAGAAAGAGAATTCAACAAGAGCTGTATTTAAAAAAAAAAGTTTGTAAATGGCCTCTGCACAAAATAAATTGTATAGTCTAATTTAGTAGTGGCAGAAGCAGTACTTTGGTGGTCAGTGATGCACTGTGAAGGAGTGGCTGCTTATGAATAAAGCAAGGGGGCAGGTGTGGCCAAGGTGATGACATGTCTGCTGTGTAAATAAATGTCTGATGATGTATCTACTATGTGTATAAATGTGAGATTCCACATTTATACACATAGTAGACATGTCATCAGATGTTTATCACATGATGACAACATTTATCAGTGGGGAGTTATCTCCACACCTGTTGCATATATATATATATATATGTATGTGTGTGTGTGTGTGTGTGTGTGTGTGTATATATGTGCATATGTGTGTATATATATATATATATATATATATATATACTGTATATATATTTTCATGGCAAACAACTCCATTTAATGCATCCTTTAGGGTTGTTCCACAGCAACAAAAGTGAGGAAATTTGGTGTTAGGGTCGAAAACCCTAACTCCGCATTTCCCACCTCCACCCCCAGCACCACACACACATGCACACATGCAAGTAGGAGGTGAGGACCAAGGCAAAACAACCAATCACACACAACCAGCAGCAGGTGACAGAAATAACATACAACTGTCTAAACATACTACAAGACACATCCATCATCATGGTCCACCAACTGTAGGAGTTCTGCCACCATGGGTGTACACAGCATTCTGGGCATCTGCACAGGGTAACATGCCAGAACAGGAGTACTCTCCACACAGTACCTAAGATATACATCATTTGGTTATGCTGGGATAATATCACGAGGCATTAACATAGAAGAGAGCATGGATAAAAAGGTGTCTAATATAATGTGGTCATAGGCACAGAAATGACAGCATGGTACCCTTTGAATAACATGCACTGGCCAACGTACCCATGCTCAAACCAAGAAGGGCATGATTACATAAAGACACACATGTAGTATTAATAACAAGTTCTGGTCACAAATCAATGCACACATGCAGTGCTCAAGAGTTTTATGACAGCTCTGTAATTTTCTATTCATTATAGTATGCAGAAGCAATATCTGGTTATTATTATGCCACATGAAGAAACAGTACCACAGAACTAACAGTGGTATGCATGCAGCATGATGTTTTCAACCTAGAATAACAGTCATTTTTCTTGTTAATATCTAAAACAATTTGTATGATAAGGTCAACCATGGTCCAAGATGATATTAAACACTTTGGGTGGGATATTCAGAAGGGTTGCAACATGGCACAACACAGTTGTGCCATGCACAACCCACTGATGTGCCCTGGCATGATATTCAAAAGGGGAAAGTGCATGGCACAAATCCCAATGCACCGGGGCACATCAGTAATGTATGAGGGGCAAGTGGGGGGGTGCCCATGCATACCCCCGCACATCCCGATATTCAGCCCTGGATGTGCGGAGACCTTGCAGGAGCAACCCCTACATGCGCTGCATACAGTTATTCCAAAAAATAAAGGAGCAACAGCCATCCACCCACACGTGAGCTGCCGTATTGCAGGGCACAACATGGCAGCTGCCAGCTGTGGTTGGCCACCCAAGCTCCGATGGCACCTTTCGTCGGGTAGCACCCCCCCATGCCCGATTGTGGGCATAAGTTTAGAAATATGTAACTCCTATATCTCTGATGGTCCAGTGGACCGCTCGCAGCCCGATCTTGGGCATAAGTATAGATATATGTAACTCCTATATCCCTGGTGGTCCAGTGGACCCGCTCGCAGCCTGATCACGGGCAGATGTCTAAAACAAGATTAGATCCCATCCCTGGTGGTCCAGAGCTACCCTCCTCCCCACCCTCCCACTGAGCCCCGCCATCTCGCTGCCCCCTGGTCAGCGGCAGGCAGCAGCTCCCCACCTGCAAGCTGCCCGGCTGCCCATCAACTGACTGCATACAGTACAGCTGTATGCCCATTGGTCCACAGCATGGGCCGATGGGCATGCAGACCGTACTGTACTACACAGTCCAGATATGTGAATGGATTTATTCAGATGGACTGTGTAGTATGGTACGGTCTGCATGTCCATTGGCCCACGCTGTGGACCAATGGGTGTACAGCTGACTGTACACAGTCAGTTGCGGGCAGCTGAGTGGCTTGTGGTGGAGCTGCCACCACTGCTGACCGAGGGGAGCAGGTGGCTGGGCTTAGTGGGAGGGTGGGAGGGGTACTGCTGGACCACCAGGGATGGATCTAATCTTGTTTTAGACATCTTCCCATGATCGGGCTGTGAGCAGTCCACTGAACCACCAGGGATATAGGAGTTTCATATATCTATTCTTATGCCCTTGATCGGGCTGCGAGAGTGGTCCACTGGACCAACCAGGATATAGGAGTTACATATTTCTATACTTATGCCCGCGATCAGGCTGTGGGGCACTTTGCTGCTTGTGCAGGGGCGTTGGTCCCTGATGGCTGCAGTCTGGCAGGGTGCCAGGCACAAGTCGCCGGGGATGGGTGCACCTGCATGCAAATGGGTCCATAATGACATGCAAATGGCCCTATTTGTGCCTTGCATGCATTATGGCCCCATTTGCATGTGCACCTTTGAATATTGCAGTTGATTCACCTAGCACAACGGCATTTGTGCTAGCGCATCCCCCTGCCCCTCTCTGGCCGCTTGTGCTGGTGCAGTGCCACTGCGCCAAGCACAATGCAGGTGGCCACAGAGTGTTATTCAATGGTGCTGAGCCATGGCGCAGCACCGTTGAATATCACCCTGTCAGCGCCCTGGCACATCCCAGGTGCTCTGCGCCAAGGCTTGCGCCACAGCCTGGCACAGTCTGAATATCCCACCCTTTGTGTCCTATGGTACTACCTAGCTGCCCAAGTGTACAGGATAAGATGACAGTGGAGCAGCACGCTGTATATACTAGTGTTGTGATACATTATTTGCTACTGTTAGAGTAACATTAGGAACCATTAACACACATGAAAGGTCAGTACAAATGCTGTCTGATATTATCCATTCATAGGTACAAAAGTGGTGGCATGGGATCTTTGGACACCCCTGCTACCACAAATGTAGGGATTTCTATAGAAACAGAAACATGCGTTTGCACTGAGAAACTGTCAGCAAGGTAAAGAGATTGAAGTGGTACCATGGAATCCTTTGGGTGACACAGTCCCATATACAGCTGTGCAGCTTCAGAGAATAGTGGAGAAGGGCTCTGCACATAATACTGTATGGATCAATTTTTTTCTTATGCCATGGTAAGATCAGGAGGTATTTAGACACATGAAAGTGTGTTAAGTGCTCTCTGATACTACACAGTCATAAACACAAACGTGTGAGCATGCAGCCCTTTGAACTGCATGCTAGCAGCAACATATCAATTAGTAGAAAAACACAGTTACCTGTTTCAAATGAGAAATTTTCCAGAATTCAGGTATTGTGTAGTGTGAGCATGTGACTTTTTGTGTCTGACACTCCCACACAGATCTGCAACTGTACAATGTAAGATAATGGTGCGGCAGTACTGTGCACATTATAGTGTACTGATAAATCACTGTCTTATACCGTGGTAACATCAGGAGACATTAATAGTCAACAAAGGTCTCTAAAACCACTGCCTGACATTGGCATGTTGTTAGAGTGATGTATTACCAACACACTGTCATTCAGAAGAGATAAAAAATGTATTAGATATTAAAAAATGTTTAATGTGGTCCACCAACAACTGATGGCCAGTATGCATGTATACCACCAAGTCACACTGATGGCAGCAGAACTCCTACAGTTGGTAGACCATGATAATGGATGTGTCTTGTAATACGTTTAGACAGTTGTATGTTATTTCTGTCACCTGCTGCTGGTTGTCTGTGATTGGTTGTGTTGCCTTGGTCCTTGCCCCCTACTTGCATGTGCGCGTGTGTGTGTGTGTGTGTAGTGTTGGGATGGGGGTAGGGAATGTGGAGTCAGGGTTTTCAACCCTAACACTGAATTTCCTCACTTTTGTCGCTGTGAAACAACCCTAACTGATGCATTAAATGGAGTTTGTTGCCATGAATTTCCCTTCTTTTTGAGAATGTGCACTATAAATAGTGAATGGAATGTGGTGGTAGGCCCCACGCTCCCACCATGTGATTTTTCTGTCATGTCTCTGTGCAAAAACTGTATGACTGACTGAAATTGAAATTGATAAATGAAGACATGTACCGTAGCACACCATGTGTCCAGAATTGTGTGTACCTCCATTCAATGGTTGCACAGTGCCATGAACAAACAATGTAACATGCACAATTCATCAGACATAAGTACCAGTAACCCACAAATTGGCACAGTGAAAGCTGAATTATAAATCATTGTACATTCCAAATGCCAGGCAAATGGGACACACTGGACAGAAGTTATTGAAGTGTAATTAACCAAATTTTCATTTGTCGGAGTGGCATGATTTCACACCCATTAATGTTTTACACATGAAACCACAGTAATGCACCTCCATGCCACTAGGTCTACCTTCGCTATAAATTTGAAGGTAGTAGCAACATGCAGAATGCTATGCGCAAAATGTTAGCTGTGTCATGCAGTTTCTACACAGTAAATTATTTTGTCAAACATGTAAACAGCATAATTCACATCTCCAGGACATCCACTCAACACCTTCCAAATTGCATGTGAAAAGACCAAACCTTTTTAGGGATATTACATTTTTATGTTTCTGTACTTTTAAGAAATCTTCCACCACAAAATGGCAGAAATCATGGCCAAAAATGCACTAAAATGGTGGACCTGGCGAGTGAAAAATCAGTAAGTGCGAAGTGGGCCAACTTCAAATCGCCATAACTCTGGAACGGAACAACATTTTTCACCAAACAAAAATGACTGTGTTCCCTGAACAAAGTTCTTTCTACCTGTCAAGGTTCAGAACAATCAACCATACACTGGCCGTGCTACATGTCATGGAAGATAGTGCAGAAAAATATCAAAAACATAATGTTTTGCACTGCACTAGGCAATCACAAAAACACAAACAGTAATGTTAACGCCAATGGTGATGGAAATAGTGAGGTAAAATAAAATAGTAAGGCTAACAGCAATGCAAACGCAAGCGCAAATGGTAACGCACATGGTGATGCACATGTAAATGATAATGCAAATGGTAACAGAAATGCAAGCACAAACGTTGATGAAAACAGAAATGGTAACGCAGCAACAGAAACACAAACGTTAACGAAAAACAGTAACGCAAATGCTAATGCCAACGGAAACGCAAAAGGTGACAAAAATGCAAACAGTAACACAAACGCAAACAGAAATGCAAAAGATAATAGCAATGGCAATGCAGAAGGAAACAGTAATGCAATCGACAATGTAAATGCTACCAAAATGCAAATGCTAAGGTCAACAGAAAAGCAAACAGTGACGAACACTCAGACAGTAACGGTAAAGCAACTGGAAATGCAAGTGGTTACGGTAACACCAACGATGACACCAAAGGGAACAGTAACACAAATGGAAATGCAAACGCAAGCACATACGTAAACGCAAATGGTAACGCACACAGTGACGGTAATGCAATTGAAAATGCAAACGCTTACAGTACCACCAATGATGACACCAAAGGAAACACAAATGGAAACACAAATGAATGCACGTACACAAACACAAATGGTAATGCACACAATGACGTAAAAGGAAATGCAAACAAAATCAGTAATGGAAGCACAAATGGTAACAGTAATGCAAACACAACCGCAAATGCATAGGGTAATGCGCACGGTGATGTAAACAAAAACGCTAATGCAAACAGTTACGAAAATGCAAGCGCAAAAGCAAGCGGAAACACTAACTGTAACAGTAATGCAAACACACACACTTTTTGTCCCAAAAAGGTGCATTCAGAAGCACAGAGAATACAAAGAATGTATGCATAATAATGGCCCTCGGAGCAGAAAATGAACACTTGCAATACTAAATCGCTTATATCTCAGGAACCGTAAGACGTAGAAGAAAATGTAACATCTTATATTATTCATGACTTTCCCAGCTAGATTTGCTAAGAATTCTTCTGATGAAAAATCCATATCTCGAAGCATTTTCGAGTTATGGGCCCCAAAAGGCGCGGTGGATGACGTAATGTTAGCCTATGGGAAAAAAATTCAAATTTGGAGTGCAGTAACTTTGCAGCCCTCTAATATTTTGTCACCAAACCACAAAAAGGCACATTTGTGGAGTTGTGGCTTTCTTTCCTCCAAATTGCAGCCCAAAAGACTAAACCATTCATTTGCAGCAGGGTGGCAAACATTCCCTATTGTTTTGGGCATAGTGTCGCAAAGTAGTGTCGCAAATCATGACACTTTTGCAAAAAAAAATCACAAAGGTGTTGCATGTGCAACACTACTTTTTACAAAAATTTTAAAAACATATTTTTTGAGTGTTTAACCCCCCCAAAAAAGACATGGCTAGCATCCTCAGGACTCGACTAGGTGAACACAGCAAGAATTGTGTCCCTAGAGGGTCCCACATTTAAATGGGAAGCATTTCTGTGACCACCAACTGAAAACAAGATGGCAGATTTGCAACACTACAAGGGTAATTTGAGACACTAAAAACTGCATTTGCGACACTTTTGCATATTTTTACTTTTCCCATTGACTATAATGGGAAATTGTTTTTTGAATAACTTTTGAACCGTTTCATATTTTTTCATGAAATCTTCGAAAGACACTTCAGGGACCATGGCTGCATGTTCCCTGCGGGTTTCAGACCAGTCACTCAAACTGTGCAACCTGTAGGTGCAAGCAAAGAATGCACAGAAATGCTTAATTTGTGCGTTTTGGTGCTCTGTAGCTCCACATCCGTATGTCTGACCATTACAAAACTTGGCATATCCAAAGATCTAGGGTACCAGACCATGCATTCTAAATTTCAGGCAAATCCATCATATGGTGGCAAAGTTATTAAGCTGCCAAATTTCAGATTTAGCCTTAAATGGAGTGCTCAAGCCTAACTATAGTGGCACTACTGTGCCACTATTATGTTAGATAGATAGATAGATAGATAGATAGATAGATAGATAGATAGATAGATAGATAGATAGATAGATAGATAGATAGATAGATAGTGGCACAGTAGTGCCACTATAGTTAGGGTTGAGTAGGCAGTTTAATGTTAAACCTCATATTTTGCACTTTAATAACTTTGCAACCATTCAACAGATTTGCATGAAATTTGGTATGCGCTGTCCCATGGGGTAGATCTCTTGATGTACTCAGTTTCATTGATAGATAGATCGGATTTGCAGATTTTGTGCTGTGAATAGTGATAAAAGTCACTTTTTTTACCTGTTTTGACTGGTTTTTCTTCGTCATGCTGTGGCCACAACATTTGGAATGTTGGTCAGAAATTTTCTGTGTAGAAATAGCTTGCCCCAAAGAACACACCATCATTGGTCTGCTGAAAAAATATTTATCCATTCCAAAGTTATTACATTTTCAAATTTCAGGTTCTGAGCATGCTCAGTTCTGTCTCTTGGATAGCTACATGGTACAAGGGATTTAGGGCTCACGAAAAGGGATTCATAAAATTCCTCTTCATCAGGAAAAAATCCCATTTTGTGAGCCGCCATTTTGTTTTCAATTTTTGTGCCCAAACAAAATGTTATAACTTGCCCCAGGGATGTCTTCTGTAGACATTCAAGTATGGGTTTTGTTCATGGGGATGTCCTGCACACTTCTATGCATTTGGTTTACTTTAGTTTAGTTAAAAAATGCTAGTTTTTAGTTTTAATAATCCCTTTTAGTGACTCACTTCCAATCCCTTTTCACAAGCGTTCAAAATCCCTTTTCGTGAGCCAATCCCATTTCACGAGCTGTCAAAATCCCTTTTCATGAATGGATGACCAGATGACCCTACCTCGCGAAAAGTGATTCACTCATGAAAAGGGATTTTGACAGCTCACAAAAAGGGATTACTTTTTATAATCCCTTTTCATGAGCTGTCAAAATCCGTTTTTGCAAGAAATCCCTTTTCATGAGCTGTCAAAACCCTTTTTCGTGAGGGGATGACCAGATGGCCCTACCTCACGAAAATGAATTTCTCATAAAAAGTGATTTTGACAGCTTGCAAAAAGGGATTCAGCTTGTGAAAAGGGATTTTGACAGCTCATTTAAAGGGATTACTGGCAGGGCCATCTGGTTGGCCCTATTCAATCCCTTTTCACAAGCTGTCAAAACCCCTTTTCGCGAGCTGTCAAAATCCCTTTTTGCAAAATATCCCTTTTCGCAACCTGCCAAAATCTCTTTTTGTGATAGGATGACCAGATGGCCCTACTTTGTGAAAAGGGATTCAGTCACAAAAAGGGATTTTGACAGCTCACAAAAAGAGATTCGGCTTGCGAAAAGGGTTTTTGGCAGCTTGTGAAAAGGGATTTTTAAAGGTTATTTTTTCTCTGCCACTTCACTGCAAAGAAATGGTTAGGGCTTTTGGCTTGAAATGTGCAGGATACAGAGGGGTTGCCCAACGGATGTGAGTTCTGTTGGTTTGGTGAAAAAAATGTACGTCGGTTCCATACTTATAACATTCCAAAGTTTAGAAACTTCCCATAGGATATCATTGTGATGTACATGGTACCTTTCAGCACCTATATCTCGAAAATGGTTCAAGATACAGATCGTTCACTAAATGCAGCTTAGTACACCTGCATGCAGGCTGCCAGGTCATGATTACAACTGCGGTGGAATTTTTTCCTGTGGTACTACGGTTACTGAAATATTGCTGCATTTGTAGTACAAGAGTTACTTGGAATGTGTGTAGCGCTGTACTGTGTCTGTACAGTTAGAGATAGATGTGAGCGTATGGCCCCTGTAGGGCCCTGCAGTGCCACATATGCATGCCACTATGCAATACTGACACCACAGGGTACTTCATTTTGCAGTACTGGGAGCACACGCCCCCACAGGGAGATGAGGGTTACTTACAATGTCTATAGTCTTATGATTAGATGGGTGGGCCCTACATTCACTCATATGGATACCATTATGTACTGATAGGATTGCAGGGCCTGGAGGGCCTTTCACTCCCACAGGGAGGTGAGGGTTACTTAGAAGGTCTCTACAGTTATGGCTACATGAAAATTAGGCTACACTGTCTTAAAAAGTAAGGAAACTCACTGCAAAATACTCTGTTTATGCAACAGGGCTGAAACAACAAAAGTAAGGAAATGAGGCATTAGGGTTTCCAATGCATACACTTCTCCCAGCACCCAACCTGACCACCCAACCCTCCACAGACCAAAAGGTGTTGGGGTGTGCTTTGGAGTCTTCAGGCCTAACACTCACCCCATTCTCCTATCCTGTACCATCTCAGCTTCCTTACAATGGAATGGGGTGAGAGTTAGGTCTGACAACTCCAAGGCACACCTCGACACCTGTTGGTCTGTGGAGGGAGGGGGTGGGGTGGTCGGGTTGGGTGGTTGGGGAGGAGGTGTTAGGGTGTCTTTACTTTTGTTGCTTCTACCCTAACTGTTGCATTAATAAAGTATTTTCCAATGAATATATCTATACTGTATATGTGAAAATTTGTCTGAATAGGAGACATTGATATAAGCAGCTGGATATTGTTATGGCTTCCCCAACCATCAGGGTATTTGACATTCATGGTGTATGCTTCAGTATGCATATCTGGTGTGTAAAACAAGCACTGTATGCTGAGATTATATTGAACTACAAGTGTGGTGAACTTTATCGCACTTGGTTCCCTCCGGGGGAACCCATGAGTCTTGCGCACGTATAGGCCTCTGCCATCTCTTGGCCACAGTTTATCATTGCCTCTGAAACAGCGAGGTGCTTGCTCAGGCAGGAGCCAGATGAGTGTATGACATCTACCTGCCACTCCCCCAGGAATATGAGACCTTATAAGGCCATTACTATTCAAGACCCTGGTGCTCCTACAATTGGAGAGTAGCAAGTAGGCATCACAATACCTAGGGATAGAAAGTTGGTAAGGAATCTCACCTAAAATGCTATTTTCTATTTAAACAAAAATTGATATTGTCTGGGCAGAATATATATAACACTGAAAATAGCTGTCCTTGCAAAACACTGCATGCTGCATGCTTTTTGGACCAAGCACGGGGCTATATATATTTATTTTCAATGCACTATGTCTATACAGAGCTAGCAATAATAAAGTAAGCCCATAATGGGGACCAACAGTGTTGAAAAGGTTATTTACACTGTAACACCTGCCTGCACACTGCTTTCACCTACTTGGGTGATGGAATCCAGCTAGCCGCAAGGAAGGTTAGTTACAGGGCTGGTAGATATTATTTTGGGTTTATGAAATTATAACCATAACAACAGTGCTATAGGAATTACCACAGAGACAGAAATCTCTTTTAAATTACAGCCAGTTTATTTAGCAATCTAACATACTAAAATGCCAGCAGATTAGGCCTAACGGTCTTTCGTATCTGTGAATAACTATTCCTTTTCTGCTTCAGCAATGGCTCTATCAGTAACTAGAAAAATGACTGCACAGCCTAAATAGTAAAATAACGTTTACACAAAATGAGTATCAGTGTTTTCTTCCCTGACAAAAAAATCTAAAATTTGTTGCAACACACAATTTTCGCCTCATCCCCAAGATAGTCAGTGAAATGTCCCAAAATCATTTCAAGTCTCTTTAGAAGTCACAGTTTTTGATAACCCGAATACAATAGATGCTGTCCATGAGGATGATGAAGTCTTCGACGCGCAGCCCTGACCAGAGATTGATGAGACATCCTCTGCTGATGTCCAGTGATGGCTCTGCTGCTCCTTTGGTCCTCCGTCAACAGGTGAATTCCTCCCTACAAACTTTAATTATAAAATAACAAACTCTGCAGGCCTTGACTGTTAATTGCAAACTTGGCTTCTGCTCCTCCTTCTTTGGTTGGACTATCATGGCCCAAACATTTTGGAACTAATTTATCTAACTGGCTTTCCTATCTAGAATACTTTTGTTTTAATCCTGGCAGTGATATCTCCTTAGCTGACTAGCCTATCCCTTTAAAACTCTGTTTTGCCTTTTTTCTTTCTTCTCTCTTATAGTAGGGGTTTGTACTGTAGGTGGCTGAGCCCTGCCACTGCACAGCTTGCCAGCACAGAGAGGAAGCCCTTAGAGAGAGAACAAAGGACTGAGCTATACTTCCTCAGCGCTCAAGCCCACCTTACTTGCACCTGATTGAAGCATTTGGTGCAAAGGACACTGGCAGCCAACCAGGAGGGAGCTTGAGCCCTTTTCAATGCTAGGAGCTTTTTTTTTTTTTAAACAAACTCATTCCCACTACTGTTGTGCCCCTCCTTTAGCCTCATGTTTTCCCTGTTTTAAAAGTAGAAATTGTTCAGTTTTGGGGTGAGTAGATTGGGCTGTCGATTCCCCAGCTACCCCACCTTATACTTTCCCAAAATTATTTGTTGTTTGGCTGTCAGGAGCCACTGCAGATACTCCCCCTTTACTTTTCTTTTAACTTTTAAACTGTTCTTTGTCTGGCTGGCCCTGCTCCCTGCTTTTGAAATCAGGATGTCCTAGTGACGTCAGTGCCAGCCAGCAGGATTCAACATGGCTTGCTTGGAGTGCTACCTGTGTTTCCCCCAGGTAACCATTTTTGTTTTCAAATAATTTATTTTATTTAGTTTATTTATTTATGATTGATACCCCTCTGAGCATCTGCTGCTGCTGGCTGCTGTTTATTTGTGGTCTCTTATAGCCCAATTTCTCTCATTCCATTTCTGTTTTTTGTTTCTGTTGTTTCCCCCACCCCGTTAACATTATGCATCCTCAGGGCTTGCTTATAGCTGCAGTGCAGCTCTTCAACTATTTCAGCTCTATTCTTGCCTGCATTCCTGCAGGCTTTTAATTAACTTTTATATTTTATTTTAGCCCACTGGCCATGCCATATGCCGTGGTGTGGCTTTTAAACATGCTGCACCTACTGCTCTGCCACCGCTTTCCTCACTCCTTTGAACACCCCTCCCAGGCTTTTACATTGCCGCCATGCTTCTTTACTTCAAATAGCAGCTCCTTGCTGCTCTCACCCTTTTGCTTCTCTGATAGCTCCCCCCCCCCCGTCCTCTTCATTAGCCGTGGGAGCGACTTTTTTACTGGCTGCTCCTGCCACCCTGCGCACTCTCCCTCACTCTCCTCTAATGCTGCAGGAGTGGGTTTACTAAATGGCAGCTTCTTTGCTGCATCTGTCCACTTGGCTGCCACTAAACCCTTTGGGGCATAAGCAATTGAAAATTCTGCCACCAGAGCAGTAGTTTGGGAAGGTGGGGGATGCACTTTCCCCCATTGCCTCCTCCAACTCCCACAAGCTCCATTTCTGCTCCTCTTCTCCCACCCATGTGGAGTAGGCTGCAACCTAAGCTCTGTATGGGCTGGGAGTTTACAGTGCCCACAGGCACTTTCACTTAGCATGGTTGCACTAGCGGCTGGCTGCTACTGCAGCCCAGACTTGCTCTCCTTTTCCTCTCCTTTTCCTCTTAGTCCTACCACTACAAATATGCCCACACTATACTAAAAGGGCTCAGGGAGTCCCCAATGGAACCCAGGGAGAGGATATTGGCATTATTAAAAATGCTGGCCTAACCACACATGGAGCTAGCCTACTAGGCCACCAGGGCTCCTTTACATTGTGGCCCCCCAGGGCATTTTCCTAGCCCACACTGGACCACCAATGTCTACTTTTAATTATGCAAAAGGCTACTAGCCCCTCAAGCCTGCACTAGCCACCTGGGCTAGTAAGTAAAATACTGGCCTGTCAGCCACCATTGGGGTGAAGGGGGTTATAGCTGAGCTCCCTCCCCCAAACCTAACTTATTTTCTTCCCTCTCCTTTGTTTTATAATTTTTTCCTCTAACTAACCTGTTTTATCCTTTATCTCCACAGGTCTGACAGGATAAGGGCTTCTACCTTATTAGATAAGTATAACTCTCTAATCTACCCTTCCTGCCCTGTTTTACCCTCCCCCAAGAGCTGTGGATCCTTTGTGACCCCTTTCTATTCTTTTTCTTTAGGGGTGTGGTGGACGACCTCTACCCAGGACTATGCCTTGGCACCCTGTACTCAGGTAAGTCCCTCTGTTTTACATATGTAGGGTGGGTGGTCTATAATGGGGTGGCTGTGCCCATTACAATATAAGACAGCATAACACATGAATATTTTAACATTCAGTTTAGCAATAGAAACAACTCTGTTTCCTAACATAAGAATAGGAAAACCAGTATGAATGATACAGACTAAGCTTATATGCTATCAATAATTGATATAGATAGCTAAATATTTGAGTTATTTAATATTTATGCTACAAGAGAGAATTCATGTAAAATGAGCCATACAGGACAGACACAGTAGGGACATTCTGAGCAAACTGTTTACTGTAGAAATAATAGACACAGGCGGTATCTGTAAATAACAGTAGAGAGTTTATTTGAAGCTAAGCACCATGAACTGATACTTGTTAAAGGGATATGAAAGGGGCAATGGGATTAAGCAATTTAGTAATATATGCCAGTATATATATTTATGGCTGGTATGCGTCATCACCATAGGATTTCTGTTTTGTCATGTATCAAATCACAGAAATTGCAGATTACAAAGTCATTCCAAAGATGGCTGTTTAGGTAGTCGTGTGAGCCATACTTCTTGCCTGTGGCAGAAAGGAAGTGCAGTTTAACTAAGAATGGTAATGTTTCTGTATGTAAGTCTGCAAGTTGTTGTGCTGCTGGTGTTCCCCAGCCTCCACGCACTGTGGTTAAATTGGAAATATTTAGGTGGGGGAACATTCACCTCTAGATTTGAAGGTGTGGAACTACTGTCATTACCAGGTGGTGGAACTCTCCTATAGTGTTCAATAAATAAAGGTGACAAAGGTGTAAGAACTCCCATGCAGTGTTACAAGGGGTGGGGAACTGAGTGTCTGTTCAGTTGAACTTCAGCACACAGTATGCTGTTTTGACACCGTCATTCATCAGCTGTTGCTGACAAGGTAATTATGACCTGATCAATTAACAGTCTCTCCCCCTGGCCTCAACCAAGATAATCTGGTCAGTTTACCTTTTAAAAAACACTTTTAGAATTTGTTCTGTACTTCACTACAGGCCTCGTTTACTCATGCATGCTAGGTTATAATTGTGTGTGGGGGTAGAGACAAGAAGAGACAAACCTTATTACACGTGTTCTCTGAACTGTACAGTTCTAGCATGGTTGTGAGTGGGATATAATCAGTACAGTGCGCAGATTCACTACCGATTGTAAAAATGTCAAGGAAGGTGCCAAGTTTCATAAAACTGATATTGTGAAACTGCACAATATTCTTTTTTCAGCAACAGTACTGACTCTGTCTACTAGTTTGCTTGACTATAGGCTTAGCATGCTAAATGGTCACATATCAAAAATGCTTTGATTTGGGGGTCTCTGTCAGGGGTCTGACACATTAGCATTTTTATCTCATTTTGGTTATTTTCCCATGTTGTCTGAAGTTCCACAACATCAGTACTATGCAGTCCTGGTTCCATGAGCTTACTATAATCAGTAGTAAATCTGGACACTGTCTGTATTGATTACATTTATATCCCACTAACAGCCATGCTACAATCACACTGTTCAGAGAACATAGGTAATATGGTTTGCCTCTTCTTTTCTCTGCCCCCCCACCCGAAGCTACAAACTCACTTTTGTGAGTGAATGATGTCTGAAGTGAAAGATAGAATGGATGTTAAAAGTCTTTTCAAAAGGTAATCCAGATTATCTTTGTTGAGGCCAAAGGGAGAGAGATTGTTAATTGATTAGGCAAAAGAGTAAAGAAAATAAGTGTTGTAAGTATGATTCCTGAGCATTGTATGCTCACATACACATTATTGTGAATACATAAATACCGCTAAAAGAGAAATTAAAGGTGATGGATAATATGATGACAAAAAGATGATAAGACATAAGGGCTCCCTGAAATTTAATTATTGACAGATGATAAGACTTAGGGCTCACTGACATTTAGTTATTGATAAATTAATAATGTACATAAATAGGACTTTGCAAGGAAAATAGAAATGGATACCAAGTGGCGATATGCATTTTATCTTGTGAAGTTTCAAGTAGCATTTAACTGTCATTATTTTCTGGTTAAAATACATGCATTTTGTTTATAGGGGCACCTCAGGCCACAAAACATTGGTGGCACAACTAATGAATAAATTGTAACTGTTAATTAATAAATGTTAATTTGGTTTTAAAAGTATACAGGCATTTTGAGTCTTCCTCACCCACAAAGAAGTGCACACATTGGCACCTTACAGGCAGACCCCTCTGACTATTGGTTTGAGTGATTATTGTCCATTATAGATAGGATAGAGAGAACAAGCAACAAGTTTAAAATCCAGCACTCACCCCATAAGTGGAAGCATTTGAAGCAACAGTGGGTAGAAATGCATGGCAGAGGAGTGTGTCTGCCGTATCCGCTGGGGACACCGGGACCTGAGCATGTTACTCTGCTTCTTGAACTCACGTTCTACTTGCAATGGTTTAATTTAATATTTTTGTTCTAGTGGTGTTAGCCAAACACACTTTGAAAACCTTGGCATTTAATGGCAATGTACTTACATTAATGATTTTTTTAAAATATAAACTAGCTCCATTAGCATTTATTGGTGATTACACTTTTCCAAGTAATTTTATTTATTGATAGGGGGTTTACTTTAAAGTTCATAGGATTCATATGAGTTTGTAAGTGCAAGCCAATATGACTCACCATTTGTCAATGGATTTGAGTGATTATTTTGTTACATAGATACTCATCTAATGCTACTTTAAAGGTGTCCATAGATGTACTGATCACTATAGCTGCAGACAGGCTGTTCCAGAGGGTTACCTCCCTTTGATTAATTCAAGCACCTCTTTTGTTGGTTTTATATAGTTTGCCTTTTAGTTAGTATTTTTGGATTCTTGTTTCCCTTTCAGTTCTCTTTCTTTTAAGCCCTATGCACTCCCATAGGTCTTTCTCCCTAAATGCCCTATATACCAAGCATACAGGTAGGTTTCCTCTGAGGCATCTGTACTCAAGTGAGTACAAATTGAGCTCCACTAGTCTCTCTTTATATGATAGGTGAGACAGAGATGTAATTCTTTTTGTTGCTCTCCTCTGGACCCTATCTAAGAATTCAATATGGCTTTTCAATCAGTTATACTGATTTAAAATTATTTTGTTGAGATTTCTGATATGTTTGGGCTTCAGCTATTTTGTGGGCTTGTGTCTTAGTACATATGCATTTAAAAGTGCGTTTAGAGATTTTGTGATTAATCAGTGGCCCCTCTGTGGGGTGTTTAATAATACCCCCACTACACCTAAAAATAGACATAATGTTTTTACCAAAAATTGGATAAAATACTGCCACACAACTCAGTCAAAAAGTGGTCATTTTAATTGTTGCTTGACTGTATTACGCAACAATCACACCTCGTGGATTATGTGTTTAATGTTGTTAGGGGGTGTTGAGTTAAATCTGGGCCAACATGAGGTTCATGGTAGGAAACTGTGGATTTTGCATGATAACGCACATAGTGTAGTATGAAAAATGGATATCCTCTTACCTGCTGTACAAGAGCAAGACCCGGATGTACTAGGACTATTAGAAACTTGATTATCCAAATACATCAAGGATAAAGAGGTTATGCTCCCATGCTATCAATTGTTTAGGTCAGATAGCTGTAAAAGAGGCAGGGGTGTTTCATTATACATAAAACATTTTTTAGGTTTTGTGGAGATTTGCTGTTCGGTAGTAGTGAAAACATTGAATATCTAGTAGTCAACTTAGTTAATCTCAACATAGCAGTTGGTGTGGTGTACTCCCCACCTAAAACTAAACTAGATAATTTAATAGTAGTGATGAATACAATTTATGAATGCCTCAGGTACAAACTTCTCATTTTAGTGGGTGATATAAACTCTGATTGGTTTCAACTGAGAGGGAGGCAATTAAAGGACAATCTTGTGAGTTAAACAGCATTTTCAAGTGCCTACTAGATACACAAATGTTCCCAACCGGGGTTCAGTTTTAGATTTAATATTTACTTCTCCACAAATCAGGGTTACAGATATTGGGATTCTACCACCATATATAAGGGACCATAATCCAACATGGATTGCTATTTTGCAAGAACAGTTACTGAACAAACACAATAATTATTACTGGTCTAAGGATATGCAAAATTTCTCCACAGATAAGTTTAAGAATAGTGTGAGAAATGAGAACTGGGAACACTGTAAATTAATTCCTGAATTAGACCGAGTTGTGGAGTATTTTGTAGGGACCTTTGCTGACCTGTGTAATTTGCATGCCGTGAGGTGCAAATTTGCAATAAAGACAGCCAGGGCTCCCTGGATTAATAAGAAAATTCTGAAAATAATTGAGATAAAAAACAGACTTTGGCGATTAGCAAAAAACAAAAAATTTAGGAAGGGACTGGAAAACTTAAGCTCCTGCAATTGCTGCATGAAGGTAAACTGCTTGATGATCCCTGTGTGAACTCCAACATCCTAAATACCTATTTGTAAACCTATCAAGCTTAGTAACTAGTTCGCCTATTGGAGGTTCAGACGATGAAAAACTTCTACAGATTTAAAGTTTCCACCCTTTCAGTTTAGGATGCTGAGTGTCTCAGATGCTCATAAAAATGTACAGGGTATTAATGAACACAAACGCCTAGGCCTGATGGAATTGAAGGTACATTTTTAAAACTGATAGCTGATGACATAGCTCCTATTATTACTTTTCTTTGTAACTGGAGCTTAAGTTTAAGTCAATTTCCTTTAATATGGAAAGAAAGTAAAGTAATACCCATCTTTAAGGGAGGGGAAGCCTCTGACCCCGGGAACTACCGATCGATAGCATTTTTATCTCTACTGTCTAAATGTTTAGAACACCATGTGTATTTATAATTGCCTGAATATTTGGACAAATACAATCTTTTGACACTTTTCCAGATGGGATTCAGGAGGGAGAGCTCTATTACAACAGCCTTGCTGGAATTTAATGATTTAGTGTCCTCCTCCTCCTTAAATTCCAGGCTGAAAACCATGGTTATTTTTTATAGATTTGTCCAAGGCATTTGACCCAGTGGACCACTCCTTGCTACTAGATAGAATAAAAGCCCTGGGGATAAGAGATGGTCCCTGGGAGTGGATTAGGTCCTATTTGTCCAACCATTCTCAGAGGCTGTCAGTTTCCCAGACTCTTTCTCTGAGGAAAGATGGGTCTCAAGGAGTACCACAAGGTACTATCTTGGGGCCCCTCTTGTTTCTGCTTTTTATTACTGATCTTCCTTAGGCAGTTCAGTTTTCCTTGCTGAAACTGTATGCAGATGACACAGCCCTGATTGCAATGGGGAGAAACATGGTGGACCTTAGAAAAAAATTACAGGCAGACTTTCTTAGAATGCAGGAGTGGTTCACCAGGTTGAGGCTCATAACAAATGTAATGAAAACCAAGCTGGCTTATTTTAAATCAAAGAACAAGCCTCAGTTACACATTTTGACAAATTTTGGTGAATAGATTGACAAGGGTTACTGAATCTTGTTACTTTGGTGTGGTCTTTGATTTTGAGTTATCTTTTACAGGACATGTAACTTTACTTGTTAGTAATGTAAACAAGAAATTGGGGGCATTAAGAGGCACTACTGAGTGCCTTATAAGGTCGGCCAGGAAAACCATTGCTGAGCAATTCTTGAATAAGGTAATTTGATAGATCACACTGCAACAAAAACGTTAGAAAAGTTAGACAAATTATATTCTAAACCTGTCTGGTATGTACTGGGCTGTAATTTTACTACTCATCATTGTGCAATGTTAAAGAGGTTGAACTGGAAGTCCCTGGCTACACGATGTGCTAAAACTTGGCTGAAACTATTGCATAAAAATTTATTTCAACCCAATCATATGGCTTGCATTGTATTTTGCAAAAAAGAGGATCAAGTTTGTGATCTGAGTACATCTGCATATTAACAAAATTAGCTTTGCTAGGTGCAATACTAAATTTGGAGAAAACTTGTGGTGCTATCAGGCTGCTTTATACTGGAATAAATTACTGTACCTTATTCTGTTCGTACTTCTTCATCTGTCACCATGTTTGCTATTGCATCGGAAAGCTGTTTCTCTAACACTTGTAATTGTTATGTGTAGCATGTATTTTTATGTGTGATCTATATTATAGACTGTATTTTATTGAAACTGAATTGTTTACACACAGGACTGTCTTGTAAACATGGATATTCTTCCCTAACAGCATGTTACCTGTACCTATAGAAAAAGAAAGTTTTATCTGTCCGTCTATCTATCTATGTGTATAGATAGGAGATCTGTATCAAGACACTTGTCTGGCAGATAGTCTGGCACTATTTTGTAGATAGTAAAGGCAATCAGTGACTACAGCTGACTGCTGGGAGTTAAGTAACAGATCTTCATCAAGTACTACTCACAGACTGTGAACTTTCCTCACCACTTCATGCTGCATCTTCATTAAGCACAGGGGGCATGAAGCCATGCAAGAACTGATAGCTGCCTATCTGATCCCACAAGTGACAGATGTGTCATATCTGAGCTGAGTGCCAGCCACTTGAAGGCCACCCAGATTCTGATATTCAGTAAGAACTCATCTAACAGTAATATGGAGGCACTCCTGTCCGGTGCGAAAGACAGATACAGTTTGCTATTAACAATATAGCAATGAAATCCTATGCTATATCACCTTATGACCTCCTCCAGCAGGAGCATATGCCCTCTGAATAACACAGGAAAAAAGATGAACACCTGTGGCCCACCGCAGTCCAGGCTAATTGGACTCAACCAGCAAAAAACAATCACCATCAATTGCTCCCTTCCCAAGAGGAACAGTCAGAATCATTGCAGAACAGTTTCCTATATTTTCTGATGCACCACTAGTCTTGCAAAATACTGCTGGTGATTGACAGTGTCAAAGTAAGATGACATATTGAGGAGAATAGAGATGAAGACATTTTCTTGATCCCTCACTAGGTAGAAATTGCATATCTTGATAAGAGCTGTCTTGGTATGCAATGTGTTAAGAGAATTTAGAGATTATTAAAAGGTCTCATTGCATAGTATAATGTTCCCTTATGGCAAACATTACAGAACTTTGGTAGATCTGACATCCTGTCCAGCTGTCCGTTCTTTTCTGTTTGCGCAAAGAAATAGAGTGTCTCAGTGTTAAGAATGATTTAAGAAACAGCTATGCTGATGATGCAGTTTTCTGAAAATAATTCTGCTGACCTATTTAAAGTACTAAGAAAATTATGTTTTGTGAGTGTGGAGTATAGAGCTTTTTCACATGTGGATGCAAAAGAAGTGAAATTAAAAACTTAAAATAAACCATACAAAATATAGTCCTGCTATCTATTCTTGTAGCCCTTTCTGAGTTTCTGCACACACGCACACACACACACACACCCGTGCATATACATGTACACCCGCTCCCACACACTGGTACAAAATGTCCTCAAAGTCCATTTTTAGAGAAGATTAATTTTGTTAATATGGTTTCCACTTATTTCACCTCTCTCCCTTGGTTTGATGAATGGGTTACCACAGCGGCACCTTTCCAACCAAAGGAACAAAATGGTGGCTGACTTTACAGCCAAGTTCAATGCCACTCTTTGACCAGCTGGTAGGGGCAGCCCTCATTCTGCTTTCCTACTCTGGAGATCAGTATTTCACCACAGAGATGGACTCAGTCCCCCAGCCAACCCCAGAGTGGGATTCTGGGGCTCACATAGGAATTCTGATGTACTGTATTAGATAGCAATGCAACCCACTGCCAAGACACAACTGGGCTGGCCTGTTGGCCCATTCAGACACAACTGAGCATCTTCCTTGCCTTTGTGGCTGTAACGTATGAGCAGTCTATCCTAAATGACCCCACATTCTTAAAAAGTATGGATATGTTCATTTGCACACATCCCCAAATCTGTTTAGGATTTGACTCTGAAAATGAGCCAAAACTGACATCAAATAGGCTTACAAGGAAAGAAAAACTCTCACAAGCTGTAAATAAGTAAAAATACCTCAGATGGCACAAGCTGTAACTCAGGCTTACATTGGCTCTGAGCTTTCAAAAATCCAAGCCATGATTTCTGACTGAGAGCTTTAACCAAGGCCATTCTCTACAAAACTTCACAGATTAAGCGCATATCTCCTCTCCCTCACTTCTGCAAGCTGCTGTTAATTTTCCCACAAAGCCCTAATAGAAACCTTCTGAGTTGATAAAAGTTAAGGGCATGGAATTTATGGACCTGGTTCTATTAGTCTCACACCAAAGTTTCTTTTTTCTCCCTCCCATTAACTGAAGTCAGTTGCATATCTTGTGGTCCAGACAACCACAGCTCCTTTTTCAAAGACATTGTCTTCAAGAAATGAGTAATGTTTGACACCATCTACCTTGGGAAGAGAGAAATAAGGCAGACAAAATTCTAATATTGAAACACAGTACACACTACTGTGTATAATTAACTGGCAAGTGTATAACAATCTTGATACCCTCTTTTAATCATTTGGTAATCAGTGGTTTGAAAAAAGAATCTCCAGCCACGAACAACTGCTCTCCCACAATTATGGGCAATTAAGGAAAAAAAATAAATCTAGGCAAAAATGTACAGGTTGCATGACTGTTCTAGCTCATGCAACTCACTGCAAATGGTGCACAAAATCAGAGGAGGCTGAGAATGTCCTGACCTTTGGCATAGGTAATTAATCAGTTGTTGAGCAAAGCTAGCAAATAGTCACCTTTTATTCCCTTGCTGTTTATCTACCATGCCCCCATCACAGAATGTAAAGATGGCTGAATAGTATAAGAACTGGTTTCCATGATTTTAGACTTGTTTTTACTTTTGATGACTTCCAATATTTTGGGATCCAGCATATGCAACACATCACAGTCTTTTCATATAGAAACATAGAAACCATCAGCAGAAAAGGACTGCTTGGCAAACTCAGTCTGCCCGGATTTTCCCAGCCTATTCAGTCTCTGCAGATTCTACTTGACCTTTGTTGACCCTCCCCCCCTTCCTATTTGCTTATACTTAAGCCTATCCCATGCATGTTTGAAACCCGCAACTGTTTTTGCCCCCATCTCCTCTGCTGGCAGCCTGTTCCAGGCATCTACCACTCTTTCAGTGATGTAGTACTTCCTCACATCTCTCTTAAACTTCTCCCTTCCAGCTTCATTGCATGCCCTCTTTTCCGGATACACCTCTTTATTTGAAATAGACCATCCTCCTGTACCCTGTCCACCCATGTGAGGTACTTGTTGGTCTCTATCATGTCCCCAAACCACTCCTCCCTTCTATGGTGCACCTGCTGAGGTCCCTCAGTCTATCCTTATAGGGCTTTTGATGTAACCCCTGTATCATTTCTGTTGCCCTCCTCTGGACTGCCTCCACCCTGTTTTTGTCCTTTCTGAGATGCAGCCTTCAGACCTGGACACAGTACTCCAGGTGGGGTCTCATCATTGACTGATACAGCAGTAGCACCACCTCCCTCCTCCTGCTAGAGACGTAGTTCCCCAAAGCTAGGGGGCACAACAACAAAAGGAGGACCCTTTCCCCGATGTTTTTTTTTTATTTTTATTTTGTCCCCCTCCAGTCTCCCCAACTCAAACCCCTCCTTGCCTGCAGTCTCTTTGTCTTGTTTCATGCCATTCGGCATTAAGAAGGAGGTCTTGGGCAAAAGACCCTCCCTGTGGGCTTGCAGTGCCCAATACCCTGGCCCAAAGCCAGGACCTCCCCTGCCCTACAAAAGGGCCAGGAAGTGGCAAGAGCAGGGGAGTTGGTGGCTAGACATGGAGGGTGGAGGATGCGGGGAGCTTGGACAAAAAAAAAGTACCTGCAGTATGTCTGTGACTCCTCTGGCATCACTCCCCTCTTTCTCCAGTCCGGGGGTGTGTGGTGGCAGCAGCATCAGGGTCTGTTGGGTGGGAGTGAGGCTCCCCAATGCAATCTGTTTCCTTTCCCCAGAGCCCTAAGTGACATGGGGGAAGCATCTGCCGGCCTAACCAAGTGGTGCCACATGAAAATAGGTCTGGGCAGAAACCACGTCCTGGACCCGTAGTTCTGTCCCCAGCAGCCGTGAGTGCTAGAAAGGAGTCAGGTGGGAATGTGGCTCCCCAGCCAGGTCTTCTGCTTCCACCAGCAGCACTGGGGTCCCAGGCCATGACAGTGAGTGGGCCGAGTGCCCAATTTTAAAGTACACTCATGCCATGGGCACTGGGGAGTGGGGGGGAAGGAAATTAATGGGGCATAGTGCCCATAGAAAAAGTACTTAAAGGGCCAGCACCCTAGTAAGGGAAAGGGGGGCACAATGGGCTCTCTAGGTGAGCTGCCAGCCCTGAGAGGAAGGGGATAGAGGAGGGCTATTAATATTGGTAACATGGGTTGAGGATCACAAAAAGAACAAGAGGCCCAGAAGGGTCAGGGCCCAAACGTTTAATTAATTTTATGTTGTTTATTGGGAAAGGGGTGACACAATTCTAAAACCCCAGGGGAAGAGATGGAAAGAACCAGGAAAGAATTTAAAGGACCAGAGCCCAAATTAGCAAGGGTATGTATAGTGGGCTCCCCAAGTGGGCTGACAGCCCCCTTTGTTCTGCTTTGGTGCCATTTTGTGCTAAGGGGCAGTGTCAGCAAACAAGACTCTCATTGGTATGCATAAGGAAGGCGGGACCAGGGCAAGAGTCCCATAGACCCATGTGTAGAGATAGTTAAGGGGAGAGAGCAGTCTAGGGGCCCTGGGTTGCCCACAGGTTCAGTAAAGGTTACCTGAGCACCACCTAAACCAAATTTTGCTGTTGCCTGCCTGGTGCCTCCTAGAGACTGCAGCCTTTGCAAGAACTGAACTATCTGCTAAAAAAAATCTGAACTGTTTGCTTGCTTGTGAACTGTGTTTTCAAATTGTATCCTTGTGTACTTGATGTCCAACTTTGCCTTGTTGCCTGGACCAGCTTCTTTAGAGCCTGACGCTGACCCTGGGAGGTCCCCGGTCCATCCTCCATCTGCAGCAGAGCTGTCTCCAGTGATATCAACCAACTTCAAAGTTCCACCACAGTGTTCCAGCATCAGCCCTGTGATAGCAAATGCAGAGAGCCACTAGTCAGGTATCCAGCAGTGAGTCAACCTAGGGGCCACCCTGGCTCGAGTGTGAGGGACCACAGTTAAAGTCGTGCATGCCCTTTTTCTTATTTTGCCGGCTGTTCAAAAGTGTGCACATGCCCATGACACTCCATAGAGGCTGTCCAAAGATCACATTGCCAGCAGTCTTCTTGTGTGGAAGTGGCCTGGGTGTCAGGAACCTACCAGTTGTCACTGCTGAAGATCATCCACAGAACCACCTGGTGACCAGAAATCTTCAGCTTTTGCCCTGTCACAGAGGATTGTCAAGTTCTTTATTGCCCAGCTAGCAGTGTTCCTCCTTGTGTTCTGTTTGTCTGAGGGATGACCCGTATGGTCTGTTTATAAAAGCACTTTGTGGAGTCAATGACCACCTGCTGATCAGCCAACTCATTACAAAGCCCAAACTTGGTTCATTTGCCATTTGTCACCTTGGCCAAGTGCACACAGGACTTTGACTAAAAGGGGCTAGCCCCCTGTTCTTGAATCGACCAATTGTTGGTTCTAATCGTATTGTTTTGTTGTTTACTCTGTCATCCTGTAGTGTTGTAGAAAATAGTTGTCTTGTCTTTGTTGTCCCTCGTAACTAAACCTTTTGCATCTTGGTCCCCAAATAAGCTACCTGTCTCTCCTTCCAGATTCATTTGGCCTATCCTGAAATTACTAGGGAGTCTCGAACCCCAATTCCATTGGGACTGGGAACCTTCTGGCCTCCTACATTTGACATAGTCAACAGGATAAGAAACATCAAGGAGTCCAAAGCTTGAAGCAACCCGCACCAAGATGCCTGCAAGAGAAGAAATGGAGTGGGACCCCTGCTGTGTTATGCAAGAGGAGCTGGCTCATGTGGCATGTCAAGTACAGGAACTGGTGGCACTCATCACAAAAATAAAGCAAGAGGCCCAGCCACAGGTTGGGCAGTGTCCACGCTGGCCCACGAGGAAGAGAAAAAGCCAAGGTCAAGGAAAGCGGATCAATGCGTGGATCAGGGCAGGACCATGCACCCAGGCAAAGAAACTGCGGGGCCCGTTCAGCGACCGTGCAAGTGGAATAATGCCAGAAGCAGTGACGTCAAGAGTGCTTGGCACCAGCTGTACGAGGATACTAACAGGAAGGTGGGGAGGCTCAAGCAGTGCAATCAAGCTGTCATGGCACCTTCAAGAGGTCCATCCAGAGTTCCAGATGCTCAAGTAGAGGTGCCTGTATAAATGGCAAGTGCTGTCACCTGTGATGTGAGGCAACAGGTCCCAGACTGGAATGCCTAAAGGGAGGTCTGGCACCAGGACTGATACAGTGGGTTGTAATCTATGCCAAGTAGACTACTGAGCTGTGAAAAGAATATAATGACCTCAAAAAGACTCTCTGACAGTGAGATCAAAAGATTAAGGAGTAGGCCGAGCAAGCCCTCCGCCATAAAGAGGCAGCAGACCGGTGCACCAAAATCATCCAAGGCTACTATGTTATGACTCAATACTTGAACCGTTCACTGCTCATCAAGACGTAGGAAAAGGAAGAGATCAGCAGATGCATGGTGGAGCTACAGGCATCCTTACAGAAGGAGGAGTGTGCCCAGCTAAATGCTGCATGCCCCTCAAAATTGCAAGAACCCCCCAGGGCTTGACACCCTGGTAGTGGTAAAGGAGCCCCCCAGCCTGCATTTGCTGACAGAGGCCCCTGAATTTGCCCCGGCCCTAAAGAACAAACCAAAAGAACTGGATCCAGTTTGGGCCACCGTAATCGGTATCAGATGGCAAAGCATGACGGTTGCACCCCCCATCCAGGCAGCAGTCTTGACAGTGGAGCCGCACCACTGAAAAGAAAGAAGGACCCCTTCTTCAGCAGAGCCTAAGTCATGACCAGCCAGAGAGTGTGTGCAGACCTGGATGACGGGGAAGAATTGGATGATGCCTATGATCAGAACACTCCCTTACCCATTGGAGAGCAAGTGCTGGTAAGGTTCTGGGATGAAGAAAATTTATCTCCAAGGTGAGAACCTGACCTGTATATCATCATGGGCACCCCTTTCCCTACAATGAGTAGCTACCAGCTCAAAGCCTGGGACAGAATGCAAAGGCTAGTACACCAAATGCATCTAAAGTCCTGCCCAGTTCCTATCAAAATGAAAGGACGGATCAGCAAGAAGAGACAGGAACCACTCTCAAAAGGCACCTTGAGGCCGTCCATCCATTTTCTTGGTTCGAAAGGCTAAAAATGTTAGTCGACTAGGTAAAAATTTATGTTTTAAGTAGACTAATTAAATAGTTTTAGAGCCGTGAAATGTTTACTTGTAATTTAAGCTCAATATGGTAACTAACCCCATACATCGGGACATGTATGTTTAAGGGGAGGCGAATTGTAGTGCCCCAAAGTTAGGGGGCACAACAATAAAGGGAGGACCCTTTCCTAGACATGGTTTTTTAATTTTTATTTTTATTTCACCCCCACCAGTCTCCACCATTTCATCCCCCCTCTTGCCTGCAGTCCCTTTGTCTTGTTTTGCACCATTAGGCACTGAGAAGGGGGGTTAAAGGCAAAAAACCCTCTCTGTGAGCTTGCAGTGCCCAATTCCCGGGTCCAAAACTAGGACCTCCCCTGCAGTACCCTACAAAAGGGCTAGGGAGTGGCGAGAGCAGGGGAGTCAGCAGCTACACGTGGAGGGTGGAGGATATAGAGAGCCCGGACAAAAAGCAAAGTACCTGCAGTGTGTCTGTGGCTCCTACAGTGTCGCTCCCCTCCTTCTCCAGTCCAGGGGTGCATGGTGGCAGCAGCATCAGGGTCCATTGGGTGGGAGCGCAGCTCCCCAATGTAATCTGTTTCCTTCCCCCCAGAGCCCCCCAGAGCCCCGAGTGGTGTGGGGGAAGCATCTGCCAGCCAGACCAAGTGGTACCACTTGAAAATAGGTCCAGGTGGAAACCACGTCCCAGAACTGTAGTTCTGCCCCCAGCAGCCATGAGTGCTAAAAAGGAGCCAGGTGGGAGTGCAGCTCCTGGCAAGGTCTTCTGCCTCCCCCAGCAGCACTGGATTCCCAGGCTGTGGCGGTGAGTGGGAGTGCCTGATTTTAAAGTACACTTGTGCCACGGGGAGTGGGGAGGGGAAAAAAGAAAAGAAAAGGAAATAAAAGGAATACACTGGAAAAGACACAACTTTCCTCAGACCTACAGAAACTCTCAATTAGTGCTATCAGACAGTAACAACTTTTTTTAATGATTTAAAACAGCTACCCACAACTTCCACTTCCTGTTGTTGGTATCCACCATCTCATGAGCAGCAGTAAGCTTCCTGAGCTCACTTTATGCTAATAGGCCTGTTTGACCTCTGCTATTGGTTGGCAGGACATATTAGCATAAAGCTAGCTTAGGAAACTCACTGCTACTCATGAAATAGTAGCTGCCAGCAATGGAAAATGAAAGTTGAAGGCCACTGTTTAAATCACTAAAAAAGCAATTAGAGGGAATTAAAAGGAAAAAAAATACTGTCTGAAAGCACTAATCAAGCATTTTTGTAGCACCAGGGTAAAGTTGTGCCTTTTCCAGTGTTTCCCTTTAATGGGGCAGAGTGTGCAAAGAAAAAGTACTTAAAGGGCCAGTGCCCTATTAAGGGAAAGAGGGGGCGCAGTGAGCTCTCTAGGTGAGCTACCAGCCCTGAGGGGAGGGGGATACAGGGAGGCTATTAATATTGGTAACATGGGCCAAGGGTCCCAAAAAGAACAAGAGGCCCCAGAAGAGTCAGTGCACAAAAGTTTAATTAATTTTATGTTGTTTATTGGTAAAGGGGTGCCGCTATTCTAAATCCCCAGGAGAACAGAGGGAAAGGACAAGGAAAGAATTTAAAGGGCCAGAGCCCAAATTGGCACTAAGACACAGTGTCAGCAACCAAGACCCTCATTGGTATGCATAAGGGAGGTGGGACCAGGGTGAGAGCCCCATAGACCAAGGTGTAGGGATAGTTATACATAAGGGGAGTGAGCAGTTTAGGGGCCCTGGGTTGCCCATGGGGTTTGGTAATGGTTCCATGAGCACCACCCAAACCGAACTGTGCTGTTGCCTGCCTGGTACCCCCTAGAGATTGCAACCTTTGCAAGAACCGAACTGTCTGCTAAAAAAAATTTGAACTGTTTGCTTGCTTGTGAACTGTGTTTTTGAATTTCATCCTTGTGTACTTGACGTCAAGCTTCACCTTGTTGCCCAGACCAGCTTCTTCAGAGCCTGACACTGACCCAGGGAGGTCCCCGGCCCATCCTCCATCTGCAGCTGAGCTGTCTCCAGCAACTTCAACCTACTTTGAAGTTCCACCATAGTGTTCCAGCATCAGCCCTGTGATGGTAAATGCAGACAGCCGCTAGCCAGGTATCCATTAGTGAGTCAGCTTAGGGGCCACCCTGGCTCAAGTGTGAGGGACCACAGCTAACATCGTGCATGCCTTTTTTCTTATTTTACTGTCTGTCCGTAAGTGTGCATGTGCCCATGACGCTCCCTAGAGGCTGTCCAAAGATCGTATTGTCAGCAGGCTTCTTGCTGGGAAGTGGTCTGGGTGCCATGGACCTACCAGTGGTCACTGCTGCGGATCATCCAGAGAACCACCTGCTGATCAGAAGTCTTTCACTTTTGCCCGGAGCCACAGTGGATCGCCAACTTCTTCATTGCCCAGCTAGCAGTGTTCCTCCTTGTGTTCTGTTCATCCAGAGGACACCCCATATGGCCTGTTTATAAAAGCACTTTGTGGGATCAATGCCTCTCCAGCCAACTCATCACAAAGTCCAAACTTGGTTTGTCTGCCATTTGTCACCTTAGTCAAGTGCACGTAGGACTTGGACTAAAAGGGGTTAGCCTCCTGTTCTTGATTCGACCAATTGTTGGTCCTAATTGTATTGTTTTGTTGTTTACTGTATCATCCTGTAGTGTTGTAGGAAACAGTTATTTTATTTTTATTGTCCCTCGTAAATAAAGCTTTTGCATCTTGGTCCCTGAGCAAACTTCCTGCCTCTCCTTCCAGATTCATCTGATCTATCCTGAAATTGCTAGGGAGTCTCAAACCCCCATTCCATCAGGACTGGGAACCTTCCGGCCCCCTACAGAGATACCTCTTCCTATGCACCCACTCATCCCACTGGCCTTGCCCACTGTCTTGTCTCGTTGCACTGCCACATTGAGGTCATCAGATTATGATGATTCAAACGTCTCTTTCTTGCTTAATGACTGTCATTACCCTCCCCCCCAGTTTATACTCAGCTCCTGGGTTTCTATGCCCTATGTGCATGATTTTGCACTTTTTGGCATTAAACCCCAGCTGCCATGCCCTTGACCACTCCTCGAGTTTCTGAGGTCCCTATTCATTCTCTTCACTCCCTCCTGAATATCCACCCTATTACAGATTTTGGCGTCATCTGCAAAAAAGGCATACCTTCCCTTCCAGTTCTTCTACAGTGTCACTTATGAAGACACTGAAGAGGACTGGTCCTGCTACTGAGCCCTGCAGCATCCCACTGGTCACGCTCCCCCTCATTAGAATGCTGATTACCATTACTCTCTGTCACCTATCCATTATCCAGTTTTTTACCCAGTTTACCACTTTGGATCCCACCCCTAGACTGCCCAGTGTCTTTATTAGTCTCCTAGAGTGTGTGGCACAGTGTTGAAGGCCTTGCTGAAGTCCAAGTAAGCCATATCCACTACCTTCCTTGATCAATTTTGCTGGCCATCCAGTCAAATAACCCAATTAGATTAATCTGGCATCCCCAGCCCCCCATGAATTCATACTGCCTTTCATCTTGAAACCACTGGATTCAAGATACTCCCCTAGCCTTTACTTTAACAGGGTTTCCATTAATTTCCCCACCACTGATGTAAGACTCACCACCCTATAGTTGGTAGCCTTCTCCCTGCTGCCACTCATACACAGCAGGACTACGTCTGCTCTCTTCCCCTCCAGGCCTCTGGAACCACTCCTGTTTCCAGTGAGTTGCTGAATAAGGCCACCAGTGGCGTAACAAGCACCTTCCTTAGTTCTCTTAACACCCTCGGGCTTATCCCATCCGGTACCCTGACCGTGCCCACTTTAAGGTTTGCAAGTCCCTTCAGGACTCTTTCCCCTGGGAATGTACTTGTGTTTCCCCCCCCCCAGTGTTCCTGCTGCTCCTTGGTGGTTCATGCCCCTCTCCCTCCACTGTGAAGACTGAGCAGAAGTACCTTTTGAAGATGTCTGCTTTTTCCTGATCCTCTTTTGTGCAGTATCCCTCTGCCATCCTTCTTTTCCTCACTGTCCTTCCCCTTGCCTTCCTCTTCTTGCTTATTTACCTGAAGAAAGTCTTGTTCCTTTTTGCTACCCCTTCAACTATCCTTTCCTCTGTTTCTGCCTTTGCTCCCCTAACAACCTTGCCCGCCTCCCTCTGTTTTACCTGATACACCTCCCTGTCCTCCTCCCACTGCATTTCTTTGTGCCTCCTGAATGCCACCCTTTTTTCCTTCACCTCTGTGGCAAATTCCTTAGAGTACCATAGTGGCCTTTTTTCCCCTCTTGCTTTTGCTCACTTCCTTCATGCAGAGGCTAGTTGCCTTCACTACGCCTTCCTTTAATTTTCTCCACTGTTGCTCTAGCCCTCCCCAGAAATCCTCCTCTGCTAAGTTGCTTCTGAGGCAGTCTCCCATTTCTTTAAAATTGGCCCTCCTAAAGTCCAGGACCCTCACCTTTGTTTGGTTTGCCTCTGCACCCATCTTAATGTTGAACCACACTGTACGGTGATCACTGGTCCCTAAGGTCCAGCCCACTTTGATGTCTGTAATACTGTCTCAGTAAGCACTAGGTCCAGTGTTGCCCCATCCCTATTGGGTTTGCTAACTAGTTGCCTGAGAAATGCCCCTTGCAGGGAGTCAAGGGTGGCTCAGCTTCTAGCCAAAGCTGCTGTTGGAAGGCTCCAATCCATGTAAGTCTCCAACTCACAGGCCACACCTCCACCTTTTTTGCCATCCTGCCAATGCTTTCTCTTAATACTTTATCCAATTCCTCCCCTTGTGCTGGAGGTCATTTCCTTGCAAGAAAACATAAAGGAACATTACACACCTTCACAGGATGCACAGGGAGCAGGTAAGGCTATGCAAGTAAGGAATATTATAATAATGAGGTATTCATTACTCAGAACTGAGAAACTGTTTCCCACTATTCCTGTGACTATTCAGAAACTTTGGGGAATAAAGCTTTAAAAAGCTTTCCCTGGTTGATGGGGTTAATTGCATGGTAACTAACTATCCTTCTCAGTGGTGTCAATCAGCTTCCTAAGCATCATAAATCATGTACTCCTCTCTTCCCTTGTTACCTTGATTGCATGCCGATTACAGATGACTGATTCTTCTGGGGGTATTAGCACTGTAGTGTATAGCACACTATGGGGTAAGGTGGGTGGATAGCTGTGATATCCTAGATAGTCTACCATAGTTTCCAAATCATAGACTGAAGGTCGGGAGTGGGCCAACATTGCCTTAATTACCTTTTGGAGAAGGGGGGCTTGGTCAAGGGAGTGGAATGGTTTTAATAATAGTGTTGGATCCAGGCACTTTGCCGGGGCCTGGCAGTTTCTTTTTAATCTGTCTGTGGGAAGGTGAGGAAGGTGAGGGAAATATGAAGGGTGGTTGACCCCCGGGGGGGTGACTGGAGGCTATGTGACTAGCCCTAGCCACTTGGGGTTGAGGGAGGCAGATTGTTTTTCAATTTTATTTGTTTGTTTTAAATAACATGAGTAGCACATATCAAATATTTGGAATCTCAAATAAGAATGCTGAGCTGAATATTCGACTGAAGATGTTTGCACAACATGACATGTTGGGAGGTTGCACACCAGTTTGTTGTTGGTTCACCAGAGTTCAGGAAACCCGTACAATTAAAGCTTTTTTGGGCAAACTACAGTATGTGAAGGGATTTCCCTGCTTTTGAACTTTCTGTGTTGAGCGTGGAGACTTTCGCCTTGCTGAGTGTTTTAATTTCCTTCACTTTCTCAGGCAAATCAGCAAATCATCATTCATGTTTTTTTTTTTACCCTGGAGAGACACACGAAGCTGAAAGCTTGTTTACAGGTGCGACCTGGGAGAACAAGGAAGTTAAGTGACTTGCTCAGTGTCACATAGTAAGCGAGTGGGGGCTGTGAGATTCAAACCCAGGTCTCCAGCTTTGCAGCTTAGAGCCTTAAACCATTGCACTATACTGCCTCCTACAATATTTTGAAGATCTGTCATGACTGTTCCTTGCTAATCATCAAACGTCACCATGTGATCATCAAGAGAGATCATGATCTAAGATAATCATCTAGATCATGATTTAATCATCAAACATGTAATGTTCAATTCACCAACTATTATTGATTATTTTTGTAAGCATAAATTAGCAGGATGGGTTTTGATGATCCATAATTGATTAAGGGATGATCTTTGGTGATTAAATCAGTTTAGTGGTGGGCAAAGTGGCCGAAATTTGCTCCACGGAGTGATTCGTGGAGTAACGTGGAATCTGTGAAGTGCCCGCAATGCAAAGTGGCGTACTTCGTGTTATAATGAGGAATGCGAAGTCCATTGAAACCAATGACTTCACATTACCCGCCTTCCTCAAACCACTTCTACCAATTTTGTTTTAATTACATTGAAATTGTGTGTACTATCACTTCACTTTGTAATTGAGATCCAAGGCAAATTTTGCAGTGCTTCATGAGATTGCAGGTCACATGGGCTCTAGATTTTCCTGCACAGCCTCAGTTCTGTGTAGTGTGTGTGTAATGGAAGATAGAGGCAGTTTCCTCTCAGAGCTCTGCAATTCAAATCCTCTAAAAACTGTTAAAAAGCCTTTTTGAGCCATTTTTGTTTGCTCAAAATTTAGTTCATCGATTGTAGGAAACCCTCCTGTGCTTGTATCATTGAGTGTTTATTGTTTGTGTGTGGATTTTGAAAGTTAATTTAGAACAGTCTGTCTGTGTACTGTGAAGTGCACTTCGGGGGAGGGGTGTCTGTGGTGTAGGTAGATTAATTGGGAGAAAAGGGCAGTCTTTCTGTTTTGGTTATATTTTCCTTGTACAACTGTGTTAATGAACACACAGAAATATTTTCAGTAATTCTTGAAATTTTTTTGCTGATTGTTGTGGTGCAGCAGTGTATAATTTCAGTTTGTTTAAAACACTTGGTGGTTTCCGGTTCTGCCACGGACAGCTAGACAGCACAGCAAAGGAGCTATCTCCCACGTTTTATCAAGTAAAAGATTAAAAACCCTCATTGAGTGCTTTTGGAAAGTAAAATATTGCTCATGATGTCGAAAGAAGTCAGGAGAAGAGATAAAGGGGGCACCCCAAAGAATAAACACTTAACCAAATCAAGAGATGCAGTCGGATTAGAATCGGGACATAGGCCGCAAAGTCGCAGTCACTCACCAAGTAGTACTCGGGGATCCGACTACGATACGGAAAGGGAGCAAGATAAGCTGTCGAGGACACGCTTTGAAACAATATTAAGGGAAATCCACAGCTCAAGGCTGGAAACAAAAAAGGATATACAAGGGCTTTCACAGCAGATTGCGAAGCTAGACAATCGAATTGAGGAGGCTGAGGCCCGGGTCTCGGCGGTGGAAGATGCATCAACCTGCCTCAGTCAAGCAGTGGGGGCTCTGATTCAACAAATGATATGGCTACAGGCAAAAGCTATAGACCTTGAAAGCAGGTCGCGCTGGAATAATTTAAGACTGTATGGACTAGCGGAGGGTGCAGAGATAGCCCCGATGTCAGCACTTGTGGAAAATCTTTTAAGGGACATACTAGAGTTGCCACCAAACTATGATTTGAAGGTAGAACATGCCCATCGATCTCTCGGACAAAAGCCCTCAGATCCAAAGGCACGTCCTCGCTCTATAATATTCCTGGTATCAAGCTATCAAACAAAGGAGGATTTGCTTCGCAGAGCGTGGGCGAAAAAAGAAATATATTTAACATCAAAGCTTACGATGGATCATGATTACCCGACAGAAATCCAGCAAGCAAGGCAGCAGTACCTCCCAATCTTGAGGGTGTTGAAAGAAAGGGGTATCAGATTCCAGACTCCGTTCCTGGTGAAGCTGAGGATACATTGGCAGGAAGGAGTGCAAATGTATGGTTCTCCAAGTGAGGCAATGGAGGCATTAATACAGAAGGGATTATCATTGTTGGCGGAGGACAGGGAACGGATCAGCAAGAGCCAGAGGTTCCTGTCAGACGTATTTCAACAGGCAACACAGCGTAAGGGAACGCCGCCAATGAGGGTGCTCAGAGAAACACTCGAGAAGCTGCAGAAGATGGAATGGAGTAATGCACAGAGAGAGGACTGCGAGGGATCGGGATGGAAGGCTGAAATGTGGTTAAATGGTAAAAAGAGTTTGCAGGTACTCCTGTTTTGACTCGAGAAGAGGTGGCTGGACTCTGAGTGTGCTTCGAGTAGATGAGATGACCAGAAGGGATTACATGAACTGCCAAATGAAAAGGCTGAGCTGCACATTTAGAAAAGTGTAGTGCAGACAGAACTGGCTGCTGGACTGTAACGCAGGCTATGGGATGTTTTAAGGGACAAAATCATATAACCTGGGAAAAAAAATAATATTTGCTGATAAGTTGCTGAATTAATGGCTGGAGGGGACAGAAGGCAGATGTAGAGAGAAATCTAACAAATGATAAATAAATAAGGGAGCTTAAATGAATTAAACCAGTACTGGCATGAAAAGTCAATGGGGAATGAAAGGGGGGGAGAGCCTGTGAATCCAGACCTAGAATGGTCTATAAAATGGATGGGGAAAGGTTCGGTTTGTATTTAGCCCCCTATTGGAGAAAGGAGAGGTGGGAAAAGTGAAAGGGAAGGGGATTGCCCGGTGTGCCTGTATTGGGGGGGATAATAAATTTTTAGGCTTTCTAAGTCCTATAATTGAAAACGACAATAGCGGTAAGGGAAGCAGGGGATAGACGTGCATTTATGTACAAAGTCTGTGGTTGCTTCCGGGGATAAGAGATCACAGCTATGTGCAACAATCTAGAAGCAAGGGATACGGGTACCCAAATAAAAATAGACGAGAGGACAGGCAACTTAAGAAGGGTAATTGTTGAAGTAGCCACTACATACACGAATATGAGGAAACATACTAAAATATAATAAAATAGGAGGAAGGGGAGATAATTGCAAGTAAGGAGGAAGAGCAGCAAATAAAGGGACCTACATGTTACATAGACCTCGACAGTTGGGGAAAGAGAAAGGAATAAAGGGAATGGGCGTGGGGGGGACGGAAATGGGAGGTACTTAAAGTATAGTACCATCGCTGTGCTACTAGGTGGTCTGAAGGTGAGAAACTAGTTAAAGGTCACTCTATAGTGAGTGCCTTTTCGAGGGAATATCCCGGGAATAAGGGAGTAGCTCCACTCGAGTCTGTCCTTAATAACATCTTTGGAGGGCAGAGGATGGGAACCACGAAGTTGGGATCCCCTGCCTTGGAAGCAACCATTTTTTTCTAGTACCTCTCTGAGAAGGGGGAAAAGTTGTGTTTAATTAAGTTGGTTAATGAAAGTTTATCTTCTATATGTTTAGAAGAATATACATTAGACTTTTAAAGAGTTTGGAGATCGAAATGTTTAAATTTCTAGTTAAGATGGGAAATGGTTTGATGTGTTTACAGCAGTTTAATAAGCCTAAAATGTATGAAAAGGAAAGGGAGTGAATGCATATTGCCGAAGCTATCTAAGGAACACCACCTCGGGGAAGACTGGGAAGAGAGAGGGAAGTACTAGGGACAGAAAAAGAAAGGATAAAAGGGAATATGAAGATGGATACGACAACACTAATTTGTTCATTTACCGTTAATGGGTTGACCAACCCCATTAAGAGAAGTAAGATATTAGCAGCAATGAGAAAGGAGGGCCCGGACTTTATTTTGTTGTAAGAGACGCACTTAACCCATTCAGAGCATAGTTAATTAGGGAAAATGGGTTTTAACTATGAAGTCAGTGCCTCATATGGTCAGGGTAGAAGACGGGGGGTTTCGATACTAATACCAAGGAAAACAATATTCGGAGTAATAGATAAATGTATTGACAAGAAGGGGAGATATGTTTTCCTTAAAGGTAAATTTCAGGGGAGAATGATAACCCTGGCATCGGTTTACGTGCCTCCTGGTTCGAATTATCAGGTGTATAGATCTATACTATTGAAGCTACAGGAATGGGCGGAAGGACAAGTTATACTGGGAGAGATCTGAACATAACTCTAGATCCGCATCTGGATAGTACAGCTCTGGGAGGGCACAAAGAGAGAGGAACCTCAAAAAAGTTGGTGAAGCTGCTGGGGGAGATGGGGTATGTGGATGCATGGAGAATGGGACACCCTAAACAACGAAATTACACATATTTTTCCCCACCATATAAAAGTTACTCAAGATTAGATTACTTTCTTATGCCAAAAGAAATAATGATGGAGGTGAAAGACAGTTGGATAGGCAGTACAGTATTGTCAGATCATGCTCCGATATTTTTACAAATAAAGTTAGGGGACTTCCAGAGGAGAACGTTTTGGAGATTGAACGTCTCATTGCTGCAAGATAAAGAAACCAAACAAGAAATGATAGATGCTATCAAAAAGGCTATAGAGGAAAATACCACACCAGAAGTAACAACAGCTTTAGTATGGGTTATGTTAAAGGCCATACTGAGAGGGAAGTTAATAGCTATAGCGGCATATAGAAAGAAGCAAAGGGAAAAGAGAATAGAAGTTTTAAGGGGAGAAATGGAGCAACTTGAAACCCAACTTAAAAAGAAATATAACAAAGAGATCTTTAAAAGTTAAGTAAAATTAAACAAGACTTGAATAGAGAATTGGACTATTATATTGAGCAAAAATTATTGTTTATTAAGCAAAGATATTATGAGGGAGGACTGAAAGCTACTAGAATGTTAGCGGCTAAATTGCGTACCCAAAGAGCAAAGGCTCATATAAGTAAGTTAATACATCCACAGAATAAAGAGCAGCTACAAAACACCCCAGAGATAGTAGAAGCTTTTCGAGGGTATTATAAAGACTTGTATACAGCTCCCCCAATCCGAAAGGAGATGGACTTGGAACAATATTTGCGAAGTATTCCACTACCAAAAGTTTCGGAATTGGAACAAAGGCAGTTGTTGAAACTGGTAACTAGTGAAGAATTGGTAGGAGAAATAGCTAGACTTAAAACAAATAAGTGTCCTGGAATGGATGGATATCCAGGTGAAATGTATAAACATTTTCAGAAACAGTTTTTTCCCCTACTATTAAAAGTTTTTAATGAAACACTTTTAACAGAACGAGGCCCACCAGAATCATGGTCGCAGGCCATTATTTCAGTAATTCCAAAGGAAGGTAAAGACCCAAAGTTGTGTCCCTCCTATAGACCAATTTCCCTACTTAATACAGACTACAAATTATTTATGGCAGTACTGTCACGCAGATTACAACAAATACTTCCACAGTTAATACAAACAGATCAAACCGGATTTATCCCAAGGAGACAGGCGCAGGATAACTTGAGATGAACAAAGCACATAATAGATCACTTGAACTGCACTAAGCAACCTGCAGTCTTATTGAGCCTAGATGCCGAAAAGGCTTTCGATAAGGTCTCATGGGGATTTTTAAGAGTGGTATTGGGGAGGTTTGGGTTCCCTACACAATTTATTGACCTTATTGGGAAAATCTATGAAACACCTAAGACATATGTAAGAGTGAACGGGCATCACTCAAATCCATTTAGTTTGGAGAGGGGGAACAAGGCAGGGATGCCCTCTTTCACCACTATTGTTTGTTCTATATTTGGAGCCCCTGGCACAAGGAATTAGGGATAACCATGAAATTAAGGGCGTGCAACTTGGGGGGAGGCAGCAGAAAATTAGCTCTATATGCTGATGATATTTTACTCTATTTAACTAATCCAGAAGAATCTATAACACATCTCTTTAAACATTTAAAATTTTTTTCTAAATACACGGGGTATACGTTAAATGATACTAAGACAGAGGTATTGAAACTAAATTATATCCCCGTCCCCGCAGATAAAAATCTTATACCCATGAGATGGGATCTCCCCTACTTGAAATATTTAGGGATAAAATTAGATAAAACAGTCACCCGGCTACCACAGATAAACTATCCTACATTAGTGGAGCAAATACAAAAAGATATACAGAGATGGAGGCTTTTACCAATGTCACTAGCTACGAGGATACAGGCAGTCAAAATGAATGTCTTGCCTCGTTTTCTGTTTTTGTTTCAATGCGTACCTGCCCCGGTGTCCCTTAAGCAATTAGGAGGATGGCAAAAGTTGATATGGAGCTTTATCTGGTTGAATAAAAAACTAGAGTTAAAAAGCAAACTCTGTACCTCCCAAAGAAAATGGGAGGACTGGCGGTTCCTCTATTGCTGGGTTACTGGAAAGCAGCCCAGACTAGAGTAATACTGCTATTGCAGCACATGGATTATACAGCAAGATGGAAGAAGATAGATTTAGAGGCTGCAATGACATCATCAATATTAGCACAATGCTCGGTGTTACACCCCAGGAAGGAGTGGACAGGTACGCCATATTTGGGGACAAAACAGCAATACAGGGATATAGGGACTCTCCAAAGGCACTACCAGAGTATACCAATGGAAGTCACATGGTGGACTATGGATATAGGGAATAATCCAGCAGCTGGAGACCCTGGTATAAAAGTAGGAAGGACAGGGATGCAGAGCACCCTGGCAGTTTCTCAAAGGGAAATGTAATTTCATTTCTGGAAGCACAAATTAAGTTTAATTGGACAGGGAAGGAACTATCGTTATTACCAGATTAGATACTTTATAGGGGAGCAGGTGAACAACTCAATTAAAAGGGCTGGAAAATGGGAGGCCCCAAATGTATTTGAGACAATATGGAGTTCGAGCAGAGGGGAGAGGGCTATTTCAATATTATATCAGAATTATATCAGGAATCTCCAGTACTCAACGGATTATATTAAAGCCAAATGGGAGCAAGAACTACAGATCAAGTTAGATTGTAAAAACTGGACAGCAGTTTGGCAAAACACCTGGAGCACCACATCCTCACCAGAGTGGAGGGCATTCATCTGGAAATTGAGATCTAGGTACTTCAGAGTGCCAATGCAAATGGCTAGATGGCAAAAAGACATCACAGGTAGCTGCTGGAGGGGATGCGGTGCTCGGCCTGCCAACCAAGTACATGTGTTTTGGGAATGTCCTGATTTAAGGGAGTATTGGGAAGGAATACAGAGGGATATGAGGACAAGGTTTAACATAACTACACTACTCGGGCCAGAACACATGTTGTTGGGGTATACCCTTCAAAGATCAAAGGGCGTGAAGCCAAATATCTTTGGAAAGTACTGATAGCTGCAGCTGAAAAAGCCATAATTAGAAGGTGGCTTTCACCGAGCTCTCCCACAGTGATGGAATGGAGGGAGATAGTAGAAAAGATAAAGATGTTTGAAAGGATTACATATTCCCTGAGACAAAAATTGCCGCAGTACCAAAATAGGTGGCTGAGATGGGAATTGGAGTAAGAACAGAAGTGAGGGACAGAACTTAAAGAGAACAGGAGGAATAAAGAGGAAAGGGAATAGATAGAGGAATGATATTGATAATGGAGGTGGGGAGGTCAGAAAGAGTGGAGGAGAGAGAAGAGGAGATGACTATTCTTACAAAAATGTAAAAATGTAAAATTAAAAACAAGTCAACTACCTCTTCCTTTTCTACAGACTATACATTGAATATGAACGGAAGAGGGAGAGTAATAGAGGAGGGGAAAAGAGACTTGGTGGTTAGGAGAAAATAGAGTACAAAGATAACTTGTATGTGATGAATAATGGTACAATGCATTCAAATAGTAAAGATGAATAATATAATGAAAGATAAGAAAGATGTTTAAACATACAGCAATTAGGCTTAAGTTTTATATTATATTTAAAAAAAGAGAATACTGAGTAATGGAAATTCAGATTGTAAGAAATGGAAAAGTGGAAACAAAGATATGAGTGTAAGTGATTATGAAGAAATGTAAGATATAATCCACATGTGAAGAAAATAAAGATGAAGTATAAAAAAAAAACACTTGGTTATATTACTAAAGGTTTTCAATTTGCTACGCATTACTTGTAGTGTGTGTGTGTGTGCACGCACGATGCATGCCATTAAATCAGACACCTTTTATTGTGCCACAGAGTAACTGCAGCAGTGTGAATCTGCTATCCACCACACCTACATGAATCTTTTATACTGCTTTGTGGTATCTTTACTGGTAGTGGACTGTTACTGCTGTACACTACCCCCCCAATCGGCAAAAGGTATTCTTTTCCAGATTTGGATTTGTGACTTGTGAGCACTGGTTAGGTGTTGTTGTGCCTTTGTGTCTGCATCTCTTGAGTGCGCAGCGCAATCTTAATCTGTCTGTGCATTTGCAGTACACCATTAAATCTGGGAGACTTTACATTTCTTGTTGTGCTATCATTTCACTTCGTCAGCTTTGGGGAATTTTCTGGACACAAGACAGTAGCATTTTGGGGATGCACATTAATTCTGGTGACTGTGTGTGACCACTGTGCTCATGACTGAGTGCACCATGGGAGACTTTGCATTTCTTGTTGTGTTATCATTTCACTTCATCAAGACTGGGGAATTTTCTGGACGCAAGACAGTAGCATTTTGGGAATGCACATTAATTCTGGTGACTGTGTGTGACCACTGCACACATGACTGAATGTGCCATTAATTCTAGGAGACTTTGCATTTCTTATTATGCTCTCATTTCACTTCATCAACACTGGGGAATTTTCTGGACACAAAACAGTAGCATTTTGGGGATGCACATTAATTCTGGTGACTGTGTGTGACCACTGCACGCATGACTGAGTGCGCCATTCTTATTTTTATTTCATATATCGGATTTACAACCTTTGAGTCAAGGACTCATTTACAAAGGCACCTCATCACATGGAGGGTAGACAACAAATAGACAGTGTGTACAACATTGGTGGACGATACATGTGTGATACAGTAAATTGAACATACAAAGCAATTCCAATGTTACATAGGAGTGCTGAGGCTTGCAATTGTTTACAAAGTTCGATCAAACAATTGTATTAAATAAAGAGGCCTGCTCTAGATACAGGTGTGATACAATCAATAGAACATACAAGCAATTCCAGTGTTACATGGGAGCGTTGAGGCTTGCAATTGTCTACAAAGTTTGATCAAACAATTGTATTAAATAAAAAGGCCTGCTCTATAGGGTATAGGGAACAAGGGACTGGGGGGATCAGGGTTTCTGGGGGGGTGAGGGAGGAGGCAGTCCAGAGGACTTTGTCCATTGCAGACTACTAGAAGGGATAAGAAAAGAAGAGTTCAGGCTTTGGGGCAATCAAGGGCACTTATAGTTCCAAGTGCTGGTGAGGTGACTGCGTAGGGCGATTTTAAACGGGCCAATTTTGGAGATGCTTGTGATATGTGGAGGGAGGGAGTTATACCAGGAGGGAGCCCTGTGGTGGAAGGACCTTTGGGCAAAAGAGGTCCTGATTCTAGGAACCTGGAAGGTGGCCTTGGCTGCATTCCATGTGGCGACCATCTTGGGGGCTAGTTTTAGGGACGTAGCAACCCCAGGGAGGAGAGCCCAAGTAATGCTTTTTGGCCAATATACAGGTGTGATAGTGCAGGTGCTCATCAATGGTGAGTAGGTTAGAGGAGAAGTAGAGCTGGCATATATGCGTTCTGCCATGGGCACCAGTCAGGAGCCTGCATGCCTTGTTTATTGAAGTCTGGACTTTGAAGTGGGCAGTGGAGTCAGCTGCGGCATAGATGGGAAGCCCGTAGTCAACCAGGGACAGTATGGAGGAGGTGATAGCCAGCCAGAGTGCATTCTGAGGGAGACAGTCTCTGTGGCGGTAGAGGAGTCCAGTCTGGGTGTTCAGTGCAGTGGACAGGGTTTTAAGATGAGAGTAGAAAGTGAGTGCTGAGTCGAAGATGATGCCCAGGTATTTGTAAACTGTAACCTGTTCAATAGGGTGGAGAGTGCTGGGTAGGATGAGGAGGGGGGCATTACTGGCGCTGCTCTGGCAGTGGGTGAAGAGCATAGACTTTGTCTTTTTGAGGCTCCAGACCAGACGGTGGCCAAGGAACCAATTTTCACTTGATTGAAGGTGAGCTGTAGGCTGGAGGGTGGAGTGGTTGTGATTGGAGGTGACGAGAACCGTGTCATTGGCATATAGAATCATTCTGCCTGAGCAGGAGCTAGGGGGGTGTTAAGAAAGAGACTGAAGAGAGTAGGGCCCAGAATGGATCCTTGGGAGACACCGGAGCAGAAAGGTAGTGTAGTAGATAGTGTACCATTTATCTTTACCCGCTGGGATCTGCTATGGAGGTAACTGGAGAACCAAGCAAGGGGGCCGGACGAGAAACCCAGTTGTTGGAGGGAGTTGAGCAGGAGGAGGTGTCACACAGTGTCAAATGCCTTGGACAGGTCAATGAACACTGCCCAGGCAATGTTGACAGAGTCAAGTGCAGAGTGTATGTAGTGAGAGAACTCCAGGAGTGCCGATGTGGTGCTATGTCCAGGGTGGAAGCTGTGTTGCTCTGGAAAAAGTATGTTGTATTTGGTAAGGTATTCCATGAGTTGGGAGAAGACTATTTTTTCCAGGGCTTTAGAGAGTGGGGGAAGGATGGAGATCGGCCTGTAGTTATTAGGTGCTGTGCGATCTCCATTCTTGTGGACTGGAGTTATTTCGGCTGATTTCCAGGTGTTCGGGAAAATTGGCCCAGACATAGGGACCGGTTTAGCAGGTCAGTGAGGGGGATAAGCATGACATCTAGGGTTACCCGGAGAATCCTAGAGTCAATCAGGTTGCACTTGGGGTTGTGGCTGGAGAGGGCTTTTAGCAGGTGCGGTTTGGCTTCATCAGACGATATGGTGTGGAGGAGAAAGCGGGGAGTGTTTCAGGGTGGGAGGGGTGGGTTAGTGTTAGGGTCAAAGAAGTGGACAGGAAGGACTGAGCTGAGGCCTGAGAAAGCCTCGTTGAGACAGTCAGCAGTCTGTTCGGGGTCAGTGGTGATAGTGCCATTGACCGCTAGCTAGGATGGGGGGGGAGCAGGACTTTCTATTGAGTTCCTTTATATTGTCCCAGAAAGTGCGTGTGAAGCCCCAGGAGGAGGCCAGAGTGGTTTGATAGTGTTTGATCTTAGCTTGCCGTATGGCCCAGGTGCATTGGTTGCAGGCGGCATTATAGGCCTGTCTGTCTGCAGGCCTACCTGATTCAACTGCAGTATGCCATAGATTATTCCTCTGCTTCAGTTGTTGAAGGGGGGGAGATCCACAGGACATTTTGTCTTTTGTGGGGCGTGCTGGAAAAGGGGGAAAAGAGGTCACAGGCCTTGCAGAATGCACTGGTGAGGTAGGCTAGTGCAGTGACAATATCGGTTGCTAGTGAGATTGGGGTCCAGCCCAGTTGGGCTAGGTGTCACCTCAGTTTACTGAGGCCTCCTGGGTGAAAGCAGCGGTGGGTGGTGGCTTGGGATGAGGGCTTCTGAGTGGGAGAGGACCAGTGACAGAGGATAGCGGAGTGTTCGCTGAGTGCGTTGGCTAAAGTATTCACATCCTTGATTTTGTGGGGGAGATTGGAGAGAATTACGTCAAGGAGGGTGCTGGTGCCACTTGACTGATTAAATCTGGTAGGAAGTGTGACTAATTGGGTTAAGTCCAGGGCAGTAAAGGAGTCCTTTATATATGTGGTGGTGGAACTTAGCCAGTTTACATTGAGGTCCCATAGGACAATCTGCTCGGTTTTGTGGGGCAGGGTGGCTAGATAGTCAGTAAGGGAGTGAGCAGCTCTTGCTTTGTTCCGTGGGGGTATGCATGCGGTAGTGAGGTAGAGAGGGACCATTAATTCTGGGAGACTTTGCATTTCTTGTTGTGCTATCATTTCACTTTGTCAGCACTAGGAAGTTTTCTGGACACAAGACAGTAGCATTTGGGGGATGCACATTAATTCTGGTAACTGTGTGTGTGAGGGGCTGCCAATATTGTTGTCGCTCCACCTTATTTCACGTTAAGGTGGAATGACAACGCGAAGTAATAATTACAAGACAAAGTGAGCCTTTTGCTTTTGACAATGCGAAGTGGCCACTTTGCGTTCACTTCGCCAGCGGAATTTAATTTCACTGCATCTCTACATCAGTTATATGATGTAAGATTATAAGTCACATGAGTAATATAAAGCAAAGTTGTATTTGTTACCAGTTCAAAAATATGAATGTGTCAACCATCTGTAAAAACCAAAACTAATTATAATATTATAATTCTCTCTTCGGGAGGGGGCTACCTGTACTGCTTTCCTGCCACCCTTCTGAGGCTCTGAGACTGCTGCTGCTGTTGCTGCTGGCTCCCTCCCATTTAGCTGCATGTGTGGCATAGTGAGGAAGCACGACAGTGCTGAAACATTTCAGTGCCTCCTGCACCCTTTGTCTTTGTGGCAGTGATTATGTCTGCTTTGTCCTCCTGATTTTGAAAGTGGGGACCAAAAACTTCAAGGATGCCTTTTCTTTTTGGTGCCTTCTGCGCCACACCATGATCAAGCCACCATTTCTTAGAATGGGAGCGCACGCTGCAGGGGCTTCTCCCCAATTATCCCAGTTCTACCCTGCCAGAACACCTGACCACAGAGTGTCACACCTGCAGAAGCCACAGACAGATCAGATAACAGCCTTGGTGAGCTGCTACACATAGAGTGGAGCCAGCACATACAGGGAGCAGTGTAATACTAAAAAAAAAGATGTTGGAACCAAGGATCCTTCCAAACATGCACACAGCCATCTTTGTGCCTTTGATCTAGAGGGCAACAAATTTATGGGCTGGAAAGCTTGGGACTGTATCCAAGAGGACTGTGGGGGAATGATGTAATCAACACCTAACCAACTGTACTGGTGGGCAAAAGGGGTCAGTTTGGGGGTAGAGCAAGGCAGAAGGGCTGATGGACATCCCTGCCTGACAAATCAAACTCTTCAGCTGAGAAAGAGGTTTCTGGGCTCATGAGGAGCTTGTGGCAGTCTGAGAGAGACACTGAGGTGCTCAGACCTACTGCTGTGGGATTGAACAGTCAGCCTAGTCAGGACCAAAACTAGTAAGCCCTCCCCAGGGTTTACTGGTGCAGTTCTGTGACCCTTATCCTTGATTCACATGGTGTTACAGACTGTGCCAGGGAAGGCACCTGTAAAAGTAAAAGCTGTAAAAACGTACCAGAAGGGCATTGACTGGGAAAGACATTGAGAGTCTGTGCCAGAAGGGCACTTGCAGATCAAAGCTGCTGTGAGAGAATCTGAGATGTTCAATGTCCAGAGAAACCTACTGAGCTAAGGAATCGGAGACAGACAGCTACACCCCCAGCAAGCTTCTGCGGAGCCAGGTAGGGTGCCTGCTAGCCCTTATCAAGTGGGTAAATCAGGGAACGGGTAGTCAAGAAGTGCATGCCCTGAGTACATGGGTACTCTTGATCCAGAAAGGAGTTAGGCTGTAGGGATCACTCCAGGGGTTCAGGGCTCGTTGGGAACCATGAAGCAATTGCATAGTGCTCCTATGCACTGTGAATGTTGAGCTAGAAGAGCTGTGCTGTGAGAGCTGAGCTAGAAGGCTGTGCTGATGTGAAGAATCTGAGAGAATCTGAAGTCCTTCATATTCAAACCTCTGGGGCCTACTTCTGAATGCTGCCTGACCTGCTGCTGTGTGCTGGTTCCTGCCTTGTCTGAGCTGCTGCATATGTGAGTCATGTGAGTGCCAGCACTGCTGGCTGGGGTCTTTTGTACTTTTCCTATCTGGATTACAGTAACTTCATTTGGATTACAAGTTGGTTTTCAAACACTTTCTTTCTCAAGTTTTCAAGTTCTAAATTGTGCTAGCACACCATGGCCTGTTGCAGGGTTTAAAATGCAAGCTTGCTCCACTGAAAGATCCCAGACAATGTAGCTACCAGGCTTGCCCTACAATAGAACGCAATTCCTGGGTACCCAGAGTCATTGCTTACTGTTTTATACTTAAGATTATAGTTTTAGTACTGGTAACATCTTAGAGACATACAACACTGTCTGTAGAGTAATTTATACTATTGTGCCCCTTGTTTGGGCAGGTGCATCAGTGATTTTGTGGGATCTGAGAGGGTGGTAGTGACCAACAGTACAGTGGCTCCCAGGGGGTATTGTTACCAGGTGGGAGTACTTAAAGTGGGCATTAGGTTTGAGTAGTGCCAACAAGAATAGTGCTGTCAATACCAGCATAATGTAAACAGTGCTGTCAAGAACAGCGCCAAGTACAAATGCAGAAAAACAAAACAGCTCCAATGGTAGTGGTTGGAAACCATACTGACGACTGCAACCACTGAAAAATAACAAACTGTACACTTTATTTTTGTGGGGAGCTCTGCCCCCTACCCCCCAACACAGGAGGGTTTTGCCCCCCCCCCCCGGTAATTTGTATAACTAACTCCAAGGTGGGGGGGGGCAGAACACAGAGAAAATCAGAACATTAGGGAGGGAGCCACATCAAGTCTGCAGCATGCTAAAAATAAAACAGCACACTTTGGGTGGGGAGTGGATCAAAAAAGAATACATTGGGAGATCAGGAACAAAACCCTGGTCTACAGATCTGTGCTGGCTGAGCTGCTTCTGATTTAGCCCTGTCCACCACAGGATCAGCTTGGCCAGCTTCTGCATTTTTTTGTTACTTGACTACTCCCACCAATGCCTGGATAGAAACTGTACAAGGGTAGTGGCAGTTGACATTCGCTATTCTACCTCTGTTGCTATTTAGGCATTACACAGTTCCTGCAGCGTGCATCAGACAGTGCTGTTTAGAAATCACTTTTCTAACCTGATATCCTTAAAATGACTTGCAGCTGTTTCACCTCATCTTCATTTCCAGCTTCCAGGCCTGCATTACAAAATAAAAGCATTGTTAATTTGTTGCATTCTACTTCAATGTGTGCAATCTTCCTGTATAAGCTGATTGAATTATCTGTTTGTGAATGTAAGAACTGTCTTATTAGTCCCCAGGGAGTGGTCCAGTCAGTGCAGGGAGGTGGGTAGATACTGCATCCCAAGGGGTGGTACTGCACACAACATCTGGACCACTTATTCTCTTTGGGTGGAGGCACCAGGTCAATTCTTATTTGTTCTGGGATGAACCCCTGTACTGCATGGAGAAAGACTGAAACCAACCCCTCAACTAGCTGGGCCCTGTACAATCACTAGGCAGGAGTGTGAAACCAGATGTGGCGAGCTGGGGGTCACAATATTAATTATGTGAAGTGAGCTTTTAATCTCTTTAGGAAGAGTACATGCTAAGTTTGGTATAGTATATCCATCTGCATACCTAATTTACATATTTAGAATGCAAATTTTATGGACCACAGTAATGGTAATTTCTATTCTTAAAATAATTTTGAATTGACAATATTAGTTGGCAGACTATGAGGACAGGTTTGGGGTACAAATCGAGTACTTGTAGGAACTCAGCACAATCATAAAAGGGACCATTTCACATATATATAATCTATCTATCTATCTATGGGGATATGCACGGGGGAGCTGATATCTGATTTATCTATACAAGTGCTGTTTGACCTTGGGCAGCCCTACGAGTGGCATAAGCTATGAGTTAGGTGTCCAAGGTCAAACAGCATGAGTGTAGGTAAATCAGGTATCACACAAGCTCCCCCCCATACATTCCATTTATGCAATAGGGGCTATTCCTAATATTAGAGTGAGATTTTGTTTTAAAATGTCTATTTATTTATTTTTTTATTAAATTTAGAAGGACTTTTTTGTGAGCAAAAATACCTCCACTTTATTGTGAGGTTGCTAGGAAAGCATCAGTGTCCCGATGCTGCTGATGCCCCCTATGTGTGCTGCAATTGGTTGGAGGATGTTTTTATGAATAATTAAGAGTAAAACATGGTGGTGCCTCTCACCAAGAGGTGAAGCCGACTGTGATTTGTGGCTCTGAACTGGTGAGGAGAGGGCAGGCAGGTTCCCCATTTGTGAGCTGAGAGTGGCTGCAGGTTGAGAATCGGTGTTTTCTAAATAAATAAAAAAGCATCTGAGAGAGTAAGCATAACCAGAGTGAGCAGGATTGCCAGCATGACCAGAGGACTGGGACTGCTGCACGTCTAGATGGAGTGGGACCTGCCAGCATGGAGCACAAGTGCAAGTGCCACTTAGCAGAGGTACCATCTGATATTGGAGTTGTTGGTGCTGGGAAGAGATTGCTAACTGTGGTAGTTTAACAAAAGAGTGTTTTGTCTGCTGTTTACAAATATGGCTGTGCAATAGAAAGTCTGTAGAAAAATAAAACAAATCAGGCACAGAAAAGGCAGGCATTGTGTGCATAGTGGGAAGAGAATGTAGAATGATGTGAAAGTTATAGGCAGCAGCAGTTATGCGTGGGCAGAGAGAAAACTGAAAGCAGGTGTGGATGCAGTTTTGTGGTTGTTATGTGGAGTGACAGAGCAAATGCATTTCTAGCTTTGTGGTTTGGGAGTTAAAAAAGAAAGGGGGAAATACGGGCTGTTGTTTCTGGAGACAGTGAGCACTCTTGAGGAAAGGGTGTAGTGTGAAAGAGACTGGTTTTAATGTTAGCAGCTGAAGGGGTAGGTAGCCCTTTGTTGCTAATGAAACTGAACTTTTAGAAGTAGTGCTGGTGGGAGGGTGGGGGGGTGTCATAGTTAACCTATGATGAGTTTACTATATGTAGAAATCTGTGATGATGAGTTTACTATATGCGTAAACTTAAGATTTTAGATTTTTATGTGCAGTAGTCCAGATAAACAGATTTATGCAATACGTGTAGACTCAGATGACTTCTGATAAACACTTTTATCAGACCTATACTAATAAATCAGTGACCATGGGTGTTAGTATTCTACTGCTGTCATCACTGATTTATTAATGTTAGTGCCTCATTCCCTCCCTCACCAGCCAGCATTACTTGCACATTCAAAGTTCCACATTCTGTAGTCCATTATATGCCCTCACAATACCTCAAACTCCCCCTCAAAGAAAGCAATAAATTGTTTCTCATCAATATGTCAAAGAATATTTTCCTGAGGACCTGACTTTTGCTGCACCAATTTATTTCAGCCCTGATTTTTCTTTATTTCTTTTTACATTACCCGACTGACTACTCATCAATGCCTCTCATATGGTCCTCTCGACGGCAGCAGCTCAACGTCTCCCCGACTCACAGCACTCACTCCATGGGTTCCCAACTCACAGAAGCAACTCACAAAACAGAAGAATCTCTATAACAATCTGACACATCCATTTCTTCTGTCACTCGCTCCTTCCCTGAAGCTGCACCACAACTGTTCGCCCTTACAATTCCCCAAGCTGCACTGCTCACTCACTCACAAAAGAGAAGGCTTCAATGGAAAGTAAGGCTCCTGGTTTCACTGAACCCACACTACTTATAATAAAAAAAAATTCACAACTTAAGCAGATGGGTACAAGCAATTCACATCTACTACCGTCACTAAGCCGATTTCCTTGCTAAGTGTAGCTGCCATTTTTTCTTTAAAATTTCACTTCCACACCTGCTCTACCAAAACCAAAAGACAACAGAGCGTAAAGATGCTGAGGCATCCAGAGCAACCTAGCAACCACCTAGCACCCTCCATTCATCACTGAATATGAAAAACTCTAATGACAAAAAGTTCAAGGAACAACAAAAATACAACAAACAAAAAAGATATTTAAAACCAACTTCACCAGACAGTTTACACCTATTGCATACAATGAATATGGGATTGGGGAAGCTGTTGGATAAAGGATTTATTTTTACTCATTCAGAGTGAACTTGGGCCCATCACTCATGGCTACACTTTGCCCCACCACTCATGAGGTTACCTGAGTTTACTGTGATCTCATAAAAATATTTTTTTTATCTGACAGCCCACCATCACTGATCCCTTATTTATACAATGGCTTTTGTGTCCACACCTGTTGCCGATACATATCTTTATCTATCTATCTATCTATCTATCTATCTATCTATCTATCTATCTATCTATACATGCATACACACATACACATACACATATATACAGTATATATATATCTATATCTATATATATATATATATATATATATATATATATATATATATATATATATATATATGCACATGAAGGGTGATTGGCCTTTATGAGCTTGTTTAACCCCAATATGGTATTATTTCATGAGTATGCCAGACTTCGCCATTTTTATTTTACATAATGCATTAGGATGGGCTCTTCTTGCTGGGTCCTATGTTTTACCATAGTGTTGGGGGAAGGTTTGGGTGACTGTTACATGTGATATAAAAGGAACTTTTTACATGTGTTTCTGAGGTGGTTTGTAGTGTGTTGGGTAGTAATGTGCTATTCAGGTGTTAATAACACATTAATAGAATGTAATTAGCTGATAGGCAATGAGGCATCATGATACACTAATTGGCTACCATCATACATGGGGAAATATATTATGGCTTTTTCTATGGGGACCAGGGTCCAACCATGCATTGCAGACATAGATATACATAATATAGTGGCACTGTAGTGCCACTATAATTAGGGTTGAATAGAGTGTTCAGTGCTAAACCCCTAACTTTGCACATTAATATATTTGGTACCATTTGATGCAATGAGCCAAAGTTTGCATGTGTTGTCCAGGAGGCAAGGTCTTGATCTGTGGAAATTTTTGTGACAGCAGCGTGTACGGTTTCTGAGACCCACATATGTCATTTTTCATAAAAGACTACCTTTATTCCTATACTTAGCATGGGTTTTTTTTGCTCTCACCTACAGCCTACATGGAATGGAATGTTTTCCCAAAACTTGCAGGGCACATGTTGGATGTCCAAAGGTAGTGCCTTTGAAAGGTCTGGTGAAAAAATAATAAATGGTTACAGAGTTATAAGGCTTGCAGAGTAGGGTTTTTGTGAAATGGTGCAAAATGAAAAAAATCAGATGTTGAAGGTCCTTTCTTTGGTTTCTCACCAATTGCTTAGCATGGCACTGAACATATTTTTGTGCTGTGACAACTGGCATCTTCTTGATTATTTCCACAAACTAAAAAATGTGGAAAATACATACATATGCTGTCATTTTTAAAAACAAACACCAAAACCTAGCTAAACAGGATCATTTGGCTAGATTCTGATGTTTTTTTTTTTTAACATAATGGCCGTAAATACCTTTTCTGAGCACCCCAAAAATCCAGCATGCCCAGCTTAGCAAGAAAAGCCACTCATCCTCGTTCTCTATATAAGAACAGTGTGACTTTCTTGACTGCTGCAGCCACAGCTGGAACACGTGCTGTGGGCTGTAGTGAGAGCAGTGAGCTGCTGTTTCCCTGGTGTCTAGTGGTGTCCCCCAACCCATTGCCATCCCTTTATGTTATGTTATGTTGCCCTGGTGTCTACTGGCATCCCCAACCCTCCAATCACCACCCCTATATTTTAATTTCATTTCATTTTTATTTTTTGTACTTGTAAGCAGGATGAGCAAAAACTGCCTGTTTTCACCAGTGACAAGTCACAAAACACAAAAACACATCAATAAAATACATAACACATAAAAAAGACAACTATTTAACATAACATGTACAAGTGTCATTATCCATCAGCCAGTACTTCAATCTAGTTTTAAAAGACCACACAGTCCTGCAATCAATAATAGTGGCAGGTAGAGAATTAAAAAATAACGGAGCCCTAAATAAAGGTGATCTCTGTCCAGAGACAGTTCGGAACAGTGGAATTTCGTAAGTAAATTTAGTCTGAGACCTAGTACCATTAGAATTGGAAAATCTAGGAAACATACTTGAAACTACTGGGGATATAAGACAATTCTTCACCTTGCATAATAGAATACCCAATTTATGCAAAATTCTATTTTTAAGGGAAAGACTATGAGTATGTCTAAGCAAAAGACAATGGTGCGTTCGATAAGGCACATTGAGCATTAATCGTAAAACAGAATTATAGGTTACCATAGGTCTATTGAAAAGATGACCAGAAAAGGAAGAATAAATAATAATGCCATACTCCAGAACACTTAGGAGAAAACTATGAGCAAGCAAAAATCTGGAATCTTTTGTCAGGAACTTGTTAACTCTGAAAAGGGATCCTAATCTCTGATATAAGCTTTTCCTTATTTTATTCAAATGAAGTTCAAAAGTAAGTTTCTTATCGAAAGTTATCCCCAAATACTTAAAGTTATGCACCAGCTCAATCAACTTTCCATCCTGTGTAACTATATGTTGAAGACTAATATGCTCAATGGTCTTATTTGAAAACAGCAAAACTTTTGTTTTATTAGGATTAAGCACAATGTAATTTGAAAACAGCCATTTCTGGAAAGAATCAAAATCAGACTGAACCTCAGCCAGTGCTACATTAGGAGATATACCAGCATTGTAAATAACTGCATCATCAACATATAATATTAATGATGAGTGAGAACACATCAATGAGACAGAATTCATATAAAGTGAAAAATTCAAAGGGCCAAGAATGGACCCTTGAGGGACCCCACATTTTATAGTACTGGGTAAAGAAATACTATCTCCTATTCGAGTGCAATGTGACCTATTAGTAAGGTAATTATGATACCATGTAAAAACATCTTCAGAAAAATGAAAACTTGATAAGATACTATTTAATAAATCATATTCAACAAGGTCAGAGGCCTTGGTGAGGTCCACGAAAAGTGCTGCAACAGTCTGCCCTTTATCAAGGGCACCATGAATGGCACCCGTGAACCCCACCAAGGCTGTCTTGGTACCAAATTACCATCCTACCTGCCAGCAGCTATGGAGTCCTCACCTGCCAGAAAAAAATGCAAGCTATCCCTCTTGGAGAAAGTTGAGGTGCATGACATGTTAGCTGAACCACAGTTGTCCCCAAAAGAAGTGGTGAGGTAGCTCAAAGTATCTCAGCCGCAAATATGCCGCATAGTAAAAAATCACCAGCATATCCTGGATGACTTCCCCAAGGATCTAACCCACACTGAAAGTGCTAACAAGAGGGGAAGGGTGCTTCTGTTGAAGAGGCTTTACTGAGATGGTTTCAGCATGCCAGGGCTGCAGGCATGCCTGCCCCAGGGACACTACTTCTAACAAAGCAAAACATCTGACTGTCAGTTTAGGTAAAGGGGACTTTGAGCCCACAAACAGATGGCTTTGCCACTTTAAACAAAGAAACAGCACTGTATTCAAAAGACGATGTGGGGAGAAAAAAAGATGCTGACAATGCTTACGTGAAGAACTAGGTAACCAACGTTGTCCCAAAATTATTCTGACTACCTCCCCAGAAACATATTTAATGTAGGCAAACTGGTATTTTTTTTATAGAGCCACCCAAGACAGCATCTTTACATTGAGCAGAGAAAATTGCAGGTAGCAAGAAAACTAAAGAAAGGCTGACCATTTTAACTTGCTGGAGCATGGATGGCAGCAAGAAACAAAAGCTTTTCATCATTGGCAAATGTAATAAACCCTGCTGCTTTAGTGATATTAATGCAGAACGGCTCCCTGTAATGAACCATGCCAGCAGAAATGTGTGGTTGGGGACTTCCGGTTATGTCATGGAGCTGTGCAGAGAGTAATCTTTGTGCTCCTGACCCTCAGGGAATACAACTACCTCCAGGAGTTGATGAAATGTAATATTTTTACTACACATGTCACAAAGAGGGACGAGGAAGAATTGGAGCACCAAAGTGACCACTAAAATATAGACTGGCAAATGAATGGCAGGGGATTAAATCATGGTCTAGACCATTGAGGCAGAAGCCCCTCACCTACCAGTGCACATGGAATGGATCATGATACAGCTCAGGAGACAGAAGCCCTCTCCTGTAGTTGCTTTGAAACATTAAAGAAAATGCAGGACTCTCTGACAGAGAACAAAAGAGAGTTTAAAAATCTATTGCAGAAACTCAGTAATTTGGAACACTGTATTGACCATGCAGAGGAATGAGCTTCTGGTGTCAAGGACACAGATATGCAGCTTGGGAGAGTGGCAGAAACTCTTTTAAATCTGGTGGCTGCTCTACAAACAAAATGCATTGATCTCGAGGGTCACTCTCGGAGAGAAAACCTCCATTTATACGGCCACCTAGAGGGCACAGTAACAGCCCCGATGTCCAACTTGGAGAATCTCTTGAAGGATATACTGGAGTTGCCATCAGGATACCATCTTTCTATCAAGCATGCTCACCGTTCCTTGATACGAAAGCCTACAGACCCCCAGGCATGGCCTTGGTCAGTCGTCATGAAATTTTCTAGTTATAAAACTAAAGAAGATATTCTCCAGTGTACCTGGGCCAAGAAAGAAGTTACCTACCTCACATCCAGGCTATATTTTGACCACAATTATTCCCAGAAGGTTCAACAGGCTCATCTGCAATATGCTCCCCTGATCAAGCTTTTAAAGGAGCAGCAACATTGGTGTCAGATGCCCTTTTCTGAACATTTGAAAATATATTGGAAAGAAGGCCTGGTAATATATTCCTTCTATGAAGAAGCATGCTCTGTTCTTAAGAGAAGGGGACTAACAGTGCCTGAACCATCAGTGGAATGGAAAGCATGGAGGAGAGCACTCCAGATGAACTGGCAACCTATTGTACATAAGCAGAAATCAGGCCCACCATTACTTTCTTCCCAGGAGGCTCTGCAGCAAATTGGAGCAATTCTGGCTATATCCAATCAATCAGGGCCCAATGCGTCCTCCCAGCCAGAGACCTGAAGAACAGAGGTACAGTATAAATAGTTTTTGCTTTGTATGGGGTAATGTTGATACCCCAGTTTCATTTTGAGCAGTGAGTGATGACTGCCCTGTGGAGATAAGAACCCTTTGTTTAAACTGACTTTTTGCGGACTCTTGAATTGATGGTACCAGAATTTTTGTCAAAGTACTTTCCTTATCTATGTCAGCAGAGGGCTTGATCATTTATGGATTTGAGCAGCAGATTTCTCCTTTTCAAGACTAAATAGACTAATACTTTTGCATTTAATAATAACTGAGCCTGGTCAGCTCTGTTGTAATATATGTCTGGTTGTTGTGAGGAACTGCGGGAGAAGTCAGGGGAGGAGAGTAAGACTTGGACACTGTCATTAAAGTGTACTTACAAATAGGAAAGCTCATATACAGTAGATCTGAAGTGCTGTCAGTCACTACTTCAATATTGATGCCTGGTATTTTTCCAGTCCTTTCCTTCCTCTGCTTCCAGTGCCTCCCTCTCCATTCCCCCTCGTCCATGATGACCGGGGGGAAACTGAATTAATAAGGCAGACTATTTCCAGGGTGTGATGCCAGGGTTTTCCCTATGTCCTGTATCTGGTGTTGAGCTACATAGTTAACACTGGGCTGACTGGCACTGAATATGGATATATTTAAGAGGGGTTGAACTCATAAGCTCACTCGGCACATCTATGAGCCTATTTTCTGTAGTTGTTTACCGAGCCTTGGTCTACCCCCTCTTATGGCCCAGTTACCAGTAAGAAGCCCCCTAGGCTGTGCCCATATAAAATATTAATATACAGTGCTCAGTTTCCATACTAATTTTTCTTCTTTATCCCTTTTATCCCTGAGGACCAGGGGTGTTATGCATTAATTGATTGCTCGCTTTTCCCCATGACTGCCCTAGCTATAACCTAGGAGCCCACCTTTCCTACAAATTTGGTGCCAGAAGAGGGTCCAACTAACGAAGGGCATTGCACCCCCTCTTCATAACCCCTCTCCCACCTCTCTCAGTGTCATCAAATTGGGGAAGGGGCAGAAGTCTGTTGAAACAGACTTCCGCCTATGGAAGTCATCTAGTTTATTATTTCTTGTTGCCATGTTGGCAGTTGTATTAGTTCAAATACAGAGTCTCACACATTTTGGTTATGAATGCTGGCTTACCATTTTTAAAGTGGAGAACACATTACATCTGTTTAATTTTAGCTTTTATACTAAGATCAGAATAACTTATCATAATATCATTAAAAATGGATGAGTGTCACACTATTTTATGTTCTTATAATGTGAATTGACTATCAAATCCGATTAAGAGAAGCAAGGTAGTTAGCTCACTAAAGAAAACCAAAGCTAATTTTACACTCCTGCAGGAAATGCATCTGTCCCCTACAGAACACCAAAAATGACAAAAATGTGGTTTTGGATCAGTAGCTACGTCCTCATATAAAAAAAGGGAGAAGAAGGGGGTGGCCATCCTGGTTCCATTTGAGCTTCTAGACACTAAATCGGACAAAGAGGGTATATACACTCTAATGAAAGGCCGACTTCGGGGTAAATTAATAACCTTGGCCTTGGTTTACTTTCCCCTGGGCTCTGATTATGGGACCTACTGTTCCTTTCTGCTACCTTTACAGGAGTGGGTGGCAAATTAATTTGTGGTAGAGATTTTAGTCTGACTTTTAACCCACACTTAGATACTATATCTAAGATACCCCACTGGGTACATAAGGTGGCAAGGGAGGTGAATAAACTATTGACCAAGCTGGGATATGTAGATGTTTGACATCATTTACATGGGCAACAGAGGGATTATACCTTCTACTCACCTGTTCACCAAATGTACTTGAGGATAGATTACTGTCTCTACCTGAAAGAGGAGATGAATGAGATGGTGAACAGCTGGATGGGAGATTTTACCTAATTGGATCTTGCCCCCCTTTTTCTGAAGCTGGAGATAGGGTAATATTATAAGAAAACATTTTGGAGGCTTACTGTTTCATTGCTCCAAGACCCCAAGATTAAACAAGAGATTCAAAAGACTTTTGAGCTGGCGTTGCAGGATAATGATGCCCCAGATACATCCTCGTCAGTACTCTGGGACATGGTGAAGGTGATTCTGAGGGGAAAATTTATTGAACTTTCTCTCAGGAAAAACTAAGGGAAGCACAGAAAATTGAATTAACAGATTGAATTCACCAATTAGAATCTCTTCAGAAAGCAAAAAAATAAGGCCTGCACTAAACAATTGAAAGGTCTTAAAAAAGAATTACTAGATTTAATGGATTACCAAGTTGAACAAAAACTGATTTTCTTAAAACAGAAATTCTACTAGGGCAGTCCATGCTCATTGAAGTTACTGGCAGGCAGGTTAAGATTACAAAAGGCTTGGGCTGCTATTACGTCCCTTAAACATCCAGTATCCTCCCAGACCCTTCATAAGGTCCTGGACATAGCGGAAGCTTTTCATTCCTACTATGCAGAATTATATGCCTTTGGTCCCGACCCTTCTGAAAATTCAATTACCAGCTTCTTGGATCCCTTGATGCTCTCTAAACTTACACAGATTCAGAATTAAGCTTTGATGGCTCCTATAACTCCTGCTGAAATCTCCTCTGAGATTGGAACATTGAAAGCTAGCAAATGTCTAGGCACAGACAGCCTCCCAGCCAAATTTTATAAAACATATAAGAAACAGATTGTCCATCTTTTGGCAACAACATATACTGAGGCCCGGTCTGAGGATGGACAGATTCCTCCTTCTTGGTCACAAGTCATTATATTCGTCATACCCAAATCTGGAAAAGACACCGCTAGATGCACTTCTTATAGGCCAATATCGATATTAAACACAGATTATAAACTTTTGACATCTATTTTTACCTGGAGATTGCAACAAATTATTCCAGGTTTGATACATTTAGATCATACTGGATTCATACTAGGGTGTCAAGTACAAGACAACCTATGGAGAATGGTTCATATAACCGATCATATACACTTGGTTCAATTACCCTCCTTGTTATTAAGTTTAGATGCCGAAAAGGCACTTGATAAAGTATTATGGATATTTTTAAGGGCTGTCCTTTCCAGGTTTGGGTTCTCCCAACCTTTTTTAAAATGATTATGCAAATTATATCACAGTCCTACTGCCTACTTGTATATCAGAGCAAATGGACACATTTCCATCAAGTTGGCATTAGGTAGAGGCACTCATCAGGAATGTCCTCTCTCTCTCTATACATTGAGCCTTTGGCTCAGAGTATAAGGCAGAACCTGGGAATAAAGAGAGTGCACTTGGGGGTGGGGGACCATAAACTAGCTTTATATGCAGATGATATCCTGCTTTGTCTCACTGACCCAGCCCACTCTTTACCTGTGGTTTTTGCCCAGTTGGATCTATTTTCAAAGATATCAGGCTATACTTCAAATATGACAAAAAACAGAATACTTAGCTATTATTACATGGCCCCTACCTTAGTCCCTCGAAAGTATCCCATGAAATGGGACCTTCCCTCATTGAAATATCTGGGCATTTATTTTGGGCAGTAGTACCTCCCAACTGTATGACCTTAATTATACCCCCTCTTTGGACTCAATTACATACAGATTTCCACAGATGGTTATTGCTTCCCCTATGAATACACTCCCATCTGCAAGCATTGAAGATGAATGCCTTACCCTGAATGTTATACCTTTTCCAGTGTGTAGCATGCTTGGTACTAAACAAACACTTTCATACATGGCAGACTCACTTTTTTTATTTTCTTTGGGGCAATAAAAGGCCAAGGGTCAGGAAAAGTGTCTTATTCCTCCCAAAGCAGCGAAGTGGATTAACAAAGCCACATTTATATGGATACTGGGTGGCAGCCAAGATGTGGATAGCCCTTCTCTGGAATAACCTGCATTACACTGCTCATTGGAAAAGCATGGATTTAGAGGAACACCATCCCCCCACTTCAAGCTTTAATATTCCAACCCCTCCACCCTAGTTTGATTTGCACAAAATATATATGAGTTAAGGTGATGATTGAAGGTTGACACATGGGCATATCCAAGGGGGTTATGAAGGACATACTTTGGTAGTATAGCTGGTGGACATTAGACCCTGCCTTTAAACCACATCAGCTTGATCCATGGTTCCAGCAACATGCTGCTTAAGGAATTCATTCCCCCTACCAACTCAGACAGGCTAACTCTGTCATTTTATTTGAGATGGTTCAAACTCATTTCAGTTGGACTGGGGATGATCGTCTTCATTTTTTCAATTACAAGACTATATCAACACCCAAACAAGAAATGCAATACAAATTGCTCAGGCCCCCCACAAGAAATACCATTTGAATCTATTTGGGCCTCCCAGGATAGGGAGAAAGCAATCTCTAAACTATACTTAAATTACCTGAGGGATAAACACTATACTTCCACCACAATCAAAAAAAAATGGGGGATGGACTTAGATATTAACATTGAGGACTCTCAGTGGAATCAGAGCTGGGAGAATACATGGTGTACCACATACTCTCCAATATGGAGAGAGTTTTTGTGGAAATTAAGGTTGCGTTTTTTCTAGTTCCCACTATGGTGGCCCACTGGAATCCCTCCTCCCACATGTTGGAGGAACTGTGGAGAAACTTCAGCCTCTCATTCATGTATTTTTTGGACCTGTCCTTTACTATTTCCCTATTGGACAGAGATCTTGCATCGTTTAGCACAGCTTTTTGCCATTCCCTTACCTTTAGGGCCAATGCATCTTATTTTGGGGATTTTCCCAACAGAACTCAGAGGTAGGGAGCCTAACTATCTTTGGTCAGTACTGACTGAAGCTGCTACAAAGTCTATCACCAAGAGGTGACTTCAGCCAGAACCCCCAGAGACACAGACGTGACAGAATATAATACAGCAAATTCAAAGATTTGAGAAACTTACTTTTGAAATACAACATAGATCGGCTAGCTTTCAGAAGAGATGGACATGATGGGACCTACTGTATATCCAGGGGTCAACCTTAACTTTTTTTGCACTAGCCAGCCGGGCTAGTGGACCAAAGATTGCACTAGCCCACAGAGGTTTGCATTAGCCCATAGTCAATATGGTTAATAGTGATTTGTTAAACAAAAGGCAGATAAAATTGAAATGTATCAAGCATGTGTCTGAATTTATTTTAAACCTAAATTACAAATGAACTTTATAAAATAAAATACTTCATATATATATATACAACATTCAGTGTAGTCAGTGTCTTAAAGTTCTTAATATAAAAGTCAAAAAGATCCTTAAACGTGGCTGGAATGTGTGGTGTCAGGGGAGTGTGGCTCACTCTTGAGCACACTTGTATCACTATCACAGTCACGTACAGTATGTCTGAATGATCGGAATAGACATTTTCAGCATCAGGCCATGACAAGACATGGCCAGCCTATGGCCTCCTACTTCTCTCTACACTGAAATTGCATAAACTGATGGCATCCGGGGGGCTGAAACTTCTCAGTGTCTGGTGAGTTCATCTGGATCACCATCAGGTCAGTTAATGTGTCTGATCGTAGCTTGGAGTGTAGCTTGGATTTGATGATCTTCATCTGACTAAATCGCCTCTCAGCCTCTGCAGAGCTTGCAGGCAATGTCAACAACAGATCCACCAGGGCAATGATGTTGGGGTATTTCTGCTGATATGCCGCATTCACTTTCTCCCATAAAGCTACCAAGTCCGAGAATTATTACTGAGAATCTCCTGGAGGAGACTGTCCTGGAGTTGAACTGACAGCTGGCCGAATTTGGCCAAGCCAAGTTTTGGGTATGGCAGGGTACTTTACTTTTTATCCATGAGGTTGGTGGATCAAGGAACAAAAACAAATACACCAAGTGCACAATGCTTAATTGAGAGTGAGAGTGAGTGAGAGAGCAAATGAATTGAAAATGCACTCACAGCGCAGCCACATTGAGCTAATTAAGCTGTTCTCATTTCAGTCAGTATATTTTTTAATTGCTGGGACTCACTCGGGAGATGAAGAAGTTTGAATTAGTATCAGGCAGGGGGTGGGATGCTTTGCTACCATTAGTAGACTGAGACCTAACCTGTATAAGCCCATTTTCTCAGTGGAGCTGCCTGTGTCTTTATTTCAGTTTTGGAAGCCCATACCACGGGGACAATGGACAAGGCTGAAAAAAACAGTGAAGGCAGGTCAGAATGCTGGTTTAACCTCACTGTGTTCATCATAGAAGTCTTTTTTTGTGTGATTAGCCATCTCACTGTTCAGGTGGCACACTGGTATAAATGCTGGTGAATCTGGTGATGTTTTACTGGGGGGGGGGGTCTTGCTGGAAAGGAGATAAAGACCTGCTGTATTAGATAGAAGGAGTCCATTTTCTCACTGGCACATATCTGCTGCTTCAGTTTTGGAGGTAGCTTCTCAGATGATTACCACAGGGACAAGGCTAAAATAATCAGAACAACGGAGGCCAGGTAAGAATGCTAGCTTTACTTTTTTCTGCAGTCTGTCTGTCTCTTATTACATTTATTAGTTCGGTATTTGGGCTGACTCAGCTGTGTGAATGCTGCCCTAGTAGTCTCAACTGAATGATTTGTTTTATGTTTGCAATCTCACTGCTCCAACTGCACCGTGTCCTGAATGCTGTGCTGGGTGTTGTTGTTCAGTTTGACTTGGGGGGGGTTGTGGTCTCAGTGTTCCAGTCATGCCCAGAATGCTGCCATTTGTCTTTTGGTTTACTTGTTTTACTTTGTGGTCTTACTGCTTTGACTGTGCTGTTAATGCTGGTGTTTTTTTTTCTTTGCTGCATGAGTGCCACATAGCACAACAGACACAGAATGGAACTGCAGCTCATTCACTGGAGGAATTGCACTAACCCATCCAGGCAAGTAACAGAGATCCCACACTAGCCCACAGCAATCTACACTAGTACCCAGGTTGGTAAATGAATGTTAAGGTCGACCCCTGTGTATATCAGGGGTTTTCTACTTAGGGCAAGCTATATAAATCTCCTTGCTTCTCTTAAAAACTCTTAAAATGTTTCTATTTGTTTTAAATTTATTTCAACAATGTAGATGAAAACAGGGTATACCTTTTATTTATAGACTGTGTACATTTAGACACTTAGTTATTCAACTGTTTACTACATTCTAAGATGATAAATTACTTTATTATAGAGAAGGTTCTTTGTCAGTACTTGACTAAGTAGATATATTTTTTCTACCTAACCAGACAGACCCTACTGGTTTCTGTTAATGGTTTTCTGTTATCTGTAAATAGCTTACATTGACCCTTTCAACACCTGTTTGAATTTCTTGAATGTTTTTTTCATGATGGAATGTTCGTATGACTTTTGCATTATTGAACTGAACAATAAACGGAGTATTAAAAAAAAAGAAATTTGTGGATGACTGCTGCTCTATTTAAAGAATGCCCACAGATTTTAGTGCTGCAATAAGGAGAAAAGGGAAAAAAATCATTAATCTATTAGACAACTGCGGTACCCACCCTCACCTGAAACTCAGCCAAATAAAGTTTATTTTTGTCCCCCCCCCGTACAACATTACTCATTCCACTGCTTGACCAAGGCATTATAACAAATTTGAAGGCACATATGCTTAACAAAATCTGGAATGAATTTGACAGTGGCACATTGATTTCCTCATCAGAGCTGCAGGAGTATAGCCAGGATTTGGGAACAGGGGATTTCCACAAAAGAAATCACATTATTAAAAGGTGTTCAAAACAACTTTTTTTAATTTTTATTTTTGATATTTTATATACATATTATATGTATATAGGAAACTGACATAAATTAACATACTGTGATATACAGTAAATAGGATCATTCTTACTAAATAAACAGCAAAAAAAGAAACAAAAAAGCAGCAAAGTACAGATGAATTAATACAACATAGTTGAGTTCACAAATGAGGAGATCCAAGTACAGTACTGTATATATATAGGTCTGCATAAAAGATTTGACATGATCTAATATGGTGATCAAACACTAAAGGGTTGACCCTCATATGTCAAACACATCAAAATAATGACATATCAGTAGAGGATTACAAATTTGGTTATTTCCTGAAAATTAATGAAAATCTAAACAGTTGGATTCAGTTTCCACTGGCAAGATCCTGTAAATCGAATAGTAAATTATATTTATCAGTATTTATAAACAAGCATTACATACATAGCTTTAGCCAGATAAGCTATAAACCTAAAATAGTTAATTAGTTAAGTTTCTGCTAGACCTCAACGTTTAGACCCAATTATCTGTTTTAACGTGTTTAGTCTCTACCTTCAGTTCTGAATCTAAACACCTTCATAAAGACTAAGTTATTCTATCAACCATGGTACAGTATATCAAATATAACCATGGTTATTATTACATGCACATCTCTATATTTACAAAAATAAATGCTAGCACACAAGTAATTACCAAACATAAACAAAAGTTCTCTGAAAGAACTGTAAATATTCACAGCGAGAGAACCAGCAAACTTTCACCATAGAAAAATATTCTTCTAACTTCATACTTCACATTAAACAAATGTATAAAAAATAAAAAGGAAAAGTTAGTTGTATACTGTAGCTTATTTGCCATTATAAACAAACGTCCTGATTTCAAAGTCCAATTAAATCAATTGCATAAGTAATTAAACTTAACCAATAGTGAGTATAATATCTTTATTCCATCATGAGATGCAAAACATTGTAACTTATCTAAAAATGACTGAAGATCGTGATTTCAACTAATATGCTGAAGTCACAATAATCAATAGCAAGTATAGTGTCTCTGTTCTGTTATGAGATACAAAACATTGTGACTTACTGTACCTGAAAATGACTAAAGATCATGATTTCAGCTAATAGGTTCAGGTCACATTCTGTTCTTCAGAAGATTCAATCCACTATGGAACTGCATTGATTTGGGTAATATTTAAAAGGTCCACAGAATGCAATGAGACTGCAAAGGTTTGCATTATATTGGACAAATTGTGTTTTTCCACTGGGTTTTCATCAGTGCACACATCAGAATCAGAGTCATTGTCTGAATCATGTTTTGTTTTGGTAACTTTACATGTGTTTTGTTCTGTAACATATTTTTCAGCTGGTCCTCATCAAAAAATTCCTGATTTGATCTACCAGTTAAACCTTTGCTTCGCACAGGTAGAGTACTATAAGATGCACCCAGCTCCTTTACCTCCTTACGAAATTGCAAAAAGCATCAGCATCTTTTTTGAGTCACAGGAGCAACCTCTGGATAAATGAAAACTTCATGTATTTTTAAAGAGATAGGCACCTTTGAAATGGGCAAATTTAATGATCAGTTCTCTGTCTGTTAATGCAGCAAATGTCCCAATAATTGCAGCAGGTTTCGACTTATCAAGTTGTGTTTTGATAAAGGACTTTCTTACTGATATTCAAAATGCTGTTATTATGCTGGGTATGAAAGTATCCATGTACAGTATTTAAGTTGTTCCACAAAAATAGAGTTTGATCAAATCCCAGGTTGAGAACATATTTGTTTTGAGAGGCATGTCAATAAAAGGTAAATTACACTTCCTCTGAATATTTTCAAGTATTTCCATCTTTCTATTTAAGGCAATTGAGTCATGCATCAAAGACATGGTCACTTAACCGGTCCAAAAGCTTCCATGTCACCCCTGAAACCAGGCACTTATGCCTAATGGGCCTTACCGTAACAATGAATTAAAAAAAAAAGTGGAAAGAACAGAAGTAGATTAAATTTTAGCTTTTAGCTATTGGTTTTCTTTTTGTAAATCTTTGATACCAGCAATGTTTTCTTTTATTTGAGTTTCATTCTTAAGCAATGTATTTTCATTCTTGGTCAATTCCTTGTCTAATTTCAGATCAAGTTTAGCTATCATGTTAATCAACATGTTTAAGTTTTTGTTAATGCCATCAAAGTTTTCAGTTTTGAGGGAGAGGGGGTAAGGAGGATGTCTAAGGTCAGAACCAGTGCCAGACATTCCAAAGTCACTGTACAGTACTTCTCAGATAAGTTTGTTACATTTTAACTCACCACTGACAGTGGCTGCTGAAACTCAGCTTATACCATCAGTGGCAATAAAACAATTGGTTGGAGACTGCAGTGGCTTCTGTGTGCTTTCACTCTCAGTTCTATTGATTTCAGTTTTGTCAGTTTCAGGCTTTGGCATCTGGGATGCTCCAAAGAGAAACTCTCCCATGGTCAGAAACTCATGGGTGCTGGAGCTGATATCTCCAGTTGAGGCAGGGGACATCAACTTTTGGGTATCTCCCATGCTTTGGCTAAAATATATGTCAATGGGCTCTGTGTTTCTTTCTTGTTTGGATTCTGGATATCTGTTGGAGAGGACACCAGCTCTTTACTTTTTGTCTTAATTTTCCAGTTCATGCAACCTGTTCTGCTCGTTCTTGGACAAAACTGGTGATGATATCTGTGACTCCATAAGGAGAGTTTAAAAACAATTTCTTTAGAAAGTTAGTAGAAAGAAATAGGGGTTCAAAGAGCTCACAGTTAATGTGTATTCTCTACTATGGCCATCTTGGATCTCAGCAAAAAAAACTTATTTTATGAAAACATAATGGAATCAAGATGATAGGGGTTTCTAGGCACCCAGGAAGCAGCTGGCAACCCCAAAAAACAGTGCTTGACGCAGTTCACATGATGACCCAGACTTGGAGTGATGTCAAGGTGTTATCAATTTTGAATTGCTATAAGAAGGCAGAGTTTCTGTCACAGGACAATTATTCTGAACCTGACCCCAATAGAGACCAACACTGTCACTGAACCTCCCAGATCGAACTAGCAGCTTTCGATATGTCTGTAGATATGGGGGACAATAACAACTGTTTCAGTGAGTCAATGGATACTGAAATTGCTTCTGCTTTGCAGGGGAACACAAACGTTGAGGATAGTGACCCGGAGCTCAAGAAAGGTGAGGATGAAGAGGAGATCAAAACAACTCCATCTCAAACAGAAATACAGTCCTGCTTGAAAAAGTTGAGATGCTGTCTAAAGGTAACTGCACTGATGACTCTGCCAAAGATTCTGTTTATTAAGAACTGGAGGGCATTACAACAAGAACTGTACTCTTAGCCAAAAGGCAGACCTGAACTGACAGACTGTTCAAGAAGTTTGAAGGCTAATAAAATGCTGAAACTGTAGCCTTTAGCTTTAAATGTTTTTAAATTGCATTTATCTCTGCATATTAACTGCTTTTAAGTTTTTTTGAAGTTTTTTTAAGACCTTTATTGTAGTTCATCATTCTTTACATGCATGGTTGTAATTACAAACAATTATAAATCAAGCAAAGAAAATTACAGTTTTGTTTAGATAGCAAACTTCTCATGGGAAAAGCACTAAAAACTAAAGAACAAAAGAAAAATACATCTGTACAGCTATATGGCTTGCCATTAATATACTGTATTGTTTTTCTAAAGGGTCTGAGGTTAACCAGTTCTTTCATTTTGAATTATGATTTACATCATGTCCATCCAAACTTCCAGCTGCTTTTTTAAACAAGTGTAGTTTATTCTTTTAATTTTGATAAGATCTACCATCAGATGTAACCATTGGGAGTAGGTTGGCAGATTACTATTTTTCCAGTTCAGGAGGATACATTGGTTACCATTCACTATTGATAGTTGTATGGATGTAAATTGTACAGAGGTTAAAATGGCTGTATTGTTAAGTCTTAATCTGTGTTTTTTTCAGGTTCAATATGTTCCCCAGGGCACTTGAGATTGTTACAAAGATCAGGTCCCAGAATGGCTTAAGTTTTGAGCAGGCTGTCAACATATGGGTTAAATTTCCTGGAGAGTCATCACAATGTGGACATTTATCTGGCAAATTAAGATTTATTTTATTTAGTTTGAATGGTGTGTAATATGTTCAGAGGAATATATTTTACTTCTTGAAGTATGGATGAGTTGATTACTTTATGAGTAGAAAGAATGACCCCTTCCATTCTGTATCTGACAAACTTCAAGCTAGATCCCACTTGGATCTAAGCAGACTCAAATGTTGTCCAACAAAGGTTAGTAATGAGTTGTAAATCCAGCAAATCCATTTAGTAGATGGTGAGCCTGGTAATAGTAAGTTATGAATCAGAAAACTAGGTGGTACATTGAAAGATCCTTTTTTTTAAACCCAGTCTCTTAACTGAAAATATTGAAAGAGATGTTCTTTCGGGATATGAAATTCTACCTGAAGTTTTGAGACAGTCTCAAAGAGACAATTATGGTAGCACAATGCCAGATGATTTAAACCTTGGGAATGCCATTGCTTAAATTATGGGGCCTAGATAGAATGTTTGAAATTATATGTTTTGATCATAGTAGATTCTGGTCCCAAGTTATTTAAAGTTTTTAAGTTGGTGTCTTGTGTAATATGAATGTATCTTATTTTTATGTGCATTCAAAACTTTATATGTCTATTTATCTACTGTGTCACTGGTGTTTAATGGCACCCACCACCCTCTGATTGCTGTCTCTGTAATTTATTTGTTTTTCTCTGCTGTCTAGTGGCACCACCACCCTCTGATTGCAGTCCTCATAATGTATTTGTCTTTCTCTTGTGTCTTTTGGCACCCCACCCTCCAATTACTGTCCTCATAATATGTTTGTCTTTCCCTGGTGTCTAGTGACACCCCCCACCCTCTGATCACTATCCCTGTAATATGTTTTCCTTTCCCTGGGGTCTAGTAGCACCCCCACCCTCTGATTGCCATATCCATAATGTTTTTGTCTTTCCCTGGTGTCTAGTTACACACCCCACACCATTCCCAGAATGTTTTTTGTCTTTCCTTGGTGTCTAATAGCACCCCATCCTCTGATTGCCATCCCTATCTGAAATAAAGAAAACCATCCCTCAATGTTTTTTCAAACCTGCAAAAAAGAAAACAGTCCCTCATTGATCTGACCCTCCACTCCCACCTCTCACTCAGCACCCACCCCCCACATCCCCAGTACACCCCCACACACCCTCACTCACCTGAACAAGTCACAGGGCAAAGATCCACTCTCTGATCAAAGACACGTCTTGCTGCTAGAGCCATCGACTGTAATATGAGAAATTAAGATAAGTGCGATTCAATGTATTTAATGGGGTTTTCACCTTTGATGCATAACTTTTCCAGTTTTGCATATTTTAAGCCCACATTTTCAACATGGCCTTTTTGGGACCCAGCCTCACAATCAATGGTGGTGGAATTAGGCAAATCTTGCCCAAAAGGTGATTTCACAATCGCTTACCAAAATCATCTTTCAGGTGGGATTTAAACATTTTCAACAGTTGTGTTCATGAGGTGGGGTCATAAGAAGGCTATGTTGAAAATTTGGGGTCAAAATATATAAAAATCCTAAATTATGAGCATCCGTTGAAATTTTGCTACGCTCACTTGTAACTGGAAATTTTAAATATTTTGACCCCAAATTTCCAACATAGCCTTTTTTTACATCACCTCATGAATATGACAGCTGTCATTTTTCAAATTTTGCCCAAACTGTCTTTTTGCACCAGTATAATGGAATGACATTGTGGTGGTGAGGAGTCATGTTTTGGCAGGGATTTGAAAATTTTCCGTAGTGGGTATATGAAATGGGGTAATAAGAAGGTTATGCTAACAATTTGGTTGCTGTTATCCTACAAATGGAAAAACAGGGCCCTCTGGGCCCTGTGCTTCAACAGCAACATACGTATCTGCATCTATGGAGAGTTGGGAATGCAGGGCCTAGTGTGCCCTGTGCTCCCACAATCAAATAAGGATACAATTAGACTATCTCAAAAAGTAAGGAAATTCTTTGCAAAAACTGTGTTAATGCATCAGTTATGGTTCAGGATAAAGTGACAAAATCAGGGAAATGTGATGTTAGGGTTTCCAACTCTAACACCCCTGCCTCACCCCTGAAACAAATAAGGGGTGGATTCTTCCTTGGGTTGTCAATCCTAATGTTCACCCCATTATGTGTACTCATGAAACATACAGACCTGTCTCCATCACATCTCAGCTTTTCTGTTACTGCAAAGGGGTGAGTGTTAGGGTTTAAAACCCCAAGGAAGACTCCACCCCTCATTCACTTCAGGGGTGGGGCAGGGGTGTTAGGGTTGGAAACCCTAATATCGCATTTCCCTACTTTTTTCACTTTATCCTGAACCCTAACTGATGTATTAATGCAGTTTGTTTGCAAAGAATATATATATAAATATATATATATATATATATATATATATTGCAAAAAAAAAACTATGTTTATTAAGACATTAGGGATGAAGAATGCAAAGTCAGAAGTGTGTGTCTGTCTTACAGTGTGCATGAGTACCATTGTGGATTTGTCACAGGTACCCATGCACACTGCAAACCATGTACACTCACTTCTGGCTGCAGATAGAATTTGTCGATACTCAAAACACAACACTACTTCTGTCTACAGATGCACAGGCCCCTGCAGACACAGATACAAAGCCACAATACCCAAATTACAACAGTACTTCTGTCTGCAGAAGCACAAGCCCCTGTGGGGCCACTGCTTCTATAGCCACAGATACAGGTGCACAGTGTAAGACATGCACACCCACTTCTTGATGCACTTCTGCAGATGCAGATAGAAATCCATGATACCCAAATTACAACACTGCTTCAGTCTGTGGAAGCACAGGATCCTGTGGGGTTAGTGCTTCTGCAGCCACACGTACCCATTCACACTGTAAGACAAACACACTGACTTTTGGATGAAGAGGCAGCCCCTGTGTAACCTGAATTTCTGCATCCACACATAGAAATGCATGATATTCAGATTTCAACACTGCTTCTGCCTGCAAACGTGCATGCCACTGTTGGGCCAGTGCTTCTGCAGCAACAAGTACTCATGCATGCTGAAAGATATACATACACTTATGGCTGCAAAAGTGCAGGCCCCTTTGGGGCTAGTGCTTTTGCAGCCACAGATAAAAATCCACAATATCAGCACATCATTACTACTGCATTTATGTCATCTGTAAGGTATTTGTCTTACCTGATGTTGGCTGTCTGTGGATGCTTGTGTGGTCTTGTCCTTTTCCTGCTTGGGGTGGGGGGAGTTGGGGTTGGAAACCCAAATGCCTCATTTTAGTACTTTTGTGTGGTTAAGTTGAACCTTAACTGGTCCATTAATGCAGTTTTTTGCAATGAATATTTTCCTTTTTGGGATAGTGGAATTGTGTTCTTATTCATGCAGGTCCTGAAAAATGAGATACAGACACACAAGGCCCTGTGCCGAGGAAAGAGTCAGTCTATCTGTGGAAGTACAGGGACCTCCAAGTCCTGCACTTCCATGCAGGTACAGATGTAAAGAATTCATGGGGCTGTCTCCAGGGTTGTGGAAGTGCAGGGCCCTCCAGGCCCTCTGCTTCCATGTGACTACAGATGGAGATGTACAGGGCCAAGAGTCCATCTGGCTGTGGAACTGCAGGCCTTTCTGTGCAGCTACAGGTGCAGAGGTGCAGGGCCCTCTGGACCCTATGCCAAGAGTAGAGGTGTCATCACTGGATGGTTACTTGTTGCCCATGCAGCCAGCAGTACACCTTCCTTCCTCAGGCTGGGGTGGTGCTTCATAGCAGTGCTATCTCTCCACCTCAGCCCATGCTGCTGGCTTACTGAGCTGGCCTACTGAACTCAGATCACTAGTATGGAATCACAACACACTACCCGATGGGCCAATGGCCAGCACTGCACACAATGTTTCTTCATAACTTTTCCTTTTGATATTTTGACATCATATTTTAACAGTCATTTAACATTATAACTCCTTCTTATAAATATGACAGGTGGCATTTATAAAATACTGGCTGAAATGTCATTTCACACCACAAGTGCAAAAACATGTTTTAACCAGAATCTGAAAAACAACATGAGGTGGTGCAAACAAATGACTATTTTGAATGTTGGAGTCAAATTATTGAAAATATTCCTCCTGCCTAACCCATGTATTGAAAAGTAGAACTGACCAGGGGTGCACAAACCACCACCAGTTTTAATATAGCAACAGCCCCCCAATCCCGGTATTTCCCCCCTAATTCTTGTGACACTGGGTACCTGACCCCGGTGTCACAAAGTAGTGCAACTGTTCCCCAACCCCCTTAAGCATGCAGACACTGGGATGTGCACCCCACCCCATAGAAAGATAGATAGATAGATAGATAGATAGATAGATAGATAGATAGATAGATGGATAGATAGATAGATAGATAGATAGATAGATAGATAGATAGATAGATAGATAGATATAGGGTCTCTGACATGGCCTGACTGAGGATATCATATTTATATTCATGAGAAGCTAATGATATTGTGATATATCATAAGGTGATGAAGCCACAAGTGAGATATCTTAATTTATACAATTTACATTAGCAGTTTTTAAGCTTAAAAAAAATACCTGTAGCAGAGAACACCAACTAGATAGATACGTTTAAAAAATGCATCTAAGTAGTTGAGTACATCACAAATAACTTTTTTCTGCCACCTTTGCCTAGCCATCGTTAGATCCACATGCTCCAACTAGCATAAGCTACTTCTAAGAAACAGCACATGGCAGTTACCAGCACTTCAAATCTCCTATGCTACGGAAAACTTTCACTTTTAAATAAAATAAATCTAGCTTAGAAATGCTAATGTATAGCATGGACACTGGACTTATTACCGGTACTTATGAGATATGACATTTATCGTCACACATGGTCAGTGACCTCTTTTGACCTCACTCATGGCTTTGCCACTCGTGAAGGTCAAGAGGTCACTAACCATTCATGAAGATAAATATTATATCTCATAAGCACCAATCACATATCTGCTATATCACTGGCTTCGAATGACGATAAACATGCTTCAGTCCAGCCATGTTATGTTTGAGTTATACAGACGTGTTTTGTGAAAAAACTGATTTGGAATGTATGAAAAAGTGCTTGTGACTTTGAAATGTGTGACTAACTTTCAGCTTCTTTTACAATTACAATGCTTGTTTGTGAGTGGTTTCTGAGATTTACTACTACTTCTGTTTAATTCACTAAGCCCTATGACTTTTACATTATGGACAGTACATAATGAAAAAGCTTTGTTTACAATTCTTCTGTTTGTGCCTTTTTTGGGGGGCATTTGTTCATTGAAAAAGTGAAAACATTTTTGCTGATTATAAAAATCTAAAAGGTATCTATAAACGAATCTCCACTCCTTTCATAAATATTGTGCTGAACAACCTTTGTGCTCACAGTATCATGCTACCATTTTTTAAAGTTATTCCATTTGTTCATGAAAAAGTTAAAAACAAATTGAATTTTCTGTGGTTCTTAGCTGATTATAAAAATATAAATGATATCTATAAATGAAATACCACTTCTTTTGTATATATTGTTGATATTGTTGCGCTGAACAACTTTTGTGCTCACAGTACCATGCTATCATTTATCATTTTAAAGTCATTTGCATTTGTTCATCAAAAAAGTGACCCCCCCTGAATTTTCTGCTGATTCTACTTCACTGACTTCAGTGCTGAACGTGGCTATTGTGATGTCATCTGCATTGTGAAATCTACACTCTGACTGATTCAGTATGTATTGTGACATACCCTACTATGCAAGATAATATTATCTTGCTATGCTGGGTCAAGATACAGAGGATGATGTATAGGCATCCATACACAACAAACCTGTCTGAATTGAGAGGTTTCCATGACAACCAGGAACCTCAAGAGTGGAGCTCAAGAGGTCTCCTAGCTGTTGCTCGTGAGGTTCCTGGTTGTCATAGAAACCTCAAGATTCTAACACATGCTTGTCTGTGTATGGATGCCCATACTCAATCTTTTATAGTGTATGGGCAGCAAGGCACAATTAAAATACTGGACAAGCCTGATTTGAGTGTTTCAGACTTAATTTATTAATTACAGATGAGTTTGTTGACTAAACCAGAATATCCCTTTGAATCCATTGACCTATAACCAAAATATTATTCAACTGCTGAGACAGTTTAGTCAATTTTTAAAATAAAGGAACACCTTAGTTTCTGTTGAGCTGTTCAATCTTCATATCGGTGTATATTCTGAGAAGAAAAAAGTAAATAGCATTTACTTGACTTGCTGCAAGTGTGCATGTGGGTGGAAGGGGTAGGGGTTACGTCTTCATTCTAGCACTGTGTGTCTGTCACTTACTTCCACAATTAAACACACAGCATTAGCGACTACAGCAGCAGCAGGGTTTTTTTGCTATTTTTTTTCTAAAGCAGCTTCTGGCACGATCTCCAATGCATCTAGATGAAGGTGGCCATGTGGCAGCATTCAAACTTGTGCTGCAGTAGTGATGTTCTCAGTGTAGCACAACAACATCATGATGTTGCTGCTGCAGCACAAAGAAATTCTAGGCATGGATTTCTATCATAAATTGCATTTCACTATACATTATATCACTTTTTTACTGTACCTTTCCATTTATCCTAATACAAATGTTGTGTGTCTATATACTGTGTGTATATATATATATATATATATATATATATATATATATATATACAGTATATATATATATATATATATATTTATACAACTTATGTTTTGGGATAACTCCATGTGTAAAAATTGATATCTCAGCCAGCCAGTGAAGATATCATTGATATTTTCATGTTCCTATACATCATCTGTTATCTCCACATTCCTATACGTCATTTCGAAACTGACCTAGCTGATCCTGCCATTTGTCTCATCATTTCAACTAGGCACTTTCACTTTTCATAGGTGTTAGCCAGCGATGTCAGTGATGTGCTGACACTGGTTTAAATAATGCCCTCTGTACTCTAAAAATAAAAGCTGTATCGTTTTCATAACAGTACTCACTTTTTCCTTTGAAATAGTAGAGCAGTAGACTGATATCTAGCCCTTTCACTTTTTCGTGTAGCGCCTTCGGCATCAGTGATCTGTTCTCGAGCACTCTGTACTAAAAATGAAACAAGACATCCTGTTTTCATTATCCCACTTGCTTGTTTTGAAAGGAACCGCCGACTGAGGAGAGAACAAGCGAGGCCGAGACGGTGCTTCAGGGTAGTAGGCATAGCGAGGCGTTGCTACAGCAACTCTCCTCGCGCACTTGCATCTAGTACTCTGAAGCTGTTGACTCGCTGCTGTTCTATCTCAAAGTCAGCGGCCCTTGCAAACAGATCAGTTGGGATTATGAAAAGATGACGCTCTCTTTCATTTTTAGTACAGAGTGCTTGACAATGGATCACTGATGCCGCTTGGTCATGCCTACATACCAATCTGAAAAGTGAAAGTGCTGACAGGCATAAACTTAAATAAGTACTTTAAAATCAACACAAATTGCAGGATCAACCAGATACCTTTTAATCCAAATTTATATTTTCTTTTGGAGACTATGGGCAATTTTTTGGTGGGGGGATAAAATATAGTAAGTCAACAGAAAGGGGGTCCAAAACCTCTCTGTAGGATTTCCAAACCTCTAGGTGATGAATCAGGTTAAAGGCAAATGTAGGGGACTTGCAGTGCCCAGGAGCCCAAAACATAAGTTATATAAACAGAACATGACATGGCCCGACTGAAGATATCATATTTATCTTCACTCGAGGCCAATGACATCAAGATATCTCACACGTGGCTTCGCCACTCATGAGATATCATGATATCATTGGCCTCTCGTGAAGATAAATATGATATCTTCAGTCGGGCCATGTCATATCCCCTATATATATACAGTATATATATATGGATGTAATGCAGTGTTCTTGAGTTACTGCATAATAGAAGGGACTAACTGCCACAGAAGCCACCTTGTTTACTGCAATAACTCTACTGCACTGTGCTGCAGTTTTGATTGGCATCCTGTCTGGAATCACTGTATATATGTATGTATGTATGTATGTAAGCCTTCTACCCCTGTCTAGAGGATTTTCAGGCGGTGACACTTAGCTCTCGAGGAGGAGTAGCATGCTTTGAATGCATTTATAATTTTACTAAGATGGATGTAAGAAGAGTTATATTGCTTTGTTTTCTATGGTGGCCAAGATTGTCTTGCTCTGACATTGGTTGGATGACAAAGTACCTTCTTTGTCAGAATGGCACACAGAGATCCTGAGTGCCTTAAATATTGAATCGCATATCGCTAAGGTGAGGCATAAACCTCAAACCTTCTTAGAAACATGGGGTTTCTTATATGCTTGGTTATTCACCCTCTAATACCTTGCTATATATTCCTCATAATCATTTAAGAGTGCTTAAAGCAGGTGTCTTGTTCCCTTAGTTCTCCTGGTTAAATACTGTCCTTACAACCAGGTATTTTTGTTAAGTTATTTTGTATTGCATCTAGTCACATGGAATGATATAATGCATCCTGATTATTATAATAGAAAGCAGCACTAGTTGGGGGGGAGGGAGTTGTTCTGGCTGGGCTTGTTTGTATTGGTTTGTTTTTGCATCTTCTTATTGACTGTATTGTTTGCTGTTTGTGCATTGTGTTTGTGTTTTCTTCTTGTACATTATCATTGGAAATGTTGGCAGAGTCATTATCAGAACTGTTTAGTGAGTCTCTGACCACAGGAGAGGTCCCAGAAGACTGGAGAAGGGCTCATGTGATCCCACTCCACAAGAGTGGTAACAGGAAGGAGGCAGGGAACTACAGACCAGTCAGTCTCACCTCAGTAGTGGACAAGATTATGGATGCACTTCTTAAGGAAAGGATAGTGCAACACCTGGAATCCATAGGAGCACAGGATCTAAGACAGCATGGGTTTACAAAAGGAAGGTCCTGTCAAACTAATCTCATAGATTTCTTTGACTGGGTAACCAGAGTGGTGGACCAAGAGGGAGCAGTTGATGTTGCCTACCTTGACTTAAGCAAAGCTTTCGATACTGTTCCACATAGAAGATTGATTAATAAGCTGGGTAGGCTCGGGGGGGGTCAGACATTGGTCAACTGGGTGGCAAACTGGTTGACGGGCAGAAAACAGAGAGTGGTGGTAAATGGTATATTGTCAGAACAGATGCAAGTCACAAGTGGGGTACCTCAGGGATCAGTCCTGGGGCCAGTCCTCTTCAATATCTTCATCAGTGACATTACAGATGAACTGGAGGGTAAGGTTTGTCTGTTTACAGATGACATCAAGATCTGCAACAGAGTAGATGATCCAGATGGGTTGGGAAGAATGAGAAGAGATCTGGATAAACTAGCAAAATGGTCGGAAGAGTGGCAACTGGGGTTTATGGCAAAGAAGTGCAAGATCATGCACATAGGGAAGAGAAATCCTGAAGCCACCTATAAGCTGGGAGGGGAGTTGCTGGTAGTCACAAAGGAAGAAAGAGACTTGGGCGTCATCATCACCGATGACCTGAAATCATCCAGGCAGACCACTAAAGCAGTAGGTAAGGCTAGAGGGATGCTGGGGTGTATTAGTAGGGGTATCACAAGTCGGAAGAGGGAGGTAATAATCCCTCTTTACAAGACACTGGTTAGGCCCCATCTGGAGTACTGCATGCAGTACTGGAGGCCACACCTTCTTAAGGACATTAACCAAATTGAGGCAGTCCAGAGAAGGGCAACCAAAATGGTGCAGGGACTGCATCAGAAAACATATGATGACAGATTAACTGAGCTCAATATATACACCCTAGAGCAAAGGAGGGAGAGAGGTGATATGATTGAAACATTCAAACACCTTAAGGGCATTAACAAGGTGAAAGAGTCTAACATGTTTCAATATAAGAAAAATAGCAGGACGAGGATACAGCATGAGATTAGAGAGGCCAATTAAGGGGTAATGTGAGGAAGTTCTTTTTCACAGAAAGGGTGGTGGATGCATGGAACGGCCTACCTCAGGAAGTGGTGGATATGAATACAGTGCAGGGCTTCAAACAGGCATGGGATAGGCATAAGGGAGCAATACAGATGAGTATGAATAGATAGGCCATTGACAGAGCAAAGGCCAATGGCACATTCATAAGGTAGAAAAAGAAATGGCCAGACTGGATGGGCCTTGCAGTCCTTATCTGCTGTCACCTTCTATGTTTCTATGTTTCTATTTAAATCTAATAAAAAATATTAAAATAAAAAAAGTTTTACTAAGATAGAATTCTGGGTCAGTGGGACTGGAGTCAGTGTGGAGCTGGGCACAAAATAATTGCAATAACTGTTACAAACATGAAGGTACAAACCATCTGCAGAGTGTAAACGCTCATTTATTCACACACAGACAGTTATCAGCAGGTGTGATGCATGGGTGCTTGAATCTATGTTAGGGGCTTTAAATGACAAAGTCCCAAACAGTTAGAACTAAATCACTACTCTAGGAAGGCGAGGATAATTGTGTAGCTGGCTTGCCAGTTGCAGCCTCCAAAGAAAAATACCAATGTAGACATTTTAATAAACAAGTTAGATCTCTCTCTTGATATTCCACAGGATAACTGATGACACGGTGTGCACCTTAGGTCTTCATCATCTGACAGTGCATGCAAAGGGATGGTTCAGGCCTACCAGGGCACCAACATTTAACACCTGAATTCACTATCCCTACACACAAGGAACCAAACCTGTGGGCACTACTCCAATCACAGTGCAGGCATCAGACCTTAACACGCAATGAGGCAACCCTCCTAACTCTATCCATGGCAGCAGCAAGGAATTCCTACATGGGTGACCCATTTATCCATACAACATCACAACAATTTAAATAAACAACCATTTAGGCTTGTTGTAAACAGTGAAATGCATGCATTAGAACTCTTAATGAGGATGATACAATGACCATGTTAAACAACATCAATATCAAAAGTAGGACTTCATTCCCATTCTGGAAGAACACTGTTCCAAATCATTAATGACAATGAATGTTCTCCAGCTCCTGCAGCACAAATGTATGAAGAATTTTAGCAATACACTAGCATCAACAAAGGTATTAACTTACATCTGTGGTCATAGATTATAATAGAAGTAAACAGAAAATAGCTGTTGCACACTAACAGGCAGTCCATGGCTGCAGCAGAAATCCTGGCAGACTCTAACAAGACAAAGTCCAAACTGAACACAGCCAAAGCTGTAGTTTAAACCCACAGGACAGACACTTGATAGGTGGATGAATAATGTCCCCACCATTTCAGTGAAGTTTCTAGAGGATCATAGGCAGCGGTGGAAGAACATGACCGAGGAGACCTCCCTTACAGCTGTGGCACCAGCATCTATCTTCCAAACTGTACTCAAAAATTAAACTAATATGTGAACTGGCTGATGCTTTCCTGAGTGGCAGTTACACAGCACACTAGGCCCCTCCCACATACACCAGAGCACATGGAAGGAGGAGCTCTTAACCTTCAACCTGAGGTGCCTGCAGACAGCTTCATTGAATTCAATGAGCCCATGGTGTTCCTGTGGGTTACATAGGACTTCCAGAAGTTGCATTATAGATACAGATATAAATATAGAAACGTTTGAGAGAGATCTATGGATTGATAGACAGACATATAAGACTCAGTACACAAGTCATAAATTACTGGCACTGTTTACAACAGCCACTTACCACCAGTCTCCTGTTTCTCTCCCCATTGTGATATGCACAACAGGGTCACAAGCCTTTCCCTGGGTGATCCCTGATGGAATTGCCATGAGAATGCAAAGGTTGGCATAGTAACAAGCCCCTGGGCTATGCTCAGCTGCTCACTGGACCCCACAGCTCCTGTCACAAGCCATAGTACCACTCTTTTCTGTAGAATGGTTGCAAACAGTTCTATAAGGACCACAGGCTTGCAAACCAGAACAAACATTCTAGCAGGGAAGGGGATTAGGTAGCGCTCATCTGTGCAAAGGAAGAGCAGGGCTAGGGAACAGAAACCACTGCCCACCAGTAAAATGTTATTATTGCAGATGTGCTTGGGTAAAAGGGGGCACTGGACTACCAGGATCAACTGGATGCCACAGACACTAGCCATCAAGTGGCATTAAAGTGAGAGTTAGGTGGATGGGGCCATGTCACCAGGGTGCACTTCATGGCAAAGTGCAGTGCAACCCATCAGCAGCCCAGACCACCATGTTACTGGACATAAACCACTGTTTTCATCCAGTAACATCTGGATAAAAAATTTACATTTTGTTTCGAGCAACATCATAGGGGGACCACTCCACCAAATCAACAGTACTTCGGCTTTCTGTATTGTAAAGGTGTGAGGAGGTGAGTGAACACCATTGTGCCCCATTTAGATGCACCACAATTTTTGTGACTGTAAATGAGGCCCATGATATTTTGAAGGCTGTAGTGACTTTCTTTTTTTTTTCATACTGTTTTCCAAAATGAACTTCTGAGATCATTTTCGATCAGATGTTTCAGGTGGCATGGGTCCTGATATTTGTTATCCACTCTTGGACAATGTGATATGTAGTGATTCAAAACCTTTCTTTCCCTCATTTATACACTGTGGAGGGGCATTTTATAGTGCTTTGTTCAAATATTCCCTGTTGATTGTTGCCAAAAAAGTTTGGATCAGACATGGAAGATCTGAGGTAAGATGTAACCTGCGGGGATTTGGCACCTTGTTGCTTTTTTCCATTGCTTACAACTTTGTTTCATTATCTTCAGTTTCCATGAGCATGCTCCTACGTACCCTCTCATTTTATTAGCTCAGTCTTTGTTTGATCTGCACACATTGCAGGGCCCTTACATTTTCTCTTTTTGTAATTTTGTTTGGCACAAACTGAACTTCTCAGGTTATTTCAGCCTGAATTTTAAATGCAACACAGCAGTATTTGAAAAATGTATTTATTTACCTGGATAATAGTCCACTGAACATAGTCTGTTTTCAAGCAGGTCCCAGGTGAGCAAGGGAATTACACAAGAATAAGACACAGATGATTAAACTGTACTCAGAGCAATAAACAGTACAATGAGGAAAGAGCTAATACAACAAGCATTTGTCAATGCCAAATGTTGTCTTGCTGACATTGGCATTGGTAGTGCAGAAGTTAAGAGAGATGCATAATAGGAATGGCAGTGAAGTATGGAATCGATGTCAACCCAACCCCACCCTGCAGAGAGTGACAGGCATTGAGGTGTGCCTTTGGGTTGTCGGCCATAATGCTCATGCCATTTCACCTCACCCTACCCTGCAGACTCTTGCAAATGTCGCATTGTGCCTTGGGGTCATCGGGCCTTACGCTTATTCCATTCCATCAGGAAATACATTGAGATGGGTGCAATATAGGAGAATGGAGTGAACTCTGTGGCTGAAGAGTCCAAGGCACACCTTGATGTCTGTCACTGGCTGCAGGGTGGGAGTGGGGGTGGAATGACATGAGCATTACAGCTGACAATCCAAAGGCACACTCCTGATGCCTGTCAGTCTCTACAGGGTGGGACGTTATGGTTAGAAATCCTAATGCCCATGGCATTTGTTGGTGTTTGCACTCCAAATTTTCAACATGGCCTTTTTGTGAATCCACCTCATGAAAGCATTTGGGACCTCCGCTCATGAACAATGGCACTGTGATTTTGTTAATCTGTCCCAAATGTTGATTTCCCACAGCAACTGTGCCATTCTGCGCCAGATGTGTGAAAACATATTTTGGGCAGGATGTGAAAAATGACAGCTGTACCATTCATAAGGAGGTGTGAAGAAATGGCAAAGCTGAAAATCTGGAGTGACAATATTAAAAATTCTCAAAGTTACGAGCGTGCCTGGAAAATGCACAATGCACCCTCGTAACACAGTCATTTTGTAGGAATTCTTTCACAAAATTTTCAACTTAGACATTTTGGGACCTCTGCTCATGAACAGTGTCACTATGATTTTCTTAATCTGTCCCGAATGTTGATTTCCCACAGCGACCGAGCCACTGTGCACCTGATGTGCGAAAACACATTTCGGGTAGGATGTGAAAAATGGCAGCTATACTATTCATAAGGAGGTGTGCAAAAATGGCAATGTTGAAAATCTGGAGTGAAAATATTAAAAATTCTCAAACTTATGAGCGTGAGTGGAAATTGTGCAATGCATGCTCGTAACAGTCACTTTGTGGAATTTTGTCACCAAATTTTCATCATAGGCATTTTGGGACCTCTGCTCATGAGCAGTGTCACTGTGATTTTCTTAATCTGTCCCAAACATTGATTTCCCACAGTGACTGTGCCATTGTGCGCCAGATGTAGGAAAACACATTTCGGGCAGGATGTAAAAAATGACAGCTCATAAGAAGGTGTGAAAAAATGGCAATGTTGAAAATCTGGAGTGAAAATATTAAAAATTCTTGAACTTACGAGTGTGCAAAAAAACTGCTCAATGCATACTCATAACGCAGTCATTTTTTGGAATTTTTTCACCAAATTTGCAACACGGGCTTTTTGGGAGTCCATCTCATGAACAGTCACACTGTCATTTTGTTAATCAGTCCTGAAAGGTGATTCTGCGCAGTGCTGTGAAATCACCTTCTGGGACAGAATAATGACATGACAGTGACTGAGTTCATGAGGTGAGGCCCCAAGCACCCCATGTTGAAAATCTGGAGCCAAAAGTTGCAAAAATGGCCAAGACATCCACCTAAGTTGAAACCCTACCCATTGATGCCATTATACAGCTTACCTGCATTTCTTCAGTTCTTAGTCGGCTTTGAAGAGTGCAGACATGTTCCCACTCCACTGAAGATCGTCGCGCCAGGTTCCGGAGGTAAGTATGGGGTGAGGAGGGGTGCAGGGAGGTGGGGTGCACAGAGGGTGGGTGCAGGTTGGGATGGGGGCAGCAGAGACAACGAGGGACTGTTTTCTCTTTTACAGGTTAAAAAAAAGACATTGGGGGAAGGTTTTTTTTTTTACAGGTTTGTCTTGGCGCAGTGGGGTGGGCTCCCAGTGTGCCACCTGTGTTTTTCTGGGAGGGGGACTGAAGTTGATGGGGACTGGGACCCCGTCTGCACAGAAAACATGTCTGTGTTTGGGGGTTGCTTAGTGCTGAGGGGGATTGGGCACCCCCTCTTGGCAGACAAATTAAAATAGGGGAACATTATGCTGATGAGGATTGGGCTCCCCATCGGCAAATGAACTGGGAAGGGGGCATGCCGATGTTGGCTTTCAGGTGGGACTGTGAGAGGTGGACGGTGACAGCTGCCACCATGTTTATTGAAACGTTACACCAGGCAAGGCATGCCCTGCAATGATGGGTTGCTCCCTCATTGCAGCGGTGAAATTGTTTCAAGTTGGTGGCACACTTTTGCAACGCTATCATAGACAGTGTGCTATTTCATTGGTGCCACAGAGCCCAGCCCGAAAAAACAGTGGCACCATTGGCCACAACACAACCACACCTCCAAAACCTGCTATTCCAAGCTGCCGCAATATTGTTTCAGCTTGTGTGCAAGACAACATAGAAAAGGAAGAGCTAGCACACAAGGTGTTGCAAGCACTAAAATAACACTGCTTTGTAATAATTAGAAGACAGAATTAGAAATTATATACAGAATAATGTATGTAATGTTTGTGTAACCAGAATTTTACACACACCCGCGGTGTGGGATGCTACATAAACCCTGAGGGCGAAGCCCAAGAGGTTTATAAAAGCATTCCACACTGAGGGTGTATGTAAAATTCTGGTTTTACACACACCCAGCCATATATTATTTTATTTAACTGATGGTCATCATTTTTCTTTTTATAACACTTGAGTCAGTGCAGCAGACAGTTCTTTTAGACACACACACACACACCCTCTCTCTTTCTCTCTCACTCACTTACTCGCTCGCTCACTTATGAGTCGCTGTGGAGCCCCGCTTGAAAGCGAGGGGTAAAAACGGCAGGATCAACCAGATAGAATTTTACAATTTGAAGGCAGGTTCAACCAGATAGATATTGAAAAAAATGTAAAACAAAAACCTACCTGGTATGAAGTAAGAAGTAAAGCATATTTGGGAAACTCGGCTCTCAAGAAATGGAGCCACCTTTTTGGGAAAGATGACTGGCCCACCCAGATGGAGAGTTGTAGCCAGTGAGCTGCATATCCATTGTTTGAGTGGCAGGCACTGATTACAACCTCCCGTGTTGTAACCAAAAAGATTACACGGGAGGTTGTAACTCAGAATGAAACAACGGCTATCCATTAATGAAAAATCATGAGCATTATTAAATTTAAATTATATATAGATTACAGTTAGGCACTGTACAAGTTCACCATGTATGGGCCTTTAAAAAAAAAAACTGAAAATATGCTGTGTTACACCTATAATGTTTCCACAATATAATGAAAAGCCATATTTGCAATGTAAGCCCACTTAGAATGCAAACATTTTCTGAGCTGTGCAACCTCCGCTTCCATTGGTTGTTGACCAGCATAACTGTGCCCAGAATGGGGGCTTGCAACAGGGCATCTCCCATATTTAGGGTTATAAGATGATACTGCTCACCTGGAGCCCCTTGCAAACAATCCCCACTGAAAAGATCATCTTTCTCCTTCTACCAGGAGCTGCTGGGACCAGGCACTGTGGGTCTGAATGTAAATGACCACGCTGACATGCATTTCTAGTCCATGACTCTCCTATACTGAGGCAGTTGGTATTGGTGGTACACAGTTAATTTATACAGGTCACAGAGACCCAAATCAATCTGACTTCTATGCAGTTAATTACAGTAACTTCTGAAAGGTTTCCCTGTTCCCAACACTTCAGGCACAGTTTGACCTTTACCCATGTCCTGGTCTCTCCTGGTCCCCTTTCCCTGGCACTGCCAAGCCTTCCTGGAAACATTCCTGGTCCCACTTGTGCTACTGTACTTTGTATTGGGAAACATGGTACCCCAGAAACAGTACCCCTACTGTTCAGAGAGCTATATCTAATGCACTATGATGTGCTGGTATACTGAGAAGTTGCACACATGTTCAGTGTGAATTCATTGTCTTTGGGTCCACCAGACCAGCATTCCTAACTCTGCTTTTGTGCAAGTGAGCATCTGATATCCCTGCGCATATGACAGGGTTTGTATCAACCAATGCTCTGCTTGTGCTGTGGTACCTTATAACTCACTTCCTGGGACTTGTGCCATGACATGTGCCCAGCTTTACCATATTGGAGGATCCTCCCCACATTCTTGGAGACACTCTCCTACCTGTACCTTAGAGACACACTCTCTTTACTGAATCAGTGTACAGCTGTGGTCCTGGTTCACTTTCATCTTTCATGATCTTTGGATGGCCTTGATGCATGCTTACCAATGTCATCCCTTTGTCCACAGTATCCTTGATCCCTCTTTACAGGAATTCTCTTTAAGCCCATAGGTCATTAGATGGCACTCCTTGAGAGTGTACCCCACTGGATTTTCCTCCCTGGAATATTTCTAACTTTCCTACTCTAACACCACCTACTTTGACTCCCACCTCCAGTCCTTGGGTCAAGGAACATCAGAGTGCCTAAGGTCCATCCTGGCCCGGGCCAGGCATCCAGTGTACTGTTCAATGCCTCTGCCAGGTAGAGTGTTCAGGCCTCATGCCACCTCTCATCAGTGAGGAAAGCAAGGCACCCTCACACCCAGGTGAGAACCCACAAAGGGAACTGTATTCCCTTTGTCTGTGTCCTGAGCCAGCCACCTGAAACACAATATAGTGTGACCTCCCTCTCCAAGAGCATGCATTAGTCCCCTACCTGCAGCCAACTACAAAACTGGAATGCCTACAAAGCACCCCCCTGGCCAGCACCCTGGCATAGGGCACCAAACCAGCCCCATGCCTCCTCTGCCCAAGGGGATGGCCAGTGGGGCACCCAGAGTGTGATGCCCTCTCCCCTACCTTCTTAGCTGGCTATGCTGACATAAGCTCCTACTCTGGTTACTTCCTGCCAGACTCTCTATCTCCCTACTTACTGGACCTCCGGGAGCCCTTTTATATCACTATGCTTCTCCCATACCTTCTGTACCCTATACCACAAAAGGTGATGCAGATGTACCATGCCCCTCTACAGGGCTTGGCTAGTAACAACCCTGGCCCCTGATACTGGGGAGGGGGTTGTTACACTTGACACAAAAATTACCTCTCTCTTCACCTGAATTGTGCATTCAGCTGACAACTTCCACTTACTCCCACCTGCACAAAGTCCAGTCTAGCCTTCAATACTATAGCCAACTTTTACGTACTGGGAGGAACTGCAGCTCTAACACTGGTTTTGAGAAACAATTGGAAGAACTGTTAGAAAGATTCCAGAATCGAGGTTATGACAAGCAGTTGCTAGAAAATACATATGAAAAGGTGAAAGGGACAGATAGGGGTGTTATTATGAGAAATAAAGCAAACAGAGGTGATACTGAAACTCTCTGCACCTTTGTGACAAGGTACAATGACATGGCAGGGCATATAGGCAACATCTTATTTTGTAACTGGCCTATTTAATTGGGGGAGGAACTGGTGGAAAGAGCAGTGGGTTCTAAACCAATTATTACCTTTTGTAGAGCTCAAAACATCAAAGACAAAGTTGTGCATAGCAGAGAAAAGAAAGCTGAGAATACTAAGAGAAGCACTTGACTCCAAAAAAGAACAAAGGCTTCTTTACATGCAAAAGATGTAATGTCTGCAAGTATGGGACCACTGGTAATAATTTCCTTCATCCAAATGAACAAAGTGAACAAATGGAGATAAGGGAACTTATTACCTGTGACACCCCATACGTGGTTTATGCCCTATGTTGTTCCTGTAACCTCTTGTACATCGGGAACACTGTAAGACCTTTAAAACAGAGGATCCAGGAACATGTGAGAGCCATAATCAATGATCGACAGGATACACCAGTAGGCACCCACTTTACCCTTTGCCACAGTTCACTACCCAAGGATTTAAGATTCATGGGTAAAGAACATGTTCCACCATTGCCCCTGGGAGGAGATAGACCTAATAAGTTACTTGAACAGGAAAGTATGTGGAGTTTTAAAATGAGCAATGTAAAACTAAATTGATTAAATGAGAAAAGGGATGTGAAGCCATTTCTTAAAAAATAAGTTTTTTGTAGAACTTATGTTAGGTGTTCGTCTGTGTAGAACCTTTATTTAAAATAATGCTATTTGGCTTTGAAAGAATGTTATTAATTGTGTTCACACAGCTATCTTTGTCTCTTGTTTGTTCTCTCTTTCTCTCTTAATAGGATAACAGTTGAACTCAGATCCTGAGATCACTTCCTACCCTGATAATATAAATGTGCAATAAATGAGCTTTAATCATAATAGGATTTTTATGCTTATGCTTCATTGTCAGGTTTAACATTTAAATTCTGTTTGCACTACGTAGTTATTATGACAATGTGTATTTTGTACATAGAAACATTGAAACATAGACTTTGACAGCAGATAAGGACCACTTGGCCCACCCAATCTGCCCATTTCCCTACCTACTGGATAAGCTGCAGATTCTAGTTAACCAACAGCCTACTTCCTGCCACCCCCACGACAATTGCCTTGTATCTGTCCAATGCACGTTTGAATTCCCCCACTGTTTTAGCCCCAATAACCTCCCCAGGAAGGCAGTTCCATGCATCCACCACTCTCTCCATGAAAAAAGATTTCTTCACATTACCCCTGAGCCGTCCCCCCTCTATCTTTAAATTGTGTCCTCTTGTTCTTACACATCTCTTTTTCTGAAAGATGCTACCCTCCTGGACTTTGTTGATTCCCTTGAGGTACTTGAACATTTCTATCATGTCCCCATCCCTCCTTTCATCAAGGGTATACATATTAAGCTCTCAGTCTCTCTTCATATGATTTCTGATGCAGACCCTGCACCATTTAGTTTCCCTCCTCTGGACTGCTTCCATCCTGTCTATGTCCTTGCTTAGATGAGGTCTCCAAAACTGCACACAGTACTCCAGATGGGGTCTCACCAACTGTCTGTACAGAGGGATAACCACTTCCCTTTTTACGTTCGCTTGCGCGCATGCGCAAGGAACGTTTTGGGAGAGTAGCACACTTTAGAGGTGTGCCTCTCCCTTGCAATCCACTGCTCCATTGAGCAGGCGTGGTGGTCCTGAACCAATGGGTGTGGAAGCTGTGTATGACAGCGGTGGTCCTCACTTCAAAGAAAACCACCGCTGTCATACAGAGCACTGCATCCGCCACCCCGTGTCACTGCCCCCCAAAGCTTTGGTGCCACGCTGAGAGCCCACCCCAGCATGGCAAATGTCCCGCGTTGTTTGCAACGGGGTGCCCAATTCCTGCCGGCCCTTGGCCCCCAGTCATCCTTCTCATGCTGGGAGCCCACCCCAGCATGGCAAATGTCCCACGTAGTCTTTTTTTTTTCTCACCTGTAAAGCGAAAACGGTCCCACGGCGCTTCTCCCAGTCCCCCCTCCCACAACCCGCACCCACCCACTGTGCACCCAGCCTCCCCACACCCCCCTCACCCCATACTTACCTCCGGAGCTTGGCGCGACGATCTTCAGTGGACCGGGAACACGTCTGCACTCTTCAAAGCCGACCGCAAACCGAGGAAATGCCAGTAAGCTGTATAATGGGCTAGATAGGGGTTTCAACTTTATTGCATATCTCAGGCATTTTTTGGAATTTTTGCACCAAATTTTCAACATGGGGTTTTGGGACCCCTTCTCATGAACGATAACACTGTCATGGCGCACTGGCCCAGCGGGTGATTTCCGCTGTCGCGCCGAATCACCCCTTTGGGCCTGAATAATGCCATGACAGTAACATCATTCATGAGAAGGGGTCCAAAACCCCATGTTGAAAATTTGGTGCAAAAGTCCAAAATGACTGTTTTACGAGCGTGCGTTGCGCAGTTCCTACGCATGCTCGTAAGTTCACGATTTCTCAATATTTTCACTCCAGATTTTCAACATTGCCATTTTACCATACCTCCTTATGGGCAGTACAGCTGTCATTTTTCACATCCTGCCCAAAACGTGTGTCCGCACATGAGGCGCACAATGGCGCAGTCGGTGTGCGAAATCAATACGGGACACATTAAGAAAATTGGTGACACTGTTCATGAGCAGAGGTCTTAAAATGGCTATGTTGAGAATTTGGTGAAAAATTCAAAAATGACTGTTTTACGAGTGCGTTGCACAGTTCCTACGATGCTCGTGAGGGTTTGGCGAATTTTCAATATTTGCACTCCAGATTTTCAACATTGCCATTTTACCACACCTCCTCATGAGCAGTACAGCTGTCATTTTCACATCCTGCCCAAAGCGTGTTTCTGCCCATGTAGCGCACAATAAGCGCGGGCGGTGTGCAAAATCAATGTATGGGACACATTAAGAAAATCACGTGACACTGATCATGAGTAGAGGTCTTAAAATGGCTGTGTTGAAAATTTGGTGAAAAAATTCCTAAAATGACTGTTTACGAGGTCTGGGTATGAAGTTCTATGCACGCTCGTAAGTTTGTGAATTTTCAATATTTTCACCAGATTTTCAACATTGCCATTTTACCACACCTTCTTATGAGAAGTGCAGCTGTCATTTTCACATCTTGCCCAAAATGTGTTTCGCCCATGTGGCGCACAATGGCGGTCGGTGTCTTGAAATCAATGTATGGGACACAGTAAAGAAATTCACAGTGACACTGTTCATTAGCAGAGGTTTTAAAATGGCAATGTTGAAAATTTGGTGAAAAATTCCTAAAATGACTGTTTTACAAGTGTGTGTTGCGCAGTTCCTACACACGTAAGTTTGCGAATTTTCAATATTTTCACTCCAGATTTTCAACATTGCCATTTTACCACACCTCCTCATGAGCAGTACAGCTGTCATTTTTCACATCCTGCCCAAAATGTGTTTCCGCCCATGTAGCGCACAATGGCGCAGTCAGTGTGTGAACTCAATGTATGGGACACATTAAGAAAATAACAGTGACACTGTTCATGAGCAGAGGTCTTAAAATGGCTGTCTTGAAAATTTGGTGACAAAATTCCTAAAAATGACTGTTTTATGAGTGTTCATTGTGCAGATCCTATGCACTCTCGTAAGTTTGCGAATTTTCAATATTTTCACTCCAGATTTTCAACATTGCCATTTTACCACACCTCCTTATGAGCAGCGCAGCTGTCATTTTTCACATCTTTCCCAAAATGTGTTTCCGCCCATGTAGTGCACAATGGCGCAGTCAGTGTGCAAAATCAATGTATGGGATACAGTAAGACAATCACAGTGACACTGTTCATTAGCAGAGGTTTTAAAATGCCAATGTTGAAAATTTGGTGAAAAAATTCCTAACAATGACTGTTTTACGACCGTGCGTTGCACAGTTCCCATGCACGCTTGTAGGTTTGCAAATTTTCAATATTTCCACTCCAGATTTTCAACACTGCCATTTTATTACACTTCCTTATGAGCAGTACAGCTGTCATTTTTCACATCCTGCCCAAAACGTGTTTCCGCCTATGTAGCGCACAATGGGGGTAACAAAAAGGTCATGCTGAAAATTTATTGTGCAAATACCAGCAATCACACAGGGCATTAGGGTAAAGCACCATACGTGCCAAACACCACTGCAAATACCTGCAAGCGAACGTTCGGCATTGGCAAATGCTTGTTCTACTTGTGATGCCCCTTCCTATGCATCCCAGTATCCCCCTGGCTCTCCTTACTGACTTCTCACATTGCTTACCCACCTTTAGATCATCTGATATGACTACCCCCAAGTCCCGTTCCATTTTTGTTGTTGTTAGTACCTCCCCTGCTATTGTGTACTCTTCTCCTGGGTTTTTGTTTCCCAGGTGCATTACTTTGCACTTCTTTGCATTGAATCTAAGTTGCCATATGTCTGACCATTTCTCCAACCTTGCCAAGTCCCTTCTCATCCTTTCTATTCCCCTTGTGTATCAACTCTGTTACAGATCTTTGTATCATCTGCAAGAGAATACCTTTCCTCAGACCCTCTGCAATGTCACCTATAAAGATGTTAAAGAGGACTGGACCCAGTACTGAGCCCTGTGGTACTCCACTAGTGACCCCCCTTTCTTCAGAATGTGTTCCACTCACTATTACATTCTGTGTCCTGTTGTGCAGCCAGTTTGCAACCCAGGCTACCACCCTGGGACCCACTCCCAAGCTGACTAACTTGATTATTGATCTTTTGTGCAGGACTGTGTCAAATGCCTTGCTAAAGTCTAGGTAGGCCATATCCACAGCCCCTCCCTGGTCTATTACTTTGGTCACCCAGTCGAATAAATCTATTAGATTCGTCTGACGTGACCTTCCTGCTGTAAATCCATGCTGCTTTGGGTCCTGTGCCCTGCTGGCCTCTAGGTACTCAACAATTCTTTCTTTCAGAAGTGATTCCATCATTTTCCCTACCACTGAGGTCAAACTTACAGGTCTGTAGTTTCCTGCTTCTGCCTTGCTCCCACTTTTGTGAAGGAAATCACATCTGCCCTCCTCCAGTCCTCAGGTACCACCCCATCCTCCCATGATTTGTTAAAAGTGTGGTCAGTGGTGTCACTAGGTCCTCCCTTAGTTCTTTTAGGATTCTGGGGTGAATCCCATCAGGCCCCATTGCTTTGTCCACCTTCAGTTTTAGGAGTTCTTTCAGAACTCTTTCTTCTGTAAATGGACTGGTGTCAACCCCCCTACCCAGAGTGCTTCTATTGTCTGGTTTAGGTAATTCCTCCTCATCTTCTTTTGTGAATACCGAGCAAAAGTATTCATTCAGTATCTCTGCCTTTTCACTGTCTCCCTCTGCCCACCTCCCATCTCCCTTATTTATCTTCACTATTCCTCCCTTAACCTTTCTATGCTCCCTAATGAACCTATAAAAGGTTTTATCCCCCTTCTTAACTGACTTGGCTATTTTTTCCTCAGTTTGGGCTTTTGCTATTCTGACTGCCTTCCCCACTTCTTTCTGCTTTAGTTGATACAGTTCCCTGTCGTGCTCCTTCTGTGATGCCTTATACTTTTTGAATGCAGCCTTTTTCTCCTTAACCTTCTCTGACACCTCTTTTGAGAACCATAGTGGTTTTTTACTTCACTTTGTTTTCTTTATCTGTTTCACACAAAGGCTTGTTGCCTCTATGACGGCAGTTTTGATTTTTCTCCATTGTTCTTCCACCCCTCCTTTTTGGCCATTTGCTAGTGTATTCCTCAGGTAGAAATGTGAAGGTGTTTCTATGAAATTTACTAGTGCACCTAAAATTTTAAAGGAGTGGGTTTAATAGCTTATGCATATTAATGAGTTAGGAAGTCAAAAGGGCTTGAATGCCTGTTTTCTGTACCCCCTTTGAAAACTCATGAGAATCGAGGCACTAGGGGTGTTTGCCTTTTTGCAGAAGTTCCTGTTTACCCACCGATTGTAAAATAGAAATATTTTCATTGTGGAAGGCTCAAATTGTAATAAATTGCAGTCCTATGCACTTTACTTGGTGAACTACCTTGTGGACTGTGTTCTTTTTCAACTTCTTTGAGTGACAGTCCCATCGATGGGTTAGGCATTGTTGCGCATTTCGCTTCCTGTGGATATATTTATTGCCAAGCCCAGCTGCCTTATTTGAAATGCTGCACAGCTGGTTTTGGTCCATTGTATTTCACTGTGATTTCTTTTTGGACATTGCAATACTAAGGGTCACTGGGTCTCTCTTCTGCCCCCACTTTAGCTGTTGTGATAATCAGCACTGGTAGCACACATTCTGACTTAATTGACCAGGATGATACACAGTACCAGTTTCAACCAGTGATATCTTGCAGAATGCTGCAGGACCCAAATCACCCAAAGGTAATTGCTTCAGGTTGTTTTACAGGAAACGGTGCCATCTAATTACAGAGTGTTTCATTTTGGTGGGCAGCACTGTATATGTGTAACCCCACCCCCAAACTGTACTGGCAGCTTACCTCAGCTTTCTTTCTGGGAGCCCAACCTGCCACAGCTGCCAGCACCTCCCTTCATCTGGCCCCAAGGACTTCAGAGGGTTTTTAGGCAACAGCAACACCAGTTCTTGACACCACATTGGTACATGGGATCCTGGCTGCCAGCACTCCCTTAGGTGTTTTTTACCAACCCTCCATGGCTCCACAATCTGTAGCTGGCAGTATAGAGATAGTTTCTCTTTCTTTGCACTACTATGTCTGCACAACAAATCATGTCTGCGCATTGCCACTTTGTGACTGCCAGATGAGCCTCCCACCAACAGCCAGTGGTCAAAGGCACTTCTGTGATCATCAGGTGTGCAGTGACACAGCCAGCAGCTGCCAACCAGGGACCAGAATAACAATAAAAACAAAAGCATTTTGTACAGGGCTCCAGTATCTAGATCAACCCCATGGAGTGCAGCCAGGGATCAGGGGTACCACCCACCAGCCTGTAAATCATCAGACCAAACAGAAGGCCCAGAGAGCCTCACATGAACAGACAACCTATAGGAGAGTTGCATGTGAAGAAAAAGAAGAGAAATGTTGCACTACAGGCATTGTGGGCAAAGGGAAAAAGGCATGTTTGGCAGTCAATTGGGAGGCAGAACTGAGCAAACTCTCCCAGAAAAAGTGTGCCAGCCAATGAGAAGCTGAATCTGTGAACGTGAACAGCAGAATGGTGCAATGAATCTGCAGATTGACTTTAAAGGAGGTCATGAGAGGAGCTCCCTGCCTGGAGATTCCAAGTAAGAAAATGTTTTTTTCCAAGGACAAATCTGTAGTACCCCTTGTCACAAACCCACTCAGCAGGTCAGGCCCTCTAATCCCAAAGTGCCAACCTCTGAGCGCAGTCTTGTGAATAGTGTAACAGACTAGGTAACACTTGTGTCTGTTTTTGTGAGTTCGGATCAACCTTTGGTCTCAAGTCTTAGAGGGATTTAAACTGTTAACCTCTTGCTACCGTACCCAATGCACAGGCTCAGATATATCTGTCTTCGGGGGGACCAGATATCTTTGCCTACGGGTACCTGACCAGGTATACAGAGATGAACCCTTAAAAACTTTAATAAAAACCTCAGATTTAAAATGCTTCTCTTTCCAGTTTGGTACCACCATTCAAGCTTATGCCTGTTGTATGCTATAACCATAAATACTTTTCTTACAACTAAAAGAAATTCAAAGACAGACCAAGTAAGTTCTAAAAAGAATTTTACTAAAATAGTTAAAAATATGTAAAGCACAACATACAGAACTGTTATATCACCAGACATACAAGCCTTTTAAAAGAACAAGGTTTAAACAGTGCGAATTCCTACTTACAGTACTTAGATTTGAAATCTTTCTAAATACTTGTTTACAAGTGCCCCTAAGATTTTTCCTCAGTCAGAGTCTAGGTAAAAGTGTGTGTTAGTAAAACAGAGTATTCCTTAAACAACTGTATGAGACAACCCGTTTTTGTCTGAAGTCAGCTAGCTCCTCCTCTGTCAGATATGTATAAATATATATATATATATATATATATATATATATATATATATATTATACAAAAGTATTACATTCTGCAACTTCAGCATAATTCATGTCCTTCAAATGGCACTTCTTTTGATCTCATAATAAGCTTCTTCCTTCCAGGACATGACAGCATCTTTATGATTTTCGTACTTCTATGTAATAACCTGGGTTTTCCTTCCAATGTCATAAAATGGTTATGTTCTAGCAACTATGGTTGTAATTAACTCAGACAGACAGGATCCTTAATTGAGGCCTTACATGTAACACATGGTCTCTAAAAACTGAGTGTGTGTGAACTCACATGCTGTCAGCATTTTTCTTATGGCTTTCATCTTTTAGCTAAAATCTGGGGGTGGGTGGGTGGGTGAGGTCATTCTAAGAGCACCTGATTTTTCTTAGCAGAGACAGTCAGTCATATATTTTATATTAAAAAAAATGATACAGCAGTCAGAGCTGGCTGTCTATGTCACACTCCTTTGGGACTTCAGTGGGATAGTGGATCACCACATGTGATCCCAGCACAAGGAAAAGCTTTAACCATGGGTGTTTCCTCTAGCATACAAGCCTGCTAGCCTGCAGATCCTTCAGCAGCAGGCACCAGTGTAGACTTAATCCTAACCAGCTTAGTATGAGTTGCACTCAGCATTTTGACCACTGTGTTCCAGAGACAGAGTGAGATAGAGTTAACAGATGCTACCAGCTGAAGCCATTGTTTCTACCAGATAGGGTGCGTGTTGCCTTACAAGCACCCTGATGGGCATATAGGCTTGTTCTGTAGTGACAGAAAAGCCCCAAATGACAGGAAGACAGAAAGGTCCCCTCTTAGAGAAAAAGAGAATTCCAGAAGCACAGAGATGTTTCAAAATGGCCTGCCCCTGACAACCAGCTAAAGAGTGCCTCAGACTCGGAGTCAACAAATTGGTTCCTAACTCAATCTATCCACTAACATTTATTAAACCCACAATTCTGAATCCCAAAGATTGAATACAAATACAGAGCAACTAGTAAATAATGCAAAAATGCAAATACAATATATTGCATATCTAATACATCAGCCATAACATTGTCAAACACTAAAGGATTAGAGAAAGAACAAAACCCAGATGCAAGAATCTCAGCCCCTTCTTTTAAAATCCAGTTGGGAATATACTCTGGGCTACCTGATTTATAACATCACTGCCTTTTTTAACTCATCACCACTTGTTCAGCTGAAAGAAGATATTTGGAGCATACAAAGCATTTATTTTGGGTGTGTCTGGTACAGGAAACTGCTCAGTTAATGATAAAAAATAATAATTAATACTCTCAGCCAGGTTGGGTGGGAAAAGTACTTCAAAGTTTACATAAGACCAGAAGAAAATCTCCATATGATCTTTAGATTTCACAAAGAGTTAATGGAACTCCACCATTTTCTTGGGGTCATCTGTCTTAGTTTTTTAATTTTACTTTAGTAAATCTGTCACAATGTCATAGTCTCCCTATTCACCTGGTTATGTCACTTATTAAATAATAACAAATTACCTTCCTTAAAAGCTGCTAGCTTCTTAGCAATCAAGTTTTTAAAAACCTCCATGACCACAGGCTTTTTGGAGCTCCAACACGCTCTCTTTACAAGAGGGGCAAATTAACAAAGCTCCCAGAGGGTGAACAAAAACACTGGCTGTTTCAAGGGGTGGGTGCTATATTGTTTAACTTCCCCTAGCCCTCTGGGTATTTGTTCTGATGGCCATGCAGCACTGCTTCCAGTTGCACTAGCGCAAATTCATTTAGGAATGATTGGTCAAATGAACCACATCTGACAACTGTAACCAAGGGAGAAGATGTCTCGGTAATGGCACTGGCGCATGAATGAATGGGGACATCTTTGCTCCTAGTACCATTTGATTGGCTGAACTGTCAGCCATTCAGGTTGTACTAGAAGCCCATACATCACCATTCACCTTTTATTCAAGGGGTGGCATCATTAGTTACCAAGAGGGACACTGAACAGAACAGAAGCTCTGCACTAGGGACTATTTGTCATGGGATCCCTCCCTTTAAATAATGCACACACACACACACACACACACACACACACACACACACACACACACAATTTTATTGGGTGCTCAGTTGGCATCATCTTTATTTACAAACTTACATGTTTCTTACATCTTCCATCTTTCATCGCAACTATACATTGTATTCACATAATTGTTCCTCAATTTATTACATACTTATAACCCAGTATAGTCAGATGCACTTCCAAGCTACCTATCGGCCCTCTGGGTGAAAACCCTCAAGGTGCCAACCCATCTAGGTGCACATCCAATCTGTGTTCCTTCTTTATATCCCAGCCCAGTGCCCTCTGGTCCCCTTTTATCTTTGTTCTGTTCCTTTTCCCCTTCCCCTCCCACCTCTTCTTTTCTTTCTTCCACCTTGTCATTCCAATCATTCTTGGACACTTATTGCTGTCCACATTCAGCAGTTCCCCAGTGACCTCATACTATCTCTCTCTCTCTCTTCTTTTTTTTTTTTTATTTATTCTTTTTGCCCCTACTACTCCCGTCAGTATTTTCTGCTCTGGTCACGGACCCCCATCGCCCGCACCTCCAGATATGCCTGCATCCCCTCAGTTATCCCTGGCTTTCCCCCAGAGAGCGGGGCCGTGGCACTGACCCCCTCTTTATCGGAGCCGCGGTACTAGTATCTGGTTGGGGGATCGGCTCCAGAGGCTAATTGAGGCCCACGGGGGCAGATCGCCATGTAGACGGTGAGGTTCAGGATTTTTTGACCCTCCCCTTTAAGCAGGATGGGGACGTGCAATGACGACCTGCGTCCGCCCCATCCTGACGTGTTGTTGGCGTCGGCGTGGCCAGCGCTACCCAACGCCTCATGGGGTGTCGCTCGTAAGCCCGAGTGCTGCCCTGCCCTCTCCCTGGAGAAGGAGAGGCTGTCAAGGATGCTCAATCCTTCTCCCCAGCCGACCCTCTGGTGGCCGGGTCTGTTCCGAACCCGGGTCGCCAGCGTCGCAAGCGGAAATCCAACCACTGCGCCGACGGGCCGGCCTCTCTCTCTCTCTCTCTCTTCTTGAAGTGAGCTGCAGCTCAATACATTTTTCATAGTGAAACATTTGAAATAAATAAATATTTTCTGTTAATGTTAAGAAATTAAATACAATACTGGGAAAACATTGCCTGCTTATATAAATGTTCTGCACACTAGAAAGTTTAAGATTAAAAAATTATTTAAGATTATTTAAGATAAAAAAAAAATGTCATCCTTCTATGACCAAGCAATATATTCTAGCTGAAAGATGGTGAATTTTACCACTGTACTACTAATCTAGAAGTTTATATACAGTGCAATATACAACAGAAGGAATGCACTTGTTTGGCCCATTGGATTGGGCTAGTAATAGTACTAAGAATATTTTCTCATCTCCTGACTCCTAGTGCTGGGCCAGGTGAGCTGTATCACCCCAGCGATATGATTCTAGGCAAACTCCAAGGTAGAGGGTATGTGCTTTGAGTGCTCAGAGCTCCTAGAATTGAGTATTATATAAATAACATTTACTACTTCTATCACTTTGTGCTCACAGTTCCTTAGATAGAAGCATATACCACTGATGGTTTTGAAATTCTATTTATTTGTGCCCCTGCAGATGGGGGCACCATGCCACTCACTGCCTATCTTGTCTGCAGGCATAATTTAAAAGACAACCCAATGAGGCGAACAGCATACCATGTCACATAAGCTTGGCCACCCAAGAAGGGAAAAATGGAAAGTCAATTGAAAAAAGCACTAAAAATGGGAAATAATATGCAGATTGCAAAAACTTTCACAAAGGTGTTTACTTATCAAGTCTTAAAACTGGTTAAAAAACTAAAACTCTACAAACTTGTTTTTTTTTTGGGGGGGGGTCTGGAAACAGTATGGCATCGTGAAAATATAAAATAAGATTTTGAATTAGATAAAAATCCTTAAAATATGACCATACATTGAAATGAGCTCTTTATTCTTGCCTACATAAATCAAAATAATTTGTCTAAACGTTCAACTATTTTTCATAATCAATTCCAAATGGAAATAGCTTCCAGAGAAAGTCTTTGGGATTAAAGTACAGGATTTTAGTTTTGTGAAATAAGATTATTTCATGCAGTGTTAGAAAGAGTTTTTCTTCTGAACTTTTGGGTTTAGGTAAGGTAAAACAGGTGTCATTAGAACTACATTGTGGTAAGACTTTCCTACGGGACTTAAGATTGCTGGGAGAGGAAAAAAGGCACTCATGTTAGTAAGTATCAGATCTAAACAAGCATTACCCCTAGCTGGACTTTAAGCTACTTGTTTTAAATTATAAGCAGGCAAAAAGTAGCATGTGGGAACTGTATTAAAATCTAACATTAAATAGGGGCCACACAAAGTGCCAGTGAGTGGCATGCTGCAGTCCCACAGTGGTGACCTGGACAGATCGGGGGGGGGGTACTACAGCACCGTAGTGCTGCCAGCTGGGAAGGGTTGGAGCCTGGTTCACTACCACAGTGACCCCTGTGGTGAGCCAGGGAGTTTGCCTGCTCTACAGTGGGATGTTGCTTTACAGAATGGCTTATCGGGGTGCTGCCTGGCTCCATGCAGATGAGCAGGGAGTGGGCAAACTCAGGGAAATAAAGAAAGAAATATTGAGTACTGTCCACTTGTATGACATTTGGATCCCAGCCAGGCTGAAAGCAGGGCAGTGGCAGATGGCACTGGGATGTTGTGGGGAGGGGGGAGCAGAAGGATAAAAAGTCTCCCATACGTATCAGCCCATGACTACGTGGCACATTAAAAAGATGGTCCAGAGTGATTGCCAAAGGCTCAAGGTATGACGTCGTATTTGGTCAAGGTGGCAAGTGCACAGCTCCTATGACTCAGGTTCACAGTATCTTGGTGACCTGGAGAGGGAAGCCTTGATCCTTAAGGCTTCCACTGTAGCTCAGTTTTTTGGTTATGTTTAACTGAGATAATGGTATATCAGCACTAATGCTCATTGCTACATCACCATACTTCCACTCATCCTGACAATATTTTCTCACCCAGAGATATCCTGGAATATTAATGACATTATCAGAAGAAGAAGAAGAAGAATTAGCATTTATATAGTGCTTTTCATAAACACTGTGTCCCAAAGCACTTTACAAGCAATGAGAAACGGGTATGAAGTGGATTTGGGGATCATTTTGACTTACCAGGGGATGAGTTATTCCAGTGCACATTACGCTACCCAAGGGACTCGTGTAAAACCAGCAATATGACACTCGAAAGTGAGAGTAATCTTTGACCTCCCTCTGGAGTGGTAGTCATTGGGGGGGGGGGGTGACAAAGATATCCGAATATCTCTGCACTGTTGGTGTACTTTATATACCTCCTGTAGCACAAGCGCAATGTTTTAACTGCACTGTTCAGCTCCAGGTACTGCCAGAAAGCCTTATTTCATAGTTTTAAAAGTTTGGGAGACCAGAAGTCCAGGCAGAGCTACTTCCAGGAGACAGACTTATAAATTGCTCACCTCAGCGAGTAGAGGTGAAGCACCAGCAGAGGCAAGTGTGCATCTGCCTGCATCCACCAAGAAAGGCAAGGAAGATGGCCAATTTGTTTGATACCACACCTAGTGCTCTCCTGGGGTTCTTAGTATTATTATACAAACTGTATCAAGTATTGTCACAAATGGATACCACTAAGCATATTTTACTACTGCTTTGTAATGAAGGCTCACTTATGTGCTGTGGAAAGTGTCTTATGTTTGAACTTCTGACAAAAACTATTAGTGAACAACTCTATGTATGCCCTAAATGTCAGTATAACAATACTTTACTAGGTGAACGTCAGCACGTTAGAAATTATTTAGTTAAGTTCAATAAAATTAATAGTATTGAGCCATTTGTCACTACAATAGAAGGTGAACACAATGTACTTGAAAAAGAATATAGCACCCAGAAAAAAGAACTAGAATGACAACGGCCGACTCACCAAATTCAGGACTTGTTGAACAAAAAAGTAAAAAAGTAGAGAGGGATTGGAGCAGAAAGAGTAGAGGAGTTGTCTCTAGTTACTAACAAACTCTGGTCAGAGCCAAATGGCTGCTAATTCATTAATCTGACAAGAGATATAGAATTGATCTGTGGATTGCACTGTAGTGAATAGTCACGCCATGTTGGGGAGGAGGGAGGAGGAGGAGGAGGAGGAAAGGCTTGGCCTCATTCCTTCCCCATTCAGGTGTGCCAACCTCCATGAATACCTCCCAGCTACAAAGGTGGTGCAAGCCCCCTTCCTTCAGCATGAGGTGTATGACCAGCAGGGGGTCTGCCTGTAATTTTATCTATTACATGACATTACTGTGCATTTTAGAGAGATAATTGTTTAGCCTGGTCCTGTAATTTTCTCCATTTTTGTGGTTCACTTGCCACACCTATCAGAGAAAGCTGTTTTCATGAATGGAAATCTAAGGAATTGGGGGAATATACATGTAACTATGCATGTTGATGTCCCTCACAGACATACAAAATGCTATACCTTCAAAATCATGGTAAGCATAATATTCCACAGTCATTTGAAACTGGTACAGTCATTCAGCTTTTTAGCACATATTCAGTGTACACTATGCTAAGCTAACACTGCCATTTTGAAACCCCCATGTAGTTTGTAAATTCAATGTCTGAGCCAGGGGTCCCCAATATTTATTTTTTTACACACTTTAAGTGTCATAATTATATTTTATATTTCATTTATATATTAGACCACTGCAGCTCATGGTGGCCCCAATTCAGTTCTGAAGTTATTCAAGAAAACAGTGGTCATGGCGGGCTCTGGACCAAATAGTACATGCTTATTTAATAGCAAGGCACCCCCTTCCCCCACCGCATCAAGACTGGTTGGCATTCATAAATTGTTTACGCTGCTGCAGATCATCATAACCCTCATTCACTGCCAATGACTTAGTGTGGTCTGAAATAACAGTGATCATGGCGGGCTCTGAATTCACAGTTTACTAGACAGCCACCACCCCCCATCCTCCCTGGGAGGCTGTTTCACCATGGGTCTCAGTATTCCAGTATTCCAGTCACATCAGAGTTAAAATCTTTAGGATTGCCCTTACTGGGACTCTGTGACCCTGACCAGTGGTGCTCCGATGTTCAGTTAGGGTGCTCTGTATATATTATTTCTATCAGCTTCAGTAATGTAGATTAAAGAGAAAAAAAATCTTCCAGCAAACAGGAACTGCAAAAAGAATATATAAGCCATTTGACACTGTTTCTTTGGTTCTCCATCCTGTAACTAAAAAATTAAGTTAATAGAAGAAAGGGTAATTAAAAGGAGACCACTTAACTGTGAATTGAATTTTAAGTTAATAGGAATGAGGTAAATTACAAAGTGCAGCACGTAGTGCAGACATTATAAAAATAAGCAGAGTGCAAAAAAGTAGAGTTTATTTATAGTGTCCCGGTGGCTCTGAACTTTTACTGCTTGCAGGACTCCAGAGAGAGAAGCTTTGGGGGAGGGGGAGAGAGAGAGAGAGAGAAAATGGCACTCAGTTGAGTAACCTGAAAATGGTAGTTCTCTGTGAATTAGGTCAAATAACTCAAGACACTCCAGATGTAAGTTCAAAATATTTTTCTGTGCAAAAGCAAATTTGTAGCAGCATCCAATAAAATAAAAAAGCAGCTTGTAGTAGCATTCCTCATTAACCAGAATTGAAGAACAATAGCACAAAAAACAAGCACACCAATTTAAATGTAAGTCTTGGTTTAGTTAAATAACTGAGGATGGTTTTCACACTATTCCTGTTTTTGTTTTTGGGGCGTGGGGGTGGGAATGTACCTCCCTTCCACTCAATTATGCTCAGCTTATTGTATGGCGTTGACTAAGCACAATCGTGTGGCAATGACTTGTCATCATTGTAAACTCTGTACATATTTCCCTGCTTCTCCTGTTTGACAGTTTGTAACATTTCCAGTTTCCTTTGCTATGCTTTGATGACTGCAAGATTTCTGTTGATGTGGAATATTTGCAAACTAGCTTGTAGCTCAAATGTGTACTCTGAATAATAATAAACAAATGAATAAATATTTTTCCTATACAGCTCAAGCCTGTAACATTGGTGAGGAGTCCCTGCTTTCCCTACCCTTATGTTGCCAGGTACACTGGTCCATATTCATTGCCAAATACTGGTTTGGCTCACTGCCGACCTGCCTGTTTTCTCTTTTCTCTTCTTTAGCTGCCCTCAGCCTATGCATTACATTCCAGAGACTCATGTACCCTCTCTATCCCTCTCCTGCACTCCAGTTCTGGTCAAGCTGCTTTTTCTCACTGGTTCCATGCTTTCTGGAACCAGCTTTCCTCCTCCCTTCAGCGTTCCCTCCTCCACCCTCTCTCTAAAATGACAATTAAGGCTCTTTACCCAGCTGACTTGCAATTGTAACCCTCCCCCTGAATCCGAATAATATAAATGTACTTTTTCCCATATTTGTACGTTGTAACTATCAGAGTACTCTGGCTACGTTAGCTACTCTAGCACTGGTATTTTTATTTTATATGAATTAACTGTTTCTGTGCTATGTTGTCATTTCTCCAAATACTGTACCCCTTCCCCTAAGTCGCACCTGGAAATGAGCCTCAGCTCAGTGTGCCTATCCCGGTAACCAAAATTTTAAATAAATAAATAAATACAAATGCACTATGAAAATAAGAAATTTAGAACACAGTGTGCAGACATTCAATTAGTAAGGTTAAGCAGGGCTCAAAAATAAAGATGGTAGTGCAGTTAGAATGGCATTCCAGGTGGCCTGGGTTCAAGTCCCAGCTGAGGCACTTACTTCTTTCTCTCCTTTCTTTGTATGTGTACTGTAAATATACGCATTGCACTCCTGTAATTGAAAATGTAATTATTTGAGCAACACCAGGCTGTACATTGGAAAAAGAGTAATGTGCTCGGGGACAGCCCAGGTTCCAGTTGCCTTGGAGGCACAGCCAGTAGTGCAGTCAGAATGGTATTCAGGGTGACCTGGGTTCAAGTCTGAACTGAGGCACTTACTTTTTTCTCTCCTCTGTTTTATATGTGTTCCATAAATATGCACACCACACTCATGTGACTGAAAATGTAATTATTTGTGCAGCATCAAGTTGTACACTGGAGAAAGAGTAATGTGCTCAGGGACAACCTAGGTTCCAGTTGCCTTGGTGGCGCAGCTGGTAGCACAAATAAAATTGTATTCCGGGTGGCCTGGGTTCAAGTCCCAACTGAGGTGCTTACTTCTTTCTCTCCTCTGTTTGTATGTGTTCCATAAATATGTACACTGCACTCATGTGATTGAAAATGTAATTATTTGTGCAACAGCATGTTGTACATTGGAGAAGGAGTGATGTGCTCTGGAACAGCTGAGGTTCCAGTTGCTTTGGTGACACATCTGGTAGTGCATTTGGAGCTCTATTCCCTTCTGCCAGGGTTCAGTCCCAGCTCAGGCACTTATTTCTTTCTCTCCTCTGTTTGTATGTGATTAAAAGGACACCAGTTAACTATGAATTTAATTTTAAGTTAATGGGAATGAGGTAAATTACAAAGAGCTGAACATAGTGCAGATAGGGCAAAAATTAGCACAGTGCAAAAAAGAACAGTTTGTTATAGTGTCCCAATAGCTCCAAATGTTGACTGCTTGCCAGACTCCAGAGAGGGACGCTTCAGGGGAGAGGGAGAGAAAAGAAGAGAACAGCTAGTCTTAAACTGAGAAAAAAATCTTCTAGGAAACGGGAACTGCAAACAGAATATAAAAGCAGTTTGACATCATTCCTTTGGTTCTTTGTCCTGTAACTAGAAATTAAAGTAATTGATAGGTGATTAAAGGAGATGAGTTAACTGTGAACTGAATTTTGAGTTAATGGGAATGAGGTAAATTATAAAGTGCAGTATATAGTGTAGATAGGGCAACAATAAGCAAAGTGCAAAATTGAACAGTTTGTTTATAGTGTCCCAATGGCTCCAAACGTTCACTGCTTGCTGAACTCCAGAGAGAAGCTTAAAGAGCTACTGACACCTCAAAGAAAACTTTAAAAAACAATAATTAGGTACAATTCTACCTGTATTCCATTTATATATTATGTATTTCTCCTCCCCATTATTTATTACTAAGGAAAGTTGCATGCATATATGATCTTTATCCCTTGGAGTTCCTTTAGAGTTCATCTGCCTCTATAGCTTACTCCTTACTAAAAGTCATAATCCTCTGTTGTGACATCACAGTCTGCTGCCATGGCAGTATCTGTGATCATGTCATAAGCAGTGCTCTGTGACTTCAGGTAGGGAGAAAGCAGCAACAATAGACAAACTCCTTGGGAGCAAAGATCCTGTTTTCATACAAATTACCTTAGTAATAAATACTGGGGAGGTGAAATACAGAACTAATGGGAACTACAAGCTAGACTGTGCCTAAATATTATGTTTTATTAAAGTTCTTTGAACGTGTCACCAGCTCTTTAAGCAGAGTGAAAAAAAGAACAATTTGTTTAGTGTCCAGAATGGCTCCAAACTGTCATTGCTTGTTGGACTCCAGAGAGAAAGAAGCTTCTGAGGAGGGGGAAGAGAGGGAAAAATAATGTAGCATTGAATAAGTAGAGTGCAAAAAGGAAGTTTGTTTACAGTCTTCTGATGGCTCCAAACTTTCACTGCTTGCCAGATTCCAGAGAGAGAATCTTTGGGGGAGGAGAGAGAAAAAAAATGCTGTGTAACACTGGGCTACTGAATGGATACAGCAGAGTAATTGTGCTGCAACTCCAACATTTGTTTATTGGGAATCTGGTGAGCTGCTTTTTTACTTCGATAGCAATATGTTTGCAGAGCTCTGCCCTGCTGCCATAAAAAGGTGCAAAAAAAAAAAAAGGGCAGAAGGGCCATTTCTAAACATGAAGTAGTCACATCAAGCCAATTTGCAGCACTGGCTGACTCCAATGATGGTTCTTCTACTTCTACTTCTACTTCTACTTCTGATGAAGTTGTAATGTCTAACCAATTAGCAGAACTGGCAGATTCTAATGAATATTCCCCTCCTTCCACTATCACTGATGCATCATCAAAACACGTTACAAGTAAACTGAATTTTCCTCAAAATCAAAGTAATAAACTCAATTATGCGATACATTGACAGTCATATCCCTTCAATAGAAAGATTAAAGACCACTGTGACATGTTTGCCAGGAGCAAGAATTTCAGATGTAAATGATAATATTGACAAAATTATTGATATGGGCACTTCTGTCATCCTTCACATAGGAAGTAATGATGTAGGAAAACTGCACGAAAAAGGCATATGTATTGGCTGGCCTGCCAGCGTAGCAGTAGTGCTGCTGCTTGTGTCACCAGTGACATGGGTTTGGTAGCGAGTCTGGGCTGCCTGGAGGGCTGGCAAGGGGGAGAACTGAGCACCTGGAGGGATGCTCTCCTTCTCTGAGGAGGGAGGGCTGCATTTCCTGCTGCTATACCACCACCTGGGTGACCACAGGTGGAGGTGCAGTGTGGGAGCAGTAGGTGCATGGAGGGGTGGATGTCAGCTGAGGGTCCAAACTGAAGGCAAGTTTCAGCATGTTTTTGTCTCCTTGGTCCCTCCCTGTGTGCCAGCGTCTGCAGGGGATGGGACCAAAAAACAAGAAAAGCCCCACGTCCATTCCTGAAGATGGGTCCCAGTGCTGGTGACCAGAGAAATCAGGACAGAAGCTCTGCAGAGTGTCTGTTACCCTGAGGTAAGGCGGGGAGAAAGGGAACCCCTCAACCCCACTTGGGGGGGCAAGTAAAAATAAAAAGACATCTGTAATGATTTAATATTACAAGGTAGAAATCTAAAGGAAAAGGGTTGTAAGGTGGCCATTTCAAGTATATTACCAATACCAAAGGCTAGGCAAAAAAAAAAAAACATACAATAATATGAATCAACAACAGACTAATAAGGTAATTGTAAATGGAGTCCACTCTGAAGAAAGAGGGGTTACTAGTGGGGTAGTGCAAGGTTCAGTATTGGGTCCAGTCCTTTTTAATGTCTTCATAAGTGACATTTCAGAGGGACTGGAAGGAAGAGTATGCCTTTTTGCAGGTGACACAAAGATCTGTAACAGGGTTGATACACAAGGAGGCGTGGAAAGGATGAGAAGGGACTTGGCAAGGTTGGAGGAATGGTCAGAAGTATGGCAGCTAGGATTCAATGCAAAGAAGTGCAAAATAATGCACCTGGGAAACAAGACCCAGGGGAAGAATACACAATGGGTGGGGAGGTAGTAACAACAACAAAAAAGGAAAGGGACCTGGGGGTAATCATATCAGATGACCTTAAGGTTAGCAAGCAACGTGAGAAGGCAGTAGGGAGGGCAGAAAACAGGAAGTTGTTATCCCTCTGTACAGACAGTTGGTGAGACCCCATCTGGAGTACTGTGTCCAGTTCTGGAGACCCCATCTTCGCAAGGACATAGACAGGATAGAGGCAGTCCAGAGGAGGGCAACTAAAATGGTGCAGGGTCTGCAAGAGAAGCCGTATGAGGAGAGACTAAAGGAGCTTAATATGTATACCCTTGAGGAAAGGAGGGAGAGGGAACATGATAGAAACTTTTAAGTACCTCAGTAGAATCAACAAAGTCCAAGAGGGTAGCATCTTTCAGAAAAGAGATGTGCAAGAACAAGGGACACAATTTAAAGATAGAGGGGCAGTTCAGGGGCAATGTGAGGAAGTATTATTTCACAGAGAGGTAGTGGATGCATGGAACAGCCTTCCTGAGGAGGTTGTGGGGTCTAAAACTGTGGGAGAATTCAAGAATGCATGGGACAGACATAAGGCAATTCTTGTGGGGGGGGTAGGAAGAAATAGGCTGTTGGTTAACTAGGATCTGTGGCCTATCCTGTAGGTAGGGAAATAGGCAGACTAGATGGGCCAAGCAGTCCTTATCTGCTGTCAAAGTCTATGTTTCTATGTTTCTATGACTATCCAACTGGTGTAGGGATACTGGTCTCCTATTTATAAATAGTTGGGATATGTTTTGGGAAGACAAACACCTTTTATCTAAATATGGTTTGCACTTGAACAAGGTGAGAACAGAAACACTGGCAAAAAAACTTTAAAGCTGCACTAAAGATCATGGACTTAAATTGGAATTTAGGGGGAAAACTCCTGTTGTGGATCCCAGCTGGTGAGTTTCGAGCAGCATGAGGTACCAGCTTACTCTGAGGCACCAATTTTTAAATCATCAAAAATACCTGATTAAAAAAATATGCAGTAGACTCAACTGATGTCTAGTTAATGCATATAGTTTTAAAAATAAATCTGATGAATTTTTTGGCATTAGTAACTGAAGACAAAACAGAAATTAATAGAGTCACTGAAACCTGGTGGTCTGATGAAGATAATTGGAGGAAGAATATTATTGGATATGATCTTTTCTATGATAACTGACAATTTGAAAATGGGGAAGGAATTGCTTTGTACATCGAGTTGACATTCCATCCGACAGAATTATCTCAGGTTATAAATGTGGAATCACTTTGAGTAAAGCTGTTCCTAAAATCCAATCTTCCCCCGATTATAAGTATATGTTACCACCCTCCTGATTCAGACTTAGCCATTACAATTCAGATTGTGCAGGAAATAGAAACAGAATGTGAATTGGGGAAACCATTTTTATGGGGGACCTGAATCTTGGAAATATAGACTGGGTCATGTACTCAACAAATTTCAACACAGGAAAATTGATGGTTAATATTTGCAAACAAAATGGCCTTAAGGAATCTGTCACTGAACCCACTAGGGGTGAGAACATACTGGAAATTGTTCTCAGATCTATAGGCATTAATATAAAAAACTGTAGCTCATGCCCTCCGGTATCTAATAGTGACAATAATTTGATTACGTTCAGTATTAACTATACCCATTCTGTATATGAAGGTGCCTCTGAGTTTTATTTAAAATAAAAAAGGAAAGTCTAGTAGAAATTGATAAAACCCTAGGAAAAAATTAATTGGGATTCCAAATTGGAAAATTGTAATGCCAAAGAAATGTTGCTAAAGATTAAAAGTGTCATTCTAAGCATTATCAATAACTTCATTCCCAAATATAAGAAAACATCGAAAGAAAGACTGAAACCAAAATGGCTTAATAACAAATTGCAGAAGTTAATTAACAAGAAAAATAAAGACTATAAATTGTTCAGAAAAATAAAAACATTGTATATGGGATAACTATAAGGATCTACAAAAAATGCAAATATGAAATACAAAAAGCAAAAAGAAATGTGGAATTGCAACTGGCAAAAAATGCAAAAAAGACAACTTTAAATCATTTTATTTATTTATTTATTTAGTTAAACATCAGTTTAGAAACCTTTGAGCCAGAGGCTCATTTACAAAGGTATCTCGTCACAAAGAGGACATCAGAACAGTAGTACAAGGGACACAGTACTTACAAACAAAAAAGTTACAGTTCAATTACAATTTTGTTACAATAGAGTACAATCTCCAACGAGCAAAAGATAACAAAAGGTGCAAAACTTATGGTGGGGAGAGCTGGTGTGTAGAAGAAGGAGGGAGAGAGAGGAGGAATAAGTAGGAAAGGAAGGGGGCGCTCAGTGAGCATTGTCAAACAGAGTATATATATATATATTTTTTTTTTACACTAGGCTAGCGGCAGTTGCATTTCGAGAGCTAAGCAGGAAGTTTCTGAGCCTGGGCTTAAAGCAAGCTAAGGTTAGAGAGTTTGAGACACTGGCAGGAGGAGAGTTATACCAGTGGGGCGCACGGTGGGGAATGCCCTCTGACCTTGTGAGGTCCTGGCTCTCGGAGTAACTAGGGTAGCTCTTGACGAGCTGCGTGTGATCAGGGTCGGTGCAGTACGGTGAATGGAGTTGGATAGGCCTATGGGGGATAGGCCTTGCAGGGCTTTAAAGGTGAGCTGGCATGTCTGATACATGAGTCGCTCTTCCAGGTTGAGTAGGGTAGCCAGGGTGTACAGCTCACATGTGTGAGTGAGTCTGGGAGCACCAGTGATAAGTCTGAAGGCCTTATTTACTGTGAGATGAACCTTGTTGAGGGCAGTCTGATCTGCTGAGCCATGGAGCGGAAGGCCATAGTCAATGAGAGACACGACAGAGGAGGTGACAGCCAGGTGGAGGGCATCAGAGGAGGCATTTCTTGTGCGGTTAAGAATGCCTAGCCGTGAGTTGGCGACAAATTTAGGGCAGATATATGTCCATGGAATGAAAGTGCAGGGTCAAAGGTTATACCAAGATATTTATAGGATTGCACCTGGTCAATTACGAGATTGGGTGTGGAGTGAACAGCTAAGGAAACTTGCTGTACTTATTTTGGGGGTGGGAGAAAGAGCATCGTTTTTGTTTTCTTAAGGTTGATAACAAGTCGATGCTCAGTGAACTCAGGTAGCTGCAGAGTCAAAGACTAGTTGGAGGGAGTTCTGTAGCAGCATGGGGTCATTGTGGGAGGCAACGAAACAGCATCATCAGCATAGAAGCATCTTACCTGTACAACTGCTGGGTAGGAGTTAAGAAAGAGTGAGAATAGTAGGGTCAAGAATTGAGCCCTCGGCACCCCAGAGTGAATGGGCATGTTTCAGAGAGAGTACCGTTGACTTTCACACATTGGGAGGCGGGCGGAGAGATAGCTGGTGCACCAGGAACAGGTCCTGAGGCAAAACCCTATTAGGTCGAGGGTGAGAGCAAAGAGGATGCGAACAGCATCAATGCTTTAGACAGGTCAATGAATATAGCACCAGCCAGGGCACCAGAGTCCAAGGAGGCATGGAGGAAGTTGGAAAATTCCAGGAGTGCTGTATTGGTACTATGACCTGCTCTGAACCCGTGTTGTTCAGGGCAGAGAACATTGTACTTACAGAGGTAGTCAGAGACTTGGACGCCTACAATTTTCTAACGCCTTAGAGAGGGGGGAGAGGATTGAGATGGGTCGGTAGTTACCCGGAAGAGTCCTGTCACCACCTTTATGGACAGGGGTAACTGTGGCAATCTTCCAGGCAGAGGGGAATTTTACGAGATGGAGTGATTTGTTGAAAATGCATGTAACAGGTGAGAGGACCTGATCCAAGACCTGACGTAATAGGAAGGGATCAAGTGAGTCATTACCAATGGTGTTACCTTTTAGGGCTTTTAGCAAGTAAGGCCTAGCTTCTTGCATGGTGACAAGACGCAGGTGGAAAGAGGGGCGGGCAATGGGTGGTGGTACAGATGGAGGAGGTGGACTGAAAAAGTTACCAAGAAGTACTGAGCTAAGGTCGGTAAAGGAGTTATTGAGGTGGGTGGCAATGAGGGCAGGGTCAGAGGAGACGGTACCATTGATGTTGAGAAGAGAAGGAGAGGGGGACTGGGAGTGACCATTCAGTTGCTTGATGTTGTCCCAGAAGCACCTGGGGTTCCCCCAGGAGGAGGTAAGAGAGGCTTGGTAGTATTCCGCCTTTGCTTTGCAGATGGCCCAGGTGCACTGGTTACGGGCAGCAGCATAGGACTGCCTGTCAGCTGAACGGCCGGTAGCAACAGCAAGGTGCCAAAGATTGTCACGTTGCATTAGTTGCCACAGAAGGGCAGGGGTGATCCAAGGGGCATGTTTCACTTTGGACCTCCTAGCAGTTATGGGAGCAAAGATATCACAGGCAAAGTTGAAAGTGCTTACAAAGAAGCCCAGGGCCAAGTCAGTGTTGGTTGACCTCGTTAGATAGCTCTTCTTTAAAAAAAGCCTATTTGTTCTGTTGGACCTATAACCAATAATCAGGTCACTGTCAGTGATCCAGAGGAACTGATGAATGTATTTAACAAACATTTTTGTGGAACGTTTGCAAAGAAAAACAGACTGCCTGAAACTGTCAACTGTGACAACAGCAAATATGCGGCGATTTCAGAAGAAGAAATTACAGTCAAAATTAAAAATCTCAAAACTCACACAGCTCCTGATCCAGACATGATTACCAGGAGCATGATAAAAAGTATGTCTAAACATCTAATAAAACTGTTAATGCAACTATTTGGATATAGTGTAAATAATAGTTAAGCTCATCGGGACTGGAGGGTAATGTATGTGTCCCCCATTATTTAAGAAAGGTGATCAGCCACAACTTAAAAACTATAGACCTATAAACCTAACTTCCTTAATAGGAAAAATGTTGACAGGTACTTTAAAAGAAAGAATATCCACTTTCCTGGGTAATCTTGATCCTGGCCAACATGCTTTAAAAAGAGACAATCATTCACCACTAATTTTGTGTATTTTTAGGAAAAAGAGAGCAAATGCCTGGATACCAAATTGCCTTGTGATATAATCTTCTTAGATCAAAGCAGGGCATTTGATCCTGTCCACATTGGTCAGTCATTAATAAACAGAAGTCTTTAGACATTAATGCATTATATACAGTATTGCATGGATTTCAAAATAGCTGGAAGGTTGAACTCAGAGGGTTCAGATACAGGGCTATTTGTTGGGGAAGGGTATGGTGTCCAGTAGTGTGCCTCAGGGGTCTGTGCTGGGGCTGTTAATATTTTGTGCCTTTATTACCAACTTAACTAGGGACATAAGCAGTTGGCACATTAAGTATGCAGACGATACAAAGATTAGCGGCACTTGTAATGCTGTTGAGGAGGCATCCAAGATTCAAAAGGATCTCAATCAAATATCATATTGGGCATCCTTTTGGGAAGTGAATTTCAAGATTGAAAAGTGTAGAGTCATTCATCTGGGAGCAAAAAGTAAAAAATATCAACACTTCCTGTGTGGCAAGCAACTCACTGAACCTGACTGTGAGAAAGACTTGGAGATCACCATAACACATGATCTTTGTATGTCAAAACACATAAATAATACTACTAAAAAGGCAAATGGAGTCATATGGTCAGTTAAGAGAAATATTGTATCTAGAGATTCAACAGCACCTACCCACCTCAATAGGGCTTATGTCCATTCTCACCTAGATTATGTCTCTCAATATTGATGTTCATGTAAACAAAATTACATAATTCAGTTTGAAAAAGTAAAAAAAAATAAAATGTATCACAGGGCTCTGTGATTTAAGCTATCAAGAAAGACTGACACATTCAAACTTCATTGGCTCAATTCTTAAATGGTGCGTAGAACCATGCAAGCTGTGGCAATCAGCAGCTTGCACCAAAGCCTGGTGCACCAGAGACCCTGCACCAGATTATGGTACAAGAAGGGATCTCAATGCTCAAGTCCCCACACATGTGGCAACCTCTCCCATGTGGCAAACACATGATGCATGGAAGGGTTTGCCACAGGCTCCTTGTGGCAAAGTCAAGCAGTCCCCCATTCCTGATCCCCTGTTCAACAACAGAAATACCCATCCCCAGTGATCTAGTGCCCTACCCCTGATCAAAGATGGATGCCATTACAATACTGATTAATAAAGCCACTTTCATTGGTGGTCTAGTGGCCCCCTCACTGATCCCTGAGGTTGGCTGTTACAATATTATATAACAATGCCCCTTTCATTGGTGGCCTAGTGGCCTCTCCAATCCCTAATGTCAGCTGTTATAATATCATATAATAATGCCCGCTTCATTGGTGGTCTAGTGGCCTCCCACCCCAACAGGTATTGCCAACCACCCTGCTCCCCCATCCCAAAACAGAGTAAGTGGCCAGCATAGCCCTCCTCACACCTCCGTGTCTGGCCACCAACTGTATTGCTTTGATACAGTTGGAGTGAAGCGTACCTCTGGAGAGAGGTGGTTTTACTACTGCCAGCATCTGTATGAAATATTTAAACTGTGTTACTGTGTACTATTTTTATATCATCAGAAATTTCTAAGTGTCATACAGTACAGCATTCTGGGAGTGTGGAGGATTCCACGACGGTTGCTGACTTGCACTTAGATTGATACCACGCTTGTATTCACATACACAGTGTGCTTCCTGCAGGTTTAACCTGCCACTTTGTGTTTCCCTGCATTATAACCAGTGTTTTTAAACACTACTTTTATCAGAAGTCATTGCACGCCGAACTGGAAGTTAACACACTCTTCCTTCTGGATTTGGGCAGTAAATACGACTGCAATAGTGAGCAGGGTACTGTATTGCTTTGATACAGTTGAAGTGAAGTGTACCTCTTGAGAGAGGTGGTGTTACTTAGTTGTTACTACTGCCTACATCTGTATGAAATATTTAAACTGTGTTACTGTGTACTATTTTTATATCATGGGGAATTTCTAAGTGTCATACAGTACAGAATTCTGGGAGTGTGGAGCATTCCACGGCAGTTGCTTACTTGCACTTATATTGATACCCTGTTTGTATTCACACACACAGTGTGCTTCCTGTAGGTTTAACCTGCCACTTTGTGTTTCCCAGCATTATAAACAGTGTTTTTAAATGCTACTTTTAGCAGAAGTCACCGCATGCTGAACTGGAAGTTAACACACTCTTCCTTCCTGATTCAGGCAGTAAATACAACTTCAGTAGCGAGTGGGGCACTGTATTGCTTTGATACAGTTGAAGTGAAGTGTACCTCTGGAGAGAGGTGGTGTTAGTTGGTTTTACTACTGCCTACATCTGTATGAAATATTTAAACTGTGTTACTGTGTACTATTTTTATATTGTGGGGAATTTCTAAGTGTCATGCAGTACAGCATTCTGGGAGTGTGGAGGATTCCACGGCGGTTGCTGACTTCCACTGATATTGATACCCTGCTTGTATTCACACACACACAGTGTGCTTCCTGCAGGTTTAACCTGCCACTTTGTGTTTTCCAGCATTATAAACAGTGTTTTTAAACACTACTTTTAGCAGAAGTCACCGCACACCGAACCGCAAGTTAACACACTCTTACTTCCAGATTCAGACAGTAAATACAACTGCAATAGTGAGTGGTGTGAGCATGCACGGGGCTGTGCATGGAGACATGCGCAGAGACACTTGCATCCCTGTGTGCCTGCTGTGTCCACTGTGACAGCTTGGAGTTTGGGCTATATGATCTGTGGTTGACACTGTAAGTACATAACCAGATTAATCATACCATTATGGATATCCAGGAAGGGTTAGTCGCCTTAAGTTCAGGTGAAATTGCAATGCTCTGTATTTTCTGTAATAAATTTTGTCTGGAAAGCCAGGCAGGGTTCGAAGGGCTTAAATGCTCACAATGTCTGGAAATCTTGGAGCTTAAAGGTAAAATCATTGACCTAGAACAAGAATTAACAAACTTAAAAATGAGTACAACAGGAAATACAGAATCACCAAAGGATAATACTGAAACTAGTATCATTAGGATATTGCAACAAATAAATAAATCCCATGATGATTCACAAAAACGTAGTACAGAATGTGATAGTAGTAGTGAAGATCAGGAACGGAGCCAGGTAAAAACCAAAAAATGGCCAAAAGGGGAAGACGTTGTATGGAATTTGTTATTCCAACAAAAGACAGCTTTTCTCCCCTTGAGTCTGAAGAAGTATCAGTTGTTGCTGAACAACATAAGGGAGATATAAATACTACAAACATTTCAATAGAAAACGTAGTAAACAGAATCTCACATACACAGGAACAGGAGGCACTGGCTGTTATCAGAAGTATAAAGCCGAACAAACTTGTTGTTTCCTCCCAGGTACCTGCATCTCCAAATAACACACTTAGTAAAGACAAACCTATGAGTTTAGAAAAAAACAAAAATAATATGGAATTTTGGGAGAAGGAACTTGCACAAGTCCAGACATTTCAGAATCAATGTCAGTCACTAACAGGGAACAAGAGAGTGACACAATATAACCTCTAGACAAATGCACAAGACAGGTTTTGGTTCCAAGCGATTCGATAGTCAAATGCTCTGATGGGTACATCTGTAAAAGAGATAAAGAAAATACAACCTGTTCAAGTTATAGAGGTGCATGGGTTAGAGATAAAAACAGAATGCTTTCAAACATCATCAAACATGCCAGAGATAACCCACTTGTGGTGCTCCATGTTGGCACAAATGATGTTAACAAATTCACATTAGATAATATTAAAGAAGATTTTATAAAGCTGGCTACAACACTAAGAGAAGGAGGATGTGAATTCTGCATTTCAGAAATCTTACCCATACTCAAGGCTAATATCACAAAATAAAAATTAATTAAGTGAACGAATGGTTGAGGAAATGATGTTTGCTTGAAAACATTGTGTGCATTACCCATTTGGAAAAATGTTCTTGTAATAACAGTCTCTTCAGCTGGTATGGCTTCCACCTGAGTAAAAAGGGAGCTTCTGAATTAGGGAAGTCAATCACAGCAACAATCAAATCCTGTTTAAACTAAAAAATAGGGGCAACATAGGCTGCGTCTAACATAAATCTAAATTATAACGTAGAAAAGCAAAGTAATTATAAGATCATGGTAGCCAATACTACAAGCCTAAATATGACAAAAATTACAGAAGTAACAGGTATACTCATTAGAAATCATATTGATATTGTAGCATTGTGTGAAACATGGTGGGATGAAACCTCAAATTGGTATAACGCTATCCCTGGTTATACACTATATTCTAAGAACAGGTTGAATAAAAAAAGGTGGGGGTGTTGGATTTTATGTCTCAAATAATATCACAGTAACTGAATATCCTCTAAAATACAATAAAGTTGGAACTGAAGGACTATGTATTCAGATTATGCAACAAAATGGAAAATAAATCCTTCTGGCAAATTTTTACAGACCACCATCTTCAGATTTAAATTATGATGCTTTTATCCAAGTGGTAATAAAGTACTTAACATCACAAACTGATGTAGTTATAGTCAGAGATTTTAATTATCCAGGGATCAATTGGGACTCATTAATAACAAGAACCTCATCAGAAGGTCTTTTCTAGATTGTACAATAGCAGCAGTACTTGACCAACTGGTACAGGAACCCACCAGAGGAAAGAACATCCTTGACTTTGTAATGACAAATTTCTCTATTGGTATAAAAAATCTTATTATAACAAGTCCAAATGGAATCAGTGACCATCATTCAATCACGTTTGAAATAAATAGACAAAACATAAGTACTGGCAAGATTCACTATAGATATAATTATAACAAAGCAAACTTTGATAGCATTAATACAGCCTTAAATGGATATAATTGGGAAGCTCTTTTTGCAAATTGAAACATTGAACAGAGCTGGGAATTATTTAAATCAATTATAAACAAACTTGAGAAATTATACGTACCTATTAAAAAAAAACACGTAATAAAAAAGGCAAAATTCCACAATGGTTGACAAACACAATCAGGTCTCAAATTCTTAAAGATGAAAAAGCATTTAAAATCATGAAAAAACATCCCAGAGTTATAAATCATTCACATTATAAATATGAACTGAAACAGACTAAACAATTGATCAAAAAGAAAAGGAAGAAAATTGATTTTAAACTTGCAGTTACAAAAATTCCAAAAGCATTCTACTCACACATAAATAACAATAAACAAAATTTACAAGGTATTGAAAAATTGAATGAAAATGGTAATGAAATCTCAGATAATGTAAGTATAGCTAACAAATTCAACTCCTTTTTTGGGTCAGTATTTGTCGGCAAAGAGAACATAAATCTAAGCAAAATTGATAAACCATTGACCTCAGAGATTAATGAACATGAGGTATTATGAGCCCTTAGGCTGGTCAAACAAAAATTAGCCCCAGGACCCGACAGTATAAACCCAAATTTTTTAATAAATACTTTAAATTCAATCTGCACATCTTTAAAAATCCTGTTTAATAATTATTTACAATATAGTGAGCTACCTACTGAATGGAAACAAGCAGTGGTTTCCCCTATTCATAAAAAAGGCAATAAAGGCACAGTGGAAAACTACAGACCTATCAGTCTCACATCTGTTATATGTAAAATAATGGAACGTATCTTAAAATACAGAATAGACAATGAATTAGAGACTAAGGGCCTCAAAGATCTTAAACAACATGGTTTCATAAAAAATAGATCTTGCACCACTAACCTCATTGTTTTTTATGAAACAGTTAGTCAATCATTAGATCAAAATACCCCAGTAGATGTCTTATATCTTGACTTCAATAAAGCATTTGATAAAGTATCACATAAAATCATTATTGACAAAATGATGAATATGGGGTTAGATAAACATATAATTTCATGGGTAACACCATGGTTAAAACACAGGACTCGGATGGTAAAAATCCAAGATACCTACTCTAAACCTATTTCAGTAACAATTGGGTCCCCCAAGGATCTGTACTGGGGCCCACACTATTTAATATTTTTATATCAGATTTACACTTCGGGATAAATATACATATCAGTAAGTTTGCGGACAACACCAAAGTTTGTAGTGAGGTGAAGTATATTGATCAATCCATATCTCTACAAAAGGATATTATCACTCTCAAGAAATGGTCAAACAATAATCTAATGACTTTCAATAAAGATAAGTGCATCATAATGCATCTTGGGTCTAAAAACTGCCACTCTAAATACTTCCTAAATGGTTCAGAGATTAAATCAGTGTTAATGGAGAGAGACCTAGGTATTTTTGTAACTGGCCAACTAACATCAGGAGAACATTGTAGACACATTACACAAAGGGCAAATTGAATAATTTCAACTGTGAAAATATCCTTTTTTTGTAGCTGGGAAGCATGTATACTTCCGATTTACAACTCATTCATTAGGCCACATTTGGATTTCGGTGCAGCCTTCTGGGCACCATACATGACAAAGGATAGAATTTTATTTGAGAGTGTACAAAGGAAAATAACAAAATTGATCCCTAGGTTACAAAACACAAAATACAAAGAAAGGTGTAAAGCATTAAATCTATATGATTTAGATACCCACAGAAATAGGGGTGATCTACTACTGCTACTCAAGAAAGGTGGGGTTTAAACTTGTGAGGGGGGGAAGGGATAAGGGAGGGCTGACCAAAGCCTCTCCTCCAGATGAGGAGTAGCCTTCAAGTCCAAGGAGGGAGGAAACAGACTGGGGTGGAGGTTTCAGGAGGAGCAGAGGGAGGATGGAAGTATAAGGAATCTGGGTGGGGTTGACAAAGAGGATCAGGGATAAGGGTGGGGTTGGTGTTAGTAAATGCCAGGAGCTTGGGAAACAAGTTGCCAGAGTTCCAGGCCATGCTGTTCGGGGATGTGGCGGTGGTCACGGAGACGTGCCAACAAAACCATGACTGGGACCTAAGCGTGCAGGGATACACTATGCTTAGGAAGGATAGAAAGGAGGACAGAGGGTGGAGTGGCTATGTTCATTAGAGATGACATAGAAATTGCTAGGGTAGAAGAGGTGAGGGAAGCGTGGAGGTCTTATGGGTCACCTTACGATCCCCAGCAGGAGATAAGGTCAAGCTGGGTGTAGTGTATAGGCCTCCCGGGATGAGTGATGTTCTAGAGGATGGTTTGCTGGACAACATCATTGCCCAGTGTGGACCAAAAGGGGAAGGAGTGGTGTTGATGGGGAACCTTAATATGGCAGGTACAAACTGGGGAACCATGTCCTCTAAGGTGGCCAAGGAGCAGAGGCTGCTGGACGGCTTCCAGGATATGTTCTTAACACAGCATGTGATGGAGCCCACAAGGGAAGGGCATGTCCTGGACGTGGTTCTGGCAGATGGGGATCTGGTAAGGGACCTGGTTGTACAGGACCCCCTGACTGGGAGCGACCACAATACTGTCTGGTTTCAAATAAGCATGGGGGAAGGGGGGGAGATCTAGGACACTGGCAGTGGACTTCAGTAGGGCAGACTTTGTGGGCATGGGAAATATTCTCAAGGATCACTTGAAGGGGATTACATCAATGACAAGTGTGGAAAGGAGATGGGAGGTCATAAAACGGGGACTTCATGATGCAGTCAGGATCTGCGCTAAGTTGAAATGTAAGAGAGCAAGGTCACGTAAACCATGCTGGTGGTCCAGTGAGGTACAGGTAGCAGTCAGAGAAAAGAAGTCGGCCTACAAAAAATATAAAACAACAAGAGGGATAGGGATAGGAAATGTACCATCTTGCATCTAGAAAAGTCACCATGATGGTGAGGGGAGCAAAGTCCTGAAAAGAGCAGCAGCTGCACAGGGACACATGGAGGGGAAAAGGGTTCTTCCAGTACATTGGGGAGCGGAGAAAACTAAGGGCCATCTCAGCAGATTGAGATCAGAAGGAGGGTGGGTGGAAGAGGTGAGGGACCAGGCAGAGTATTTATGAGTACTTTGCCTCTGTGTTCACTAGGGAGGGGATGGGATATCTACAAAGCAAGGCACGAAGGGGATAAACTGACGATGAAGGTGGGATCAGGAGCAACAGAAATGGAGCAGAGGGAGGAAGAGTTACCCCAGGGTGTCACATCTGGATAAGGATAAAAGGCCAGTAAGGTGGAGGGACGGATGATGCTATCTCCGCCAAAAGGGTGTGGTTAGCCCTCAAGGCCCTAAAGAAAGACAAATCTCCTGGGCCAGATGGCATTCATCTGAGAGTACTATGGGAATTGGTGGACCGACTGGCTGCACCCCTAGCGGAGCTGTTCAACAGGTCACTTGAGACAGGGAGGGTACCTAGGGATTGGCGAGAGGCACATGTGGTGTAAAACCATAAAGGGGGGTCGAGGGAAGTGCCAGATAACTATAGACCCATCAGTTTGACCTCGGTGGTGGGAAAATTAATGGAGAGTATACTAAAAGAACGATTGGGGGTGTACTTGGAGGAGGTGGGAGGTCTGGATAGTCGGCAACATGGGTTTGTGCCAGGTAGATCATGTCAAACCAATCTTGGGGAGTTCTATGAATGGGTAACATCAGAACTGGACAGGGGAAAGCCTGTGGATGTATTATTCTTGGACTTCAGCAAGGCGTTTGACTCTGTCCCCCACAATGGTCTGGTGGAGAAACTGATGGGGTTAGGAGTAGGCCCTTTGATGGTCAGATGGATTGAAAACTGGCTAGCTGGACGCACCCAGAGAGTAGTGGCCTGTGGGGAGCTCTCGAACCCTAGAGAGGTTGGTAGGGGGGTACCGCAGGGCTCAGTCCTGGGTCTGATCCTGTTTAACACATACATATCGGACATCAGGGAGGGTATAGGGTGTGAAATGAGTCTCTTCACGGATGACTCCAAGATGGGAGCAGTAGTTGAGGGAGAAGAGGGGAGGTTGGCCCTGCAAGGGGACCTGGACACCCTGGAAAGCTGGGATCACACATGGAAATTAAATTTCAATATCACCAAGTGCAAGGTGTTGCATCTTGGTCGGGGAAACCCTAAACACAGGTACACCCTAGGAGGGGAGGCACTGGAGGCCTCAATAGGGGAAAAAGACCTAGGGGTCATGGTGGATGCGTGTATGAATAACTCTGAGCAGTGCAGGAGAGCGGCTACAAAGGCAAACGGGATGTTGGGATGCATCGTAAGGGGGATCACCTCTAGGGGCAAGGAAGTGATTCTGCCACTGTACAATGGACTTGTTAGACCACACCTTGAGTACTGTGTACAGTACTGGAGACCACACTTGAGGAGGGACATACAGCTCCTGGAGAGGGTACAGAGGAGGGCAACTAAGATGATACAAGGGCTAGGGGATTTGACGTATGAGGACAGACTTGAGGAGCTCTGCCTGTTTTCACTGGAGGAGAGGAGAGACAAGGGGACATGATTGAGGTCTTCAAGTACCTCAAGGAATAAATAGGGTAAACATGGAGGGATCTTAGACTAAAGCAGGGAGGTATCACCAGAGGGCATGGTTTGAAATTGGAAGGTGGAAGGGTGAGGGAAAAGAGGAGGAGGTTTTCACTGAGAGGGTGGTGAACCCTTGGAATGCACTGCCTGGCGAGCTGGTTCAGAGATCCACAGTGGAGAGCTTCAAGAGAGGGTGGGACAGACACAGAAAGTGGATGTATCAGATGATGGCCTGTCCCAGGGGGGTGGGGATGGATGATAGGGGTTTCTGGAGCTCAAGGGATGGGAGGGCCTCAGCACCCAACTAAGGATCTAAGGTTTGAGCAGACTCGATAGTCCGTTCTGCTGGCAAATAGTATGTTAGTATGTTAGTACTTAATATCTTAAAGGATGACACCTTACAAATTGAATGCAGTATAAAGTTTGCAAACAAAACAAATGCATTAGGATGCAATAATAAGCAATTGTTTGTACCAATGGTAAATATAAACAAAAGGAAATATTTTTTCACGGTAAGAGTTGCTAAACTGTGGAACAAATTACAACAGCACATAGTTAATGCAACAAATTCTGAACAATTTTAAGGGACATTTAGACAAATACTTTCTGGGTAAATAAATAATATACTCCCACATGGTGTGGAGAGGTAGACATGATGGGTCCTAGGACTTTCTCCTACCTAATTAAACAGAGAAAACAGAGAGTAAACTGTCACTGAATGGGTACTGTAAAGTGTTTGTGCTCATTAATTAATCAATAAGCATGTACACTGTACAATACGCACTCCATGACAGTTCAGTCAGCTGCTGGCCTCAGAGGTGTGAGGAGGGCTGTGGCAGTCACTGTCTCTGCTTTAGGATGGAGGGGAGCAGGATGGTGAACACTACCTGCTGGGGTGGGGGGCCACTAGTCACCAATGAAGGAGACATTATTTTATGATATTTTAACAGCCAACATCGGGGATCAGGGAGGGGGGCCACTAGACTACCAATGAAGGGGTTATTATTATATAATATTGTAACTGCCAACATCAGGGATTGGGGAGGGGGCACTATACCACCAATGAAGGGGGAGTCATTATATGATATTGCAATGGCCAACATCAGGGGTCAGGGCACTAGACCACCATCGATATGTGAGTTATGTGACAGGGGCTTGGGTGCATGGGAGGGGGGACTGCAGCACATTGGGGCACTGTGCTGAACTCTCCCAGAGAAAAATTTCTAAGTACCCTTAGACTAGCCCTGACTGTTTAAGGGTACTTAGAATTTCTCCCTCTTGGAGAGTTTTGAGAGTCCGACATTGGAGGATGTGGCAGCTATGCCCCCTTGCACCATACCACAGCCTATTTTGTGGTGCACAGGTGGCGCAAGTCCCATTTGGGGCAGGCAGCCTTTGGTTGATGCAGGTTGTATTTGAGAATTGTTCTCAGTGCACTGTTTGGTGCAAGGGGCACTTTGCACCATTCAGTCTGGTGCATGCACCTTGTGTGGCACAGGGAGCTTGGAAAATCAGGCCCCATGTCTTTGGAAATGAGAAGGTTAAAGAAGATTTGTCATTTATGTGAGACATCGTTCAAGATCCATGTCTGATGCATAATATGGGACTTGAATCTAAAAAGGGTACATACAAACATACGAACATATGAATTTGCCAGCAGAAATAGGCCACCTGGTCTATCAAGTCTGCTCAAGTGTGCAGCTAGCACCCTCACCTTGCAGCTGCCCTGCCCTTTCCCCTTCCCAATTACCCCCTTCATCTTGTCCCATCCCCTTTTGAAGCTACCCACTGTCTTACAGGCTTCCACCTCCTCCGGTAGAGCATTCTTTTCTGACATGACCATCTCCATGAAAAAGTGTCTCCTTATTTCTGTCCTAAATCTTCCCCCCTCCAATCTAAGGCCGTCCTTTCTCATGTCCTTCCCCCTCCTCAGCCAGAGTATCCCTTCAGTACCTGCCTTGTTTATTCCCTTTATGTAATTAAAGGTCTCAGTCATATACCCCTGGTCCCTTCTCTCCTCCAAGGAATACATGTTCAACTATCTCAGCCTATCCTTGTGTGGTCTGTATTATTAATACCAGAGGACATTCCTTGGAAATTACAGGACACAGTTTTAACACTATAAAGTTATATTTCATGCAAAGAATAGTCAATTGCTGGAATTCTTTACCACAAGATATAATCAACAGTGATACTAAACTTTCATTTAAAACAAAAATAGATAATCTGATTTTATCAGGTGCATGTGTCCAATATTATAGGTAACGTGATAGGAGTAACAAATGGTCTTTTGCCTACTGCTTCTAACAACAACCTTAGTATGAACCTTAGTAAGTGATTGTAAATGTGTAGTGGCAGTAATTTCATGCATCAGCATCCACACACAGCCTTGGACAATTGCATGAACCAGTTTTATGGGTATGGGGAATATTGGCCAGGACGCTGAGGAAATTCCCCTACTCAGCCTGTAGGGAAACTGCTGCTCTGCAACCTGGCCATTTGTCAGTTGCAGGCTGGCAAGCAAGGAGAATGGATGTCTGAATCAGTCAGAGCTCCCGTCCTCAACTCCGACAATGAATGATTGAGGGGACAGCGTTTCAGGCCTTACCTCTGTGAATACAGAGAATATGAGTGAGTTACCTGGCGTAGATCGGGCAGAGGGAAAAATTGAAAATGTAAATCCCATTTATGAGAGGGAGCAGATTTTGGAGACTGTGGAAACAAAGATTTCTTTAGTGGAACAGGCGCAAGGCACTGAACGGGAGCAAACGGCTCCAATAGCTGTAACAGTGACAAGCAAGGAGGATCTAGTGTCAAGAATGGGTCAGACCATTGTCAAATGAGGTTGCACATATTCCAAAGGAAGGCAGTATAGCATAGTGGTTTAAGGATCTGAGCTGCAAATCTGGAGACCTGGATTTGAATCCCACAGCCTACACTTACATACTGTGTGACCCTGAGCAAGTCACTTAACTTCCCTGTGCTCCCAGGTTGCACCTGTAAACAAGCTTTCAGCTTAGTGTGTCTCACCTGGTTAAACAATTGGAAAAAAAAAATGCGGTTAGTACCTCAGCTGAGTCAGGCTGACGTAGGTGCATCAACTGCGGACAGAATGCAGAAGTCTTTTTGGCTTCAAGAGCGAGACATTCCTTTGATACGACTGACTGGTCTAAGGAGGACTCTTTAAAGCAAGCTGGCTGGATTCATTTGGAAACTGGGAAATGGGTGCCCGACCCTGAATGGACTGTATTCTCGCAAGGTGAGCAGCCAAATTTAAACGCTTCTAGACAAAATTCAGAAGAACTTGAACAAAATACAAGCAATTCATAAAACAAGGAAAAAATGCCACAAGCCCCCGATAATATTAGCGATACAAGCTCTGAAGGGACAGAACCAACACCTATGAATGAGAATTTGGGAAGTAACCCCCCTCCCCAAATCAAGGGAGGAGACGAACTGGGTTTTCTGAATTATTTAGGAACAATAGAGTGGAAAAGGCCCCAAGGTGAAACACAGTTCATTTAAGGTATGGGGGGGGGGCCTACAGGAACACCCAGACAGACAGTACATGGCAAGAAAACTTTTAAAAGAATCAATGGCACTTCTTGCCTCAGAAATTTATACTTTAATTAACATAAGTGGTGAAGACACTTTTGACATTAGCTTTAAAATCTTTACTAGTCTGGACACTTTTTGGTGAAAATATGAATCACTTAAGACTTCTCCTTTATGAACTCCTTTTTGGGCTATATTACTCACAAAACCTTTGTATAAAACTGTAAATATTATGTTCAGGAATGAAGGGGTAAATGTGGGTGATATCTACTTTTGGTTAGAGAAAAAAATGTCAGGTTTTGGGTCCTCCAGAGCCGATCATTGATGCAGAGGGGATATGGACTGGGAGCTGGAGGTTCAAAGTTAAATTGAATATGATTGGAAATGAGGTTGCACATATTCCAAACAGATTTTTCCTGGGGAAAGACAGGGGATGGTATTTTACCCAGGGCAGCACAAAGCCTGCTACAAATGTGGGAGTGGTAGACATCTAAGTAGTACTTGTGACAGAGTTAGATGCGCACTTTTTGGGGATTATGACCGTGATAGTACCATATGCAGAAATCCTTTTAAATGTAATCTCTGTGAAGAACAAGGCCACGCATACTACCAATGTCCTTGGGCAGGACGAAACAGGCAAGGAGGCCTCAATCAAGAAAACTTAGTTAAAGAGGCTCAGAAGAGGTGTAGGCCTGCAAGACCTGACCAAACCAACCAGGAGGAACCGCAGGGTCAGCCCCCCCCCCCACCTTCAGCCACTGAACAAAATGAAAATAATGTTCCCAGGAAAGAAACTGTTTCTGACAATTTAGTAATTCCTAGTACATCAGGGGAAGGTAGCAGGGAATCGTAAATGCCTTCCCCTGTTTCAGACCTTGTTTCTCCTCCAGGTAAAAGGATTACTAGATCCTCTAGCAAACTCCAGGATCCTTCAGCTCCAATTTCTACCCAAAATTCATTTTAAGCCCGCCAAGATTTTGATGGAGGGCTGGAATCTGATGTATCTTCCCTTTCTAGTGTAGTATCAGAAATGGAATGTGAAGAAGATCTATCTACTGGGGTTCTAGAGACCAAAAAAAAAAAAAGGGTGAGGAAGAGAAAGAAAGATAAAGTAAACACCTAAGCATCCTGCCCCCATGAAATGGCCTCTTTAAGAATAGTTTCTTTTAATGTATGCAGCATTAAGAATAGTAGGAAAGGAGCAGCTCTTTTGTCATACTTTAAAACCCGGGACCTAATTACAAGTTGGGCCACGCTGGCGTAAGGCGGGATACAGCACTCTCCATTGCATATCCTGTGACTTACGCCATGTGATATACCTGGTGCCATTCCAAGAGGTGACTTGCGCCAGTGCATCTGCAGGCTGTGACAATCACAGGGTATGACACTACTTATGCTGCAGCTCGCATACGGCTGGTGCAACTGCTGGTTATGACAGCAGTCTCACCCAATTCCAGGTGGGCTGCTGCCATAACTTGCAGTTACAATTCCCAGAGCCGCAGGTGGCATAGGGAATTTCCAAGAGCTTGGAGCTGTCCTAAGTGGCACTGCAACAATGGTGCCATGCTGTCCTCCATGCCCCCACAGACTCACCCCTGCCCCCAACCCCCTGTTCATGTAGGACCCCTGGGGGTCCATTTCAGTTGCACCCCCAGACACCTGTGCCATCTGTCCTGGCACCCCCATGCCCCTTGATGTGTGCTGCAGTGGTCCAGGGTGGGGGGCCTCAGAGGGGCTGCCTGTCACTGGCCACAAGTTGCGACATGCGGCTGCAATACATCATGCATGGGCTACCACCACATGCATGGCATATCCCTCATGTCGCAAGTACCGGGACCCTGCCACTCTTGGAATGCAGCATAGGGTCCCTGGCATAGGGGTGACTGGTGTAACTCGCAACTGCGTACAAGTTACGTCAGTCATCTTAGAATCAGCCTCCCTTTCCTTAGATATTCTTTTTTTGCAGGAAACTAGGTTTAACTCATTATATGATATAGGGCAGGCAAAAAGAAACTGGCCTTGGGGCTCTTCTTTCTGGTCGTATGGTGAGGATACTGTAAATGGTTTGGGAATACTTTTTCAACATCCAGAAGGACAAGCACTAAGGTTGGTGGATTTGTTACCAGGAAGGGCCATGATGATTGATTGCAGTTACAAAGGGTTTTCTTTAAGACTTATAAATACCTATGCACCACAGAGTAAAAGCTCAAGAATTGATTTATTTAATAAAATTAAACCTTTCTTATTTACAAATAGGCTGGTACTATGGGGGAGGCATGAACTGTAGTTTGGATGTAAAAATAAAAGGTGACATTCAAAAGAAAGTTTATTGTGGCACTCATGCTCTTGGAGATATCATCACAACAGCCAGGCTACAGGATGCTTATAGGTTGGTACATAAAGAGGGAGGTGCCACATATAGCAGAAGTGCTTATACCACCAGAATTGACTATTTTTTTTTATTTCTAAATGCATGCAAGTTAATCGTTTTTGTTTGAAACACAGTGAATATTTGGATCACTGCATATTACAATGTGATATTCAAATGGCAAATGTTCCCCCTAGAGTTCCTTCAGTTTCAAAGAGATGGAAACTGAACTCCTCTTTATTGGAACACCAAGACATTAAAGATAAATTGGTAAGATTTTTTCAGTTTAGGAAATCTGTAGTTGAGTTGTATGATGCTTGATTTACATGGTGGTATGACACCAAGCAAGCAATAATACCCTCCAGGGTGGGCGGTATTGGGCAATACCAGACTGCTCAGGGGCGTGATGAGGCCCGACACTGCAGGCAGAGGGCCTTAAAGCCTCTGGAAGGTTCGGTATTGCCCATACCGCCCACCCTGAAGGGTATTATTATGCTTAGAAAATGGGCCATAAGTAACATTTTTACTGATTTTAAATAAAAGATTAAAAATAATTCTAAATAAAGACATAAAAAGTATAAAAATACAGGTTCTTGTTAAGTAGTCCCTCTACTACAGTATCAATGCTGTACTTGTCAGTAGGGGGCGCTGTGGTTTAGTTTTCTGACATTAGAATTTTTTATGGAGTTTTTGCAGCTTTCTGTGCCCGACTTCAGCCATCCCTGCTCTCCCAATCACTTGGGCAATCACTATTAGTTAGCCATGAAATGTTTTTTTTTATTTTGATGCCCTTTCTTGAAAATTTGAAGTGAAGCTGTTGTGGTCACGATCGCAATCGGGACAGTCAGTTTGAGGCACAGCAGTACTGCACCAATGCCATGAGTAAAATTATTTTTATTGAGTTTTGGCAGCTTTGTGTACTCATTTAGCCATCCCTGCTCTCTCAGTCTCCCAGGCAATGCCATTAGAGCTGAAAAGGGCTTTTCTCTTTTTGATGCTCCCTTTTTTTAATAGGAAACAAAGCTGTTGTGGTCGTATGGGAATGCGGTCAGTCTGAGACACAGCAGTACAGTTCGTTGGCGGGGGGAAGACTTACAGGTATGTTTTGTGGTGATCATGAGCAGTATAAGGTACTGCTGGATTTTATCTTGCAGGCTTTTCATGTGTTTCTGCAGGGTGCAAAATGTGTGGCAAACAGCAGTTATTTGTTACGGAGATACACACGCCGCTACCATTTAAACGCAGTGCCCACCGCATGTGAGTGAAGCCGATTAGCATGATGGCTTGCTTTTTGTTTTAAAATGTATGGCAACTTTTCCTTTTGTGTGAAGTGAGCCCAGGGAAGGTTTGTGTGTGGGTTTGTGTGGCAGATGCCACTGAATTCGTCAGTGGGGGGAGTATCTCTCGCTAAGCGTGATAATAAATGGCGGGGATTTCAAATTCACTGGGGTGCTTTTTGCCTAATTAGGAAGCAGGGATGGGCAGTAGGATATTTCAGTGGGTGAAGGGGCACTGTAGGCTGGCACTTTTTATTTCCTGGGCATCTATTGAAAGTTAATGTACCCTCCCAGGCAAGGGTACTAGCCAATCAGATGCCAGGAAATAAAAAGCCCATTTTCTAAAAAGGACATAAAAACCTCCTCATAGAAACCTGAAGGGCACAAAGTGATAAAGAATACATGTTATATTTAGAATGAAGAGATCAACTGCATAAACTTATGTCTTTATCAAATGCCTCTGATAGTAGGATTAAGGCTCAAATAGATAATATTAAACACAAAATGAGAAAATATCAATATGATAGGGTGATCTCACTGTATGATGAATTTAAATTTGGGACAATGAATCAACCCTTTTGAGACCCTTTTGAAGCCTGTAAATATAAAATAGAATATAAGATCATGGAAGGCCTGTATGACATTAAAGATTTTTTAAGACAAATAAATGTTAAAAGGCTGGAAATACTTCAGCACAGTCACTAAGACTTTAGGGGAGAATTTAATTCCACAGAGCACCTGGGAGGCGTTAGTGTCATGTCAGACGCCCAAATTATGTAAAGAGACATTTAAAGATATTGAAGGCCCAATAACATTGTTAGAAGTACAAGAGACAATTTCTAAACTTAGGCTGGGGGTTTCACCCAGAGAAGATGGCCTAACAAATGAATTTTTTAAGATCTTTAAGGATGAGATAGGGGCCATCCTGGTAGAAATTTATTATGAAATGTTAATGGTTGGAAATATTTCCCAAGATTTTACTAAGGCTATTACAATATACTTGCATAAAACTGGAGACAAACATGATCTAAATAATTGGAGACAGATTAGTCTCCTAAATACTGATTACAAAATGTTATCATACATTCTTTGTAAGAGAATGCAAAAAGCCACAGTAGAGTTGATCCATCCCATCCAGACATGTTCCATTCCTCAGAGAAATATACAACAAAATTTAAGGCTTCTAAGAGACATATGTGAATATGGCAGGCAAAAGAAATTACAAGGTTTTGTGTTAGCACTAGATCAAACAAAAGTGTTTGATAATGTGTCCCATGCATTCTTATTAAGAGCATTACAAGAATATGGTGTCCCAAGTTCTTTGACTAGATCGATTGAGCTTATATATAAAAATGCAGTGGCCATTCCTTCTATCAATGGCCTGTTGGGGAGTCCTATTAACATGAAAAGTGGAGTACGGCAAGGGTGTCCCCTCATTCCCCTATTATATACCATTTGTTTGGACCCAATTATAAGAGTCATACTGAATGATGAAAATATTAAGGGTATTTCCCCAGATATTAATATTCCATCACAGAAAATAGCTGCTTACACAGATGATATCTGCATACTAGTTAGGGATGAGCAGTCAGGAGCTAGAGCATTAAAAATCTTCAAGGATTTCACAAAACTAACAGAAGCAGGTATACATTATCAAAAAAATAAAGCTATACAAATAGGAGGATGTAAAAACACACTACAGATAGGAAAAATACAGGTTACAGATCAACAACTGAAAATGTGGGTATACTGTATATTTCAGGGAGGGTGATTTGGCCACTAGAAATTTGGAAGAAAAGCTTAAAATAGGAGAAAATAAAGTCCCACGATAGAAAACATGGACATTTGGAGAAAAAAAAGAGAGTGATTATTATTAAGAAATTTCTAATCCTAATATTTTTATACATTTCCTATATATTTCCTATACCGATTGCCCTAGAAACAAGGCTCTTTAGCATATTTTTTCAAATGATTTGGGGGAGCAGGTTAAACCCTGTAAAAAGGAATTTTACTTATATTGATGTAAAAAAAGGTGGGTTAGGAATGCTGAACCCAATAGTGTTTTATCATTCTTTTTTTTATATATGCATCTATGGGTAACAGAGGTGGGCCACAAGCTATATGGAACCCTTGGATTCACAGCCTTTTTCAGCCTTTCCTGGAAAAATGGTGGGAGAACATCCTAGGCTTGTGGGTACTGTACTCATTCCAGAATTTGCACTTTCAACTTTTAAGAAGTTAAAGGTGTGGAAATTAAGTAAAAACAAGGTTTTATTGCTAAAAAGGAAACCTCTGTATGCTAAGGTTATGGAAAAAAATCATGCTTTACAGGTAGATTTTCCTAGATGTCTCCCAATGAAATTAGAGCTTGCTTTGAATATACTAAGAGATAAAAGAATCCCAGCATATATGTAGGACATACAATGGTTAAGCTGCCATGGCAAATTGGGAGTGAAGGGAAATTGGAAACAAGCCAATTACAGACCGTCAATGCCTGCGGACAGAATGCACTGGACAAGAAGAAACCCTTGAGCATTTTTATACAGTATTTTATGTTCCTTTACAGTCCAATTTTGGACTGATGTGGCAGCATAATGGCAATGGGGTCACACAAGACATATCCCATATGAATATTTGGTTCTGAGAGAATATACAGGGAGCTTTAGTAAATATCATCCTAGTACATTAAACGTGATTTTTTCCTGTATAAAATATTGTATGTGGCAAGCCAGGTGCAAGTTTTCTCTACAGCATGTAAATACACCTAATTTTGTGATATTGAAGCAGATTGAAAATGCGTTAGAACAAGTAAAACAGAAAGAAAATGCACAGTTTGACAAGGGGAAGTTCTCTGGTTTATGGAAAAACATAAATTGGCTGGATTAACAGAAATCTAAGATGTAAATATGAACCTCCTTTTTTTGTTTGTGTTGTTTATTTTTCCTTTTTACTGTATTTCATATATAAACATGTGATTGCTTTTTGTATATTGTATGGATTGAAACTGATGTAATGTAACCTTTGCAATAAAGAATTCCCCTACTCTTGTGGTAGGGGGAGCCCTTGTCCATCTTCCTCATGATGGCGGACTCGCAGTGTGTAGGAGAAGTGAGCACTGGTGGAGGAGAAGGACTTGAGCAGGACACTGTATCCCCTACATTGGAACTAATGCAGGAAGAGGAAACTTCATAACTAGCACAATTGAAAGATGTGGAAGGAGATCTCAGTACGGAAAAAAAGTAATTTGTGGTAAAACGAGGGGCGGCCATAGCACAAACCATAAATCTAGTGGTACCTAATGCATCAAACACAGATGTGCTTACAAATCTTGACACTATGCCATAGGATGAGGATTTGCAGGCAGCAATACAAACCCACAAGAAAAAGATCATTCAATGCCTATGGGAGGAAATTAATGTTAAACATATGCAAACAACTGACTTACAAACAGTTTATTTGGTGCCAAATATTACTGACAGCTGAAATTCTGCCCCATCTCCTCTCATTAACACCACAGAGAACTCTAAAATAGCTGTATCAGAAACAGCTGCAGACAGAACATTAAATATAAACTCAGAGTAAATAGAAAAAAGACAAACCTGCTTTTGAACTTCAGAAAGGATGACCAGAGGAAAATCAACCACCCGTATCAGAGTGGACTGTCACAGATACTTTAGCAGTGGCAGGATGGCAGAAAACAGCTACTGGAGAAGGATGGGTGTCCCCAGGGCCAGTCTTAGCAAAGGAAATAATGGCCCAAGGGGGACATAGAGGAACTACAAACACCAATAAAACATTTTACAAAAAACATTTCGAGGGACAGAAAAAAATAAACCTACCAGATTCTAAAGCACAACAGAAAATCCTATAAAATCCAAACTTAAAAAATGCAGAACGGCCAGCCCAGTGGTGCTGAGGGTTGAGGTGCTGGATGCTACACCTCGATCCACACCGGCGACCCAGGTTTGGGAGTGGACTTGGGTCGATGGGAGTTGGCAGGGGAGGAGAGGGATTGAGCATCCAAGGGACGGCTCTCCCTCTCCGGGGAGGGGGGTACTTCAGTTGTCGGCATGTTGCTTGCCCCTAGTGGGGGCTGGGGGCAATGCACTGATGCTGAGGACCAAGGGGACTGAGCCGGGGAAGGCACTGAGAGGAGTGTGTGTGGATGCACATGTGTTCACCCCATTGGCGTCATTGCACACCCGCTCACATATGGGGAGAACAGGAGAAAAATGGCTTCCAGGTTGTGGCGGCTTGATGGCTGTCCTAACGGGTCGGCCCAGCTTTGGAGAGCATCGCTGACAATTGGATCCGGACTTGGTGGGGAGAAGGGGCCTCCCTGCCATGGGGGTAAGCCATGAGGGTATAAGCAATGGCCCTATAAGGGGCTGGGGTGATCTAGACGGTGACCAGAATAAGGGATGCAGGGACAAGAATGCCAACCGGGAGCCAGGTAGGAGGATAAATAAATAAACAAAAAACAAAAAAAAATGCAGAACCATTGATAAACACTACAACAAGCACAGATAAAATACAAGAGAAAGACATTCCACAAACAATAGAGACACATACAGGTAGAGCCAGAGGAAAAAAACTCATTCTGACACACAACTTGCTGAGGAAGGTGCTACCTGTAACACAAGACAAACTGCAGAGGAAGAAAATGTACATTCCCGATCTGCAGAACAACAAAACGAAGATGTTTCAGAGACTGCACCTCAGACAGGTTCCTTTAAGATGACTGATTTATTCAATAGGTTGGGGGAACCAGCTCATAGATTAAATGCAGTCAGATTTAAATATAATGGAGATGTTGGAAATGCACCTGATAGGAAAACTGTAATACATGCTATGTTAAAAGACACCACGGGTATTGTTGCAAATTAATTGTTTGCCTTTATACATAGAAACATAGAAACATAGACTTTGATGGCAGATAAGGACCACTTGGCCCACCCAGTCTGCCCATTTCCCTACCTACTAGATAAGCTGCAGATTCTAGTTAACCAACAGCCTACTTCCTGCAACCCCCCACTATAATTGCCTTGTGTCTGTCCCATGCATGTTTGAATTCCCCCACTGTTTTAGACCCCAACCTCCTCAGGAAGGCTGTTCCATGTATCCACCACTCTCTCCGTGAAAAAATTTCACATTATCCCTGAGCTGTCCCCCCTCTATCTTTAAATTGTGCCCCCTTGTTCTTACACATCTCTTTTTCTGAAAGATGCTACCCTCCTGGACTTTGTTGATTCCTTTGAGGTACTTCAACGTTTCTATCATGTCCCCCCATCCCTCCTTTCATCAAGAGTATACATATTAAGCTCTCTCAGTCTCTCTTCATATGGTTTCTGCTGCAGACCCTGCACCATTTTAGTTGCCCTCCTCTGGACTGCTTCCATCCTGTCTATGTCCTTACATAGATGAGGTCTCCAAAACTGCACACAGTACTCCAGATTGGGTCTCACCAACTGTCTGTACAGGGGGATAACTACTTCCCTTTTTCCACTTGTGATGCCCCTTCCTATGCATCCCAGTATCCCCCTGCCTCTCCTTACTGACTTTTCACATTGCTTACCCACCTTTAGGTCATCTGATATGACTACCCCCAGGTCCCTTTCCTTTTTGTTGTTGTTAGTACCTCCCCTGCTATCGTGTACTCTTCTCCTGGGTTTTTGTTTCCCAGGTGCATTACTTTGCACTTCTTTGCATTGAATCTAAGTTGCCATATGTCTGACCATTCCTCCAACCTTGCCAAGTCCTTTCTCATCTTTTCTACCCACTATTGTATATCAACTCTGTTACAGATCTTTGTGTCATCTACAAAGAGGCACACCTTTCCCTCCAGACCCTCTGCAATTTCACGTATGAAGATGTTAAAGAGTGAATAGGGAGGCTACATATGACATCACTTTCAAACAAATTCAAATCTTAGAAAGATTTTGGCAAAAATATTGGCTGAAGAAAGATACCTCTTTAAGGAAGCTTTTTTTCCTGTCCCTCTTACAAAACCAACAATCAAAACTATAACTTTGTTGTTTCAGAATGAGGCAGTAAACATTGCAGATGTGCAATACTGGCTTAACCAGTGTTTTGATATTTTAGAGCATCCTACACCAATTCTAGATGAGAATCTTATATGGACAGGAGCATGGAGAGTTAAAGTTTATTTAAGGCAAACAAACACAGGTATAAGCCATCTCCCTGGAAGTTTTTATATTGAGAGAAAAGGGGGACTGTGCTTTTATTCGGGGCAACTGAGAACTTGCCATAAATGTGGTGCAAGAGCACAGCTAAGCTCAGTGTGTGACAAACCACACTGCAACTTTTGTTTAGAATATAGCCATGTTAGCCTCGGTTGCCCAAATTCTTTGGAATGTAATTTATGTGAAGAAGCGGGGCATGCTTATAAACAATGTCCATGGGCAGAGCACAATAGATTAGATAAGGCCCCACAGGATCATGAACAGATTATCACAGAAGTACAAGTTAGGGTGTTGAAAGCTAGAACTTCCTCATCACAAGGTATAGTGAAATCACATACCCAATCACATGAGGAAGATGCATGAGACACTCTGGGTAATTCCACACATAGGTCACTGGACAACATGAAGTCTCATTTGATCACCACAAGAACAACCGCCCCCCCCCCCGGAAAGTCTCTTTTTAGACAAGAGAGTGAAGTTGTCAAGGATATAGCACAACAGGAAGCTATGTGTCCCCCCCAAGAAGATCAGTTTAAAATTGTTAAAAGTTACAAATGGGGAAAGGTAAAAGGAAAACTGAAGCTAGAGGTTCCCCTTCCCCAGTTTTAACCAGATACAGATTTAATCTCATATCCAAGAGGAAACAGTGGGGAGAAAAAGAGAAGGAAGAGGAGAATTCAGATACATCCTCTATAGTCTCTTCAGACTCCCATTTGGAGCTTTCAGTTCCAAAAAATGCAAAAGGACATTTGAAAGCCCAGAAATGAGAAATTACTTACTTGCCTTGTGATGGATAGAGATATTCTGATCTCACCTCTTACTATAAACATATGTAGCATGCAAAATGGCAGACTACATTAAAACTTTTAAAGGATCTCCCAAATAACATAATTTTCATACAGGACACTAGGATAAAAACAAGAGATGAACTCTCTCATGTACAGAGAATATGGACAGTGAGTAGTTCTTATTAGTTACACAGTGAAGACATATGTGATGGGATAGGGGTTTTGTTCAAAAGCTTTGATTTCCAAATTATTAAAGTTATGGAGATACTCCCTGGGAGGGCACTACTGTTAGATATGGTATATAAATTACAAAAATTCAGATTTATAAATGTCCATGCCCCACAAGTTATTGCATCAAGAGTGGAACTATTTAGACAAATGAGACCTTATTTATTTACAAACAGGAATTTAATATTAGGAGGGGACTGCAACTATGGATCGTCCAAAACAGCTTGAGGGGGTACTATTACTAAAGTATATAGTGACATGAATTGTTTTCAAACACTAATAAATACAGCTCACTTACAAGACAGATATCAAGCTGTGCATACTATAGGTGCTAAAACATGTAATAGGGGGAATCTTGCTACTAGGACAGATTATCTATTTTTCTCTAGGTCTATAAAAGTATTAAAGGCAATAACAATACCAATAAAAACCTCTGACCATTCTGCAATATAATGCCAATGCACAATAGGAAGTGATAGTAAATCAAATATTAAAACTAGATGGAAACTTAATCACAGCATATCATCCAACAAAGTTACAATGGCTGAATGGAAGTGATTATATAAAGCTAGAATTTCTGTCATAAATGTGCATGACATTATAGGAGCTTGGTGGGATGACACAAAACATGATCAAAAAAATGTATTACACACACAGTTAAAAGAAAAAGAGATGGATATTTTAAATATCTAGGGATAAGAGAACAACTATTTTCCCTACTATTCCAGGCATACGAGAAAAAAAAAAATAGTCCTATCAGTAAAAATAAAAAAAAATCAAAGAAGAAATGTTTCAGTTCCAATATAATAGAGTCTTTAAAGGTGGGAGCTCAATTTGAGACACATGAGTGAAAACTTGAACTAGAAATCTATAAAAGTTTGTACTGAAAGGGTTAAAAACTCATATATAGAAAAGTTAATTGATGAACAATCTGGGGCTGAGTACAATTTGAGAGGGGAAATTCTAGACACTACTCAGAGATATTTACAGTATTTGACATGTTCGGGTCTGTGACAGATGCTGATTGGGATGAAACATTTTTTTGAAATTGAATAAGCTTTATTCTTTTACCAACGAGTACAACACTTTGGCAGTAATCATACTTCTTTACATGAATACATGTATCGGTACAATGGCATGAGAACTCGATGATACAAGTGCCATACAATTATGACTCGATAATTTGTTTATCGTACATAAAGCGCAAAAAAACAAAAAGAGAACTTCTTCATGCCCTCCAGTCAAATAGTGTGCATTCCCCCTCCTACCTCCCCGGCCCCCTTACCCCCCACACCTATCCCCAGAGCCACAAATACATTCACCGATGGTGCCCTCTCTCAATCATGTTGAGACCCCAAGTATTCCATCTTAGAATTCTTGCAGGGTAGCCTACTGGGACCTTATCTTCCCTACACTACTACACTATTCCCAACTTGATTCATTAGGAGGAAAGGGAGAGGGACCGAAGCATGAAAAACTTGTCCCATCTAGATTTATACAGGGGAAGCTTACCCCGTAAGCTAGCAATTGCTTTTTCAATTCTTAAGTTATATAATAACTCCTTGATCCATTCAAGGTAAGAAATCACATGTTGGTCCTTCCAATATCAGAGAACAAGCCATTTGACTGTTAAGGAAATAATGGCCATATAGTATCTTTTTTCCTTGAAAGGAACGATAGAATAATCTCCCAGAATACAAACCTGTGGTGAAAAATGGTCTTGCAGCCCTAACAGTGGGTCCACTCTATCTCGGATAGCACTCCAAAGGGATGCTACTTTGGGGCAATCCCATAGTATATGAAGTAGTGTTCCGGGGGCTTCTTCACACCTAAAGCACATTTTACTCTGTGTCTTGCCCATTCCATACAGCTTAGCCGGAGTGTAATAAATATTATGTAAAATATAAAACTGTGTTAGCGTTAAGTGGTCGTTGGCAATATACTGGTGAACTCCCTCCCAGATTTTCTCCCAGAAGAAATGTTCTTGTGGGAACTGCCATATCCAATAACTAGACTGGCCTGACACCTCTGGATTTAATACCATATATATCCATGACACCAACGGGGGTATGGCATGCGGTTGGTTAACATAGTCAAGAAACTGCTGAAGGGGAAAAGGCTGCTGTGTGTTCCATCTTTTTAAACCAAACCACTTTATTAACACATGCCTAAACTGGAGACCAAAAAAGGAGTATTTATTGGGGAGCCGTAAAGAGATTAAAATTGGATTATTGAACACCGGCTGTGACAGATCCATTTGGTTATTGTATTTCATGGCCCTACAAAGTTGTGAGTGCATCTTTAGTGAAGTGTATAAAACTGTACCTTTTAAGTGACTGGATAGCTTACCCGGACCAACAAATAAGAGACTCTCTGGGGAAAATTCAGCTAGTAAATCTTGCTCCAGCTGCAACCAAATGGGGAGATTGGGAACACAATCTATGTCCCTTGGGTTAGCCCCCCAATGCATATACTTAGCCATATGACTGGCTGGGTAATAGTGGAAAAAATTGGGGAGTTTTAGGCCCCCCCACTACTTAGGGGCACTAAGCTGATTATATGCTCTACGTGGGGTCTTACCCCTCCATATAAATTGTGAGATAACATTATGAAGTCTACGGAACCAACTCAGGGGAAGATAGAGATTTAACATATTGAGTGGATAAAATACCCTCGGCAAAACATTCATCTTGATGACACTAATCCTCGCTTGAAGAGATAATTGCAAGGAACTCCACCTATTCAAATCTAGTCAGATTTCTTTAACTAGATTGTCTAGGTTCAGCTTTTTCATCCGGGACAAAGATGTAGAGAGTATTACACCTAGGTACTTGAGTTGGGTAGACCACGTCATTGATAACGGGGTAATATCTTCTCTGGAAAGCTGAGGATTCAAGGGCATTACCTCTGATTTGCCAATATTGAGTTTATAATTCAATACCATGCCGAAATTGTGGATTATCTGTAGGGCGGCTTGGATGGACTCACAGGGGTTGGTAACATGAAGAAGGATATCATCCGCATAAACCGATACCTTTAAGTGAAGCTTCCCTACCTTAATACCTTGAATTTCTGGAGAAGCTTTTAACTGTCTTATTAATGGTTCCAAACATAAATTAAATAATAGTGGAGAGAGTGGACACCCTTGTCTGGTACCTCATTTTAAGGGGAAAACTGAAGAAAAAACTCCATTACAATACACTTTTGCCCTGGGTCCAGAATATAATGATTTGACCCAGGAGATAAAGGGAGGAGGAAAGAGATAAAGGGAGGAGGAAAGCCCATTACCACTAGGGTATCAAAGAGAAATACCCAGTCTACCCTATTGAATGCTTTCTCCGCGTCCAGGGAAACCAGCTCCATTGGTTTATCTGCCTCCCTGGGCTCGGAGAAAATATGTGCTAATTTGTGAATGTGGTCTGTTGAGACTCTTCCCCGCACAAAACCAACTTGTTCAGGACTCAGGAGCCCCATCCAAACCTTAGACACCCTTGCAGCCAATATTTGAGCAAATATTTTTATATCATAGTTCATTAATGAGATCTCTATTTTTCTCTTTGCCAGGCTTTGGCAATACAACTATAATAGCCTCCAAGAGTGTCTTATCTGTAATTCCCTTTTGACATATGAAGTTAAATAAGCATAGGAGGATAAGGTTTAATTCTTTTTCGAAAGTCTTGTAAAAGTTGGGCGAAAAGCCATCTGGGCCCGGAGTTTTGTCTCTGGTTAAGGAATTGATAGTATCTCTAATTTCCTGAGGGGAGATAGGATTTACCAGAAACTGTTGCTGGGCTACCTCTAGCACAGGTAGTGATGAGGCTAGCAGATATTCCCAGATTTCTTTGGGTAAAGGGGCATTTTCTGAGGGGCTGTACAAATGCGTGTAATATTGTTCAAATTCTTCGGCAATTTGCCTAGAGGTTGTTAAAACAACATTATTTGATAGGGAATAAACATAGGGAACCAACCAGGATTCCTCCTGCTTTCTGAGCCTCATCACTAGGAGATGACTAGCTTGATCTCCTTGCTCAATGTATTTAGCTTGAGTTTTAAAGAGGGCATATTCCGTTCTCTCTCTCAATATTTCCACATATTCACTTTTCAGGACCTCTAACTGCAATATCTCCTCCTCTAGTGGGGGGGGGTTTGATAGAGAGCTTTCTAGGGTCCCAATTTCCTCTAACAGGACTTTAACCTTAGCTTCCTGCTTCCGCTTTTTGGTAGCCGAAATTCTAATAAATTCCCCCTGCAAAAAGCACTTTAAAGCACACCATATTTTGTCAAACTCAGAGACAGAGCCTACGTTCTGAGCCATAAATTGCTGTATAAGAGCTTTAATTCATTTGACTATATGCTCATGGTTAAGAAGCTGGGAATTTAGTTTCCAAATATTGTCCTTATGGATGTGTGGAGCTAAATTAACATCCAACCAAATTGAAGAATGGTCAGAGAGCACTCTGGGGCAATCCCACTTCCCAATAGACCTGTCGTTACCCTTTGATCCATCAAGAAAAAGTCAATTCGGGAGAGGGATTTATGCACAGGAGAATAATAGGTATAAGCCCTTACCCCCGGGTTCAGAACTTGCCAGGGGTCTCGCAGGCCATATGTATACATTAGATCTCGGAGGGATCTCTGGGCTGGGGAAAGAGTCTGCCCTGCTGAAGAAGACCTATCCAAAGTGGAGTCTACGACTAAGTTCCAGTCTCCTGCTAATATCATAGGGAGACTACTGAAGGGAACAAGGGTTAGCGAGAGGTTAACAAAGAACTCTGGGGAGTCCCTGTTTGGTCCATATATCGTACCAACCAGGACTTCCCTGTTTTCTAAAATTCCTCTCAAGAAGAGGAATCTTCCATGTGGGTCAACTGCTTTCTCTAATTCTAGAAATTGAGTCCCTTTGGTAAATAATATTGCTACCCCACACTGGGTTGTAGATTTCCCTGCTGCATATACTGTCCCAATCGGTCCTCTCCTTAGTAAGTTATTTTCTCCTTCTAGCATGTGCGTTTCCTGCAATAAAGTGACTTGACAATTCAGCACTGCTAAGTGCTTAATTATTTGAAGCCACTTTACCCGGGACCTAACGCCCTTAACATTCCATGATATAACTTTCATAATGAAATATTACATTGAGGAAGCTCACACTGGCAACCTGTGTGCCTAGCACCAATATATACTGTACCAAAGAGTGGCTCCGATCCCTCCCACTTCCCCCTCCCTCCTTCCCCCACCTCCCATCCCACACCCTCACCTCCTCCTCTCCAACCCTTCACATCCATATAGGTCCCCATGTACCCACCTCCCACAACTCCTGAACCCAACCCCTCCTTCCCCCTCCCTTACATGATCTATTTTGTCCAGTGGTGCACCACTTATGTCTCCCAGTCCTAAAGACTGAACTCCTGCCTCCCTCTCTGGCATGATGATGTCCATGCCGCCTGAAGAGTTCTCCCACTGTCTAAGCCCCTCCTCCCCCGCTCCCATCTTATGAGTTATTTTTATCCCCTAAAATACTTCCCCCAAATTTTCGGTGGTAAATCTGGGTTGAAATAGATGCCTTGGCATAAAATTCCATAATCCTATTATCCAAAGATTACAAAAAGAGACCAAGTAACTAACCCCATTAATACTTGGGATCGAAAATTTTCATATCGGAATACAATGTTACTTGTCACTAAGAAAAATTTAAACCTCACCAATTCCTAACCAAAACTACTTGAAATAACATCTAGACTATTGTTTCAACATGTTGGTTATATAAACAGCGAAAAGAGAAAGTAGCCCTCATTAAGGGTATCATTACTTCACTCCTCGTGCCAATTGCCACCAGTCCCTTCAATCCTTGAATAGAATAGGAGATAATCCCCCCTTATTTACCATATTGCTCTATGACCATGGTACCATTTTTATTTAAGAGTCACAAGCCATCTCAGTATGCTCGCAGACCTTAATTATTATTAACTAAACCCAAGAAATCCTTCTACTTATATGAAAGCCAGAAATAAATCAAGTCCATGTAAAGCACATCACAAAATATGAGTTTCAATTTACATCCAATGTCCACTAGATGGCACTGCGAACTCATTTAAACAGGTCTGGAAACCCTATGTTTGCAAAATTCAGTTGCTTTATCCATAGTTTCAAACAAGTGCCAGTTACCCTCGTGGGATATTTGTAGCATTGCTGAATACCTGACTCTGAATTTAATGCTTGTGGAGATGAGCTTAGTAACCACAGGGTGGAGGGCAGACCACTTCTGTCGGACTGTGTATGGTAGGTCTTGTGCCATCCTTATCCTTTTACCTTCCCATTTAATTTCTTGCAGCTCTTTTAATTTAGCAATGATGTATTGCTTATCCAAAAAGTTGAGCAGTTTGAACAAGAAGGGCCTGGGAGGGGAGCCCACAGATGGCATAGGCCTTAGGGAGCGATGTGCCCTCTCGATTACATAAGCAGGGCCATTAGGAGAGGGTCCTACTAACTTCTCACAAAGTTTCTGGGCAAACGCCACCGGTGCTGGTCCCTCTTCCCCTTCAGGCAATCCCAATACCACCAGATTGTTCCTCCATGATCTCCCTTCAAGATCTTCTAATTTATCTTCGGCGTTCCTGAGCCTTTGTCTCAGCTGCCTCATTTCTGTCTCTAGGCACTGCCGCCAGTCGTCCAATGAGGATATGCGGGCCTCGTTATCCGAGGTCCAAGTGGTAAGCTGATCTAAAGTCACCTTCATGCCAATCAGCTCCGAGGCTAACACCAGCAGTGTATATTTTATAGGTGTTAATTCTTCTAAGAATCGCTTCTCGCTGAGCACTTCTGGCTTAGAATTGCTTAAGCTCAGATCCTCTTCCTGCGCTTTAGATCATTTAGGCTGCTTCTCCTTGGATGGAGTAGAGGTAGGGGTGTGCTTCAATGCGGCCTTCCTCATTTCGGCATCCATCTCCCCAAATTCTCATCTCTTCAGCCCCGACACTGTTCGGGTTAGCTGCTGCTTTCTCCCTGACTCTATATAAACTGCGGGGGGGCGTTTAAATGGATTTGTAAAGCCTGATTTGAGCGAGGTTGGTACCGGAGCTACTTGCAATCGAACCTGCTCAGGCAGCCATCGCACTGGAAGTCAGGATGAAACATTTTTAACAGACTTCTCTATCCCTGTGATATCAAGGGAAATGAAAGGAACTATGATATCAGAAATCACAATCGAGGAAGTAATATGTGCCATTAAACACTAAAAAAGAATACTTCTCCATGGCAAGATGGATTAACAGAATAATTTTACCTTTCATTGTCTGAATTTCTTTCTCCAGTTTTGATCCTACTTTACAATGAAATTCTATCAATAGGGAATATTTCCCCTCAAAAAAATGACACAGGCAATAGTAATTCTGTTATACGAAAAAAGGGGGATTAAACATATTTAAAAAATTGAAACTGATCAGTTTCTTTAATACAGATTATAAAATATTGGCCTTCATACTACAACAAAGGATGCAAAAAATACCAGAAAAGGTAATATCTCCTGTCCAGTCCTGTGCAATACCCAATAGATCAATTTTTAACAATCTTATTTTTTTGACAAATGTAATAACTAATGGACAAATGGGAAAGGCATCAGGATATATTTTATCTCTCGATCAAGAAAAGGCATTCGATCGAGTAGATCACAACTTTTTGTTTAAAATTTTAGAAGCATATCATATTCCAAAAGAATTCATAAGGTGGATCCAAATTCTGTATAAAAATTGAGATATGGTGCTGTATATAAATGGTAGACTTGGGATCAGTTTTTTTGGGGAAAAATGGTGTATGGCAAAGTTGCCCACTTATTCCTCTGTTATATGTTTTTACAATAGACTCTGTCTTACATACATTTTTAAATAACTCTAACATACCAGTAATGCCTTGGACAGAACGTGAAGTTGCACCCACTGTGTGTGCATATGCAGATGATATCTGTGGGTGCTATGCACCAAGTGGGTGGGGGTACACGGAAAATTGCGTACCCTGCCTGCTCCCCTGTGCCCATACTGGCATTCACCAATGCCGGCCACCTGTCTACAGCTTCTCCCCCCTGGCACACAAGTCTCAGCAGGGGATCCAGGGGTGGAGTCATGGACCCAGGTGGGCATCCAATGGGATGCCTATCCTGGATCCAGTAGTGGGTCCCTCATGCTGCTATGTGCAGGCCCAGGGTTGTGCATGCCACTCCTGCTCTGCATGGTCTCTATGGCTGGTCAGTCTCTGGCCAAGCCATGGTGAATGGTGCCCTCCCAGAGCACTGCATGTCCCCAGTGTCGGGACCCTCCTCCAGCCCACAATGGCAGCCATGCCCCATAAACATTGGCCATACCCCCATGCCATGGTCCAACACCCCCCAACCTCCTGGTACCATGACCTGTCCGGTGTAATGGGCACTTGCCCAACCCACTGCCCCTGCCCTCACCAGCTGCCTAGTGGGCAGGGGCAGCACAGACAGCACTGTCTGGCACCCCCAGTGACCAGAGGGTGGTGGCCATGGGGGTGCATAGAGGGTTATAGCAGGGTCTACCCTGGTGTACCCTGCACCACCCTCCACACCCATGTGGCCAGCACTATGTGGGTTAGTGCATACCACATAATGCTGGCATGCCCCTGGAATGCCCCAGCACAGAGTTGTCCACAGACATGGGGGATCGGGTGTGGTGAGTCTGTGTGCCCCCCCTTTCAGCATGCTGCATGGGGGCACAGTGGGTGTGGAGTGGCTACATGTCCCAGATATGCATGCATAGCCACTCTGCCCCATTGGTGCAGATCACCCTGTATTTGTATAAAAACTGAATAGGCAGGACCTGAAATTATAAAAATTTGCACATAATTTGAGAAAGTATCTGGTGCAAAATTAAATTATGATAAAAGCCAAGGGATCCCAATAAAAATGACTATAGACACTATTGCTGTGAATGCTATAGTGGACATTTCCATATCTACAACACCAATAAAAATCCTGGGGATTTATTTTGGTAATGAGTATAATGCCTCAATGAATTGGGATGGCAGGATAAAAAAAACTGCTGCAATAGTAAACTCACGGAAAACTAAAGCCTTATCTAAGTGGAAATGAGTATTTCTGTTAAAAAACATTGATTCTCCCAATATGTTTATACTGTATATAACACAATTATTTCTGTTACCTTTAAATAAAGAAGTTAACATAAATGAAAAAGTTTTCAAGGATTATGGAGAAGTAGATTAAATCCTATAAAAAGAAATCATATGTACCACGACTATAAACATGGAGGAATTAGAATGTTACACCCTGTGGCATTTTCCATAGTATTGTATGTTTATCTATGGAAATTTCTTTCCTTTACTATCAGGCAAAACAGATGTATGGAATAAAATTATCCTTAGCTGGTTTCAAGAATTATGTACCATATGGAGTACTGCTCCCTTTCTAATACCACCTAAATCACAATTAAGAACTGTACCAAAAGTTCTTCATCCGGTGTTATTAAAACTAAGGCAATGGAAAATTCCAAATACATTTGTGCTGACCAACCCAAGAAAGAAATTCTACCAAACTATAGTAGAAACACTATTTTTTAAAATTCTAAAATTAGACCATTGCACATCACCTCAAATTAACACTATGTTTCCTTAACTTACAGTTAAACATATCCCTTTACAATTATGGGACATTAGCTGGTTCTCTTGCTGAGGAAGGTTGGGAGTATGGTATACACACAAACACAAGATAGTAGAAGAAAGAATGTGTCCTAGGCCTTTTTGTGCACAAATATTAGAGACCCAAGAACATTTTTATTTAATATGTGCATATGCACAACAATTTTGGGGTGTATTTGCAGGAGAATTGAAAGATAAATTACTAAATTCATTAACATATGAAATTCTTATTTTAGGAATACATCCTATAAGACTTAACAAATTCAATCCAAGCACTCTAAGATTAATATTTGCAGTATGTAGGTATTACTTATGGCTGGCCAGAAGTTCATTTATTTTACAACAGAAGGATTGCTCCACACAAAAGGTTATGCAGCAAATTAAAATGTATCTAAGGAATAGATATTATAAGGAACAACAGTTGATTTCTTCTCAATCTTTTGATATGTATTGGAAAAAGTGTACATGGTTTTTTAAAGTGTAGCAAATTGTAAACAGTAGAAATTTTTGTTTTCTTCTTTTGCATTTTTTTAGTGTTTAAAATGTTGACTATGGATTGATTGTATAATTGATATCTATAAGAAGGAAAGCAACTGTACGCTGAGTTCTGATGGAGGCTCAAACTCAGCAGGGGTTTGAAGGAAGGTGCTTGTAATTCTTAAAACAGGTATTCCATCATTGTCTGAACTAAGAAGTTTTCCAAGCCCTTTCCAGGCTTACCTATGTTGCTTGTGTGTGACTGCAGTCCCGTTTATTGTTCTGCATTTCAATGGTGGGACCTAGGTGTCCATAGAGGGGTGGAGTCCATTCAGCCATCAGTACTGCAGTAAGCTCTGCAGGGGGTATGCAGTAGTGGCTGCTGCAGTAGGAGGTTGACTCCTTGTGTGTTTCTTTTTTTAGCAGTATTAGTGCATGTCCAAACCTCATTAGTTTCACCCCTCTCTCCCCAAAAAAGGAAAAGGTCCTAAAGCCATGGCAAAATTGGGAATCACTAAACCATTGAGCTCTTAGAAAATCTTTTTTTTTTTTTTGCCGATGCTGATTATTGATTGCAAGTAGATTACTTATCTTGGAAATATTAGCAATTAAGCAGACAGCTGAGTAATCACGTTACAGATTTTATATTCTTTTATTGCAATCTTTTAAATGTTATTATAAAAAGTTACTTTTTAAAAACATTTGGTGCCCATCACTTGACTGATAACTATATAGGTGCATGCATGGCATCTTCACTGCCTTTGGAGATAGTTTTCAATAACTAAAGTGATTTTAAAAGGATCTTCTCCTTCCCAAACCAACTCTCTAGCCCCTCTGTAGCCCTATTTCTAATTTTAACTCATCTTAGGTAGTTTTTATTTGTACAGTAGTATTAGTATGTCCTGGTCAAATCTGTTTTGAAAATGTTACTAATAATAATCTGAAAATAGTCACTGCCAGTTATCCCAGCGTATCTTTATTGTTTTTGGTTTTTAACTTTTATTACATCTTTTCCTCACTGATTTTTATACCAAGTTCCCTGTTTTTGTGCATCCCTTTTAGTGGCCAACATTAGATAGAGGGTTTTCTGATGCACAAAGCAGTGGTTTCTGAAGGACTGAAGCTCCCCTACTCTGAAACAGAAGGAACTAGTGTGCAGAAATTGGGAGAGTTTGATTGCTGATTTACAGTATATAGTGACTGGATGCAGTAAAGGGAGAAGCTTCGGCACATGAAGAGAAATTAGCAGTTGGGTGAAAGATGGGTAGAAGCAGTGGCTGATGAAAGAAGAAGCTGTAGGCTCATCGAAAGAATTTGAGTTGACTCTACCACAGGTAGCCATGGTAGTGAAGTCATCTGAACTGATCTGAATTGCTAATAACTAGCATTATTTGAATTATTTGGTGATCCCCAGCATAACTTTCTACAGAGCTAAAAATGGAAGGTGACAGCAGAAAACAGATAAACTCTGCTTTAATAATTTAATTGGACTGTATTCTATTTATTATCATTCGGCCTATATAAATAGTATTGATACATTAATAACTGGATACTTTTTAAGCTCTTGTTATTATTATTATTATTATTACTAAATAACCAGTTCAGCACTGAACGCAACATGTGGGCACTGAATGCAAGGTGGGTGTTTTTCCTTAACTTAAACCATTACTAAATATAGTGGGACTTAATTTGATCTAGCATCTGCCAACAGGCATAAGGGTGTAATAAAATCACTGCACTTTCACTATTAATTGATATATTTAACCCAAGACAACTGATAGTACTTAGTACACAGTACTTGTATATTGTGCTCAGTGCTTAAAGTGTTTAAAAAGTGACATATTGGTCTCCTGATTGGAATTGGAGCTGAGATGTTTTACTTATTAGGTACCTCTGCTCACTTCTGAACAGGATCATTGCTTATTATACCAGGTTAACTGTTAACTTGTTAACCTTTAATTAAATTATTTCAATTATCTTAATTAAACCACACTAAAACCATACTTTGCACTTTACCTGCACAATTTATAATTTGCAATTACCTAATGCTTGACAGATTATTTCTGTATTATCCATCACTTGCTGTATACTGTATACTGTTACTTTTAGATTTTCTTTTCTTGATTGGACAATAATGGTGACCATTAGGAGCCAACTAGGAACACAGAAACAAGTGTTCACTGAAATACCTAAGAATATAAAAATAAGGAAAGAAAATAAAAAAGGGAAAGGGAATATAGATACTTGTCTTGATGCCAACAAGCCAAAAATAACCAGCAGGTTAATAAACATAAAAAAGGAGGCACTAGAAACCGAACCTTTTATATTGACCTCTACACCTTGCTCACATGAGGATAAAATAGTTCAGATGGAAACTCCATTTAATAAGGAATTAAAGGACAGAGATGATATAGAAGGGATAAGGGAGGCCTATGGGATTATCCCAAGAATTATAGCTTCAGTTCAGTTCAGTTTATTGTTTGACTTTTAAGTCATCAACAAATATTAAAAAATTACAAGTGATACATATAAATATTTCAAGCATAAATAAATTATTTCAGTAAATACAGAAATATAAACACATGAGTTTAGCAGACAATGACATTTCCTTAGGGTTAAAAACAACATTATTTCAAAATGTATACAAGTATCAGATATCTACTGAAAATGTATCAATCTTTATCTTTACCTTATTTATCGCAAGGAAATATTTTGTTGATCTCTCAATAGTCCATTCATCTGCTGCATGTAGAAGAATGGTAGTCATTGTTTCTAGATCAGCATTATAAGTGGAATTTAAGAAAGCTCCTAGCCAATAAATTCTCTCCTTCACATACCAGGAGCACTTCCATAGTATGTGAAGAAGGTTTTCCAAACTACCTCTGAACATAAGCAGTTTCCTGAGCCTTCTAAGATAATTTTATGCCTCAATTTCAGAATGTTACTATTACATCTTTAAAGTTTATACCTAGTAAAAATTATTCTATGGTTATGGGTTAACTAAGATGTCCAGGTATGGTTTTAAACCAAAATAAAAATTATATTTGGAAAACCATTTTGAATATGATGTCTTACTTCCATATTCTAGGTTTTCATTACACCAGAATTTTGTTATTTTCTTTGAATTGTATTTTTTGTATTTTAAACTTAACGTAATTCCCTTGTCCACATGTGCTTTCAAGATATCCAGAGTATGTATTTTTAACAGTGCTAATATAGCCAGAATCCAATAATTTTGAGTATATCCTAGGTTGTACCATTTCATCTTTTCTTCTAGACATAAGGCCAGATTTTCAAAGCTCGGTCGCAAGTTGCGATGTTGGCAGCTTGATCCGAATGCAGCTGCATTTGGGACCCTGTGCCAGATTTCCAAGTGACAGAGTCCCAGCGCTTAAGTCCACCAGCTTGCATTGACAGTGGTAGTGCACCAAACAGAGGGTGCACCCACAAACTTTTCTGCAACAGCTATGGGGTGGAGGGGTGGCAGCTACCCATATGGAAAGAGGTGAAGTAATGGCTCATGCCCCCCACCACCATCAATCTGACAGGAATGTGTCAGCATTCAGAACCAGTACCCTGCTGATCTAGTGACCCCCCCATCTGGCAGGCAGTGCCCACCACCCCACTCCCCCCATGTATCATTACCCCAGATCTGGTGACTGCCACTGCCCTCCACATACCACCATGGCTGGCCACTGAATGAACTGTGACAGTTCATTCAGCAGCCGACCATGGTGGTGTGCTGAGGGTGGTGCTAGTTGCTGGATCTGGGGTAATTATGGATGGGGGAGCAGGATGGTGGGCACTACCTGCTGGGGTGGGGGGTGGGGCCTCTAGATCACCAGGGATGACTATCCATATTATGGTGTACTGGGGATCAGAGTGGAGAGAGGAGGGAAAGAGATAATTGGGAATTGCTTATATCTGTCATGTACGAGCAGATCAGGTCTTGGTGGGGGGGCACTGGATCCCTGGGATTCCATTGGTGTGGGCACATTGGGGCTGGGGGATGGGGCTATATGTACTGGGATATTATTGGATTTACTGGATTTGTAAGGGACAAAGGAAGGCCTAAGCCCATTGTAAGTGCCCCCCTTAATAATGGCTCAATTGATTTTGTGTAGGTTTAACCATCTGTCAAGTTTTGTTTTAAATGCTTCAAAGTTAGTTAAGTCAATTAATTCCTGTGGTAGTGAATTCCATTGCTTCGATGCTCTCATACAAAAGTATTTAGCGTACTTGTTGGTATTTGCCCACTCAACTGAAAGCTGTTTGTTATGGTAGAGTCACGTTTCTTTAAGATGCATATCATAAGTTTTATTCTTGAGTCTTGGTATCATTTTAGTAAGACGTCTTTGGGTTTGCTCCAATTGGTTTACATCTCCTTTAAGGTATGGGTTCCAGATGGAGATCCGTAGTCTAAATGTGGTCTAATATACGCCCTGTACAGTGGGACTAAGCACTGTTGGGATTTATTAATAAATCTTAATAAAACTGGCTACTCTTTTTTAATCAATCATGGGAGGATGGTGTGGTACCTGAGGACTGAAGGAAGGTGGATGTGATTCCCCTTCACAAAAGTGGGACCAAGACAGAGGCAGGAAACTACAGACCTGTCAGTCTGACCTCTGTGGTAAGGAAAGTGATGGAGTCACTTCTGAAGGAAAGAATAGTTGAGTACCTAGAGGCCAGTGGAGCATAGGACCCAAGGCAGCATGGGTTCACAGCGGGGAAGGTCATGTCAGATGAATCTAATAGATTTATTTGACTGGGTGACCAAAGTAGTAGACCAGGGAGGGGCTGTGGACATGGCCTACCTAGACTTTAGCAAGGCATTTGACACAGTCCCACACAAAAGATTAATAGTCAAATTAACCAGCCTGGGAGTGGGTCCCAGGGTGGTAGCCTGGCTAAAACATTGGCTGCACAACAGTACACAGAAGGTAATTGTAAATGGAGTCCACTGTGAAGAAAGAGGGGCTACTAGTGGGGTACTGCAGGGTTCAGTATTGGGTCCAGTCCTTTTTAATGTCTTCATCAGTGACATTGCAGAGGGACTAGAAGGAAAAGTATGCCTTTTTGCAGATGACACAAAGATCTGCAACAGTGTTGATACACAAGGAGGCATGGAAAGGATGAAAAGGGACTTGGCAAGGTTGGAGGAATGGTCAGAAGTATGGCAGCTAGGATTCAATGCAAAGAAGTGAAAAATAATGCACCTGGGAAACAAGACCCAGGGGAAGAATACACAATGGGTGGGGAGGTAGTAACAACAACAAAAAAGGAAAGGGACCTGGGGGTAAGCATATCAGATGACCTTAAGGTTAGCAAGCAATGTGAGAAGGCAGTAGGGAGGGCTGGGGGTATACTGGGATATATATGGAGAGGCATCAGCAGCAGAAAACAGGAAGTTGTTATCCCTCTGTACAGACAGTTGGTGAGACACCATCTGGAGTACTGTGTCCAGTTCTGGAGACCCCATCTCCACAAGGACACAGACAGGATAGAGGTAGTCCAGAGGAGGGCAACTAAAATGGTGCAGCGTCTGCAAGAGAAGTCGTATGAGGAGAGACTAAAGGAGCTTAATATGTATACCCTTGAGGAAAGAAGGGAGAGGAGGGACATGATAGAAACTTTTAAGTACCTCAGTGGAATCAACAAAGTCCAAGAGGGTAGCATCTTTCAGAAAAAAGAGACTTGCAAGAACAAGGGGACACAATTTAAAGATAGAAGGAGGGCGGTTCAGGGGCAATGTGAGGAAGTATTATTTCACAGAGAGGGTAGTGGATGCATGGAACAGCCTTCCTGAGGAGGTTGTGGGGTCTAAAACTGTGGGAGAATTCAAGAATGCATGGGACAGACATAAGGCAATTCTTGTGGGGGGTAGGAAGAAATAGGCTGTTGGTTAACTAGGATCTGCGGCCTATCCTGTAGGTAGGGAAATGGGCAGACTAGATGGGCCAAGCGGTCCTTATCTGCCATCAAAGTCTATGTTTCTATGTTTCTAAAGGATTTATTAATTTGTTTTAATATTATATTAGTTGTTGTGGCCACCTTATTACAGTGTGAAGTAGAGAATAATTTGTTATTAATTAAAATGCCTAAGTCTCTTTCACAATTAGATTTTTTGAGAAAAACATTATTTAAAAAGTAACTTGTTTGAGGATTTTTTATTCCAAAGTGTAGGATCATTCATTTTTCAGTGTCGAAGGTCATGAGGTTTGTATTAGCCCATAATTCAGTATTTTTTAAGGTCCTGTTTTAATAGGGATATGTTTAGTATTGAATCCACTCTACCACCAAGTTTAGTATTGTCAGCAAATTTTGAAATATGATTAAATGAAGAAATAGGTCACTTATAAAGATGTTAAAAAGTGTGGGCCCCAAAACCGAGTGCTAAGGTATACCGCTAGTCACTTGGGCTTGGTTGGACAGTACACCATTTATTTTTACCACTTGAGTCCTATTATATAACCAGTGTGATACCCAATTAGTTACATACTGAGAGAAACCAAGTTTATACAGTTTCTTAATAGGTAGAGCATGGGACACTTTGTCAAATGCCTTACTATAATCCAAAAGAATAACATCCAAAGAAATATGTTTATCCAAGTATCTACTAATGTTATTATAAAAGGATACTAGATTTGTTGTACAGGAAGATCCTGGTTTAAAACCATGTTGTGATATAGCATCAATACCTAACTGTTGCATTTCAGTCTCAATTAGTGATTTGACTAATTGCTCCATAACTTTTCCTATAATGGATGTCAGGCTGATAGGTCTGTAATTTTGGATACTAGATTTATTACCTTTTTTGGAGATAGGAATAACTATGGCTTGACGCCAATCATCTGGTATCTTATTTTCAATAAGTGACTTATTAAAGAGTATTGTAAGTGGTAAGACCAGAGAATCAGATGTTTCTACCAAAAATCTTGATTGAATATTACCTGATCCAGGTGGTAGATTTTTTGATAAATGATAAGGCCTTTCTAATCTCTGAACATTCAAATTTAGGAGGGATTGATACATTGCTATACACTGGGGGAATTAAATCTAATTTGTTAAAGACACAGCAGAAATATTCATTAAACCAGTTTGATGACTCGTAATTGTTAGTAATAATAGACCCATCTTCTAATAAAGGACCAATAATCCTATTATTACTCTTTTTGCTGTTAATATATGAAAAAAATAGATTTTTGATTAGATTTAGTATGTGCCAGTTTAAATTCAAATTTAAGTTTTGCTTGTTTAATTAACTTTTTTAGTAAGGACATTGCTGTTTTATACTTTTACATGTTGCACATGCTTTGATTTTTTTTAAGCTTTTTAAATAAAAGTTCCTTTTTTTTTACTTGTTTATGTATTGACTTGGTAAACCAGATAGGTATTTTACCTTTTTTGTTATATTTTGTTTTTGTTGGAACATATTTTGCTTTCAAATAAAGAATAATTTGTTTGAATACCCTCCATCCATGCACAATTGATAGATTTGTTCTTAAATGTGTCTTTCCAATTAACTTTGCTTAATTTAGAATTTATCAGATCGAAATTGGCTTTATTATGAGGGTGGTGGAACAGAGGCTCATCCCTCCAGTTGTACCTCTCCACAATTCATATGCCATTCTGGCAAAGTGTGGTTCCTCTATGGAGGCACCCACAGTAGAGACCAAGGAGGATTCTGGGAACCTCCACAAAGGAGACCCACAGGAGGGTGACATGGGACCCCACATGGGAAGGAAACAACTCCTGGTGGGGGACTCCATTGTTAGGAAGGTAGAACTGGGGGAGGAAGGGGAGAGAGAGGTAAGGTGCCTGCCTGGTGCCATGGCTTGTAGGGACAGGGAGTGAATCCTCAGACTTGCTGGAGCAGCTGCACAGGGGAGGGAGCTGGATGTCATTGTCCATCTAGGGACAAATGACCTGGCTAAGAAAGGGATCAGAGCAGTGTAGGAAGAGTTTGTGGAGTTGGGAAGTGGCCTTAGACAAGTAGCATGCACAGTAACCTTCTCGGAGGTGCTGCCTGCCTATGGCATAGGTGAGGCTAGGGTGCTCCACACTATGAGATTCAATCAGTGGTTGAGAAACTGGTGCAGAGCTCAGGGATTTGGCTTCACTGGGGACTGGGGGTCCACCTGGAGTGATGCAGGCCTACACTGGCATGATAGTCTGCATCTGTCCAGGAGGGGAACCAGGATCCTAGGTGATAGGTTTAAATGCTTCATTGGCAAGCATTTAAACTAGCTAAGGGGGGAGGCACTGGAAAGGAGCAGGGAAATCGTAGCCCTCCAAAAAAGTCAGGGTGGTAACTGAGGTAAACACCAAGTTAGAGTTGTCGATAGGGAGAAGGGCAGGGGTAAATGGAGACGGTGACAAAGGCAGTAAGGACAGGGATGGGGCAAAAAGGGGTGAGGCCATCAGGAAATGGAGAGTAATGAGTACCAATGCCCATAGTCTGGGCAACAAGCTCCCTGAACTGGTGGCCTTGATGGAAGAGGGATGCCTGGATATCTTAGCAGTTACAGAAACATGGTACACAGAGAACCATGACTAGGATGTTAACAGACCAGGGTACATAACCCACAGGAAAGACAGGGAGGGGAGAAGAGGGGGAGTGGTAGCTCTCTATGTAAGGGAAGGGATAAAAGCAACTGAACAAAAGAGTAAACAGGGAGGAGAGGAGGCACTGTGGGTCATCTTAGAGACTGGAAATGGCACCACAATCCACACAGGGGTTGTATACAGACCCCAATGTCAGGGAAGGGAATGGACAAGGATGTGATAGAAGGCATTCTTAGGATGGCAGAGAAAGGGGAGATACAGTTGATGGGAGACCTGAATATGCCAGATGTTAACTGGAGCACATTTACTGCAGCCACATCCAAGAGCAGGGCCATTCTCGATGCCCTACAGGTGGCATGCCTCAAACAGCTAGTTTTGGAACCCACTCATGAGGGAGCAATATTAGACCTCGTATCAAATGGGGACAGTGAGAGGATCTCAGATCTAGAAGTGGTAGCCATCTGGGAACAAGTGACCACCAAACAGTGTGGTTCATGATAAACTCAGCTACAGAGTCAAGCCATACAAAAGTGAGGGTACTGGACTTCAGAAGGGCTGACTTTGGCAAGATGGGAGAATGCATTAGAAAAGCACTAGCAAACAGGCTAGAAGGAGGGGTGGAGCAACAATGGGAAAACATCAAAGCTGCCATCACAGAGGCAACAAGCCTTTGTGTGAAGCAAATAAACAAATAAAAATGAAAGAAAAAGCCACTATGGTTCTCAAAAGAGGTGGCAGGGAAGGTCAGGGGGAAAAAGATAGCATTCAGGAAGTATAAGGAAACACAGAAGGAGCAGGACAGAGAGCTGTACCAGTTAAGGCAGAAGGAAGCAGGGAGGGAAGTCAGAATAGCAAAGGCCCAAACTGAGGAAAAGATAGTCAACTCGGCTAAGAAGGGGATAAAACCTTTTATAGGTACCTCAGGGAGTGTAGAAAGACAAAGGGAGGGATAGTGAGGCTGAATAGAATGGACGTTGGGTGGACAGAGAGGAACAGTGAAAAAGCAGGGATACTGAATGAATATTTCTGCTCAGTATTCACAAAAGAGGAGGGGGAGGAGGTGCCTAATCCAATTAAGAGAAGTACTCTGGATAGGGGGTCGATCCCAGTCCTTTCACAGAAGAAAGGGTTCTGAAAGAACTCCTAAAACTGAAGGTGGACAAAGCAATGGGGCCTGATGGAATTCACCCCATAATTCTAAAAGAATTAAGGGGAGAACTAGTGAAACCACTGACCACCCTTTTTAACAAATCATGGGAGGATGGTGTGGTACCTAACAAGTGGAGGAAGGTGGATGTGATTTCCCTTCACAAAAGTGGGACCAAGACACAGACAGGAAACTACAACACCTGTCAGTTTGACCTCTGTGGTAGGGAAAGTGATGGAATCACTTCTGAAGGAAAGAATTGTTGAGTACCTATAGGCCAGTGGGGCACACGACCCAAGGCAGCATGGGTTCACAGCGGGAAGGTCATGTCAGATGAATCTAATTGATTTCTTTGACTGGCTGACCAAAGTAGTAGACCAGGAAGGGGCTGTGGACATGGCCTACCTAGACTTTAGCAAGACATCTGACACAGTCCAACACAAACAATTAATAGCCAAATTAACTAGCTTGGGAGTGGGTCCCAAGGTGGTAGCCTGGGTAAAACATTGGCTGGATAACAGGACACAGAAGGTAAATGTAAATGGAGTCTACTCTGAAGAAAGAGGGGTTACTAGTGGGGTACCGTAGGGTTCAGTACTGGGTCCAGTCCTTTTTAATGTCTTTATAAGTGACATTGTAGAGGGACTGGAAGGAAAAGTATGCCTCTTTGCAGATGACACAAAGATCTGCAACAGGGTTGATACACAAGGAGGTGTGGAAAGGATGAGAAGAGACTTGACAAGGTTGGAGGAATGGTCAGAAGTATGACAGCTTGGATTCAATTCAAAGAAGTGCAAAAGAATGCACCTGGGAAACAGAAACCCAGGGGAAGATTACACAATGGGGGAGAGGTAGTAACAACAACAAAAATGGAAAGGGACCTGGGGTAATCATTTCAGATGACCTTAAAGTTAGCAAGCAATGTGAGAAGGCAGAAGGGAGGGCTGGGGGGATACTGGGATGTATAGGGAGAGGCATTACCAGCAGAAAACAGGAAGTTGTTATCCCTCTGTACAGACAGTTGGTGAGACCCCATCTGGAGTACTGCAGCCAGTTCTGGAGACCCTGTCTCCACAAGGACATAGACAGAATAGAGGCAGTCCAGAGGATGGCAACCAAAATGGTGCAGGGACTGCAAGAGAAGCCGTATGAGGAGAAACTAAAGGAGCTTAATATGTATACCCTTGAGGAAAGAAGGGAGGGGGGGACATGATAGAAACTTTTAAGTACCTAGTGGAATCAACAAAGTCCAAGAGGGTAGCATCTTTCAGAAAAAGAGATGTGCAAGAACAAGGGGACACAATTTGAAGATGGAGGGGTAGTTCAGGGGCAATGTGAGGAAGTATTTTTTCACAGAGAGGGTGGTAGATGCATGGAACAGCCTTCATGAGGAGGTTGTGGGGTCTAAAACTGTGGGAGAATTCAAGAATGCATGGGACAGACATAAGGCAATTTTTGTTGGGGGGGGTAGGAAGAAATAGGCTGTTGGTTAACTAGGATTTGCAGCTTATCCTGTAGGTAGGGAAATGGGCAGACTAGGTGGGCCAAGCGGTCCTTATCTGCTGTCAAAGTCTATGTTTCTATGTTTCTATAATCTTTAGGCTTGGTGCTTACAGTAAGTTTAGGGATTTTGGTAATCAAACTGAGTTGAATAGAATTATGATCCCTACTACCTATTGGGGCAATGATGTTTATATCTGAGAATTTGTTTTCCACATTTGTAATAACAAGAGCAAGTATATTAGTTCCCCCTAGGTGGTTTGCTCACCAACTGCTCAAGGCCAACATATATGCATAATGTTGTTAATAGTCTTTCCTGCTCAGTTTTAGTGATAATTGATTCCCATTTAATACCTGCCATGTTAAAATCACCCCAAATGAGAGTATCTCCATTATTAACCATGTCTGTAATGATTTTAATTAGGTCTGTTGCATAAAGAAAATCTGCAGAAGGTGGTCTATAACACACACTAATGATTAGTTTAGGTTGACCCTTCAGTTGAATTGTGACCCAAAGAGTTTCAGAATTAGTTGAGGTTTTAATTTCATAAAATGGAATATCGTTTCTTACATACACATGCACACCCCCACCTAATCTCTTTTCTCTGTATTTATAATATAATTTGTAATTAGGGATCTCCCTGGACCACTTCAAGGGTGGGTCCCACCAGGTCTTAGTAACAGCAATAATACCCAAGTCCAGTAGAATACATTTTACTTGTAATTCTGACATATTAAGATTGTTTAATGATCTAGCATTAAAAGATAATATTTTACAAGGTCTACTAGGTTGATGTTTGTTACCTATTGTTAAAGAATTGGGAACCTGCCCATTCTCTACCCTGTATGCTAGCTTAAATGTCTGTCAATTACAGAAACCAAAGTTTTTCCCAATAAGGCACTCCCTCTCCTGCTGAGGTGGAGACCATCCCAACAGAAGAGGGAGCCCCCATCACAGAATTTCTCCCAGTGCGGTATGCAGTATATTTTTTGTTTAAAACATCACTTCCTCAGCCATTTGTTTATTTGTTTAATTTTATCAGTAATATCCTTAGTGGCTCTCAGTACAGGAAGTATTTCTGAGATACAAACAGTACAGCCTTTTTCTATGAGTAGGTTGTTTAATGCAACAAAATCTTCCATAAGTTGTGAAATGTCAGTACGATTAATACCATTTGTTCTCGCATGAATTATGACCAGTGGATTATGACCTGCATCAGAGAGAATATTGTTCAACATTTTTGTTATATTAGATACTTTGGCCCCCTGAAACTTGAGCATGTACGATTTGCTTTGTTTGGGTTGCAAATTGCCCTGTCAAGATGTTTAATTACTGAGTCTCCTAGTGCATAAACTTGTCTGGTTGGAGCCATAGGAGTAGTGGAGGTTAGTCGTGTCCATTGAAATAGTTGTCTGGGTGGGGGAGATGCTGAGGTCTGGTCGATTTGGAAGGCGGATTTTGATTTGTTTTAACAAGTGGTAATGCAGTTTTATGAAATACATCTTAAAGATTTTTTAAAGAAGATTGCTGTTCTAAATCTGTAAGTGTTGATGACGGTGTTTCATCGCCATTAACCTCATGAATGGAGGTGTACTGCCAATTATGTTTTGAGGTTTCTTCCTCTATTCTAAAGTTTGTATCAGGCTGCGTAGAAAGTGCTGAGAAGGAGTTGTACATGGGAATGAAAACTGTTCTGCTTTACGACCCTTTTTGGATGCCCTAGAAGTAGGTATTTGGGCCCAATCCATATTTTGTTCTAAATCTTTCTCTTTTCCCCTTTTCCTTAAAGGTAATTGATCTATGTTAGTATCATTTGGGATCCCCATGTTTGATGCATATTCAGTCATAGGGGAATCAGTCTGGGTAGATACATGACTGGTGGCAATATTAAGTATCCCACTTTGGAGGGAGTAATTATTTAGTTCTTGGTGATGTCTCAGCATTTTAGCTTGGCTATTTTCCAAAAATAACAGCCTTGCTCCAAATGAGGCTATTTCCTCTTTCATGTGAACATTAGTAGTGCATTTATCACAAATAAAAATATATGTGGGGCTGGGACTAACTGGTACATACAGCAGTTTGTACATTTAATACCAATATCACCATCCAGGGTCATGACGGTTAGGGTATTAATTTCACATGCCTGTCCACAGTTTTCAGTCGGGGTAGTTTGTTTATTATCCATAGTGCTTATAATATAGAAATTTAATAATCTCCAAGAAACACTTTAGAAAAAGCAAACCATACAATGAACACAGCAAGCCTAAACTATCCCTTCCTTGTTACGTGGTCTTAGTGCTCTACTTAATACAGTAGTATAGGCCCACAGCAACTAATGTGCTTACAGTTTGGATGGATGCCAAGACACCAAACATGGCAAACACGCATTAGACGTGCATGTCTTTGTGCTCAGCAAGCTCACGGCAAGCGTGCTCACCTGCTCCGGCTCACTCTGCTCACCACAAGGCTATAGTTATATATCCAATAATGACACAGAAGAGCTATCCAAGGTCAAAGCAGCGTGTATCAAACACAAAATGTTTAAAACTATTTAAAATCAAGTACTGCCACTCATGCGCTGCTATAATCCCTTTGGTTAGTTTACACAGATGTTACAAATAATGTTTAAAGCCTCTAGTACTGAGTTGTAGTTTTGAGGTAATCCTCTGAAACTACAGCTCTTCTTCCTGCTTCCTGGAGGGTGGCAGGGCTCAACAACACATACACGAGTGTAGCTTAAATAACAGAAGTGCTATTAGTCAATTTCATACAGTGCTAGCAAGTTTCTTGGAGCAGCAAATACCACTGCTACCAGAAAATTAGCTTAGGTTCTAGTGCTCTCCACAGGGCTATAATTATATATCCAGTAATGACCTGGAAGAGCTATCCGAGGTCACAGCAGTGTGTATCAAACACAAAATGTTTAAAACTATTTAAAATCTGGTGGTGTAACACAGTGCAAGATGCAGCTGACACCTTCCCAGGGGCTGTCTAGGTACCGTTAGACCAGCCCTTTGCTGGTCCAATGGTACTTAGCTCTTTGTCCCTGGGGAGGGTTTTGAAAATCCGGATGTCGGCATTGTGACAGCCAGGGTATGCCACAAGCTCCCCAATGCCATGCTGCATCCACTTTTGTGGTGCATGTCTGGTGCTAGCACACTTTGGTGCAAGCAACCTGTTGATTGACACAGGCTGCTTTCTAAAATAGCTCGGGTCACTACCCTTGGTGCAAGGTACTTGTTGCATCCATGTTGGATGCAAGCACCTTGCACCATTCTGAGGGCTTTGAAAATCAGGCCCATAGTCTGGATATTCTAAAAGGGGGTAGTCGTGTTAACGTTAACCAGAAGTTGACTTTTCTAGTTTCTGTTTTAGCATTTATATATATAAGTCCAAGTTCAGATCTAATATAAGACGATGGACATGACGGGCCAAGCCCTAAAAGTTTCCTCAACATTTTATATAATGGGACAGTTAATTCTTCCTTATGTTTCAAATCCCAAACTTCTGTGCCATAGGGTAGCTGTGCTTGAAATTTCACCTCAATTAGTTTTATCAAAGGTCTAATCAAAGAAGCACCATATTTGTAATTAAACCTAACTAAACCCAGTGTTCTTTTATTTAACATCTCCTGTAATTTACTAATATGAGAATTCCAAAGAGTATTGGAATGGAAAGACACTCCTGATTATGTATATGATTGAACCACTTCAATGGTTTGATCACCCAGTGTCCATTTACTTGCTCTGGTATTGTTGTGTCTATTTTGTCCAAAAATGATTATTTTGGTTTTTAAAAGATTGTTTTTCAATTGCAACCCCATAGTTTTTTCTATTAAAAGATCTATTTTGTTTTGGAGTCCATTTTTCATGAGGGTAAACAGCACTAGGTCATCTGCATATGCCAATATTGGAAAAAAATTGATGCTCAATTTTTGGTGAATCCAAAATAACTGAGTCAAAATCTCTGACCATTTTATCTATATAAATGGCAGAGAGTACAGGAGCTAAAATACAGCATTGTCCTGCACCTTTATTTATAGGGAACTTGGAGGATAACTGCCTGTTTGGTGCCAGTCTTATTTTGGCCCAATTCTCATGGTATAAATTGAAAATTGTATAAATTAAGGTTTTATCTATACCCTTTTGTAGCATTTGGGTCCATAGCATTTTTCTTGAAATTGAATCAAATGCCATGGAAAATTGGAATTCCAGCTACTAAAAAGGACTTTAAGGATCCAATCAGCAAGCCCCAGAGAGGTTTAGGTAAATCACAAGTGGAAATTTTCCCTGAAGAATCCCTTCACACCCTGATCTCACCCCCCTCTTTTGGGTTTATGAGGAAGGATTCTTATCACCTTCTCTCACAAAAGAAGTCTCTATCAATACCAGAAAACTAGATAGCTTATCTGAAGTAATGACAGATCTGTATAACACAATTCAGTGACTCAGAGAATTGGATAATTACCAAAACAAGGTTAAACATGAGGGACAGGGAGAATATTTTAGCCCGGATCCAAATCCCAGCAAAGACTCCAATATAAATAAGGAAAATGACCTAACTAATAACTCAGCCAAACAAAGAGACTTAAATATATTTAATGAATCATTCACCTACTTTCCATCTTATTTGAGTGCTGATATCAGAAGGGTAATGAAAAATCAATACACAGCCTCATTAATGTTAATGGAGCAGTTGGTCATTTTAAGAAATGACATGGAGACACTGAGGGAGGATGTGACAATAAATGGAGCCTAACTAGAGGATGTTCTCATAATTTTAAGGAGACAGTCCCCCCTTTCCCGGACAGCTCTACTGTGATGGAGCAAGCCCTGACAGACAGCGAATTAAAAAAACTTTGCCCTGATATTTCAAGCATAATAATTCCAGAAGATCCCAAAGCAGGGAATAACAATAATGCAAAGGAAGAGACAAGGATTATAAAGAAAAAAAAGGAAAAATGACTCAACAGAAACTTATAAAAACACCAAGAGTAAAGTTAAAAAAAAAAACTAAAAAAAGAAAGGGGGGGATGAAAGGATTAAAAAAAAACAAAGGAAAAAACAGTACCCCAACCAAGATGGAACCACTAAAAAAGCTATGAAAGATCCAGGCAGGATCAAACACTGAATAAACAGTCAGGGATGGCAAAAGTTATAGAGGAGTCATTTAATTGAGAGAGCAGTCTAAGGGATGCTGAATCATTTCAGGAGGTTAGAAGAAAACCTAACACAAACAAAAGAAATGTTCAATCCATAAAGGGATCTGATGGAACCAGCATGGGTAGAATTAGGGAAATAACATTGGACCCAAATATTACTATAAGGCAGGCCAAGATGATACAGACTAACAGAATCCCAAATAGTAGTAAAGACAGTCACAATCCCCACAACCCACAAAAAAGTATTAATAGCCTAGGGGGAATGAAACACTTTTAAGGATACCTCATTCTATGTCAAGCAGAATGAGAGTCAAGAATCCATCCTAGTGTTGATGACATATCTGATCAAAGCCAAACTTGGGCTAAAGGAAGAAAAGGAAGCAATCTTGGGAGTTTTCAAAGATCATAACAACATCAGTAAACCTGTATACGTTCTGATGAATGAGATGAACAATGCAAGTAAAATTTCGTCAAAAATGCCCACCCTACAAAGATTAGGATTAGAAACTGGTGCCCCGATTAAATGGAGCACAGTGCTGTTCTTCTCATAAAGGAATCTGATAAACAAAAAAGTAGTTATTTCGGAAGAAGTAAAGAGCATTATTTTGGATCGCAAATGGCATTTTAATCAACCAAAAGAAACTGTAAAAGAAAAAATATCAGTTTTCGGAATTGACACTTTAAAAAATGAAAATCATAGAAAATTAAAGGTAGCTATATATTTCCTAATATACAACACCTTGAGAATATCAGAGGAAAATGGGACAACAGGAATAGTCCAAAGAATAAATAAACAAATGTCACAGATTAATATTCATATTAAGGGAGAAAAATTAAGTGATTTTGCAATAAGGAAAGCTTCTACTTTGGATGTGCTGGGGATCTATTTTTTTTTTATTCTGGGTCAGATACTATAAGTATTAAGGCTAGATTTTCATCTGATGTGTAATGATCAGTAACATATAGCCAACTTAATCATGATATCCCAGTCCTGCTATGGGTCTAGGAGCCTACCCTATACAATTCTTACTGTAATCTGTTTTATTTACCACTGTTAAGTACCTCTTTATCATTCATGTAATCAACTTTTTTAAGAATAGAAAATTAATTCTCCAAGTTACCAGAATCAATTGTTGTTTATAACCATCTGGAATGGGGTCCATATTTTATGAAACACCTCTTTCTTATTATTTTTGATATAATGTATTCTTTCCAATGTAATTTTATCTTTCATAAAATTTAGCCAGGTTTCAAAAACAGGTGGAGAGGAATCCTTCCGCTTTATTAATATGCATTTTTTTAGCTACAGTTATAGCATTTACAATAAAGATTTTTTTAAGTTGATTGAATGATAGTTTTCTGGAATCATTAATAATGTTAAGCTTGATAATATTTTTATTGGGATATTATTTGTCCTGTATATAGTTTGTGTAATTTTAGACAGAAATTAGTTTAAAAAGTGCAATTATGTATCATGTGAATCAGGGAACCTGATGTGTGTGTGTACATCTAGGGCATTCTGGTGATGAACTATTATTTATTTTATATAATCTTGCAGGGGTGTAATAAGTTCTAAAGAAGGTATTGTAATGAATTTGCTGTAGTTTCAATGTTTTTACTTTTATAATAGGTATATTTAATATTTCTTTCCACATTTCATCACTAAGTTTCATCACCTGGTTCATATGCCCATTTTATCTTTAGGTTGTTCAGTTCTTGATATGTTTAATTTATTATGCTATGATATATTGTAAATATCATCTTAATACTTTCTTTCTTATCTATAATTATAAAATTGGCGGAACATGGTGGCTTATTTAATGATCCTATAGTTTTAAATACAAAATTTCTAATTTGTAGAAATCTGAAAAAATTAGTTTGAGGTAAATTGTACTAATTTTTAAGCAGTTCAAATGTTTTAAACAAATTGTTTTCATATAATTGGCTAATTTTTTTGCAATCCATTATTTTACCATATTTGGTACACATTGGCCGACATATTCAGACTGCGCCTGTCAGTGGTGCAGGCCTGGGTGCAGCATAACTGGGATGCACCAGGACCAGGACCGGGTGATATTCAACAGTGATGTATCATTGCACAGCACCATTGAATATGGCAAGGTTGGCCCCCATACTGCAATGGCACAAGCCACAGATAGGGAGCACGGGGATGTGCCAGTGCAAGTGCAGTTGCGCTAGGCGCAGCACCCATAATATTCAGCCAGGGGCATGCAAATGAGGCCATAACATATGCAAAGCACAAATGGATCCATTTGCATGTCATTATGTCCCATTTGCATGCCTTGCACAGGGCAGCCCGGTAACTTTCACCTGGCACCCTGCAGAGCATGACGTGGGCAGTGGGGATCCTGGGGTATCCCTCACCCTGTAGCTGCAATCACATGGCATATGGTAAGAAATACATCCCTGGTAGTCTAGCTGCCCCCTGTGTCCATTCACAGATTTGGGACTGTCTAGTACAGTATGCCTTGCAACCCCATTGATCCACACTGGGGACCAATGGGCTTACAGCCCATACTGTACCTGTCATTCAGCGAGTGGCCGGGCAGTATGCAGGTGGGATGCTGCCACCTGCCAATGATGGGGGGGGGTGGTCAAGGGGCTCTGTGGGTGGGAGGGGTGGGGTTGCCACTGGATCACCAGGGCATTTCATTATGGGGTTTTACCATGATCGTGGCAATGGGTGTGGGGGCCACTAGACCACCAGGGACAGGCATAATGACATTGATCAGGTAATCGGGGACTTGGCTGGAAGGGGGGACCACTAGACCACAAGGAAGGTCATGGCTTTTATTTCTCAGGGAATCAGGGACACCGGAGGGCCAGTAGACTACCAGGGATGTAGTGCTTAACATATACCACATGATCATGGTTATGGGCGGGGAGTTCCACTAGACAACAGGGTTGTGTGCTTGGGGACAGTGTTCTGGGTGGGTGGGGGTGGCCACCACGGTGGGTGGCTGCTGTGTTGCACCTTTCAATCACAGCAGCCCACCTGTGGGTGGCCAGGAGTTGTTCCTACTTTTCTGGGGCTCAAATTTAGGCCCCCCTATGTGGCACAATGCAGGGTTGCACCAGCATGTGTGCCACACATCTCGGGCTGAATATCGGGATGTGCCACATAAGCATGGGCACGCCCCCTGCATCTACTCCACATACGATTACATTGCGCCCCGGCGCATCGGGATTTGCACTGCGCTGGGCAGCCCTTTCAATATCCCACCGGGGTACAATGTGGGGTTGCACTGGCAAAATGCTGTTGCGCCAGGAGCAAACCCTTTGAATATCTGGACCATTATCTATAGTGATGGTATGAAGTAATAGTTATTTTGTAAGTGGTGAATGGGGGTTAATAGTGATTTTGTATTTCATATTTTTATGGATTTTGTTCCAGCAGTCAATTGTGGTTTGAGTTGTGACATTTGTAATTGCTTTTGTATTTTGATATTTTGACAATATCCTGAAAATAGAAGATGATTAAATTTTGAATATGGATATATTCCTTGTTATATTTTATAAGATTTAAGTCTGAGTCAGGTTTATGAATCTAGGTTGAAATGGTGCTTATTTGAGCTGCCATGTAATATAACTGAAAATCCAGATGTGAACTATCTCCCTTCTCTTTAGGTAAGGTAAGTTTGTCATATGAGATATGGGGTCTTTTATTTTTCCATATAAAATTTGTTATAATTTTTTTATGTTTATTTATTTAATTTTTTTTGTACATTTTTCACTTCTGCTCCATGGCCCTCTCTAACAGAAGGGAGCCTCAGTCCCATCCCCCGATGCCCACCATCTGACACTGACCAGATACCTCTAGGGCTTACCCCCAGTGGGGTCACTGGAAGGGCCACCCACACCGATGAATGGATGAAATGGATCCAGTGCAAGGGTAGGTGCCATGGCTATTCATGGGCAGGACCTGTGAACTCCTTCCATCATCCACCATGAGCCCTTTCTATCGGATTTTTCTCCCCTCATGGGAGTGTGCAAGAATGCCAGCAACAGTACTGCACAGGCTCCCATGCGTGCCCCCATCAGATGTCTGCCCCACCTCTGACCCATTGTCTGCAGCATTGCTGTGCCAGCCCCCAGCCTCTGCTAGGGGCCAGGCATGCACCGACAACTGTTCACCCCCCTCCCTGCAGAAGGAGAGCTGTCCCTAGGATGCTTGATCCTTTTCTTCCCCTGCTGACCCCCGTCAGCATGCGCTTGCTTCCAAACATGGGTCTCCGGCATGGTGTGAAGTGTGGCTTCCAGCACCTCAACCATCAACACCACCTGGATGGCTCTTTTTAAGTTTATTGAAAAATTCCATAGGCACTGGGATTACTAATGATTGATATAAATATATTAATTAAGGAAGAATTTTCATGTTTATAATATTTATCTATCCAATTAATGTAAGTGGTAAGCTGATCCAGTTATTAAGTTTTATCTGTATATCTTTTAGTAAGGGTGTGTAATATTCTTGATATACATTTTCTATTCTGTTGGTTATTATTCTTAAGTAATTGCTTTTTCAGTCTTGCATGGGAGGCTTAGTGGCATTTGGTAAGTTTTTGTTTCATCCAGTGGGAGAATAACTGTCTTATTCCAATTTTTTATGTATCCTGAGGCCCTTCCATATTGTTCTGATAGATTAATAAATGCTTTTAATGATTTATCTGGTTCTGTCTGGTACAGTAACACATTATCTGCATATTGACTGATCTTGTGAATTAGATTGTTTATTTTTATTCCTTTTAATATCTATATGCTAATAATTAGCTATGGCAAATGGTTTAATCACCAGTGCAAATATCATTGGGGATAATGGACATCCTTGTCTGGTGCCTCTACATAGTACTATTTTTTTATACAATATTATTTGTTCTGATTACTGCATTTGGAGTTTCATATTTTAAATTAATCCAATTCAGATATTGATTTGTGCATCCTATTCGCTGTAAAACAGCTTTAATGTATTGCCATTTGACTCTATTGAATGCCTTTTTGGCATCAATAGCTAGGAGAAGAGTGTCCTGGTTTTATTGTTTGCAATTATGTTAATGGTTCTTCTGATATTTTCAGTGATTCATCTACCTTTTATGAAGCCTGTTTGAGCTTGTGTAATCGCATATGGTAATATCTGCTCCAGTCTAGTAGCCAGTATCTTTGTGAATATTTTATAATCTACATACAATAGAGATATAGGATGAGCATTCATTTTTATCCTTTCCTTTTTTATGGAACAAGTGTATGGTAGCATCTTGAAAATATTTTAGTATGTCTTGCAAGGTATTGAATGTGTTATAATACAGTGAGTTTGGGTGTTAGGATGTCTTTAAGTGTTTTATAAATTTCTATAGCAATATTGTCTGGGCCCGATGCTTTGCCACTTGGTAATAATTGCATTCGAGTTTCAACATTATTAATTGTAATTGGAGAGTCCAGCTGCTTTACTATAGATTCTGGTATTCTTGGTATTCCCACTGTATCTAAGATGGAAAGTGACCATGGAGAGTTAGGTGATAATTGTGTATTGTATAGATTTTGATAATACATGGCAAATGCATGATCAATCTCATTAGGATTGTTTTTTAGAGTTCCATTCTGGTCTTTTATTTTTGTAATGGTATTATTTTCCTGTTCATTCTTTACTTGCCAAGCAAGCAGTTTTAGTGTCTTATCTGCCATAAAATGGTATTTAGCACGTGCCTGCAGAACTGGATGTTCTGCCTGTTCTACTATTAGCAAATTATAATCCATTTTTTATGAGTTTCTTGTAAATATCTAAATTTAATATAGAACTATGCAATTGTTCTAAATCTGATATGTTTTTTCTAAATTATTTTATATTGTATTCCATTTTTGTTTTCTGAATTTTGTACTTATATGTATCTTTCCCCTTAGCCAAGCTTTGAACGCATCCCAAATTATTAATGGGGAGCTAATAGTGACATCATTTTGTTGGAAGAAAGGTATAATTTCTTTTTGTAATTGTATTAAGACATTGGTGTCCTGAAGAATTAATGACTCTAATGCATACTTTCTTATTGTTTGTGAATTTGAAGTACCAGTGAGCATTAAAACACATGGTAACTGGTCCAAAATAAAATTCCATGGTACAGGGTTTCTTTAACTAGATGCATTAATGTTTCAGAAATTAAAAAAAATAGTCAATACGGGTATATAATTGGTATACTGGTGAAAAATATGAATATGTCCTTTCTTCTAGATGCATTTCCCTCCATGGATCTATTAATTTAAAATCCTGTGTGAATTTGTGTATTACTTTGGCAGTTTCTTTATGAAATTTATCTATTCCAGATGAGCGATCATTGTTTGTGAGTGTCACATTGAAATTTCTGCCAATAAGATACAATGTTTAGAAGGTTGCTACCTATAAAAAGAATTCAGTACAAAACTGAGGATTATTTTCATTTGGTCAATAAATGATTGAAATAGTAAAATTGTTATTTAAGAGTTGCATTTCCACTATTATATACCTTCCAAAGGAATCTATAATACATTTCCTGATATTTGGATTTAATTTATTTCTTCTAAAAAAAATGGCTACCTCCCTAGCACTATTTTGATAGGCTGCATACAGTCCTGATTCCCACCTGTTCTGGAATCATTAAAACTCTTGTTTAGAATAATGTGTTTCTTGCAACATAAGACAATGAATGTTCTTTTTTCCCATATAGTTGATTACTTTGTTTCTTTTAATCCTGTTTTTTTAACCCTTTCACATTCCAGGTGGCTGCTTTTATAGATACCTCCATATTGCTTGCTTTAAAGTGCTTATGGTTCATAATCTTTGTATAATGCTGTTCAGTTTTTTACATCCTTTTTATTTTCGAAGTTTAATGCTCCTAGACCCATTGTTTTATTGATAGTATAATGCACTCTTATTTTTTACTTGCCTTTGTTTCTTCTTTCTTTTTTAAATGTTTTGTAACAAAATGTTGTGTTTTTTGATGCAAAAGAATTCTGTTATTCATCTGTGTGTGTGTAAGAATCCATCCCCACCCATAATCCAACCCCTGTGAGCGAGATGCATTTTTGCTCCCCTTCCCCGAATTAACAGAGACAACATGGTTTGTCATCTCTTACACCTATATCCAAGTGTCAACATTACATTTTATACCATAATATAATAGTCCATCATAATTGTTCTAGAGAAGAAAGGTAAAGTGGGAAGAGAAAGAAAAGAAAAGAAAAGGAAAAATACATTCTTTTCCCATTTAGTTCCTCTCTTCTATCCACTTTTCCTCTTATTTTCCTTTGGATTGGGTATTGACTCTTACATTATCTACCATTTATATCTCATCAACTTGTAATTGCAATACTTTTATTGATCTCTCTCTCCTCTTGTTCATCCCCATTGCCCCCCACTAGTATCTCTCCATAATCTTCCAGATTCAATGACATGAAGTGACCTGCCTACATGGAATTTTTTTCTATTGTATTTTCTTGTTATTTGTGTGGGGGTGATATCTGAAGGTAGTACAGAATGAAAATAGTGGGGACACATTCATACACTAAAGAACAATAAAAAAAGAATGTTTTGTTTTTCCTATTTCTTCTTCTGCATTTTCTGTCCCCCCCAACACACACACACATACACACACACACACACACACACACACACCTTTCTCTTTCCTAGATTAGGTCATATTTCTCTGTGTTTATGTCTATCCTTTTCTTCTGAAGCAGATGCCTCTTCTGTAGTTTTTTTAGATGCTGTAGGGTACGGCCTTTGTCTATGCTGGTCTGGTTGCAATTTCTCTTTCTATTTTGCTTATAGTGATTTTCACAGGCCTCATTTGCATCTTCTGGATCATCAAAGGTCTGCAATCTACCATTAATTATAAATCTATTTCTGGCTGGATATAACATCAAAAATTTTATATCCCTTTCAAATAGCTATTGTTTTAAAGGATTAAATCTTTTCCATTTCATTGTGGTCTCTGTTGATAGATCAGGGTAGATGCTAAAGTGATAGTTTTCAAATTTAAGCCCCTTTTTTTTCTGGGCTTGTTGCAGAATGAATTCCTTATCCTGGTATTGAAGGGGTTTGATATATACCATATGCAGGAAAGTGCCACTTCTCCCAGTTCTGTTACCCCCTCTGTGCATCTGATCCAATTGAATTTTGTCTTGTGGATATGACCTCCCTACTGTGATTGTCAGGCATTTTTCAAAATAAAGCACAAGCTCTCCAGTGCTAGCCACTCCCTCTGGCAGCCTAGTTATTCTCAAATTTCCATGATGATTTCTATCTTCTTGCTCTGTGACTTTTTGCATCAGGATCTGCAGTTGTTTGTCTTGTAAAGTTTGAGTTTTTAATAGTGGAGCAGTATCATCATCCAGCTTTGAAATTCTATTTTCCATCTCATATGTGCACAGTGAGATGAACTCAAACTTCTGGTTTAAATCCCTAAGGGAGTCATTAACCTTTTTAACTGATGCTTTTATATCTGCCAATGCCTCCATAGTATCTTGTCAAAGCACATTTATAACCCTCAGTATATCCTGTGTCTGGATTTGGGGTATGTGTGCCTGTATCGGGCTCTGACTGGGGTTACATATTATATTCCCCTGCTTTTCAATAGTTGTAGTTGATGGTTCTCCATTTTTAATAGTCATATCTTGACTATTTTCTGGTTCAGCCCCAGGACCTTGCCCAGGTGTTTGTTGCTGCTCTGCTCCCTCAACATTTTCCTTTAGATCATTTACCTTGGGTAACATAGTACCAGTGTGTAGAGCTTCCATAGTTTTTGTCAGTAATTTTTTGGGAGGCATTTCAATTTCTCCTGTAGCTTTATACTTCACTTCTCCCCGCCCCTTCCCATCACCAATATAATTCAAAATATTACCTTCTTGTATGTGAGAGTTCTGCCTCCTCAGGGTTTGGGACAGTAGGGAGAGTGGTAAGAACTCGATGGCTTGCAGATCTGGCAGGCTTGGGGAGTGAGGAACCATCAGGTTAGTTGGGCTAGTTGTAGCTTTCCTCCAGTGTTTCTCTTTAAAATGGCCATGCGTTATCTCTCTCACTCATCTCACAGTTTTTGACATGCCCCATTTTACTGGTAAAGCTACACTGTGTCCTTCTATCCATTGCTGAATTGGTGGTTCATAGTCTCCGGTTTTTAGATTTTGTGGGCTTACAAACGCATGAATCCAGCTTCACGTCAACTGCTTGGCTAGGTGTTGTGATCAATCCTCCATGCCCTGAAGTCACAATATGTCATGAGCTGGGAATCTCTGTAGTTCACTGGGAGAACTTAAACCAGTAGCAAATGACGGTGACAATGTAACACGATTACCACACTGTCTTACACCAGACTGACATAAGGTCACAACCATAGAACTTGCATCCAATAGGCCTTTGGATAATTACATCTCTATATTATCATGGAACATTGCAGGGATGACCACTAAAATAGTAGATGCAGATTGTCTTAGTTTTATTGAACCCCATGACCTTCTTTGTTTTCAGGAAACCTGGGCTTATGATAATTATAATCTAAACAGCTGCCAACTTATTAGTGCACCAGCACTAAATGGGAAAAAATATGGATGAGCCATAGGGGGCCTCACAATTTATATTAAAATTTCAACCGGACACTGAAGTAATCAAAATCCTACATGAAAATGAAAATATGATATTAGTTTTGACAAAAATCAACTCCACTTTGATCCTTATAGGAACTGTATACATTCCCCCCAAGGGCACGCAATATTATGAGGAGGTGCTGTGGGATTGTTTATTCCAGAATATATGGGACAGCCTGATTGCACATCCTGGAGCAAACCTGATACTAAATGGTGACTTTAATGCAAGGACAGGCTCATATGATAATATTAATAATTTATGTGATGTGCCCCAATTACCCACTTCTCAGGCTAGGAGGACTACAGATTTATTACAAAACAAAAATGGGAAAAGGTTTATTCAGGTCATCACAGTCCTTAACCTATTGGTACTAAACAGAAAGGAGATTTGAGACCCTTAAGATCAACCAACATACCTTGGCTCATATGGAAGGAGTGTACTTGATTATGTTTTAACAACTCCAGAAAAGTATGAGAAAATTGACAAGCATAGTTTAAAGATGAGATCAGAATGTGATCATGCCCCCCTGATAACAAGCCTGAAAGTTCTTAGAAGTAATACCAATACAGATCCAGACAGTGACACAGTTGAACTAGGGTTAACAATAATAAGAAACACATTCAATTAAGGAATGTTGGAGATTTAGCTAATGTTTATAGCGAGGATATTCCCTGAAGTTTGTGATGTATAATGAAACAGGACTCTCCTCAGGAAGCCTATGCAGAGCTGACAAAATAGTCATAGAAATTAAGAAGGTTCTATATAAGGACACCAAAGCTATGTCTAAGAAGGACCTGACGTGGTTTAATAAAAAATGCCATTAGGGTAAAAAGAAACTAAACATTCTATTTACTGTAGATGGACTAAAAGGAATACAATTAGGCAGAACTTTGAGTCTTTTAACAAACATAGAAAACAGTGGTATGCCACCCCATGACAGTGACACCAATACCACAACCTACATCGCTGCCGACAAAATCAACAGTTCATCGACAGGTCGTTGTATTGATGTGCCAGAGATAGGGGCACACTTTCTCCCAGTCTTGCACCCCCTTCCCTAATCAACTCCAACTCAGAGTTGATTATAATTAGATGGGGTTGTGGGGGACAGGGCCTCCCACATGAGGGGTTTGGGGGGAAATCCCCCCAATAGAAAAATGGACCCGGAGTCCATCAGGATTTATGCCAACTGCAACTTGCTGTCAACATAAATTCCATCGCTATAATACCGGTCGATGAAACTGACATTGAACTGGCATGGTAGAGCTGGAAACAGTACTCACATCTATTGCAGGAAGAAAGGAAACATTTTCAGGAGTAACAGTGGCGCAAAATACTGGATGTATTGAAAACAGGGGATGGAGCACAATTTTGGAGATTGATATCCAGAGGCACATGTGTGTATTCAAATGAAATTTTAACATTAATCCCACAAAAAACGTGGATTATGCACTTTAAAAACCTTTTTTTTAAGTATCAATCTGGGGACTGGAATAGTTGGGGGACTGAGAACCTGGATTGGTCAGCTATGCCCTTTAACATAACATTCGAGGAGATGGAAGAAGCTATAATAAAATGCAAAGAGAAAAAAGCCCCAGGCCCAGATGAGATACCCAATGAGGTCTATAAGACCCATTTAAATATATTGGTACCAGTATTGACTAACTTGTTTAATAAGTGTTTAAGTAATAGATTTGTACCTTACTCTTGGGCTAAAAATATTGTTGTTCTTGTACATAACAAGGGAATTCATACAGACTCCCAGAACTATCGTCCATTCAGTTTGTTGGATTCCATTTCCAAGATTTCTGCCTGCATTATTCTGAACAAATTATTGGTATGGATAGATAATGCCAATATTCTCTCACCACTTCAATCAGGATTTAAGAAAAACTATTCCACAACTGATCATGTGTATGTTTTACAACATTTATTAGAAAAATATATAAAAATCCAGAAAAGTAGGTTATTTGTACTGTTTATTGATTTCTCCAATGCATCTGATTTAGTGAATAGAACACTTTTGTGGAGGACTTTGATTAAGTATGGTATCAATCATGCTGTACTCATACCAGTTATTCAATGTTACAGTAATAACACAAGTATCAGATATGATACATGGGAAATGTCTCAAGATATATACAAACAAACTCTGGGGTAAAACAAGGTTGCCTTCTGGCTCCATGCCTGTTCAACTTGTATATAAATCAAATAATAAATTAATGCTTCAACCCAAACTTCCAGTCACCAAAGATAATGGGAAAAGAATGCCCTATGTTGGCTTACACCAATGATCTAGCCTTAATATATTTTACTGGGTCTGGTACAGGGGCTGATCCAGGATTTTAAGAAGGGACCTGTGGCAGGAATACAAGGGCAGAGCCAAATATAAGGGCAGAGCCAAATGGACATGGTTATTGGATAAAATAATGCTTATGGATTCATTACTATGCACTCAATGCAGTGTCTGTGGTGGGCCAGAGGGAAGTTAATTTTAGATATTTTTATACATATTAAAACACTAATGCTGCTTAGTGTAACATTAAATGAATGATTCTTCTGTAATACACGCCTTTTTTGTACTCAGTGAAAATGAAGTTACAGTATCAGTCACATGGATGCTTCATTTATCCAGCGATTTATTAACACTACAATTTTGTTTGGTTACACAACACACCTTCATGCAACCATAGATTTTATGTGGCTAATATCACATGAGATTTAATCTGCATTCACATAGAACAAAACAGGAGTTCTGCCCAGATGATCTGGCAAAAAACTTTTTTCCCCATGACAGAGTATCCCAAATATAATTTGGCAGTCACTGGGATTATCTGCAACCAGAATACCTTGGCACCATATCTTGTCTTCGGTACACACATATACATACAGTATGTACACAATACCAGCATAAACACCAAAGCACATTAGTTTCTTTGCTTATATGCAACATATTTTTAAAACACCAAAGCACATTAGTCAGTTTATTTGCTTATATGCAACATATTTTTAAAATATTTCAATTGTGAAAAGATTTAAAGACAAAAGGAATAGTCAAATACATGTAAACTTGCCACTACTTTTAATGATTACATTTTTCTTGTCTATCATTTCCTTGCACAACCACAACATAATCAACTAAAAATCACAAAATCAGTTTAATTCTGTGTGGCTGTAAGGCATCGCAAGCAATCAGTATAGCAATAGGTTTCTCTGTGTCTTCTGTGACCTCACTGAATATAAAGCAAAGTCCATCTCTCCTCCAGTCCATTGCCTGTGTCCAAACATAATCCCAGCATCCAGCCCACCACTCAACTGCCCACTTGCTCTGGCCAGATTGCTCCTACTCCCCCAGCCCCTCCCCCTACCAACTCCCCCACTTGTCCTTTGTCCAGTACCCCTCACTACCTCCCCCACCTGCCTTCTGTCCAGTTCACTCACACTACCTTCTGCCTAGTCCCCTGTCTACTTCCTCTGCCCCTACTCCTCCCCTCCACCTGCCCTCTGTCCAGTACACTCACACTACCTCTAGCCCATTTTTCTGACCTCTTTCTCCCCCCCACCTACCTGCACTTGCCAAACCCCAACTTGTCTCTCTGCACTTAACTTCTCTCAGATGGCTGTACATCCACTGGGAAATTGACAATTCTACCAGCTGCTTCATTCATGTCTTGACTTGTGTAAACTGTAAATGTATTTGCTACCCCTTCCTATGTAAACTATATGTTAGTAGTACAACCCCAGTGTCAATTTGTCTGCTGTAATTATGCTGTTGCAACAAAATGCATCTCCTTAAGTGTTGACAAGGATCCTTTGTAAATGAGCTCTTAGCTCAAAGGTTTGTAATTCTGAGTTCTCAATAAATAAAATAAAGCAATGCTGAATATAAAGTAAAACAAGGTCAGTCAATACAATAAGCTTCTGATGTGATAAATTATACTAGGATAAAACAAAGAAAATGCAGTTACAAACTGAATAAAATGCACTATACAGCTGCACAGCCCTAGAACATATAATTGCCTAAATAATAGAGCTGAGCTGCATCCCCTTTAAAATCTCAGCTGACTTCTGATATCAAGAAACCTGATTAGAAATCAGAAAAAAGAGAGTAAGAAAGCAAAAACCTTATTGGAATTGCAAGCTCTTTTAAGCAGCTACAGGCTCATGTCAAGGCTGGCTGTAAATCTGAGTGGAAATCATCCCCCACTGCTGTCACAGAACAGACTCCTTGCCATTAATTGTGCAAGCAGGCTACACTTTTTTTGGGCCAGTTTAACCCCTTCACACCTGAATTAAATAAACTCAATGCAAAGTGAATTTTAAGTCACTTTCTCTTATGTGTGAGGGGTTAAATTACTGCAGCAGTGCACATTAAATTTTTTTCTGTGGTCAGCCAAGAATGATCCTGCTTCCGCAGGATCCCCATGATGGCTAAATCTGCCACTGGTCTGGCATGCAATGTAAGTAAAACAAAGTGGAATGTTTATGCACCAGATTAAAACTCAGCATAAATATATCCAAAACAAAATTATTCATTTTTGGGTCAGAAAAAGATACACTTGTTATCTGCATAAGAAAAAAATGAGCAAGTCAAACAATACATATATCTTGGGGTTACATTTTTTGTACGGGGAACTGGGCACCCCATATCAATAATCAGCAAAAGAAAGTAAAACTCAATGCCTGAGGGCTACTTAAATCTAATTCAAAGTATGGAGGATGATCAGTCATCCTGGCACTGTGGGCTGCTGAGATGAAACTAAATCCTATTGCCTGTATGGTGCCAAGGTCTGGGGACATCAAGCATCAGAAATGATAGATATCCCATATAATAGTTATTTTAAATCTTTACTGAAAGTCCCCAATTCAACTCCAAACTGCATGGTTCACACAGAATTAGGAAGGATCCCCATTAGATCAATGGCCTCCCTTAGATTGATAGTATACTGGCTGAGGATAATTAACAACAAAATGGCCTTGCCAGCAAAATGGGCATTACTAGAAAAAGTAAACTGGCAACAACAAGGACTGACCTCCCAATGGATCCAACATCTTATTAAGACATTACAAGGAATTGGGTATGAAGGTCTGTGGCTTATATATTTGAATAAAATTATATTTTCATTGTCTTACCAAAAAAGGTTCAAACAGAGAACATTTCAAAAAACAGTAGAAGATCAAGTGATTAAGATAACAAAACTTAAACTGGCCCAGTGGTATGTAGCAAACAAACAAACAAACAAAAAACAATACAATTTGGAAAACTATCTCACTTTACCCATTTCACGCGAATATAAAAGATTGTTGACAATGGCCAGGATGGAGCTCTTACCTACTAACTGGAGAGAGTCTAGGTTTGAAAGAAAGAAGGAGAACATTTTGTTTAATATCTGTCCATGCAAGAACAGATGTGTAGAAACTCTTCAGCATATTACATTTAATTGTCCTATCAACACAAAATGGAGGAAAAAGTATATAGAAAAATATATTCTTCCATATGCATACAACTTGGAAGATGCACTATACATGCTGTTGCACCCTCTTGATGCAAGCCAAGCCCACAGAAGTGGCAAAATTTTACAAGGAGATGATAAGATATAGGAAAACTATTAAAAATACATGAAATTGTACATTATATTTCACAAAATGATTATATTGCTACTTGAAAGCTCTAAAAACAACCCAGAAGGCAACCTTAAGACTTCCTTAAAAACACTGTTTTAGTAACACTGTAATACCTTTTCTCATCTGGGATACTGAGGTAAATGCACTTTATTATGACGGCGTTTATTGTCAACCTCATTACCAATGGCTGGAAAGTGTAATAATGAAACTCTGGGTCAATCTCTGTGTATATTTATAATCTCTAGACATCCTGGTTATTTAAGAATTATATACATATAGATGGTCTGTATTGGACAAGAAAATATTTATTATGTACACTTGCAGATCTTAGATATGTTGGCTACTCAAAAATAGTAAAAAGAAAGCTTTTAACTTTATAATGACATTATCATGGCGAACAAATAAACATGAAACTAAACTAAATGATATCTATAAGAAAAGTTTCATTATTATTGTTTGTAATTTGGATATATGAACAAATAAAATTCCCCTACTCCTGCAAAAGTGCCTTGGGTTCTTTTACTTCCATCTGAACACCAACCAGGACAGCACCAGAGATGGGCAGAAGGGGCCTCGGTTAAATGTCTCATCTGAAAGATAGCACATTAGGGATGAATGAAGGCCACCAAGTTTCAGTTCATTCAACAATCTGAATGGACTGCCTCCGTACTCAGTAATAAGCTAAGTTCATCACACTTGCTGACTAGGAACCACATATTAGTATACAGAAAAGTGGAAAAGTGAGCAATAACACACAACAGACTGTGCATTAAAGCATTTTAATGTCCGGCCATGTAATATGTTTTAGTCACATAGCTAAAAAAGCATAGACATCTTCTGCAATGTGAGAGTATTTTACCAATGACCACATAAGTCCACTGAAAGCATGTTGTAATCTGTGTGACAGGAAGATCAACTAGGGTCCGTCTACTTGGACGTTGGGAATAAGTGTTCTGGATGATCATCTAAAGCATGAATATGGCATCTTTCTAACAGTCACATCAATTGCCAGTCTTCACACAGGTCACGTGGGGCAACTACAGTAGCACAGACAGTTAGGCATTGGTGGTGGGATAAGATGCTGTGTTCGAGTAACACAGCCACTGTGGCAGCCATAGCAACTAACTGATGCATCCCCAGGTACTGACACTGCTTACAAAGCACCATTCAAACCACCATCAATAAAACAAACTACACTGCCTAAGTCATTACATACCCACACTAAACTGCTACTAAGTCAATGAACCACTGTCTGAATCACACAGCTGGGGGGATATCAGTAGTGCAATCTAAAGCTTCCCAAGTCTTACTGCCCATTGGGATGTGTCCATATCAAGCTGCACCACCACTATTCCCTCCTCATCGCTTCCACCACCAGTCCCTGCTGGTGTTATATTGAAGCAGATAGCTTCACAAAGGCACACCAGTAGGGAACTGCCATAAATAATGTGTCAGTAATGGTGGGGAAGCACACTGGGGAAAAATTCTGTGGTTTGTCCAATAACTGTGGGGTGTCTGGATATGCTCTTGTGATCTGAAAATGGTAATGTTGGTAATGGAGAGTGGGAGTAACATGATCAAGGCAATGAATGATGGGAATTTCTGCCATGCACCTTGTTTTGCACATGCACTGAATCTGGTGGTGAGTCATGTACCTGACAAACATGCACAACTAAAATGTATGTATTCATTTATTGAAAACTGGTGAAAATTAGTAGCTGCAAAAAGCACACTGAGCCAAAACTTTTTTCCTGGTGTGACATGGGGAGAGAAGTACAGGAGTATGGTGCACACAGTGACAGAGATTTAATTGAATATTGACAGTAGAGTTCATCTGGCAATAAATACAATAAAAACTGAACAGAAACTCTGTACAGCAATATAATTATATACAGTGGCACATATGCCAATTGTTAACAAGAATGACTTAATGTATAGGAGGGGTACGGAAGTACAATGCACATAGTGATGAAGATGCAATCAATATATACTGTAGAGTTGAGCTGGCAATAAATATAGATAAACTGAACTGGAACTACAGTATGTACAGCAACAGCATTCTACACAGTGGGAGACAGACTAAATGGCAACAAGAATAACTAAATGTAGGAGCATGGAGGGGTGGTGAGATGTAACCTGAAAGGGGAGAGGGCTCATAGCAGATTAGCCAGGACAGGAACAGGAGATGGCTAGGAGGACTTTGAGTTGACCCTTGAGTGAGTGATAGGAGGAGGACATATGAAGAGGGGTGGGCAGGTTGTTCCAGATGGAGGGAAGACAGGAGGAGAAAGTGGACTGACCAGCAGAAGATTTGGAAAAGAAAACAGAGAAGGTTCGAGAGTCCCTAGAGTGAAGCAACTATAAGGAGGAGTAGATAGGGGAGAGGAGAGGTAGGGAGGGAGAGAGGAGAACCAGTAGTTCAAGAGGAAAGAGGCAGTGTGAGCAAGGCAGTGGGAAGCAAGAGGTGGGATAGAGAAGTTAATGTAAAGCAAACAGTTATGGGTGCATGAGGGGGAATAAGAGGCAGAATGGCAGAAGTCATGAAAGAGAGTGTCCAGTCAGACAAGCAAGGAAGTAGAAGCAGCACCATAGACTGCATCAGTATATTCAAACACTGGTAGAACCACCTTGGTGACAATTTCCAAGTGGACAGGCAGAGGTACATAATCCTTGGTGTGGTAGAGGGCACTAAGTTTGGGCTGGATCTTTCTGTGAATGGCATCAGTGTGGGTAGAGGTACTTGAAGTAGGAACAACTTTAAGGGTGGTGCCATCCAGGGTAGTGAAGACTAAGGAGGAGGATGGGAGCCTAGCAAGCTTATGGCTTGTCCCAGAGGTCATGGAGACCATCTTCTTGCTACCAAACTGAAGTTGGTGAGTTTGGAACCAGTGCTGGACACTATTGAAGTCACACTGTAGTGATGTTTCCAGGGCAAAGACTGAGGTACTAGAGACATATAGTATTGTACCATCAACATATATATAGTATGAATATGTGACTGATACAAGTTTAGAGGAAGTCATTAAAGAAGATAGAGAACAGAATGGAACCTAGTATGGAGACTTTTGGGACACCAGACAGGATTGGGAGAGGGGGGACATGGCATCACTGACCTGGACCTGCTGGAGATGACCAGAGAGGTAGGATCTGAATCACCTGACTGCTGGAACAGAGAGACCCACACCTCTCAGCTTATCCAGAAGGAGGCAGAGGGCTACTGTGTCAAAGGCCTTTACTAGGTCAATGAAACAAAAATGTATATATTTGTTTTTCATTACAAGTAGACAAATATAGATAATACAAATTAAACAGAAATATAATGTAAAAATATAAAAAGAATGAATCATATGAAATATTTTAGTGTAATACATTTGCTCAATTATAGTCACTATAAAAAATCCAATAACAGCAACAAAAATCAGACATTTAATCAAATCATTTATCCAAACAGTTGATTTCAAAAACATCATCATACTCTTAATAGTTGAAATAATAACTGAAATTTGAGCAGATAATTCAGATATAGGTAATTTAAGGGATTTAAATAATAAAGATATTAAATCTGGAAGGGAGAGAGAAACAGCATATAGCCGATAAGAATTAAACAGCAAAGAGAAAGCTCAATACAGTCTATGGTCTCTGTCATATATGAAAGATAAATGAAATTTTTCAATTGGATGTTTAGCTTAGCAACCATAAGACAATGCTAAATTCTCATTAATGGTGGGAGATTAGCTATCCTCTCTCCCTCCATGTACTGTAAATGTCATCTAAATGATAGTTATATTCTATCAATCGTTCATGTATTAGAACATCTATAAATGCATAAATTCATTGTGATGGATAAATCTTGGAAATTGTGGTGCATTCCAGTTTGTAAGTATCTATTGGTTTGCTGTAATAGTTGGTAGTACAAATATCCACTACTGGACTTTTGCCAAGTTTACACCATTGAAATCATTAAAGGTGCACTAATCAGTAGTAGCAAGTATTTGTATCCCTAAAAGCATAGCTCAAAGGTATTACTAATCCAAGATACAAATAAATAAGTAAATAAAATATCCATACAGGTTCCAACCCACCACTTTAGGTGCTAAGCAGAGTCTGCCTGCAATTGCCACAGGGGGGACAAAACAGGGCGTGTGTTTTATTTTTTTTTGGGGGGGGGACAACATAGGCTGGGTAAGTTGTGGTGAAACTTGTTTTGAAATAGTGTATTACTGAGTGAAGGGTAAATCTGAGACCAGCCAAAGTAACCCACATTTAGGGGCCATAAGAACAGTGTCTAGCTCTGTAGTTTTGAGCAGGAGTACTAATTGTCTCACCTGGGGCCTCAGCTAGTTGGCAATTGGAGGTGGGGCTGAGTCAGATTTCTGATAGTAGGCTGGATTTGGCTAGTTATATAAGACCAATTTTCCTGCAGGTACTACTGTACCTTAAGCAGATTCTGCCTGCATTTGCCCCAGGAGGGCCAAAAAAAGGCTTGTGTTTTGTTTAGCGACAACATAGTAGTAGTAGTAGTAGATTTTATTTATTTAAGGCACCTTTCCCAGAAGGCTCAGGGCACCCTTACAACACATAGACATCATAAGCATCATAATAATATCAATTCATACACCTAACATCCATAACATAATAAATATAATAAATAATCTAGTATATAATATGTTCCTTTTACTTTAAAAAACAGTAACTATCACTATTAATCCACAAAGACTTGTTGAAACAAGAACATTTTCATTGCTCATGTAAATATTTTTATAGAGGTGGCCTCTCTCAGGTACCCAGGTAATGAATTCCAGAAGATCAGCACCACCACCTCAAAAGAGTGATCCCCTGAAGATTTCAGTCTGGCACTGGGCACCTCTAGGAGGCCCTCCCCCGCTGACTGGAGAGAGTGTCTTGGGTTGTAGGGATACAGGAGCTCCACCAGGTAACCGGGACGCAGCCTATGCAGGGCCTTATAGATCAACAGACCTATTTTAAAGGAGATGTTCCAGCACACATGCAGCCAGTATAGTTCACACAGCACTGGCGAAATATGACAGGATCTTTAAAGACCCATCAATAGCTGTGCTGCAGAATTCTGCAGCAGCTGTAGATGCAGCAGCACCCCCCCTTGACCCTGAGGTAGAGCGTGTTACAGTAATCAAGCCTCGAGGTAACAAACACATGTATCAGTGTGACCAGATCATCAGGAAGGACAAGAGATTGTATCTGGGCAATATTCTGAAGATGGTAAAATCCATTCCAGACTACCGCCGACACCTAAGCCTCCAGGATCAGCTCACCGTCCAGAAGGACATCCAGATTTTTCACCTTGGTGGAGGTCTCCCATTTGGATGTGCCAGTATAAAGCCCAAGATCCTCCCCAGAGGCATCCAGTCCGCCCCCCGACCCAGCTCCACCACCAACACATCAGTCTTCCCCAAATTGAGGCCTAGCCAATTTGACGACATCCAAGACAGGATCTCGGAAAAGCACTTATTCAGCACATTGACCACATTTCTTCTTCCCGGTGTGAAAGATAGGCAGAGTTGGGTATCATCAGCGTAGCAATGAAACCCAAGCCCAAACCGTCTTATGACCTCAACCAGGGGCATCATATACACTGAGAATAACATGGGAGAGAGGGCTGAACCTTGTGGTACTCCACAGGACAGGGCCAATGAGCTTTAGGAATAATTCCCCAACACCATCCTCTGGGTCCTGCGCTGGAGGAAGGACTCAAACCAGCTGATGATCTTGCCAGTGAGTCCAACATATTCCCTCAATCTGTCCAATAACAAACTCTGATCTGCAGTATCAAATGCTAATGAGAGATCGAGGAGAATGAGAATAGATCATTTTACCCTATCCCTAACCATGAACAGGTCATTCAGCACCCATACTAGTGTGGTCTCCATGCTGTGAAGAGCCCTAAATCTGGACTGAGGAGGCTCATAAATCTAGAAGGCTGCAAGGTGGGTCTCAAGCTGCTCTGCAACCACCTTCTCAATAATGTTCCCCAAAAAGGAAGGAATCGAGACAGGTCGGTAATTTGCCAAGATGTCAGGGTCCAAAGATGGTTTCTTCAACAGAGCCTTCACCAGAGCCTTTTTAAGTGACACCAGGAAAACCCCCATCGATAAGGAGCACCTAAAACTTCTGGCAACAAATGGGCCCAAAGCCACAATGCAATCAACAAGTAATCACGTCGGGCCAGGGTCCAGGCTGCAGAATATTGGTCTCAGCTCAGAGATCACTCCACAGACCTCCTCTGTCATCAAAGGTCAGAATTCTCTCCAGGAAGGCTGACTACAGATGTCCCCACAAGGCCCAGCCCTGTTGGATTGTAACAATCCACCCAGAGAAATCCCAACCCTAATGGACGACACCCTGTCTGAGAAGAACCACGTGAACTCCTCACACTTTTGCTTTGAAAATACCCTAATGGGCTCCAGACAGGACAGGTGTAGAAGCCTGTCCACAATCTGAAAGAGCTGAGCTGGTCGGTTCTTCCCAGCTGCAATTGACCTAGACATAAAAGCTGCCTTTTTCCGGGTGATTGCATTCTGATACTCATCATAATGAACCATCAGAACCAGTTTGGCCCCCTGGATCCTGTTTTTTCCCCAATGCTGCTCCAACCTCCACCTTCTGGTTTTCAGCACTGTCACCTCACCATCAAATCAAGGCAAGCCAAGACACGACACCAGCAGGCATACACAGACTGGTGCCAGAAGGTCCAAGACCCCATGACAGCCCTATTGTAGGCCACCATGGCCTCCGCAGCACTCTCCACTCACACCTCCAACACAGACAAAATGTCCATTTCTACCAGCAATTCCTCTGGTCATAACCCTTTTACAGGGCAGAACTGTACCATTTCCACAGGAGAAGGGACACAAGGGGGGGCTCTGAAGCTGAACCTGATGGTGCAATGATCTAACCATATGACTGGATCAATCTTGGAGGCATCAATCTTGAGCCCCAGGGAGAACACCAGGTCTCATCAGGCACATGACCAGATTTATGGGTCCCAGTTGTGGCCACAAGAGATATGTCAAGGGCCTCCATATTAGAAAGGAAGTCCCTGACATATAACAAACCTCTGTCATCCACCCAGGTATTAAAGTCACTAAGAATAAGCCATTTTGGTGGCTCCAAAACCCTCTCAGCAGTGAAAGTCACAATCTTCGGTAGGAAATACCTGTCCTGCCCAGGAGGACGATAGACAAGGAGAACCCTAAGGCCTACCCTGGGGCTCCCATAGACAGCCACATACTCAGAAGATTGGGTGTCCTCCACTGGGGTAAGTTGTAGTGAAACATGTTAGAATTGGTGTATTTATTATCGAGTGAGGGTAAATTTGAGACCAGCAGGAGTAGCCCACCCTTAGGGGCCATATTATAACAACTGTGCTTAGCCCTGTAGTTTGGGGAAGGGGTAATAATTGTCTCGGCTGGGGCCTCAGATAGTTGATAATTGGAGATGGGGCTGAGTCAGATTTCTAATAGCAGGCCAGATTTAGCTTGTTATATAAGACCAATTTTCCTGCAGGTGCTGCCTTAAGCAGAGTCTGCCTGTATTTGCCACAGAAGGGACAAAAAATGCCTGTTTTTTTTTTGAGACAAAATACAGTAGGTGGGGTAAGCTGTGGTGAAACTTGTTTGAATTAGTGTATTTATGAGTGAGTAAAGGATAAATTTGAGAGCAGCCAGAAGAGCACACAAATAGGAGCCATGTTATAAGAAATGTGTCTAACCCTGTAGTTTGGGGGAAGGGTGTCAATTGTGTGGCATGGAACCTCAGCTATTTAATAACTGACCTCCCACAGCCAATAGAATACCACCAGGAAAGGAGTAGGCTCTGCATAAAAGCAGCTACTGCCACTGTGTCACACACGCTCATGTCCAGTGAGTGAGTGGAACAGGTGACAGGCACCGTAGGTGTCATCAGGTGTTAGCAGGAGGAAGTGGAGAAGTGGAGGACTATGTTGGTCAACTAAGACAAGGCACCTGTTCACTACTGTGTAACAGTCACTTCTGGGATGGACAGAAGGTCAGAGGTAGGCCAAAACTGGGAACAGGAGCAACACTAAACTAGGGTAGAAGTATAGAAAGATTTAAACAAGGAATGGGGAACACAAATAGTAGCAAACAAAAAAGGGGAAAACTGGAAACACCCTATCAAGTGTAGGGGTACAAAAGTATTTCCAGGTAACACAGGGAGAAAAGAAGTTGAAAATGCTAGGAGTAGTTCAGTGCAGTGGCTGTGAGGTGGCAGTTTTCAAGGAGACCTTCTGCAGAATGCAGTGCTGCCCCATCTGCACAAACCTCTCTAGGTTGAGGGAAGAAGTCACTGGACTCCAGGCTAAGTTGACTAGGATTTGGGGGACCTCTTCCCCCACTCAGGGGCACCAGGTCTGCCACCGTTACGTCAGAGGATACCAGGGAGGAGGAATGGCTGGACTATGGTGGGCTTTGTAAGGGTGGAGCTGGTGAGACAGTAGCACATTCCTCAACCAACACCACTACATAATTTCTACACTGCTCTGGTGGGGTAGGACTGCAGGGAGGAGGCATCCACAGTGGGGATAAGGGAGGATGTGTGGGCTTTCCATAGTGGAGACCCCGAGGAGGATGGTAGAGGATCCCAAAGGAGAAGAAAGCAATTTCTGGTGAGGAGACTCAATTGTGAGGGGGATAGATTTGAGAATAGGAAAGGGGAGGAGAGGCAGGTTAGGTGCCTACCTGGTGTCACCACATGGAGGAATGGGAAGCAGATCCTGAGGACCACTGGGGCAGCAGGACTGGAGGGAGAGCTAGATGTCATTGTCCACCTGGGGACTAATTGACCTGGTTAGGGATAGGGCTGGGATAGTGCAGGGGGAATTTAGGGAGCTGGGGAGAGGTCTTATACAGGTAGCTTTCTCAGTGGCTTTCCTTGGTGGATGGTTTTAAATGTTACTTTGATGAACATTTAAACTAGCCAAGGGGGTAATGTAAGGAATTGGTGAGTCAGAAACTGCACCCCCCCACATAGACTGAAGTAGAGAGTGAGGAGAACCCAAGGAGAGAACAATCCACCAGGGTGCAAATTAATAAAGGAATCAGGGTGGTAGAGATAAAGGGGGAAAGGAATGGGAGCATTAAAAAGAGAGGGAGGAGGAGGGAGGGCAAAAAGGAAAAAAGGGGGGCAACAAGTAGAGTGGAAACAAAATCTGTAAGGCCATGTGTGTGAATGCTAGAGTCAAGGAAATAAGATTCCTGACCTAGAGGAAATCATGGCAGAGCCCGACCTGACAATTGTGACCATTACCAAGTCATGGTGCAATGAAAACCATGACATAGACATGGCCACACCAGGCTATACTCTGTTCAGGAAGGACCAAATGGAAGAGAAAGGAGGGGTGTGGTACTTTATGTGAGGGAAAGTATGAAAGCAATGGAGATGCAGAGAATACAGGGGGAGGCAGAAGGTACTGTGGGTCACTCTGGAGATAGGGAATGGAGTCACTATTTGCAATGGAATGATCTACAGACCTCCAGCACAGGGGGATGAATTAGATAAGGCACTGGTGGAAGCCATTAGCAAGATGGCAGAAAAAGGGGGAGGTGCTGCGGTTGGGGGTCTTCAAGCTGTCAGATGTAGATTGGAGCCTCCCAGCAGTGGCTTCAGCTAGAAGCTGGGACATCCTGGACTCACTGCAGAGAGCATTCCTCAGGCAACTAGTCAGTGAACCCACTTGTGATGGGGCAATACTGGACCTGGTACTTTGTAACAGGGAGAGTATTGCAGACATCAAGATGGGAGGCCACCTGGAGGCCGGTGATCACCGTACAGTGTGGTTCAATATAAGGACATCTGTGGAATCAAAACATACAAGGCCAAGGGTTCTGGACTTCAGGAGGGCAGATTTTATAAAGATGAATGAACGCCTCAGGGATGACCTGGCAGAGGGGGATGGTCTAGGTGGGGTGGAGGAATAATGGGCAAAGATAAAAGGGAGCACAGTAAAGGCAACAAACCTCTGCATCAAAGTAGTGAACATAACCAACAGGAAAAAGAGACTGCTGTGGTTCTTGAAACAGGTAGCTGAAAAGGTAAAAGCAAAAGGGGTAGCATTCAGAAGGTATAAGGAGATGCAGAGGGAGGAGTATAGGGAAGTGTTGCAAGGGAAACAGAGGGAAGCAGGGAAAGTAGGAAGAAGCACAAAGGCACAAACTGAAGAGCCAATAGCCAGGAGGTAACAAAAAGGGACAAGACATTATTTAGGTATGTAACTGAAAAGAGGAAGACCAGGGGTGGGTTGAAAAGGGATGGGGGGACTGAGCAGAGGGGGACCAGGAAAAGGCAGACATCATGAAAAAATAAATGTATTCAATGTTCAGAGGAAGGAGAAGGGGAGGGGCCACAAAGTAGCAGAAGCTTTGGAGGGAGGGAGGTGGACACTAGGCCTGTTTTGGAAGTGAGAGCCCTGAAGGGACTTGCTAGTGTGAAGGTAGACAAAGCAATGGGGCCAGATGAGGTGCATTCAAGGGTATTTAGGGAGCTCATGGGAATACTGGATGCACCTCTAACAGTTCTATTTAACAGCTCACTGGAAACAGGAGTGGTTCCAGAGCACTGGAGGAGGGCGGATGTAGTCCCACTACATGACAGTGGTAGCAGGGAGGAGGCTTGCAAATATAGGCCAGTCAGTCTGATATCAGTGGTGGAAATGATAATGGGATGGTGGAATATCTTGAATCCAGTGCGTTGCAACACCTGAGGCAGCATGGTTTCACAGAGGAGAGGTCATGTCAAATGAATCTGATAGATTTATTTGACTGGGTGACCAAAGAACTAGATATGGGTGGAGCAGTGGATGTGACCTGCCTAGATTTCAGTAAAGCTTTCCACACTGTTCCACATGGGCCCCTAGAATTCTGTGATTCCATGGCCATGGAATTTTCTACAGAATTTGATCTGTGCTGCAGAATTTATGTAGTGCCACAGATTCATTGTTATTGGTTAATTTTCATTCAAAACTACAGTTTTTCCATAGTGCCATGGTTTCTTCCTAATCTTGTTTATCCTGAAGCCTCTCCTCTATGCTCAGCATGTGATGTCATTGATATCTATGTTCAGCATGTGATATCACTGATGAAATCACATCATATTTTAACCAAAGGCAGGACTTCATTCTGCCACAGAAATGAATAAATCATGCTGCAGGAATCTGAAAAATGCTGCCGCAGAAGTCAAGGAGCCCTGCTGCAGAAATGAAGACTACTGCTGCAGAATACCATGGACCCTTTTTATATTAAGTAAGCCGGTTAGCATAAGAGTGGATCCAAATATGGTAAAATGGGTAAGAAATTTGTTAGTGGATAGGTGACAGAGGGTGGTGGTAAACACAGTTCACTCCAAAGAAGGGAGGTGACCAGCATGGTGTTTCAGGTATCAGTGCTGGGACCAGTCCTCTTTAATGTCTTTATAAGTAATTTTGCAGAGCTGCTGAAAGGGATGGTCTGCCTCTTTGTGGATGACACCAAAATCTGCAATAGGGTGAACACTCCAGAAGGGTGGAAGGGATGAGCAGAGCCCTGAGAAAACTAGAGGAGTGGTCAAGGGTATTGCAACTGGGTTTCAATGCATAAATGCATAAAAGTGCAAAATAATGCACTCAGGGCACAGAAACCCTGGGGCTGAGTACAAAGTGGATGGACTGGTATTGATGAATACCAAGCAGTAAAACAGACCTGGGGGTAATTATATAGAATGACCTAAAGATGGCCAGGCAGGAAACAAGGTAGTAGGGAGGGCTAGTGGGATGCTGGGGTGCATAAAGAGGGGTGTCACCAGCAGAAAAATGGAAGTGGTGTTGTCTCTATATAGATCTCTGGAGAGGCCCCACCTAAAGTACGGTGTCTGGTCCTGGAGACCACATCTCTGTAAAGACATAGACAGAATGGAGCAGTCCAGAAGAGGGCAACTAACATGATGCAGGGTCTGCATCAAAAGCCCAATGAGGAGAGACTAAAGGACCTCAATATGTACACCCTAGAACAGAGGAGGGTGAGGGGGGATATGATAAAGACCTTTAGATACCTCATGGAGGTACATAAGGTACAAGAGGAAAGTATATTTCAGAAGAAAAGGTGCTCTAGAACAAGGGGACATGCTATGAAGCTGGGGGGGATAGATTCAGAAGTAGAGCTGGTCAAAATTAGCAAATTCCAATTTCACAGCATTTTCACAATTCTATGAAATTTCATGAAATCTCACAAATATTTTTGGAATTTTCCAAAAGATTTTATTGGTCACAACTCAGGCACTGTTATAGCTAGATATCTGCATTTTGGCATGCATGTTGTATACGAGAGGTCCTAGATGTGTGCCAAGTGTCATGACATTTGTTTGAAGATAGGGGACGTTATTAGGGTTTACATTCTGATAATTTATTATTCATGTGAAAAGTTCAGAAACTATTTATATTCTTATAATTTAGCCACCTCTGGAGCTAGATAATTGAACATTTATATAATACTTTCTAGGAAGAACCATAGAAACTGATAAATAGATAGGTACTAGGCTATGTAAATTGTGAGTTACAGGCATTAAAAATTTCACAATCTATTTGTTAAACCATGTGATCATTTTCAAAATATTTGAATGTTTATAGCTCCACTGCTATTGTAGGTATGCACTCAAAATGGGGCATGTATACCAAAGTAAATTTGTCCTCGAATGTAAATAAACTGGATAAATGTGGTTTAGAAGGTTAAAATGTATTGTTGATACTTTAGAAATTACTAATTGGTAAAATTTGCTCAAACATTCATGCATGCATAATAGGTAATGCCACTAGAGTTCCACTTGTGGAATATAAGTTTCACAAAGCACTTAATTACCACTGAATCATCTTCTCTGTACTAGCATCATGGCCCTGAAATACTCCTTCAACACTCCTGCAACAGTGATATCTAGCATCATGCTCCATCATGACTGAAGATATCCAGATAGTCACAGCTAGTTGTAAGGCTTGGCATCACTTGGTGCCACTATTTGCAAATAGTAAAACATATTCATTGTTATCTACAGTACAGGGTTGTTAAAAAGTCAGCAGGTGACAATGTGCAGAAACAATGCTGCACATGCATGTACCTCCACAGGTCATTAGGTCAGTGAGCTCTAGTGGTTATCTGGCATATTGCAAAAATTCAAGGAAGTGTACAGTGATGTCCATGACTATTCTTCATGGTTTGTCACTCAAGACAGTGACCTGACACTTTGCACCACTATACTTTTACTATGGAGCCTCCTATGAATGCTACCTTATTGCCACTTTACCTTCCTCTACAATGGCAACTCAGGTATATGACGGGGCAAAATGTATGGACATGGCTTTGACAAAAGTATTATAACATTCTACAATTTCACAAAAGTTCATAAAATTCAACTTTAATTACTGAAGTTATTTTGGAATATTTGGCTGCTTATAACTTGGCCAGCCTTCAAGCAAGAGATTTGAGAGTTGACACACAGACTTTTTTTTCCATATTGGTTTTCTCCCAGTCAGTAGCTCATCCCTCAGGGATATACCCTGTTCACAGGGATATTCCTTGATCAGGTTGAACAAAGCCATCATTCAGTTGGGGACCAGGTTTTTCTCCAACATTTTTTCCTTCCAATCTCCTGTGATGGGGCAGTGCTTCTGTCAGCCTTGCAAAGCCACAGCTTTCCCTGTGGCAGGAGAAATCTCCTTGTCCCAGCCACGGGGGTCACTGTGTTAGTGGAACCCACTGACAACCCTCCCTGACCGACATGCACTGCCAAGCAGCAGCAATTTCAGCCATGGCTTGCCTTCTGTCATGACTTCTTGAGCTTGCTTCCAAAACCAGGTTGCAAACACGGCAGCATGACACTCTGCTGCTGGGCCATGAGGATAGCCTGAAAGCCTAATATTTAGGGTCAATGAACCTAAGAAGATTGGAGACATTATGTTCTTTAGTTTTAAAGTTACAGGGGCTTAAAATTCTGCAGTTTACAAAATTGTGAATTGTAATTTTAGAATTTCTGAAAGTTGGGAGGCTTGTAACTCAGTCATCTTTAACAACAGAGATCTGAAACTTAGTACACACATGTATGGGGGTTGTTAAAGTCAGCTTACTAAATGTGATGCAATGTGGACTGATACTTTAGAAATTCTGCAGTTTACATAATTGTGAAATGTAATTGTAGGTTTATAATTCAGTCACCTTTTAAGACAGAGCTCTGAACCTTGGCACACATCTAAAGGGGCCTTCATAAATTTAACATGACAAATTAGGTGTAATGTGGACTAACACATTTGAAATTAGATGTACATAACTGAAATCACAATTTTGGCAAAATGTAATGAAATTTTCAAGGTAATTTCGCAACATTTCATGGAAGTGAAATCACTATTTTGCCAGAATTGCACTGGCAGAAGATAAATTTCACCCACCCTATTCAGGAGAGATGTGAGGAAGTACTTTACAGGAAGAGTGGTGGATTCCTGGAACAGCCTTCTAGTGGAGGTGATGAGGGTTCAACAGTGGTGGGGTACAAGAATGCATTGGATAAGCACAAAGGAATCATAGTGGCAAGGATGGGAAGGAGGGAGAAAGAGCTGTTTATTGGGCTCAGTCTGCAGTAATTGTGTAGGTAGGGAGAAATGGGCACACTGGATGAGCTAGGCAGTCCTTATCTGCCATCACATTCTATGTTTCTATGTTTCTGTGTTGGACTGCTTGACAATGCCATATAAGATTAGACACATCCACAACTTTTCCACAATTGTGCCAATACCGATTATGAGGAATAAGACTCATTCAAAATAATTTTGTAGGAGTCATATGCACTCTTGAAGTAGGCTTAAATTGGACTGATTTATCTTTGGCAGTGGCACAGTAAAATTTGCATCCTAAAGTCTATTTTGCCAAACAGTAGGTTCTGTTGAAAATGAAAGTTCCTTGTTCAACCCATTTTTGATTTTGCCAATCACAGAATGATCTAGCTTTGGGAGAAGAGTTTTGTAATAAGAACCTAATGTATTTGTTTGATGTAATGCCCCAAAAAACAAAACATCTTGTTGTTTTCAAATATATGGAATTCCAGTTAATTTAATGCCATTATATCTTAAAAAATGACACACAACTGCTTTCAGTGCATTATAAGTAAAAAAGTTGCAATCTTATATGAAACCTCAAAGCCATAACTTGGAAATCAGAAAAAACAGAGATAAAGTTTTCATTTGCAAAAAAAAGTTAACCCAATTTGTTATTTCTAGCAGTCTTAAAGTAAATATATTCTTTTTTGTCAAGACAGCATAGGATCACATAGAGGCATTATACCATATACTTGAAGATAATGAAAGTTGTGGAAAATTATAATGTCTAAACCAAGTCTTCATAATTTTTGCAGATGCCTCAAACAGCGAGTTTTCTATCTCTAAAAATTCATCTGGTATGATTAATACGTATTGAAAGACTAAATTTGGACAATATGTATCAAGTAATAATTGAACAGAATGTAAATATTTGCTAAGATAAGAAATTCTGTCTTAATAGGAGTAGTCCAAGAAAGGATATGCTTACATTTGGATGCAAAATAGGAAGCCCCTTGATCTGGACAACCCAATCCACCTAACAAACGATGAAAAGTTAATGTACATTATATTAAATGAGGGGAGACCCCTTGCCACAGAAACTTAACAACAAATTAGTGAAACCATTCATCAAAATTGTACCATTTAATGTTTGAATAAGAAATAAAATGTATGGCATAACCAACATCTTCAAGGCATCGATATGTCCCTGTAATGATAATGGCATGACCTCCCACCTGGTTAACATATGTGTTATCTTTTCTCTAACAGTGACCAAATTATATTGCATAGTCTGCCACTGATCAGAAAATAAGGTGATTCCCAAATATTTTATATTAGATACTACCTGAAAACTGGCAAATAAATTTGGAATATTACAAGTTAGATTATTGATGGGAAGAATAGCAATTCTCTGTCTATTCAGGTGATATCCAGAGAGTTCTGCAAATTATTCAATTTCTTTAGTAAAGGATGGAAAGGAAACATTTATGTTCAAAAATATCGATAAAATGTCATTGTCCCCTGAACCCCTCCCAGGAATAAAGGACGCTACACTTAATTTCCTCTTTGGTTGCTTGTTGGCAATATTTATTTTGGCACAAAGAGTATTTACATACATAATGTTATCACTTCAAATTCCACATAATAGTTCATTTACATTTTCTTGGTTCCAGCCTCTTCCTTCTTCTGGTTCCTCCATCTTGCATTTGCCGGGCGTGGACACTGTGAATCTGGTCCCCTTCCTCCAGACCAGAACCAGGCTGGTTCCACCTACCTGGGCTTTTGCCCTCCAGGCCCGGACACTTCTGAATCTGGCACCTGGACCTATTCCCCCCCACTTTTACCACATCTGGGTTCCTTGTCCCCTGCCCATGTATCCTACCCCCCCGTTTCCTTCCCCCACTCCCCTTTCTTTCTTCCCCCACTTCCCTTTCTTCTTCACCCTTTTAGCCATTTTTGGCATTGTTGCCCTCCCCAGGGACTATGTCCCAGCCCCCTGGGCCTGTAGCTGCCTCCCACAGCAAAAACTTATTGGCTTCTACCCTGGGGACCCTAGGGCACCAACTTGCCCTCCTCCTATCCTTGTGCCAACCATGCCTCCCCAGAGCCTTCCTTAAGGGTGGGTGGGTGGTGGGAAAATCCCAGCAGAAGAGGTCATGCTGCCTGTGTCCTGGCCTGATATACCTCTGTAGGACCCCTGCTCAGGACCCCTTGTGGCTCCGCCCCCAGCCAATCCCTGGGGCTCTGGCATTGTCTGTCATATTACACCTTTGACCTTCTTGGTGATGTCACTAGCTCCACCCCTTTATACCTGATCCTTCTCTCCCCCTCCACCCCAACCCCTCCCCCTTTTTTGTTCAATCCTGGTAGGGGTCATCAGACAACCTGGTCTGCCTTTTAGTGGCAAGCCCCATTGTCCCCTGCACCCCACCCAGGAATAAAGGACACTACACTTAATTTCCTTTTTGGTTGCTTGTTGGCAATATTTATTTTGGAACAAAGAGTATTTACATACATAATGTTATCACTTCAAATTCCACATAATAGTTTATTTACATTTTCTTGGTTCCGGACGCTCCTTCTCTGGTTCCTCCATCTTGCATTTTCTGGGCCCAGACACTGTGAATCTGGTCCCTTCCTCCAGATCAGAACCAGGCCAGTTTCACCTACCTGGGCTTTTGCCCTTCAGGCCCTGACACTTCTGAATCCGGCACCTGGACCTATCCCCTTCCCTGCTTTAACCATGTCTGGGTTCCTTGTCCCCAAACTGTGTATCCTACCCCCCTCCCTTCTTTCCTTCCCTCCTGCTCCCCCTTTTCTTTCTTCCACTGCCCCTCCTCCAGCTTGCGATGGACAGTGGGGCTCCCCCCTTGCAGTCTAGTATCTCAGCCCTTTTTTAGCTATCTGGTCCATTAGTTCCCCTAATGGTCTCAGGAATAGGCACATGCCAAACTCTGACAAGTGCACCCTGTCAAACCTGTATACCACAGCCTGATCAAAGGAAATGTCCTTTTACTGCAGGTGCATCCTCCATTTTGATTACCGCCCTCACTACCCTTCTGTTCAGATGCTTCCTGACCTTCTCAATCAGCCTTACATCCCTGTCCTCCCTCCAAACACAGCAGTAGGTGATGTCGGACCAACCGATTGTCACCCTTAGCCACCACCCCTTAATCATCTCCAAATCCCCCAGTATGTTCTGCCCCAACTCTCCCCATGGCAGGCCCTTCAAATCATTGCCCCCCAGGTGTATGACAATGCAGTCTGACGTGCCCCATTGCACCCTTAACTCGCCTACTAATGGCAAACATTGAGCCCATCTCATGCCCCTAATGCCCTTCCACAGCACCCTGGTATCTCCGTGTTGTAACATAATTCTGCTCCTCTGGAAGTGGTGACTGAAACCTTTTTGCCTAATAGATGAAGGAGTGCCCCACTATCCAGATTTTCCTCTTGGAACCTGCCATGGAAACAAGATAAAACAGTGTGAGTCCCATTACATACACGTGACATATCTTTTGTAGCAACTGGACTTGCAGCCCCCAACTTTCTTCACCTTCTCCACTGCAGCCCCCTTTTCTGCTGCCTCTGTGGCTGTTCTGATTCAAAAGGAATACGGGGCAAATTCACCTGGATCCTCCCCCAGAAAAGCCAGGGTCCTCTTGAGCACTGATCCCACCTGGAAACTGGTGACCGGGGAGTCATCCCTGTGCTGGAAAAAGGCCCCCCATCCCTCCCCCATTTGCTCACATATGTTTCCAGTGCCCCCACTGCACAACTGGTGGCCTGTGGTTGTCTGACTAAGGACACCTTGACCCCCTTCCCCTTTTGATCAGTTTTGGACCTGGCCAGATTGATGACCACTCTGTCCTGACCCCACCATACGTCCCTGTGTTGCAACACTTGTACAGCAGCCATTTTTCTTGGGGCCACCACTTCCCCCACTTGGAAGGCCCCTGCTGCCATAACCGAAAAAATGGCCCAAAACAGGGATGCCTCCTGGGCTGAGGTGCACACCTGTTGTGTTGTTCTCAGCACCCTTTCCAGTAGCTGCACTCTTATGGGGTTCCTCCCATCCACCCTGACAGCCTGTCCCTCTGCCATCCTACCACCATCTGCTTAACTGCACTGCTGGCCACTACGTTTGGCCAACTCTGTCCTGGCACACCCAACTGATGCCAGTCAGTTGTACCACCACTATGGTGTGGGCCAGCCCTTCCTCTCACATCTCCACAATAAACCTCCTTTCCTGCTCCTCCCAGACCATTTCGTCCCTGCCCCACCCATGTCTCCATCTGAATTCTTGAAATCTCTCCAATCCTGCCTCATAGGCCTTCAGTGTGTTGGCTGACCAGGAGCCCTGGTATAATGCCCTGGCCGTGTCCCACCATCCTCCCACAACCTGTCTGGGATCCTGGTCCTATGCTCCATTTTGCAGCCTCAGCCCCCAAAACCTTCCAAGCTGTAAATGGGAAAGACCATCAGCCACCTCATTCTTCAACCCCTCGATATGCTGTGCTTTAAAAGACAAATTCAGTTGCAACCCCAACAACACCATGTGTCTGAGTAGCCTGCCCACCATCTCTGTCAGCCCCCCTTGCCTATTAATAACTTCCACCACTCTTTTGTTGTCGCACCGAAACAGAATGAGTTTTCCCCTCATACGAGTGCCCCACACCTCCATGGCTACCCATATCGGAAATATTTCCAAAAATGTGATGTCCTTCAATAGTCACAAATCCCTCCACTGCACTGGCCATTCTTATGACATTCATTCTCCCTGAAAGTATGCCCCCCATCCCCAGGGTGCCCGAGGCTTCCGTAAACAATTCTAAGTCCGTATTCTGCTCCCATTCATCCTGCCAGAATGTCACCCCATTATAGGTGTCAAGGAATTCCTCCCAGACTTGGAAGTCCTCCCGCACCCCTTTCGACACTTCTACCCAGTGGTGCAGCAGCTTAGTCTTCCCATGGCCCTACCCAGCTTCCTTGTGAATGTCCTGCCTGAGCTAATTGCCATGCAGATGAAGTTAAGGTGCCCCACCAGTTGCTGCATCTGTACCAGCAGCACCCTCCTCCTCCCCGTCACCTGGGCCAGCAGCCCCTTAAGGCATGCCACCTTTTCCCCGGGCAGCCTGAAACACCCCCCTTCTGTGTCCACCTCTATGCCCAGGAATTCTAATTTTCAGGTGGGGCCCTCTGTTTTGCCCTATGCCAGTGGTATCCCGATCTGCTGGCACATCCTTTTAAAATCCCATAACATCCTCTGTGCCTCCTCCCTTGACTCCCAGATGAGGAGGAAATCATCCAGGTAATGCACTATCCTCTGGTGCCCGTACCTGACTCCGAATGTCCACTGCACCTAGGTGCTGAAAGCTTCAAAGGTGGAACAAGTCACTGAACATCCCATTGGCATGGCCTTGTCAAAATATATGCGCCCGTGAAATTGGAATCCTAATAGGTCCCAATCCTCAGGCTTACAGGCAGGAGGCGAAATGCCAACTCGATATCCATCTTCAGTAGCCACACACCCTCAATTGCCCTGATGGGCATTATGGCCTGCTCTAATGAGGAATATAACACTGCCCTAACGTGGTCTGGTATGCCCTCATTCACCGACAAAACCTCTGGGTAGGATAAGTGGTGTATCAGGCAAAATTCCCCTTCTGCCTTCTTGGGTACTATGCCCAAATGGGACACCCAAAACTGTGTGCATGGGGGGCCTCAAGTGGCCCCTCTACCCACCCCGCCTTGATCTCCTTGTCAATCTTAGCCCCTACTATCTCCTCCTTCCCTCTCACTGACCCCAAATTCTTCACCCACATCTTTTCCCAGCGCCCTTGAAAACCCAGTGGGAAAACTGCCTGGAAACCTTCCCTGAGCAGCTCCGTGGCTCCTCTGTTCGGGTAGTCTGTGGTCCACTCCTCTATCACTGAGAGGGAAATGAGCATACGCACCAGCTTGTACCCCCAATGCCCTCCGCTTGGCGCTTCACTACCACCAGCCTCTGGAGGTGTATTACTGGACCCTGTGACTGCTCCTCACACCCTGCCTTGTCCCCCCCAAGTGCCTCTAAAGGACTGCTGGTAGAATTTCCCATTTAATCCCCCTCTTTCCCCAACCTGTCAAAAGTTGGGTGCTGGATGTGACCCCCCACATTTGGAGCAGGTGTGCCTGAACTTACATCCATTCAAGGTGCAGGTTGCCTTGTTGAAACCCCAGCAGGTCTTGGCCCCTGGGGCCAGAGGGTTCTTCCTCATGTGCTCCCCTCCAATCCCACTCCCTTCACCAGAGAGGGTCCTCATCCACAACTCTGAGTGGGTTCAATCCCACCTCAGATCACCTTTTGCCGCCATTTGCTTCTGGAATGCCTTATCATATTTGAGCTACCTGTAGCCCACTTTCACCTTGTATGCATCTCTTATGATGGACATGTACGTCAGTAAGGGGATGGCCAGCTCCAGTTGCTTCTCCAGGACCAAAACACTGTAGATGATGAAACACCCTTGCCAATTCTCAGTGGTCTTCTCCTTGTACTTTGCCTCCTTGGCTTTGTGCCCTACTACCGCCAATGCCACTGCCATCTCTGACCTCCCCACTGATTCCTTCTGCTTGTACTTCTTGGCCGCATCCTTATCCATGAGTCCGAAGATGTCGATGTACTCTCCGGTCCAAATTTTCTCTTTGTTCGAGGCTGGGATGTGTTCCCTCAATGAGCAGCCCGGCAGGCCTTCTTATAGTTTCTTGCCCATCAGCTTGGCCTCCCCACCCATTCCTGCCCCAGTCCCTTTACATTTTAAGGTCTGCATGGCCTCCTCTATCCTTTCCATCCCTGCATCCCCAAGGCCACTCAACAGCCCCTCCAAATACTCCATTTTCATCAGTGAGATCTACGTCATCCTTACCACCATCTGGGCTCTCCTCTTCTGACTCCGGTGTGGGCATCGGCGCTGAGTAGGGTGCGGGTTGCGGCACTTCCCGTCTGGGTCTCTTGCCCCCTCTTCCTCTGCCTGAATGTTCCTCTCTCTCCTTACACTTCCTCTGCACCTCCTCCTCCACCTCTCTCTGCTTTGCTGCTGCCACCAGCTCCGTCATCTGCCCCATCAACTTGGCCACCTCCTGCATCATCCTTTTGCTGGACATTGGGGTTCACTTTGGTGGCATTATTCTATTGGTGCCATTATTTTATTCGTCACTGCATTAGATGGGTGAGAAATAAACATTCAGACTTGTGTCCACACACTCCCCCCATACCCAAGGTGGCTGGGACCTCCTTACTCCCAGTCCCACTTGCAAATATTTCCAGTTCCTTGGAAGGCCTCTTGCCCTTTTACCACCCTGCTCCCATCCTTCCCACACCACAGTACTGGCACAATGTTTTGCCATTGTCTCCCGCTGGGGAGGGACTCCCCACTCTGCCCCTGTCACCTAGCCTCCAGTATCTGGGCAACCAAACCTATGCTAGCATCATTACATTGTGGCAGCTGCCCCTCCCGACCCTGCTATGTCTCCCACTTATGCCAACTCACCCCGCAAGCCCCTTCTCAAGCCTTTAGGTAGAGATCCTTGCCCACCTCTTATCCTGCTGTCCTCTAGCCTGTTGCTGTGGTCTTGCCACCTGACCACATCGGCCCCCATCTCCCATGAGGTCCCCTAAACTTGTCTCCTCCAACTGACCCATGTGTGGGTCACCTTCACACCACATCCAGGCCCTTGAGGATCCAGGCCCTTCGCATACTGCCTTCTGCCCCCCCCACTGGGCCTCCAGCCTTGCGCGCCCTTCCAGAGTTAAAACATTTTAAGTAGCACAGTCTGTACAGGGCTATACTCCCACCAACAATTAATCCTTTTTGGTCCATATGAATTATACTGTATAGGGGATTCTAGGCTCTAACTGAGATACAATTAATTTTGAGATAATTTTATAGCCGCAGTTAATTAATGTGACTGGGCAATATTTTGAGATTTTTAAAGGGTCCTTATTGTCTTTTGGTATTAGTAGAACTTCAGCATCCTTGAATGTCATGAGAATATTTAAACCTTACATAACGTCTTTTATTAATTTAAGAATCCAAGGAGAGATCTCATTAATAAAGGCTAAATAAAATTCAGCTGAAAAGCCATCAGAGCCTGTTACTTTGCTTTCCTTTAATGAGATAATTACTTTTATTACTTCAAAAAGTGAAAAACCTGAGTTCTCAAAATCAACTTATGGAAAAGATCTATCACTTAAATTTACTGGATGGAATTTACTGGATGGAATGGGACAAAAGAAGGCACAAGGCCCATCGAGATTGGCCCCCTCAACAGAGGATCATAGGTATTTATTTTGTCTGCCCTAAAATCTCCCTATCTGGCAAAACACTTGTATAGTAATTAAATGTAATAGTAGCTAGGTCTTTATCATTTGTAAGTATTGCACCATTAGTGTTTTGGAGTGAAGATAAAAATAGTGTGCTGTTTTTGATTGTGAAAAATGTGCACTAACAGGATTCACACAGACAAGAATTAATCTTAAAACACTCCCCCTTACTGAAAAAATAGAACACATTTCATTAAAAGGAACATAAGCAATGTTTTGTTTACATTTTTTAATATAATTGTAAATGTGGACATATGTGAGGCCTGTTTAATCATCCCAGTGTATTGTTTATATGTGTTTGCTTTGAAATGGTCCCATTTTAGCATTATTTAGGGCCCTATATTAATGCAACTTTTTCCCTCCCAAAATGTTCATTTCTTTAATTACTTAGCAGTTCTGGAGCCTAGTGACAACAATTGAGCTGAAAGCCACGATGTAGTAGAACACAATAATGCAGGGTAAGCTGATGCTACTGTATTCTGCTTCATTGTAAACTGCAGCTCAACTGATGCCACTGTATTCTGGAACTCTGAGTGATTAAAACAATCAATATAGGGCAGGAAAAGGTACATTAATATGGGAGCCCCAAATAAGGAAAAAAAGATATATTTTTCTTTTCAAAACAAACATACAAAGCAATGCACTGCGGTGATTAAACAGACTTCACACATGCCCAAATTTGCAATTATATGAAAAAATGTAAACAACATTCTTTATGTTCCTTTTAATTAATTGCCATTTCTTTCTGTAAGAGGGAGTTTTTTACGAATTATTCTTGTATACATGAATCCTCAGAATACTCCCCCAAAGCAAATCTGTTTTGAATATTAAATGTTCTCTTATTTTAATTGAAGTTACATCCTTTCTTTCTTTTTCTATCTGATCTGATAGGAAATACTTATTCCATGGGCATAGCTTTAGAAACATCCCATATATGTGAGACTGGAAAGTCCGGGGAAAAATTAAGTTCCCCAAATTAAGTGATCTGTTCTATTATTGATGTTACAAGGTCATGGTTATGAAGTAGACTGTTATTAAATCTCAAAGAGACCCATTTCTTACTAGCAGTAGCTGGCGCAATAGTATTAATCAGCATTGCATGATCTGTAATGGATATGAGCTGGTACTGTGAATTTATTGTATCACTTGCTAGGGATTTACTAATGTAGACATTGTCCAGTCTTGAAAAACTTGAAAACAGAAACATAGAAAACTGCCGGCAGATAAGAACCACCAGGCCCATCCAGTCTGCCCATAATCCCTACATTAGCTTTCCACCTCTGACCCTATCTGGTCATTAGTTTCTCGCTCCTCCTTCCCACCTCTGAGGTTCCCTTATGCCTGTCCCAGGCATATTTAAATCCCTCCACCATGCTCGCCCCCACCACCTCCTGTGGCAGGCTATTCCATGTGTCCACCACCCTCTCTGTGAAGAAAAACTTCCTCACATTTCCCCTTGGCCTACCACCTTCCAATATCATATCATGCCCCCTCACACTTGTACTCCTCCTACACTGGAAGATGTCTCACCCCTGCACCTTATTTATGCCCTTAAGGTATTTGAATATTCCTATCATGTCCCCCCATTCCCTCTTCTGCTCCAGTGAGTACATATTGAGGTCCTTTAATCTCTCCTCATATGTTTGGTAAATAGGAATAATGATTGTCTTTTGGATGTAACAGTCTCCAAATGTCAATTAAGTTGTTGCCCACCAAACAAATTATGAACCAGAGCTGAAACATGCTTATCTTCATTTGAAAGAATGGAGGCATTATCTAAACAGGGGAACTGCAATAAATTTCAGTTCCTGCCTAAATATATATTGTCACTTCCTAATTCAATCAAACCTAAAGAAAATGTTTTTAAAAATGTGTTCCTGACCAACTAAAAGGGCATATATTGAACCTAAGGTCATATCCTGTCCAAAACTTTTACCCATTGCTAAAATAAACCTGCCCTCATCATCTTTGACTGATTTTTCAAAAATAAAGCACACTTTTTATTAATTAAAATACCCACCCCTCTACTCTTGTCACAGCCGGTCAACAACAACAACAAAAAGCCTGATAGATCCAACTGCGTTTCAGCTCAATAGCTTTACAAATCTACCAGGTGGGTTTTCTGTAGCATATGTATATCAATATTATGTATTTTTGGTGCATATTTAAAAGAAAAGAATTGATGCCTATTTAAGGGATACATTATAGGGAGTGGTTATTGATGAGGAAACTTTCCAATTTCTTACTACAGAAAATCTGATTTGACCCACGATATATGTTGCGCCTAAAGTCCACAAGAGTCTCACTCAGCCACCTGGGAGACAAATTACTCCCTATCCCAATATGTGGATTTCTTTATTTAGCTCGTTGATGCCAATTTAGTGTCCCATATCCGGGATACAAAACAAGCCTTAAATTTGTTTACAGGCCTTCATGTGTAAAAAGGTGAAATTTTAGTCACACTTGTTGTTTTATTATATACAAATATTCCACAGGAGGGCAGTTTACATGCTGTGAGACATTTTCTAGACAAACAATCTCCTGATCATACACCTCCTACTGAATATTTGATCGAGTTAGCAAGGCTGGTTCTTGAGTGCAATGCTTTTATGTTTCTTTTTTTATTCTTTAATTCTACTCATTTTTCAATCCATACAGATTTCCAGAATCCATCTGAAATAGATCTAGTCCATAGCTTGGAGTAGAAAGTAAGAGATAGAGGAGAAAAAAAGAAAGAAAAAACAATCAGCATTGCCTAGGATTGCTCAAAGTTATTTTATACAAGCTATAAAGTCAAAGGCCCAGATATTCAAAAGGGTTGCGCCATGCGCAACAGGGTTGAGTGTGCGCAACTCCAAAAATGCGCCATTCTGCGATATTCAGAAGGGTCCAGTTGCGCCACAAAACAAGCTGAGCCACAGCGCAATGGAAATGAAGGCATGCGCAACCGAAGGGGCGGTTCATGCATAAAGTGCGCAATGCGACATTCAAATACTTGGCGCAATACGCCAAGAGTGGCTCAGCCGGAGGATGCGCTGTACCGGATGTGAGCCAAAATAAAAGGCTCAAGGAGCAGCGCAAGAACTCTAGCAGGCCGCAAACTGGGGAGAGAGACAGAGAGACAGAGAGAGAGAGAGACAGAGACAGGAGCAGGAAGGGCAGAGAGGGACAGTGGGTCCTGGAGGACAGAGGCCAGTGGGGGTGCCCGTGCAGTGGAAGCAGCAGTGGGGGCAGTGGGGTAACACAGGAACAGCAGCTGGGGGGCAGGAGCCAGGGGAGATGGACAGTGTCAGCTTCCACATGGAAGCTGTAATGAGGGTGAGACAGCATGCTGCAGGGGCGTGGCAGCGGAGGGGCCCGTCGTGCACGCCCCGACAGGCGGTATCGCGTCCGCATCAGCTACGAGCTGTACACACAGATGTCGAGATTGTGGCCCGGTGCCGCCTGAACAGGGCAATACTGAGACGGCTCAGTGAGCTGTGCAGTGATGTGATGCAGGCACCCTCACGACGGAGTCATGCTCTGTCCGGTGGAGACCAAGGTGAGAGCCTGCATGTGCCTGTTCGCCACGGGCACCTTCCAGAGGCCGACAGGTGACACCACAGGCATTACGCAGTCGGCCACGCCACGCATCCTCACCCATTCTCAGCGCGACTGCTGCCTCATGCTGCGGAGTACATCCATTTCAGCACCGTGGCAGAGCGCAAGCAAACATGCAGGAGTTCCACAGGGTAGCACATATGCCTGGCATGCTAGGGGCCATGAGACTGCACCCATGTGGCCATTCGCACACCACCTGGCCCCGACGCGCTGGCCGATCAACCGAAAGGGCTTCGAGTGTCATCTGCCAGGTGGTGTGTGATGCCACTACGCATCATCAATGTTCAGCACACCCCTGGCGGAGCACATGATGCCTTCATATGGCACCAATCTGCACTGTGCCATCGATTTGAGAGTGGGAACATCCCCACGGGTCATCTAGTGGGTGAGTACACATGTATGGAATGCAAACTCTGTGCAAGGGTGGGAATGACACAGGTGCCATGGTAGTGGCACACAAGGATATGGGTGATATGGACCTGACCTGACACTGATCTCCACTATCTCCACACAGGTGACTGTGGATACCCACTCCATCCCTGGCTGCTCACACCATCACCGGGCCTCACCACCCCAGCGCAGCACGGTTTCAATGAGGCACACGCCGCAACACGGAACATCATAGAGCGGTGTTTGGGATACTCAAGGCACGCTCTGATGCCTGGACACTCGCGGAGCCTACAGATACAGCCCCCAGAAGGCCTGTGGGATATTCCTGGTCTGTAGCATCCTGCACAAAATGGCCAAAGACCATGGGATAGCCGTACAGGTCCAAGAGGGGGACAGCGATGGGGACGCCAGTGGCGCCGGTGATGTGGGTGACCAGCCGCCCCCCCTAGGACGGAGGGACCCCCGACTGACACGGAGGCCCAGCTGCACTGGGACACCATTGCAGAAGAGCACTATGCACAACACAGGTAAGTCAAGGGGACATGTGCAGGCAACACTGTCCATGCGCAAACCACAGGCACACAGGGGAACACACCGTGCATTAAGGTCAGGGGAGTTGAAGGGTCCAGGCATACCAACACACCATCAGAGAGGGGTGAGCACTCACATGGACACACACACACACACACACACCAGGCAGCATACAGGGGCAGCAGCACAGCACTGCGGAAATGACACGTCAACACACAGCACCACCAACCACCCTCACCACCTGGACTGTCCACGTACGTGTGTCAGGACCTGGGCAACCTTGCACCTTGGTGTACAGTGCAATGCAGGCATCATCATCCACACACACCTGTGGACAGCAGTTGGGAGAGTGTGCAGGTGGTCCGTGTGTCAGCTTGGTGAGCAGAGCACCCAGCAGTGCACTGCCCACCATGACACACATTGCACACAGGGCAGCACCAGACAGGGCCTGCATTGGGAGACAGCTCAGTCAGGAGCACTGTCCCACGGCCACCACGGATGCGGTGGCTCCCGCTGTGGCCTAGCAGCACTGGCAGGCTGCACAGGGGTTACATCGGGTGGCGCTAGTGCACCACCAGGGGTCCCAGTGCGTGATCCGCGACCTTGCCCGCACAGGGTCTGCATCCCGCCAACAAACTTGCACCAGGGGTGCTCGGGATGCCCACAGCAGAAACCAGCGCGACAGGCCTGGTGTCACATGACACCGGGAATGGGAGTGGAGTGCGCACTGTGTGGGGTGCGTGGTACAGGGTCACCAGACAGTGTGGTCAATGCGGTCACCACAGAGACCACTGCCTGGGTCAGCCTGTCGATGGCAGCGGTCACATCCGTCCGCATATGGACCATCTCAGCCCGGTCCCAGCACACCCCTGCTATGCCACCCACGGACACAGTCAGTGCTTCCACGGACCTTGCAACCCGCCCCCTGCAGCTGTACCCCGACTCCTGCAGCAGGCGGGTGTAGGCTCAAAGGGTACTGTGCCCCAATGGCATCGTGACCCCAGGGTGTGGATGGTCCTGGTGCACGGCACCCTTGAGGGTGGCCGCTGTTCCAGGACCAGGTATGGGCAGATCTAAGGGCGGTGGACAAGTGCCACTGCTTGACGCTGTCCCCCAGGCCTGGTGTGCAACTGCTGCTGCCGCCTCCAACTGCTGAGCCCCAGGTCCACCTGTTCCACCCTGTGCTGTCAACAGTGCCAGACACCTGCTCAGCCACCGATGCTGCCCCACCGGTGCTGACAGGCTCAGCCTGTGACTGTGCCAGCATGCTGGTACACAGGTGTGGAGCAGGACGGGCCAGGGGCACGTGATGGCTCGCCATGCGCCCCTCGTGGACACACACCTATCACTGGCCATTGCAGGCCTGTTATCATCAATAGTGCCGGTGCGGCCATTGCCATAGGCACAGCATGCTGGCACACCTGCATGCCAGACTGCTGTGACACAGGCTGTGCACCCCTGCACCCGTATCACTGCCGGCGGAGTTGTTGGGCCAGCCGCCTGCTGCTGCAGTGCCTGCAGGCTGCTGGCGGAGGTGGATGGTCCTCCTCCTGGTCCAGCAGGTCTGCCTCACTGTCAGCACCCACCACCACTGTCTCTGCAGACGAACAGGATCTGAAACAGAAAGAGAGTACATGTGAGTGCATGTGAACAACAGCCCCCCACAACATCACCATGTCATACCGTGCAGTGATGGGCTTCCACCCGTCTGGAATCCTCCACCTGGAACACCAGCAATGGCACTGGCTGCATGGTCAGCCACCAGTGTCTCCTTGGTCGGGTCAGCTGCAACACCACCGTGGTCCCCACCAGTGGCAGCACGTCACCCTGAAGGCTGCCACCTCTCCTTCAGCCTCCTGTGGTCAGTCCCCATCTTTTTGCGGCATTCCTGCATGGAGTGCTGGTAGCTTCCATGCAGGTTGACGGCCAGAGCTACCCCCTCCCATGCAGCTGCACGCTGCTGAGGGGTGCCCCTCCGCCCACTCAATAGCGGCTCATCCTCCAGGTAGGCCTGGAGAAGGGCCTCAGTCTCTGCTGTGGTGAAGTTCGGCCTCCTCCCACGCCCGCCGTCCACAGCCTCAGCCTGGTTCTCGTCAGTCATGGTGATCTGTATGGGTGGAAGTGGACACCTGTCACTGTGCAGTCCACAGCATTTCCCCATGAGCATGGCTGCAGGCTGGGGAGGGCAGAAGCCCCCCCCTTTCCTCTCCTGCATGGCAGATACTGATGGAAAGGGTGCCCTCTGCCCCTTCCTAAGTGCCATCATCATGCTCAGCCCCCTCAACCTATGACATCCTCCAGCACCCTGCCCATGAGCATTGTCCTGAGCATCACACAGCATGTAACTCACCTCTCACCTGCAATAACCAAATCTGGCCGCCACACCCAGTGTCACATTTTATAGCGCAACACATGCAAATGGGGTGTGGCGAATTTTAATGACATGCTAATCGCGCCACTCGCGCTTTGCATGACTGATCGACTGACGGTATATGTCGGCTGAATATCACGTATTTGCGCTTTAGCGCAATAGGGAAGGTCCGGCTGAGCCGATGGCGCATGTTTGTGGCTGTGTGCTACACTGCATTGCGCATGCCCCGACAGGTTACGCGATCGCTTGATCGCGCTGCTGAGCCTGCTGAGCGATAGGCGATTCTGGCCATGGCCACCATTGTGCCAGTGGCGCTACAGCACTGGGCACTATATGGCGCTGTGGCACTTCTGCGCGATAGTCCACTGTGGCACTGGTGCTATGCTTAGCAGTCGCCAGAGGATGCCTATACATCCCATGGCGCCAGCGTAGCCTTGCGCCATTGCCGTGACCTTGTGTATGCCCTCTGACCCCTGGCGCTGTGGGCATGCCATGTGTCGTCCCTATTGCGCTGTCTGGTTACAGCGCCATGTAAAAGTGATGGCGCTGTGCGAACAGCGCGATTAGAGCCTGTGCTGGTCTATTGCGCAACAACTCACAGGGCGTACAGCGCAGCGGGGCGCCATATTGCCTGCTGTAAAGTTGGGGCCATGGCTAGGAGGAGGGCGGTGTCCTGGAGCCCAGTTGAAGTGGCCAACCTGGTGGCCCTAGTGGAGCCCCACTATGAGGGACTATATGGTGAGGCCCCCCTCACCGGACATAGGACCCATTTGTGGCAGCAAGTGGCCACTGACCTGGTGGGGGTCACTGGCCGGGGCCGGTCTGCTGAGCAGTGCCGGCACCGGTACAGTGATCTCCGCCGGAGGGACCCAGAACTATTGACGCGGCTGCGTTCCCGTGCCAGGTGGGGCCTGGTGCCTAGGCCACGTGAGTGTACCATCTATTCACCTATATTCTCTGTAGGTGTGTGTGTGCCTGGGTGGCTGTGCATCGGTGTGTCAGTGTGTGCAGCTGTGCGATGGATGGTTGTGGCTGTGTGGGCAGGCAGTCGCTGGGGCAGAGGGCACCTGCTTTTGAGTCACACTGATGTTTGTCTCACCGTATGTCTCCCACAGGCTGGATGGTGAGGACGCCGACAATGGTGATGTGGGCCATGCCAGGGCCCCAGTGCCACAGGCTGCAGCCACAGCAGCAGCAGCAGCAGCAGCAGCAGCAGCAGCACAGCAGCAGCAGCGGCAGACCGAGCTGCTGGAGGAGTGTGAGTATCATTACGCATGGATGCTATGCTGCTGGGGGCAGGACCACCAACCATGCTGGACACAACCAAAGGGAGGTCAGTTCCACTATACAAAACAGTAGTGAGTCCCCACACTGGAGTACAGTGTACAGTTCCGGAGAACATACCTGCATATGGACAGGGACTGGGTGGAGAGCGCTCACAGGAGGGCGACATGGATGGTGCATGGATTGCATCACAAGTCCTATGCAGACAGGTTGATGGAACTGAACATGTACTCCTGGAGGGAGCAGGGGTGGGGATATGATGGGGACATACAAGTATTGTACAGGGGGAACAGAGTGCAGGAAACAATATTTGTAAGCGTAAGGGATGTTCCAGGACTAGAGGGCATGGGATGCAGTTGGGGGCTTGTTTAAGAGGAACATGAGAAAGTGTTTCTTCACATGATGGGTGGTGGACGAGTGGAACACCCTGCCAGAGGATGTGGTGGGGCTGACTTGGTCACGGATATACGTGATGCGGGTTCACCATGAGGGACTTCTGGAGGTCAGGGGTGAGGGGGAACGGACTTATAGGACAAGAGAGTGATCGTACAAGGCCAAATGGCCAGACTGGGTGTCCCATAGGCCCTTGTCTGCCGACACTGTCTATGTCTCCATGTATGTAGGTGTGACACAGGTGACCTGCATCACAGTGCAGCATCACGACACGTCTGTGTATGCATCACAGGTGGTCCAGGCATGCACTGGGCACATAGCTGTGAAACTGGCATCGCACCACGTTGCCACATCACATGACAGCGTAGTTTGTACTGTGCTTGACGTGGGCAGTGTGTGGGCGGTGGTGCGCATGGCTGGTGCCGCCTGTTTGTGATGGCCATGTGCATGTTCACTGTGGGTGGGTGCATGCCATCACATGTGCAGGACATTGGGTTAGATGGGTTGCAGGTTGGGTGGTGTTCAGGGTTGTGGTCAGTCTCAGCCATTGACTGTGTTCCCATTTTCCTAGGCCTCGGTGTGCTGCGGCGCATGGCGCATGATCTGCGGCGCCTGACCCAGGTGGTGTTGGACAACCAGGAGGTCCTGCAAGCCCTACAGTGCCAGGGGGAACGGCGGCACAGGCACAGGAGGGGACGCCAGCAGGGGGAGGAGCAGGAGCCAGCTGGGCCGTAGCCCACCTTTCATTTCACCTTCACCCATCCCTTTCACCCTGCCTTCCCTCTCCAAGTTTTTATTCCTTCCCCCTTGAACACCCCTGCCTTTTACCCGTCCCCAACTTGTACATAGTTCGACCTTTGTTGTTCACTGTTTTTATTTAAATATGCATTTCTATTTTGGTACAACTGCTGTGTTAGTGTCTGCTTTGCAACTGGCTCTGGGTGCTCCGTTGCAGGGGTGTACATTCCATCTGGGCTACTATGGTCCTGGGTATATGTGTGTGTGTGTGTGTGTCCATGGGGAGGTATCACCAGCATAGCATTGCCTTTCTGTTGCTCTTGCCATCTGCTGCCACCCACTGCTGGGTGCACAGGGTGGGTCTGGCTGGTCTGCTTCTCTGCAGCATGGGGTTGACGTGTGGCACGGGGGGTGCATGGTGTTTCCTGCAGTGCCTGTCACTGTACATGAGCGGTGTCTTGGGGGCATGGTGCACACTGTGCTGTGCGTATGGGGGGGACTGATGTGCACTGTGGTTGTCAACCCCCTGGGTGTGGCACACTCTGCCTGCCAGTGGTTGTGCTGGGGTGTCATGGCTCTGCTATACTTTAGTTGGCTTGTCCCCATGGGCACGTGGATCATCCGTCCCACCCCAGTGATGCTGTGCTTGGGGTGTGCCAGTGTGGTTGGGTTCTGCAGTGAGTTCCTGTGCCCATGTGTGGCATGGCTGGCGGTGGGCCCCAGCCTGCCTCCCTGGATGTGCAGTTCCATTGCTCTGGGGGGCTGTGCTTGCACTATGGCAGCTCTGCACTGCTCAGCTGAGCTTCCATGGTTGCGCCATAGCGCAGCATTTTGGCTCAGCCTCTCCTACCTGGTTGCGCGATGGCGCAGTATGTGCGATATTGAGACGTTGGTTGCTTGCGCAATTTGCTCTGCTCCATGTTTGAATATCGCACCTGTTGCGCATTTGCGCAACTGGTTTGTGCTTGCTCCTGCTGTTGCGCTACTTTTGAGCGCAGTTTGAATATCTGGGCCAAAGACTTTTAAAATCATGCAAGTTAATCCTCTCTAAGTGAAAACCATCAAACCTGAGAGATGAATAATTTAAATACTAAATACTATGTAAAGCAAGATAAAGCAGCCAGCATACCCTCTATAATCGCTTATTTACTATATTATTTTTTTTTATCTTCCATCAACTTTAATCAAAAGTTATAATAACATCATAAGGTCTTATAAACAGTAAGGAAAAAACCAAAATGTTATAAATCTATTATTTAGCATAGGAATAAATAAGAAATGGAGATTGCTCCAAAAATATGAAGGATATATACTACACTGTGTTTCAAAAAATTGGCTATAAGGCTGCACTAAGAGTCCTTAAAGCAAATTATGTTCAACTTCAGCAGCAATAATAGAGATCTCTTTCTCAGATTGAGTAGGGGATTCTGTTTCTTCACTTCTATCTCTTCTTTTTCACACTGACCATGTAAAAAAAGAGGAAACCTGATAAATTTTAAATATATATACATTTTGTCTTTGTATGTGACTTTAACTTTAGCCAGTGCCAGCAGCTGGAATTGGGTTCCCAACTCGAGAACCTCTTGATGATAAGTGAAAAAAAACGTCTGTGTCTTTCTGGGTTGCATATGAAAAATCTGGGTAAATATAAAATCTATAGCCATTATATATTAATTGTTTCTTCAGTCATGCCAGTCTCAGTACCAAGTCTCTATCAGACTCAAAGACAAAAACTGCTATAATAGTTACTTTAGCATCCTCTGTTTTCTTTTCTGTCCCAACAGGGAATTCAGTCTTTTTTTGCTGTTTTTGTACTCTGAAAGCTTTAGTCATATACGGAGGTTATCCTTAGGCAACTCAAATACTGATAAAAGAATATGTTTAATTCCTGAACAGACTGGACATTTTTATCAAGGGAAATAGGCAGTCCTACCAATAGCAAGTTCTTCTAACACATTTCATTTTCTAGATTTTCCTTTTTCAAAGCTGTATTATAGTTTTCTCTTATCACGTTATTAGTCCTAGCTTCAACAGCCTGAATTGTGCTTGTTAACCCATTAATGGCATCTGAGTTTTTCTTTACCTGTGCGCCTGTATTTTCTAGCTTTTCTCTGTTTGTTTTAACATCATTTTGAAGAACGTCCACCTTAGCATTTAAGGCTTCAAATCTGCAATCATACCTTTTGATCAAGGCCAGAATTTCATTCATTGATTCACTCAATGAAGCAACTGTATGTTTCTGAGGATTGGCTGTCAGCAAATGGAAAGATTATGACTCCAGTTCCCACTCCAACTGCTGATTCTGACTGCTTATTCAAAGGAGGTAGTATATCCTGTGCTTACTGGGACTCACCAGGTGTTGCAAGTGAGTCAAGTGTAGATGGAAGTCAGTGGGTGAACACAATGCCTGGTGCTCCAGGAGGCTTCCTGGAGCTTCTCTGGCCTTTAGTTGCTAGCTTGAATTGTTTTTCAATGAGTCTAACACAAGGAGAAGCAAAGCTTTCTTTGGATGAGGTTGATGAAATGTTGTTATGCTTCTTGGACATTAAGGTGCTATGCAAAAAGGTAGATTATGTCACTTTTAAACAATATATTCTCTTCAATAGACCCTCTGCAAATGGACACAGCTACATCCCGGTGGCCATCTTGCTTTCTCTGCAATGCCTTTGTGCTTCAAGGGGGTTTTCTTTTTACAACTTAGCGGTACAGTGATGGGTGCCTCATTCGTGCTCAATTATGTAAACCTGTATATGGGGCTATGGGAAGAAAGGCTCCTGTATGATCCCATTAATAACCCCTTCTTGAACAAAATGCTATATGGCACTGATACATAGATGATTGTATTATGATATGGCAGGGCACTATGGATGAATTGCATTTGTTTGTTGAGTATTTGGAATCTACCAATCCAAACCTCAATTTTTCTGTTACCAAAAATACAACATATGGTATATATGGTATATATCATTTTTGGATATATGTGTTATTAAGCATGCAGATAATAGTGTGGATACCACTCTTTTCAGAAATCCCACAGACAAAAATTTAGTCTTATTGGCCAGCTCTTGCCATATAAGACATACTGTTAAAACCAATCCCAAAGGGCAGTTTATTAGAGTGCGTAGAAATTGTAGCACTGAGTCTGCCTTTAAAAAGCATGCAGGTAATCTTACAGAAAGATTTGTTAGAAGACGATATAATTTGACTGTTGTTCAAAATGCTAAAATGAAGGCATCAGGGATGAACAGGGATACCTTTCTTACAGACACATAATCTAGGAAATGTGGTCCAGATAGACAATTTTGTAACTACCTATAGTTTGTAAGCTAACAAAATTGAAGGGATCATTAGGAAGAATTAGCCAATCCTGCAAGTAGAAGAAAAACTGAAGGATTTTGTTTCAGAATTTCCCCAAATGGTTTACAGACGTGCACTAATATGGGTGATTAAATTATGCGTTGTTACAGGCTCATCCCCACAAAAGAGTTCCTCATGGCTACCAGCATTGCCAAATGGATGCCATAAGAATTGGCAATGCAAGTACTGCAATAATACTAACAATTCCAGATCTTTTCTTAATCCATGTAATGGCACAACTGTACCAATTAAGAGCTTTAATTGTAATGCAACTTATGTTATCTATCTGGAGAATTGTATTTGTGGGACATATAATGTAGGACGCACTAAAAGGAAACTAAAAGAGAGTGTGGGGGAAAATATTAGAGCAATTAATAACGGTAACCAGGAATATATTATGGCATTGCATTCTTCTTGTTTTGCAACTGAACCACTCCAGCATACGTGAACTTTTATAGGTATCGAAAAGATGAGGGTTGGACCAAGGGATGGCAATAGTGATTTAATTCTGCACAAAGGGAGCAATTTTGGATATTTAAATTACATGCAACTATACCCCCAGGCTGTAATGACAGAATTGAACTCTCACCATTCTTGTACCCATTAGTGCTGTGTTTTCACTGCAATATTTAGGATACTACTTATGGGCAATATTATGGTCTGTTTTGTTTTCACAATATGCACTTTATTATGTTTAGAACTTTATTGTTTAATATCGCACTGATGTACTTTAATGTATTGAGCGCTTTGTAACTTGTGACATGTATTAAAGAATGTTCTAGTCTTTTAAGAGGCTCCACTATTTAAGGGCAGTAGTTGCATGTGTGAATTATCCTCTTGACAAAGTGTGCAAGTGCAAAATGTTGAGGATTTTTTTCTGAGTTAGTATCTTGCCTGGTTTTATGTACACTTATCTGGCTGACGTTTTATTAAACTGAACACAGTCAACTTATTGTGTCTTAGTACCTTTTTGCTATCGTTAGTGTACTTACTACCAGATGATCTTCTCACCAGCACTAAGATGCTGCTTTGGAATAAAACTCTCCAGTATCTGCAATTTGTAGACTGACTTCCATGACAATAGAGTGCAGGGTCACATGACTGCCCACACTATCCTCTGCTGTATTGACGTGGACCCTGGGCTTCAATCAAACATCTTATTTCTCTTGGGAAACTGGACTAATGGGTAACAGGGCTGAGTCTGGGTCACTATTCACTTTTGAAGCAGATTATTCTACCTGAGAAGATGGAAGCATGGGACTGAGTAACGGCAGAAAGGGAACTAATGCCATTTCTTGTGTTTCTTCATTTGTCTTATTAGAAGCAAGGATATTTTCCTCAACCGTGGTTGGTTCAGTTGATTCAGTTTTAATAGTGGAAGAAGTAGTAGATTGATCTTCCATGGCCAATTTAGGTAAGGTATTAACATAAAAAAGGTTACTATATGGTTGGGCAACTGTCTTATCTTTAACTGAAGGCAGCAGAGGTACAGGGATACCACACTAATATCATCATGGTGACTGGAATCCAACACTCAGAACAGCATGGAAACTGTTCTCTGGCACTGGGGGCAGCTGTAGTACTGCAGTGACACATCAAGGCTAGCAGGGTGACTTTAATCACACACTGGTGGCCTCTGTGGGACTAGAATCCCATACTGGGTGCATCAGGGTGACCCTAATGCCAGACTGAGGCATCAAGGTTATTTTAATCCTACACTGGGTGCAGCTCGGGGACCAGAATCACACAATGGTGGCAGCTCAGTAAATGGAATCCCACACTGGGGGTAGCTTGGGGACCTGAATCACATGCTGGTTTCAGGTGGTGAATCCTCCAATGATGCCAGCAGGGGGACTAGTATCCCACATTTGTGGCATTTTGGAGACTGTTATCCCACAGTGTTGGAAGCTTGGGAAACCAAAATACCACACTGGTGGAATCTGGGGACAAAGGGATTCCACACTGAGGGCAGCAAGGGTACTGAGATCCCACACGACTGTCAACATGTGTGGCATGCACAATGCCTCATATGCTCTGCAGAACCAGTGATGGGAGGGTTTCCATTATGCTAGCCTGATGGCTATCATAACATAGAAACAGAAACATAACATTTGGCAGCAGGAAATGACTACTTAGCCCACTTAGGCTGCTGAGATATTCCCTCCCTATTCTGTCTCTGCAGATCCTATCTGGTCTCTGTCAATCCTCCCACCTTCCTGTATCCAATCATATATGTATCTATGTCTAGCCCATGCATGCTTGAAGCCCCCTACTGTTCTAGCCTCCACCACTTCTACTGGCAATATATTCCAGACATCCACTACCTTTCAGTGAAGAAATATTTCCTCACATCACTCTTGAATTCCTTCCCAGCTTCATTGCTTGCCCCTGGTCTGTGTACTTGTTCTCATTCGAGAGAGATTCCCCACCTGTACCCTATTCACACCTTTGAAGTACTTGTAGGTCTCTATAATATCACCTCCCTCACCTTTTTTCCAGGGTGTACATGGTGAGATCCCACAGTCTCTCTTCATAAGGAGTCTTGTGCAAACAATGCACCATTTTAGTTGTCCTCCTCTGGACTGCCTCTGCTCTGTCTATGTCTTTTCTGAGGTGCAGTCTCCTAAACTGAACACAGTACTCTAGGTGTGACTGCAAAAGTGAGCTATATAATGGCAATACCACCTCCCTCCTTCTGCTGGAGAGACCCCTTCCCATTCAATCCAGTACTCCACTAGCCATACCCACTGCCTTGTTAAACTGCCCTGCAACCTTTAGGTCCTCAGATATAAATGACTCTGAGGTCTCTTTCCTGCTTAGTGACTGTTAGTGCTTCTCCCTAATCATATACTCAGCACTGAGATTTTTATGTCCTAGGTGCATTATTTTGCACTTTTTAGCACTGAACCAAACTGCCATGTGACTATTCCTTGAGTTTCCTAAGGTCCTTGTGCATTTTTCCACCCCTTCATGAATGCCCACCCTATTACAGATGTTGGTATCATCTGCAAAAAGGCACACCTTTCATTCCAACTCTTCTGCAATATTCCCTATAAGGACATTGAAGAGGACTGGTCCCAGTACCGAGCCCTGTGGTACCCCACTTCTTACACTTCCCTTTTTAAAATGAGTGCTGTTAGCCACCACCCTTTGTCTTCTCTCCTTTAACCAGTTTCTAACCCAGTTTACCACTATGTATCACATTCCTAGGTTGGTCAACTTCCTAATCAGACTTCTTTGCTGCACTGTGTCAAAGGCCTTGCCAAAGTCTAAATAGGCCACGTCCAGTGCTTGCTCTCTTGACCCATTTTCCTGGTTACCCAGTCAAAAAATCTACTGCACTCATTTGGCATGACCTCCCTCCCATGAATACATTTTGTCTGTGGTCTTGCAGCCCATTTGATTAAAGATACTCTATCATCCTTTAAAGGATTGCAGGATGAAGCCTAGAAGGGATGTGGCTATGCTCATACTGGGTCTCATAATGCAGTAGTCTGAACACTGTGTGGGTCTCTGTGATTGGTGATGCTGATAACTTTGGGGTTAGTCCAGCTGTAAAGGAATGGCTTGAGGAGTATCTTGAATCCAGCGGGTTACAAGACCCGAGACAATATGAATTCAAGGAGTGTGGGTCATGTCAGATGAACCTGATTGATTTCTTTGACTGAGTGACCAAGGAAATAGATCAGGGTGGGGTGGTAGACATGGGCTACTTAGAATTTAGCAAGGTATTTGATACAGTGCCACACAGGAGGCTCAAAAGGAGGTTGAGCAGTTTGAGGGTGGGTCCCAAGGTGGTGAGCTGGGTGCAAAATTGGCTGCTGGATAGGTGCCAGAGGGTGGTGGTACACAATACTCACATAGGGGTGGGGAGAATGACTGGTGGGATACCTCAGGGCTCAGTACTGGGACCAGTCCTCTTTAATGCCTTCATAAGTGACATTGTAGAAGAACACCAAAATCTGCAATAAGATGAACACTCAAGAAGGGGTAGAGAGAATGTGCAGGGACCCAAGAAAACTCTTGGAGTGGTCAAGGGTGTGGCAGAAGGGTTTCAATGCAAAAAGTGCAAAATCATACACCTAGGGCACAGAAGCCCAGAGGCAGTGTATAAAATGGTGAAGTGATATTGACAGTCACAAAACAGGAAAGGGATCTTAGAGTAATCATACTGGATGACCTCAAGGTTGCAAGGCAGTGTGACAAGGCAGTGGGTAGGGACAGTAGGATGCTGGGTTGCATAGGAAGGGGTATCACCAGCAGAAAGAGAGAGGTGGTGTTACCGCTGTATAGATCATTGGTGAGACCACACCTGGAGTACAGTGCCCAGTTCTGCAGACCATATCTCAGAATGGACATAGGGTAGAGGCTGTCCAGAGGAGGGCAACTAAAATAGTGCAGGGATTGCATCAGAATCCCTATGAGAAGAGGCTGAGGGATCTCACTAAGTACACCCTGGAAGAGAGAGAGGAAAGGGAGGGCATAATAGAGACCTAAAAGTTCCTCATGGGGGTGACTAAGGAACAGGAGGGGAGTATTTATTTGGAGGAGAATGTGCACAAGAACAAGGTGTCATGCAATAAAGCAGGAAGGAGGGAATTCAGTCAGGATGTGAGGAAGTACTTCTTCACTGAAAGAGTGGCGGATGCTTGGAACAGTCTTCTAGCAGAGGTAGTGGGTGCGAAAACAGTGGTAGGCTTCAAGCATGCATGGGTTAGTCACAAGAGATTCTTGGTAAGGAAGCAAGGAGGGGGAGGTAACAGGAGATCAGGTAGCATATGTGGTGAGAGTATAGGCAGGGAAAAATGGGCAGACTGGGTGGACCAAGTGGCCCTTATCTGCCAACAAATTCTCTGTTTCTATATTTCCATCCTTTGTTTCAGTAGTGTTTTCATCAATTTCCCCACTTCTAAAGTGAGACTGACTGGGCTATAATTGCTAACCTCCTCTTTGCTGCTGCTCTTATGTAGAGGGACAACAGCAGCCCTTTGCCAGTCCTCTGGAATAATTCCTGTTTCTAGTGAGTTGTTGAGCAAGACTGTCACTGGGGCAGCCAGAACCTCCTTAAGCTCTTTTAGTACCCTGGGGTGAATCCCATGCAGTCCCATAGCCTTGTTCACCTTCAGGGCAGCAAGTCTTTTCAGCTCTTTCCTCTGAAAATGGGCCTGTGTCCGGCCCCTACCCATCCTATCCCTGCTTCTCCCTGTTGATCCATCTTCTTCACTCTCCACTGGGAAGACTGAGCAGAAGCACCTGTTTAAAATGGCAGCTTTTTCTTGGTCTCCTTCTGCACAGACTCCCTCTTCCGCTCTACTAATTCTTACTATCCCTACCCTTGTTTTCCTTTTCTTACTTATGTACCTGAAGAAAGACTTATGCCCTGTAGTGACCCCTTTGACAAACCTTTCCTCTGTTTATGCTTTGGCTTCCCTCACTGCCTTGCCTGCTTTCTCCCACTTTTCTAAGTACTATATACCACTCTGTTCTCCTCTTTCTACAGTTTCTTATACCTCTTGAATGCAACTTTTTTTTTTTACCACCCTTGCCACTTCCTTGGAGAACCATAATGATGATTTGAGGCAGTATAGTGCAGTGGTCTAAGGCTCTGAGCTACAAATCTGGTGACATCTAGCAGACCAGACCTGGGTTTGAATCCCACAGCTTCCACTTGCATACTGTGTGACCCCGAGCGAGTCACTTAACCTCCTTGTGCTCCTAGGTTGCTCCTGTAAAAAAGCTTCCAGCTTAGTGTGCTATACCTGGTTAAACAGCTAAATAAAGTAAAAATATTATCCTGTTCTTTCTGCTTTTGCTTACTTCCTTAATGCATTGGTTGGTTGCTTTAATTATGCCCTTCCATATTCTCCCCCACTGCATCTCTTCCCCTCCCTGGCACTCCACTAGTCCTAGGCAATTCCTGAGGCAGTCTTCCTTTTCCTTAAAAATCTATCCTCTTAACATCCATAACCCTCATCCTCATGTGGTTCTCCTGTGCTCCTGTCTTTATGTTGAACCACACTGTACAGTAATCACTGGTACCAATGGGACTACCCACTGTGATGTCTTCAATGCTGTCCCTGTTTGTAAGCACCAGGTCCAGCACTGCCTCATCTCTAGTGGGTTATTTGACTTACTGCCTAAGAAAATCCCCTTGCAGGGAGTCAAGGATGGCCCTGCTCTTTGCCAAATCTGCAGCTGGAAGGCTGCACTCCACATCTGGCTGATTGAAGTCACCGACTATAAGCTCCTCCCCCTTACTTACCATTTTGATTATGGTTTCTTTATGTGCCTTATCCATCTCCTCACCCTGTGCTGGGGGTCTGTATACTGCTCCAGTACTCATTGATAAATCTTTATTGTTCAGTTAAAAAGTATTTACAAGTGTGTTAAAAAAGGTTTATACAAAAATATAAAAAAGTACAAATATTTAAGTATTACAGTTCATAGTGTGCAAAAAATTCAATACATAATTATGTACATGATGTATCCCTGTACAAACTGGTACCGGGTCAATACAGCATGGGAATAATAGTGCAAGCAAAGCCACAATATTAAAATAGTTAAAAACAAAATAGCTACAGGGATATTATAGTGCAGGTAACATTAGCACTATCCCTGTAGCTATATTGTATGTGAAGAGGATGAATCTTCTGCTGGTTGGCATGTTGCCAAACAGCTGCTATGATGCAGAGGGTGGGGCTACAGGAAGGGAGAGCAGTGGACCTTGTTGGACCAGGGTTCGATCCCTGGTCCTGGGACAGTTATTTTTTTTTTCGGTTTTGTCTCCTTCCTTCAGAGTGTCTGTCTGCCCCCGCCCTGTGCTTTTGGCCCCCACAGTTGTCCTGTGGTTTCCCTCCTTCCCCTCCACAACAAGTCCTCCCCTGAGGTTTCTTCCCATCCCTAATTTTCTCCCCCCAAGAGGTAGTTATATTAATTTGGAGGGTTTGAGGGTGGAGCCCCCGTAAACAGTCATTTTGTCTGTGAGTGGTTTATTAGCTATGTTAGTGTTTGGTGTTTTACTGAGCACTGTCTTTGGTTTAGCCATTTTTCCTGTGCGATATTTGACTACACTGTATTTGCAGTAGCTATCTTGACCCCATGCCTACAAACCTGAGATACAAAGAATGCTCAGTCCTGAAACAAATTGACCCCACACAACCAATGATATTGCACATACAGTATTTGAATGCTAGCCTGTCTCTACAGCCAACTGGATCTAGGCAATAATGCTTAAATAATGCTTTTTAACAATCATGTAAATCAAGGAAGGATAAGCCTTGGTAACATTAGTCAGTAATGACATAAACTGCCAGTAATCCAAATGGGTACCAGTCTCCAGTTATCAGAACTCACAAGAAGCAGTGCATTAGCTAATGCTGGATAACAGCATGTAATCCAGATGCCAGTCCAGAAATCCCAATGTTTTATACTGATATCCTATCTGACTGCCATAAGTTATGCCATCTAGATCTAACTGGCCAGCAGATGTCAAGCATTACAAAAATAACAGATCACAGAAGAGTCATTCAAGTCATGTGTTACAACTAAACAGCTTATCACAGGATTGGAAGCACTGATGAAAAATAAATTATCAATTTTCCCTAATCCTAGAAGGAGCCCATAGGAATTTAGTCAAAGATTCCAAGATTTATACATCTTCAGAAACAAATAATTGATTTCAAATATATCTAGTTGGAAAATGACATTTTGTGAAGAACTTGCCAAGATAGTTTTCCCTGAAATTATTATATCAAGGGCAGATAACAACCATGTGAAAATAAATTTTTAATACATACAATATTACATTCACATAGCTCCACAATAGAGGTTTTTTGTTGATTAGAAAACTTTTTTCTAAGATTTTACTAGACTGTAACTCAAAAGTATATCTTGTAACAATTCTCCTATCTACTGAGTCTATTAAATCAAATAACAAGGGTCTCTTTAGCTATATTAGTTCATTGAGAAACCAAAGGCAAATTATGGGTCCAGTTTCAGTAAATAATAATATCATTACTGAGCCAGAGGAAATAGCTGATGTAGTTAATATCCATTTTTGTGAGATATACAAGGACAATCCTAAGAGACATCTACCTTCAATAGATATCACAGAATCTGAGGAGGTATCTATAACAGAGGAAGAAATTTGAGAGGGTACAAAAAGGTTGAAAAATGACTCAGCAACAGGCCCTGGCAGAATATCAGCCCATATTTAAAAAATTACATGTGAATGCATTCTAAAACCCTTGAAAATAATTCTTGAATATTCTACTAATAAAGGTTTAGTTCCAAGGGACTGGTAACTTGCACACATTACCCCCATTTATAACAAAACTGTTCAGAGCCAATAGGGCTGCAGGAGAGGAATCTGGGTTTAAAATGTTGAAAATTATTTGTTTTTATATTTTTAGACCAAATGTTCAACACAGCCTTGTGATGAACCTGCCTGATAAAGAAGGGCAGAGAAAATGTTTAACTCATGGCCTAAAGGTGGTGTTGTGCAGGGACTACAAAATCAGATTTTGGGCTACAAACACACATATTGGGCAGGAATTGAAAAATGACAGCTGTCACATTCAGGAGTACTGTTTCAAAATGGCTATGTTGAAATGTTGTGTAAAAATATTGAATATTACAAAAGTTATGAGCCCGCATTTGCAAAATTCAACATAGCCTCATAAATTAATAGGTGAACATACTAGAATCATAGAATATAAGAATGTGCAAAGTATAACACCACCCCATATTACATTTATTCAAAGCCATGGCATGCATTGCTAGTCTTTTTTTGGCATTGAAAAAGTGTACCTTGGTCCATGGGGAGGAACTTTGGCAACAGCTTGACTTAATCAAGCCCTAAATATCATGATATCAGGGCAGAAAGTTGGTCATGCTCACTATGTGTGGGTGCACTATGCACTTTAGTTAGATGAAGGACTTCAAATAATATTTTTGTGGTCCTTGTGCTTTCTACATATGTGGGTGCTCCTCATCCTTTTGCTTGTCACTGTGGAACAGCAGACTGAGATGGGACATGAACTCAGTCTTCCCAATCTCAGAAATATTGACAGGACTGAACATATGGATATGTTCTCCAGCAGGACATAGTGACATGCTCTGAAGGTAACAGATGGCAAGTTTAGGGGTAACATTAGGAAGCATATTTTGTTCTAGAAGGTGGTGGCTTTCTAAAATGACCTGCCAATAGAGCTGGTGGACATGAAGACAGTTGAGTGGTCCCCAGTGATACCCATCCATTAGCCTTTGCCAGCACTGAGCCAGTACAGCTGTGGAGAGCTTTTAGGAGTGGCAAGAGTGTTGAAAAGAATATGCCATGCTCTTGCCACACCACAGTCAGATGTAACTCATACTGCTGTGAATACAGAACTGCATATGATTGATACTCACACATGTGCAGTTTGCTCCAGAGTCAACCGTATCATGGCAGCACTGACATGACTACATGTGGGCGATACTTACATATGCATAGTTTAAGTCAGCACCACCATGTTGCACACAGCAGCCATTAGTATCTCAGCAACTCTGTCCTGTGTCAGTACATTGCATGCAGATGTAAACATGGGTAAAAGTAAGACCCCCACTGAAAATGAGATACTGCATCTCAGCCAGGCTAAGCTGTATCAGTACATTGTAAAAATGGGTAAAATCAGGACCCCCTGAAAATGAGATACTGCATCTCAACAAACCTGACCTGTGTCAGTACTATGCCAGAATGGATAAAAGTATGAGCCCACTGAATATGACATACTGCATCTCAGCCAGACTATCTTATGTCAGTACATTGTAACAGAGCTAAAGAGCACATAACATATAGAATAATGTATGGGGTGGTGTGTGTAATGAGAAGTTTACACACACCCGAGGGGTTAGATGCTACATAAACCCCGAGAGCGAAGCTCAAGGAGTTTGTGGAAGCATCTAACCCCAAGGGTTTGTGTAAACTTTGACTTTATACACACACCACCCCACATTTTATTTTATATAATTGCTGGGTTCTGTTTTTTTGCCTGAGCAATAATGTCAAATAGTTGTTGAGACTTTGTGAATGAGGTTATAAAGTGGCTGTAAAGTATAATAAAACATAGAAGTACTCTTACCTTGTTTTATTGCTTGAAGTTTTTATTTGTCAAACAGGAAAGGTTTTTAACAGGTTACAGATTTTTATTTTATTTAAGTTTTATTGTTTAATTACAGTTTGAAAACGTGAACTCAAGAAAGCGTTGAGTTGGTGCAGGAACTGGAACAGGTTAGTAAGAAGTTGAATATTTAATGAAACATGTTAGATTAGTTTGTGAAATGCTTAGTTAATTAAAAGCTTTTGTGAGAATTTAAATGTTGTCAAGGAGAAGAAAGTTTGTTGTTAGGGTGTCCTCTTTCAGTCGCTGGGCGGTATTGCTGAGTTCTGTCGGTTACTGTGGATACTGGAACATGTGACCTGCAGAGTGAGGGGAAACAGAAAAACATTGTGTGAGTTTGTTGGAAAAGAGATGAAGTTGCGAGGGGAGGAGGTAATCGTTTACATACCTTAATCGGAGCTGTCTGAGTCATGGATTACTTGAAGTCTTCATCGTTTTTCTGGTGGTGCAGAGTGGTAGATCTTGACTTTTACTTCATCATGGAAAATGCAGCCGCTTCCGAATATGGAGGTGAGTGTGTTGCTGGTGCCAGGTTCTGGAAATTCATTGCTGCTTGTTGTAGCCATGGCTGGACTGGTTTTATTTGATGTGGATACCATTTGTTGCCCATGGAAGTAGGTTAGGAGGTGGCTGATGTGCTGCTGCTTCTTTTCTGAGATGACAGAGTAGTTGTTGATAGACTGTATGTTTTTGTGTCCAGAGATTTGCCGGACTTCTGTAGGGGGAATATCATGATCAATCAGGTGCTGAATACTTGTTTTGTGAGTACTGTGATTGCTGATTCTTTTACTGTCTGGCAGGCCTGATTCAAGCTTCATTTGAAGCATCATTTTCCTCATTTTATTTATTCCAATATTCATATTGCGATACCAGAATGAGGATTGTTTTCTATTGGTGTTTGGGGCAATATAAAAGGGTGCATCTGGTCTCAACATTTCCGGGGGTCTTTGTGCCTTGTATAGATTGTATGCTCTCACAGTATCTCTGTCTGGATTTTTAGTGTTGGTGTAACTACATGGGCTTATAGGGCGGACATCGCGGTGGTTGTCCCCTGTTCATGTTTTGATCTGCCGTTCACAATATTCTAGGTAGCTGATAGCATTTGTGTCATCTCCCTTTTTTTATGTAACCCCATTGAAGGGTTGTACTGTTCTTTTGTACATAAGGTGTACTGAATGCCAAAGTTAAAGTACAGAAAATTTAGTAGCCAGCTTGGATTAGACATGGATAGTGTTCCAGATAGATATAATTGTTCCATGTCTTCATCGGAAAGGGGGTTGCACTTTATTTGGGCGGTTGCCCTTGTCTGCTTTTTTTAACTGCCTTTGTTTGGCTGCTAGTGTTTTTTTAGTTTCAATAAATGTCATCTCTGGACCTTTGAATATAAAAAATGGGTACTTTTTGAGTGATAGTTCTATGTCTATGCTCGCTGCAATGCCCCTTATTGTGCTTGGCTCGTAATCAGTTCCGTCTTGTCTTTTTAAGACATAGAGGAAGTCTGCTATTTTACTGTCCAGCTTGTCGGGTTCAAATGTTTTGAAATCTGTGCTATCTCCTACCTCTGTGAGGGGAATGTTTTGAAGAGACGGAGGTCGCTTTCTGTCTTGCGAGCAGTATTTTTGTTTTGTTGCTCTATTATAAAGCCTGCTCTATCAGAAGTACTGTGGGCTGTGAAACAAGATGTCATTTTGTTTTTTTTTTTAGGCTTCAGAAGATTTACTGGTCTCTGCGCTGCTGCTTCTGAGGTAAGTGCTCGACGGGAAAGTAGTTTTAATGGGAGATAGTGGCACAGATGTTTTGTCTCGAGGGTAATGATGGCTCATGCTTTTCTGATAGGGAAACTGGCACATGTTTGCTGTTATAAATACTCCTTTATAATGGTAAATTATGCCATGGTTTCTTTATGGGAAAAAAACAGAACCCAGTTATTATACAGCCTTAACATTTGTTACAGCAATTTTACTGACAGGCATAATGAAGTTAGTTATGTGCATGTATTGATTTGAGCATACAGGAAAATGTACAGGTGTTTTGTCCCAGTTTTACATGGAAAACACAGGGAAAGTGAGGTTGCCCTACAGGGAAATACTTTACTCAGTCTGGGAACCCTGCAGTTGACACCCCTATGATTTCTTTGTAATCCCCCTATGATGCCCCTTGCAACCTCTGAAACCCTCTAAAATGTTAGCTGCCTAGCATTTACCCTTCCTACAAATATAAAACCATAAGAGTTCCAATGCCACTAATTAGATTGATCCCTGAAAGGGTTAACATAAATCAACTATTCAGAGGAAATACTGTAAATCATTGCTACACACATACACACATTGGGAGAGATGGCCAAGGATGTAATTTGGAACTCCTCTGCAGTTAGATGAGGTATCCGCTGTTGAAACTCAAACATGGTTAAAAAGTAAGACTCCACTGAAAATGAGATACTGCATCTTGGACAGGCTAACCTGTATCAGCACATTGTAGAAATGGGTAAAATTAGGACCCCTCTGAAAATGAGAGCCTGCATCTCATCAATGCTATCATGTGTCAGTACAGTGCCAAAATGGATAAAAGTATGACCCCGCTGAATATGACACACTGCATCTCAGCCAGGCTATCCGGCTGTGCCAGTATATTGCAACAATGCTATAATACCATCAAGAGGTTCTGGAGATATAAGAACATTGGGAGCAAAGCTTGAGAGATTCCAACAGTTTTACATGGAAAACACAGGGAAAAGGAGGCTGCCTTACAGGGAAATGCTTTGTTCAGTCTGGGAGCACTGCAGTTGACACCACTATGATTCTTTGTAATTCCCTAGGATGCCCCTTGCAACCTCAAAAAATGCCTAAAACATTAGCTGCCTAGCATTTATTTACCCTTCCTACAAGTATAAAACTATGAGAGTTCCAATGCCATTAATTACAATGGGTCCTGAAAAGGTTAATATAAATCAACTCTTCAATTCTTTTTGGCAGATATTACAAAGATTGGTGTGAATGATGATGTATTAGGACTCGTGTACATATATCTCATTCCTACTAGTTACCTTTCCCAGGGAAAGGGGGGGCTGGGGGATTTTATTCCTATGAGTTTTTATTTAGATTCCTTATACTGGTTCTGTACACATTTATTATACGTTGGTACTGTATTGAAATATGTACATATCAGGCTTATGGTCTCATTTTCTTGGGAGTCCTTGACAAGTAGTTTTGTTTTTTTATTCGGCACTTATACTTACAATTGATATTATTGTGTATTAAATGCTGTTACAACAGTGAAGGCTTTAAAGTTTATGTAGTGTATTAACTGGTTGAGAGTGTAGCTGAGAAAATGTCTCAAGCTAAGTTCTATATTATATTTTGTGTGAAATGTTTGCTCACTTTGAGTAAACTTCACTTTAAACCCTCTGTATGCCATATGTGAATGTGTGTGTATATGTATATGTATGTATGTATGTGTATATATACATATATATATATATATATACACACACACCTACATATATATGTGTGTGTGTATATATATATATATATATATATATATATATATGCATGTGTGTTTGTAGGTATATGTGTATGTATGCATATATATGTATATGTATATATGTGTGTGTATATCTGTGGGTATGTATGTATGTGTGTGTGTATATATGTATACATATATATATAATATGTAGATAGATGTACATGTATGTGTGTATGTGTATACTGTATATGTGTATGTATGTGTGTATGTAAATGTGTGTATGTATGTGTGTGCGTGTGTATATATATATATATATAAAACACAAACATACACACACACATATATATATATAGATAGCGAGAGAGAGAGAGAGAGAGAAAGAGAGAGAGATAGAGATATATATATGTATAATTTTATTTTAATTTCAACTTGCAATTAGGCCTCATTTCAGCATTTTGCCTTTCATTGACTGTGCTCTTCAAAACACAAGGACACTTGTAATGAAAGTTATAAGCTCATCTTACATGTATTAGGGAGAATAGTATCCCAAGGTTTTTCTATCAGTAGAATGCTTTTTTGAAACTTACTGAGACAGTTTAAAATTTATGTAAGAAGAGCTCTCTACTTGTTGATAATTCTAAACGTTGCCATTCAGGGACTTCTCAGCTAAACGCACACTGGTGTTAATTAGCTTCTCTGAAGTACTCTTCTGTTGTGTTTCAAAAGTACCGTAAATTATTGCTACATACACACACACACACACACACACACACACACACATTGGGAGAAATGACCAAGCATGTAATTTGAGACTGCTTTGCAGTTAGGTGCTGTTCTTTGTCTTGCAGTAGCTCTACAAATGCTGCCTACCAAGTTGGATTGAAAGGAAAAAGTGTTTCATGTAGTCACTGAAGAACTACAAGGCTGCCAAAAGAACTAGAATTAATCTATTTGACTGAGCTCTGCACAGATGTGTAGTCTGCAGCACTGCAAGGGTTAAATTGAAGGGCTGCAAAGTAGTGGGAGGATCATTTGAAAACTCCAAAGGAAGTGCTCTATGGTCTGAATCCTGTAGCTCATTTTTAGAGCTGACGCAATAGGGCTGCAGGCTCCACCTACCTGCAGCTCTAAAAAGGGTAATAAAACAGAAGTAAAGAATTACAGACCCCATAAGTCTGATGTCAATACCTGGCATGATACTCAAAACAGTATTAAAGAACCATATTACTTCATCTAATACTAAAGATGTGGAACATGGTTTTGGGTCAGAAAGATCTTGTACTAATAATCTACTCTGTTTTTACAAAAAGATAAGTAATTCACTGGATTCAGGTACAACATGTGATGTGATATTTACAGATTTCTCAAAGGCGTTCGATATGGTACCACACAGGGCCATTATTCAGTGGCTAAAAGATGAAAGAATTAATTTGAGATTAACATCTTGGGTGGCTAACTGGCTCTCATAGAATTTGATGACAGATAAGGACTGCTTGGCCCACTTAGTCTGCCCATTTCCCTGCTTAATGGATAAGCTGCAGATTCTAGTTAACCAACAGCCTACTTCCTCCTACCCCCCACTAGAATTGCCTTATGTTTGTCCCATGCATTCTTGAATTCCCCCACTGTTTTTGACTTCACGACCTCCTCAGGAAGGCTGTTCCATGCATCCACAACCCTTGCCATGAAAAAATACTTCCTCACATTACCTCTGAGCCATCCCCCCTCTATCTTCAAATTGTGCCCCCTTGTTCTTGCACATCTCTTTTTCTAAAAGATGCTACCCTCTTGGACTTTGTTGATTCCCTTGAGGTACTTGAAAGTTTCTATCATGTCCCCCCTTCCCTTCTTTCCTCAAGGGTATACATATTAAGCTCCTTTAGCCTCTCTTTGTATGTCATCTGGTGTAGACCCTGCACCATTTTGGTTGCCCTCCTCTGAACAGCATCCACCCTGTCTATGTCTTTGCAGAGATGGGGTCTCCAGAACTGCACGCAGTACTCCAGATGGGGTCTCACCAACTGTCTGTATGGAGGGATAACACCTTCCTGTTTTCTACTGGTGATGCCTCTCCCTGTGCATCCCAGTATCCCCCCAGCCCTCCTTACTCCCTTCTCACATTGCTTGCCCACCTTAAGGTCATCTGACATGACTAGCCCCAGGTCTCTTTCCATTTTTGTTGTGGTCAGTGTCTCACCCCCATTGTGTACTCTTCTGCTGGGTTTTTGTTTCCCAGGTGCATTACTTTGCACTTCTTTGCATTGAATCTAAGCTGCCATAAATTTGACCATTCCTCCAACCTTGCCAAGTCCCTTCTCATCCTTTCCACCCCACCTTGTGTATCAACCCTGTTGCAGATCTTTGTGTCATCTGCAAAAATACATACTTTTCCTTCCAGTCCCTCTGCAATGTCACTTATAAAGATATTAAAAAGGACTGGACCCAGTAATGAATCCTGTGGTACTCCACTAGTAACCTCCCTTTCTTCACTGTGGACTCAGTCTACTATTACCCTCTGTGTCCTGTTGTCTAGCCAATGTTTTACCCAAGCTACCACCCTGGGACCCACTCCCAGGCTGGCTAATTTGTTTATTAATCTTTTGTGCGGGACTGTGTCAAATGCCTTGCTAAAGTCTAGGTAGACCACGTCCACAACCCCTCCCTGGTCTACTACTTTGGTCACCCAGTCAAAGAAATCTATTAGATTTATTTGACATGGCCTTCCCACTGTGAATCCATGCTGCCTTGGGTCCTGTGCCCCACTGGCCTCTAGTTACTCAACAGTTCTTTCCTTCAGAAGTGATTCCATCATTTTCCCTACCACTGAGGCTCTTTAAGGATCCATGACATGGTGCTGACAACTTTCTTTCTATACGACACTACAGCAATGGATTTATGTTGACTGCAAGTTACGGTCGACATAAATCCATTGGGAAAGTGTTTTTTTTGGGGTGCTTCACCCCTTGAACCACATATGTTGGGGACTCTGTCCCCCGCACCTCTGTAACTAAAGATTATCAATTACAGGTCAGAGTTGATTCAGGGAGGGGGACAATCCCAGAAGAAAGCAGTGCCAGGGTCCTGTGGGTAAATTACAGTGGTAACAGTGATTTGCCACTGTAATATACTTCACTATAAAAATGCTGATGCGGCGTCGGCATACGGCTGTCAGAGGTATCAAAGTTTTAACATAACAGGATGTAATTCAGCTAGCAGGCAGGTCACCAGCAGAGTACCCCAGGGTTCAGTTCTGGACCCATTACTTTTCAGTATATTTATTTCTGGTTTAACAAAAAACTTATCATCTTGGTCAATAAGATACCCCAATTATATAAAATAGGGGGTATATGTGTCACCAAGGAAGATCATAAACCATTGCAGGAAGACCTGAACTCACTGATGGCATGAGTAGGAAATTGGGGGATGGAATTTAATTTAAAAATGCAAAAAAATGCATTTGGGAGGAAAAAAAATCTCCATTATTCCTATACGCTGGGAGGAAAAACTTTAACACAGACATTTAGTTAGCAGGATCTGGCCATTGTAATGGACAACAAACTCAATCCAGGGTCACAAACTACCACTGCCATACCCAGACCAATAGGGTATTATGGGCTATAAGAAGAAATAAAATCAAGAGATCAGTCAGTAATTGTCCCTCTATACAGGGCTTATATATGTCCACATTTACACTATGCATCACTAGTGTAGTATCTCTATAAATGAAAAGACATTGATCAGTTAGAAAGAATCCAGAGAAAGGCAACAAAAACAATGCATGAAATCTGCAATCTATCATACAAATTGAGATAACAGAAGTTAAAGTTTATGACCCTGGAACAGCGCAGACTTAGAGGGGATATGATCATGGTGTTTAATATTATGTAGGACCCATACCTCCTAACAGAATTAGATATGGATTTCAAACAGAATTCAAAATCCACCAGAGGACACCCACTTCAGATAACAAGAAAAATCTTTAGAACAACCAAGAGAAAATACGTTTTCACTTAATGGGTTATTAACCCTTGGAATTCATTACCACTGGAAATAGTCAACAAATCCAAAGTTGAATTTAGGGCTAATCTGGACAAGTTTATTTTGAATGGAGATATTCTACATTATTATGCTTAGAAGGAACAACATGTGCAAACAAGCCTTTTTGCTCCCTAACACCTTAGTATGAACCTTAGTATCAGCAGGATCCTTCATCAAATTAAAATATGATTTTAAAGAATATTGTTTTATATTATTGGCTAACTAAGTGGAACGTTTAAGTTTGCTGATTTTATTTCCATATCAAACTGATGAGCAGTGTCAGAAAGTGTTTTCTTAATAACCTTAAAATATTTTCAGTAAAAATAATTTTAATTCCAAGAACAAAAATATCCATTAATGGCCAATTCATTTTTAACCCATTGAAGCCATGGAGAAAGCATTTTTTTCATTCAGTGTCATGTAAGTTAGTCATTCTGTGGAAAGCTTCATAAGTCTGATCCAGTAGGCAATTCTAATCGACATGATATAAACTTAAACAGGCAGGACTCCCAGTTCTGCCCTAGCTAAACAAGATGGAGCAGCCAATGGGCAACTGAGCATTCTTTTATAAATGCTATTTTTTTTCTATAAAAGTTTTTTATCCTCATGGCTGGAACTGAGTGGGCTATCAGCCCTGTCCCCATGCACTGACAGCTGGCTACCTACCTCATCCACCTCCCTCCACCCTCCAGTCGGTGGTCCAGTGGGGTGGATCTTGTCACTCTGGGCAGGGTTTCATTAGTGCTACTGTTCCACCATTTTTCCTCCTATTTTCTTCCCTTATTCCCTGGGGTCTCAGTGGCACATTAGCAGATGCGCATGAAGGCACACATGCACTCTGGATCCAGTGACCAAGTTCAACCCTCCCCTGGCCTAGAGCCAGACCCCTATTTGTGTGACACTGCCACTGAGCCTCTGCTCAGTGGCAGCCAAGTGCCAGGAAGACTTCATCTCTCACTCTGGGACAGGAGAGCTGCCAAGTGGCCACATCATCCACTCCAGGCCACCCCCAGCTGACCCCCAGCAACCCCAGCTCATTCCCGAATTCAGGTCACCAGTGTGGGAAGAGGTAAAGTGCATAGTGCCTCTGCCCTCTGTGCCACTAGGCCAGTCTTATAAATGCTATTTAAGACACTCTTCTATAGTCCCATCACTCCATATCTCACTTCTATAGAGAATTTTACTATTACATGTTGAATATGTGCTTTTAGAATTGGGTATACATTCCTACCAGCATACTTAGTGCTACCCATGCCCCAGTTAGCAACAGCATGTGGCAACCGGGACCTCCCTATCTGTGCCACAGACAGGGCAAGCTGGTCACCAGATGGCATAAATAAAAAAGGCATCACCCCTAGCATTGAGGTGATTACCAGCTCACCAGTCTGAAGGGGTCAGGGGTTTAGGGTACAAAATAACATTTATATTTATTCTGGATTCTGGAGAAAAGTGCCAGGTACAGTATATGCTAGCTCTAAAGCTATCACAACAGGGGCCCCAATAACAATCCACACTGGAAGCAGAGATATAATGTCCACACAGAAATTGGGATTGTGAAGTATGGCTTTATTCTAACAAAAAGAAGGCAAACTGCAGACAGGGTGGTCCCCCAAGATTTGGTACTACACAGGCACAGAACAGACTTTTTTCTTCCAGAACTACACTTCTTAGGGCAATTTCACATAACTTTTTATCACACACAATTCAAACTGTCCATCCCTCTGTACTAGGAATACCTGAACTTTTCTTCCAACAAAAGTATATTTCTAGTGTGAGTTGCCACACACTTTAAGAAAAACATTTATCTTGTAGTAATGACATCCATTAACATTCCCCATTTGAAATGGTGTCCATACATGAATCAGTTAGCCCTGACTGAGGAATCAAACTGGGGTTATGCCCAATCCTACCCCATGCTCGGTCTCTGCCCTTCCTTCTGGGTTACACTAAACTGGATCATTCATTTCCCATGAAATGCTAAAGGGCATCTGAAATTTTAACTTTAAACATTCAGAACATTGTTGTGGTGAAACAGGGGTCCTGACAGATGCATGCTAGCCTTATCTGTATTTTAACCACACCTAACTAACCCAAACTCAATCCCATGAATCTGTACTTACAGCTTGGTTGCTTTCTTTTACAGACATGGAGAGCTTGAAGGAAAAAAACTCTTTCCTTCCAGGTAGCTTTGCACAGATTCAAACTGTACATGCTTTCTCTTGGCAGCTGAACCACATTGGAATTTTCAGGGAATTGCCCCTTGGCACTACTGAAACACAGTCTATTCAGACAGGTCTCCACCACTTCAGTTGGCACTGATGCTGTTCTCCAAACTAGGGTGAGAAAATCAACCGAGGTCCTTCACCCAGTCAGCCCCTGGATCGACCAGCAGGAACCTCACTACAGAGCTCCTCTCTGTTAGAGCTCCCACACTGAACTACTGCACTACTGTCTGAACATTATAAAACTCTCCAGAGCAGCTGGTTCCAAAGTGGCTTATGCTGCTGTGAGAATTCTAAATGACATAATCCATTCTTTGCCCAGCCTAGCTGAGTAAGCAATGATATCATCTCCCCAGAGCTCCTAATGAGCTCTCTACCTTCCTAGGGCTATTCTGATGTGATTCTTGTAACCCAAGGGAGACTGGATGGTTACACTCACCACCAGTCAGACAAGCTTGCTGTTGACAGCAAGTGCTATGGTCTGCTGCACAGGCTATCACATCTTTAGGCACCCTACAGGATGAGTTGGCCAGGCTCATCCCTACCTAGGCCAAAACCTAGGCATGTCCCACCAAACATAGAAACATAGAAGTTGATGGCAGATAAGGACTGCAAGGCCCATCCAGTCTGCCCAGAGAACAGATGCCTGCTGAAGAAACTCAGCTTCACCTAAGAACTATCCTGGGACTTTCAGTGGCTCCAAGAAACTGCCTGAAGCATGCCCTAACAGACCAGAACAGAAAGGCCTATACATGAAGCCTGAAGGAATCGATTTCACACTATTCACTTTCTTCCCTTGTGGAGTAAGGGAGAGAAGCAGGGAGACAATGCTATTTTTATATTTAAACAGGTAAACCACTGTTGCCTAAAACACTTGTCTCCATACCAGAATTTCTTCTTGTGTTCCGCCGTCGTGCAGTTTTCTCCCTGTTGTTCTCTCTGCTTGGTTTTTCAGGGGAAAAGTGGAAAATCTGCCTGCAGTGGAGAATGGGAGGGGTTCCCATGATGGAGTATGGTCAAAACCAAACTGTGTAGAGGCCCATCAGAAGGGTATCCCAATGAGGTGAACTGAACCAGGAGAGAAGACTGACAGCCTTTCAGAGAGGCTTTGATGCTTTAAGCCCCAGTTATCAATCTCACAATGCTTCTCAATGCTTATACCACAGCTTCTGCTACTACTTTTGCAGAGTGTCTGTGATTTGTCTGATCGATTTGTTTGAAAGAAAACAAAGAACAAATAAATAAAATAAAATACAAGTACTAGCGTGTGAGAAAGCGGGTATCGAGTGACAGAGTTATCAGATTCTCGGACTGATTGTGTGGACTGAGATTTGATGCAACTGAACTTAGTGGAAGCATCTGATTCCAGGCACAAATAAAAAGGGATTTGTAGTTATTTTGGCTCTAGAGTTTTTTTATGTTTTACTTTCATGTTTTATGTCCTTAATGTGTTTTACTTGATGTGTTTTAGTAAAGTTGAATTGGAATATTCATCGGTTAGTGTGCTGCTGTTATTGTTGATATTATTAATAGAATTCCCTAATATTCTTAATACTGTTATCTACTGCTAACACCGCTAGTGTTTATGTTGCTTACTAGCCAGATTTCTTTTATGTAAAAGTGTAGAATAACAATAGATAATGATAGATATAAAGTTTTACATATTCCTTTTAAAATTTCACGCCATGTGCAAATTGGTCACATGGTCACCTCCTGTATACCTGTGTTCTTGTGGGCTCAGGTAGATCACAGACACACTGGAGAGGGGAGAGTGAAACTTTATGTTGCTGCTAAAGTTCTGAATGATCTATACCATTGTAAGAGTGGTTCTTTATCTTTTTCTTTTTGAGAATGGAGTGGCAGTACTTAAAATACTGCTCACACCACCAGCCTGAATTCTTTGCTGAAAGCCTTGCTTTTTTTTTACCACAATTTACATTGACGTGTTGGCGTGTATTTTGTTTAATTGTCACCATTTATGCAGTTGGTTTAAACTCTGTAGTCTGTAGTTGCAGAGCTGCCAAGGAGACCAAGTAAAATTATGACGTATGATGATCCTAGTAAGCACTTTTAATGTATTTCTTTTAAATAACAGATTGCAAAACAGTGCTGTTTATACATTTGTATTTAAACTGCATTGAATTGTACTTAAATGTCTGTGTTTGATGCCTAAATATTGGATTTTTGCTTTTAGTGGAGTTCTGGAAAGTGAATCCTAACAAGTGGCTCACAGAAACATATTTGCTTGGGACAACCAGGACTACTGATGAATTAAGAAGCCTTACCCAATTCGTAACTGTTCCTGGAATTAAATACACTTGTTTTGAGTCCTGAGGAGTATCCAAACCTGAATTAGAACTTTTGCTTTTTACTCCAGTATAGAGGCACTTTCTTGCACTGTTTCAGACTTTGATGTTTGTAGTTTGCATATTTGCACATTTCATCTGCACATTTCATCTGATTGAATGGACTTATCTGGGAAACAGGAAGAAAGCACGAAGAGGAAATATTTTTGGACTGGCTAATCTGTGAACTTTTTCTTTTCTGTTTTAAGTTTTTGACTTGAGACTTTTTATGAATTAAGTTATAGAGTATATGTGATGTCTGCACCCGATCTTAAAGTGACAAAAGAGATTTAAGTGGAAAGATCAAGAAAGGGAGTTTTTAAGTGGGAAAACTAGCCAGGAGTGAATATATAGAATTTTGAGGGAGTTTCTGACTGGATATCCCAGAAGGGGATGAAAGTACAAGTTGTGGAGATAAAGAAAGAACATTATTAATTTAAAATAAAAGCATTGATAAGACCTATATGAAACAGTTGAACCATATATTGGATTACTGAATTGGTAAAAAGCTAAACTGGTTAAAACCAGGTCTCAACCTTCTTTCTTAGGGATCGGAGTCCAGATTGAGACTTGGATAGCCAGGACAGGTTATGAAAATGGTACAAACAAGACAATCAAAAAAGAAAAAGGTTGCTAATTCTAGCAGTTATATAAATAAAAATAGAAATAAAAAAATTGTGGATAAGAAAGAGGTTAGAAAAAAGGGTTGAAATAAAGCATTAATTGATAAAAAAAATCACAAGCTATATATTAGCACCAGGGAGTCAAATCAATCTAGTTGGTAGGAAAGAGGTGCTCAGAATACAGGGCTCATCACTTCCTCCACTCAGTTCTTCACCAATACATATAAAGTGGAAATAGCTCACAGAGCTCTGCAGAAGAACATCCACCATTAAAAACTATCAGAAATATGGAAGATAGAGAAGAAGTGGGAAGTGGTAGAGATACAAAAAAGAAAAATGGTAAAAAGTAGGGGAAATGCTGGAGGGAAAGATTAGAAAATACAGTGGTAAAAGTTTACAGCAGGATATTAGTGGTGTATCAATAAATTATAAAGAAATGGAGGCTGGAAAGAAATAAGAACAGAGCTATGACAAAAGACAGTTAATTGATAAGTCACATCACTGCCCTAGTGCCTCCTTTTTAGGAGAATTTGAAGCATTTCAGGACCCTTATATATTAAGACCAAAATTAGACCCCCCTACCCAGTATCCCCCAGATAGTTCACATATAATAAGGAATAATGTAGAAGAAGTAGGAGAAATGAGTAAATTACAGGAACAAAACATAACAGAGGAAAAACAGGATTGTATCAAAAAACTTGTGTTGGAAATAAGAGATGGAATATTATTAAATAATAAACTGTTAGTTAACTTTACTTCTCTATTGGGTGCACGTTTGGAAAAAGAAGTGGAACCTGAAAACACAAAAGGAGAAGTAGTAGAAATAAGATCTAATGGTAAAAGAAATAGAAAACCAAGCCAACAAGTAACAGAAGAAATAGGGGAAAGAGAATAAAGGAAAACAGAACAGCTCATAGAAGAACTAAAGAGAATCAAGAAAAAAGGGAAGTGAAAATGAATAAAGAGAAAGATCAAAGGATAGAAGAAAAAGAAGGGGAAAGTTATATGAGAGGCATATGGAAAGTGATAAACTAAAAAAGGCTATATTGGGAAGATTTTGGAAATTGAAGAAGAAGGGTTAGTAAAAAGATATAGGATTATAGAAGAGCTTGAAGAGGATAAGTCTAAAGAAAGAGAAGAAAAAGGGGACACTATAGGTCTGAATGAGGAGGGAGGCGTGACTCAGGGATAAAGAAATTATGACAAAAATAAAGAAGAACTCATAGAGAGAGGGGAAATGTTACCATGTATTTTCTTCAAAAGAATCCCTAAGAATAAAAATGAAAACAGCATGACACTAAAATTAAGTGTGTAGAATATCTGCAAGGGAATCCTGAGAAAGAAATTTGCTTGGAATTATATTTAGTTAATGTATAGATACCAGAATGGAAAAAAAAATGGTGGATTTGTATGGTATTTAAGAATAAAAACATCAGACATGTTAGTTTGACCTCAGTGGTAGGGAAAATGATGGAATCACTTCTGAAGGAAAGAATTGTTAAGTTCCTAGAGGCCAGTAGGTCACAGGATCTAAGGCAGCATGGATTCACAGCAGGAAGGTCGTGTCAGACAAATCTAATAGATTTCTTTGACTGGGTGACCAAAGTAGTAGACCAGGGAGGGGCTGTGAACATGGCCTACCTAGACTTTAGCAAGGCATTTGACACAGTCCCACACAAAAGATTAATATGCAAGTTAGCCAGCCTTGGAGTGGGCCCCAAAGTGGTAGCCTGGGTAAAAAATTAGCTTGAAAATGGCACGCAGAGGGTAATAGTAAACGGACTCCACTCTGAAGAAAGGGAGGTTACTAGAGGGGTACCGCAGGGTTCAGTACTAGGACTGGTCCTTTTTAATGTCTTTATAAGTGACATTGCAGATGGACAGGAAGGAAAAGTATGTCTCTTTGCAGATGACACAAAGATCTGCAACAGGTCTGATACAGAAGGTGGGGTGGAAGGGATGTGAAGGGACTTGGCAAGGTTGGAGGAATGGTCAATGTATGGTAGCTTAGATTCAATGCAAAAAAGTGCAAAGTAATGCACCTGGGAAACAAATGCCCAGGGGAAGAGTACACAAATGGGGGGGTGAGATACTGACAAAAAACAAAAATGGAAAGGGACCTGGGGGTAGTCATTTCAGATGACCTTAAGGTGGGCAAGCAATGTGAGAAGGCAGTAAGGTGGGCTGAAGGGATACTGGGATGCACAGGGAGAGGCATCACCAGTAGAAAACAGGAAGTTGTTATCCTTCTGTACAGTTGGTGAGACCCCATCTGGAGTACTATGTGCAGTTCTGGAGATCCCATCTCTGCAAGGACATAGGATGGAGGCTGTCCAGAGGAGGACAACTAAAATGGTGCAGGGTCTACACCAGAAGACATATGAAGAGAGATTAAAGGAGATTAATATGTATACCCTTAAGGAGAGGAGGGAGAGGGGGGACATGATAGAAACGTTCAAGTACCTCAAGGGAATCAACAAAGTCCAAGGGGGTCACATCTTTCAGAAAAAGAGATGTGCAAGAACAAATGGACACAATTTGAAGATAGAGGGGGGACGGCTCAGAGGTAATGTGAGGAAATATTTTTCATGGAGAGGGTTGTGGATACATGGAACAGTCTTCCTGAGGAGGTAGTGGAGTCAAAAACAGTGGGGGAATTCAAGAATACATGGGACAGACATAAGGCAGTTCTAGTGGGGTGTAGGAAGAAATAGGCTGCTGGTTAACTAAGATCTGCAGTTTATACATTAGGTAGAGACATGGGCAGACTAGGTGGGCCAAGCAGTCCTTATCTGCCATCAAATTCTATGTTTCTATGTAGATATACTACCTTAAGAGAAAGGGAACTTTTTAGGGAGATTGGTGTTCAAGCAGAGAGCACAATATTAATGGATAAAGATATAAAAGAAGTAGTGGAAGAAAGTGAAAGGAAAAAATCTAAGAATGTCATAAAAGCATCAGGGGAAGTAGAAAGACAAAATGGGAAAGTTCAAAAGAAAATCTCCTACTACATGAAACCAGTGGAACAAGAACATTCCTTACTTCCAGATGATTTGGGAATAAATTATGGAACTAACAGAGAAATTAGGGGGAGATTGAGGAGAGTGAGGAAAATAAACAATAGCATTGTTCTAGAATCCTCAGACATGATTGGAACAATTATGGATACAGAATCCACTCTGATAAGTGTAGCAGGATCTGATTTGAATTTGGATGACAGTCCATACTATGTTTTAGATTAAACTCAGGAAGAGAACTGATATCAAACTGAAATGACAGACCAGATACTTCAGAACATTGAGATCCTCTGCTGGAATATAGCAGGATTGGCAGGGAAAATGAAAGATATTGGGGTAATGAAATCTTTAACAAAGTTCCATACAATAATGGTACAAGAAACCTGGGTGTTGGACATAGAAAGTAATTATATAGAGGGATACCAGAGTTGGAATATTCAAGCTAAGAAGCAGAAAAAATATGGAAGAGCTTCAGGGGGGATTGCAATGTTAATGAAAATAGGTCCAGGAATGAATGCAAAATGTATTTGGAAGGATGAAAAATACTATATATTGGCGATTGAAGTGTCTTATAAAGGCTGTGTAAGATATATATTGGTAAATGTGTACTTTCTCCCAGACACTGAGGATTCACCGATTGTGGGATGTATGAGAGCTTTTGAAAATATCATCCAAAATATAGAAATGGAATATCCAGGCAAAATGTTAATTATTGGTAGAGATTTTAATGCCAAAATTGTGGAAAGAATAGAGGACTGTTATCAAAACTGGAATTTGGATGATGTCTTCAGCATCCCAGCAAGTGTTTCAACAGATAAGAAAATAAACAAACAAGGGGAACTCTTGTTAAACATTATGAATAAGTTGAATCTTAGAGTTCTAAATTGAAGGTGTAAAGGGGATTGACTTGGAAAGTCCACGTATGAGTATAAAAAGGGTAACAGTGTATTGGATTACATTTTAGTTGATGTGTATTCCTTCAAGAATGTAAAAAAATTTGAAATAGTTAATAATTGGGACAGTGATTATCATCCGCTAAAAATTTAATTGAATGCAAGGATAGGAGTATTTTCAGAAAATCAAAATAAAAGGCAACTGGCGGATAATAATATGTAGATTAGGGAAGCAAAAAATAACTAAATAAGTAAAATGGACAAGGACAGACCCAGTTCTGATAAAAAATATACTTAGATTTGAAAATATAAATAAAGGGAAAAAACAAGTGATAGGAAAACTTGATGTAGAATTAGAGCAGGTGAGCTCTAAAAGTTGCATTAAAGAAATTTTGAAGGAATATCAATTTATAGAACAAGAGGTCATAAGGGAAGTGAAAAAGTCAAAGGACACAGAAGTAGGAAAACAGTGTTAAAGTGAAATGATTTGACAAAGAATGTTTAGAGAAAAGGAAATTAATAAGGAAGATAGGAACAAGAAAAGACAGTATAATAATATAGAAGACAGAAAAGCAATATGACATCTTAAGCCGGAATATAGGAATTTGTGCAGAAAAAACAAGAATTTAATAACAAACAGAGGAGCCTACTGCAAAAGGCTATAAAACAAAAAGACAATGTTGCCTTTTGGAATTTAGTGGCATTAGGAACAGTTAAAGAAAGATATAATGTAACGTGTGATTACAGCCTATGAATGGAAGTAACATTTTCAAGGCATCTTTAACCAATCTTACAAGAAAGATATGGAAAATATAGAGGTGAAACATCCAAAGAAACAATCCAAAAACCGGCTGCAAATTACAAAGGAAGAGGTAATTAGGACAATTCTGGCCCAGAAAAGGAATAAGGTGGCAGGGATATATGAAGTAGGAGCAGAATTATATCACATAAATTCAGAATGGTGGGCAGAGTTATTATTAGGAGTTTTTCAAAATATCATAAAACATAAACAAATCCCAGAAAATTGGAAAATATGAGTAATAGTCCCATTACACAATAAAGGTTCAGTGCTATCACTAGGAAACTATAGACCAATTACCCGTTAGAATATAAGTCTAAAGATCTTTTCATGGATAATTCTTGATAGAATGCAAATATGGATGGAGGATAAGAGAATAATATCTAGATACCAAGTGGGATTCCAAAAAGGTAAATCAACAATAGATCAAATTTTTGTATTTAAACATATTATTGATAAACATACCCACAGTAAGAGAGAAAAAATATATGCAGCCTTTATAGATATTAAATCGGCTTTTGATATGGTGAACAGGACAATCCTGTGGCAAATATTGGAGAATAAAGGGCTGGAGAAGGACCTGTTAGAAATTATGAAGATTCTACATAAAGAAAACAAACTAGTTGTTAGATATGGGAAGGATGGTACACTCACAGAGGAAACTGAAGTAAAAAATGGAGTAAAACAGGGTTGCTTACTTGTCCTGAGTCTATTTAACTTATATATAGATGTGATAGTGGAAGAATTAGAGAAAATAGAGAGTTTTCCACCAAGTATAAATAAAATCCCAATAAAAATATTACTCTACGCAGATGATGCAGCGTTACTATCGCAAACCCCATTAGGCCAAAAGAGAGTTCTACTGACTACTATGGAAGTAATAGATAGACTGGGTATGGAACTTAATCTGGAAAGAAATAAAAATAATGGAATTTGGTGAAAAGAGACAAAGCAAGACATCTTGGAAAGTAAAAGGTGAAAGAAAAGAAGTAGTAAATGAGTTTCAATATCTAGGTGTCATTTTTAGTAAAGATTCTGGCTGGGATAAGCAAATACAGAAAATGAAGGAATATGCAACTAAATCACTAAATGGTATCACACATTTTGCTCATGTTATGGTTAAAGATTCTTATTTAGCGCAATATCAATGTTTAATGGCAAAAGTACATTTGCATTTGATGCATGGGGCTGAAGCATGGGGGTTGTTCTGTAAACTAAAAGATATAGAAGTAATACAAAATCAGGGAGGCAGTATAGCGCAGTGGTTTAAGGCTCTGAGCTGCAAATCTGGTGACATCTAGCAGACCAGAACTGGGTTAGAATCCCACAGCTTCCACTTACATACTGTGTGACCCTGAGCAAGTCATTTAACTTCCCTGTGCTCCCAGGTTGCTCCTGTAAAAAAGCTTTCAGCTTAGTGTGCTACTTCTGGTTAAAGAACTAAAAAAAAAAAAAAAAAATCAATGTCTGAAAAAAGTGTTGTGAGTGCCCCAAATTACTTCAAGCACAGTTGTCCGAGCAGAAACTGGTACTGTGTCAATATATGCAACAATAATAAAGAAATGCATATTATATTGGAAGAAAATTAGAACTGCCCAGAGTGATAGCCTAATATTCAGTTGCTGGGTTGAAATAATCCAGAAGCAGGCACAAACTAAGTCAGAATGGTTGGGAAAATTGAATGAGGAGTTAAATAGTTTTGGAATTCAGTATAATGCAATTTTAGATATAACAACAAATACAATTACATTTGCACAAGATGCAATTGAAAAGTGTTTGACAATGTAAAGCAAAAAGATTTACAAGTGATAAGGACAGCATGGAATAGTGAAAATTTGTAGTATATTAAAAAATCCTTTAAAACTGAAAAATATTTAACATTGTGCAAAAATAGGAAATATAGGAAAGCCTTGACTTTGTTAAGAGTTGGGCAGTATGTTCAATGGGGAAGGATGGAATATAATGGAAATACCTCTCAAATATGTAATGGTTGTAATGAGGCAAAATGAATATGATGCATTTGATTTTGAAATGTCCAATGTTTCAGAAGGAGAGACAGGACACTATTTATAATGTACATAGTACTCTATTAGGTCTGCCAAAAAGGGAACAGATGGATCTGATATGTAATACAAAGAATAAGACAAAAATTTTTGCAGTGGCTAGTTTTGCACATAAAATGGCTAAGAAATATAAATGGAAATTATGATACTGTAGGCACTTTATAGGGAAGGCAGGTATGAAATGGAGAAGGGATTGGTGTATATCGTTAGTGTATAAGTATGTGTAAATAATTTAATATTAGTAGTTAGATGTGGTCATATGTGATGATTTTATTATTATTTTATGTAGTGAATGTTTGTTCTATACATGCAGAGCAAATAAACTTAACCTTGAACCTTGAAAGGCCTGTACTCGAGTTAAGACCTCCAGCCTGTCCATCCCCTAGCCCTCTAGAGAAAAGCTATCTGACCTATGCTACCTACCAGGGAAAACCTATCCCCAAACACTTTCCACAAATTCTAAAACTGTAGACTGCTTTAGAAACATACATATGACATTGCTATGCATTTCCCAAACACAGAACTACACACTTTACATCTGAAAAGCAAATAAAATGGTTAACATCTTCTAGTTAAAAACATTTCCTAACAAACAGCCTAACAAAGAACTCCAATGAATTCTAAGCATCCTCTTCTTGTCTTCTTTTCTTCTCCCAGGCACACCTGTAAAACAAAACCTTTAAACAAGAAACAACCTGCATGAAAAACAAAGACCAAACCTCCCACCAAACAAGATACTAAACAATCCCAAAAAGTATTTTTTAAAAGGGTTTTCTACAGAAACAGTATACAAATAAAAAACACATTCACAATGCATTTGGGGAATGGGAGTCCCTACAGTGTCTTTACTCTAAGGGAAAGAATATCCAGAGTGCACAAGGCACTTCACACAAGAAGAGACTCTCCTAGGCCGAAGCCTGTTGAAAACCATTCTTGCACTGACACAAGGCCTGCATAATTGTAGTCCAGATCCAGGAGTGTCTGTTTAGGACCAGCAGTTCCATGGACATCCTCACTAGGGTGTCACAGTTAATAAACATAAAAGTCAAAGAAGAAGTTATACACCTTACCGGACTCTAGGGACTGGCTGAAATACTGGACCACCTCTCCGGATCTCTGGGCTGGATTCCTCTTTCCACTGGGCTGATGAAAATCTTTGGATCAAACTCTTCCATGCCTCCTGCTGCTGGACCTGGAATTGGATGTCTTCTTCCTCTGAATGGATGGAAAATTGTCGGATCCACCGCCACGCCTCCTGCTGCTGGATATGCTGAGCCCTGCACTGGCTGGATTCGAACATGGGTCTCCAGTAGAGTTGCAGATCTTTGGACGCTGATGGCTGCTTCTGTTGGTACAGAGCCCAGTACCTGTTGAGTTGCAAACTTGACTGTAGTTGATTGGCATTCAGTATTGTCTCTGGATTAAGTGGCACTTCCTGGATAGTACCACTCTGGATGGGGGCATAGACAGTTTCCCCATCTGGCCGAGCCATTTGCACATTGTGAACAGTTACTTGGCCCTTCTTGTCCACTATTCTGACAGAGTCCAGGTTCAAAGTCCTGCCAAGCTTCCAAAATGTCATTCTCTGGTGGCACAGTCTAATTTTGATGAACAAGTTCACGCTATCATGAATGTTCCTACTGGCCTCCTCCCATAACCAAGATTGCCTGTTTGCCTCAATTTCTTTCCATATCCACCTTGGAAAAAAAGGGTAGATGCATCCATACATGGCCTTAGCCCAACGTCTTATCAAACATTCTTCTTTGCTGCTTTTTGGTTGTTCTTTGCCCATGACCTGGCTTGGAGGTGGCCAGATCTGGTCATGCCAGCACGATGGGGTGTGTGGTATAGGGAAAAAGCAGTCCAACCCTATACAAAATGACATTTCTTGCAAGCCCTCCATAGTGTCTCATGGCTCAACTGTGGCTGGAGCTACTGGCAATTTGCTGGGTCCACCAGTTGCTTCCCCAATCATTTCTCTCTCTTGGTGCTCTACAAACTTGGCCCAGGAGCCTATTGCTGCTCCTGTTTCTGAGAAAGTCCATTGCTCACTGCTGCTGGAGGTGGTTACCTCCCAGTGTTATGCTTCTTCAACCTCATCTTCCCCTATGAGGATAGGGCTACAGCCCATGGATCTACTGCCTCGTACTCAGAGGTGTCCCTCTCCACTTTAGCTGGTGTGGAAGAGACCGTCTCTCCTGGCCCATGCAGAGATTCTGGAGAAACCCCCTTGAAAAACTGTCTTGCCAGTTCTTCAGGTTCTCCCAGTTCACAATCAGCCTGCTGCTGCTCTGTACTTTGAGGGCCTTGTGCCAATGTCCATGTAGGGGCCAGACAAACTGCTTTCCCTCAGCTGTGGATTGTGCCACCTTTTTCACTCAAGCCATACTGCTTTCAGCAATCCCTACAATGGAGTGTCATGAAACATCTCTTCCTGATTTGAGACAAACTGCACAGACATGCACTGGGTAGTTGGGTAGAGCTATGTCAGCTGGAGCTCCTTCATATCTGTAGAGCCTTTCAAAGTTAGCTAGTTCCCTTTCTTTCTTCCAACCCACGCTTTGGTGTGGAGGGGGTATCTAGACTGACCAGACATTTTCTGTAACAGAAATGCACAAGTCCCAAATTACTAATTCGCTCAGTTTTAGCATTTAGCACTGGTTCTGACTTGGTTAACAGCACAACTTTAATGTCTCTTTACTATAACTGTTTGAAAACTGATGCTTTGCTTCGCACCTTGTTTCACACAAAATCACACCTTAGAACTGTTACCTGCTTGCAATCTGTCCAAAAATATTTACTTTAATTTTGCTGGTGTTTACAACATGCTGCACCCAGGCTCTGCCCAACATGGCGACTGGTGTTTGGTTTACATTTGCATCAGACTATACCTAGTCATGGCTACCGAAAACTTTTTCTAAGTCACACACACATTGCTTTGCTCTGCAATTGCTCTTGACTCTGTATTTGCTGCTTTTTACTGCACACATTGCAATTTCACATTCAGTGTATTTCTCAGCACATTTATAGGACATTCCTACACTCTGTACAATGTTCTTGAACTTTGTTTAGCACTGTTCTGGTCAGACTGTCAGCATTTGTTTTGATTTGCTAACGGCTACAGATATTACAACATTAGTCAATTTACCCATGCTTTAGCCTCCGATCTATTGCATTGCACACAGATTGGTTTTACATTGCTGGTACTCACTCAGACAAGTAGCTGGTTCCCTCCTTGGATGGTGCAGCCTTCCTGCCGATTTGAGGGATCTCCCAATTTGATTGGGCTGTGTGACTCGCAGGGTCAGTGCACTTCTACTGCAATCACTGGCTGTGCGGTCAGTAGTCAGGTGGAGCCCAGTTTTACTGCACAACAGTAAAAAGTTAGAAGAAGTTCTTTAAAGCTGTTCAAAATGGTTGACATCCTATGCAATGGTTCTCCTGAGCTGCCCACTGCTCACAAACTCTCCGCTCTCCTCGAATGTCCTCTGACTCAGATACTCCAGGCACTGGGCGGGACTTGGTTGGGTTTGACCACTCACACGATGCCATGCAAATGAGCTCTCTCTCTCTCTCTCTCTCTCTCTCTCTCTCTCTCTCTCTCTTTGTCTCTCTCAAATGCACTCCTTCATGACAATTACAGAGCAGGCAAATTTATACTGAAAACTGACACTTTTTTCCCCATGGCTTGAAATTTCAATAGTAAGAGTGCTTTTTGGGCATTTTGGCACAGTTTCTTGTACATAACCACTAGTGACTCCCCCAATATACTAAGGTTCATACTAAGCTCTGAGGAGCTAAAAAGGCTTTGGGCCCATATGCACTCCTGTGATTTAGCTATAAGTTAAATAATGTACATTTTGTATGTGACAATCCAGTTTCATTTTAAACTCATGTTTACTCTTACTGGATACAACATATGATGGTAATGCGTTCCAGGGATTTATCACCCTCTGTGTAAATGAAGCTCTCCTCTTTTCGGTATGGAACCTACTGTGTTTTAGTTGCATGTCGTGTTCCCTTGTGCCTTTATCATGAGTTTTAAAACTTAAGTCTGATTCTGTGTATAAAATTGGATTCTGCAAGAGACTATAACACAACATCATATCTCCCCTAATTCTTCTCATGTGAAGTGACATTAGATTTAGCTTTGACAACCTGCTCTCATAACTCAGTTCCCTAATATCGTAAATTAATTTTGTTGTTTTTCTCTGTACTTTTTCAATTATATCTCTATTGTTTCCCTTAAGTGGTCCCCATAATGAGCTACCGTAGTCAAGTAATGGTCTTATATAGGCTCTATACAGAGGCATGCTCACTTTTGCTTCTCTACTTTTAAAGTTTCTTTTAATTGTCCAAAGTACTCTGCTTTAATAGCTTGAGTTTGACAATGCTTGCCATATGTCAATTTATTAGATATGATGACTCCTAGGTCTCTTTCCTCTGTTGTTTTTTTAAGAGAGATGTTATTCAGATGGTAATTCGCTTCTGTGTTATGTTTCCCAAAATGCATCGCAGAGCATTTTTCTGGATTAAAGCACATACCCATTTTGTTAGCACAGTCTGCTGTCATGTTAAGTGCTGTTTGTAATATATTCTTGTCAGAATTAGAATCAGCAACCCATGCAAGTTTAGCATCATCAGCATATTTGTTGATCCATACATCAATTTCTGATCCTAATTTCAATATGAATAATTGAAATAACAGAGGTCCCAATACGGACCCTTGTGGGACTCCACTCATTACTTTTATTATACCAGAGTTATGTCTATTTATACTTACACATTGTGTCCTACCTGTAAGCCAGGACTGTACCCACCCAATCAGTCTATGATCTATTCCCAGGTTTATCATAGTTGTAATTAACTCCTTATGTGGTACTTTATTGAAAGCTTTGGATAAATCCAAAAAGATGCAGTCGACTGAGTGCCCCTGATCTAGTGCCTGGGAAATTTTGTCATAGAAACAGAGTTGGTTGCTGACACATGATCTTCCTTGGGTGAGGCCATGATGAGACTGATCCAGGAGACCCTGTCTTTTATGTATTTGTATAAGTTATCTTTAATAATTGATTCCATGACCTTACCAACTACAGTTGTTAAACTAATAAGCCTGTAAATGGTATAATCAGTTTTATTTTCATTCTTGTGTATTGGTATAACAATTGCATTTAACCAGTCAAGAGGTACTGTTTGTTCTGAAAGTGATTTCTCATATAGCACAGCTAAAGGTATAGTTATTTCTGGAGCTAATAATTTAAACATCTTAGCTGAGATTTCATCCAGGCCAGTGAAAGTAGTATTCTTTAGTGCTTTGATCTTACTAGTTACAATTTCAGGAGTAATCTCTATGTGTAAATCCTTTCCAGTGAGAATATGATCTACATATATTGTTTCTGTAGAAAAAAATGGCTTCAAAATAATTATTGAAAATTGTTGCTATTTCAGGTGGATCTTCTATTCGTCTGTCTTCATAAGTAAGGGTTAAAATCCCAGTGTTATTTCTTCTTAATGAATTGATGTAACTATAGAATTGTTTAACATTATTTTTGTCTGCTGTACTAGCAAGTTTGTGTTCCATCTTAACCGTTGCTTTTTTGATGGCATATTTACATTTTTTTGGCATTGCTTGAATTTGCCTCTGATTTTAAATTTATATATTCACTGTATAATCTTCTTTTCCTTTTCAGCGTCTTTTTGATTTTATTAGTTAGCCATCGTGGTTTTATTCCCTTATTCTCATATTTTCTTGCCTTTGTTATATGAGTATCACATACATGTTTAATCTCATTTTTAATTAGCTCCCACATTTCATACTAACATACTATTTGCCAGCAGATTAGGCCTTACGGTCTATCGAGTCTGCTCAAACCTCAGATCCCTAGTTGGGTGCCAAGGCCCTCCCCCCTTTGTGTTCCAGAAACCCCTATCATCCATCACCACCCCCCGGGACAGGCCATCATCTGATACATCCACTTTCTGTGTCTGTCCCACCCTCTCTTGAAGCCCTCCACTGTGGATCTCTGAACCAGCTCGCTAGGCAGTGCATTCCAAGGGTCCACCACCCTCTCAGTGAAAAACCTCCTCCTCTTTCCCCCCCACCCTTCCACCTTCCAACTTCAAACCATGCCCTCTGGTGATACCTCCCTGCTTTAGTCTAAAGATCCCCTCCATGTTTACCCTATTTATTCCCTTGATGTACTTGAAGAACTCAATCATGTCCCTCCTGTCTCTCCTCTCCTCCAATGAAAACAGGCAGAGCTCCTCAAGTCTGTCCTCATACATCAAATCCCCTGGCCCTTGTATCATCTTAGTTGCCTTCCTCTGTACCCTCTCCAGGAGCTGTATGTCCCTCTTCAAGTGTGGTCTCCAGTACTGTACACAGTACTCAAGGTGTGGTCTAACCAGTCCATTGTACAGAGGCAGAATCACTTCCTTGCTCCTAGGGGTGATCCCCCTTACGATGCATCCCAACATCCCATTTGCCTTGCTAGCCCTCCTGCACTGCTCAGAGTTATTCATACATGCATCTACCATGACCCTAGGTCTTTTTCCCTATTGAGGCCTCCAGTGCCTCCCCTCCCAGGGTGTACCTGTGTTTAGGGTTTCCCCACCCAAGATGTAACACCTTGCACTTGGTGATATTGAAATTTAATTTCCATGTGTGAGTCCAGCTTTCCAGGGTGTCCAGGTCCCCTTGCAGGGCCAACCTCCCCTCTTCTCCCTCAACTACTGCTCCCATCTTGGAGTCATCAGCGAAAAGACTCATTTCACACCCTATACCCTCCCTGATGTCTGATATGTATGCATTAAACAAGATCGGACCCGGGACCGAGCCCTGCGGTACCCCACTACCAACCTCTCTAGGGTTCAAGAGCTCCCCACAGACCACTACTCTCTGGGTGCTTCCAGCTAGCCAGTTTTCAATCCATCTGACCATCAAAGGGCCTACTCCCAACCCCATCAGTTTCTCCACCAGTCCATTGTGGGGGACAGAGTCAAACGCTTGCTGAAGTCCAAGAATAATACATCCACAGGCTTTCCCTGTCCAGTTCTGATGTTACCCATTCGTAGAACTCCACAAGATTGTTTTGACATGATCTACCTGGCACAAACCCATGTTGCCAACTATCCAGACCTCCCACCTCCTCCAAGTACACCCCCAATCGCTCCTTTAGCATAGTCTCCATTAATTTTCCCACCACCGAGGTCAAACTGATAGGTCTATAGTTACCTAGTACTTCCCTCGACCCCCCTTTATGGATTGGCACCACATGTGCCTCTCGCCAATTCCTAGGTACCCTCCCTGTCTCAAGTGACCTGTTGAAGAGCTCCACCGGGGTGCAGCCAGTATGTCCGCCAATTCCCATAGTACTCTCGGATGAATGCCATCCAGCCCAGGAGATTTGTCTTTCTTTAGGGCCTTGAGGGCTAACCACACCCTTTTGGTGGAGATAGCATCATCTGTCCTCTCCACTTTACTGGCCTTTTAATCCTTATCCTGATGTGACACCTCTGGAGTACCTCTCCCTCCCTCTTGTTCCATTTCTGTTGCTCCCCTGATCCCACTCACTGCCGCTTCTATCCCAATCGTGCCTTGCTTTGTAGATATCCCATCCCCCTCCCTAGTGAACACAGAGGCAAAGTACTCGTTAAATACCTCTGCCTGGTCCCTCGCCTCTTCCACCCACCCTCCTTCTGATCTCAATCTGCTGAGATGGCCCTTAGTTTTTCTCCACTCCCCAATGTACCAGAATAACCCCTTTCCCTCCATGTATCCCCTGTGCCAGCTGCTGCTCTTTACTGGACTTTGCCTCCTCACCATCCGGGTGATTTTCTAGATGCAAGATGGTACATTTCTTATCCTATCCCTCTTGTTGTTTTATATTTTTGTAGGCCACCTTCTTTTCTCTGACCGCTACCTGAACCTCACTGGACCACCAGCATGGTTTATGTGACCTTGCTCCCTTACGTTTCACCTTAGCGCAGGTCCTGACTGCCTCATGAAGTCCCCATTTTATGACCTCCCATCTCCTTTCTACATTTGTCATTGATGTAATCCCCTTCAAGTGATCCTTGAGAATATTTCCCATGCCCACAAAGTCTGCCCCACTGAAGTCCACTGCCAGTGTCCTAGATCTCCCCCCCTCCCCCCATGCTTATTTGAAACCGGACAGTATTGTGGTCACTCCCAGTCAGGGGATCCTCTACAACCAGGTCCCTTACCAGATCCCCATCTGCCAGAACCATGTCCAGGACATGCCCCTCCCTTGTGGGCTCCATCACATGCTATGTTAAGAACACATCCTGGAAGCCATCCAGCAGCCTCTGCTCTTTGGCTGCCTTAGAAGACATGGTTCCCCAGTTTGTACCTGGCATATTAAGGTCCCCCATCAACACCACTCCTTCCCCTTTTGGTCCACACTGGGCAATGATGTTGTCCAGCAAACCATCCTCCAGAACATCACCCATTCCGGGAGGCCTATATACTACACCCAGCTTGACCTTATCTCCTGCTGGGGATTGTAAGGTGACCCATAAGGCCTCCACGTTTCCCTCTGCCTCTTCTACCCTAGCAATTACCATTAGTTCATTTATCTGATAGCATATTATTCCATGAAATAGTAGCAAGATGTTGTTGCATATTCTCTTTTTTTTACCTTATGGAAGTTATAAATAATTCTGCTTCCTTTTACTATAGAGTATTCCCCTTTAAAGGTAAAGTGAATGCTATTATGATCACTGTTGCTTAGTGGTGCATCTGTAACACAGTCAAGAATCTTAATGTTATCATTGTTTAAGATGATTTCCAAAATATTATTTCTGCTTGTATCTTTAACATGTTGGTTTAATGATAATATCTGGGATAAAATCACAAAATTCTGTCCTGCTTGACTAGTTGTGGATTTATTTGCCCAACTAATATCTGCATAATTTAAGTCTCCCAAAAAAATAACAGGACCCAATTCACAAGCTCTTTCTAATTCTTGCTTGATTTGTTCTGATATTTTAAGGCAGGTATCATGAGGGAGATAACACACACCCAAGATTGCATTTGTGTTTAATGCCTTCCCAGCATTAATTTGCAGTCAAATGGACTCAGTGGTTGAATTTTATTTTTTTAGTTTATCTGATATATTTAATGCCTTAAGACTATTGGAAATATAAGCAGCTACACCCCCACCTTTTTTGATATTTCTATCTAGATTAAATAATTGGTACCGCTTGATGTCTCTACCCCATATATCATTTTCTGTCCACCATGTTTCAGTGATGAAAAACATATCTATTTTCTTATCCTCAGTATTTAATATGGATCTTAATTCCTCCATTTTATTTTGTAGACTTTTAGCATTAGCCATGTAGCAATTAATTGTTTTACCTTCATTGCATTTATGTGTTGTCTTATTTACAATCTTGTTTACTGATGGACCTGGAGGTACTAGGGCATTCTTGTGATTTTTTGTAGCCCTACCCCCAAACTGTATCAGTTTAAATGCAACGTTTGCTTGATTGAATTTGCCAAGATTTTAGTCCCAACTTTACTAGGATATAATCCATCCCCAGCATAAGATGCCTTATTATTCAAAAAAGTATCCCAGTTGTCTATAAAGGGGATTTGTCTCTCAGTGCATTTGTTTTTGATTCTGATATTTATCCTTTGAATAGTTTTATTTTTTCAGGATGGCATTTCAACAAAGGTAGACTCTCTGATATCACTGGTGTTTGCCCATGATTCTTAATAATATCAGTGAGATGTATTATATCTTCCACTATATCCTTTTCATGATCTTTACCTATATTACTAGTACCAACATGGACCACAAGGTCTGCGCGATTGGTTGTTTCTCTATAACTTTGGGTACTATGTGCATAATATCCTTAATTCTGGACCCTGGGAGACAGTTTACTTCCTTATTAGCTTTGTCATCCCCACATATTAAAGTGTCAATTCTCCTTAATAATGAATTCCCTATCACTAATAATTTCATCCCCAAATCTTCATTAGTGCCCTGTAATTTACTTGGTTTACTTGGTTTTTTTGGACAAAAGAAGGCCAATAGCCCCATAAAGATTGTCCTCCATATTGATGGCTCATTTACCTATGTCCCATTCATTCATCCATTTATCTAATATATGCTTGAATATTGTAATATTTGTTGAATCAACAATATCTTGGGGTAATTTATTCCATACTCTGGGTGATCTGATAGAAAAAAAAATTTAGTCTTTTATTGTTATTAACTTTTTTCACTTCCAATTGTCTATTATGAAGTCTTGGTACAATGTTTCTTACTGAATGAACAATACCGCATTGTTCCATTTGTTCAGGTGATATAAGTATTTTAAACAGTTGTAAAAGATCACCGCTAGTTCACCTGCACTCGAGAGAGTGTAATCCAGTTTTTTTTCAATCTAGTATTGTATTCCAAGTGAGTTAGATGGGGTACTAGTTTGGTGACTCTATGCTGAATTTTTTCAATTTTATTTATATCTGTCTTTAAATAAGGACTCCAAAGTGGAGATCCGTAATCAAGATAGGGCCTAATGTGTGACCTATACAAAGTTAAAAGACATTCTTCTGATTTGGAAATTAATGTTTTATTTATTCTTCGCAGTAATGCATTAGTTTCATTTGAGATTTTTGAACAATGTAAAGAAGATGATAGTTTGCCATTAACCATAATACCCAGATCCTTTTCTACAGAAGATGTCCTAATAATGCTATTGTTCAAGTAATATTTTTGTCTAGGATTGTCTTTTCCAAAATGGACTACCGCACACTTAGCTATGTTAAAGTGCATATTATTTATACTAGCCCATTGTTCGATTAGTGCAAGATCCAGTGCCAAGTTATGACAGTTTGCAGGGGTGTTAACCTTCCCTCCAAGTTTGGTATCATCCACGAATTTAACCATTATGCTATTTGGTGAAACATGCATATCACTAATAAACAGATTAAATAGTACTGGGCACAGGACAGTTCCTTGCAGCACACCACTAGCCACCACACCCACCTTCGATAGCATGCCATTCACCCTAACTCTCTGTGTTCTGCCACACAGCCAGCTATTTATCCAGGATATGATAGGTGCTGAGAAACCTAAGTGGTTAAGTTTGTTAACCAAAATATTGTGTGACACCTTATCAAAAGCCTTGCTGTAATCCAAAAGAATGACATCAGTAGGTATTTTGCAGTCAAGGTTGGAACTAATATAGTTGTAAAAAAGTGATCAAGTTTGTGGTACATGAGAATCCTGTTCTAAAACCATTTTGATACTTATCATTAATTTTTAATGTGGACATTTCTTTTTCAAGTTGATGTTTAATTATTTTCTCCATGAGTTTACATGGTATGGATGTAAGACTAATAGGTCTGTAATTTTCAATTTTAGAATGGGAGCCTTGTTTAAAGATGGGTGTGACAATGGCTGTGCGCCAGTCGACTGGAACAGAGGATTCATATAGTGATTTTTGGAAAACAATAATCAAAGGGGGGGGGTTATTGTATCCTTTGTCTCCATAAGAAATCTAGAGCTAATATCGTCAGGGCCAGAACTAGAGTGCTGTTTTAGAGTGTCAAAGACCCACTGAATATCCTGAAAAAGAATTTCATATGGCTCAAGGTTAAAGTCTGCTATGATAGATGCAGCGTTAATAGGTTCTGGAGTAAAAACAGATGAAAAATATTTGTTTAACTCTGTAGCTGTTTCTATATCAGATGTTATAGTCATGCTGTTACAGACTAAGGGACCTATCATATTGTTATTACTTTTTTTACCATTTAGGTAAGTGTATAATGCCTTATGACAATCCTTAGTATGCACAATTTTAAATTCAAAATTACGTTTAGCCAATATAATAGTTTTCTTTAGTTGTCTGACCACCTCTCTATATTTAAGCAAACTTGCATTTTTCTGGTTAGATGAAGAATTTTTAAGGGCTGAAAACAATTTCTTTTTCTGTTTAATTAATGTTTTAATATTACCGTTGAACCATGGGGGGGATTTTCTCTTTGTTATTATACTTAAGTTTATCCAGGACATATGTTTTTCAAGTTCCAGTATCTTTGTTTTCAAAAAGCCCTAGGCCATCTCAGTATTCATTGGATACATTATTTGTTCCCAATTAAGGGATTTTATCTGATGATTAATGACTTCAAAGTCATCCCTATTATATTGTTTTATTTTTAATTTGTTTGTTTTTGGTAATTAGGGTAATTGGATGGAGAAGAAAAGGGACAAGTGGTCACTATTTCCCAGGGGGCTGAGTAGTTGGATATCAGATATGTGTGTCTCCGGGTTAGTTATAACTAGGTCCAGTATGTTATTTCCCCTTGTTGGTTCATTTACACATTGAACAAGTCCCATATTGATTATAACTGACAAGAATTGTTCATCGTGTTTATTAATACCAGAAAGTGCATCCCAATTTATAGAGGGGAAATTAAAGTCCCCTAAAATGAGAACTGGATCTTTACTAGCTATTTGAGTGATTTCACTACAAAGTGACGGGGTGACTTTGTTATGTAATGTTATTTCTGATTATGCTAGGGCTCTACGGCCTCTCTTCCTTGGCAGTTTATCAATTATTGACCATTCTTGGTCTTCAGTTGACATGTTACTTAATTCATGGGACATGCCGTCATCAGGTTCCACCCTCACCTCTATTTCTTCCTGTTCCCTTCGCTTTCGCTTTTCCTTTGGAATGTTATTAATAGTTTTACGTACATACTTATTGGATAATTGCCTCAAAATATTAACCTCTCGCACTAGCTCTCCTAGTTAGTTACATTTCAAACACATAAAATTGTCAGTTTGAATGTCCATTATATTTGTTGCATAGATGAAGCAGCTTTTGCATTTCGTTATTGTGCTGTTATTGCTAAGGACAGTAAGAAAGTCCTCCGAGGGATTCTATGTCTCCATTTAAATTTAAATGTGGGAATATCACTAGAGTACTATCTCTTAGCCAGCAAAATAGAAGATCGAAACACTTACTTCTCCTTATCCCAGATCTGTGCTATTCCCACATGCTGGACACACAAGACACACAAGACTCGCACCAAACATGTGTGTCTCTGTGTGTGTCTCTATCAGCGTTTCCGCGCGTGGCAATTGCATGCTCATCTGCTCACTCTAGCCCTCTCTTAAATACTCCCAGGATCAGGAAGTAGGCCTAGGTCATGTGACTGTAGTCTGAAACAGAACGGGCTCAGGACAAACAACTATTTTGTCTAAAACTTAAAATAAACCCTCTCACATCCAAGGGTCTGTGCTGCAGTGCAAAGTTTTAAAATAACCTCAGGAAATTCACTAGTTCTGCGGGTATCAATTTCCCAGTACTTCCTGCTGTCTGTTGCCTAGCAACCACACTGAGTCACCACCCCTGCCAGCGTAACAGAAATTAGGCAGCTTTATTAAACAAAAATGAGTGATTCCTTTCCTGCAGAACGTGCTGTCTCACAGCTCAAAGCTGTCCCACAGTATTGTAAAGCAGGTATACAAACACTTGAAACTTACAAGGCAGTTAAACAACATTGTTCCTAAAGTCCACAAATACTTTTGGCTGGCAATTTGGAACTTTTAAAAGGTTTTAAGCACTTTTGAAGGGCAAGGGCACACATTGCTTAATTCACAGTCCATTTAAGCACAATCTTGAAGCACATTCAGCACATTTGCTAGAGAACATAGAGGCAGCAAAATCCTTTAGATGGCACTTTCCTTGCCACAGAACTTTACTTTTCCTTGGCACAATTTAACTGTCCTTGGCAAAACTTTACTTTTCCTTTGCACAATTTAACTGTCCTTGGCAAAACTTCACTTTGGCAACTATTTCTGTTATGGGGCACCGACGCCAGACATTCTGTGGAAAAGATTCATGAGTCTGATCCAGTAGCCAATACTAATCAACATGATATAAACTTTAACAGGCAGGACTCCCAGTTCTGCCCTAACTAAGCAAGATGGAGCAGCCAATGGGCAACTGAGTATTCTTTTATAAATGCTATTTTTTTCTATAAAAGTTTTTATCCTCATGGCTGGAACTGGGTGGGCTATCAGCCCTGTCCCCATGCACTGACAGCTGGCCACCTACCTCATCCACCTCCCTCCCTCCACCCTCCAATCAGTGGTCTGGTGGGGCAGGTCTCACCTCTTTAGGCAAGGTTTCATTAGTGCCCCTGTTTCATCACTTTTCCTCCTATTTTCTCCCCTTATTCTCCAGGGCCTCGGTGGCACATTAGCAGATGTGTGTGAAGGTGTACATGCATTCTGGAATAGGTGGCCAAGTTCCATCCTCTCCTGGCCTAGCACCAGCCCTCTATTTGTGTGACACTGCCACCAAGCCTCCACTCAGTGGCAGCCAAGTGCCAAGAAGACTTCACCTCCCACTCTGGGACAGGAGAGCTGCCAAGTGGCCATGTCATCCACTCCAGGCCCCCCCAGCTGACCCCCAGTGACCTAAGCTCATTCATAAATTCAGGTCACCAGTGTATGAAGAGGTAAGGCACATAGTGCGTCAACCATCTGCGCCACTGGGCCAGCCTTATAAATGCTGTTTAAGACACTCTTCTATAGTCCCATCACTCCATATTTTATTTGTATAGAGAATTTTACTATTACATTTTCAATATGTGCTTTTAGAATTGGGTATACATTCCTACCAGCATACTTAGTGCAACCCATGCCCCAGTTGCCAACAGTGTATGGCAACCGGGACCCCCAATCCATGCCACAAACAGGGCAAACAAGCCACCAGAAGGCATAAACAAAAAGGCATCACCCCTAGCATTGCGGTGATTACCAGCTTGGCAGTCTAAAGTGGCTGGGGGTTTAGGGTACAAAATTATATTTATATTTATTCTGGATTCTGGTGAGAGGTGCCAGGTATATGCTAGGTCTAAGGTTATCACAACAGGGGCCCCAAAACAATCCACACTGGAAGCAGAGATCTAATGTCCACACAGGAATGAGGATTGTGAAGTATGGCTTTATTCTAACAAAACGAAGGCAAACTGCACACAGAGAGGTCCCCCAAGATTTGGTACTGCACAGGCACAGAACAGACTTTTTTTCTTCCAGAACTATACTTGTTAGGGCAATTTCACACAACTTTTTACCACACACAGTTTGAACTGTCCATCCCTGTGTACTAGGAATACCTGGACTTTTTTTCCAACAAAAGTATATTTCTTGTGGGAGTTGCCACACACGTTAGTACACACATTTCCAACTTCCTAGCAAAGTGTAATTCTTGTAGGAGCTACCACACACTTTAAGAAAAACATTTATCCTGGAGCAGTGAAATCCGTTAACATTCTCTGTTTAAACTGGTGCCCATTCGTGAATCAGTTAGTCCTGACCGAGGAATCATACTGGGGTTATGTCCAATCCTACCCCATGCTCAGTCTCTGCCCTTACTTCTGGGTTACACCAAACTGGATCATTCATTTCCCATGAAATACTAAAGGGCATCTGAAACTTTAACTTTAAACATTCAGAACATTGTTGTGGTGAAACAGGGGTCCTGACAGGTGCATGCAAGCCTTATCTGTGGGCACATGCTCCTCAGTCCAACCCCCAAACCTAGTCCCATGAATCTGTACTTACAGCTTGGTTGCGTTCTTTTAAATTCATGGAGAACTTGAAGGAAAAAAACTGTCTCCTTCCAGGTATTTTTCACAGATCCAAACTGCACACACTTTCTCTTGGCAGCTGAATCACACTGGGATCTTCAGGGGATTGCCCCTTGGCACCATTGAAACACAGTCTATTCAGACAGGTCTCCACCACTTCAGTTGGCACTGATGCTGTTCTCCAAACTAGGGTGAGAAAATTGACCAAGGTCCTTTAGCCTGTCAGCCACTGGACTGACCAGCAGAAACCTCACTACAGAACTCCTCTCTGTTAGAGCTTTCACACTGAACTAACTGCACTACCATTTGAACATTTTGAAACTCCCCAGAGCAGCTGGTTCCAAAGTGGCTTATGCTGCTGCAAGAATTCTAAATGACATAATCCATTCTCTTCCCAGCCTAGCTGAGTAAACAATGATGTCATCTCCCCAGAGCTCCTAATGAGCTCTCTACTTTCCTAGGGATAACCTGATGGGATTCCATGAACCCCAGGGAACTGGGTAGTTACATTAGTATTAAATCTAAAGAGACTATTTACTAGCTGCTTGTTATCCTGTATCAGGGTTTTAATATGAAAGTTCCATGAGAAATAATTTTTGAATGCAACTCCTAGGTATTGATATGACTTGACAGTCTCAAGCGGATTCCCTTTAGTATACCATTTCATAAAAATTTTGTTATTCCCAATAATTAACACTTTAGATTTAGCTAGGTTTATTATAAATTCAGAGTGGTCACATAATTCCACTAATTTGTCCAGTTTTTTTTTTTTGGGGGGGGGGTTTGTACGTCCTTAGGAAAGTGAAAAGAGAATGAGATCACCTGCATAAGCCAAAGCAGAGATATTTAACTGCAGAATCTTAGGAGAAGGAACATTTTTGTGACTTAACTGTATTAGGATGTCATTTACATAAATGTTGAAGAGAGTAGGGGCCAAAACCGAAGCCTGACTCACAGCATAATTAGAAGCAACCTTTTCAGTTAAGTTACCACTTCTGTTATATTTCACCTTGGCCTACATATCCATAAAAAGATTCTTAATTAAGAAGACTAAATCTGGATCAATGCCACTGTGAATCATTTTTTCCCAAAGTTTGCTTCTAACCAGAGTGTCAAAAGCAGAACTGAAATCAACTAAAATGGTACAACCGGCCTGGTGGCATTGAGGGTTGAAGCACTTGAGGCCACTCCTCACACCAAACCTGGGTTCGGGAATGACCTTGGGTTGTCAGGGTGCTGGTACGGGGGGGAGGGGCAGAGCAGGATCAAGTGCCTAATGGCAGATCTCCTCTCCTGGAGTGGTTGTTGCCCCCTCCCCATTGTTCCTTTTCCACCTACATAGAAACATATAAACATAGACTTTGATGGCAGATAAGGACCACTTGGCCCACCCAGTCTGCCCATTTCCCTACCTACTGGTTAAGCTGCAGATTCTAGGTAACCAACAGCCTACTTCCTGCAACACCCAACTATAATTGCCTTGTGTCTGTCCCATGCATGTTTGAATTCCCCCTCTGTTTTAGACCCAACGACCTCCTCAGAAAGGCTGTTCCATGTATCCACCACTCTCTCTGTGAAAAAAATGTCCTCACAGTACCCCTGAGCCGTCCCCCCTCTATCTTTAAATTGTGTCCCCTTGTTCTTACACATCTCTTTTTCTGAAAGATGCTATCCTCCTGGACTTTGTTGATTCCCTTGAGGTACTTGAACGTTTCTATCATGTCCCCCCGTCCCTCCTTTCATCAAGAGTATACATATTAAGCTCTCTCAATCTCTCTTCATATGGCTTCTGCTGCAGACCCTGCACCATTTTAGTTGCCTTCCTCTTGACTGCTTCCATCCTGTCTATGTCCTTGCATAGATGAGGTCTCCAAAACTGCACGCAGTACTCCAGATGTGGTCTCACCAACTGTCTGTACAGAGGGATAACAACTTCCCTTTTTCTACTTGTGATGCCCCTTCCTATGCATCCCAGTATCCCCCTGGCTCTCCTTACCAACTTTTCACATTGCTTACCCACCTTTAGGTCATCTGATATGACTACCCCCAGGTTCCTTTCCATTTTGTTGTTGTTAGTACCTCCTGCTATTGTGTACTCTTCTCCTGGGTTTTGTTTCCCAGGTGCATTACTTTGCACTTCTTTGTATTGAATCTAAGTTGCCACATGTCTGACCATTCCTCCAACCTTGCCAAGTCCCTTCTCATCTTTTCTAACCCCCCCCCTTGTGTATCAACTCTGTTACAGATCTTTGTATCATCTGCAAAGAGGCATACCTTTCCCTCCAGACCCTCTGCAATGTCACCTATAAAGATGTTAAAGATGGTGGAGGTCTGGTGGTGGCACAAGCGGGAGGGGGCGGCAAGTCAGGAGGGCATCTCAGAACGCAGCACACGCATGCCTCCACATGCGCGCATGTGAATCCAGGACTGGGGTGGGTGAAAAACAGGGGAAAAAAACACATAAAATACATAATGAAAAACATATTATACACAATTTCCTCTTCCTAATCATAACACATTTCTCAGCCAGGTGAGCAAAAATGAAGCAATTATCTATCATGCTTCTACTATCGCAAAACCGAGCTTGCAACTCAGATAATGGAGCATTATTTTCTAAGGATTTTTGTAACCGACCCAGAAGAACTTTGGCATATCATTTAGCCATTATATCTGTCAGACTAATGGGTCCATACTTAGCAGGGTTAGTGAATTAGTACAGTGTGATTACCTTTCCAAGAAAGGGGACAAGTAGTTATACGGGATGCATTTATTAAAGAGTAAAGTGGGCACCATGCTCCACCATTCAACGTCTAACTTGTAGAAATCTGCTGGGATATTATCTGGTCCAAGGGCCATTGAAGAACTGATAAAAGAGTATATAAGAGTTCCCAACCAGTCCAGAAGAGATCCGGTCTGTCCTGTTTTTCTATATGCAGTGCCTGAAGGATTTCCTGGTGCCATTCCCTAAAAGAAGGAATACTATCATCAAGTCAATGATGCAAAATAACTAACTTGGCAGTAATGTCTATCAAAGCCATATACTCCTTCCTGGGGCCAAAGACATTATCACAATAATGGCCAGCTAAACAAACCTCTGGGGTAAATAGGTTCTCAAAGCCCAGCAAGGGGTCTAAATGAGTCCAAATGGGAACCCAGAAAAGCCATACCTTAGCACAATCCCATAGGATGTGCTTGAGGGTACGCTCCTCCAGGCTGCACCTAGTACAGGTGAAAGAGGACAACCTGCCTATCCAGACCAAATGGAAAGGGTGTAAAGTAAAGATTTTATAAGATTTTTAAATTGAAGAAGGTGGTATAGATACAAAATTTGGGGAAATCTTATGGTTTTCTCCAACAGATGCTATAATAGGAAATTCATCAGGATTAAACAGTGAAGATGAAAAATATTTACACAATGGCAAGAAAAAATCTAGAAATTCATTTGGCCAAGAGACATCACCTGACTGTACATTATATCTCTAGAAACACACGGTCAAGTGCCTAATCTCATCTTCTACCCCCTAAAACCTATCTAGACCCATTTTATAAGTGTAGTGAGCCCCTCAAGGGATGTGCAATCATAGGATTTTAATGCACTTCCTTGGGGCTTAAGGGCACTTGGCCTTCAGCCTGATGCCTTACTACACCCCTAGGGTGTGTATTAAAATCCTATAATGCATACTGTGTTGTGGCTTATTACTTACTTAACCCATACATGGGATTCAATGTAACTATCAGTTTGGGTTTTATAGTTAAATGTGCCATTGGTCACAAGATGCTGAAAACCTTTATCATCAGCAGAGCTCAGCACCATCAGTTTTTTTCCCCATAACCCTTTAACATAGTCCTCTTTATGTCTTCTGACATATCCCCTATATTGTTTTCTAAATATGCTCAAACTTCTTTTATTTTGGAGGTGTAGTTTTAGCAGATCAAAGCATTCTCCAATTTTTTTTTTGCTTGCATCCACTTTTAAACCAGGATTTGAGATTATAGATTTTATTATCTCTCATCTACTTGGTTATATTTTTATTGATATTATCCATTTGATCATTGAAAAGTTAATACAATGAAGAAGGGCTCATGTAATCTTTTGCAATAATTTCCGAATTATTTTTAAGCTCCAGAAATTGTTTGGAATCCAGTGATACCCGATTCCAGCAGTATACAACCATTTTGTTATTACTTATGATCCCAGATTCTATTACCATTCTAATAATGGGTGCCTTTTCAGCCTACAGCACACTGGTCAGAGGGAAATGATCACTTTTGTCTTTAGTAATAATTTTGATCCATTGATAGTTAACTAAATAATTCGGTTGCCACAAAAAATAATAAGTCCATTGACCAGAAAAGTAGATACAGTTCCCTAGATGAAACATAGAAACATAGAATTTAATGGCAGATAAGGACCACTTGGCCCACCTAGTCTGCCCATTTCCCTACCTAATGGATAAGCTGCAGATCCTAGTTAACCAACAGCTTACTTCCTCCTACCCCCCCACTAGAATTGCCTTATGTCTGTCCCATGCATTCTTGAATTCCCCCACTGTTTTTGACTCCACAATCCTCCTCAGGAAGGCAGTTCCATGCATCCATAGCCTCTCCATGAAAAATACTGCCTCACATTACCCTGAGCTGCCCCTCCTCTATCTTCCAATTGTGCCCCTGTTCTTGCACATCTCTTTTCTGAAAGATGCTGCCCTGTTGGACTTTGTTGATTCCTTGAAGTACTTGAAAATTTCTATCATGTCCCCTCTCCCTCCTTTCCTCAAGGGTATACATATTAGCTCCTTTAGTCTCTCTTCATATGTCTTCTGGTGCAAACCTGAACCATTTTGGTTGCCCTCCTCTGGACAGCCTCCACCCTGTCTATGTCTTTGCAGAGATGAGGTCTCCAGAACTGCATGCAGTACTCCAATGGGGTCTCACCAACTGTTTGTACAGAGGAATAACAACTTCCTGTTTTCTACTGGTGATGCCTCTCCCTATGCATCCCAGTATCCCCCAGCCCTCCTTACTGTCTTCTCACATTGCTTGCCCACCTTTTGGTCATCTGATATGACTACACCCAGGTCCATTTTCCATTTTTGTTGTCAGTATCTCACCCCCCCATGTGTACTCTTCTCCTCGTTTTTTGTTTCCCAGGTGCATTACTTTGTACTTCTTTGCATTGAATCTAACCTGCCATACATTTGACCATTCCTCCAACCTTGCCAAGTCCCTTCTCATCCTTTCCACCCCACCTTGCACATCAACCCTGTTGCAGATCTTTGTGTCATCTGCAAAGAGACATACTTTTCCTTCCAGTCCCTCTGCAATGTCACTTATAAAGACATTAAAAGGACCCGGACCCAGTACTGAACTCTCACGGTACCCACTAAGTAACCCCTTTCTTCACTGTCGGAGCTCCGTTTATTATTACCTCTATGTCCATTGTCCAGCCAATGTTTTACCTAGGTTACCACCCTGGGACCCACTCCAAGGCTAGCTAATTTGTTTATTAATCTTTTGTGCAGGACTGTGTCAAATGCCTTGCTAAAGTCTAGGTAGGCCATGTCCACAGTCCCTCCCTGGTCTACTACTTTGGTCACCCAGTCAAAGAAATCTATTAGATGCATCTGACATGAATGATCTTCTCGCTGTGAATCCATGCTGTCTTGGGTTCTGTGCTCAACGGGCCTCTAGGTACTCAACAATTCTTTCCGTCATAAGTGATTCCATCATTTTCCCTACCATTGAGGTCAAACTGACAGGTCTGTAGTTTTCTGCCTCTGTCTTACATCCGCTTTTGTGAAGGGCAATCACATCCACCCTCCTCCAGTCCTCAGGTACCACGCTGTCCTCCCATGATTTGTTAAAAAGGGTAGTCAATGGTGTTACTAGTTTTCCCCTTAGTTCTTTTAGAATTCTGGGGTGAATCCCATCAGGCCCCATTGCATTGTCCACCTTCAGTTTTAGGAGTTCTTTCAGAACCCTTTCTTCTGTGAAAGGACTGATATTGACCCCCCCATCCAGAGTGCTTCTATTGACTGGATTAGGTACCTCCCCCTCCTCTTCCTTTGTGAATACTGAGCAAAAGTATTAGTTCAGTATCCCTGCTTTTTCACTGTCCCTCTCTGCCCACCCACCCTCCTCTTTATTCAGCCTCAGTATCCCTCCCTTTGTCTTTCTTCACTCCCTAATGTACCTATAAAAGGTTGTATCCCCCTTCTTAACTGAGTTGGCTATCTTTTCCTTTGTTTTGGCCTTTACTATTCTGACTGTCTTCCCCACTTCCTTCTGCTTTACTGGTACAGTTCTCTGTCCTGCTCCTTCTGTATTTCCTTATACTTCATGAATGCTATCCTTTTCTCCCTAACCTTCCTCACCACCTATTTTGAACACCATAGTGTTTTTTTCTTTCATTTTGATTTGTTTATTTGCTTCACACAAAGGCTTGTTGCCTCTGTGATGGCAATTTTGATGTTTTCCTATTGTTGCTCCATCCCTCCTTCTTGCCTGTTTGCTAGTGCTTTTCTGAGGCACTCTTCCATTTTGACAAAATCAGCCCTCCTGAAGTCCAGTACCATCACTTTTACATGGCTTGACTCTACAGCTGAGTTTATCATGAACCACACTGTTTGGTGGTCACTTGTTCCCAGATGGCTACCCACTTCTAGATCTGAGATCCTCTCTACATCCCCATTTGAGAGTACCAGGTCTAAGATTGCTGCCTCCCAAGTGGGTTCCAACACTAGCTGTCTGAGGCATGTCCCCTGTAGGGCTTTGAGAATGGCCCTGCTCTTGAATGTGGCTGCAGCAAAGGTGCTCCAGTTAACATCTGGCAAATTCAGGTCCCCTATCAGCAATATCTCCCCTTTATCTGCCATTCTGTGGATACCTTCTATAATTTCCTTGTCCATTTCTTCCCCCTGAGGTGGAGGTCTGTATACAATCCCTGTGCAGATTGTGGTGCCATTTTCAGTCTCCAGGGTGACCCACACTGCCTCCTCTCCTCTCTGTTTACACTTTAGTTCTGTTGCTTTGATCCCATCCCTTACATCGAGAGGTACTCCTCCTCCTCTACTACCCTCGCTGTCCCTCCTGTAGATTGTGTACCCTGGTATGTTGGCATCTCAGTCATGGTTCTCTGTGTACCATGTTTCTGTGACTGCCACGATATCCAGGCATCCCTCTTCCATCAAGGCCACCAGTTCAGGGAGCTTGTTACCTAGACTATGGGCATTGATACACATTACCCTCCATTTTTTGATGGCCTTACCCCTTTTTGCCCCATTCCTGTCCTTACTGCCTTTGTCTTTTTCTCCATTTACCCCTGCCCTTCTCCCTAGCGACTTCTCTATCTTGGTGTTTACCTCACTAACTACTCTGATTTTTTTGGGGGGGTGACTAGGATTTCCCTTCTCCTTTTCAGTGCCTCCCCTCTTGGCTAGTTAAAATGCTTGTCAATGAGGCATTTAAACCTAACACCTAGGATTCTGGTTCCTCTCCTGGACAGATGTAGGCCATTGCACCAGTATAGGCCTGCATCCCTCCAGGTAGACCCCCAGTCCCCAATGAAGCCAAAACCCTGAGCTCTGCACCAGTTTTTCAACCACTGATTGACTCCCATGATGCAGTGCACCCTAGACTCACCCATACCATAGACAGGCAGCACCTCTGAGAAGGTTACTATGCATGCTACTTGTCTAAGGTCCCTCCCCAACTCCATAAACCCCTCCTGCACTGCTCTGATCCCTTTCCAAGCCAGGTCATTTGTCCCTAGGTGGTCACCTTGCAGTCTGCCATTCATTAGTATCAATCAGTGGTTGTTAATTCTAATAAAATGTCTGCATTCACATTTGTTTTCTCATTTAGACTTATTCTCAGTGGTATATTGCTGTACCCTTCAAGGAAAGGTTCCTTATGAACCCATTCTGTAAGATTCCCCACTATTGAATTAAAATCCCCCATAATCAGCATGTCACAGAAATCTACCTTCTTCCAGAACTTTAAGAGTATATCTACTAAGACTGTCCAGAAATCTGGGTCACGATATTTTGAATTTTATTGGATGATTGCAAACATTAACCAAAAGTACTGGAGTCCTATCGATGCAGACTCTTAACATCAAGCAGTTATGTGAACTAAACAATAATATAAGATCCTTTAATAACTCATCAACCCTCACATATAAAATAAGTCCCCACTCAGTCTATACATTTTTGTATCCCTTCTGGCAGGTATATGGAATTCATGAGACCGATTCATTGCTATATAAGCAGTATCTGAATGCCATGATTCTTGCAAGCTTGAGATCAAATTTTAGAATGAAATCCTTATTTTCAGGGTCTGCACTTTTCATTAGATGTCCTGCAACATTCCAAGACAGGAAGAGTATACCACCTTCCCTGCTTTCCTCAGTTCTCTCCTCCTTACCCAGAGTTGCATCCTTAGTTAACTTTCCCATATGTATGGAATGGCATAATTTGATATTATTATTGTCATGTTCAAGGTAAGTAAAACTAGTGCTAATTGTTACATCTGGTAATTTTGCAAACCTCAGCAATATTTTACCAGAAACTGCATCTCTTTTACCCATAATGTTCTGGGCTTCTTGTTCCCTAATGGACTGCCCACCCTTTTCACCCCTTTCTCTTTTGCCATTTTGAATGGTAATTCCAAGAGATTGTAATTTATATTGCAGTTTCAAAATCTGGGATACCAGTTCCTGTCTTCTTAAGATCACTTCCAAATGTAATTCTGAACCCATGCTACCAATCCAGTTAACAAAAATTATGTCATTATTTAAGTCCATACCCATGAAGTTTTCAAAACAATTTTGAATTGTGCTCTTTAGTTTGAAACCAGGTTCACAGCCATTCTGCCTGATATCAGAAATTAAGACAACATTCACATCTCTGGGATCTATGTGCATTCTTTCATCCTGCAGCCACCCCAATTGTGGATTGTTAATTAGTATTTCAATTATCTGGTTTATCTGTGACACATTACAATTCATTTTGCTAATATGATTCAGTGACATAGAGTTTTACCAGGTGCAAGCCCTATTTTCCCCAAACCAATGAATTCCTCCATACTGTATATAATGGGCTGACCATATATTTACCACTGAGATCAGAGTGGTCGAGATTGATCTCTAAGTCCATTTTCCTATTTAATAGCAGCATGACCTTAGTTTTTAATGTTTCTGGTGTCTTGTCTAAGTATCCAATTCTGAGAGACCTCTTAACTTCAAAATGGCTCCATCTAATACCTCTCTTTTTATTTTCATCAGCCATCCCCTTGGCTACTCGCGTATAAGCACTAGAAAGAGCTAAAAGCAAAGTCTCCTTAGATGCAGAAGGTGAAATTGTACCATTATTAGGGAGTGGTTTTCTTGGTGCCACGGTATTAGCAGTCAATGCCGATTTTACCATTTCAGCATAAGATTTCTTTGGCAGTTGGTCCGGTACATCATGAGTTCCCCTATGTAAAATCACTGATAGTATGAAACCAGAACCTTCTCTCTCTTTCTTTGATTCTATCAACTCTGTATCTATACTTTAACTTTTGGACCATTCTGTGCCCTTTACACCTAATTTATCTAGTCTAGTTAAAATGTCATCTAGTCTAGCCCCATTTATTGCAGTATCCTCGCTTAAACAGGAAATCTAATTCTTAATCATCACTAGTTGTTCCATTATTAATACGTTGGCTGCATGGAAATCTTTCAGTAATTTCAATATATTTTTGTCTAAAAAACATTAATATTGCACTATTCTGCAATCCTCCTCAATCTCCACATGTTATTATTATACAGGGATGAAGCCTACAATACACTTTTAAGTCCAGTTATAGTAGTGTGTCCATGTCTTCTTTAATAATATTAAGACTGTTTCTGAAATTACCCTTTTCACCTCTCTTGGATCTGACATACTAAGAAACTGACATTGGTGCAGTTATATTCCTGTTTTTTAGCAGGAACTTTTTCTGATAATTTTGCAAAACTCAGATTGTAAGGATCAAAAGGGAACTTTTTCTCATGAGGACTTACAGTTCCACCATTAGATTTAACAAGTGTGTATAATAAAGGACTACACTCCAAAGATTCACTTACCTGCGCTGTAGAGCGCTGGGTATTGTATGGAGGGGGAGGAGGGGTTTTGGGGTGTGTGAACAGTGGAGGCCAAATGAGCAGGGACATCGTATTGGGGTAGCGGAAACCAGAAGATGCCCTGGGGTGAAATGGACTCTGGAGCGAGGTCATTCTTGTCTGATTTCCATACTCAAGGGCACCACTACTATTAATAATACTAGGCAAGTGGTCTGTACCACTCCAAAGGCTCGTCCAACCTGGGCAGTGTTGTGCAATGCCAGATCCATAAGAAACAAGACTGCAGTTATTGCAGATCCTGTTGAATCTGTGGATCTGGCTTGCATTACCGAGACCTAGTTGGATGAAAATGCAGGTCCAGTTTTGGAGGTAGCAGTTCCAGCTGTGTACTCGGTGTTACACCACCCCAGGTTGGACCGTGGGGGGGGGATTGCGGTCTGTTTCAAGACCGAACTGGGCCTTGCTAGTGTACCAGTTGAGGGAGCTGAGTCCTTCGACTGCACTGTAGTGGCAGGTGTGGGTTGTAGAGTTCTTCTCATCTATCGTGATGAGAAATATTTTCTACAGGAAGTAGCTGACTTTGTCATTGACATGGCATTTGAGTCACCCATGCTGATGGTCCTGGGTGACTTCAATGCCTGGGTCAATAATGAACTTTCGCAGTTTGGACAATACTTCCTCCAATTAATGACATCTTTGGGCCTTACACAAGTGGTTACTTTTGCCACTCATAAGAGTGGTCACTCCTTGGACTTAGTTTTCCTCCTGGGGATTGAGACCTTTGACGTAGGGGTGGAATCTGTCAGTTGGTCTGATCACTACACTGTGGGGTTCAGTTTTTACACACCCCCTTGTAGGTCTACCCCTGTGGAGATGGTTAGGTACCGCTGTTTGCTACATATTAGCTCTACAGGCCTGGCAGCAGTGCTTGACCTATTGGAGTTTTCTGGAGTGAGCAACGATCCTGATACCTTGGTGCTGGCCTATAATAGGGCCATCTCCTCGGCTCCCGATCAAATTGCTCCTGTCCTGGTTTGTCCTCTCCCCCTTCAAGCTCGGTCCCCTTGGTTTGATGGGACCTTGAGGGAGATGCGGCAACAAGGACGAAGATTAGAGCGTTGTTGGCGGAGAACTGCCCTTGATGCCGACCATCTTAGATTGATGGAACATTGTCAACTCTATAGTTCCGCAGTCTCTTGTAAGAAGGCAGAGTTCCTGTCTGGGGAGATTGCTGCTGCTCAGAACTGACCAGCTCAGCTTTTTCAAACTGTTGACAGACTGTGCAACCCAGCCTGTCTCCAGGTTCGGAAAGCTTTTTCACAAGTAAAGTGTGATGAGCTTGCTCGTTTCTTTGCAGATAAGGTGGCTGACATCAGGGCAGCACTCCAGCCTGTTCTTTCTATGGGAGAAACTACAGATCAGCATTTGATCACACCCCCCAGTCTCTCCTGGAGTTCCTTTGACTGGCTTGAGTTCATTGATATTATGAGGATTGTCTATAGTATGCATCCTACATGCTGTAGCTTGGATCCGGGCCTGACTTCCCTGAGAAAGGGTTGTCTTGACATCATTGGCCCAGTCCTAGCATGGATAGTCTGGTGCTCCTTGGATACGGGTGAGTTTCCTAGCTCCCTGAAGGATGCAATGGTGACACCCCTCCTGAAGAAAGCTTCCTTGGACCCCGACTGCCTTGCCAACTACAGGCCGATCTCTAATCTTCCCTTTGCAGGGAAGATTATTGAGAAAGTAGTGGCTGCACAATTGGAAAACCATTTAACCATCCATGACATCTATGAACCGCTCCAGTCTGGTTTTCGAAAGAGGCATAGTACCGAGACAGCACTGGTTCGGGTGCTCAATGATCTCCTGATGGCTAGAGATCAGAAGAGCCATTCCATTCTGGTTCTTCTTGATCGCTCATCAGCCTTTGACACTGTGGACCATGGGGTACTTCTCACGTGCCTGGAGTTCATCTGTGGCCTGTCAGGTACAGTCCTCAGTTGGTTTAGATCTTTCCTCACTGACAGAACTCAGAGAGTGGTGTTGGGGATAAATTCTTCCCGCCCAGTCTCTCTGTCATGTGGGGTCCCCAGGGCTCGGTGTTGTCCCCCATGTTGTTCGCAGTGTATATGCTGCCCCTCGGAGACATTGTAAGAAGGTATGGGCTGAGGTTTCACTGTTATGCAGATGATACCCAGCTCTACCTATCTTTTGTACCCGACCGCGATAGAGCTCTTTCAGTCTTTAATAGCTGCCTCACCAAAATACAGTGCTGGATGAATTCAAGCTGGCTGAAGTTGAACTCGGAGAAGACAGAGGTAATGGTTGTGGATCCAGGTTGTAGGGTAGAGGGGATGGGAGCTGGTTTACTCTCAGGTTTATTTCTGGTAGGTGTCCAGTTCTCTACCTCCGAACAGGTTTGGAACTTGGGGGTGATTTTTGACAGTGAGCTGACACTGCATTCACAGGTGTTGGCAGTTGTCAAACTTTCCTTTTATCATCTTAGGAACATCACCAAGATTAAGCACCTTGTTCTGCCCCGCCGATCTGCCTATGCTGGTCCATGCTTCTGTGACCTCACACCTTGATTATTGCAACTCCCTTTATCTAGGGCTTCCTGGGGTTGATATCCGCCGCTTGCAGCTGGTGCAGAACGCTGCGGCCTGGTTATTGACGGGTACGTCTCGTTCCTGTCATATTTCACCTGTGATGCGTGATCTGCACTGGCTGCCAATTCAGTGGCAGATCACCTTTAAAGTTGGTCTTTTAACTTACAAAGCCCTACATGGACAGGGTCCAGACTACTTGTAAGAGCTTTTGGTTCCCTACTGCCCTAAGTGATCTCTCCACTCGGTGGACGAGGGGTTGCTAGAGATTCTGAGTTTTTTTTTCAGTCATCAGGTGCTCGTGCCTTTATGTATGCTGCTCCGACCTTCTGGAATTCTCTACCCCATCCGCTTCGTCAGTGTGCGTCCGTGGAGGAATTTAAAAAGGCCTTGAAGACCTATTTGTGGTCGAGGATTTATTTTAATTAATTATTGTGATTTTAGGAGCTCAGATTATTATGGACCATGTTGTATTTATTATATTTGTAAGTACTTTGAGGCGTCTTGAATTTAAGAAAGGCACGATGCAAATAAAGTTTTATTATTATTATTATTATTATTAGTAACTAATTCCTATGTCTGTGCCTATGCTTTACCTCACTATTTATTCTAGAAGATCTATAACCCCCCCCCAATTTCCATTTCAGCTGATTGGGCAGAGCACAAAAAACTTGCCATATGACATACATTATTTACTTTTAAATAAAAAGCTATTTTACTCAAAGGCAGTACAAACACCAGGATCACTTCTACTGTTAGCAAAATAGGATTTTATTAAAGTTCAAATAACAAACTGTCTTACAGACTGGGTCACTTACAGAATCCACAACCGGTTTCGCTTCACTGCATCATCAGAAGCATGAAGAACACAGGTGATCAGCAGTGATTAAGAACGATCTACTTAAAGTGACAGTGTAGAAAAATGAACACACAAAGTGTGAAAGTAGCCATAGCAATGTAGGTAAAAAATCACTGAAATCCTTTCAGCATAATATTAACTAAGAATATCCATAACTACACACATATTCAAATGGTCAAGGTTTATAAATATCAATATAAATAAATAATCTCAATCCAGTGTTAGAGTCCAAAAGGTACTCCACTGGTGCCAGAGATAAACCAATTTCTGTCCTCAGAATTAGTCTTTAAAATGTTATGTAAGGGATATGTAAATAAGCTAATTTTAAATGTGATAAATTCTCTAAATTGTATACATTTTGTCAATAAACTTGAACTGAACTCTCCTCAGCACTCTAGAATGGAAAAATAACAAGGGAAATTACAATGGTATAGAACAGAAATAACACACAGACCCGGTACAGTTATTGCACCTGCTGTCTTCTTATGCACAGCAGCAGGTCTATCGTGTCATTAAGTCCCAGATATCTAAGTGTCCCCGGGGTGAATATCCAGTAGGATTCTCTACAGATTGGGTTCTAGTCTAGATCCCCCTTCGTGGACCCACCCCCTCTTATTCTATTCCACAAAATCTAAAAACGTGACTCTCCAGAATGTCTCTTGGTCTTATAATGGTTAGTCAATGTGTTTTTACAATCCTCATTCAAAATGCTTCTCAAAAACTCTCCAATGCATACTTCAAAAGCCCTTGTGGTCTTGCTCACATAAAAGGGTCCACAGTCGCACACAGCCATGTACACTAGGCTGGTTGTGCTGTAGCTGAAAAATAATCTAGCTTCAAAATTCTTAGTGTTATTCACACTTGTAAATGTACTGCTTTTAAGAATAGAAGCTCAGAATTTACAATTACCACAAGCGAATGTGCCATATGGGTGTGAGGGCCACCGTAGTCCTATTGTGGGTACAGGTTGCGATTTATTTTTACCGGGCACACTCATTACAGTGGAGCAGTTTTTGCTGCTTCATTTTAGTCAAAGGCCCTATTTCCAATATTTTTTTGTTCTATCTTTTTTTGTTTTGATTTTAGGGTCTTTTAGCTGTTTGCTATTATTTCTATCTTTTTGCCCCATAGGTTTTAATTTATTACTCATGATAGAGCCCTACCTAGTAACAACAATAGTAACAATGCAGATAATGGATTTTAGATAATAGAAGCAAAATTATTATGAACAAATGGCACCATATAAATAGCAAAGCTCCCAAATTGATCAAAGGGCACTATACTGATCTTGCAGTTTTAATAACTTGCTTGATACAATTTTAAAGAGTCTCAGGCCTTGGCAACAACAGTTGCCTACAGGTTCACCATTTGTTCCTCAGTAGACTTAAAAGTTCTTAATAAACAGAATTAGTGATATTTTCTTTATATAAAGATCAAACTACACAGTGAAGCATCTAATTATCACCCTATATAAAAATGTTGCAGTTATATGAGGTCCAAATTGCACAAAAATACATCCAATTGTCACCCTATAGAAAAATATTGCAGGTATATAAATACCAATTCAAAAATTAAAATTAACATTAATATTATGATCAACAAGATGAGAGCGTTCAAAGACCAGCAATTAAAGAATGTTATTGCCCATGCAGCAGCATCTCTTTTCTGGAGTCTTGAGTTCTATATTATCCTTTCTATTGTCTCTGTAGAGCCTGTTAATTAAATGGACTATCCGGATCTTTTCCCAATCCATAGCTTATTCTTGTGGCCAGATTAGATAACATCTACCAAAATCCTGGATTTGTCCTGGATCCATTAAAAAATTTCCAAAGAGATTCCTTATCACAATGGCTCAATTCTCCAAACCACATACTCGTGTTCTGCTGATACTGACATTTTGGCCCACTGCTCCATTACGAATAGTGCACACAGAGTCTGCCTCCAGGTTGACCCATAGTAATTCTAACCCTTAATTTCCCTTTTGTTGCCCTGTACTTCAGTAGCCTTGATACCCTTCCTCACATACAATATAACCTCTCCTCCTTTCCTACCTGCCCTGTCTCTCTTGAACAGAGTGTAGCCTGGTATGTTCATTTACCAGTTGTGGTGCTCAGTATGCCACAATATCATTATAGCCACTAAATCTAGATTATTCTCTACCATCTTGAATTCCAGGTCTGGCATTTTGTTGCTAAGGCTCCTTGTGTTAGTGCACTTTACTTTCTTAATCTTTCTCCCTATCTACTACCCTGCTTCTCCCTCCCATTCCTGCCTATTTTGTTCCTTGGCCTACCTCTTAACTTGTTTCTACCCTTTTTATTTTCACCATATCTGGACCCCTTTAATCCTACATCTGCTCTTACCTGTGTTATATTTCCATTTTCCTCTTTCCTGTCTCTGCCCCTGTCTTTTTGCACATTTGTGATGAGGGAGTTTTTACCACTATGGCCTTCTCTCCCTAACACTTCACCATCTACTTTACCATCTGGGAGAGGCAATTGTTGCTTCCTTTGGTTTCACCACCTCCCCTTATCTACTTTAAATGTTCATATGTAGAATTTAATCCTGTCATCAAGGACAATAGACCCCTTCCTAAAAGCATTCAGGCCATCCTGCCCATATAGGCCCTCATCCACTAAGGTTGTTCCCCAGTCCCCAATGCATGAAAAACATTCCTCCATGCACCATGCCCTCAACCATTCATTAAAAGTCCTGGTATGGAGATTCCTTGCCTCTCCCTGGATGTACACAGGTAGCACCTCAGAAAAAGCCTCCGGGCATGCTACTTGCTTGAGATGCCGCCCCAGCTCCTTGAAATTTCCTTTCACTGCTCCTACCTTATCCTGTGCCATATCATCAATCCCAATATGGACAATGATATCCAGCTACCTCCCATATCCGGCAGCTCTAGCAATCTGCAGGATCTGCTCTCCACCACTCCAAGCCTAGGCATCTTAGAAGCACTTCACCTTCCTATCTTCCCTCTCCAGCTCTCAAGTCAATCTCCTTCATAGTCCCCCACCAGCACTGCTTCCTCCTTGGCTGGGGGATTCTTCCTATCTCCTTGGGTTCTCCACTTCTGAGAACCCTTGCTTCCTCCTTTTCAATATGATGAGTACCTCATTTTGATTGCTCCTTTCTGCCAGTAAGATGAAGAAGAGCCCATGGTGCCATCCTGCATCCAGCATTTTCTTCTTTCTGTGTCCCCAAGAGGCATGGCTTGCAATGACATCAAAACACATGCCACGTTCTCCCATATGATGTGCATTGATGTCTGCCATGACCCCCAATGCTCAGGCCCAGGCTACCTTTCCCCCAGCATCTGCTGTGGGCAAGGCAAATGCTGGGCTCCACCCACCCTGCCCCCAGAGGAGGACAGCAGTCCTCTGGATGCTTGATCCTCTTTCCCCCGGCTGACCCTCTGACTCCCCAAGTTCGCTTCTGAACCTAGGCTGTCGGTGCCACAAGTGGTAGCTTTTCTTCCATTCTTGATTTATATCACCCTTGCTTTGTCACCACCTCTATCTTATTCCACCCCTGTCCTGGGGGAGCTTCCACCACTTGGGGCCTTCCTCCTTGTTGCTTCTTCATGTTGTGGGCACACTTTTTGCCTCCCTTGGTATTACAGCCTCCCACACCCCTGGATATGCTTATCCAAATAACATTTAACCTCCCACTAAGTACTGTTGTTTCTCCTCCTGGAAGGGTGTAGGCCATCTCCATTATAGAGGCCAATATCCTTCTAGGCAGGTCCCCAGTCTCCAGTGTAGACAAAGCCCTCCTCCATGCACCAAGCCTTCAACCAGTTGTTAAAAGCCCTAGTGTGGAGTGCCCTTTCTTCTCCCCAGCCCTACACAAGTAGCACCTCTGCAGATGTCACTGTGAGCATTACCTGGTTAAGGCCCCTCGCTAGTTCCCTGAAATTACTCTGCACTACTCCTGCACTGTCCCTTGCCAGGTTATTTGTTCACAAGTGGAAAATGACATCTAGCTTCCTCCCATGTGGCCTTAGCAATCCTCAAGATCTGCCCCCATCCCTACAAGCTGAAACACTAGGGAGCCATGTAACTCCCCCTTCCCTTCCATCTCCCGCTTTCACATCTATCTCCTTGATGATAAAGTCCCCCACCAGAATTTTTTTTTTTTACCAGGGGAGACACACTAAGCTGAAAGCTTGTTTACAGGTGCAACCTGGGAGCACAAGGAAGTTAAATGACTTGCTCAGCATCACACAGTATGCAAGTGGGGGCTGTGGGACTCAAACCCAGGTCTCCAGGTTTGCAGCTCAGAGCCTTAAACCACTGCACTATACTGCCTCCTTGGTTGGGGGCCTCTTCCTCCCTCCTTGAGGCCTCCCCTTCAGAAGACCCCCACATCCTCCCTTCTTACTGCTGCAGGTGTCTCCTCCAGCTGTTCCATCCCTCCAGTACAGCAAAGGAATTTTGTAATGGTACAGACTGAGGAGTGTGAACCCTATCCATCACCCCTGCCCTCCTAGAATCTACTAAGGTCCAATCATTCTGCCTCTGCCTAGACATCCTCCGGGGGAGTGTTGGCAGACTTGGTGGACCTGGGTAGGGCAAAAAGTTCTCTGCACCTTGCCAGTTTGGCTCTGTTCCCAGCCACCCCTGCTCACAACCCAGACAGTTAAGTAGAAATAGGACAGCACCTCAGTCTCCAGAATGTGTCCTAAAAGACTGCAACCCCACAACCATTACACTACACCGCTCCCATGCTCGTTCTTTCCTTAACCTTTTTGTCCATTGAACCTTCCCTGTTCCCTCCCACCACCGTGCTATGCCTGTTAATTTCCTGTCTTTTCTTTTCCTTTATTGAAAAGTCTTTGTTATCCTACCCTAGATAGGGGGTCTCCTACTTTCTCTTCTACCAATAGTTACCTTTTCCGGATGTCTACTAGCTCTTATCCCTTAGCTGTTACCCCACTACCTGTAGTAACTTAACCTTACATTGTCTATTTCAGTATACCTGTACCTTGTACTGTGTTTTCTCCTACCTTGGTTTGGTGTCTCTCCTGCAGAGTCTTCTGCAGACTGCAGGCTATCTGCAGTTACCTGCAGACACTTACAACAGATTCTAAACTCCTGTGCTATTTCACTCACATGCTGGGACATGAGTGTGATGGGACATGCTGGGCAAGGGACTCTTTTACAGTGCTCTTCTTAGAAGGCTAAGGAAAGTTTAAATGCACACAACTACTCCACTTCTGACTAAGCCACACCCCCGATTAACAGCTATCCCCTCCATTAACTGTAGCAATGATTTTCAGCTGCCTTCCCCCAACTCAGACCAACACACTGCTAATTATTGTGCTTTTCATACCCTGATTGAAGGTCCCAATTTATCTTGTAGACTCTTCACTTCTAATACTGTAGCTCTCTCACTTTACCCCCCCCATTAGAAATATTCTAGCAGAAATTTTTAAGCTGCCTGAGTCAGCTGCCTCTTTTAAGTCTGCTGCACCTAAAGTCTGCTGCACCACACTGTTGGCCTGTGGGGTTACTAGTTGGTAAACAGAATGATCCCAGAGGTGCTTCCAAGATGTAAGGACCCTATAGGATGGGTGTTCCTGCCAATTGCCATAGGGGCAAAGACACCACTACCTTACACTGCCACTAGGTCACCACAGGTGTTTATATTGACTCATGGATTCTTTGCTCTTTTTCCAGTGGAGGGGGGTCATATCAAGTAAGAAGAACTAGTGTGGTACCTCCACACAGAGAAAAGGTAGGCCAGATAATGCATCAAGCTTCTCACTGCGGTCACGCCTCCTGTTGGAGCCCACTTAAATTCTTTGTGCAGTGTGTGTATATATATATATATATATATACACATATATATATATATATATATATATATAAAACCTAAATAAACTGAAGATAGAAAGAAATAAGAGCCTTAGCTTGGATTTGAACCCAGGTCACCCAGCATACCATTCCATTGTGTCATTAGCTGTACCACCAAGGCTACCTGTAGCAGCCTTCTGAACCAATAGGAGCAGCCCCTGAACTGCTGCTATAAGAAGGGGAATATGCTGGAGGTTGGCAGTCTTTCTCCAATGCACAACCTGGTGATTCACAAATAATTACATTTTTATTCTCAAGAGTGTAGATTACACATATATGGAATCCAAACAAACAAAAAGAGAAACAAATAATTTCATTAACTGAGATTCAAGCCCAGGCACCCAGTATATCATTCTGTTCTGCTAGCAGCTCTGCCACCAAGGCAACTGAAAACCTGGGACTCCCAAAATTACCTTACTCCTTCTCTAAGGCACAACCTGGTGTTGCACAGATAATTATATTTTTATTCACAGGAATACCCTGTGTATGTATATGGAACCCAAAAAAACAGAAGAGAGAAAGAAATAAGTTTCTTAGCTGATATTTAAACCCAGGCTGCACTAGGCCGTGCTTTAAAGAAACAGTAATGCGCTTCTAGGAGTCCCAGGTTTCCAGTTACCTTGGTGATGTAGCTGGTTGCACAGCAGAATGCTTGTCGTGGCAGCCTGGATTCAAATCCTAGCTAAGGCACTTTATTTCTTCCTCTCTTCTGTTTGTTTGGACCCCACACAAATGTAGTAGTTTTCCACCAGTAGCAAACCCTGTCCCTGCTCACAGTTCCCCATTTGGACAGCTCCTCCAGGTGCTACAGACCTCTGGAACCCCAAACTCCCATAGAAATCATAGGACTGTTGAAAGCCAGTGAGGCATTTTGCCCATTTTGGTTAGTTATTTCTCAAAGGATATAGCCACTTATACCCCTTTCTTTTTAAATATTCATCTCATTGTACCCTGGGTTAACTTGGTCCCTTCTTCAGGCTCACTCTGCCTCTCTCAAGTACTGGCACCTCAGACTCCTGAGGTTCAGCTAGCTCTAAATCTTTCTTGACTACTGAGGTCTCAGACTAACCCACACATTGTGGCTTCCAAGCCCTCAGGGCAGCCATGGCCAGATATTGAGCTGTTAGTGTTAGTTAGTGTTGGGGATCTATACCAGCAGTTATGGCTTTGACTGCTTCACTCATGCTATCACTTTAGCATCACCACTTATGCTGGCTATAATATGCATCCTGCTCCTGTTCCCAAAAGGCTTTGCAGCTTCCTTCTTAGGTCCCACTCAGGCACAAGGCTTGAAATTGTACAGTTTGCACTCTGCAGACAGCAGTTTCTGTCCCACTGTGATCTCTCTCAGATCTTCTAGCCTCCAGCGGTCCCCTTCTTATAGCAGCAGTTCAGAGGTGGCTCCCATTGGTCCACAAGGCTGCCACTTACAAATCACGACATCCATTGGATACACAAAAGCTGTCAGAATCCACTACTCTGCTCTTTCCCAGTGGCTTCCAGGGGCTTGCATTACCTGGAATTCCCTCTGATTGGCTGTTCTCCAGGGATCGGGGTTCACAAAAATGGCAGCTCCCATGAAGTCCTGCAACATTGGCACTAATGTATCTTTTATATACTGTAGGGCTCCAGCCTCATTCTGCTTTCTCATCCCACTGCTTCTTATCACAGCGGTGAGTATTGTACTCTGGTTGTGGCAGGGTGCTGGCCAGAGCAATCCTTTGTTAGCGATGGCTGTCTGCCTTTGACAGCCAGCCAAAAACTGCAAACAACATGGTTGTACCACAGTGCAAGAGGCACAAATGAACCATATTTCATGACTTGTCCTGCATGCTCCTGAAAGTCCCTATACTACACACCTCCAGTCTGGGGGACTAGAGGAGGCAAAATTGACATGGCACCTTGTTGGGTCCGATGTTTTTTTTAATTTTTTTTTTATTTATATCAATCTCGGATTAAACCATTTGAGCTAAGAGCTCTTTACATAGTTTCCACATCAGGTTTTCAACACAACAGATAGGCGAGTTTGTACAGAGGAATTGCAACATAACAAGGAATAAAACAGCATCATATAATAAAACACAATACAAGTCGTGAGCAGGGGAGAGGAGGCTACAGTATACATACAGGTTACGATGTCCAAAGGGACTACCAATCAGTTTTCAGCCATGAGGATGCTTAGAAAGATGCTAAGTGTAAGGGTGGGGGGGGGAACCCCAAGTGCCAAGAGCAATGAGATAGTGTCTTAATAGGTTAGCAGAGGGGAAGGGGAGGGTATGACCATGGTGGCAGAGAGGTGAGTGTGGAAGGAGAGAGGATGTGGAAGGGAGGACAGGTTCAGGTGGGAGGGGGATTAGGAATGATGGCGCTGCAGATGCAGATGAGGGCCCGGAGGTAGTTCTCACTCAGGGAGTTACAAATATCCTAACCATCCATAAACTAAATCAAAGCAGCAGCTGTTTCATTGTATCTTGACACAGAAAGGAATGTTACTGAAGGGCAAGCTATATGTTAATTGCAGCTTCCCCCAAGTGACATTACTTTCTGTTTCAAGAGTCATTGAAAAGGCTGCTACTTTAATATGATTACTGGTGACCCCCTTTATCACACTGATTATTAGTGTGGTCAAGTGGTGCAATAGCCAGATATGATGTCCTATCCAGTTGGTGTTTGAAGGGATTGCTTATGGAATGCCAACACTTGGAATCAAAACCCAGGAACCCGAGCCCAACATCCCAACATTGTATTTGCCCGCTAGATTGCCATCCTAACAGTGGAAAGCCCAACACTGCAATTATGGCATTTTCATAGGTGGGATGGGGGCACCGCCCCTGTACCCAGTTAAAATAGTATAATCAACTCTGCATCGTTGCAAGTTCGGGAGTCGGGCTCTCATCCATTGGGATGGCGATCCATTGGGCAAACCCAAAGTCGAGATGTCAGGTTTGGGATTCTGGGTGTCGGGATTCCGAGTTTTGGCATTTCACAATACTCCTATTTTAAGCACTCATGTTTCACTTCCACTTAAAGTATGAAAGTAAGAAACATGCCACTCTTTAAGTTCCTGTGCCTGTTATCATAAAAAAAACATAAGTGACTGTGTGCCTATGAAGTGTTTGTTACACACTTTGGGTGTGTAATGACCAAATAAACCTCTTGAGCTTCAGTCTCAAGTTTCATGGATCACCACACACCTTGAGAGTGTAAAAAAAAAGAAAAACTTCATAACACACACTCATCTATGCATTATTCTCTATTTAATTTATGGTTAATTTAGGAATTTGTAGTTCAGAACTCCTGACACACAAACCCAATACTTTGTTTGAAAGATATTTTCATGGGCCTTTAAAATCTGAGTTACCTGGCAACATTTTGTATCCCTTTAAAATAAGTTTATAATCACTTGTGAGAGGACTGAACATTCATAATTCACTCAGCTCTGCCACTCATGACTTATGGTGTTTCCCCTTCACACTTGAAGATAATTTGCATATTTTGAGTCAGGCCATTGCATATGTTCTATATCAAATATCACATAGCTCAGGATTACTTTTTCCTTCCATATATGTCCTTCAGTGAGAGAAGGAGCAAATTTGAAAAGGCTTCACTCAAAGCTGCAGAAGATCAGTAGCACTTTGTCAAGATGGAACTAATCTGCCAAGATAGGTGGAAGAATTATTACACAGTTGAGGGCATAACTGCACGAATCACTGCATGATAAATATTTTGGGGGGCATAATGTGGCATTCTTTTGCAGAACTTCTGCTGTCATTTCACATACTGACTGCTTACAGAAAAGCCTTTTAGTTACCTCTTCTCAAGTTTAGTTCTGTTTGTTTTGTATTACTTTATGAATATTTGGCCAAGACATCTTCTTGGTTGGGAGGTAATCACTGTATGTTTTGCCTGTGGGCAGATTTATGATAGCTTCTCATCATTCAGTGTAATCTGCAGTTAATTACAAAACACAATTCTGTTCTGATCATCTGAACCCTGAGCTGCAAGACAGAGAAAGAGAGCTCCAATGTAGTACAAACCTGGTCAGCTTACAAAAACACAAATGATTTTATTATGGAGGGAGAGAGCCTCTCAAACTCAGTAGAAGGCAAAGTATGCTACAGTACTTCTCTGGAGAAAAGAAAACATGGTAAATATTTGCCAAAATAGACTACAGTATGCAGTTCATGACCAAATAGAGTTGACTGTCAAGAGTGTTTGTTCCAAACCAAAGCTGCAAATTAAGTTTTGAAGAGCAGTTTGCATAAAAAGAAGTGAACTGGTCTGCAAAAGGAAAATACTGGGACATGGCTGGCCTGGTGGTGCTGGGGTTTGAGGTATTGGATGCCACACCGCACGCCATGCTGGCGACCTGTGGTTGGGAGCAATCTCAGGTTACCAGGGCTCAGCAGGGGAGGGAGAGGATTGAGCATCTGACAGACTGCTCCCCTCTCCTGGGGAGGGGAGGAGAGGGTTATTGTCCCACTCCTTGGCTGCCCCTGGAGGCTGGAGAGCAGCACTGGAGTCAGGGAGGCACAGGAGCACAGGTACGTGGCATGCACATGCCTCCACATGCACACGCTCATGCTGGAGGAGGGGGCAGGAATAAACCAGGAAAAGTGGGACTGTCAGGCTTCATAAGGCCCTGGTTACATCCAGATCCTGACTCGTCCCAGCATCTAGATTGTGCTCCGTGAGGGGGGGGAAGCTGGCACTCCTCCCTCTGGCCCTGCCACATGGGGCAATCCGTGGGGGAACTGCCAGGGTAGGGCTGGATTGGAATGACTGGGCTCTGAGAGACAAGCCCTCTGAGAGGGTTCCAGAGCTGCCTGCCAGCCTTGAGGTAGCACAGAAATACAATAAGAAAAAAAAAATACTGGGACACCATAGTTCTGATCAGATATTTCTACAGAAAATGTTGCTGATCTAATCAAACCTGTAATGTGCCTAGCCATCTGTTCCTTTCCTTTAAAGGAAGAGAGGATCCCAGCAGTGTCAGTACTCAAAGGGCTATGGTCACTGCAGGGGAAATTTAGGAAATTATAATACATTTACAGACGTTAACCTGTTTTCCATATGTTTCATATGTATCTCCTCCTGATTTTTTTTAAACTAAACACATTTAGATGAAAATGAAGATCTTAGCTCATTGGACTTGATTGGCTCTTTCATCACCAACAGCTGGATTTTTAAAAGAGCTTTCACTTTGTATGCTATTCCCAAAGATTGTTTAAAAATGTAAGTGATTTACTAGAGGCCACCCAAGGACTCAATGGAAGTGCTAGATGCTTCAGTGCCAGAGACCTGGGTTCAGAAGCAAACTCGTGGAACTGGCATCAGGGCAGCCAGCGTTAGAAAGTACATGGCAGCATGAGTCAGTTCAGTGTGGGAACAGTGGAGGTCCAGTGATACATTGGTTTCCTGTGGTGGGTCAGTGACCCTACACCCACACATGGGTGGTACATGCACTCAGTGTGTGCTGCTTCATATGAGGCCATGACTGTCTGACCCATGTCATGGTGTGGAGGGAGGCAGAGGGACAAAAGAGAGAAAAATGGTGGGAAAACTACAGATGGCAACATGAAGACTAACCTCCTGTAGACTTCTCACGCCAAGCAGGGCTCCACATCACTCACCAGATCCTTACCCAGGAGGGGGCAGCACCACAAGAGGCAGCCATTGTGTGAACACAAACAGAGGGGCAGAGGGGGAAGTACTTTAGAGAAAGCAGTTTAGGGGGCTGAGGGGGTTAGTCAGAGGAAAGAACACTTCCAACAGAAGGCAGAAAAACACATGGTTAAAAAAAGTGCTTTGTTAAATAGATACTCCAAATTTCCACTTACAATTTGCAAGGACAATAACAAAATATTTGGGGCCCTATTCTCAGTCACACAGGGCACAACTTAAAAGAATTGATTTTATCATGGTGTATCATAAATGATCATTATTAAATGAGTTCAAATGCCATGTTCAGTCTTCAAACACCATCACTGTGATCATGATTAAGTAAGCAATAAGACATGACTGGTGGTGGTGGTTGTCATGGGTTAATGCATGCCTGGGTGTGTAGTGAGGCACCAAGCACTTGCACTGAGTAGCTTAGCACCTGCAAGAGCATTAACTCATGACAACCACCACCCTGGAATCTCTTATTGCACTTATAAAATGGATCACAGGCTAAAAAAGGTGATTCCCAACCCCCCCCAAAAAAATATCCTCTCCCAAAAAAAGATGTAAATTATTGTGTTTTCAATTTTAAAGAAGAAATAGTCCATATTGTACATTTGTGCCTCTATGTGGCACTGTTGCAAATCAGATCATATTCCTTTTTCCATAGTCATTACCTGGCATACATATGGCACCTTATTTTGGTCATCCTTGTATGTTTTGTTGTTCTGCTGCAGCCTTGGACTGTTGCTGTTGATCCTGTGAACCACATGAAAACAGTTAGGGAGTAATAGAGACAAAAGCACTTGTAAGCTGAAGCTCTGTGTGCTGTCATGGGAACAGAACAAGACAGCATCTATTTGGTTGAGCTGAGTTTGACTTATTTCAGTTATGCCCCTTTGTGTGTTTCTTTGTTTTATTATAGCCCAACATTGTAGGTGTTGATCCTGAGAGCCCCACAAGCCAGTGCATATTTGGTTGAGTGGTGGCAGTTGCTAGTGGTGCCACAAGAATTTAAATACATGTTCTTTTTTTTTTTTGAGTGCATTAGCAGAAGGGGGAGGAGCCGGGTGGCTCAGCAGTTGACTTGGGTGCATTCATTTGAAGGTAAGTCAGAATGGGGATGAGTGAGACAGAAAGAGAGATGAGCACTTGTCTAGAAGTGCTGTGATGTCATGGCAACAGTATATATATGACAGCTTGCAGCAGGTTGAGTAATGCCAGTCATGAGCAGGGCATAGAAGTATTTAAATGAATGCTATTTCATTTGTTTTAACACATTGACTATGTAGTGTGAGTTAAAGCCTTGACTATGAGTTTACTAGTGAGTGGATGGGCAGGGAGGTAGGCTGCCCACAGCTTGGTGGGACTCTTTCAAAAATGTGGGGAGGTGGTCAGCTGGATGGCTAATAACTCCAGTGGGAAGGTTTGCCTGGGATGCTGGCTACAAACCTAACTGTAGCAGAGGCTTAGGGATCTGTGACAGAACCAATCAAAAGCAGACAAAAACGGTAATTTAGTTTTTTAGTGCAGTAGGTGTTTGTTTCATAGGACATGGGGAAGAGGAGTTTTTAAAATGTTGTAATATGTAATTTTTTTATGGTATGGAAAGTCTGAGATATTGGGGTATTTAACCTTACAAACACGGCTGCCAGAAATTAATTTTAAAATATTTCTGGGATGCATTGATATCTAGGTCTACTGTGTCCTGGTTACCAGAAGGGTTCTCAATCTGGTGGTTGTTGTCCCTTAAGGCACTGGGTTCCAAACCCTCTCTGCCAGTCAGGATGCAGTAAATTCCCAACTCATTTTATAACAGTGATTAAACATGAATGTTGAATGGCTGCTAGTGTATTTGCCATGTTATTTATAATCATGTATCTCTTATCAACTACCTTTTGTATGCTAACCTAGGCCCTGGTCATTCCTGAAAAAGGCTCCTTGAAAGGAAGGAAGGAGGGGAAAAAAGAAAGAAAGAAAGAAAGAAAGAAAGAAAGAAAGAAAGAAAGAGAAAATGTTACAGAAATGATTGTGATCAATTATGGTTTATCATAATTTCATATCATCATGATTTTACATTATTCACTGCAAAAAAAAACAAAAAAACAGCTGATCTGCCTTAATCTATAGTTTTTGGACTTCATCTTGCTAAGCCATTGGGCATCTATATTAGAATCATCTGTTAAAATACATCCTGTACCCAAACTCACAGGCTTCATTTTATACTTGCATTTTAGGGTTTGCCTTTATCTCACTTATAAAGGATTGCATCGATTTATATTTTTCTAGAAAGGGGTTCCATTTAAAGAGCAGCTGACAACTTCAGGAGAACGTTAACAAAACATAATATTTAGATAAAGTTCAGCTTGTATTTCACATTAGTTCTTTATTCCTCCTCCTCATTATTTATTGCTGAGGTCAATTGCATGAAAACAGAATTTTTCCTCCTGAAGAGTTCATCTATTTCTGTTAATGTGTCTCACTACCTGAAGTCATAATGCAGTGCTTGTGATAACACAGTTACTCTCATGACAACAGATTGTGATGTCACAACAGAGCATTATGACTTGAAGTAGGGAGTCAGCTATAGAGGCAGATTAACTTTAAAGTAACTGTAAGGGATAAAATTCATGTATTCATGCACATTTCCTCAATAATAAATAATGTGGATAAGAAATACAGAATAGCTATGGAATACAAACAAAATTTTACCTACCTTATGTTTTTCAAAGTTCTCTTTCTGGCATCAGTACATCTTTAAGGTTATATTATCTCTATCAAGTACTTGATTTGTTGGATCAGAACCTTTCATTTAATATTCTTTTCTTATTTAAAACATAAATATCCAGTGTGATAGAGGCATAGGTCAGGACTAGTGATGTGCAGAATGCAGAATTCTGCCGGTGGAATTAATATGGAATGACCATTCTGCTGGCAGAATATCTGCCAGAATTTCACTGGTCCTTCTGCTGAACTTCACCTGCTGTGATCTGCATGATTATATGCTGCGGAACAGGATTTTTATGCAGAAAATCATTCCACAGATATTTTTGTGGAAAATTTAGAAATCAACTGAACAGGATCCTGTGGAAATGAAGCAGAAACCCCATTCTACATTTTTCTGCTATGGAATTCCACTGCTCTACTTCTGATGAATTTCAAAAATGTCATTAAATTCCATTATGCCTCAATTTAAAAATTCATTACACCACTAGTCAGGAAATATAGGCAAAGCAGAAAAAGTTCTAAAATTCACAAGTAGTATTTTTTTTTTATTTTATTGAATTCTAGGATTACAAATACCTTTGAGCAGGAACTGCTCATTTACAAAGGTTCCACGCGGAAGGAAGGGGGGTATACATACATACAAAGGCCAACATAATAATACATAGTTACACAATAACAAGAAGTAAGAGACTGAGGCTTAGGAAATTCCAATAATTCAAAATGTGCCAAATGTTAGGTAGCATGACATACCAGCCAAGGGCAATCTTGGAAGTAAGCACTGCAGGTGAGAGGGAAGGGGGTATGCAGGCAGGAAGGCCATTGTCGGAGGGTAGAGGGTGAGGGTAAGAGCTCTAAAGGGAAGTGAGAGGAGGGATAAAAGTCAGGAAATGCCCGGGGGGGAAAAGGAGAGGGGGCAAGGGGGGGCAGGTAGAATGGGGCAAGGTGGGGAGAGATAGCTGTCAACACTGAAGTGGAGGGCAGTGAGCGGTGGGCCCCTGATTAGGCGAGGCAGTCACAACGACTAGTTGAAATGAGATGAAGTCGGAGTTGTCTCTTAAAAGGGCCAAGAGCAGCAGCAGTAAGAGTTTCTTTGTTGAGAGTATTGTACCACTGTGGTGCTCTGTGGGCAAAGGTCCTCTGGCCCATGGTAGTCCGGCACCTGGGGACAAGGAAGGTTAGTTATTGTGAACTTCTAGTTCTCTGGGTGCTGTGGTGGTCAATGAGTAGCTTTTCAATGCCCGGGGGCATGACCCCAAGGAGGACTTTTTTGGCTAAGAGGCAGGTTTGATACTGTATCCGGCTGATGAGAGGTAGCCATCCTGCCTGAGTGTACAGGTCACAAGTGTGTGTAAGTTGATCAGCCCCAATTAGCAGCCTGCATGCTTTGTTGAGTTCAACTGTAATTCTGTGGAGGGCAGAGGTGGAGGCAGAGCCATAAATTGCTAGCCCGTAATCAATGATGGAGGTGACAGAGCTGTTGATAACCAACTGGAGAGTATCAGGAGTCATGCAGTGTTTGTGCCTGTAGAGCAGGCCTATACAGATGTTGGTGGCTTTGGCGACAGAATCTATGTGCTGATGGTAGGACAGTGAGCTGTCCAATGTGACACCTAGGTATTTAAAATCAGGAACATGTTCAAGTAAGGTCCCTGTTTGGTTTAGGATGGTGAGGTCACTGAAGTCCATCTTCTTCCAAGTTGTGTACTGAATGTGCTTTGAAACAACTGAGAAGCTGCGTGGGATATACTATATTGGACTAGATATCTGTAACTAATTTCTCTCTCTTGCTTACATCTGAGAGAAGTTTTCCTTACTTTTACAGTGGTATTGCTTTGTGTTTAATTATTTTAGTTTTTAATTCAGGAAGGGGTTTTTCAAAACTGCTTATCTTGTCAGCATCTTCAGAAGGGCTGAAATAACTGCATATTTGATTTTCCTTTGTGGCTAACTGGACTGATTACTAGATTTCTGTGACAATCTGCATCAATATATTTTGCAATATTTGGTGGGGTTGTGTGATTTAAAATAGCAAAGGCTGCAGTTTGTAATTGGATGCCAGACATAGCCTGAGGTGGGGGAAATTGTCTTCACAAGTCAGAGGCCTGCATCACAGCCAATTGTCTAGCTTGACCATTTTAGCATTGATCAATTACTATAAACTACTAGTGTGATCCTGTTTCAGACAGAAGTCCATCTTCTTCCAAGTTGTGTACTGGGTGTGCTTTGAAACAACTGAGAAGCTGCGTGGGATATATTATATTGGACTAGATATCTGTAACTAATCTCTCTCTCTTGCTTACATCTGAGAGAAGTTTTCCTTACTTTTACAGTGGTATTGCTTTGTGTTTAATTATTTTAGTTTTTAATTCAGGAAGGGAGTTTTCAAAACTGCTTATCTTGTCAGCATTTTCAGAAGGGCTGAAATAACTGCATATTTGATTTTCCTTTGTGGCTAACAAACCACCAGGCTGTTTTGGGGCTGGAGAGGTTTACCTGTGTCTGACTTGGATGTCTGGATTTTCCTCTGTTTGATTAGCAGGGTATCTTCCCTGTCAAATTGTTGTGTAGGGTATCTTGCTGATAGGAAGGCACTCATCGCAGCGGTGGGTGAGAGCTTTAGCTGATTGTTTTGTGAGGGCACAGTTTAGGCCCAACCCTTCCCACCCACCCCTGGAAATAGTTCCTTTATACCTGAGGTTCTGACATCATTTCCTCAAGAGTGCAAGGTGCATATCACTGTCATATCCTCTCTAGCACACTACTCTGACAATATAAGCATACACATTGTATAATATATATATTTCTATATAACCAATCACACACGTGCACGCACACACACACACACACACACACAAACAAACAACAAAAAAGGAGATAAACATGTGGGGAGTAGTGCAATGTAATGGCTGTGGGGCAGCAGTCTTCCGGGAGTCTTTCTGGAGGCTGAGATGCTGCCCTATTTGCAGACAACTCTCTGCCCTGAAGGAGGAAGTTGCCCATCTTCAGGCTGCACTGGACAGTAGTAAGGAAACCTTCCCCAGGCCACACTGGACAGTAGGAAGGAACCTCCCCATCCAGGGAGCACTAGCGCCACCACCACTACCTCAGAGGTTGCGAAGAAAGCACAGCAGTTGGACCACAGTGGGCTCCAGGGAGGGTGAGGATGGTGGAACAGAGGCACACTCAGTCAGTTGTTCCACTCACAATCCATACACCATTCTGGGGGAGCATAGCTCCCCTATGGATGCACCCGCAGAGAAGACTGATGACAACTGTCACAAGGGAGGCCCACAGGAAGGAGGCAGAGGACACCACAGGGAAAGGAAGCAGCTCCTGGTGGGGGACTCAATTATTAGGGGTATAGAACTGGGAAGAGCTGGAAAAACTGAAGTAAGGTGCCTGCCTGGTGCCATGGCTTGGAGGGACAGGAAGTGCAGTCTCAGGATCACAAGAACAGCTGCAAGGGAGTCTGAGCTGGACGTAATTGTCCACCTAGGGACAAATGACTTGGCTCATCATGAGATTAGAGCATTGCAGGAGAACATTGCAGAGTTGGGGAAGGGCCTAAGACAAGTAGCACACACAGTATCCTTCTCAGAGGTGCTGCCTGTCAAAGGCATGGGGAGGTGAGGGTAATTAGCACCATGCAGTTTAATGAATGGTTGAAAAAATGGTGCGGATCACAGGGGTTTGGCTTCATTGGGGACTGGGGTTCCACCTGGAGGGACACCAGCCTATACTGGCAGGATAGTCTGCATCTGTCCAGGAAGGGAACAAGTATTTTGAGCAATCAGTTTAAATGCTTCATTGGCAAGCTTTTAAACTAGTCAAAGGGGGAGGCACTGACAAGCAGCAGGAAAATCCCAGCCTCTCCCTACAAAACAGGGTACTAAATGAGAAAAAGATTGAGGTAGAATGGTCAGTGGGGGATGCTGCAACAGAAGGTAAAGCCATCAAAAAATGGCGAGCAATGAGTACCAATGCCCGTAGTCTGGGTAACAAGCTTCCTGAATTAGTGGCCTTGATGGAGGAGGAACATCTGGATATCCTGGCAGTCACAGAAACATGGTACACACAAAACCATGACTGGGACGTAAACATACCAGGATACACTATCTACAGGAGGGACAGGGAGGTAAAGAGGAGGAGGAGTAGCTCTTTACATAAGGGAAGGAATAAAGCAACAGAACAAAAGGGTAAACAGGGAGGAAGAAGCACTGTGGGTAAATTTGGAGACAGGCAATAGCACCACAATCCACACAGGGTTAGATACAGACTTCCTTCTCAGGGGAGGAAATGGACAAGGAAATGATAGAAAGTATACTTAGAATGGCAGAAAAAGAGAGATATGTTGATGGGTGATCTGAATGTGCCAGATGTTAACTGGAGTGCAGTTTCAGCTGCCACTTGAAGAGTGGAGTTATTCTAGATGCCCTACAGGGGCATGCCCTAGACAACTAGTATTGGAGCCCACTCGAGGGGGAATATTAGACTTGATTCTCTCAAATGGAGATGGAGAGAGGATCAGATGTAGAAGTGGGAGCCATCTGGGAACTAGCGACCATCTAACAGTATGGTTCATAATAAACACAGCAATAGAGTCAAGCCATACAACGACAAAAGTACTGGACTTTAGGAGGGCTGACTTTGCTAAAATGGGTGACTGCCTAAGGAATGCACTAGCAAATGGGCAGGAAGGAGGGTGGAAGAACAATGGGAATAATAAAACTGCCATCACAGAGGTAACGAGCCTTGTGTGAAGCAAATAAACAAAACAAATGATGTAAGAAACCACTATGGTTCTCAAAGGAAGTGGCAGTGAAGGTTCAAGAGAAAACGAAAGCATTCAGGAACTACAAGGAATCGCAGAAGGAGCAGGACAGGGAACTGTATCAGTTAAAGCAAAAGGAGGCTGGGAAGGCAGTCAGAACAGCAAAGGCCCAAACCGAGGAAAGATAGCCAACTCAGTTAAGAAGGGGATAAAACCTTTATAGGTACATCAAGAGCAAAGGAAGACCAAGGGAGGATATTGAGGCTTAATAAAGGGGAGGAGGGTGGGCAGAGGAGACTGTGAAAGGCAGAGATACTAAACAAATATTTTGCTCAGTATTTACAAATGAAGAGGGAGGTACATAAAACAAACAGTAGAAACACTCTGGATACAGAAGTTGATACCAGCCCATTTACAGAAGAAGGGTTCTGAAAGAACTCTTAAAACTGAAGGTGGACAAAGCAATGGAGCCTGATGGGATTCATCCCAGAATTCTAAAAGAACTAAGGGTAGAACTAGTGACACCACTGACTACCCTTTTTAACAAATCATGGGAGGATGGGGTGGTACCCGAGGACTGGACGAGGGCAGATGTGATTCCCCTTCACAAAAGTGGGAGCAAGGCAGAAGCAGGAAACTACAGTTCTGTTAGTTTAACCTCAGTGATAGGGAAAATGATGGAATCACTTCTGAAGGAAATAATTGTCGAGTATCTAGAGGCCAGAGGGGCACAGGACCCTAGGCAGCATAGATTCACAGCGGGAAGGTCATGCCAGATGAATCTGATAGATTTCTTTGACTGGGTGACCAAGGTAGTAGATCAGGGAGGGGCTGTGGACATGGTCTACCTAGACTTTAGCAAGGCTTTTGACACAGTCCACACAAAAGATTAATATAAGTTAGCCTGGGAGGGTCCCAAGATGACAGCCTGGGTAAAGAATTGGCTGAGAATAGGACACAGAGAGTAATAGTAAGTAGTCCACCTCAGAAGAAAGGAGGTTACTAGTGGGGTACCGTAGGGTGCAGTATTAGATCGGGTCCTCTTCAATGTCTTTATAAGCAACATTGCAGAAGGACTGGAAGGAAAAGTATGTCTCTTTGCAGATGACACAAAGATCTGCAACAGAGTTGATGCACAGGGTGGGGTGGAAAGGATGAGAAGGGACTTGGCAAGGTTAGAGGAATGGTCAAATGTATGGCAGCTTAGATTCAATGCTAAGAAGTGCAAGGTAATGCACCTGGGAAACAAAAACCAGGGAAGAGTACACAATGGGGGGTGAGATACTAACAACAACAAAAATGGAAAGGGACTTGGGGTAGTAATATCAGATGACCAAAGGTTGGCAAGCAATGTGAGAGGGCAGCAAGGAGGGCTGGGGATACTGGGATGCATAGGAGAGGCATCACCAGTAAGAAAACAGGAAGTTATTATCCCTCTGTACAGACAGCTGGTGAGACCCCATCTGGAGTACTGTTGCAGTTCTGGAGACCTAATCTCCATAAAGACATAGACAGGATGGAAGCTGTCAGAGGAGGGCAACTAAAATGGTGCAAGGTCTGCACTGGAAGACATATGAAGAGAGATGAAAGGAGCTTAATATGTATAGCTAGGAAAGGAGGGAGAGGGGCATGATAGAAATGTTCAAGTACCTCAAGGGAATCAACAAAGTCCAAGAGGGTAGCATCTTTCAAAAAGAGGTGTGCAAGAACAAGAGGGCACAATTTGAAGATGGGGGCAGCTCAGAGGTAATTTAGGAAGTATTTTTTCAGAGAGGGTTGTGGATGCATGGAACGGCCTTCCGGAGGAGGTTGTGGAGTCAAAATCAGTGGTGGAATTCAAGCATGCATGGGACAGTCATAAGCCAATTCTAGGGGATGGGGGTAGGAAGAAGTAGGCTGCTGGTTAACTAGGATCTGCAGCTTATCCAGTAGGCAGGGAAATGGGCAGACTGGGTGGGCCAAGCGGTCCTTATCTGCCATCAAATTCTATGTTTCTATGTTTCTATTGTAGAAGGTCATAACCTTTGTTTTGCTGTAGTCCATGACCAGTTTGTGTGACTTGAACCATTCTTCGATGCTCATGAATTCAAGCTGTAATTGTTTCTCGAGGAGTTCTGCATTTTGGTGGTTGGTGAACATGACTGCGTAGTCGGCATAGAGCAGTAATTTCTGGTGGCAGACACTGGGAAGGTCATTGAGGAAGAGGCTGAAGAGTAGTGTCCCCAGGATGGACCCCTGTGGGACCCCTGAAAGGACTGGTTTTTCTTCCGAGGTGACACGGCAATCCTAACCCACTGGACCCTCTCTTCAAGGTAGCTTGAAAACCAGAGTGCTTCATTGGAGAGCCCATCGTTTGATAATTGCTTAAGTAGGAGTGGTGGTTCACAGTAGCAAAGGTCTGAAGGTCGATGAATACTGCCCCTACACAGTTTCCTTGATCATGTGTGGTATGGATGAAGCCCGTGAATTCTAGTAGCAGTGGTGGTACTGTGCCCTTTTGAAACCATGTTGCTCAGACACTGGATGTCATATTTTTCCAGGTACTTGACTAACTGGTCTGAGGCGATGCGCTCCAGGGCCTTAGACAATGGAGGGAGGATGGAGATAGGTCTTTAGTTGGAGTGCAGTGATTTGTCTCCACTTTTGTGTACCAGTGTGATGGTTGCCTGTTTCCAGCGAGATGGGAACTGGGACATCCTTAGTGAAAGGTTGAGGACCTTTGTCAAGGGTTCAAGGAATTCTTCATTGACAAGTGCTAACAACTTCAGGTCAACAGAGTCACCGCTGTAGCCTGCATTGTGAATGGCCTTCCAAATATAGGTTCTGGCTTCATGCACTGGGATCTCCTTGAAGTAGAATTGTGGGGCAGGGTGTAGGAGAGGAGTAGTTGCAGGAGGGTTACTACCAGAGGGGGCATCAAAGAAATTAGAAGGGAGGACACTATCCAAGTTGAAGAACGCATTGTTAAAGGTGTTGGTGATGGTGTACAGGTCAGTTGTTGGTGTTCCATTTATGTTGAACATGGTGGGTGATGAGTTAGGGTCCTTGCCTGTAAGGTCTTTCAAGTTACTCCAAAAATTTTTTCCATCACCCCAGGAGTTGGAGAGAGCTTTCTTGGAGTATTTGCTTTTGGCTCTCCTAACTGCCTGCGTGCACTCATTTCTGGCAGCTTTATATTTATGAATATCCCCAGATTTGGATGTTGCATGGGCACAGTGCCAGAAAGGATCCCTATGTTTGAGTAAAGTGATTAGATCGGGGTTATCCAGGTTAGCTCTGCCTCTGACTTTCAGCTTTTGAGAGGTGCAAAATATGTGCACAGTGAAGTGGCTGATGAAAAGGTCTAAGGTTTGGTTTACATCAATGGCAGAGTCGATTGGTGTCCAGTCCAGGTGGCTTAGGTGTGCATTAGTAGCTTCAAGGTACCCCTGCTTTAACACTCTGGTGGATTATTTTAGAGGGTCTTAATGAATTTGTTTGTCCAGATACATGTGACCGGTGAGTGGTCACTGATCCCATCAGGGAGCACTGAGACTTTTGAGATTCGTTCAGGGTGATTAATTAGGATCCAGTCCAGAAATGTTCATGAACCAGTCCTATAGTTGCATCTGGTGGGGGTGGTAACAAGCTGGGTGAGGTTCTGTGACGTGACAGCATCCTTGTAGTTTCTGGCCTCCAGCGATAGCCAATTTATGTTGAAGTCACCTAGTACTATGAGTTCAGAGTTATGGTGTAATCCCTGTAGGCTTTCCAATATGCTCATAAATTCACTGTGCTGATATTTAGGGGGTAGGTACACAGAGGCAATGGTGAGCTCCTTGTTGTGCTCCCCGAGTAGAACTTTAATAGCGAAAACCTGCGAGGGTGGTTTAGGGTTTGAGAACGGGAAGACTTGACCCAGATAGAAATTCCTCAGGTAGATTAAGCAGCTTAAGCAGCAGCCAGGTAGGAAAGAGGGCTGGAGTTATATTCTGTTTTAACTGAAATATTTGAATAGTTTGTAAGTGAAATTAGTTTTATGTGTTAAAAATTATTACCTTGAATTAGAACTGTTACATTGTAACTTTGGTGGCTTGGGGATAGTTGTTTGGCAGGGATACTTAGAGGGAAATTTAAATGTGTTGTTTGCCTGGTGTTTGGGGGATGGGACATTAGCTGCAATTACCTTGTCTCTAAACAGGAATTAACTTGGCTTTCATTGTTCACTTGGGAGCTTAGCAGCAGCCAGGTAGGAAAGAGGATGGAGTTATATTCTGTTTTAACTGAAATATTTGAATAGTTTGTAAGTGAAATTAGTTTTATGTGTTAAAAATTATTACCTTGAATTAGAACTGTTACATGTAACTTTGGTGGCTTGGGGATAGTTGTTTGGCAGGGATACTTAGGGAAATTTAATGTGTGTTTGCCTGGTGTTTGGTAAGAGTTCTCTCACCCACCCTGTTTTGTATGCCTTCTTAAATACTGAAAAGCCACTGGGGTTGGGATTGAAGGGCTGAGTATTTCTGTTTGGGACTGAAATTACAACAGGAGCTGGTGGGCTGTGACATCGTATGGTACCTGATGTCTGCTTACATACACTGTTAATGGGACCGAACACACACTGAACTGTATGTGTTTGTGAGACTTGGGAACGTTATTGGTGGGGTTGAAATTGGGTTTGTAAATAACTACAGTCAGTATGAGAGAAACTGTACTCAGGGAAAGGGACTGAGAAAAAGGGTGCTATTATAAACAGAGGGGAAAATCAGGGTGGCTATATTCCACCATGGCAGGCATCTTGGAAGGGTTGTAGGCTGTACAGGCTGTGGGATGGCAATAATTCTAAATTGGGCCTGGAGAGAGGCTGCCACTCTGTAGACAGCTATCTTGTATCAGGAGTGAGGTATATTGGTTAAGGAGTAAGCTGTGGGAGCTGGGGGGTGTCCAAGGATAAGGGTGTGGATATGGGCAGCAGAAGGTGGGGCTGAGGGAGACTGAGGCAACACTCTGAAATTACAGGACGTTATGTTACAGAAAGCAGGAGGGGATATTAGGGACAGAGGACCCTGGATAGGAAGTTGATGCTAAGGGAAAGCATACGGGTGAACATTCTGAATGAGCAAAGACTGGAGGGGGAAGAGTCAGAGGGGCTGCCAGCAGTAGTTTTAAAACAGCAGACTGTGGGAAGGAGCTCCAAGGTGAACAGTGCAAGAGAGGAAGAAGAGGGTCAGTTTAGAGATGCAGTCAGGGGAAACTCGGGTTACTTGATGGAGGCTGATATAGAGTGTCACAATAAATTTGAGCTACTAAGCAACCTAGAGGGGGAGGAAGGGGTTGGTGGAAATGAGGAAACTTATACAGAGGCCGGGGGGAGGGAGTCGGATACCCATAGGGCATCACAGACCAGCTATGGAAAGGATAGACATAGTCCCAGAGGGAGAAGGGGAAACATATATGTTAAGCAAATGGGGGAGATGCAACATATTCCAGACATGAGGGAGGAGAGCATGATTGGAGAGAAACTGGGAGACAAGGAGGTGGGAGAGGAGCCCCCCTTCAGCTGGGAGGTCAGTACCAAGGATGGGGCCCTAGCTAAAGGGGACCCACAGAGAGCCTCTGGAAGCAGGGGTACTATTACAAGGGGGGAGGATGGTGGTGAGGGGGAAGGGGAAACCATCAGGGCCAGGATAAATGGTTCAGATAAGAGAGGGTTAAAGGGACATCTATTCAGAGGGGTTTGAGTTAAGTGGGCAAATAGCAAGGAGGCAGAAAGGGAGGGTGACAAGGGGTCTCTAATAAGGCAGGAAGACTCCCATGAAATTGAGATCATGAATAAAGGGGGAAGGGGGCTGAGAGGGCATAGTGGAGGTAACCATAAGGATGATGGCGGTGTTAAGGTTCTGTTACTGGGAGACTGTGATTAGGGTATCCATTGGGAGGACAGGGGTGGATGCTATAGCCAGGTGAAGGTAGTGAGTATCTCGTTGACAGTACAGAGCAAAGTTCATGGTGTATGAAATGGTTAGGGATTGTGGAGGGAAACGGATTCCTGGTGCATTTGGAACTAATGATCTAGAGGGAATAGCATTTTGAAATCCATGCAAGGTTCCAAGAACTTGCCAGAGTCTGTCGGGATAATGGATGCAACATTTCTTCGGAGATATGCGATACCAAAGGCCTCAGTGGAGAAAAAAGAATACAGAGGTTAATGACTGGCTCAGGAAGTGGGGTGAAGAGAATGGGTTAGGGGTGTTAGGGAACTGGAATGGAGTTTGGGAGGATAAGGACTATATGCCAGGACAGATTTCATCTTGCCCCATTAGGGAAGGAAAGTCCTAAACAGGGATGGCTGACTATGATACAAGAAAGGTGGGGTTTAAACTTGTAAGGGGGAAAGGGATGAGGGAGGGCTGACCAGAAGCCCTCTCTCTCCAGATGAGGGGTAGCGCTGCCTCAAGAGGAGGGGAAACAGACTGAGGTGGAGGTTTCAGGAGGAGCAGGAGGATGGAAGTATATGAATCTGGGTGGGGTTGACAAAGAGGATCAGGATAAGGGGTGGGGGTTGAAATAGTAAATGCCAGGAGCTTGGGAAACAAGTTGCGGAGTTCCAGGCCATGCTGTTGGGGTGATGTGGCAGCGCAACGGGATGTACAACAAAACCATGACTGGGACCTAAATGTACAGGGGTACACTATGCTTAGGAAGGATAGAAAGGAGGTCAGAGGGGTGGAATGGCTATGTTCATTAGAGATGATATAGAAATTGCTATGGTAGAAGAGGCAGAGGGAAACGTGGAGGCCTTATGGGTCACTCCACGATCCCAGCAGGAGATAAGGTCAAGCTGGGAGTAGCATATAGGCCCCGGGATGAGTGATGTTCTAGAGGATGGTTTGCTGGACAACATCATTGCCCAGTGTGGTCCAAAAGGGGAAGGGTGGTGTTGATGGGGGACCTTATGCCAGGTACAAACTGGGAAACCATGTCCTCTAAGGTGGCCAAGAAGCAGAGGCTGCTGGATGGCTTCCAGGATGTGTTCTTAACACAGCATGTGATGGAGCCCACAAGGGAGGGGCATGTCCTGGATGTGGTTCTGGCAGATGGGGATCTGGTAAGGGACATAGCTGACAGGACCCCTGACTGGGAGTGACCACAATACTGTCTGGTTTCAAATAAGCATGGGGGTAGTGGGGGTGAGATCTAGGACACTGGCAGTGGACTTCAGGGGCAGACTTTATGGGCATGGGAAATATTCTCAAGGATCACTTGAAGGGATTACCTCAATGACAAGTGTGGAAAGGAGATGGAAGGTCATAAAACGGGACTTCATGAGGCAGTCAGGATCTGCGCTAGTTGAAACGTAAGGGAGCAAGGTCAATGAAACCATGCTGGTGGTCCAGTGGGGCAGGTAGCAGTCAGAGAAAGAAGGCTGTCTACAAAAAATATAAAACAACAAGAGGGGATAGGGATAAGGAAATGTACCAGCTTGCATCTAGAAAAGTCACCCTTGTGGTGAGGGGAGCAAAGTCCAGTAAGAGCAGCTGCTGGCACAGGGGATACATGGAGGGAAAAGTGCTCTTCCGCACATTGGGGAGCGGAGAAAACTAAGGGCCATCTCAGCAGATTGAGATCAGAAGGAGGGTGGGTGGAAGGAGAGGGACCAGGCAGAGGTATTTAATGAGTACTTTGCCTCTGTGTTCACTAGGGAGGGGATGATATCTACAAAACAAGGCATGAAGGGGATAGAAGTGGCAGGAGTGGGATCAGGGGAGCAACAGAAATGGAGCAAGAGGGAGGGAAAGGTACCCAGGGGTCACATCTGAAAGGATAAAAGACCAGTAAGGGGAGGGACGATGGATGCTATCTCCACCCAAAGGGTGTGGGTTAGCCCTCAAGGCCCTAAAGAAAAACAAATTTCCAATGGATGGCATTCATCCGGGAGAGTACTATGGGAATTGGCGGACATACTGGCTGCACTCTGGCGGAGCTTTTCAGCAGGTCACTTGGAGACAGGGAGGGGTACCTAGGATTGGCGAGGCAGTGCTGTGGTATGAATCACAAAGGGGGTCGAGGAAGCACCAGGTAATTATAGACCCATCAGTTTGACCTCGTGGTGGGAAAATTAATGGAGAGTATACTAAAGGAACGATTGGGGTGTACTTGGAGGAGGTGGAGGTCTCAAGGTCGGCAACATGGGTTTGTGCCCGTAGATCATGTCAACCAACCTTGTGGAGTTCTATGAATGGGTAACATCAGAACTGACAGGGGTAAGCCTGTGGATGTATTATTCTTGGACTTCAGCAAGTGCTGACTCTGTCCCCACAATGGTCTGGTGGAGAAACTGATGGGGTTAGGAGTAGGCCCTTTGATGGTCAGATGGATTGAAAACTGGCTGGCTAGACACTCAGAGAGTAGTGGTCTGTGGGGGAGCTCTCGAACCTTAGAGAGTTGGTAGTGGGGTACCACAGGCTCGTCCTGGGTCCGATCCTGTTTAATGGTCACATCGGACATCAGGGAGGGTATAGGGTGAAATGAGTCTCTTCATGGATGACTCCAAGATGGGAGCAGAAGTTGAGGGAGAAGAGGGAGGGTGGCCCTGCAAGGGACCTGACACCCTGGAAAGCTGGGCTCACACATGGAAATTAAATTTCAATATCACCAAGTGCAAGGTGTTGCATCTTGGTCGGGAAACCCTAAACACAGGTACACCCTGGGAGGAGAGGCGCTGGAGGCCTCAATAGGGGAAAAGATCTAGGGTCATGGTGGATACATGTATGAATAACTCTGAGCAGTGCAGGAGAGCAGCTAGCAAGGCAAACAGGATGTTGGGATGCATCGTGAGGGATCACCTCTAGGAGCAGGGAAGTGATTCTGCCGCTGTACAATGGACTGTTAGACCACACCTGGTAGTGCTGTGTACAGTACTGAGACCACATTTGAAGAGGGACATACAGTTCTGGAGAGGGTACAGGTGAGGGCAACAAAGATGATACGAGGGGCTAGGGGATTTGACTTATGAGGACAGACTTGAGGAGCTCTGCCTGTTTTCATTGGAGGAGAGGAGAGACAGGGGGACATGATTGAGGTCTTCAAGTACCTCAAGGGAATAAATAGGGTAAACATGGAGGGATCTTTGACTAAAGCAGGGAGGTATCACCAGAGGCATGTTTTGAAGTTGGAAGGTGGAAGGGTGAGGGGAAGAGGAGGAGGTTTTCACCGAGAGGGTGGTGGACCTTGGAATGCACTGCCTGGTGAGCTGGTTCAGAGATCCACAGTGGAGGGCTTTAAGAGAGGTGGGACAGACACAGAAAGTGGATGTATCAGATGATGGCCTGTCCCGGGGGGGTGGGGATGGATGATAGGGGTTTCTAGAAAACAAGGGATGGGAGGGTCTCGGCACCCAACTAAGGATCTAGGTTCGAGCAGACTCGATAGGCCGTAAGGCCTAATCTGCTGGCAAATAGTATGTTAGTATGTTAGATGGCACAGCCCCCACCTCATTTGGAAATCCTGTACTGTCTGAATATAGAGTATCCAGGGATGGTGACTGCAGCGTCTGGTATCTTGGGGTTAACCATGTTTCGACAACAGAGAGTACATCAGGGCTATGTTGCTGGACCCAGGTTTGCAAGATGTCAAGTTTGTTAAGGAGTCTGCAGACAATGATTGAGGCTAATGTGAGGGACCCCTCCTGCCTTTTTGTGGCATATGGTGCTAGGCCGGTAGGCCCCGGGTTAAGATGAACATTTCCAGATATCAGAAGTAGCATAAGTAGTATCCTAAGAAGGTACGCTTTAATCATTTTGCAGACTAGTTTTGTTGTAGGGCATCTAGTCCTCTTGGCCTTGCCGGTCTGCGTTTGCCCCGTGATAATGCAGAGCATTTGATCATTTTCAATAACAATAAAATAAAAAATACAATTGTACAGGTTAGCGCTTCATATTGGCAGTTCAAACAAAGTCATACATCTGAGACTGTCCCTGGAAAAGCAGAGTTATCTTTATATAAGATGTATTTTCCTGGCAGTTTAAACTCTGCATCCTGCTCTTGTAAGTTACCTCTCCTATTTTTCACAGAATGTACCAAAACTTCATCATTTATCTTCCAGAGCAGCCTGAAGAGTACATCTAGTCTCAACAGCTGCAATAAAATAAAAACATTTTAAACCAGAACTGGTTTCATCTTGATAATTCTGTAAACAAGCTTTTGAAGGTCAAAATACATCTCAGGGTCAAACTCCTGTGTTCCAGAGAAATCTTTTTTCTAATAAACCCAAAGATATTCAAAAGTGTTGCACCTGGCGCAACAGGATTGCACTGGTGCAACTCCACAATGCTCCCCGGCGGGATATTCAAAAGGCTGCCAGGCACAGTGCAAGTCCCATTGCACCAGGGCGCAATGGTAATAATGTATGCAGTGCAAATGCAGGGGGCGTGTCCATGCATATTCAGCACATCCTGATATTCAGTCCGAGATGTGCGGAGCATATGCTGGCACAACCCTGATGTGCGCCGCATACAGGGGCTCAAGGTTGAGTCTGTAAAATGTAGGAACAAACCCAGGCCACCCACAGGTGGGGTGCTGCATTGCAGGGCACAACACAGCACCCACCAGCCATGGGGCAAGAGGAAAATGTAATGCCAGCTTGAGCGAGGATTCACTACCAGCCTCATCAGGACAAGAAAGAAGTGCTGTGGAGGACTGCAGTTGCCTTTTGATTGACATATTCTTCTTCCTGCACTAGCAAAACTATAAAATGAGATAGGCCTTTAGCACCTTTAACATGGCCGACTTAAATGCTTGGCTTGCCATGCTCACTAAAATAAAATAATTTTTGTAACTTGCTGAAACAAATTTATTTATTTTTATTTATTTATTTATTCCACATAAAACCCTTTAGGCAGTGCCTATTTATAAAGGGTTTAAAGTCAGCAACAATGGAAAAACAGCAACTTAATGTGTGTGGTAAGTGGAGATTGGAAAGAATACCACAAGTTAAATATGATTTTTAGAAGAACTTTTAGCAAGTCCATAGAGCTTCGGGGAAGGGGATGTTGAGAAGAAGAGCACTGACGGTAAAATTAAACTTCCTGTATGCTCGTATACCACTGACAGACATACCTATCATATTCATGGCCAGCTTTGAATGCTTGTGTGTGACAGAATCTCAATTGTGTCAGTGCTGAGCATTTCAATATGGTAGGAATTGGCAGCATCTAGTGACACATAGTTCCCACAAGTACCATATCTTGACCAGAAACCTCCAAAAACGTAGTTTTTATTAATCATTTCTTTATCAATATATCCTCTGCCAGATGTGAATTTAACTTTTTGAAGAGACAGCAAATTAAAGTTAAAGATGAGAAACCATAAGCTTCAGCGCACACACTGTTCCCACCCACCTTCTAGTTCTGTATTTTTTAAAAAGAGTGGTTGCTTCACTCAACTGGTTAGTAATTCAGCCAATGTAATTAAAAAAAAAAGTGATATTTCTCTCTCAGTCTGCTGGTAATAAGAGAATGAGCCTCATATACTGAAGGATCTCAACATGTGCATGCTAGAAGAGAGGAAGGGGGGCATGAGAGAGACACCTACAAGTACCTCATGAGGAGTGAACAGGGTACAGAGGGGGAGTCTATTTCAAATGAGAAAGTACACCAGGGCAAGAGAGCATGCAGTGAAGCTGGAGGAGAGTTTAAGAGGGATGTGAGGAAGAGCTACTTCACTGAAAGAGTGGTGGATGCCTGAAACAGTCTGCAAGCAAAGGTGGTGAGAGCAGAAACAGTGGAGGGGGGGCTTCAAACATACATGGGATAGGCATATAGGAATATTGGTAAATAAACATGGATGGAGGAGGGCTGAAGGAGACCAGGCAGTGTCTGCAGAGACAGAATACACACGGAAAATCTAGGCCGAGTGGGTGGCCAGGAGGTCCTTTACTGCTGACAATTTTTATGTTTCTATACATGTTCTAATAACACTTGTAACACGGCTTAGCAGAGAGCACTGAAATGGAGCAGCCACATTGGCTGAAGTGGCACAGATGACACAAACCGAGCAGGTATTAACCCACAGTTAACGCCTGCTCGGTTAGTACCACCTGTCGCCACCACAGCAGTAGAGGGGAGCCTCCCGCTTAGTCACCACCCCCTGAGGCCACCCGCGGCACTCGCGAGCCACAGCCTTCCAGTGCCTGCCTGCCAGGTACTGTGCCGTCACCAGTGGGTGGCTGATCCTGTACCCACCCACTCTATCCCCAACACCAGCTGGAGATCACAGAACTCGCAAAGTGGGTTTTTGAGGTTTGAGCTGCAGTGACACTAGCCTCGCCCCTAACTGCCAGTCGCCGGTTAAGAACAGTCAGGATTGGAGCACGGCTAAGTGCAGCAGAAGAGAAGATGAGCAAGGATTCAACTAAACTGTTTTCGAGGGATGCAGCAAGCAAGCAAGGGAGATCAAAAGTACGTTCACGGTAGCATGGTACAGATATTCGACACTACTTCCGTCCATGCTTGCCGTATTTACAAGTCATTAATCATTCTTCCAGAGTCGGGCTGTACCGTGATTAATGCTCACTGGGGGATTGGAACCCGCGGGCTTCGCCGTCGTGCACCAATCCCCTCCAGCGGGCATTAATCCACCAGTAGAGCCCTCCTCTGTCTGTGATTAATGCTTACATGGTTCCCTAAGATCTAATAGACCATAGTAAAAGAGACAAGTCCATGGATGGGTGTGAGAAGGTGGGTTGAGGAGAAGAAAAGTGCACTGAAGGTAACATTAAAATTTCTGTATGCTTGTATACCACTGACAGACACGCCGTACAAGTAGCTGGAGCCACAACCTGGGAAGAGCAGTGCTACCTCAGTAATAGTACATTCAGGTTGTTTTGGGTGATTGGTACCTACATAGACAAGAGGCAACGTGCTTAGAAAAAAAGACAAAAAAGCTTGTTTTATCTTACAGCCAGTGTGCTTTCATTATTGAAGTGCAAATATATGCAAACCAATGTAAAACACAGCATCACAGCAAGGAATGCAGATATAAATGGAAATAATAAGTGTTAGGCCTGGAGCACTTCCTGAACCCCTCTCCATTGGCTTGATGATGTCACCACACCTGGCATGTTTCACACATGTACACATTGTCAAAGGCTGGTGACGTCCTTGACTGACTCCCTTTTATCTGACAATGCTTAAAAGTACAAGCATACTGTAAATTATACCAGTCAGTTGGGTCATAAAAACACATACATAACTAGAAGTGTAAAATAATGCTATAAAAGGTGAAACCCCCTCAATAAATTATTAAAACAAAATCTATCTAGATACACAGAACTGTGTTCAGTGACCCACCAATTTAAATGGAACCCATTCCCACACCTGGTATTATAAACAGGGGAGCATAAGTGCTGTTGGTATAAAGTTGCATGGTGTGCAGTAACTTATTATAGTACGTTATGATGTAGCTTTCATGGGAGACTATCATACATAAATAAAAACTCTCAGCTTGTTCCTCAAATTGCAGTGTTATTATGATGTTTATATCAAAACTGGATTTAAACAAAAGTACCAAATAAAACTGTTGTAATATCATCACAAACAAGACATATTGTCACTGGGGTCCATTTTAACTGATCCTAGCATTTCATCATAACAATTTATGCAGGCATTGTAAAAACAATGTACTATATACAATTGATATGATGTGTATCCTGGAATAGTATTCTAGCACTGATAGCAAGGTTGTGGGAGCACCATATAAAGGAGCACCGGTGGGCTAGTGTTGTAGCACTGATAGTATTTGTTGTGGGTGTGCCATATGAAAGAACACCAGTGGGCTAGTGTTGTAGCACTGATAATGTTTGTTGTGGGTGTGCCATATAAAAGAGCACCAGTGGGCTAGTGTTGTAGCACTGATAGTGTGGTTGTAGGGGTGCCATATGAAAGAACACCAGTGGGCTAGTGTTGTAGCACTGATAGTGTTTGTTGTGGGTGTGCCATATGAAAGAGCACCAGTGGGCTAGTGTTGTAGCACTGATAGTGTTTGTTGTGGGTGTGCCATATGAAAGATCACCAGTGGGCTAGTGTTGTAGCACTGATAGTGTTTGTTGTGGGTGTGCCATAAGAAAGAACACCAGTGGGCTAGTGTTGTAGCACTGATAGTGTGATTGTGGGGGTGCCATATGAAAGAGCACCAGTGGGCTAGTATTGTAGCACTGATAGCAAAGTTGTGGGAGCACCATATGAAGGAGCACCAGTAGGCTAGTGTTGCAGCACTGATGGTGTGGTTGTGGGGGTGCCATATGAAAGAGCACCAGTGGGCTAGTGTTGTAGCACTGATAGTGTGGTTGTGGGGGTGCCATATGAAAGAGCACCAGTGGGCTAGTGTTGTAGCACTGATAGTGTTTGTTGTGGGTGTGCCAAATGAAAGAACACCAGTGGGCTAGTGTTGTAGCACTGATAGTGTTTGTTGTGGGGGTGCCATATGAAAGAGCACCAGTGGGCTAGTGTGCTAGCACCCATCAAGTGGTCACTGGGCTAGTGTAATGGCCAAACAGAAACTAGGGCTGCAAATAAAAGTAGCCAAATGCCCCTTAAGGCTCACTTGTGCCATTTGGGCTAGTGGAGTCATGGAACTGAGTTATGATGAAACTGAACAAGAATGATTAGCAAGATCAGGTGACAGTTATGTCCATCTCAGTGCACCATGTAAAAAGACAGATGGGCACAATAAAACAAACCATCCAAATTTATTATGTTGTAAAATAATGGGCTGGCTTACAAATCAAGATTGCCAAGTGAAAATGTTTACAAATACCAAACACTAGCATTTGTCCCAACTGTACCATCACAATAGTTCTAATGGCTTACCCAGGAATTTGTCAGAAAACTGACTCTCAGTACCAGCTAGGGCAGCCATGCTGATACCAGGTCTGAAAGGAAAGCAGAAAAATATATTTTTACTTTTGGAATATTTAGTAACAGCACAGTGTTAAAAAACAGTTGCACAAAGACCCACTATAATACTGTCAAGTATTAGCCATCAATAAAAAAAATGAAAATAAGAACAGAGGCTTAGATTGTATAATCCTACAAACAAACATGGAAACAAAGTCTGAAGGGCAGGGGCGTTGGGTTTTGTGAACATGTCATGATTCTGACAGGGTTCTCATTCCAGACATCATGAAAATGGTGACCACTACTGGACAGTAGTTGTAGTTGCCTCACTTGTTCCATCCTTCACTTCCACTAGGTAGCCACATTTTAGATTTATCTGGTAAGGGATTCCTCAAGGCTCCATACTGTGGCTCCTCCTTTTCTCTCTACACATAAACTCAGTTTAGACTAGTCATAAGCACTGCACTGCAGTCCTCTATGCTGATGACTTTGTCCTCTTCACAAGCTCTCTCAACATCCCAGATTTAAATTGTCAGCTCTCTTCCGACCTTCAATCAGTACAAGCATAACTCCACTCAGACAGGCTCCTTATGAATAATAGTAAAACTCAAACCATGCTTTTCATCTCAGCCCCAAGCAAAAAAAATGCCCCCACCCAAAGTCTTCTCCATTAACTACCTGGGAGTTACACTTGACACCTCATTGGACTTCTCAGTTCATATCTCTGCTGCTTGTAAGGCTGTGAACATCAGACTGGGCTATCCTATAAGATTAGAGACAACCATACACCTAGAGCCTATATTGCCATTGCCCGGGGCATCCTGCTCCCCAAACTGACCGACGGGATGGCAGTCTACTACTCAGTTTCCAAAACTACTCTAAAAAAATGGGACATGGCCTATAACAACCAGTAGAATAAAGTCTCAAACCTGTCTGTAATCCCAACCCAGGTATGCTGTTTCCATCTTGACAGCACTACCTGGTGGGCTGGGTTCGGGGAGATATATGTCACTTGGCACATTGGCTAGGTTTGGCTACTCTGCAACAGGGGCACCCAAGTAACTCTGGACACAGGAAGCAATAACTGTAATGTCCAATACCAGAAGTGGGATTCTAAAGTGTGGCTTTTATTCACATCCAACAGAATAACAAAGCATAGATGGACCCCCACGGGGCTACACTCCTGGTAATGCAGATTTATGGAGATCAGAACACATTCACTTTCACTTTGAGCCTCAGACTTTGGAAACACATTGGGCACACAGCCTGCATTGTACTCTGCTCTGGGTTTCCCTGGCTCAGCTCACTTGCCAGCCACTGGACTACCAACTTCCTTCCATGGCTCGGCTATCATGCCAGCCCTTTGGACACTTTCCATATAGCATGGCAACATTTACTGGTGGCTCCCTAAACCACCTATGAGCACTTCTGGCTCCATCAGGGAATCTTCCTCATCAATCCCACTCTGGGTACTTTCCTCAGGCACTGGCCAAGTACCTGAGAGAAAGCAACAGCTGTCCCAAAGCAAACCTGTAGCGGTGAATTTGGTCACTCCCATAATTCATACCCAGCCATTTCTCTGGACTGTAACACCTCATCCTTAAAAACACTTTGCTGTGTAGATTCTCTTTAAATGTATTCACATTCAGTCTACTGTCTTTACATCCCATTTGTGCTGAACTTGGACATACTTAGTAAGTGGCTGTGTCCATTACTCTAGACCCCCCACAGAGTTAAGCAGTCCAATCCCCACATCTTTCAAACTGTACTTGGCTGTCTTTTCCTGACCCCACAGTAACAGTCGCTTTAGTTTCATTTTGTTTCAGGTGAAATCATGTTGGCCCTTTAGCAGAGCGAACTCACCCCTTGGTTGCAAGTGCCCCACAGGCATTTTCTCTTCAAAGAAATCTCGTCCAGAACTTCTGGTGCCTCAGCACGAACTTAACTCAGGCAGCTTCTTTTTCCCCCTAGCCAGACCAGAGGAGTTGCCCCTGGAAGCAGGCCGATTCCTTCCTCCCATCCCCGTAGGGATGGGGCCCTGAGCCACTGAAAGTGGTCTCTACCTCTTCACTGGGCTCTTCTTGTGTTCCTCTTCAAGTGAGAACACATACCTATACAAAAAAAAGCTCTTTGACAGAGCTTAGGACTCTGAGGGCCTGCTTACAGCAGAATACCACCTTCCTCTACTACAGACTGCAACAGACTGACTTCAAATTCTCCAATATTCTATCCTAACTTCCCTAGCTGCAACATTCTAGTGTGGCTTATGCAGCTGTGACAGTTCTAAAATGATGTCATCCCTCAGTCTCAGCTGAGACGGAGAACAGAGAGAGACAGTATGAAACCAATTTAACTGGAGTTTCACAAGCTGCCTTCCCTGCCTACCACTAGGTCTAACTGGGATTCTTGTAACCCCGGGTAACAGGGGGGTTACATGTCTACTAGCCAGGAAAGCACTGATGGGCCTAACACCCTCTGCGCTAAAAAACTGTTTCCACTCAGTGTCTAACTAGTACAGGTCAAGGAGCATGGCCAGGAATGCCTTCAAACTACTTTTACACAGAACTTAGCGGGGTAAGCATTCTTTTTCCACTAGGGCTGTAGACTGGCTAAATGAACTGCCAGAATCCATGTTGAACCTCCCCAGGCTTGCCCAGTTCAAAAAACCCATGTGGGCTGCCTTAACAGTTACATGAAACTGCAATTTGATATTGAACAAGTCATAATCCTTATTGTTATGCTCTTCCTTCTCTCTGTCAACTGCTGCTGGAACCTCTTCTTGTTCAGTCAGCTTTGCACTTACAAAGCTTGATGTTTCTTGTGTTGTTAGACAAGTTTTTCCTCTGGAATGTGCTCATTCACCCTGTCTCTTACTTAATTGTAACGTCTGCTGCAATTCTATTGTATCATTTGTTGTAAAACATGTAATTCTGAAGCGGAACCTTTGTAAAAGAGCACTTGTGCTCAATTGTATCATCTGAATCTTCTAATAAATAAATAAACAAAATTTACAGGTTTGCTTTGGCCACAAACTACTGTAGATACAAATCATTGTGACCTTTACACCAAACTAAGATGGCTTCCTCCAGCAGCCTTGTGGAACTTTACTATAGGAAGTGTGATACATACTGTTGTGACTAAGCAAACCCTTATGTCCCTTTCAGTGCTACTCTTTCCTGATAACTGATCCTATCCACTAAGGTCTAATGTCCCTGGTTCCTTAAACATGCCCAAAACCAAGACAAAACTAGGAGAAATGTCCTTCTTACTCTGCTCTCACACATTGGAACTCTATCACAATTAATGTCTGTAAGTGTCCCTCCAGTCAAACTTTCAAAAGAGAGTACCACAATCTTTTTAACCAGACTTCTACTGTATATGTACCTGTCCTCAGGCTACTAGGAACTGTGTTACCCTGTCTATTTTGGCTAAACACCATATCAATTAATTTTACCTATTCCCTGTGTCTTGATTGTATGTATACTGTTGTACATAGTACTGTATCTTGCACAATGCCCTTCATATATTGTATCTTGTGTATTATTTCCCTTGATCTATTAATTTCCCTGTCCTACTGCTTGGTTATATGTATTGCACCCTGTCTTCTTGTTATTTGTATACTGTTGGGATGACCTCTTATGTTGTACTCTCCTGGGTCATTCCTGAAAATAGGCAAAAGTTTTGTCTCGTGCACCTACCTGGTAAATAAAAACTAAATAAATTAATTTCAGTGGACATACACAACTTAGTGATGGGTTATTTTTCTTCAACTTCAGAAATAGTGTGGTAGTATTTGAATTAATGTGTTGTGATTGTTATGCAGATACTTTGTCCATTCGCACTCTCTGTCCCACAGGGAACTATCACCCTGTCTGGGTACCCATGAAGACAAAGGAACTCTTTTGAGGAGGGTTCCACCCCTAGAGGTGCCACAGGAAGATAATTCCTTTAGGCTAAAGGTACCTTAGGAGGGATCCCCAAAAAGAAAGCAGCAACAGCAAGTGGTGAAAGCAGAACCTGGATGCACATGAATTGACAGCAACTAATAATGACTAGTAATAGCAATGGACTGGATTGAGCAATGACTGATGATATCGGTATTGACAGCAGAGGGTCATGGCTTCCATAAGGAAAGAGGGAATGGCAAAAAAAAGACCACCATCCAACTCCAGCTCAACACTGGAAACCTACCTGGTTGAATATGTACAATATAAATATACTACCTGATGGGCTACCTTCTGCAGAGACTACCTAACCTTTATGACCTTCAGCACGGAGAAGAGGAACAAAATCCATGAGGGGGGAAACCTCTGAGAGTCCAAGGCCTTGGTCACCTTTCCTTCAGGCTTGGGATGATTTAATGATGGCTCACTACTGTGATTTAGATACCCAATTCAGGGGGAGGAATTTAGAGGAAGGGCTCTCACTCTATTCCTCTAATTGGAAAGTCAGGGGTTGCTACAAGTAGATGGCCTCTGCAGTTAAAGGGGACCCAGCCAAGGCCCAACCCAAGGCAGGAGGCGGGGGAGCAACAACTTCTGAAAGGCATTCACCTGGCATCTATGAGAAGAGGCCTAGAAAGGAAGCCAAATCCTTGATGGGTAAGGCATAGGAGATGAGCCTTGAGGGGTGAGAATGGGAGGGTTGCATGATCTTCACCCTTGAGGGGAAGGAAAGACAATGGAATGTAAAGAATGGAGACCCACTGAACCTTTGGTGGCTGTAGGGAGAGATGCTTTCAAAGGTGCTGCCAACACTGTCACACAGCTGAAGGATTCCCCTAGGACTTGGAGGCCACACCCTCCGGCAGCTGAAGTCTTACATGCTACATCAAGAGGTGCCGTGACACTGTCTGCATGGCCAAAGACTTCCCCCAGAGCAGAGAACCTTCTCACCTGAAGGACAGAAAGAGATGGACTCCACCCCTGGTGAGGGACCCACCCCTGAAGATGCAGACTTCAAGAGGGCAGAGCCATACAAGATAGACACTGGATGCATTTGAGAGAACAGAATCAGGAGTGTAACTATAGTACTGAATAGCAAGAAACAGCACAAGTGGGAGTGCAACTGTTAGATGGAGAACAATGAGAGACTGCATGAGGGGAAGAGGGACTGATAGCACAAAGTATGGTAAGGGACAGCATAACCAGAAAGCAACAGGTAGCAATGAGTACATCAACTGTATGAGGTGGCTGCAAGTGATAGCACGGAGTATAGCAAGAGATAGCATGCTGGAGCAATAGAGAACAACAATTAGTACAGGTAGGGAATGCAATAGCATGGGGGGATTAAACCAGGAAGCAGTGTGCTGCTAGAGTGAGTAATGAAACCATTAAAACCAAAAGGGAGTGGCAGCCAGGCTAAGAGACAGTTAAGAGCAATTAATGAGTTTTGATGAACAGGAGATTACAAATAGTACAAAAAGAAGGGAGCTTGCAATTGGTGCAGAAATAACAGCACATTCTAGAGCCTGGATAAGCACAAAGCAATATACTGTACAATGACAAGGGCAGGATGCTGACAACAAGGAACCCCAAAAGAAGCAAAAACAGAGACAAACAAGGAACAGAGAAGGTAGGTGTAGCAAGAATAAGTGACTAAAAAAAAATGCAAAACTGTAGCCAAGAGGCAAAAAGCAAATACAGACCTAGAAAAGTGGAGGCACAAGGCAGCAGAAATCCCCCAAAGCACAAAGGAAGCAGGAGACAAACACCTGACATTACAAGTGGATACATGATTGATTATTTGGTCCCTCTAATCTTGAGAAACCCTTTTTTTTTCAGTCAGACCATTTAGTAATATCCACCATTTCTGGCCCTCACAATCAGACTTCTTGGGTACCTCCTTTCTTGAAGACACACTTCTAAACCATGTGCTCTCCCTTGATATTTCCTAATGTCCCCACAATTCAATTTCACATAGATAAATTGTCCCTTGAGAATAGCAGCTATAGTGTGGCATGGATGGCTGCTTTTTGCTAACAGGAGAGTGTTCCTGTCTATTAGTTTTCTAAAAAGATCCATTACTATTCCCCCTTTACTGTCCATGGAGGTAATAAGATCCAGGAAGCTGATCTGGGTGCACTAAAGGTAACTGAAAATGATAGATTGTTGTTGTTAGCCTCCAGGAAATTCACAAATTCTGTCAGCTCATACACCAATCCACATCACACACTAATAATGTCATCAATAAAACATAACCACATGTCAGTCTTGTCAAGAAACGTGTTAACATCAACATTTCTGATGACATCTGGTCCCATTTCCCCAAAAATAGTTTAGCAAAATTTGGGGCAAAACTGGCTCCCATGGATGTGCCATTCTTTTGGAGGTAAAACTTCTCCTTACAAATGTGTTAAACACTAACACAGACTTGGACAATTGAATAAGTACCTCTGTAAAAGGGTTCTGTACCTGTCAGCTGGCCAATAACAAAGACATAGCTGCTATGCCCTCCTCATGAGGAATATTGGAATACAGGGCTTCTACATTCAGGGCAACTAAAAAACTATGGGTGTCAGTGATCAAATCATTCAGGATTCTAAAAATGTCGTCTGTATCTTTGATGCACGATGGCAGTCTGTGAAACACCTACTAATATAGTGATTAACAAATTTAGCCATAGGTTCTGTCAAAGAAGCATTACCTGACATCTATAGGTTGTCCAGGCGAGTTGACCAGGCATTTATGGACCTTGTTGAGGGAGTGAAATGAAGCTCTAACTGGCGCTTGCACTGTTAGCTAATCAGTTACTTGGCTGGATAACCAGTTGTCTCTCTCAGCCAGTGTAAGGTAATCATCAATTACTGTTTGGAAACCATTTGTTGGATCTCCTCATAATTTCTCATAATAGTACCCATTAATCAACTGCCTATGAACCTCCTGGTCAAATTTTTGACTATGCTGTATGACAACTGATCCACCATTATCAGAACGTTTTATTGTTATCAATGTGTTCTTTCCTAATTATTTTTTAAAGCTGACACTTCAATGTTACTCATGTTATGAAAGAAATGATTACTGGTGTCCTGGTTTAGGTTTGTCAAGTCTGTCTCATGGCATTTTAGGAAAGAAGCTGGAGTGAATGGAGGACAGAACTGTGATTTGGATTTGAATTTGTTAAGCTGCCCTCAATTTCATTGTTCATTCCAGATATAATTACTGAGTCCTGACTTACCTCTTGGGTTATTGTTTCACCCCTTGCCATGCTCCTTCTATTAAACAAGGACCTGAGACTGAGATTGCTCATAAATGTTTTCAAGTCTATGGCTGGTGTAAAAGCTAGACAGACATACTTATCATACTGATGGACAACTTTGAATGCTTGTGTGTGACAGAATCATGATCATATCAGTGCTGAAAATTTCATAAAAACATAGAAATCTGCTGTCAGAATAGTACCAGCTGAGGCCAGCCCAGTGGTTCAGAGGGCTGAGGCACTGGGTGCCTCACCTCATGCCTGCGACCCAGGTTTGGGAATGGACCTGGGTTGTTTGGCAGTCAGTTGGGGTGAGAATGGATTGAGTGTCTGCTGACAGTTCTCCATCCTCGGGTGTGGGAGAACTCAGCACCGTGCTGTTTACTGACACCTATTGGAGGCTGGGGATCAGCACAGGCACAATGCTAGAAGTGGTTGGACCCACGCACAGGGCATAAGACTGCCTCCGTGGAGGTGGAGACAGTCACCCCACCCAATGCACGTGAGTGGGTCCGGGGATCAAATGGAAAAAGGATCAGAGCTGGCAGGCTCCATGATGGCATGCTGCACCTGTGCCTCCCCCCGGCAATCTACATATTAGCTTCCAGGGGTGAGGGGAGGCTGGCACCCATCACTACTAGCCCTGTCATGGCGGGGGTGTAAACTGTGGGGGATGGCCGGTTGGGGTGGGTGTGGGGAAAGCCTTCCGGAGAGACGAGTCCCCTCCGAGGGAGGGCCAGAGTCACCTGCCAATTCTGAAGGAAAGTGGAAAAATATATATGGGGAAAAAAAAAGAAAAGTACCACCTGGCCCAACCAGTTTGCCCAGATGGTTCCTGCCTTGTCCATCTCTGCAGACCTTAACTGATCTCTGGCAACCCTCCCCACTCCCTGCCTATTTAGTAATATTCCCCAATGTCTATTCCACGCATGCTTGAGTCCACCCCAAACTGTTTTTGCCTCCACTACTTCCACTGGCAGTCTTTTCCAGGGGTCTACCACCCTTTCAGTGAAGTAGTACTTCCACAAGTCTCTCTTAACCCCCCCCCCAATCTTCATTATCTGTCCTCTGGTCCTGGTGCTCTTTCTCATTTGAAAGAGACTCCTCTCCTGCACCCTGCTCGCCCCTGTCTCTGCCATGTCCCCTCTTGCTCCCCTATCTTCCAGGATGTACATTTTGAGGTCTCTCTTCATATGGTTTTGGATGCAACCCCTGCACCATCTTTGCTAACCTCTTCTGGACTGCCTCCACCCTGTATATGTACTTTTTGAGGCACAGCCTGCAGAATTGGACACAATACTCCAGGTGGGGTCTTTCCAGAGGGGGTAGAAAGAATGTGCAGAAACTTGAGAAAACTCGAAGAGTGGTCAGAGGCATGGCAGCTGGGTTTTAATGTGAAAAAGTGCAAACTTCTTCGATTAGGGCAATGAAACCCAGAGGATGTGAACAAAATGGGAGAAGAGGTATTGGCAGTCACCAAACAGGAAAGGGACATAGGAGTAATCATATCTAATGACTTCAAGATGGTGAGGCAAAGTGACAATGCAGTGGTAGGGCTGGGGGATGTTGGGGTACATAGGGAGAAGTATCACCAGCAGAAGGAAAGAGGTGCTATTGCCACTGTTGTCACTGTATAGATTGCTGGCAAGACCCCACCTGAAGTACTGTGTCTAGTTCTGGAGGCCACATCTCAGGAAGGACATAGATAGAGTGGAGGCTGTCCAGAGGAGGGCAACTAAAAAGGTGAAGGGGCTGAATTAGAAGCCTCACAAAGAGAGAGTAAAGGACCTCAAAATGTACACCCTAGAAGGGGGATATGGTAGAGACCTATAAATACCTCAGGAGGGTAAATAGGATACAGGAAGGGATAATTTTTCAGAGGACAAGATTCTGAAAAACAAGGGGACATGCTGTGAAGCTGGAAGAGGGTACATTCAAGAGAGATGTGAGGAAGGACTTCTTCTCTGAAAGAGCGGTGGATGCCTGGAACAGTCATCCAGTAGAGGTGGTTGGGTGAAAACAGTGGTGGGATTCAAGAATGCATCAGATATTCATAAGAGAATCTTAGTAGAAAGCAAGGTGTGGGGGGGCAGAGATCAAGTAGGGTCTACGGTGTCAATATAGGGAAGGGTAAAAATGGGCAAACTGAGTGGGCCAAGTGGTCCTTATGTTTCAAATGATATTTGATAACTGGTCTAGAATCTATAAAATTGCAAATGAGGCTAACATAAAATGAATAAAAAGTCATTTCAACATAAAATATTCTCAAGATCATACTATACCCTGGAACGTTTATATCAAATAGGAGAAAAAGAAATAACAAATGCTGGCATGGGTGTAATGATAAAGGAACCTTTTCTACAACTCTGGTTGTGCCAGAAGAAACAGGAATTGTGAGAATAAACTAAATCCCAGTTATATATAGTTTGTGGAAAGTTGATCCAAGAGTTTATTTATTAAATGACTGCACTTCAATAAACTTAAATACAACAGAATGTAAAATTGTAACTTTACCCACTATAGCTACAAAACATTGGATCATGTCAAATTGCAATACACCACAATTATTTCATGTTTGATATTAGACAGTGGCTTGTTCTTTGCTTAGATATAGCACAACTGGAAAACTTAATGTATAATTCGAAAACAGCAACTTGACATGCAAAGCCTAAAATTAAGAGAAATAGCTGCTGTACTTTCCCCTATATTAACTATCTAATGTAAGAAGTCTAAATAAGGATTTAACCATAAGAATTATTTGGAAGTGAATCATAATGTTATTTATGGTATGCATAATCGGTTTTGTTTGCTATTTTAGCATTAGCGTTATTATATTTTTACTTGGTATACCCTTATTTATTAAAATTTAATATTAAAAACCACAAGAACTGCTGTACCACTAAGTTGTTTTCATGGGGGGAATCAATAAACATGTATTAAAAAAAAAAAGAATGTGCAAAGTGGTATACACCAGTGTCTATGATGACACAAATGAAAAGTTCATCCAAGTTTAGGAGCATGGTCAGTTTGAACAAAAGCCCCACCCTGCTTACTGCCAACCACCACACTACAAATGAGGATAACCATACCTCCATGAACTACTGTACAGTAGCTCCGAGTTACTGTACCATCAGTCTGATGGTACAGAACTGACACTGAGAAGTGCCTGAATCAAGGCACAAGAGAATGTTTTGTGCTCTGATAGCAGCAGCGTGTAGGAATGACATGAACTTAGCTAATGTCCATTAGCAGAGATTTGTTCATGATTTTCATAGCACTTTACTGGGACTCAATGCAGGACATTTTTTTGCACCATGGCACACAGGCCTGTGATTACAGTATCTTCAAAATGTGATTTGCAGTGTGAGTGTGTGTGTGTGTAGTTGTTTTTTTTTTTTTGCTTTGCAGGTGGAGATCCAAGGCAGTAAGTAGCACCATGCAGGTGGAGAAAAAAGGAAGCCCACCTTTGTACCCATACACATCATGGAGGATATCCTGGGTGGGGTTCTGCTATAAGAAAAGGCTTAACTGAACTGTCACACCATGCACACGCTATAAACAAAAACTATAATTTTAAAATAATTTGTAACAGTGATATTATGCTGCCCGGCCGAAAATGCATATTTTTGTTTGTGTATGTGTGCTTTTGATAATAACATCACATAATTATATATTCTTATTCCAATAAAGCAAAGCTATATTTTTAAGCATATTGTGTCACAGCTCTTCCTTTTCCTTTCTCCTGTGGGAGGGAAAGGGATGGCAACTAGTTGGGCTGTAAAGGGAGTGCCATCTGGACCCTGGCACAGGTGGGTGGACCAGGATGTTTGAGGACCTGGACAGGTTGAGATGTGACATGCCCCAGAAGAGGGATGGTTTTGCTGCCAGAACCAAGAAGCAGATCACCACGGGAGGGCACACCCCGGGAGGGAGTTGATTGACTGCACCTATCTGCTGGTGGAGGTGATGTGGTATATGCCAGGCTATGCGTGTGCTGGTCTGACAGCCATGAGATGTGTTATTGCTGAGGAGTCATAAATATATGTGACTAGGGTGCCCACTGTGCAGGCATATTGGAAGGACAAGTATCTGACACAAGGATGTACAGGAGAAGAGTATTGCAGACTCTAGGGGTAACTCAGCAGCTATGGATGTGACTGCAATGGATTGGTCTGAATCACTGGGTTTGGTTCCTGGTACCTCATGAATAGACTGGTGGAGTTTTTTTGCCAGTTTGTAATTTTTGGGGAGGTTTCAGTCACACAGTGAGTATCACAGAAGTACATGTTGGTCGATGAATGAATGGTGGTATCGCCTGTATGGTGCATTGTAGAAGTGCATCGACCTATCTCTGCTATTTTCTACAATGAAAATAATTGGGGGAAGGGGGGAGTGTATCAAACCCTTTCTGCCACTAGGGATGTGGGTTGGTTTCCAGAATGCCTGACCCAGAGTCTACTTTTTAGTAGGGACTTTGATTTAGATAGCTCAGTGGGAAGAGAATATTAACAGAAAGGAGGGTGCTAGGGTGCCCTCAAGGAGCTTTTGTCTAGGAGTGGCAAGGACATCACACCTTACAGCTGTCATTGGATTCAGACCTTTGAGACCAGATCACTCACCCAAGAGTTACAAGCATAGGCCCAAGATGACAGTAGTGTAGCTCCGAGGAAAGGGATCTGAGGACATGTTGCAAGGGAGACTCTTCCTCCTCCCTGTGATCGTGATAAGAAAATGCCATCAAAATTATATATTAATTGCACAGAGTGAGAGTTTGGAACCGTAGAAACAGAAAAGTGATGGCAGAAGGAGACCAAAGGTCCATCGAGTCTGCCTTGGGTTTCCTAAGACCTGGTGTGTGTCCCATGATCTAGCCCCCATACTGTTTTTTATCCTTACCTACACCCCCAGTTTCTCCTGTAGTCCTTGCTCTTTCCCACCCCTTTTTGAAAGCTGTTACAGTCCTAGTATTCACCACCTCCTCTGGCAAGCCATTCCAGGGCTCCACCACCCTTTCTGGGAAAAAATGCTTTCTCAAATAATTTATGAACCTCCTGCCCTTCTGGTCGTACTCCCTGGTGGTTGAGCCAGTGACACTTTTGAAAAGTTCTGTGTATGGTACCTTTTTAATACCCCTCAAGAATTTGTAGGTCTGGGCCAGCCGAGTGGCACTGAGGGTTGAGGCGCTGGATGCCACACCTTGAGCCACACTGGTGACCCGGGTTTGGGAATGAGCAGGGGCCACCAGGGGTCAGCAGGGGGGAGAGAAAGGATCGAGCAGCTGGAGGACAGTTTCCTCTCTGGGGAGGGATCCAGGGCTTGCCCGGCATAGCAGCAGCCCCCATTGGAAGCCAGAGGCACTGTGCAGCTTAAGGGCTGAAGCAGAGGGTGTAGAGGTGTGGCAGACATTGGAGGATGTCATTGCACATCTGAGCTCTGGGGGAGAGAGAGAGGGGAGGGGCAACAACCACAAGTACAGAAAATCCTCTGTCTCAGGGATAGGTGAAGGCTCCCCCAGGGCTGAAGACCACACCCCCATGGTCAGGCTACTTGTCCAGGGTTCCCTTCCCCGACCCCAACTGGTGGGTTAGATTCTAGATAGAGCACCAGGGCAATGGCGGCCCCACCTCAGGGGGGGTTCAGAGCCGGGGGATTTTCTGGTCGGGGCAGGCCTGGTGAAGAGATGCTTCAGACAGGGAGGTAGAGTCAACAGCGAGTGGAGCAGCCGGAGAGAGTTCCCCAAGTACAGGTGCAGAAAAAGAATTGGAAAAAAAAAAGAATTTGTAGGTCTCGCTCATATCCCCTCTCTTCCTCCTAGTCTCAAGCAAGAACAGGTTAAACTCCCTCAGTCACTCCTCATACTAGAGATCATGGAGGCCTGTATCATCTTGGTTGCTGTTCTGTGCACAGTTTCCATCCTATCCTTATCCTTTTAAGGTGTGGATTTCAAAATTGGATGCAGTACTCCAAGTGGAATCTTACCAGGGACCTGTAGAGAGGGAAGATCACCTCCCTGCTCCCTGCTGTCGAAATCCCTCCCGATGCACCCCAACATTCTGTTTGCCTTGCCATAAGCTTTGTTGCATTGGCTTATTTGTTTAAGGGTGTCGCATATGATGACTCCTAGATCCCTTTCTTCCTGATGGCTGTCCACTTTTATTTAGTGAGATAAATAGGGAATTTGTCTTTGTTTCCCAATCCCTATGCTCAGACTCTGTGTGCAGGTATGCCCAGAAGCTGGTATTTCTTTTTTATTTATTATTTGTAATCTGTTTATAGGTTAATTCATATCCAGTGTTCACCTTTGGAAATTTATCAGCATTTTGTAATCCGATCCATTGGTGGGCGTTTGGCGATAAAAAAAAACTAACTACCACAATATTATGTTGTACAGTATTGAGAATGTATTTTTCCATTCTATTGTTAATACATTGTGTTTTCCACTGATACATTGTTTTATAAATTTTGTCTAGTTTAATTGTTTTCAAGTTCCTGTTTTGTAATCCTAATCCTATCACACTATAGAAATATGAATGCTATCTGTCATCTTGTGTCCAGTTCAGTTTATGTGTGCCCCACATCAAGATGTCTGAACACTGGCTTTGTCCCAGTGCATGCACATTTGCAGAGCTGCCACTACTTATAACCTTCGAGACTAAGTTCCAAGTTATTTATATTTGTTACTAGAACCCCAAGATAACATAACATACTTATTTGATAAGGTTTCTGTGCATTTTATTTATTACAACACAAGGTAATTGAAGTAAACAAGGAATGATTACAGGCACACAGTATAAACGTTCAGTGCTTATATCACTTCTTATAATCATCCCATGCTGACAGAAGCACTGAACAAGTAAAAGACAGCAAAATCCTACATTTCTACAGGGATTATAGTTGCCCATGTATTATCAATTGAAATGTGTGTAAATATTACATTTAAGTGCTGGCATTCTGGATGTTTTTCTTGGGCATTTAGTGCCTTATCATTTTTCACATACTGTCTACAGAAAGGCTTGTTATGTGACATCTTCTCAAGTCTAGTTCTGTTTGCTTTGTATTACTTTACAGTGGATAACTGACAAAGACATTTCTATGGTATTGAAGATAATATAAAAAAAAAACAAATCACCCCTGCAATAAACTGCACATGGCAAAGTCAAATGCTGTTCATATCAGGGAATGCAGTTCTCTAATGATAACCCGTTAACCCACCTCCCCTCCCACTGCATCACTGCCATTATGGCACCAGGTAAGGCACTTTACAAAAATCTTTAATTAAAACCAAAAACCTGTCACCAGTTCTTTGTGCCGTGCCAATGCTCAATGCAATGGTAGGGCATGTACAAACAGTGTAGCTGCTATGTGGTAACCACAGGGCTTCCATCCAAGCCTTTTAAGCATCTGGGCTGCAATTTTCAGTTTTGCCTTTGGCCTCCAAAGCTCTTTAAGCTGTTTAAGGGAGCAACCCACCAGCTCTGGGTTCAGATTGATGTTAGCATCCATCACGTGGCAGGCTCCGATAAGGTTCAAAGCCTGGGCCAGCACTTTCCCACAACAGATGATGAATAGCTTTTATGATAACTTTAATAATTCAGAAATTTTAATTGATTTAAATTAAAAGAATATTGCTCAGCATTTATTATGCATTCCAAATGTAATGAACTGAGGAGGTCCAAGATAAGCATTACATATTTTATTTTTCTTCTGATATCCCTCCTCCCTCAGGGGTTTCACATTTAACAAATCATATCACCAAGCAGGATCAAATAAAGTCTATGATCTAGTGTGGGGCCAGGAATCAGGAACCAATTAGCTGCTTCCCTCTCAAAATTCACACTTTGCTCCACAACAGGGTCAATATCTCATAGCTGCGCATTAGACATATTTTAATTTGATTCTCCTCCACTTGCCACTACACAGGTACTAATGAAAACTGTGCAGCAAATGCTTTAACAATGTACTATATAGGAGTTAAGTTCCCAAAATGGAGAAACTAACTGCTGAATGTGCATGTATGTAATGAATTAAAAACTGGTTGCTGATCAGAAAGCAAAAGGTTATAATAAATGGTACTCTATCCACATTGAGACAATGCAGGTTCTGTACTGGGGCCAATATTGTTTAATATATTTATATGTGATCTAGAAGTGGGTAGGAGTAACTTGGTTGCCAAGTTTGCAGATAACTACTAAATAGGAAGAGCAGAAAAATGCCAGGGTTCATGTGGTATCCGCACGAGGATAATAGTGGCGCTAAAAGGGGTTCTGACTGGAACCCTTGCAATTTCTGTCAGGATTCCTTACAGGCAGGTATAGTGCAAGATAAGTAAAGAAATGGCAATTGTCATCCTCCAGGTTCAAGAAGGTGACAAGGTCAGGCACAGGTAGCCACATACCTGGAGCCTTACTTCGATTCTCAATTTAGTGTCTCAGTCAGTCAAAAAAGAACTAGTGGGACAGCACATGGAAGATAATAGACTGTACTGTAGCATGCAGTACAGTTGCAGTATGGTTATGCAAAAGGTGGCTCCGAGTTAAGCAAGCCAATTGCTTTTTCCGAGGAGGTAAATAGGAAAGTGGATAGTGGTTGGGTGGTGAATGTACTCTATTTGGATTTTAACTAGTCCTTCAGCACCATGCAACACAAACATTTCCATGGAGAAAGAAACACAATCTGGAGGGCACAAGGTCTACAGGAGGTGAACAGCAAATTGGCTGTCCAGTAGGAAGCAGAGCGTGATGGTGGATGGTCACCAGTCGGAGTAGAGAAATGGACCAGGTGGAGTGACCAAAGGGTTAGGGCTGGGTCTGTGGAACTTTTTTACCTGACAATGTTTTACTGAATTCTCAAGCACCAATATATACAAAGTTCCAGTATAGTTGATTAATGTTCTTATCATCATATACTGTATGTAAAATGCAAATTGCTGCTGTTGCCTCTGGGAAAAATTGCAATGTAAGATTTAGACACAATCCAGCATATATTTCATATTTATAGATTTGTCCCCCCCCCCATCTGCATCAACATAGGATTGTTATCCCTTAGAGTGTATCTGACTTGCAGCATTTCTCCATTTGAAGTTATTATCTTCTGCTGTGACATCACCCTTCTGCTGTGACAGCAGTCTGTTGGCATGGAAATAACTGTGATGTCACAGGCAGAGTATTATAACATCAGGTGGGGAATAAGCAATGGAAGCTGAAAAATTTTCAAAGAACAAAGATCCTGTTTTTTATGCTTATAACATCAGTAATGAATAATGTGAATAAAAAGGTACCAAGCTTATGTAAAATATAAGCTGAACTGTGTCCAAATAGCTTGTTTTTCCAAGGTCTCCTAGAGGCGTTGGCTGCTCTTTAACAAAATACATAATAAAACTAGTAACTTAAAACTAATACACATTAATAACTTAATGACAGTTTTCTTTTGTTATTCATTTCTGTCTTTGTCTTATTTCATAGAAGTGTACAGTATGTTAAAGTGTAAGCTTTCAGAGGATGTCAAGTTCTCCAGTCGTACTTGTTCTAACATGCCTCCCTGGGCTGTAGCACTGTTGCTAGATGAAACATTTTAGTTGAAGCAATAGTCAATTATATCTCCCTTAGTGACTGACAGATAGTTATCTAACTTAGTCCAGACCTCTTCATGAACTCCAATGCCCCCTCCCTCAGTACACCAGTTTTTACAGACGTATACACTCTGCTAATGCACTTAACCAGGATGCAGATGTGTGGGATCTGCAGATTGCCATATGTTTTTCATTCATCACATGTTATGTATGAAGAAAAGCCTGTCTGTTCTCACTAAACATTAATATTTTGTTTTATTCAGAAGTCATGACTGTTTTGTGCAGAGAACTCCATCTTTAGACATAGATGCTTACCTGAAAAACAAGGCAAGCAACTGAACAGGATGCAGGATGTGCAATCTACCAAAGTTCCAGATCTCATTTAGATGAAGGGAACAGTCTGATAAACAACTTAAATGACCTTTACATAATCTGTAATGTATGCTAATACTGCCACGGAGACCACTCCAACAGTTGCAAGAGTGGTCTCACATGCATTCTTGGGATATGAGAATGGTTCTGATACCCTATGATTGAACGGGAGATTCCCCCTGCAACCATACGAGTGGTCCCTGTGGTGGTATTATGTTATTGATAAAGGTTAATCCCTAATATATTTAATTTTTGTTTAAATTCCCTGAATGATGCTGTTTCCTGTGCACCTGTGCATGAGACACTCATTAACAGAATAAGAGTGTCTCATACATTGAGGACATGGAATACTCAGATTCATCAGAGTGTTCCCTTGATCTATTCAATCTCTTAAAAACACAACAACACATATCAGTGCTTAACTAATAAACATGTCTCCTGGTTGTAGCCCCTGTATTTGTAATTAAGACCCTCAATAGAACTATCTTTTTGGTGACAACAATATTTGGGCATATGGTTTCCCCTACCTCTGCCCAGAACAGTGCAACACAATTTTATGTGGTAGATTTGTGCCTGTTGTTTCCTACATCCTCTTTGGGTATCAGTTTCCAGCTAAGGTACACAATCAGGTATTCTTTTTTCTCTGTGTGTTTCAGTCTGTTGAACACCTTAGTCACATGTCTGATGTGTTTCTCTCACATCTGACTGTATATGGCAATATCCATACATGCCAGTGCAAAATCACTCACCCTAGACAGAAAGTGGTCCATGAGCTGATGAAAAGTAAGCTGCACATTCTTCATCCCAAATGGTATTATCTGAAATTTGAATAGGCCAAATGGGAACAGAAGTCAAACTTTCCGTGACTTCGGGATCATGAGCACCTGCCAGTAGCCCCTTGTTAGGGCTATGGTAGTCAGATAACTGGATCCTACTAGCATATCTAGCACTTCATCAGTCCTGGGGATTGTGTAGGTGTCCAACTCCATACAACTGTTGAGTGCTGTAGTAGATGCAGAACCTTGTGGTCCCTTCCTTTTTGGGCATAAGCACCACAGAAGAGGTTCTGGGGCTACAAAACTCCTAAAGAACCTAAACAGCCAGCATCTCCTTAAGCTCATCCCCATAACTTGCTTCACTCCCTCTGAAACCCTGTAGGGTGCCTGCCTCAGCCGAGCCTGTGCCGCTGTGTCCACATGGTACTCAGCCAGTGTGGTGTATCCTGGTTTCTCTGTGAATTTGTCTCCAAATGATTGCAGCATCCCACTCATCTCGGCTACATTGGCTGGCATCAGTTGTGCTGAGGGGTATGGCATCCAACAAGGATTCTCCCGAACCTCACTAAGGAGAACTGCTAATGGATCCACCTCATTCTCCTCCTCCTTTTGGTAGCAGCATATGGCCAGGATAATTTCCTCTCAAGTCATGGTAGGGTTTCATCATTTTTATGTCATATACCCTCAGTTTCATCCACTGTTGGGCAGCTCCACCATGTAATTCAATTAATTTACCTTTCTGACCACAGAGTATAAACCTTCCCAGGCGGCCTGCAGATTATCGTTTGTTGGACTGGGCTGAGCACCATCATGAGTTGTCCGACCTTGTACTCCCAGGATCTAGCCCTATGCTTGTACCATGTTTTTGTCTCTGCTGTGCAGTAGCAAGGTGCTCCTGGGAAACCCCATGCGCCATGACTAGTTCTGTGAAGAATCTTTAAATTCCATCGAAATGTAATTCCACAAAATTTCAGAAAAATCCACTGAAATTGATGGAACTCTGTTGGCAGTTTAATTCCCAAATTTTGAAAGTGGAATGGGTCAGCAGAATAGTAATAGTAGCATTGCAGATTTTTAAAATTTGCCCATGAATTACGGTGGCTTTGGCCACTATGTACTATGCACAGCATTTGCATATTGTGTACCATGCAGTTCACCACAGTTGTGGTGAATTTTACTACACAAATTTACACAATTTGCACATTGTGGTAAAATTTTGCCACTGATTGCAGAGTCAAATTTGCCACAACTGCGTTGTGTGTGCATAGTGTGACAGTTCATGTAGCACCAATTTTTCTGTACAAATTGTGGCACAACCTATGCGCTACATAAGTTCTGGAATTTTTGAACCTTGCACACAGCTCATTAGCAATCTATGGTTTACACAAAGTGCAGATTATTTTTCCTCAATCTGCGGAAAGTTATTCCATGGTTTACATAGAAATTATTTTCAGAATGCCACAGAATCCAAGTGGGATGTTGGGTTGTATTGGGAGGGGTATCATAAGCTGGAGGAGGGAGGTAATAGTTCCACTAAACAAAACCTTGGTGAGGCCTCATCTGAAGTACTGTGTGCAGTTCTGGAGGCCACACCTTCGTAAAGACATTGACAGGATGGAAGCGGTGCAGAGGAGGGTGATGAAGATGATCAGAGGATTACAGCAAAAACCTTAAGAGGATAGAGTGAGGAATCTCAACATGTACACCCTGGAGCAAAGGAGGGAGAGGGGTGATATGATTAACACATTCAAGTACCTCAGGGGTATAAACAAGGTTAAGGGGGAAACTATATTCCAGTTCAAAAACAATGTCAGGACCAGACATGACATGCGACTAGAGGGAGGCTGATTAAGAGGAAATGTGCAGAAGTTCTTTTTCACTGAGAGAGTGGTGGATGCATGGAATAGCCTGCCCCAGAAGGTAGTGGCTGCACATATGGTGGCAGGATTTAAACATGTATGGGACAGGAATAAAGGAACACTAGTGATGGGAATGTAAATCTATAGCCAGTGACCATGTAAAGTCATGGGCCGCTTTTACAAGCAATAAAATGGGCAGACTGGATGGGTCTGTCAGTCCTTAACTGCTGACAATTTGTATGTATCTATGTATCTAGAATTCAAAATGAAATTCTAAAAAGCATTTGGGAAGTGGAATTGCCATTTCGCATGAATCCCACTAGAAGAATTCTATATTCTGTACAGCTGTAGCCATGCCCTGCAGTTCAAGGCTTACTTAACAGCAGATTCCCCTTGGAAAGCAAGTTCCCTCTCCCCTTCATCTGTTGCAGATCTAGTAGCCCCCTCACCCTGCAGTCAAGCAGGAACTCGAAGGGTCAAAACCCTGTGGACTTCTCAGGGACTTCCCTATGTGCGAATGACAGATTGGGTAAATCCTTGCCCTACTTCATCTTATGTTCTTCATCTTATGTTGGTCAGTGAATACCCTTAGCATGGTCTTAAGCATTTCTGTTAAAATGATTGGCCAAACCATTAGTCTCAGCATGGGATGGAGAAGCTGTGAGTTGATGCATTCCACCATTCTTCCACAGACTGGTCATAAGAGCAGACATAAAGTTGGTGCCCTGATCTAACAGAATCTCCTGGGGAAATCCCACTTGGCTGCATACCCCTAGAACTTCATCAGCCATTTTCCCTGCATCTATGGAGAACATGGCCTCTGTGTACCTGACTGCACAGTTAGTAACCACCTCTATGTACTGCTTGTTTGTGGGACATGGGGTGCTTAGTGGCCCCACAATGTCTACAGCTACCTGCTGAAAGGGTTCATCAGTTATAGGTGGGGAATCAAAGCTGCATTATCCTTGTCCCCAGCTTTTCCCACCCTCTGACACTGCAGACAAATCTGGCAGTAATCTGCCACTTCTTTAAAAATACTGGGCAAATAAAAACTATTTTTAAGTTGACTTCTGTGTGGCTGACTCCCAGGTGTCCTCAGAAATGACCTTCAGGGGCTAGGATCAGGAGTTGCTTCCTGCATTTCCGAGGGACTACCATCTGCCAAAGCACCATTTCTTCTTGTCCCATCTTAGGCACCCACTCTCGGTTCAGTAGCCCATTCTATCAATAAACAGTATTTTCTTTTTATGTTCTTCCTGAAAGTCACCCTCAGTACTGGCTGCCGGTTCTCTCAGCTTCTGTTAGGATGGGTCAGATTGTTGAGCCCTGCTAGTTCCTCATGCTTAACCTTCCCTATGGTGCACCTTCCTTCAGGAGAAGACCTGCTCACAGCTAAGGAATTCGCTGTCTGCAGCTGTGGCTCAGAATTGCTTCTCACAGCAGCCACATTAGCTACTTCCCCTGCTACCGATGTAGGGGTCACGTCTGGCTATACTGCTGTCTCTGTTCACTCTTTGTCTCTTTGACTGCAGGTACCAACACATACATTATTTACTCTGCTACCAAAATCATTGCCCATAATCACATCCACAGGGAGGTCTAGTACTAATACTACCCTCTGTACCCCTTGTCTGCCTTTCCAGCTTAGGAAGACCCTTAGCATTTGTACTGAGACCACAGGGCTGGTCACTCCCTGAATTTTGGAGAACTGACATGGCAGAATCTATTCCTCATCAAAACATAGAAATTATCAGCAGATAAGGACTGCAAGGCCTATCCAGTCTGCCTGATAGCCCTATACTTGACCTTATCTGGTCAGTGGCTTCCCCTCCCTCTGCTCTATCACCAAGGTTCCCCTATGCCTGTCCCAGGCATGTTTAAATTCCTCCACCATGCTTGCTCTCACCACCTCCGGTGGCAGTCCATTCCATGTGTCCACTACCCTCTCTGCGAAGAAAAACTTCATTACATTCCCTCTCAACCTGTCACCTTCCAATTTCATATTATGATCTCTCATTCTTGTACTCCTCCTGTATTGGAAGGTGTCTCCTCCCAGCACCTTGTTTATGTCCTTTTGGTTCTTCAATGTGCCTGTGCAACTGGTTTCATGCTTGTGTAACTTAGATAAACTTTGGTTGTTCACCTCTCTATCTGTGGGATATACCACCCTGTAGGGGTACGAAGGCAAGGAACCCTAGGGGAGTGTTCCACCCCTTGAGGTGCTGTGGGAGTGATTCCCTTGGCTAAAGGTATCTTAGGAAGAAGCCCACAGGAGAGAGAGAGAGGTGTGCTGCTGGAGGAGGAAGAGTGGATGGAGGGGAAAGGAAAAAATGCTTGTGTGTGGAGTGAGGAGAGCAACCCTTAAATAGGCCAAAGGGGGGTGTGGCTCATTGCACTGCCCCCTTGAACTGCAAGCTATAGCCTTCCAATTCAATGTGCCTGTGCAACTTGTTTCATGCCAATGTAACATAGATAAACTTTGGCTGTTCACCTCTCTATCTGTGGGATATACCACCCTGTATGGATACAAAGACAGGAAACTCTAGGAGAGGGTTCCACCCCTTGAGGTGCTGCAGGAGTGATTCCCTTGGCTAAAGGTACCTTAGGAAGAAGCCCAAAAAGAGTGTTAATCAAAGCATACAAGGTAGTCAACACTTATTGGGGTCGAGGACCTGTACACAGGTCAGTTGGTAGCATAGGTTCAGCTGGTAGCATGGGTCAGTTGGTGGTATGTTTAAGTAGAGTAGGCAGGAAATGACAGGTGAATAGTGACCCACTCGGAGGTCTGACTGTAAGGCGTGGAGGCCTGACTTCTTAAGGAGAGAGAGAACAGCCAACGGGGGAGACAGGACACTTACGAGATGGCCAGCCACTCCATCCAACATGGAAACCTACCTAAGCAACATGGGGATTATTGCCTAAAGCTAACTAAATATTATGACCTGTGGCATGGAGGAGAGAAAAAAAAAAACCTTTGAGGAGGAAATCTAGGGGGATCCAAGGTCTAGATCGCCTTCCCTCTAGGCTTGGGATGTTTTTGATTAGTGATAGCTCTGCTGTTGCAATTTGAAAACCCAATCACAGGGGGGTGGAAAATATTCCAATTTGGAGGAAGGCTCTCACACTATCCCTCTAACAGGAACACTGTGAAGGGTTTCAAGCAAACACAGCTCCTCCAAGGTGGGGAGAGGAGAGCGATGACTGCTGAGGTGCTCAGCTGGCTTACCAATCTAAAAACAAACCAAGTGAACCAGAGGCAGTCATGGGGAGAATAGTGTAGAAGGTGCCTTAGGCAGCTGGTGCTGCAGCTAATGGATAGCAATATATCCTCGCTTCGCAGCTTAGTAAAAATTTAACATGAAGAGGCACTGCTGTGCATGGACTTTCAGACCCAATGGCTAAAGCTCCACCTGGAGTGAGGACATTCCTACTATGGGCCAGAAAGGAAGGACCCCACACCAGGCATCACACGCTCAGGATGTGGACTAGGGTGCAGAGCGAGATCGCCGGCTGTGAGGGAGCTCAAGCCAATTGATGGGCATGGTTGGCTAATCTCATGTAGCAATGGAGCAGGCCACACAAGGCACTGGAGAGAATATCTGGTACTAAGCAGCAAAAGAAACACAGTAGGTACGGTACAGGCAGCAATGAGTAGTATGGTAAGCATGTGAAAAATGGAAGCGCTGAGTGTTGGAGACCATACATAGGTCCAGCAAGGTTCAGCACAAGGGAACCTGGGCCTTTGGCGGTGCGAGGCTAGTGAACCAGTCCATCAATGAGTGCCAAATAAAGGTGACAAATACTCGGAGGAGTTTAGCAGCAGAGGCAGTAGTTGAACATAAGGTAATTAGGCCACACAGGTCCATGGCTCTTCAACAAAACCCCTAGTCCCCACCGTGGGAAAATCAAGGAAGTAAAGGGAAAGCACCATGACCCAGATGCAGATTTTAAAACTAGTTTACAGCAACAGCAGGAGCTGAGCTGACCTCTAGAGTATAATAAAGCAGTGTGCAAAAGTAATTGAGCAGCATCCAGCAGCAATTAACTATAGCTTGTAGGGGTAGCAATCTGAATGAACATAAAACTGTAGGGAGAGGCAATGCACTGAAAACAGCAACAATATTGGTATTGCTTGGTATAAGTTCAGGAAGCAAGGCTGAATTCCATGGACTAGGTTGCTTGGGTTATTGTGAAGCTGTAAAACAGGGAGCAGTTGTTAGCTAGGCAGCGAAGCTATGAACCAGGTATAATCAATTAAGGGGAGCAAGGAGCAGGTTGCAGTGTAAGCTGAAACAAACAATGACAATAGCAGGGGATGAGGTTTGTTAGGCAGAAGCAGGTTGAGCTAAAGCATACAGAGAACAATGCAGTGAACAGAGGGCTGCAATAGCAGGTGAGAAATGGAGCCTGGGGGTACAGACACAGGGCAGCTTGAGGCAAGGAAACACAAAGTGTAACCTGAAGCACAAGTAGCAATGCATACATGGGGCACTAGAAAACTAGAGAGCCCAAAAGAAACAAACAAGGCAAACTCAAGGACAGGAGCAGGAAGGGAACCAGCACACAGAGAAGCACAGAGCAGGTGGAGGCCAGTAATGTAAACCAAAAGCAGGAGAACAGAAAAACAGAAGTCCAGCACAAACCAAGCAGGGTCCAAGCATGCACGGGTGGGGGGGAGGTAAAGCCCCAGTAGGCCACAGAAGAGAAGACAGAATGACAGAGCCTCTGGCTGCAAGGAAAACATGCTTGTGTGTGACAAGTGAGGATAGCAGCCCTTAAATAGGCCAAAAGGGGTGTGTGGCCAGTTGCTTTGCCCCCTTGAACTACAGGCTGTAGCCTTCCAATTGAATGTTTCTATCATGTCCACCATCTCCCGCCTCTCCTCCAGCGAGTACATATTGAGGTCCTTCAAGCTCTCCTCAAATGTTTTTTAGTGCAAGCCCTGTATTAGCTTAGTTGTCCTCCTCTGGACCATCTCTAACCTGTCAATGTCTTTTCGAAGGTGCGGCCTCCAGGATTGCACACAGTACTCCAGGTGAAACTTGACTAGTGTTTTATACAAAGGTATCACTACCTCCTGCCGTCTGCTAGTGATACCCCTGCCTATGCATACCAGCATGCCACTGGCCCTCCCTGCAGCCTTGACACACTGTTTTGACACTTTCAGGTCATCAGAAATAATAAGCCCTAGGTCCCTTTCTTCCTTGGTGATAGTCAGCAACTCCCCCCCATCCTGTAGCTCACCCCAGGGTTTCTTTATCCGAGGTGCATAATTTTGCACTTTTTAGCATTAAACCTCAGCTGCCATACCTCAGACCATTGTTCCAGCTTCTCCAGGTCCCTCCTAATTTTATCCACCCAGTCAGGAGTATCCACCCTGTTGCAGATCTTGGTGTCATCTGCAAACAGGCAGGCCTTTCCCCTCCAGTCCTTCTGCAATATCACCAATGAAGATATTGAAGAGAACTGGCCCCAGGACTGATCCCTGAGGTACCCAGCTGGTCACCCCCTCTCTCCAGATTGGATCCCATTTACCACCACCCTCTGCCTCCTGTCCGTTAGCCAGTTCCTAACCCAGTTTATCACCTTGAGCCCCATGCCCAGGCTACCCATCTTGTTAAACAGCCTCTTATGTGGGACAGTGTTGAAGGCCTTACTGAAATCGAGGTATGTGATATCCACCGCCCCCCCCACTAATTTACTTCCTTCATCACCCAGTCAAAGAAATCTATCAGATTCATCTGACATGATCCCCCCACTGTGAATCCATGTTGCCTTGGATACTGGGCCCCATTGGATTCCTGATGACCCACTATTCTTTCTTTAAGCAGTGTCTCCATGATCTTCCCCACTACTGAGGTGAGGTTGACTGGCCTTTAGTTCCCTGCCTCCTCCCTACTGCCGGATTTGTATAGTGGGACCACATGTGTCCTTTTCCAGTCCTCTGAAACCACTTATGTGTTAAGTGACTCTGTGAACAAGGCTGCAAGAGGCACTGCTAGCTCTTTTTACAGTTCCCTTAAAATCCTTGGGTGTATGCCGTCTGGCACCACCGCTTTGTCCACCTTCAGTTTTCTGGGTTCCTCCAGGACTCTCTCCACTGTGAATGGACTGGTGTCCACCTCTTCCCCCTCACATCTGTTGCCCAGCTGTGGTCCCTAACCCTCCCCCTCTTCAGTGAATATTGAACAGAAGTATTTGTTCAGTGTTTCTGCCTTCTCCAGGTCTCTCTCCCTACACTCCCCTTCATCCCCTTTAAGTCTTACAATACCCCCCATTTCTTCTTCTTTTGCTGACATACCTATAGAATGTCTTGCCCCCTTCTTTACCATCTGTGCTAATCCTTCCTCAGTTTGTGCCTTAGCCCTCCTAACAGCCTTACCCACTTCCCTTAGACACTCTAGGTACACCTCCCTGTCTTCCTCCCTTTAGGTCTCCTTATATTTCCCGAAGCTCACCAGTTTGACCCTTACTTTGTCTGCTACCTCTTTCGAGAACCATAGTGGCTTCCTCCTTTTCTTGCCTTTGGATATCCATCTGATGCATTGATTTGTCACTTCCACAATGGCCTACTTTTATGTGTCCTCACTACTCTTCCACCCCCCTTTCCTTCCTCTTTTCCAGAGCTATTCTGATATATCTCCCCATTTCAGTGAAGTCTGCCTTCTTGAAATCCAAAATTTGCATTCTCATGTGACTTGACTGGGTCCCTGTCCTCATGATAAACCACACTATGTGCTGGTCGCTGGATCCCAGTTGCCCCTCCACCTGGACATCTGTGATTCTGCACCAGTTGGTCACTATTAGGTCCAGAATGGCCCCGTCTCTGGTGGAATCAAGCACAAGCTGGCTTTGACCTGCCTCCCATAGGGAATCCAGGATGCTTTTGCTTCTGGTTGAAGCAGCTGCCTGGGTGGTCCAATTAACTCCGGCATATTGAAGTCCCCCAGCAGAAGTCCTTTACCTTTTCTTGCCATGGCATGTATGTCATCCACTAGTTACCTGTCCACTTCCTCCCCCTGTGCCAGAGGCCTGTAGATCACCCCTGTGTGTATTACTGCACCATTATGAGTTTCAAGGGTGACCCACAGTGTCTCAGCCTCCCCCTGCCTACCCTGCACCTCTGTTGACTTTATACCCTCCCTGACGTATAAGGTGATCCTCTCTCCTTTTTCACCCCCCCATCCCTCCTGATCAGAGTATAACCTGGTACATTTATGTCCCACCCATGATTTGAAATGTACCATGTCTCAGTTATTGCTGCTATGTCCAGGTCTGCCTCTACTACCAAGGCCTCTAGGTCTGGGATTTTATTTCCCAGGCTGCAGGCTTTAGTTACCATGGCCTTCCATGTTTTGCAACCTATCCTGCCTCTGCCTCTGTTTCTGCTCCCCTGCTTCTTCCCCCCTCCCCATTTATCTTTCCTGTATGGCCCTGACTCCACTGCTTCACCCTCTCTGACTTCTTCATTTGTCCCTGATGTTAACTCATTTTCCTGCATGTTCCCATGGAGGGGGGGATGATACTAAGCCTCCTGACCGTCCTCCCCCCCAGCCAGTTTAAATGCTTGCTGCTGAAGCATTCAAGCATTTCACTCAGGACCATTGTCCCTTTCCTGAATGGATGCAGGCCGTCTTCCTTATAGAGGCCCGCATCCATCCAGATGGGGTCCCAGTCCCCCATGAAGCCAAAACCCTCCCTTCCACACTATTCCTTCAACCAGTGGTTGAATTTCCAGACTCAGACTGTCCTAGCCTTCTACTTGCTATGGACAGGTAGTACCTCTGAAAAAGAGATGGAATTGGTTAAATTCTGCTTCCCCGTGGAAAGGGAAGCACCCGTGTCTCTCAGCCCCACGTTATTTTGCAGTTAACAAAGACAGGGTGCATATGCTCCATGAAATTAGCAGAAACTATATTGTCATCTCAGACCACTTATTGTTCCCCCACAGGATTCATCCCTTTCGCAACACTGTGCGACACATTCCTATTCTTTGGGCAACCATATGATGTGTCCCAGTTTCTGGCATATATAATAGCTCCACTCCCCAAGCTCCTTTGGTTTGGATGCATTATTTTTCACTTTGGTTTCAGACTGATGTTGGTTAGATTGCTCCCTCCCCTATGTTCCCGTAAAAAAACCTGATGTCCCTCCCTCACTCTGTTTGTACTGCATGTATGGCCGGCTGGCAGCAAACTGATCCTCTGGCACCATCCAGAGAAATTGCTCATCAGAAACTCATTTTTTATTTGATTGGCAGAAAATGTTTTTGCACCCACCAATCACCTCTGCTGTATGCTATGCAACTGTATATCCCATACATGTCAGTTTAACTATCCCCAACACTTTCTTAAGCCCTCTAACTTTGATTCTATATGTCTCAGTGATCAATTCTAAATGCTATATAAAATAGGTAGGAAATTTTCTAGATACTGATTGGTCAAGAAGATTCTGAAGCAATGTGTTTAGAAAAAAAAAAACATGACTTCACACATCTTCCTGCAACCAGAATGGAGCCCAAAAGCATATAAATACCTACTGGAAAGATTTCAAAAAAATTTTCTGGCTGCCATATTTGTACAGTAAAATCACTCCCACATCCAATTTCCAATTATTTCAAAAGAAATACTTTTTTTTTATGATTTAATTTGTTATAACAATTATATTTGCACACCATATATATATATATATATACTATATACAAACTCAAGATAAACTGCCAAAAAATGTGTACACTTAAAAATAATCAGTTATAATAAGTTTGTTACAATACAGTTATGCACTTGTATGGTGTTTATAAATTAGATAAAGTCGACCAGCTGAGTGGGAGAATAATTAATTAATTAATTAATTAATAGTTCTAATTCACAATGTTCCCCCCCAAAAAAAATCAACTAACATTTTTTTATATATAATAAACTAGTAAATTTATCTTAGAAAGATAGTCTCTGCAGGTTGACAGACTCAACTTCTAATATTATGTCGTAATAATTAATAATTCCTATTCCTCAGCATGTAACTACTATGTTAAATTAAAGATAATAAATGATTGCAGTCGTTCATACTCACTAAGATGAGAAAGAAAGCCAACAGTTTCCATCGGTCAATTAGTTTCTTCCTACAAGGAAGGCATCTCTACCTGTAATTCTTCTTCTCCAGAAGAATTCTGCTCAAACTTGTAAGATTTTTTGTTTATTTATATAAGTTTTTAACTGACCAGGATCAAAAAATAGTAGAAAGGGAGACAGATTTTTTCATCTCTTGATGAAAAAATCAGGAGAGAGCAAGGAGTATCCTAGTGTGTCAGGTGACCCGCCGCCATCTTGGCCTTCCTAAAAGGAAATACTTGTAACCCAGGTGCCACCTCCCAATGGGCTACTACCCCTGTCTGCTTCTCCAAATGCAGGTTGAGGGGCCTGGGTTCTGATTTAACTAGCACAAGGGTCTCAGTACTAACAAAAATGCTATTGACATGGTGCCTCCACCCAGAGTGACCTTCAAGTGGGTTAGATGTTAAGCTAGCACAACCCTATGGGAAGTTGTACCTACCCACCGCCCCAACCAGTGGTCCCACACATGGAGTTTCCCTAAACACATTACTTTGCATTCAGTTATACAAATATTAGTGAGTGCTAATAATATGCTCAAGATTACTACTCTTACCAACAGGGTCTGAACCTCCTGGATATACTCTGTGCGTGTGCACCTGTGAAAAAAGTTCTGCAGCAACAACAAGATACTTTATAGCCTTTACTTTGACCCAGCACTCAATAATGATGTACTCAGGAACCAGTTTAACATTCAAACAACAAACTGATTTATATGGGGATAATGAACAAGGGGTGAGCATAGAGATCAATGATTACTGCAGTGAAACAGTTAAGCCTTGATGGCAAATTGACAATCACATACATTCAACCCCTGACTTAATTCAGTCCCTGAACTCTGGGTACCCAGGATCTAAGATGTTTCAGACATGAGCGCTGCCACAGGGTGGCTGGTGTTACAGCTGGTTGGGGCCCTTAAACAAATAAATGGTTATTGATCTTTTTACTTTTGGCAGTCGCCACATTCACCAGTGCTTTAAACCCAAAGAAAACTGTAATCCTCAGGCTTGATGGCCTGCAAAACAGGTGAACCCACAACAAGAACTTGGGAAACAAATCAGATAGTAAATACTTTTAATTTGAGGTTGTAGGGCCAGGCCCTGTTGTACTCACTGCACCAGGACCTCAGATGCTGGGCTGGTCTCCAGGCTCGCTTCTGTTGAGAACTGGCTTTCTGGCTGATGGCTGTAGGCTGCAGGTCTCATCTTTTGGGACCAGGACCAGGGACAAGGGCTTTCACGACTCACCCCCACATCACCGTTTCACCCCAAAGGGTGGCCACAACCCGCGATGATCTTCTCTACAGGAGCTGACTCCCCAAGCAGGTTCCCCAGCAGCTTGTGTTTCAAGATTAGTAACAGCCTTTCAGCAAAATCATTTGGCATCACAAGTATAAGTTCTGGTACAGTCTCAGATAGGCCACACAGCCTACCCACTTGCAAACTGCAGTCCTGGAGTTGAAAGCTGGCAAGGCAAACACTCCGGTCTCCCTCTTTGGCAACAAAGCTGGAGACAATTCCAGTGGCCTCAGACTTCAGTTCGAGGCCACAACCTCTGGTGAAACCAGGTCTCTGTCCAACACACAGATCTTTGAGTCCATCAGCACTCTGACCCTCTTTCAGTACCAAATCTACTCTGAGGAAAGAAACACTTCTCTTCTCCACTGTGGAGACTTTCCGGACAGGCTGCAGACCTTGACTGTCCTCATGATTTAAGTGACAGCTTAGACAAAGGAGAGGTAAAGCAAGCCTTTCCTCAAATTCCCAGAGCTTCCTCACACCACATAAGCTCATACCAGAACTGCACTGTTCCATCGTTTCTTTTTGCTGAAGGAAAATGGAATACTGTAATTCGGTTGGCTGCCCAATTTGTCAGTCACAGTCTTAGCATCCTGATTTGGAAAAAATGGGTGCCAAGCATAAAGTTAACAGATTCTCCCAGCAGTCACTGTCTGAGGACCCATTAGGACCCCTGAAGTTCTGATTGACCTAAAGTGGGGCCAAAATATTAAACATGGTGACTGGCTGCTTAAAATGTAAACTGTCCCATCATCAAAGTTCATTTTAAACATAACAGTTTAGATTCAGGAATAAACAATTACAGTATTCAATAGGGCTGCATAGGTGTTGGTAAGCAACTACACAATAGAGCTTATCAGGGTGCTGCCCAGCCAGTCACAAGCTTCATTATCCCCAGACCCGGCACAGGTTATACACCAAATATACAGGCTGCTCCTCTTAAAGGTACAAAGCAGTGGCATAAACTCGTACACTCTCACAAGAACTGGGAATGCAGCAATACTTAACACTGAATGATATTTATAGTGCTGGACTTGGCTAGGCTCTTAAAGGCAGAGCACCAGCTGGGAACCTTTCAGGCAGGAAACACTATAGTGTCCAAGGAGGTAACTAAGGTAAGCCTACCAATTTGGGGGCATTACACTCTCCTCTGCCCAGGAAACTTGGCATTGACACCAAGTCTATAAAAGACATGGTGATATATACAGTAACATTATATTACATACAAGTCTGGACCATACAATTCAATACATAGGAGATCTGTGCATATATATATATGTATATATATATATATATATATAGATATAGATATATATATATATTACTATTTACAATATAGCATGCTATCACCTTAGATATTACTTTCAAACATTAGAATATCCTTCTATACTCAGGACATTGTCATGACACTTTAAACCTAACTATCACTCAGTATGCATTTTTAAACTTACATGACAATAGATTAGACCTTTTTTTTAGAGTTGCAATATACAGACATGGACTCCTTAGATATTTGACCAATATGCTTCACGCATTTCCCCTGTATCTATTTGAATGACCCATATAAGACTGGGAGGAAACTTTGCTTTTGATGGAGGCAGTGAACACTATTCTAGGCAAGGAATTAGCTGCAATATACACCCCTTTGTGGACAACATTCATGGGTAGATCTACAGGCTTTCCTAGAGTGCCATATGTGAGCCTTGAAATGGGTTTAACAGTTTTTTCTGAGCGATGTGGTAAACTTGGTGTTGGCACTGGCACTTTTACATTAGCATTCAGGTTTGTGATTCCTGGTTCATTGTCCAGCAATGAAACAGCATCTAAGGAAATGGGTGCCACTGCACTTTCTTGATTATCATTATTATGATTGGGTCTTGGGTTTTGATTATCACCATCACTCTCAGTCTCTTCAGACTTGTCTTGATCTGTGAGGGGTATACTCACAAAAATTGGAGTAATCCAGAACACGGTTACAGTAGCAGTCTCTGGGATAGCAACACTTTCTTTTAAATGAAACAGTTCATTCAGCCCACTTAAAACAGTTGTACTCTCTGATTCACTAGCATGTTCGCTGAGGTTGGCACTTGAGTTAGAAAATTCCACATACAAAGAGAATCACGGATTTCAGAACTTACACTGTGGATATCACTACTTGGAGGTTCATGCACTGCAGACAGATCAGGATCATTTGAAATCACAGGGTTCGTAACAGCATCACTGTGAGCAGAAGAAGGTAACCCCTGAAACGATTTGGCAAGTTCAAAGGAGGGATAATAGGCAGGGCAAAACTCTTCATCATCACTTTCTGAGTTATTATCATTAGTGGGTACACCATTATCTGTTTGTGGAGCTGACTGGTTAGCAGAAGGTGGCCGGCAGAGTTGCTTTTCATGTGTAGCAGACCTGGTTACAGGGCCTCTTGGAGTTTCGGATTCTGGAACTTCATTTAGTACTATTTGACCAATAGGCAGTAGATGGTTTCTATGCATAGTCTTAGTAACTCGAGTGTCTCCTTCTGGTCACTCCATGTATACTGGTAGGTCATCCAGCTGAGCAATTACAACATATGGAGTATATCCCCAATGGTTAGCTAGTTTATGCTTGCCTTGAAATCCAAGATTTCATATCAACACACAGTCACCTGGCTGGAATTCTTGGGCTCTAACACACTTGTTGTGGCAAACTTTGTTGGCTAAATTCCTCTTTGCAGCCATAGTGTTTGCTAGTTGGTATGCATGTTTAACTGCTCGTTTAGTTTTTTGATATACTGGAGGTAACCTTCTGATCTGATACCATCAGGAGAAACACCAAACCACACATCCACTGGAAGGTGAGCTTCTCTGCCAAACATCAGATTATAAGGTGAAAAAACATTTTTGGTACAATTATATGCATGAACAAGAGCACTGATCTGTTGACTCCATTTTGGTGTGTCCTGTGGATCAAGCTTAGCTAGCATGTCGAGCAAAGTGCAACAGAATCTCTTTGGCCGAGGATCTCCTTGTGGGTGGTATGTAGTAGTTCACGGTTTCCTAACACCCCAGAGCAATAACAGTTCTTTAATTAACTGACTCTCGAAATCTCTGCCTTGGTAAGAATGAATACATTGAGGGGCACCCCTAATGCATGAAGAATTTCTCTACCAGAACTTTAGCCACTGTTGAAGCCTTTTGGTCCTTGGGGGGATTGGCCTGAATATCTCATGAAATGATCTGTGACTACTAACACATTTGCAATATTTCATGAATCAGGCTCCAAGCTAAGAAAGTCCATGCATACAAAGTTCCATTGGGGTGCTGGTTACTACACTGACCAGTGAAGTGGCTCTTTGAGGCTGGGCTTTCCTTTGTATGCATCTGCTGTAATTTCTGTAGTATGTTTCAACATCTGAACTCATTCTGGGCCAATAGAATCATGACCGGACCAAATTCTGAGTTCCTCAGTTCTCAAATGTCCCATGTCATTAGGCAGGGCTTTAAGCACAATAGACATGAACTTGGGAGGCAAAACCAGTTGGCTTTGGTCAGCTCACCTTGTATATTGGTTATTTCTCAGTACAACAATTGCTCTTTCAGTTTTAATCTGGCCCTTCTCACAGCAACAGACTGGTGTCAAGGTCAGGGGAATGCGTAGCAGAAATACCCCCTCCTGCTTTAGAGCAGAGAAGACATTTCTCAGCATGGGGTTACAACTTTGATCTTGCTGCAAATCAGTCTTCGTTAACAGGGGCAGAGTATTTAGGTCCAAAGCAGCAAAACTGCAATAAGCCATTGGCATACAAGCATCTGGTGGTCCTAGGCTATCCACCAAGTAGTCGACATTGTCTGCTGCTTAAGATTCATATTTGTCAAATCTGTGACATAATGCTTTCACTGACTGCTCAGAGAGGCATACCCACTTATGATCAGTGGTAGATCAGCATGAAAGAGCATCTGCATCAGTATGATTTAAGCCTGGCCAATATTCTACTGCATAATCGTAAGTGGAGAGAGTTGAAAGCCATCAGTGCCCCCTGGCATCCAGTTTAGCTGAAGTCTGAACATACATTGTTGTTGATTAATTTATTGTTAATATTGCAACCATTCCAACAAAGTGCAGGTTGAAGTTCACATACAATAATAAAAAACACACCATTAATACATTATAAAAGAAACAAAATTAACTCATATTATACATCTGACGTCTTCTACATAAGTAAAACATTTAAAACAAATAAACACATTTATACATTTCATAACAATTCCCATTAATAAATGGAAGTTAATTAGACTCTATCCAAATATCACACAAAGATTTATTGTATGCTTGAGTCCTCACCAATGGTCTTTCCCACATAACATGTCTATGTAGATTATACCCTATAGTCTCCTTTGGTTCCAGCAAACAATGCAATTTGTGAAGAGGATCACAAATCCTTTTAATAGTGTCTTTTGCCATTTTTGTCCTTCTGATTCTAACAAAGTGCAGGTTGAAGTTCACATACAATAATAAAAAAACATCATTAATACATTATAAAATAAAAAATTAACTCATATTATACATATGACTTCTTCTACATAAGTAAAAAGTTTAAACAAATAAACACATTTATACCTTTCATAAAAATTCCCGTTAAAAAATGGAAGTTCATTAGACTGTATCCAAATATCACACAAACAGAGATTTACTGAATGTTTGAGTCCTCACCAATGGTCTTTCCCACATAACCTGTCTACATAGATTATATCCTATAGTCTCCTTTGGTTCTAGCAAATAATGCAATTTATGAAGTGGATCACAAATTCTTTTAATAGTCTCTTTTGCTATGTTTGCTCTTCTGGTGTCCAACCTTTCATTCCCACATTTAAGCAATGCTTCTGTATAACTCATTTCCCAACCCTTCATTATTCTAAGTGCTCTTTTTTGACTCTTTCTACTTCTTCAGACTCTCTTTTTTATAAGGCCACCACGCCAAACAGCAGCCCCATATTCTACCACTGGCCAAACTACTGTAGAAAAATAATAAACGAAATCAGATAAACTCAACCCAGCCCATCTTAGAATATTTAAAAAAATATTACCTATTTATGCTTTCTTCAGCATTATCGAAACTTGTTCTGCCCAAGCAAAGTCATTTTGAAAAATAAGCCCTAAATATTTAGCTTTATCTACCACTTCCACCTTTCCCCCCAAAATTTAATAGTTTTTTCCTTCCTATTTGTTCTGTCTTCCAAAACGTATTTCTTTAGTTTTTGTAGGATTTATTTGCATAAGTTTATTTTTTTCCAACCTAGTTCCTTTATAGTCCAAATCCCATTGCATGATACTATCTTCAGCATGTTCCCAGATGTCCAGCATAGTAGTGTCATCTACATATTTTATACATGGACCCCTAGTTTCTAAATCATTAATCATAATCAAGAACAATAAGGGCCCCTGTCTGGTGCCTTGGGGGACTCCCCCACTGATGCCCGCTACCTCAGATATCATACCATCCATCTCAATCTATTGTGACCTCCCTTGCAAAAAATCATACACCCAATTTACAATACACTCAGGAATCTGTAAACCTTCCAATTTCTTTATTACTGTTCTATGATCAATAAGAGCAAAAGCATTTTCACAATCCACCAAAACAGCTCTCAAATTTTTTTTCTTTATCCCAAGCTCTCATACTTAATTCTAAAAATTTCAAAGCTGCATCAGTGGTTGAACTTCCCCTCAGAGACCAAAACTGTATTTTATCCAACAGACCTTCTACAATCTCCAAAATCCATTTACAAATAAAGATTTCACACACTTTAGACGTCGTACATGTTAAAGCTATTGGCCTAAAATCCATTGACATATTTTTGGGTGTCATAACCTTAAAAATAGGAACAATTCTTGCTTGCTTCCATTGCAGAGGAATTTTCTGATCTATCATTGACATATTAGAAATATGACACATCCATGGTGCTAATAGGTCTACTCTGCTCCTTCTTTCCATATCCAATTTGGAATAGCATCGGGGCCTATGGCTTTATATATGCTAATTTTTTTCAGTTATTTTGGCATTTTCTCATTAGCTACTAACAACCTGTCTTGAACAACCACTTCTGTTTCATCTTTATTTTCTAACGGGGATAAATCCTTACTCACTTCACTCAATACCTGGTTTAAAGCTGTTAAAAAGGGGGCACTTTTGTCTAAATCACAAAACCCACAGGATTGCTTCCATTTGTCTAATTGATTTACTTCTTTACCTGATCCCAAAAATTATTTTGTATTTTTCCACCATATTTCTGAATCTGTCTTCCTTAAGCCATCCAGATTCCTTTCATAATAACTCCTTTGTAACCACTTTCCTTTACGATTAACTTAAACAGATTGTTATCAGTCTTTACCAGGATCTTTGCCCCATAAAAATTTTCATGAAATTGTTCTACTATGGCTCACTCAAGGGCAGAAATTCTAGTTTGTGGACTGGGTAGCTTTTTTCAGAAGGTGACAGACTTCTGCTGGCAAAAGCTACTGGATGTTACCCCTCAGGATACTCTTGATAAAGCACAGCTCCTAAGCCACTTAGGCTGGCATCTGTGTGTAATACATAGGGGTTTTAAGCATCAGCATTAGCTAGTACAGGAGCATGAGTCAATCTGTAGATGTCATCCTCTAATGCAGCATCACAATCAGGGGTCATTCTCAGACCAAAAGGCTCATGGGGTCTAAGGTAGTTTTTCACAGTCTCTTTGTCAGTGCCCTTCTTGAACTTTTTATGTGTGGGACGATACCCCTGGGTCAGATTCAGCAGAGGTTGTACTACTTTGGTGTAATCCTTAACAAATCGGCAGTAGTCACTGCAAAATCCTAGGAATCTTTGTAGCTCTTTAAGGTTGTTGGGCTTGGGCCAATCTGTTACAGCTTCTACCTTGCTAGGGTCAGTTTGGATACCTTGGGGAGACACAATGTGGCCCATATATTTTACTGAATTCTGGAAAAACTGACATTTGTCCATGGATAATTTGAGGCTGAATTCTTCCAGTTGGTCAAGCATGTTGAAAAGATGTGCTTCATATTATTCAAGTGTCTTTCCAAAAACAATAACATCATCAAGGTAGAACAGGCATTCAAGAAGGTTCATGTCACCCACTGCATGCTCCTTGAGTCTCTGGAAGGTTGCGGACACACATGAGATTCCCTGGGGGATTCTGAGAAACTTGTAAAACCCTAAGGGACAAATTAATGCAGTTTTCTCCTGGTTTTCAGAGGTCATTGGGATCTGATAATATCCACTGCATAAATCAAGAATGGAAAACCACTTGCTCCTATTTAAGCAATCCGGTGCATCTTGTATGTGTGGCATATTGTACTGATCTGGGACAGTTTTTTATTGAGTGTTCTATAGTCCATGCACATCCTTACTGAGCCCTTTCTTTTTCATACCACTATGATTGGGGAGGCATATGGACTGCGTGACAGCTGGATTATCCTGGCAGTGAGCATTTCTTACAAGTAACGCATTACATAGTCTGTGTCAGCTGGTGCTAGTCTTCTAGATCTTTCTCTGTAAGGATGTTCATCGTGAAGACAAATGTGGTGTTCAGCACCAGTAACACATCCAACATCCTACTCTTTGAGAGAGAACACCTTGGTCCTCTGAGCCAGCTTTCTACTGACCCAATCTTTCTAGCCATCCAGAATAGGTGAATCTCCGAAGTTGAACATGCCCGCAGACACTTCACATTCTTCTCCATTCTTTGTCTCAGATGGCAGCACAGCCATGTGAGCACAGTAAACTTTAGCCATGGTGCATCCTCTAGGAACTCTAATATTGCTGTCCGTAACTTTCTGGACTTGGATGACCTCTTGTCAAGCATAAGCATGAACTCAAACAGGAAGTACACTAGGCTTGACCAGTAATCCTTCAGGCAGTCTATCGTCCTCAGGGGCATCCAGCATAAGTATTTGATTAGTTACATATTTCCTCAGCCAAACTTCTCCACTGATGTTGCATTCAGCATTTGGGGGCAGCATGATAGCAGAAAGGTCCTTTCTCCATACAGCACCTACAGGCTCATCCTTATCTTCTTCTTTAGAATGCAATTGCAGTTCATAGGCCTTCTTTACCATAGCATGGATGTGTAGGGCTCTATCAGTTTTTTCTGTTGTCTTTCTCCACACAGTTGGACAAGCCAACTGAACATAGGGGCATTGGTGCCAATTAACATGGTTATGCCATCATATAGTACAGAGGGAGAGCACACTAGGGCTAATGTTTCCACAAGATCTTCCACACCTGCCACAGAGGATGGAGATGAAAGCCACACTTTGAGATGACCTAGATACAGATAAGACTTTTCACTCAGGCCCCAAACATGCAATCCATCAAGTGGTAGTAGTGGGTAATTGGATAAGTGCTGGTCGTGCCAGTCTTTGAAGATTATAGTTACTTGAGACCCACTATCTAGCACTGCCCCAATAAGAATTCCTTCGACATGAACAGTAGTCTCCATGGAGGGACCCACCAACTCTGCTATCAGAAGACTTAATTACAGATTAACTATCAAGTTGCTTAACCAAGTCAGTCAAAGTAATATAAAGCCTTCAGCTAAATCTCCTTACAAGCATTATGTGGCCAAATCTGTAATTACGTCTTCTGATAGTACTTCTCCTAAATCATCTTCCCCATGAGGTGTGGAAAGAGTGCCAGAAATACTTGTAACCTGCAGTATGAGTAACTGAGGGTACAGCACTGTGCAGGTGTAGACACAGGGGCAGGAACAGGGGCAGCAGCTGGGACAGGCCCTGTGGGAGAGGTACCTCCAGAGGTCTCTAATACTCTTTTTTAGGTCTTCAAAAGTTTGTCTCTCAGAAAGTAACAGCTTCCCCAGCTTTTCTTTCAGCTCTTCTGTTCTAGGGGACCCATGGGTGTGGACGATACACTGTTCAGGAATAATGGCACTGGGTACCATTTCATTGTCTATGGGGTTACTACATTCAGTTAGTACCATTAGGGTTTGGGCAAGCAAATCAGCAATTCGTCCCTTCACAGTACCTCAGCCCAAACATTTAACTTTACCCAACATTCCCTCAATGATACCCTTATCCGTGCCCAGAGGTATGTCCAGGAGCAGCAAAGCTTTGTGGGGGTTGACCTCCTCTGCCTCACACTAGTCCATCAAATGATTCATAGCCATTTTATTAGCAGAATAGTCAAAACCAGAACTGGTAACCTTGTCCATTTTGGTACCAGCTTCCATGTGGGACCCAGCTGGTATTATGTGGTCTAACCAGCAGGGGGCAGTAAATCCCAGTGGTGCCTCCAAAGATGTAACCCAGGCATCACCTCCCAATGGGCTACTACCCCTGCCTGCTTCCCCAAATGCAGGTTGAGGGGCCTGGGTTCTGGTTTAACTAGCACAAGGTTCTCAGTACTAACATAAATGCTACTTGACACAGTCCCTCCATTCAGAGTGAGATTTAAGAGCATTAGATGTTAAGCTAGCTCAACTGTCTGGGAAGTTGTACCTACCCACAGCCCCAACCAGTGGTCTCACACATGGAGTTTCCCTAAACACTTTACTTTGCATTCAGTTACACAAATATTAGTGAGTGCTAATAATACGCTCATGATTACTACTCTTACCAACAGGGTCTGAACCTCCTGGATACACTCTGTGCATGTGCACCTGTGAAAAAAGATCTGCAGCAACAACAAGACACTTCTTGGCCTTTACTTTGACCCAGCCCTCAGTAATGACATGCTCAGGAACCAGGTTAACATTCAAACAACAAACTGATTTATTAGGCGATAGTGAACACGGGATGGGCATAGAGATCAATGGTCACTGAAACAAAATAATTAATTTTTGATGGTAAATTGACAATCACATATATTCAACCCCTGACTTAATTCAGTCCCTGAACTCTGGGTACCCAGGATCTAAGATGCTGCAGGCCTGAGCATTGCAGCATGGTGGCCGGCATTGCAGTTGGTTGGGGCCATTAAACAAATAAATGGTTATTGATTCTTTTACTTTTGGCAGTCGTCACATTCACCAGTGCTTTAAACCCAAAGAAAATTGTAGTCTGGAGGCCTCATAACCTGAAAAACAGGTTAACCCATAACGACAATTTGGGAAATTAATCAGATGGCAAATACTTTTATTTGAGTTTGCAGGGCCAGGACCCTGTTGTACTCACTGCACCAGGACCTCGGATGCTGGACTGGTCTCCAGGCTCACTTCTTTCGAGAACTGGCTCTCTGACTGATGGCTGCAGGCTGCAGGTCTCTTCTTTTGGGACCAGTACCAGGGACCAGGGCTTGTGTGACTCACCCCATGTCACAATTTCGCCCACAAGGATGGCTGCAACCCGCGATGATCTTCTCCACTGGAGCTGACTCCTCACACTGGTTCTCCAGCAGCTTGTCTTTCAAGATTAGTAGCAGTCTCTCAGCAAAATCATTTGACATCACAAGTATAAATTCTAGTACAGTCTCAAATAAGCCGCACAGCTTACCCACTTGCAAACTGCAGTCCTGGAGTCGTAAGCTGGCAAGGCAAACACTCCAGTCTCTCTCTTTGGCAACAGAGCTGGAGACAATTCCAGTGGCTCCAGACTTCAGCACTCTGACCCTCTTTCAGTCCCAAATCTACTCTGAGGAAAAAAACACTTCTCTTTTCCACTGTGGAGACTTTCCGGTCAGGCTGCAGACCTTGGCTGTCCTAACTATTTAATTGACAGTTTAGACAGAGGAGTTGTAAAGAAAGCCTCTCCCCAAACTCCCAGAGCAAAGGACAGAGCTTTCTCACTGCACAGACGCTCATGCCAGAACTAAACCATTCAACCGCTTCTTTCAGCTGAAGACAAATGGAATACTGTAATCTGCTTGACTGCCCAATCTGTCAGTCACAGTCTTAGTGTCCCGATTGGGAGAAAATGGGTGCCAAGCATAAAGTTCATAGATTCTCCCAGCAGTCACAGTCTGAGGACCCATCAGAACCCCTGAAGTTCTGATGGCCCAAAGCGGGGTCAAAGTATTAAACATGGTGACTGGCTGTTTGAAATGTAAACAGTCCCATCATCAAAGTTCATTTTAAACATAACAGTTTAGATTCAGGAATAAACAATTACAGTATTCAATAGGGCTGCATAGGTGTTGGTAATCAACTACACAATGGAGCTTATCGGGGTGCTTCTTGGTTGGTCGTGAGCTGTCATCCCCAGACCCAGCACAGGCTATACACTGAATATACAGGCTGCTCCTCTTAAAGGTACAATGCAGTGGCATAAACTCGTACACTGTTGCAAGAACTAGGAATGCACTGGACTATATTTACAGTGCTGGACTTGGCCAGGATCTTAAAGGTGGAACACCAGCTAGGAACCTTTCAGGCAGGAAACACCACAGTGTTCAAGGAGGTAACTAAGGTAAGCCCACCAATTTGGGGGGTGGGTTCTATACTCAACAATTTTTTTTACAAACTCCTATCCCCTGGCCCCAACCAACAGAGATCAGCATAGTAAAATAAATTTGTGAACTAGTATAATCGCCATTTTGTTTGTTGTATGGTTAGTCTTCACAACTCTAGGCCATCTCTGTGTCTATGAATGACCTCTCTTTCTGCACACTCAAAGAATATTTCATTCATTTAAAGTAATGATAAAAGGGCTTCTCTTACCAATTGTAGAAACATAGAACCATATACAATGATGGCAGAAAAAGACCACACGTCTATACAGTCTGCCTGGAGTTCCTTATCTGCCCTGGGACTTATTGTCCATGTATTGTCCTCCCTCCCCATCTACCCCCTTGCTCACCTTCCTACTGCTACCAACCCGAGCAACCACAAACTCTTCACTCTGTCCCAGATATGCTTGAAACTACTTATGGTTTTGGTGCCCACCACCTACGCTGGCTGAATGTTCCATGGCTCCACCACCCTTTCAATAAAATAGAACTTCTTCACATCCCTCTTAAACCATCCCTCCACCACTTTCCACTCATGCCCTTGAGTTCTTGATGCAATACTCATGCTAAATAATTCCCCACAGTTCACCTTGTTTATTCCCTTCAGGCACTTGAAGGTGTCCACCATATCCCCCCTCTCCATCTCTTGCCTGATCTCCTGTGATTATATGATCAGTGCCTTGAGAAGATTTTCACAAGATCTGCCCTGTTGGCCTTGAATCATCTTGGTCACCCAGCACTGCACTGTCTCCAGCCTGTTCCTGTCCTTCCTTAGGTGAGGACTCCAGAACTGAGCACAGTATTACAGGTATGGCCTCACCAGTAATCTATATAGAAATAGTAGTACTGTACCTACTTTTTCCTGCTGTCAGTGCCCCTTCTGATACATCCCAGCATCCTATTAGCCTTACTAGAGACCTTGTTTCACTGGCTTGATTGTTTGAGGCAACCACTAATGATGACTCCAAGATCCCTTTCCATAATACTCAGTTTAAGTCCTCCCATCCAGTACTCTGTCCTGTTTCTTTTGTCCCTTAGGTGCATAATCTTGCATTTTTTGGTGTTGAATTTCAAATGCTAAATCTTAGACCACCTCTCTAGCCTTTGTAGAGTCCTCTGCAGCTCTATCATCCCTTTGTCACCACCTACCCTACTGCAGAGCTTTGTGTCATCTGTGAAGAGACACAACTTGCCCCGAATGCCCTCTGTAATGTCACTGATGAACATATTGAAGAGGAGAGGAGCCAGAAGAGACCCCTGCAGCAATCCTCTTGTGACCTCCCACTCTACCGATTTCACCCCATTTACCACCACCCTTTGCTGTCTTTCCTTAAACTTATTTTCTATCTATCTATGTCCCTAGCCATACCCAGGTCTTCCAGCTTCTTCAGCAATTGTCTGTGTGGTACCAAGTCTGAAGCTTTGCTGAAACTGAAGTAGAGTAAATCCACAGCATGGCCTTTATCTACTACTTTTGTTACATAGTCAAAGAAAACTATCAGGTTGATCTGACAAGATGTCCCTGCCACAAACCCATGCTGTTTACTATCCTGTAGACCATTGCTCTCTAGGTAGTCCACAAGGTCCTCTTTGATCAGTTACTCCATCAATTTACCCACTACAAAGGTAAGGCTGACAGGTCTGTAAATCTCTTGTTGCTCCTGGCCCCCCCTTGTGTAGTGGGACTATGTCTGCAACCCTCCAGTCTTTTGTAATTACCCCTGTCTAAATTGAGCTATTGAATAGTACAACTAGGGGTTCAGCCAGTTCTGTAGCCAATTCCTTGAGAATCCTTGGGTACATCCCTTCCAACCCTGGGGCTTTATCTACCTTTAGGGCTTCAAGCCAATTCTGGACCCTTTCTCTGGTAAATACTAGCTGCCTCATTTCAGGAATGCCCCTGACAGCCACCTTGTGAAGACAGAGCAGAAGTAATCATTAAGGATGGCTACTTTTTGTTCATCTTCACATAGACCCCCCGTAGCATAACAATACCACCCTCCCTTCTTCCTTTTTTATTTAATATATCTAAAAAACTGTTTTGCCCAACCGTGACTCCCTCCTCAGTACACAGCTCCACGTCTGCCTTTGCCTCTCTGACTGCCTTCTTTGCTTCCATAGTTTGTATTTGGTAATCTCCCCATTCCTTCTCCCCTTGCTTTTCCTTTGTACTTGGTGAAGGCCTTTTCCTTGGTCCTCATTGTTTCTCTGACCCTTTCTGAGAACCATATTGGTCTATTGTACCTATTTCATGTTGTAACAATTCTCATGCATGACTTTGTTGCCCCAAGAATCATCCCCTTGATTGCCTACCAATCTTTTCTCTACCCCTCTGATGATGCCCCTCCTGGTCAATTTGTCTTGGACCAGGTCCCTCACCCAGTTGAAGTCTGTTCTTCTGAAATCTAGGACTTTAGTTTTTGATAGGAGCATTCTGAATACAAGGGCCAGCCTAAGACAACTGGAGTTATGATTCCTGGACCCCAGTGACTCCCCTATATTCATTCCAGCCACCATCTCTGAGCTGATGAGCAACAAATTGAGAATGGGTACTTGACTAGAGGGCTTCTTAACCAGTTGCACCAGCAGATAGTCCTGCGGTGTATCTAACAAGGCCTTACATCTGGTGCACCTAGCTGCTGGAATATCCCCATCGATATCGGTCAGGTTCAGGTCACCCACCCCCACTACCTCGTCCTTCTTAACTCCCCTTGCCAGCTCTTCCCCAAGCTCCCTATCTTTCTCCTCCTGTTATCCTGGTGGTCTATAGATCACCCCACCATATTTTCTTGTCTGAGGGCATCGTAAGGGCAAATCCACATTGACTGTCTTTCTCCTTTGCTTCCCCTGATGTGACTGTCATTCACAGCCTATATGCCCTCCCTGATCTATAGTGCTATATACCCCTTTGCCAATTCCTCTTTCCTGTCTAAACACTGTGTAAGCCTGGAATGAAAAGTCCCAGTCATTATTCTGTGTGGCTCAAGTTTCTGTGATGACTACAACTTTTTCCTCAGTTTCTGCCACCAACGCCTGGAGATCACTTATTTTATTACCCATACTTCTGGCATGAAGGCAGACCCCTTCCAACTAGCTCCAGATCCTCGTTAGCTGTTTTGTGATCCTACACCTGCATTCTTTCTCATTCTCCTTACCATCTTATTTTTCCTGTTGCTTTCAGACCCTGAGAGACTCCCCCCTTGCCTCTTCCAGTACTCCTTTTTGAACCTCAGCCTTATTTTTACCCACCTTACTGTCCCCAGTATAGAGGGAGCACCAGCTAGTTTCCCTCCCTCACTCCCTTTACCATGGTTCCCCTAGCCTCAGTGTTCTCACAGTTAGTTTAACTGTCTCATGCAGATGTCAAATGTCTGCCCCAGCACGCTGGTCCCCTCTCTTGTCAGGTGAAGGATGTCAGCTTTGAACAGCCTCCTGTCCCAGACATCTCCCTAGTCCCCCATCAAGTGTTACCCTTTCTCCTGACACCATCACTTTAGCCACCCATTTAATTCCTCTAACTCTTCTCTGCCTTACTCTGTCTTTCCTTCCTCCCCCTTCTCCACACAGGGGGGACCTTGGAAACTATCATGAAGGCCGAGTGTGCTGGCAGTCTGTCCCAGCATTTGAAGGTTCCACATCACTTGTTCCATAAGTTGGTTCACCAGATCTTTGGTACCCAAGTGTACCAGAACCACCAGCTTCCTGCTCCCTATCTGCTATGCTCCCTATTCTGTCAATGTCCCAGGTGGTTGATGCCACAGGAAGGCACCTGACTATCCCTCACCCCTCCTCCCCCCACCCACCACCCACTCTACTTCCCTGATCACAGAATCCCCAACCACTAAGATTCTTCTATCTGCCTTCTTCTTACTCTCACCACTGGGTGCCACCAGGTCATCACTCCCACTTCACCCGACTGACTCGGAGCACCCCTATTAGTGACAGGTACCTGAGTCTCCTACAGGACTGCAAAGCGATTTGTCATTAAGATGGTATGGGTTGGTTGACCCTCTTGTGGCTGCCCTTGACACCCTTCTCCCACCACCTCACCACCACTCTCCACCATCCTGGATAATTGGGCCTCAGGGGTAGTGGGGATGTGAGCTCAAGCTGAGCAGGTGTTGCAGGTGGGATATCTCTTCCCTTGCTGCTGCCAGCTGAGCATGGATCTCTGCAAAGGTTCTGCAGAAGGGGGAGTGACCCATCCTCTGAGCATAATGCTGTAAAAAAGTGCCTCACAGTCCCTACAACTGACTTCCTTCCTACCAAACCTTCTCCCATATACTGATCCTTTTGATAACCTTTAGACTTCTGATACTAACCAGTTTTACTCTGCCTCTCTAGTACCATTAATTAAAGTTGAAAAGTTAAATCAGCAGACTGGAAACTGGCTTTACACAGTCTATCAGTCTGATTTCTCATGGTAAGCAGCACTACCTTAGCTGAAGCAAATTCCACAACTTCTGGAAAGCTCTAAATCCTTCTGCCTTCTTTTCTCACTAATGTCTTGTTAATTACCAATTGCTGCATAGTTAAAGGGGAACCCTCATCTACTCCACAGTAATGCTGTGGGACACAGTGGTTCTGATTAAGCAGAACAGCTTTAGAATGAGCACAAAAGGATGCTGTTCTACGCTGTGACACTTAAAACAGACCTTCTGGTACATAGACATCCCTGTGGCTTAGTCCGTCGTCCATGTCATCAGAAGGCTGGCCGCAGGAGACAAAGTCAACTGCGTGATGCAGGATCAACCAGATACAAACTAAAACTGCAAAAGAATAAGTAAATGAAAAAATACAGTTTCAGGCTGTTCTGCTTTATTGCGACCTCAATGTTGCACAGCATTACTGTGTGGTAGATGCAAGTTTCCCTTTAACTCTCCCCTGCTGATGTCACTCAAGCAGATTACAGAGTAACCCTTTATTGCTTTACTTTTAATTCAGCAGATTTAAAAGCTTATCAAGCCACTCTGCAACCTTTTGCCCTTCTGAATTAAATGTACTGTGTAAGTTAATCTTACATTGATTCCTATGACAAAGAAAAAGGAAATGTTTTATACGAATTACAGAAATACAATCTCAACAATAGAAAAAAAGGTTAGAATTTAACTTCCCATAAGGTTCCAAATTCTGCCTGGCTTCTCTTGTTTTATTGTGAACAACCAATTGCTGTGACCTGATGTCATAAGATTCCATGTGTTATGCATAGAGGATGTTTCTTTGCAACACAATTTTTTTTTTTAACTTGAACAGATACAAGCAGAAAGCAAACAGAAAACTGATTTCCATGAAGCTAGGATCTCCGATTACAGTAGCAGTAGGGAGGAATCCAAGCTTCAGCAACTGCCAGATGATGGTCAGCAAAACAAAGACCAAAAATACCAACAACAAATACCAACAAAACTCAGTAAAATCAGCAGATGGAGAGGTCCAATTACCAAGTCCTTGAATGACAAAATTAAACCTGCAGGAACACCATAGATACATGTAAGCCACCCCATCTTGGGGCTTACCTGTTTGGGCTATGGCCCCACTGTGTTTGTTTTCTGTATCCGGTCCCCTGGGCTGGTGAATCACGAGCAGAGGGCTTTCCAAGGAGCCCCTGATGGGCTTCAGGCAGGGCTTCCTCCACAAGCTTTGTGGCAGCTGTTGCCCAACATTCCTGTTCCTCGGCCCCATAATAGAAGCAGGGCTGAGGTCCTGAAGAGTTTTTGTGCCTCTGGGGGCAGTTGGAGATGTCTGCCTAGTTCAGAGGTATCTAAGGCTGAACTGGGATGAAAACAATAATAGCCATGCATGTGGAAGCCTGCGCATGTGCAGCTGACCTTAAAGGAGCTGTGGCTCCCAAAACAAGCAGTCTGGCAGTGTGGCCATAATTAATTTTCCCAGCTCCAGGGCAGGCAGCAGAGCAGAGGAATGAGTTAAGCACCTCTGGGTGCATTATTGGGGTTATCCTAGTCCCTAAAGAAGCAGCTGGACTGGGAGCCATGTTAGTGAGGTGCACATGGGCACCCGCAGCTGTAAACAATGTGAAAAGGGTGCCTTTTTCTTTCAGGAGCGCTGACAGGCAAGCAGACCTAATCTCAAATAAAATAAGGGTTTCCATGGTCTCATCATGGCAAGAGGGGTCAGGGCATATGAGTAGTTAATAGCCCTTAAGTGGGCTTGTATATAAATCCATGGGCTGCAAAAGCTAGACAGCCCCATTTAAATATATATGGCAGCCCCCAGTATTTCTCCCTGCCACCAGGGCTGCTGGGAAGGGTTAGAGGGCACCTTCCAGCTGCCTGGAAAAATGCAGTCAATTGGGTGGGGAGTTTTGAGCTGCAATAAAAGAGTCTGTGCCCTCAGATCTGGGGGACTCCTGACAAAGCTGTGGAGAGAGAAATTGTGTGAGGAGGACTCCACCAGCAAGAAGGCAAGCCTGGGGACACATAACCCCCTCTGAGCCCAAATGTTTTAGGCAGCGTGCCTACCAACATATTTTTCCCAGCAGGGAATATAATCAGACTGCGCACCTGTTTCTCCCAGTTGGGATTCAACTGAACTGCTGCTCTTCAGTTTCTAAGCCTGTAAAGTATTGGAACTGTGTCCTCAGCCGGGGAGTTTTCTGGACTTGTGAACTGTTTCTCCCAGCCAGGAAGGCACTTAACTTGGCTGGGTTTGAGCCTGAAGAAGAAGTCGAACAGTGTTTAAGCTCCAGCAGAATCTGTGTATTCAGCTGGACATCCTGGGTGACCACAAACCTGGGTTGTCCCCTTGTGAAGAAAACAAAAGGCCCAAGGGGTGAAAACGATGAAATGTCCCTAGGCAAAGATGGCGAAAGGCCCAAGGGGCAAAGATGATGAAAGGCCTGAGGGGTGAAGATGACAAAAGGCCTGTCACAGATTAATGGTCCAGCAACAGCTGCACATCCCCAGCTGACTGATGTGGTGTATTGAGAGACTGTCTGCTGTAACCAGAGTGGTATCACTGATCTGTGTCCTTCCTCAACACCCCCTGAAGCCTGCAGAAACTGTGAGTACCTGTGAGCTGCGGACCCGAGGAGTTCCTTTCAAGAGGTAGTTAGTAAGTTTAGCTAGATAAACAAAGGGGGTGAAGTCCTGGGCAGGACTTGGTAAGCAACAGGATAAGCCCAGGCAGAAGATTGAAAAAGTACCTGTTCACTTTGTTTGGAATCCCATTGGGGCCTCAGTTGCAAAGTTTTTCCAATTCAAGTTAAAACTGTTGTTCCCACCTTTCTCCAACAGGCATCATTCTTGCATCACCTAGTTGGCCACCAGCAACCCGGTGAGGTACCCACTGCAATGAACAGTTACACTCCATACAGCCATAGGGGAAAGCTGGGTGCACCAGTAAGGAGGTATTGGGACTGTGTGAGAGACAACTGTTGGAAAAGTGTTTATTTTTATGTTTTTTCTTTCCCCTTACCCCTCCCCTTTAATAAATCTGAGGTTATTTCACATTATAATTCTTGCTCATGGTTATTGTTCTGTGTGCATTACTACTGTGTGGGAAAAAAATTTACTTTGTGTAGGAGGGCAACTGATATTTTTTCCTGGGGGGAGGTTAGGGCCATATTGGGTAGCCTATATACAGTATACCCCTGCTCCAGGTGAAGGCAGCAAACCCTGTTCCTGCAATTCTATATGAGTATTGCAGCCAAAAGAACCCAGGCCGACCACAAGATAGGTTGGTGTGTAATGGGAGCTGGTTGCACATGTCAGAGAGAGACTCCCTTTCATATACAAAGCTACTGTTGACCACCAGTCACAGTCCACACAGGAAAATCAGCAAATAGGGGGTTCGAAACAGCCCACAGGATTTTATCCTTCAGTTGCTCAGAAGTCAGTGAGATTAGACAGCAGAAAAAGCAAGTACTTTAGCAACAAAATCATTGAAAAAAGGTCAGCTTATGATAAATAAGAAAGGTGACTGTGGAGAACATCAGACTACCACTATTAGCATAGAACAAAAGCTACAAATATAGCATAATTAATGCTGTACTGTAGCTGTGCTACTTTCATCTTGTGCTTGCTGTGCTATACTGTAGCTGCACTATGCTACTTTCGTCATGTGCTTGCTGTTGATTTTGGTTTTGTCAATTTATTTGAGTAGGGGGGCACTGTGCTCCACACCTCCTGTTTTTCTAACATGGGTGTGTGGGGGGAAGCTCCCCAACTCAGATTAACTAATAAAAAAAACCTCAGGCTGATGTGGCATAGAGTGTGCCGTAAGTTGGCAAGTAGCGTAACTTGTGTGTTATGCTAATAGTTGTGGTCCGATGTTCTCCACGATCACCACAATAAAAATCAGTTCCGAAGTTTTTTGGACAAAAGTAAAAAAAATATTTCTACTGTTTTAAAGTAAAATGATTAGAGGACTAGATATTGATAGCTAATCAATGTAGCAGCCATCTTCACAATCAACACTCTAGAATCTATTTTGTGTCCAGGACTGTACTGCACCTGGCGGTAAATCTTCATTCTTATACTTCTTCCAGCTGCCGCCAACTTCCTCCCTCTCATTATTGCAAACTGTGCTGCTGGTGTCCATTATGAAGCTGCATATGACTGCCAGATACCTCTCCCACTCAAGACAGGCTGGGCCAGGGGTAGAAGTGTCTTGTTTTTACATGAAAGTGATGTTGGGGTGGTGGTGGGGGGTTACTGCTGACATGGCAGTTTTTCTCTTAGAAAAACCAAATGTATGACAGTTTTATTAACTTAAAAAGCAGCAGCAATGTCAGTTTCTTCCTGTGCACTACCATTTGTGAGACGTGCTACACTTCCACATTTGCTCTGCTCAAGTCTAGTATCCAGGTAAAAGACTGCCATGACAAATATCCACACAATGATACCAAAGTGCCAGAACAACACACTGGATCAGCACACTTGTGTATTACCATTCTGCTTCTTCACACATGAGCAGTGTGCCATGCCTAAACACTGAATCTGCAGTTTAAAGCCATATGAATGCCACTCCCTTTGATATAAGCAAACAGCCACCTGAACAAATCTGCCAATATTTTTATCCCTCTCGTGCAGAGGGAGCGTGAACTACACAAAACTACAGTACTTGGTAAAACTACCTAACATGCTAGTAGATGAACTTTATGTGGGTTGCTACATAAAAACAAACATAGTAAAGAATACAACCAAACAGTGCTGTCTAGTGGTGAAACACAACCATCTAGTTGCATGCTCATGAAACAAACTGTTTTGTTCTTTAAAAAAAAAACCTTTTGTTTATTTGCTGTTTAAATATCAACATGTTCTATTATTTTTTATAGGGGACCCACTTTTTAGCACAAGATATTCCAGGGTGTGTGTTTCTTTTTGTAAACTGCACTTCAAGTCATTGAAGGCACTTGGAGCAAGTGCCTCATGCTTCACAATGCACCTGGACATACAAACATATAAGCATGAAAATGTGCCTGCATATGAAGGCTTTACAGTCTATCTAGTCTGCTTGAGTGTGCAGCTCCCTCTGCATTTACATAAGGAACTGCCCGCCCATATCCCCCTTGACCCCTCTCACATACATCCTCCCCTTCTCTCCCCCTTCGACCTGTAACTTCCCCCATCCTGTCCCAACCTTTCTTGAAGCTGTCCACAATTTTTAGTGACACCACCTCCTTCAACAAGTCATCTCACTTATCTACCACCCTCTCAGTGAAAAAGTGTCTCCTCATCTCCCTCCTGAGCCCCCCCCACCAGCTTTAAGCTGTTACCCCTTGTGGTATTGTTTCCACTAAAGTTGAAGAAGCCCTTAGTGCTCACCCTGTTTATACCATAAATGTACTTGATAGTCTCAGCCATATACCCCCTCTCTCTTTTGACCTCAAGAGAGCACATGGTGAGCCCTCAGGGTCTCTCCTTGTAGGTGCTGCCTTGCTGGCTCTGGGTCATCTTGGCTGCCCTTCTCTGAACCATTTCCTGCAAGCTGATATCCTTTTTAAGATAAGAACACCAATATTGCACACCATACTCTAGGTGTGATCTCACTAGAGATCTCTGTAGTGGCACAATGACCTCCACCTTCCTGCTGGTAATTCCACTGGCTATGCAGACAAGCATCTGATTTGCTTTGGCTGCAGCTTTCCTGCAGTGTGCTGAGTGTTTCAGGTCACTCTTGATAATTGTACCTTGGTCCTTTTCTTCCTCTAAACTGGTTACCTGCACACTACCCAAACAGTATTTGGTCCCTGGGTTTTTCACCCCCAGGTACATAACTTTAAACTTTTTAGCACTGAACCCTAGTTGTTAAATGTCCCTGAGTTCCTGTCTCCCTTCTTCCATGTCCACTCTCCCACAGAGCTATGAGTCATCCATGAATAAGCAGATCTTACCCATGATCCCATCTATGATGTCACTTATAAATATGTTAAACCTCTGCAGACTAAGCACAGAGCCCCGGGGGATCCCAGTGGTGACAGCCCTAGCTTCTGAGAATCCCCCCACTGACCACCATCTTTTGGTTTCTGACTTGCAGCCAACTTCTGACCCACCCAACAAGCTTATCCCCAGCCCCAGGTCTTCCAGCTTTCTGACCAGTCTCCCGTGAGGTACAGAATCGAAGGCCTTGCTGAAGTTTAGATACATGACATCAACCACTTGGCCCTTGTCCACTGTCCTGGTGACTCAGTCAAAGAAATCTATCAGGTTAGTCTGGCAGGACCTCCCCAGCACATACCCATGCTATGTATTATGACAAGAAACACACACTCTGTCATGTCTTACTGCTTATGTAACAAAACATTTTTCACTTTGACTGTATAGTCCATGCTGACAGCATCATCCATCCTGGGAAAGACTTCTAATGCCTGTCTGTAAGTAGTAGCATCAGGCACACTGCCCAAGAAGCCTTGTCCATTTTAAACTGCTCACAAAGCCTTTCAAAAGACTGTAGAAAAAGACCAAGATCATTACCCTCCTAGTATGTGGAAACATTTAAGAAATAATTTTGGCTTCTTGGGTGGGACCCCCCCCCCTTGCCAGTACTCACATTTTGGGTTTGTGCTTTCAGTTACAGAATCTCCATCTCCCTCTCTTGTGTTCATGACTCTCTTTCTTATGTTCACGTTCCTCCTTTATGCTCCAGTTGCTCTTTCTTTTATATTCTCCTGCAACTGGATCTCTTGCTGGTGCTGCAGCTTTCACTCTTCTGCTTCAGACTTTGTCTTCCAGCTTTCCCATATGCTTCTCTGCCTGGAGCTTTGACCTCCACTCCTCAGTTTCCAGCTTTGCTTTCAGCAGCTCGGCATCCTCATTTACCAGGGTAAGGTTCAGTCTCATCATCTCAATCTGATCTGGTTGCTCAGCCACCCTGGTCCTGGGCTCAGGCTCACGCTCACTGAAATTTCTATGAGGTCTGCCTTTGTTTGCTCCCTATAGGTGAGCCCCCTCTGTTTTCACAAATTCTATAGTTATGCCAAAGTAAGCTTCATATTTATTCTAAGCATAGTGCCTTCTAACTGAGCTACACTCACTTAGAAAAGAATAAAACAACAGCATTGAAGTATTTCCTTTTGTATCTCTTGCACTGTGACTGTACAGGTAATTTTTATTGGCAGTCCATTTCTCCATGTGCTAAATAGCTGCTTATTTTTTACACACACACACACACACACACACACACACACACTGTATCGGAAAACCTCCCAGGTTGTCCTCCTGTGTAGTGTGACAAGGTGGACTTAATCACTCACTGCATCACACTGTCACCAACGTTGTTACAACTCTCTCAGAACTGTTCATTTTGAGTTCCATCATGGGGCCCCTGCTCACACAGCACGAAGCCATGCACTTACACACACTGCACAAGACCTCTTGGACATGGGAACAAGTTTCAAGTTTTCAAGTTTTATTTGGGACTTGTCACTGAGCAAAGCTCATTTACACTGACAACCCTAATACACACCTTTATCTTATATGGTTACATAATAGTAACATTTCATATATATTAAAAATAATGCATTAGAATAATATATCTGTACATTTCTTTATCATGTTTCACACAAAGAACCACAGTGAATAAAACAATATAAAGTGTACAAATTATATGTAAAATACATATACTTCAACATAATGCAATTAATTCAAGTAATACCAGAAGGATTCTTCCTACATCCATCACATAGCTGAAGGAAAGATAGCAATGAGGATCTGAGTAGGACAGAGGATGGTAATCTTATATCCCTATGTATAAATTTGAGTGTATTTAATTCCTGGTCTGGGGGATCATGCAACTGAAAAAATACAATGCCCTGATCATATTAGTCCTTTAAACAGATAGTTCCAAAATACCCAAATTCATTTCCCTAAAGGTAATCCTTTTGAACAAATAGCCTGAAACTGCACCCTGTACACATTTCAAGGACAATGTGTAATCTATGACATTCTGATAATGATGTGCAACCCAGCTAGTGATATGTTTCACATCAATATGTATCAAAAGAACAATTTAGTATAAAATATGCCAACCGATTAAAAAGCACGTCTAATTTGGATAATCTCTCTTTTGAACAATAATCATAGATCATGTCAACATAATCAGTTACAGGTAAAATTTGAGTCCGAACTATTTTAAGATGGGTTTTGGGGTCTAAGCAGCCCTTCTGTTGATGCATAAGACTCACTCAAGTTTCAACCCTTTTTAGCAGTTTAATCACTTGTAAATTACTAGAGCTGGTGGGGCCCATCCAAAACCCTAAGTACTTGTAACCACCAACCTGTTCTATTTTGTTACCATCAGTGGTATACATAGTCAACTGATTATTTAAAGGGTCATTCAGTTTTGTTCATGGCACCAGATAACATAACATAACATAATGCAACGCAACACAATGCAATGCAACGCAATGCAACACAACACAACATAACATTTGTCTTGGTGGAATTCATTTTCAAACATGTAGACCCAAAGAAGGATTTACAGTCCTTCAAATGCCTTCTGTAACTGTAACTGCACTATGTCCACAGGGGCATCAAAGGTGAAGACCATTGAATCATCAGCACAGAGATGGCAATTTACACCTCCAGTGCTCTCATAAATGCCTCTCAAACATAAGGTAAATATAAGGGGGCCTAAAATGGATCCCTGAGGGGCTCCTTTTTTATAGTTGATACTCCAGAATGTTAACATTCACCGCTGTTCTCTGTCTTCAGTTATAAAGGTAACTATTGAACCATCTTAGGGCCCCATTAGTTAACCTGCCCTCCCTTAACATTCTTAACAGAACTGAATAGTCCACCATACCAAAGGCTTTGGATAGGTCAACAAAGATGGCCCCAGTTACATTAATAGACTCCATAGCTTTGTTGACATCATGTAAGACCTTCGACATGGAGGAGATTGCACTGCACATCTTATGGAAACATAGAAACAGAAAATTATGGCAGAAGGAGACCATAGGATCATGAAGTATGCCCATGGGTTTCCCCAGACCTTATATGGATCCTGGGGCCAGTGCCTCTCAAACAGAAAGTAAATATAAGGGGTCCTAAAATGGATCCCTGAGTGACCCCCTTTTTATAGTTAGTTAGCCAGAGTGTTAACCTTCACCACTGTTCTCTGTCTTCTGTTATGGAGGTCACTTTTGAACCATCTTAGGGTACCTGAGTGCCCTTTATCTTGCAACCCTTCAGTTTCCAAAAATTCCTGCAACTGCCTGGCCACAACTCACTCCAGTAGGTTTGCAACCACCGGAAAAAGGGATATGGGTTGGTAGTTGGTCATCTCATCAAGGCTGCCCCCTTTAAAAATGGGAACAATCCTGGCCAGTTTCCACCCTTGAGAGAATCTGTCCTGAACTCAAGGACCAATTAAATAAATAGGGCAGGGATTTGGCAATCTGTAAATGAGTATTTCAGAAATTAGATGCTAACTCAAGCCATCTGGCCCAGAGCTATTTCCCTCTTAGTCACTCCTGGTAACCTCTCCCCCCCCTGCTCTGAATCAGATACAGGTTTTTCTTTCTAAGTTTGGTAGTATCCTCTCCAGAAGCAGATCATGGACTTGCCCAACAAAAATGGACTATCTGTGCTTATTAAAACCCAACAGTAACAGATTTATATTAACTTTAAAATATTTAATATTTTCTCTAAATTTACAAGATATATAGCAAACTATAGGTCATACAGCAACACTGGGAAATTCAACAAATAAACCATTTAAAACAGACAAAATTAGAGAAAGAAACACTCACTAACAATAACTTAAGTCTGAGTTTGCTTACCCCATGAGTCCTCTTAAGAAATTATATACTTTTTGCTACACAGACTTGAGATTTACATGACCCATCAGTCCCCTATTGGCTCAGTAGGCATGCAGAAGTATATATGTCTCCAAATCTGACTTCTATAGCTAAACTCACATGGATACACCCTTCATTATATATTGCCACATCACTCAGAAGGTTCACCCCTCCTTCTACTAGAAAGTTCTACAAAATTCTCATAGAATCACCCATTTGCTATTACAGGACTACTAACCAGTTTAGATCAGTTTGACTCTTCAATCAATCAATGTTTTATTTGTAGGAAGCACAATTTGCACATGATCAAAGTGTTTGTACATAAACAATAAAAAACCTGAGGTTAAAATATCTAATAAATATTAAAATACATATTAGCATAAACTAAAACTAATCAAGACTAAGAGAAGGCAAATTTAAATAAGTGGGTCTTGAGTGCAGATTTAAAACTCTCCGCGGTCTGACACTCTCTTATCCGATGAATTAGAGAGTTCTACTAGCTCCTCAATTCCAGCCACTCCATGGGGGGGCTATGATCCATATCTTTACATATCCGAAGTATGCATAAGCTAGATTGCTCAGTCCCCACACATCCAATACATCCAGGGGGTGCAACTTTAATGTGATGAACACTTGTCATACCAGGCTTTGAAAATATACAGAGGCAGTATAGTGCAGTGGTTTAAGACTCTGAGTTGCAAATCTGGAGACTTGGGTTTGAATCCAACAGCCCCCACTTGCATACTGTGTGACCCTAAGCAAGTCACTTAACTTTCCTGTGCTCTCAGGTTGCACCTGTAAACAAGCTTTCAGCTTAGTGTGCCACTCCTGGTTAAACAATTGGAAAAAAAATGATAGTCACTTGTGACCCACTGTCAAGGACAACTTTGGTTTCCACTCCAGTGATCACTTTGACCTCAGATAAAGGTCCAATCAGTTCCTTGGGAACTCAAGGTTAATAAGCTGTTGGTGTAATGACAAATTTAGTACAGCTTCCAACATCAAGTGTCCCAGAGCTGTCCATTACTGGGCCACCTTGAAGATTCCTTGTTGCTAAGCTCTGTTCCCAAGTTGGTTTACAGCTCTCCTTGGATTCTCAGAATTCTTATTACCAGACATGTTTACTTGTGAAACAAAATAGCCTAGGCCAAACCCCCCAGCCACCTTGCCTCTTCTTCTGCTGACTCCAAACCCTCGTAGTACTCGGAGGGCATCCAAACTGACCTACCTCATCTCTTTCTGCCAGACTGCTCTGGCACAGTGAACTTTTAGGTTTAGATCCCCTACTTAGAAAAATATCCTCCCTTCAGATATCTTTGCTAAGTCTACCCTTAGCCCTTTTAAATTCAAACTTCACCAACACCTCACTGCACTTAGCAGTTGTGACCACCCACCCTAAGCCATTTCACCACTCCATGCATCTTTTACTAGCACAAAACCCAACTTCTCTGTCTCTCACCTACTACTTTGCTACTAGTGCCTCATTTTTCCCTTCCTTGATCACCTACTCTCCCGATACACCCTTATTCCTAACCACCACCCTCTCCCCTACTTTGTCTTCCCCCAACCCTATGCGATGCCAACCACCCAATCACCCCTCCCCTATCTCCCACTTGTCTCTTTCCTTTTCTCTTGTCACTTCCTATCTCAAATATCTATTCCACCTAAGACCTTAGATGACAAGGTCACTTTATCAACTGCATTGTTTTCTTTGCAGACCTGTATCTTCAAGTTGTGCCATACGTGTTTCTCCACTTTTTTTCTTGGTACTGTATTTTTAAGTTTATGCATTACAGGATTTTCCAATTGTAACGTCATTGTATTATATTCTTTTTCCATATTTTTTGCTTGTACTACAGTGGTAGCCACAGACATTGCAAGCTATTTCCAGATATTTCAAGAAATTTCTGAAGAGTTTCTCTCTGCTGCCCCTACTATTTAAATGCAAAAAGCATCAGATATTTCTGGAAATATCACAGATCCAGAAACAAATGATTTGATACCTGTTATTGGACCAACATGGATGTTACAGAAAAGAAAAAAGTGCTATAGCTTTTGAACCAACCAGGTCCTTCTTCAGAAGCTTTGTGGCAGTTATTTCAAATAACACACAATATCACAGAAATTTCACAGAAATTTGGGGAAATAGCTTGCGGTGTCTGTGGCTACTACTGTATGTACTATTGCCTTTATCTTGTTGACATGGAATCTTTGTAAAAGAACCTCTGATTCAAAGGTATTTAGTCTTAGCAATCAATAAAATAAATAAAAATAAAGATTGACATGCCTTCTTCATGTGTCTGTCTTCCCCACAGTTGTAACAAAAAATCTTTTCTCAGCTGAGTTAATTGCATACTGGTCTGATCACAAGTCTCTGCTGTGGGTCTTCCACCATAGGGCAAGTTTCTCTACAGGTGCACCAGGTCCACACATCATGGGGAGTTCGGTATCACTAGTCCCTTCCAGCAACAGTCTCACAGAGTTAGGTTTATGAGGCTGGTAGTGAAGTCCCATGACCAACTTCATCAAGTCCTTCATTTGTAGTATATGCACCTGATATCAATCCTACAGCTACATCTGTAAGTCACTAAGGGCCATCCCATTCATGTCACTAGCAGCAACATTTACTGTTTGGGTCTTTGGCACCATCCTGGTAGGTGCTCTGGGTGTCTCCATCCTGGGCGCTCAATCTTCCTGCCCCCTTATATTACAGAGGAGCTCTACTTAGGGTGGTAACTAATCCAAATAGTCCCTCAGGTGTAAATTAGTCAAAATCAGCAAGAGGAAGGAGCTGCTGTTAGAACTTTACTACCCTACTGGACTAAAGAACTAGAACTCTACTACTGGGAACTTCAATTTAGGGTAAAAACAAACAAAAAAGAGTGTGTTTGTCTGAGTTGGGTGAAGGAATTGTTATCTGTGCAGTTAGCTAGGTGAAAAAGAAACTATGAATTGGGGGAGTGGCTTAGAGAGAAGAAAGCTAGGTGTTTGCATTTAAAAACTGACCTAGATAGCTTGTGGTAGAGAACAGCAAGAGGAAGGAGCTGCTGTTAGAACTTTACTACTGTACTGGACTAAAGAACTAGAAATCTACTACTGGGAACTTCAAGTTAGGGTAAAAACAAACAAAAAAAGAGTGTGTTTGTCTGAGTTGGGTGAAGGAATTGTTATCTGTGCAGTTAGCTATGTGAAAAAGAAACTGTGATTTAGGGGGAGTAGCTTAAAGAGAAGGAAGCCAGGTGTTTGCATTTAAAAACTGACCTAGATAGCTTGTGGCAGAGAACAGCAAGAGGAAGGAGCTGCTGTTAGAACTTTACTGGGACTATATTGCCCTTTATCACTACCCTCCACCCCCACCACCCTCAGCTGGTTCTACTTTTATAGACAGAGGATTTGACTGACAACAGGAACTTCCTATTTGGGATCAGGAAGGGAGTGATCACAGAGGCACAAAAGACTCACCATCCTAGAAGGAAAAGAGTAGCTCTCCATCCTCCCCAGCTGCTGGAGGTCTGACTCTGAGCAGGTAGGAAGGAGACTACTGAGGAATATAGGAACTTACTGTCCCAGAATAGGAAGATCAGGAGCTTTAAGGGCACAGAGGCAGTAGGAAAGTAGGGAGAAAAAAAATTATATAAAAAAATAAAATAAAATAAAGAGAGAGAGGAAAGAGTAAGTAAAAAAAAACAGCAGTTAAGGGGCCACAAATAAGACATGATGGGAGTGATGCAGTGCAGTGGCTGTGAAGCAACAGTCTTCTGGGAGATGTTCTGCAGGATGTGGTGTTGTCCCATCTGCAGGCATCTCTCTGGGCTGGGGGAGGAGGTTGCTCTAGGCTGAGTTGGCCAGGATTCAGGGGACCTCCTTTCCCACCCAGGGACCACCAGGGCCACCACTGCTGCCTCAGAGGTTGCCAAGAAACAAGAGTGGTTGGACCACAGTGGGCTCAGGAAGGGTGAGGGTGGTGGAACAGGGGTGCATGCCTCCAGCTGTACCTCTCCACAATTCATATGCCATTCTGGCAGAAAGTGGTTCCTCTATGGAGGCACCCACAGTGGACACCAAGGAGGATGCTGGGAACTTCCAAAAAGGAGACCCACAGGAGGGTGGCATGGGACCCCACAGGGGAAGGAAACAACTCCCAGTGGGGGACTCCATTGTTAGGAGGGTAGAACTGAGGGAGGGAGGGCAGAGCAAGATAAGGTGCCTGCCTGGCACCATGGCTCAGAGGAACAGGGAGCAAATCCTCAGGATCATGGGAGCAGCTGCACAGGAGTGCAGGAGGAGCTTGTAGAGTTGGTGAGGGCCTTAGACAAGTAGCATGCACGGTAACCTTCTCGGAGGTGCTGTCTTTCTATGGTATGGGTGAGACTAGGATGCTCCGCACAATGGGATTCAATCAGTGGATGAAAAACTGGTGCAGATCTCAGGGTTTTGGCTTCACTGGGGACTGGGGGTCCACCTGGAGGGATGCAGGCCTATACTGGCATAATGGTGTGCATCTGTCTAGGAGGGGAACCAGGATCCTAGGTGATACATTTCAATGCTTCACTGGCAAGCATTTAAACTAGCCAAGGGGGGAGGCACTGAAAAAGAGAAGGGAAATCCTAGCTCCCCCAAAAAATCAGGGTAGTTAGTGAATTAAACACCAAGATAGAGAAGTCGATAGGGAGAAGGACAGGGGTAAATGGAGAAAAAGACAAGGGCAGTAAGGACAGGGATGAGGCAAAAAGGGGCAAGGCCATCAAAAAATGGAGGGCAATGAGTATCAATGCCTGTAGTCTAGGTAACAAGCTCCCTGAACTGGTGGCCTTGATGGAAGAGGGATGCCTGGATATCGTGGCAGTCACAGAAACATGGTACACAGAGAACCATGACTGGGAGGTCAACATATCAGGGTACACAATCTACAGGAGGGACAGGGAGGGTAGACAAGGAGGAGGAGGAGGAGTAGCTTTCCTTGTAAGGGAAGGGATTAAAGCAATCAAATTAAAGGATAAACAGGGGGGCAAGGAAGCACTGTGGGTCACCCTGGAGACTGGAAATGGCACCACAATCCACACGGGGTTGTATACAGACTCCCCATCTCAGGGGGAGGAAATGGACAAGGATATGATAGAAGGCATCCTTAGGATGGCAGAGAAAGGGGAGATATTGCTAATGGGGGACCTGAATATGCCAGATGTTAAATGGAGCACCTTTGCTGCAGCCACATCCAAGAGCAGTGCCATTCTCGATGCCCTACAGGGGGCATGCCTCAGACAACTAGTGTTGGAACCCACTCGGGAGGGAACAATCTTGGACCTGGTACTCTCAAATGGGAACGGAGAGGGGATCTCAGATCTAGAAGTGGGTAGCCATCTGGGAACAAGTGACCACCAAACAGTGTGGTTCATGATCAACTCAGCTTTAGAGTCAAACCATACAAAAGTGAAGGTACTGGACTTCAGGAGGGATGATTTTGTCAAAATGGGAAAGTGCCTCAGAAAAGCACTAGCAAACAGACTAGAAAGAAGGGTGGAGGAACAATGGGGAAACATCAAATCTGTCATTACAGAGGCAACAAACGTTTGTGTGAAGCAAATAAATCAAAATGAAAGAAAAAAAACACTATGGTTCTCAAAAGTGGTGGCGGGTAAGGTTAGGGAGGAAAATATAGCATTCAGGAAGTATAAGGAAACACAGAAGGAGCAAGACAGAGAACTGTACCAGTTAAAGCAGAAGGAAGTGGGGAAGGCAGTCTGAATAGCAAAGGCCCAAGCTGAGGAAAAGATAGCCAACTCAGTTAAGAAGTGGGATAAAACCTTTTATAAGTACATTAGGGAGTGAAGAAAGACAAAGGGAGAAATACTGAGGCTGATTAAAGAGAAGGGTGGGTGGGCAGAGAGGGACAGTGAAAAAGCAGGGATACTGAATGAATACTTCTGCTCAGTATTCACAAAGGAAGAGAAGGGGGAGGTACCTAATCCAGTCAATAGAAGCACTCTGGATGGGGGGGGGGTGGATATCAGTCCTTTCACAGAAGAAAGGGTTCTGAAAGAACTCCTAAAACTGAAGGTGGACAAAGCAATGGGGTCTGATGGGATTCACCCCAGAATTCTAAAAGAACTAAGGGGCGAACTAGTAACACCATTGACTACCCTTTTAAACAAATCATGGGAGGATGGTGTGGTGCCTGAGGATTGGAGGAGGGCAGACGTGATTCTCCATCACAAAGTGGGAGAAAAGGAGAGGCAGGAAACTACAGATCTGTTAGTTTGACCTCAGCAATAGGGAACATGATGGAATCACTTCTAAAGGAAAGAATTGTTGAGTACCTAGAGGCCAGTGGGGCACAGGACCCAAAGCAGCATGGATTCACAGTGGGAAGGTCATGTCAGATGAATCTAATCTATTTCTTTAACTAGGTGACCAAAGTAGTAGACCAGGGAGGGGTTGTGGACATGGCCTACCTAGACTTTAGCAAGGTATTTGACACAGTCCCGCAGAAATGATTAATAAACAAATTAGCTAGCCTGGGAGTGGGTGCCGGGGGGGGGTAGCCTGGGTAAAACATTGGCTGGACAACAGGACGCAGAGTGTAATAGTAAACAGAGTTCACAGTGAAGAAGGGGGGGTTACTAGTGGGGTACTTCAGGTTCACTACTGGGTCCAGTCCTTTTTAATGTCTTTATAAGTGACATTGCAGAGTGACTGAAAGGAAAAGTATGTCTCTTTGCAGACGACATAAAGATCTACTATAGGGATGAGAAGGGACTTGGCAAGGTTGGAGGAATGGTCAAATGTATGGCAGCTTAGATTCAATGCAAAGAAGTGCAAAGTAATGCACCTGGGAAACAAAAACCCAGGGAAAGAGTACACAATGGGGGTGAGATACTGCCAACAACAAAAATGGAGAGGGACCTGGGGGTAGTTCTATCAGATGACCTAAAGGTGGGCAAGCAATGTGAGAAGGCAGTAAGGCAGACTGGGGGGATATTGGGATGCATAGGGAGCGACATCAATAGTAGAAAACAGGAAGTTGTTATCGCTCTGTACAGACATTTAGTGAGACCCCATCTGGAGTACTGTGTGCAGTTCTGGAGACCCCATCTCCACAGAGACGTAGACTGGGTGGAGGCTGTCCAGAGGAGGGCAACCAAAATGGTGCAGGGTCTGCACCAAAAGACATATGAAGAGAGACTAAAGGAGCTTAATATGTATACCCTCAAGGAAAGGAGGGAGAGGTGGGACATGATAGAAACTTTCAAGTACCTCAAGGGAATCAACAAAGTCCAAGAGGGTAACATCTTTCAGAAAAAGAGATGTGCAAGAACAAGGGGACACAATTTAAAGCTAGAGGGGGGACGGCTCAGAGGTAATGTGAGGAAGTATTTCTTTCACGGAGAGGGTGGTGAATGCATGGAACAGCCTTCCTGAGGAGCTTGTGGAGTCAGAAACAGTGGGGGAATTCAAGAATGCATGGGACAGACATAAGGCAATTCTTGTGGGGGTAGGAGGAAGTAGGCTGTTGGTTAAGTAGGATCTGAAGCTTATCCATTAAGTAGGGAAATTGGCAGACTAGGTGGGCCAAACGTTCCTTATCTGCCATCAAATTCTATGTTTCTATGTAAATACACAGTTCCTTGCAAGGTTTGCTCAGCATGGACTCTATCCATGTCCCTGGATGACAAAGTACCGTGGCAGCAGACTTACTGTACTACCTTCTCCATACTCATCGGAACTTTGAGACCTTCTCTCCATCCTCTGCTCCATCAGAACAAGCTTCATCAGTACCTACACTAGCTTTTTCACTCTTCCAAACATACCTTCCACTGTAGACATGTAGTCAAAAGGGGTAGCAGCAGGTATGGTAGCTTGCAAGGCCTGTGTTGAGTCCAGTGCCGGTCCTTGCAGCACCCTCCTGCCAAGCTTTTTTTCTCTTCATTCGAAAAAGTCAGGTTCCCTACCTTCTGGATGACTTGTTCTATCCATGCATTTAAAGTCCTCCACCCCAGTGGGACTGGGTTTGACTCAGAAAACATTCACACTCTGTTACTTTCTTTAAACTCCCAGTGTGGCTTCTGCAGCTTTTCCATGAGTGATCCCTCTGCATTCGGAAATGTATTTATTTATTGATTGCTAGGATTACAAATACAGTACCTTTGAACCAGGTTTTTTTTACAAAAGTTCCATGTTGAGCATCGGTGCAATAGGTTACAAATCAAGGAGGTTACAATACAATAGGTTTCCAAAACAAACAGGTTGCAAATATTAAACAATGAGAGGCAGGCAAGTAAGTGTAGTAAGTGAAGATAGTAAAGCAGTCAAATAATGATGTAGTCAATATAAGTGCTAGACGGAGGGGGTGTATCGAGTTGGGTTGAGATGAGGTGGGAGGAGAGGGGAGGGGGGAAAAAAGTGAGGTGGAGGGACAGGGGAAGAACCGAAATACAGACAGCCTCAAAGAGTGTGTGTGTGTGTGTGGGGGGGGTAATGACTCAGGTGATGTGACTGCATTTCCTGCAGGTGTAACAGCAGCCTGGAAATCCTGCATAGTCATTCCGTGGCTGGTAACCAAGGCTTTTACTTTCATAGCTCAGGTCACTGTCTAAGGCTGGTTCAGAGGGGTATTCTGTACACTCCCCTGGCTAATCAGATGACACACATTCCTGGTGTCCTCTGGGGCAAAAGTAGGTGGCAACTGCAGGTAATCAATGCTCTTATTGCTCTTGATAGTAATAGCTATGTTTTTTGTAGCTGCTGTACCTTGTAATTTAATCATTGTGCTTTCAGCTTCCCAAGCTCCTTAAAGGCTTTTAGCAACAGCCCCACAATAACATCTCTAGTTGGCCCCTTTGGAACATTGGTAACCAGTAACATCTTCTTAGGGTCCAGACCCTTGATAAAATACCATCTGCCAATATTCAGGAAGACCATTTAGACTTTCAAATATTTTGGGGTATTTCACACTATTCCCACTTGCACTGGGGTCCTCTAGGGTGTCCAGCTGGCAAAACTGAGATGCCAGTGGTGCCTCCAGATGTGTGCACCTGGTCACCATAGCTGTTTAGTATGCTGCCTCTACCTTATGAGCTCAAATAAGGTTGAAGGACCTGGGTCATTAACTCCTATGGGGATTCATTACCCAAAATTGTTATGATGAAATAAATTGCACATGGCCTCTCCCCAAGGAAATATTAAGTGGTCTAGGTTATATGATAATACTACCCCTTGGGAAACAGTACCAACCACTTCGGTCCCCACTAGCACAGCCCTCACAATTCTCACACAATGCAAAAACAGTTTAACTGCACAGTAACTTAACACTCTACACATAATATGCTTATCAGGCTGCATAAAAAGGATTTGGGGGGTCAGGAACAGGGTCCTTGGAAATGAAAGGCAAAGGATAAAGCAGACAACATATAGGTAGCAATGGACTGCTCTAGCAGGTCTGCCCCCTCAGTAAGCTAATGAAGTTCTGTGGCAAAACCCAAGCGGCCAACCTCCCCATTAGCTAAGGTTGGTTGTCTGTCACGGGGAAGGCCTGGTCATCAGCTTGACAGCTGATTGGGTTCTTTGAACCAAGGCAAACTAATAGGTCCTCTGGTTGCCCATGTGGCCTCTTGTGGCTCCGGAGTAGGCTATGCAGTTTGATTGGTTGCTCACTGTCCCCTGACCGCAGTTGGCAGGCTGCAAGGGGTCAGAGGTACAAAAGATGAATTCAGCCATCCCAACCTCCCAAAGTCCCTGTTTAACAGACACTGCCCCTCAAATCTCACTCTGTGCTTCATCAAATGTCCTGCGTTGGCAACTGCTAATGTGTGGTTTATTGGGGTCACAGTCAGGAGAAATTTCTGCTCATCATGAACATTGGCCATGCTTTTTATCATAGCAAGGAAAACTATTTGTAAACTGTCAGCCCAGCTATAAGAGGCACTAAAGAAGTTGCATTCCTGTTAACTCATTCTACAACCCTCCCTGATGCAGTCCACAGTTCCTGGAAGTTGTAAGGCCCATCGCTAACTATTTACTGCATAACAGGGCACCATGCTTTAAGAGCAACTTGCACTTCAGCATGTGCTTTCATAAATAGGATGTTTCAGCTGTTACAATTTACTAGAGAATACATTTTTTTTTATCATTTTCGATGTTCCTTTCCAAGATTTACAGCACATCTTGGTAGACCATCCAAAAAGTCTGTATAGAAACCATTTACCTCTCCCCTGTTAACCTCACAGAGCCTTTGTTTATTACAGCATAGTGCTCACCATGACAATAGACTGTGATGTCATAAACAACATTTGCTTGGTTAGCAGGGGAGAGTTAGATACATTTTGAAAGACTCAGTGAAATAAGTACTGCATTATCTACAATATTTAGTAGACCAACAACAGGGGAAAGTAAAAAAAAAATAACAAATAGAAAACTATGAAGTTAAACATAAATAGTGTATATCTAGTGTTTTTAAGTTTTTTAATATAGTAGAGAGTTGCTCTTTAACAATAGAGGTTAGCCCAACTGATGGCGAGGTTACAAAGTTGTTAACAGAGCTCTAGAAAGTGGAATTCTGACAGTGAATTCAGGTGGAATGGCAGTTCTGCTTCCAAAATGCTTTTTGAAATTTTTCAAAAAAATGTCATATAATTCTAAAATTCATTTAATTTCATTTGAACCACTGATTAGTTCTCTGCTGCTTATGTAAACTACTGATTAGTTTTCTGTGGTTTGTGGAAATCTAATCCATGGTTCATGTAAACCGGGATTTACTAATCTGATTTAAATTCTGCTTATGGAATTTTGGAATTCCACTTCCAACAGGATTCCTTGAAAGTAGACAGTATTTTGAAAGATTCCATAGAATTCCATTTCATTCTAAAATTCTGTACAGCATTAGTTGATAGCAAACAATGAAGTTAATATAGTTCTAGGCAATAAAACAAACATATATCAGCCCTTTTTAATATGACAGCTAGCTCAGTAGCAGCAACTATGCAAAGCTAAGTTATTGTTTCTCAGATGGTTATCTCTTTAAATTGTAATTTTGATTCGTACTTACATAGATTGTTATGTATTTATGTTATTCCTTCCCACATGGCCCAGATCTTGTCTGACATTGGACTACTGTATGTTGCCAGTGCACGTGCCTGGTAACCGGTCAAATCAATCAATCTGCACATGGTACCAACTCTTCAATATCATTTTCCTGTACATGGATATTCACTCAGGGCAGGATTTTTCAAAGGTTCTAGAAGTGCCTACAAGTTCCAGATTCCAAGCACAAATCAGTGGGCCTTTTGCACCTGCAGGTTTACTGCCACAAAATGCAGCTGATTTTCAAAGAACTTTACATTTGCAGTGGATCTCTAGCCCATTACTGGCCATCTGTGTGATAAACCTTTTCTACAAATAGCCAAAATAAATAACACACAACATAGGTTTAAGAAACCATTTAATGGGCCAGTGCAGTGTTGTAAGATTGAGAATCATGTGCAGTCTTCGGAATCCCACATTGAGGCTGGCTGAGGGCTGAGTGTTTTATGGAGTAAAAGTGCTTGGTTCTTGGTGAGGGAGGCCTACATTCTCTACATTCCCCAGCCCTCGTTTGACCAACAAAGGAGTGGCATTGTGTCAGCTGTGAAGACAACCACTTACCTCTTCCTTACTGTAGGATGGGCACAGCTGTGGCCACCCCAATCATCAGGGTGGTGGATAGTGGGGAAGGGAGCGCAAACTGGGGGAGTTGATTGCACAAATAATATTGTAAAGCAATGGCTGGAAAGGGAGCCTTTGCATTGGCTAACTTACATTCTAAAAGGTTAGGTTACTGGCTGGAAAAACTGATGTGCAATAGAACAATTCAGATTTCAAAGTATTTTAGTTCAAAAATACCATTACAGCACTCTAGGAGTTGGGTTGCCTTCATTAATCTAACCCTATGGGCATAAAACCCTTGCTAGCATCTTGCACCTCATGACACCAAGGTTAATTATCAAAACCCTATCCTGATCATGTCATAATGCATAAAAAATAAACCTTTTACCATGTGAAAGTGCCACAGAGTCTTGTGAATCTCAATTTTGATGCAAAATTAAATCCTGCCAGTTGTGGTCCAGAATTCAGCATTTCGAAATTCAGGACACTGCTTTTCAGGCTCTTAGTGTGAGGTTTACTAAAATGGGTTGCTGTCCTTTGAACATTTCATTGTAGCATCATAAAACAAGTATCTAAGTCTTGCTAATGATTAATATTAAAATGGCTGATCAGAACTGCTTTTCCCTCCATGACATAATATGAGGGGGTTCAGTATTTGAGCCTTATTAAACTCTGGAGGAGAGGCATATGCTTATTGTACATGATTATGATGGAGTGATTGGCATTTTAACTATGCAGAGCTACTGTTTTTTTTACTCTTTGCCTGTTGTAGCAGGTCTAACAAGCTACAGTATGTACAGTACACTTATCTGTTAGTAGGGGTTCTCTGTTCATGCTGCACTGCAACATAATCATTGCCAGAAGCTCTGGTGACGTTGCTCTCAATGAGGAATTGCTGCACTCCACAGTGTAGGACTGAAGGTTTCACTAGTAACTGTCCTGTTGAAGCTGAACTTTTCAGATTAAATAAGGGAGGTATAAATAAAAGCACCTATACCTGAGACCATGAAACATTAGTCTCAGTCACTCACCCCATACCACTGCACAAGTATGAAAACTCTTGACTGCTGTTACCGGGCTCCCCTGAATCTGAACCTCAGAACTGCTGTGTGGGTTACAGGTAAGGCTCTTGGCATTGCACAGAGAATAATGCCTGTGCAGATGTGTGTTATGAGGATTTTTCACACACTCGAGGTGTGTGATAATTCATGAAATCCAAGAGCAATGCTCAAGGGGTTTATGAGATTATTACACATCTAGGATGTGTGAAAAATCTTCATAAAACAAACCTTGCACAGGCATTATTTTTTATAATTACTGATGCAAGGATTCAATAGAGACCAAAATGGTAAATGGTGTTTCTGTGAGTGAGTGTGCCCCTGAGTGGGAGACATATGGAGCGCAAGAATGAAAATGCTGTAATAACCCACTATCAAGTTATTATGATATAAAGTGGGTTATTAGTGCATATCCAGTCATTATAGGGAGTCAACAGTTATTATAAATAGAATAATATAGAAGAGATTGTGTATTATGAAGTTACCATTGAGAGGTTCTGGGGACATATGAACCTGGAGAATGAAGCGTGAAAGGTTCTAACATGTCCCCAGAACCTCGAGATGGTATTATAGACTTGTAATATACAGTCCCCATCTGTTATTTGTTTTGTAATATATGAATCTGAGCTGAATTCTTTCCTCATTTCGATTTACTTTACACAAGGGTTACAGCAAAAGACGGCTTGTGCTCAACTGAAGCACTGCATGTGCTGCAAGCTCAATGTTCTTTCTCATAATACCATCACTGGTACTGTATCTATAGTATTACAAGATCTTTAATAGTATCGCTAGAAATCCAATGATGGTTACACAGGAAATTTTTTGTATAGGATTCAGTAGTATTATTTTTAATATCCACATATTACAATCAATTTCATTTTTTGATTTAGTGATTTAATGTTTGATAATCAGGTAAGTGCACTAATCAATCAAATGTTTATTTTCAGGCACAACCTGGGAGGTTCCATGCAAAATGATAACAAGACAATGTAATATACAAAGAATGGAATGAAGTTTAACAAACATTACATAACAATATGAAAAATAAAAACAACATCAGGAATAGCATGTATTTATTTATTTATTTAGGCAATCAGAATTGTAACCCTTTGTGTCAAAAACTCTTTTGCAAAGGCTCCACGTCAGGAATACAAAGCATGCAGGGAGAAACAAACAGTGAAAGAATATACACAGTGGCAATGCTCAGAACATACAATTTAGGGCCAGTGACCCAGCGTCAGAAGTTCCACAATGCACACTTGTAGAATGAAAGCAAAATAAGAAGCAAATACAGCAAGATAAAAAGCAAATATGATTTTTAGACATCTGGAGTAGTAGTAAACAAGTTAGAGCATACCGCTGGAGAGGTGATTGTGTTAGACTGGCCAGGAACAGGATAGGGCCAAAAAGGGAGGGGGGGTCAGGCAAATCCTTGAGTGAAAGTGGGGCTAGGAACAGTCACAGGAGTAGGAGTCTAATAGTAGGGTCTTTATACCAGTTTTAAATTGGCCAAGTCTGGGTCCCAAGGAGGTGTTGGGTGGTAGGCTGTTCAGCCAGAGAGGGGTGCGATGGTGGAAAGACCTTTGCCCAAGGGAGGTCCTACAATGGGGGACTATGAGGGAGGTTTTTGCAGAACATCTGGAGGCCCCTCTGTGAGGGATCATTTGGATGAGGAGGTGGAGGCCAGAGGGGGCTTGCTTCTGTAGAATCTTCTTAGCAAGGAGACAGGTGTGATACTTAAGTCAGCCTTCAAAGTTTAGCCAGTTTGTAAGCTTGTACAGCTCACAGGTGTGTGTTAGTCTGTCACAACCTGAGACTAGGTGGCAGACTTTGATGAGTGCTAATTTTACACAGTGTAGGGCAGTTTGGTCAGCAGTCCCATAGAGCATGTTGCCGTAGTCCACCAAGGATAAGAAGGAGGAGGATACAGCAAGTCGGGTGGCCTCAGGGGGTAGGCAGTGCTTATGTTGATACAGCAGCCCCAGCCTGGAGTTAATGGAGGAGGAGAGGTGATGGATATGAGAGTGGTAGGTAAGGGAGGTGTCTAGTGAGATACCCAGGTATTTGAAAGTGGTCACATGTTTTAGGGGGGTACCAAAGGAGTTAGTGATGGTTAGTGGATAGCTACTGTGTGGGCTCTGGCGGTGAGCAAAGATCATGGACTTGGTTTTCTTGTAGTTCAGTATTAGACGGTGGTCAGAGAACCATGTTTCAAGTTCTCCAAAGAATCCCTGAAGGGCATGTCGAAGGTGGTTAGGGTGGGGGTGTTTCCAGAAGACTACCACATCATCAGCATACAGCAGTCATTTCCAGATACAGGATCTAGGGAGGGAGTTAAGGAAGAGGGTGAAGAGCAGGGGGTTAAGTATGGACCCTTGAGGGACACCTGATAGGACTGGTCGACTGAGTGAGATTAAATGATACATGACATAAAGTTGTACAGGCTTAAATTGACCTGAAGCTCATTGCTGCATGCTTTGTAAACTTGTCATATTATGTTATTTTTTGCCAGTATGTACACAGTGATGTAAGTCACTACACATGTACCCTGACCTTTCACCATTAAAGCCAAGGAATGGCAGTGGGCATGGCCCAGGAGTATTTCTGGCTCACAGGGAGTTCCTCTGCATCCCTCAACTTATTGCTGTTTTGATCTTCCAAGGCTGAAATTCTGTGTAGTTCCCCAGGACCCTCTCCCTCAACAGACCACAAATGCAAAGTGTCTTTGAGCACATTATGCCTTACTGAACAATAAACTGTTTTAAGTTGATGCATGAAATCCAGAGATCCCATGTCATTCTGCATTTGCCTTTATTTCTACTAGCACTCCTTCCTTTTTCACCAGAAACAGTATTTCCATTCTTTCTCAGAGTTAACAGTAGTTCCTGCTCCCCTCTCTCAGGCCTAACATTATTTCCAGCCCTTCTTCCCAAGCTAACAGTATTCCAGACCCTCTCTTAGAGCTACAAGTATTTCCTGACCCTCTTTTAAAGCTAACATTATTTCCCCTTCCTCAGATTCTGGACCATCTCCTAACCCTTGTCACAGGCTGATCTCGGCTAAGCTGCTGTCCAAACACCGCCTGTTACTGGGACACATATTCACCTCGCCTCATCCCAGCAATTACCATTGTTTGTGCATTGTATCTGCTGCAATTTGTACTTGACCCCTCAACTCTCCTCACTCTTACTTTAGCTACGTCAGCAATGACTGTGACAGTAGCTTTCTTTGATAATGTGTTACATAGCCTAACTTTAGCTTGCCTCCCACCTTCCACTATCCTAACAGTGTCCTACACTGTATGTAATTCATGTTCAGTGCTTCTGTCAGTCTTCCACTAGTGGTCTAGCTTTGTTATCATGAAGGCTCTAGTCACAGTTCTCTGATATCTCACATTGTCTGCCCACATTCAGACACTGTTACACCATACATGTGTCAGGACCAAGGTATAGACCATTATGGGATGGCCCCACAGCTTTATTTGCAATGTTTACAACAAATTGATGAACATTTAAACTAGCTGAGGTGGGTGGAGGAAGGAATCGGGGAGGCAGAAACTGCTACCCCCTACAGGCTGAAGTAGAGAGTAGGGAGAACCTGAGGGGAGAGGAACCCTCCATGGTACAAAGTAATAAAGGAAGCAAGTCCACAATGGTTGTGCACACAGAATAGACGCATATAGCATGAACAAATAAAATTTCAGAGGTAATAAGTTTTGTAACAATTGGTACCATTGAATTCTATTAATACTGCACATAGAGACAGTCAAAAAATAACCTCTTTCTTTTTTGACTGACTCTGCACTATTGCAGCATGAATAGAATTCAGTAAACATTATTGTTACAAAGCTTATTTGCTTCCGAAATTTTATTGGTTCATGCTTGCGTGGCTATTCCTTGTGTGCACAACCATTGTGGACTTGGTTTAATTTGTGGAGGATGGCTACCTCCAGGAGTGCAGCACAGCCTGAGCGCAGCTGTTCGTGGTGTTCTTTTTTGGATCTTAATAAAGGAAGCAGCACGATGGAAATGAAGGGGGAGGACCACACCTCTCAACTGCTATGAATTGTGCATAGCGCTATGATTTTCACACTCAAATTTACCCTTGCTCTGCACAGGTTTACTGATGTTCCTCATAATGTCAGAGCTATTCTGGATACACAAACTTTTAAATTATTGAACTAAGTTTATAGAAACATTCCTTATCACTAACTATATAGGACCTACTATCTTTAGACATATTATTGTTTAAAATAAGAATGTACTACACATTCTGTCCCTTTGCTATGATTTTTGAAGGCCAGTGGTATGATTTTTAATGCTTAGAGGTTGAGAGGTATGGGGAGGACAGGAACATTAAAAAGAGAGGGGGAAAGAGGGAGGGCAAAAAAGAAACACGCATTTGTCAATGCCGAATGATTGCTTGCTGGCATTAGCATTGGAAGTGCAGGAGTTAGACAGATGCATAATAGGAATGGCAGTGAAGTACTGAACTGACGCCAACTCCACCCCTGCCCCCACCCCCACCCTGCAGAGATGGACAGGCATTGAGGTGTGCCTTTGGGTCATCGCCCATAATGCTCATGCCATTTCACCTCACCCTACCCTACAGACACTGACAAGTGTCGAAGTGTGCCTTGGGGTCTTCGGGCTTTATGCTCACCCCATTCCATAAGGAAATACGCTGAAATGGGCACAGTATAGGAGAATGGGGAGAACTTTGGGTCTGAAGAGTCCAAGGCACACCTCAATGCCTGTCACTGGCTGCAGGGTGGGGTTGGGGGTGGAATGGCATGAGCACTACTGTCGACAATCCCAAGTCACACCCCTGACGCCTGTCAGTCCCTACAGGGTAGGTCATTATAGTCATAAACCCTAATGCCCCGGGTGTTTCTTGATATTTTCACTCCAAGTTTTTAACGGGCTTTTTGTGACCCCCACCTCATGAACAGTGACACTATCAGTTCATTAGCGGAAAGGTGATTTTGCACAGCGACTGCTCCATTTGGTGCCACAGGTGTGAAAACACATTTCAAACAGGATGTGAAAAATGACAGCTGTACTGTTCATGAGGAGGTGTTAAAAAATGGTAATGTTGAAAATCTGGAGTGAAAATATAAAAAAATTGGTGAAGTCAGAAGTGTGCATAGAAACTGCGCAATGCACACCCATAATGCAATTATTTTGGGGATTTTTTACACAAGATTTTCAACATAGGCATTTTGGGACCTCCGCTCATGAACAGTGGCACTGTGATTTTCTTAATCTGTCCCAAACGTTGATTTCGCAGAGCGACCACTCCCATTGTGCGCCACAGGTGTGAAAACATGTTTCGGGCAGGATGTGAAAAATGACAGCTGTACTGTTCATAAGGCAGTGTGCAAAAATGCCAATGCTGAAAATCTGGAGTGAAAACATTAAAAATTGGCAAAGTCATGAGCGTGCGTAGAAACTGCTCAATGCACGCTGTTAACGCAGTCATCTTTGGGAATTTTTTCACCAAATTTGCAATATGGGCTTTTGGTACCTTTCCTTATGAACACTGTCATTGTGATTTTCTTAATCTGTCCCGAACATTGATTTCCCACAGCGACCATGCCATTGTGCGCCAGATGTGCTAAAACACATTTTGGGCGGGATGTGAAAAATGACAGCTGTACTGTTCATAAGGAGGTGTGGAAAAATTGCAATGTTGAAAATCTGGAGTGAAAATATTAAGAATTCTCAAAGTTACCAGCATGCATGGGAACTGAGCAACACACGCTCATAACACAGTCATTTTTTGGAATTTTTTTCACCAAATTTGCAACATAGGCTTTTCGGGAGCCCACCTCATGAACAGTGACACTGTTATTTTGTTACTCAGTCCCAAAAGGTGGTTCCATGCAGTGACCACTAAATCACCTTTCGGGACTGAATAACGAAATGACAGTGACTGAGTTCATGAGGTGGGGTCCCAAGAACCCCATGTTGAAAATTTAGAGCCAAATATCACAAAAATGGCTGAAATATCCACCTAAGCTGAAACCACCCCAATGATACCATTATACAGCTTACTGTGATTTTCTTCCGTTCGCTGTCGGCTTTTGAAGAGTTCAGAGGTCTCCCGCTCCACCGAAGATCGTTGTGCTGGGCTCCGGCGGTAAGTGTGGGTGAGGAGGTGCAGGGTGGTGGGGTACACAGAGGTGGGTGTGGGTAGAGGGGGGGCGCCATGACCACAAGGGACCATTTTCTGTTTTACAGGGGAGCAACATCGCAGGGAGTTTTTTTTACAGGTTTGCCAAATACATTTGGGCACGCTAGGGTGTGCTCCCAGTGTGCCACCTGTGTTTTTTTGGTGGGAGGACAGAAGTCAATGGGGATTGGGCAACCTGTCGGCAAAGAAAGCATGTCTGTGTTTGGGGGGGCATGATGTCGAGGGGGATTGGCACCCCACCTTGGCAGACAAATAAAACAAGAAGGGAATTATGCCGATGGGGATTGGGCACCCCCATCAGCAAACAAATTGGGAAGGGGGTATGCCAACGGGGGGATTGGGCACTCCCAATGTTGGTTTTCTAGGGACTGTGAGAGGTGGACGGTGGAGGCGTGTCAGATCTGCCGCTGCAATGACGAGCCTGTCTCTCATTGCAATGGTGGATTTCTTTCAAGTTGGTGGCACACTTCTCAACTGCTGTCATAGACAACATGCTCATTCATTGGTGCCACAGAGACAAGCCCAAAAAAGCAGTGGCGGCATTGGCCACAACACTGCCGCACCTCCACAACCTGCTACTCCAGCAAGCTGCCACAAAATGTTTCTTGCACATGCACGCTAGCAAACATAAAAGGGGTAACAAGAAGAGTGCTTACTAGAAGTCCACATGTGTGAATGCTAGAAGTCTAGGAAATAAGATTCTGGACCTAGAGGCTGGCCTTGATACTGTGTCCATTACCGAGTCATGTTACACTAAAAACCATGACATGTACACGGCCATACCAGGCTGTACCCTATTGAGGAAGGACAGAGTGGGAAGGAAAGGAGGGGTTGTGGTGCTTTATGTGAGGGAAAGCATAAAAGCAGTGGAGATACAAGGAATACGGAGTGGTGGTAGAAGTACTGTTGGTCCCCCTCAAGATGGGGAACTGAGCCACTGTTCACATGGGCGTGATCTACAGACCTCTGGCACAGGGAGAGGATTTGGATACAATAGTGATGAAAGCCACTGGCAAGATAGGAGAAAAGGGGGGAAGTGATGCTGGTGGGGGGACTTCAGTATACAGGCTGTAGATTGGAACCTCCCAGCTGCAGCTTCAGCTAAAAGTAGGGACATCCTGGACTCACTAAAGGGGGCATTTCTAAGGCAACTAGTCACTAAACCCTCTTTTGATGGGCAATACAGAACCTGGTACTCACAAATGAGAACAGTGTTGTTGCAGATGTCAAGGTGGGAGGCCACTTGGGACCAGTGATCATTGTACAGTATGGTTCAATATAAGAACAGCTGCAGAACAAACCACACAAGGGCAAGGGTCTTGAACTTCAGGGGAGCAGATTTTATGAAGATGGGTGAATGCCTCAGTGATGAACTGGCAAGGGGATGACCCGGCAGGGGAGAGGAACAGTAGGTGAAGCAAAAAGGGGGCATAGTGAAGGTGACAAACCTCTTTGTCAAACAAGTGAGCAAAAGCAAGAGGAAAAAGAGACTACTGTGGTTCTCAACAGCGATAGAGGAACATGTAAAGGCTAAAAGGACAGTATTCAGAAGGTACGAGGAGTTGGAGAGGGAGGGTGATAGCAAAGTGTGTCAGGGGAGACACAGGGAAACAGGGAAAGCAGTAAGTGGTGTGAAGATGCAAACTGAAGAGAGAATAGCCCAGGTGGTAACAAAAGGGGACAAGTCACAAGACATTTTTTAGGTATGTAAACAAAAAGAGGAAACCACGGGAGGCAGTGTAAGGTTAAAAGGAAGGGCTGTGCTGAGGGGATCAGGAAAGGCAGACATCCTGAACAAATACTTTTGTTCAGTGTTCACAGAGGAAGGAGAAGGGAGGGGCCACAAAAAAGTAACAAGAGTTTTGATGGGGGGGAGGTGGACACTAATCCTTTTTCAGAAGACAGAGTTCTGCAGAGTCTCATTAATATGACAGTGGACAAAGCAATGAGGTGAGATGGGGTGCATCCAAGGATATTGAGGGAGCTCAGGAAGATACCAGCTACACCTATGACAGTCTCATTTAACAGTTCAGTGGAGACCAGAGTGGTTCTGGAGGACTGGAGGAGGGCAGTTGTAATCCCACTTCACAAAAGTGGTAGCAGGGAAGAGGCTGGCAGTTACAGGCCAGTCAGCCTTATATCAGTGGTGGAGAAGTTTATGGAATCATTGCTGAAGGAAAGCATGGAGCAATATCTCGAATTCAAGGGATTATAACACCCAAGGCAGCATGAAGTCATGGGGGGGGGGGGTTGTGTCAAACAAATCTCATAGGTTTCTTTGACTATGACCATGAAATTTGATCAGGGTAGAGCAGTGGACATGGCATACCTAGATTTCAGTAAGGTTTTAAACACTGTTCCACATAGGAGAGTAGTAAGCAAGCTGGGTAGCTTAGGAGTGGTACCAAAGGTGGTAAACTGGGTAAGAAATTGGTTCAGGGATAGTCGACAGAGGTGGTGGTAAATGGAGTTCACTCTCAGGAAGGGAGTGTAACCATTGGGATGCCTCAGTGATCAGTGCTAGGACTAGTCCTATTTAATATCTTTAGAAGTAACATTGTTGAGAAGCTGCAAGGGAAGATCTGTCTTTGCAGATAACACCAAAATCTGCAATGGTGGGACACTCTGGGGGGTTGAAAGGATGAGCAAAGAACTGAGAAAGCTCAAGAAGTGCACAAGGTTATGGCAGCTGGGTTTCAGTGTGAAAATGTGCAAAATAATGCACTTGGGGTATAGAAACCCAGGGATACAGTGCAAAATGGGTGAAGTGGTATTGAGGACCACCAAACATGAAAAAGACCTGGGGTAATCATATCTGATAATCTAAAGATGGCCAGGCAGTATGATAAGATAGTTGGGAGAGCTAGTGGGATTCAGGGGAGCATAGGAAGGGGTATCAGCAGCAGAAAGAGGGAGGTGGTGTTGCCCCTGTATAGATCGCTGGTAAAACACCACCTAGAGTACTGTATCCAGTTCTGAAGATCACATCTCCAGAAGGACATGGACAGAGTGGAGGTGGTCCAGCGGAGGGCAACTAAAATGATGTGCGGTCTGCACCAACAGCCCTATGAAGAAAGACTAAGGGACCTCATTATGTACACCCTGGAAGAGAGAAGGAAGAAGGGGACATGATAGAGACCTTTAAATACCTCATGGTGGTAAATAAGGTACAATAGGGAAGTATTTTTCAGCAAACAAAGAGCTCAAGAACAATGGGACATGCTATGAAGCTGGAGGGGGTAGATTCAGGAGAAATGTGAAGAACTACTTTTTCACATAAAGGGTGGTGGATTCCTGGAACAGCCTTCCAGTGGAGGGGGTGGGGGTGAAAAACAGTAGTGGGGTTCAAGAATGCATGGGATAGTCATGAGGGAATTTTAGGGGAAGAAGGGGAAGAGGGAGAGTGGGCTGGAGATCAAGTAGGGTGTGCAGTGATACCATAGGTAGGGAACGGGCAGACTGGGTGGGCCAAGCAGTCCTTATCTGCCATCAGATTCTAGTATTTCTCCGTGTTTAGTTCACACAGCAGTTACAAGCCATTCCAGCAGACATGGCACGCATATATACTTTGCAATCCTTTTATCATTAAGCATTTCATTAATCATTCTGCATGTACACATTAATTCCCTTGATGGCAATCTCTGTTGTCCCTTGGGAGGAGAAGTCCCAGCCGGAGGCGGAGAGGTCAGGCTGCCAAAAATCAGTTTGGCTCAGATGAGAACCACGGCCCCTTGCATACAACAAGACCCCAATGAGAACAGGGCATTACTTACTGCAGCTCACTAAAAAACAAGGCTCATTGTAGCCTGTGTCTGCCTCAGTGTCAGTCTGCTGCCTTTCTTCTTCACTAGCCTGGCCTTCCTGGGCTGGCTGCCAGCTAAGCCATCTTAGATTGATTGCTGACCCCATGCTCAAAACCGACCTTTATTACCACTTCAACTTCTCCCTCAACTGTCACCTTCGGGCAGTCCCTAGGAGGGATTCCAAGACTATTATTACAGGGTGGGAAAAGCCTACTCCCCAGTAGTCGCTGCAACAAAGAAAGCCTCTCTCCCAAGCTTCTGCCAGCTATATTTATTTATTTATTTGATAACCGGGAAAGGCATCATGAGCTGAAGCTCATTTCTAGATGCGACCTGGGGGAGGGGGTACAGGAGACATTATAAACAACATAGTAATACAGTAAATACAAGAGACGTAATAAACAACATGGTGATACAGTACAAAAAACAGAAAGGCATAACTCAGGAGATAATTTACAATTTGTGAGAGGACATAAAAAGGAGAAGCCATTATTGCAAGAGTTATTTACAGATGTTCAAAAATATGTACAAAACAGAATAACAGGAGGAGGAATTTACAATGTAAGTTGTGGGTTATAAAAAAATATATAAATAAAACATTGGCTATTTACAGTGGTGCTCAGCAATGAGGAGAAATTATGAAATATGCTGTTAAAGGAGGGGGACTAGAAAGGGGTATCTCTGGCACAGCAGCAGAAAGAGGGAAGTGGTGTTGCCAGGATAACAGGAGAAAGAAATCCCAAAATTTCCCATCATGCAATTCACTTGAGGATTCCAGGGTAGGTGGTTGGGGGGCCCAGTGTCTGCTCACATGGCCACCTGCCGATACCTTTCTGCATTAGCTTATGCAGGGTTCTCAGCTAGTAGCCACAGTTAGCCATATGTGCCTGAAGCCTCTGCCATCCACCATGCCCACAAAGGCTATCATGGCTGTGGAACTGGATGACCACTGTCAGACTGAGGGGACCTCTGTCTTGGGCTAGCTTGTTCATGCTGGAGAGAAATCTCATACCTTGTCTGGCAGTTTACCTTCCTGAAGAGCCTTTCCTGCTTCTTCAGGTGCTCAACTGTCTGCACAGGCTTTCTTCTGGACTCATCCCCTGCCAGGGTCTTCCACGATGTTTTTGGGTGAACCCATCACAGGCCCAGAGGCCATTAGGTTGTTTCCCTTGAGGGGTTCCCTCACCTTCCCTGTGGCCCCACTATGTACTTAATGTTATATGGTGATCCCCAAAAAAGAACTAGACCAAGGCCTTTCCTGGATCTTTGCAGGCCTGAAAGGCTGCTTCCTCCTCATCTCTCCTTCTGTAAATGGGTCACTGTGCAGCTATTGGATATTACGGATACTGCCTTTGCCTTGTACCTGGAGTGCTACAAGCAAGGTTGAGGGACCTGGGCTAATTAGGCTCCTCAGATTGGGAGGTTCATTTAAAGAAGGAGTAGGGAATACCTGTAGCACAGTTCCTCCACTCAGAGAAAGATGAGGGGGCCATGTCAAATGTGCAATACTACCCCTTGGGATGCAGTACCAACCCACCACCCACAGATTATGGACATCACCCTGATGTCAACCAATTGCAATATTAAATTTAAGCAAAAACACAATTTGGTGCTTTACAAATAATATGTTCGCAAATAATATGCTCACAACTAAAAGTATGCAAAATAAAAGATATTCATTAACTGCAACAAGTTATGCAAAAGGAAAGTGTGGTTATGCAATTATCAATTATTTTAAAGGGACACTGTCAGCATTCTTTGGATTTTTTTTTTCACCTTTTTAAAACTGGTGCCTCTTGCCATCTGTATTTCCAGTGATGTCATGTCTGGTCAACTATTTCAGCACAATTTGCAATAATTCTATTTTTTCTGTAAAAAAATTATTCCTATTTGGTCTAAACTTCCCTTGTGAACTGCCACTCCTGTGTGTCATCAAGTATCAATTGCTCTGGTGACCCACTCGTGCATGTTGGAAACACTATTTTTTAAGCTTTATCACCTGAACATAAAAATCAGTTCTATCTTTCACCCTGTTCTCAGTAAAGTAGATGGTTTTCAAAAACGAGGGTTATTTGATGTACAAACAGCTTTTGAAAAGTTAAGCAGTGACTCCGAACACACGCATCAGTGGCGACGCTGATTCACATGCTTGGAGTCATAGTTTTACTTTTCAAAAGCCATTTGTACATTAACCAACCCTCATTTCTGAAAACTAACTACCAAGATCAGAGTGAAAGACAGAGCTGATGATATGTTTAGGTGATAGGCTTAAAAAATAGCATTGCCAACATGCACGAGTGCATGAGTCACCGGCACAATTGATACTTGGCTATGCAAAGGAGCGGCCGTCCACGGGGGAAAGTTTGGACTGAATAGGAATCATTTTTTGTAGAAAAACTGGAATTATTACAAACTGTGCTGAAATAGTTGACTGGACATGCCATCACTGGTAAGGAAAAGGGCAAGAGGTACCAGTTCTAAAGACATAAAAAATATCCACAGAAAGATGACAATGTCCCTTTAAAATTAGTATTACAAGCCCTCTGATGGGAAACTGGCCCTCCCCACACCACACACAAGATCCCTCTGTTAACTGTACTGTTAGCCCCACTACTCATAGCAACAGTGGCAGTCCCTCAGGGCTAATTATCCCAGCAAAGAACTTTACTTTTAAAGAGAAGGTCCCCTCAGCCTTTTATTCTATTTACCTGTGTACTTTGTAGGCATGAACTATGACTGCCTCTATTGTACCCTCCTAATTTCATCAGGATTCAAATGTAAATGAAAGTACTTAATAGGGCTGGGCATGAGGTTGGACCAAACATTCAAGTCTGGCAGTGATCAGAATTAAACCTCCAAATTGTGTTTCACTGCCAAAAGTCAAAATGCCACCCAACCCAAAATTAGCCCTGGTAGCAGCTGATGTTATGGAATGAGAGGGGGGGGGAGAGAGAGACACACACACACACATGGTGCAGCAGCAGCAGTATTGATGTGGCCAGGCAAACTGATCGCTGTGGCCAGCCAGTGAGTGGAGCAGTGGAATGCCAGTCAGTGAGACTGACAGCACAGCAGCAGGCAGCAGTGAGTTTGAGGATACACCTGAAGGTGGGTCCGTCTTTCGCTTCTATTATGAGTGTGTGTCTGGGCTCCCTCCTCCAACCACTGTTTCATCTTCAGTCCTCAGGCTCCTCCTCTTGTGCCCTAATCGAGCCTGACAGTCAGGGTAGTCATGTGAATGCACGAATGGCAGTCCAATCAGGCATGCTGTCTGAATGCTCACTCTGACCCTGCTGCTGTTAGGTCTGATCTGATTGGAGCAGGCAGGATGACCTTCTGTGGGTTTATAAACCCCCCACATCGGCACAGCAGGGTCAGATGCAAATGGAGCTTGCTGCAGGCAGTGTGTGAGAGCTGAGCAGCAGACAATGTTTGTTGCGTGGCATGGAGCTAAAATAAAATTATGCATCTTTTCAGGGCAAGCAGGGATATTAATACAGGATTAAGCACTGCAGCATACTTAGCAATTTTTTTTTATTTCTTGAACATAAGTACAGGGGAGAAACTTCAGTCAGCAGCAGTAAAAGTAGTTGTTGGAGAAGGTAGGGGATTGAAGGGGACTAGCAATAACTGCCTTCCCAGACACAATACATTAGCAAAAGAACAAAAAAAAAAAACTTTTTTGTGTGCAGACTACAGTTGACCAAGTATGTATATCCCCCCAACAAAAAAAAAAGTGTTCAAGACCTGATGGAGGATTGTTCATTGCTTTTCATGTACTTCAACAGCATATTTTAATAATACATGAGAAACCATTTACAATCAAATGTGTTTTAACTCTCAAAACCCTTTGTTTAATTTTGGGCCAAATCAAGTCAATTCAGGTTTTGACTGGCCTGGCTCAAACTTGGCCTGTTGAGCCAGATTCATTGACTCACATGGCCCTAGTACTTAAGTCTGGTGTGAAAACTTGCTTGACTCCATTGCAAAGGTCATGAACTGAATTATGTAAGGCTTCCTGGAATTTTATGATGTTTTAGAGCTAAAGCCTGCAATAGTTTTATTGTATTAGTCAGTGATGTTGATGTACTCTGCAGTCCCTGTGTTCTTGTCTTCCACTGGCCAGGAAACTTTTCAAGGTATAGTAAGTGTCCTGCTGTTTTCTGTAGTTTCAAGGGCATCTGATTTAGACAATAATGGTTTTAATGTAGACAAGGACTTCACAAGACACGTAACAGAACTGACTGAAAGTATAACTTATAATGGAGTAAGCAGACATGCATCATCAACTCCCATGATGCCTTGCATGAATGGGGTCATGACTTTTGCCATGAAGTCAAACAGGTTTTCACACCAGGCAGAACAGAGTGAAACAACCTCCTTTATATTTAAATTAGGATGAAATTAGGGGTATGCAAGAGAGGAAATCATTGTTCTTGCCTACAAAATACATATGTATACAGAAAAAAAGGTTATGGGGACCTTTAATTGAAGACTACCTTTATTACTGCAGTTCTACAGTTACTGGGTACCCAGGCTAACCTAGCAGTTGCAGACTTGATGTTGCATTACCTGGTATCTTGCAATAATACACTTAAATTTTTACTGCAAACTTGCAGCAGTAAACAATCCCAGTCTACTGACTTTAGCTAGCAATCTATAAAACCAGGCAATTGTAATCCAAAAAGGAAACAGCAATCCAAATGCAACATGTGTAATCCAAAAGGGAAACTTTAAACTTGAAAGTTTTTTTTTTAGTTTCTGGCGGGCATCTGATGACCAGTATCTCACAGGCTTGTACCGGAACACAGGAGTGGCTCTCTGATGGATGGGATGGCTTCAGCTGGGGCCTAGCATCTTCAGAATCAAGAAGGCCTCTTGGCTATTGGCTGAGTCAGCCCTCGCTCTCTGGCAGTTCCCTTCTGGTACAGCCTGCACAGTAGCATATTGGTGGTGAAGGTCAAGGTGAGGCCTAGACTAGGGTGCTCCCTTGTCTCTCCCTAGGGAGCACATGTGATGGGGTACCTAGGTACCCAGAGCCAAAGCTCACTGGCCTCACACTTCCCCTAGTCACACCAGCAGAAGTAAAAGGTCTATTTTCCTACCTGTAAGGTCCAGCAGCAGTTCCTGGAAATTCTATGTAACAACACTCCTTAGCAGCAATCAGCAGCAGTTCAGTTTGTACTGAATTCAGCAGGATCTTTCAGCAAAGCAGCAACATTTGGCTCTGAGTCTGGTCAGGACTTCAGCTCTCCTCTCTCATCATGTCTGTCTCCTCCAGTCTCCAGATCCCTAAGCAGGACTACCTGAATCCATCCAGTACAGTGGAGGAAGGGCAATGAAGCAGGGGCTAAATGAGAAATGGGGGAGCACAGTTAAGGTCAGAAATGTCAAGTAAGCTTGAGGAGGTGGGCTCAGTACTGGTTTTGGAGTTACTCCTTATCTGGAGTAGGCCTGTGAAGGCAGGAGGGGTTACTAGTTACAAAACAAAAATACTGGACTACTAAACAGCTTACAAGTCAGGAACTTCAACACCATGAAGTTTGTTAATGCTTTATTAAGCAAAAAGGTTAAAGAGGAACACCCCCCCCCCACAACTGCCTGGCATTTTGCAACTGCACTTAGTGCTTTATCAAAGGCATTATGGGTAAAGCAACCACTTGTGTTATAAGTGTGCAAAACTCAAACTTAATTAATTTAAAATGCTTAGTTGGCAACTTAAGTCAGAAATAAATAGGCTAGCCCAATAGTAGACTATACTCACCACCTTGAGGGGTTAAAGTCTCAGAGGAGCTTGATGATAGGGAGCGGAATTACTAAGACCATACAGTAACTTTACACAGAGGGATGTGGGATCCTAGAAGCAAGTGCAGGCAGTGAGGGAGGAGGGAGGGAGGTATGGCAGGGGAGGGAGAAAGGAAGATTCTAGGGCAGGAATGAAGGGGGAGAACAATTGGCTGTAATGGGTACGGGTCAAAAGTGTTCCTGGATATGATGTGGAGAGCCAAGGGCTGCCCTATATGCAGGAATCTGGGGCAACTTAAGGCAGAAATAAATTGGCTAAAGAGGGAGGTGGAGACAGGGGTGGGGGATGGGGTTAGGAGCAATGGAGAAAAGAGCAGGACAACACTGCTGAATGATGGGGTGGGGACAATATTAGGTGGGATGCAGGGCAATTGCCCAGGGGGTGGGAAGTAAATCCAGCCAGTACTAGAAATAATGACTGGCAGGTAGAGAAAAGAAAAGGGCAAGTGGCACAAGTAAATAACAGAGGGATGACACAAGGGAATAAATACTAAGATAAGTACAGGAGTCAGGGGTGAGCATCAAACAGGTTCTTGCCACTAGCAGGTATAGAGGACCAGGGGGCACATGAAGAGCTCGGGGCTTGAACAAACATGATGGGTAAGGTCAGAGTTAAACAGGTGGGAGAGGAGAGTGGAAGGAGAGGAGAAGGAGGTCAAGTCAATCTGGAAGGCCAAGATACAGGATAAAGAAGGGAGAGAAGGAGGGGGCAAGGAGAGAGAGAAGCATCGTGGAGGAGAGCAGGAGGCACCAGAGAGACTATGGAAGGAGGGGGACAGAAGAGGAAGAAGGTGATAAAAAAGGGGATCAGACAGGAAGATGGGCATGGGGGACAGGGTTGGAGCACAGAGGGAGATGGCGGGTTCACCAGACACTGGAAGGGGTTCAATAAACAGCACTGATGGAAAAGAGAGACTGATGGTCTACAGGGACTCCATAATAAAGGGTGCACACTGGATTAGGAAGTGGGACCCAGATAAAAGAAGGGCAATCTTCTGTGTACCGGGACTGGAGTCCAGGAGGGCAGGACAAAAGATAAAGGAGGAAATAAGGAGGCTGGGAGGCAAACCATGCCTGATTTTTCACTTGGGTATAAATGATTTGGCGGGAAATGAGCATGGTGAAGTACAGCAAAGGTCTAGGGATTTAGCAAGGGGCTACAGGGAGGGGGTGAGCCCATTGGCTTTCTCAGAAGTCTTACTGGTCTCCAGTGCCAGTACTGGTAGGAAAAGAGGACTGAGGAATTCAATAGTTGGCTAAGGGAATGGTGCGCAAAGGAGGGGTTCGTCTGCATTGGGGAATGGGCGGATAGGTGGAAGGACGATAGGTTATATTCGAAAGAAAGGCTGTATCTAAACAAGGCAGGGTCCAGGGTACTGAAGGAAAAGCCACAGGAATACATAGCCAAGGCCATGAGTTTAAACTAAGCAGGGGGAATATGAGGCAAGGGAAGGAAAGGAGGACATAATCAGGGAAAGTTATCTAGTTGGCACTCCCCCACAAACAGGGGCAGGAGTTAAGGAGGGGGAGAAGCAGTAAGGAGGGGAGGAACTGTCGGAGGGCAATGTGTGTGAATGCCAGGAGTCTGGTCAACAAACTAGTGGACTTAGAGGCCATAATGATGATGGAGGAACTGGACCTGGTGGCCATCACAGAGACCTGGTGTACCAAAAACCAGGACTGAGAGATGGCCATCGCAGGTTTTAATCTATTTAGGAGGGACAGGGCAGGTAGGAAAGGGGATAGCCCTATATGTGAGGGACAGTATACAGGCTTCAGTGGGGCAGGAAGAGTGAGGGGAAGTGGTGGTACTGTGGGTTACCATGGAGAAGTGGTCAGGGGGCATTATGCATACAGGAGTGATTTATAGGCCTCAAGCACTGGGGGAAGAAGTAGATAGGGAGCTAATGCAAGCAGTACAAAGGGTGGCCTGAAAGGGGGGATTGTTGCTGGTGAAGGACTTCAATCTCCCTGATGTAGACAGGAGGCTTCCAGCAGCGGCAACAACCAGAAGCAGGGAAATACTGGACTCCTTACAAGGATCATTCCTGCAACAACTTGTATGGGAACCAACTCGGAAGGGTGATACCGGACCTTGTACTAACCGACAGGGACAGTGTCACCGATGTCATGGTGGGGGACAATCTAGGGTCCGGCGACTATTACACGGTGTGATTCAAAATAAGAACTGGGACAGAGTTGAGTCACAGAAGGACAATGGACTTCAGCCATGTAGATTTTAATAAAATCATGGCAGGTATAGAGAAACTAGGAGGAGTTGAGGAGCAGTGGACTGCAATCAGAGGGGGAAGTAAAAGAGCTATGAAACAATGCATAATACAGGTCCGCAAAAATAAGAAAAGAAAGAGGCTGCTTTGTTCTCCAGATAGGTAGTGAGAACAGTGAGGAGAAAGAAACTAGCCTTCAGGAGGTACAAAAGTACACAGAAGGAAGAGGACAGAATGAAGTACAAGGAGCAACGGAGGGTGGCAGGGCTGACAGTTAAGAAATTGAAGGTGGATATGGAGGAATGGATAACCAAATCGGTAAAGCAGGGCGATAAAACATTCTTCAGACACATCAATGAGAAAATAAAGTCCAAATCAGGGATATTGAGACTGGTAGGGGAAAGCTGGGTTCCAGTACAGGGAGATCACCAGAAGGCAGACTTATTTACCAATTACTTTTGTTCAGTTTTCATGGAGGAGAGGGTAGGGTATAGTCTGGGGTTACATAACAAGAAGAAAGTGTCCTTAAAGAACTGTCCAGGTTAAGGGTAGACAAAGCAATGTGTCCAGATGAAGTTCACCCTAGGGTGCCCTGGGAGCTCAGAGAGGTGCTGACTGAACCACAGGCATCAATGTTTAGCCTGTCATTGGACACTGGGGAGGTTCCGAGGGACTTGAAGAGGGTGGATGTGGTACCTCTTCACAACAGTGTCAGTAGAGAACAGACAGGTAATTATCGATTGGTCAGCCTGACCTCAGTGGCAGGAAAGGTAATGGAGTCACTCCTTAAAGAGAGAATTGGTGACTACCTTGCAGCCAGCGGTCTCCAGTACCAGTGGCAACATGGATTCACACAAGGGAAGTTCTGCCAGACAAACCTAATCAAGTTTTTCCACTGTGTGACTAGGGTGGTGGGCCAGGAAGGGGTGGTGGATGTGGTCTATCTGGAATTCAGCAAGGCTTTGACACCATTCACACAGAAGGCTGGTGAACTAACTGAGCAATATTGGAGTGAGTCCTAAAATAGCCAAATCAGTGGAAAGCTGGCTTAGCAGTAGAAGCCAGAGGATGGTAGTAAATGGGATTCATTTGGGAGAGGGCAGAATGGCAAGTGAGGTGCCACAGGGGTAAGTATTGGGCCCAGCCCTCTTTAATATCTGTATTGATGACATTGCAGATGGGTTGGAAGGAAAGGTGTGCCTATTTGCAGATGATACAAAAATCTGCAATAGGGTAGACACACCGGGGGTGGGGGGTGTAAAGGATGAATGAAGACCTGGGAAAGTCAGAAGAGTGGTTAGGAACTTGGCAATTGAGATTCAATGCAAAGAAGTGCAGAATCATGCAGTTAGGATGGAAAAACCCATGAGCTACATATGAACTGGGGGGGGGTTAGTCAGTGTAACAGGGCAGGATGAGACCTGGGGGATGGTGAAACAATATGATAAGGCCGTGGGAAACGTAAATCATATGTTGGGCTGTATAGGGAGGGGTATAAACAGTAGGCAGTGAGATGTGATAATGCCTCTATATAAATCACTGGTGAGATTCCACATCTACTATGGTTTGCCATTCTGGAGGCCTCACCATTGTAAGGATACAGACAGGATGCAGAGGGTACAAAGGAAGGTAACCAGAATGGTGTAGGGCCTGCATCAGAAGCCCTACAAGTAAAGGCTAAGGGATCTAGATCTATACTCCCAGGAGATTGGGAGAGAGAGAGGGGAGACATGACTGAGACATTTAATTACCTAAAGGGAATAAACAAGGTACAGGAAGGGAGCATCTTTCAAAGAAAAAGATGTCAAAAGACTAGAGGGCGCAATATGGAGGGGGGAAGTGTCAGAGGGAATAGGAGAAAGTACTTCTTCATGGAAAGGGTGGTGAACCTCTGGAACACTCTCTCAGTGGAAGTGGTGGGGGCTAAAACAGTTGTTGGATTTAAGAAAGCATGGGATAGCCACATGGGTATCACCAAAACTGGTAGGAAAGGAAACCTGGAGCCTGAACAGGGTCTGGAGACAGCATTGGTAGGGGTAGGGGGTGGGAGGGCAGAGTCTGGTGACTATGTAGGGTCTGCGGTTTTATATTAGGCAGGGAAAAAGTGGCAGACTGGATGGTCCAGGCAGTCCTTTTCTGCTGTCAACCTCTATATTTCTAATATTGAGTGAATTAAGCTATGCAATTCCTATGTGCAAAATCAGCTGTTGTTCCTTAGAGAGTTAAAGAAACAGACAATGTTTCTAGGTATTGCTTCCCAATTCACTCTGTGTTCACAATATATGGTGAACCCACCACTAAACGTGGCATAAGGGAAAGGGGTGGAGGAGGTTATTGGAAAGAGAAACAAAGTTAAAAGCAGAAATTGTTAACACTATAAGGTGACTTCCTATTATAATACTCAACATAACTTTTAACACGGTAAGAGTCTTGTTACTTTTGACACAATATAAAAAACTAAAACATTAAATCCTGCTTCTTAAAGATTGTTCTAATATAGCTCACTAACTCAGAAAAATGCTCAATTGAAAATATCCTTTCAGACCAGCTGGTGTCCTAGCTCCCAGTCTGTACTGCCAGAAAGTTCTCTTTATAAGAGGTTTTGATTCAGACCACCTCCACTGCATGCAAGGTGCACCATCTCAAGTCCTTGAAAAGATAATTTATGTCCCCCACCATTTTTTTAATATGTTCTGCTGTGCTGGTGCATTTTTCAGGTGTCTTCTGGCAATACCTCTTAAGGCCCTGTAAACACTGGGCTCGTTGATATGTTTTAAGTCCCCTAAAATATTTTCACAAGCCCAACATGGTTTGAGTCCACATGGAATACAGTTTGAAAGGGTGTTTAAAAACCATGTTTAAACCCTGCAAGGGACCTAGTCTTAAAACTGGTTTTAAACACAGTTTCAAACCTAGCATGGTTTACCTAATAGTGTGGATGGAAGATTGGTCTTTGCTTCTCCTGAAGTAGCACTGATTTGTGCTGGAGACTATGCTGGTACTGGGTTTCTTAAACCATTACAGGGCTACACAGCGGATGCAGTGCAACCATGTTTAAACATGGTTCTAGGGAAAGACAAATAAGTGTGGGCAGACTCCTAGTGTGAGTTTAAGACCATTATTAATAATGGTTTTAAAAATGGACTGCCAGTGTGTACAGGCCTAAGTGTTTTTCTATGTGGATTTTAAAGTTCTGTATGGTTCTACACACATAGAATGAATTGCAGGTACAATGCTCCTTCTCTATAATGAATAAAATGAGGGCTGTGTAACACGTTTGTTATACTGGCGTATTCGTTAAATCAGGGGAGCATGTTTGCAGTAACAGCAATCCACAGCAAATGTATTACATATCACAAACCCGCTCCTGGGGGGTCAGGTCCACTGAGCTCACAGTGTCCACCCTTAAGTGCAATCCGTGATGGGGGGGCAGGGCTACCCTACTCATGTCTTTTAGACTGCTCGCCGAGTTCACGACTGCACCTCTGCCACGAGGACCCAGGGCATCCCTCTAAACTTTGGATAAGAGCACAATACCAGTCTCCATTCTTGTAGCCAAATATGAACCCTCCTTGGCTATTACACAAGGGGGAAGACCCAGGCATCACACTATTTTTGGTGGTAGCAGCGTAAAACCTGATTTGGCCTTCTCCCTACAGGACATGCAATAGCCTGGTTCAAAATCCCTGCAGACTCTGGTATTCTCCCTATCCTTCCAGATCCCTTACAGACACCTTTTTCAATCTGGTTGCTGATTGTGACAATCCCTTTGCAATAACTGTTTGTCACAGATCATTAATACTGTCTCATAATTCACACACAATTATAAAAATCTCACTTAGGCAGATTTTCTTTAGAAAAACAAATGTTTTTACTAAAATACTTAATAATCATACAGTTACAACTAAAAAAAATATAATTTGGTCACATAATACAGAACAAAAAAATGGGATAATATACATGAAAATGCAGTATGGCTTATAGCTGAAGTCTACCTGAAATTCATAGAAATTTGAAGTCCAGAACAATAACTGAAAGTTCAGTTTTGTCAGTCTTGGCAGCAGTTTTGTTCCTTGTGTGTCAGGTGAAGTCCAAATGAAAAGTGTCTGTGTAGCCACTGATTCTCAGCAGTTTGGCTTCTTGTGTGTCTGGTGGTGTCTAAATGAAAAGTGTGTTCAAATGCCCTGAGCTGGGGCTTTAAATACTTTCTGTAACTTGCAGTGTCATCAATTATTCCGTGTTCTAAAGAACTGGTCTAATTCCCCAGAGCAACTACTAACTACTCCGTTTGGCCAGGAGATGTCACTGTTCCACTGTTTCCCAAAATCCCAAGAATATCACAATCCTAAGACATACAGTATAATTAACATGGATTATATGACATTCAGAGTTTAAGCCTTTTGAAGTCCCCTGTAGACAGTTGGAACCCATAAGATAAAATTCACAATATCCTGTCAGAATGGCAATTTTCTGCTCAGATCCTGGCTAAAACATCCTGGGCTTTTGAACTGGCTTCCTTCAGTTGGTTCCAAGGAAGATCCTGTAAGGTTTATGACTGTACAAGCTGATTTTATTATCTCTGTTTCCCTTAGTTAGTTAACTTAGGGGAAGACCCTTTGATCAGCTATCCCCAAGCCTTTGACAATAACTTGTCAGTTTCATGGTAAGCAAGCTGGCCTTCAGGTCAAAGGAAGGTTAACTCCCTTTTAACAGAGATCCAGTCTCTCTCTTCCTAGGTGCCTTTGTATTAACACTGGCATTTCTTGTGGAATGTACATATACACAGAATTACATAAAAAAACATGTACAACAGAATCATATCTACAAATAAGTACTGGCAGTTGGGTAGCTAACGACATCCCTCCCTCCCTCCCTCCTAGACTGAATTTGTGTAAATACGCTCCTAATGCATGGTAAGGTTTTCACAAATTCAGCTACTGTTCTAACTGGTGAGATAGCCAATCTGCGTTGCCATTGGTCAATCTGGCTTTGTGGGTAATGGTCATATCATAGGCCTGTAGGGCAATACTCCACCTTAAGAGATGACCATTCATTTTTCCCTATCTGAGTTAACCACACCAGGGAGTGTAGAAGTACAGCTCTAATTTCTTTAGGGCTCATACCAGCGCAAGACATTTCTTTTCAACTATGGAATATGCTTGCTCCCAGGGAAGCAACTTTTTGCTAAGGTACACTATTGGGTGATCTTTTCCCTAATTAGAGGTCTGACTGAGGACTGCTCCAACCCCCACATCTGAGGCATCTGTCTGGACTACAAATGGCTTACTGTAATCTGGACTGGTGAACACAGGGGCACTGCACAGTCCCTCCTTTAGCCGTGCAAAGGTTTGTTCACAGACTGGATCCCACTTTACCTTTTTGTGCATTCTTTTCTTTAACAGGCCAGATAGGGGAGCTGCCAGGCTACTGTAATTGGGTACAAACTTTCAATAGTACCTGATGGTCCCTAGAAAACTCCTAACCCCTGCTTTTGAGTTTCAGGCCTGGGCCATGCCTCTATCACCTCAATCTTTGCCTGATTGGAACAAAGCTGCCCCCGCCCCACTACATGTTCTAGGTATGCCACCTCCATCATGGCCACCTGGCACTTTTCATCCTTGACAGTGAGCCCTGCCCTCTGTATCCTGCCCAACACTTCCTTCATGTGGGACAGGTGTTCCTTTCAACTGGCACTGAAGATGGCAATATCATCCAGATATGCCACTGCGTACTTTTCAGAACCATATAACACCTGGTTGACCAACCTTTGGAAGATGGCAGAGGCATTCTTCATTCCAAAAGGCATTACCCTGAACTCAAATGATCCTATTGGAGGGATGAAGGCTGACATCTCCCTAGCTCTGGCAGTTAACTCTACTGGCCAGTACCCTTTTGTCAAGTCAATGGTGGTAAGGTATGTCACTCCTCCCAACTTGTCCAGTAGTTCATCTGTCCATGGCATTGGGTGGGCATCAGACATCATGACTGTGTTGAGTGCACGATAGTCCACACAAAAGCAAGTAGAGCCATCCAACTTGGGAACGAGGACTATGGATGAGGTCCATGGGCTGTGAGATTTCTGGATTACCCCTAAATCCAGCATTTCCATCACCTCCCTCCTAATGTCCTTTGGGATGGCCTCAGACACCCAGTAGGCTAGTAGTCAAATGGGTGCTTGCATTCCGGTAAATACACCGTGTGTCACTAAAAGGGTATGTCCCAGCTTGGCTGTAAACAAAAGGGCAAAGTCCACTGAAACCTCCCCCACTTCCTGGGATTGTTCCGGGGTCAACTGGGGTGACAGTTTGATCGCCTCAACAGAGGACTCCTATTTGCTTTCCTCTAGCAAGTCCAGTAGGGGGTCTTCTTTGTCTGTCCCCTCCCCAGGACTTCACACTGTAAATACCATGTCAGCTCTATTTGCATATGGCTTCATCATGCTGACATGGTACATTCTATGGGTATGTCTCCTGTCAGGCAGTTCTACAATATAGTTCACATCATTTACATGTCAGACTACCTTGTATGGTTCTGCCCACTCGGCCTGCAACTTGCCCTTCCCAATTGGGATTAGGACCGTGACTTCCTGACCTACACTGTACAAGCGAGCTCTAGCTCTGCGGTTATACCAGACCTTTTGCTTATGCTGGGTGGCTGACAGGTTGCTCTGGGCTGCTCCCATAAGATCCTTCAGCTTTTCCCTAAAGTTTTGGACATACTCCACTGTGGAAGTTCCCTGGGTGGTGTGCTTGCCTTTCCAGTTTTCCCATATCAAATCTAGGGGCCCATGCACCATACGCTCATATAAGAGTTCAAAGGGGGAGAACCCTGTCGACTCTTGGGGTACCTCCCTGTATATGAACAACAGGTTGGGAGTGTATTTATCCCAGTCCTTCCCATACTGTTCAGCAAAATGCTTGAAGCATCGATTTTAGGGTACCATTAAACCTTTCCACCAGCCCACTGCCTTATGGGTGATAAGGTGTCATGCATCTCTGCATGACCCCACACTTCTTCCACAAACAGTTCACCAGGTCTGACATGAAGGTACCCTCTCAATCAGTGATAACCTCCTGCAGAAACCCAACATGCAAGAAAATCCCTAGCAAGGCATCTGCCACTTTGTCTGTCATAAGTGAGAAGAGGGCAACCACCTCTGGGTATTGGGTGGCATAATCTACCACCATCAGGATAAACCTCTTCCCGGAGGGGCTTGGGGTCCTCCAAGATCCCACAATATCCATTCTTACCCTCTAGAATGGCTTCTCCACAATGAACAAGGGAATTAGGATGGCTTTGGTTTTATTACCTGCCTTCCCCATTTATTGGCACCAGTGACAAGACCTGCAATATTCCTTCATCTGCTAGGTGAAGTTGGGCCAATAGAAATTCTGGGCTAGTCACTGTATGGTGCGTGGGGTTCCCAGATATTCAGACATGGAGATATCATAAGCGATTTTGAGCAACCACACATGGTACCCTTGGAGAATGACAAGCTGCCTGCCCATCACCCCTCCCTCTGTCCTTATAGCCTGTGTATACAACAGTCCATTGTCCCAAAATAGTCTATGTCTCATGTCACCTCCCTGTGTCCCATCAGATTCTGCACAAGCCCTCAGCCTCTCCAAACTAGGATCAGTCCTCTGAGCAGCTACAAATTCTTCACATTTTCCCAACCCTTCAGTTCTTAAACTGGGGTCCATAGCTCTAGCATCAGGGCATTCAGGATCACTGCCATCCCTAACTTTCTGATCATTGGTTACCTCTTCCTCCTCAGAGTAGCCTTCTGTAGCTGTTTTGTGAACTACTACTTGGGGAAGTCCTACCTCTCTTTCACTACTCTCCATTTCAGAAGACACAGGTTGAGGAACCAGCCTCTCACTGTTTTCCACAGGGGCTTCTATGGGGATCAGGGAACTACAATCAGCCTTTGTCATCTGACTGCGGGTAACCACACAAACCATGCCCTTCTGGAGATTGTTCCCTATAATCACATCTGGGTGAGGTTGTCTGCCACTGCCACCTTTTGCACCCTCTCTCCAGTCTCACCCTAGTCCAGGAGAACACTTGCTAGTGGCAGAGTTTTCTCCTCCTTAGTGAATCCCCTCACCATTACAAACTGATTAGGTATAAGCTGTTCAGGCCCAACCAAATCCCCTTTTACTAAGTTAAGAGATGCCCCCACGTCCCTTAACCCATGGATCTCTGCACCCCATTTACAGTAACCGGGTGTATGTGATCCCTCATGTTTATAGGCATGCTTTCAGGGATACACAGTGCACCCAACTCTGTTCAAGCACCACCTTGTTCACTCAGTGATGACCTCCTGTGGAAGTCCGACATGGGAGAAAATCCTTAGCAAGACATCTGCCACTTTGTCTGTCATAAGTGAGAAGAGGGCAACCACCTCTGGGTATTGGGTGGCATAATCTACCACCGTCAGGATAAACCTCTTCCTGGAGGGGCTTGGGGAACTCAAAGATCCCACAATATCCATTTCTACCCTCTAGAATGGCTCCTCCACAATGGACAAGGGAATTAGAGTGGCTTTAGTTTTACTACCTGTCTTTCCTATTTGTTGGCACCAGTAACAAGACCTGCAATATTCCTTCACCTGCTGGGTAAAGCTGGGCCAATAGAAATTCTGGGCCAGTTGCTGTATGGTGCATAGGATTCTCAGATGTTTGGACATAGAAACATAGAAACAGAATGTGACGGCAGATAAGGACCGCTTGGCCCACCTAGTCTGATCATTTTCCTACCTAACAGATAAGCTGCAGATCCTAGTTAACCAACAGCTTACATCCTCCTACCCCCCACTAGGACAGCCTTATGTCTGTCCCATGCATTCTTGAATTCCTCCACTGTTCTTGACTCCACTACCTCCTTAGGGAGGGTGTTCCATGCATCCACAACCCTTTCTGTAAAAAAATACTTCCTCACATTACCTCTGAGCCGTCCCCCCTCTATCTTCAAATTGTGACCCCTTGTTCTTGCACATCTCTTTTTCTGAAAGATGCTACCCTCTTGGACTTTGTAGATTCCCTTGAGGTATTTGAAAGTTTCTATCATGTCCCCTCTTTCCCTTCTTTCCTCGAGGGTATACATATAAGCTCCTTTAGTCTTTCTTGATATGTCTTGTGCAGACCCTGCACCATTTTGGCTGCCCTCCTCTGGACAGCCTCCACTCTGTCTATGTCTTTGTGGAGATGGGGTCTCCAGAACTGCACACACTACTCCAGATGGGGTCTCACCAACCGTCTGTACAGAGCGATAACAACTTCCTGTTTTCTACTATTGATGCCTCTTCCTATGCACACCAGTATCCCCCAGCCTTCCTTACTGCCTTCTCACATTGCTTGTCCACCTTTAGGTCATCTGATATAATTACCCCCAGGTCCCTTACCATTTTTACTGTTGTCAGTATCTCACCCCCCATTGTGCACGTTTCCTCTGGGTTTTTGTTTCTCATGTGCATTACCTTGCACTTCTTTGCTTTGAATCTGAGCTGCCATACATTTGACCATTCCTCCAACCTTGCCAAGTCCCTTCTCATCCTTTCCACTCCATCTTGTGTATCAACCCTGTTGCAGATCTTTGTGTCGCCTGCAAAGAGACATACTTTTCCTTCCAGTTCCTCTGCAATGTCACTTATAAAGACACTAAAAGGACCGGTCCCAGTACTGAACCCTCTGTGGTGCCAGCTAGTAACCTCCTTTCTTCTGTGTGTACTCCATTTACTACTACCCTTTGCGTCCTGTTGTCTAGCCAATTTTTATCAGACTACCACCTTGGGACCCACTCCAAGGCTGGCTAACATGTGTATTAATCTTTTGTGTGGGACTGTATCAAATGCCTTGCTAAAATCTAGGTAGGCCATGTCCACAGCCCCTCCCTGGTCTACTACTTTGGTCACCCAGTCAAAGAAATCTATTAGATTCATCTGACATGACCTTCCCATCATGAATCCATGCTGCCTTGGGTCCTGTGCCCCACTGGCCTCTAGGTACTCAACAATTGTTTCCTTCAGAAGTGATTCCATCATTTTTCTTACCACTGAGGTCAAAGTAACTGGTCTGTAGTTTCCTGCTTCTGTCCTGCTCCCACTTTTGTGAAGAGGAATCATATCTTCCCTCCTCCAGTTCTCGGGTACCACCCCATCCTCCCATGATTTGTTAAAGAGAGTAGTCAGCGGTGTCACTAGTTCTACCCTTAGTTCTTTTAGAATTCTTGGGTGAATCCCATCAGGCCCCATTGCTTTGTCCACCTTCAATTTTATTAGTTCTTTCAGAACCCTTTCTTCTGTAAATGGACTGGTATCGACTCCCGTCTTCAGAGTGTTTCTCTTGTTTGGTTTAGGTACCTCACCCTCCTCTTTCTTTGTTAATACTGAGCAGAAATATTCGTTCAGTATCCCTGCTTTTTCACTGTCACCCTCTACCCATATTCCTTCCCCTTTATTAAGCCTCAGTATCCCTCCTTTGGTCTTTCTTCGCTCCCTAATGTACCTATAAAAGGTCTTATCCCCCTTCTTAACAGAATTGGCTATCCTTTCCTCGGTTTGGGCCTTTGCTGTTCTGACTGCCTTCCCAGCCTCTTTCTGCTTTAACTGATAAAGTTCTCTGTCCTGCTCTTTCTGTGTTTTCTTATATTTCCTGAATGCTATCCTTTTCTCCTTAACCTTCCCTGCCACCTCTTTTGAAAACCATAGCGTTTTTTTCCTTCGTTGTGTTTTATAGATTTGTTTTACACAAAAGCTTGTTGCCTCTGTGATGGCTGTTTTGATTACTCCCCATTGTTCCTCCACCCCTCCTTCTTGCCTGTTTTCTAGTGCATTTCTGAGGCACTGTCTCATTTTCCCAAAGTCAGCCCTCCTAAAGTCCAATACTCTTGCTTTTGTGTGGCTTGATTGTATGGCTGTGTTTATCGTGAACCACACTGTTTGGTGGCCGCTTGTTCCAAGATAGCTACCCACTTCTAAATCTGAGATTCTTTCTCTGTCCCCATTTGAGAGTACCAGGTCTAAGATTGCTCCCTTCTGAGTGGGTTCCAGTACTAGCTGTCTGAGGCATGCCCACTGTAGGGCATCAAGAATGACCCTGCTCTTGGATGTGCCTGCAGCAAAAGGTGCTCCAGTTAACATCTGGCATATTCAGGTCCCCCATCAACAATATCTCCCCTTTTTCTGCCATTCTAAGGAAGCCTTCTATTATTTCCTTGTCCATTCCCTCCCCTGAGATGGGGGTCTGTATACAACCCCCATGCAGATTGTGGTGCCATTTTCTGTCTCCAGGGTGACCCAGAGTGCCTCATCTGCTCCCTGTTTACTCTTTTCTTCTGTTGCTTTGATCCCTTCTTTTACATAGAGAGCTACTCCTCCTCCTCCTCTTTTACCCTCCCTGTCCCTCCTGTAGATTGTGTATTCTGGTATGTTGACATCTCAGTCATGATTCTCTGTGTACCATGTTTCTGTGACTGCCACAATATCCAGGCAACCCTCTTCCATCAAGGCCACTAGTTCAGGGAACTTGTTACACAGACTATGGGCATTGGTACTCATCACGCTCCACTTTTTGATAGCCTTACCCCTTTTAGCCCCATTCCTGTCCTTACTGCCTTTGCCTTTTTTTTACATTTACCTCTGTTCTGCTCCCTAATAACTTCTCTATCTTGGTGTTTACCTCACTAATTACCATGTTTTGTGGGGGAAGCTGGGATTTCCCTGCTCCTTTTCAGTGCCTCCCGCCTTGGCTAGTTTAAATGCCTGCCAATGAAGCATTTAAACCTCTCACCTAGGATCCTGGTTCTCCCCCTGGACAGATGCAGACCATCTCACCAGTATAGGTCTGCATCCCTCCAGATGGCTCCCCAGTCCCCAATGAAGCCAAAACCCTGAGCTCCACACCAGTTTTCAGCCCTCATTAGAATTCCCTGGTGAGGAGTACCTAGCATCACTCCTGCCATATACAGGCAGCACCTCCGAGAAAGGTTACCGTGTCGCTACTTGTCTGGCGCCTCCCCAACTCTACAAGCTCCTCTTGCATACCTGATCCCATTCCTAGCCAGGTCATTTGTCCCTAGGTGGACAATGACATCCAGCTCCTCCCTCGCGTAGCTCCTCCCACGATTCTGAGGATTCGCTTCCTGTCCCTCCAAGCCGTGGCACCAGGAGGCACCCTACCTCCTCTCCCTTCCTCCCCATTTCTACCCCTAATGATTGGGTCCCCACACAGGAATTGTTTCCTTCCCCTGTGGGGTCCCATACCACCTTCCTGTGGGTCTTCTTTGTGAAGGTTCCCAGCATCCTCCTTGGTCTCCACTGCAGGTGCCTCCATAGAGGAACCACTATCCACCAGAAGAGCAAATGAATTATGGAGAGGTACAGCTGGAGGGATGCAACTGTGTTCCACCACCCTCTCCCTCTCTGAGCCCACCCTGGTCCAGCCTCTCCTCTTTCTTGGCAACCTCTGAGGTAGTGACATTGGCCCTGGTGGTCCCTGGGTGGGGGAGGAGGTTTCACGAATCCTAGCCAGGTCAGCCTGGAGACGGGCAACCTCTTCTCTCAGACCAGAGAGGTGCCTGAAAATAGGGCAGCATCACAGCCTCCAGAATGTCTCCCGGAACACTGCCACCCCACAGCCATTGCACTGCACCACTTCCATCATGTCTTATTTTGTGTCCCCTCTACTGTTTCTCTGTATTCTTACTCTCTCCTCTACTTACAGCTCTCACCCTTCCTGTTCTGGGACAGCAACTTCCTATCTTCTTCAGTAGCCTCCTTCTTCCTTGCTCAATGTCAGACCACCAGCAGCTAGGGAGGACAGTGAGCTACTTTTTTCCTTTAGGTTGACAAAACCAATGTTTCTCTATGATCCTTCCCTTCCTACTGCCAAACAGGAAGTTCCGGTTGACAGTCAAATTCAGTGGCTATAAAAGTAGAACTGGCTTAGGGTGGGTGGGTGAAGGGGTGAGATGGAGGGCAATTAGTAAGAAAAAAGGCTAGCAACAAGAAGTTGTAATTTGAGTTACCTGCTTTTATAGTGTCTAAGCCACACCCCCAATTAAGCTCTCTTTCCTCCTACTGGTTTAGCAAAGTCAGCTGATACAGTACCCTTCCCAGCACAGAACACACACTAACTTTCTTTCTTTTCTTTCTTTTTTTACCCTAAATAAGACCCCTTCTACTTCTAATAAAGTATCTGTCTACTTAATCTCAACAGACACTGACTCCTGCTGAGATATAAGTTTTAAATTAATAAGAAAATGTAGCTTCTTTTAGTTAGCTGCTTTCTGCTCTACAAGCAAGGCTAGCTTGGGGATATCTTGAGTGATCCTGAGCAACCACGCATGGTACCCTTGGGGAACGATAAGCTGCCTGCCCATCACCCCTTCCTCTGTCCTTATAGCCTGTGTATACAACAGTTCATTGTCCCAAAATACTCTATGTCTCATGTTACCTCCCTGTGTCCCATCAGATTCTGCACAAGCCCTCAGCCTCTCCAAACTAGGATCAGTCCTCTGAGCAGCTACAAATTCTTCACACTTTCCCAAGGCATGGGACATGCCCCCTTCAGTTCCTAAACTGGGGTCCATAGCTCTAGCATCAGGGCATTCAGTTTCACTGCTATTCCTAACCTTCTGACCATTGGTTACCCCTTCCTCTTCAGAGTAACCTTCTGTAGCTGTTTTGTGAACTACTACTTGGGAAAGTCCTACCTCCCTTTCACTACTCTCCATTTCAGAAGACACAGGCTGGGGAACCAGAATCTCATTGTTTTCCACAGGGGCTTCTATGGGGTTCAGGGAACTATAATCAACCTTTGCCATCTGACTGTGGGTAACTGCACAAACCACCCCCTTCTGGAGAGTGTTCCCTAAAATGACATCTGGGTGAGGTTGTCTGCCACTGCCATCTTTTTCACCCTCTCCCCTGTCTCACCCCAGTCCAGGAGAACTAGCTAGTGGCAGAGTTTTCTCCTCCTGAGCAAATTCCCTCACCATTACAAACTGACTAGGTATAAGCTGTTCAGGCCCAACCAAATCACCTTTTACTAAGGTAAGAGACACCCCTGTGTCTCTTAACCCATGGGTCTGCACCCTATTTACAGTAACCGGGTGTATGTGATCTCTCATGTTTATAGGCATGCTTTCAGGGATACACTGTACACCCAATACTGTTCAAGTACCACCTTGTTCACTTTGTGCCTTTTTATGACAGTGTCTAGCAAGATTCCTTGGCTGTTTACAAAACCAACAGTCATCATGTCTTTTATCTGAGCAATCCCTTTTTTGTAACTTGGGGCTTCCCCCTTTCTGTGGAGGGAGTGAGTGTTTTAGCTGCCCTGAAGGCACGCTTTTCCCTTTCTGTGCTGCCACACCTGCTCCACTTTCTTTCAGAGCAAGCCTGCTCCTGGCATAGTGATCCAAGAGCTCAGCAGCCTGCTGCACTGTTTTGGGGTCTTGGTCCTCTAACCAGGTTTTTAGCTATGCTGGGAAAGCCTAAAAGAACTGCTCTAGCAACATAACCTTCTCAGTTTTTTTCCACAGAATTTGCTCCTACTCCCTCCCACCAACATTTCAAAAACTGATGTTGCTTTATGGTGAGTTCCTCATAGCTCATGCCAGGGCTTCTCCAGAGCTTATGGAACTTAACCCTGTATGCTTCAGGAGTTAGTTTATACTTTTTAAGTAAAGCAGTTTTAAGTTTCTCATAATTGCTACTGTCCTGATTGTACATTTGGCCTAGCACCTCACGCCCTTTCTCAGTAAGTAGCAGGGATAGCTAGAAGCTCCAGGACTCCCTGGGTATTTTTGTCTGAATACAGACATTTTCAAATTAATTTAAAAATGCATCCATATCCTCCTCGTCTTTAAATTCAGCTATTAATTTTGAATTTAACTTATACTCCAGCCCTGGAGTTTCAGGTTCACCCCTGCTACTTACCTCCTCTGGCATTGGTTGTTGGAGTCGTAGCTTTTCCACTTCAGACTCCCTCTGCTGCTGTTTTTCTCTTTTGTCAGCCTCTCTCTGAAGCTGTCTTTCTCTTTCCTCGGTCTCTTGCTGCCGCTGCTTTTCCTGTAACACCATCTCGAACTTCCACTGCTTGAATGCCAGCTCCAGTTTTCTCAACTCCAACTCCAGCCTGATCCCTTCTGGCTCCAGCCCTATGGTGACCTTCCCCTTCTGCTGTGGCTCTGGCATCCTTCTGGTCATGCTGTCCACCTCCCTGGAACTAGACTTTGGACCCTGGCACCCCCACACCTAGGCTTTGATCCTTTTTAGTCACTGGCCATGACTCAAGGTTCTGGACAGGCGCTAGTTCATTGGCTGCCATGACAGCCTCCATGAAGTGCTTTTTGGTTCACCTGTCATACTGGATCCCTCTTTTCTGACACAACTGTCTTAGGTGGTCTACAGTGCATTCATTATAATTGGAAGCCATCTTCTTCCCTAACTATTACTACACTAGCTTGCACTGAAATAAAAAAGAAAAGAAAACAGGTAGGGAACTTTATACTGTAACCAAATTATTGTTTTCCAAATCTCTGCCTTGATTGTATGTGGATTGCTTTCAGTTTATCAATCTGATACCATTTCCTCAGATCCAACTGTTATGTCTGTGCCACCAATATCTCTCGAATTGCAGCATTATGCAACCAAATCTCTCGGATCTCACTGCTACCACCAGATCTGTCATGAACCCACTTTTGGGGGGGCAGGTCCACTGCTGCCACAATGTCCACCCTTAAGTGCAATTCATGATGTTGGGGAACAGGGCTACCCTTCTCATTTCTTTTAGACTGCTTGCCAAGGTCACAACTGCACCTCTGCCATGAGGACCCAGGGTGTCCCTCTAAACTTTGGATAAGGGCATAATACTGGTCTTGAGTCTTGTAGCCAGATATGAACCCTTCCTTGGCTATTACACAAAGGGGGAAGACACAGACATCACAATCTCTTTGGGGTAGCAGCATAAAACCTGACTTGGCCTTCTCCCTACAGGACATGCAACAGTCTGGTTCAAAATTCCTGCAGACTCTGGTATTATCCCAATCTTTCCAGATCCCTTATAGACCCCATTTTCAATTTGGTTGCTGATGGTGACAATCCCTTAGCAACAACAGTCTGTCACAGATTATTAATACTGTCCCACAGTTCACACACAATTATAGAAATCTCACTCAGGCAGATTTTCTTTAGAAAAACAAATGTTTTTACTAAAATATTTAATAATCATACAGTTACAACTAAAAAAATATATATCTAATTTGGCCACAGAATACAAAAAAAAAAGAAAATATACAGGAAAACACACTATAACGGATAGCTGAAGTCTACCTGAAATTTGTAGAAACTTGAAGTCCAGAACAATAACTGAAAGTTCAGTTTCATTGGTTTTGGCAGCAGTTTTGTTCCTTGTGTGTCAGGTGAAGTCCAAATGAAAAGTGTGTGTGCAGCCATTGAGTCTCAGTAGTTTGGCTTCTTGTGTGTCAGGTGGCATCCAAATGAAAAGTGTGTTCAAATGCCCTGAGCTGGGGCTTTAAATACTTTCTTTAACTTGCAGTGTCATCAATTATTCCTAGTTCTAAAGAACTGGTCTAATTCCCCAAAGCAACTACTCTGTTTGTCCAGGAGATGTCACAGTTCTGCTGTTTCCCAAAATCCCAAGACTATCATAATCTTGAAACATATAATTAACATGAATATGACACTCAGTGTTTAAGCCTTTTGAAGTCCCCTGTAGACAGTTGGCTGAAACATCCTGGGCATTTTAACTGACTTCATTCAATTCGTTCCAAGGAAGATCCTGTAATGTTTATAACTATACCAGCTGATTTTATTATCTCTTTTTTACTTGGTTATTTAACTTAGGGGAAGACCCTTTGATCAGCTATCATGGATACATAGATACATAGATACATAGACAGTGTCGGCAGATAAGGGCCTATGGCCCACCCAGTCTGCCCATTTGAGCTTGTAAGTTCAGTTTATGTTTTCCTAGAAGTCTGTTTCCCCTTACCCCTGACCTCCAGAATTCCTTTATGTCTATCCCATGCATTCTTAAATCCCGTGATTGTTTCAGCCCCCACCACTTCCTCTGGCAGGGTGTTCCACTTGTCCACCACCCATTCTGTGAAGAAATTCTTCCTCACTTTTCCTCTAAATCCTCCTCCCTCCAACTTCATCCCATGCCCTCTAGTCCTGAAACATCTTTTTTGCTTAAAAATAGTGTATTCCTGCACCCTGTTCCTCCCTGTAAGATTCTTGTATGTCTCTGTCATATCCCCTCTCTCCCTCCCTCCTCTCCTCCAGGGAGGTCTTTGACAATAACTTGTCAGTTTCATGGCAAGCAAGCTGGTCTTCAGGTCAAAGGAAGGTCAAACCCCTTTTAACAGAGATCCAGTCTCTCTCTCTCGCTTCCTAGGTGCCTTTGTATCAACACTGGCATTTCTTGTGGAATGTACATATATACAGAATTACATCAAACAATATATACTGTATATACAACAGAATTATATATACAAATAAGGACTGGCAGTTGGGTAACTCGCCACATTACAGTCAGTAAAAACAACACAATACATTAGTGTCTTACTGGGTTTTTTGTTTATTATTGTAGTAAAAAATCAAAACTCAATAAAAAAGGTCAGTTAAATGTAATTTAAAAAGCTTACACACAGTATTGGGTAACTGACTGTCTATTGCACATTTGCTTTTCCCAAAAAGTCAGTAACGATTTACTGTGTGATTTTTTTATGTCCTGCCAAGTCCCTTGAATATATCAGCTGTCTTAGCTGAATTACCTTCAGTGGATCTGCATCCTAAGCTTGTAGCCACCCAAGCCTGTTTCGAGTCCCAAAATCACTGTCTGACTAAGGGGTATGTTTCTGTCTGCTTCTTCCTCATGGACTCTTCAGTGTCCTCTTCCTCCTGTTCTTGGCCCAGCACTATGATCTCTGAATCTGCCATTTGTTCATGGGTTTGCAGCGTGTCATCCACAGAAAACCAATCATCAATGATGTCTATTGCTGAAACACGAGCTGGATTAACTGCAGTTCTGTGGCAATTTCAATGATTTCGCCTGTGTCATCTAGCCTCAAATCATAGTCCAGTTGCAACATTGTTCCAAGCTTTACCAGCCAGTGTCAGCAGATTTAGTAAGTTAAGTTTTCTTTGGAAGTCAGTGACAGTTGTATGATTGGAACAGGAGACAAGATCGCTTAACAGTGTCTTTCTGTAGTGCCTTTTAAAAGTTGCTACAGTACGATGCCTCCATCCATCGGTTGTATCCGAGATGTTGTGTTTTTTGACAAAAACAAGGCTTTGATTTTACTGCCTCATGACTTCAGTTCTGACTCTGGAGGGTGGGCAGGGTATTGATCAAGTAAAAGTGGGGCTTTGAGTGGCCGGCATTTCTTCCATAAGTGGCAGTGCACTGAAAGGACAAAAATGTTTAAAAAACAGTTCTTAAAAATGCTGCTTGTCATCCAGGCATTGTGATTTGCTTTGTATTGAACATGTGTGTGTGTGTGTGTGTGTGTGTGTGTACACCTTTCTGAAAACAACAGTTTCATGTTTGACATTTGGAGCCAAGAACCCTGTCGTAAGCTGTGGGTAATGATGGACCAATGAGGCAGATTGGCAGCAAAATAAAGTGTTTATTTTTACAAATATAAAGCGAACTGAAAGTGGCAAAATAAAAGAGAAGTAACATGCATATAAATCAAAAGAAATACAGCTAGTAATAGCTAGCTTTACAGAATGTTAACAACGTCACATCGTCCTGCTGACTGACTACCTGTTCAGGGTGAACAGGTTATATACTACTCAGGGTCATGTGACTAGTTAACTCCACCTCTGATTCTTTATTCAAACATTATTTCTTTAAATACAGTGCAAATATGTTATTTACAATACACAACTATCTTTAATTCAACATAACAATATATATACAGTTCCAAAAGTGGATTACACTCATTTTTGGAGTATTAAAACCATGTACTGGTATCAGGAAGCACCACCCCTTCCAATTGTAGCATAAAGGCAGTCAAGATTTGGCTGGCTGGCTCCTAGAAGAACTGCTGCAACTGAGGGAGGAGTCATTCGGTGCTCAGAAAGGTCAGGATAAATAGTAAAAACCCTCATTTTCCAGAGGTCCTCAAAACAGCCCAAAACCTCACTGTTTCATCTCCGGAGGGTATGTAAGGCTTATCCTGCTAATTTTTAGAACAAAACCATTAGTTTAGGGAACACTAGAAGGTAAAATGCATTTGCAATGGTGCGCATGTTCGTGTGGTAGTTTTTACCGGCACTTGCACTATTGCACTGCCATGTAGGAACTCTGTGGCGTATTTTCATTCTAAAAGTTGCATTTTGATTAGCTCTTGTGACAAGAGCATTAAAGGAGAACAGGGGAAGAGAACCAGGAGGTTCTCTACATTATTTCAAAGCTTGCAAGGCACAAGCAAGCCCTCGGAGGCACAGCAGGGCAAAACAGGGCTTTTTGGGGCATTTTACAACAACGGTCTGCCATATTGTAACACGGAGGGCTTTCTTTAATAGACCCTCACAAAAATAGGCAAAAGCAGGCATTTTAAAACAGGGGAAGCCTGTGTAACTACATCAGCTCCAAATACAATTTTAAACAGGAACATACGTTTTCACTATGGGGAGCATATACAGGCTCCAGGCACACAAAACCAAGAGGACAGGATGCTTTTAATATAAAAGCATAGTAGCAGTCCTGACATCCTCAATATTTATTATTATTAGTTTTGTTTTGTTTTGAAGGTAGAATAGTGACACTAGGATGTACTGGAAAAAGACAAAAGAAGGACGGACAATGGACAAGACAACAATAAACATATAAACAAAGTGGGTGGCCAGCCCAACAAACAAACATATACTGTAACAATGCTGTAGTACATCCAGGACCCACTATCTTCGTAGAAAAAGTAGAGGGGGGGTGACTTCACTCTCTCACAAACCCCATTCAGTATAACTGGGAATTTGCTATAGCGGGGTTCATTATAATGACGGAGCACTGTACTTGTTGTCACATACAAAACCGATGGAGTATTACAAGAAATAAATGAACGTACCTGGAATTCTTCTCTTGGTATAGGATGAACAAATGATTTTCCCACCTTGAACCTTTTACAATAGGTGCAATACTCACATCAAAAGTTTCAGTCTGGTAAGTGCACACTTGGTGTAGTCTGTTCAGCAGTGGAGTGTAGGCTGTGGACCAAGGTGTCCAAAAGGTTGCACCCTTTTCTGTCTACATCTTTGGTGCTTCAGAAATAACATTCCTTAGTTTAGGCTTCATCTGTAGAACATGAAAAAGTTGCTGCAGGATCTGATGAACTGCATATGCCTGTGGACTAAATGCTGTGATAAACACTGTATTAGCTACTGTGTTATTCTTGTGTTCCCTAGGTCTCAGCAAGGCTTCTTTGACTGTATGCTCAGGTCTCTCTTCTGCTGTCCTGATACCTTCCTCACTTTACCTTAAAACCTCACACTTACTGTAGTTCTACAGAGCATGTTCTATAGTTAGAGGGTTAATTGCAATTGAGCTTAATGTGCAAAAACTATCTGATCAGAACATGTTCAACCATATTCCCACGTCGTAAGCAGCCTGTGAAGACCTCCAAGCTGAATTTAACCTTCCACAATACCAGCTCATAAACAAAAAGTTTTTGCTCAATGTGAAAAAGACAAAAGCCATGCTCTTCTCCCCCTCTTTGCATGCGGCAATTCCTGCTGGGGGAGCTATCCCGCAAATTACCACTATTCTTGGAGAAACACTAGAGTATGTAGCTAAATTCAAATATCTAGGAGTTTGGCTTGATCATAAACTTTCCTTCACCGACCATCTCGAAGAACTACAGAAGAAACTAAGGCAGAGATTAGGACTATTCTACAGAATTAACCACCTGCTCACAAAGGAGGCCAAGATTCAACTGGTTCAAGCTACCTTCCTATCTTCAATAGATTACGTGGACCTGCTCTACAGCCACTGCACTGCTTCTGAACTGGCTAAGTTGGACACCCTCTACCACAGAGCTATCAGGTTCATTACTGGCCTTCCACTTTCCACACACCACTGCTCCCTGTACTCATTGTTAGGCTGGACTTCCCTTCACTATAGAAGGAATAGAAATGCTGCCCTATGGACTTTCAGAGTGGTGACCAACAAGTTCCCCTCATATGTCTCAGATTGTATTCCCTGGAGTGTGTTAGGCACCTACGCTCTAAGGAGCTATTCCCTAATTGCCCTCCAAGTTCCAAGGGTCAAAACTCGTTTCGGCAAAGCTGCTCTAAGCTTCTCTTTACCCACATTGTGGAATGGTTTACAAAGGAACTTGAAACTGAGCTGCCCTGTTAGCCTGAATATCTTCATGACACTCTACAATCGCTACATGAAAGCATCTTGCAAATGTTTTCCTCATCGCTAGCCCACTAATTCCACAACTTCCCCTTTCCATCCTGACGCTCACCATGTTTCTACCCCTGGCTCTCACTCTTTCCCTGTTAACTCTTCCTGCTGCACCGACCCTTCCCTGTCCACTCCAGCCTGGCTAAAGTCCCTCCCCATCCAAAGTAGTGTCCCAATTATCTACCCCTCCTCCGTCATTATCATAATAAACAAGTACACACGACAGCCATCGTCACTTTCTGTGGTTTTAGCCCAATTTTTCTCCCAGTTGTTGGTAATATATTCCTCCTCTTCTTTACCTCTCTAACCTGCCACCCCATACACGGCCTTTTTCTACTATATGTGTAGTTGCAGCTGCCTCACTCAAAAGACCTCTGCTTATAACCCCTGTATGCCTACGGTTGATTGTACATCTGCTGACTTCTTCAATTGTAAAATAATGCTGTTTTTTTTTTATTTATTTCAACCTTGTACTGTACTGTATACACTGTATATACTTTTTCTTCCTTGTATATTATTGCTTTTTGTATACCTGCTTCTGTACTGTGCTTTGATGTGTTCATGACCCGGTCCACCTTGCAAATGAGCCTTGCTCAATGGTGCCCGCCTGGATAAATAAAGAATTTGATTGATTGATTGATTGATTGATATGTCTTGGATGACAACTGGTAAAATGTAATTTTAAATTAGTATCTATCTCTTGTTAGTACAAGTCTGTAGACAAATGCCTATTCACATCCTTACTAATTGAAAGATCTATAAAATGTACACTGTACAGATCACTATCCACTGTAAACTATTACTAGTTAGTACTACTCCCTATCTGGGGTAGGTACTACCTATCTGGGTTAGACCTGTGAAAGTAAGTGGGGTTACTGGTTAATTCTACTCTATATCTGGGTTAGGCCTGCGAAGGCAGATGTGGTTATAGTTTGGTACTAGTCCCTATCTGGGCTAGACCTGTGACAGCAGGTGTGGTTATTGTTTGGTACTACCTGTACTACTCCCTGTCTGAGTAGGTCTGTGAAGGCAGGTGGGGTTACTCTTTGATACTACTCTCTATCTGGGGTAGATTTGTGAAGGCAGGTGGGAGTATGGACTGGAGCTAGCCAGTTACTAGGTAGGACTGTGGAGGCAAGTGGAATTGTGTTTGAAATAAAATGCTGAGGCAGGAGGAAAGAAGAGGGAGGGTGGACTGCTGTAGGGGTGGGGGCTCCAGTGTTCCTGGGAACAGTATGGAGGCAGGGGATTGCCCAGTATGTAGAAGGCTAGGCTTCTTGATGGCTGAGGTGTAGCTGCTAAGGAAAGAATTGGGAATACTGGCAGGGAGGCAGGAGGGCTGGGTGGGTGGGGTAGCATTAAGGTGTAGAGTGAGTGGAGGGGGATTGGGGTGGTCCAATTGCACTGTAACCCACTGCCTCAGAGGGTGAGGAAGCTGAGAAAGGGGAGATGGAGGACTGTGGGAGAAGAGGATGGATTTAGCGTGGGGAGGGAGTGTCGGGAGCACCTTTGGTGGTACAGGTAAGGAATTACTTCCAGCTACTGAGTACTGCAGGGGAGAGACAGTGCTAGGTGGGACACAGATGAAAGAGGGGCAGCTAATCTGTAGTAAGGAGTTGGGGAGGCTGCAGGAGGAGATAGGAAAACAGGGAATGAGGCAAGGACAATAAGAGAAGAAGGAAGTACCTTTTGGGTGGTGGGGGAGACATAAGGGGTAGGGTTTAAATGAAGCTGGGTGGAAAGGGAATTAGACAAGAAAAGGGGGGATATTAGGCAGGCAAGGTTTTGGGAAGGAGGGAGGGGATAAGGGAATATTAGGGGCAGTAGGTCAGATGGTGTAGGTAAAGATAGATTCAGTAGCAATGGGGTGGAGGGGAAGGGAAGAGGCAGAGTCATAGTGATAGGGGATTCAATAGTGAACGATATTAGATGGGCTAGAAGGGGAGGGCAGCAAGATAGGAGAGTGATGTGTCTCTCAGGAATGACAGCTGAGCACATAGGACTGAAGGTAGGCCCACTCACACAGGGGATGGGGAAGCCACATGTGGTCATTTACCTAGGCACCAATGACCTATTTGGATGCGAGGTAGGGGAAGGTTCAGAAAAGGTTCAGATTGCTGAGTGAGGTCTGCAAGGGGGGTGACAACAGGGTTCGATCTTAACCTTGTTTTACTAGCCCTGAACCTAGTGCAAATTGATCAGGGCTAGTGCAGCTAACCCTCTACTTGTCTGTCTTGACTAGTGTAGGCTTTTCATGGCTGTTAATGAAGTTTAAAAAGTCCCTACTTTAGCAGACTGTAGTTCTTGTGCTGCTCTCCCTCAGTGTTCCAGGTGGCCTGGTGTGATTAATAGCTTATTAAAAGCTGCGACTATCTGGCAGTTCAAGAGGGGGATCCAACAAAAGACTCAATGTGAGTCATTATCACTCAAGTGTTAGGACATTCCGCTAGTGTGCATGTTGTGATCAAGGGTAGCGTGGTTAAGTCACTAGCTTCCAGTTTGCTTAACTTGCCTTTGATTTGTCCCACAATATTAAGACCAGTGTGCCTTATATCCAAACCTTTTGAGTGTCTGTATCCAACACGGCAGTGGCAGAATGCTATGATGTATACACTGTCTGCCCGGCCAGGTGGTTTGTCAACTCTGCACTTTCCCTTGACACCCCTGCAGACTAGACTCTGAAGTAGCCATACATAGACCCATAGCTGCCATTACTGACTGGTGTAGGGGTCCACAGCTCCTCTTAATGGATCACACCAGTCAATGCCATCCATGCAGTACCACCCTTATACCACCCAGCATGTCATTTCATCCTAAAAACAATGCTTTTGAGGATGTATGGTACACCTTAGTGAAATATATCATTTGAAAGGTTGAAATAGGTATTCCTGGTTTGCATAAATCAAAGATCATCCAATGTAGAAAGAGAGGTAGTACAGCATCATGCCTGTATACTGCTTCCCCTTTGGCTGGTGAAAGGACACTGTTATGAAAAATCTGTTGTTAGGGCACAGCATGTTAAATCAATACTTTTGTGCCTGGTATATATATAAACAGATATGTCAGTTTCTTACATCCCAAGCCCCCTGTGTTTGTTTAACTCTCTCCAAAGAAATCCTAGAACTGTCCCTGGCTCACTTCACAGTGTAAGAAAGCCTCCAGAAGTGTAGGTCTGGTTAATCACATGGTGGGGGATGAAAGTGTTTTTCTCTGCCTGACTCTGTACATTGCCCTGCAGGTCAGGGTGGGAGTGTGGTGAGGTGCATGATGATGTTGGCTGTTGTGTGTGCAGAGCTAGAACTGCTTGATTGAACATTTGCTATTATGGTATCCTCTGGTTTGGTGGGGAGGAGGTGAAGAAAGAGGAAGCAAGGGGCACATGGTAAAAAACAGAGGGGTACACACTGCGTGTTATTGGATTGCAGTCTTTTTTTTAGCTGGGGCCAGAAGCAATGTGGGAGCAGGATAAATATACAATAATCAGAGTATTTCTTGGCTTGCATTTTTCCTGTATAACTGATCAAAATTTACCATTATAATTGTAGGCTAGTGCAACCATTTGTGTGCTAGTGCAATTTTTAATTAACTTGTCCAGTTGGCTAGTGCAAAAAAAGTTAAGGTTGACCCCTGAGTGACAATGTCAGTTACCTTCTCAGAAGTGATGCCAGTACCTAGAACCAGCACTGACAGGAAATAAAGTATAGAGGAGTTCATGGGCTTGCTGAAGGAATGGTTTAGGAAGGAAGGACTTGGATACATATGGGACTGAGGGAGACCTACAATGACAAAACCCTTGTATGCACCTGATAGGCTGCATCTACTCAGAAGATGAACCAGGCTGTTAGGGGACTGGTTTGGAGAATATATAGACAGGATGCTAAATTTAAACTTAATGGTTATGGGGGCAGAAAGAGTCACAACACCCAATGCTTTCCCAAGGAGGGGGCGGGCAGACAGGATCCCCAAGTAGAGTACACAGAGAAAACAGGTAGGAGGAGAATTAGGGAGGGCGTTTTCTGGAGGACAGAGTGATGGCTCCTCCCCTCCATGGTAAATCGCATAGGGGGAACAGTTAAAGGGGAAAGCATTGGGAATGGAAGGGGTTGGAAGTGACTGAAAGCAAGAGGAAACAGAGTGGAGGGGCAAGCCAGCAAGCAGAAAGGGCGGGAGGCATTTTCTCAATAAAGAAGGAAGAAAAACATGAATGGTGGAGAGTAGTGTCCCTTAACACTAGAAGTCTTGGAAATAAGATGATGCCCTGCTGGCTACGATGGAGGAGGAAAAGGTGGATCTGGTGGTGGTCACCAAGATCTGGGCTACCAAAAATCATGACTGGGATCTCTCCATTTTTGGGTATGTTCTGTATAGAAAGGACAGGGAGAAAGGGAAATGGGGATTGGCACTATACACTAGGGAGGGCATATTAGTTACGTGGGAGGAAATTGGTGATGGGAAATAACACTCATTGTAGGTTCAAATACAAATGGAAGCAGGAAGGAATTTCACGCTTAGTTTAAAGGCCACCAAATCAATATGAGAAAGAGACAGGGAGTTGGGTGCAATGATCAGGATGGCAGCTGAAAGGAACAAAGTGGTGGTAAAGGGAGACTTTAATTGCCCAAGGTGGATTGGAGTGTGCTATCCACCACACGTGCCAGGAGTCAACTGTTACTGGATGCAGTCCTGGATGGGTTTCTGGTTCGGGGGGTGTCTGAACCAATGTAGGAGGAAGTCATCTTGTATCTGGCACTTACAAATGGGGGTTGCATCCAAGACATCACGGTGGAACAGCCTGTAGGGAATAGTGGCCACCAGACAGTTTGATTCTGAGTTGACATGGGAAAAGAAGCACCAAACACAAGACAAAATTGGTAGATTTCAGAAAAGCCAACTATGAAATGATGGGAGAGATTTTGAAGGGGTACCTAGCTTGGGTAGCATGTCAAATCCATGGCAGAAAATACTGTGCAGTCAGAAACAACGCAGACAACACCATGCAAGTCAACACTGCATCAGGAAATTTCACCTGAAAACAAAAAACAAGTGAGTTAAAACATTTCATTGGAGTAGTGGTCCATAGCAGCATAGTGTTGTAATAGTAAATCTACACTTACATAGACTTTGACGGCAGATAAGGACCACTTGGCCCACCCAGTCTTCCCATTTCCCTACCTACTGGATAGGCTGCAGAGTCTAGTTAACCAACAGCCTACTTCCTGCAACCCCCCACTACAATTGCCTGGTGTCTGTCCCATGCATGTTTGAATTCCCCCACTGTTTTAGACCCAACGACCTCCTCAGGAAGGCTGTTCCATGTATCCACCACTCTCTCCGTGAAAAAAAATGTCCTCACATTACCCCTGAGCCGTCCCCTCTATCTTTAAATTGTGCCCCCTTGTTCTTACACATCTCTTTTTCTGAAAGATGCTACCCTCCTGGACTTTGTTGATTCCCTTGAGGTACTTGAACGTTTCTATCATGCCCCCCCATCCCTCCTTTCATCAAGAGTATACATATTAAGCTCTCTCAGTCTCTCTTCATATGGTTTCTGCTGCAGACCCTGCACCATTTTAGTTGCCCTCCTCTGGACTGCTTCCATCCTGTCTATGTCCTTGCGTAGATGAGGTCTCCAAAACTGCACACAGTACTCCAGATGGGGTCTCACCAACTGTCTGTACAGAGGGATAACCACTTCCCTTTTTCTACTTGTGATGCCCCTTCCTATGCATCCCAGTATCCCCCTGGCTCTCCTTACCGACTTTTCACATTGCTTACCCACGTTTAGGTCATCTGATATGACTACCCCAGGTCCCTTTCCATTTTTGTTGTTGTTAGTACCTCCTGCTATTGTGTACTTTCTCCTGGCTTTTGTTTCCCATGTGCATTACTTTGCACTTCTTTGTATTGAATCTAAGTTGCCATATGTCTGACCATTTCTCCAACCTTTCCAAGTCCCTTCTCATCTTTTCTACCCCCCCTTGTATATCAACTCTGTTACAGATCTTTGTGTCATCTGCAAAGAGGCATACCTTTCCCTCCAGACCCTCTGCAATGTCACCTATAAAGATGTTAAAGAGGACTGGACCCAGTACTGAGCCCTGAGGTACTCCACTAGTAACCCCCCTTTCTTTAGAATGTGTTCCATTCACTATTACCTTCTGTGTCCTGTTGTGCAGCCAGTTTGCTACCCAGGCTACCACCCTGGGACCCACTCCCAGGCTGGCTAACTTGATTATTAATTTTTGTGCGGACTGTGTCAAATGCCTTGCTAAAGTCTAGGTAGGCCACATCCACAGCCCCTCCTTGGTCTATTACTTTGGTCACCCAGTCAAAGAAATCAATTAGATTCATCTGACATGACCTTCCTGCTGTAAATCCATGCTGCTTTGGGTCCTGTGCCCCGCTGGCCTCTAGGTACTCTACAATTCTTTCTTTCAGAAGTGATTCCATCATTTTCTCTACCACTGAGGTCAAACTTACAGGTCTGTAGTTTTCTGCTTCTGCCTTGCTCCCACTTTTGTGAAGGGGAATCACATCTGCCCTCCTCCAGTCCTCAGGTACCGCCCCATCCTGCCATGATCTGTTAAAAAGCGTGGTCAGTGGTGTCACTAGGTCCTCCCTTAGTTCTTTTAGGATTCTGGGGTGAATCCCGTCAGGCCCCATTGCTTTGTCCACCTTCAGTTTTAAGAGTTCTTTCAGGACTCTTTCTTCTGTGAATGGGCCGGTGTCAACCCCCCTACCCAGAGTGCTTCTATTGTCTGGTTTAGGTAACTCCTCCTTTGGGCCTTTGCTAGTCTGACTGCCTTCCCCACTTCTTTCTGCTTTAATTGATACAGTTACCTGTCATGCTCCTTCTGTGATTCCTTATACTTTTTGAATGCAGCCTTTTTCTCCTTAACCTTCCCTGCCACCTCTTTTGAGAACCATAGTCTCACCACTGATTCATGCCTATATTCACTGGGCATGGTGTTGACTTGCACAGTGTTGTCTGCACTCTTCTGATTGTGTGGTATTTGCTGCGACAAATTGACGTGGAGCCCCTAGCTTACCTGGAGGAAGATACGGAAATTGAACAAAGATGGATAGTTAACAGGGAGGGGACAGCAGTAGCCAATAACGCACACCTAAAACAGAAGGGAAAGAAGTCAAGGCCAGGAAACCTAGTTGGTTCAGAAGGGGAGTGAATCAAGCAGTCAGGGAGAAGAAGGCCGTATATAGACAGGGACACTGGTTTACCTTGATTGATAATGAGTAATTTCCATTTTGCAGATGGGAAAAAATGATATTGTCACTGATGTCTGCAATGCCAAAATCAGTTTTTAATGGTGTTCTAGCCATACACCCTTTTGGTACTGTATGTGCATAAATGCTCAGAATGAAAGAAGGCTAAGTGTACATCAAATTAAATAAAGCAAAATGAAAATAGTACAGGAAAGAATTTATAGAAAAATACAATTTCTGAAGATTCACTGATCTGGTAAAAAAAAAAGGCAAATTCCATGAAATACTTTGTTTTTACCAGTGTATAGAAATGCCAAATTCCAGAATTTTACTGGATTTTCCAGTAAAAACAGACAATCAGCATCCTTGCATACGGGAAATACAGGAAATACCAAAAGAATGAAGATGATGGGGTCTACCTGGAGAAATCTAGGGATGTCAGTAGGATAGTTGAGCATGACAAGGATAGGAAGGAGCTACAAATCGCAGAGGGGATTAAGGAGGAGAGGAAGCCTTCTCTAGGTATATCAGTGAGGAAAGGAACATGAAGGCAGGCATAGTTAAGCTAAACAAGCAATCTAGTCAGTCAATCAACCATCTCTGTTCATTTGCTTGACTTTAAAGTCTTTACAAAGTTAAGATATAAAAGCACATAAAGAAACATAAAAAGAAGATATAAATTATAATGATAAAAAACAGCAACAAATATAAGCTTCATATAAAAATTCCCTTATTCTTTCCCTTTTTCTTTTTTTTATACATTATTATTATTATTTATATATGAGATCCCATAGAATAACAAAAAGAGAAGTACAGTAGTTTTCTTTATAAATCTAAAAAGGGAGGTGATAAGTCCACTTTTCCAATACTATATCAGGTTTCATCCTAGAAATAGGTGGAGAGGGAGACTCTGTGAAGAACTTTAGAAAATTCTAAAATATATAGAATATAAACAGAACATGAAGGGTTCGAGTCTGGCTACCTACACACCCTAAACAGAGTAATCAGCCTATATTCCCTTTTTTCCAAGTTGGAAACTAATGCATCAAAAGACTAAAAAAGTTATTCACAGAGCTTTTTACTCAGGCTCAATTAAAATAATTACTATAGAACAATAAATTGTTCTAACAGAGACTGTTCATTGTAATATACAGTAAATTAATTTATAACATGGGGTAGGAGCAGGGAGAGAAGTGATTGGTGCAGTGCGATCACGTGACTGTGCATTAATTCGCCATACATGCACATCAAGTAGTCATCAGTCCCTGAAAAATAATTAATTAGCCCTCTGCATCTTCTTATGCCATGGCAACATTTTTACTACTGGTAGCCATTTTGTTTTATGCTAAGTGAGCGTTAGGTACTCTGTGGCTTCCCACCCACCCATCCCATGTATCTGTATGAATCAAGCAATCAGTGTAGTCTGTGGCTTCCCACGCACATGCTCCAGTAGTGATTTAACCATATAAAGAAAGGAGAGAGCGAGCAGGAGACAAGTGGCGAACCCCCACCAGGATGATTGTGGCACGAGAACCAGCAGCACAAAGCGAACCTTATAATGAGTGAAACTAAGAAAGACAGAGACAGAGAGAGAGAGAGAGACCCAGTGTGTCCTCAGTGTCTGTGAATGTGTGGTCCATGTCTAGCCACCCCACCCCATGGGTGTCAGGCTATTGTGCAACACACTGAATCCCACTGTCACCCAGTTGATCGATGAGCACCATCTCTTTTTGTTCGGTTTGTGGAGTGAGGCATCCTGTGACAGCGGGAGACAGAGAGACTAAGCAAGAGACACAGTGACAGGGCGAGCAGCAACACAACATACTAAAGTAACCAAGTGTCCTGTCTATCTGTGTTGCTCAGTTCTTCAGCGCCTGTCTCTCTGGCTGTGTTCCGTTGTCAGTGTTTGCTGGTTATTGACAGAGCATGCATTCCAATGACTCGGGCTCCTGTACCATGACAGAGCGAGGTTGCAATAGTGTCTGTTTGTGTCTCTCCCTGTGATGTCCATCAGTCTGTGATCTCTGGTCCTCATCGCATGACACAACAAGATTGCATTCACATGTGGAGCAACATAGACACACAGAAACTATCATCTCAGCTTTGCAGCAAGGATTCATTCATGTCTGTGTGTCTGCATCAATTTTCTCGATCCCTTCTGGCAATACTTGCTAACCGCAGCATGTGCCATCTGATGTACACACAGCTCCTGAAGGAACTGGAAGTAATAAGAGTTGATAAAGCAATGGGGCCAGATGGGGTGCACCCCAGGGTCCTTAAAGAATGAAGAGAGGTAGTGGCTGAACCTCTGGCTATCCTGTTTAGCCGATCACTGGAAACAGGAGAGGTACCCAAAGACTGGAGGACAGCAGATGTAGTCCCCTTTATACAAAAGTGGGAACAAAGAGGAAGCAGGGAACTACAGACCAGTCAGCCTCACCTCGGTAGTGGGGAAGATCATGGAAGCACTACTGAAGGAGAGATTGGTGGAACATCTGGTTGTCTCAATGGACTGCAGGACCAAGGCAGCATGGTTTCACCAGGGAGGTCATGTCAGACCAACCTGGTTGAATTTTTGACAGGGTGACTAGGAGGTGGATCAGGGAGGGCAGTGGACATGGCCTATCTGGACTTCAGCAAGGCCTTTGACACTGTGCCACATAGAAGACTATTACACAAACTGGGAATATGGGTGTGGGCAGGACAGTAGTGTGGTGGGTAGGTAACTGGCTGGGTGGCAGGACACAGAGGGTGGTGGTAAATGGCTGTCACTCCACAGAGGGAAGAGTGACCAGTGGGGTACCACAGGGATCAGTGCTGGGACCGGTCCTATTCAACATCTTCATCAGTGACATGGCGTAGGACCTAGAAGGCATAATTTCACTGTTTGCTGATGACACAAAGCTCTGTAACAGAGTAGACACACCAGAGGGTGTAGACAGAATGAGAAGGACCTGCAGAAACTTGAAGAATGGTCAAGGGTTTGGCAGTTGAAATTCAATGGAAGAAGTGCAAGATAATGCATATGGGGCACAAAAACCCTGGCACAATATATCAGTTGGGGGTGAGGATATAGCATGCACCAAGCAGGAAAGGGATCTTGGGGTTATAATCTCTGATGACCTCAAGGTAGGAAACAGTGTGACAAGACAGCAGGTAAAGCAAATAGGATGCTGGGATGTATAGGCAGGGGCATCACCAGCAGGAAAAGGAAGGTCATAATCTCGCTATACAAGACACTAGTGAGGCCCCACCTGGAGTACAGTGTACAGTTCTGGAGACCATACCACGTAAGGACATAGACAGGGTAGAGAAGGTTCAGAGGAGGGCAACAAAGATGGTGCATGGATTGCATCACAAGTCCTATGAAGACAGGTTGAAGGAACTGAACATGTACTCCTGGAGGAGAGGAGGGAGAGAGGGATATGATAGAAACATACAAGTATCTCACAAGGAGGAACAGGGTGCAGGAATACACTATTTTTAAGCGAAAAATATGTTCCAGGACTAGAGGGCATGGGATGAAGTTGGAGGGAGGACGATTCAGAGGAAACATGAGGAAGAATTTCTTCACAGAACGGGTGGTGGACAAGTGGAACACCTTGCCATAGGAAGTGGTGGGGGCTGAAACAATCACGGGATTTAAGAATGCATGGGATAGACATAAAGGAATTCTGGAGGTCAGGGGTAAGGGGCAACAGACTTCTAGGAAAACATAAACTGAATTTACAAGCTCAAATGGGCAGACTGGGTGGGCCACAGACCCTTATCTGCCGACACTGTCTATGTATCTATGTAGCTATATTTTTCTTTCTGCAGCACGGAGATCCCTGTCAGTGAAAATCGGAACAGAACAGCAGCAGAGAAAAGGATACCTCTACTGTGCTGTGACGGTAAATGGATTTTTTGCACATGGTGACCAACTTGTGTTGTGTAGTCAGTGATTAGAACTGCAGCTTGAGTTTAGTGCACAAGTCTCAGCAGTACATGTTCTGCTCAATTAAACAGTTCAGCACAGCAGTACTTGTGGTGGTGGCAGAACACATAAAGAAGTTCCTGTATTTTTGTTAATTAGTCATGCTTTCATGGTATTTTTTGAAACTGTGAAGCACCCCATGTTATAAGCGCAATAATCCACTCTAGGGTGTGCTGTTATTGGGGATTAATCAACATCCTGGGTGCTGTGAGGACGCTTGGCCTGTGGCCTTGTGCCTAACAATGCACCCAGGGTGTTGGTTAATCCGCAATAACCACACACCCTTTTCATGTGTTATTGCTTACTTCTCATGGAGGTTGTATTTCAGTTGTTCATTATTTACATAGATAGGAGTAAGACATTGATGTACAGTAATCTTAAACAAGTTTCAGCGATTTGAGAAACTTACATAGGGTCACAAGCACATCTAGATTAAGAGATGTAAATAAGGCTTGTATCTTTTGAGAAGGAGATCCACTTAATCTTTTCATTTGGCTTTGTAAGTATTTCTTTCTTCGAAAGTCATAATTAGGGCAAAACAACCCTATGTGTTCTAAATCATCAATTTCACCAGAGACACATTTACAAAATGGCGACAGTACATTTTCCCTTTTCTGTTTGTATAAAAGTTGATTGCTCTTATATAATTCCAATCTAAATTTCACAAACAATTGACTCAAATCCCTATCTTAAAGCTTTTCCATAGTATCCTTCTCTAAAAAAATGATTTTTAATAGCCTTATAACCAATATGAAGTTTAAAAATTACAAGTATTTTTTCCACATCACTTTGTGCAGAAATATGTTTGCATCTCTGTTTGATGGTTATAACTAATCATTGCCTAGGGCGTTCTGTAAATGTCTGTTAGGATATGGCCCAACCCCTTTGGAAATAATTTTCTTTTGATGAAATTCAAGTATGGCATTTTAAAACCTCTTCTAGAATGAATATATATATATATATATATATATATATATATATATATATATATATATATATATATATATATATATATATATATTTTGAAGTGTAGGGCTTATGGGAAGACTGGGTGGGCCTAGCAGTCCTTACCTGCCAACAATTTCTGTGTTTCTAGTTATTTATTTATTTATTTATTCAGATAACACCTTTGAGCACAAGTACTCTTTTACAAAGAGAATTACCATAGTAATACAAAACATCAGCAGGTCCAGAGGAGCATAGTCTGGCACAAGTATTAGGGTTGCCACCTTTGGATGAGGCAAAAACCGGATCCTAAGCTCTGCCCCTAGCCCCACCCCTTTTCATGACTCATCATGCATTGCTCCTCCTAGAAATCCCATGGTTATATCAATAAAATACAACACTTAATGCAGTTCAACAAAAAGACAACTGGCTGTGTTGGTGTTACAAAAGGTTGGGACAGCTTTGCTGCTATGCCACTTTAAGATACAGTGGAAAAGATTAGGTTAAGTAAGTGCTAATGGTGTTAATGGCCATACTTTACACCTCCCAGGTTGACTGCTTTCACAAACAAAAGGCAATACTGACAACAGAACTTGTTTATAACCTGGTCATGTAGTTAAAACAATGAATGAGATGACAAAATATGTTTCAAAAGTATGTGAGAACTCAAAATGGCTCAAAAACCTGACCAGCACAGAGCAAAACCGGATTACCTGATAAGGACCCTGAAAACCTGACCACCAGGTAAAAAATCTGACAGGTGGCAACCCTAACAAGTATCAGCAAGTCTATGTAACAGCAGTTCAAAAGGGACATGGTCAACAGTGAACAATGAAGTTAAGACTATTACAGATTTCTATACATTAACTAACCAGAGAAAACTGGCCTTATTTCAGATATGTTATGTGGAAGGGGGGCAAAGGTATCCTCATTGAAAAGTTCAAATGTTTCCTCCACGAGCAGTTAAACTATCCAAGGGAGGAGGCAAAAGCAGTCAGAGGGATAAAGGTAGCCCCCGCTATATAACATATCTGAAATAAGGAGAATCCAATTAGTACAAGGCACTATCAAACCTGATAAATAAATTAGATACAGTTGTGGGAGGACAGAAGATGGAACCCAAAAAATCACAGGGCTGAAAAAGGAAAAGAAGGGTGGTGTACAAGCTGGAAAGTAATGTGCACAAATGCCCACAGTCTGGGGAACAAAATCCTAGATCTAATGGCATTAATGGAAGATGCAACCTGTACATAATAGCTATTACAGAAACATGGTACACAGGGAACCATGACTGGGATATAGCCATACCAGGATACACACTTTTAGGAAGGATAGGGAAGGAGAAAGGCGGGGATAGCTGGTGATGTAGTAGAGATCAAGCAACAGAGGCTCAAGGGTTATAAGAAGGAACAGAGGCACCATGGGTCACCCTGGAGGTGGGAAAAGGACAGCCATTTGCACTGGAGTGATTTACAGGCCTCTGGCATTGGGGGAGGAATCAGATGAAGCTCTTGTGGAAACCATCCACTAAATGGCAGCCAAAGGGGAACTGCTAGTAATGGGTGACTTCGACCTGCCTGAGGTAAATTGGAGCACTCAGACTGTGAGTACAACAAGGGGCAGGGACTTCATGACTGCCCTGAATGGGGAAAACCTAAGACAGCTTGTAGCAGAACCAACCCGAGAGGAGGCTATACTGGATTTGGTCCTGACCAACAGAGACAGGATCACAGATGTGGAGGTGGGCAGTCCCCTTGGTACCAGCGACCACAGGACAGGAGGCAAGCCATACAAGGATAAAGATCCTAGATTTCAGGAAGGCTAACTTTAAGGAGATGGGTAGAAATCTCAAAAGAGCCCTAGCAGTAGAAGGTACAGGAGAGATCTGGAAAAACAGTGGTCTAGACTCAAGCGAGTCATAACAGAAGTAACAGGTCACTGTGTCAAAGTGCATAGCAAGTGTAAAATAAAGAAAAGGCCATTATGGTTCTCAAAGGTAGTGGCTGAGAAAGTAAAGGAAAAGAAAAGAGCCTTCAGAAAAGACAAGGAAGCACAAAAGGATGAGGACAGAGAACAATATCTGGAGAAGCGGAGGGAATCTGGGAAAATATTTAGAAGGGCTAAAGCACAGACAGAGGAAGGTATAGCCCAGGCTATTAAGAAAAGTGACAAGACCTTCCTCAGATACATTAGCGAAAGGAAAAAGACCAGAAATGGGATTGTTAGGCTGAAGAAGGAAGGAGGAGGAAATGTGGAGGATAACTTAGAAAAGGCTGATATACTGAACAAGTACTTTTGCTCAGTATTCACCGGATCCACCCCAGAATATTTAAGGAACTCAGAGAAGTGCTGGTGGAACCACTGGCTGCCCTTTTCAATACGTCACTAGAGTTGGGGGAGGTACCCAAGGACTGGAGTAGGGCAGATGTGGTCCCTCTTCATAAGAGTGGAAGCATAGAAGAGGCAGGCAATTACAGGCCTGTAAGCCTGACCTCAGTAGTGGGGAAACTAATGGAGTCCTTACTTAAGGAAAGGTTTGTGAAGTTTCTGGTGGATAGCACAGCACAGGATCCAAGGCAGCATGGATTCTCAGCAGCAAGGTCCTGTCAGATGAATCACAGCATGTATTCTTAGTGGGAAGGTCCTGTCAGACAATGCTTATACATTTCTTTGACTGGATAACCAGAGTGGTAGATCAGGGAGGGGTGGTGGATGTGGCCTACCTGTATTTCAGCAAGGCCTTCGACACCGTCCCTCACAGGAGATTGGTAAATAAATTGGGGAGCCTGAGAGTGGGTCTTATGATGGTAAAGTGGATTGAGAACTGGCTAAGGGACAGGACTCAGAAGGAGGTGGTAAATGGCATGAAATCTGAGGAGAGGAAGGTGACCAGTGGGGTACCACAGGGGTCGGTGCTGGGGCCAGTCCTATTTAATGTCTTCATTAGTGACATTGCACAGCATCTGGAGGGAAAGGTGTGCCTTTTCACAGATGACACCAATATCTGCAACAGAGTGGGCACACCGAAGGGGGTGGAAAAAATTAGAAAAGACCTTAGCCTATTAGAGGAGTGATCGGGTATCTGGCAGCTGAGTTTCAATGCTAAAAAGTGCAAGATTATGCACCTGGGTCACAGGAATCCAAGGGAGGGGTACAGGATGGGCTGGGAAATTCTGGTCACCACAAGTCAGGAAAGAGACCTGGGAGTTATCATATCTGATGATCTGAAGGTGACCAAACTGTGAAAAGGCAGTGGGGAGAGCAAACAGAATGTTGGGGTGCATAGGGATAGGCATAACAAGCAGGAGAAAAGAGGTGGTGATGCCACTATGCAGATCACTGGTGAGGCCTCAGCTGGAGTACTGTATCCAGTTCCAGAGATCACATCTCTAGAAGGACATTGACAAAACAGAGACAGCCAAGAGAAGGGCAACAAAGATGGTACATGGACTACACCAGAAGCCCTATGAGGAAAGACTTAAGGACCTTAATATCTATTTACTGGAGGAAAGAAGGGAGAAAGGAGATATGATAGAGATGTTCAAGTACCTTAGGGGAATAAACAGGGTACAGGTGGAAAGCATATTTTCAGAGAAAACTGCACAAAAACAAGGGGGCATGATATAGTGCTGAAGGGTGGAAGGCTCAGGGGTAATGTTAGGAAGTACTTTTTCACTGAAAGGATGGTGGAGCCATGGAACAGCCTCCCAGCAGAAGTGGTTGGGGTGAAAACAATACGGGGGTTCAAGGATAGATAGATAGAAGGATACCCTGGAGATGTGCAGAGCAGAGAGCCACAGATCAAATAGTATGTGGAGCTGAAGCAGTGGGTAGGGAAATGGGAAGACTAGGTAGGCCATATGGTCGTTATCTGCAGACAGCTTCTATGCTTCTATGTTTCTATAAAATGGAGATAACAATAGGTATGAGTCATTTATAACAGCTGCATCTTGATCTATGCATGAGTTTATTTTTCAGAGATTTTTCTTTAAGTGGGCTATCTTGGGGAGACTCACCAGGGATTCAATAAATTCCTTCAGCCTTAGGGCTGCTCTAACTGCAAAGGAATGCATGGTCAGGTTTGTTTCCAGAAGGGTACTTCAAGGGCATTCCTAGTCATACTCCTGGTAGAGTACTGGTTGGTAATGGGGCAGAGGAGGTTTTGTATAGCAGGAGAGTTAAGGCCCATTAATGCTTTTTTTGATCGGACAGGCCTGGTACTTTAGTCTGTCCTGGAAGAGAAGTCATTTGGTAAGTGCGTATAGTGAGCAGCTGTGGGTGAGCATGTAAGCCCCAAGAGCAAAGCAACATGCCTGACAAGACTAACAATGTTGTTCACATGGGATGTAAATAAAGAGTATCATCCAGGTGACTCCTAGGTATTTAAAGACATCAACCTGTTTCAAACTAGCTCCAGTAGTACTGTAGATAGCAATGGCAGGGACCTTCTTCTTCACTTTCGGACCAGAGAACAGCATGGTCTTGGTTTCCATGTTTAGGACTAGTTTATTTATCATGAACCATCTTTCCAATGGCTCGAAGCTGCATTCAATATCACTGGAAAGTTTCACATGGTGTGTACTACTGTTAAAGATGATGGCGTCATCAGCATAGAGAAGCACCTTCGATAAAGGGCAAGCTTTTGGGAGGCTATTTATGAACAGGCCAAAAAGAAGTGGGCCGAGATTTGAACCTTGTGGCACCCCTAGTGAGATGTCTTTAACGTCTGATAGAGCGCCATGTATCTTCACCCATTGTGCTCGATCACTGAGATTACTATGAAACCAAGCTACCATGGTGGAGAGGACGCCTAATGTGTAGAGCTTGTCCAGCAATAATGAATGATTTATCAGGTTGAATGCTTTAGTCAAATCAATGTAGGCAGCACCATCCAGGTGACCACAATCAAGGGCCTCGTGCAGGAAGTCGGCGTACTTAATAAGGGCAGTATTGGTGCTATGGAACTTCCTTAATCCATGCTGCTGTTTGCATTGAATGTTATAATTGCACAAGTAGGTGACAAGTTGGTCCAAAATTATTCTTTTGAGGGCCTTGGACAGGGGAGAAAGGATTAATATAGGCCTGTAGTTGGCTTCATTGGTGTGGTCACCACTTCTGTGTACCGGTGTGACTAGTGCAGATTTCCAGATTCCCTGTAACTGGAAATATTTTAGGGAAAAGTTAAATATTTTACACAAGGGAAGAGCTAGTTCCTCTAGTGACAGCACCACCATCTTCATGTCAATTGTATCTTCCCCCACCCTTGTTTTACCAAGGACTGTTTTGATGTATTTGAGGATTTCCATTATAGTGATAGGTTTGAAATAGACTGTTGGGTAGCTAGGGTCTTGATCAGGGCTGATAGTATGACCAGTGCACTCTCTGTCACTGGACTGTAGCACCTTATTGGAGGGGAAGACCGAGCTGAGGTCTGTGATGGCTGAGTTGAATATACTGGCTATCCTGGCTGAGGCAGTGGTGACAGCCTATTAATATTAAGCATTTTAGGCTACGACTTGTCACTTTTACCCATGAGGTCCTTATGTAGGGTTGCCACAACCGGATCCTAAGCTCTGCCCCTAGCCCCACCTCTATTCATGACTCATCATGTATTGTTCCTCGAAAGCCATTTGTTATATCAATAAAGACAACATTTAAAGCAACATTAAAGCAGTTAAAGTTACTTTCCTAGGTTCTTCCTAGTTATTTATTTACTTATATATTTACATATTTATTTATTGACATTGGTTTACCAGATAAACATACAGAGATAAAAGAAATCTCATTACAAATATGATCTGGGTGGAGACCAGGGACATACTATAAATAGCATACAACAGTATGCATGGTATATAATAATAAAGAAATTATTTCCTGTAATGTGTACTTTATATTTTTTTCTGGCTCCATTTCCTGTTCATGTCCACAGAACTATTTCAAAGCTAAATAAGTGACCATACTTTTTTCTTGAGGAAAAAAAAAATTAAAACATTTAAAATGCGTAAATTTTGTTAGATATGAAAATGCTTACCAGCAAATGAAAGTGGAAGACAGCTGGCTCTGTTACTGTTACAAAAGGTGGGGACAGCTGTACTGCTATGCCACTTTAAGATGCAGTGGAAAAGATTAGGTTAAGTAAGGGCTAATGGTGTTAATGGCCATACTTAACACCTCCCAGGCTGACTGCCTTCACAAACAAAGGGCTATATTAACAACAGACCTTGTTTGTAACCTGGACATGTAGCCGAAACAATGAATGATATGACAAAATGTGTTTCAAAGGTATGTGAGCGCTCAAAATGGCTCAAAAACCTGACCATCAAAGAGCAAAACCAGATAACCTGATAGGGGTCATGAAAACCTGATCACCAGGTAAAAAAACCTGACAGGTGGCAACCCTACCTTTATGTTGTTCCAAAAATGTTTTCCCGTTACTCCAGTTTTTTGCTTTTTGTTCTTTATAGTGTGTTGCTTTAGCCCGTCTTATTCCCCTTGTGCACTTACTGCTGGCTTCTTTGTACCTTTGCAGGTCTACAGATGGGCCAGATTCCCTTGCTTGATGCCACAGATCATCCCTATCATGCATTTGAGCTAAACATACAGGGGTGACCCCCCCCCCAGCTGCAGTGCCTCGTACCATGTGTTTTTTTTTAAGGGGCAAATTTGTTGCAGGTGGCATTACATTGATTTGTGAAGAAGTTAAAGGCCATGTCAATATTAGAGAGGACTTCCAAATAGCTCCAGTCTATCTGGGCCAGGTGTGACCTGAAGTCACCAATTAAACCTTTTTTGTAGGACCCTGCTGTTAATAGTTTTGGGGGAGGGCTTTGAGTGTTTAGCTGTACAAGCACATTGAACTGAGGAAAGGTCGCTGATGGAATCTGCCAGAACCAAGACCTCAATTAGCCTTTTTGGATCCAGTTTTGTAGTTGGCCCAGGTGCAGTCATTAACTACTTCCGTGAGGAATAGTTTGACCACCAAATCCTTGTGAGCAACACTAGATTTGGCTACCCACTTGATACAGTTGATTTTGAAGTCTCCAGTGACTATAGCTGCCGAGCTATGGCTGGCTTGTTTAAAGTATCTTGCAAATGATGCAATGCTGGATTGTTGCTTGCCTGGGGGTAAATATACTGACTTTATGACAAGAGATTTATGCCCCCTCCTCAGTAGAATGTTAACCTCCAAGCATTCACAGTCACTAGTGAGGTTGTCTGAGTTCAGTTTGTGACCATGTACTGTAGATCAGCCCTAAGATAGATTAGATCCAGAAGCAAATGATTTGATACCTTTTAATGGACCAACATAGACGTAACAACAAGATAGATTAGGCACCATCCCTTTTGCCTCAGTGATCCTGTCTAAATATGTTATAGCCATACAGTGGAAGGGCAATAACAGGGGTTTTGGGAAAAAGCCATGTTTCTGTAAGGGAAATTATATAAGGTTGAACAAATGCCACCCAGGATTCAAGCAGGGCAAGTTTGGGGAGTAGGCTACCAATATTAAGGGAGACAGTCTTTAGCTCTCCTTTGTTTTCCATATGTAGCCCATTGCTAACAGGTGGGCATGGGTTGTGTTGATTATTACCTGACATGAGGAGGAGAATAAGTAGTATATTTTTAGGTCCATTCATCCAGGAGTAGGCCTCATGGATTTATTAGTACATGAGTGGCATTTAATGCAATCTTGTAGCCATGGGTGCCATGGGAAGGGATATAACATAAACCTGTTGAGCCAAGGGTAACATGACCTACATAGGACCCTTGCATCAGCTGGGGGCCAATGGTGTTAGTAGTTAGGTCAGTGGCACCTGTTTCCCTAGGGCACTGTATTAATAAGTACAAGAGGTTGCCAGTGACCGTGTATTGCCAGTTAACTCCCCAATGTGACCCAGCCAAAGCCTGTCCCAGGATTATTACTATGGCTAACAGTAATTTGGCAGGGAGAGGAACTGGCCTGATGGAGTATGGCATGGTACTTAGGTGGATGTCGGGCTTGTAAAGTCAGTGGGACCTATGGGTGCCCCTATCTGAATACAGGCAGGTGACAATAAGCCCAGATGAGATGTGCAGGGAGGTAATTGATCAGAGTTAGCCAGCAGTATTAAACGGCTAGGACCCAGGTAAAGTATGGATAGATAAATACCAAGTTAGCCAGTGATGGCTGCTGCTTAGATCTGCTAAAATATATCACAGCTATATCAAATACATATGAACAGAGCTACAACAAATTAAAAGTACTCAGGCTAAGAGTGGAGGTGAAATTGTGTATTTAAATAACGAACATGTTAACCAGAGTTTCAGGTGACTTGAGCAGGTAAAGTATAACAGAATGCACCTACACATTAACAAGGGCTAAGACAAAATAGTTGTACCCCAGTGCTAGAGCCTGCTTGCTACAGATTAAGAAATCAGTTAACAATAACTATTAACACTGTTAACACAATACCCTGAGTTCACAAATTGTAGTGCCCCAGAGTAAGAGCCTACTAGCTCTGAATTAAGAAATCAGTTAACAATAATAGGGCTGCATGAGGTGGGGTTCTCAGAGCTATGCACAAGGCTAACCATATGTTTTGTCAGGGCTATGTCAGATTCTAGAAGACAGTGCAGATCTGGCCTAACTTACATCAACTGGTTAATGCAGCACATTGTATAACGGAATAAATCAATTGGTATAGACTAATCAGTTTGCTCTTTCCAACAAATCTGCTTTCATTTAATATTTGTAAATCCACAATGAATATTGAAATTCTGGATAAGCTCCCATCTTAGCATGTGGGCTGATACACAGTTAGGAACTCCTAATAAATGTCGATATATTTTATACACAGTCATCTCCTGTGGGGCAAGGCCTCCTAAATGCCAAACTTCTACAGCATATAAAATAGCAATGTTTATTTTAGCATTAATACCGTAGCTGATAAACTCCCTTCTATCGAGGATCCACCACAATTTCTTATAAATCTTTTAACTCCTGCTATACAGGCAGATAATTTTTGTTTAACATAATTCACGAGTAGTCCATGTATACAGGGTCTGCCCTGTCTACTTTTGCTGTATATACTTGGCGTCTCAGGCAACATCTGCTGACTATTGTAATAAAATATGTCTGGTTGCTACCTGACATGGTACTCATGTACCTATATTATGACTACTGTGATCTATCCATTCCCAAGCATGTACCACCAGTGAATGCCTGTAACACTGGTTGCTTTTTTAATCTAAGTGTTATGTACTGTACTATTTTGTTTGCTGTGATGTATTGCTCTCTTGATGATGTGCTTTTGTAAATGAGTCTATGACTCAAAGGTTTGTAAACCGATGATCTAATAAATAAAATAAATAAAATGTATACGTGCTTGTAAACCATACTCCCAAATAAACATAATGGTCTGCTGTAACTAAGGGTTTCCTTTTATGATACAGATGCTATTTATTTCTCCTTGTAGCATCAAAAACTACCAGTTGTGTTTTTTGAACATTAACCTCAAGATATTTTTCATCACATAGATGGGACAATTTATCACATTTTCTCTGCAATCCAAGCAAAGAAGTTGAGATCAAAACTATGTCATGTCAAAACTATGAATATGCTAGTGAAGAAACTATTCTATTCATGATTTTTTGGAAAGTGAAAATCTGAATAATACGAATCTCTGATTATTGTATTTATTTGTAAATTAAATAATAATGGGGCAATTATACAGCCTTGTCTGACTCCTAAATTAATTGCTTTTTGTCAGTGAGAACATCAGATGGAGAATACTGTATTCTGAACCAGATGCTCATAAACTCTAACCAGCAAGCCAGGAGATACTTATCCATACCATAATTATATAAAACAGTCCAGAGGGAATTACAGCTAACATGATCAAACACCAGCTGGAGATCAATGTAACAAGCAAATAGCCTTCCCTTTCTATATTTTTACATATTTGTTGGTTAAATGTGATAAAACAAAACATTGCTGGATTGTTGACCTTTTGCATCTAAACCCATTTTGTGACTCATCTAAAATGTTTTCCTCTACCCATTCTTCCAACCTCTTAAGTATAATTTTAACAAAAATGTTTTGAGTTGTATATATTAAGCTTATGGGTCTATACATTTGTCGATCTGATAAAGAATGCTTCTTGTGGATGGGAAAAATAATGTTCCCAGACCAAGAATTTGGGAAGCCTAAAGTCTGAATTCCATAATTATAAAAAAATAAATAAGAGAGGTAACCACCTCTTCTGGAAATGTTTGATTACATCAGTCATAACCATGTCTAGTCCTGGAGCTTTATTTAATTTAGTTTGGGAAATTGCTCGATAAATTTTATGTTTTGAAAAAAAGAATGGAATTGGTGTATAATATGAGTGTCTCTCTATGTAGAGATCTCCCTAAACAGATAGACGTGATTCTTCTTGTCTTCAATAGTAAACTTTTGATGTAATATTCCATCCAAGTACTAGGTTAAATAAATGTTTTGAGAGAATCAGTATGAGTATTACTCCCTGATGCAACCAGTGACCAAAATTATTTAATACTTTTGTCAATCACTGTCATGTAAAGTTGGGAGCATAAAGTCTTTGATACTTTAATTTCTCTTCTGCTAGTATGTGTTTTTACTGTTTCCTCTTTGGTTAAATTTTTGTAACTCTCTACTAAATCTGGTTTGTCTTATTAGTTTTGTTAAAAACTTCTTCTCCTGTCTACATCTATTATTAAATCACCCCTTGTTAATGTACCAGTTTTGTTTTCTGTTAACATATAAAAATGGTGCAAGACAGTCAATTAAATTGCTTCAGATTTCCTTTGGACTCCTAATACCTTCCATAAATATTATCTCATCTTGATACAAATTAACTTAGAGTTCTATAAAATATATTCGAGAGCATTTAGCGAGTCAGTTGTCCATCCTATGATCAGCTCCTAAGTGAATAGGGTGTACAGCTACGCTGGGCCAGCCGTCATGAGCCAGCCTGTCTTGTTGCTCATTATTTTGCATTATTTTTCTTCTATTTGCTCTATCTTTGTCATTTAAATTATTTATATTGTTTCTCACTGCAGCGTTTACCTGGTACACTCCTGTATTTATTTATTTTTTTTCTGCCTTTGCTGCGGCATTCCCAGCGTGGGGCTGCCCACCCAGAGAGCTGGGTGGCTCGAACCACACCCAGGAAGGTCTGGGGTGGCCATCTTGCCATCCTTCTGGAGGGTTCCCTGATGCCTCTCCCAGCCAGGACAGCCCTGGGACCCTCCCCGACGGGACACCTCTCAAGTCCTCTGGGCAGCGCAGAGCCCATTTTCCTCCTCATTAGACCCTCTTTGGGAGCATGGACATGCAATGATGTTAGGCACAGCATGCCACATCTGCCACACTCCCCCCACCTGCACCGATGCTTGCAGTACCTCCGGGCATCCACAGAGGTCACTGCAGCATGGTGAGTGTCCCTGGCCCATCCCAGGACTAGGACAGCAGTCTATGGACACTCGATCCTAGTCCTCCCTGCCAACCCCCGATGACCAGGGCTCGTTCCCAAACCCAGGTCGCCAGTGTGGCATGAGGTGTAACATCCAGGGCCTCAACCCTCAGCTCCACTGGGCTGGTGGTACACTCCTTTTTGAAGAAATGTGAATTAGTTTTTTCCATCTCCCTGTTCATCTGCTTGTTGTGCTGTGCTGCTGGGAACCATGGAAGCCTCACTCCAGTCCCGATGCCTGCATCATTTGGTGTGAGTAGTTGATGCGGTGAGGTTGCTCCTTGTTGGTCTGCTGCTGGATCTAGTCTTGAATTTAGTCCCCCTTCTGACACCGTGGTTCGGGGCCTTTTTCTGATTCCCCGGACCCTTTGTACAGTGCTGGATTCATGAGAAGGAGAGCTATCCTTGAAGACCTCATCGATGCTACATTGGAGTGTCGTGAGTGGGGACCTTGTTTTGAAATCTGTTGCCCTGTCTTTATTTGGATTTAACCAGACTCAATGCCATAGTATCACCACTGAGGGATTACACTCGATCAGTTGCTTTGAGCCTGGGGCAGTGAGGTCAAGGTGTCATGCTGGGTGAGGATGGCCCTTACCCCCCCCTGCACTCAGGGTTATTCCTGTTGGTGCTGCTCAGGACCAAGTGGGAAGTGTCTCATTTAGCTCCAGGGAGCTGGAGAAATTTTTTTGGCACTCCTAAGTTACCCCAGGGTTGGCCCTGGTGGTATGGCATGGGAGTGCCTGTAGCTGCAGGCCTCAGGCAGTGAGTATAAGGCCTGACTGAAATGGTTGTGGGAGGGGGGATACCCCTTTTCTGTCCACATGCAGGCACATTCCTGGCCTCTGCCCATGGTCTCCCTGCCTCTCATCATAACTTCATCTTGGGATTTTATGTACTGATCCACAATTTTATGTCATTCTTTTCTGGATTAAAATGAAGCTGTTGTAGACTCTCTATTTGTGGAGTTTTGGAGAAACACTTGTTCTGACTTAAGATTTGCCCCTGGTTTTTGACCTACTGTATGTGTGACCGATTGAGCTGAATTATTATTTTATCCTTGGATATTCTGTGTTAAAATTTCTATTTTTACTTATTTTGGATTTAAAGCTTACTTTGAATCAATGGATTCTTTCCTGGTCTGTCCTCACTGTGTGAGAGACAGTGTGTGGGGTTATCATTTGCTGGTCTCCTTCCCCCACTCTGTGAGAGAGAGAGAGTGGAGGATTAAAACAATTTGGATAGTGACAGTGTGTGTGGGGTTTTCGTCTTCTGATTCTTTTCCACCACTCTGTGAGACAGAGTGGAGGATCAAACTATTTTGGACAATTTATACAGAGTGGTGGGAGCACTCTGTTTCTCTAGAATTCAGATTGTTTTGTTTAATTTATAACTGTTTTATGTTTATGTATTTATTGTTTGATTAATCTGTTTATTACTTTGAGCACACTATTAGTTTTTTGGGTCTGAGTGACTTGACGTATTGGTGGTTCAGATGTGTTGGCAGGTTACTCTCCTAGTTGTGCACTACTCACCCTCTGAACTTCATGACCTCTGCCCCTTTACCCCCCACTGCAGGCTGCAGTATACCAATGTTGCAGAGCACTAGGAATTGCTTGCAAGGGTGGGCCTGGGTCGGGGTCCCGAATGTCAGAGGGAGAGTGATCAGGGTGCTCGTATCAGGGTAGTGAGATCCAGGAGATGCTCTGGGGTGAGATGGATTCCAGAACGTGGTTCTCCATGCCTGGTCTCCATACCCATGGGCACCAATGTTTTTGGGACAATAGCTTGGACAGCACCAGAATCTTGTCCAACTTGAGCGGTGTTATGCAATGCCAGGTCTATTAAGAACAAAATGGCAGTAATTGTTGATCTTGTTGGGACAGCAGACCTGGCGTGCATCACTGAGACCTGGTTGGACAATAATGCTGGCCCCATATTGGAGGCTGCTATTCTGGCCGGGTTCTAAGTGATACACCTACACCGCTCGAGATTGGACCGCAGGGGCAGGGGTGTGGCCATTTGTTTTAAAATGAAACTGGGCCTTGTTGGTGTGCCAGTTGAGGAGTCCAGCTCATTTGAGTGTACCATAGTTGCAGGTGTAGGCTGTAGGATTGTTCTCATCTACCGTCCACCCGGGGGTGAAAAACGGTTCCTACAGGAAGTAGCAGACTTCATGGTAGACATGGCATTTGAGTCACCCAGGTTGATGGTCCTGGGTGACTTTAACGCCCGGGTCATGATGAACTCTTGCAATTTGGTCAGGGCTTCCTCCAGCTGATTACATCACTGGGTTTTACATAGGTTGTTGCCTCTGCAACTCATAAATTCGGTCACTCATTTGACCTGGTTTTCCTCCTGGGGATCGAAACCTCTGATCAGGTGGTGGAACCAGTCAGATGGTCAGATCACCACACCATAAGGTTCAGTTTCCAGGCCCCCCCCCATAGGCCTGCCCCAGTGGAGATGGTCAGATACCACCCTTTGCGGGATGTGAGCCCTGATGGCCTATTGGCGGTTTTAGACCTATCGGAATTTCCGGGGGAAAGCGAGAGCCCAGATTGCCTAGTTCAGGCCTACAATAAGGCAGTTACTGAGGCCCTGGACTCTGTCACTCTGGTCTGTGTTTGTCCTCTCTCTCTCTCCCCTTGGTCTCCAGTAGTTTGATGGGACCTTGAGGGAGTTGTGATGAGTAGGACGAAGGTTACAGCATCACTGGTGAAAATCCACCCTGGATGCTGACCACCTTAGATTGATAGAACATTATCAAATCTATCAATCAGCAATCACCTGTAAGAAGGCAGAGTTCCTGTCCGGGAAGATTGCTGCCACTCAGAACCGACCGGCTCAGCTCTTTCTAACTGTGGACAGGCTGTGCAACTTAACTTGTCTGCAGGTTCACAGAGCCTTTTCACAAATTGAGTGTGATGAGTTTGCATGTTTCTTTGTGGATAAGGTGGCCAGCATCAGGGCTGAGATCCTGTTGACTCACTCTATGGGAGCTGATGGTGGTCAGTGCCTGGTCACTGCACCTCAGTTTGCCTGGAGCTCTTTTGACTGGCTGGAAATTGTGGATATCGTGCAGATTGCCCAAGATATGTGCCCAACGTGCTGTAGTTTGGACCCAGGTCCAACCCCCTTGATTATGGGGTGTTCTGACATCATTGGCCCTGTCCTCGCAAAGACAGTTTGGTGTTCCCTAGGGTTGGGTGAGTTTCCTAGCTCTCTGAATGAGGCAGTGGTGACATCACTCCTGAAGAAAGCTGCTCTGGACCCAAACTGTCCCAATAACTACAGACCTATCCCCAACCTTCCCTTTGTAGGGAAGGTGATTGAGAAAGTTGTCGCACTACAGCTGGAGAACTATCTTACCTTCCACAATATCTATGAACCTCTCCAGTCCAGTTTTCATAAGAGGCATAGTACTGAGACCGCTCTGGTTTGGGTGCTCAATAATCTCCTGATGGTGAGGGATCAAAAGCGCCGCCCTATCTTGATACTTCTTGATCTCTCTTCAGCCTTTGACACCGTGGACCATGGGATGCTTCTCGGGCACCTGAGGGTCATCTGTGGTCTGTCTGGAACAGTTCTCAGATGGTTTCAATCTTTCCTCACTGGCAGATTTCAGAGGGTGTTGGGGATTTTTTCCTCTGACCCATTCTCTCTGCCATGTGGGGTGCCTCAGGGGTCAGTGTTGTCCCTCATGTTGTTTGTGGTGTATATGCTCCCCCTTGGAGACATTGTAAGATGGTATGGGCTAAGGTTTCACTGCTACACTGATGATACCCAGCTCTACCTGTCTTTTACACTCAACGAGTATAGTGCATGCTCGGTCTTTAATAACTGCCTCGCTGAAATCCAGGACTGGATGAAATCCAGCTGGTTGAAATTGAACTCTGGAAAGACTGAAGTGTTGGTGGTGGATCCGGGTCACCGAACAGAGAGGTTGGTAGCAGGACAACCTTCCGGACTCTGTCTCGGAGCTGTCCAGCTTCCTTCCTCTGAATGGATGCAAAACCTGGGGTAGTTTTTGATGATGGGTTGACACTGCGTTCGCAGGTGTCGGCAGTTGTCAAGTCCTCATTTTACCATCTCAGGAACATCACCAGGATTAAGCACCTTGTTCCATCCTGCAATCTCCCAGCACTGATCCATGCCTTTGTGACTTTGCGCCTGGACTACTGCAACTCCCTGTACTTAGGGCTACTGGGGGTTGATATCCACCACTTGCAGCTAGTGCAGAATGCTGCAGCACGGTTGTTGATGGGGAATCCTTGTTCGAGTCACATCACACCGGTGCTGCTCGAACTGCACTGGCTGCCGATTCAGTGGCAGATCACCTTCAAGGTCGGACTTCTGACCTTTAAGGCCCTGCACTGACAGGGCCCAAGCTATCTGCATGAGCTTCTGCTGCCTTACTGCCCCGGATGACTGCTCCGCTCAGCTGATGAGGGGTAGTTAGAGATTCCCAAGGTACACCTTAAAACATTAGGGGCCTGTGCTTTTATGTATGCAGCCCCGACCCTGTGGAATTCTCTACCTCATCAGATATGTGAGTGCATGGAGATCACTTGATGCGTTTAGCTCACTAGCTGCTCTTCCTACAGGCTCCCGCTTACCTCCTCAATAATCCATTTTAATTTATTTCTAATCGGGTAGCATTGCCTATCAAACAGCTAAATCAAACTCTGCACTGCCTACTCGAGAGGATCTTGTTCTTTTCTATAATGTCATCAGCCTATTTAAGCTGCAATGGAGGCAGACATGAGATCGGCCTTGCTGAGACACACCCCTGGTCTCGCCTGAGAAGGAGGCCAAGAAGGCTAAACAAACAACAGCAAGCCTCAACCAAGCAATCAAGCACCTTGCCACCCCTGGTGCAACTCACAGAAGAGAGATTTCTACAAGAGCTTTTGCCTTTTAAGGAAACCCTGCAAGATATAGCTTCAGACCTCAGAAATGTAAGGAGTGAACTGGGGGACCTAAAAACTTGCATCTCGGATGCTGAAGCATGCACCAGCTCCCTAGAATCCTAGAAAGATAGATCTGAACCAGAAATAATCAAGCTGAGACAGCAAATCACCAAACTACAGTTAAAAACGGAAGATTTGGAGGGGTGAAACCGGAGGAACAACATTCTAATTCTCGGCTTGCCGGAAGGTGAAGAGGGCTCCTCCATGATTTCCTTTATTCAAAAACTGCTTACTGAAATCATTGGCCTATCTCCACACAACCCTACCTATCTGATCCAGTGGGCTTACCAATTCCTGAGACCCAGACTTCTAGATTCTGCCCCTCCAAGACCAGTTATTGTTAGACTGCTAAGTTATCTAGAGAAGCAGGATATTCTGTCTAAATCCCGAGAATTACAAGCAATGCTTTAGGAGGATAAGAAGCTGCACATCACGCAGGACTTGCCTTTGGAAACCCAACAAAAAAGAGCCACCTTTCACTCTATCATGTGCAAGCTAATTGCTGTAAGCCTTAAATTCCACATGGCATACCAGGCTCACTTACAGGTCTTGGTGGATGGTACCTGGCTATCTTTCGACTCGGCTCCTCAGGCTTAAGCAGAGCTCAGCATGAAGATGCTTTCTCTCTTCAAATTCTCCTGAAGCTACTCTCCTAAACCTGGCTTTACTGTTTAAGCATTTTTTGGACGTGCATTAGTGTTTACCTTGATTGCTGCCTTTGGATTTTCTGGTTGTTGGTTGTGATGGAGTTCTTGCCAGGCTGGAAGTGGTGGATGGTCCCTATGACTGCTCAGATTGGGGCTCTTGTTAGGCTGGTGCAGCCTAGTTCGTGGAGGTGAAGGGAAGTTTCAGTGCCCAGACCTGTCTGCTCCGTCTGTTGATTCCCCAGGGGCTGTTTTTCCGGCTGCACCAGTCCGTCTGTCTTTTGGACCCGCGCACCAGACTGATCCACCATCTGCTTGATTACTGGGGGGTTCCTATTGTCACGCTTTGTTCTGCTCTGTTATGGTTATTGCGTAGCATTAATAATATAATATGCTTTATTTTATAACAGTTCCCTGTCTGGATCCAGCTTCAATTGGGAGGTAGCACGTTCAGGTTCACACCTTTTTCTAGTACCCTCTTATACCCCTCTGACTACCCTCCCATTATCTCCACCTTGGTACTTCCCACCCTCTTCTTTTAGTACCTCGAGCTGCTTGGATTTTAAAAAGCAGTTATCAGGTTCTGTTTTCTATGTTTGTTACTATCTCGGGGGACCTGGATGAATGACACCTGAAGCTTCATCATGGGCACAGCTAGGGAACTGCCTCATTCTAAAATGTTATATTTGTTATAGCCTGTTGAACTAATTTCTCTAATCGTTCTATACAGAACTCAGATTGTGTGGGGGGTGCAGGGCAGGGCTGTAGCAGTTTGAAGATGGTCAGCCTCATGTACTGGACTGTTGGTGGGTGAACCCTGGATGCCCCCTGGTTTTTGCTATATTATGTTTTTTTGATGTTATCTATATTTTGGGTCCTGTTGGATCGTTTTTTTGGTTGGGTGGATTTTGATGGATCAAGTTCAGCTTCTATGTCTAACAAGTAATACAATTTGGACTCATCAACACCAATCGGTTCTTAATAGTGGGAAGGGGGTATCCAGGATCAAAAGGGGTCTGCCTGCCACCAACCACTTCGTTTTCTGTTATGGGGTTTTGACATCTGGTAAGGGGACATTTGTAAATAGGTTTATCAGGGAGAAGGGGGGGCTTAGGGATCTCAGAAGTATGTCTGCTCCACAAGCCTCACATCAGATCAAAAAAATTTCCTTTTATGACTGCCAAGTTAGAACTTTCTTGTATTTAAGGCATCTTGGAATATGATTACTAATATGTGCATTACCTGTTCGGTGCATGTGGGCTACAGAGCAATGGAGGAAGGGCTGGGGGGGGAGGGTGTGAGGTGCATATTGAGAGTACTGCTTATCTGGTTTTCACTCTGATATACTGTGATCATGGTTAGTACTATAACCAAATTTCTCACATGGAATGTTAGAGGTGCCTGTGAATGCCCCAAAAGATACCAAATCTTTAACACATCTCGCTTCTGCATGCTAACATCTCATTTATTCAGGAGACCCACTTACTCCCCCTTGAAGCCAATGGTCTTCACAGGTAAGAGACTAGCCACGTTTTTGCCTCTGGAATATCAACAGCTAGTAGGGGTGCTGCCATTCTAGTGAACCGATCGGTCTTCTTCCAAGTGGGCCAGTCCACTGTTGATCCACAGGGAAGATACAGTCTAGTAAAAGGAATGATTGGCCACATAGAGTTAGTATTAGGAAGTATTTATGATCCAGTGGGTGGTGATCCTGCTTTCTTCATGGAACTAATTGACAAATTAACCCCTTACATGTCACTCCCAATGATCCTAGGAGGAGACTGGAATCTCCCAGCCACTCAGGATCTGGACCGGTCCAACTGTCCCCTCAGACCACTGTCAGCAGCCCAAAGAGCTTTACAGGAGTTTTTAGATTTCTTGGGCTAATCTGACCCATGGAGAGTATTAAACCCTCTATTTTGCACATTTTCTTTTTACTCCACGGTTCATCACTCCTCCTCCTGCTTTGATTATGTTTTGATCAGCCGTTCTCTCCTTCATGGTCTCTGTAACGCAGAGGTAGAGCCTGTTTTCTTATCCACTCATGCAGTGGCTGGGGTTTCACTTGTATTAGATGCTAGCTTTCAAAGAGAGGCATCCAGGAGGCTGAATACCCAGCTCCTTAAGGATGAATATGTAGCCTCCAGGATTCCCTCTCTTATTCAAACATTCATGGCCTCCAACCACAACTCTGTCCCCAGGGTAGACCACTAATGGTGTGCTTTAAAGTGCTTTCTAAGAGCGGATTTCATATGGCTTGCTACCACTCATAAGCATCGTAGGGAGGCAGAAGCTCTTTCTTTACTAGCTCAAATTCGTACCCTGGAGCAGTCTCTATCTCTTCCCCTCCTGACTCCTTGCACACCCTGCTCTCTCTAAGGAGCAAATACTCTTCCTTTTTACAGGAAAAAGCAGAGCTTGCTATATTAAGGACTCAGGCGAATTACATAGAACATGGGAAAAAGGCAGGTCACTTATTGGCCCTCCGTCTTAGGAAATTAGAGGCCTCCAGAAATACACCTGTGATCAGTGCCCCTGACGGTTCAATTACAACCCACCCCAGGGATATCGTGACTATTTTTGAGCAATTCTACTCTTCCCTTTACAGCCAACACTCATCACCCCCCATCTAAAGAGGACCTATCAACCTATATAGGTTCTTAGCTCCACACCAAGCTTTCTTATCTACCCCACTCTTTTTACAGGAAATGGAATCTGCTATCAACACCCTTGCACTGGACAAGGCCCTGGGCCCTGATAGTCTTACATCAAACGTTTATAAACTTTTCACCAAAGACCTGGCCCCTGTCCTTCTTCATCTCTACTGTTACATACTGTCTGGTGAGGCCCTGGATCCCTCTTTACTGGAAGCCACTATTATTCTCCTCCTCAAACCAGACAAACCTCCTTCCTGTCCGGTTAGTTACCGACCTTTCTCACTATTAAATTGTGACATCAAAATCCTTGCAAAAATTTTAGCTACCAGAATAGAAAAGGTCCGGTCTTGTCTTCTGAGCCCAGAGCAAGTGGGTTTTGTCTCAAGATGATCCTCTTCAGATCACATATGCAAACTCTCATATTTTTCAGGCAGCAAAATCTTCCTCCTTGTCAATGGTGTTAATCTCTCTTGACACAGAGAAAGCTTTTGACAGGGTGGACTGGGACTTTTTGTGGTCAACCCTGCAAAAAATGGATTTTCCCTCAGACTTTATTCAATGGATCCAGGCCCTGTATTCTTCCCCATCTGCTAGAATTCATGGTAATGGGGTTCATTCTTCCTTCCTCTCTCTTCATACTTGCACATGCCAGGGGTGTCCACTTTCTCCTTTCCTCTTTAACCTAAATCTGGAGCCATTAATTCAGGGTCTAAAATCTTCTCCCACTGTCACTGGTGTCCCCATTGGTAACCTTGCCCCACAGCTCTCGGTCTATGCTGATGATATCCTCCTACATCTTTCAAATCCTGCCTCTTCTCTAACAGAAGTTCTGGGAATAATTGATACCTTTGGCAAGTATTCGAATTACAAGCTAAATCTAAACAAGACTGAAATTCATCCCCTTAATCATCTAACACAAAGCCAGTCCTTCACTCAATTTGGCATGAAGTGTTCCTCTCGGTACATTAAATACTTGGGTATTTTTATCACCTCCAACCCATCTCTAACATGCAAGCTTAATCACGAAGACCTATGGAGTACTATCCAGCAAGATCTCTTGCACTGGAGGAGTCTCCCACTTTTGCTGTGGGGCAGAATTCATATTATTAAGAGGAATGTCCTTCCAAGGCTCTTCTACCCTCTCAATATGCTTAATACCTGGTTGCCCTTGTCCTTCTTCAGGCATATTTAAGCTGATGTAATCTCATTCATCTGGCTAGATAAAGCAGCTAGAAGATCTTATCTTAAATTAATCCTGCCTAAGGAGTTCAGAGGGATGCGTCTGCCCAACCTCTTGCTCTATTATTGAGCCAGCCACCTTTACAAATTTGGGACATGGCTGTCTATATCCCAGATTCAACTACAACAAGATTACATCGCCATTTGGCTACAGATTGAATCTGACCTATTCTTTACCCACAAGCTGAACCCTGCTGCAATTCTCTTCTCCCTTGTGAAAGCTGTGCCAAAGCTTTTGAATTCTTCCCCAGCTGGAGTCTCACTTAAAGTTCTTTCGCAACTGTGTGGTCACCTTAAGATGTCTCCTGTTAGAAACTTCTCTCAACTCATCCTCTCCAATCTAAATATCAAAATAGGGGGGACACCCACTTCCTATGACCTGGCTTCTGATACCCCAAGAGTTTAAAGTCTCAGATTTCTGCTCTCATACTTCTATCCTGTCCTCTCAAGAGATACTAATTAAACTTGGGCCGATGTTGGTTTATATTTTTAAGGTTTACCAACTACAGCACCTCTTGGTCAAAATGTCTGGGCTCCAGCCACAACTTTCTCTATTTGGTGATTTATTGCAGCAGATCTGCGGTCCAGCCTCCAGACCTCATGTTGTCTATTTATTGTATAAGTAGTTACTCATTAGTCCCCGACTCCCCTCACCAGTGGGCTCTAAGGTGTAGAATGCTGTCTTGCTTGATCTAGAAATCAACTGGGCCCAACTCTGGAAGGATCTATATACCTATATCTCCCAGGACCGGCTCAGGCTCACTCAATACCGCATTTTAAATAACATGTATTATACTCGAGTTAAATTAGCTAAATTGAGGTGCCTTCCCTCAGCTACATGTTCTAGATGTGGTAAGGAAGATGACTCCCTCCTACACATCTTCTGGTCTTGTGAGAAGGTATCTCCCTGTAGAAACAAACTGAAATTAAGCTGGACCCACTTTTAGGCCTTCAAGGCCTATTTTCCCATGCTATCTGTATCATTGGGGACTTTTCTCATATCCAAGTAAAAGAGAGAAGGTATCACATGGCTCTTATCTCCCTAGCAGTTTAAAAACTTGTGCTTAAGCACTGGATGGATCAGGCACCCATTACTTACTCGGAGTGGCTGCATGAGATATCCTTTGCCCTCTGTGCGGAACAGTTAATTACCAGTGTCCACCATCGTAAACCCTCATTTACCAAAAAATGGGGGAAACTGTACACTCTTTACTTGTCTTGATCTCCTTTTGCCGGCTGTCCCGGGCACTTCCACAACACCTGATAGATAGCATCCAATCTGTAGCAAGCTTAATCTATACAGCTGTATGTACCTTTATGGTACTATTGCACCTTGCTTGGGGAGGGTGAGGGGGATAGGAGGGAAGTGGTTTTATTTTCTCCCATTCAGTGCATCTGTTTACTTGTATAAGGCCTTGTTGGTCATTGTATTATTGTTGTAAACTCAATAAAATTTCTTTAATTAAAAAAAAGATACATGAATGCACTACTGTGGAGAGTTTTAAGATGGACTTGAATACTCACTTATGGCATCTTGCCTATCAGGAGTAACTGAATGACCTGCTGTATGTGAATTTTAAGCATTGTATTGGATTTTATTTGTTTTTAAAGTTGTACAGTGCCTTGGCTGTAGAAAGGAACTATAATAATAAAGCTATTATTGCCATTATTTTTTTTCATTTATTATTTCTAATTTTTGATTCTTATATGGAAAACTGACATCTAGAGAAAATATAAATGTCAATGTTGCTACAACTGGAAAATGTGGAGATTCTGGTGTGTTTAAGAATCTGAAATCTAGTATCTTATCTAAACCAGTAAAATTTGTGATGAAAAGATCAATCATAAATGAACCATTAACCAAAGTGAATGTACAGTGGCCTCTCAGGTCACTTTTTGTTCCCTATTTATTATTACTGAATTTTGATAGTCAAGAAAAGAAGTTAGGAGTTTATCCACTTTATTTAGTTTTATATCACTTGATCTTGATTGTCTGAAATTTACAAAATTTATGTTAATCAGATTTATTTCAATTTCTTGATCCAAGTTCTGATGTAACGTTGGTGGACAACTAGCATTCAGATCACCAGCAATAAAAACATCAAGGTCCTGGTAAAGAGCTAAAATATTCTGAAAATCATAGCTAAATGTCTGCCAAAGTTCAATGAAATTAACTTGGGAACTTTTGGGGGGCAAATATACATTTACAATTACAAAAGACTGCTTGCCATTTTTCAATTTTATCTGCCATGATGTGATCTGAACTAGTTTTAACCCTCTCTGTTATAAGATTATTTGGAGTTTAAATGCAATAAACATAGAAACACAGAAACATAGACTGATGGCAGATAAGGACATCTTGGCCGACCTAGTCTGCCCATTTCCCTACCTACAGGATAAGCTGCAGATCCTAGTTAACCAACAGCCTATTTCTTCCTACCCCCCCGCAAGAATTGCCTTATGTCTGTCCCATGCATTCTTGAATTCTACCACAGTTTTAGACCTCACAACCTCCTCAGGAAGGCTGTTCCATGCATCCACCACCATCTCTGTGAATAAGTACTTACTCACATTGCCCCTGAGCCGTCCCCCCTCTATCTTCAAAGTGTGTCCCCTTGTTCTTGCACATCTCTTTTCTGAAAGATGCTACCCTCTTGGACATTGTTGATTCCACTGAGGTACTTCAAAGTTTCTATCATGTACCCCCTCTCTCCTTCCTTTCCTCAAGGGTATACATATTAAGCTCCTTTAGTCTCTCCTCATATGGCTTCTCTTGCAGACCTTGCACCATTTTAGTTGCCCTCCTCTGGATTGCCTCCATCCTGTCTATGTCCTTGCAGAGATGGGGTCTCCAAAACTGGATGCAGTACTCCAGATGGGGTCTCACCAACTGTCTATACAGAAGGATAACAACTTCCTGTTTTCTGCTTGTGATGCCTCTCCCTATACATACCAGTATCCCCCCTGCCCTCCTTACTGCCTTCTCACATGGCTTGCCAACCTTAAGGTCATCTGATATGATTACCCCTAGGTCCCTTTCCATTTTTGTTATTGTTACTACCTCTCCCCCATTGTGAACTCTTCCCTTGGGTTTTTATTTCCCAGGTGCATTATTTTGCACTTCTTTACATTGAATCCAAGCTGCCATACTTCTGACCATTCCTCCAACCTTGCCAAGTCCTTTCTTATCCTTTTCACGCCTCCTTGTGTATCAACCCAGTTGTAGATCTTTGTGTCATCTGCAAAGAGGCATACTTTTCCTTCCAGTCCTCTGCAATGTCACTGATGAAGACATTAAAAAGGACTGGACCCATATGAACCCTGTGGTACTCACAGCCCCTCCCTGCTACTACACGGTCACCCAGTCAAAAAATCAATTAGATTAGTCTGACATGACCTTCCCACTGTGAACTCATGCTGCCTTGGGTCCTGTGCCCCACTAGCCTCTAGGTACTCAACAATTCTTTCCTTCAGAAGTGATTCCATCACTTTCCCTACCACAGAGGTCAAACTGACAGGTCTGCAGTTTCCTGCCTCTGTCTTGCTTCCCACTTTTGTGAAGGAGAATCACATCCGCCTTCCTCCAGTCCTCAGGTACCACACCATCCTCCCATGATTTGTTAAAAAGGGTAGCCAGTGATGTCACTAGTTCTCCACTTAATTATTTTAGTATTCTGGGGTGAATCCCATCAGGCCCCATTGCTTTGTTCACATTCAGTTTTAGGAGTTCTTTCAGAACCCTTTCTTCTGTGAAAGGACTGGGATCGACCCTCCTATCCAGAATGCTTCTGTTAATTGGATTAGGTACCTCCCCATCTCCTCTTTTGTGAATACTGAGCAGAAGTATTCATTCAGTATCCCTGCTTTTTCACTGTCACTGTCTGCCCACCCATCATCCATTCTAGTCAGCCTCACTATCCCTCCCTTTATCTTTCTACACTCCCTGATGTGACTATAAAAGGTTTTACCCCCTTCTTAACTGAGTTGACTATCTTTTCCTCAGTTTGGGCCTTTGCTATTCTGACTTCCCTCCCTGCTTCCTTCTGCCTTAACTGGTACAGTTCTCTGTCCTGCTTCTTCTGTGTTTCCTTATGCTTCCTAAATGTTATCTTTTTCTCCTTAACCTTCCCCGTCACCTCTTTTGAGAACCTTAGTGGCTTTTTCTTTCATTTTGATTTGTTTATTTCCTTCACACAAAGGTTTGTTGCCTCTGTGACGGCAGTTTTGATGTTTCCCCATTGTTGCTCCACCCCTCCTCCTTCTTTTGTCTTTTGTCTTTTAATGTTTTATCTGTTTCTTTCTTGGTTCAGGGCATAACTTTTACTTCTATCATAGTTTTATAGACCTTGTTTATAATTTGATCATCACCACTTAAATCAGACAAAAGTACTGAGACCAGTACAGGTGGTTCAAAAGTGAACCTTTGCGAGTTTGTTAACTCTCTATTGTTTTTAACAGTAATGCCAGCTACCAGAGTTCTGAACAGCAAAACAATTGAATTTTGAAACTCCTTAATCCTATTAACTATCCCAATTCATCATTCTCTTCAGTAAGACCTAGTAAATATTTTAATTTTTGCTTCAAAGTATCTTGAGACTCATCTTTATCAGCCAGAAGTCCATGTAATTGCAGTAAGGATAATTTATGGAGACCCAAAATGGGAACTCCTTTTCCTTATTAATATTGTAAGTATGTTTGTTTTACAAATCCATTACGTCACTAGTAGTAGTAGATTTTGTTTCTATCTGGCACCCTTCCCCTGAGGCCTAGGGTGTCATGACAATAAAAAAATACAAAATAAAAGAACAATACAATCAATAAACCATAATAATTCCCAATACATACAATAACCACCTTAATCCAATAAAACAATACAAATACAATAAAATTCAATAAAGCTGTAAGATGTGCTTTATATATACATTATAGAGCTTCTCCAAAAGCTTCCTGAAACAAGTATGTCTTGAGACCCTTTTTAAAAACATCCACTGAGGGGGCCTCCCTTAAGAGTTTGGGCAAGGAATTCCAAAGAGATGGGTCAGCTACTTCGAAGGTCCAATCACCTAAGGTCTTAAATCTTGCCCTTGGGATACCAGGAGGTCCTCCCCAGAAGATTAGAGTGGGAGAATTGAGTGTGCGGTTACAGGAGCTCCGCCAGTTGCAGTAGGAGAATGAACTTGTTGACCATGTGTATTTTTGATATTACCTATTTTTGTTTTTTGTGAGAGAAGTGTAATTCCTTCTTTTGAGTAGTTTTCAATAATATTTATAGGTTGGGAATCAATGGTTACAACATTCCCACAAATGTTATCTCGATTCTATGTATCTTGCTGGGTTGCAATTACCAAACTATCACCAAGACAACTTCCCTTCAATTTATTCTTCTCAACTATATTTGATTTTCTTTTTGTTTATTTTTTTCCTTTATTTGTTTAACCATCTTTTTTTAGTTTGTTTTTTGTTTCTCTTGACTCTGATTTCTATAATCAAAGGTAGTTCTTTAATGAAAAGTCAAGTCAAATTAACCTGAATACATTTGTTGATCATTTTTTTCTCAACTTCTGTTTCTTTTTTTTATAATAATATCCATTTGCATCCATTTCATAAATGTGATGAAAATAACCATCATAGAAACATAGAAGTTGATGGCAGATAAGGACCGAAAGGCCCATCCAGTCTGCCCATTTCTTTTTCTACCTTATGAATGTGCCATTGGCCTTTGCTCTGTCGATGGCCTATCTATTCATACTCATCTGCATTGCTCCCTTATGCATATCCCATGCCTGTTTGAAGCCCTGCACTGTATTCATATCCACCACTTTCTGAGGTAGGCCATTCCATGCATCTACCACCCTTTCTGTGAAAAAGAGCTTCCTCACATTATCCCTTAATTGGCCTCCCTCTAATCTCATGCTGTGTCCTCTTGTCCTGCTATTTTTCTTATATTGAAACAAGTCAGACTCTTTCACCTTGTTAATGCCCTTAAGGTGTTTGAATGTTTCGATCATATCACCTCTCCCCATCCTTTGCTCTAGGGTATATATATTGAGCTAAGTTAATCTGTCCTCATATGTTTTCTGATGTGGTCCCTGCACCATTTTGGTTGCCCTTCTCTGGATTGCCTCAATTTGGTTTATGTCCTTGTAAAGGTGTGGCCTCCAGTACTGCACGCAGTACTCCAGATGGGGCTAACCAGTGTCTTGTAAAGAGGGATTATTACCTCCCTCTTCCAGCTTGTGATACCCCTACTAATATGCCCCAACATCCCTCTAGCCTTAGCTACTGCTTTAGAGGTCTGCTTGGATGATTTCAGGTCATTGGTGGTGATGATGATGCCCAAGTCTCTTTCTTCCTTAGTGACTGCCAGCAACTCCCCTCCCAGCATATAGGTGGCTTCAGGGTTTCTCTTCCTTATGTGCATGATCTTGCACTTCTTTGCATTAAACCCCAGTTGCCACTGTTCTGACCATTTTGCTAGTTTATCCAGATCTCTTCTCATTCTACCCACCCCATCTGGATCATCTACTCTGTTGCAGATCTTGGTGTCATCTGCAAACAGACATACCTTACCCTCCAGTCCATCTGCAATGTTACTAATGAAGATATTGAAGAGGATTGGCCAAAGGACTGATACCTGAGGTACCCCACTTGTGACTTGAATCTCTTCTGACTGTATACTGTTTACCACCACTCTCTGTTTTCTGCCTGTCAACCAGTTTTCCACCCAGTTGACCAATGTCTGACCCACCCTGAGCCTACCCAGCTTATTAATCAATCTTCTATGTGGAACAGTATCGAAAGCTTTGCTGAAGTCAAGGTAGGTAACATCAACTGCTCCCCCTTGGTCCACCACTCTGGTTACCTAGTCAAATAAATCTATGAGATTAGTTTGACAGGACCTTCCTTTTGTAAACCCATGCTGTCTTGGATCCTGTGCTCCTATGGATTCCAGGTGTTGCACTATCCTTTCCTTAAGGAGTGTCTCCATAATCTTGCCCCCTACTGAGGTAAGACTGACTAGTCTGTTGTTCCCTGCCTCCTCCCTGCTGCCACTCTTGTGAAGCAGGATCACATGAGCCCTTCTCCAGTCTTCTGGGACCTCTTCTGTCCTCAGAAACTCACTAAACAGTTCTGATAGATGCTTTGCTAGTTCGGTATGTTTAATTATCAGTTGCTGATTTTTTACAACACTAGCACGTAATGAAAATATTTCCTTTTTCAAAACCCAAAGGCTCTCCAAAGTAACTACATTTGCAATGTATGGAAGTTTAATAAAGTCTAAAAGGTCCTGTGATAAAACTGTAGATATGGGTTTTCTAGTGCAAGCCATTTGGTCACCAGAGGTGCTTGTGTTCTTTCCCTTTAACTCAGGTAGAGCCTGATTTTTCCCTGTAAAAGATTCCCAAGAATACTCCTGAGATGACAGAGCTCTAAGATCTGGTGAACAGAATAATCGATGGTGCTTCAGATTTTCATTATCATTTGCGTGTGGTAAAAGCAAATAATTATTTAAAGGATTTTCCCTAAAAAGTTCTTTCAGTCCATGGATTGTTTTCCCCAAATCAAAGACTTCCTCAGCCAAATTCAATGAAAGATCAGTAACTGGCTTGATTTTTTCCTGATTTTTAACAAACATACGTGATACACCATTCTATATGTCTTGTGTAGCACTGTTACCATGTGCAGTATTACAATTCATAGTATTATGGGAGGACTCATCACCCCCAACATTACAACTTGGTGGTTCAATGTCCAGAACAATTTCTTTACCCATCTCTTGATTAGTCACAGGAGTACTTAAATCCTGGGGTAAAGGAACTGTATGATAAGTTGCTTGTCCTGCATCCACAATGGGAGTTGAAGTTGCTTTAGTAATATAATATTTTATCTTGGGTGGTTAACTTCTTTAATTAATTTATTAAATTTCCCAATTTTATTTATTCCACTCCCATTAATTGAAGATCAATGGCAACCATTTTACACATTTTTAATAAAAGCCTGAATTCAAGTCCTTGTGTCATGAGTAGTGTTTCCTAAAATGTTCATGCTATTTGGTTTTATGGTTTTCTTTAAATCAGCATTTGTTAACCGGTTCTGCACTAATTGAAAACAGACAAGCTGTTTCTGTCCCTCTGACTGAGCTTTGGAGAGTGATGACATCATATTGGGGTGGCTAGCTGCTTAAGCAGTGCAAGTCTCTGCTTGACTGAAGAGCTGTTGACTTCCCAATTAGAGCAGTCTGTAGAGCTGTTTGCTCATCAGGGTTTTTACTAACTCAGTCTCTGGTTTATGTTCAAATGAATTAGCTGTAAATCTATCATTCTGTTCTGATAAAAAGTTGATCATTTGAATTTCAGTGCTGAATTGAAGTGGTATGCAGGTGAGTATTCTGGGTCAATATAGTGCTTAAAGAATAGCACTACAAGAACCATGCTGTGGAAAGTGTGAAAGCAGTTAGAGTGACAGGGGTATAATAGCGGTAGGAAATCACCACTACCCCTGTCACTCTGCACTGTTACTTGGAAGGGATGAAGTTGCCGTGTGTGTGGTGCAATGGTCAAGCCACTTCCCTGGTGGATGGCTAAGGCACCAGCACATGGCAGTGTTGGAGACCTGGGACCATGGTTTGGTTCCCCCCAGGTCTCCTGGTGTTGCACCTTTTTTTTCCAGAAAACTGAATTTCCCCCTCCTGAATTTCTCCCAATCCCCAAAGTCCACACACCCTCGGAGTTAGTTATTCCAAGTCCGGGGGTGTGGGGGACAAAAAATCAGAAAGTCCCATTATTAGCAATGGTGTGTGCTGTTTGTGTAGCAGTCGGTGTTTTTACCGACTTTATTTCAGCATATGCCACTTTGCTTGCGGCAGTGATTGCTGTGCCGTTTTGGTTTTTGGCAATATGATCCCATGCACATGAGAGAAATCAGTTTGTCTGTATCACAGCTGTCAGTTCTTTCTCATCAAAACGTTGTGTTTTTTCTTGTTAAATTTATTTATTTTATTTGTGTATTGTAATATTCAGAAAAGACCTTTGAGTCAGAGACTCATTTACAAAAGTTCCACGTCATACATAGAAGGTACAGTGACAGCACGTGAAATACAGATTACAGCACAATTACAAATAACATTCAAGAGGTTACATAGTTGTTCAGTAGATGGCTAACATAAGTTTAGGTACATTAGCACAGCCAGAAAGTTACAGAAGGTTCTGTAGGAGGCTGATAGTCATATAGTTTCAAAGGGGCTGTTTTAGGTTCGTGGACCCGATAATAGTTTGTTTGAAAACGGCATATAACATTGGGTTGTTTATTTAATGCATATACAATGAATCTAAATTTTGTTAATTCATACAAGTAGTTTGTCTTTGACATAGCCTCCATAAATAGGCTCATGTAAGAGCAATTTTTTTTCCTGATAGATTGACAAACAGGTGCCTGCCACACTCTATTTCTGGGACTTAGACTGTATGAACTCACAAATTTCAGTTCTTTGATGGTTTCTGTGTGAAAATACATCATGTATGTGTATAACTAGAAACACTATATGGCATCTTGATGCACCCATCTCCTGCCCCACAGTCAAGGCAGCTGCACTGTGCTGCCCCTTCCCCTGCTCCACAAGCCACCTGTCTACTGCCCCACAATCGATGCTGATGCACCCAGCTGCCCACTGTCTTCTCCTATAGAGTCAGAGGTGTTGCACCCTGCTGTTTCATCCCCTATCTGAGCAATCAGGGCTGTAGCCCCCTGCTGCCCCCACCTGAACAGATGGGATTGCTGCACCCTGCTGCCCTTTGTCCCCCATCCCCCTAGCAGGGCCACTGCACCCTGTTGTCCCCTGCTCCTATCATCACAGTCAGGGTTGCTGTGCTTTGCTATGAACCAGAGTCCCATGTCCCTTGACTCCACATTTGGGGCTGCTGAACCATGATGCCCTTGCCACCAGAGGTGGTGCTTTTGTTGCACCCTGTTGCCCACTTCCATTTTCCCAAATGGCAGAGCTGCTGCACTATGCACATCCCATCCCACAGTCAGGGCTGCTGTACCCTGATGCCCCGCTGTGTCCTGCCCCACATCAAGGCTTCTGCATCATGCTATTCTTTCTTCCCCTGCCACCATAGTCAGAGCTGCGGCAACCTGCTCCTGTCTACACAGTCAAGGCTACAGTGCACTGCTGCACTCTAGAGCCCCATGCTTCCACCATTAGGGTTGTTGCACTATGCTGCCCCCTGCAACCAAAGTCAGATTTCTCACTACACTGCCCAAACTGCTCAAAAAAACCCCCATAAAAATACTTTCATCTTGTGTAATGGGGCGGGCCATAGGGCAGAAGGATGCAGATGTCCTGACTGTTTTGGCAGAAGACAAAGAAAGCATCAGGGTACAGCAGCCCAAACTGTGGGACAGGGTGCAGCAGCCACACTTGGGTAAAACTGACCCAACTATGGGGGCAATGGACAAGGTGCAGCAAATTCTCTGACTCTTGTGGCAAGTGGCGTCACGGTGCAGCAGCCCTAACTGTAGAGGCAAGGGGCTATAGGACACAGCAGGCCACAGCAGTCCTGCCTGAGTTGACAGTAGCAGGGTGCAGCAGCCCTGGCTGTGGTAGCAGGGGACAGAGGACAGAGGACAGCATGGTGCAGAAGCCTTGACTGGGGGGCAGGACACAGGAGGGCATCGGGGTACAGCAGCCCAGAATGTGGGATGGGGTGAGCATGATGCAGCAGTCCTGCTCATTTGGGGCAATGGATGTAGATAGCAGGGTGCAGCAAAAGCCCCACCTCTGGTGACATAGGGCAGTATGGTTCAGCAGCCTCAACTGTAGAGGCAGGAGACATGGGTCTCTAGGGTGAAGCATCCCTGACTGTGGAGACAGGAACTGGAGGCAACAGGGTGCAACATCCCTGACAGTGTGGGGGGGACAGGTACAGCAGGGTGCAGCAATCCCAGGTGTGTGGGAGAAGACAATGGGCAGCAGGGTGCAGCTGCCCCAGCTGTGAGGCAAGAGACAAGGGGCATCTGGATGGCATATAGTGTTTCTAGTTATACACATACATTATGTATTCAAACAGAAACCATCAAAGAACTGAAATTTGTGAGTTCATATAGTACATGTGCTTAAAATAGCATAGAAACACCGACTTTGATAGCAGGCAAGGAACGCTTGGTCCACCCAGTATGCCCATTTCCCTACCTACTGAATAAGTTGCAGATCCTAGTTATCCAATAGCCTACTTCCTCCTACCCCCCACTACAATTCCTTTATGTCTGTCCCATGCATTCTTGAATTCCCCCACTATTTTTGACTCCATGACCTCCTCAGGGAGGCCATTCCATGCATTCACCACCCTCTCGGTGAAAAAATATTTCCTCATGTTGCCCCTGAGCCATTCCCCATCTAGCTTCAAATTGTGCCCCCTTGTTCTTGCACATCTCTTTTTCTGAAAGATGCTACCCTCTTGGACTTTGTTGATTCCCTTGAGGTACTTGAAAGTTTCTATAATGCCCCCCCTCTCCCTCCTTTCCTCGGGGTATACATAGTAAGCTTCTTTAGTCTCTTGTTGTATGGTTTCTGGTGCAGACCCTGCACCATTTTAGTTGCCCTCCTCTATACTGCCTCCATCCTGTCTATGTCCTCACACAGATGGAGTCTTCAGAACCGCACGCAGTACTCCAGATGGGGTCTCACCAGCTGTCTCTACAAAGGGATGGCAAGTTCCTGTTTTCTACTGTATGTCTCTCCCTATGCATCCCAGTATCCCTCTAGCACTCCTTACTGCCTTCTCACTTTGCATGCCTACCTTTAGGTTGTCTGAATTGAGCACCCCCAGGTTCCTTTCCATTATTGTTGTTGTTAGTACTCCCCCATTGTGAACTCTTCCCCTGGGTTTTTGTTTCCCAGGTGCATTACTTTGCACGTCTTTGCATTGAATCTAAGCTGCCATACATTTGACCATTCCTCCAGCCTTGCCAAGTCCCTTCTCATCCTTTCCACACACCCACCTCTTGTGTATTAACCCTGTTGCAGATATTTGTGTCATCTGCAAAGAAGCATACTTTTCCTTCCAGTCCCTCTGCAATGTCACTTATAAAGACATTAAAGAGGACCGGCCCCAGTACTGAACCATGTGGTATTCCACTAGTAACCCCCCTTTCTTAAGAGTGGACTCTGTTTACTATTACCCTCTGCATCCTGTTGTCCAGCTAATTGTTCACCCAGGTTACCACCATGGGACCCACTCCCAGACTGGCAAACTTGTTTATTAATCTTTTGTGTTGGACTGTGTCAAATGCCTTGCTTAAGTCTAGGTAGGCCATGTCCACAGTCCCTCTCTGGTCTACTACTTTGGTCACCCAGTCAAAGAAATACAGTATATTAGATTCATCTGACATGACCTTCCTGCAGTGAATCCATGCTGCTTTGGGTCCTGTGCCCCTGCTGGCCTCTAGGTACTCAACTATTCTTTCTTTCAGAAGTGATTCCATCATTTCCCTACCACTGAGGTCAAACTAACAGGTCTGTTGTTTCCTGCTTCTGCTTTGCTCCCACTTTTGTGAAGGGGAATCACATCTGCCCTTCTGCAGTCCTCAGGTACCACACCCTTCTCCCATGATTTTTTTTAAAAAGGGTAGTCATTGGTGTCACTAGTTCTCCCCTTAGTTCCTTTAGAATTCTGGGGTGAATCCAGTCAGGCCCCATTGCCTTGTCCACCTTGAGTTTTAGGAGTTCTCTCAGGACCCTTCTTCTGTGAATGGACTAATATTGACCCCCCTACCCAGCATGATTCTACTGTTTTTTTGTTTAGGTATGTCCCCCTCCTCTTCTTTTGTGAATACTGAACTAAAGTATTCGTTCATTATCTCTGCCTTTTCTCTGTCAGCAGATTGTGGCGGGCACCTGTTGTCAATCTGACAGGAAAAAAAATGTTCTTACATGAATCTATTTATGGAGGCCATATCAAATACAAACTACTTGTATGAATTAACAAACTTTAGATTTATTTTATATCCATAAGTTACCCAGTGCTATATGGCTAGGAAAAAAACCACAGTTTTGATGAAAAAGAACTGACAGTTGTGATACAGACAAGCTGATTTCTCACATGCATATCACTTCAATTCAGCACTGAAACTCAAATAATCAACTTTTTATAAGAACAGAATAATAGATTTTCAGCTAATTCATCTGAACACAAACCACAGACAGTTAGTAAAAACCCTGGTGAGCAAACAATTAACTCTGCAGACTGTTCTAATTGGGACATTAACAGCTCTTCAGTCAAGCAGGGAATTGCACTGTTGAAGCAGCTAGCTACTCCAGTATGATGTCATCACTCTCCAAGGCTCAGTCAGAGGGACAGAAACAGCCTGTTTTCAGTTAGTGCAGAATCAAGAAACCCATAAAACCAAATAGCATGAAATTTTCAGAAAACACTACTCATGATACAGGGACTTGACTTCAGGCTTTTATTAACAATGTGAAAAATGGCTACCATTGATCTTTAAGCCATTTACATAGAAACATACAATTTGACAGGAGATAAGGACCACTTGGCCACCTAGTCTGCCTGTTTTTTCCTACCTACTGTATCACCATAGATCCTACCTGATCTCTGGCTTACTTTTCCCTTGTCTTATCACTAAGGTTCCGTTATGCCTATCCCATGCTTTCTTGAACTGTGTTACAGTTTTTGCCTGACCACCTTAACTGGGAGGCTGCTCCAGGAATCCACCACCCTCTCTGTGAAGAAGTACTTCCTCACATCTTCTGAGTCTACCCCTCCAGCTTCATTTCATGACCCCTTGTTCTTAAGCATCTTTATCTGAAAGATGCTTCCATCTTGAACCTTATTTATGCCTGTGAGGTATTTGAAAGTTTCCATCATATCCCCCTTCTCCCTCCGTTCCTCCAGTGTATACATATTAAAGGAGTAGCACACCCAGAATTTGCAAAGACATAAGTTATGCAGAGTATTTTAATTTGTGTGTGAAGTCCTAGTGTGTCTTTCCCTCTGTCTGCTATTAGGATTTTTTTTTCAAATTTGCCTGCTAGCTTTATGGCAGCTTTACAGCCCCTGTGACTCTCCATCTCAGGTAAGTGTATTGCTTTACTTGTTTCTACAATGCATCCTGTCTCATGTAACAGTGATGTAGCCAGGACCAAAGATTCAGCAGCAAGCACTGCTTTACAATTAGTTCAAAATAGTAGAGATGGCTATATTTTAAAAAGTAAATTTTTTAAAATATAGCCATCTAATTAACCACATTTAAATTTTTTTTTTACCAAATTTTCCACTTTGGATGGCTAATATTTTAAAAACTGTAAGGAGTTCAGCTTCGTGAATACCCTTATTATAAAACTATTTTTGTCCTAGTCATAAAACTATCATAAAGCTAGCAGGCTAACTTAGGAAAACTTCTAATAGCAGACAGAGGGAAGGACACACTAGGACTTCACACACAAATGAAAACACTCTGCACAACATATGTTTTTTGCAAATTTTGGGTGTACTACTCATTTACACTCCTTCAGTCTTTCCTCATAGGGCTTTTGATACAGACCCTGCATCATTTTGGTTGCCCTTCAATGGACCACCTCTACTTTGTCTATGTCCTTCAGGAGATGATGTTTCCAGAACTGGGCACAGTACTCCAGATGAAGTCTCACCAGTGATCTATATAGGGGTAACACCACCTCACTTTTTCTGCTGGTGATGCCCCTCCCTATGCACCCCATCATACTGCTACAGTAGTAGCACTGAATTAGTCAAGGGGGTTTTAAGGATTTTTAAAAATCCCTATTGAGAATTGTGAAACCTTTAGTTAGGGATTTTGTTTTGTTTGTTAATGTGTTCACTGCTACCCAGAGAGGGTTGTCTCATCTGATAGTGTAGCTGAAAATCTACCAGATGGCACTTACGTACTGTAATAGGAACTGGCCTCTTTCTGTAGGTATAACAAAAAAAATTTTAGAGGATTTTTTCCCCTAAATTTTGTGAAGGATAACTAGGAAATCTCACAAAATTGCTTGACAAATTCGGCGCTACTACTGTAGCTCTCCTGACTGCCTTGTCACACTGCCTAGCCACCTATAGGTCATCAGATATTATAGCTCCCTGGTCTCTTTCCTGTTTGGTGGTCATCAAAACCTCTCCTCCCATTTTGTACTCTTCCTCTGGGTTTCTGTGCCTCAAGTGTATGATTTTGTATTTTTTTGCACTGAAACCCAATTGCTATGCCCTTGACTACTCCTCTAACCTTTTCAGATCCTCTTTCATCCCCCCTGAAGTTTCTACCATGTTGCAGATATTAGTGTCATCTGCTGTCAGGCAGATGTTTCTTTCTAGCCCCTGTTCAACGTGGCTAATAAAGACATTAAGGAGGACAATTCCCAGTACAGATCCCTGAGGCACCCCACTGGTCATCCTCCCTTCCTTGGAGTGAACTTAATTTACCACCCCCTCTGTTTCCTATTCCTTAGTCAATTGCTTACCCAGTTTACCACCTTTGGTCACACTCCTAGGCTACCCAGCTTGCTTACTAATCTCCTATGTGGGATAGTGCTGAAGGAAGTAGCTGACTTAGAATGCCTTTTAACTGCTGCTTCCCTACAAATTGTTGCAGCCACTCCTTTATTTCCCTCTAAATTCTCCTCAGGATGTTGTCCAATTTAGAACTTCTGGTTCTCATCATATAACTAATTGATAAGTATAAATACAGATAAAAAGAGAGATGGATTTCTAAATGAATTCTTATAAGTTTGTGGAGGGGCAGGAGGGAAAGATTTAGTTGCTGGTAAGCTTTAAACTCTTTTTTGAGTCTGTTGCCTTTAGGGCAGGAGTGCGGATGTATTTAATACAGTGTGTTTTTTGTGTGCGGGATCTATAGTGGCAACTGGAGATTCATTTATCTTTCCAACAGGCATTGGTAGCAGCTTTCTGGAAGGTTCTGTTCTCTTCCTTCAGCTAAGATCAATGTATAGCTCACTGTGACTTAAATACCAGTTGCTTCTCTCACACAGCAGTAGTGCAGAAGCAGCCTTAGTCTGTCTGAGGTACTTTTAACTTTCTGTTGCTGATAAGTTTGTGGAGGGGCAGGAGGGAAGGATTTAGTTGCTGGTAAGCTTTAAACTCTTTTTTGAGTCTGTTGCCTTTAGGACAGTAGTGCTGACTTGTTTAATACAGTGTGTTTTTTCGTGTGTGGGATCCATGGTGGGAGCTGGAAGTTCATTTATCTTTTCAACAGACATTAATAACAGCTTTCTGGAAGATTATATTCTCTCCCCTCAGCTAGGTTCAATTTACAGCTCATTGTGGCTTAAATACCAGTTGCTTTAAGAGGAGGTCCTGAGGAGTGAGGTTCCATCTCCCCCTTCTTGGGCCCAGGCAGTGATTTTGGTGATACCCAAGCTGGGAAAGGACCCTACAAAATACCTTTCCTACAGACCAGTCTCCTTATTGAACACTGACTATAAAATACTCACATCCCTCTTGGCAAGACGTATTTAGGAGTATCTTCCCTCTTTAATACAGATTGACCAATCCGGCTTCATACTGAGTAGACAAGCACAAGATAACCTACGTAGAACAACACATATAATTGATCAAATCTTTATGCAAAAATTTCCATCACTGATAGTAAGTCTAGATGCTGAAAAAGCATTTGATAGAGTGTCCTGGTCATTTCTGAGGGAGATCCTTTCCTGGTTTGGGTTCCTGAAACAGTTGATAACAGCCATATTCAAGCTATATGAGTCCCCGAGAGTGCAGGTTAGAGTGAATGGCCATATTTCTGAGACTTTTAACTTAGGAAGGGGAACACAACAAGGGTGCCCTCTCTCCCCATTATTGTTTGCCCTGTTCATCTAGCCCCTTGCTCAGAGCATTCGTCAGTGCCCAGAGATAAAAGGGATCAATATAGGGGGACAAATTCATAAATTGGATTTGTATGCTGATGATGTTCTTTTGTACATGGCAGACCCTGAGGCGTCTTTGCCTGCAATATTCAGTCAGCTAGATAATTTTTCTGGGTCATCTGGATAAAAACTGAACAGTAATAAAACAGAAATTCTGCACTTTAATTATACCCCAACTGAGGAGCTTAAAAGAAAATATCCGATGTTATGGGATCAGACAGAGATAAAATATTTAGGGGTAAAGTTGGGGAGGAACAATGCACAACTGAAGGAGCTGAACTATCCACCAATAATAGCCCAGCTTAAAAGTGACTTTCAAAGATGGTCTCTTCTACCCATCTCACTCTGTGCCAGAGCATAAGCCCTCAAGAGGAACGCATTGCCACACCACCTCTACTTGTTCCAATGTGTTCCATGCCTGTTAACTCTGGCAGATCTGAAAACCTGGCAGAGTATGTTTTTTTCCTATTTATGGAAGGGTAAAAAACCCAGACTGAGAATATCTCTTCTTTACCTTCCAAAGGAGGAGGGGGGCCTTGCGTTCCCATGCTTGCAGGGTTACTGGGTGGCAGCCCAGATAAGGGTTGCACTACTCTGGGGCAACCCAGGATATGACACCCACTGGAAGAGAATGGATCTCGGAAATAGAAGGACCCTCCATTGCGGGCGGTGATGTTTGGGTCTCTGGACTCAGATGAAATACAAGGTTTCTCCAGCACAAAGGTTCTGCTAGAAGGGTGGAGGTGGGGAATAAGTAAGGGTGCCACACTTAGGAATCTCTGGAGGTATAGATGGTGGGCTTACGACCGTCAATTTACACCAGCAATGGTAGGTAGATGGTACCAGAAACAAGCTAGATGGGGTCTGTGTGTACCTTATCAAATAATGATGGGTAATACCTTGCTCTCCTTTGAAGCAATTCAGGAAAAATATGGTCTGCAGCAGACTGATAAAATCAGGTACTACCAATTAAGAGACTACTTGAATATACAAATTAACAAAACAATGCTGGAGGAGCCAGCACCAGAGGAGAGCAGGCTGTTCCAAAGGATTTGGGGCTCTGGGGGGGGAAGACCACACCATTTCACTGCTATATAAGAATTATGTGGCAGATACGGTGAATACGACTCAGCACATAAAGAAAAAATGGAAACAAGACTTAGGGATTCCCATCACAGATAAACATTGGTCCTTGATGTGGAAAAGCACATGGTCAACGTCTAGCTCTTTGGTGTGGAGAGATTTCTGTTGGAAGTTGAGAGCCAGATACTTTTTGGTACCAACGCAGATGGTGCATCTGAAGGGGGGCCACAGTGGGTGTTGGAGAGCATGTGGAGAACATGCCTCACAGGCACATGTATTTTGGTCTTGTCCAAGCATCACCATATATTGGGGGGAGGTTAGGAAACATCTAGAGCAGATATTTTCAACTCAGATGAAGTTGGGAACGGAACATTTAATATTGGGATTAATCCCAGGGGAGGTTAAAGACAAGGATGCCAGGTACCTATGGAAGATCTTGGTTGCGGCAGCTGTAAAAGTTATCACAAAGAACTGGTTGCAACCAAGATCCCCAGGGGTAGGGGAATGGAAGCATATGGTTGAATCCATACATTTGATGGAGGGGTTAACCATTAATCGTAATCAAAAACCACAAATATACCAACAGAAATGGATTAGATGGTTACTCCACGACAGTGGTTAAGAGAGAGATGCTTGAACTTAACTAAAGAAGACACTAATTTCTTCCCTTGGAGCCAGAGGCTATCCCTCAGTTGACTTCTGATATAGGAATTTTGGGTAATGGATAACTGGTTGAAGATAATGGAAAGACGGAACACATCCCAGACAGTTATAATTACTGTTATTGTTATATCTAAAATGTATCAAGGTTGGTTACTAGGAACCAAAAGTAATGTAACACCTTTGTGATTTTGTCAGTATAAGGGGCTTTTACCCCAAAGAATAATAAGTGAATGATGTAACAAATGCTGGCAAATGAATGATAATAAACTAAGTATAAAAAAAAAATACCAGTTGCTTCTCTCACACAGCAGTAGTGCAGAAGCAGACTTAAGGGGCTAGAGAAGAAGGCAGCAGTTCATTTCAGGGAAGTGACTGTTGAATTTTTGCTGTTGTTATTGTTTCTTTTGCAGTTTATTGCTGCTTTCAGTTAGTACCAGGCTGCTTTCTGGATTCATTTGGAAAGTTACCTGTTTGGAGGACTTTGTAGGTGCAGCTGAGTGTTTCTATGGGGGTTTGCTGGTGTGGCAGATTGTCTCTGGAGGTAAGTATGGGAGAGGTGGGATATGGCTTTATTGGGAACTGGAATCTCACCTGGAGGGTTGAAGGACTATATTCTCCAGATGGCCTGCATCTATCCATGGGGAGGATAATTTAAACTTGCCAAGGGGGAGGCATAGACAGTCAAGAGGATTATCATAGCCCCCCACAGGATATAACTGAAAGCAGTGAGGACCCAATAACTAGCACAATATCTAACCATAAAACTACCATGGTTGCAATGGGGGAGAGGACAGAAGGTACATCACTAATGCAGCACAGGGCACTGGCCAATAAACAAGGAACATTAAGGGAGTACACAGAGTGGAAGGTCATGTGCACAAATGCCTGCAGCCTGAGAAACAAAATCACAGACCTAATGGCACTGATGGCAGACACACACTTGGAAATCGTGGCTATTACAGAGACATGCTACATAGGGAACCATTACTGGGATTCAGCCATACCAGAGTATACACTTTTTAGAAAGGATAGGCAGGGGAAAAGGGGAGGAGGGGTTGCTATGTATGTAAATGAAGGAATTACAGCTATGGAGGCTTGGGGATCCAGGGAAGAAGCAGAGGCTTTGTGGGTCAATCTGGAGTCAGGGAACAAAACAACCATACATGCTGGAGTAGTCTACAGGCCTCCTGTGCAGGAGGAGGCTATAGATCTAGAATTAGTGGAAGCGATCCACAATATGGCAGCCAAAGGGGAAGTACTACTAATGGGTGACTTCAACATGTCAGATGCAGATTGGAATACCCAGACTGCAAGTACATCAAGGAGCAAGGACCTCATATCTGCCATACATGGGGCAAATCTAAGGCAGCTGGTGGTTGAGCCCACCAGGGAGGGGACTGTACTGGACTTAGTGCTGACAAATGGGGACAAAATCATGGATGTTGAGGTGGGCAGTCCCCTTGGTACAAGTGACCACAGAACTGTGTGGTTTAGAGTCAAAACATTGGCAGAAGAAAGCCATTCAAAGATTAAGATCCTAGATTTCCAGAAGGCCAACTTCATGGAGATGGGGGACTGCTCAAAATTGCCCTGGCAACAGAAGATATGGGGAAGGGGTAGAAGAACAGTGGCTTAGGATCAAGGGATCCATAGCAGGAGTGTCAAGTCAATGTGTCAGATTGCTTAGCAAAAGCAAAAGAAAGAAGCGACCACTGTGGTTCTCTAAATCAGTAGCCGAGAAAGTGTGAGACAAAAGTAAGGCATTCAGGCCATTCAAAGAGACTCAGAAAGAAGAAGACAGACTGAAATATCTGGAGAAGCAGAGAGAAGCTGAGAAAGCTGTTTGAGGGGCTAAGGCAAGAATGAAGGAAGGAATAGCACATGTAATTAAGAAGGGGGACAAGACCTTCCTCCATTAAATTAGTGAGAGGAAGAAGACCAGAAATGGTATTGTTAGGCTAAAGAAGGGAGAGGGTGGGTGGGTAGAAGGTGACCTTGAAAAATCTGACGTACTGAACAAATATTTTTGCTTAGTATTTACCAAGGAAGAGGCAGGGAAGGGGCCAAGACTTATAAGGAAAGATGTACGGGGGGAGAGGTGGACACCAGCCCATTTATGGTGGATAGAGTCTTGAAGGAACTAGGAAAAGTAAAAACAGACAAGGCAATGGGACCAGATGGGATTCACCCTAGAGTGTTGAAGGAACTCAGGGAAGTCCTAGCAGGTCCGCTGACAACCCTATTTAACCAATCACTAGAGACGGGAAGGTACCTAGGGACTGGAGGAGAGCAGAGGTGGTCCCCCTGCACAAGACTGGAAGTAGGGAGGAGGCAGGCAATTACAGACCTGTAAGTGTGACATAAGTGGTGGGGAAGCTGATAGAGTCCCTGTTTAAGGAGAGGGTAGTGAAGTTCCAGGAGTCAAGTGGTGCAAAAGACCCAAGGCAGCATGGATTCACTGAGGGTAGGTCATGTCAGACTAATCTTATTGATTTCTTTGACTGGGTGACTATGGTGGTGGATCAGGGAGGGGTGATGGATGTGGCCTACCTGGATTTCATTACAGCCTTCGACACCATTCCTCATAGAAGGTTGCTTAACAAATTGGAGAATCTGGCTGTGGGCTCTAAAGTGGTAAAATGGGCTGGTAACTGGCTAAAAGACAGGTCCCAGAGGGTGGTAGTAAATGGCATAAAATTAGAAGAGGTGTAGGTGACCAGAGGGGTTCCACTGGGATCCATGTTGGGTCCAGTTCTATTCAATGTCTTCATAAGCAACATTACAGAGGGACTGGAGGGGAAAGTATGCTTGCTCACAGATGACACCAAGATCTGTAACAGAGTTGACACACAGGAGGGGCTAGATAAAATGGAAAATGACCTAAGAGTACTTGAGGAATGGTCAAGGGTTTGACAGTTGGGTTTCAATGCTAAGAAGTGCAAGATAATGCACCTGGGACACAGAAACCCAAGACAGGAATACAGGATGGGGGGCAGGTCCTAGCCATTACAAGTCAGGAGAGATACCTGGGGGTTATCATATCCGATGACCTGAAGTCAGTCAAACAATGCGAAAAAGCAGTGGGGAAGGCAAACAGAATATTGGGGTGCATATGAAGGGAAATAACCAGTAGGAGGAGTGAAGTGGTGATGCCACTAACTAGATCACTGGTGAGGCTTCATCTGGAATACTGTATCCAATTCTAGAGACCGCATCTCAGGAAGGACATAGGCAGAATTGAAGCAGTCCAGAGAACACCAACAAAAATTATACATGGACTGCACCACAAACCTTATGAGGAAAGACTCAAGGAACTAAACTTCTGTTCACTGGAGAAGAGAAGGAAGAGAAGAGATATGACAGAGACTTTCAAATATCTTAGAGGAATAAACAGGGTACAGGGCAGGAGCTTATTTCAGAGATGAAAGTGCACAAGAACAAGGGGGCATAACATGAGGCTGGAGGGAGGGAGGGTTAGGGGGAATGCTAGGAAGTATTTTTTCACAGAGATGGTGGTGGATCCATGGAACAGCCTACCAGCGGAGGTTGTGGAAGTGAAAACAGTACAGGGATTCAAACGTGCATGGGATAAGCATAAAGGAACCCTGCTGAACAGCAGAGCAGGGGAAAGGCAGTCCAGATAAGAGTAGGGATTGTAAAACCAAGTAGGAAAATTTGCAGACTAGGTGGGTTGTATGGTCCTTATCTGCCAAAAGATTCTATGTTTCTATGTTAATTCAAAACAAGTTGATACTTGCTAAAGTTTCCACAGTTCTTTCCTTCCAGAACTCTTCTGAACCTTCTCCTTCAGCTCTTAATTTGAATAATCAAATATTCTGAAGTTTAGTTGATTCAAACATTTCAGACACTTTGATGTATTACCAGGGTTACTTCTCTCTCAGTTCATAGCAAGACCACCTTTACTTAGAGCAAAAAGTGTTTTCAAGAGTTTGTTCACACCAAGCACTGGGACTTGATAATATTTTGATGGTGCAGGGGAGGGCTTCTAGTACAAACAAGAAGCCTGAGAGGCTGCAGGAAAGCTGTGAAACCATACAGAATGACTACTATCCAGAGTGAACACTTTCTGCTGTCGGCTCATCCTGTCAAGTATTCCAGTTGCACATCGGCATGCTCTACTTGTTGTTTTTACCACCTCCAAGCAGCTCCTCTCACACATTCACCTTGTGCACAAACAGACAAAAGCTTTAAACAAGCATTTGTTAATGCTGTATGTTTGCTTGCTTGCATTTGCTGTGGGAGTTTGGCATTGATAATGCAGAAACAATAAATTAACAAATTAATAACACAAGTTACAGTATAATAGCAAAATTGCTATGACTGGGAAATGAAAAGGTTCATACACAATATTGTTGTTTTCTTAGATTGTGACCATACATTTTCAAAATACTAATTTTTTTTCTTGCCCCTGCATATGAACGTGACAGGTGCCATTTATGAAATGCAGCCAAAACACTGTTTTGTGGAATGTCCACAAAAACAGGTTTTGAAGGGGATTTGATAATGACACCTGCCATGTTTATTCGATGGGGGTAAAAAAAACATGTTTATGTTGAAAATGTGAGTTAAAAAGTAGAAATATTGCAAAGTTTTGGATAAACATTAAAAATCATCAATGCTTGTTACTATCTTCATTTTATTTCTTCAGGTTTGACCTCAGATGTTCAGCATACCCTTTTTATTACACCTCATTATGAACATGACAGATCTCATTTATGGAATCCTGTTCAAAATATCATTTTGTGGCACAAGTGTGAAAAGACATTTTGGGCTGGCTTTGAAAAATGTCACATCATGTTCCTGACGTGGGATGCAAAAATGGCTATGTTGAAAATGTAGATTCACAATCTGGTAAAATAGCAAAGATAGGATTAAACATTGAAGAATTTCAACATTTCTTCATAACATCATTTTTTTATATTTTATCTCAAATTTTCAACATAGTCTTATTATGACTCAACCTTACGATCAAGACCAGTGGAATTTTTTTTTAATCATGTCCTAAAGGTGATTTCACAGAGAACTGCTGAAACATGCTTTGAAGGACTTTGAAAAAATTACATCTGTCTTGTTATAACCCTCACTCTCTGCTTTCTCCCGCATCCCTTCCTTTCCTGACCTTTCACCTATATCCTCTACACTACTGCTAATTTATCCTTACCCAGGCAGGCTCCCCCTGCAACCTTCCACCTTATTTCAGCACTACAGCTCATCACCAGTGGTGGCCATGAACAAGTTTTTGTATTAATTTATTTTGAGCCAAGAAAAACATAAGGTGGGGACATCAGCACTGTGTACCCAGGGTCCTAGGGGGTGGGATTCAATGCCACCAATGTAAGGACAGTAGAAGGAAATTAGTCTCACAGCATAATAAAATGTTTTAGTAGTCTAGAGAGATTGGCATAAAATATTTTCTACTCCTCCCTCACCAAAAACAAATTTGCTGCCTGCATGGTTTCTGCTGTGTTGCCCACACACCCAGTTCAGCTCACATTTGGGATGTCAGTGGAAATGTAGTGCACACAATCCCCAATTTGTGTGTAGCAGTAAATTCTTTTTGATGAAATGTAACCAGGTAGCATCTTTAGTGAATCAACATTTGCAAATCACATATTTTCTCCATTGTTTATGCAATTTTCCAAATATAAGTATAATAAGGCAAAGAGACCCTGCACCTGTTCTCACCACCAAACATTCACTTCACGCCACATATGGAGGTAAAATCATTATGTTTATTTATGCCAATATATAAAAAAATTCCACATCTAGGCAGGAATCATAAAAATCAACATAGGGATTGCAAAGAACTCCCCAAAGCTGTTTCACACTCCTGTGGATGCTTTTTTAAAAGGGTGTAAGTTTTCCGTCTGACCACCAGTTTTTATGCTGGAAAATTTATAACAATCATTTTCACAATTAAAAAATATCACTAAATACCTATACAAAAACTCATGCACATTTCAAAGTGCTCATTTACTGTGCATAAATATTCCTATATGCCATATTAACTTTAAAATGTAACAGACAGATAGCTCCCCTATGGTCTTAATGATTTCATTTACAGAGACAATAAAGCTGATCAGCATTCCTTCATGTTTTCCATTGTTTGAACTCACTATTCATATTGATATTCATTTACTTAATTTGTTACCATAGCAATTGACAACAAATATTTCATAGTTCGCTTCAATTAAATTCTTCCATTTATGTTATCATTGTTGATATTCTGTCTGTTGCCATAGATACAGACAACAATATCCTTCTCAGTCCTTCGACTTGGTTACTGTCAGTCAGTCTGCATTTTGTTTGCTCCATACTTTTCCTTTTTTCTCTCTCATAGTTTTTAAGAAGATAAAGGTGCTTAAGGGAGCTGCACTCCTATACTGCTTGTCATGATATGTTTTCACACTTCGGGGGACTGAACCCATATCTTAAAAAGGGGAGAAACACAGGTATACACAAATGTTTATGTTTTAAACAGATTACACTCTGTACAAAATGTATCATATCACCACTATAGAAATAGTTTGATCTCAAATCTGCCATTTAAGCCTGTTCTCCTTAATGCATTGAGGACACAAATCAATTTTGCTTGTCTCTGCAAGATTAGTTTATCTAGGTCTCCACCTCTCAGACCCAATCTGACCCTCTCTATGCCCTTATACACCCACGAATGCTCAGTACCCATCCCAGTATTGGATCATATTAAGGTTCATACTAAGGTGTAAGGAGCAGGGAAAGCCAGTATCTGTATCCTGTATTTTAGGGGGCAGACTTTGGGAAAATGGGGAGATACTTGAAAGAGGCATTAAGGGGAATGAGACAGGAATCAGGGGTTGAGGAACAGTGGGCAGTATTTAAAATGGGGATTACAAGAACAACAGAATTATGTATTAAGCAGGTTAGCAAGAAGAAAAGGAAGAGGAGACCATTATGGTTTTCCAAAGAGGTAGCAAAGAAAGTGAAAGCCAAAAGATTGCATTCAGGCAATACAAAAGACACAGGCAGAAGGGATAGGGAGAAGTACCAGGAGAAGCAAAGGAGGCAGGAGGTCAGTAAAGAAGCCAAAGCTCAGACAGAAGAACACATTGCAAAATCAGTGGGTAGAGGGACAAAACCTTTTACAGGTACATAAGTGAAAAAGAAAGACAAAGGGAGAATAGTGAGACTGAAGGGGAGGATGGGGGCATGGAGGATGACAACAGTAAAGCTGACATATTGAACAGGTATTTCTGCTCAGTCTTTACTGAGGAAGAGGTGGGTAATGGGTCTGAAGGAAGTACAAGGGGTGAGAATGGTGCAGAAATGGACACAAGTCCCTTTACACGAGAAAGGGTCCTGAAGGAACTGGAAGTAATAAGAGTTGATAATGCAATGGGGCCAGATGGGGTGCACCCCAGGGTCCTTAAAGAACTAAGAGAGGTGATGGCTGAACCTCTGGCTATCCTGTTTAGCTGATCACTGGAAACAGGGGAGGTACCCAAAGACTGGAGGACAGCAGATGTAGTCCCCTTATGCAAAAGTGGGAACAAAGAGGAAACAGGGAACTACAGACCAGTCAGACTCACCTCGGTAGTGGGGAAGATCATGGAAGCACTACTGAAGGAGAGATTGGTGGAACATCTGGTTGTCAATGGACTACAGGACCCAAGGCAGCATGGTTTCACCAGGGGAGGTCATGGTCAGACCAACCTCGTTTAATTTTGACTGGGTGACTAGGAGGTGGATCAGGGGAGGGCAGTGGACATGGCCTATCTGGACTTCAGCAATGCCTTTGACACTGTGCCACATAGAAGACTATTATACAAACTGGGGAATATGGGTGTGGGCAGGACAGTAGTGTGGTGGGTAGGTAGCTGACTGGGTGGCAGGACACAGAGGGTGGTGGTAAATGGCTGTCACTCCATGGGAAGAGTGACCAGTGGGGTACCACAGGGATCAGTGCTGGGACCGGTCCTATTCAACATCTTCATCAGTGACATGGTGCAGGACCTAGAAGGCAGAATTTCACTGTTCAGCTGATAACACAAAGCTCTGTAACAGGTAGACACACCAGAGGGTGTAGACAGAATGAGAAGCGATCTGCAGAAACTTGAAGAATGGTCAGGGGTTTGGCAGTTGAAATTCAATGCAAAGAAGTGCAAGATAATGCATATGGAGCACAAAACCCTGGCACAATATATCAGTTGGAGGTGAGGATATAGCATGCACCAAGCAGGAAAGGGATCTTGGGGTTATCATCTCTGATGACCTCAAGGTAGGAAACAGTGTGACAAGGCAGCAGGTAAAGCAAATAGGATGCTGGGATGTATAGGTAGGGGCATCACCAGCAGGGAAAGGAGGTCATAATTCCACTATACAAGACACTAGTGAGGGCCCCACCTGGAGTACAGTGTACAGTTCTGGAGACCATACCTACGTAAGGACATAGGGTAGAGAAGGTTCAGAGGAGGGCAACAAAGATGGCGATGGATTGCATCACAAGTCCTATGAAGACAGGTTGAAGAAACTGAACATGTACTCCCTGGAGGAGAGGAGGGAGAGAGGGATATGATAGAGACATACAAGTATCTTACAGGGAGGAACAAGGTGCAGGAAAACACTATTTTAAGCGAAAAGATGTTCCTGGACTAGAGGGCATGGGATGAAGTTGGAGGGAGGACGATTCAGAGGAAACATGAGAAAGAATTTCTTCACAGAACGAGTTGGTGGACAAGTGGAGCACCCTGCCAGAGGAAGTGGTGGGGGCTGAAACAATCACGGGATTTAAGAATGCATGGGATAGACATAAAGGAATTCTGGAGGTCGGGGTAAGGGGCAACAGACTTCTAGGAAAACAAACTGAACTTACAAGCTCAAATGGGCAGACTGGGTGGGCCATAGGCCCTTATCTGCCAACACTGTCTATGTATCTATGTATCTATGTAACCCATGTTGGCTCCTATCACATTTCCCATGATAAATCAATACATTTCCTTCCATAATGTAGGCATGTAGTCTACTCTTGAATTGGTATTTATTCTTGCTTACAATGATTTCCATTGCTAATTTATTCAAAAGAGTTAATACTCTTTGGGTGCAGAAAGCCTTCCGATTATTTGTTTTGAATTTCTTTTGTCTTAATTATAGGGGGTGCCCCCCATAGGTTGCTTTGTCACATTTGAATTCCATATTTAGCTCATTTAAAAAGTAGGTGTCTTGCATTATATCACAGCATAGCAGCAAGTCTCCTCTTAGTCTTCTAGTTTCATGGGATATTAGGTTTAGTGCTTTAAGGCGATTCTTGTATGGTACAGCCTTTAGGTTATATATCATTTTGGTGGTATGCCTTTGAATACTTTCAATTTTCTTTATACAACCTTTTTAATAGGTCCCCAGACGGGGCTTCCATAGTCCAAAAGTGGTCTGTCATATGATCTATAAAGAGGCATATTAACCTGTTGGTTTCTACTTCTAAAATTTCATTTTCTAGCCCATAATACTTTTTTTGCCTTCGATATTTGCTTATTACAGTGAGTATCATATGTGAGGTTGTCATTCCTTATTATACCCAGGTCCCTTTCTTCATTGGCTTCCCTAAGTGGTTGTTCATTCAGAAAATAGGTTCCTTTTAAGTTCTGTCTTCCTAGGTGTATAACATAGCATTTATCAGTATTAAAAACCCATTCCTCTCTGAATAGCCCATTTCTGAATGTTATCAAGATCTTCTTGTATAGTAGCTATATTGTCCTTATTCCATGCTATCCCTTCTAGTTTTGTATCATTAGTGTATTTACTTAGCCAGTTAGCTGTTTGTTGTCCCATACTAGACATAAATATTTGGAATAAGACAGGCCCCAACACCGATCCCTGCAGCACCCCACTTGTCACCGGCACCGGGGTAGAGTAGTAGCCATTTATACACACTCTCTGGGTTCTTCCCCTCAGCCACCCTGCAATCCACTCTGTGATTCTTTTATCTATTTTTATATCACATAAACTTTGTACTATATCACCATGAGGGACTTTATCAAAGGCCTTAGCAAAATGCAGGCAAATAATTTTTCATAAAAACATAACTAGGTAGTTACACAAGACCTACAGGACACAAACCCATGCTGTTCTGCATCTCTATGTCCATTGCAGTCTTTGTGAGAATTTATTATATCTTTAAGTAATGATTCCATCAACTTCCCTGCCACAGATGTCAAGCTAATAGGTCAATAGTTGGTGTAATCAGCCCTCTTTCCCTTCTTATGTATAGGTACCACATTTGCTGATAACCAGTCTGGTGGATTTTCTTTGTCAGTTAAGGATTTTTGGAATAATATTTTCAGTGGTGTGGCAATATATGATGTTAGGAGTTTCAGCATTTTGGGGGAATTGTTATCCAGTCCAGCTGAATACAATTTTTTTTTATTAATTTATTTTGTCACTAATGTTTTCCTCTGTAAAAATGATGTCTGTTTCTGTGCTATTGGGGACATCCCTTAGGTATATTGTGCTTTTTGAAAACACAGATCCAAAGTACAAACTAAATTTGTTTGCCATTCTGTAGCTTCTGGTTCAGTGATACGCTGGTTGCCCACCATAATGGAATATAACCCGGAGTTAAACTTTCATAGTGAATTCACATACCCATAAAACTGTTTCATGTTATTCTTGTTAGCAGAAGTAGCAATCACATTCTCCATTCGCTGTTTATTTTTTTAATTTTATTTTTACATTGCTTTTGAAGCATTTTATATTTTTCCCATATAACATTCAAACCTGTTGTTTTGAACTTGGCATACAATGTATGCTTTTTCTTTATTAGTTTCATTAATGATTTGGTGAGCCATTTTGGTTTGTTGCCTCTGCTATTGTATTTTTTCACTTTCCCTATATGCTTGTCACATATTCTGAGTATGTTCCATTTAATGATGTCCCACATTTCGGGAGAATTTTTGTTTTTTAGTATTTCCTCCCAGTTGATTTTGTTAAGATCAGCACTATTTTGGGCTTTGTTAGCTGTTGTAAAATTATAAATCACTCGACATCACTTTGTTATTGGAATGTTTTCTTGCAGTGAAAATCTTATATTATTGTGGTCACTATTTCCTAATGGTTCTGTAACTTTACAGCATGCAATGTTTATCTCATTTGAGGTTAGGACTATGTCTAGTATTTTATCTCCTCTGGTAGGATCTTTTACATATTGTATGAATCCTAATTGTTTCACTGTCTACAGAAAATTTGTACTCTGTTGTTTCTTTGCATACAGGTTATTCCAATCAATAGCCCCAAAATTCAGATCTCCAACTAAAACTACTCAGCCTAGTTCATATGCTTTTTCAAGCTCTTAATGTATCTGTTTAGTGATTTCATTACTCATTCCAGGGGGTCTATAACATAGTCCAACACGTATATTTGTTTTGTTCTCTGTGTCAATTCTTATCCACATTAATGTGATAGTGCTACTTTCCATTTTTATTTTCTCAGAAATATTAGTATATTTTAGTTTGTATGATATATATCCTGCTATGCCACCTCCCATCCTCTCTTTCCTGTCTAGATATTACAGCATATAACCAGGAATTTCTCTTCCCTAGTCTCCGTCCCCTATCCACCAGGTCTCATTTATGGATATCATATCGATTTCATTTTGTGGGTCTAGAATTGCTTCAAGTTCCTCTTTTTTATTATGAAGGCTTCTTGCATTGGCAAGGCAGTAATTTATTCCCTCTAGCCTCTTTGTTTTTTTATCTCTTTTTTGTAAAATCTTGGGGCCCAGTTTTAATACAGGTTATGCATGTCACAAGACAACTTGCACCAAACCCAATGGCACAAGTCGCATCTTGTGACATGCATTACACTAGTTGTAATTCCAAGAGGTGGCCTGCACCATGGCATGGGTTGCCTGTGACCAAGGGCCTTCTGCCAGCTGAAGCCCCTATGACACAGTGGAAAAGGGGTTATGGCATCAACTGCACCCTATTCTGAAAAGGCAGCTGCCGTAACCCACTCATGCAATTCTGAGATACGCTATGGCACTGTGGGGTTAGACCAGCAGTTAGGTGGTCTAAGGGGCATCCATCCATGCCAATAGCAGTTGCCCCCACAGTGCCACAAAACACACACAGACATGCCCAACAGACTCCCCCATCACAGAGATGCCCCCCAACAATTCCAGGGTGCCACTCACCAGCACTTGGGTCCATTTTCTCTGGCACCACCCTTGCACCTCTGCCACACTGCTGTCACCCCATGGCTCACAGGAGCTCACATGTGTTTTTCATGGTTGGGGGTTTGAGGGGCTGTTCATTGTGGTCAGTGGCTTGCAGCACCCAGGTCCCTTGTGCCATTCCTGTGGTGCAACCCTGTGGCTGCTGCAGGTCGCAGGACGTAAGTGCCAGGGACCCTGCCTGTCTTGGAATAGGGCACAGGATCCCTGGCATAGCGGCGCATGTTGCAACTTGCATATGCCTGTGAGTTGCAACATGCATCTTAGAATCAGGGCCCCTGGTGTTTGCCTTTTTGTGGCCTCCTTTCTATGCCCCCCCAGGAGTCAGTTTAAATGTTCAAATATTGCATTTTTTATCACTGTGGCTAGTGCGTGAGTACCTGCTCCACTGAGGTGCAGGCCATCTTTGGCATAAAGGCTATTTTTTTGATAGAAGGTCTACCATGTGTTGATGAAGGTCAGTTTTCCCCATCACACCTGTTTTGTAGGTGAGCATTTATCCTTTGGATTGTGCGTTTTTTTTTTTCTTTGTGGCAATTCAATTTTGGTAGTATCCCTGCTATCATTGGGTTTTGTCCATTATTTTTGACTATAGTGCATAGTTCCATGATGTCATCTACAATATTCTTTTCATAGTCTTTGCCTACATTGTTGGTCCCTACATGTACAGTATTACAATGGTTTGGCTGTTTGGTGATCTTTCCATGACTCTCGGTAATCTGTTTTTTATGTCTTTTATATGAGCACATGATAGACAGTTAACCATCCTGTTTGCTTTATCCTCCCCACATATTACACTGATGTTTTTTCTCAAGATGGAAGCTCCAATGGCTAGTAGCTTTTTTCCTGCTGGTTGTAACTTCTGGCACCAGAGGAATATCTTTCTTAGTTGGCGTTAGAACACCATATTTATTTATTAGTACAATATCTGTAGTACCCAGAACTTGTTTCACTTTTTTTCTGCATATCCCACTTATAGTAGCCCATTCTGGTGTCTCTAAGTTCCTCTGGTCTATATTCTGCTGTGGGGTAGCTGTCTCACCCCTAATAGTGTTTATTCTCTCTGGTACTGCCATCACATGTGTTATTTGGTTTGTGCTAAGTGGTTCAGAGTGTTGGTTTCTATTTAACTCCCTCAAAGTGCCTACCTCAGTTTTTTTTTTTGGAATATACTTAGGGAACTGGTTATTGAGTATTAACTATTTTAATTTATGCCATGTATACTCGCAGTGGTAAGGTGGTGCATAAGAATATTATGGGAAAGAGTAAACAGAGCAAATTGCAAAAAGGTAATCAAAATGTTAATCAGAGGGTTAAGAACAACTGTTGTGTATACACCCATGATCTAGTCATTATGGCCTCGACCCCTAAAGAACCTGCAGGAGTTACTCCATTCTCTTTTTCTCCTTACTCTATAAAAGAGGAAGTTGCTTCGATTATAGACAAGATGCTTCTGGATACAATCCAGAACTTAATTGCAGAAGGCAAAACTCTGTAAAAGAGACGGAGCTAAAGCAGGGCATGTCACTTTTGGATAATTTAAACAATTTGAATCAAGATGTTATGGTAAAAATTTTAGAGAATGAGTTTATTGAAGGTGAAAAGAGCTTAACGGAAGTGCATGACAAAAATAAAAACGTATTCATTATCTCCAATAATGGAGCTACAATCTCAGGTATGGAGGTAATTAAAAATTCACTCATCTTTTCCAACATATAACTTCACCAAGGGAAAATCATTGATTTTTTCTCAAAAAACTGAAATAAATTTCAGAAAGGCATGAAATTGAATAGTCAGCTTCCTTTATATTGTTTAGGTGACCAAGCAAAGGTTTCCCTGAGGGAACAAGTAAATACAATAGACTCCCCAAGGGCCTCTTCTCAAAATGACTGGGTAGGGGAGTCAGTACCTTACCCTTTTGGTTATGGGGTAAATCAAGGGGCCTCTGTGGTGAAGGATGAGGGTATTTCATGCTTCCCATCTGGTATGAACTTATTCAGCTCACTGGAAATGTCAAAGAGGCTGTGAGTTCGACAGCGGATTTTGAGGAGCCGATGTATGCAACTCTAAATGGATCTCCGGATGAGATGTTTGAAAGAATGGATAGAGAGGTACAAAATATCCAGTTAGACCAGGATTGTTTTGCTCAATGCCCTGATACCATATCCAAATACACCATTAAGGCCTTAGCTCACCCAGTGATGTCTAAGGTTGTGTCATTAGAAACATATAACGGTATCAAAGCAGCTTTGGAAAACCTGTCATGCTTTTGCATAGAGAAGTTTACCTTACTTGAACAATGAATCTCACAGTTGACTGAAAAAAACAAAGTCCATAGACTAAAACATAACTTATCTTTTTCTTCCCTAATTATTTCTGAGACCCCAAAAGGTAAAAAGAGAGATGGGCTAAATAAGAAAAAGGGGAACAAAAGGAGACTAAATTTGATAGAAAATCCAAAATTAACAAACCTAGGAAACAGAATAATAACAAGACTCACAAAAATGAAAGCATGAAAAGGGCATCTTTAAATATGGTAGAGACTAATGGTCATACTACCCCAGAGGGGACACAGGTGGTCAAAGAATACCCTCATCCATCGAATAGGGGGAACACTAATGTAGCAAATAAGACCACAGCAGAGGAACTAACACCCACAAAAAAGCAGGGAAAGGGGATAGGTAACCCTATTTTGGACCAAAGGATAACTCTTTTAGAGAACTTCATCAAGACAGACCAGTCCAAAAAGGGTGTTGGATGTAACCCATTGTTATTGACGGACGATACTCATTCCTGTGGCAAGGAAGAACCTGAAGCATATAATTTATTACGCACAGGCAAGGAAGTAGTTTTTAAATTAGATCAGATGTACCTAAAAAACTATGAAACTAATGTATCACTGACTAATCTGATAGCCCATATGTTAAGAGCTGAACTGGGGCTACCAGCTGCTGCAGCTGCACTTAATATGGTAACTAGGGATACACTCAATTCTTCCAATTCAGTTTACTTTATGCTTCCTAACATGGATATAGCAAAACAAGTTTGGGCAAAACAAGGTTTGGTAAATTCATTGGTAATGCTGCTATCATCACCGGTTACCTGGGCTACAATTTGGAAAAAATACCTATAATGGGACAAAACCAGGAAAAACGTTATCATATGATAAATTTAATTCTACCCTTGCACTGCTGAACTTGGAGTTTGGAGCTTCCCCTGAATGTTCTCTGTTTTCCATCTTTAGGATAGAAATATTGGAGGGAGAAACTGCTGCCAATCTACCATCCCTTTTGAGGACGATTTTTTTTAGCTATTATTAAAACTCAAATATATCCTGATGAATTAGTTCAGGTGGAAAGGGAAATGGAGAGTAAAGAAGGTACTCAGATAAATTGTCGTATCTGTTCTGTACAATTAGTAGTACTACTTTTAGAGGATAGACATGTTGAATGGGGTGGGCATTTACTTGGTAGAATTGAATGAGTGGGAGATACAAGTGCAATCTAGAATTACTCAGTCATGACTACAACCATCTGAAACTCAAGATATGGACATATTATTAGACCAGGATTGGGGGTTAATAAGCAATGTTGCCTGCAATGTTCTTAACTGGAATATAGCAGGACTTTATAACAAATTTGCAGACCCTCAATTGGTTAGCTTTGTTTCTAGATATGAAGCCATTATTTTTCAAGAGACATGGGCTTTAACACAGCCCTATTTGAATGGCTATGAATCAAATTTTGCCCCTGCAACCAAAGGGAAAATGCACGGGAGAAATAAAGGAGGTTTGGTAACCCTGATAAAAATCAGGGATGGGTTAAGGGCACTAAAAAACTATTTGCCCACTCCTGAAATTCTCATGGTAGTAGTTAACTGGGATTCTTGTAAAGTTTTGATTGTTAATGTATATATCCCACCAAGTTTCCATACTCAACCTACATATGATATTTGGCTTAAATTGTCTGTGGAAATAGGCTCATTCATACAATTAAATATGGTAGATATGGTTTTATTAGCAGGTGATTTTAATGCTAGCATAGCAAATTTTGATAATTTACCAGTGTTGCAAGAACAATTATACATGTTTAGACCTTGAACAATGAAAAATGACAGACATGACTGATAATGAGACAGGGAGACATTATCAAACTTTTATCATGGATAACAATTTCTTGATCTTCAATGGGAGACTGGAAGGGGATCGGCATGGGGAAAGTACATTCTTTTCCCCATTAGGTAGGAATGTGATTGATTTTATTTTATGTTTCCCTCTCAGTTATCAATCTTTTAAGAGATTGGAGGTGGTCATGCAAATGGAAAGTGATCATGCATCTATTTTGTTGGCCTTTAGGAGCTCTGATAGCAACACCTCTTCCCTAATAAAGCCTATGGTGGAGTTTGAAATTCAAGGGAAAAAGAGACTAAGGCTGAATAACAAGGCTATGAATGGATTATCAAATTTAATATATTGCCCTAGTTTTGCCCACCTATATTATAGTACACAGACTGATCTTAAAAGTGAGCAAGTTAATCAGCTACTGAATTTAGGATATCAACAAATCAATAAAAAGATCTATTGTACTAATATCAGTAAGCCTAAGTCAGTATCTTGGTTTAATGGCCAGCGTATGAGAGAGAAAGGGAATTTAGTGAGGCTTATTAGGCAAACTAAAAAAAAAAAACGACTAAGAGGGCAATCTTAAAGCTAAATAAAGCTTGTGGTGATTACAAAAAATTCCTTGTTCAAAAAAAATGAGTTCACATATAAACAGTTGGAAGTAATGTATCAAGCCATTAAGGAGGGTGATGCTAGGCTCTTTTGGGCACTAGTATCCAAAGGAATTAACAACCAGAATCCAAAACTGCTGATATATATTCCTAAAGAAACCTGGATAACATATTATAATTCATTACTTAACAACATTCCAATACGGGGGAAGAAGTAGTAGATAGTTATATTAGGAGTGGAGAATACATACCCTTAGTGTTTATATTCAGGGAGGTAGAAGATGCTATTATGAATCTCTCAAATAATAAAGCACCTGGGCCTGACCTGATTCCTGGAGATGTTTATAAAGCACACCTGAATTATTGGGTCATTTTTTTTATACATTTTTTTAATATATGCTTAAGGAAGAGATTAATACCACCTTCTTGGACAAGAAAAATAATAGTACCAATTCATAAAAAAGGACAGTTTCAATCTCCATCTAATTACCACCCAATTAGTCTCATAGATATTAGCGGAAAAATCTTTGCTAAAATTCTATTACAAAAATTACAACATTGGACACTGGTAAGTTCCTCATTATCTATGTTCCAAGCAGGTTTTTGCAAGAATTTTTCAACTATAGATAATATTTATATTCTTGCACATCTGATAGAAAAATATAGGACATTTCGCAGAATGAAGTTGTATGTTTTATTCGTTGATTTTTCGGTGGTGTTTGACTATGTAAATAGAGATAAACTATGGGAAATACTAATAGAAAAAACATCTACATCTGAACCTTCTGCTTTCAATCTATATGTTATATTCACACACAACTTTGGCTGTCAGATATGATAATAAGGGTAATATTACTGATTATTTTAGAACAACATCAGGAGTCAAACAGGGATGCCTTTTAGCTCCCCTTTTATTTAGCTTGAATATCGATTCTCTTATGACTTATAGGGAGGCACCTAGCCTTGACTCCCCTAAAATTGAGAATCTTCAAGTCCATAGTCTTGCTTATGCAAATTATTTAATTATTCTTGCTCTATCCGGTCAAGGATTGCAAAATAAAATAACCCAACTTAACATTAAATGTAAGCAATTAGATTTAATAATAAATATGCAGAAAACTAAGTTTATGATCTTTGGTTCATACCAGGGTCAAAGAAAGAAACCAAGGTTTTATTTAAATAATGACCATATAGATGGTGTAATTTCTTATACATATTTGGGTGTTAAGTTCACTTTGAATGGAGCATGGTCAGAGCACTGGAGGGACCAAGTGGCAAGGGCAAAATTGATTGCCAAAGCTTTGTTATGTTTCAATATGAAATATGCAGGCCACTCGGTTTCACCAGCATTAGTTGCTGGTGAAGCTAAAATTAATCCAATCCTTATGTATGGAGCAGAGGTTTGGGGTACAAATTCCCCTCCATGGATGGAGACTCCCCTTTCTTTTTTTTATAAATCTTTATTAAAGGTGCCATTATCTACATCTAATGTCATAGTTAGGGCTGACCTGGGAAGAGCTGCCATTGCTACAATAATTGATATATGTACGATGGGTTATTGGTTAAAAATTAATAATCAACAGGCTAACTGTTTGCCTTTATTGCTGTTTGAAGGAAAAGATTTCCTGGCAAAAACAAAATTATAGATCACCTTGGATTAAAACTATTCAAAGTATTTTGGAAAGAACAACTATGTACCATCTCTGGTCAGACTGGGAGAAATCAATTATAATATCCCCCTTATTTAAGGAACTTGCCAAAAAGAAAATAATTAGGTCTGTTTAAGAAAAACAAATGGATCTTCTCAAAGTTTAATGTCAGGTTATTTGGTTAGGCCAAAATAAGACTGATTCATTTTTGGAGAATTACATTACCCCCTTAGATAGAAAAATGATTACTTGGGCAAGGATGGGAATTATTAATTCTAAACATGTATTTTTCAACAGAAAAGCCTCTCTCAACCTGCGTCCTGAATTATGTAGCTGTAATAGGTGCTATGAAGAAAATCTTTACCATATTATGGTGCGGTGTTCCCTATACAAAATCCCATGGTTTAATTTGTTAAACAATTTCCTTATTAAATATGTAAATGCAGAATATGATCCATTATTTGTGCTTCTACACCCTTATACATTAGAGGAGGCAAGGATGGCCTCAAAGTTTTTTTTTATCAAGTGATGAAGTATAAAGAAAAACATCTCCCTGCCTCTGAGAAATAAACTTGGGGAGGAAATTTAAAAAGGGTTAAAACTAGCAGCCTCTAAGCTTTGAGTAAATGTATATGATAGATAAGATAAAATCCTCAATTGGTTAACCACTTTAGTCCTTTTTTCTTAGGACCTTTGAATATTTATATTAGGATTATAGGTTCAATATGTTAAGATACAAGGATTTGTATTTTATAAGTACCTGGATAATCTAGAAATAGAAACTGGTGAAAGATTATGAAGGCTCTGAGCACATTATGGATTTTTTTATATATATATTTGGATGATTTATGATGAAATTTTAATGTTTTTAGCATATTGTAATGGTGTATATGCCGAACAATAAAAACTGAACTGAAAAAAAAAACTAAACTACCTCAGTCTGCAATTGTCCCATTTCCACACTTTTGCTACATGTATATGTAGCATTATTTGGATCTGAGGCTACTGCTGTGTATATACGGCAGCTGCAGCACCAAGTGATAGATCCCTCACTGTACAGCAGGTCTAGAAGATCATTTGGTGAGCTATAACCTGCCATAGTTATTTAAAGAGAAGATATGTCTTGTAGGATTATGAGGGGGTTTTGAATAACACACAGCTTTAAAGAATTTCATTACATTGTTCCCTCTACTTAATTTTGTAGTAGTTTATCATTTTCTGTCCCTTTCCCCTTCTCCCCGGAGGACAAGCAAGACATGCGCTGACGTGAGAGTCTCCGTGCGTGGCATATGCGTGCTTGCCTGCTTGAGATCACTCCGCTCATTCAGAGTGGTCTCTTTTATGCAGTGGTGATCCGGATGTCTTCTTCTGGGATAATAATGTGACTGCACATTCAACTGGTGTGCTCCCAAAAAAGTAAAATATTTAATTTATTTTTATTTAATTTATTTATTAATTATTAGTATTACAAATACCTTTGAACCAAAGGTTATTTTACAAAGATGTTGCATCAGCAATGGGTGCAAGCAAAACAAGTGGTAAGATACAATGCAAGGTCAGAAGGTTAATTTAGTAGCAAGAAACAGTACATGTGTATAGACTGGCACAGTAGCAAACAGTCAGTGGCAAATAACAATGCACAATTAACAATATGGGTGTATATATAGCAAGACAGATACAAATGAAAACCATCCTGGGGTGGCATAAGTGGAGCAAGGGGTGGGGGATAGGAGGAGGAGAGGGTGGGGATAAGGGGGGTAGGCAGTCAAGGATTTGACATTGTCATAAGTGCAAGAACAGAAAGACAAGTGCTAGGTGGTCTGGGGATTGAGCAACAAGAAATAGGGAGAGGAAGACAGGAGCAGAGGAGCGGGAGAGGGGTGGAATGTAGGTGGGAGGTGAGAGGGCAGAATGGCAGGTGGGGGTGGCAGAGAGAGGGGGGATACAGGAGCAGAGAGAGGTGGGGAGGGTAGCAAGAGAGAAGAGAAGGGAAGGGACATATTCCTCCTGGGCTCTTTGGGTTATTCCCCAGCCTGTGAGTCCTTTTGAAAAACTCTACTTTCAAGTGCTCCTGTAATCCCTAGTATTATGTGGGACTATGGACCTCCACCCAATTCCTATAAAACACACTGGTTGCTAGGCAACTCCTGAATCTGCCTCTCAGTTTAAATGCTTGCACAATGATTTATGCTCCTATTGGCTGTATTGCCTTCCTTTCTGTCCCACAACACATAGCTGTCACATAGTCTCATACAACAAATAAATACCAAAAGTGCTTTTGGTCCAAGCAGAATAAAATTGTTTACTAGTTTAGAGAGATTGAAATAAAATATTTCATGTTCTCCCTTTACCAAAAAAACAACTTTTGGCCTGCCGGGTTTCTGCTGTGTTGCTCACACACCCAGTTCAGCTCACATTTGGGACACCAATGGAAATATAGTGCACCCAGTCCCCAATTTTTCAGTAGCAGTTTGCTCTTTTTCATGAAAAGTAACTAGATAGCATCTTTAGTGAATCCTAACATTTGTGAATCATTTCATATTTTGTCCACTGTTTATACAATTTTCCAAATATCAATAATTTCTGTTTGCATTTTGGAAACGTTAGATATTCCACAAATAAACAACACTGTGCACCTTTTGTGATCTCTTTTGTGGTCCTGGCTTCAGCTATACATTTGGGAATCATATGTTAATAAAAGTTTTGTAATAAGCAAGATTAATAATATTTATTTCCAATTTTCAGATACTGTAAATGTAAAAACTTAAAAATTACTGACTGATATTATGGAGATGTGCACAATAAATATAGGCGTGCAGTAAGAATGTGTTGTTCCTTGTGTGTCTGTACAGAGTGTTTCCCATGAAAATATGTTAAATACACTAAGATCTGAATCTCATTTTGCATCTGAGGAATAGTTTTAAAGTATATGTGCTAGTAACCTTTTTTTTTAAAGCAGACAGTGCTCAGTGACATATTTTGCAGTTTAATTAATATAACAGGGTCATTCATACGGTATACTATATTCATTAGATAATGCAATCTCACCTGGTTTAGCAGCACAGATAATAACTGAAATGACCACTCTGGAGTGTCTGATCTTGAAGGGAAGCAGCAAGGCTACTAAAAAAACCTTACAGATGAGTTGATGGTGACCACAAACTATATTCATCATGTTGTAGCTAGGACAATGGGCAGTGGGCTATATTCCTAGAGAGCTTAGGCTTTTACCAGTAAGTATATACACTTTTTTTGTCACTGAAATCAGATCATTTCCTTTACTGGTTGGAAAAGAAGGTAGATTGGAGAGTAGTGTAAATTTAAAATGGTACAGCCATGTCTATTGAGCTTCTGTTTAACAATTACAGTGAATTATAGGCACCATCTATAATGGGAATTTTAGCTCTGATGTTTTACTTCAGAACTGTCATTTCTTTTCACAGTTGTTTGTCTTGCTCACAGTGTTAATTGCTGAGTAATAACCCTTTCTTTTTATGTTGGCTCGTGCTTGCATACCAGCCAGCAGATTGCATTAGTAGCAGATTTGGAGGAGCAGTCACTGTTGGGAGAATGCAGGGCCTGCATCAGTAGGTGCGCCCCTTATTCCCCAGTAAGCCAGCATGCAGGCGCCACACCAGGAATACATAATGTGGTGAGCACATCTAAGAAAAGGTCCACTGCAATGAGAGCCAAGCTCGTCATGCAGCGACACCAAAACACACCCTCCCTACGTGCCTTTTCTGGTGAAGTCCTTCACATAAACATGGTGGCACTGACTGCAGCCATCTGGAGAGCTGACTTCAGGGGTGCCAAATCCCCCTGGTGGCATGCTCCAACCCACTTCATTTGCTGATGGGGGAGCCCACTCCCCATCGGCATAATGCAGCCCCCTATTTAAAGCATGTACCAACAGGGTGCCCAATCCCCCTCAGCATCAGGTCCCCCCTTCCCAGTTTAATTTGCCGATGGGGGATTCTACTCCCCATTGGCATAATGTCCCCCCATTTGTTGTGTGCTGACAGGGGTGCCCAATTCCTGTCAGCTACAGAACTCCCCACCAAAAAAACACTCAGGTGGCATGCTGAGAGCCCACCCAGCATGCCAAATGCCCCTGTAAAACAAAAACGGTCCTGCAATGTTTTTGTTTTTTTTTTACAACCTGCAAACCAGAAAACGGTCCCTCGTCGAGGCCGGTGGCCCTCCCCAACCTTTCGCCCACCCTCTGTGTACTCTGCCTCCCCACACATCCCTCACCCCATACTTACCTCTGGAGCACAGTGCAGTGATCTTCGGTGGACCGGGAACATGTCTGCACTCTTCAAAGCCGACCGTGACCTGAAGAAATGCCGGTAAGTTGTATAATGGCATAAATAGGGCTTTTTTCAACTTTGGTGCATATCTCGGGCATTTTTGGGAATTTTGCCATCAAATTTTGGGGTTATTGTGACCCCTCCTCATGAATTCGGTCACTGTCATGGTGTTATTCAGTCCCAAAAGGGGATTTCACAGTCACTGCATGGAATCACCTTTTGGGACTGATTAACAAAACAACAGTGCCACGGTTCATGAGGGGGGCTCTCAAAAAGCCTATGTTGCAAATTTGGTGAACAAAATCCCAAAAAATGGCTGTTTTATGAGTGTGCATTGCGCAGTTTCCAGGCACACTCATAACTTCATGAATTTGTAATATTTTCACTCCAGATTTTCAAAATTAACATTTTTCCACATCTCCTTACGAACAGTATAGCTGCCATTTTACATATCCTGGCCGAAATGTGTTTTCACACTTCCTGTGCAGAATAGCGCGGTTGCTGTGTGAAATCAGTTTTTGGGACAGTTAGAGAAAATGACAGCAACACTGATCATGAGCAGAGGTCCTAAAATGCCTATGTTGAAAATTTGGTGACGAAAGTCCATAAAATGAGTGTGCTACAAGCGTGTGTTGTGCAGTTTCCCTGCACCCTTGTAACTGCAAATTTGCAATATTTTCATGCCAGATTTTCAACCTTGCCATTTTTTTCACACCTCCTTGTGAACAGTACATCTGTCATTTTTCACAGCCTGCCCAAAATGTGTTTCTGCACCTGTGACACACAATGGCATGGTTGCTGTGGGAAATCAACTTTTGGAATAGATTAACAAAATCACAGAGCCACTTTTCATGAGGGGAGATCCCAAAATGCCTATGTTGAAAATGTGGCAAAAAAAATCCCAAAAATAATTGGGTTACGGACATGTGTTGTGCAGTTTCTATGCATGCTCATGACTTCACCAATTTTTCATATTTTCACTCCAGATTTTCAACGTTGCCATTTTTTTACACCTCCTCATGAACAATACAGTTGTCATTTTTCACATCCTGCCCAAAATGTGTTTTTGTCCCTGTGTTGCCAAATAGCATAACTTCTGTGCAAAACCACCTTTCAGCTAACAAACTGATAGTGCCATTCTTCCTGAGGTGGTGTCAAAAAAAGCCTATGTTGAAAATTTGGAGTGAAAATACCAACAAACGCCTACAATGTTTGGGTTTCCAACTGTAACACCCACCCTGCAGAGAATGACAGGCATCGGGGTGTGACTTGGGATCATTGACTGTAATGCTCACACCATTCCACCCCACCCCACCCCCACCCTGCAGCCCGTGACAGGCATTGATGTGTGGCTTGGAGTATTTGGCCCTAAAGTTCACCCCATTCTCCTATACTGCACCCGTCTCAGCATATTTCCTTATGGAATGATGTAAGTATAAGGCCCAAAGACAACAAAGCACACCACAACACTTGTCAGTGTCTACAGGATAGGGTGAGGTAAAATGCTATGAATGTTATAGCTGATGACCCAAAGGCACACCCCAACACCTGTTAGTCTCTACAAGGTGGGGGTGGGGTTGACGTCAGTTCAATACTTCACTGCCATTACTATTATGCATCTCTAACTCCTGCAGTACCAATGACAACCAAAAGGCACACCCCAATGCCTGTCAGTCTCTGCAGGGTGGGAGTGGGGTTGGCATCAGTTCAATACTTCACTGCCATTCCTATTATGCATATCTAACTCCTGCACTACCAATGCCAATGCCAGCGAAGCAACATTCAGCATTGCCAAATGCTTGCTTAATTGTATCACATGGGTCACAGTTTAAGCAGCTGTTAATAGTTAGTAATAACCGAAAGCAGAATGGCAGAACAGCAAATGAATCCTTTTTTTTTTTAAATGTCCCACTCTCAAACTACATGCTGTCTCAGTTCCCCAATTTGCCACAGGCCAGGTTAAATGGCCTTTGGCAAATGCTGTGTCCTGCAGGCACTCACTTACTGTCATCCAGAATAAATAGAGTTGTCGTGGAAATTTCCTACTTGTTATACAGAGACAAAGAAGCAGTCTTGTGCAGAGTTCAAACCATTTATTTACGTATGCATACAGAGAGCCAGCTCCCTGTGTTGTTATTGCATAGCTCCTATTACAATAGTAAGCTTCCTTCTCTTATACACTTGCCCAGTCACATAACAGTGTCATGGCACAACTTCATTGGACAGTAAACTTCATACAATACTGCTGTTAGTTGCTGATTGGTTATGCTAATACTATGTTAAATACAATACTGCTGCCACTTACTGACTGGTTATGCTAATTATTATGCTAACTTACTTTAGCCACATCATCTATAAAGCATGTCTACATTACTACAAGGAAATGCTTGCTTATGGAATTTTCCACCATCCACCAAGGACATGCTTGCTATGGAATTTTCCACTATCCACCATTTCATGAAGATTGTTTCAGTTCTGCAGCCATTTTGTGGTGCTTTCTGCACAGTTACATTGTGCAGCATTAGGTCTGTTATAAAATTTTCCTCTACACCCCCCCTTTTGATACTCTGTATCAACTGCTAAAATTCAATATCACAGTTATAGTAAGGCAATTCTTGCGCATTAGCTCAGTTGGAAAATATATAGTCTGGGAGAAGGGAGCAGATGGACGGAAGGTCAGAGAAGGGGAGATAGGGGAGCTAAACACGTGGCTCAAGGACTGGTGCCAGGAAAAAGGACACAGATTTGTAGGGAACTGGCAACAGTTCTGGGAGCGAAAGTTCTTTAAATTTGATGGACTGCATCTGACTAAAGAGGGAGTCAGTGCATTGGGGCAGAAGTTTGACGTCTTTGCAGAATATTTAAACTAGCAAATGGGGAGAGGGGTGCAGCACCCCATACGTCGAATGGGAAGAACACCCCTCCCCCCTCAGCTAGTGGTCAAACAGGAATTCAGCGTGTTTGCCGTTCATTTGCATCACCAGGTAAGAAAAAAGGTTTGTCTCCCCATACGATGCACAGGGGTAATGCCAAACTTCACCCAACAACTAACACACCAAAATCTGGCCAATGGAAAATCATGTACACAAATGCTCACAGCCTGGGAAATAAGATCCCAGACCTGCAGGCAATAATGTCAGAGGCTAAACTGGACATAGTAGCAATTAGTGAGACGTGGTTTACCAGTAACCACACTTGGGAGACTTCAGTACCTGGCTATGTATTGTTCAGAAGAGACCGAGGTGCAAAAAGGGGGAGGAGTGGCCCTGTATGTTAATGAAAATATCAAAGCTACAGAAATTCAGAATACACATAAGGGCCAGAAGAACTGTGGGTCACCCTGGAAACAGAAATGGGACAGCCATAAGAACTGGGGTTGTCTACAGGCCCCAGACCAGAGGGAGGACATAGACACATTACTGTTAGAAGATATACAAAACATGACAGCTAAAGGGAGGTTCTGATAATGGGAGACTTCAACATGCCAGATACAGATTGGTCAATACCAGCAGGAACATCTGCCAGAACTAGACTCATAGTGGATTCCCTGCAGGGGGAGGGCCTCAAACAACTGGTACAGCAACCCACAAGAGACAGGGCTATCCTAGATCTAGTACTGACTAACAAAGAAGGGATCACAGATCTCCAGGTAGAAGGTCACCTGGGAGCCAGTGACCATCACATGGTATGGTTCAATTTGGCTACTACATCTAAATCATCCCATTCCAAGGCAAAAATATGGGACTTCAGAGGAGCTGACTTTGATAAGATGGCCAACAGAGTTAAGCTAGCCCTGGCAAAAAGAAACACAGGTGAGGAGGTACAGGCAAAGTGGGCAAGCATTAAGGATACAATACTTGAAGCAACATCCCATTGTGTTAGACAGAAAAGGAAGTGCAAAAGAAGAAGGAAACCACTTTGGTTCTCAAATACAGTAGCAGAAAAGGTCAGAGCCAAAAGGCTGGCCTTCAGGAAATAAAGGGAACACAGCGGGATGAAGATAGGGAGGCATACCAAACTGCCCTAAGGGAAGCAGGGAAGGCAGTAAGGCAGGCAAAGTCCCAAACTGAGGAAACACTAGCACGAACAGTAAAGAAGGTGACAAGACTTTCTATAGATACATTAGTGAAAGGAGAAAGTCCAGAGGGGTATTGCTAAGCTTAATGGAGAAAAGGGAGCATGTGAGGAGGAGGAGGACCCTGTAAAGGCATCTATCCTAAATAGATACTTTGCTCAGTATTTACTGAAGAGAAGGCAGGGCAGGGCCCACAGCTCAGCATCATGGACACAGGGGAGGGAGGTGAGCACTACTCCCTTCACAAAAGAAAGGGTCCTACAAGAGCTTGCTAAGCTCAGGGTGGATAAGGCAATGGGACCTGATGGCATACATCCCAGGGTACTTAAGGAGCTAAAGGAGGAACTAGCAGAGCCATTAGCAGAATTGTTTAGTGAGTCTCTGAGCACAGGAGAGGTCCCAGAAGACTGGAGAAGGGCTCATGTGATCCCACTCCACAAGAGTGGTAGCAGGGAGGAGGCGGGGAACTACAGACCAGTCAGTCTTGCCTCAGTAGTGGGCAAGATTATGGAGGCACTCCTTAAGGAAAGGATAGTGCAACACCTGGAATCCATAGGGGCACAGGATCCAAGACAGCATGGGTTTACAAAAGGAAGGTCCTGTCAAACTAATCTCATAGATTTCTTTGACTGGGTAACCAGAGTGGTGGACCAAGGGAGAGCAGTTGATGTAGCCTACCTTGACTTCAGCAAAGCTTTGACACTGTTCCACATAGAAGATTGATAAATAAGTTAGGTAGGCTTGGGGTGGGTCAAGTTGGTCAACTGGGTGGCAAACTGGTTGACTGGCAGAAAACAGAGAGTGGTGGTAAATGGTATACAGTCAGAAGAGATGCAAGTCACAAGTGGGGTACCTCAGGGATCAGTCCTGGGGCAAAGTCCTATTCAACATCTTCATTAGTGACCTTGCAGATGGACTAGAGGGTAAGGCTTGTCTGTTTGCAGATGACACCAAGATCTGCAACAGAGTAGATGAGCCAGATGGGGTGGGCAGAATGAGAAGAGATCTGGATAAACTAGCAAAATGGTCAGAAGAGTGGCAACTGGGATTTAATGCAAAGAATGCAAAATCATGCACATAGGGAAGAGAAATCCTGAAGCCACTTATAGGCTGGGAGGGAGTTGCTAGCAGTCACAAAGGAAGAAAGACTTGGGCATCATCATCCTGATGACCTAAAATCATCCAAGCAGACCTCTAAAGCAGTAGGTAAGGCTAGGGGTGTTAGGGTGTATTAGTAGGGGTATCACAAGTCGAAGAGGGAGGTAATAATCCCTCTGTACAAGACATTGGTTAGCCCCATCTGGAGTACTGTGTGCAGTATTGGAGGCCACACCTTCCACAAGGACATTAACCAAATTGAGGCAGTCCAGAGAAGGGCACCAAAATGGTGCAGGGACTGCATCAGAAGACATATGAGGACAGATTAACGGAGCTCAATATGTATACCCTGAGCAAAGGAGGGAGAGAGGTGATATGATCGAGACATTTAAAACACCTTAAGGGCATAAACAAGGTGAAAGAGTCTAACATGTTTAAATATAAGAAAAATAGCAGGACAAGAGGACACCAGCAGAGATTAGAGAGGCCGATTAAGGGGAATGTGAGAAATTCTTTTTCACAGAAAGGGTGTAGATCATGGAATAGCTTACCACAAGAAGTGGTGGCTATGAATACAGTGCAGGGCTTCAAACAGGCATGGGATAGGCATAAGGGAGCAATACAAATGACTATGAATAGATAGGTCACTGACAGAGCAAAGGCCGATGGTACATTTATAAGGTAGAAAAAGAAATGGGCAGACTGGATGGGCCTTGCGGTCCTTATCTGCCGTCAACTTCTATGTTTCTATGTTTCTATACCCTCACCATACCATGTTGTCATGTTACCGTCGGATGTATTATAGGTATAAGAATAATTTTGTCCTTCATAATAATTATTAGAACAACTAGACACCCCCACTTGTATATTTGCTCCTGTCTGTGTCCAACTCCTACACACACAATAGGGGGCCTGGGTTTTTGGTCTGTGATCTAGGTACAAGAGTTTTAAGACGGTTCCCATTTTTGGGGGCTTATACCAGGTGGTGAAGTGGTGTCCCTTAAATACAGTAACTTTGCCCATTTAACAAGCTCGGGACCAATTACCTTTACTATCCTTTGCATGTGCCATAGCAAATAAAGTAAAGATGTCATACCAGACCAAGGGTACAGGCTGCAAGTGCAGTCCTATGGCCACAGAAAGTGGGGAATGCACACACACATAACAATCACTTAGGTTAGTGTTAGTAACATGTAGCTTCATTAGAGTCCACCAGGTATTAGTGGTGTGTAGGGGTTCAAGGCTGCGGCTGCATCTCACAGTCTTGTGGTTTACTTTAATACTTATCAGAGTCAGAAGAACCACAGCAGCTCCCAGCATGCATACCACCCTCACAGTCAATAAAACAGTCTTTTTCTTCATTTGTCCTCAGGGGCCGTCACCAACCGACAGTGGGATGCGTGAACCATGTGTCTCTCTCAGTGGTCTTCACGGCTGTCGGTGTCGTATGGAGCACTTGGAAAGGACCTCGCCACCAGGGATCACTCCACTTCTTTCGCCGAAAGTCCTTTATCACCACAAAGTCTTCGGGCTGTATGCGATGTAGCACTGCTTCCGGATTTGGCACAGGCAAGGCCGCCTTTACTCTAGGGTAAAAAGATCTCAACACTGCATTAAGGGATAAACAATAAGCAATCATTTCATTATCAATACCGTGCAATGTTAACCTGCTTTGGGGAAAAGATGCATTAGTCATTCTCAGAGGCCTACCCATCAGAATTTTGTGTGGTGACAGACCCATCCATGTTGGTCTACCTCTCATATTCATTAAGGCCAAATGCAGAGCCTTCACCCAATTAAATCCTGTTTCTGCCATCAGTTTGGTTAATTTTACCTTTAAGGTTTGGTTTGCCCTTTCCACAGCCCCTCCAGACTGTGGATGGTAGGTACAGTGAGCTCTTAAATTAATTTTCAAAACCTCACATAGGCACTTGATAACTTCGTTTGCAAAATGAGTACCATTGTCACTAGATATACACAAGGGTAGGCCCCAACGGGGTATAATATCCCTCAATAGGGCCTTTGCCACCACACAAGCAGTGCTTCTTCAAGCAGGGAAGGCCTCTACCCACTTAGAGAACATATCCACTTTTACCAAACAATACCTGTAGCCCTCACAAGGGCTTAGTTCAATAAAGTCCATCATTATGTGTTCAAAAGGTCCTGTAGGAGAAGGATGGGCAGAAGGGGTTACTAGGGTCCTCTGCCAATATTATTTTGCACATATAATACATTTTTACAAAAGTTTTAGCATACAAAGAGAAACCTACAACATACCAATATTTATTTACAAAAGCCACCATCCCCCCTTTTGACACATGGTCAGCTCCATGAGCCAACTTGGCCAAAAAGGGAAACGTGACTGCTGGCAGGCAAAGTCTGTCATCGGGTGCCACCCATAGCTTTGCGGTGGCGCCATAGGTGCAACATGTTTGCCAGTTCTTTTTCTCCTTTTTATCAGCAGATCATTGTATTTCAGCTACATCACTGGCAGAAAAAAGTTTTACTGGTTTTACTTCTTGAGAAAGCATTAACAGTAGTGGGACAACATCAAGGAGAGCTGCTCTTTTCACAGCTGCATCAGCTCGGGCATTTCCTTTTGATACAAAGTCAGAAGCAGATGTGTGCACTTGGCATTTCATGACTGCGACAGCCCTAGACATTTGAATGGTCGTCAACAGGTTTTCTACTAGTTTTGCATACACAATGGGCTTTCCTGACGAAGTCAGGAATCCCCTGTCTTTCCATAGTGTTCCAAAATCATGCACTACTCCAAAGGCATACCTGCTGTCTGTGTAAATGTTAACTGTTTGGTTTTTTGCTAAAACACAGGCCCTGGTTAATGCCAATAGCTCAGCAGCCTGGGCTGACAAGTGGGACGACAGCTTATGGCTCTCTAGAGTAGTGCTGTCAGTGCATACGGCGTATGCCACAATTGGATGACCCTGCCCGTCTCGTTGAGCCGAGCCATCCACAAACAGTTCCAGGTCTGCATTAGTCAGTGGTACATCAGTCAAATCAGGTCGTGGTCTGCAGTCCGAGTCAATTACTTCTCCACAGTCATGTACGTCACCGTCCTCCGGGGTAGGGAGGAGGGTAGCTGGGTTTAAGGTAGTACAGCGCTTAAGGGTAACATTTGACATGGTTAGTAACACATTCTGATATTGCAGTAAGTGAGCAGGAGTTAGATGGGCAGTGCGGGCCTGCAGTATAATTGAGTGTACTGCATGTGGCACATGTACAACTAGAGGGGAACACCCCACCAAATCAGAACAGGCCAGCACTGCCTCTGTAGCAGCGGCAACAGACTGTAGACATGACACCATTCCTCTGATTACTGAGTCTAAATGCTTAGAGTAGTAAGCCACCGGCTTTCTTGCATCCCCATGCAATTGTGTTAGTACAGCAGACATAAACCCATTTCTTCCATCCACATAGAGGTCAAATGGCTTTTTAAAGTCAGGCTGCCCTAGACAAGGTGCTGACGCTAAAGCCAATTTTAATTGTGTGAAGTTTTTCGTTAATTTGTTTGTCCACTTGACCTCATCTTTCATTTGAATACCCTTGCCGTGGATGGCATTTTGCAAGGGCTGTGCCAAGAAGGTATAATCCTTCAGCCAGGCTCTGCAGTAGCCCGCCATGCCCAAAAAGGACATCATTTGTTGTTTTGTTATCGGACGGGGCAATTTGGTAATGGCCTCAATTCATTGTGGAGCTAGGGCGCGCCCTTGTGCCGACAGTGTATGACCTAAGTACTTTACCTGTTCTGTGCACAGCTGTAGTTTACTTTTTGATACCTTGTGCCCGTTTTCAGCCAAAAAAAGTAACAGCGCCTTTGAGTCCTGCTCACATGCTTCCCGCGAGGAGGAGGCAAGTAGCAGATCATCAACGTACTGTATCAACACACTCCCATCGGGGGGCACAAAGGCAGACAAATTGTCACTCATTTGGGCCGAGAACACAGCTGGAGATTCAACATACCCCTGGGGTATCTGAGTCCATGTCCACTTTTTCCCTCTGTACATAAACGCAAACCACTCTTGGCTCTCAGGCTCCACGGGAATGCTGAAAAAGGCATTTGCTAAGTCTATAACTGTAAAGAAACAACTATTTGTAGGTACCTGAGTCAGAACAGTGACAGGGTTCTGGACCACAGGCATTCTGGCATGTACAGCAGCATTTACCAGTTGCAGATCTTGCACAAACCGGTAGGTGCCATCTGGCTTTTTCACCGGTAGAATAGGAGTGTTTACCGTAGCATTGGGACATGGTACGATAACCCCCCTCTCTACCAATGCTGCATGCACAGGCACAATTCCCTCTTCTGCTTCCCTTCCAAGTGGGTATTGGTGTTTGTGGGACCTATAGGAGGACTTTGGTGTGACTGATAAAGGTTGTGCATTTTTTATTAATCCTACATCGGTCTTGGAAGTGGCCCATAGACTATCTGGCAGCTCATCTAGCCAAGGGGGTAACCTATCATTTAGTTTACTTTCTTTTTCCTTTGTAACCCATCCGATTGCCTTTATTTCTAGTTGCACTGACACTTGCTCAAATAGAACATGCTTATAACACCCTGTCGATGGCGACACCCATCTGTCACCTTTTTGTTCCCAGTCACTTCGTTTTTTCATTTGCGCCACCCACGGCCCCAAATCCTTCCACTGTACCCCTTTTCCCTTTGCAAGTGAGATGTGAGGGGCTTCCCCTTCCACTACATAGGCTTGTTGTTGCTCAGCGGTAAGTTCTACAGCTGCAGCGCAGTGGTCATGTGCTACATATAGATCTTTTACTTGTAACTCATCTAGCATTGGCTGAGTACTCCATCTACTTGTCTCGTACCCAAAATCCCTCTCACCTTTTGCATAGTGAGCAGTACAGTGGAGATAGTACTGTAGTTCCTGTGCACCCCCTGTCAATTTAGCAGCCCATTCTATCAATGAGTCCACTTGCTCCTCACCTATAAGCTTCCAACAGTACAGCCAGTCACTTGCAGTCACTGTCAAGGGAAAAATACCAGCTCTGGCCGAGGTCACAGAGAGTCCCTCATTGCTTATACTTATAGTCATGTTTAGCTTAGCCAATAAGTCTCTGCCTAGTAAGTTTACAGGGCAGGTCTCGTGTCGTATCGTCAGCTTGTTACACTGCACAGTCAGGGGCTGGGTCAGATGCTCGTACATAGGTATGCCTGAGGTGCCCACGGTTTCCACCACAGTGTCACTAGGACGCAGGTACAGTTCACAGGTTTGTATCACAGACAGTGATGTACCAGTGTCTACCAAAAAGGAAACATTCTTGTTGTCAACAGTTAGTGTCAATTTCGGTATTTTAGTGGGGTCAGGGGTGAGGGAGAGGATTGCTTGATGTTGTCCTGCTATTTCCTAGTGATTGTACATTGGCAGTTGCATTTCATACAAAGGGTTATGCACAGAAAAGTCAGCAGTGGGAGGGGGTAGTTCATACTGGGCAGCTCCCCCTTCCTGGGGACAGTTTCTGGCGATGTGGCCCATTTGGTTACAGCAGTAGCAGCGGTACTGGCTATGATCACCCCTCCCTCGCTCTGCCTGGGGACCTCCTCTTCCTCGCCCTCTCCCTCTGCCTCTTCTCCTGCCCCTACCTCCTTCATAGTACATTAGCTGTGCCTTTACTAGTTTCTTCTGATCTTTTTCTTCGTTTCCCCTCTGTTGTCTCTCAGAGTGTTCAGCATACGATAAAATCTCAGCTAATGATTTTGTCTCCCATCCAATTCAAGCAGTTGTAACTCCTTTTTTTATCTCAGGCAAAAGTCCACTACAAAAGGCATGCCCCAATAAATTTCCATATGCTGTATCACCAGGCTTCACCCCCGAGTGCTGTTTAAATATGGTTTCCAGTCTCTCTCTATATTCCTGCACTGTCTCACCTGTTTTCTGCTTTGTAGCATGGATGCGGGGCCAATCAGTAGTTTTCTTAAACTTAGGCTGCACTGCCATCCAAACTGCTTGCAGTTGGTTTGCTCTATTTTCTCTTGCAGCATCCATATTCCAATTTCCCTTGCACTCATTCCACTGGAATTTTAAAGTTCTCCTGAAACATTCAGTCATTTCTCGAGTGGACAGGTCATACATTGCAAATAGGGCTTGCATCTCCTCTATGTACGCATCTACATCTTTCCCAGGGGGCGGTATACCCTTAACTGTGTCCAGTTCGTCAGGGCTCCAAGGTCTCTCTACTCCTATCCAGGGGTTGGCTACATCAGCCAGGTTAGGGTTGGGGTAATATACTAGTGGCATATTAACTACAGGGCCTCCCTCTTAGCCCTTAATCTGGTCTTTACGTAACCTACTGGAGACCAGACTTCTTGTTGCCCACTATGTGGGCCCATTTCCCCGCTAGCTGTATTGGGCTCTACCTGTGCCTCGGCCGGCATCTGTCTAATGTTCCCGGGATACCCTGGGGCCTCCAGTCCCCCTCCCACCACCCCCTGATCTGGTGGTGGGGCGGTGGGTTGAGGAGCCGGTGCCGCCGCAGCAGGAGAGGGCTGGTAGGGGAGTGGCATATCATTTCTTTTTGGCTTTCTTTTGTTTGCTTTCTACCTTCTCTAGAATGCTCCTTGCTTCTCATAAGACATCTAGGCTAAATGTTCCTGTTAGGGGAAATAATCCATCTGTTCTCAGGTTCCAGTCCAGGACCTCACTAATTGAGTTGTTCCCATACTTATCAGCCATACATTTTACTGGTCCATGCAGGGGATCAGGCAACTTTCCCCTGCTTTGTTTTGCCCCCATGTCACTGTCCTGTGTTTAGTTTATGTATTACACTTTACACCCTTCTTACTTAGCTCTGTTCCCGGGTTAGCATCACAGTTAAAACTCAAACCCCCTTTTTAAGTTACTTTTGTCCCAACAGTTCAGATCCTGGACTACTTTTGCTACAAAAGCTCAAACCTATGTTTTGGTTACTTTTGCCCTGGTAACTCAAGCCTTATGACCACTTTTACTAAAAGGACTCAAACTTGTCTGAGGTTACTCTTGTTTTAACAGCCTAAATCTCTAGATTTTTACATCACTGTTTTACCACTTTACTTTTATGCTACTTTAAACTACTTTTACTTAGTTTGGAGTCAACACAAGAACTTTCTTACTTTTTTGTCAATCTGCGCCATCCTGGTTGGTGCGTCCTCACCCGAACAGCCCAAAGTGGGTCCTTTCCTCGTCTTTGTGAGGTGGTCTCCCTGCAATGTCCCCTGGATATCCGTCGGCGTACTTCAGGTCTTATTCCAGGGAAGACTCCACCAAACAGAGCCATGCAGATCCTGCCGACTATGCCAAGATTGTTGTGGAAATTTCCTACTTGTTATACAGAGACAAAGAAACAGTCTTGTGCAGAGTTCAAACCATTTATTCATGTATGCATACGGAGAGCCAGCTTCCCATGTTGTTATTGCATAGCTCCGATTACAATAGTAAGCCTCCTTCTCTTATACACTTGCCCAGTCACAAAACAGTGTCATGGCACAACTTCATTGGACAGTAAACTTCATACAATACTGCTGTTAGCTGCTGATTGGTTATGCTAATACTATGTTAAATACAATACTGCTGCCACTTACTGACTGGTTATGCTAATTATTATGCTAACTTACTTTAGCCACATCATCTATAAGGCATGCATACATTACTACAAGGAAATGCTTGCTTATGGAATTTTCCACCATCCACCAAGGACATGCTTGCTATGGAATTTTCCACTATTCACCATTTCATGAAGATTGTTTCAGTTCTGCAGCCATTTTGTGGTGCTTTCTGCACAGTTACATTGTGCAGCATTAGGTCTGTTATAAAATTTTCCTCTACAGGGTACAACAACGGAATGGCCCCATTCATTAAATGCTATGTGATCAAACAGATGTTATGCGAGCACGAGATACAGTAATCAGATGTACCAACTACAGTGAAACCCATTATAATGGATACATTTGTGTAACTTGTGTTTGTCCATTATAGTGGGTGTCCATTATATTGTGAAATCATAAAATACTGAACCCAGCCAGTGCTGTATAGACAAGAGTGTCCAGCATGCATGTTTAAATAGTATACTACACAGTAGCACCCAGGAATAATGTAACACTCACAATGGAGCTAAAAATCCAGTAGATCCTTTCTCTGACAACCCACCAGCAGTTTCATAGATGGGACAGTAGAGATTTTACAATATAGTGCCTTATTTGACTCCACTATGACCATCTCCTCTGTAATGCTATGAACTAAACCTCTCCTGTGCTGGCTGTGGAGCCAGGTTGCCTGCTGATCATGACACAATGCAGTTTGCGAGTGTGTCTAATGCAGCATGCAGCTTGAAAGTAGGTAAAGAAAGGTTACTCTGACCTGGAAACAGAGCATTAAATGAGATCAGGGAACTGAGACAACATGCAGTTTGAGAGTGAGGTGTAGAAAAAAACAGATTCATCTGCCATTCTGCTTTAGGTTACTATCAGCTATTAACAGCTGCTTAAATGGTGTCCCCATGATACAACTAAGAAAGAGAGGGTGATAACTTAGCAATTAACACTGTGAGTAAGGGATAAAGGGTTGTGAAAAGAAGTGACAGACAGCTCAGGAGTGAAGGACTAACATTTCCATTACAGATGGTGCTTAGACAGGGGCTCTGTGTAAATGATTACAGCATTTTATATTTACACTGCACTCCAATCAGTCTTCTTTTTGACTAGCAAAGGAACCGATTTGGTTTTAGAAAAATGTGTATGTAATTATTGGTAAAACTGTGGGGAAAAACCTTTTACTGATGGGCATGATGTACCGGATGTTGGGGGTGGGGGGCGAGGATCAGGCTGAGTATGACACCACTATGCTGGTTGCTGGGTGGCATCATGTAGATGAAATGAGCCAGCCACTATCTGATAGGAGCATCTGGCTACTTTCAACTACATGACATTTCTGTGCCACAAGCAGAGAAAAGTGCCATGATCAGCCTCACTGATCATTGGACTGTCACTGTTGAGCCCCCTGCAGCCTGAGATGCTTTGGACCTGACAGTGACACATCTCCCAAAGCTGCTATTGTAACAAAATGTTTGCTGTGCATGCACACATGCAATCATAAAAAGATCAGGGACACATCTTTAAAAATGGTAATATCAGCTCAAGAAGCATACGTGATGCTGTGAATATTTTGTGGGAGAACTAGACTAACACTATGTTGGACGTTATCTGCTGCAGTAGAATCCATTAAATTTAGGAGAGCCAGAGGAAATGTTCAAAGCAAAAATCAGGGACACCTCTAAACAACAGCTAGGGACAACTGACAGGTAGGACTGTGAGTCTGTTCACCAGAAATAATAAACCTTAGTGACCAAGATAATTGTAACATACATGTCCATAATAAAGATGTTGGGGAAAGTTTTTTAATCACATACAATGGACACCAAGTGATATATAAATATTTTTTGTCAATGACTATAGTCCCAGTTGCTGCTTCAGACATAACTGAACAGTAGAATTGAAAGATGAAAGCTGTACATGGGTACCAGATAAGATGGAAATGGGGTTAAAAGGTGATCATCTTTTAGAGACATAGAATGAGTTTACCCACCCAATATATCTTGTTGTAAACCCACTAAAAAGTACCTTACTACACTTATTGTTGAAGATTTTTAGACTTGCATACCATTAAAATAAATGGCATTCTTTATCTGGGAAATGTGCTTAACATTCTGGTTATTTGATCCATGTTGTAAAGCACAGCACTACACACAGTAATGCAGACACTCACAGGTGGTGTACTCGGAACACGTTTGAGCAAATACACACATTTTAGCATGCTTTAAATCAAGATTTTCCAGAGGAATCAGTTAACCATCAGCATGGTTTACTTAAGAGGTGAGCTTTTGCAGCTCATCGTCAGAAAGTTTGACTTGTTAAGTTACAAATACAGTATCTGCATTGTTAAGGAAGGATGATCTATACTAAGCATTCTACCTTGAAAGTGTTATGCTATATGCCACTGGAGATCCTGTGCCAGATCCCTATTTCTAGTGGACCAATACCATTTCCAGCAACTGGACAAGAGTTATGTTATTGGATTTATATATTTTTTTCCATAGAGCTTTTTTTTTGCTCCCCATTGTCGCCACCCACCTGCTTCGGCAATGGAGAGACATAGCATTTTTCTGGTGTTTTCTCCCCTATTCCCCAGAACGTGATCATGTGTCCCCATGGAGGCAAGCAAGTACCCCATGCCTCTGGTGATGGCCCCATCCTCCCACCTGTCCTAGCGCCTAATCTCCTGCTGGGCTTGAAGCTACCACCCAGCCTCCACTCGGTGGCAGACAAGAGCCCGGGAGACTCCAGATCCCTCCTTGGGAGAGGAGAGCTGCCTCTTGGCAGCTTAATCCAGCTCCATGCCCCCACGACCAATCCACAGTAACCCAAGCTCATTTCTGAACCCCAGGTCTCCAGCGTGGCACAAGGTGTGGCGTCCAGTGCCTCAACCCTCAGCACCACCGGGTCGGCCATCTGATTTATATTTCAAATCAATTCAAATCAAGTTTTTTTTTTAAAAGGCACCTTTCCATAGTACAAGATGCCTGTACATACAATAAATATCACATCAATCAATAAATTTCATAAAATTATGCCAAATATAAAATCATAAAATATAACAATACAATCAGCAGTTACTAAAAAATTATGGCAACATTACTCTTCATCACAAAATGCCAGGCAAAAGAGGTATGTCTTCAGTTTAACTTTAAAACGTTGGATAGTCAGGCATTCTCTTATCTGATGAGGTAGAGAATTCCCCAGGGTAAGGGCCACAAATGCAAATGAACAGGCCCCAGATGTTTGTAAACGCACCCTAGGAATCTCTAGCAATCCCTCTTCGGTGGATTGGAGAGGCCAGGAGAGGTGGTAGGGAGAAAGGAGATCTTGCAAGTAATGTGGTCCCTTGTCATGTAGGGCTTTATAGGTCAGCAAACTGACCTTGAAGGTGATACACCACCGCACTGGTAGCCAGTGCAGTCCATGGAGCACAGACGTAATATGACTGATTCTAGATGTACCAGTCAAAAGCTTGGCAGCCACATTCTGCACCAGCTCCAGGAAGCAGATATCAACCCCCAATAACCCTAGGTACAGGAAATTGCAGTAGCCAAGGTGAGTGGTCAAGAAGGCATGGACCAACGTTGGAAGATTCTCAGGAGGAACCAGATGTTTCACCAGGGCAATATTCCTCAGATGGCAAAAAAAAGAGGTCTTGACAATGGCTGACACCTGGGCTTTCAGGGTCAGACCGCTGTCAAAAATAACACCCAGGTTCTGCACCCGATCTGAGGTGGTAAGCTGGACACCCCCAAGCCAAAGACCCGAGGGTTGTCCGGCTGACACATCCTGCCCCCGATGATCCAGGTCCACCACCAACACCTCAATTTTGTCTGGATTCAACCTTGGCCTACTAGCACTCATCCAATCCTGAGTCTCGGATAGGCAGTTGTTAAACTCTGATTGAATATGTCCCTGCTCGGGCACAAAGGACATGTACAGTTGAGTATCATCTGCATAGCAGTGAAAACTTAAACCATACCACCTAATAATGTCTCCCAAAGGCAGCATGTACACTGAACAACATGGGTGCTAAAATGGAGCTCAATGGAATCCCGCAGGCTAGAGGGAGAGGGTTGGAGGAATAAATTCCTGAGACCACTCTGTGTGTTCTACCCTCAAGGAATGACTGAAACCATCTGAGGACAGTACCAGACAGTCCATAGATGAACCACAGAACAAGGCCCCTAGAATTCTGTGGCTGCAGAATTTTGCGCAGAACTTGCAATCTACCGCAGAACTTCTGCGGTGCCGCAGAATTCACTCTTTTGGTGATTTTTTATTAATATTTCTGTTTATCAATAGAATCTGGTTCCCTTCCCCTCTTTTTATATCCAAAACTCCCCTATATACTCAGAATGTGATGTTATCATTGCTATAACATACATTAGCTAACGAAACAGCTGCATTCTGCAACAGAAATGAACAGTCACTTATCTACCACAGCTCCCACTGACAGAGACGGTGGCACAGCACATCATGTATGGTGATATTGGCTCAACCTGCACTAAAGCCTAATACAGTTTTCAGTCTTACATTATTGCACTAGGGCCAACTTAAACAAAACTTTGTCAATAGCACAGACCTGTAAAGTCCATACCTCACTTTGTACAAACCTATTTGTGCCTTTAAGGCACAGAGATGCCATCTGAAATGAATAACTGGTAAAATGAATTTTACTGTCATTTTTAAGAAAAATAAAGTAATTATGCCCAAAAAAGTGGAATATAATAATGTGTAGACCTGTTGAAAGAATAGACCTGTTAAATAAATAATTGCACTGTATGCATTTTTGCCAGGGTTATTGATTACATATTGTCATTGGTTGATAGGATCACCTAAAAGTTATGGAGAAATGTTGTGTGCAGGGACAGTTGTTGGGCCAGAGGGTAGCATGCTGTGTTTCCGTGCTGGCAAGACAGGTTCCGAGATTAGCTCTGGGAGCTGGCTGGGCAGCACAAGGATTGGTGGGACACATCACTGCTCAGAGCCTGTGAAGGTATGGTGCAGTGTTTTGTCACATGGTGGACACATTGTGATGGGCTGGAGAGCTCTATCCCACAATCGGTTCACATGCATGTCATGGCCTGATGGTGTTACACAGTGTGTCAGGGAAAGGAGGTTGACATGAAAAATGAGTTTTGCAATAACTCCTCTGTTCCATTTCCAATGGGACCTGTATGAATGAGGATGCAAGTTCATGGAAATAAAAAAAAAAAAATATATATATATATATATATACACACACACACACACACAGATATTTGTATGTATGTTACAGATTGCATATAAATATATAAGTAATACACAGCGGGAACCTCATGCATGTCATGGCCTGATGGTGTTACACAGTGTGTCAGGGAAAGCAGGTTGACATGAAAAATGAGTTTTGCAATAACTCCTCTGTTCCATTTCCAATGGGACCTGTATGAATGAGGATGCAAGTTCATGGAAATTAAAATATATATATATATATATTATATATATACACACACACACACACACACACACACACACACACACACACAGATATTTGTATGTATGTTACAGATTGCATATAAATATATAAGTAATACACAGTGGGAACCTCATGAGTGGTGTAGAAAGCACATACAAATATATAAGTGATAAACAGTGGAAACCTCATTAGTGGGATAGAAAGCATGCATAATAGAAATACCTTATTTATCACATAAGCTCCCCTCTGCATATGTCATTTATGCAATAGGCTAGGACCTTAAGGGAGAGACATTTGTTTTGCCTTTTTAGGCATAAAATTATTTTTATAAGTCTGTTATTTTTTGAACTAGTGTTACTGTGCTTTCTATCATCCTGATTGCTATAACCACTGCCATGAAAGTGAAGTCAGGATGACAAGCTGACACTGTGATGTGGTAGTTCGTTAGTGCCGCAGAACTTCCGCAGAAATTACAAACCACCGCCGCAGAAGTTCTGCAGCAAATGGTAGTCTTGCTGCAGAACTTGGTCCCACTGTGCCGCAGAAAAGTAGGGGCACTGCCACAGATGCTCCAACAGCACACCATGGTCCACAGTGTCAAATGCCACCGAGAGATCAAGAAGGACCAAGATGGAATGAGTCCTCAGATTTCTTGCTGTTAGGAGATCATTAAGCACCCTAACAAGGGCCGTCTCGGTGTTATGCCTTTTCCAAAATCCAGACTGGAGAGTGTCATAGCCATTGTGGGTGGATAAATGATCATCCAGCTACAGCACAACCATGTTCTCACTAACATTCCCAACAAAGGGAAGGTTAGAGACAGGTCTGTAGTTGGCAAGACAGTCCTGGTCAAGGGAGGGTTTTTTTCAGGAACAGTTGTACAACCACCTCCTTCAGGGGATTGGGAAAGACCCCCCTCTCCAGTGACCTCCAGACTATCTCAGCCAGGAACAGGCTGATTTCCTCAATGCACTCCACGAGGGAAAGTGTTGAGCCCGGGTCCAGACTACAGCTGGTTGCCCGCAAAGCCTGGATGATCCTCACAATGTCCATGCTGTCCACTGGCCAAAGTTGGATGAGACAAACTGGGTGCTTGCAACCTCCCACTGACCTCTGCAATCCCCTGTAGAGAGGACTGGGTGGATACTGGATCTGATGGTGACAACCTTATTGGTGAAGAATCAAGCAAACTCGTCACACCTTTCTTGTGACAAGGCTCTGCCTGACTGCAGACAGACTGGATTGCATAATCTGTCGACAGTCCGGAACAGCTGAGCTGGTCAATTTTGTGTGATGGCAATTTCCCTGGACAGGAATGCTGCCTTCATACGGGTGATTGTCAATTGATAGATAGTATAATGGTCCATCAATCTAAGTCTGTCAACATCCAGGTCGGACTTCCTCCAGGCCCTCTCTAACTTTTGACCCACTCTCTTCAGCTCCTTCAAGGTCCCATCAAACCATGGAGACCTTGGGCAAAGAGTAGATGGTCGAACATGAACAGGAGCAATGGAATCCAGGACATCCAACACCACCCTATTATAGGCAAGTACAATATCCCCCAGATCCATGCTTTCACTTGCCAGGACTGATAGGTCTAACACCGCCTTTAGGTCCTCTGGGGGTCATGCCCCTCAAAAGATGGTTTAACAAACATTACACCTACAAACTGAATCCCACCTCTTCCACCAGAAGTGTGCACACTGGATTCTACCTCTATAAGGAACTGACCACTTCATCTGGTACTCTAGTACCAAGTTCTTGACTCACAGGTAAACTACAATCACTTTTACTGAAGTGTGAGAAAGATGTAAAACTAGTTAGCTACTCATGTTTGTGGGCTGTGACCTTGACCCCAGCCAGTTGCAGGGCTAAGGTGAGGAAAGCACCAAGCAACAGCTCCACAGCCTGCATTGTTGGTGGGAGTGTAAGACAGTGGTGAAGAAACCAAGTGCAACCAATAGAGAGTTGGAGAAAATAATCCTCTATACATATAAACTCCTGGTGCCAACTACTGCTTAGCTTAGCGTTTTCCTGCCCTTAAGTAAAAACAGTTTTCATCATCATGCAATAGGACTAAATGAGAGATGGCTGCATTCCTATTACATATGAACATTCGAGATTGCCAGCAGATAAAGGCCTTATGTTCTATCAAGTCTGCTCAATTGTGCAACTAGCAGCCCTTATACTGCAACTGCCCCTCACTCTCCTCCCCCCCTCCAGTGTCCTTCCCCCTTACCCTGTAACATCCCCTTTTGAAGCAGCCCACTGTTCTACATTATACAACTTCCTCTGGCATTGCATTCCACCCAGACACCACCCTCTCTGTAAAAAAGTGTCTCCTCATTTCCCTCCTGAACCTTACCCCTTCCAATCTCTGATTGTGCCCTCGAGTGTCCCTCCCTATCCTTAATTTGAAAAGCCCCTCTATGCCCATCTTATTTATTTCCTTCATGTACTTGAAGGTTTCAATCATGTCCCCCCATCCCTCCTCTCCTCCAGGGAGTACATGTTCAACTCACTCAGCCTGCTCTTGTAGGGTAAGTCCCTAGCCCCTGAATTATTTTTGTTGCCCTGCACTGCACCACCTCCAGAAACCTAATGTCCTTCTTCAGGTATGGTTACCAGAACTGCACACAGTACTCCAGGTGTGGTCTAACCAGTGACCTGTAAAGCAGCAGGATCACCTCCCCCCTCCTGGAGGATGTGTCTCTGGCAATACAACCCAGTAACCTGTTAGCCTTTGCAGCTGCCTTTCTACACTGTGCTGAGTTGTTCATTATCAACTTGCTCTGTCTTCTATTATGCATATGAGTCACTTGATTTTTTTCTCTCCCAAATACCTTCATGATCTTACGTTTAAAATCTGAACCCCCAAATCGCCCTGGTTTATGAATTGCAATGATTCATTAAGTGGTCCTTCAGTATGGCCACCTCACCGAAGCTTATAGTTGTCTCATACTGACATACCAACAGCACCTACTGTATATTACTTAAAAGGTGAGGCTTCAGAGATTGTTTAAACACACTGACAGTACACTGATCTGGTGGTAACTCTGTTAGCGGTTTAGATTGTTTCAAAGACACTACAGTATGTTGAGAAAGACCAAAATGCAACAATGCATTCTATTTCTCAACTTTCTTATTATTATAGTTGTGCACAAACACAGAAGCTGCATGAAGCTATGCAATAACCAATAAATGTGAACAGGTAACTGAGACAGCATGAAGTTTGAGAGTGGGACTGAAAAAAGCTACAGTATTTCATATCTACACTGCACTCCAATCTATCTTTTTTTTCCAACTAGTAATGGAACTGCTCTGTTTTCAGTAAATAAAAGGTATATATTTACTGGTAAAACTGTGGGGAAAAGCCTTTATTGATGGACATGATGTACTAGACATTCAGGGTGGGGGCAAGGAGGAGGCTGAGTACAGCACTGCTCAGCTGGTTGCTGGGCAACATCATGCAGATTAAATAAGCAGACTGCTGTCTAATTGGAGTGTCTGGCTCCTTTCAGCTACCCAGAGTTTGTACTCTACAAGCAGAGAACAGTGTCATGGTGAGACTCACTGATCACTGGACTATCACTGTCGAACCCACTGCAGCCTGAGATGCATTGGACCTGACAGTAACACACCTCTGAAAACTGATACTGTAACAAAATGTTTGCTGTATATGCATGCACACAAACATAAAAAGGGTTATTAGGATATCAAGGTGTTCTGATAACATCACAGAACCAGTGGAGCACATCTTGACTGATATTATGGTACCATTAAAACCCTGAGAAGCCCTACCAACCATATTCCTCACACAAGGTTTATTTGTGTATGTATTCATTCATTCATTTTTTATTTAATAATACAGTTCATTTAAGTCAAAACAGACAAGTAATATGAAACCATACGAAAATACAAGGACAAGAATACATAAAGTAAAGTTTAAAAATATGTCAAAGGGTATACCATGAGTATAGCAACCAAATGTGGGCTCCATGTAAAAACGGTGACTCATATTGGGTGCTATACTCATGGGCTACCCTGCAAGGGTAGCAACTGTACATGACCACTACGGTAGTGTATGGTGACAGGAAGGGGGGATAGAGAGGAGAAGGGGAGGGACAGGGAATGGATTTTGAGGGATGGGTGTACCTGCTGCTGATGAGCTACAGTAGCTGTGTGGTGTGGTGGTGTGGGTGGGTAGCTCAGGTGCAGTAGGTACAGGGTTCAGTACCAGGTGCAAGAAAATGTTGCCACTGCCTGTGGCTGTGGCACAATTTTTTTTCTGGTTTATAGATTTTGCCCCCTTCCCAACATGAACCCCCCTGAAGTTGAGAATCCTTATTCAGGGGGACTCAGGGCTAAGCAACCCACAAGAGGGGAATGGGGGCACAGCCCCCCCCCAGCAAAAACTTTTTTCAATTCCAGATGTTGGGTAACCTGAAAGCGTATATCACCAATTTGCTTTTCAGCGATACACACTTGCCGTAATAGAGATCGCTATTCTGCATTCGCTATTATGACGTGGAGCCTATTGAAGTACAGTTTAGTAGCTTACTCTAAAACAATGGAGGAGAAAAGAGCAGCACAGTGTGTGGGAGGTTTTTTTATGATTTATTTATTTTTCAGGCACAACATTTATTTAAAACCAAACATCTCTGAGCTTCCAAACAGCATTTGTGGTGGTGAAGAAGGGAAGATTTGGAAGCATGGGAGACAAACTGGATGTATGTACCAACAGACTTGAAAGTCTGATGTGGGCATATAGGCTGAAAAACTTTTGTTTAAGTGCATACCGCCATACTCACTACCCCTCAGTTCAAGCCCTGTGTCAACCAGTGCGAGTGGGATTATTTTAAAAAGTGATGCTTTCCTGGCCTTCACGGAAACTTCTGTAAATTCCTCACTCATTCTGCACATTTGTATGTTCTGAAAAGTCATTCTGCAAAGTTCTATGTAAAGAATTGATTGCAGAAAACATTAATAAAATGAACTAATCATCTCATGCAATTGTTATGGAACCAAGAAAGAAACTATAGATGTTGCTGTACCCAATGTCTAGGCCACATGGGTTCTTTTGCCAGTAATTTAGGACCTGTGCATGGATACTGATTGCAGAGGGCTGCAGGGCTCATGCCCCCCCAAAAAGTTCCCCAAGTTTCCTCTTTAAACTGATAGAGTTCCCCCACATATAGTTATACCCTCTCTGCATAAAAATCAGACCCCATGTTTCTATGGCTCCACCAAAATTGTACAACATAGCATCTATTCAGTTTGCTAGTGTAATAAAAAGATATCACAATTTGCAAAAACTTGAGGTTTCCAGAAGCATAAATTCAAAATTACTTCTAATGTGGATCAAGTGCTTACTTATTAAACAAGACTTATTTACTTTAAACTGATCTGAGGTTGGTAATTTGATTTTCATGCTGTAACCAATCTGTTTTACTTGATGAAATGTTCTAGTTTGGTAATTTGCTTTTCATGCTGTAACCAACCTGTTATAGTTAATGAAACACTGGCATGATTGTCTTATGAATGTTTAATATCATTTTAATCAAAAGGATAACAAACTTCAAGCAATATCCTTAAATTGGATTGTAGATGATTCTTTACTTCTAGATAGACATGAAAGCGGTATCTACAGTAATTCAGTGAAAAATCTATTTTGTTTTAAAGAGCACCTTCCGCAGCCCTTATGACATGAATGCATAAATTCCCCCTTTTTGCAATCATGCTTGTGATACATTTATTTTTTATTGTCTGCAGCTTGCTTTTGCAATTTGAGCTGCTGAAAACTGGTGTGCTGTAGTAGCACTTCAGCAGGGAGCCTGGTGTTGCTGTAGACCCGATGCCGTGCTGGACATCATTAAATGTAGCAGGGCTGGCAGTGTTTCAGTGAGTGTGCAGCATTTTAGCTTGGGAGCAAATGCTATATACCCTTGTTTAACATGTTCAGCATTGTTCCCTCTTCCCCTTGCAAGACACTCTGTTGAAAATAAAAGTTTCCCTCACAAGACACCAGGTTAACAATAAAATACATCCAGCATTTCATAGCTTTAAAAAGCAACATGTGTGTTAACAATAGAGCAGTGACTACTGTACAAGCAAACTGTGTAGACATATGCTCAGTAATGCCCCACACAGTCATGGACTACAGCATTAGTACCTACTTGATTGTTAAATTACCTGGATTATTAACTTTCTCCTGGACAACCACCCAAATGAAGTATGCTCTAAACACTGCATTCCTGGCACACAGAATGACACTGAGGAGAGATCACCAATTTTGGTGGCATGTTAAAACAAGCTGTTTTAATTCTCTTACCTCTCCTTGAGTCCACAATCCACAAGGTTTGTAATAATAGTGCTAATTCTAGCGTAATTCTTGTTTCTAAAGTGAAACTGGGACTATGTGCCTGTGCATTCTAAGTAACTAGCATTATTTTAATTCTATCTAGCATTATTTCAGGTATGTTTCTTAATGTTCCATTTATGCCCATTCTGATTTTCAAAACAAACAACTTTGCCTTAATAATTAACTCTCTGCGACCCAATTGTTCATATCATTTGAACTGTAGAGAATACATTGCACTCTGCTATAAATTAGACATGTCACTGAAATATGCCATTATTGTCTCAAACAGCTAAGGGCATAAACAAATACATATTGTATTTTAGTATAAGTCTACAAAGCACTAATTAGTGCATTCCAACACAAATTATTTTGAGCTATTTTTTAAGTCCCTGGACATCCCTATATGAGTTTCTTAATGCTCTGAATTAAAGAAAACTGATTCCATAAAGTGTTTGATCTGTTTAAGGTCTCTTAGATACTATACATCTAAAATGTACTATTGGCACAGTCACTGTATTAAAGTATGTTTTTTCATTTGGAACACCATGATGTTAAAAATTGTAACTTGATTCAGCAGAGGATTGAATTCACTTAAACTGTCTTTAGCTGTTCTCTATCCGAATGTGACAGTCACTGCTGTAATTTACAGCTTTAATTATCAAGTGCAACACCATACTGTTCGGATTCTAACTACTGATAACTTCACCTTTCATGTGAAGCTGCATGAAATGTAAACCCATACTGTTCTGATTCTAACTATGTTTCTATTGGTTTTTATTTATTTAAACTGCCTCAGGATATTTTATATTTAGTATGTGGCACTGACTCAGTTAAATTAGATTTCAACTGTGCTTTTCATTTGTAACATTATACAGCCAGATTTCTCACAAACGGTGGCTTCACTTTTCATTCAGAACTGTAGAAAATTTAAACATTCTTTAAGCACCTCATTTTAGAATATTCTCATGAGTGCACTAATACCTCTTATTCTGAATTCTTACATGTTCTCGGTTGGGAGGGTAAAAAGTGTTAGGGCATACTGAGGCAGAGAGAAATTCATTTTATAGTTTAAACTGCAGTATTTTCAGAGCTGCTGCCTCTTACAAGCTGCACTGTAGACTGAGGTACTGGCAGGTAGTATGAGTGATCCTGAGGCATAAGCTGTCTCTGCAGTGACAACTTTACAGTGATGTCATCAATGCTGACAAAACTGACACATGGCTGTAAAGTCCACTTGGGGCTCCGGCACTCTTCATGAGGTCCTGCACCCCTTCCCTGAATCAACTCTGACTTGGAGTTGATTGTAGTAAGTTAGGTGGTGTGCTGTGGGCACAGTCCCCCATGAAAAAACAACTTTGTCCTTCAGTGCACAATGCTGATTGCAATTGCGGGTGACATAGTGGTGTCGGGGAAATGTCACAACAACATGAAATTGTCAATGTTGTGTCATGGATTGAGCTTGAGGTGGATCTCCTTGAACTCATGACTGGCATGTGCAGAGATGCTGAAATGACATCACCAGAACAGCATAAAGTGTATATTACTAAGCAATGCATGTTCAGTGCTATTAAGCAATTAAGTGACTATTAAGTGATTCAGCCGTGAGTACTGCATGTTCAGACTGGCAGAACTCAGTGAAGTTCTGACCCATATTAAATAAGAACTGGAACACAGGGGGGTTCTGATTAGTCCTAATTAACCCTGATTAGTTTTAATTGTTTATTAATACTTAGATTAATGTGATAAAATGTGTAAAAAGGTGCCAGACTCTGTAATACTTAGCACACAGGCCCAATGGAAATACTTTAATTCATTATTTGTAAGAAAAATAAATTAAAACTGTTAAAGCAAAGCAATCAGTAGCTCCTTTTATGGACTCCCTTAGTGGCATAGCTGGTTGGGCCCTTGCAAGTGCTGGGGGAGAGAGAGAGAGAGATGGAGAAAGAATGGGAGATGCAAGTACCTACTTCCTACCAATACCAAGCAGTTAAGATAATTCATTTTAAGGCTGGGTGTATTCTTTTGCAGGCTGTTCTAGAGGATGCCAAGCCAAAAAATAGCTACTTATCAAATAATCAGCAGAAAGAGTCCACCCACCATATCCATGTGATGCAGCTGCATTGCATGTTCAAAGTACTATGGTACATGCAGCTTCCTGGTCCAACAGGTGGTACTGTTTTTACTTCTACTCAGCAACATCTTTTAAACAAGAAATAAAAAGATATCTTACTGACCACCACTCAGACTGTCATATCACTCAAGTGCAGTCAATAATAAAAAAAAGTGTTCTGTGTGTACCTGACAACACACATAATACATCCTTTCTAGTTCCAAGAAACAATTGCTGTCACAGAAACATAGAAACATTGAAACATAGACTTTGACGGCAGATAAGGACCACTTGGCCCACCCAGTCTGCCCATTTTCCTACCTATTGGATAAGCTGCAGATTCTAGTTAACCAACAGCCTACTTCCTGCAACCCCCACTATAATTGCTTTATGTCTGTCCCATACATGTTTGAATTCACCCACTGTTTTAGACCCCACAACCTCTCCAGGAAGGCAGTTCCATGCATCCACCACTCTCTCCGTGAAAAATAATTTCCTCCACATTACCCCTGAGCCGCCCCCGCCAACTTTAAATTGAGCCCTCTTGTTCTTACACATCTCTTTTCTGAAAGATGCACCCTCCTGGACTTTGTTGATTCCCTTGAGGTGCCTTAAAGTTTCTATCATGTCCCCCCGTCCCTCCTTTCATCAAGGGTATACATATTAAGCTCTCTCAGTCTCTCTTCATATGGTTTCTGATGTAAACCCTGCACCATTTTAGTTGGCCTCCTCTGGACTGCTTCCATCCTGTCTATGTCCTTGCATAGATGAGGTCTCCAAAACTGCACGTAGTACTTCAGATGGGGCCTCACCAACTGTCTGTATAGAGGGATAACCACTTCCCTTTTTCTACTTGTGATACCCCTCCCTATGCATCCCAGTATCCCCCTGGCTTTTCTTACTGACTTCTCGCATTGCTTACCCACCTTTAGGTAATCTGATATGACTACACCCAGATCCCTTTCCATTATTGTTGTCATTAGTACCTCCCCTGCTATTGTGTACTCTTCTCCTGGATTTTTATTTCCCAGGTACATTACTTTGCACTTCTTTGCATTGAATCTAAGTTGCCATATGTCTGACCATTCCACCAACCTTGCCAAGTCCCTTCTCATCCTTTCTACCCCCTTGTGTATCAACTCTGTTACAGATCTTTGTGTCATCCACAAAGAGGCATACCTTTCCTTCCAGACCCTCCGCAATGTCACCTATAAAGATTTTAAAGAGGACTGGACCCAGTACTGAGCCCTGAGGTACTCCACTAGTAACCCCCCTTTCATCAGAATGTGTTCTATTCACTATTACATTCTGTGTCCTGTTGTGCAGCCAGTTTGCTACCCAGGCTACCACCCTGGGACCCACTCCCAGGCTGGCTAACTTGATTATTAATCTTTTGTGAGGGACTGTGTCAAATGCCTTGCTAAAGTCTAGGTAGGCCATATCCACAGCCCCTCCCTGGTCTATTACTTTGGTCACCCAGTCAAAGAAATTGATTAGATTCATCTGACATGACCTTCCTGCTGTGTATCCATGCTGCTTTGGGTCCTGTGCCCCCGGCCTCTAGGTACTCAACAATTCTTTCTTTCAGAAGTGATTTCATCATTTTCCCCACCACTGAGGTCAAACTAACAGGTCTGTAGTTTCCTGCTTCTGCCTTGCTCCCACTTTTGTGAAGGGGGATCACATCTGCCCTACTCCAGTCCTCAGGTACCACCCCATCTTCCCATGATTTGTTAAAAGTGTGGTTAGTGGTGTCACTAGGTCCTCCTTAGCTCTTTTAGGATTCTAGGGTGAATCCATCAGGCCCCATTGCTTTGTCCACCTTGAGTTTTAGGAGTTCTTTCAGTACTCTTTCTTCTGTAAATGGACTGGTGTCAACCCCACTATCCAGAGTGCTTCTACTGTTTGGTTTAGGTAACTCCTCCTCTTCTTTTTGTGAATACTGAGCAAAAGTGTTCATTCAGTATCTCTGCCTTTTCACTGTCTCCCTCTGCCCACCTCCCCTCTCCTTTATTAATCTTCACTATCACTCCCTTAACCTTTCTATGCTCCCTAATGTACCTATAAAAGGTTTTATCCCCCTTCTTCACTGAGTTGGCTATCTTTTCCTCAGTTTGGGCCTTTGCTTTTCTGACTGCCTTCCCCACTTCTTTCTGCTTTAATTGATACAGTTCCCTGTCGTGCTCCATCTGTGATTCCTTACACTTTTTGAATGCAGCCTTTTTCTCCTTAACCTTCCCTGACACCTCTTTTGAGAGCCATAGTGTTTTTTTATTCCACTTTGTTTTCTTTATTTTTTTCACACAAAGGCTTGTTGCCTCCATGATGGCAGTTTTGATTTTTCTCCATTGTTTTTCCACCCCTCCTTTCTGGCCATTTGCTAATGCATTTCACAGGTATTCACCCATTATGACAAAGTCAGCCCTTCTAAAGTCCGTATCATTGCCAAGTACTACAAGTATATATAATAAAGTATAATCTCAGCCCAGCCAATCACTGTAATTGAGGTGTAGTATTACATCATGCTGCAAGCGATGAATGAATGAATAGTAAAAATGTTCTCTGTAAAGTAATCACATCCAAATATAGTTATGGAGAGATGTGAAAAATATATTATCCAAAGAAGAGCATTCTGCTAAGCCAGCTGTCATAAGAAAAACTGTAACTTTAGTATTAACATCACACTATACTGCAGGTGGTAAAATAATATTTTATGCAGTTGCTGACTATTATTAGTAGCAGAAGGCAGTACCCTACCATCCAGATCAGATTAGTAGTACCTGTACTACCAAATAAGTTGGAACATAAAATGCAGTTGCTATATGGACTCTCTAGACCCACTGATATTATTATTATTAGTTTTATTTTGCTGTGCTCATTGTGTTCCTTCAAGTAATCCCAGCCTTTCCTGTCCTGACATGGCTTGTTACCACTATCCAATGCATTTCTCATGTATTAATATGTAGACCTTATTCACAAAAGATTTTTACCACAGGCACAATGGGAAAAACTGTTTTAAGGAGAAGGCCTGCTCAGAGTCAGTATGTTTCATATTTGAAATGAAATGAGAAATGCTGACTTTCGGAAAACATTCAGTGTTTTCTGGTGACAAACATGATCTTGTGTTAGTAATAACATTATAGCTGAACAAAATGATCATTCTGAATAAATGCTAGTAGGAGTGTAATTCATGTACTTCATAGAAATGCGTACTAAAGGATGCCACAGATTAATTGAAGTATTTCAAAGGATCTGCATTCCAATCAATATTGAACTCTGCCAGGTACATTTCATCAATGGTCTGTGCTGAGGCTGTGTTGGATGAAGTGGATGAAGAAGTTACAATGACATCTTGCAAGTGATTCCAGAGACCTGAAGCTGAACTATGCAATCATGGGACACTGTGTTTTTTTGTTTTTTTTTACGGTGATGAAGAAGAAGGCCCTGACACAGTGGGCAAAGAAGAGGAAGAAGAAGAAACAACTGGAACACCAGAAGAGGATTTGTCTGTTACTGTACTATGTTGTGAAGAAGATTGTTCTGAATCACATCCTGTACACTGTTCTGTGACACCACAGACTTCATCAATTATATTTTGTCTGTTTATCTCAAAAGAAGTGTCAGCATCATTCAGCTGTTGCTTTGATTTGTATTGAGGGTTTGGGATTGTTGCTTTATTGTAGTGATCAGACTGAAGCATTTCACTTACTTTTTCATCTTCATCAACTTTTTTGGTCAGACATTTGGTCAGATCTTCTTGTATTCTGGTGAGCATCCTGTTTGTGCCAGCAGTTGTGGCAACATATGGGATGGGATTGTCTGCATTCTCTAGATTGTCCCTAATTAGATTCAAGCAGCATTTTATTAAGTATTTTATTAAGTATTTTTTATTAGTATTTAAATTAAGTATTTTTATTAAGCAACATTTTTATTAAAGGTATTTCAACTCACTTCTCTGGTATTTTCCTCAAATGGATGGATAAGTAAAATAACAAACTCAGTATGGCCCATTGTGGACCACTGTGGGTGAGTGATATAAATGTCTGCATCAATTTTATTTTCAAGGTGTACTGTCTGACTGCTTTGTTTTTTTCAGCAGCCCTTGGGACAAAAGAAAGGTCTAATTCTGCCTAATTGAAATGTCTTGGATCAGTCAGTGCAAAGGTAATCTATCGCCTCCTGTATTTTCAAATAAGAAATGGGCTTTGCTTGAGTAATTGAAATGTGCACATTCTTTTAGCACTGCCAAGAATTGCTGTCCTTTTCCACAGCCTAGAAAAGTACTGTCGCGATTACTTAAAAGCTTTCACAAATTCTTTCAACAGTGTTAGGCGGCAAAAGTACTTTGCGAAAGTACTTTTTCTAGAAATGTGAAAAACATATTTCTGGGGTGTTTTACCCCAAAATAAAGACATGGCTAGCATTCTCGGGGTCCGACTAGGTGAATACAAAAAAATTAGGTTGCTAGAGGGTCCCAAATTTAAATGCCAAGCATTTTTCTGATCACCAACTGAAAACAAAATGGCAGACTTGTGACAGTAAAAGGGCATTTTCGAAATTAAAAACTGCATTTGCAACACTGTCAAACTTTTTGTTAACTTTTCCCATTTGCTTATAATGGGAACTTGTTTTTTGAATAACTTTTGAACCCTTTAATATTTTTTCATGAAATCTTCAACAGGCACATTGGGGACCTTGGCCACATGTTCCCTGAAGATTTTGGACCAGTCGCAAACTGTGCAACCTGTAGGTGCGACCGTAGAATTCCCAAAAAAGCATAAATGCAAGCATAGATCATGCTTAATAACTCCGCAGCTGTATACCCGACCAGTACAAAACTTGGCAGGTCCCAAGGCATATGGGTCTTGATTGTGTATTCCAAATTTCAGGCAAATCTGTTGAACGGTTGCAAAGTTATTAAGGTGCACAATTTTGGGGGTTTATTCATGTAAATGGCTCCTCAACCCTAACTATGGTAGCACTACATATATATATATATATATATATATATAGTATGTATAGTTTTTCATGGTTCTGGCTTACCTCTAATATGTCTTTATTATGTTTAAGTACTGCTGCAGGCTTTTTGTACCCAGAATTTGGTGTGTGGTGTTTTATTCACTGTTTAGGGGACCCATTTGGGCAAGGCCGAAAGGAAATATGATCACTTCAAATAGATGGTAGTTAACATGTGGACTATCCTATATCCTACCCAGTGAGGTTGTGGAGGCTCTTATCATTCAGGCTTTCAAAGCAGGAATAGTCAGATTTCTGAGGTAGAATGACACTGAGGGTTACACAGCACAGTAGTGGCAACATTACAGTTGATAAGCTTTGATGTATGTCCATACTCAAATTGTGCCACTGCCCGTAACAGGAGGGACAGATAAGACAAACTCCTAGACCCTCCAGTCATCACAATACTATGTTATTATGATTAAAGGGAGAGAGAATTAACTATTTTTATTTACATTTATGATGAAGATGCAGACATACCTGCAGATTGACTTGTCAACAGGATGTTTCAGCTCATCTCCCCATCAACTTCCTGCAGTGAAGCAGTTTGCTTCTCAGTGGCTTCCTCCCTAGAAAGGAAGAAGAATTAAGCAATAATGACCAAACTGGTGGTTGTTAATACAAAGGAAACAATCACCAGTTCAGTTGTTATTGCTATTACAAGGCTCATGCAGCCTTTGAATAGAAAGTGTACTGTAAAAAACTTACTTTTTACTGTTTCTGATTGTCCTGAGCAAATGTGCAATATCACATACACCTTTACATTGTGTGGTCACAGCATGCGTAAGTATGTGTGCTGCAGCAAATCAAGTTGGAAAGATAGTGTAGTCATGGCAAAGCTCATTGGCTGCAGGGATATATATATATATATAGAGAGAGAGAGAGAGAGAGAGAGAGAAAGAGAACAATGCATATGTTGGTGTATGATATGTAGTTTTTCTACACGCCCAAGGCATGTGATAATACATAAACCTCGAGAGCAAAGCTTGAGAGGTTTATGTATTGTCACACACCGAGGGTGTGTAAAAAAACTGCAGATCACACACCTTTATATGTGTTATTTTTTATAACAACTGGTGCTAAGTAAACAAAGCTCAGAGTCTTAGCATTACGTGCTTCCTGCATTGCTGATTCAACTGCTGTATGGGCTCCATGGCATGCTGGTTGTTATGATGACAAGGTGATGAAGGTTCAACAGTTTCTTCATTGTTTAAAGTTTTAAAAAAAAATGTGAATGTTTCAATTTTCTGAGTTGGTAAGTACCTTAGCATGGTACACAAAACCTGGCACAAAACAATAAAAACCATATCAACTCACAAGTTGATATGCCTTTTGCCATACCAACCTGCAGGTTGATATAACTTTACAAGTCTAAAAATGAGTTGATCTCAGGGGTCACCAGTTATTTTATATATATATATATATATATATATATATATATATATATATATAATGAAAAACTCTATTAATGCATCAGTTAGGTTAAAGTGACAAAATAGGGAAATATGGCATTACAGTTTCTAACCCTAACACCCCACCCCCACCCTACGCACACCAACAGGCATCAGGGGTGTGCCTGGGGTCATCAGCCTTAATGCTCACCCCATTCTATAAGTAAATAAGCTGAGATATGTGCAGTATAGGAGGATGGTGTGAGCATTAGGGCTGATGACCTAAGGCATACCTCCAACATCTGTTGGTGTGTGCAGGGTATGGGTGGAGTGTTAGGATTAGAAACCCTAATGCCACATTTCCCTACTTTTGTCACTTTAACCCTAACTGATGCATTAACAGAGTTTTTTGCAACTAATTTCCTTACTTTTTGAGATAGTATAATCATATCCTTAGTTGCCTCCATAGATGCATATATAGCATAGCCATGGTATTACCCCACCTCATGTACCTGGTGCAGAAAATGTTCAAATCCCCACCAAAACACAACTCTGCACAACTGTAATGCCATTCCATGCCACATGTGTGAAAACACATTTTGGCCAGGTTTTGAAAAATGACAGCTATGACATACATGAGGTGGAGTAATAAGAAGGCTATGTTAAAATTTGGGATCAAAATATTTAAAATTCCCAAAGTTAAAGCATGTAGTGAAATTGCAACAAATGGGCATAACTGCCATTTTTAATAATCACTGACTCCAGATTTTCAACATAGCCTTCTTATGACCCCCACCTCATGAACAATGTGACTGTTGTTACATAAATCCCACCAGAAAGGTGATTTCACCAACCAACTGCAAAATCACCTCTCTGGTCAGAGTAGTATAATGACAGTCCTATTGTTCATGAGGTGGAGTCCCCAAAAGACCATGTTGAAAATCTGGGGTCAAAATCTCAAGAAATGCCAAAATGATGCATAAAAGTTGAAACCTCCATTGAAATACATTGAACCGCTTTTGTCTTAGTTTCTCATATTGCAGTCACCGGTTCCAGCAGCAAGACATGTCTTCAATCAGGAGAGTAGATCTTTAACCTGGGACTTCTTCAGGTGAGTGAGGGTGTGTGGGTGTGTCAAGGGGGTGTGAGGAGGTAGGTGCACAGTGGGAGGTCAGGTGGGGGGTGCAGGGGTGATTGGCAATGGATTTTTTTCTACAGGTTAAAAAAAATTAAAGAGACACTGAGGAACAGTGTTTTTTTATTTTCAGCATACAATGAACATGGGAGGATGGAGGGATGCCAATAACAACCAACAAAATGAAGAAATGTGCATCGGATATAGGGGGAGGGAGGACCACTGGACCACCAGAAAAATATAACGTCATGGATAGTGGCAGTTTACATATAGTGATGGGGGATGGCACCGGGTATCAGAGAGGGAGGTCCACTAGAGCACCAGGCAATTCTAATCATGAAAAGTAGTAGTATACTGAACAGCAACCTGTGTGTTCTGCAGGTGGCACTGTGCAGCCACAAATTGAGGCAAAAGATTGATCTTTCATGAAACAGCCGAAGCCTTTTGTGCAATTTGCATTAAAATATGGTTGTTTCACCCGGCCCAGTGGCGCTGAGGGTTGAGGTGCTGGATGCCACACCTCGTGCCATGCCGGTGACCTGCGTTCGGGAACAAGCACGGACCACTGGGGGTCGGCAGAGAGGAGAAGGATTGAGCATCAGGAGGACAACTCTCCTTCTCCGGGAAGGGGGGACTTGGCAGTCAGTGCTAGCCTGGCCCCTAGCAATGGCTGGGGACTGGTGCACCAACACCTCAAGATGGGGATGGGAGCATCGCGAACGCTTGATGGAGGAGCACACGGGAGTGTGCGCAACACCATCGCAGGCATCATTGCACGTGCCACCCGACAAAAAGGAAAATGGAAAAAGCAGCACCCCACAGAGGATGAAGGGGCAGTTTGAGGCCCTGCATCCAGCCAGCCATGGCACAGGAACACTAAATCTGGTCTCAGAGGAGCGGGCCCCAGACCCCACCAGGGGAGTAAGCCCCAGGGCAACTACTGTGCTGGTTGGTGGATGCTGGGGTGACAAGGCTGGGGCTTCCCAGATTGTGAGAGCTGTGGGGGCAAGGAGCATAAAATAATATATAAAAAAACCAAAAAAAAACATGGTTGTTTCGAAAAAGCAAGTGCCGCAATTTGCGGCAAAGCAGTGGCTCCAATTAAAATAAATACATTTCTAGGCATTATTTTAAAAAACTAACCACAGACTCTGATTCCCTGAGTCCCGAATAGGTAAACACAACTAGTGCTGTTTACCAAAAGTTTTTTTTGACTCGCTAGCTGAAAACAAGATGGCGGCAGCCCGAAAGAACATTCCACATTTGCAAAAGAGAATGACAGTTTTGTGATCATGAAATACACTACCGCATGGCACATCTAACTTTTCTCATAGGAAATAATGGGAAACTTTAAAATGTAATAACTTCTGAATGGATTAATATTTTTCACTAAACCTTCAAAAGGCACATCTGTGTTGCAATCCATATATACCTTTTGATGAGCCGTATCTCCGTACCCACACATCTAACCAGAATGAAATTTGCCACACCAGGAGATCCTGGGTCCCTGATGGTGCATGCAAAAGGTCATGCAGATTGCTTGAATGGCTGCAAAGGTGTTAAAGTGCAAAAGTTTGGGTTTAACATAGAAAAGACCATTGAACCCTAACTGTAGGGTGCGATACGCCTATATATATATATATATATATATATATATATTGTTTTAATCACTTACTTTATCAGAGACAGTGGCTTTAACTGTGATGCAGTTTCTGTTGTGGCACCATCAGGTTGCAACACAGCTGACAGCCTAATCAAAGTGTGGTCCCGTGTACGAATACTCATCAGTATGAGGTGGCCTCATCGATGTTTGACAGCTGGATCTGTCATTCACCAATCATCAATGACTGATCAAGTGGACAATCAGTGGCTGAGGTCACCTCATGAATAATTAATTAGCCTTATAATACAGAATAGCTGTGCAGCTGGAGGATGAATGATCAAACTTGGTTTAGCTGTTGCTGCCATTGCTGCTGCTGCTAATGCCTTATACTCTGACCAGCAATGACTGGGTGCCACTCTAAGGAGGCTTGCAATGAAATCAGAACACACTGCTAAAAGTGGAATACAACATGCATTGCTGATAAAGAGCCACAACAGAGGGGTAACAAACACACAGGTAGAAAATGAGTAGAAAAAGTGAAATATAGAAATTAAATCTTGAGGCTACATGAAAGATATCTTGGCCTCCTAGAGCAGTGGATATTTTTCAGGAATAACTCTCCAGAATTCAAAAGCAAAAAGAGGTATTGTCCCAGTAGATACAGCAGAGAACTGTGAAACAAAGATTCCAGTTTTGAATCCACCAAAGACAATGACGAGCTGTGTAACCCTGAGCAAGCCACTTCATCCACTTTACTCCCCACCCCACAACACTGGGTAGAAACAGAACACCTCAGAAGTCAGTCCCACATAAATAAAGTATTTTAAAACAATCCTGGACCTCCCTGGAGAGAGATCAGTTACAAGTAGACTGTCACGCTAATGACCATGACGACTGTCTTTGAGCGTATCTCCTGACCTTTGTATCTAGGAAAACTTGGCTCATTTGACTTATTTTAAGTAATGAATAACAACTGAGAAGTAGAGCTCCTTCAGTACTGAGCAGTTTATTGAGTTCCACATACTCAGTTTATGGAAACCTGTTTGAAGTCACAATACAATTTTCTACTAGACATGGATTTTACATTTGTTTTATATTGGATGTAAAAACAATACAAAAATAAACAGAAGTTGGTAAATGCAATAAAGAAAGACTACAAAGTACCAGTACTGCAGTTAAATGTCTAGGTCACTGTTGAACGTAGATAGATAGATAGATAGATAGATAGAGATAGATAGATAGATAGATAGATAGATAGATAGATAGATAGATAGACAGACAGACAGACAGGCAGATGGATACATAGACTTGGTAATTGTGGAGCAAATGTGAGGACCTTGGTGTTACCAAGTACATCTACTGTAAAATTACCTGTAAAGAATGATGTAAGTTGCCAACCCTACTGCTGGAGAAGTGAATGGTGTGCAACTAGGCCAGCAAGGGGGAGTGTGAAAGATAATGAACCTTTTGAGCTAAGCTAAAGTACTGTATATTAATTTAGTTTTTCCTAAAACTTTTTATATTAGACTTTTTTAATCCATAAAGTACACAGGTACATGCACATTCATAATGCTTAAAGGGACACTGTCAACTTGTTTTTCATCATATTATTTCTAGTTAAAAACCTACATTTTATGATCGCTTACCTTCTCTAAAATTCATTGATGTTGCTGTTTGTTTTGCCTTTCTCCTTGTTAAAAAGAATTAAAATGCATACTAATGTGTATTTATAAACAACCTTGCTTTGTTTACAATCCTGGATCTGTTCTTACTACATACTTCCTAAGCATTATAAACACTCCCACACAGTGCAGTTACTCATGAGGCAGTAACCTCCTAAACTCCCACTGCATCATGAGTGGCTAGACTGTGTTGTGTGTGTTCCCAGATCCAGGCAAAATGTAGTTGGAGTTGATCAAGGAATGTAAACAAACCTGTTTTGGTGTGGTATCACCAGTATTTTGGACAGTCTGTTTTTCCCTTTTTAAAAGAAAAAATAATCAGAATCAAACTACCAGCTACATCAGCATTCTTTACAGAATGCTTGGAATCATAAAATGTGTTTTTCAAACTAGGGCCACTTTGAGACCTAAAGGGGTTGACAGTGTCCCTTTAATTCACTGATATGGAGAAGTAGGACATTTTCTCTGTAATTCTATTGTGAATTTTACATCGCGAAAAGTCTACAGGTAGAGTTCAAGAGGGGTGGGACAGGTACAGGGGAAGGGTTCTGTAAGCAAAACCAGTGCAGCGAGAATATCCGGGTTGGGAAGGGAGAAGCTGAGACAGCAAGGTCAGCTCCCAGGTGGGCTGACCAAACGAGCAGACACGAAAGACCATTAGGCCTGTTCTGCTGCCATTTTAGTATGTTAGTATGTTGGAGTTGGAGATCCAAGTACAATGCTCATAAAAGAAAGTATGTAAGAAAAAGGAAATAATATTATGTTAGATTCTAATATTGTAATGGAGAGAAAAGATACAGGTAACCAACAATTAATAAACAATGCTCCAAATAGTATTTTTCACAAGAGATCCTTTAGGTAAACTTGTCTCTTTCACCTGAAAAATATTAATGTAAGAAAATTCCTGTAAGGCCAATGCCACCAGCCTGCAAAGGCACTTAAAGCTCTAGGGCCCAATATTCAGAATGTTTGCACTTCAGGAACCTGGTTTGCTATGGTGCAAATGGCTAATTATGCATTAATGCAATATTCAGCCGTTAATGCTGCATTGACTAGTCACAATAGTACATGACCACTAACAAAATATATCCATCACAGAAAATGGGGCCCCAGCACTGGCCCCAGAGGTGCTATGCTGCAAACAGACAGTACTGTCCACAAGTCACAGTCAAAGTCCTCAGCGACAAACAAATCATGGGTCAGTACAGGCTCAACAGGGCCATGCTTATACAGTTATTAGAAATGCTGCAGGAGCAGCTCTGGACAGACATCCACTACAGCCATGCAATGTCCATAGAGCTCAAGGTGACAGCAGCACTGTGCTTTCTGGCCATCAGAACCTTACAGATTCCAATAGCTGACACCACCGGTGTTACAAAATCTTCCAGCTTGCACCTGCTGGTCCAATTCCTGGATGCACTGCCGGCCCATGCTGGGAAGTTCATTGTATTTCCCACCACACCAGCAGAGAGAACAGCAACCATTCAGCAATTCTATCAGGTTGTGCACCTAACCAGCCACACTGGATGCCATTGACTGCTCCCATGCTGTTATTTGTGCACCCCAAGGGGATGGGGTGAGGGCCTACATGAATAAAATGGGTTGTCACTCCATCAATGGTCAAGAAGTGTGTGATGCAACAGGGTGCAATACCAATGTCCTGGCATGGTATCCCTGCAGTGCCCACGATGCCTTCTTTGGCACAACTCCATTCTGTGCCAGAAGTTTGAAGGCCAGGAAATAATAAGTGGGCACTTTGTTGGTGAGTATACACACAAGGCCCCACCACCATTGACCCCAGCTGCTATTGATACTGCTAACCGATGCCCTTTTCCTACAAAGAAGACAGCACGTACCCCCAGCATCCTTGCCTGCTAACACATAGAAATATACAAAACATAGACAATATCAGCAGAAAAAGACCACTGGTCCATCCAGACTGCCCAGCTTTACCCTCCTCTACCCTGCGACCTATTGCTCAGATGGGGGTTTTGCTCTCCTTCTCCCATTGCTCCCTCCCTTACTGCTACCCCCTGACTAACCATTAAGCTCTTTACTCTGTTACAGCCATGCTTGAACCTGTCAATGGTTTGTGTGCCCAGCACCTCTAATGATAGGCTGTTCCACAGTTCAACCACTCTCTCGATAAAGTAAAACTTTCTCACATCCCTCCTGAATCTCCCCCCTCACCAGCTTACATTCATGTCCCTTTGATTTTGAGTGACCATTCCTGCTAAATGGGTCTTCACATTTTACCTTGTTTATTCCTTTCAGGAACTTGAAGGTCTCTATCATATCCCATCTTTCACTTCTGGCTTGCAATGAGTACATGTTCACTGCCTTAAACTGATCCTCATCGGATCTGCCATGTTGGCCCTGAATCATTTCATTTACCATATTCTACACTGTCTCTAGCCTGTCTCTGTCTTTCATCAGGTGAGGACTCCAGAATTTTACACAGTACTCCAGATGTGGTCTTACCAGTGATCAACAGAGAGGTAGTATTACCTCTTTCCTCCTGCTATCAGAACCCCTTACTTCCCAACATTCTTCCTCCTGCTATTGAAACCCTGTTTAATGCACTAGAACATTCTGGTTGCCTTGCTGTAGGCTTTGTTACATTACCTAGTTTGCCTTAGGGAGCCACTTACGATGACCCCAATGTCCCTTTCCCCTGAAGTAGTGGCCAGCTTAACGCCTTGTATCCAGTATTCCATCTTGGGGTTTTGTTCCTTATGTGCATCACCTTGCACTTTTTGGTATTGAATTTTAACAGCCAGGCCTTGGACCACCTCTCTGATTTTCCAGGTCCCTCTGCAACTCCCTTACCCCCCAGTATCTACCCTGCTGCAGAGCTTAGTGTCATCTCTGAAGAGAGACATCTTGTCCTGTATTCATTCCTCTGTGTTGCTAATGAAGTATTTAAAATAACTGGTCCTAGGAGTGACCCCTATGGTGTCCCACTCATGATTTTCCTTTCCCCCATTTGGACCCTGTTTACCACCATCCTCTGCTATCTCCCCCAGTCAACTTATCACCCATTTATCCAAATCTTTGCTGCTTCCAGATCCTCTAATTTCTTCAACAACCTCTCTGTGTGGCACTGTCAAATGTCATGTTGAAGTTGAAATTGAGTAAATCTACATATGTCCCTTATCCTCTGCTCTTGTTACCCTGTCAAAGAATACTATCATGTTGGTCTGACAAGGCCTCCCTGCCATGAACCCCCTGCTGCTTACTATCCTGGAGCCCATTTCTTTCTAAGTAGCCCACTAGGTCCTCTATGACCAATGTCTCCATCAGTTTACCTACAGCGGAGTTAAGACTGATGGGCTTGTAATTTCCAGGTTCCTCCCTGTCCCCACTCTTGTGGAGCAATACTATATCTGCTATCTTCCAATCTATCTGACTCCCTGACTGTAATGACTGCAGTAAGCTACTGAATACTCTGTCAAGAGTTCTGCCAGTTCTGATGTCTGTCCTATGACCTGCATCCATTGCAGAGGGCAGGTACAATGTGGCACAGTTCCACCATTGGAACGAGCCTGTCCAAGTGCTCCCATCATTAAGGTGCACAGATTTAAATTCGCTGATCAGTTTATATGCGAGGGGCTTTGCCCTGCACCCCACTAACTAAATATACCAACTCTGGGGGGGGCGGAACTCGGGGAGGGGCAGCAAATTTGACAATTTGGTGCCCTAATGACAGGCACACTTGGATCGGCACACAAATGGCCGGAAGGGATGCGGCACACATCACTACACACAGTGTCACTGAGTGGGTCTTTGGCATGCTCAAGAAGCAGTTCAGACACCTTGACTATTCTGGTGGTGCCCTACAATGCATCCCTCAGAAGGCCTGTGCCATATTCATTGCCTGTTGAATACTACACAGCATGGTGCTGAAGCAGGCTTTTCGGGGAAGGAACAGAGCGAGTGAAGAGGTGGCTGCTATATTTGGGGAAGGGAAGGGAAGTAACTGTAACACAAAGTGCTTTCATTTTTATCTGTTTACATTGGTGTTTTTTCCGGGGTCTGTGTGTATAGACGGGGAATTTTACTTTGGTTGCCTGATTGTTTTTTGTCGGAGAAGGGTGCAGCAATGTAACTCCCACCCACCCCTGTGCTCACCCTACCTTTATAGCTAACTGAGTTATACAATGTCCTGCATTTTCTTAAGGAGGTACCTGAGTCAAACAACTTCCTGCATTTTCTTAAGGAGGTACAGAGTCAAACAACTTCCTGCATTTTTTAAGGGGGTACCTGAGTCATACAACTTCTTGCACTTTCTTAAGGGGAAACAGCCCACTCTCTACATATCACTACTACCAGGGAGAAGGGCAGAACCCCTTACAGACAGGAACAGATGCCAGGAAGGACACAGCTCAGAGCAAGGGAAGTGCTTTTTTTGGTAGTGTTGGGGGACAAACTGTGTTTCAGGTGCAGTAATGCTAGGAATGTTTTAAAAAGAAGTAAACATACAGTGCTGCTGTGGAGTGTTGGGGAAGGACTGTGTGGAATGGGGTGGAGGGAGGAGATGAGTGAGGGAGGCTGAGGGAGGGCCTACAAGGGAAGAGGGGGTCATGTGACTGCAACAGCCAGTAGAGAGGCTGCACTCAGTATATACTTCCCAGGAGGCCAAGTGACCCCTCGCATGAGTGACCACGATACGTGAGTGCCACGACACAGGAGTGTAGTGTCTCAAGTAGCATCTGCAAGGCATCAGCAGGAGGGCAGCAGCAGGCCACACTGGGGAGGAGAGAGGACACAGGGAGAGGAGTCTCTAAAGGAGAGCTGACCAGGTATAGCTCAGAAATATACCATATGGCAGGGAGTCCAGGAGGATGGGGGGTCCTAGGGAGTGGGTCAGTAAGCAGGCATGGGGAGGGAGGGTGTTTGTGGGCAGTCAAGAAGGACAGGTGGTAAGTTGTTATGGAGGTGTGTGGAGGTGTTATGGAGTCATGGAATGCGCTGCCCAGGGGGCTGGTGGAGGCAGAGACAGTGGAGGGGTTCAAGAGGGGGTGAGACAGGTACAGGGGAAGGGTTCTGGAAGCAAAGTCCTGTGCAGCGAGAATATTCAGGACTGGGAAGGGAGAAGCCAGAGAGGGCGAGGGGGGCAGCAAGGTCAGCTCCCAGGGTGGGGGCTGACCAAACAAGCAGACACAAAAGACCATTAGGCCTATTCTGCTGGCATTTTAGTATGTTAGTATGTGGGTCAGCCATATTCTTGGAGAGGCATGGAGGGCAGGGGGCTTTATGGTGTGTAGGCAGTTGATACAACTTAGGGAGGAGTTTGGATGGCTGAAAAGAGATCTGAGTAGCTGGTGGGGCAGGTGTGGGGGAATACCAAGGAAATAGGTACCTGAGGAGGCAGTTACCTGAAGTTGCAGCAGGCAAAAGAATGGATAGACAATGTTGGGGTACAAGAGGGCAGTCAATCAGGAGCAGCTTGGGGCAGGCACCGATGTCCGGAGGGTGGTTAAACACCAGGGGAAGATAAGAACAGGGGCAAGGCAGGGGTATAAGTCACAGAGAGGGGTGGCTGGAGTAGCCTAGAGAAGAGAGAATGATGATAGGAACAGATTCTCTGTTTTGGCTAGCCTGGAGGAGCAGGAAGGGTCAAGGAGGGAAACTGTAGAGAAGGGAAGGTTGCAGGACACTACGAAGGGTAAGGGTTACAACAGTGAGGTGGAAAGCAAAGAGGTAGATCAGGTGGCAGCAGATGCAATGGAGGGCAGAAGGTAGGTGGCAAAGCAGTAGGTACGAGGGGGGGGGAGGGCAGGTAGAGAAGAGACAAGGGAGCACAGCAGGCAGACCTGGAAAGGATAGTGTGGGGAGGAGGGAAGCAGGGAAGAGGAAGAGAACAGGTCAGTGGGGACATAGGAGCCTGTGGCAAGGGGTGTTAGGGAGGGGGTGGGAAGGCAGGCCCAGGAAGGTGGGAGTTAGAGCAGAAGAGGAAGTGTACAAGGTGGAATCAGATGGTCTGGGCGTAAGTGGTGCAGGGGAAGAAAGGGGCAAAAGAACAGGGGACATACATGGCTCTGGGAAGGGACGGGGCAGAGGCGAGGGGCAGGAGAGGGCAATCAAGTCAGGGGCACAGGATTAGCAGGCAGCTGGAGGGTGAAAAGGAGGAAGGACGGAAGGTCATCATTCTGGGGGACTCTATACTTAAGGGTGTAAGATGGGGAAAAGGGGCACCAGAAAGAAAGCAACATTTGAGGGGAGAGTATGCCAGGCATGACAGCGGGTAGAGTGGGACAGCATATTAGCAGATGTGTGAGGAAGGTAGGGGAATAAAAACACATATTGTGGTACACCTTGGCGCAAATGACCTGGGGGGATAAGGATAGAAGAAGTACAGGACAGCTAGTGAAACTATGCAGTATGGGTGGAAGATTGGTAGCTTTCTCAGAAATCCTACCAGTGCCAAGAGCGAGTACAGCCAGGAAGCAGAGAATTACTGAAATCAATAGATGGCTGAAGGAATGGAGTGGGTCCATGGGGTATGGATTGGAGGAGAGGGCAACAAGTGGGAGAACACAGACCTGTATGCAGAGGATAGGCTGCACCTTAGTAAGGAGGGCTCACAGGTACTGAAGCATAAGTTGGGAGAGTTTACCAAAGAAAATTTTAATTTAAACTAGGTAAGGGGGTGGCCAAAGGGGTGGGAATTCACTAGGAGAGGCGGTCCCTTGGACCTCCCCCCACAGCAAGACAGGAGCCAAATTCAAATAGGAGGGTAAATGGAGGGAAGGGTAAAGGTGCAGAGTGCAGTAGATCAAAATAGAGTGTGTTATCACTGAATGCTAGCAGCCTGGGGAACAAGATGGCAGAGTTGCAGGCATTGATGGCAGAAGAGGAAGTGGACATGTTTTGTTGAATTTTGTTGACCCGGTAAGCCCACTGGGCCTAGAAGTCCCTTTTTCAGGGCGACCCGGGGGGACAGATGGTAAGCAACTGAATTCGAACCAGATTAAGCTGTTGGTGGTATTTTTAGTGAATGAGGGAAATTTGGCCAGGACACCGGGGAAATTCCCCTACTCTTTTCGATAAGTGCCATGGGATCTTTAACATCCACCTGAACTACCACCAATCCAGGCAGATGGGACCTCAGTTTAACATCTCATCTGAAAGACGGCACCTCAGAAGTGCAGCACCCCTCTCATGCTGCATTAGTGTCAGTATTGGGATATTAACCCAAGTGCCAGATGTGGGAACTGAACCCACAGCACTCTGATCTCCCGGCCTCAGAGGTGAGCATGCTACCTACTTAGCCACCATCACTGAGACATGGGCAACCCAATACCATGACTGGGACCTAGCCATCCTAGGTTTCAAGCTATACCAAAGGGATACAGAAAAGGAGAAAGGAGGTGGGGTGGCCATCTATGTTAGGGAAGGGATAAGGTGTAATAGGGAGTAGGGGGAGGAAGACAGGGCAGAGGCCATAAGGGTGTAACTTTACAACCCAAGGGGTAGCAAGATTAGACTGGGAAGTAGTTTATAGGCTTCTGACACAGAATGAGGAAATTGATAGGGAATTGAGGGAGCAGTTAAAAAGGCTTAGCGGCAAAGGGAGCACTGTAGTGGTGGGAGACTTTAATCTACTGGGGCGGATTGGAGTATCCCGGGCTACCATATGTGTCAAGAAGCAGATCCTCCTGAAAGCCTTCCAGGGCAACTTCCTGACACAGAAGTAACAGAGCCAACTAGGGAGGGGTTCTGGAGGATGGGGAGCAAGTCAGGGATGTTGGGGTGGAGGAACCCCTGGCAGGAAGTGACCACCGCACAGTGTGATTCTCAATCAATCTTGGTAAGGAGGTAGCCACTACAAGAAATGAGGTCCTGAATTTCAAAAGGGCAGACTTTGGCAGGATGGGTAGTATAACGGAAGAGCACATAGCTAGCATCTGCCTGAACATTGACACTGAGCAAAAATGGGCACTTTTCAAGCAGGGCCTGCCTGAGACCACTATCACATGTGTCAAGAGTCAGAGCAGGAAGCCAGAACTAAGAAGCCGAGCTGGATGAACAAGGAGGTAAGGGAGAGGTTGAGGAAAAAGACAGCTGCATTTAGAATCTACAGAAGATTCAACAGGGAAGAGGACAGGGAGGAATACGTGAGGAAATCCAAGGAAGTGAGTAGAACTGTAAGGGCAGCCAAGGTGTCAAGAGAACGGAGGCTGGGCCCAGGGGATCAAAGAAAGTGAAAAGGATTTCTCAGGTACAGTATATAAGGGAGAAAAGAAAGAGTAAGGATCAGATTATTAGGATCAAGAATGGCAGTGGGTGGGCAGAAAAAGGGGCAGAGCAGGCAGAAGTATTCAACGAGTACTTCTGTTCACTGCTCACCAAAGAGAGAGGTGGGCCCATATCAAAGGGGACGTCTGGGGTAGGGGTAGGGAAGAGGAGGAGTTCACTGATGGGGAAATCAATGAGGGAAGGGTGTTGGAGGGCCTTAAGTCCCTGAGGGTAGATCTGGCATCTGGGCTGGATGGAATTCATCCTAGAGTACTGAGAGAGTTGGTAGTAGTCCTGGTGGGGCCATTGGAGGACCTGTTCAACATCTCTCAGGAAATGTGATGCATACCCAGGGATTGGAGGGTGGTGCATGTGGTGCTCCTCCATAAGAGTGGGTCCAAGGACAAACCAGGGAATTATAGACCGATCAGCCTGACCTCAATTGTAGGAAAGCTAATGAAGACTATCCTCCAGGAAAGGAAAATTTCTGGAGGATAATGATCTCCAGGATGGCAGACAGCATGGGTTTGTCTCAGGCAGATTCTGCCAGACAAACCTGGTAGACTTTTTCAATTGGGTGACGTGGGCACTGGCCAGGGGTCATGCAGTGGATGTCCTATACCTGGACTTCAGCAAGGCCTTTGATTCGGTGCTGCATGGTAGGCTGACCAGCAAACTGAGCAAACTGGGAGCGGGGAGGAAACTGGTTCAATGGGCCAGGAGCTGGTTACAGGATATATAACAGAAGGTAGTAGTGGAGGGTGAGGTATCTGAGCCCAGGGCAACAACAGGTGGGGCCACAAGGCTTGGTTCTGGGACCAGTGCTATTTAATGTTTTCATTACTGATATTGCAGAAGGGATAAAGAGTAAGATCAGTCTCTTCGCCGATGACACCAAGATCTGTGCGGAGGTTGATAGAGAGGAAGGCAGTACAGTTCTCCAGGAGGATCTGACAAAACCGGAGGAATGATCTTACGCATGGCAACTTGGGTTCAATGCCAAGAAGTGCAAAGTCATGCAGTTGGGAGCCAGGAACTCTGGAAATAGTTACTGGTTAGAGGGATGCAGTTATCCAAGTCAAAGGAACAGAAGGAGCTGGGTGTACTGGTGACAGGGGAAATGAACCACTCAGCCAAGTGCAGGAAGGCAGAGGCAAAGGCCAGCAGAATACTGGGGTGCATCACAAGGGACTTATTTCTAGGAGACAGAAAGTCATCCTGCCTCTGTACAGGTCCCTGGTGAGGTCAGCACTTGGAGTACTGCATGCAGTACTGGTGCACCTATTTGAAAAAAGGACATCAAACTATTGGAGGGTGCAGCATCGGGCAGTGAAAATGATCATGGGATTGGGAGATAAGCCTTATGTGAGGACTGAAAGAGCTCAGTATGTATTCCCTGGAGGACAGAAGGAGAGAGGGACATGACTGAGACCTTCAAGTAACTGAAGGGTATGAACAGAGTAAGCACTGGAAGTATTTTCAAATTAAAAGATGGAAAGGAAATTGGGGCACAGTCTGAAGTTGGTAGGAGGCAGATTGAGGAGGGAAATGAGGAGGCACTATTTCACTGGAAGGTTGGTGGCAGGGTGGGAACGTGCTCCGAGGAGGTGCTATCACTGTGGACAGTGGGCAGCTTCAAAGGGGTGGGACAGGTTCAGAGAGAGGTTCACATCATGGGGGGGGACAGGGGTGGGAGTGAAGGATACATGGGTAAAATCAGTCGGGGAGGCAAGGGAGTGGGGCAGCTGCAGTCTGAAAGACTGAAGTGCTGCACACTCAAGCAGGCTAGATAGACCGATAGGACTGTATCTGCTGGCATTTCATATGTTCAGATATTTGTACCTTGGTATATGCTTGCTGGTTCTAGAGGAAACACTGCAGTGGATAGGAGCCAGTGGACCATGGGATGCAGGAGAAGCTTAATGGGTGTCACCACAGGAGGTCCAGGGTAAACAGGGACCATCTGATTGCAGATATCTATGGACCCAGTCAGTGTGTACAGAGCACACAGGAGACAGTAATGGTGTAACAAAATGTATTAGAAATGTAACACAAAAATCAAGTAAAACAACACAGGGATTCAAATAAAACATAACCATCCAAGTGGGGGAGGGTTCAAACAAAATAACAGCCATTCAAACAGGGAGGGGAGCCAAACAAAACAATAGTCATCCATGAAGGGGTGTGGAGGTATGAATGGGGATTTAAACAAAATAATAAGAGCCATCCAGGCAGGGGAATGGTAGAGTTGGAAACATGGTTTGTGACAAGGGAGGGCATGAGGTGTCAAACCTGGAGTAACATACAGGTGTGATAAGTACCTCTATGTGTGGCCTGTGCCCCCCACCACAAACATGGGGCTGGCATGTGCAATGTGTCCTGGTGGGCAGCAGAGGTGACATCATCCATCCAATGGGGACAGGTGTGGGGATGGCATGAGCCACCCACAGCCATGGCTCTGCAGGGTAGTTACCTATGTGAGGAGAAGGCCAGGGGTGCACAGCATCTGGCCTCCATGAACTGGCATGCAAGGTGTGCTGGGGGTTCTGTGCGTATGTATGCCTGCACTGTGGGGGCTGGCCAGACGCTGAGGTGTCCGCCATGGGTTGACACCCCCACTGGAAAGGCCAACAGTGTGGATGGCACCACATTCCTGAAGACCATAGCCATAGCCTCCAGCACAGTTGTGGCTACCCACCAAAGCTAGCCACCATGAACTGCTCCATTTGTGAAGCCAGCCTCTAAGGCATTTGCTCTGCATGGTGACCTTGGAGGCTGGCTCCACAGCTGCCATGTGCTCTGCATGGTGAACCTCTACACACGCTTGTGGCCCTGCAGCATTGTCTATATGTGGCCCATCTCAGCCCATAGGCCCTTCTGAGCCACCACAGAGGCCTGCAGCAGCTGCCTGTTGGCTGCCATGTGCAACTGGCATGGACTGTCCAGGGAGACAGGGTCAGGCTACACTCTGACTCTTTGTGTGGTCTGTGGTTACACCATGGTCACTGCTATACCTTGAATAGTGGTCTGAGGTGGCACAGTGGTGGCTGGGCCAGGGGGACTGGCCTGGGGCAGCACAGTAGTGGCTGGGCTGGGGGATTGGCCTCAGGTGGCACAGTGGTAGCTGGGCTAGGGGATTGGCCTGGGGTGACACAATGGTGGCTGGTGCCAGCGCATGAGCTTGGGGCAGCACAGTGGTGCCTGGTCCAGGGAGGGAGTGACTGGGTTCTCTTGGTAGGGGGCCAGCAGAGTTAGTGTCCTCAGCATTGGAATGAGCACTGGAAGTACATGAAAGACTTGGAAACTGAGTCAAGATCTCGAGCATGCTCATCAATGCTCACTGTTGATGCGCATACTCAGGATCTTGGCTCACTCTTTTTAAATTTTTTTTTTTTTTGTAATTCCAGTACTAGTTTTTATTTCAGTGACATATTGCTGTACAGAATCACCTAGTCTTGCAGACAGTAGCCTTGATTCATATCACCTTTTGAAATGTAAACTGTTCATGGATGAGTGTAGTGAGCAGGAAGACACCATTCATAGATGGCGCTTCATGCTGTCATGGTTGTTTTACACATCGCATTCCTCACATGCTTGATGCCATATGGTGTACCTAGACCAGCTGTTTAGATATGTTTGGAACTGGGCTTGAAACATTAGGGCCTATCAAAGGATGGTATTTGCCAGCATCACTGCTTAGTGACTAAAGAGCTCTGCACAACGACTTTTCAGGTCTACCCCATTCAGTGCAGTGACTCTTCATGTAACAGATACCTTTCTTTTTAATTTAAAGTTTATTGATTTTACAAAAAATTCACAAAACACTCAGAACATATAGTAGCAATGTATACAGAAGTACCGCCTCCCCATCTCTTCCCCACCCCTCCGCTCAGTCCTCCCTCTCCCTTCCCCTGCCATGGCAACCATTATATTTGAATAATACCACTCTTGTAAGATGAGAATGTTGCTAATCAGCCTACAGAGAACACAAGGTGTATAAAGGACCCCATAATTTCTCAAATCTTGACAGTTTGTTATTGAGACTGGCTATCATTTTTTCTGTTCTGACATTGGCCAACAATTCTTGCAGCCATTCACTATAAGTAATGGAGTCTCCATCTTTCCAATGCCTTAGTACCAGTCTTTTAACCGACATGGAGATGAGAGGCATGTGGTACTTTCAGGCAGAGACTCCAACCTCTGAAAAGTCTCCTAATATGCAAATATTCCTCAAAAACAAATTATCCAAGGCTAACAAAGGGTCTGCCTTCTTTTTAATAAAGGTCCATAAAGGGGCTCTTTGGGGCAATCCAGAATATATGAAGTAGAGTACCTTTGGCCTGTTGGCAGCACCCACATTGCGAGGAAATCAAACTATTAAATTTAACCAGCTTTACTGGAGTCATATATCTGTTATGCAAAATATGAAATTGCATTAATCAGAGCCTGTCTTGGGTAACAAATTTATGGCAGCCTTTCCACATGGCTGTCCAATTAATGAGTACACTGGGTAACTGTGCTGTCCAATATGCAGTGGGTCCATGATAGGCCCATTCATAGAGGCTGTGGAATATCTTAGAAACTGCATGTGGAGCTGCAGTCAAGGGTACTGGTTTCAGCTGAAAATTAGTTCTGGGGGACTGGGGCATACAAGATCTGGAAAATCTTACCATTGTATACCGGAGCTGGTAAATTTTAAAAATTGCTGTATTTCTGAGACCACACTTTAGAATGATCTCTGGGGAAGTATGCCAGGTACCGTCATTGTTCACGAAATATTTAATATCTTTGGTGGCTAATTGGGGTAGCCATTGGTAGGGGATGACTTTCCCGTCTATTTTGAGATTGGGGTTGCCCATTAAGGGTTGGTTACTGTCCAGCACATTGTATTTTAAAAAGGTGCACAATTGAGTGTGAATTCTAATGGAGGTCCCAACTAGGGAGAAACACGGAGGGGGGGGGACTTGAGTTTAGTATATAAAAGGGTAGTCGGGGAGGGCCATTCTATTTTATTAGATCCCTTTCTATGTTCGGTCAGAGGGGGACATATGTCGTGTCTGGCAGACTCTCCGAAACTGCCAATCTACAGTATTTACTAGCTTGGTTATCCCAATAGTACAAACCTATGTGTGGAAGTTGTAACCCACCCCAATTTTTGGAAGCTGCTAGTTTATGATATGCTAATCTCAGGGCTTTGCCAGCCCAAACGAAATCTGTGATGTACCTTCCTGAACCAATGGAGAGGCAGCCATACATTCAGTAGGTTAAGAGGGTAGAAGAGCTGGGGTAGAATATTCATCTTCACTAGATTGATTCTACCCCACAGGGTAAGGGGCAAAAGGGGCCATCTCTTCATGTCTTGATAAATGTCTTAAAGGGTATTCTGAAGGTTTAGTTTTTTGAGATTAGATTCACTTCTAGTAAGGTCTATCCCCAAATATTGAACGGACTTGGGAGCACAACTAAGACCAGAAGCTGTGATCTCATTTTTCTGAGCTTTATACTGCAAAAGAAACACCACTGTCTTTTCAACATTAATTTTTAGTTGGACAGTGAACTAAACTCTTCAATTATCCTCAACATGAAAGGGATGCAAGTGCTGTGGTTCAAGATTTGAAGTAAGATGTCATCTGCATTTAGCGGAGACTCTTAACTTCATGGCACCCTATAGTGATGCCCTGGATTGTCAGATAGTTTTGTAGCCTACAAATCAGTGGTTATAAATACAGATTAAATGGCAAAGGGTAGAGTGGGCATCCTTGTCTACTACCAGACTGAAGTGGAAATTTAGAGGCGAATGCCCCATTACAATAAATGCGAGCCGTGGGTGAATTATAAAATGTCTGGATCCATTGCATAAATTTGGGAGGAAAACCAAAACAGGCCATTGCCCTAAAGAGAAACTGCCAATCAACTCTATCAAAGGCCTTCTCCACATCCAGGGAAACCAAGACTGCAGGAGAGATGGCATCCCTGGATATGGAGAAGATGTGTGATAGTGTCCGCAGATGGCCTACTGAGGCCCTTTCCTTTCCTTTCATGAATCCCACTTGTTCTGGCCCTAGCAAACTCAGAAGCACCACACTGAGATGATCAGCTAAAATTTTGGCTAGAATTTTAATATTCTGGTTTAAAAGGGATATCAGTCTGTAACTGGTAACTGAATCTGCTTTTTTCCCCAGTTTATGTAAAACAATGATCAAGGCCTCAAAAAGGGTGTGGTCAGTTGAGCCTTCCGTCAAGATATACTGGAAAAGGGTTTTAAGTAATGGGGCAAGTTTCTCTGCAAAGGCTTTGTAAAAGTTTGATGAAAATCCATCTGGGCCAGGGGCCTTATCAGAGGTAGGGTCTTTGATCACTTTAAGAATTTCAGATTCTGAAATCAGGGACAGAAGAGAGAGGCCTTGTGCTGTCGAAATCATCTACCATTTGTACTGAGGGTAGGTTCACCATAGGGCTGTATAGGTTGTGGCAGTAGGCTTCAAATTCTGCTACTATGCCAGAACGGGATGTTTGTGGGGAGCCATCTACAACAGATCGAATAGAGCTAACCAGTCTGGAAGCTTCCTGCTTTTTGATTCTAAGAGCCAACAGAAGTCCAGCTTTCTCTCCATCATCTGTGTATTTGGCCTTAGCTTTCAGAATGGCTATTCTGCCTTCCCATGGAGAAATTCAGAATAAGAATCTCTGAGCCTGATGTGGTCCAGATGGAAACTATCCGATGAGTAATGTGATGATTGGGCTTCCATGGCTCTTAATTGGGAAAGCGTGACAAGTAACTGATTGTCTCTTCTTTTGGCGGAGGAGGCTATACTAATTAGAACAGAAACATAGAAGATGATGGCAGATAAGGACCTCAAGGCCCATCCAGTCTGCCCATTTCTTTTTTAACCTTATAAATGTGCCATCAGCCTTTGCTCTGTCAATGGCCTATCTATTCATACTCATCTGTATTGCTCCTTTATGCATATCCCATGCCTGTTTGAAGCCCTGCACTGTATTCATATCCACCACTTCCTGAGGTAGGCCATTCCATGCATCCACCACCCTTTCTGTGAAAAAGAACTTCCTCACATTACCCCTTAATCGGCCTCCCTCTAATCTCATGCTGTGTCCTCTTGTCCTTCTATTGTTCTTATATTGAAACATGTTAGACTCATTCACCTTGTTAATGCCCTTAAGGTGCTTGAATGTTTCGATCATATCACCTCTCTCCCTCCTTTGCTCTAAGGCATACATATTGAGCTCCATTAATCTGTCCTCATATGTGTTCTGATACAGTCCCTGCTCCATTTTGGTTGCCCTTCTCTGGATTGCCTCAATTTGGTTAATGTCCTTGTGAAGGTGTGGCCTCCAGTACTGCAAGCAGTACTCCAGATGGGGCCTAACCAGTATCTTATAAAGAGGGATTATTACCTCCCTCTTCCGACTTGTGATACCCCTACTAATACACCCCAACATCCCCCTAGCCTTACCTACTGCTTTAGTGGTCTGCTTGGATGATTTCAGGTCATCGGTGATGATGATGCCCAAATCTCTTCCTTCCCCTGTGACTGCCATCAACTCTCCTCTCAGTCTATAGGTGGCTTCAGGGTTTCTCTTCCCTATGTGCATGATCTTGCACTCTTTGCGTTAACCCCAGTTGCCACTCTTCCAACCATTTTGCTAGTTTATCCAGATCTCTTCTCATTCTGCCCACCCCATCTGAATCATCTACTCTGTTGCAGATCTTGGTGTCATTTGCAAACATACAAACCTTACTCTCCAGTCCATCTGCAATGTCACTGATGAAGATATTGAAGAGGACTGGCCCCAGGACTGATCCCTGAGGTACCCACTTGTGACTTGCATCTCTTCTGACTGTATACCGTTTACCACCACTCTGTTTTCTGCCCGTCAACCAGTTTGCCACCCAGTTGACCAACTTCTGACCCACCCTGAGCCTACCTAGCTTATTTATCAATCTTCTATGTGGAACAGTATCAAAGCTTTGCTGAAGGCAAGGTAGGCTGACCTCATCTGCTCCCCTTGGTCCATCACTATGGTTACCCAGTCAAAGAAATCTATGAGATTAGTTTGATCAGGACCTTCCTGTTGTAAACCCATGCTGTCTTGGATCCTGTGCCCTATGGATTCAAGTGTTCACTATCCTTTCCTTAGGAGTGCCTCCATAATCTTGCCCACTGAGGTAAGACTGACTGGTCTGTAGTTCCTGCCTCCTCCTCTGCTACCACTCTTGTGGAGCAGGATCACATGAGCCTTCTCCAGTCTTCCGGGACCTCTCCTGTGCTCAGAGACTCACTAAACAGTTCTGAGACTTGCTCTTCTAGTTCCACTCTTAGCTCCTTTAGTACCCTGGGATGTATGCCATCAGGTCCCATTGCCTTGTCCACCCTGAGCTTATCGAGCTCTTGTAGGACCCTTTCTTTTGTGAAGGGACTAGTGCACACCTCCCTCCCCCATGTCCATGGTGCTGAGCTGTGGGCCCTGCCCTACTTTCTCTTCAGTAAATACTGAGCAGAAGTATCTATTTAGGATAGATGCTTTTATATGGTCCTCCTCCTCACACACCCATATCTCCTTTGATCTTAGCAATACCCCTCTGGACTTTCTCCTTTCACTAATGTATCTATAGAAAGTCTTGTCACCTTTTTTACTGTTGAGTGTTTCTGCTGACCTGTACTTTGAGAACAAAGTGGTTTCCTTCTTCTTTGCACTTCCTTTTCTGTCTAACACAATGGATGTTGCTTCAAGTATTGCATCCTTAATGCTTGCCCACTTTGCCTGTACCCCCTCACCTGTGTTTCTTTTTGCCAGGGCTAGCTTAACTCTGTTGGCCATCTTATCAAAGTCAGCTCCTCTGAAGTCCCATATTTTGCCTTGGAATGGGATGATTTAGTTGTAGTAGCCAAATTGAACCATACCATGTGATGGTCACTGCCCAGGTGACCTTCTACCTGGAGATCTGTGATCCCTTCCCTGTTAGTCAGTACTAGATCTAGGATAGCCCTGTCTCTTGTGGGTTGTTGTACCAGTTGTTTGAGGCCCTCCCCTGCAGGAATCCACCATGTGTCTAGTTCTGGCAGATGTTCCTGCTGGTATTGACCAATCTGTATCTGGCATGTTGAAGTCTCCATTATCAGAACCTCCCCTTTAGCTGTCATGTTTTGTATATCTTCTAACAGTAATGTGTCTATGTCTCCCCTGGTCTGGGGCCTGTAGACAACCCCAGTTCTTATGGCTGTCCCATTTCCTGTTTCCAGGGTGACCCACAGTTCTTCTGGCTCCTTATGTGTATTCTGAATTTCTGTAGCTTTGATATTTTCATTGACATACAGGGCCCTCCCCCCCCTTTTGCACCTCGGTCTCTTCTGAACAATACATAGCCAGGTACTGAAGTCTCCCAAGTGTGGTTACTGGTAAACCACGTCTCACTAATTGCTACTATGTCCAGTTTAGCCTCTGACATTATTGCCTGCAGGTCTGGGATCTTGTTTCCCAGGCTGTGAGCATTGTGTACATGATTTTCCATTGGCCAGATTTTGGTGTGTTAGTTGTTGGGTGAGGTCTGGCATTTCCCTGTGCGTCGTATGGGGAGACAGGACCTTTTCCTTACCTGGTGATGCAAATGAACTGCAAACATGCAAACATGCTGAACTCCTGTTTGACCACTAGCTGAGGGGGGAGGGGTGTTCTTCCCTCTAAGATATGCCTTCAGTGAGCACCATTCTATATCTGGCTTATCTGTGGACCCCTTGTTGGTGTCTGTAAACTGATTGATGTGATCAGAGATAAGGCGAACCAATTCAGCTTCCTTAAGGATTTGGTTGTTTAGTCTCCAGATCCCATCAGCTTTAGGAAGTGCTGGGAAAGTGAGCTTACTCACAACCACAGCATGATCTGATGCGGGACCTGGGACAATCTACATGTCCAGGACCCCAGGTAGCATCGAATGAGACAGAAGGAGATAATCGATATGGGACAAGGTCCCATGCACTGAGGATGTAAATGTGAACTCTCTGACCGTAGGGTGGAGTACCCTCCAGATATCACATAGGCCAAGATGATCAGTCAGGTCCCACAGAGCCCGTTGTGCTGGGGAGAGGCCTTTAGTTCCTTTCCCAGAATGGTCTAGTTCGGGGTCAAGGAAGCATGCTCTCAAAAGATGGTTTAACAAACATTACACCTACAAACTTGAATCCCACCTCTTCCACCAGAAGTGTGCACATTGGATTCTACTCTATAAGGAACTGACCACTTCATCTGGTACTCTAGTACCAAGTTCTTGACTCACAGGTAAACTACAATCACTTTTACTGAAGTGTGAGAAAGATGTAAAACTAGTTAGCTACTCATGTTTGTGGGCTGTGACCTTGACCCCAGCCAGTTGCAGGGCTAAGGTGAGGAAAGCACCAAGCAACAGCTCCACAGCCTGCATTGTTGGTGGGAGTGTAAGACAGTGGTGAAGAAACCAAGTGCAACCAATAGAGAGTTGGAGAAAATAATCCTCTATACATATAAACTCCTGGTGCCAACTACTGCTTAGCTTAAGCGTTTCCTGCCCTTAAGTAAAACAGTTTTCTTCATCATGCAATAGGACTAAATGAGAGATGGCTGCATTCCTATTACATATGAACATTCGAAATTGCCAGCAGATAAAGGCCTTATGTTCTATCAAGTCTGCTCAATTGTGCAACTAGCAGCCCTTATACTGCAACTGCCCCTCACTCTCCTCCCCCTCCAGTGTCCTTCCCCCTTACCCTGTAACATCCCCTTTTGAAGCAGCCCACTGTTCTACATTATACAACTTCCTCTGGCATTGCATTCCACCCAGACACCACCCTCTCTGTAAAAAAGTGTCTCCTCATTTCCCTCCTGAACCTTACCCCTTCCAATCTCTGATTGTGCCCTCGAGTGTCCCTCCCTATCCTTAATTTGAAAAGCCCCTCTATGCCCATCTTATTTATTTCCTTCATGTACTTGAAGGTTTCAATCATGTCCCCCCATCCCTCCTCTCCTCCAGGGAGTACATGTTCAACTCACTCAGCCTGCTCTTGTAGGGTAAGTCCCTAGCCCCTGAATTATTTTTTGTTGCCCTGCACTGCACCACCTCCAGAAACCTAATGTCCTTCTTCAGGTATGGTTACCAGAACTGCACACAGTACTCCAGGTGTGGTCTAACCAGTGACCTGTAAAGCAGCAGGATCACCTCCCCCCTCCTGGAGGATGTGTCTCTGGCAATACAACCCAGTAACCTGTTAGCCTTTGCAGCTGCCTTTCTACACTGTGCTGAGTTGTTCATTATCAACTTGCTCTGTCTTCTATTATGCATATGAGTCACTTGATTTTTTTCTCTCCCAAATACCTTCATGATCTTACGTTTAAAATCTGAACCCCCAAATCGCCCTGGTTTATGAATTGCAATGATTCATTAAGTGGTCCTTCAGTATGGCCACCTCACGAAGCTTATAGTTGTCTCATACTGACATACCAACAGCACCTACCTTATATTACTTAAGGTGAGGCTTCAGAGATTGTTTAAACACACTGACAGTACACTGATCTGGTGGTAACTCTGTTGCGGTTTAGATTGTTTCAAAGACACTACAGTATGTTGAGAAAGACCAAAATGCAACAATGCATTCTATTTCTCAACTTTCTTATTATTATAGTTGTGCACAAACACAGAAGCTGCATGAAGCTATGCAATAACCAATAAATGTGAACAGGTAACTGAGACAGCATGAAGTTTGAGAGTGGGACTGAAAAAAGCTACAGTATTTCATATCTACACTGCACTCCAATCTATCTTTTTTTTCCAACTAGTAATGGAACTGCTCTGTTTTCAGTAAATAAAAGGTATATATTTACTGGTAAAACTGTGGGGAAAAGCCTTTATTGATGGACATGATGTACTAGACATTCAGGGTGGGGGCAAGGAGGAGGCTGAGTACAGCACTGCTCAGCTGGTTGCTGGGCAACATCATGCAGATTAAATAAGCAGACTGCTGTCTAATTGGAGTGTCTGGCTCCTTTCAGCTACCCAGAGTTTGTACTCTACAAGCAGAGAACAGTGTCATGGTGAGACTCACTGATCACTGGACTATCACTGTCGAACCCACTGCAGCCTGAGATGCATTGGACCTGACAGTAACACACCTCTGAAAACTGATACTGTAACAAAATGTTTGCTGTATATGCATGCACACAAACATAAAAAGGGTTATTAGGATATCAAGGTGTTCTGATAACATCACAGAACCAGTGGAGCACATCTTGACTGATATTATGGTACCATTAAAACCCTGAGAAGCCCTACCAACCATATTCCTCACACAAGGTTTATTTGTGTATGTATTCATTCATTCATTTTATTTAATAATACAGTTCATTTAAGTCAAAACAGACAAGTAATATGAAACCATACGAAAATACAAGGACAAGAATACATAAAGTAAAGTTTAAAAATATGTCAAAGGGTATACCATGAGTATAGCAACCAAATGTGGGCTCCATGTAAAAACGGTGACTCATATTGGGTGCTATACTCATGGGCTACCCTGCAAGGGTAGCAACTGTACATGACCACTACGGTAGTGTATGGTGACAGGAAGGGGGGATGGAGAGGAGAAGGGAGGGACAGGGAATGGATTTTGAGGATGGGTGTACCTGCTGCTGATGAGCTACAGTAGCTGTGGTGGTGGTGTGGGTGGGTAGCTCAGGTGCAGTAGGTACAGGGTTCAGTACCAGGTGCAGAAAATGTTGCCACTGCCTGTGGCTGTGGCACAATTTTTCTGGTTTATAGATTTTGCCCCTTCCCAACATGAACCCCTGAGTTGAGAATCCTTATTCAGGGGACTCAGGCTAAGCAACCCACAAGAGGGAATGAGGCACAGCCCCCACAAAAACTTTTTTCAATTCCAGATGTTGGGTAACCTGAAAGCGTATATCACCAATTTGCTTTTCAGCGATACACACTTGCCGTAATAGAGATCGCTATTCTGCATTCGCTATTATGACGTGGAGCCTATTGAAGTACAGTTTAGTAGCTTACTCTAAAACAATGGAGGAGAAAAGAGCAGCACAGTGTGTGGGAGGTTTTTTTTATGATTTATTTATTTTTCAGGCACAACATTTATTTAAAACCAAACATCTCTGAGCTTCCAAACAGCATTTGTGGTGGTGAAGAAGGGAAGATTTGGAAGCTGGGGAGACAAACTGGGAGTATGTGCCAATCAGACTTGAAAGTCTGATGTGGGCATATTAGGGCTGAAAGAAACTTTTTTTGTTTAAAGTGCATACACGCCATACTCACTACCCCCTCAGTTCAAGCCCTGTGTCAACCAGTGCGTAGTGGGATTATTTTAAAAAAAGTGATGCTTTCCTGGCCTTCACGGAAACTTCTGTAAATTCCTCACTCATTCTGCACATTTGTATGTTCTGAAAAAGTCATTCTGCAAAGTTCTATGTAAAGAATTGATTGCAGAAAACATTAATAAAATGAACTAATCATCTCATGCAATTGTTATGGAACCAAGAAAGAAACTATAGATGTTGCTGTACCCAATGTCTAGGCCACATGGGTTCTTTTGCCAGTAATTTGGGACCTGTGTGCATGGATACTGATTGCAGAGGGCTGCAGGGCTCATGCCCCCCCAAAAAGTTCCCCAAGTTTCCTCTTTAAACTGATAGAGTTCCCCCACATATAGTTATACCCTCTCTGCATAAAAATCAGACCCCATGTTTCTATGGCTCCACCAAAATTGTACAACATAGCATCTATTCAGTTTGCTAGTGTAATAAAAAGATATCACAATTTGCAAAAACTTGAGGTTTCAGAAGCATAAATTCAAAATTACTTCTAATGTGGATCAAGTGCTTACTTATTAAACAAGACTTATTTACTTTAAACTGATCTGAGGTTGGTAATTTGATTTTCATGCTGTAACCAATCTGTTTTACTTGATGAAATGTTCTAGTTTGGTAATTTGCTTTTCATGCTGTAACCAACCTGTTATAGTTAATGAAACACTGGCATGATTGTCTTATGAATGTTTAATATCATTTTTAATCAAAAAGGATAACAAACTTCAAGCAATATCCTTAAATTGGATTGTAGATGATTCTTTACTTCTAGATAGACATGAAAGCGGTATCTACAGTAATTCAGTGAAAAATCTATTTTGTTTTAAAGAGCACCTTCCGCAGCCCTTATGACATGAATGCATAAATTCCCCCTTTTTGCAATCATGCTTGTGATACATTTATTTTTTATTGTCTGCAGCTTGCTTTTGCAATTTGAGCTGCTTGAAAACTGTGTGCTGTAGTAGCACTTCAGCAGGAGCCTGGTGTTGCTGTAGACCCGATGCCGTGCTGGACATCATTAAATGTAGCAGGGCTGGCAGTGTTTCAGTGAGTGTGCAGCATTTTAGCTTGGGAGCAAATGCTATATACCCTTGTTTAACATGTTCAGCATTGTTCCCTCTTCCCTTGCAAGACACTCTGTTGAAAATAAAGTTTCCTCACAAGACACCAGGTTAACAATAAAATACATCCAGCATTTCATAGCTTTAAAAGCAACGTGTGTGTTAACAATAGAGCAGTGACTACTGTACAAGCAAACTGTGTAGACATATGCTCAGTAATGCCCCACACAGTCATGGACTACAGCATTAGTACCTACTTGATTGTTAAATTACCTGGATTATATTAACTTTCTCCTGGACAACCACCCAAATGAAGTATGCTCTAAACACTGCATTCCTGGCACACAGAATGACACTGAGGGAGAGATCACCAATTTTGGTGGCATGTGTAAAACAAGCTGTTTTTAATTCTCTTACCTCTCCTTGAGTCCACAATCCACAAGGTTTGTAATAATGAGTGCTAATTCCTAGCGTAATTCTTGTTTCTAAAGTGAAACTGGGACTATGTGCCTGTGCATTCTAAGTAACTAGCATTATTTTAATTCTATCTAGCATTATTTCAGGTATGTTTCTTAATGTTCCATTTATGCCCATTCTGATTTTCAAAACAAACAACTTTGCCTTAATAATTAACTCTCTGCGACCCAATTGTTCATATCATTTGAACTGTAGAGAATACATTGCACTCTGCTATAAATTAGACATGTCACTGAAATATGCCATTATTGTCTCAAACAGCTAAGGGCATAAACAAATACATATTGTATTTTAGTATAAGTCTACAAAGCACTACATTAGTGCATTCCCGAACCAAATTATTTTGAGCTATTTTTTTAAGTCCCTGGACATCCCTATATGAGTTTCTTAATGCTCTGAATTAAAGAAAACTGATTCCATAAAGTGTTTGATCTGTTTAAGGTCTCTTAGATACTATACATCTAAAATGTACTATTGGCACAGTCACTGTATTAAAGTATGTTTTTTCATTTGGAACACCATGATGTTAAAAATTGTAACTTGATTCAGCAGAGGATTGAATTCACTTAAACTGTCTTTAGCTGTTCTCTATCCGAATGTGACAGTCACTGCTGTAATTACAGCTTTAATTATCAAGTGCAACACCATACTGTTCGGATTCTAACTACTGATAACTTCACCTTTCATGTGAAGCTGCATGAAATGTAAACCCATACTGTTCTGATTCTAACTATGTTTCTATTGGTTTTTATTTATTTAAACTGCCTCAGGATATTTTATATTTAGTATGTGGCACTGACTCAGTTAAATTAGATTTCAACTGTGCTTTTCATTTGTAACATTATACAGCCAGATTTCTCACAAACGGTGGCTTCACTTTTCATTCAGAACTGTAGAAAATTTAAACATTCTTTAAGCACTCATTTTAGAATATTCTCATGAGTGCACTAATACCTCTTATTCTGAATTCTTACATGTTCTCGGTTGGGAGGGTAAAAAGTGTTAGGGCATACTGAGGCAGAGAGAAATTCATTTTATAGTTTAAACTGCAGTATTTTCAGAGCTGCTGCCTCTTACAAGCTGCACTGTAGACTGAGGTACTGGCAGGTAGTATGAGTGATCCTGAGGCATAAGCTGTCTCTGCAGTGACAACTTTACAGTGATGTCATCAATGCTGACAAAACTGACACATGGCTGTAAAGTCCACTTGGGGCCCCGGCACTCTTCATGAGGTCCTGCACCCCCTTCCTGAATCAACTCTGACTTGGAGTTGATTGTAGTAAGTTAGGTGGTGTGCTGTGGGCACAGTCCCCCATGAAAAAACAACTTTGTCCTTCAGTGCACAATGCTGATTGCAATTGCAGGTGACATAGTGGTGTCGGGGAAATGTCACAACAACATGAAATTGTCAATGTTGTGTCATGGATTGAGCTTGAGGTGGATCTCCTTGAACTCATGACTGGCATGTGCAGAGATGCTGAAATGACATCACCAGAACAGCATAAAGTGTATATTACTAAGCAATGCATGTTCAGTGCTAAGCAATTAAGTGACTATTAAGTGATTCAGCCGTGAGTACTGCATGTTCAGACTGGCAGAACTCAGTGAAGTTCTGACCCATATTAAATAAGAACTGGAACACAGGGGTTCTGATTAGTCCTAATTAACCCTGATTAGTTTTAATTGTTTATTAATACTTAGATTAATGTGATAAAATGTAAAAGGTGCCAGACTCTGTAATACTTAGCACACAGGCCAATGGAAATACTTTAATTCATTATTTGTAAGAAAATAAATTAAAATGTTAAAGCAAAGCAATCAGTAGCTCCTTTTATGGACTCCCTTAGTGGTATAGCTGGTTGGGCCCTTGCAAGTGCTGGGGGAGAGAGAGAGAGAGATGGAGAAAGAATGGGAGATGCAAGTACCTACTTCCTACCAATACCAAGCAGTTAAGATAATTCATTTTAAGGCTGGGTGTATTCTTTTGCAGGCTGTTCTAGAGGATGCCAAGCCAAAAAATAGCTACTTATCAAATAATCAGCAGAAAGAGTCCACCCACCATATCCATGTGATGCAGCTGCATTGCATGTTCCAAGGTACTATGGTACGGTACGCTTCCTGGTCCAACAGGTGGTACTGTTTTCTACTTCTACTCAGCAACATCTTTTAAACAAGAAATAAAAAGATATCTTACTGACCACCACTCAGACTGTCATATCACTCAAGTGCAGTCAATAATAAAAAAAAGTGTTCTGTGTGTACCTGACAACACACATAATACATCCTTTCTAGTTCCAAGAAACAATTGCTGTCACAGAAACATAGAAACATTGAAACATAGACTTTGATGGCAGATAAGGACCACTTGGCCCACCCAGTCTGCCCATTTTCCTACCTATTGGATAAGCTGCAGATTCTAGTTAACCAACAGCCTACTTCCTGCAACCCCCACTATAATTGCTTTATGTCTGTCCCATACATGTTTGAATTCACCCACTGTTTTAGACCCCACAACCTCTCCAGGAAGGCAGTTCCATGCATCCACCACTCTCTCCGTGAAAAATAATTTCCTCACATTACCCCTGAGCCGTCCCCCCGCTAACTTTAAATTGAGCCCTCTTGTTCTTACACATCTCTTTTTCTGAAAGATGCTACCCTCCTGGACTTTGTTGATTCCCTTGAGGTACTTAAAAGTTTCTATCATGTCCCCCCGTCCCTCCTTTCATCAAGGGTATACATATTAAGCTCTCTCAGTCTCTCTTCATATGGTTTCTGATGTAAACCCTGCACCATTTTAGTTGGCCTCTCCTCTGGACTGCTTCCATCCTGTCTATGTCCTTGCATAGATGAGGTCTCCAAAACTGCACGTAGTACTTCAGATGGGGCCTCACCAACTGTCTGTATAGAGGGATAACCACTTCCCTTTTTCTACTTGTGATACCCCTCCCTATGCATCCCAGTATCCCCCTGGCTTTTCTTACTGACTTCTCGCATTGCTTACCCACCTTTAGGTAATCTGATATGACTACACCCAGATCCCTTTCCATTATTGTTGTCATTAGTACCTCCCCTGCTATTGTGTACTCTTCTCCTGGATTTTTATTTCCCAGGTACATTACTTTGCACTTCTTTGCATTGAATCTAAGTTGCCATATGTCTGACCATTCCACCAACCTTGCCAAGTCCCTTCTCATCCTTTCTACCCCCTTGTGTATCAACTCTGTTACAGATCTTTGTGTCATCCACAAAGAGGCATACCTTTCCTTCCAGACCCTCCGCAATGTCACCTATAAAGATTTTAAAGAGGACTGGACCAGTACTGAGCCCTGAGGTACTCACTAGTAACCCCCTTTCATCAGAATGTGTTCTATTCACTATTACATTCTGTGTCCTGTTTAGCAGCCAGTTTGTTACCCAGGCTACCACCCTGGGACCCACTCCCAGGCTGGCTAACTTGATTATTAATCTTTTGTGAGGGACTGTGTCAAATGCCTTGCTAAAGTCTAGGTAGGCCATATCCACAGCCCCTCCCTGGTCTATTACTTTGGTCACCCAGTCAAAGAAATTGATTAGATTCATCTGACATGACCTTCCTGCTGTGTATCCATGCTGCTTTGGGTCCTGTGCCCCGACGGCCTCTAGGTACTCAACAATTCTTTCTTTCAGAAGTGATTTCATCATTTTCCCCACCACTGAGGTCAAACTAACAGGTCTGTAGTTTCCTGCTTCTGCCTTGCTCCCACTTTTGTGAAGGGGGATCACATCTGCCCTACTCCAGTCCTCAGGTACCACCCCATCTTCCCATGATTTGTTAAAAAGTGTGGTTAGTGGTGTCACTAGGTCCTCCTTAGCTCTTTTAGGATTCTAGGGTGAACCCATCAGGCCCCATTGCTTTGTCCACCTTGAGTTTTAGGAGTTCTTTCAGTACTTTTCTTCTGTAAATGGACTGGTGTCAACCCCACTATCCAGAGTGCTTCTACTGTTTGGTTTAGGTAACTCCTCCTCTTCTTTTTGTGAATACTGAGCAAAAGTGTTCATTCAGTATCTCTGCCTTTTCACTGTCTCCCTCTGCCCACCTCCCCTCTCCTTTATTAATCTTCACTATCACTCCCTTAACCTTTCTATGCTCCCTAATGTACCTATAAAAGGTTTTATCCCCCTTCTTCACTGAGTTGGCTATCTTTTCCTCAGTTTGGGCCTTTGCTTTTCTGACTGCCTTCCCCACTTCTTTCTGCTTTAATTGATACAGTTCCCTGTCGTGCTCCATCTGTGATTCCTTACACTTTTGAATGCAGCCTTTTCTCCTTAACCTTCCTGACACCTCTTTTGAGAGCCATAGTGTTTTTTTATTCCACTTTGTTTTCTTTATTTTTTTCACACAAAGGCTTGTTGCCTCCATGATGGCAGTTTTGATTTTTCTCCATTGTTTTTCCACCCCTCCTTTCTGGCCATTTGCTAATGCATTTCACAGGTATTCACCCATTATGACAAAGTCAGCCCTTCTAAAGTCCGGTATCATTGCCAAGTACTACAAGTATATATAATAAAGTATAATCTCAGCCCAGCCAATCACTGTAATTGAGGTGTAGTATTACATCATGCTGCAAGCGATGAATGAATGAATAGTAAAAATGTTCTCTGTAAAGTAATCACATCCAAATATAGTTATGGAGAGATGTGAAAAATATATTATCCAAAGAAGAGCATTCTGCTAAGCCAGCTGTCATAAGAAAAACTGTAACTTTAGTATTAACATCACACTATACTGCAGGTGGTAAAATAATATTTTATGCAGTTGCTGACTATTATTAGTAGCAGAAGGCAGTACCCTACCATCCAGATCAGATTAGTAGTACCTGTACTACCAAATAAGTTTGGAACATAAAATGCAGTTGCTATATGGACTCTCTAGACCCACTGATATTATTATTATTAGTTTTTATTTTGCTGTGCTCATTGTGTTCCTTCAAGTAATCCCAGCCTTTCCTGTCCTGACATGGCTTGTTACCACTATCCAATGCATTTCTCATGTATTAATATGTAGACCTTATTCACAAAAGATTTTTACCACAGGCACAATGGGAAAACTGTTTTAAGGAGAAGGCCTGCTCCAGAGTCAGTATGTTTCATATTTGAAATGAAATGAGAAATGCTGACTTTCGGAAAACATTCAGTGTTTTCTGGTGACAAACATGATCTTGTGTTAGTAATACATTATAGCTGAACAAAATGATCATTCTGAATAAATGCTAGTAGGAGTGTAATTCATGTACTTCTAGAAATGCGTACTAAAGGATGCCACAGATTAATTGAAGTATTTCAAAGGATCTGCATTCCAATCAATATTGAACTCTGCCAGGTACATTTCATCAATGGTCTGTGCTGAGGCTGTGTTGGATGAAGTGGATGAAGAAGTTACAATGACATCTTGCAAGTGATTCCAGAGACCTGAAGCTGAACTATGCAATCATGGGACACTGTGTTTTTTTGTTTTTTTTTACGGTGATGAAGAAGAAGGCCCTGACACAGTGGGCAAAAGAAGAGGAAGAAGAAGAAACAACTGGAACACCAGAAGAGGATTTGTCTGTTACTGTACTATGTTGTGAAGAAGATTGTTCTGAATCACATCCTGTACACTGTTCTGTGACACCACAGACTTCATCAATTATATTTTGTCTGTTTATCTCAAAAGAAGTGTCAGCATCATTCAGCTGTTGCTTTGATTTGTATTGAGGGTTTGGGATTGTTGCTTTATTGTAGTGATCAGACTGAAGCATTTCACTTACTTTTTCATCTTCATCAACTTTTTTGGTCAGACATTTGGTCAGATCTTCTTGTATTCTGGTGAGCATCCTGTTTGTGCCAGCAGTTGTGGCAACATATGGGATGGGATTGTCTGCATTCTCTAGATTGTCCCTAATTAGATTCAAGCAGCATTTTATTAAGTATTTTATTAAGTATTTTTTATTAGTATTTAAATTAAGTATTTTTATTAAGCAACATTTTTATTAAAGGTATTTCAACTCACTTCTCTGGTATTTTCCTCAAATGGATGGATAAGTAAAATAACAAACTCCAGTATGGCCCATTGTGGACCACTGTGGGTGAGTGATATAAATGTCTGCATCAATTTTATTTTTCAAGGTGTACTGTCTGACTGCTTTGTTTTCTTTCAGCAGCCCTTGGGACAAAAGAAAGGTCTAATTCTGCCTAATTGAAATGTCTTGGATCAGTCAGTGCAAAGGTAATCTATGCGCCTCCTGTATTTTTTCAAATAAGAAATGGGCTTTGCTTGAGTAATTGAAATGTGCACATTCTTTTAGCACTGCCAAAGAATTGCTGTCCTTTTCCCACAGCCTAGAAAAGTACTGTCGCGATTTACGAAAGCTTTCACAAATTCTTTCAACAGTGTTGTGCGTGCAAAAGTACTTTGAGAAAGTACTTTTTCTAGAAATGTGAAAAACATATTTCTGGGGTGTTTTACCCCAAAATAAAGACATGGCTAGCATTCTCGGGGTCCGACTAGGTGAATACAAAAAAATTAGGTTGCTAGAGGGTCCCAAATTTAAATGCCAAGCATTTTTCTGATCACCAACTGAAAACAAAATGGCAGACTTGTGACAGTAAAAGGGCATTTGCGAAAGTAAAAACTGCATTTGCAACACTGTCAAACTTTTTGTTAACTTTTCCCATTTGCTTATAATGGGAACTTGTTTTTTGAATAACTTTGAACCCTTTTATTTTTTTCATAGAAATCTTCAACAGGCACATTGGGACCTTGGCCACATGTTCCCTGAAGATTTTGGACCAGTCATAAACTATGCAACCTGTAGGTTGCGACAACCGTAGAATTCCCAAAAAGCATAAATGCAAGCATAGATCATGCTTAATAACTGCAGCTGTATACCCGACCAGTACAAAACTTGGCAGGTCCCAAGGCATATGGGTCTTGATTGTGTATTCCAAATTTCAGGCAAATCTGTTGAACGGTTGCAAAGTTATTAAGGTGCACAATTTGGGGTTTATTCATGTAAATGGCCTCAACCCTAACTATGGTAGCACTATATATATATATATATATATATATATAGTATGTATAGTTTTTCATGGTTCTGGCTTACCTCTAATATGTCTTTATTATGTTTAAGTACTGCTGCAGGCTTTTTGTACCCAGAATTTGGTGTGTGGTGTTTTATTCACTGTTTAGGGGACCCATTTGGGCAAGGCCGAAAGGAAATATGATCACTTCAAATAGATGGTAGTTAACATGTGGACTATCCTATATCCTACCCAGTGAGGTTGTGGAGGCTCTTATCATTCAGGCTTTCAAAGCAGGAATAGTCAGATTTCTGAGGTAGAATGACACTGAGGGTTACACAGCACGAGTAGTGGCAACATTACAGTTGATAAGCTTTGATGTATGTCCATACTCAAATTGTGCCACTGCCACGTAACAGGAGGGACAGATAAGACAAACTCCTAGACCCTCCAGTCATCACAATACTATGTTATTATGATTAAAGGGAGAGAGAATTAACTATTTTTATTTACATTTATGATGAAGATGCAGACATACCTGCAGATTGACTTGTCAACAGGATGTTTCAGCTCATCTCCCCATCAACTTCCTGCAGTGAAGCAGTTTGCTTCTCAGTGGCTTCCTCCTAGAAAGGAAGAAGAATTAAGCAATCGACCAAACTGGTGGTTGTTAATACAAAGGAAACAATCACCAGTTCAGTTGTTATTGCTATTACAAGGCTCATGCAGCCTTTGAATAGAAAGTGTACTGTAAAAACTTACTTTTACTGTTTCTGATTGTCCTGAGCAAATGTGCAATATCACATACACCTTACATTGTGTGGTCACAGCATGCGTAAGTATGTGTGCCGCACAAATCAAGTTGGAAAGATAGTGTAGTCATGGCAAAGCTCATTGGCTGCAGGGATATATATATATATAGAGAGAGAGAGAGAGAGAGAGAGAGAAAGAGAACAATGATATGTTGGTGTATGATATGTAGTTTTTCTACACGCCTAGGCATGGATAATACATAAACCTCGAGAGCAAAGCTGAGAGGTTTATGTATTGTCACACATCGAGGGTGTATAAAACCGCAGATCACACACCTTATATGTGTTATTTTTATAACAACTGGTGCTAAGTAAACAAAGCTCAGAGTCTTAGCATTACGTGCTTCCTGCATTGCTGATTCAACTGCTGTATGGGCTCCATGGCATGCTGGTTGTTATGATGACAAGGTGATGAAGGTTCAACAGTTTCTTCATTGTTTAAAGTTTTAAAAAAAAATGTGAATGTTTCAATTTTCTGAGTTGGTAAGTACCTTAGCATGGTACACAAAACCTGGCACAAAACAATAAAAACCATATCAACTCACAAGTTGATATGCCTTTGCCATACCAACCTGCAGGTTGATATAACTTTTTACAAGTCTAAAAAATGAGTTGATCTCAGGGGTCACCAGTTATTTTATATATATATATATATATATATATATATATATATATATATATAAGAAAAACTCTATTAATGCATCAGTTAGGGTTAAAGTGACAAAAATAGGGAAATATGGCATTACAGTTTCTAACCCTAACACCCCACCCCCACCCTGCGCACACCAACAGGCATCAGGGGTGTGCCTTGGGGTCATCAGCCTTAATGCTCACCCCATTCTATAAGTAAATAAGCTGAGATATGTGCAGTATAGGAGGATGGTGTGAGCATTAGGGCTGATGACTCCAAGGCATACCTCCAACATCTGTTGGTGTGTGCAGGGTATGGGTGGAGTGTTAGGATTAGAAACCCTAATGCCACATTTCCCTACTTTTGTCACTTTAACCCTAACTGATGCATTAACAGAGTTTTTTGCAACTAATTTCCTTACTTTTTGAGATAGTATAATCATATCCTTAGTTGCCTCCATAGATGCATATATAGCATAGCCATGGTATTACCCCACCTCATGTACCTGGTGCAGAAAATGTTCAAATCCCCACCAAAACACAACTCTGCACAACTGTAATGCCATTCCATGCCACATGTGTGAAAACACATTTTGGCCAGGTTTTGAAAAATGACAGCTATGACATACATGAGGTGGAGTAATAAGAAGGCTATGTTAAAAATTTGGGATCAAAATATTTAAAATTCCCAAAGTTAAAAGCTTGTGTAGTGAAATTGCAACAAATGGGCATAACGCTGCCATTTTTAATAATCATGACCTCAGATTTTCAACATAGCCTTCTTATGACCCCCACCTCATGAACAATGTGACTGTTGTTACATAAATCCCACCAGAAAGGTGATTTCACCAACCAACTGCAAAATCACCTCTCTGGTCAGAGTAGTATAATGACAGTCCTATTGTTCATGAGGTGGAGTCCCCAAAAGACCATGTTGAAAATCTGGGGTCAAAATCTCAAGAAATGCCAAAATGATGATCAAAGTTGAAACCTCCATTGAAATACATTGAACCGCTTTTGTCTTAGTTTCTCATATTGCAGTCACCGTTCCAGCAGCAAGACATGTCTTCAATCAGGAGAGTAGATCTTTAACCTGGGACTTCTTCAGGTGAGTGAGGTGTGTGGGTGTGTCAAGGGGTGGGAGGAGGTAGGTGCACAGTGGAGGTCAGGTGGGGGTGCAGGGTGATTGGCAATGGATTTTTCACAGGTTAAAAAATTAAAGAGACACTGAGGAACAGTGTTTTTTTATTTCAGCATACAATGAACATGGAGGATGGAGGATGCCAATAACAACCAACAAAATGAAGAAATGTGCATCGGATATAGGGGAGGGAGGACCACTGGACCACCAGAAAATATAACGTCATGGATAGTGGCAGTTTACATATAGTGATGGGGATGGCACCGGTATCAGAGAGGAGGTCCACTAGAGCACCAGGCAATTCTAATCATGAAAAGTAGTAGTATACTGAACAGCAACCTGTGTGTTCTGCAGGTGGCACTGTGCAGCCACAAATTGAGGCAAAGATTGATCTTTCATGAAACAGCAAGCCTTTTGTGCAATTTGCATTAAAATATGGTTGTTTCACCCGCCCAGTGGCGCTGAGGGTTGAGGTGCTGGATGCCACACCTGCTGCCATGCCGGTGACCATGCTCGGAACAAGCACGGACCACTGGGGGTCGGCAGAGAGGAGAAAGGATTGAGCATCAGGAGGACAACTCTCCTTCTCCGGGGAAGGGGGACTTGGCAGTCAGTGCTAGCCTGGCCCCTAGCAATGGCTGGGGACTGGTGCACCAACACCTCAAGATGGGGATGGGAGCATCGCGAACGCTTGATGGAGGAGCACACGGGAGTGTGCGCAACACCATCGCAGGCATCATTGCACGTGCCACCCCGACAAAAAGGAAAAATGGAGAAAAGCAGCACCCCACAGAGGATGAAGGGGCAGTTTGAGGCCCTGCATCCAGCCAGCCATGGCACAGGAACACTAAATCTGGTCTCAGAGGGAGCGGGCCCCCCGACCCCACCAGGGGGAGTAAGCCCCAGGGCAACTACTGTGCTGGTTGGTGGATGCTGGGGTGACAAGGCTGGGGCTTCCCAGATTGTGAGAGCTGTGGGGGCAAGGAGCATAAAATAATATATAAAAAAACCAAAAAAAAACATGGTTGTTTCGAAAAGGCAAGTGCATGATTTGCGTAAAGCAGTGGCTCCAATTAAAATAAATACATTTCTAGGCATTATTTTAAAAACTAACCACAGACTCTGATTCCCTGAGTCCCGAATAGGTAAACACAACTAGTGCTGTTTACCAAAAGTTTTTTTTGACTCGCTAGCTGAAAACAAGATGGCGGCAGCCCGAAAGAACATTCCACATTTGCAAAAGAGAATGACAGTTTTGTGATCATGAAATACACTACCGCATGGCACATCTAACTTTTCTCATAGGAAATAATGGGAAACTTTAAAATGTAATAACTTCTGAATGGATTAATATTTTTCACTAAACCTTCAAAAGGCACATCTGTGTTGCAATCCATATATACCTTTTGATGAGCCAGATCTCCGCACTCCACACATCTAACCAGAATGAATTTGCCACACCAGGAGATCCTGGTCCTGATGGTGCATGCAAAAGGTCATGCAGATTGCTTGAATGGCTGCAAAGGTGTTAAAGTGCAAAAGTTTGGGTTTAACATAGAAAAGACCATTGAACCCTAACTGTAGGGGTGCGATCGCGCTTATATATATATATATATATATATATATATATTTGTTTTTAATCACTTACTTTATCAGAGACAGTGGCTTTTAACTGTGATGCAGTTTCTGTTGTGGCACCATCAGGTTGCAACACAGCTGACAGCCTAATCAAAGTGTGGTCCCGGTGTACGAATACCTGCATCAGTATGAGGTGGCCTCTCATCGATGTTTGACAGCTGGATCTGTCATTCACCAATCATCAATGACTGATCAAGTGGACAATCAGTGGCTGAGGTCACCTCATGAATAATTAATTAGCCTTATAATACAGAATAGCTGTGCAGCTGGAGGATGAATGATCAAACTTGGTTTAGCTGTTGCTGCCATTGCTGCTGCTGCTAATGCCTTATACTCTGACCAGCAATGACTGGGTGCCACTCTAAGGAGGCTTGCAATGAAATCAGAACACACTGCTAAAAGTGGAATACAACATGCATTGCTGATAAAGAGCCACAACAGAGGGGTAACAAACACACAGGTAGAAAATGAGTAGAAAAAGTGAAATATAGAAATTAAATCTTGAGGCTACATGAAAGATATCTTGGCCTCCTAGAGCAGTGGATATTTTTCAGGAATAACTCTCCAGAATTCAAAAGCAAAAAAAGAGGTATTTGTCCCAGTAGATACAGCAGAGAACTGTGAAACAAAAGATTCCAGTTTTGAATCCACCAAAGACAATGACGAGCTGTGTAACCCTGAGCAAGCCACTTCATCCACTTTACTCCCCACCCCACAACACTGGGTAGAAACAGAACACCTCAGAAGTCAGTCCCACATAAATAAAGTATTTTAAAACAATCCTGGACCTCCCTGGAGAGAGATCAGTTACAAGTAGACTGTCACGCTAATGACCATGACGACTGTCTTTGAGCGTATCTCCTGACCTTTGTATCTAGGAAAACTTGGCTCATTTGACTTATTTTAAGTAATGAATAACAACTGAGAAGTAGAGCTCCTTCAGTACTGAGCAGTTTATTGAGTTCCACATACTCAGTTTATGGAAACCTGTTTGAAGTCACAATACAATTTTCTACTAGACATGGATTTTACATTTGTTTTATATTGGATGTAAAAACAATACAAAAATAAACAGAAGTTGGTAAATGCAATAAAGAAAGACTACAAAGTACCAGTACTGCAGTTAAATGTCTAGGTCACTGTTGAACGTAGATAGATAGATAGATAGATAGATAGATAGATAGATAGATAGATAGATAGATAGATAGATAGATAGACAGACAGACAGACAGGCAGATGGATACATAGACTTGGTAATTGTGGAGCAATGTGAGGACCTTGGTGTTACCAAGTACATCTACTGTAAAATTACCTGTAAAGAATGATGTAAGTTGCAACCCTACTGCTGGAGAAGTGAATGGTTGCAACTAGGCCAGCAAGGGGAGTGTGAAAGATAATGAACCTTTTGAGCTAAGCTAAAGTACTGTATATTAATTTAGTTTTTCCTAAAACTTTTTATATTAGACTTTTAATCCATAAAGTACACAGGTACATGCACATTCATAATGCTTAAAGGGACACTGTCAACTTGTTTTTCATCATATTATTTCTAGTTAAAACCTACATTTTATGATCGCTACCTTCTCTAAAATTCATTGATGTTGCTGTTTGTTTTGCCTTCTCCTTGTTAAAAAGAATTAAAATGCATACTAATGTGTATTTATAAACAACCTTGCTTTGTTTACAATCCTGGATCTGTTCTTACTACATACTTCCTAAGCATTATAAACACTCCCACAGTGCAGTTACTCATGAGGCAGTAACCTCCTAAACTCCCACTGCATCATGAGTGGCTAGACTGTGTTGTGTGTGTTCCCAGATCCAGGCAAAATGTAGTTGGAGTTGATCAAGGAATGTAAACAACCTGTTTTGGTGTGGTATCACCAGTATTTTGACAGTCTGTTTTTCCCTTTTAAAAGAAAAATAATCAGAATCAAACTACTAGTTACATCAGCATTCTTTACAGAATGCTTGGAATCATAAAATGTGTTTTTCAAACTAGGGCCACTTTGAGACCTAAAGGGGTTGACAGTGTCCTTTAATTCACTGATATGGAGAAGTAGGACATTTTCTCTGTAATTCTATTGTGAATTTTACATCGCGAAAAGTCTACAGGTAGAGTTCAAGAGGGGTGGGACAGGTACAGGGAAGGTTCTGTAAGCAAAACCAGTGCAGCGTGAATATCCGGGTTGGGAAGGGGAAGCTGGAGCAGCAAGGTCAGCTCCCAGGTGGGCTGACTAAACGAGCAGACACGAAAGACCATTAGGCCTGTTCTGCTGCCATTTTAGTATGTTAGTATGTTGGAGTTGGAGATCCAAGTACAATGCTCATAAAAGAAAGTATGTAAGAAAAAGGAAATAATATTATGTTAGATTCTAATATTGTAATGGAGAGAAAAGATACAGGTAACCAACAATTAATAAACAATGCTCCAAATAGTATTTTTCACAAGAGATCCTTTAGGTAAACTTGTCTCTTTCACCTGAAAAATATTAATGTAAGAAAATTCCTGTAAGGCCAATGCCACCAGCCTGCTAAAGGGCACTTAAAGCTCTAGGGCCCAATATTCAGAATGTTTGCACTTCAGGAACCTGGTTTGCTATGGTGCAAATGGCTAATTATGCATTAATGCAATATTCAGCCGTTAATGCTGCATTGACTAGTCACAATAGTACATGACCACTAACAAAATATATCCATCACAGAAAATGGGGGGCCCCAGCACTGGCCCCAGAGGTGCTATGCTGCAAACAGACAGTACTGTCCACAAGTCACAGTCAAAGTCCTCAGCGACAAACAAATCATGGGTCAGTACAGGCTCAACAGGGCCATGCTTATACAGTTATTAGAAATGCTGCAGGAGCAGCTCTGGACAGACATCCACTACAGCCATGCAATGTCCATAGAGCTCAAGGTGACAGCAGCACTGTGCTTTCTGGCCATCAGAACCTTACAGATTCCAATAGCTGACACCACCGGTGTTACAAAATCTTCCAGCTTGCACCTGCTGGTCCAATTCCTGGATGCACTGCCGCCCATGCTGGGAAGTTCATTGTATTTCCCACCACACCAGCAGAGAGAACAGCAACCATTCAGCAATTCTATCAGGTTGTGCACCTAACCAGCCACACTGGATGCCATTGACTGCTCCCATGCTGTTATTTGTGCACTCCAGGATGGGGTGAGGGCCTACATGAATAAAATGGGTGTCACCCATCAATGGTCAAGAAGTGTGTGATGCAACAGGGTGCAATACCAATGTCCTGGCATGGTATCCCTGCAGTGCCCACGATGCCTTCTTTGGCACAACCCATTCTGTGCCAGAAGTTTGAAGGCCAGGAAATAATAAGTGGGCACTTTGTTGGTGAGTATACACAAGGCCCCACCCACCATTGGACCCTAGCTGCTATTGATACTGCTAACCGATGCCCTTTTTCCTACAAAGAAGACAGCACGCACTCCCAGCATCCTTGCTCGCTAACACATAGAAATATACAAAACATAGACAATATCAGCAGAAAAGACCACTGGTCCATCCAGACTGCCCAGCTTTACCCTCCTCTACCCTGCGACCTATTGCTCAGATGGGGTTTGCTCTCCTTCTCCCATTGCTCCCTCCCTTACTGCTACCCCTGACTAACCATTAAGCTCTTTACTCTGTTACAGCCATGCTTGAACCTGTCAATGGTTTGTGTGCCCAGCACCTCTAATGATAGGCTGTTCCACAGTTCAACCACTCTCTCGATAAAGTAAATTTCTCACATCCTCCTGAATCTCCCCTCACCAGCTTACATTCATGTCCCTTTGATTTTGAGTGACCATTCCTGCTAAATGGGTCTTCACATTTTACCTTGTTTATTCCTTTCAGGAACTTGAAGGTCTCTATCATATCCCATCTTTCACTTCTGGCTTGCAATGAGTACATGTTCACTGCCTTAAACTGATCCTCATCGGATCTGCCATGTTGGCCCTGAATCATTTCATTTACCATATTCTACACTGTCTCTAGCCTGTCTCTGTCTTTCATCAGGTGAGGACTCCAGAATTTTACACAGTACTCCAGATGTGGTCTTACCAGTGATCAACAGAGAGGTAGTATTACCTCTTTCCTCCTGCTATCAGAACCCCTTACTTCCAACATTCTCCTCCTGCTATTGAAACCCTGTTTAATGCACTAGAACATTCTCAGTCTTGCTGTAGGCTTTGTTACATTACCTAGTTTGCCTTAGGGAGCCACTCTCATGATGACCCCAATGTCCCTTTCCCTGAAGTAGTGGCCAGCTTAACGCTTTGTATCCAGTATTCCATCTTGGGGTTTTGTTCCTTATGTGCATCACCTTGCACTTTTTGGTATTGAATTTTAACAGCCAGGCCTTGGACCCCTCTCTGATTTTCCAGGTCCCTCTGCAACTCCTTACCCCCCAGTATCTACCCTGCTGCAGAGCTTAGTGTCATCTCTGAAGAGAGACATCTTGTCCTGTATTCATTCCTCTGTGTTGCTAATGAAGTATTTAAAATAACTGGTCCTAGGAGTGACCCCTATGGTGTCCCACTCATGATTTTCCTTTCCCCCATTTGGACCCTGTTTACCACCATCCTCTGCTATCTCCCCCCAGTCAACTTATCACCCATTTATCCAAATCCTTTGCTGCTTCCAGATCCTCTAATTTCTTCAACAACCTTCTGTGTGGCACTGTCAAATGTCATGTTGAAGTTGAAATTGAGTAAATCTACATATTGTCCCTTATCCTCTGCTCTTGTTACCCTGTCAAAGAATACTATCATGTTGGTCTGACAAGGCCTCCCTGCCATGAACCCCCTGCTGCTTACTATCCTGGAGCCCATTTCTTTCTAAGTAGCCCACTAGGTCCTCTATGACCAATGTCTCCATCAGTTTACCTACAGCGGAGTTAAGACTGATGGGCTTGTAATTTCCAGGTTCCTCCCTGTCCCCACTCTTGTGGAGCAATACTATATCTGCTATCTTCCAATCTATCTGACTCCTGACTGTAATGACTGCAGTAAGCTACTGAATACTCTGTCAAGAGTTCTGCCAGTTCTGATGTCTGTCCTATGACCTGCATCCATTGCAGAGGGCAGGTACAATGTGGCACAGTTCCACCATTGGAACGAGCCTGTCCAAGTGCTCCCATCATTAAGGTGCACAGATTTAAATTCGCTGATCAGTTTATATGCGAGGGGCTTTGCCCCCTGCACCCCCACTAACTAAATATACCAACTCTGGGGGGGGCGGAACTCGGGGAGGGGCAGCAAATTTGACAATTTGGTGCCCTAATGACAGGCACACTTGGATCGGCACACAAATGGCCGGAAGGGATGCGACATCACTACACACAGTGTCACTGAGTGGGTCTTTGGCATGCTCAAGAAGCAGTTCAGACACCTTGACTATTCTGGTGGTGCCTACAATGCATCCTCAGAAGGCCTGTGCCATATTCTATTGCCTGTTGAATACTACACAGCATGGTGCTGAAGCAGGCTTTTCTGGAAGGAACAGAGCGAGTGAAGAGGGTGGCTGCCATATTTGGGGAAGGAAGGGAAGTAACTGTAACACAAAGCTTTCATTTTTATCTGTTTACATTGGTGTTTTTCCGGGTCTGTGTGTATAGACGGGGAATTTTACTTTGGTTGCCTGATTGTTTTTTGTCGGAGAAGGGTGCAGCAATGTAACTCCCACCCACCCCTGTGCTCACCCTACCTTTATAGCTAACTGAGTTATACAATGTCCTGCATTTTCTTAAGGAGGTACCTGAGTCAAACAACTTCCTGCATTTTCTTAAGGAGGTACCAGAGTCAAACAACTTCCTGCATTTTTTTAAGGGGGTACCTGAGTCATACAACTTCTTGCACTTTCTTAAGGGGAAACAGCCCACTCCTCTACATATCACTACTACCAGGGAGAAGGGCAGAACCCCTTACAGACAGGAACAGATGCCAGGAAGGACACAGCTCAGAGCAAGGGAAGTGCTTTTTTTGGTAGTGTTGGGGGACAAACTGTGTTTCAGGTGCAGTAATGCTAGGAATGTTTTAAAAAGAAGTAAACATACAGTGCTGCTGGGAGGTTGGGGAAGGACTGTGTGGAATGGGGTGGAGGGAGGAGATGAGTGAGGGAGGCTGAGGAGGGCCTACAAGGGAAGAGGGGTCATGTGACTGCAACAGCCAGTAGAGAGGCTGCACTCAGTATATACTTCCCAGGAGGCCAAGTGACCCCTCGCATGAGTGACCACGATACGTGAGTGCCACGACACAGGAGTGTAGTGTCTCAAGTAGCATCTGCAAGGCATCAGCAGGGAGGGCAGCAGGCAGCAGGCCACACTGGGGAGGGGAGAGTAGGACACAGGGGAGAGGAGTCTCTAAAGGGAGAGCTGACCAGGTATAGCTCAGAAATATACCATATGGCAGGGAGTCCAAGGAGGATGGGGGGGTCCTAGGGAGTGGGTCAGTAAGCAGGCATGGGGAGGGAGGGTGTTTGTGGGCAGTCAAGAAGGACAGGTGGTAAGTTGTTATGGAGGTGTGTGGAGGTGTTATGGAGTCATGGAATGCGCTGCCCAGGGGCTGGTGGAGGCAGAGACAGTGGAGGGGTTCAAGAGGGGTGAGACAGGTACAGGGGAAGGGTTCTGGAAGCAAAGTCCTGTGCAGCGAGAATATTCAGGACTGGGAAGGAGAAGCCAGAGGGCGGGGCAGCAAGGTCAGCTCCCAGGGTGGGGCTGACCAAACAAGCAGACACAAAAGACCATTAGGCTATTCTGCTGGCATTTTAGTATGTTAGTATGTGGGTCAGCCATATTCTTGGAGAGGCATGGAGGCAGGGGCTTTATGGTGTGTAGGCAGTTGATACAACTTAGGGAGGAGTTTGGATGGCTGAAAAGAGATCTGAGTAGCTGGTGGGGCAGGTGTGGGGAATACCAAGGAAATAGGTACCTGAGGAGGCAGTTACCTGAGTTGCAGCAGGCAAAGAATGGATAGACAATGTTGGGGTACAAGAGGGCAGTCAATCTGGAGCAGCTTAGGGCAGCACCGATGTCCGGAGGGTGGCTAAACACCAGGGGAAGATAAGAACAGGGGCAAGGCAGGGGTATAAGTCACAGAGAGGGGTGGCTGGAGTAGCCTAGAGAAGAGAGAATGATGATAGGAACAGATTCTCTGTTTTGGCTAGCCTGGAGGAGCAGGAAGGGTCAAGGAGGGAAACTGTAGAGAAGGGAAGGGTGCAGGACACTACGAAGGGTAAGGGTTACAACAGTGAGGTGGAAAGCAAAAGAGGTAGATCAGGTGGCAGCAGATGCAATGGAGGGCAGAAGGTAGGTGGCAAAGCAGTAGGTACGAGAGGGGGGAGGGAGGGGCAGGAGAAGAGACAAGGGAGCACAGCAGGCAGACCTGGAAAGGATAGTGTGGGGGAGGAGGGAAGCAGGGAAGAGGAAGAGAACAGGTCAGTGGGGACATAGGGAGCCTGTGGCAAGGGGGGTGTTAGGGAGGGGGGTGGGAAGGCAGGCCCAGGAAGGTGGGAGTTAGAGCAGAAGAGGAAGTGTACAAGGGTGGAATCAGATAGTCTGGGCGTAAGTGGTGCAGGGGAAAGAAAGGGGCAAAGAACAGGGGACATACATGGCTCTGGGAAGGCACGGGGTACAGAGGCGAGGGCAGGAGAGGGCAATCAAGTCAGGGGCACAGGATTAGCAGGCAGCTGGAGGGTGAAAAGGAGGAAGGACGGAAGGTCATCATTCTGGGGGACTCTATACTTAAGGGTGTAAGATGGGGGAAAGGGGCACCAGGAAAAGCAACATTTGAGGGGAGAGTATGCCAGGCATGACAGCGGGTAGAGTGGGACAGCATATTAGCAGATGTGTGAGGAAGGTAGGGGAATAAAAACACATATTGTGGTACACCTTGGCGCAAATGACCTGGGGGGATAAGGATAGAAGAAGCACAGGACAGCTAAGGAGAAACTAGCAGTATGGGTGGAAGATTGGTGCTTTCAGAAATCACCAGTGCCAAGAGCGAGTACAGCCAGGAAGCAGAGAATTACTGAAATCAATAGATGGCTGAAGGAATGGAGTGGGTCCATGGGGTATGGATTGGAGGAGAGGGCAACAAGTGGGAGAACACAGACCTGTGGCGCAGAGGATAGGCTGCACCTAGTAAGGAGGGCTCACAGGTACTGAAGCATAAGTTGGGAGAGTTTACCAAAGAAAATTTTAATTTAAACTAGGGTGGCCAAAGGTGGAATTCACTAGGAGAGGCGGTCCTTGGACCTCCCCACAGCAAGACAGGAGCCAAATTCAAATAGGAGGGTAAATGAGGGAGGGTAAAGGTGCAGAGTGCAGTAGATCAAAATAGAGTGTGTTATCACTGAATGCTAGCAGCCTGGGGAACAAGATGGCAGAGTTGCAGGCATTGATGGCAGAAGAGGAAGTGGACATGTTTTGTTGAATTTTGTTGACCCGGTAAGCCCACTGGGCCTAGAAGTCCCTTTTCAGGGCGACCGGGGGGACAGATGGTAAGCAACTGAATCGAACCAGATTAAGCTGTTGGTGGTATTTTTAGTGAATGAGGGAAATTTGGCCAGACACCTGGAAATTCCCCACTCTTTTCGATAAGTACCATGGGATCTTTAACATCCACCTGAACTACCACCAATCCAGGCAGATGGGACCTCAGTTTAACATCTCATCTGAAAGACGGCACCTCAGAAGTGCAGCACCTCTCATGCTGCATTAGTGTCAGTATTGGGATATTAACCAAGTGCCAGATGGGAACTGAACCCACAGCACTCTGATCTCCCGGCCTCAGAGGTGAGCATGCTACCTACTTAGCCACCATCACTGAGACATGGGCAACCCAATACCATGACTGGGACCTAGCCATCCTAGGTTTCAAGCTATACCAAAGGGATACAGAAAAGGAGAAAGGAGGTGGGTGGCCATCTATGTTAGGGAAGGGATAAGTGTAATAGGGAGTAGGGGAGGAAGACAGGGCAGAGGCCATAAGGGTGTAACTTTACAACCCAAGGGGTAGCAAGATTAGACTGGAAGTAGTTTATAGGCTTCTGACACAGAATGAGGAAATGATAGGGAATTGAGGAGCAGTTAAAAGGCTTAGCGGCAAAGGGAGCACTGTAGTGGTGGGAGACTTTAATCTACTGGGCGATTGGAGTATCCTGCCACCATATGTGTCAAGAAGCAGATCCTCCTGAAAGCCTTCCAGGGCAACTTCCTGACACAGAAGCAACAGAGCCAACTAGGGAGGGGTTCTGGAGGATGGGGAGCAAGTCAGGGATGTTGGGGTGGAGGAACCCCTGGCAGGAAGTGACCACCGCACAGTGTGATTCTCAATCAATCTTGGTAGGAGGTAGCCACTACAAGAAATGAGGTCCTGAATTTCAAAAGGGCAGACTTTGGCAGGATGGGTAGTATAACGAAGAGCACATAGCTAGCATCTGCCTGAACATTGACACTGAGCAAAATGGGCACTTTTCAAGCAGGGCCTGCCTGAGACCACTATCATGTGTCAAGAGTCAGAGCAGGAAGCCAGAACTAAGAAGCCGAGCTGGATGAACAAGGAGGTAAGGGAGAGGTTGAGGAAAAAGACAGCTGCATTTAGAATCTACAGAAGATTCAACAGGGAAGAGGACAGGGAGGAATACGTGAGGAAATCCAAGGAAGTGAGTAGAACTGTAAGGGCAGCCAAGGTGTCAAGAGAACGGAGGCTGGGCCCAGGGGATCAAAGAAAGTGAAAAGGATTTCTTCAGGTACAGTATATAAGGGAGAAAAGAAAGAGTAAGGATCAGATTATTAGGATCAAGAATGGCAGTGGGTGGGCAGAAAAAGGGGCAGAGCAACGAGTACTTCTGTTCACTGCTCACCAAAGAGAGAGATGGGCCCATATCAAAGGGGACGTCTGGGGTAGGGGTAGGGAAGGAGGAGTTCACTGATGGGAAATCAATGAGGAAGGGTGTTGGAGGGCCTTAAGTCCCTGAGGGTAGATCTGGCATCTGGGCTGGATGGAATTCATCCTAGAGTACTGAGAGAGTTGGTAGTAGTCCCAGGGGCCATTGAGGACCTGTTCAACATCTCTCAGGAAATGTGATGCATACCAGGGATTGGAGGGTGGCATGTGGTGCCCTCCATAAGAGTGGGTCCAAGGACAAACCAGGGAATTATAGACCGATCAGCCTGACCTCAATTGTAGGAAAGCTAATGAAGACTATCCTCCAGGAAAGGAAAATTTCTGGAGGATAATGATCTCCAGGATGGCAGACAGCATGGGTTTGTCTCAGGCAGATTCTGCCAGACAAACCTGGTAGACTTTTTCAATTGGGTGACGTGGGCACTGGCCAGGGGTCATGCAGTGGATGTCCTATACCTGGACTTCAGCAAGGCCTTTGATTCGGTGCTGCATGGTAGGCTGACCAGCAAACTGAGCAAACTGGGAGCGGGGAGGAAACTGGTTCAATGGGCCAGGAGCTGCTACAGATATATAACAGAAGGTAGTAGTGGAGGGTGAGGTATCTGAGCCCAGGGCAACAACAGGTGGGGCCACAAGGCTTGGTTCTGGGACCAGTGCTATTTAATGTTTTCATTACTGATATTGCAGAAGGGATAAAGAGTAAGATCAGTCTCTTCGCCGATGACACCAAGATCTGTGCGGAGGTTGATAGAGAGGAAGGCAGTACAGTTCTCCAGGAGGATCTGACAAAACCGGAGGAATGATCTTACGCATGGCAACTTGGGTTCAATGCCAAGAAGTGCAAAGTCATGCAGTTGGGAGCCAGGAACTCTGGAAATAGTTACTGGTTAGAGGGAGTGCAGTTATCCAAGTCAAAGGAACAGAAGGAGCTGGGTGTACTGGTGACAGGGGAAATGAACCACTCAGCCAAGTGCAGGAAGGCAGAGGCAAAGGCCAGCAGAATACTGGGGTGCATCACAAGGGGACTTATTTCTAGGAGACAGAAAGTCATCCTGCCTCTGTACAGGTCCCTGGTGAGGCCGCACTTGGAGTACTGCATGCAGTACTGGTGCACCTATTTGAAAAAGGACATCAAACTATTGGAGGGGGGTGCAGCATCGGGCAGTGAAAATGATCATGGGATTGGGAGATAAGCCTTATGACGAGAGACTGAAAGAGCTCAGTATGTATTCCCTGGAGGACAGAAGGGAGAGAGGGGACATGACTGAGACCTTCAAGTAACTGAAGGGTATGAACAGAGTAAGCACTGGAAGTATTTTCAAATTAAAAGATGGAAAGGAAATTGGGGCACAGTCTGAAGTTGGTAGGAGGCAGATTGAGGAGGGAAATGAGGAGGCACTATTTCACTGGAAGGTTGGTGGCAGGGTGGGGTAGCTTCCGGAGGAGGTGCTATCACTGTGGACAGTGGGCAGCTTCAAAAGGGGGTGGGACAGGTTCAGAGAGAGGTTCACATCATGGGGGGGGACAGGGGTGGGAGTGAAGGATACATGGGTAAAATCAGTCGGGGGAGAGGCAAGGGGAGTGGGGGCAGCTGCAGTCTGAAAGACTGAAGTGCTGCACACTCAAGCAGGCTAGATAGACCGATAGGACTGTATCTGCTGGCATTTTCATATGTTCGTATATTTGTACCTTGGTATATGCTTGCTGGTTCTAGAGGGAAACACTGCAGTGGATAGGGAGCCAGTGGACCATGGGATGCAGGAGAAGCTTAATGGGTGTCACCACAGGAGGTCCAGGGTAAACAGGGACCATCTGATTGCAGATGTCTATGGACCCAGTCAGTGTGTACAGAGCACACAGGAGACAGTAATGGTGTAACAAAATGTATTAGAAATGTAACACAAAAATCAAGTAAAACAACACAGGGATTCAAATAAAAACATAACCATCCAAGTGGGGGGGAGGGGTTCAAACAAAATAACAGCCATTCAAACAGGGGGAAGGGGAGCCAAACAAAACAATAGTCATCCATGAAGGGGTGTGGAGGTATGAATGGGGATTTAAACAAAATAATAAGAGCCATCCAGGCAGGGGAATGGTAGAGTTGGAAACATGGTTTGTGACAAGGGAGGGCATGAGGTGTCAAACCTGGAGTAACATACAGGTGTGATAAGTACCTCTATGTGTGGCCTGTGCCCCCACCACAAACATGGGGCTGGCATGTGCAATGTGTCCTGGTGGGCAGCAGGTGGCATCATCCATCCAATGGGGACAGGTGGGATGGCATGAGCCACCCACAGCCATGGCTCTGCAGGGTAGTTACCTATGTGAGGAGAAGGCCAGGGGTGCACAGCATCTGGCCTCCATGAACTGGCATGCAAGGTGTGCTGGGGGTTCTGTGCGTATGTATGCCTGCACTGTGGGGGCTGGCCAGACGCTGAGGTGTCCGCCATGGGTTGACACCCCCCACTGGAAAGGCCAACAGTGTGGATGGCACCCACATTCCTGAAGACCATAGCCATAGCCTCCAGCACAGTTGTGGCTACCCCACCAAAGCTAGCCACCATGAACTGCTCCATTTGTGTGAAGCCAGCCTCTAAGGCATTTGCTCTGCATGGTGACCTTGGAGGCTGGCTCCACAGCTGCCATGTGCTCTGCATGGTGAACCTCTACACACGCTTGTGGCCCTGCAGCATTGTCTATATGTGGCCCATCTCAGCCCATAGGCCCTTCTGAGCCACCACAGAGGCCTGCAGCAGCTGCCTGTTGGCTGCCATGTGCAACTGGCATGGACTGTCCAGGGAGACAGGGTCAGGCTACACTCTGACTCTTTGTGTGGTCTGTGGTTACACCATGGTCACTGCTATACCTTGAATAGTGGTCTGAGGTGGCACAGTGGTGGCTGGGCCAGGGGGACTGGCCTGGGGGTAGCACAGTAGTGGCTGGGCTGGGGGATTGGCCTCAGGTGGCACAGTGGTAGCTGGGCTAGGGGGATTGGCCTGGGGTGACACAATGGTGGTTGTGCCAGCGCATGAGCTTGGGGCAGCACAGTGGTGCCTGGTCCAGGGAGGGGGAGTGACTGGGTTCTCTTGGTAGGGGGCCAGCAGAGTTAGTGTCCTCAGCATTGGAATGAGCACTGGAAGTACATGAAAGACTTGGAAACTGAGTCAAGATCTCGAGCATGCTCATCAATGCTCACTGTTGATGCGCATACTCAGGATCTTGGCTCACTTTTTAAATTTTTTTTTTTTTTGTAATTCCAGTACTAGTTTTTATTTCAGTGACATATTGCTGTACAGAATCACCTAGTCTTGCAGACAGTAGCCTTGATTCATATCACCTTTTGAAATGTAAAACTGTTCATGGATGAGTGTAGTGAGCAGGAAGACACCATTCATAGATGTGCGTTCATGCTGTCATGGTTGTTTTTACACATCGCATTCCTCACATGCTTGATGCCATATGGTGTACCTAGACCAGCTGTTTAGATATGTTTGGAACTGGGCTTGAAACATTAGGGCCTATCAAAGGATGGTATTTGCCAGCATCACTGCTTAGTGACTAAAGAGCTCTGCACAACGACTTTTCAGGTCTACCCCATTCAGTGCAGTGACTCTTCATGTAACAGATACCTTTCTTTTTTTTAATTTAAAGTTTATTGATTTTACACAAAAAAATTCACAAAAAACACTCAGAACATATAGTAGCAATGTATACAGAGAGTACCGCCCTCCCCATCTCTTCCCCCAACCCCCTCCGCCAGTCCTCCCCTCTCCCTTCCCCTGCCATGGCAACCATTATATTTGAATAATACCACTCTTGTAAGATGAGAATGTTAAGCATCAGCCTACAGAGAACACAAGGTGTATAAAGGACCCCATAATTTCTCAAATCTTGACAGTTTGTTATTGAGACTGGCTATCATTTTTTCTGTTCTGACATTGGCCAACAATTCTTGCAGCCATTCACTATAAGTAATGGAGTCTCCATCTTTCCAATGCCTTAGTACCAGTCTTTTAACCGACATGGAGATGAGAGGCATGTGGTACTTTCAGGCAGAGACTCCAACCTCTGAAAAGTCTCCTAATATGCAAATATTCCTCAAAAACAAATTATCCAAGGCTAACAAAGGGTCTGCCTTCTTTTTAATAAAGGTCCATAAAGGGGCTCTTTGGGGCAATCCAGAATATATGAAGTAGAGTACCTTTGGCCTGTTGGCAGCACCCACATTGCGAGGAAATCAAACTATTAAATTTAACCAGCTTTACTGGAGTCATATATCTGTTATGCAAAATATGAAATTGCATTAATCAGAGCCTGTCTTGGGTAACAAATTTATGGCAGCCTTTCCACATGGCTGTCCAATTAATGAGTACACTGGTAACTGTGCTGTCCAATATGCAGTGGTCCATGATAGGCCCATTCATAGAGGCTGTGAATATCTTAGAAACTGCATGTGGAGCTGCAGTCAAGGGTACTGGTTTCAGCTGAAAATTAGTTCTGGGGGACTGGGGCATACAAGATCTGGAAAATCTTACCATTGTATACCGGAGCTGGTAAATTTTAAAATTGCTGTATTTCTGAGACCACACTTTAGAATGATCTCTGGGAAGTATAGCTAGGTCGCCATTGTTCACGAAATATTTAATATCTTTGGTGGCTAATTGGGTAGCCATTGGTAGGGGATGACTTTCCGCCTATTGAGATTGGGTTGCCCATTAAGGGTTGGTTACTGTCCAGCACATTGTATTTTAAAAGTGCACAATTGAGTGTGAATTCTAATGGAGGTCCCAACTAGGGAGAAACACGGAGGGGGGGGGACTTGAGTTTAGTATATAAAAGGGTAGTCGGGGAGGGCCATTCTATTTTATTAGATCCCTTTCTATGTTCGGTCAGAGGGGGACATATGTCGTGTCTGGCAGACTCTCCGAAACTGCCAATCTACAGTATTTACTAGCTTGGTTATCCCAATAGTACAAACCTATGTGTGGAAGTTGTAACCCACCCCAATTTTTGGAAGCTGCTAGTTTATGATATGCTAATCTCAGGGCTTTGCCAGCCCAAACGAAATCTGTGATGTACCTTCCTGAACCAATGGAGAGGCAGCCATACATTCAGTAGGTTAAGAGGGTAGAAGAGTTGGGGTAGAATATTCATCTTCACTAGATTGATTCTACTCTCACAGGGTAGCAAAAGGGCCATCTCTTCATGTCTTGATAAATGTCTTAAAGGGTATTCTGAAGGTTTAGTTTTTGAGATTAGATTCACTTCTAGTAAGGTCTATCCCCAAATATTGAACGGACTTGGGAGCACAACTAAGACCAGAAGCTGTGATCTCATTTTTCTGAGCTTTATGCTGCAAAAGAAACACCACTGTCTTTTCAACATTAATTTTTTAGTTGGACAGTGAACTAAACTCTTCAATTATCCTCAACATGAAAGGGATGCAAGTGCTGTGGTTCAAGATTTGAAGTAAGATGTCATCTGCATTTGCGGAGACCTTAACTTCATGGCACCCTATAGTGATGCCCTGGATTGTCAGATAGTTTTGTAGCCTACAAATCAGTGGTTATAAATACAGATTAAATGGCAAAGGGTAGAGTGGGCATCCTTGTCTACTACCAGACTGAAGTGGAAATTTAGAGGCGAATGCCCCATTACAATAAATGCGAGCCGTGGGTGAATTATAAAATGTCTGGATCCATTGCATAAATTTGGGAGGAAAACCAAAACAGGCCATTGCCCTAAAGAGAAACTGCCAATCAACTCTATCAGGTTTTCTCACATCCAGGGAAACCAAGACTGCAGGAGAGATGGCATCCCTGGATATGGAGAAGATGTGTGATAGTGTCCGCAGATGGCCTACTGAGGCCCTTTCCTTTCCTTTCATGAATCCCACTTGTTCTGGCCTAGCAAACTCAGAAGCACCACACTGAGATGATCAGCTAAAATTTTGGCTAGAATTTTAATATTCTGGTTTAAAGGGATATCAGTCTGTAACTGGTAACTGAATCTGCTTTTTCCCAGTTTATGTAAAACAATGATCAAGGCCTCAAAGGGTGTGGTCAGTTGAGCCTTCCGTCAAGATATACTGGAAAAGGGTTTTAAGTAATGGGGCAAGTTTCTCTGCAAAGGCTTTGTAAAAGTTTGATGAAAATCCATCTGGGCGGGGCCTTATCAGAGGTAGGGTCTTTGATCACTTTAAGAATTTCAGATTCTGAAATCAGGGACAGAAGAGAGAGGCCTTGTGCTGTAAATCATCTACCATTTGTACTGAGGGTAGGTTCACCATAGGGTTGTATAGGTTGTGGCAGTAGGCTTCAAATTCTGCTACTATGCCAGAACGGGATGTTTGTGGGAGCCATCTACAACAGATCGAATAGAGCTAACCAGTCTGGAAGCTTCCTGCTTTTTGATTCTAAGAGCCAACAGAAGTCCAGCTTTCTCTCCATCATCTGTGTATTTGGCCTTAGCTTTCAGAATGGCTATTCTGCCTTCCCATGGAGAAATTCAGAATAAGAATCTCTGAGCCTGATGTGGTCCAGATGGAAACTATCCGATGAGTAATGTGATGATTGGGCTTCCATGGCTCTTAATTGGGAAAGCGTGACAAGTAACTGATTGTCTCTCTTCTTTTTGCGGGAGGAGGCTATACTAATTAGAACAGAAACATAGAAGATGATGGCAGATAAGGACCTCAAGGCCCATCCAGTCTGCCCATTTCTTTTTTAACCTTATAAATGTGCCATCAGCCTTTGCTCTGTCAATGGCCTATCTATTCATACTCATCTGTATTGCTCCTTTATGCATATCCCATGCCTGTTTGAAGCCCTGCACTGTATTCATATCCACCACTTCCTGAGGTAGGCCATTCCATGCATCCACCACCCTTTCTGTGAAAAAGAACTTCCTCACATTACCCCTTAATCGGCCTCCCTCTAATCTCATGCTGTGTCCTCTTGTCCTTCTATTGTTCTTATATTGAAACATGTTAGACTCATTCACCTTGTTAATGCCCTTAAGGTGCTTGAATGTTTCGATCATATCACCTCTCTCCCTCCTTTGCTCTAAGGCATACATATTGAGCTCCATTAATCTGTCCTCATATGTGTTCTGATACAGTCCCTGCTCCATTTTGGTTGCCCTTCTCTGGATTGCCTCAATTTGGTTAATGTCCTTGTGAAGGTGTGGCCTCCAGTACTGCAAGCAGTACTCCAGATGGGGCCTAACCAGTATCTTATAAAGAGGGATTATTACCTCCCTCTTCCGACTTGTGATACCCCTACTAATACACCCCAACATCCCCCTAGCCTTACCTACTGCTTTAGTGGTCTGCTTGGATGATTTCAGGTCATCGGTGATGATGATGCCCAAATCTCTTCCTTCCCCTGTGACTGCCATCAACTCTCCTCTCAGTCTATAGGTGGCTTCAGGGTTTCTCTTCCCTATGTGCATGATCTTGCACTCTTTGCGTTAACCCCAGTTGCCACTCTTCCAACCATTTTGCTAGTTTATCCAGATCTCTTCTCATTCTGCCCACCCCATCTGAATCATCTACTCTGTTGCAGATCTTGGTGTCATTTGCAAACATACAAACCTTACTCTCCAGTCCATCTGCAATGTCACTGATGAAGATATTGAAGAGGACTGGCCCCAGGACTGATCCCTGAGGTACCCCACTTGTGATTTGCATCTCTTCTGACTGTATACCGTTTACCACCACTCTCTGTTTTCTGCCCGTCAACCAGTTTGCCACCCAGTTGACCAACTTCTGACCCACCCTGAGCCTACCCTCTTATTAATCAATCTTCTATGTGGAACAGTATCGAAAGCTTTGCTGAAGGCAAGGTAGGCGACCTCATCTGCTCCCCCTTGGTCCATCACTATGGTTACCCAGTCAAAGAAATCTATGAGATTAGTTTGATCGAACCTTCCTGTTGTAAACCCATGCTGTCTTGGATCCTGTGCTCCTATGGATTCCAAGTGTTACACTATCCTTTCCTTAGGGAGTGCCTCCATAATCTTGCCCACTGAGGTAAGACTGACTGGTCTGTAGTTCCCTGCCTCCTCTCTGCTACCAATCTTGTGGAGCAGGATCACATGAGCGCTTCTCCAGTCTTCCGGGACCTCTCCTGTGCTCAGAGACTCACTAAACAGTTCTGAGACTTGCTCTTCTAGTTCCACTCTTAGCTCCTTTAGTACCCTGGGATGTATGCCATCAGGTCCCATTGCCTTGTCCACCCTGAGCTTATCGAGCTCTTGTAGGACCCTTTCTTTTGTGAAGGGACTAGTGCACACCTCCCTTCCCCATGTCCATGGTGCTGAGCTGTGGGCCCTGCCCTACTTTCGCTTCAGTAAATACTGAGCAGAAGTATGTATTTAGGATAGATGCTTTTATGTGGTCCTCCTCCTCACACACACCTTATCTCCTTTGATCTTAGCAATACCCCTCTGGACTTTCTCCTTTCACTAATGTATCTATAGAAAGTCTTTTCACCTTCTTTTACTGTTTGTGTAGTGTTCCTCAGTTTGGGCCTTTGCCTGCCTTACTGCCTTCCCTGCTTCCCTTAGGGAAGTTTGGTATGCCTCCCTATCTTCATCCCACTGTGTTCCCTTATATTTCCTGAAGGTCAACCTTTTGGCTCTGATCTTTTCTGCTACTGTTTTTGAGAACCAAAATGGTTTCCTTCTTCTTTTGCACTTCCTTTTCTCTCTCTAACAAAATTGGATGTTGTTTCAAGTATTGCATCCTTAATGCTTGCTCACTTTGCCTGTACCCCCTCACCTGTATTTCTTTTTCCCAGGGCTAGCTTAACTCTGTTGGCCATCTTATCAAAGTCAGCTCCTCTGAAGTCCCATATTTTTGCCTTGGAATGGGATGATTTAGTTCTAGTGGCCAAATTGAACCATACCATGTGATGATCACTGGCCCCCAAGGGACCTTCTACCTGGAGATCTGTGATCCTTTCCCTGTTAGTCAGTACTAGATCTAGGATAGCCCTGTCTCTTGTGGGTTGTTGTAACAGTTGTTTGAGGCCCTCCCCCTGCAGGGAATCTACCATGTATCTAGTTCTGGCAGATGTTCCTGCTGGTATTGATCAATCTGTATCTGGCATGTTGAAGTCTCCCCTTATCAGAACCTCCCCTTTAGCTGTCATGTTTTGTACATCTTTTAACAGTAATGTGTCTATGTCCTCCCCCTGGTCTGGGGGCCTGTAGACAACCCCAGTTCTTATGGCTGTCACATTTCCTGTTTCCAGAGTGACCCACAGTTCTTCTGGCTCCTTATGTGTATTCTGAATTTCTGTAGCTTTCATATTTTCATTGACATACAGAGCCACTCCACCCCCCCCTTTTCGCATCTCGATCTCTTCTGAACAGTACATAACCAGGTACTGAAGTCTCCCAAGTGTGGTTACTGGTAAACCAAGTCTCGCTAATTGCTACTATGTCCAGTTTAGCCTTTGTCATTATTGCCTGCGTGTCTAGGATCTTGTTTCCCAGACTGCGAGCATTTGTGTACATGATTTTCCATTGGCTAGATTTTGGTGTGTTAGCTGTTGGGTAAGGTCTGGCATTTCCCCTGTGTGTTGTATGGGGAGCCAGACCTTTTTCCTTACCTGGTGATGCAAATGAACTGCAAACATGCAAACATGCTGAACTCCTGTTTGACCACTAGCTGAGGGGGGAGGGGTGTTCTTCCCTCTAAGATATGCCTTCAGTGAGCACCATTCTATATCTGGCTTATCTGTGGACCCCTTGTTGGTGTCTGTAAACTGATTGATGTGATCAGAGATAAAATGAACCAATTCAGCTTCCTTAAGGATTTGGTTGTTTAGTCTCCAGATCCCATCAGCTTTAGGAAGTGCTGGGAAAGTGAGCTTACTCCACAACCACAGCATGATCTGATGCGGGACCTGGGACAATCACATGTCCAGGACCCCAGGTAGCATCGAATGAGACAGAAGGAGATAATCGATATGGGACAAGGTCCCATGCACTGAGGATGTAAATGTGAACTCTCTGACCGTAGGGTGGAGTACCCTCCAGATATCACATAGGCCAAGATGATCAGTCAGGTCCCACAGAGCCCGTTGTGCTGGGGAGAGGCCTTTAGTTCCTTTCCCAGAATGGTCTAGTTCGGGGTCAAAGGGAAGGTTCCAATCCCTACCCAACAATATCGGAAGGCCTAGAAATGGAGACAGAATATTAACCAGCTGCATAAAAACGGAGGGAGAATCGAGGTTAGGGCCATATATGCTGCCCAGGAGGAGTTCTGTAGTGTGAAGAAGACCTCTAATGAAAATATACCAGCCTTGGGGATCACAGATGGATTGAGTAAAAACAAAGGGGACTGACCATGCTAGCAAAATCATCACACCACAGCTGTGGGTATTTCCACCTGCAGAAAAAACTTGACCTATAAACTGCCTTCTTAGCTTGTCTACTTCTGAGTCTAGTAAATGAGATTCTTGGAGGAAAGTCCCATCACATTTCAGGAGGTTTAGGCGTTTAAGGATTTTATATTGTGTGGTCTTGTGTCTCACTCCTCTAACATTCCACGTGGCAAAAGTAAGGTGCCTAGCCATTGCCCCGTACATAATGCAAAGTGAGATCTACTAGATAAGGAGTGGATGGTGTCATATTGCAATATGGACTTGTGGATGCCATGCCCAGTGCCCCCCTTCTCTCTCCTAGTACCCAACCCCATCGATGCCTCTCTAGAAAGATTTGACCAGAAACAGCAAAACTATTAGTTTTATACAATTCCCTTCTACCCCCACCCCTTCCCCCCTTGTTATCTTGGCCCATGATAAACAGCTCACCGGCTTCTGTCCCCCAGCCCATCCACCCTACAGTCCCGTAGTTCAAACCATTCCAGTTCTCTTAAACAGATAATACTAACTACAAACAGTCCTGAGATATATTAAAGAAATAGGCAACAGGGAAATACCGTATGATATACACTCCTTAATTCAGTTAGGTAATGTTGGCCTTATGGGCTGAAATAGCAAATAGATAAATACCCAGGAAAATCCTGTGTGTAAAGTTTAAACAAACAAAACTTTGAGCAACCATTTAGCATAGAACAGTGAGTCTATTAGTATACTCTCCCAGGTTGATCATAGCGTAGTTCAACCCTCCATTTTGGGCCCAAGGAACCGGCACTAATAGGCACTACAACCCAGGACCTGGGGGCCGATTCCAAGATGACTGGTGTAACTTGCATGCAGTTGCGAGTTACACCAGTCACCCCTACACCAGGGACCCTACACAGCATTCCAGAAGTGACAGAATCCTAGCACTTGCAAATACGTATGATACTAAACTGTGGCTCCACCACACGCATGGCATATCATAGCCATATGTCGCAACTCACAGCTGGCGACAGGTACCCCTGATGCCCCCACCCTGAACCACCTCAGCATGCACCAGGGGGCATGGGGGCAGAACATGTGGCACAGGAGTCCAGGGGGGTGTGCCAGACATGGACCCCCAGGGGTCCCAGACATTTGGGGGTTGGGGGCAGGGATGTGCCTGAAGGGGCTTGGGGGATGATATGGCACCATTGTCACATCCCTGTATGTCAGCATCCGATGGCCACTTAGGACAGCTCCAAGCTGTCAGAACTTCCCTACACCCCTGCGCTTCTCAGAATCACAATTGCGGGATACAACAGCCGCCCTTCTGGAATTGGACAGAGTTGCTGTCCTAACCCACAGTTGCACCAGGCATTGTGAGCTGCAGTGTAGTGGGTGGCGTAACCCGTGATTGTCACAGCCTGCATCCGCCATGGCGCATGTCGTCACTTAGAATTGTAATGGGCGTAACGCAAGATATGCCATGGGATTACGCCAGCATAGCCATCTTGGAATCGGGCCCCTAGTTACTAAAGCATTGTACTGGGAGTGAGAGTCAAAAAGGACGTTTAGGCAAAGTAATAATGGCAACACCTGTGAAAACTCCCCAGTAAATATGAGTCCCAATAGATTAAATATGAGATTGTAACTGTGTAGAAACAGAGAGAAAATGATTTGCAAACCAAAAGTGGGGACCTTAGTGCTTGCCTGCTAGAAAAAACACAGCTCTGTTTAACCCCACTTTGGAAACATCACAGTCAAAGTGTAAGGAGTCCCAACATAGAACAAGTTCACCCTCGTCTAAACAAGCTACAAAGTTTAATCTGAAAAGGAGAAGATGATCCAGACATCATGTTCTGAGCTCCCTCTAGTGGCTTTAAGCAAGAAGTGCCATAATCCAAGCAAACAGTGCAAGCTGCACAAATGTGCAGATCTAGCTGAAGTAACTTGTTCAATTCAGATAGGCCCGAAATCGACAGTCCAAGTGGGGCTCTGCTGAATTAAGAGGTAGTCCTCTATACAGTCTGAAAATCAGGTACATCTCCTCTCTGACATAAGGAGAAGCAATAAACCAAGACAATCGGCAACTTCTGGAGAGGTTAACAGCATTTTGCAAGGCGCTCCATGTTAGCAACAAAACAGTTCAGGCAGTAGAACCAGGTGATCTACTTGTTTCAGGGAGCTAAATTTTTAACATATAACTTGGAAGTTAATATTGATCCTAAACAACTCATCAGTGATACTTGAGCATGTATTCACAGTTCAAGGACCTTTAAACAGTTCAGGCAGGATTTATTTGAACCCAGCATTCACAGCTTCTACCTCCTCATAGGTGATAAAGTTGCCTGACAGCAGTACCTGCAATCTCGCGGGGTACCCCATCCGAAATTGGATGCCTGCGGTGATGCGCTTTGAAACCAGGGGGTGAAACGATGCACTTCATTGCCTCACTGAGGTAGGTAGGTCTTAGTCTACTCTGATTTTGTTGCCTTCCCACTTGATCTCTTGGGCATCTCTTACTTTCACCAAGAAATTTTGTCATTCTAAATACTTGAGAAAGCAAAAGATGAGGGGAGGTGGGGGGCTCCCATTTATAATATCGTTCTGAGAGCTCGGTGGGCCCGCTTGATAATATATTTGGGCCCAAAAGGTGACGGGCCTGCTATTTTCTCAATAAATTTCTGGATAAAGCCGATTGGGTCTGAACCTTCTTCTTTTTCTGGAAGGCTGATGAGCACTGCATTATTCCGATGGCTGCAGAATTCCAAATCTTCAATTTTAGCTTCCATTTTGGAGATCCGTTGTCGGGCCACAGCAAGATCTGGGTTTGAATTTAGATATCCGTTTTTCAAAAGAGTGCAGTTGGGTCTCATTATCGCCAGTCCACTTAGATAAATCTTCCATCACCTGCGAGAGATTTTAACTCTGTAGTTATCGATCTCAGCTTATCCTGGAAAAGTTTAAATTCTTCTAAGAACCTCACCAATGTAAGAGGTTCTTGGGCCGGGGCAGTAGGTACAGAGCTCTGGCTATCTGACGACGATGAGGCCCTGGATTTTTTGTTGGCCTTCTCCAGGATCAATGGAGGAGTATGCGTTGGCAATTCCTTCTTCATCTCGATGTCCATGAATTCCGAAATTATCATCATGAGGAAGCAGCAGTGTTCCCAGACTGCTGAAGGAGCTCGTAGGGTTGTAAGAGAGCTGAAAAATTGTAAAATTTGTAGTTTTAAACTTTCGGGTGGCTGGAGCAGCAGAGGAAGGTTATTAGCTGGTGTCCTGCATCACATGACTCTCCCATGTAACAGATACCTGCTATGCTCCCACTATTTCATTTTGGCCATAGGTATTATATTAAACTCTATGGTTCCTAGGGAACCTGGATGTACAGGGGAATTAAACTTTGTACTGTTATGTCTCTATATCTATCCCTTCTTCTTTTCTTGCACATTTTCAGAAGTAAACTCCACAGCTAACACTATATAATGGTGCTATTTAACACATGGAAAGAATGTCAGTAATTATCAGGGCTCTGGGGCTTTGCTGACTGATTCTGCACATCTACAAATAGCTTTGCAAGTGGTGTTCTTTCTTCTCCTATAAGATTTACTCATGGGTATCATTTATTTAAACAAATTTGCTTAGTTCATGTTGATTTAGTTGGGAAGAATGACAGTTGCAGCAAGGGAGCCTGCTTCTTCTAAATGATCTCACTGATTGGTAGTGGAATAAATATAAGCACAAGCCTCAGGGTGGGTGTCAATGAATAAGACTCAGAATTCACTCAGACATCTTTGAATTTCCTACAGTCAAACAAAATGTGTTGATGCTTTGATGCTCTTGCTTACTCTTTCTCCCTCATCTTGCTGTATCATGGACTCAACCTAAAAACAGACTCACTATCTGATACATGAATAGAGGTTTTCACTGTGGCTGGGGAGGAGATTTTTTTCTTTGTTGTCTGGAGCAGATCTAACTTATCATTTATATGATATGCCTTGATGTATCCCTGATGTCCTTAAGTGCAGTATCTTATATACTCTTAATGCTTCTGGGAATGGTGCAACTTTATAGACAATATAGAGATATATCTGTTTTTAATCTATTTTCTCAAATGAGTAGTCATTTAATTTGTTTACATATATAATGTATGTACATCAAATGACCTAGATAATTTAATACATGCAGGCCTGGGTGAAAGTGGTCTATTGTTTAGTCTATCCTTTGTGTTGCGAACCTTACCACCTAGGATTATTAATCCAGTGGGCAATAGGTTAGAAGTAGCCCTACACCCTACTTAGTATTTGGACTAGACCCCTCTGGTTTTTATGGGGAGGAAGTCAATTTCCTTTGTTTTGTTTTTTGTTTTGTTGTCACCTTGTCTTCTCTTGAGATTATACAATAATAATATTGTATTATAGTTCTCCTTTTGTAACCTAAGTTTCATTCAGTTTTGAGTCATAACACATTTACTGTATTCTAATAATATATTGGAACTCTTTATAACAAACAACCTTACTGTTAATAGTGGGTATAACTAGTACTGATATTCTTTTTTGTCATAGATAGTTCACTGGGGAACAGTGCTATTTGTTCCAAAACATGATTATTTTGATTTTAATACATATTACAATAATCAATACTGTGACTAGTATTTAAGAATTGACTATAGAACCTAGGAAGTTACCATTATTCTACACATCGCCTACTCCAGAGATAAGAATCCTCAGTTTGTATAGCTATTACTTAAAACTTCTTGGTGTCCACAGTTACTTGTCATATTTTAGTAACACAGTAGCATTTTCTGGAGTATATTCATTTAGTTTGTGTAATTCTATGGACTTATTCGTATCTATGTAATAAGTTAGTACCTTAGATTTAGCCATGGTCAACTATTCATTTGTCTCTTGGAATGTCAAATGGTTAGGGTCACCCAACAAAAGGAAAAAGATTGACATCTGTGAATAGATCTAAATCTGATATAGCCTTCCTTCAAGAGACACATCTTATTTTTTTATTTTTGTTTTATTTGCGTCTAGGATTACAAAATACCTTTGAGCCAAGGCTCTTTTACAAAGGTTCCATGTCAGGCTGGTTACAGGGTATCAGATACTAAACATAAAACAGTTTACAGGTACATGGTTTTAGACAGTAACTATGCTTGACATAATCAGACTGAGCGATGAGTTACTCAAGAAACAGTAGGAGGAAGAGAGCAAGAAGGGGAGGGTGCTGAGAGTAGGGGAAGGCATAGGCATAAAGGGGAAGTGTGAGGCAGCCATGGGGCCTTGTCAGGACAGACACAGGATAAGTGCGTTAGCAGTTGCATTGGACAGGTAAGTGCAGGATAAGAGGACTGAGACTGACACCTATAAGGTCAGAAGCAGCGTGGGGATATTGATGTTAAGGGGTGCAAACACAGGTGTAGGTGCCAGTTAGGGAGTGGCAGAGTTTTTTTTTGAATGCTCCAAGCATTGCTGCAGATGAAGTGTCACTAGAGAGCTCGTTCAGCCAACTCAGAGCCCTGTATGCAAACGACTTTTGGCCTTGGGACACGTGGCAGTGGGGGATTTGATGGATTTGGGGTTTAGAGCTCCTGGTGGTGGCTGTTGATTTTGGGTTTAAGGAGGGGCTGACTCCTGGTGGTGCCTTTCCCATCATGATTTTCTTAGTAGTGATTCATGTTTGGTATTTGATTCGGTTGTTCAGTTGAAGCCAGCCTGTTTTGGAGTAGAGGTCGCAGGTATGGGTGACACAGTGGGAACCAGTGACGAGCCAGCAGGATTGATTGAGGGAAGTTGAATCACACCTGAGAGAGGAGGTTGTGGCAAATCCATAGATAATGAGACCGTAGTCAATGATGCTGATGATGGAGCTCTGGACAGCGATGGCCAGAGCTTCATGGGTTAGATGTTTCCTATGTCAGAATAGTAGGCCCATCCTGGTGTTGGCTAATTTTGTCACATTATTGATGTGTGGAACATAGGAGAGATTGCAGTCGAGGGTGAGGCCAAGGTATTTGAAGGTATGAACTTGTTCGAGGGTGATGTCCTGCTTGGTTTTAATGGAGAGCTGATATTGTTTGTATTTGTTTTGGGAGCTGCAGAAGATCATGGTCTTTGTTTTTTTCTGGTTAAGGATTAGTCTGTGTTTTGAGAACCAGTTTTCGACTGCAGAGAAGGCCTGTTGGATGTTTCCTTGTAGATGTGCTGGATCATGGTGGGATGCCAGAATGACAGCATCATCAGCGTAGAGTAGGATCTGAGCAAGGCAGGATTCTGGCAGTGGGTTCAGGAAAAGGCTGAAAAGGAGGGGGCCCAAAATTGAGCCCTGTGGGACACAGGACCAGACTGGTCTTTGGTCTGAGAGTGTGCCAGCAATTCTCACTCTTTGGGAGCGGTTGTCTAAGTAGCTTTTGAACCAATTCACCGAGTTAGGTGACAGCCCTGCTAGTCAAAGCTGGGCAAGTAGGAGATTGTGGTTGATGGCATCAAAGGCTTTAGTTAAGTCGATGAGGGTGGACCCAGTAAGATGACTGTTATCGAGTAAGTGATGGATTGCACCAGTGAATTCAAGTAGTGCCGTGGAGGTGCTATGGCCTTTTCTAAAGCCACGTTGCTCCTTGCACAGGATGTTGTGATTGTCAAGGAATTCGGTAAACTGGTCTGACACAATCTGTTCTAGGGCCTTGGAGAGTGGAGGTAGGATGGAAATTGGACGGTAGTTCTCAGTAGCTGTTTTGTCACCACTTTTATGAATTGGGGTTACCATGGTGGATTTCCATAAGTCAGGGAACTGGCAGAGGCTGAGGGAGAGGTTGAAAATCCTGGTCAGTGGTCAGAGTACTTCTTCAAGGGTCAGTGCTGGCTCTGGAGTTGCAAATGGCTTTGGTAACGTAGATGCAGACTTGATGCATTTTTATTGCTTTAAAGTAGAAGGGAAGGTGACTGGTGGTGGCTGGGGGGGCAGGTGGAACCACCTCATCAAAAAAAAACCTGTGGGAGTACAGCACTGAGGTCTGTGAAGGTGTTATTGAATGTATCAGCAATGAGTTTCTGGTCAAGTGTAGTTTCACCATTTATACTGAGTACTGACAGGGAGGATTTAGATTGCTTCCCAGTGACTTCTTTAATGTTATTCCAGAAGTCCCTACCATTGGCCCATATGTTAGTGAGTGCATTATGGAAATAGGTGGTCTTCATATCCCGGATATATTTGGTGCAATCATTTCATGCACGTTTATAGTTGGCAATATCAACTTGTCTCCCGGTGTTTCTGGCAACCTCCCAAAGGTGGTCCCAAGCTTTTAGTCATCTGAGTAGGTCTCTGGTGAGCCAGGGGTTACATAGGGCTTTGGCCTTGTACTTCTTGAGGGGTGCAAATATGTTACATGCTTGGTTGAAAATCCTGATGAAGTGTTCCAGTGCGGTGTTCACATTGGTTGCTGTGAGATTTGGGGACCAATCCTGTTGAAGCAGGAAGGTTTTGAGATGAGGTAGCTTGCCTCTAGGTAGAACTCAGCTGGTAATGGTTTTGGAGGGGCTTGATAAATTTGTTGGACCAGGAGCAGGTGATGGGGACAGTGGTCACTAAGTGTGTCAGGAAGGATGGTGGTGTTTGTGATCCTGGCAGGGAGGGTTGTTAGGATCCAATCCAGAAGGGTGCTGGTACTCATTTTATAGTTTGTCCTGGTTGGGGAGCTAACCATCTGAGCAAGGTTTGCTGCCACTATCAAGCCCCTGTATGCCCCTGCTTCTGCAGCAGGCCAGTTAATATTAAAGTCACCGAGAAGAATGGTTTCTGAGTCAGATGAGAGAGATTTGGTAAACTCCAGGACTGCGTTAAGCCCATTATCTTGCTCTCATGGTGGAATGTAGACTGTGACCACTGTGATGGCTTTATTGTGTGCACTGAGGAGGATCTTGACAGAAAGAATCTGTGCAGTGGTGGTTTGGGGGGGTTAAGCTGATAAGGTGACCTTATACATGAAGAGGCTATTAAGCTAAAGAGAGAATGGATGGGATTGGAGGAACATAGTTGCTACTCTAAAAAGAAGGGGGGAACCTCTATCCTAATAAAGAAAGCAGAAAGTTTCCTAAAGCAAGTTTCCTAAAGCAGTCACACACCTTAGATCAGGAAGGATGATTTCAGATACTGGTGGGAACATTAGATGGGAGGAAAATGGTGCTTTGTAACATTTACGCTCCTAATGAGCGACAAGAAAGCGTCTTCCATTCTGTGGGAGCAGCTTTGTATGATTACCTGGATTATGATATCATCGTTGGTGGAGATTGTAACATTTTCTTAGATCCCATACTTGAGAGATCCACTGGTAAAGCCATTCAATTTGAAACAAAAGCAAGAACTGCTTTCAGTAAACTTATCACTGATTTGAATCTCACATATGTATGGCGTTTAGTACGTCCTCAGAACAGAGACTTCACATTCTTTTCAAACTGACATAGATCCTATAGTAGGAATGACTACATTCTGATTTCCAAAAGCATAACCAATACTGTTTCCAGGGCAGATATAGGGGATATCACGATCTCAGATCATGTACCAGTAACTATCAACTTAGAGTGGAATGACAGAAATGATAAACAGCATAGGTGGTGCCTTAACACTACATTGCTCAAAGACAAATATTTTATAAAACAACTAGAGCAACAAACTAAGGACTATTTCAGATTAAATGATACAGGGGATATCTCACAAGCTACAATATGGGATGCTTACAAGGCATTCATAAGGGGAGTAATAATTGCATTTGTTGTTGTTGTTGTTAAAAGGTTTATTTTTATACAGGAAATGTTGTTGGGGAAGACCCCCATTTTCAACAAATTCCTGTGGTAAGCATAAAAAAGTTACAAGTTATATGACAGAAAGAAAAACAAAATAAACAGGGACAAGGTAACAGAATAAAGAACATAATTAACACATATAAAAACAAGCAAGATATGCAAGATTATCTAAAAACATTGACATTGAACCTTCAAAAAATTATACAGCTTAAATTTAAACCTGTGTTTCTAGGAAAAAGAAACAAACGGAAAAAGAGCTGACCTCAAAAGAACAAGAACTCAAATACCTCAAAAAACTATCTAAATCCCAAAAAACTCTGGATGGGGACTTACTTAGAAAGGTTTTCCTGATTAAATATGAAATCAATAAAATAATAACAGCCAAATCAGAGTATGCTCTTTTTAGAACCAAATAGCAATATTGGGAGTCCAGGGACAGATGTAGCAAACTGCTGGCCTCTAGACTTAAGAGTATCCAACAACAAAACATTATACTAGGCATCAAAAATAGTCAAGGAAAAGTTGTTACTGCTAATAGGGACATTAACGAGGAATTTCTTTCCTTTAAAAAATATATATATATATATACATATATAAAGACCCAGATGTATACCCTTCACAGAACACTGAGGCCTTCTTAGAGAACATTAACTTACCAACCTTAAGTTACTATGACCGTCAGCTTTTAGACAGGGATATAATGGTACAGGAGATAGAGGAACCTATTAAGAATCTACCCACTGGTAAAACACCCGGACCTGATTGATTGCCAGGAGAATTTTGCAAAGCATTATCTGGCCTACTAACCTCTAGACTCTACAGAGTATTACAATTTAGTAAGGATTCAGATTTGCTTCCTGCAACAATGCAAAATGCTTTCATTACCCTTATTCTGAAAAAAGATAAAGATCCGCTACATCTAGTTACCGGCCTATATCCCTACTGAATTCGGATTACAAGACATTTACAGCCATACTAGCAAAAAGAATCCAAATGGTACTAACCAAGCTTGTAGGTATGGAATAAGTAGGCTTTGTTCAAAACAGATCAAGTGTTGACTGCTTGCGTAGATTACTGAACCTAATCTGGTGGAACAATAACAAAAAAGTGCCCTACACCCTACTTTCGCTTGATATATTTAAGGTGTTTGGTTCACTGCAATGGGTTTATTTATTCAGGGTGCTAAGAGAATCTGGATTTGGTGAAAGTTTTTTGTCTTGGATCTCTTTGATATATGGTAAACCCTCAGTGCAAATTATTACCAATGGCTTATTATCTCCTTGTTTTCAATTAAATTGTGGTACCAGGCAGGGTTGCCCTCAGTCACCTTATTTATTTATACTATCCTTCGAGCCCTTAATACAAACAATTAACTGTCACCAGGAAATACAAGGAGTTAAGTTAGGGAAACAACATCATACAGTCCTAGCCTTTGCAGATGACCTTTTACTAACCATTACGAACCCAATAAAATCATGCAAACATCTGAAAACTCTCTTAAATAGTTTTGCTACTATTTCTGGCCTGGTCATTAACTGGGAGAAAACACAAATGATTAATGGATACTTTACACCAAATATTAAGCAAGAATTTGACCAAGTCATGGATAAAACCTGTGTCAAGGAATCTATTACCTATCTAGTAGTTAAAATATCTCTTAATTTTTTAGCTATATTAGAAAGTAATTATTTTCCCTTGCAAAATAGTTGACAGATGACTTCAATCGCTGATCTAAACTAAATCTTTCCCTGTGGGGTAAAATTAATGCAATCAAGATAATAGAAGCCCCAAAATTATTCTATCTTTTCCAAAATCTCCTAATGTCTATAGAATCTGGTTTCTTCAAAGAATTAGATAATATCATCAAAAAATTCATAGACAAGCAATAACACATGATGAGGTGTGGTTTGTCACCTGATAAGAGCACGCCTGGGGTGTACTAAGACACGAGGCATGTGTGCCAAGTGTCTTATGCTACTGGGTGTGCTCTTATCAAGCAATAAACCACACCTCGGAGTGTGTTATTGCACTTATAAAATGGGCTGTTTGGTAAAGTAATTAATTTTAAAAATGCAGATAGAAACTGTATATAAAAAAAGCAAAAAAATGTGATCAGTAGAAAAATAGAAAAAGTAGTTCTTGTCATTGAGCTTCAATGGAGCTGTTTGATTAAGTAAGTAGAGGAACGTGGTGTCTGTATCTTTGTTTCCCAGCCAGGCACAACTAGAAAAAGCCCAATTATTTACATTTTGTGTACTTTAGCTACTCACTTTTACTAGAAGCATCGGTGACTGGTGAGGGAGTATGTCCCTGTGTAGAAGCATCAACGAGGGAGCGTGGCCGTATGCCGTTTTAATTAGTTACAGTAATGAGGAGTAATAGTTTCTCATAGTGGCCCATCTGCCTTTCTAAGGCAGTAAGATTTTTCCCTGTGGAGTTTTTATTTTTTTTTTGGCAGGGAGGCTTCTTTTTAGTACATCTCCCTCCAGTTGGAATGACTGTGTCCCTTAGTGACTGCCATACATGAGGATTTCCTGCTTTGCAGTTTTCAAACCACAACAGTCGTGGTGAAAAAATAAAGAACTTTTGGTTTTGGGGTTATTGAAATGCATTTGTTTTGTTTTTTCTGTATTGTTGAGTGTGGAGTTTGGTTTTAAAGTGGAAATTCCTGAATCAGGTCCTGAGATCGGAAAGCATGTGTACTCGGCAGGCATTTGAGGAATGGGACTGCTGGAGCTGCTGCTACCATGAAGAGACAGACAGTGAGTAAAAATGAAGTAAAATGATAAGATTACCAGTTTGCTGTGGTGTCTGTGCAGGAAGGGGGTGGATGAAAGTAATTTTTTAGTATTGCTGTGCATTTTGTGTTGCTGCCATGCTGCCAGTGAGGAAGTGTTGTTTCTCACTGTGAGCTATGCCAGCCTGTGTTTTTGTTTTTGGCTGACACAGCTCACTGATTCCATGGTGTCGTGGCAATCATGACTGGAGGGTAGTGCTGGTTGGCTACCATATCATCTGATAAGGACATGGTTCAGATGACATAGTAACTAATCAGGATGATGGATTTTTTTAGCCCATTTTGTAAGGGGTAATAAAAAACCTTGTCTTAGTGTCATGAAACTCAGAGCACCAAAAGAGGTTGGGGAATTTGCTCTTTCCTGGTGGGAGATATACTACTTTGCTTTTATCCACAAACAAACACTGGTACATTTATCAGGACAGGCCCACACCTTGATTCAAACACCTTTATGGTTGGAAATAGAACAACAAATTATTAGACCCAGAAAAATAACTGACTACCTATTCATAAAGAGAGATCAAAATACCCAAGAGAACCCAGGCTTACTAGCCTCAATCAGAACCTGACAAAAGGTTAATACCATAATCAATCCCGACAAGCACTACCCTGATGTCATACCTTTATGGATCAATCCTATATTAGGCTTTGAAGGGAAACCTCTGAGTAACCCATCTTGGATAAGGACAGGTATACTAACACTTAAAAATATGATTGACTCTAGGATAAACACCCTTTTGTGTTTTACTGAGATACCACAAAAATTTCCTATACACAAATCTCAATTTAATTTTTATTTACAAATGAGGGAGCGTTTATCCAAGTAAGTTCTTTCGGTTGATTATTAGCTGATCAGGAGTGATCAATGGGCACATATCATTAAATTACATAGGCTATGAGCCAAAGCAGGAACTCTGTATAAACTGTTAATGGATTCTAGCTCACCTATAGCTTTGATCGATGGAGCTAGGAAACATTGGAAGACAGAACTTGGTATCGACATCCCTATTTCAGATTGGACAGATGCTTGGAAACAAGCTTGCTACAACTTCAAGGAACTACAAGGTAGACTAATGCAATTTAAAATTTTGCATGGCTTTTACGTCACCTATAAAACTATACTCCATGGGGTGTAGAGATGATTCTGTATGCTGGTTTTGTGATCAAATAGATGCTGATCTGGCGCACATACTATGGGACTGTAAGGTAATACAGCCAGAATGGAAAACAACATATGAGATGTGTTGCAAGGTCACCAGGATAAACATCCCCTTTGATTCGGCCATTTATATTTTAGGTATAATGTCAGGATGCCAATCTTTAAGTTTTCAGAAAAGCATATGGGTATGCCAAGCCTCACTTTGCTACAAAAGAATTCTTTAAAGAAATTGGAAATCCAATCTTATCCCTACTCTGAATGAATGGCACAATCAAATGTCATTACAAGCCAATAATGAGAGAATCAGTTATAACATAGAGGATAATGTATGGGCATCGGTGGTTAACCACACTATGCTAGTGCCCAGTGGTTACCTTGGCAACTTTAGTTAACCTCGAGAGCGCAGCTCAAGAGGTAAAACTAAAGTTACCAGGGTAACCACGAGGCACTAGCATAGTGTAGTTGACCACCGATGCCCATACATTGTCTTTTATAGTGTATGGGCATCGGTATTTTGTCACCTTTTTTGAGCATAAGCAGGACTCTGTTTCAAGAAACACTCTTACCTTAGCAGTATCAGAACCATGTAGTCAATTTCATTTGCAAATAAAAAATTTTTTATTTCGGATGAAAACGTTGACAGTTTACTGTATATCAATGGAAGAAAAACACACACGCTCATTCAAACTAAACGCTATGGGGGGGTCAGTTCTGTTATTTTTATGACAAGTGAACATGTGACAGTGTGCGACCAAGCAGAGTTGCCATACAGTATTTGCTGGACTGCGTCATCACTGTACGGATGTTTTGCCTCACGGAGTTTGCCTGTGATAAGGGGGGACAGGAGAGGAGAAAAAACAATGGAAAGTGGCATTAAGCAATCAGGTAGCTTGCTCAATTACAATTAACCAGGCAGCTAACAGTTTGTACGCTGTGAGAGGGTGAGAGGTTTACATTTACTACTTATCTACTGACCTTTCAGGAGTCGCTGTCAGTGGAGTCTGTGATTGTGGATATTCGCTTCCGTTTCTGTGGTCCAAAGTAATTACTGACATTTACTGTGATGGTACCATTCTGTAATATTGAGTTGTCTCCAAATAGGTTAAAATTTTTGAGCTCTGACAAGGCAAATCTGGGTAACTTCTGTGTGTTTGATGGTTGGATTTCTTGGTGGACTTTCAGCTTTATTACTGTTTGACAGTTTTATTTTTGAGTGCTTTTGACAGCATGCTGGCTGCCGTGGGAATGACAATGCCTGTGAATTCCAAATTGTTATGCCATCGATGTGACGTTACATCGATGGGTTAACAACACAGCAACATCACATTGATGGTATAACAACACTAGTAAAAGATAGATTTCTGGTATTAACAGCGTTCTACCATACATTATATTCTAAATAAGAATGAAACCTTAGTAAAGATCTGGCCCCCCTTTATGTCTTGGCCATGTTAACATTCCAAAGCATAACTTGTTTCCTGATATATTCATGTTAGTGTACTTCTTAGGATCTGTTAAGTATTTGAAGTTCCCTTACTCTATATTTTAGGTATTGTTATAGTTGTAGGTATAATGCTCCCTTTGAACTTTTGGTTTGAGGTATACTATATAAAATCGAGTCCATATACATCTCTATTCAATAATATACCAGTTTAGATTATCCTTGATGTTTACAGTCATAATTCTTACTGTTTAATTTAGTTTGGTTATTTTTTCATATGTACATGAAAAGTTTTAGTAAGACGTTATGATAAACGTTGCTTGCTCACTGTTTTTTTTTGTATGTTGAAATTTGAAAACTCAATAAAAAACTATTATGGAGAAAAAAATAGACGTGTATTCACAGTGTTAGGAGACTTCCAGCAGCTGTTGTTTGGTGGGCTATAAAGTAAAATGCTCAGTCCAAGAGTAATACTGAAAATGGCTTAAAAACATCCTTGAAACATATTACATGACATTTTGGGGGCATTTATAGCAGTTACTTGGTTAATTTTGTTGCAAGAGGCAAACTGGTCACACATGACCAGAAATTACCCTAAAAAGCTGACAGCACCCCTTTAATGACTTGTGAAAGCAGATGCACATGCATCTTTGTTCCTGTACAGTGCCACCTACTGACTCTTTAACAACCCTGTAGATAACAATGTAGATTTTTACTATTTGAAAATAATGGCACCAAGTGACACCAAGCCTTACAACTAGTTGCAACTTAGGCCACTGTGACAGAAGTATCTGGATATCTTTAGTCATGATGGACCATGATGCTGGACATCACTGTCGCAGGAGTGTTGAAGGGATATTGCAGGGCCATGATAGTAGTGCAGGTAAGGTGATCCAGTGGTGATACAGACTTTATGAAAATTAAATTCCACAAGTGGAATTCTAGTTGCATTGCCTATTATTTTTTTCATTAAATATACTTTTATTGAATTTCAGAAAAGACAGCAAAAACAGATCATCCAGTAAGACAAAAAGACAAAACCACGAAAACATAATAACAATACCTGTAACAATAATACCCCCCAACAAAAGATACATCCCTCCCTCAAACCCCCACCACCACCCCCAGGAGCTCAGCAAGTACATTGAGAAATATGCGAGGGAGTCATCAAATATAATCATGCAAAACACAAAAAAAGAACTTACAAGAGGGGAATAGGGACATATGACAAAACAGGCAGAAAAAAAACAAATAAACCAGAACATGGTCCAGTGGATGGGAGTGAAAGCAATGTGTATAATGGTTCCCATCTAGTCTGGTACTGATCAGGTCATCTCCTGTTGGAAGTAATATGTTTCTCCATAGTCAAAGCAGATAACATTTCTTGATGCCACTCTCTAAAAAATGGTATAGCGGTATCCATCCAGTGTCTTAAAATGACTAATTTTGCTGTTAAAGATATGAGATTTATGCGTACCAGGTAAACCTGGTGGCAATAAACCTATAAAGCACATATCTGGGGTAAATAAATTCTCTAGACCAAGGAGACGGTTAAGTGAATCTTTTATAACTTTCCAGAATGGGGATACATGATCACAATCCCAAAGCACATGCTTCAATGATCCATCCACAAGGCCACATCTGGAACATAACGGAGATGACAATTTTCTCATTCAAAATAGCTTAAGTGGAGTAAAATACATATTATGCAAGATGTGAAATTGTATAACCCTAAATATGTCCCACTTAACATATTTATAGAGGGACCACCAGACTAAATGCCACAACTCAACATCCTCTGAAAGAGTGCAGCACATGCCCTGACTCTTGTAGCAAGTGGCAGCATGGTGCAGCAGCCCTAACTGCAGAGGCATAGGACTCTAGAGCACAGCAGGCCACTGCAACCCCAACTGTGTAGATAGGAGCAGGGTGCAGCAGCCTTGGCTGTGGTGACAGGGGACAGAGGACAGTATGGTGCAGAAGCCTCAACTGTGGGGATAGATACAGGGGGGCATCAGGGTACAGCTTCCCTGAATGTGAGATGGGGTGTGCATGGTGTGGCAGCCCTGCCCATTTGGGGCAATGGAAGTAGGTAGCAGGGTGCAGCAAAAGCCCCACCTCAGGTGACCTAGGGTAGCATGGTGCAGCAGCCCCAACTCTGGAGGCAGGGGGGCCTGGGACTCTAGGGCTTAGCAGAGCACAGCAGCCCTGACTGTAAAGACAGGAACAGGGTGCAACAGGTGAAGCATCCCTGACTGTGGGGGTGAGGGAGAGATGGCAGCAGGGTGCAGCAACCCCAACTGTTTGGGCAGGGGGCAGCAGGGTGCAACAACCCTAATTCTTTAGGCAGGGGATGAAGACAGCAGGGTGCACAATCCCTGACTGTGTGGGAGAAGACAGTGGGCAACAGGGTGCAGCAGCCTCAAATGTGGAGCAGAAGGCAGGCAGCTTGTGGGGCAGGAGACAGGTGGAAGCAGAATTCAGCTGCCTCAACTGTGGGGAAGAGACATGGTGCATCAGGATGCCATATACTGTTTCTATTTATACACATACATGATGCATTTTCACACAGAAACCACCAAAGAACTGAAATTTGTGAGTTCAGACAGTATATGTACTTGAAATAGTAGAGTGTGACAGGCACCTGTTTGTAAATCTGACATGAAAAAAAAGTTCTTACATGAATGTATTTATGAAAGCTACATCAAGGACAAACTATTTATATGGATGAACACAATCTAGATTTGTTTTACATTCATTAAACAACCCTGTGTTATATACTTAGAAAAAATCAGAGTTTTGATGAGAAAGAACTGAGAGCTGTAATACAGACAAGCTGATCTCTCACAAAGAAAGATTTCCACACCTTCAATTCAGCACTGAAACTCAAATGATCAACTTTTTCTAAGACGAGAATGATTGATTTTAAGCTAATCTATCTAAACACAAACCTCAGACTGAGTTTTTAAGAAACCTTGAGAGAAAACCTTTAACTCTACAACCTGTTATGATTGGGAATCTGAAGCAGCAAGCTACAGCATTCCAAGATGATGGCATTGCACTCCAAGCCTGACTGAGAGAGACGGAAATAACTTCACTGTTTTCAGCCACTGTAGAGCAAGTTAACAAATGCTGATTTAAAAAAAAAACACAAAACCAAACAGAATGGAATTTTCAGGAAACATTAATCATGATGCAGGGACTTGAATTCAAGCTTTATTAACAATATGTAAAAACCTTTGCACATGATCTTTAATCTCCTGAAGGACATCCTGTACTGAAGCTATGACGTCTTCTATATGTAACAATAAATCATCTGCATAAACATATAAAAAATAACTTGTCTCCCTCACCCAAATACCTTTACTATCAGGGCAGTTTTAAAGATGATATATATCTGAGGTTCTAAATATAGATTAAAAAGAAATGGGGAAAGGAGGCAACCTTTATGTGTGTCATGCTGCAAGGAAAAGGAATCAGATAGAATCACAGTGCAATGGATTTGAGCTGTGGGATTACTGTACAGCACTTTTACCAAGTTTAAGAAAACCAATGGGAAGTCAAACTTGTGCAGAACTGCAGAAAGGTAAGGCCAAGCCACATGGTCAAAAGCCTTTTCGGTGTCCAGGGAGACCAGGACTGCAGGGTTTGAGCTCTCCCTGGATGCCAAAATAAAATAGCGCAACTTTCTAAGGTGGTCGTAGGAAAGCTGATCCGACATAAAGCCCACTTGGCAAGGACCAACTAATGTACCCCACACCTGAGTCAATCTGTTAGATAAAATGTTAGATACTATCTTTAGGTCAATATTAATGAAAGAAATTGGCCAGTAACTGTCCAGGGATTTCTCTTCCCAACCCAGCTTTTTAATTAAGGTGATCCAAGCCTCCATAAAAGAAGGGTTGGAGAAGCCATGAGGATACCAATAATTATATAGCCATGTTAACAAGGGGGCCAGGTCTTATGAAAAAACAGAATAAAAATTGTTAATGAAGCCATCTGGCCCAGAAGTCTTGCTTCGCAGGAGTTGCCATATGGCCAGTAAGACTTCCATTATTGTTATTGGGCCCTTAAGGATTACTTGTTGAGGTGGAGATGGAGTTAGTGTTGGAAGGGAGATGAGGTCAATATATGCTGCAATAATGGCTGCAGTCTGGGGATTAGGGGGAGCACTAGCATGAAGATTTGTGTAGTACTGACAAAAAACAGCAGTGACCTCTCTAGGGTGGGTGATAAGTTTAACATTGGGATTGGACTTAACACCCCTAATAAAGCTAGTAACAGTAAGAGTGTGAAGCCGAAGAGCAAGGAGCTTACCCACACTCTCTCCAGCCTTGAGATACCATGTCTTCATCCTCATTATAGCTAGTTCTACTTTCTGCACCATTAGGTCTACATATTGAGACCTTAAATAGTGCAGTCTAGATCACACTACTGCAGTGGAGTGTGAATGTAGTGTGAATTCATGTTGTCTGATGTCCCTCAAGAGCCGTTCCTGGTGTGCTTGTCTGATTTTAGAACATTTAGAGGCCAGTCTTATGCACTCCTCTCTTACAGCACACTTCAATGCACCCAACAACATATCGACTGCTGTAACTGAACCATCATTTTTAGTCCAGAAAATCCTTTAACAAAGAACATGTGGACTAGAGAGATTGCCCAGGAATCACATTGCCATCCACATGTAGGCAGGCATCCCATACCCAGAAACACTCTTGATGCTGTGCAAATTGATGTTAGTGCAGTGCAGATGTCAAATGTGCAGCACTAATGCCTGGCCTACTCAGTAAATTCAGGGTAGGCGAGGTAAAAGCATGAGGAGTGAGATGGAGCTGCCAGACAGTAAAATACTTAAGTGAATAATGTCAGACAGCTGCAAGAGGGTCAGTGTACACCAGACAGTCAGCTGTGGAGCTGGCCAACCTGATCAACTTTGTTGTTGACCAGGATGAACTACTGCTGGTGGGGGCATCCAACAGGCACACGGACAGGTGAGACAAGGGACTGAGTAGAGCCACTAGGGTCCTACCTGGAGATGAACCTTGGCTCAGTGTGCATTTCCCAGTTACCAAATGTTTAAAAATAAAAAAAAAAATACAAAGCCCCAGCGCTGTGTGTCTGCATCTGTAGCCACATAAAAGTGCAGGGCACAGAGAGTTCTGCTCTCTGGAAACCACTCAGACAGCCCATTGATTTCTTGCATCTGCTGTTGCATAGAAGTGCAAGGCCCAGAGGCCTGGCAGTATGCCTAGAGGTTAGAGTAACAAGCTGTGTATCAGTTTGGTACATCCGGCAGACCTGGGTTTGACTCTCACAGCCTCTACTTGCATACTGTGTGACTGAGCAAGTCACTTAACCTCCCCAGTGCTTCTGGATTGCCCCTGAAAGTAGGCACTTGTACCTAGTGGGCCTTATCCAGTTACCAAAGAGTTAAAAAAATTGCTTATTTTGAGTCTGGCTGTTGTGTATTTGATATATACAACAGTAGTTTACAAGTTATAGCTTTTTAATCTGCAGTTTGTTTGAAGGTTTTGCATTTTTCTTTGATTTTAACAGTATCCCATGACTCTGGCGACCTCGACTGGGCACCTACCGAAAGGGTAACTCAATTGTGGCACCTGTCATTGGGGCAGCTGGAGAAGGAGGGCGACCAGATGGGGGGGTGCAAAATAGCGACATCCTGTCACTACATGCCTACATGCACAGGGGGGGTGAGCACGTCGAGTGTGGGGTGGGAGGGGGTGGAGGGTTGTAGGGGGTGGTGCCATGATGAGCTGTTGAGCTGCTTGCATGGCATGGTGGGTGGGTTCAGTGCTGTGGTAGGAATAGTGCTGGTTTTGGGTCCATGCGCAGATACTTTTTGTTGCACCTGGCCCGAATTTTTATTTTTTCCGCATTTGCACACCCCCGACATGTACCCCCTGGAGTTGAGAATCCTTAAGTAGGGGTATGTGGGGGAAAAGCCCCCCATGGGTGTGTGTGCATGTGTGGGGGGGATAAAGTGGAAAATCCCAACTCTCCGGTGTCATTTTGCTGTGCGCCGGGGAGTACATTGGCAAAATAGTTTTTTGGTGATGTGCCATCGCCCTAATGCCGATCGCCCAACAGCGATCACCGCTATCACATAGATCCGATTTTAACAGCTTGCTTCAGTACTGTGCAATGCATTGCAGTATCATCAGCATTGAGAAAGCTGCTCGCTGATTGGTTCAGTGTTGCACTTTGATGACAGTAATCTTAAAAATATCCATTGTGAGAATGATAGCAATAATTTCTGATATGCTGCTGTTACTGATGCCACTAGCTGTGTATATATATATATATATATATGTAGGCGTGCCCACGCCCCTATAGTTAGGGTTGAGTAGGCACTTCAGTGTTAAACCCGAAGTTTTGTACTTTAATAACTTTGCAACTGTTCAACAGATTTCCATGCAAATTGGCATGTACCATCACCCATAATAGATTTCTGGATGTGGCAAGTCATGTTCTAGTCACATGTGCAGACTCTGAGTTCTGCATAGGTGAAAAAAGCATTTTGTTGCTCATTGACTTTGCTGGTATTTTTCTTTGAACTTGCCTACAGCCCAGATTTTTTTTTTTTGGTCTAACATTTTCAGAACAGAAAGGGACTAGCCCACACATGTGCCTTTTGCTAGTCTGGTGAAAAAATAATAAGTGTTTTTTAAGTTATTGCAATTTAAACATTTAAAACATTGTGTCTGAGCATGCTCAGTAAGTACTAAAAGATAGCTGTATGAAAAGAAAAAGGAATCCTGTTTCATATGTGAAAATTACTCTTTCATTTTCCACCATCTTGTTTCCATTTTTTCTTAAAAAATATTTCAAAAGCCACAAAAATGACATCCTGGAGAGAGATCACTACACCTAGCTGGCTGATCATGACCCCGTTAGATGCAATCTGCATTTCAATGTCAGACATATGCCCTAGAAATATATTTTATTTACTGTTATGAATCCTTTTTCATGACTGTATGATATGAAAAAAGAATCCTTTTTCGTATCACGAGAATCTTTGCCTGTCTTTTGCATTGCTGTCCTCCATACTGCAATACATTTAAAGAGCAGCTGACATTAACCTGTGCAGGATGCCCGACCTCCATGTCATGATCTTGACCCCCCAATTAGCAAATTCACATGAAGTCCAACAAGAAAATTATTTTTTGTATTTTATATTTACAGAAATGTAGCCACATTGTGAACATGCTTCAGAAGAGTGTTTCAGTGCAATGGGAGGCAGACATCAGTGCACATTGAAGTAAGCTAGGGAATGGCTTTGTCTACTGCTTGTACCACTTTTCTAATATGAAGCACATGTTTATAGTGAGTCAGGGTCTCATATATTGTATCTATGGCATCTAACCTTACTAATCGTAATGCAGAGGATGCTGATTTATCTGACAACTCCACTGTGTCCTGCAGGCATAGAAAAAAACTTATTCTCTCATTAGTTTCTCCCCCCATTTCCCTGCTTTCAACTGGAAACTCATAGCTTGACATCTTTTAGTTCATTGAGAGAAATGAAATTGTGTTCTACAGTATATTTTAAAAAATTGGAACGAGTATGTCAACAGTTGGCAAAGTTGCTCTCGCATGGAGAAGGGCTAAACTCCTGACATGTTGGATCTCACCACAGAATTTGTAGAATGTACTGCATCTTTTGAAACAAAAATAAACCAATAAAGAGTTGTACTACAAAAACTAAGAGGAACTACAGAAACGCAAATCTGCTGCAAACTACAATACAATGTTACTGACATGCAGTGTTAGATTAGCACCCAACTTTTCTGTCTACATATTAACAGGGCCTAGTTACAGAGAAACAAATCTGCAAGCTTGGAACTGGGAAGGCTTCTACATTTCATGCCTACAAACCAAGCTTATAATCAAAATACTTGTTTGCTTCAAAGTAACAGACATGCAGTTTTTTGACAAAGAAGAAATCATTTGAAAATTCTATCAACTTAATAATATTTTGTGTCTCAAAACAAACATGCACTCTGACATGCCTTTAGGAAGGAACTCACTTTTCCAAACACAGTTAGAAAGCGCACAATGAGGCAATAGGAAAAAGAAAAATAATGCAGAGAAAAGGAAGCATTAACTCTTAAAGAAGTAATCAACACTGATGTAAAAATCTTAGCTAAAGTTCTAGCCCATAGACTTGAAAAAGTTATTCCACATCTAATCAAATCACAGCAAACAGGATTCATGAAAGGTAGGATCTCCTTAGATAATATCAGGAAAGTGTTCCACCTCCTGGAGGCATCTAATAAAGTTAATTCCTCAGGTGGTCTGCTTTCTTTGGATGCTGAGAAAGCATTTGATAGGATATTATGGAATCACATCTTTACAGTTCACCATAAATATAGCTTCCCGGCAAAATTTATAGAATTTGTTAGAATGTTATATAACAACTCTTCTTCAGCTGTAATAACTAATGGGATTATTTCAGAACACTTTAATGTAACAAGAGGCACAAGCCAGGGATGTCTGCTTTCCTCTTTACTTTTTAATCTTACCATTGACCCTTTAAAAAGAAAGTTAAATGCAGATAGAATAATTACTGGTATTACCATTGGAGGCAGAGAGGTGCATACATCGGTTTATGCAGATGACCTTTTGCTAGCTTTATCTAACACAGATACTTCAATTCCTAGAGTGCTTCAAGTAAAAGAGAAATGTGGGGAGATTTCCATGTATAAATTGAACTTGAATAAAACTAAGTTTTTGCCTCTAAATTAATGGTGTATTAAAGAGAAAATTATAGACTTGGGTTTGTCATGAACATCTAATTATATTGATTATCTGGGGATAAGGCAGTACAAAAATATTTCCTTAACAGTTGATAAAAACTTGACACTTATCAAACAGAATTTCATGGAATGAATAACAAGATGGCACAAATTACCTTTGGGACTTTGGGGGAGGCTTGATGCAGTAAAAATGAATCTCTTGCCCAAGATTCCATATATTTTTATAATGCTACCTTGCAGGATAAACAAAAAATGGATTGAGAGTCTTAACTTGGAAATATCTAAATTCATTTGGGGTTGCAAATAAATAAGAATGGCTTATCATAAGTTGACAAAGAAAAAAGATAAAGGTGGTTTGAAAGCACCTGACCTTTTTTATACTACAGTATTTAGCTGCTGAACTCTCTCAAATCTCTAAATGGGTATCACTCACACCTGCTTCAATTTGTTTTCTATAATGGATAGAAATAGAGATTAATATATGTAAATCTTTAAAAATGAGCTTATATTCCATTCTGTTTACCAAAAAAGTTCCAGCATCGGTGGAAAAGATTATAGCAGATTCAGTAAAAACAATAAAATATGTTGTGATAACATTTAAATGTGATCTACATAAGTTGTTACTTCAACCTATTTGGGGTAATCTGAATTTTCCAATATGCCCTGATGCCTTATTAAAATAAATGTGGACTGATAAGGACATATGGAGAATAAACGACATTATATATAATAACTCTTTTAACTCTTTCAAAGCAATGATGAGGAAATATAAAATATCAAGTGAAGGAAGAAAATTATTCAAACAACTGTTGAATATAGTACAGCCTCAGATCCAGCCTGAGTTAACATTTTCAAAGGAAACCAGGTATTTTATTACGTGCATGCACTTGGCCCCCTTTATCTCATCCTTATATAATTTTCTTCTAGACACAATTGGAGGTCTCCCTCTGGAATTTGGCAGATGATGATCACAGGAACTGGAGGTAAGTGCTGAGGAGTGGGAGTGGATTCAGATCTGGGATTTTGGGAGCAAAGCTTTTAAAACCTCAAATCTGAGATGGCTACACTTTAAAACACTTCATAATTTATCTTTTACTCCAATTTACATATATAAAACGGATCTCAGAAGAGACTCCCTCTGTAACAATGTCACTTGTATAGGGATCCCTTTTCGATATGTTCTGGTTTTTCCCTAACATTCAGAGACTGTGGGATGAAATTAGAGATATCTTTAGTGAGATAACATTTCTAAGAGACAGAAAAGCAATTGACATATGTGTTATAGAACACTTAAACAATGAAAACAAATGGACTCAAGAATAAAAATATTCACTTTTATTAATAGCAGCATCTATTAGGAATTGCATTTTACAACATTGGATTCAAGAGACATGTCCCCCTAAAAGGGAGTGTTAGGCTTAAATAATACAGAATGTTAAAATAGAAAAGATGGCTCTTTACTTCAGTAGATTAGGACATACGTTTGATTTAAGGTATGGTACAATAAAGATGTTTTTCAAAGGAAATTAGGTAGAGCCAAATAACCCCTGAATAATTATTAAATTTGACTTGTTATAGGTTAGCAGTTTTGACCAGTTTTTCATCAGTAACCTTAGCCTCAAGTGATAACACTGGCATTTAACTTTTCTTATCTTGCTTGATTTCTTCTTCCATTTTCTTCTTCTCTTCTTCTTATACCTTATATTTCCTTTTGCTTCAATTTGGCAAACATATCTATATAAGCCAGACAAACAAAAAAGATCAAAGTTATATTTCAAGAGGATATTGTAGCTTATTAGAATATATTATATTAAATAGTTTTCGCATATATAGTCATAACCAGTTTTAACTTATGACTGAATATGTTTTGTTATTAATTGTTTCCATTTAAGAGAAGATGCTGTTCTTGTATATTGTAATCTTATTTGATTTTATTCAATAAAATTATTATTGATAAAAAAAAACCTCTCCGAAAAGCCTGTTTTCAAAAAGTACTTTTGAATATCAAGCTCTTACTGAAGAGAGGCCAACATGTGCTGCTGAGCCTGTGGAATCAAGATAGAAAGAAAATGAAGACAACACAGAATTGGGAAAATGCACTAAAAGGGACAAAACAGCTACTTAAGACCTCAGTAACAGGATAATAATCAAGTGGCTAATAGGCTCTAAATAAACAAAGGTCCCCAAAGTGTATACCTGTTATGTATATCTCAGCAAACTACAGCTTAGTATAAGTACCTTTTTCATTTGAAATATTAGTGAAAAAGTCAGTCCCTGTACTGTAGAGCGGCATTGACACTAGCTCCTGCACTGTGAGAACTCTTCCCAACATGATGTCACATGCGGGAGCATGTCTGTGAATGGCCCCAGAAACATGCAGCATGTAAATGGTGACTAAAACATAAAAAAACTTGTTTCACTTTATGCATGTCAACAAAGAATGGACCATGTAATTCTGAACAGCAAAGCTAATCAGGATGTGGCATGTAGTATATTTTATGTCAGCTGCTCTTTAAAAACAAGGTGATTAAGCAACCATAGTAAGTGGTGTGAATACTGTCATTTTAAAATAATCCTCATGGTGAAGGTAATTGCAATGTGAGCACTTTGAACTATCCAAAGACATAAGTATAGTGGCACTCCCCACCCACCAATCATGGACCTGATATATTTCCCTGGTGTCTAGTGGCACCCCCCCGTCTGCCAATCACTGCCCCCCCTTCTGTACATATAAAGTAAAATGAACCTGAAATAAAGAAAACTGTCCTCCATGGGTTTTTTTCCCTTTTTGGTGGCAATAAACGGTCCCTCGCTGATCAGTCCCCCTCCGCTTCCACTGCCAACAACTCCCCAGTACACCCCCACACACCCTCAGTCACCTGAACAGCTCCCAGGTACAAGATCCACTCTCCGATGGAAGGCACGTCTTGCTGCTGGAACCGGTGACTGCAATATAAGAAACTGAGGTAAATGTTCAATGTATTTCAAAGGGAAGGTTCAACTTTTATTCATAACTCTGCCATTCTTTGACATTTTGACCCCACATTTTCAACATAGCCTTTTGGGGACTCCACCACATGAACAATATGACTGTCATTATGAAACTCCTGCCCCAAAGTTGATTTTGTGATTGCTTGGTGAATTGACCTTTTGGGTGGGATTTGTGTAATGACAATCTTATTATTCATGAGGTGGGGTCATTAGAAGGCTATGTTGAAAATTTGGTGTCAAAATATTTTTAATGGCAAAGTTATGACCGTTCATTGCATTTTTGCTAAGCACGCTTGTAACTTTGGAAATTTTAAAGACTTTGATCCCAAATTTTCAACATAGACTTCTTTTTAACCCACATCATGTATGTCATAGCTGTCATTTTTCAAATCCTGGCCAAATTTTGTGTTTTCACTCTTGTGGTGTGGAATGGTGTCATAGTTGTGTGGAATTATGCTTTGGTGGGGATTCAAAATTTTTCTGTACCAGGTACATGAGGTGGGGTAATAAGATGGCTATGCTGGAAATTTGGTCACTGTTATCCTATAAGTGGAAGTGTAGGGCCCTTCAACAGCAAAATACATATATATATATATATATATATATATGTATACACACACACACACACATGCTTCTATGGAGGGATGGAAACACAGGGCCCAAAGGGCACTATGCTCACACAGGCAAATAAAGATATGATTACTCTATCTTAAAAACTATAGAAGGGTGGGAGCACAGTGCCCAGAGGTATCTGTGCTCCCACAGGCAAATAAGGCTACAATTACATTATGTCAAAAAGTAAGGAAATTCTTACCAAAAAACTACATTAATGCATCAATTAGGGTTGCTATCAAACCATAAAAAGGAGGGAAATAAGATTTTATGGTTTCCTACCCTAACACCCACCCCCCACCTTGCACACACCAACAGACATCGGGGGGTACCTTGGGCTCATCTGTCATAACGTTCATCACATTCTGCTACACTCTACCCAGCTCTGCTTATTTACTTATGGAATGTAGAGATCATTATGGCTGACTACCCCAAGGCACCCCCCCGATGCCTGTTGTGTGTGCAGGGTGGGGGTGGGTGTTAGGTTTGGAAACACTGACATCATATTTCCTCATTTTTATGGTTTGATATCAGCCCAAACTGATGCAGTAACATAGCTTTTTGCAAAGAAGATATATATATATATATATATATGTATATATAGTATATATATATATATATATATATATATATATATATATATATATATTGGGTGAGAAAATCAGTTAAAATGTTGTCTCCTGATTGGATGAAGCATACCACATGACCATACATTATCCCACAATGACTCATGCCTGCAATCTTTCTATTTTTCACCCCAAAAAACAATTTTGGCCATTTCATAAGACAGATACTTCTCTACAGGGTGTGCAGTCATGATCTGCTATATGTACACCTTGGTGTGCATTGCGAGGCATGAGGCCATGGGCTGATTGCATTCAACCACCAAGGTGTGCATATATCAGAGCATGACCGCACACCCTGTAGTGAATTAGTTAGTATTGAGCATGCTGTTTAATGTTAAACTCAATTTTTTGCACCTTAATATCTTTGGCTCTCTTTGTCAGAATGAGCTAAAATTTTGTATGTGTTGTCTAGTAGGCAAAGTCCTGCTGTGTGGACATTTTTGTGATGGCAGCTGTGTGATTTCTGAACTCTGCATGTGTCATTTTAAGATAAAAACTACATTTTTTCCTATGCTTAACATTATTTTTTTTTTGCTCTCGTCTACAGCCTACTTGGAAAGGAATTGTTGCACTAAACTTGGAGGGGACTTGTGTCATGTCCCAAGGCAGTGCATGTGACAGGTTCAGTGAAAAAACTTCAAGGGGTTCCAGAGTTATTGAGCTTTAAATCTTAGTGTTTTCTGACTTGCGCATGCACAGTACGGTTTTTCAGATAACGTTTTGTGGCAAAATAAAAAAATTGATGCTGCAAATATGCACATTTTGCTTTCATGCCACTTGTATGACATGGCATCAAACATTTATTTCTGTGCCATGCCAACCGCCATCTTGTTGACCTTTTCCACAAACTAACAAAGGTGGAAAAAACACCAAAAACACTGTGATTTCAATAAACAAACATCAGAATCCTTATTTATTTATTTATTTACTTATTTATTTATGTACGTATGTCTTTAGTAACCGGGTAAGTGCGCTGATCCAAAGGACTGTTTTCAGTCATGACCCAGACCACAAGGTGACAATAACATGAGTCAAAAAGAAAACAGTACATACAGGACACAGGATAAATGCACCTCAACATGAGATGATGAAAAGAATGTACAGTAAATAACTGGTTATACAAATACAAATAGCAACTAGGACACGTATATGTGATTACTACAGAAACAATAGTGCAATAACAGTCAGTAGCTACATGTGATTACATGGTGCATTTTCATATTAACATCAGGTACCCAACAACAAAAGCTGTGCAGATTCAGCCAAACTTTCATGGACTTCATAGAGATCAAAGCAGGATCGGAGAGCAAAAGTTCAGGGTGCAATAGGATAATGGGGGGCTAGAGCATAAGAAGACAAAGGTGAGAAAGGGAGGGGTAGGGAGGTAGGGGAAAGCAGCAAAACCGTCACCCGTCAGTGGAGGTTTTTAAGTCCCGCCTAAAGTCTTATCTGTTTAGACAGACCTTCTCAGATTCTGTATGATATCATTGTTATCAGTCCTTTTTAAACTCAAGAAGGGTTTATTTATATATATATAGTGATTGGGTTTGTATGGTGGATTATTTTTATATATGTATTTGTAAATTAAATTTTCATGTTTTGTACGGTGCCCAGAGCCTCTGGGATTGTGCGCCAGAAAATTAAAATTTGCCTTTGCCTTTGCCTATAGAGCATGGGCAAAGTGCAGGCCCCAGTGTTGTTGTGGAGAGCAATGACAAGTGGTTGCAGTCAGGAGCCAGTCTTTTAGGCTTTTTTTGAAAGACAGGTGGGAAGGGGACAATATTTAAAAACTTAGCTAAATGGGATCTGTTTAGTTAGATTCTGATGTTTGTTTTTAAATATTGTGGCCACATATATGTTTTCTGGGCACCCAAAATACTGTGTACCAAGTTTAGTGAGAGGAGCAATTTCCCTGCATTCTCTGTATGAGAACAAAAGGAATTTTTTTTATTTTAGCAGCCACAGCTGGGACTTGTGCTGTGGGCTGCAGTGAGCCATTGTTTCCTTGGTGTCTAGTGGCACTCCACCAACCTCCGATCGCCATCCCCATTATTTATATGTTGATCCCTGTTGTGTAGTTGCACCCCCACCTGCCAATTGCTGTCCCTAGTGTTTAGTGGCACCCCTACCTTTCAAACGCTGTCCCTGGTGTCTCATGGCACCCCCACCCTCTGATCACTGTCCCTGGAGTCTAGTGTGGAACCCCCATCTGCCTATCGCTGTCCCTGGTGTCTAGTGGCACCCCCTCCTGCAATAATTTTCCCTAGTGTCTAGTGGCACCCGCACTCTCTGATCACTGTCTCTGGTGTCTAGTGGCACCCCCACCAGCTGTTCACTGTCCCAGGGGTCTAGTGGCACCCCCAACCTCCAACTGCATCCCCAAATTTTTATTTTAGTCCCCCCACCCACAGCTCGTTGTTCTATTTGAAGTTGCCGGCATTGGGGGCCCCAATCCCTGTGTTGGCATGTACAAGATCCTCCACAGCAGTGTGGAACACTGAGGAGCTCACTCCCAGTGTCCCTAAATATTTATTGTTGTTGTTGTTGTACCTGTAAAAAGGAAAACAGTCCCCTGACATCTTTTGTTTTGTACACCTGAAAAAAAGAAAACAGCCCTTTGTCATCCCTGCTGTCCCCCTTCCCCATCCTGACCCTCCCACTGAGCACCCACCCCAGGCACACCCTTACCCTATAGATAACCACTGGAGATTGTAGGCTGTCATCTTCTGTGGACCAGGACATGTCTGCACTCTTCAAAGCCAAACCGTGAACTGAGGAATCAAGGTACTGTAAGTGACATATAATGTATTTCAATGGCGTTTTGAACTTATGTTCATAACTTTGCCATTTTTAGGAATTAGTTTCACCAGATTTTCAACATGGCTTTTTTGGGACCCCACCTCATAAACACTGCCACTGTCACTTCATTAATCAGGACCGGAAGGTGATTTTGTGGTCGCTGCATGAAATCACCTTTTGGATCTAATTAACAAAATAACAGTACCAGTGTTCATGAGGTGGGGTCCCAAAAAGGGCAAGTAGAAAATCTGGTGGAAAAATTTCCAAAAATGGCTGAGTTATGAGGGTTCATTGAAATGTTTCTACGCACATACATAACTCTGGTAATTTTCAATATTTTGAGTCCAAGTTGTCAACATACCCATTTTTTCACACCACCTCATGAACAGTACAGCTGTCATTTTTCACATCCTGTTCAAAACATGTTTTCACACCTGTGGCACAGAATGGCATTTTGGCATGGATTTGAACATTTTCACCTATGGGGTTTATGAGGTGGGGTCATAAGAAGATTATATTAGAAATTTGGGGTCAAAATATGAAAAAATTCCAAAGTTTTGACCATTTGTTGCAATTTCACTATGCCAGCATGGAAATGTTAAATATTTTTACCCCAGATTTTAAACATAGCCTTCTTATTACACCACCTCATATACAGTATGTCACAGCTGCCATTTTTCAATTCCTGACCAAAATGTGTTTTCGCACCTGTGGTGCGGAACTGCGTTGAAGTTGTGCAGAATTATGTTTTGACAGGGATTTTAAAAATTCTGTATCAGTACATGAGGAGGGGTAATAAGGTGGCTATGATGACACTTTGATCACTGTTGTCCTATAAATGGAACTGCAGGGCCTGGAGGGACCTGTGATTCCATAGCTACATACATATATGCTTCTACGGAGGGATGGGAGTGCAGGGTCCAAAGGACCCTGTGCTCCATAGTAAAATAATGGTACTATTATACTATCTCAAAAAGTAAGGAAATAAATTGCAAAAAAAAAAAAAAAAAACTGTGTTAATGCTCTATAGTTAGGATCAAAGCCACAAAAGTGTGGAAATGTAGCATTAGGTTTCTCCGACCCTAACACTTTCACTCCTTACTTCAGTACATTGCTCAACAGATGTCAGGGATGTGCCTTGGTCATCAGCCCTAACACTCACCCTATTCTCCTATACTGTACCCATCTAAGCTTATTTTCTTGTGGAATGGGGTGAGTGTTAGGGCTAATGATCCCAAAGCACACCCCTGACACCTGTTGGTGTGTGTAGGTGGAGTTGGGTATTATGGTTGGAACCCCTAATGCCACATTTCCTTACTTTGTGGCTTTGACCCTAACTAGAGCATTAACGAGTTTAATATATATATATATATATATATATATATATATATATATATACACACACATGCATACAGATATATATATATATATATATATATATATATATATATATATATGTATATATATATATATATATATATATTTTACAGGCACAATAGTGCCTGTATAATTAGGGCTGAGTAGCCTGTTTAAGGTTAAACCTCAAATTTTGCACTTTAATAACTTTGCAACCGATCAATAGATTGGCATGATATTTGGTATGCTCTGTCCTGTGGGGAAGCGCTCTTGATGTGGCAAGCCTTGTTCTGGTCGGATCTGCGGATTCTGAGATCCAGATAGTGAAAAAAGTAAAAAGTTCCCCTTTTTTCAGTTTTTACTCCTCACCTTGTGGCCAGACTGTGTGGAATTTTAGTCTGATTTTTGTATGGCATAAAGAACTCTGGTAAGAAATAGACAGTGAAAATTTGGAGTAATAATATTAATCTGTTGCAAAGTTATAATGTTTTTTAGCTCCCGTTATATTATATGGGAGTTTTGCTGAACATTCCAATCTTTGGACAGCTGTATTTTTAACGAACAAGGATTTGATCTTGTGAAAAATAATTTAGTCTTGCGAGAGCAATCCTGTTTCATGAGAACAGAAATCCTTTTTCATGAGAAAAAAATTCCTTTTTCGCGAGCTGCCATCTTGTTTTCTGTTTTTTTTTTTAAAAATAAATAAATTTGAAAAACACCAAAAATTAAGGTATATAGAGACACCAACCAACACATGTACCTTATTCATTGGGACTCCATTAGGTGGACTGTGAAGTTATTTGGTGGGAGAGCAACCTTACAATGCCTTTTTTAACATTTAAAATCCTTGTTCGTGACTCACTTAGATCCTTTTTCGCAAGCCAATTCCTTTTTCATGAGCCGATTCCTTTTTCATGAACTTATGAAAAAAGGATTTTACTTGATACATAACTCAGCTGTTTTTTTAGCTTCTGATCCCAAGTTTTGAACGTGGCCTTTTGGGGCTCTCACCTCATGAATCATATGACTGCCATTAGGCAACCCCCACCAGAAAGGTGATTTTACATTTTCAGTTGGCAAAATCACCTTTCCAATGGGATTTGTGTTATGTCAGTCATATTGTTCATGAGCTGGGGTCCCCAAAAGGCTATGTTAAAAATTTGGGGTCAACATATCAATAAATGGCTGAATTATGATGGCTTATTGCAAGTACACTACGTGCGCTCGTAATTTTGTCAGTTAAAAATATTTTGACCCCAAATCTTGTATAGGGACTTGTTATTACCCCACCAAATGTATGTCACAACTGTCAGTTTTCAAATCCTGGCCAAAATGTGTCTTCACTACTGCACAGTGGAAATGGCGTTACAGTTGTACAGAAGTATGTTTCAGTGTGGATTTGAATATTTTGTGTAGGGCATACATTATCGGGGTAATAACATGGCTATGCTGATTTTCCATCACTCTTGTGCTATAAATGGAAACAATTATGCACATATATGCATCTCTGGAGGAACGGAAGCACAAGGCCCTCCTCCAAGCAAATTACGATATGATTAGACTATCTCAAAAAGTAAGAAAATAAATTGCAAAAAACTTTGTTAATGCATCAATTATGGTTAAAGTGACAAATGTAGGGAAATGTGGCATTAGGGTTTTCAACCCTAACACCTCACCTCCACCCTGCACAGACAAAGAGGGGTTGGGGTGGCATTGGGATCATCAGCCCTAACACTCACCCCATTCTCCTATGCTGTGCCCACCCAGTTTATTTTCTAATGGAATGGGGTGGGTGTTAGGGCTGATGACCCCAATGCCACCCCGAACACTCTTTGTCTGTGCATGGTGGAGGTGGGGTGTTAGGGTTGGAAACCCTAATGCCACTTTTCCCTGCTTTTGTCACTTTAACCCTAACTGATGCATTAACAAAGTTTTTTGCGAGACTTACTGTATATTCTTTGGAAAAACAACTGTGTTAATGCAACATTTAGGGTTCAGGCTAAAGAGAGAAAAGTAGGGAAATGTGGCTTTAGAATTTCCAACCCTAACCCCCCACACCTAAAATAAATTGGGGTGCAGTCTTCCTTGGGGTTGTGAAACCTAAAGCTCATCACATTAGATTTGTATGTTTCTGAAGTGTATAGAATGGGGTGAACTGTAGGGTTGACAACCCAAGGAAGAATGCACTCCAATTTGTTTTAGGCATGGGGTGGGTTTTTTTGGATTGGAAATCCTAAAGCCACATTTCTCTACTTTTGTTGCTTTAGTCTGAACCATAAATGGTGCATTAAAGCATTTATTCCAAAGAATTTCATTACTTTGTGAGATAGTATAATCATATCCTTCCTTGCCTTGTGCTGGCTGTAATTAAAAAACTTTAACAAATAGAGAAGTCAGGCTGCAAATGTTCTAGAGGTTGAAACAATATATTTTCTTTTTCTCACCCCTTCCTCAGAGCAATGTTTTCTTGCATCATGGCTCACAACACCCCCACGCTGAATATGGTGTATCTTCAATTAGAAGTTTCAGCTTCTATTGTTTTTTGCCACACCTTCTAATCAAGGGTGACTAGTATTCGATGGTGGCTTTTATTAACAAGCTGTCAGACAAGCTTGTCTAGAAATGTACTGCTGATGATTTAACACATAAATACTAAGTCCAAATACTATGTCCCACACATCCTATACAGAGTTAGCAGTGAACTGAAAACTCAGTCCATCTGTAGTCATCATACAAACAACTCCACTCCATTCAGAATAAAAAATCAGTGCAGTATTCCATGTTTGTCATCTCATTTAACTCACTCCCTGCTCACTGAAAGGTAGTTTGGTATGTTTACTGAATTCATCCCTTTCTGTGCAGAAAATCACTCATTGTTTGGTTTGTTAAAACATTCAAAATGGTAAAGAGTGGCTTGAGACCAATGTCTCCCCTGCCTAAAAGCTCAGCAGCTGGTGTACAAAGGAATTCAGTGACTTTCCATCAGCTTGATCTTCCTATCATCCACATTCATGGTAAGGAAAGGATTTTGTCAGGCCAGAAAACTTACTAGAAACCCACAGCAAGCAAAGGATCTTCTGAGGATTTTCTCAGACCAGGCGTGTATTAGAAACTGGCACACTACAGCTAACATGGGAAGCACAGACTTTTCTCAGAATGGGCATTTACTAGAAACCGCCACACTACAGTTCCCACATCATTATGCTGAGTGCATTTAAAAGATTTTAACAAACAGAGCAGTCAGGCTGCAAATGTCCTAGATGTTGAAACAAAGTCCCCACAATCTTGAAGTATTGCAAAGCTTTATTAGCACAAAAGTCATAACAAGTAGCACCCCCCCCCCCTTTACTGGCACCTGATGTTTCACATCACTACCTTGCACTTTATCAAAGGCATCATAGGTAAGGTAATGACCTGTTTAAATAGTATGCAAAATACAAACTTGCAGCTTTTTGGACCAATAGATTCAAAGTGCTCATCAATATTAAAGTGCATATTAGTTCATATAATTTGCACAATACACATTTTAACAATCAAAATTGAAAGAGCTTTCTAGTGCTACAAAGTACAAACAGGTCTAGCCTTACCACACCTCTGTATTCACAAGTGCAGTATGCATTTGCTATAAAAATCATAAAAAGAGGGGGAATGGAAAGAAAGGGAGATATGTTTAATAAAAGTAGATAAATGTGCCAATATTATAAAATTTGCTATATCTATATATTAATAAGGCAACATCAAAATCCCCTACTAGATTTCATATGTGCAATAATCACAATTGTTTACACTCTCAGATAAATAAAAAAAACTCTCAGATAAATTTAAAAAATGTAAATAAACCACCTCTTTCCTGCTTTAGATTGTCTGTCTTCACAGTTGGCGTGGACAAGAAAATTTCTGTGGAAGCACCATGGTGTCAGACAGCTCAATTTTGGAGTTTTGGCATGTCCACAGTACAGGAGAAAGGGAAAAGACAGACATGAACAGTGTTCAGAGAGCTTCAAAGCAACCCAAGTTTCTATAAGTAAAGATAGAATTGCAAGCCTTTTTACAACTAAACTGTATGCCGATACCTAGTTTAGAAGCCGACATGCTAAATCCTTAGCAAAGCTTCACCAAGCTTCAAACTGATCAGCCACTTAAAAACTGTATATGTAATAATACATCTTTGATGTTTGTGAAGATTAGCCTGTAAATGTGGACTGACCACATATTTTAACTGTGGCTGGCATTTAAAGATTCATTTGAATATTAAGCTATAAACATTGGCCCTTTTATGTCATTTTGGATTTACCCTGGAATGCTGCATGCCCTATTGATTTAAAACATATCTGTATGGCAGTTGCAGTTGCCCCCCTATCTGTCTTCTGACTATATAGTTGGAAGTCCCATTTGCCATGTTTGTCATGTTTGATACAATTGAATTATAACATTCCACGTGTTTAGTACATTGACTTTGTGTTACGCTATTATGAAAGGAAGAAGGAAGAAGGAATTACTTTTCTCTTAAATGCAGGAGGCAATACCAGAAGAAGTAGAGGACTTAGAAAAAGGGGTCACAGAAAACAGTGTGGCTGCTGAGAGTTCTTGCATACTGGCCAGCTATGGCTCGACTCCTCAGGCTAGGGGCAGCTTTCTTCTAGATACCTAGTCACCAGTGGATTAGGCCTTAGGCAATTAGCAAGGATTAGGTAATTGAACCACAAAGACAACTGAAAAGCAATATGGTAAAATGACTAAAATGTTTTTTTCTGACTGCCAATAACGTCCGTTTTGCCTTGCACAGAAAATAGTGGTCACTTCATTTAGAGAGGATTAGGCAATTGTGCCATGAAGACAACTGACCAGTAATGTGGTAAAGTGACTAACTTGTATTTTCTGACTGCCAATAAGTTAATACTGATGGACACTAAACTGCATATGATTTAGGTACTGTGATGTGTTTGGGTTACTGCACTGCTGAATTGCATGAATAAATTCATGGATTTTTTAACTAAAAATGGCATATAGTTTCATTGCTGTTTGAGTGCTGATCAAACAGCCTCATGAGGAGTGGGGCTAACCTAACAGATTCAATTTCCATGCTATTGCGTTGGGGGAGGTCCACTAGACACAAGGAAAAAGATGCTGGCAAAGCAAAAAAAAGAGGGCTTCCTCATGAAAAAGAATCTTTTTCATTACTCGTGATATAAAAAAAGAATCTTTTTTCATATCACGGGATATGAAAAATGATTTATAATCTTAAAAAAAAACACATTTCAAGGGTATTTCTCAAACAGTTAACTGCAGAATCCAGCTAAGGGGGTTCCGAAAAGCAAGCTACATACATTGGTCGCTTCCCAGAATGTCATTTTTGTAGGTTTTCAATTTTGAATTATTAGGGAAAAACTGAACACAAGATGGCGGCCAAACAAAAAAGGATTTCCCCCTCAAGAAAAAGGATGACATCATCATGGAAGAAGATTCTTTTTCTGTTTTATACAGCTATCAAATCAATGTTCTACACTGATAATTTGATATCTAGAAAAGGCAGTGCAGAGGAGGATACTTTAACAGTGTACTCAAGGGAAGGATAGAATGTCTTTCACCCAAAAAGTGTTTTTGCACTTGTGGCATGAAATAATGCTTTGGACAGTATTTTGTAAATGACACATTTTTTTTATGGGTGGGAGGTGTCATAAAAAGACTATAATGAAAATTTGGGGTCAAAATGTAAAATAAAAAAAGTTATGAAGAAACATTGTGTGCAGGACCAGCCATTGACCCAGAGGGTAGCGTGGTATGTTCCAATGCTGTTTAGCTGAGCTTGGGAGTGAACTCAGTGAGCCACCTGGATAGGCTAACACTGATGGGACAGGGTTGCTCTGCGGCACTACTCCAAGCCTGAGGCAAGACAGTGCAGTGTTAGCCACTAGTGAAGAGAACTCTTTTGTTGGCATATTGCCCAGTGGGCCCCATGCCTCTGCATCCATCGCTGCACAGAAATGTAAGTCCCAAAGGTCCCTGTGACTGTACATTCATATGGACTCTTGGTCCTATGGGTCTGCATCTGTAGTCACATGGAAGTTCAGGTCCCAGAGGGTACTGCACTCCCACAGCCCCCAAGCAGCCCCATGGATTCTTTGCATCTGTAGCCACAGGGCCCGCCCTGCTTGAAGAAAGCTATGACTGATTCTGTTGGCAACATGTGGCAAGACATTCTTCTCTACTTCCAAAGAGTAGATGCCTATATGTTACATGCATGGAGCTGTACCTTGTGCTTCTGACAGAAGGCTACAGGCTGGGGGGAGGAGGTGTGCATTAGGGTTGACAACCACAAGGAACGCCACACCACTGATTCACCAAGACTCCTGAGACTCCAAACCCTAATGTTTTTCATTTCCTACTTTTTTTGCATTACATTCTTCAACCCTAATGTCTGCATTAACACAGTTTTTTGCAATGAATGTGCATATATACATATTCTTTGCAAAAAACTGTGTTAATTCACCAGTTAGGGTTCATCTTAAAGCAATAAAAGGAGGATAATGAGGAGTTAAGGTTTATAACCCTAACTCCTCATTCCCCAGCCACAAGCAGTCAAAGGGACAAGACAACACAAGCAACCACAGACAGCCAACATTAGGCAATAAAAACAACATACAGCTCTTTCCTGATAACACAAGAGACAACCGTCATCATGGTCCAGTACTTCTGTAGTCACAGATACACATGTACACTTCAACACATACACACTCAAGTTGGAAGAATAAGTGGGTAAGTCATATGGGCATGGTGGATGTAGGAAACATGTGAGGGATGGACATTTGTGACTGAAGAGAGTCCAGGGTGTAGCAAAAGATATGGAAAGTAGGACAGACAATGGGGCATCGTGTTTGAAATGGTCATGGATGATTATGCTCTTCAACAGTTTATGGGTGGGCATGCACACGCAGTCTGTTCTGTGTCTTCCTTTTGAGTTGTCTGTGACTATCAGGGATAATGTCGTGGACTGCTTTTGCTAACTACTATTAACATGAAAACCTGTCATCTGTCATCCAAAGTGGTTTCTACCACTTAAGGAATGCCACCCAGATTAAACCCCTTATTCTGCTTGGCAATCTGCCCACACTGGTGCATACCTTTGTCACATTAAAACTGTACTACTGTAATGCTCTTTACTTTGGGGTCAGTGGAGGAAACCTCCATTGACTGCAGCTGATGCAGAACGCAGTGGCCAGGTTGCTGATGGGTCTGCCTAGGTACTGTCATGTGACCCCAGTCCTGCAGGATCTGCACTGGCTGCCTCTCACATGGAGGACCATCTTTAAGATGGGCTTGCTTACCTATAAGGCCCTATATGGCACAGGCCCTGGCTACCTGAGTGTCCTCCTGACCGCTCTCCTCCCGGTGCATGCCCGCCTCTTCTCCACAGAGGGTCTCCTAGAGGTTCCAAGGTCCAGGCTGAAAACCTCATGAGACCATGCATTTGAGGTGGCTGTCCCAGGCCTCTGGAACTTGCTCCCCAGATCTCTGAGGGAGGTCCCATTGGTGAAGGTCTTTAAGAGGATTTGAAAGCCCACCTTTTTTAAAGAAGCCTTTTTAACTTGTTGCAGCTGATCTTATTATTTATTTATTACTGATTTTAATTGTTGTTTGTGTGCTGACCTTGTATGCATTGTCTGTATAACCTTGCTATGTTTTTACCTCCTGTAAGGTGCCCAGTGCCTCTGGGATTGGGCACCAAATAAATAGTTTTACTTACCTACTTACTCTCGATGCAGACACAGTGTTCATGTGTATGTTTCTCCATTATTGTTATCTATAATTTCTCTTGGACTACATCACTGCTTTCATGATTAATTACTGTTACCCACCCATCTCAATACTTTCATGAGCTTGATTAGTATGTATGTCAACCAAAAAAAAATGTTCTCTGTAATTCTTGTAGTCAAGGCAGATAGTTTAACTTTCTCCACTGACTTTTTTTTTATTGTGAAGCCCACTAGGTATATTACAGGAAATAGACATATAGCGTGAAATTATACACCGCAGAAATGCCAGAGAGATGTGTCATTTATGGATGTAACAATACATCCAAGGATAAAGTTGCATTACATTCAATCTCATCTGATGAAAGACTGAGAAAAAAATGTATTTCCTTTGTTAATCAGATAAGAGAAAATTTCACACTCTCACAACATTCTGTGATATGCAGTGCACACTTTACTCCAGCTTGTTTTGAGAAGAGGGAGGGAAGGACTGAAGGAGCTGCTTGGTGTTAAAATAAGTCAGGGTGAGTTATCTGATGACAGTTTAGATATTCAAATATTTCCTAAGTGTTATGTTGCTGTATTTGTTTCATTCCTCTCATTTCAGCAATCTGATCCATTTCTGACAAAGTATGTAAGTAAGTGGCTTAGAGGTGTGCCACTCTGGTAGCAAAGGCTGTTCATATGTTGTGTGAGGCATGCACAACATCTGGTCCTGGAGATTTGTCCACCTTTGGGGCAGCTAGTCCCTTTACCAACCTGTTCACATCTATTACACTGTCATTGACACCCTCTTCTCCACCCCAACCACCCTGCTCCCTTGTGTCACTGGTCTGTCCTTCTCTCTCTCTCTCTAGTGAAAATAAAGCAGAAGGACTTGTTAAGCACCTATGCTTTCTCTTCACTTCATTCTGTCGTTTAACCATTGTTTGACCCATCTAGTGAGCTTGGCCCCAAACCCAGATACTTTGATTTCCTGCTCAGTCTCCTCTGAGGTAGAGTCAAAAGCCTTACTGAAGTCCAGATATAGAACATACATTGCTTGGCCTCTGTCCACTGTCTTGGTCAGCCAGTCAAAAAAAAGTCAGTCATATTAGTCTGGCAGGACCTCCCCAACACAAACCCATGCTGCCTCTCGTTTTGCAGGCCATTTTCCTTGAGAAAATGTACCAGCCACTTATTCAGGATAGGGTCCATTAGTTTCACCACTATTGAGGTCAGACTGACTGGACTGGAATTCTTTGGTTCATCCCTTGGACCGCTTTTATGGAGAGGCACCACATGTGTCTTTCTCAAGTCCCAGGGCACACTCTCAGACTCCACAGAGGTGTTAAACAGGTCTTCCAGGGTGCCTGTCAGAACCTCCACCAGTTCTGTTAGGACCTTCAGTTTCACAAGATAGGCATGTATGTGTAAGTCAGTGCCCATAGGTAGAGGGAGTTAGGAAACAAGAGAAAACCAAAGTACAGTTCCATAATGACCATGAGCTTCCCACATACCCTGCACACTGCCTATTTAGAATAAATTCAATTACTCAACTGAATAATTTATGGTGATCTGCCCCAAATGAGATGACCTTGACTGTGTGAGGGTGTATTATGGGTTGCCACACCATGAGGCAGGTAAGTTTTGAGATATGGCAGGTGTGAGGGGGTTGTGGTTGCACATGGCACAGATAGTGTTCAAACAGACTGTTTTAGACAGGGGAGATAACAGTAGAGTAAGGAGAAAATAACTTCTTGACAAAGAGCCAGGGTGGCTTGAAACATAGAAGCTTTGTGGTGTCGGTTGCTGTTAGGTTTGCTTTTACATCATTTTCTATCATTGAATAAATGTTTCAATGTATGAAGTATCCTGGACTTCATTTCATTTGTGGGAGTGAGTGTTGAGACAAGCTTCCTTCTGGCTAAGAAAAAAATGCTTATACATTATATTGTGTGGTTACATTTGTATTTAATAATATGATTTTTGCTCAGTATTTACAAAGGAAGTGGGGGAGGTACCTAAAACAAACAGTAGAAACACTCTGGATACAGAAGTTGATACCAGCCCATTTAGAGAAGAAAGGGTTCTGAAAGAACTCGTAAAACTGAAGGTGGACAAAGCAATGGGGCCTGATGGGATTCATCCCAGAATTCTAAAAGAACTAAGGGTAGAACTAGTGACACCACTGACTATCCTCTTTAACAAATCATGGGAGGATGGGGTGGTAACCAAGGACTGGAGAAGGGCAGATGTGATTCCCCTTCACAAAAGTGGGAGCAAGGCAGAAGCAGGAAACTACAGACCTGTTAGTTTAACCTCAGTGGTAGGGAAAATGATGGAATCACTTCTGAAGGAAAGAATTGTTGAGTATCTAGAGGCCAGAGGGCACAGGACCCAAGGCAGCATGGATTCACAGTGGGAAGGTCATGCCAGACAAATCTGATAGATTTCTTTGACTGGGTGACCAAAGTAGTAGATCAGGAGGGGCTGTGGACATGGCCTACCTAGACTTTAGCAAGGCATTTGACACAGTCCCACACAAAGATTAATATACAAGTTAGCCAGCCTGGGAGTGGGTCCCAAGATGACAGCCTGGGTAAAGAATTGGCTGGAGAATAGGACACAGAGTAATAGTAAATGGAGTCCACTCTGAAGAAAGGGGGGTTACTAGTGGGGTACCGCAGGGTTCAGTATTAGGACCGGTCCTCTTCAATGTCTTTATAAGCGACATTGCAGAGGGACTGGAAGGAAAAGTATGTCTCTTTGCAGATGACACAAAGATCTGCAACAGAGTTGATGCACAAGATGGGGTGGAAAGGATGAGAAGGGACTTGGCAAGGTTAGAGGAATGGTCAAATGTATGGCAGCTTAGACTCAATGCTAAGAAGTGCAAGGTAATGCACATGGGAAACAAAAACCCAGGGGAAGAGTACACAATGGGGGGTGAGATACTAACAACAACAAAAATGGAAAGGGACCTGGGGTAGTCATATCAGATGACCTAAAGGTGGGCAAGCAATGGGAGAGGGCAGCAAGGAGGGTGGGGATACTGGGATGCATAGTGAGAGGCATCACCAGTAGAAAACGGGAAGTTATTATCCCTCTGTACAGACAGTTGGTTAGACCCCATCTGGAGTATTGCGTACAGTTCTGTAGACCCAATCTCCGCAAAGACATAGACAGGATGGAAGCTGTCCAGAGGAGGGCAACTAAAATGGTGCAGGGTCTGCACCGGAAGACATATGAAGAGAGACTTAAGGAGTTAAATATGTATAGCCTCGAGGAAAGAAGGCAGAGGGGGGACATGATAGAAACTTTCAAGTACCTCAAGGGAATCAACAAAGTCCAAGAGGATAGCATCTTTCAAAAAAAGAGGTGTGCAAGAACAAGGGGGCACAATTTGAAGATAGAAGGGGGCAGCTCAGAGGTAATTTAAGGAAGTATTTTTTCACAGAGAGGGTTGTGGATGCATGGAACGGCCTTCCGGAGGAGGTTGTGGAGTCAAAAACAGTGGTGGAATTCAAGCATGCATGGGACAGTCATAAGGCAATTCTAGGGGGTGGGGGTAGGAAGAAGTAGGCTGCTGGTTAACTAGGATCTGCAGCTTATCTATTAGGTAGGGAAATGGGCAGACTGGGTGGGCCAAGCGGTCCTTATCTGCTGTCAAAATCTATGTTTCTATGATCACAGCATATTACATATGTAACGTTGTGTTCAATATTATTTTATCTTCAACTAGGAAACGATTGAAGGAAGGGCAGTTCCAAGCATCTACAGCACTGATGATGGGTCTCCAGTTAAGAAGACTAGAACTATTACAGAAAAACTGGAAAGCAAAAGGGTATGTTGTGAGGAGTACATAGATCTTTTGTTTTCCCTATGTGTATCGTTTCTAAGAACAGCACAGTGTATGTTGCCAGTCTTTTAGTATCAACACACGTACTGTTGAATAGCTTGACCTACAACATCTCAGCTGGCAATGTTGTGGGGAAAAGAAAGAAACACAGACAATGACGGCAGAAAAAAACAGTGGTCCATCCAGTCTGTCCAAGTTTCCTATTCAGTCCTGGCACTTACTGAGCCTTCAAGAGTTCTAGCCCTCCCAATCCATCCCCTCATTCTCCTCGCAGTGTCTGCCACCCTAAGTCACCACCATACTTGTCATTCTGTCCCAACTGTGTTTGAAACTAGCAATGGTTTTAGCATCCACCACATCGGTTGTAAGACTGTTCTGCAGATCCACCACCCTTTCAGTAAAATAATACTTCCTCATGTCCCTTCTGAACCTTATTCCTGTCAGTATCCACTGATGTTCACATAGCTGCAAATTAGTATTCAAGTTAAATAATTCTCCACAGTTCACCTTGTTAATTCCTGTCTGGTATTTGACATTCTATATATCATATCTCCCTTCTCCCTTCTGGTCTCTAGCGAGTACATATTAAGTGCCTTGAGGCACTCCACTTAGGACCTGCCATTTTGGCCCTGACTCATTTATGTTACCCTATGGTGCACTGTCTCCAGCCTATCCCTAGCCTTCCAGAGTTGAGGAATCCAGAAGTGGGCACAGTACTCCAGGGTTGGCCTCACCAAGGATCTATACAGAGGAAGTACTTTCTCTTCTGTTCTACTGCCAATACTCCTCCCAAATACATCCCAGCATACTATTTGCATTACTATATGTCTTATTGCACTGATTCAGTTGTTTAAGGGAGTTACTGATGATACATCCAAAGTTCTGTTTCTTAGCCATGCTGCTATGTCCCCCCTCATTCCAGTACTCTGTCCTGGGGTTCCTTTTCCCTAGTTGCATTGCCTTGAATTTTTTGGTATTGAATTACAGCTGACAAACCATAGACCATCCATCTGGCTTTTGTAAGTCACTCTGCATTTCCTTCATTCCCTTGTCACTACCCACCCTCCCACAGAGTTTAGTGTCATATGTGAGGAGTCACAACCAGCCCTGGATTCCCTCACTAATGATATTGAGGAACATACTACAGAGGACTGGATATAGATAGAACAGATCACTGTGATACCCCACTCATGACCTCCCTTTCTTCTGAGTTGATCTCTACCATGTTTGTCTGACAGGAACTTCCTACCACAAATCTGTGCTGATTACTATCACAGAGAAAACTGCTCTCCACGTAGACCATGAGGTCCTTCTTGGCCAGTGAATCCACTGGCTTCACCATAGTAGTTGTAACATTAATTAATAGATTAATTGTTAGTTATTAATAGAGTAAGATTGATTACTGAATGCAAAATTAACCTGAAGGGAAATAATCTGTACATCTTGTCAAATGCCTGTATGCAACTGGAAGATATTGTCATTGTTAAGAAGGAATTGATTTATTTTTTTAATACTTTCATTACAGTTGGTAAACATCTACTGAAAGAAAAGAAAGAACAGATGGAAATAGAAAAGCATGATAATAACTGCTGTTTTGAAAAAGAAAAAAGTCTGAAGACATACAAGCACATGTTGACACAGCTTTGAACCAGCTGAGCAGATTGATGTGCATACAAGTTCTAAATCAACAAGTACAGCACAGGACAATGTCATTCCACAGATATTTCCACACATCATGGACACATCTACATCACTTACTTATCAGAATGCGAAAACAACTGATGCTACAATCACGCATGATGTTCCCCTCAAAAGATATTCACAGTATGCCGTGCATGGCTGTGTTTATGTGAGGGAAAATGCAGTTGTGTGAAAAATTAATCATGGCACTCAGACTATGAAATGTGACACTAGCATAGGTCTGTTTTGCCATAATTAAAGTTTGTGTTACATTTGAAATAATAATGCAATTGAATTCCACATTTACTTAAGCAATTGACCTGTGTCAGTTGCTCAGTAGGTAGAACACTCACCTCTGAGGCTGGGAGATCAGAAGGCTGTGAGTTCAGTTCCCACATCTGGCACTTGGGTTAATATCCCAGTACTGACACTGTAGTGCAGCATGAGAAGGGTGCTGCACTTCTGAGGTGCCGTCTTTCAGATGAGATGTTAAACTGAGGACCCATCTGCCTGGATTGGTAGTAGTTCAGGTGGATGTTAAAGATCCCATGGCACTTATCGAAAAGAGTAGGGGAATTTCCCTGGTGTCCTGGCCAAATTTCCCTCATTCACTAAAAAATACCACCAACAGCTTAATATGGTTCAATTTTAGTTGCTTACCAACTGTATCCCCCCTCCCCCCCGGTCGCCCCTTAAAAAGGGACTTCTAGGCCCAGTGGGCTTACCGGGTCAACAAAATTTAACAAACAAACAGCAGGACCAGGGGTTAAATTAGCAGTTTCTTAATCACCACCTAGGGACGTAATGTGGCATGAGGTGCAGCCAAGTGCTATATTGCCCCTAGGGTATGACTATTTATTTATTCTGAATTTTAATGACTGGGTAGGCCCACTGAGATAAACATATCCCTTTTTCAGGGGTGACCTGGGGAACTACATTTCCAGTACTGTAGGTACAGTTCAGAGTGAGTGTTACAGTGAGCAACCAACACAATAAAATAGTAAACAGTTCAGAGTGAGTGCTACAGTGAGCAGTCAACACAATAAAATAGTAAACAGTTCAGAGTAAGTATTACAGTGAGCAGTCAACACAATAAAAATAGTAAACAACAGTACATAAGTGCTAGGGTCAGTGTACAATATATGCAACATAGACAAACATTAAGGAGGTGATTAAGAAAAACAAGTCTTTCAACATACATAGACATCAGAGAGTCAAACTGAAAATGGTTTGGTATAAATGAGTACAAAATGTATAGTGCATGACAATGTTTAGCATATGACATATGAACTGAAATTGTAGAGCAGAGAGTGAGAGCGTGAGAAATAAAGGGTAAGCAGAGCAGAGGGCTGAGAAGTTGCAAGTAGGTGGGGGGGTGGATGGAGGTAAGGAGGATGACTTATTTACAGGCACAGATAGGCAGGGGAAAGAAGAGATCTTTGAAGGATTTTTTGAACTGTAGAAGAATTGCACAAGAAAGTCATTCCTGTGGCAGGTTTTTCCAGTTCTGTTGCTAGGAAGATGAATGATTTCCAACCTATAGCCAGCTTTGTTTTGGGGAGGCTTAGCAGAGGGAGGTGAGAAGAGCGTAGACACCTAGTAACAGGTTTCAAGGTGAGCAGGTTAGTGAGGATTGGTGGTGGGGTAGATGAGTTTGAAGGTTGTACATTGTAGGGGGAAGTCAAGCTTTGCCTCAAAGGATGGCCATCCAAGGGCATTCAGCACGTCACAGTGATGCATTCGAACTGGTGCTGTTGTGGTGAAGTGGGTGATCCTGTGGTAGGTTTGCTTTAATTTAGACAGGATAGATGAATTAGCTGAGAGTAGTAGTGGGGCTCCATGCAGGAAATCTGGGAGGAGAGTTGCAGTGGCAAGCATTCGTCAGGACTGGGAGGTTAGGTAAGGGACCGTCTGGTATAATAGGCCCAGCTTTTGGTGTGTGGACTTGACAACTCTATGAATGTGAACTTCAAAGGATAAATTTACATCCAGGGTTACTTCTAAATATTTAACGGAGTCCACTCCTTTGAGGGCTATACCAGCTGAGGTGTTAATCATGAGGGTTATTGGGAGGACAGATCAAAGGAAGTGTGATGGAACAACATTGATTTTTTTTCTTTTTATTTTATCTTTTCCCCCGGCAGGACCCCGTCTTTCCATCAGCCTTGGTCACAGCCCCCCGGAGACCTCCACCACTGTCTATGGCTGCTGAGGTCCCACAGTCACCCCCGGCTTACCCCCCGGAGGGTGGGGCCGTGGCTACCTTCTACGGTGACCACGGAACCAATGTCTGGTTGGGAGCCCGCAGCGACGGTGATGTAGTGAGGTCCTCCAGGGAGGGCTTCATGAGCACGGTGGTCCTGCCCACCTCGATTTTCCACCATTTTTATTATGGAGGCGGGGACGTGCAATGACACCAGCTTCCACGCCTCAGAACTGTCAGATGTACTCATCGGACGCCTGAGATCTCCTGGCCTCTGCCAGGATTCCTCAATCGTCGATTGCTTCCCATCTCCCCGGAGAAGGAGAGCAGTCCATAAGACACTCCATTCTTCTCCCCGGCTGGCCCTTCAATGATCCGGGTCCATTCCCGAACCCGGGTCGCCGGTGTCACAAGTGGAAATCCCACTGCTGCACCAGAGGGCCGGCGGAACAACATTGATTTTGTTTTCTTTGCATTAAGTACCAGTAGGTTTTGCCTGAACCGGTCTTTGAGCAGCCAGAAATCCTTCTCAAGACCAGACTTTATGGAGGAGACACTTCTGTCAGATCTATAAAGTATAGCATTGTCTGTGTATAGTTGTACCGATGCACCACCACAGTTGTGGGGTAGTTCATTGATAAATATGGAAAATAACAGAAGACCCAGAATTGACCCCAAGGGACTTTGTCCAAGATGTGTTTTAAGGGAGAGGCTACACCAGTCCATTTGACGCATTGTAGCTGATTAGACAACTAATTGGAGAACCACAAAAGGGTGTTTGTGTCCAGCCTGAGTTTGTTGAGTTTTGCTAGTAGTAGTTGGTGATTAACAAGGTCGAATGCCTTCGTGAGATCAACAAAGACAGCCCCGGTAGCACACTTTTGGTCCATAGCTTGAAAGATATCTTCAGTGACCCTTAGGAGAGCAGATTTTGTCCCATGCAACTTCCAAAAACCATGCTGTGAGATGGTAAGGGCATTTGTAGATTCTAGGAATGAATATAGCTGATTATATAGTATTCCTTCTTGGATTTTGGCTAGGGGGCACAGTATGGATATTGGCCTGTAGTTTTCTGTAAGATTAGTTTGGCCACTCTTGTGGACAGGGACCACTATTGCTGTTTTCCATTTATCAGGTATGGTGTGTGATAGGAAGGACCTATTGATCAATAGTGCAACTGGTTTAGCTACAGTAGAGGCATTAATCTTGAGGAATTTGGGAGGCAGGGTGTCAAATCCAGGGGAGCTATCAGGGTTAAGTTTGTTTAGTAGCTTGAAAGCCTCTGCACGGGAGGTGATTCTTAGATGGAAGGGGTCTCAGAACTGGCATTGCTGGGGGGGGTGCATTTGGTAATCCATTTTTGTACAACTAACTATCTGTTAATCTAACTCCTGTGACTGTCTGACTGATATTTTTAAAAAATATATTCCAATGAAAAGTGTTATAAGTGTGCCTTGTGAGTATTTTCTTTGTTAAAAGCAAGCTTTGTAATGAAATTGTTCATCCACCAACTGTTTAAGAATGCTGGTTCAGAATCAGAATGCATAATTCCAGTCTTTCATCAATGCTAGAGAATGGAATGCTGACAAGAAGAATTCATGCACCATGGTGATCAGGCTGTACATGACAGTGTAACAGAGAGCATCTGAATGCTGACAGCCAATCAGAATGGAGCACTTCTCAAATTAAATTAAATCAATCTTTATATGCAAAAAAGCGCAATTCCAAATTTGACCAAAGCATTTGTACAATAATACTAAAACACAGACCAAATAAAACAATCAATTTAAAATCTCATAATATCTAAAAATTACCAATCACTTTAAAACTCGTTTACTGTAGGCACACCATTAACTATAATGTAAATAAACTATCACAAAAAATTCTACAGGCAATCTGGAAAGGCCATACTGAATAAATAAGTTTTGAGAACACTTGTAAAACTCTGGATGGTCAGGCACTCCCTCACCTAGCGAGGAAGAGAATTCCACAGGGTAGGAGCCACAAAAGCAAAAGAGCTGGCCCTGAGGTCTTCAGTTGGACCCTGGGAATCTCTAGCAATCCCTTGTTGGAGGAGCAGGGTGGGCGGGGGGGATGGTAGAACACAGGAGATCTTGCAGGTAATGGGGTTCCTGCCCATGTAGGGTTTTATAGGTCAGTAACCTGACCTTGAAGGTGATCCACCACTGTACCAGCAGCCAGTGCAGTCTGCAGAGCACAGGTATGATGTGACAAGATCTTGAAGTGCCAGTCAACAGTCTGGCTGCCGCATTCTGCACCAGCCGCAAGCAGTGGATATCAATCCCTGGAAGCCTTAGGTAAAGAGCATTGCAGTAGTCAAGGCAGGAGGTGACAAAGGCATTAACCAAAGTTGGAAGATCATCAGATGGGAACAGATGTTTTATCCAGGTGATATTCCTCAGATGGTAAAATGAGATCTTGACAATGGCTGGCACCTGAGATTTAAGTGCCAAGCTATCATCAAAAATAATGCCAAGATTCTGTACCTGGTCAGAGGTCGTCAGTCGGACGCCACCGAACCAAAGCCTGGATGGCTGCCCCACCAACAATCCTGCCACTTGGTGACCTGGGTCCACCACCAACAACTTGGTTTTGTCCAGGTCAACATAGCCAGCTGGCACTCATCCAGTCCTGGATCTCAGAGAGACAGTTGTTAAAGACCAAGAGGGCTTCATCCAGCTTGGGCATAAAGGACATATATAGCTGAGTATCATCTCCATAGCAATGAAAACTAAGACCATACTGCCTAACAATGTCTCCCAACAGCAGCATATACACTGCAAACAACTTGGGTGACAAGATGGAGCCCTGTTATACCCTGCAGGATGGGGGAGAGGGGATGAGGAATAAATCCCTAAAATCACTCTCTGAGTCCTACCCTCAAGGAAAGATAGAAACTACCTGAGGCCTGTACCAGTCTAAGACCTTTTGTATAATATTAGTTTTATTAATTCATTTTTGCCTGGATATGAACTTATATCAAGTTTAAAGAATCAGAAACTGGCCAGGTGGCACTGAGGGTTGAGGCACTGGACACCACACCTCGTAACATGATGGTCACCCAAGTTTGGGAACGAGCTCGGGTCATCGGGGGGTCAGCAGGAGAAGGAGAGGATTTAGCATCTGGAGAATGGCTCTCCTCTCCTCTCCTGGGGGTAGGTGGGTACACTCATTGCAGTATCAGCAGCCCCCAGTGGAGACTGGGGGCAGTGCACTCTTCTGAGGATGAGAGTGTCAGAAGATGCCTTGTGCATGGGTGCAGGAGTGTGCCCATTGTGTGCAGAGTGTCATTGCATGTCTGCACCCTGGGGACAACTGAAACAAGGAAAAACCCTAGCACCCAGACAGGCAAAGGTGGGTCCAATGGACTGCCCCCACACCCACTGTTGGGTCCATCCTGGCTGATCTCTGTCTCTCTCTCCTTCACTCCCTGGCTGCCCTTCTAGATTTTAGATAGAATGCCAGAGGAGTATGGTGGTCCCACCTAAGGGTGCTGAGAGCCAGAAGGGTGGAGTAGTCAGAGGAGTTGGAGGGGAGTTCCTGGAAAGCAGAGACCAGTCCTGGGAGGACCTCAGGCAGGGGAGGACAAGGCAGCTCCGAGAGACCTCACCAGAGTGAGGTCTATGGCCAGAGAGCAAGAGGATAAAACAAAGTTGAAAACAAAGTTTAAAGAATCAGAATATCAATCTTTATGCAGTATGCTGCGGGTTTCACAGTTATGCATCAAGTTATGACAATTGTTATTAGTCTGCTATTCATGTACTACTGCTTTACCTTGTTTCACATGTTGTTTGCACAGTAGTCTGTATTTCTGCTTTCCCTTTATCTCTTTTTTTTTTAAACAGGATGACAACAGTGTGGTGTAACACTGTTGCCTGTCAATATTTGTGCAGGTGTACAAACAAAGGTTCAGACAAGAACAGTTGATATGTAGTTGAAAACTCATATGCTTCAAAAGATGTACTCTGCCAATGTTGATGACCTTGATGAATCCGAATGTGACTCAGATGGCAGTCCACACTTTGAAGGCTCTAACAACTCAGACTACCAACCCAATAGTGATTGTCAAAGTTCCTCGCAGTCCAGGTAAGATGCCATTTGTTACTTGTGAGCAACATTGTCATGAACAGATTATTTCATGCATACAGAGCTCTTATTTTTGTTATAAAAATGGATATATAACAGTAATGTGCTTTTACACATAATATAATTTTCATATTGTTTTCTCCAAATATTTCAGATCAAACTCTACTGCTGAGAAGGAGAAATATTTCAGTGTTGCAGAGTCCTGCTTGTTACAAATATTTACTCTCTGTGTATTTTGTTGCATGCTTTCTACTGTAGCTACAGTTAGTCAAGTGATCAGAACAATGGTAATTGTCAAGCAAACATGTGTAGCCTGCAAGTTTCTTTAAAAAGATGAGAAACCTCAAGCGTATATGTGTCATGATAGAAATCTAAGTAGACTAGTCAGATATAATGGCTTTCCCTCTGATTGGTTTCCTTGTATGTTCCTAAATATGTTTGTATATCATATGTGTACTATTTTGGCTGTCCCAAGCCTCCTTTTTGGGTAGTACTGTTTTTCATCAGTAGATTTGATTCTACATGCACAACAACTGCTGTTAACATCAGTTACTAGGTTGATTACGAATGGTATTGAAGTGTGCATGAAACTATAAAAGAGACAGGTAATCTACCTGTATTGTTCATTGATCATGGTAAACTATTCAATGACAATTCCCATGTTACTTTCCCTACCATTGTGTATTCATTGCAGAAAAAAATTCTAAATTAGAAAAGTCAGCATTTAGTTTTGGGTATGCCTTCATTTAACAAACTACTGTCTGCGTCAATATTTTTTTCCATTCTGTACCTTCAAAAGTTCTATGCATTTTCCAGTTCTGCAATACCACATGTATTACACAAGCAATGTTTTTTCCAAGTATCAGAAACAATTTCTGTATGGGACTATCACAAATGTATAGTGATTGGAACAACTTACGCCAAAAAATTAGATTGAAGGAGGAAAGGATGATAGTTGGAGGTGATGCAAAATGCGATAGTCCCAATTGTAGTGCAAAATACAGATGTTACTGTATGAAGGAATTTAAGAACAAATAAGATAATTCATATGGAATTGTTGCAAGTAAGACATAGGTTCATAGATTCATAGGAATATACAAGCACAGTAAAGCTACTGGAGCCTTTATAGTGCTCACCATTTCAACAATGGTTGTATCATTGGATACAATTCACATTCAGATACTTGTCCAGATTAACTTTAAATTATTTCATATTTTTACTCAGAATCACAGAATCAGGCAATGAATTTCACATGTAGATCACTCTCTGTGAAAACCATTTCCTCTTCTTGTGGTATTATGTATGTGTCCCTTTATTTGCCTATTATTTTTCCTTGCAGGAAACTGACTAACCTTCATTTGTAATCCTAACCACCTCCACAAATAATTACTTTGGAAAGCTTTAAAAACAAGGCACATATCACCCTCAGCCTTCTCTTCTCCAAGCTGTAAATCTCAGGCTTTTCCAGTCTTTCATCATAACCTATGGCCCTCATACTTTCAATTATCCTTGTTGCCCTTCTCTGTGAACCCTCCAGTAACTTGGAAACACCAAGTTTGGTTGACAGTGAAAATGCCGACCTCCCCCACAGCGACAGCACAGTACCAACACAGGTATTGTGCCACCTGTTCTAAAGGTGTTTTCTGTGGGGGGCTGTGCACCCCGCACCCCCGGACATTTGGATTCCAACTCCAGGTCAGAGTTAGTTCGGGGAGGGGGCGGAATACTGGGGGAAGGCGAAACATGGAAAAAGGACCATTACCGTGAATGTTGCCATAATGGTCTTTTTTCCTGTTTCACCGTTGAGGCACCACACTACTCACCTTGTGGTCTCACCAAGGCTCTGTACAGTGGCAGCAGTACCTCTTTGTTCCTGCTGGTGATATTTCTACTAATACAGTGATTACAGATAAGTTACCTGATACCTCAGAATACCTCAGTATATACGGTGTACTAAATAGTGCATGGCATGAGCAGTGAGTCACTAATGCGGTACTGTGGTGCTATGGTAAGTGGTAAGGTAGTAAGCACCTAATTAATTGAATTCTCCTAATGATCTTTTGAAATGCGCCAGGTGGTGCTATTTGCAATTACTGTTTGAGGTTGTATCTTACTTGATTTTCAATTTTCCAGCAGGTGTCCTGACAGTCCACATTCCATACATTTCATAATGTCTTGCACACTCAGGTTGAGGGATGTAAAATAGTTGATGGATTTGTGAGGTTCAGTAGCAATGCAGTGTTGATGACAAAGTTGAAATACTGTAACCTTTTTATTATCAGTAGCCTTGACATCTAGCAGAGACCTCCCTCCCTGATCCCCAATGCCACCCCAATTATGTAAAAACAAACACTTTCACCATCCCTGATGTTACCTCACTATTTCATTAATAAAAAAAATACACTTTCACCCATAGTCTCCCTCTGTGGCAATGCAGTCCTAACAAGCTAGTGATCTGCTCTGTAAAAATATTGCAGCTATACACAATCAACAAATGTACTGTAATGTGAGCAAATGAGGTTGAGTCACTTTACAAATATGAAAAGATAAAATACTAATCAATAATACAGTATATGCTTCCAGACAGTAGCTATTGCTGGTGTCAGGGCTACTGAAGCATAGAGTATCTCAGCTCCTTGTTTTCATAGTCTGACTCATTGTCTTGCCTTTAATGAGTCTCCAACAAGGTCTGTTTTATGTTCCCTAAAATGCAGTCGCCTCACTGATGTGTCACCCTGCAGCTCAGTACAAACATACTGTACATCGCATTTGTGTTTGGCAGTGAATTAATAGCAAAGAGGATATCAAAAGTTAGCAAATAAATTGCAAAATTAAACAAAAAATATAATCAGATTGTAAAACAAAGGTATTAGCTTCATGACTAAGCAGTGGCAAGCTATTTTACAATGATGATTAAAAAAACTAAATCGTTCAACTAACTGTTAAAACAGCTGAGAATTTGGATGGGTTAAGGGATAACTATTGAATACAGTAACACAACCGTGAGTCTTCAGTCATGAACTATGTGGTAAACATTCTTTGTTGACTGTTTAGTAGTCTCAGGCTTTTTAAGAAATAAAAAAAAATTAGGAAATATCATGAATCATTTTTCAGATTGCCAGATCAGTCCTGTCACACTAAAAGTAAATTTCCTAGGCAATGAACTTGAAACCTGCAGCTTCTGAGACTGACAGCTGTGCCAGTGAGAAACATATCATACCATTCTTACTACACTCACATTCATCTCACCATATATTTAACACGACTGTCTTTGGAACTGTGTGAAAATGATTAACATGGGTATTGAACTAAAATGATTTGACATGAATCAGTGATTACTTTACACTGGCTGAATAGTAAAAGAAAAAAATACCTCTGGAAAATCCATGTCAGTTGTATTAAATAATGTTGCATATATGAAAAAGAGAATAATGGATAGTTTAGGGTGTATTACCAGTCAGTAACACCATCAAGAGGTTCGGGACATGTAAGAACCTCGAGAGCGAAACTCAAGAGGTTCCTACATGTCCTGAAACTCGAGATGGTATTCTGACGGGTAATACACCCTAAACTGTCTATTGTTTTTTTTAATATATGGATCCAGCCTTTTTTTGGGGGCGGTTGGCTGCTGACATAAATGATTCCATTAGTCCTGGCCAACTGCTGCACTGTCTCAGTTCATCTCATTCTCTCCCACTCGCGCACACACAGGACATTGCCTTCCTCCATCTCTTTCTACCCTGCCTGCTCACATACAGTGACAGTAAAAAAAATACTTTTTTTGTCATACCTTGTGTTCTTTCTGTGAGGGGGAGTGCAGGATCAGTCAGATAAGTCCGTGTGAAAATTTTAAAAATGGGATGTACCATGGAGAGTATGTGTTCTCGTTAAGCGAGAGATGACCCCCATGTTGTGAAAAGCATTTTGGCCGCCCACAGATACAGAGCAGCCAATGAGCAGTTGCATTGTGAGCGTCAGTAGTTGATTGACATTTACAGTGAATGATAGTATAATCCCTCTCGAAGTGCGGTAGTATCACTTCGGGAGTGATAGTATTACCAAAATAAAATTGTATGCTTTACGATAGCATTAATTTCACAATCCATATATTAAAAACACTTTATTTAATTATTTATGAGATTGGGTGTTTATTCATTTATTATTTAAGTAAAAAAAAATCTAAACTCTCTTCAGACAGGAACTCCCAGGAGACAAAACTGATAGCCAGCTAGTTAAGGTTGTCTGGAGCCACTTGCTGCAGGCTGTTGGCTGCTCATCCACATTACTACTTGTGAACACCTATTACTGATAGGAGCAAAGTAACATGCTCACAGCCTTCTCTCAGAATCACCAACGGGGATGCTACTACACGCATGATGGTGGCAAGTCAGTATTACCGGCATCTGGTCACAAGACATATGTAAAAAAAAAAAATGACACATTTTTTGATTTAAATGTCACATTTATTGACTTACACACCAGTAATCTACTGACCATCCAGGGTAAATTGGTAAAAATTGCCTAACACACCAGTCAGCACTGTGCTATTTCAGAAAGGGTCCCTCTAATTTGTCCCTCCTTAAACTGACATTCCAGTCACTAAAGGGTAGTGATTTAAAGTATAAAACAGTGGCAGAGTTGTGTCAGAGTCCAGTTCTTTGTCAGCAAAGACTTGTCATAGTAAGCTACACATTGTAGGAGGCTTCATGAGCCCCTTCATAAGCCAATAATACTATTTTTTTAAGATTTGCCCATGATTTTGGCCATGTGTCCCTGATATTTTGAAGCCCTGTCCCTGATTTGCATTATGGGAGATTGAGAAGTATGTGTTTTATATATACTGTACACCCTTCTTAGATCCTAGATTCCCCAGGGTGCAGACAATATATTCTGTACTGGATGAGAGACTTGACCTTGACTCAGTTTTGCTGGCTCGCGACAGTACTGTTCATGTGGATGTGCCTACTTCAGTGTCAACACACCAATGCCTGGGTGTATGCTTGCAGCCTTCAACATTGGTTTTCCTGAGGTGGGGAAAGAAAAACAATAAGTGAAATAATGCATGGGAAATAAAATAAAATAACAGTTGTGGATCTCCATGTTCAGGGTTCCAGATTTGTCCTCCAGCCATCTCTTCTTATTTTACTGTCAGATAGTATACATCCTGCTTTTGCGCATCACTAAATGGTCACAAATATATGTAAAGAGTCTTTGTTTAACCCCCACATTTCCATTCATTAAAAAAAGTATCTAGGTGTCTGCCAATAAGCACGTCAAACTCAAATGCTCCTAACTAACTAGTTTACTGTATAGCCTTGTAATCTAGGGGACCCCATCCCTGATCACCCAATGTTGCCCCAATTAGTTAAAAAAAACACTTTCACCATCCCCGATGTATCATAAACAGCAGCAGGTGACAGGAGCTACAGTATCTGTGGTGTCAGTTTGAAGCACCTGTCAATCTTTCTACTAATAGTTACACTACAGAGCCAGCAGTTTTTCTACGGGCCCAAGCCCAAATAGCCTTGAAAATAGTGGACCTGCTACTGTTGGGCCACATAGCTAAATAGGCACCAGTTAGAAAGGTAGTGACTGTAGATTGAATTAGTTATTCAGCATACCCCTTCCGCACCTATTCACGCCACTCTATATCCACTACGGATATCACCTGAAGCTGATTGCCAGTGGGAGAAGGGTTAATTAGGCACTAACACTGAAGCTGGCCTTTCTAAGTCAACATTGTTGTAGTCCTTGTCTTCTGAATGCCTCAATAGTGCTTGAGGTGGGGAGAAATGAATGAATAAAACTACATGGTGGAAAAGTTTGTAACGTTCAATACAGAATTGGTTAGGGACATTCCTGCCAAAATTAATTCTGTATTAAAATTTACAACTTTGCTCCCAAAATGACTTGGGAGGGGGGCACTTGTTGCTGACTGTTCCCCCTTAAGGAGCCAGTGTTCCATACTAAAAATCAGGCTAATAGGCACTTGTCATTTATTTACATGCCTAAGTAAGAAGAAATGGAAGACCTTGAAATTGGGATTTTGTGGGAGTTTTGAGTAAGTGAGTTCTCATGATGCCAGAGGTAAATAATTTGATGGAAAGTAGGAAATTCCTGGTAATTTCAGAGCTGAAATGTTCATTTTAGAAGCTAAGTGTGGTGGTTCCCTTAGTTAGAATGATAGGTACAGTTCATAATGTAGCAGGTACCTGTCAGCATCATTTTTTTACTGCACTTCATTGGACAATATACTGATATCAAGGCTGTCCCAGTGTGTAAACACAATGCTCAGGATAAGGACTGGGGCTGTCTGAGAGTGGGGCAGGGCTGAGCGCCAGACTTACCATAGTTTGTTAGGTGCAGAATGGATTCCCTGTTCCACATGGAGAAGGGGATTTGGAATATGACAATGCTACAAGGACTGCCTTTACTCACTGTATTCAAATTAAATGTTTGCACTTCATGGCTATCCATGAGGGCTGGTGTTGTGGCAGATGGGGGCCCACTGTGGAAATTAATATTTCAAATTATGAGTATATGGTGCTTAATGATTACAGAAAACCACATATTCTAATAAAGAGGGCACAAGAACCCAAATTAGGTGTACTGGATACAGTAAAAAGGCAAAAGGGCAAACAAATTACTGATGAGGTATAACAAGCAATACTCTAGACAGGACTTGACTACCAGATGAATTGATGCCCTGATAACATGTGTGCAGTGTGAGATGCCCTGTTCAGTCACTCAGAGACAGCTAACAGTGGTTTCTAATATGAGCTGTCAGTGGAAAACAGCCTTATGTGCAAATTAGAGGTGTGTGGGTTCCCTGTTGTGTAAAAGGTTAGTGCTTTGATTAAATTCCTTGCATCACTCACCCCACTGAGAACCAGTTTTTCTAGTTTCAGCCTCTGAATGACCTCTTGGGGGGGGTGATTTCTTCTTTCCTGTAATAGCTGTCCTAATGACATGGGAAGAGGTTGTGTCTACATCCTTAATAGAGATGTTGCAAAATTTTATTTCGCAGGCGAACTCCTGGTGAAATAATGAATTTCGCCCCATGAAACAGTTAGTGAAATGAAGCAATTATGGCAAAATTTCACAGTCAATTTTGCCGGTAAATTTTGCTTTCACTGGTAAATTTTGCCTTACGGTACTATTAGGTGAAATTAGGGAAAAAAAGGCTTGTCACATGACTTACTGCAGCAGACTGCAGGTCACATGGGTAACCGCACTCAGGCAAAAAGACAGTGATTCTGCTTCCTTTTCCTAGTGCTTGCAGACAGAGATAGTAGTCTGAGAGTAGGCAGCAGGAAAAAACATTATACGTTTGTGATTGTGTGTTGTGTTTCCCCAGATTCTTTACTTTCAAAACAATTAATCTTTCTTTGTTAGGATATTTTCTGTTGGTTTATATTTTTCTATCTTCAAGTTTATAGTGTGTGTGTATGTGTGTGTGTGTGTGTGTGAGAGAGAGAGACTCCCTCACTCACTCTCTCTTTCTTTCTCTTTTCATTTTTTTTTATTTTTCTAATATGGGTGGGCAAGAAGGGAAAAGGGGACTGGACAGAAGAAGGCAGCTAAAAGTGTTTGCCTTAACAGGCAAGCATTTCTGTCTGAATGACAGGCCTCCCCAGCAGGAGCATGTGCCCCCCACCCCCCCCAGCAACAGGAGCATGTTCCCCATGACCCTGCAGCAAGGGCAGGATGTTGTAGCCCCTGCTGGGATATCAGCTGGTGCCTCCCCCCACCAGCAAGAGTGTCATCAGTGTGGTCCTTCTTCACCACAAGGGCTGCAGATGACAATGTTGTCATCTGCAACCTTTGTGGCCAGAGTGTTCAGCGGGGGAAGCAAGAGTCACACCTTTGGACTAGTGGGCAAAAGAGCCATCTGCAGCACCACCACCCTGCAGAGTGATTTCAAAAGCAGCAGCAGGAGGCAGCACTGGTGGGGGTGATGACCAGACAGAAGGGGAAGGGGGCCAGCAGTAAGAATGCAGTTGTGCCAGCATAGGGGGTGCCTTACCAGGTCCAGGAGGACACAGCAGCAAGAGGAAGCAGCACCATCCACTGAATTACCCCACAGTCACCGGTGCTGCCATCATGCTGCTGATTCTATACAGTCTGCAGCAGCCCTAGGTCAGGTCAGCATCACCAATGAAGACCTTGAGGCCATGCGCTGTGAGGTGGTGGCCACACACAGTGAGGTGCAAAGTGTTAGGCAGGACTTTGACCAGTTCCACCAGGAGGTCGGGGGGACCTGAGAAAAATAATGGAGGGCCAACAAAAAGTGTTGGAATTCCTGGTGGAGCTGTGTCAAGGGGGTGGTGGTGGTGGTTGCACTGGCAGTGCAGAATCAGGGCCTGGCACCTGAACTGTGTAGGTTTAGATGGTTCAGAACAATTTGACAATTCGGCAGGCAGCGTAGCAGCTAATTGTTTTTCTTTTCTTTTTTGTCTCCTTTGTTACTGTCACTCTTCTTCATCATCCGCACCCCGTTAAAATAAGAAACACCAAACAAAATTACAAAAATTTAAAAAAAAGATGTTTTCTGTCCTCTTCCTCTTCTATATCCTCTTGTTTCTTTTTCTTGTCCAGTGGTTTTGTTTGTTTTGTAATGCTTTTGTTCCCTCTCTTTCCTCTTTCATATGAATACCCTTGCCCTGACCCTGCATGTCTCCCCTGTCATGTGTTACTGTCAGTCACTGTAGTACTGTACCCATAAACACTGTACCTTTCTTCTTTTTTTATGTTACTCCTTCTTTATATATTTCCTCCTCCTTGCCACAAATGTCAAGCATTGTAATTTGTTCCTATGAGCACATTTTTTTCCCCCAAAGCTATGTGATGCTGTGGCAGTTGTTTGTGTGCAGCATCAATCTGAATACATACACAACAATTATAGAAACATAAGCACTTTTATTTTGACATTAAACATAGCTATGTTTTTTGTGCTTAACAATACATGTCCCCTGGGCTTGCCACATATGTTAGCTTTGTGTCCCTCCCCTCCAGTCATGATGATATAGTGCCCCATCAGCCCACGACCATGTCCAAAATGTACACTTGAGCTACAGTTTAACACAGCCTCTTGCCACCATGCTGTGCAGAGCAGGCATGATAAGATGAGAAATATGACAGGGGAAAAAAAAGGATGAAACTGAGACATGAACCTGCTCTCAGTCATGATGTTATGTATTGCCCCACCACCACCTGGACAAAAAAATGCTGTTTTAGCCACCGTTTACAAATTATTTCAGGATGAATCTTGTTGCTGCTAGTGCAGAACAAGCCATACAAGTCCAGAAATGTTGCATAAAACTGAGACAGAAATGTGGTCTAAGTCCAGAAGTTTTCTAGAGCCCCCCCTCCACTTCCCAGACATAAAAATGCTGTTTTGTCCACTGTTTACAAATGATTTCAGGTTGAATCTTGTTGCTGATAGTGCAGAACAGGCCGTACAAGTCCAGAAATGTTACATAAAATTGAGACATGAATCTGCTCTCAGTAGCGATGTTATATAGTGCCCCGTCACCAACCGGACAAAAACAAAATGTTTTGTCCAACATTTACAAATGATTTCAGGATGAGTCTTGTTGCTGCTAGTGCAGAACAGTCCACACAAGTCCAGAAATGTTGCATAAAATTGAGAAAGACATATGGTCTCAGTCCAGAAGTTTTATAGAGCCCCCCGCACCTGGACAAATAAAATGCTGTTTTGTCCACTGTTTATGAATGATTACATGATGAATCTTGTTGCCACTAGTGTAGAACAGGCTGTACAACTACAAAAATGTTACATGAGAAATGTTATTTAAAACTGGGACAGAAATTTGGTCTCAGTCCAGAAGTTTTATAGAGCCCCTACCACCTCTCAGACAAAAAAAAATACTGTTTTGTCCACTGTTTACAAATGATTGCAGGATGGATCTTGTTGCTGCCAATGCAGAACAGGCCCTACAAGTCCAGCAATGCTACATGAGAAATGTTACATAAAAATGGGACAGAAATGTGGTCTCAGTCCAGATGTTTTATAGAGCCCCCCTCCACCACCTCCTGAACAAAAAAATGCTGTTTTGTCCACTGTTTACAAATGATTTTAGGATGAATCTGGTTGCCGCTAGTGCAGAACAGGCCTTACACATCCAGAAATGTTACATGAGAAATGTTACATAAAATTGAGACATGAATCTGCTCTCAGTCATGATGTTATATAGTGCCCCTCCCACCTCCCGGACAAAAAAATGCTGTTTTGTCCAATTTTTACAAATGATTTCAGTATGAATCTTGTTGCCAGTAGTGCAGAACAGGCTGTTCAAGTCCAGAAATGTTACATGAAAAATGTTATATAAAACTGAGACAGAAATGTGGTCTCAGCCCAGAAGTTTTATAGAGCCCCCCCACCTCCCTGACAAAGAAATGCTGTTTTGTCTACTGTTTACAAATGATTTCAGGATGAATCTTGTTGCTGCTAACTACTGTGCTGTGCAGAACAGGCCTTACACAGTAAGTCCAGAAAAAACACATGGCAAAATTGTGAGAGAAGGGAGATACAATTATTGTGGGAATTATGAAATAGCCAAAAGGGGTGCCACACTGAGAAAATTAATTCCTCCTGCAAAATGCTGCTGCTGCTTGCACTTGCTGCCTCCTGCTGCTGGTTTTTCAACTGACTGAGAAATGTAGATAGAATTATCATTTCCCAATGTTGCTGTCCTGTTTGGCTGTGGTGACTCTGTGGTTGTAACTTGTACAATGTGGAGGGAATGAGATTTTGGGGTCCTGTAGCTTGCAGCCTGGTGCTCTGACTAATTGCCAACTTGCCACGAGAAGTAATGTTTTGCCTGGGGTTGAGGGATCATCTTCACATAGTCCATACTGCTGCACATGTAAGTGTCTGTCTGTATTTTTTTTCTGTGCAAGAGAAGGGTAGGAGTGGGTAGGTATTGTGGTGTCTTCAGTTCTAATATGCTTGTACTGCTTTTCTATTATTTTCCAGTTGGCTGAGGATTACATCATCATGCCAGGCTGGGATTCAGATCTGGGATGTTGGAATGCACCACATTTCCCAGCGCAGATGGTAAGTACTTAATTTTTCATTACTGGTGTAGGTTGCTGTAATTCGGATGTCTGAGTTTGATAGTAATTGCGTTCTTTTTGCTTTTGTCAACATTCAGGAATTCCAGTGATGTTACCCCCCGCTCCTCTTGCTGCTGCTGCTGCTGCTGCTCAAGACGTGGGCGCTTTATTACTAATACAATGGTTCCAGTTTCACAGCCAGTCCCTGAGGTAAGTATTTCTTCATTTTATATGGTCTTCTGTGGGGGTGGGGATGGGGACCAGGGTGGGGGTGAAACTTTTAACAATCCTCAAAATTTGTTCTTCTTTTTTATCTTATTTGCAGGTACACAGTACTGTTAGGGGAATGTGGAATCTGGATGCCTGCTGCTGCTGTGCTTCATGTGCCCCACCCTGCATGTTCCTTCTGGGGACAATTTCCACAGTTTAATTACAGTCATGGGGTATGGTAAGTATTTATATATATTTTCTCTGCTTGCTAACATCAGGTATGCAGATGGACAAGTATTTGTTATGTTTCCTCTCATTGTTACTACTTAAGTCATTTTCCTCTGGTGAGTTTTCATCCCATGTCTGTGAGATGACTATATCCAGGCCTTGCAGGAGCTGGTGTGTTGAAGACAGAGTGGGTTGTTTGAACTGCAATGTAGGCCACTGGTTTCATTAACAATTAAACAGAACATCCAGGGAGGAAGCATATGTAGAAATGGATGGTAGAGATGGTGTTTAGTAATTCGGTGGAGGGGGCTAATGTCTTGTCTAATCATTTGAGGTGTCATAGCTGGAGTAGTTTGGAAAATTTAGAAGTCAAACTGCAGGCGGTAAACACCTCCTTCCATAGGGACCATCACAGTTTCTGTACAAGTACTATGGTAGTATTTATTATTACCCTTTTTGGGGTAATTGGATGTTGTTAAGCCTTTTTTATGGTTACTTTGTAATTAATGACTCACATCATTAAAGATGGCCACCATTCACCATTTTGCAAAATCTGTTCAACTGGTGTTAACGGTTGAATGAGCATGTTACATTCATATTCTACCTGTACTAGGAGGGTTCTTAAACCTGTCACGGATAGTAAGGGGCAGAAAATATTTATTTTTCGCATGGAGTGCATGGGGGTGTCAGGTGGCAGGAGTGGAGGGCCGGGTGTGGCATGTGCCAGAGTGGGCACTTTTAAAGAAGTGAAGACAACATATCTTGCTTCAAGATGGGGTTAGTCAAAATGAAAAGTAAAATGTATATCTTGATATTTTTTGCAGTGAAACATTATAACTAATAATGCAAAATGTGTATGGTTATGGTAATTTGACTGCTGCTTTATATAAGGTGGGGACCAAACAACAGTTTAGGGCAAAGGGTCATCAAATGAAACTTATTAACACTGCAGCAGATAACACAGCCATCACAAATCCAATGATAGATAAAAATAATTTATAACACTATACTGAGCTGAAAGTGGTTGGGGGGGGTCTTTCGAGTAACTTCAGCCTTGTTACACTTCCACTGTCAAATCCTCCAAGAAGCAGCCCTCAAAGTCTTCAAGACTGGAGTTTCACCAGGTGGAAATTCTCTCAGCATTGCTGCTTCATCCACCTCGCTGCTGGTGGAAGTCTTAGCAGAACAGCTGACGTCTTCATTGTCATCATGATCACTGAGACACAGTTCATGTGGCAACACCATTGACATCACTGTGTTGTGCGGAATGTGCCATTCATTCATACTGATGAATGTTAGCATGGATGTATTCTTTGGTGACAAATTGGCCCTATGGTCAAGCCCAATGGCCCCAGCTGAACTAAACACTCATTCCACACTGACACTGGATGGTGGGTAGCTCAGGTTTTTAACAGCAACTGATGTTAGTGCTGGCCAGTCAGTAACTTTGCTGCTCCAGTACTGCAATGGCTCATCAGTAATGGCAAGGTGCTTTATGTCCCCATGTAGGCCTCCACCAGTCATTCTGCTGCCCTGAGTCCAGCTGCCTCATCTGTCTCCTCTTCCTTTTCTTCCATATCTTCCACTCCCACCTGATAGAGAACATCCCAAATAGGAATGCTTGCCATTTTCTACTGTACCTTGCCCATTTTGTCAGATTGGGTTGCCTGTGAGCTGCTGGTGGTGGTAGTAACACCCGTTTTCTCTGCAGTGCATACCTTATGTGCCCTTTTCATCTGTGCAGCAGATACCCATCTAATGAGGTCCTCTGTCTACTTTTGCACTAGCTGATTACCTCTTTCAGTTATAGAAGGCAGGCCACATTTGTAGCATGGATCAGGCATGGTAGCAATTGCGAATTCATCCAACTGTACAATGCTGGATATATGGGTATTTGTGTCCAGCACATGGAGCATGTGATCTATTAGATCACAACTGCTATGATCCCCACTTGCCTCCATCTGGTGTCAGACATTAACCAGTGTTTGTCTCAGCACACGTATGAGGGATATGGATTGACTTAGACAAGCAGTGTCCCCACTCACTGCTTGTGTAGCATGCTCAAATGCATAGAGAATGCATATTAGCCCATCCATTTGTTGCCACTGCTCTGTTGTTAGAGTGATGGATACTCCAGCAGGTATTCTGAAACAACCTTATACTGTTCATACAGCCTGTCAATCATGCACAGCACGGAGTTCCACCTGGTCACAACATCAAGCTTCATATGGTGTTGAGGCAGATGATTATTTATTTAGCTTTTGTTTACTGGGTAAGCACACTAGACAAGAAATGCCTTTTTTCAGTAGTGATCCGGGAGAGTACAAGATAAAAACTTACACACAGGATAACAGCATAATAAAGAAGTGTAGTACAGGCATTGAACAGTGCAACAATAAACAATAGACATATACAATAGTGATAAAAATCAGGCAAGCAGTAAATGGGTATATACATGTCATGGAAGGGTACAAGAGCATTAAGGTAGCACAGTAAACATGTCTTAAAATGTATGCAGTATCAATTTGGGCAGCACATTGTGCATGAGCCTATGCTTAAGGGCAAGTGCTTTGGTGCCAGGGAGAAAAAAAAGGAGGGGGAGGGAGATCTTTCGTAGATTAGAGGGTTTGGGGTCCGATGGACAGGAAGATGGGTAGAGTACACCAACGTAGTTAAAGAGATACTAGGGAGTTAGGGACAGTTACAGGCAGAGGCAGATTTCAAGTGAGCCCACAGGGAGTTCTTAAACAGGCGAAGGGAGGGAGTGCATCTGGTGGAAGTGGGAAGGGAGTTCCAGAGATGGGGGGGCAGACAGCAAAGGCATGATCACCTGACACGGTATGTGTTTTGGAGACAAGGAGGGACAGTGTGTCAGCAGACTTGAGCTGGTATGATGGTTGTGCAGGCAGAAGTAGCTGGGACTGGGCAGGAGGGGAGGCATCACGGACAATTTTGTCTGTGAAGCAACCCAGAATAAACGAATGATAGTTACTTGGGGACAACCAGTGAAGCTTCTCATATAGCTCACAGTGATGGGTGAGTTGAGGGGCAACAAGAGCAAAGTGGCCAATATTGTTAGAAGCCACATCCCATTTAGCAAGGCTAGTTTTGGTGACAAGAGGAAAGTTTGTCAGACCATAGCTAAGTGAGGGGAGAAATACTTCTTTGGTGAGGGCAAGATGCACAGTTAATGTCAGGGAACTGCAAGCCCTATAAGCAAGGCCGAGTTTGATATTTGTTGCTTTGCACACATTTTGAATGTGGAGGGAGAGGTCAAGTTGAGGGTCAAGGGTGACACCCAGATATTTGAAGGAGCATGTTATGCCAACAGGGACCCCTTGAAGACTCAAGACCTTTAATGGGCAGAACACTGCTTAAGTTTCATCCAGGAGCCAAAGAGCATGAGTTGAGTTTTTTTTATGTTTAGCACAAGCTTATTTGACAGAAGCCAGTGTTGCAGTTCATTGAAGTTGGCTTGAAGATGATTATTTATAGTGTTGATATCATTCGAGCTGTACAGGAGGATTATGCCATCAGCATATAGAGTCGTATTGCTATGGGAGAGTACCAAAGGAAAGTCATTAATGAAGGGAGAAAATAGGATAGGGCCTAGGACAGAGCCCTGCGGTACACCTACCATGACGGGAACTGGTTCCAAGAGAGCTTTATTACACTTAACAAGCTGAAGCCTATCAGAGAGATAGTTTGAGAACCAGCTTAGGGCTGAACCAGACATGCCAAGAGAGTGTAGCTTTGCATGAAGAAGGGTGTGATCAACTAGATCAAAGGACTTAGAGAGGTCAATAAAGATAGCCCCTGATAACTTGCCTTGGTCCATGGAGGTCCTGATTTTGGATGTCACCTTAGCAAGGGCTGTGCCAGTACTATGACCTTTGCGAAATCCGTGTTGCTCGGGGGACAGTATGGCCTACTTAGACAAGTGATTTGACAGCTGTGTTTCCACCACTTTTTCCAGTAATTTGCTGACAGCAGATAGAATGGTGATAGGGCTGTAGTTTTCTGTGCATTTCTGATCACCCTGCTTAAAGACAGGCACCACCGTAGCTACTTTCCAGATGGGCAGGACAACTCCAGTGGTGAGGGATAGATTAAGAATGTGGGAAATGGGTATCATAAGCAGGGGAGCCCCAATCTTAAGGAGTTTGGGCTCAAGACCATCATGACCAGCACTCATATAAGGAGAAAGCCCAGCGAGAAGTTTGTGAGTGTCCCTCACAGTGACTGATTTAAGATAGACTGGGGGGGCAGAGTGGGGACGTGGGGGGGTACAGTTGGGGAAAGGTGGCTGGATGTTATTGGTGCCAAATATGGAAGTATAAGCTGAGAGATCAGCGAATTGTTTGTTGAAGGCATTGACTATGGTAGCAGCATTATTGCAGTTTTGGCCAGCAACAATCATGTCCACAGTATCACACCTACTATAGCCACCAACTATGGCTTTGATGGTGTGCCAAAAATTTTGAGAATCACGAGCGGAGGAAATTAGGATGGTCTTGTAGTGCTCGTTTATGGTGAGTCGTATAGCTTTTCTGCAGTTGTTACAGAGCTGGCAGTATTCATGAAAGTCAGATAAGTCATTTGAGGCTTTAAATTTGTCCCATTGCTTGTCTCTATCTTTCATGAGAGATAGCAGATCACCATGTAGCCACTTGGTGATGGTACCTCTAACCCTCTTTCTGATACAAGGGGCGTGTTTATCCTGTAAGGGGGAAGATGTTAAGAAGGTTATCAAGCACAACTGAAGCTGCAGTAGCAGAGATAACTGGAGACCAATCGGTGAGAGCAAGGTTGTGAAGGAAAAGTTTGGGGTTAAAGAGTGAGAAGTCCCTCACTTGCAGGATCCTGGAAGGGACTTTAGGAGAGGAAACTCTCCAAACACAGTAAGTGGGAGAGTGGTCAGATATAGAGTCAGAAAAACCCCAGACACAGAAATCCTGTCAGGCCGATTAGTCAGAATCCAGTCCAGGAACAAACTTCTGCCCCCAGGAGGGGAGATGCACATAGGGACATTGATTTATTTTAGTTTTTATTTTAGTCTGTGGTAACCATGTAAGGCCCACTAGACACAAGTGCCTGTTTTCAGGGGTGACCTGTGAGCACTGGGCAGTTAAGTGACTTGCTCAGAGTCACACAGTATACAAGTGGAGGTTGTGAGAATCAAACCAACGTCTGGTCTGCTGAATGTACCAAGCTCATTCATAGCTTGTTACTCTGACCTCTAGGCTATACTGAGTTGAGTAAGGCCATGAGCTTCCAGCAGAGGCTCATATAGTTTGACATTGTCGCCGCACCAATTTAGGTTGAGGTCACCGCATATAGGTACCTAATTTGTGGAGGTTATATGGCTAATATAATTGAGCAGGTAGGTGAGCTCATGGATATTGTGCTGTAGCTGGAGGTTTTATGGCTAATATTATCAAGCAGGTAGGTGAGCCCATGGATATTGCACTGTAGCTCATGCAGATGGTTACGGGCTTTTGCAGAATAAGCCAAGTGTACACAGATGCGATGGGAGACAGTCACAGTTTCCTTAATGTCCACATGGTTTAGAAACTGCTGCACAACAAGATTAAGGCAGTGTGCCAGGCAGGGCACACTGAAAAAAACACCATCGCTAATGCACTGCACTACATTGGAGCCATTATCACTTGCGATGAATCCTGCTGTAAGTGCCTGTGTGTGTAGCCACTCATCAAACTCATCCAGCAGAATATTAAGCATTTTCTCACCCATGTGAGAACCAGTAACACTTTGCATACTCAGGGTTACATGCTGCCGAATTCCAGGGGTATTGCTACCCACTACAATTTTACTTCAGGCAGGGTTTGCCAGACCCAAAATCAACTACCACTCCAGGTACCTGTGTCCAGTGTGCCATTATGCAAAGACACAAGCTTGCTGCTGTTTGTCCACTGGTCCACATATCCATGCTAAGATGGATATATTCTGACACACTATGCTTCATTGCATGTCTTATGGAATCAGCAACTCTATTGTACAGCTCTGGCATGGCATGCTTAGGACAATGGAACCTGCCACTTGGGACAGGCACGGGGCATCAACCTGTGGCACCTAGCTTTCTCCACAAATGAGAACGGCAACAGATCAATAGCCAGCATTTCAGTGGTGGCAGCATTTAACTCGCATGCAGCAGTATGATTGAGGGGTACTTTGTGTGCCGCTCATGGATGGTCTTCAGAGTGGGCTGCATCTTTTGGCCTGTTTGACAAGAACGCTCTACTTTTGGCACCAATGTTGTTCTTTTAGGGGCAGCAGTTTACTCTTGGGACTGTGCAGACTGCATGAAACCAGTTATTTTGGCTGATTTTGGCTGTGGTGGTCTACTTTTCTGAGTCAAGGGACTGGGAGTGGTGCCTCCACTGCTATGCCCACTACTCAAGAGAGCAAAGGATTGCTCATCCTCCTCCTCCTCCTCCACTGACCCACTCTGCTCTCCCTCCTCCTGCTGTATTGGACTGCTCTCAGTTACAATTAACTTGTTGAGGGAGATCCCACTAACAGCTCTGGCATCCTTATGGCATTGCTGCCATCGCAGCAGGTGTTCATTTTTCAGGTGGGCATGTTGGCCACCAGTGCCTATGTGGCTTCCCTTTTTTCCCTGACTTACACATGCTTGACACAGTTGACATATCATTATGGTCTCATCAGCTGAATCAAGCACATAAAAGTCCCAAACTAGGGACTTTTGACCTCTGGACTAAACATGTTCCTGGTGGGACTGGGAGAGCTGAGAAACAGGTGGGCAAGTTTGTGCTTTTTGGGCTGCTTTCATCACTTCCATAAGACTACTTTTTGTAGGGGGGGTTAAGTTGACTGCTTGGGGGATTGCTGATAGCCTTGACCCATGGGCTGTGCATGTAAATGGCCTACATCACCCTTGACCTTTTTAAACATAGGCTACCATGAGGGATCATCCCAGTCATCATCATCAGCACCAGTGCTTATGATGTCCTTCTCATCCTCCTCCTCCTCCTCCTCCCTATCACTGCCTTCTTGCATGGCACCTTTTTCTTTCTCTACAACCATCTCCTCCTCATGGGGTTGACTATCCATATCTGCAAGATTATCAAACTCTGGCTGAACACTACCACCACCAACTACAGTAGGAGCAGGGACAGTCACACCGACAGACTTATCACTCTCCGCCTGTTCCACTGTTCCTGTACTCATGTCAGTGTCTCCCTTCTTCTCACTATCATCACCCACCAGCATGGATGCAACAGTTCTGGCCATAAAAAACTGAGACACAGGAATGCCAGTACTTCTTTAAACAACTCCTTTGCTGGTACCTGCCGCAGAACCACCAGAGCTCACAGAAGACACTGATGCAGACATACGTATGCTTTGTAGAACTGGAACTGAAGTTGTGCTCTCCTCAACAGACTTCTTAGCTGCCTCGTTACCCCTGGTACATTTCCTTGTACTGGACTGTCTCTTAGCAGGCATTTTTATATGCTGCTTCAAAACTTTGCCTTTCTCTGGGAGTATATCAAGGAAGGATGTATTACTAATTGTGCGAATAACATCTGACACCTGCAGTACTGGTTTCCTTCCAAGTCCAAACACAATCAGGACAGGTAGCATCACTCTGTACAACTAATACTGTGTATGGTAGCCTATTCTAGTAAAAACAAAAAAGTAACTTTTTTCTTTCCCCAAACAGGAATTAAAGCAACACAGGGAAAAAGGGCACAAGTAACCTACTTTAAATAGAGATTACCTGTGTCTGGACAACTGAAGTATTGTATTGTGTTAGTACTAGAGATGCAGCAAAATTAAATTCCACCGGCAAAGTGAACGCAAAGTGACCACTTCACGTTATTATAACGCTATGCGAAGTGACCATTGGAAAGTGCTCACTTCGCTTTATTATTATAACTTCGCATTGTTATTCCACCTTAATGTGAAGTAAGGCAGAATGACAACAATGTAGGAATCCCCCCACACATCACATGGCTTACAGTACTGTAAGTCACATGCTTTAGCCAGGCAGGAAGGAAGGAAGTGAGTCATACAAGCAGATACTTTCACTTTCTCCTTTGCAGAGGTAGAGAGAGGAAGCATTTTGTGTAGGAGAGGAGAGTTCGTGTTAACAAGTTTCTTTCTTGAGCAAATTCCAAAAACCAAAAAGCTTTTTTAAAAGTTAATTCTTTAGTTTTTTTTTTCACTTTTTTGTCAGTTCTTTTTGGTGACCGATTTCTTTGTTATATAAGTTTTGTTTTGTGTGTGTGTGTGTGCGTGTGTGTGTGTGTGAGTGTGTGGGTGTGTATGTGCCTGTGTTGTGTGAGTGTGTGAAGTTACTTGTCACTTTGGAGAGGGAAGGAGTGTTTTTTTGTGTGATGGACCAGGGACAGTATGTGGCTTGTGGCCAGAAGGGAATGCGCACTCATGGACGTCGTAGCTGGGTGGCATTGGACTGCTCCAGATGCTTTGGTCCTGCCTCCCACCCTCCAGAAGCAGCAGCACCACCACCAGTGCCACTGCCACGTCCACCAAGTCTGCCACCACCACCACCACCAGTAGCAGCTGTAGGAGCTCCAGCAGCACCACCTCCACAGCAGCAGATGGAGTCCCAGGTGCGTGACCATGCTGTCAGCACTGCATCTGCCCCTCCTGTGCCTGGTTCCCACAGCTCCCCAGTCTGGCAGTTTTGCAACTGTGTCAGGGGGGAGAGCAGCCTTGTGGTGTGTCTGCTTTGTGGTGTGCAGGTGCACCATGGCCCTCAGGGGACACATCTGGGGACAGGGGGCCAGCACACACATATGTTGAACCACCACAAGGTGGAGTGGCAGGCTGCCACTGAACAGGCCAGGCCTCCACCTGCTGGCCCTTCTGTGGCAGTGGTAGAGGGTGCTGCTGTTGTGCATCACTGCAGCAGGAGGAGGGCCACAGCAGCAGTTGCTCCACCACCACTCCCACCACTGCCACCAGCACCATTTCACCACCACCACTACCTGGTCCCCCCCCCACCAGTGGACCCCACAATGCCTGCAACTCAGGCAGACATAGCACTTTGTGGGCCGCAGTGGAAGAAAATAATGAGAGGGTGGGTGCTGTACAGCAGCAGGTGGAGCAGATAGAGTGACACCAGTTACAGATTGTGTTGATGCTCTATCTGCTGCTGGAACATCAGGGGATCCCACATTAGCTTTTTTTTCAGCACACCTCCCCTCACTACTGTAGTATTTTCTCTTTTGTTTATGTTTAATAACAGACAGAGGGATAGCCACAGTATTAGTTTAAAGGGAAGCAGTCAGCAACAGGAGGTTCTGCCCCCTGCAAGGCTTGCCCTCTGGTTAAGCCTTGTAAGTATGTTGCAGCGTTTTTCTTGTGCCGCAATATACTTTACTTTAATAAAGAAATTGCAGGGACCCAGAAGTATGGCGGATGCTATGGGGGCTCCATTATGTGTAAAGGTGCGACGGCGATGCACCATGCACTTCAATACAAAATGCAACTGTCTTGTGTCCATAAAATTCCCAAGTGCTGATGAAGTGAAATGGGAGCAGTACACCACATGCAAAGTCCCCAAAATTTATTGAGCAGTCACTCATGCGTACAGTGGTCACACAGAGTACCCAGAATTTTTCTGCATCCCCAAAATGCAACTGTCATGTGTCCAAAAAATTTACATACTCTGTGATGATGATGTCATGATGCACAGTGTCTTGTCAAACTGTGTGAAGGAGGGATAACATAACATGAATCCATTCAGTGTTCTGTCAGAAATTATGACCGTGAGAGAACTGTTGCTGGTCCAAAGTGAGCTGCAATTCCTGAGAATGCAATGCGATCACCTCAACTGGATGGGAAGGGTGCCCTTTGTGTGTACACTAACAGTAGCCTTAGTGTGTTGTTTTATAGATATATATATATATATATATATATAGATATATGTATTTTCTAGGTGGGGGTTGGCATATATACATGTACTCATTGTATTGTTTTGTATCACAGGTTACATACTGTTGGTGTGAACATTCCAGTGCTTGATGAGAAATTTTGGCACTGAAATTGGAAATGGAATACTCTCAAGCCAATGAAGGTAAGTATTTTTTTTGGGGGGGGAAGCATATTTGCAAGTAGGTCTCATTAATGGTTTATTATTTGGTTATTTCTTCACAGATTTCATCTGCATCTTTCTCCAGTCCGGTAATGATGGTCATGGTCATCGATTGAAATGACTTTTGCTTGTTGCATGTCTGCCCCAGCCGGGTGGGGGCATGATGTTGAAGAAGTTCTTTGGATAAGGCAACTATGACACAACAAAGCATCTGGAAGTTTCCTAAAAAAGAAATGAAGGACTTATTACAACTTGATTGCAGCAGTAAGACTTTATGTTTAAGCTGTGGCTGTTCCACCACGGGTATCTGGATTAACACAGATAGCAAGCTGTCCCACTGCAATAATCAGATCACAATTTAATTTAGTACCAGGTTGTGTAACAAATACACTGTGTCAGTGTCCCTGCGCCTCAACTCAAGTTACATTTTAAAACCACATCTTGTCAAGTAACACAACCTGGGTCCAACTCTTTCAACACTGTCATGGCTGCACAGCTGCAAATTTGTAATACAGTACATGATATGTTGCAGAAATATTTTTTGTGATGTACATGTCGCATCAGTCAGATTTGTTGCACTCTTGTGAAAAAAAAAGGAACAGATGAAATACAATTGATATACTACCGGTATGGATTGGAAATGGATATCCCATAGGCTCCTGTAGACAGTACTGCTGCTGTACTATTGATACAGACCTTCAGTGAAGGAGGCTTATTTGTTGTTAACCTGTAAAAGAACAAAAAAAGTTGACCGTATGTGTTTGACCATTGCAGCTCAGAAAAGCAACACAAAACAAAACACACAGCTAAAGGAAGTTGAATAGCATGAAAAATGTTAGTACACATACTCACTTTATAGTTTTAATAGTAAGAAGCCTTGTGCCTGCAGCTGATGGATGTGGTCTTCTGTTCAACTCCCTCTGCCTTGGCATGGTCAATGTAATGGAAAAACATTGTCACAATGGCACTGGTGGTGGGTGGTGGTGGTGGTCATATCTGCGTCACATGATGACATTCCCTCTCACATCTTCCTGCATCTGGTGGTGGTTACAGTGGCGAACAGTGGTGGTGGTAGTCCATGGGACACACAGTCACATTCCCTATAGTGGCAGTGGTGAATAGTGGTCTTATAGTGGTGGTAGTCCGGGAGACACACACGGTCACATTCCCTATGGTGGCAGTGTCAAACAGCAGCCTTATGGTGGTGGTAGTCCAGAGGGATGCACAGTTACATTCCCTATGGTGGTAGTGGTGAACAGCAGTCTTATGGTGGTTGCAGTCAGGGGGCCAGGATATACTGTGCTCTATGTTGTAAATGTGATGTGACATATGGAATTTGACTCACTATAAGTGGGACAGTGATTTAACTTTATGAAAAAGAAAACATGTATCACACGAGGCATGTGACAGCCTTTTAACCACTTAAGTTAAAACCTGCCAACATTAACCTCATCATCATTCATCATCATCCTCAGAAAGAAAGCTGCCCTCACAGTCTTCTATGTCTGAATTTTGACCACGGGAAAATTCTTTATCCATTGTGTCATCAGCTACGTCAGTGGTAGGCCACTTCATGCTGTCACTGCCACCAGGATGGTCCCTTTCTTCAACATCAGCAAAACCATGAGTATGCCAGGGTATGAATACTGAGGTTGCAGTCTGAGCTAGTATGTGCCTCTCATTAATTTTTATGAATGTCAGCAAACTGACATTTGCAGGAGAGAGGTTTGTACAATGATCCCGAGCTATTGCACCTGCTGAGTTGAATACCCTCTCGACACTCACCACTGGAAGGTGGGCATATCAGGTACTACAGTGCCACAGCGGTAAGCTCTGGCCATTCACAGACCTTTCCACTCCAGTATAAAAGGGGATCATCAGTAATTGACAGGTATCTGTTTTCAGACACATATGACTCAACCATTTGCTGTGCTGCTCTAAGTCCAGTGGTTGATGCATCATCTGCTTCTCCGGAATCATTTATGTCACAAATTCTCACTTGGGACAAAGCCTCCCAAAGTGGGTTAATGCCAGCTGCTTTTGATGACAGACAACCTGGAACTGTAGTCCCCTTCCCCTTACAGTATATGCTTGATACTACTCCTCCAGGTTCACCTTCAGCCTGATTATGCTGCTCAGGTTTCCTGACCTTGGCACGTGACTTCTGTGCCCCATGAACCAAGTGCACCAGTTGCCCACTGACAGTTTTTACCTGTTCAGGCCCACCCTCCAGTACTGAGGCAATTCCACGTTTGTATCATGGGTCCAGCATTGCTGCTATTGCAAAGTTGTCAGTATGCTGAATGCTCAAGATGTGACAATTCTGGTTGAATACTGTCAGCATGTGTTTCAGCAACACACTGCTAGCACTGTCTCTGGCAACATCAAGGCTATGCTGCACATTCACCAATGTCTGCCTCAGCACACACAGCAGTGGAATTGATTGGCTAATGGAGGCAGACTCACCACTCATTGCCTGTGTGGCATGTTCAAAAGGCCTCAAGATTGTTATTACAGAGCCCATGAGGTGCCACTATTCAGTCATCATAGACATGGAGGCCCCGGAACTGTCATGGCTAGTGTGCATGTCAAGATATTCTGAGATGGCTTTGTACCATTCAAACAACCTCTCTGCCATGTATAAAGTGGAGTTCCTCCAGGTGACAACTTCTAGCTTCAAGCAGTGCTGCGAGAAGCTGTTTCGGATCTGCAACTGCTGAAGTTGGTAACGGGCCTTTGCAGAGCGTGAAAAGTGAGAACAGATATGGCGTGCAACTGTCAGCATTTCCTTTATATCAGGGTGCTGTAGAAACTCCTGCACCACAAGATTTAAACAGAGGGCCATGCATGGAACCCAAAACAAACCACCATTTGTTATGCATTTCACCAAATTTGACCCATTGTCACTTGCTATGAACCCAGCTCTCAGGGACAGGGGATTCAGCCACTTTTCAATTTCAGTCAGTACCATGTCCAACATGTTTCCACCAGTGTGTGAACAGGTCACATTGCACATAGCAATTGTTGCATGCTGTCAAATTCCTGGAAGATTGCTACCATTACACTCCACCTTCCTACACTGATTATTCACACTACCAACATCACAAACAACCCCCGGCACCTGTGCCCAGTGTGCAGTTATACACAAATATGAACACCCCACTGTTTTGCTACTTGTCCACATTTCCATACTTAAATGGATGAATGGAAAGGAGGAATGCTGAAGGGCATGTCTTACTGAGTTGGGCACAGTACGGTATAACTCAGGGACAGCACGGGTGGAAAAGTATGTCCTGCATGGGACTTTCCATTTTGGACCGGCACTTGCAGCAAACCACAGGAACCCAGAATTCTCCACAAAGGAGAAGGGCAAAAGATCAATTGCCAACATTTCAGCTACAGCAGCATTAAGTTCACGTGACACTGTATGATTGGGTAGGTACTTCAGCTTATGCGCAAAAACACTCTGTAACATGGGCTGACTTAAACGTTCTACATGAGGTGTGATGACAAATGGTTCTGCTCTGTGAATCGCAGGTTGTTGTGGAGTGTGGATGTGTGATGAAAAAGGTTGCACAGGTGATGACAAACCCAGAAAGGCAGTTATTTTTCCAGATTTACCAACAGGAGTTGATGTACCACTTGCACTAGACATACTGTATTGACCACCACCACCACCACCACCAAAACTGCTACTCTCACCACCACTGGACAAGACTTCAAAATCATTCTGCTTTTCCACCTCATCATGCCTGTAGTAATCCTCTGCTGTTATTTCATCACTATTACACACATTTAATTTTCTACTTGTTGCTAAAGTTGCTAAAGTCATGGAAGGGGATAACATGCTCAATATGGTTGATTACAAGTGTGAACGCCCCACTGTGGTACAGGTATTAGCTGCCATCTTGCACTGGTTCCACAGTGCTATGTGCATATTTTTAAGATGTGTATGCTGGCCCCCTGTGTCCAGATGGCTCCCCTTTTTACCTCGACTCACATGCACCAAGTGAATATCATCATTCTCTATCCTCAGCTTACACTTGTACATGCTTTGACCCAACCTGAAGCTCCTGAGAGTTACCAGTAATGTCACCCCAGCTCTAATCTAGCTCCAATACTGGCTCTTCTAGTCTCCTCCCCAAATTTTTCCTTCTCTTTGTAAATAACTTCTTGACTACCATCTCTTTTCCTTCTCGAGCCTTGTTGCTGGCCATCCACTGCTTTGTCAGATACCACCCCTGGCCTTCCTTCTGTTAATCTTTCTTGTTGTGTATGAACATTCCTCACTATTCTGTCTTTATAACCTTACTCTCTCATTAACCCTTTCTCTCCTCTAGGTCAGGTCCATGATTCTGCATTTATTACATATCTTACTGTCATTATTTGTATAATGTTTGCCATTATTATTATTATATTGTTTGATTCTACTCAATGTATTTTTGTAGCACTGTTGTACTGTTCCTCTATTTGTATTATTGTACCCATGTTGTTGCTACACTGTTCTCTCCTTGTTGTACTCTCCCGGGTCATGCGTGAAAATAGTCATTTTATAGCTAGTTCACCTACCCGGTAAACAAAAACTAAATAAATAAATACATTTGCATCCTCCACAAAAAAATGCCAAACATCGGATTTTGATGCTCTAGTTTTAAGATGGCCCCACAGCTGCTGCTCATTGGACTCCATTTTTTTAAGCCATGAAGTGGGGGGTGTGCTGCATGATTTTTCAGACAGGACGCACTTGGACTGCAACTGACCACCATGACTACCTATCATTATTACTAGGTCATCATCATCAATTGAAACTGGTAAATCACAACTTTTTATGGGGGGGGTAATGCAAACAGACCCAGACACAGCCACCTTGAGTTTCTTTTACTCTGGTTCCCAACAGGGGTCACTGACATCATCATCATATTCATCAACATCATTCACATCTTCTGCTTGGATGCTGGCATATGGACTGCATGTTGCAACCACAGCAACATCATCAACAGCAGCACCACCATCACCCAAAATACTTTCACCACACTGTGAATCACTGCATGGCAAATGCATGACCTGAACTGCCATGGAAGAAATGTCACTTGTGTGCTGTCATTGACATAATGATCAGAATCCTCAGGTTCAGTTACTGGGTTGTTACTAGGGAGTATGACATCATCTACACTGTCACTCACTGCTACTGCCTCACACTCCACTATATTTTTGGACATGGTAAACTGGTCAGAAGTGGAACTTGAGGCAGCAATACTCATACCACCACCAGAAACTGCACTAACACCTCCAGCTGGGACAACATAATCTCTTCCAACTACGAGTGAAGCTACTGATTGCGCTGTAAAAAATATTGAAGGAGAAATACCTTTCCTCACATCAAGAATGCATTTCTGCAACTGCGTACTACTACCACGCCCACAATCTTACCTCTGCCATGGTGAGAAACAGCTTAGCTTGCACATCTCTTTGCGGGCATTTTGGGGATCAACAGAAATATTCTAGATAAATTTAGATTTTGGAACATTCACTCTGGGTGGGGGCTGGGGGGTGACACTGGATGTGAAGCCAAAAAACAACTGTGGCTTCAACAACAGATACAGATACAAAGTCACAACAAGTTCAACAACACCTTAACAAACCAGTTGTGTTCTCAAGTCACAGACAATCCAATCTGGAAAATAATTCCTTTTGCTGGGGGGGGTCACTGACTGCTGATTACAGCAGTGCAAAACCAAGAAAAGATACCACAATGGCAGTACAAAATCATGCAGCTGCAGTGGATAACAGGTTCACACTGCTGCGCCTGCAGTTACACCATGGCACAATAAAAGGTATATTATTTGATGTCACGTCATGCACCACACACACACTCACACACACACACACACACAGAATTTGTCTACAAGTAATGCATAGCAATTTTAAAACTTAAGTAATATACAACATATTTTAAACAATGCCATTGCTGCACCAGTTCCAGACCACAACACACACAATCAGAAAAAAATGTCAACAATTACTGAAAATATTACTGTGTGTACATTAACACAGTCAGTTATACAAGAAAAATGTAACCAAAAGACAAAGAACTCCCTATTTCTCCAACTTAAATCTACCTACACCAGATACGCCCCTCCCCAAAGCACACTTCCACTGTCTCTCAGTACACAGACTGAATGTTGTACATTAACATTCAAAATCCACACACAAACAATAAATGCTCGATAATATGAGCACAGGAGGGTTTCCTACAATCGATGAACTAAAGTTTCTGCAAAAAAAAGACTCAAAAAGGCTTTTTTAACAGATTTTAGAAGGTTTGAATCACAGAGAGCTCTCAGAGAAGACTGTCTCCTACAGCTTCCTACACACACTGCCCTGAACTGAGGCAGTGAAGAACAATCTAAAGCCCATGTGACCTGAAATCCCATGAATAACTGCAAAATTCACATTTGGAGCTTAAAAACAAGGTGAAGTGAGGCAAAGTACATTGTTTTTAATGTACTTTATCTTAAATTTTGGTGGAGTAGTGGTTTGGGAAAGCAGAGTAACGCCAAGTCATTGTGTTCAATGGATTTCACATTACCCATTATAATGCAAAGTACTCCACTTCAAGTTGTGGAGCACTCCGCAAATTTGCCTTTACTCCATGAATCACTTCGTGGAGCGAATTGAGGCCACTTCACCCATCTCTAGTTAGTACTTACTACTACAATTTTTGTTATATAAGGGCAGAGACAACAATATAACATTTTCATTTCATTTCATTTTATTGAAGGGTTAGGGACTATTGAGAATGAACTAATTTAAAATGGTGACCCATAGCATAACATAAAACAAAGTTACAAAATTACAACACACACCAAAAACCATAAATACAATAATTACACATTACATATAAATACATTTCACAACATGAAGGAATAGCAATTCTGATACGGCATAATGTGTACCAGAGCATGGATAGTCAACCTAGGCACAGGGGGACTTAATTTGAATAGTTATAGTATCCAGAAACCATTGTTTAAGTATTTTATAGAGTGAGGTTGACAAACAAAGGTGCCTACAACAATATGGATGGGCTCAGCAATCTCTTGACAATTACTATATTAATATGTAGTTTTTTTTTATATTGCACATGTCAAGAAACAATGCTGTAATAGTGAAAGGGTAAGCAAAGTCAACTGAAACAGGAACATCACAATGCAGAGGCAAGCTCCAGCAATAAAATACAGGGGAGCAATTCACCAAAGCAGTGAAACTGTACATGGACAAGTTCAAGTGATCAACTAAAAGTACTTAAGTTTCCATACCAAAAATATAAAACTGTTGGTTTTCACAGTTTAAGTGACACAAGTTAACAACTATCAGAACTGGTCACAAACAAACAAAAAAAATAAAATAAAATAAGGGATTGGTACTGTGTGTTCAAAATATTGAATTCACAACTAAAAGCCGAAGAATGGTATATAACACAGGCTAACAGGATGGAGCAGGAACTCTCAGAAAGGAGTAACATTTCAGAGAAAGTGAAAAAAATACTTGTCAAGCTGTAAGAACATTAATACAAATAAGTAGAACACCAACAAAAATCTAAAAGCTTAAAAGAAATATCAGTGAATCACTCACAATTTGTGAGAAATCTGTTTGTAAAGGCTAGAAATAGCCTGCACTAGTTTTACACACCTACCCTACCCACTGAACTCCTTCACAGACACAGACAAAACTAAAAACTAATTAAACTAAGTATTATGCAAAAATCCACAAAATTAGAACATGTTCCCTAGCAACACTAGGAATAGGGTTGCCACCTTTGAATGAGGGAAAAAATGGATCCTAAGCTCCACCCCTAGCTCCACCCCTTTTCATGGCTCATCATGTGTTGCTCCTCCTCCAAAGCCATTTATTATATCAGTAAAAGACAACACCTAAAGCAGCAGTTTAACAAAAATGTTCTGATACCGTACTGTATCTGTTAAAGTTACTTTCCTTGGTTCTTTCTAATTATTTACTTATGTATTTATTTATTGACAGTGGTTTACCAGATAAACATACAGAGATAAAAGAAATCTCATTTACAGATATGATCTGAGGGGAGACAAGGGAAACACTGTAAATAGCATACAATAGTATGCAGTGTATATAATGATATATAACAAAAAACAATTTTCTACAATGTGTACTTCATATTTTTTTTGGGATTTCCATTTCCTTTTCAAGTCAACATATAGAATAGTGGATGGATATCTATCCACAATAGAGCTGTGTTTCTTGAGTAGAGTTGATCACATTGAGACTCTCGGAGCAAAGCTTCAAGAGGTCTCTCTGATGTCATCAACTCCTGAGAGGAAAACAGCTTTAGTTGTGGATGGCCACCATCCACTGTTTTATATAGTATATGGTTAGGGCTTATTTCTCTTTTTTCCTTGCTGGTTTCCTCATGTGTTTTTTTTTTGTTTTTTTTGTGGTGTTCCTGCTCCCGCTCTACGTCTCGCCACTGTCTACCACTCATTTCTGCTTCATTGCGCTCCCGCTGGCTGGGACTTCTCTCCACTCCTGCTCACTCTCTCTCACAGTGGCATGGTTTATTTTTTAAAAATTCAATGAAAAAAATGGTTTCATGACACAGAGCAGTCTAAGGCTATTTGTGTCAGAAGGAGGATCCACTGTTCTGCCACTCTGCGCCCGCTTAATCGCGCCACCATGTTTTTACTTTTTTTCTCTCTGATGCAGCCAGTCGTAGTCAGCCAATTAGGAGGTAGGACAAGTCTGAAAAGTTGTTGTACTATCGATGTGACGTCAGAACAATAGTACAACAACTTTTATGACCTTTGAACTGTCCTACAACAAGATTTGAAAAGCCACTGATTTCAATCTACAATAAGCCCTAACCATATACTATAGTACTATTTCAAAGCCAAAGAAATGACCATACTTTTTTCTTGAGGAAAAAAATATAATTTAAAACATTTAAACATGCCTAAATTCTGTTAGAGATGAACATGTTTACCAGCAAATGAAAGTAGAAGGCAACTTGCTCTGTTACTATTACAAAAGGTGGGGGCAGCTTTGCTGCTATGCCAAGTGCTAATGGTGTTAATGGCCATACTTTACACCTCCCAGGTTGACTGCTTTCACAAACAAAGGGCTATATTGACAAGAGAACTAGTTTGTAACCAGGACATGTAGCTGAAACAATGAATGATATGACAAAATGTGTTTCAAAAGTATGTGAGCACTCAAAATGGTTCAAAAACCTGAGCAGCGATGAGCAAAACCGGATTACCTGATAGGGACCCTGAAAACCTGATCTCCAGGTAAAAAAAACCTGACAGGTGGCAACCCTAAATAGGAACAAACTGTATATTTGGGAGCAACTAGTTCTCAAAAACAAGTTTTAAAGAGGTTTTAAGAGGGTTTATTGGTTGTGATGCACCACAACAGACTGCTCTCCAACTCAACAGGCAATAGACTGTGCTGTAAACAACCTGCATGTGATATTTGACTTATATACCCACAATGCATTGCAAATTTTACCTTTGGAGCATAATTTCACCAGGAAAATCAAAAGTTACACTGGCGAAATTTATGCATGGGTGGATGAAATTGATCAGTCAAAGCATATTATTCTAAATTTTGCAATTATGCAAAATCGAAATCACAGGTGAAATCAGATTTTGCTGGGGCAAAACATTTATGAAATTGTGAAATTATGCAAAATATTTTGCTGGGTGAAATTTTTCCATTTTGCACAACACTAATCCCTAATCCCTTCAGACACTGTTGGGAAGAACACTGCCTCTGGCCTATAGATATAGGATAGAGAGAGAGAGATAGATAGATAGATAGATAGATAGATAGATAGATAGATAGATAGATAGATAGATAGATAGATAGATAGATAGATAGATAGATTATGTGAAACCTGGCCCCTCTGCATTTTTACAAAGAGGTTGAGATGCTAAAATTAATATACTGTGTTAAGAATCTTCCCATTCCTTTCCAGTGTTGTTAAGATAAAAAAGGTTGTTACAGACTCACTCCAGAAATCCACACTACTCCAATCACCTCTCATCCCTGTTTATTCAGTGTTAAGCTTTAAAAGTATAAATTATTTTAATAAGATAATTAAGGCTATGTTTTGTGTCTCTTACTCAGTGCATTATCAGAAAGAAACCAGCAGTTTGAAATAGATGCTTGAGTAATCAAAAGAAACTATGCATTATTTTTGTGCAACATTGTTACCTTTGAAAGAGATGCAGAATAACTTTGAGCACTTCGAAGATGTTCGCTATGCAATGCTACAATGTTACAAAAGAGTAATGTACTGTAACAACATTTTAAAACACATTGGGCCAGATATTCAAAGGTTTGCCTCTGGGCTAAATTAGCACTGCCTGGCATGCAAAATTAGCCTGGAGCACAAAGCAAGCTATATTCAAAAGGAATAGCCCAGGGCAAACAACTTCTGAATATAACATGGGAATGAGGCCGTGCAAACTGGGCTGTGAGTGCAGGGCAAATGTAGCCCTGGAATAAGACAGCACTGAATGCAGCAACCAGGAAGTGCAAACCACAACAACAACACAGTGCACAGCAGTGTGAGGGTAGGTAGAGAGGAACTATATGGCCAATGTGTGTTCTGGCAAATGCATGGACCCAGTACAGCTGCAGGCAACAGCACACATGAACAGTGATCAAAACTGTATAATATTCCCTGAACCATTAGTGCCGTGCTGCTTTAGCATGGAGGTAAGCGGTTTGCCCAGTGCAAACACATTAGCCCCACGCTAAACTTTGCCATATTCAAAAGTGACGTGCAAATGAGCCTACTTAGTCTCTGGACAAACAGCCACATTAGCATCTCATCATGCCCTGATTTGCATGCAGTTTGCACAGTGTTACTGCAGGGTCCCACAGCTCCACCTGCAGGTCAGTCTGGAGGTACAGGGGCTGGCCAGGTCCAACCACATCTCCACCTGTAGGTCAGTCAGGCAGTGCATGATGATAGCTGCAGGCTTCATGTAAACAGTACAGCATAGCATAGCATATCGTACCCCAGGGAACAACACAGCATAGGCACAGATGGTGGTAGTGCTGCATGCAACCTTCACACTGTAGATCATGATACAGTGCACAGCAGACACTATGGTAGCAAGACAGCTGGTAGTGTGAGGGACACAACACTGCCTATGATATGTAGGGCAGTGATGACCACTGCACTGTACACAGTGACAGGCACAACTTGCAGGTAATTACTGACAGTGGACAATACTATCACGCTGTTGTGTGAACCACAGATGCTGCACCTGTGACATGGGATGCACACAGTGTCATGTACATGGCCGGCAGTGTGTGCTGTGACATCTGTACAGTTGTGTGGTAGGTGGCTGGGGGGGCATGTAGGATCCGATGGGTACACAGGTGGTGGTGTAATCCCACTACTGGCCCATGTGCACCGAGTGATGTTTCCTAGCCTTGTGGCCACACCTGGGCTGTGGTGAGGTCTGGCCACCCATACACCCTCCCCTTCCCTCACTGGCCACCATGCCCACAGTGCTGCATGTGTGTGCCGGCGTCTGTTACACACCACAGATGTATGGTCTGCAGGTGTGTGCTATATGGCCACACTACCATGCTGTCCCCTGTGGGTCAGATCACCCCTCACTGTCTGTGCTTGGCTCGGACTGGTGGCAGCTGATGGCATCATGGTGGTGTCATCAGTGAGCAGCATGTGTCCTCCATGTCTGGCAGTTTCTAAGTGTCATCCTCATATGTTAGGGCCGCGCAAGCCACACTAATGCTGAGATAGCACCACGCACAGCACGCAAAGCTGTTTGCCCAGGGTTAAGACCAGCTTTTCCTGGGCAGTAAATTGTACCACGTTATGGGTCGCGCTATGTCGTGCTAAACACCTTAGCGTGGTGCTAGTCACTGAATATCTCATAGTGAATCTATTCATGTTCACTATGCCCCTTGCATATCATTATGCTTAGCCCAGCGCTACTGCTGTTTGCCCGCGCTATCTGGCCTATTGAATATGGCAGACCCGCACTAATCCCACTCTATTCCCATGAAAACTGTTTGTGGACCGTGCAAAGCTTTGAATATATGGCCCATTGTTTCTTTTGATTACTCACGCAGGGATTTGGAACCCTGCAGGCTTCTTTCAGATAATGGAATGAATAAGGGGCACATTAAAAACAGTGTTAATTACCTTTGCCATTTTATAATTTTCTACAGTCTTTTTTTATGTCTGTAGCAGTTGTATTGTTGACCTCTTGACAGTCTTTACTTACTTACAGTACTTACTTTAATTAATTAATTAATTACTGAATTACTGAACCAAGGCAGCTAGACTGTATTTAAGCAAATTATTTAAAATGTAAAAGTTTTACATACTGTAGCAGTTCCAGTAGAGTCTTTTGTATAGTTGCATGAATTATTTTTAGTTATAATTTAAAAGAAAGTTAGATTCAGCAGGCAAATGACTGCTTATTTTTAGGCACTGTCTCAGAGGATATGCCAGCAAGGACATCCAGAAGTGCACAACTGACTTTTTAAAAGGACTAAAAGGTTGTTCTGCAAACGACCAGGAAGAAATGTGCTTTACTTTAATTACTGAATTACTAAACTGAGGCAGCTAGACAGAATGTAAGGAAATGATTTAAAATGTAAACATTTTATATACTGAGCCCCTTCCAATAAAGTCTTTTGTATAGTTGCATGAATTATTTTAGTTATAATTTAAAAGCAGTTTAGATTCAGTAGGCAAAACTCTGCTTATTTTTAGGCACAATCTCAATGATATGCCTGCAAGGACATCCAGAAGTGCACAACTGGCTTTTTAAAAGGACTAAAATGTTCTTTTCAAAAGGCCAGGAAGAAAGATGCTTTGTTGCTTACAGTCACCATTTTTTCATGGAAATTGATGGCATGTGCTCAAAACAGACTGGATCTTTGGAGAAACCCATTGCTGATGTCCCAAATTTTAAACAGTGAACAGTTAAAGATCATCCTACAGATGTGTTATATTTATTTCCTGTGTATTTGCTCAATTAAAACATTGGCAGTAAAATGACACCACAATTAATATCCCTGGGAAATGTTAACTGCCTGTCGGGTTGTCTCAGCTGACCTACTATACTTTTTAAGGAGGGAAGAATTATAACAAAACTCTTAGTGCTTCCTCTTTTGTAGCATTTCTTTTCTTCTTTTTTTGGTTTTGGTAGTGTGAATGCTTTTATTTTTATTGTATTTTATTTTTTTCCTCAGAAAACTGAGTCAGTCATTAAAAAAACACAAGTAGTTGCTTATCTAAGCTGGAGGTTGGAGTCATACAATACATCTCATGTGAGTAACCCTGATTTGTAGGTACTGTATGTCCCTAAGTGTTGTAACTGGAACAGCTACTGTACATACCATGACCAAATTTTGCACTTTATGATTTTTGGGGTTAGGGGTTCAGATTACTAGATACATTTCTTCATATACAATTTAAAAAGAAAATAATGTGTCAGCAATGTTATTTCTTGTTTTAATTGGGCTGGCAGTATAGCGTAGAGGTTAGATTAACAAGCTGTGAATGAGCTTGATACATCCAGCAGACCAGACCTTGGTTTGAGTCTCAGAACCTCCACTTGCATACTGTGTGACTCTAAGCAAGTCACTTAACAGCCCAGTGCTCCCAGATCACCCCTGAAAACAGGCACTTGTGTCTAGTGGGCTTTACACAGTTACCAAAGACTAAAACAAAAATAAATAAATAAATAAAATCACCCTTTTTTTTAGTCTTTATCCTGTTTTATCTGTATGCTAGGTGTATGTGACTACCTACAGTACTTCCAAATATTTGCTGAGTGATACCTTTGTGGGAAACCATTTGCAAAGTTTTGCCATGATGGGCAAAAGATTCACTTTGAGAAAACTCCACAAAATAAAAAAGTGAGCCTCTTCATGAGAACTTCACCCATAGCTATTAAATACTACTATTGTTGTTTTCTATATGTATTTGCCCACTCCATTTGGGTGTAGCCCAGAACAGAAATGTGCCAGGTGCATCTGGAAAATGATGCCAGGCAAACCAACATTAGTCTTTTAGGAGTTCCTAAGGGTACTGAGAAGCAGGATCTCCCACAATATGTGGCCGATCTGATGAAATCTGAGTTGGGACTGGACATTATAGAAGCAAAGAAGCATAGAAATTGTTGGCAGATAAGGATCACCAGGCCTATCCTTTTTACTTACACTGGCTCTTATGTGTTCTTGAATTCATTTTTTTCCAGAACAGTTGTTCCCACACACAAATTGTTTACAGGAGCACTGTATAATGCAAAAAAAAAAAAAAAGGAATTTGTGTATTAAATTAATTCCCTTATTGCAACCTTGAAACCAGATACTGGTTTTAAATAGCCAAAATTAGTACAGCAGCCTCATTCATAACACACTTATGGTAATGGTAGCAATTAGTTGAGAAGTCTGTTACATTATTTTTTTACTAATAATTCAGTTTCAGTTTCACCCTGCCTTTAATAATTGAACCCTTCCAAAACGTAATTAATGGTGGTTCCGTCATTTTTAATTTTTAACTGTGACATTTTCCTAAAACCAGCCTGATGCTCTGAAAGCATTTTCTTGTCTTTAGCCCATGATTCTGGTCTGTTTAATAATTGCTGTTACAAAGATTTGCAATAAAATGTTCAGTCAATAGAGTATCCTAATTACCACCAGATTTTTTTATGTGTCTCATTTTCGATAAGGAAAGATAAACCTTCACTAATCCTGAAGCGAAGCACATCAGCAGATGTTTAATAAGTCTCAGATCTGGATTCATACAGATTAACTGAGTTTATACTGTAGGTTCAGCATTTTCAGTTTTAAAAGAGAGGATGCCAAAATAATTCAAATGCAAAAATTGAGTGCCTAAAGTAAAAGGAAAGACACACACACACACTCAGCTGATCAAGATAAAATTTGATCTATTCATTCTACCTTCCTCCATGTGCAAACCCACCCTGTCTTTACCAACATGGGGGGGGACATTTTCTCATGCGGACTGGGCACAAAAGTTTTAAACATTATATCTTCAAGCCTTTTATACTTTTCAGTTGATTTACTGCTGATTTTCATGGTGTTGTGTAATTTTAAATTAATTATACAGTTAAGGGACATCAGGGATCAGGGAGTGGGGACTGCGAGACAACCAGGGACAGTGTTAGTGGTTAGGGTGACATCGGGGATCAGGGAGGGGGTCCGCTACACTACCAGGAAAAGTGTGTTTTTTCATTACTATTTTCATGGTGTTGTGTAATTTTGTCATTTTAAATTTGTTTTATGTGGGGTTCACTCCTGTGCCTTTTATACTTTTAAGGCATGTACAGTTGATTTGCTGCTGATATTATACAAACTATTGGCAGAAAGTATTCCTCAGCATTTCTAAATTCACTTGCTTAACAGAGCCAAATGTGCAGAAAATGATAAATAGATACTGCACTGTATCTACCAGATCTGTGTGATTTTCATTATCCCTCAGCCACAGTACCTGCTGTGTGATTTTCATTATCCTTCAGCCACAGTACCTGCACATAATGTGCTAGCTGCACTGTTGTACAAAGTCATAAAACAGGCAAAACTACAAAACTATAATATTTAGGCAGAAGTTAATTTACAATTCTGATATTTCTTATATTGAAATTTATACTTTTATTAATGGGAACATTTGTATGGAAACCAGATCCTCCATCAACTGGTCTTCCTGTGCTCTGGCTGCTAGTCAAGTGATGTGTAATAATCTCTTGTGACATTTTAATACTGTTACAGTAACCAGGTTTGATGTCAGAGGTGAGGATTATGATGCCACTAGTAGGTGAGGTGCCAGAGTAGATGAAGACCGAGAGAGATCCAATTTTCATTTAAATTTCATAAGTAAAAACATATAGGAGAAAATGTATGTACTTACTGTACAGTATTTTATTTTTAAATGTGAAACCCAACATTCAATTCAAAACTGTTTAAACATATTTGACTGCAATCTCCACAGCTGCATGAAAATGTTTTCTTTTGATTGTAAATGTATTCCTCTGACTGTAAAAACTCACATGTGCTGTAGCTTATGAGAGTGTAACACACAAGCTATGCATAAGATTTTAATGATTAATTCCATGAAAAGGCCATTGTGTTAAAAACAAATTGCACAGTACCATGGTGTACAGTAATACAGGTGGGATGCTCTTGCTCTAATGAGGTCATGAACAACAGACTCCATGGCCATTTTAGGGTCAGTAGTGCGGTTTATGTTTAAAAACTTGGAAAAACATGCAGTACTGTAAGTGTTCATGGCAAATAAATAAATGCAGCAGTATTTTCTTAATACTCTAATGCCCTAAAGTGCTTTTATCTTAAAAGAGAGGATGAAGAAAGAATTCAAAGGCAAAAATTGGGTGCCCAAAGTAAAAGGAAAGACCCACACACATTTAGCTAATCTAGATAAAACTCCATTATTTGATCTATTAATTTTATCTTCCTTCCTGTGCAAACCCACCCTATCTTTGCCAACATAGAAAAAAACAGATCAGGCACAAAGTTTTAAATATTATGCCTTCAAGCCTTTTATATGGTGGTGGGAGGTCTGCTAGGCTACCATCTGATTCACACTGTACATAAGCAGTTTTGCTCCTTCATACAGTATAGTATATACAGTTTTTCTCCTTCAGATTGACATTCAGTTGAGCAGATTCTTCTATTTGTCTTTTGTTGTAGAATGGTCTTGTTTGTACCACATCTATTACATTGAATGCAAATTTTTTTGTTTACATGTTTTCTCAATGCTATAACTAAGTATAGCAGTACACAGAAAATGCAGGTAATTCCTACTCTGCCAACCTGGGTTGAACACCAGCACCTCGGTTGGACACATAATTCAATATTAATGCCTTTTTATTTTTCTTTTATTCTTGGTTTTGCACAAATATCAGAGAGTCAAGCAACAATATAAGGACCAAATGGTTCTTCAGAAAATTTGCTTATAAGACTACTGAATGCATGTAATTTTTCTGCCTTCTATCCAGCTGACACAAGCATTAAGGATTTCTCCAATTTTTCCAACTGTTTATCAAGCCTCCACAATAAAGCAACTTATTGGTTTATCTCATTTATCTGTACTCAAATTCCTCGGCTCCATTTCCGTATACATACAGTAACTGCAGCAAACCCACAGAGAAAATGAAAGAACAAGCTGGTGCTGATTGTAAATGAGGAAACTAAGCCTTTTTATTGTTGCTTGACTGTCCAATATTTGCACACTGTAGGAGCCTGCCTCTTTCACTTGGAATAAAGGTGCATATGGGAGCACACTATTTATCTGTGCTGAAAGGAATAAGCTATAAATGTTATGATTTCAGTGAGCATCTCCCTTTTATGAGAAGGCCTCTGCTTGGTTGTTTTCAGATTCAAGCACACTACTTTGAAGCAAATCATCATATTAGAATTATCACTTAGCCAAATGAAGATTACCAACTATTGCAACTTTGGCTCCTATGTTCATGAAGATCACAACAAAATAGAATGTTGCCATGTGCAATTAGCAACTTTGCTATGAACAGAAACAAATCTTATATTGATACAGCAACATACAAAATTTGAAGAAGCAACTTTGCACAGACAAATGTATTTTCACATGCGTAAAAGTAAATAACAATTTATCTTTGGCTATTTCCACTAGACTACAGTTTTTTCAGTTTACATCTCCATTCAAAGATTTCTTATATTGGAGGAAGGATGTCATTGGCATTATCTATGAGATGAATATATATTAAGCATTTTTTAAATGAAGGTGGTATTGAAATGAGCTGGTGCTTTGACAGAATGAAAAAGGTGTTTGAATGAAGCTGAATATTTATTAAAAAATAACAAGAAAAAAATAAAAAGGTATTAATATCAAACTGTGTGTCCTGTTGAGGTGCTGGTGTTTAATCCAGGTGGGTTGAGTAGAAGTTACTTACATTTTCTGTGTGTGCTCAACATTGCTGCCTCTGAATACAGTGAGTGCACTCAGTCGATGAACTTGAGAGCTGGTGGAACTTTTCTTCTCAATAAAACATTATTCGGTAAAGCTGCTCCTTTGATTTCTATTAGTGTGCTTTAAATTATTTACACAGTTAGGACACATCTGGTATTGGGTAGGGGAACTGCTAGACAATGAGGAAGAGTGCTTGTTTATTATTATTTTTTTCATGGTTCTGACAACATTGGGGATCAGAGGGAAAGTGCTTTTTTTAATTAAAATGTCATCTGGTGGTCAAAAACTGCATTAATTAAAAAAAAGTAACAATAAATGCCAACTGCTGGTGCACCTGTACAAACAGTGGAGAAGGTTAAATTCTGGCACTTCAGGGCAGCAGATGAGTTGCTGTCACCACCTCATGGATTAACATTGAATTACACTATAAGGCTAACTATACAGCACTTCAGAATTACATGACCTGCTGCACTGAGTGGTATACTATGTGGTACAGTGCCACACCGATTGGTATATCACGTTACTGAACAATTTATCTGTAATCACAACCATACAGTCCAATATTCTGCATCCTTTTTGTATCTTTTTTTTTATGGGTTTGTGTGACTTTTCATCCAGGGTAGGATGGTCGAGCACTATAGTAGTATAGTGTCTTCTGTTGGCAGTCCGGTGCAATGAGTATGAATTCCTAGCAAGTGCTGGGATCAATCGGTGCACAGCAGATGTTGGTGAATTGTGCACAAGAGTATGAACAATACTCCTTAACATCATTACATGTCCATTTACTCCAGTTATAACACATAGATGTGTAAAGTTGCTTTATGGACAGATGAAATCGATCTCTAACACCAAATCCATTGCAGAACACTATTCCTCTGTTCTTCATTTTCCTCTGGCCTTCAGCTTCACCTGATTTGGCACTGGATTCATGCATGGGATTAACCACGGAGTTCACTGTGCTTTCAGACTCAAGTAAGGAAACTGGGGGGGTGAGAAGCAGAATGAAGGTGGATATAGTCAGTTTAGCAGGGTGATAAATTGTTTGAAAATAAAATGCATCTCTTTTCATTGTGGTGACAGTGCTTAACTACATTATCTGTAATATGCTCACTGTTATATACTTACTGCATATATACAAGTGTGCAAACAGTCTGTTTAAATACGTATAAACTTATGCAGCACCTGGTTACTGCTTACTATATACTGTCCTGACTAATACCAACAGTTTTGTGGATACAGTGGTTAAATAGTTTTTTTGTTACATTGTTTGTTTTAGAGTAATGGAACTGGCAGAATCTATCACATGGAGCTGGAGGGACTAAAACAATGCCTTGCATCAGTGACTCAGTGAGGCTGAATAGAAACATTGATCACAGACATCAACAAATCCAGAAATTCATAATGGAAAATTGGTCAGAACACTTTACACACTATTTTGACATCTGACACATTGCCAAAAGTGAGAGTTCACTATCATACACATGCTGCATCATATATTTAATCGTATTTAAAGAGCTACTGTTCTTCCTAACACTACTACTGCCTTTTAAAAAGTGCTCATCCAATATGTTTTGTAACTGTGGTCCAATTTATTTTCCCTTTGGTCCATTATAAGAGTGTTTTTATGATGTAAGCAGTTGTGCCGTGTGGGAAAGCACTCTGTTTGTAAGCTGAAATATTTAGCTCCATTCTACCCATTACATCATCAGCTTTGTGACCTTGCTGACTCTGAAAACCCTGCAGCTTAAGAACAGACACCCTGCAACTGATAGCACCTGTAATGTCACAGACAGTGAGATCATAATGCTGATGATGTAGAGGGAGAACTGGAGATACATATGTCAGCTGCCAGGCTGAGAGCTATTTCACACAGGCAACACAATATTATCACATAAAAACCATGCCAATCAGCAAACTGAAAAGGAAAATACTGCAAAAATAAAAAGTTGCACCTGTCAATTTCTCAAAACTTGTATGGTTTTCACATCTGACTGTTTTGGTTCAACTAGCTCTTTAATCTCTGACAATCATTCCTTACCCTCACAGACTGAAATGTGTTGTTTGCGTTATACATATTAAAAGAAATGGGAGGGGGGATTTTAAACATATTAAAATTATATTCATTCTATGTATTACTGTTGTGCACAGACCTGAAGTACTACATGTTGGCAGAATTTGCATGACAATACCTCTGCTAAGACCACTCTTGTGCGTAGTCTTCAGATTATGTCTAATTGAATGCAATTGTCACATTACACTCATTATGGTTCTGCATGTTAATTACAGTAATGTTTTTTATAGTCATGTAATAATACCAGGATAAACTGACATCATCTGTTAAGGACTTCGAAGTAACTGGGAGATGGAAGCAGTCAATCAACAACCACAAATACTGCTTCTCAAACTTGTCTGGAGGAGATAGTGTTGAGGAGTACTGAACCATGTAAGAAATAGTCATGCAGTGCATGGTGAGCACTTCAATAGCTTTACAAATGGACCACTGGAAGGAGCTTCAGCAAAGTGTAAATGGATTTCACCAGGTAATAATTTAAGAAGATACCAATAAATATTATCCTAGATTGACTATCATAATATGTCCATCAGGGGTCATGTACCACACACATTTCTGGTATTTTACTGAGTAATGCATGATGTATTCCTTAATATTTGATCTAGATCACTAATATAGGTAGAGGGTTAATATATGACCTTTTGCAATGCAGAAGAATAATTCAATGCATTGTTATGTAGAAACGATCCTACTGTATGCACAACATGAAATTATCAATTCATATTACAATTAGACATATCAATAATGCTACAATTAGGTGGGATGTCAGCACAGACTGCATCAGCATTGGCATGGAATCCATCCATGTATACGTCAAGTTAACCTGTTATATTGGTATAACATTGCAAAACATCATATGAACATACTGGTAGGTAAGCTTTAGTTGTGCTTGCACATATGTGACTTACATCTCATAACCTGTACTACTGTGAAATATTTATCAGTCTGTGATGTCTCCTAATTGTATATTCAATGACATCTCATTACTTTACTATGTCTTCTCTTTTTGTTTTTGTAATACAGGGTGTAAGCAATTCAACTAATGACTTCAAATTAAGAGCAGTTAATCCAATACACGCTGTGTCAGATAAGTAATACTCTATCAGTCTTTCACATAGTTTTAATAAATTATCTAGAACTTTCTATCCTTTGTGCTTCTATCTGTATATTTTTTTCTTCTATAGTAAGATGCTTCATTGTTGGAGTCATGCGATGACTTGCTGCCGGTAAGATCGAAGTTTCTCAGTTCTGACCTTCACCGTCAAATTTATCTTCTTTATTTTCTTTGAGCAGCTGCCTGCATTTTATTATTCTTTAGCTTAAATGTGTCTGTTAATACTTTTGGTTCTGACTGGCAGATCTTTTCCAGCCTTCTAATGGATGCGGAGATGAAAACTATTTTACCACATCATGCTCCTCCACCTAATCCAGATTGTGACTGAGGAGCAAAAAAGAGGAGACTGACCAAAGCTTCAACAAATCAGCCTTCCTCATTGACAGATATTTTAACAATAGTCCAATTTCTTCGGGAGATGGGTGCTTTAAAAAACACAATCGTAGTGCTCACCGGAGATGTTAAAGTAATTAGGTCTGCCACTGAAGAGCTCACTAAGAAGATGGGTGATGTTGAAGCCCAAGTGAGCTCCCTGGAAGATTGGAAGAACAAGACTGAGCTAGACATAATAACGTTAAGGCATAAGATTACCAAGTTAGAAGATTTGGAGGGACGAAGTCAGAGAAATAACCAGTGTTGGGTAAGTTACTTTTTCTATTACTTTCTATTTCTTTTAGAAACTTGATCCAGGAAACTATGTGCAGTCACTAGCAAGGATGGAGAAGTACTAGAAAAAGTAATACACCTAGCAGTTACAGTTACTTATTTCTTTTTATACAAAAACAACACAAAAATGATAAATAACTATAACAGATGACATTTATTTGAAAGTAATAGGTTTGTTACTAGTTACTTTCAAATAAATGTAATCAGTCACAGTTACATATTACTTTTGTATAAAAAGACATATGCAATTGTAAATGTAAGGTGTATTACTTTTTCCAGTACTTCTCCATCCTTGCTAGTGATTGCACAGAGCTTTCTGGAACAAGTTTCCAAAAGTAATAGAAAGCACTAGAAAATGTAACTTACCCAACACTGGAAATAACATTGTAGTTATGGGGTTCCCAGAAAGAATGAAGGGCATGTAGCTACTACTATTTGTCAGGAGGCTGTGTGAAAAATTAGCTTGATCATCACCTACTGGTCCTACGTATATAATTGAGAGGGCACATAGGGCACTAAGACTGTTGCCCTCTGCCGAAATGAAACTGTGGCCATTCATCTTTAAGTTTCTTAATTTTTGAGACAAGCAGCACTTTTTCTGTAAAGTGAGAACCCTAGGAGAAGTTAAATGGGAAGGAAAGCCCATCAGAATTGTTCAAGACCTTCCTCACTCGGAAAAAGCCCAGATTTGATTTTGGATTGTCTATCCAGTGAGACTGCAAACAACATCTGAAGGAGTGAAAAAAAACCTTTGAATCTCCTGAGCAAGTGAAGAAGGACTTGCCATCACTATATACTGTAATCTTCTTTTTAAATCCATTTGAACTGGTTTATTGATTTGGAACTGTATATGGACAGCTAATATTTCTGGCTTTATTAAAGGAGAATATTTTAAGACTTAGACATGCAGTTCCCTTTTGGTTGTTGGTTTTTTTAGAATTTTCACTATGAATGTTTTGATTCATTTTGTATCTTTTGGTTGTTTAGGTGAACTTTCTGGAATGTTGAAATTGTGACGTGTATCAGTAGCCTCAAAGAGGCTTGGTTTCTCTCATTTTAGCTATAGTTGGTGTTAAGATTTCTGGTCAGATATTTTGGCTATAAATAAGATCTTTATGCAGGTTTTCAGTAGATACTACATAGTTACAAGTTGGGATTGTGGCATGCTGTGGGTAGATTGAAAATTATTGTATATTGATTTTTTTCTTGTCTGTATCTTAGGATATCACTTTAGAATACTTTATTATGGATTGAAATTTGGTGTGTATATGCAATTATTAACTATGTTGATTTATTTTAACCATTAAGAGTTAGACTGGCCTTTCATTTAATTAGTATAGGTTAGGTGAAGGTCTAGGTTTATTAAAATGATACACCCAGTTTTATAAATAGGATTGAAGTTTAGCAATTATTTAGGTTTTGATTTTATGGTTAGACTAGAGTTTATTAGTTTAAAATGTGCCTATTCACTAGGCAGTATAGGCGATTTTCCTTCTTTTTTAGGTTTTAACAGTCAGAGGTTATGACTATTACATTTCTTTTATTTACTAATTGTTAAATAATAGGTCGGAAGGAGTTCTATGGTAGTAAGTTTCCATCATGGGCAAAATATTTGGAGCGAGATGGTCTCTGGGACCAGGGACAGTCTTTTGGTTGGAATTAAGACTATTTCATGGGCTCAGCTTATTAGGGGTACCTTCAATAAGCATAAGTAGGTTGTGCTATCTTGATTGTATTGGGGGTATAGTTGTTAGGGGGTATTTTTTATACATAAGGAGAAAACAGGAAGTGTTATATTTTTGGGGAGATCTCTGCAGGGACTATGGCAACATTTTGAGGAGTCATTTACAGTTCCAGGTTTCTTATCATTTACCTTTTACTTTCGTGTTGCATTGTGCATGAGTATTATGGTAAAATATATTTCACGGAATGTTAGAGAGAGGCCCGTTCCAAAATTAAAAGGTATTAAATTTTGAAACATCTTACACATTTAGATGGTCAAATTATTTTCTTTGAGAAACCCATTTGCTGTCCTCAGAAACTCACTTATTTAGAAGATTGCGTTTCAACCAAGTTTTTGGAGCAGGCGCAATGCATAGGCAGTGAGGTGTAGTGATTCTAGTTAGGCAAAATGTTAGTTTTAAACCTCTTCAAACTTGGGAGGATCCTGAAGGATGTTATTATTTTTGTTATCAGGTTGTTGTGTAATACAAATAGTCTTATCGGTAGTGTTTCTGGACCAAACATAAACTGCTCTTCTATTTTTTGTGAATTAACCAATTTACTGGTTTCCTATAGTTCAATATCCATGATACTAGGAAGGGACTGGAATTTAACTCTTACTTCAGATCTAGATTGAACTCATTGGTCCACTGCAGGTTTATCACCAGGTAAGTGGGCATTACTTGATTTTATAGACACAATAGGTTTGTGTGACCAAGGGAGGATTTTTAATCCTGCCACTAAGAGTTTTACTTTTTATTCACCAGTTCACCACTCACACTCAAGAATCAATTTATTATGTTAAGTAAAGAAAATCTTAGTGGTGTTTATAATATGGAGATTGCCCCACAAACACTTTCTGACCATTCTCCAGTGTGGTTAATATGTTTTTTAACTTTAATGAAAGGAAAAGACTCCACTTGGAGAGTGAACAATCAAGTATTGAAATACAAAGTAAAAGTGGGCAGATTGAAAGATTAGATCAATTTATTTGTATTCTCTAATACCAATTCTCTAGATAAGGTGGAACTAGAATGGGTAGCTTTCAAATGCTTTATAAGAGGAGAACTGCTCCAGACTGCAGCTAAACAAAAACAGCAAAGACTGGGAAATGCTTTGTCTTTGTTGTAAGAAATTCAGCAACTAGAAAAGCATTTGTCCCCATCCACCCCAGAGTCAGTACATCACGATCTTTCTCCCTTCGAGATAAATTTTACAAACTCCTTAGAGAACGGGAAGAATATTCTATACTTAGAACTTGTTTCACTTATATTAATCAAGGAGAAAAAGACAGTAAATGTTTAGCTTCTCGTCTTTTAAAGTTGGATGTATCGAGAACTATTTCTTCAATTTTTGCAGATAGTGATAATACTATTAAAACTAATCTGAGGGCGATAGTTAAAGAATTTGAAAACTATTATCACAAACTGTATGGCCCTTCCCAAGATTCTCTATCAGAAGGCAAGATTTATTCAAAAAGACACCCATCCTGGAGGCTCTGGGAACCGTACAAACAGATCAAACTCAGAAACAGAGCAAGCAATGAATTAAACACAATATATTAAATCACACAATATAAATAAAATGAATCATGAAATAACTATAAATAAATATTACGTAGATATCTAAAATCTAAAATCTGAAATCTAAATTAACTTATGACCAAATCTGAACACAAAGGCCAGCCTGGACAGGAATCATCAACCAAAGTCAGGGAAGGCCTGATTATACAAAACGGCTTTGAGCTGGGTTTTGAATATCTCTGTTGAAGGGGCCTCTCTTACAGCTGAAGGTAGCAAATTTCACAGGAAGGGGCTGGCAACACTAAAAGCTCTGTCACCGGCAGTTTTTAACCTCATCCTGGGAATTGCAAGGAGGCTGCTAGAGGAGGAGTGGAGGGAGTGGACTGAAAGAGCAGATGTAAGGAAGTCTTTCAGGTAGCCATGGCCCAGATCATGTAGGGCCTTAAAGGTGAGCAAACCCACCTTAAAGAGGACCCTGCACCTAACCGGCAGCCAGTGCAGTTCACGCAGCACCAGGCTGATGTGGCAGTACTTAGACTGACCTGCCAACAACCTGGCAGCTGCATTCTGCACCAGCTGCAGATGGCAGAGGATACCTCCAGAGACCCAGAGATAGAGTGCATTACAGTAGTCAAGCCTAGACATCACAAAGGCATGCACCAAAATGTGGAGGTCCAGAGGTGGAACTAGGGGCTTTATCCTGGCAATATTCCTGAGATGGTAAAAGCTAGTGCAAACAATAGGTGACACCTGAGCTTCAAGTGTCAATCTGCTGTCAAGAATAATGCAAAGATAACGCACACTACAGGAGGCCACCAATGGTACAGATCCAAGAAAGAGCCCCGTTTCTGCACCAGAGGCCATTCTATCATGCTGTCTGTTCAACTCCACCACCAGTACCTCCATCTTGTAAGGATTCAGTCGCAACCAGCTGGAGGCCAACCAGTAATTGATCTCAGCAAGGCAGATGTTAAGCACGTCCACCATGTTGGACGTCCCACGGGCAAAGAAATGATACAGCTGAGTATCATCAGCATAACAATGAAAACCCAAGCTGTACTTCCTAATGAGCTCTCCCAGGGGCAGCCAGTACACTGCAAATAACATCAGTGACAAGACTAAACCTGGGAGACTCCACATGATAGGTGGCATGAGGAGGAGGAGAACTTCCCCATCACTACCCTTTGCCTCCTGTTGGTAAGAAAAGACTCAAACCAGCAGATGACAGTGATGGAAAGTCTGCAGAAATCCCTCAGGTGGTTGAGTAACGAACGATTGTCCACCATGTCAAATGCTGAGGAGAGATCAAGGAGAATGAGAATTGCCCCCTCACCTCAATCCCTTGTTTCAAGGAGGTCATTATGCACCCGAACTAATGCAGTTTCTGTGCTGTCCCTTACTCAACTGGAGAGGCTCATATAGATCATAAGCCATGAGGTGCTTCTCAAGCTGAAGTGCCACAACCTTCTCTACAATCTTACCCAAAAATGGAAGATTGGAGATAGGATGGTAATTTGCCAAGACGTCAGAGTCTAAAGATGACTTCTTCAGAAAGGGTCTCACCAGTGCCTGCTGAAAGACATCATGAAAGACGCCCTGTGACAAAGAGCACTGGACAGTCAAGGCAAACACCAGGCCTATGGAGTCTATTCATTTCATCAAGAAACATGTCAGCACCAGGTCTAATTCACAAAATGTGTGCTTCAGCTTGGAAGCCTCCTCAATGACATCAGCCACCTCCACCAGTCTAAACTCATCCTAACATGGTGGAGTGCTCTCTTGACACCCACGGTGACCACTGTTGGCCACAGAGTGACTCACTGGCTCAATGCCCTGCTGACCAGCAGACACCCTGTATGAGAAGAACCGAGCAAACTCTTTGCATAAAGCATCAGAAAAACTTTATTCGGCTGTAGACAGGTTGGGTTTAGAAGCCTGTCCACAGTCCAAAAAAGCACAACTGGTCAGTTCCTCCCAGCAGCAATCTCCCTTGAAAGGAACTCTGCCTTCTTATGGTTGATTGCCCCCTGGTACACACCATAATATGCATGCAGGGTCAAGTTTGTCTGCCTCCAGCCAAGACTTCCACCAGCAGTGCTCTAATCTGTGACCTGCAATCTTCATCACCTTGAGCTCCCCATCAAACCAAGGGGACCTCAAGTGAGAGTATTTGGGTCATACACTAACTGATGTGAGGGAGTCAAGCACACCAGACATCACCTTATTATAGGCAGCAACTGCCATGCCTGCACCCCCAATGCATACACTGTCCACACTAGATAGATTAGCCACTGCCAGAAAATCCTCAGGGGTCAAGCCCCTCAAAGGGCGGTAACTAACCATCTCTGCAAGGGGAGGGCCCTCGGGGAAGGGGCCCAAACTGGAAATTCACAGTGCAATGATGGGACCAAACAACCCGATCAGTCTTGAGATTGTTTATCTCAAGCCCCAGGGAGAACACCAGGTCCAACATGTGGCCGACCTGATGGGTCACAGAAGAAACTTCTTGCGACAGGCCCAGGGATGACATCATCTGGAGGAAGTTGTAACCTAGCCAAGATGATTAGTCATCAGTCCAAACATTGAAGTCCCCCAGCACTAAACATCTGGGGGCCTGCAATGTTTTGCCGATGACAAAGTCGGCTACTTCCTGTAGGAATTCTCCTGCCACCCCATGGGGCAGTAAATCAGGAGAAACCTGCAACCCATGCCTGGACCTCCTTGAACAGCCACACATTCAAATGAACCTGGTGCTCTCACTGAGTGCAGGGTGAATCCCAGTTTAGATCTAAAACAGATGGCAACACCCCCACCCCTGTGATCCACTCTGGGGCAATGCACTACAGAGTACTCGGACAGGACGGCGGCCCATAAACCCAGGCCAGCATCATCATCCACCCAAGTCTCCATGATGGACACCAGATCAGCTGAAGAAATCAAGTCCGCAATAATTGTGGTCTTGTTTCTGATTGATCTGGCGTTGCACAGTGCTACCCTCAGGAGAGTGGTGGACAGTGCAGCCTTTCTGGCTACCTGTCCACTCAGTCTGTTGGGAACCTGGTTATGGGCACCAAACACATCTGATCTCTCCCATGGGCACATCAAAAACCAGGGCACCTTCTGCTTCTGACAATCTTAATCTTTTCCTTTGCCACAGTGTACAGAGCACCCCTCCACCAATGATCTATATGGTTCCTCTTTATCCTGAGGAGGAGATTCAAAATTATTTATGTAATACAGAGCTTCCAGTATTGATGCAAAATCAATCTGAAGTGTTGGTTAGATGCATAGAATTAGATGAGGTTTCACAAACAATAAAAGATTTGGTTTTGGATAAAGCTCCTGCTCCAGATGGTTTATTGGCTAATTTCTATAAAGTATTCATAGATGAAGTGGCTCCAGCGCTGTTAAGGTTTTATTCTGCTATCCTTAAACATATTATTTCTGATTACACATTACTGGAAGCAATGATAGTGCTAATTCCCAAAACTGTAGGCATGCAAATTTAGTGACAGCATTCCTGATCTAGTACATTTTAGACACAAATCTGTGCTGTGCATCCTGTATTATGCACAGCGATCATGTGCATGTGGTGGAATGCACTCACTGTGACAGTGTGCAAACATGTCAGTGAGTGCCCCATCACTCCACTATGACATCTAACTGGGCATTTATTTGTATTTATGTAAGTTGTATTTTTGTTAGTCTTTGTGATGGTTAAAAGATTAATGAAGTCCTTTATCTCTTCAAAAGGCCTTTGCTTATTGCTACACATCTCATCACTTGTGCATGTGAGACACCATGTCTTGCTTCATTCTGCTGAACAGTCATTGTCTTCCTCCATCTCATGTGAATCAGGTTGTTCTACCAATGGCAAAACACTGTGACCTGGATATAGAAATGGATTGCGCATGGTGCAACAAGGATGCACCATGTGCAACCCCCAATGTGCCCCGGCATGATATTCAAAGGCAAGTTAATGCATAGCGCATCAGTAATGTATGCAGTGCAAGTGTGGGGTGCATTCCCATGCATATGCGGCACATGCCAATATTCATCCCAGGATGTGTGGTGCATATGCTGGCACAACCCCAAGTTGTGCCACTCAAGGGGTGCAAAGATGTGCCTGGGAAAACCAGGAACAAATCCAGGCCATCCTCAGGTGAGCTGCTATATTGCAGGGTGCAATACGGCAGTCACCAGACCTGGGTGGCCACCTGCCTACCCAGAACTCTGACCACAAGACCCTGCCCTTGGAGCATTGTGCCCCACCCCACTCCATTGCCCAATCACAGGCACCTGTGATATCATATACCCTGATGGTCTGGTGGATACCCCTCCATCGCCTGACAGTGGGCATATATAGTAATAAATCACCTGGTGGTCCAGTGGTGTCCCCCCTCCCTGCACTGAAGTCCCCCGCCACCCAGCACCCCCTATCATTGGTGGGCAGCAGCACCCCGCCCGCATGCCTCCTGGCTACCTGCTGAATGACAGTGTGCAGTACAGTCTGCACACCTATTGGACCACTGCATGGACCAATGGGCATGCAGACCATACTGTACTAGACAGGTCTGGTATGTGAATGAATGCATTCATTCATATGTTGGGCTAGTCTTGTAAAGTATGGTCTGCATGTCCATTGGTCCATGCAGTGTTCCAATAGGCATACAGACCGTACTGTATGCTGTCATTTGGTGAGTGGCCAGGCGGCATGTGGGCAGGGTGCTGCTGCCCACCGATGACAGGAGGGGTGCTGGGTGGGGGGGACCTCAGTAGGTAGGTGGGGAGGGGGGCATCAATGGACCACCAGGTGATTCATTATTACATATGCTCATGATGGACCACCAGGGATTATTCAATTCTAATGTCCATAATCGGGTGATGGGGGGGGGTATCCACTGGACCACCAGGGATTGTTCAATTCTAATGCCCATGATTGGGCAATGGGGAGGTATCCACTGGACCACCAGGGTTTTTATCAATACTTCTGCCCATGATCGAGCATATCGGAGTGGGGGAACCACCATGGGACTGCAGGGCATCGGTCCCCGACAGCTGCAGCCTAGCAGGGCACCAGGTGCAAGTCACCGAGGATCTGTGCACCACATGCTAATAAGCTATAATGACATGCACATTACCCCATTTGCACCTTGCATGCATAATGGCCTCATTTACATGCCCAGTGCTGAATTTCATGGTTGATGCACCTAGCGCAACTGCACTTGCTCTGGCGCATCCCCCTGCTCCTGTTCTGCCACTTGCACTGGCACAGTGCCACTGTGCTGTGTGCAGTGCATGTGCCATCAGCACCATATTCAACGGTGCTGTGCCATGGTGCAGCACCGTTGAATATGATCTGGTCCATTCCCTGGTGCAGCCCAGTTGTACTACACCTGGGCTTGCGCCCCTGCCTGGTGCAGTTTGAATATCCAGCCCTGTGTGTTTTCCCAGCTTCACCTACACAGACAGCTACTTGCTTATGGGAGCCTGACAATTCACTCCTGGAAAACATGCTCCCGACAACTCGCTCCGGTATATTTCACTCCCTCCCCTGCACACTCCACATCAATTCACGCCTGATCCCGCTCTGACATTACAAATCGGCATCACATTACTACAAGGGCATTTTACAGTTCTTCGACTACCCCATGAAACATTGAAATCAGCCAAACAGGCTACATCCAAAAATAAGTGTTTTTTTAACAGGTTCAATTTGTGCACGGAAGCATATTCTGAATAGCATTACATAAGTTACTCATATTTATTTTATTCCATATCAGAGTGTGATCATGTAACTGGTGGCAGGGTTAGTGTGTTACACTGGCTTTTGTTTAACAGGAGCACATCTCCCAAATTGAAAAGTAGCAGATGTGTGCTTTTTATTTCTTTTTTTTTTATTGAAAACAGTCTGCTACTGTCTAGGGGTTCTATGGCAGTCATTGAAGGGGAGATGAGCAGAGGTCCCACTGAGCTCACATGACAAACCTTGTGCAAGTGCCTGCGGTGAGTTGCTAGTAGAAGCAGTGCATATTTCAGCAGGTTGAGCAGCTCCCGGTGCAACAGCTGGTGTCCCTGTCCTGTTCCCATTCTGCAGTGGTCGTTGGGGAAGGTTTACTGGCCAAGGCACCTAGCTTCACCTGAGCTCTTTCCTTCTAAGACTGCTTGAAAGGCAGAGTAGAGAAACTTACCAGAGCAAGGGAAAAGGATTAAGACTCATTTTGGCTAAGCAGATTTACTGTGTGGTGTTGTTTTTATTTTTTACTCACAGGATTGCTACTGTTTGTTGCTAACATTTCATTGCTTTATTTTGCTCTGATTCAAATTGTTGTTGCTGGTATACCTTCTTCTGCATTATTACAAGGTGTGCCTACAGGTGTATGCTAACAGATTACTGCTCTAATCTTCTGATTCAAATTGTCTTTTGCAAGGTATATCTTCTGTTACTGCTTTATTTTTCTCTGTAGCAAAGTGTTTCTCACAGCGTATATCTTCTCTGAAATTATTACAGGTGGAGCTTACATTTTTGTGATTTTTTTACATTGGGCTAAGCAAAATTACTGTTTGACACTGTGTTTTATTTTATTCTTGTTTTTTTTGTTGTTGTTGTAAAGGTTTGTTGTCTCAGAGGTGTTTCAGTCTTCTCACATTGAAGGAGCTAATTGCTTTCCTCCCACAGCTCTTCCAAAGGATTAGGTGTGTATGTGGGGGGTGAAGCTGGCAAACTGTCAGTAATTTCCAACAGAAAGAAGGGTTAAAAGGTCAGGTTAGTTGATATCTTGGAGGTAGAAGACTTGGTTTGCTGGCCAAGGCACCTAGCTTCACCTGAACTCTTTCCTTCTAAGACTGCTTGAAAGGCAGAGTAGAGAAACTTACCAGAGCAAGGGAAAAGGATTAAGACTTATTTTGGCTAAGCAGATATACTGTGTGGTGTTGCTTTTATTTTTTACTTACAGGATTGCTACTGTTTGTTGCTAACATTTCATTGCTTTATTTTTCTGATTCAAATTGTTGTTGCTGGTATACCTTCTTCTGCATTATTACAAGGTGTGCCTACAGGTGTTGCTAACAGATTACTGCTGTAATCTTCTGATTCAAATTGTCTTTGCAAGGTATATCTTCTGTTATTGCTTTATTTTTCTCTGTAGCAAAGTGTCTCTTACAGTATATCTTCTCTGAAATTATTACAGGTGGTGCTTTGCAGGTTTTACAGTTTTATCTAACATTAGGATAAGCTTTCAGGGTTACTGCATTTGTTGTTGACTGATTGTTTCTGCTCTTACCTTGTTCTTTCATCCATGGTTCTTCTTTTCAGCAGGGAAGGGCCCAACCACCCACCCCATCCCCAACCACCCCACACCTACACTCCTTTTATAGGTACCACAGTTGTGACATTTCCGTGGCAGAGCAGGAAGGGGCGGATCAGTGGGCCTCCACAAGGTGAGCTCATTTACAGGGGCACTAGTAATTTAACTTGTTATAGCAAGTTAAACAAAAACAAAACACAATCAAACCATTACTTGCATTTTTTTCCTTTTTTTCCTTCTAATTACTCTGACTAGGTTATAAACCCAGCAACTTATCTGGAATGGATATCATTAACTGCAGGTACTGTGGAACAATTTTCAGAAGGGCAGTCTTACAGGATTTAAGACACTGTCCTACATGCTGGGCCTTTGGAGATCTTAGGGTTCAGCTCCGGGCAGCATGGGCAGAGATTGCACGCCTAAAATTTCATATTCAAGAGGAAATACATTATAAGAATCACCCATTTCCCCAGCATCCAACAGAAAAACCTCAACTGCAGAGGGTAGTTGGTCCAGGAGGTTGGCAGGTGGTTAGGAGGGGCAAATCGGGTGCCCCATCACTCTCTGCTCTCCAACATGTTACCACCAAAAACCATATAAACACTACAAACAGGTATCTGCCTCTATCTCTAAAATCAAACAAAGAGGCAGAAGACACTGCAGAGCAGGACACTGCAGCACAGGAGCTAGCACAACAAAACTCACCCAAATCAGGAACCAAAACAAAAAAAGCAAAAAGGAAATCCAAAAAACTTCTGATCATAGGAGACTCCATGATTCGGGGAGTTGATACCCATCTCCAACCAGGGGTAATGGTCAGATATCTCACAGGTACATCAGCATGGAGAGACACTGACTGTATTGCTAAAATTGTTCACAAAGCAGGAGAAAACATTGATGTCCTAGTACACATAGGGACTAATGATCTCGCCAGCTGGTCAGTTGTGGAGACCAAGGAACACCTGACCAGGCTGGGTGACAAACTATCATCCATTTTGTCTGGCATCTCCTTCTCTGAGATCCTGCCAGTCTGGGAGAGGGGAGCAGATGGACAGAAGGTCAGAGAAGGGGAGATAGGGGAGCTAAACACGTGACTCAAGGGCTGGTGCCAGGAAAAAGGACACAGATTTGTAGGGAACTGGCAACAGTTCTGGGAGTAAAAGTTCTTTAAATTTGATGGACTGCATCTGACTAAGTAGGGAGTCAGTGCATTGGGGCAGAAGTTTGACGTCTTTGCAGAATATTTAAACTAGCAAATGGGGAGAGGGGTGCAGCACGCCATACGTCAAATGGGAAGAACACCCCCCCCCTCAGCTAGTGATCAAACAGGGATTCAGCATGTTTGCAGTTCATTTGCATCACCATGTAAGAAAAAAGGTTTGTCTCCCCATATGATACACAGGGGTAATGCCAAACCTCACCCAACAACTAACACACCGAAATCTGGCCAATGGAAAATCATGTACACAAATGCTCACAGCCTGGGAAATAAGATCCCAGACCTGCAGGCAATAATGTCAGAGGCTAAACTGGACATAGTAGCAATTAGTGAGACATGGTTTACCAGTAACCACACTTGGGAGACTTCAGTACCTGGCTATGTATTGTTCAGAAGAGACCGAGTGCAAAAAGGGGAGTGGCCTGTATGTCAATGAAAATATCAAATCTACAGAAATTCAGAATACACATAAGGAGCCAGAAGAACTGTGGGTCACCCTGGAAACAAGAAATGGGACAGCCATAAGAACTGGGTTGTCTACAGGCCCCCAGACCAGGGAGGACATAGACACATTACTGTTAGAAGATATACAAAACATGACAGCTAAAGGGAGGTTCTGATAATGGGAGACTTCAACATGCGGATACAGATTGGTCAATACCAGCAGGAACATCTGCCAGAACTAGACACATAGTGGATTCCTCAGGGGAGGGCCTAAAACAACTGGTACAGTAACCCACAAGAGACAGGGCTATCCTAGATCTAGTACTGACTAACAGGGAAGGGATCACAGATCTCCAGGTAGAAGGTCACCTGGGGGCCAGTGACCATCACATGGTATGGTTCAATTTGGCTACTACATCTAAATCATCCCATTCCAAGGTGAAAATATGGGACTTCAGAGGAGCTGACTTTGATAAGATGGGCAACAGAGTTAAGCTAGCCCTGGCAAAAAGAAACACAGGTGAGGGGGTACAGGCAAAGTGGGCAAGCATTAAGGATGTAATACTTGAAGCAACATCCCATCGTGTTAGACAGAAAAGGAAGTGCAAAAGAAGAAGGAAACCACTTTGGTTCTCAAATACAGTAGCAGAAAAGGTCAGAGCCAAAAGGCTAGCCTTCAGGAAATATAAGGGAACACAGTGGGATGAAGATAGGGAGGCATACCAAACTGCCCTAAGGGAAGCAGGGAAGGCAGTAAGGCAGGCAAAGTCCCAAACTGAGGAAACACTAGCACGAACAGTAAAAGAAGGTGACAAGACTTTCTATAGATACATTAGTGAAAGGAGAAAGTCCAGAGGGGGTATTGCTAGCTTTAATGGAGAAAAGGAGCATGAGGAGGAGGACCTGTAAAGGCATCTATCCTAAATAGATACTTTTGCTCAGTATTTACTGAAGAGAAGGTAGGGCAGGGCCCACAGCTCAGCATCATGGACACAGGGGGAGGTGAGCACTACTCCTTCACAAAAGAAAGGTCCTACAAGAGCTTGCTAAGCTCAGGGTGGATAAGGCAATGGGACCTGATGGCATACATCCCAGGGTACTTAAGGAGCTAAAGGTGGAACTAGCAGAGCCATTAGCAGAACTGTTTAGTGAGTCTCTGAGCACAGGAGAGGTCCCAGAAGACTGGAGAAGGGCTCATGTGATCCTGCTCCACAAGAGTGGTCGCAGGAGGAGGCAGGAACTACAGACCAGTCAGTCTTACCTCAGTAGTGGGCAAGATTATGGAGGCACTCCTTAAGGAAAGGATAGTGCAACACCTGGAATCCATAGGGGCACAGGATCCAAGACAGCATGGGTTTACAAAAGGAAGGTCCCGCCAAACTAATCTCATAGATTTCTTTGACTGGGTAACCAGAGTGGTAGACCAAGGGGGAGCAGCTGATGTCACCTATCTTGACTTCAACAAAGCTTTTGACACTGTTCCACATAGAAGATTGATAAATAAGCTGTAGGCCAGGGTGGGTCAGGAAGTTGGTCAACTGGGTGGGAAACTGGTTGATGGGCAGAAAACAGAGAGTGGTGGTAAATGGTATACAGTCAGAAGAGATGCAAGTCACAAGTGGGGTACCTCAGGGATCAGTCCTGGGGCCAGTCCTCTTCAACATCTTCATTAGTGACCTTGCAGATGGACAAGAGGGTAAGGCTTGTCTGTTTGCAGATGACACCAAGATCTGCAACAGAGTAGATGATCCAGATGGGGTGGGCAGAATGAGAAAAGATCTGCATAAACTAGCAAAATGGTCAGAAGAGTGGCAACTGGGATTTAATGCAAAGAAGTGCAAGATCATGCACATAGGGAAGAGAAACCCTGAAGCCACCTGTAGGCTGGGAGGGGAGTTGCTGGCAGTCACAAAGGAAGAAAGAGACTTGGGCATCATCATCACTGATGACCTGAAATCATCCAAGCAGACCTCTAAAGCAGTAGGTAAGGCTAGGGGGTGTTAGGGTGTATTAGTAGGGGTATCACAAGTCGTAAGAGGGAGGTAATAATCCCTCTTTACAAGACACTGGTTAGGCCCCATCTGGAGTACTGTGTGCAGTATTGGAGGCCACACCTTCAGAAGGACATTAACCAAATTGAGGCAGTCCAGAGAAGGGCAACTAAAATGGTGCAGGGACTGCATCAGAAGACATATGAGGACAGATTAACAGAGCTCAATATGTATACCCTTGAGCAAAGGAGGGAGAGAGGTGATATGATCGAGGCATTCAAACACCTTAAGGGCATTAACAAGGTGAAAGAGTCTAACATGTTTAAATATAAGAAAAATAGCAGGACAAGAGGACATAGCATGAGATTAGAGGGGGGCCGATTAAGGGGGAATGTGAGGAAATTCTTTTTCACAGAAAGGGTGGTGGATGCATGGAATGGCTTACCTCAAGAAGTGGTGGCTATGAATACAGTGCAGGGCTTCAAACAGGCATGGGATAGGCATAAGAGAGCAATACAAATGAGTATGAATAGATAGGCCACTGACAGAGCAAAGGCCGATGGCACATTTATAAGGTAGAAAAAGAAATGGGCAGACTGGATGGGCCTTGAGGTCCTTATCTGCTGTCAACTTCCATGTTTCTATGTTTCTATGAGTGGAGGCCCCACTGATCCCACTTGAATGAAAAAATTTAAAGTGTATGATGAGGTAATTTTACACACAAACTTCAGACATATCTAATAAGAGAGCAAGTCAGTTTTAACAGATGTTAAATGTAAATGTAATACTGAAGTGTGTACAGGGATGGGGGAACAGTAGTGAGGAAGCATATTGTCGGGGAGTGAGAATGGCCGGAGCGAATTTCCGAGGGAGTGAGTTATCAGGAGTGAGCTGTCCGGGAGTGAAATAGAGGGAGCAAATTGACATAGACCCCTTGCTTACTGTGTGGATGGTATGTTTCCTCCCAAAGATATGCTTGTCTTTGATCACTATTTAGCCAGCACCCATTAAAGATGAAACAGAAGTTGTCTCTGTTCAGATTTGGGAATTGCTACATCATTTTAATCTTTAAATTTTTTTCTTTAAGTCATCTATTTGAGCCATTATCTGTGACCACAAATGTGACTGGAGGATTAGAGGCATATGTATAATTTGTTTTACTCTGAGACGTAATATCATTAGCTCTATTTTTCTCTTGATTTTCTTAGCCTTCTGTCTCATTATCAGAGATATGGTGCACTCTATTGTTGCTTTTGCAGAGAACATCTTAAAATACATTGAATTTTAATGGACAATGAATCCTGTTTTTCTCCTTGTGCTACTAAGGCTAATCTGGGAACGTGGGGAAAATAATTGTACTCCGGCTTCAAAGTTCTCATGATTTATATTTTCTTTTATTGTCGCCCCTACTTTTCGCTCTGTTCTAGAGTTTGTTCATGGTTTTTCTAGATAATATACACCAATCCTTATTAATTTTCATTGTTTAACATTCATCCTGTTTCATTTTTACATTCTGTTTATAAAACATTAATATTTGTTCACATTTACAACTCTGTTCTGTTCAGGTTTGTATATTGCTTTTTTACTCTATGATTTCCTTTCCTGAGATGCCACCTATGAGTTACAAAAAATGATTACTGCTCCCATTTGGCTTCTACTTTCATTTTTATTTTGATTCAAATGTGTGACCATTCACCATTTAACAACACTCTGCATGCTTTTATGTTTCTCCTCCATAAATAACCTGACACCCCATTCCTGAGGGCATACTATCTCATGAGCGTCCTGTTTTGCTCATATTTACTTATAAAACATCTTTCACTTCTGTTTTATTCTATGACCTGAAAGACATATGTCATTTGTTTCATGTAATTATTTTCTGTTACTAAAAGCTTATTTCAGTGTAACCTGATGCATTGAATCCTACTACAACTGTTTTTATGCAATAGCTTACCTTCTGTGCACGTTGCAGACTGCATATGACCTCCTAGGAGTTTCAAAATGGTGTGTGTTTGAAAGCTGAGGTGCTGCCTTCCTCTTGGTCTGTTGATAAAATCCCATTGGAGTGATGCATCACTCCATTGTAATCCCACATGAACAGGATGTTGCTTAGCAACAGTACACCTCCAGTGTTATCTGGAGAATGGGTTTCATGAATGGACCATTTCCTGCCAGAGTGTTGATGAAGCTATTGTGTTAGTCATTCATTTTACTTTTCTCTTTAGCTAAACTTCTCCAATGCCCAAAGGAAGGGGTGCCTTACAATCTTAGTAGAACTCACATTGCATTTACATCTTTTATTTGTATTAACAGGAGTTCAAGCTGGCTGTGGACAGGGTATGAGGCATAGCTGGGGGGGCATGGAAATGTACATACCATTTCTGACCATCTATTTCTTAATTATTAGTGTTAGTTTTTCATTTTCTTCTTTTGCGTGCTGGTTACTGTTATAACCTTAAATGTACTCTGTTATATTGTTTTAACCTGCCCTTTTTCTTAGTTGGTTTGTTCTGCTCCCCTCAAAGCCCCAGAATCCAGTTGTCATTATTCTGACCTGCCTCTTTTCCTGGTTTCATGGTTTGCTGGTTCTGCTCCCTTCAGTGCCCCTGGACCAGTTATCATCATAAGACGTATGGTCCTAGTTTCCCTCAGCTGCACTCCTGCCAGTTACTGTTTATATTCATTCCTATACCCCATTATAATGTTTTTAGGTAAAAAACTCCACTTCATTTCTATACACTCTAGTTTTCTATTATAATTACCCCATCTCTCCAGTGGGGGGACCACTTCCAACCCCCAAAATCTGAGTGACGCTCCTGTATGCCCTTCTTGATTGAAATGTTGTGCTACTGGTGAGGGTTCATAATTTCTTCTACTGTCCCCCCCTTGTGCTCATGTATTCTAACCTTGAGAGCTCTCTTGGTCTGCCCTACATATAGTTGGTCACACAGGCATTGGATAACATACACTACCCCTTCTGATGAGTAATTTATGGGTTCCTAGATGTAAAGTTTCTGATTTGTATGTGGGTGATTGAATGTGCTTTTTTTGCTTGTATGCTCACATAACAAGCATCAACCACAGGGTGTCTTCCTGGCTGCAACGGGCCCAGCAGTAGTTGTCCTGCTTTCTCTTAAGGTTTAAACTGTGTCTTATCTTTCATATTTGGAACTCTCTTAGCTGCCATTATCAGCTTATGTTGCAGCACCTGACCCTGGGGTTTGTCTATGGTAACTAGATGCCAGGTTTTTGTTTATTATCCTCCTAATCTCTGTCATCTTTTGGTTACATCTGAGTGCCAATACCACTCTCTCAGGTTTTCTCTTCTTTTTCTCTTGGGTATCAAGTAATGTTTCCCTTTCCTGGTTTTCTATTCTAAGGTCTGCCTGTCTAAGTGTATTCCTATCATATCCCCTTTCTCAAAATCTATCTAATATTTCTTTTTTGTTCATTGCGAAGTCCCTTTCTTGGCTACAGTACTTTTTCATCCTCACTAACTGTGAACAGGGGATACTTTTTTTTTAGTCTCGGTTCATGGTAACTTCTACCATGCAGTAAAGTGTTACTATCAGTCTTTTTTCAATATAAGGTTGTGTCAAGTTTTCCATTTTTAATCATAATCAGTAGATCTAAATACACTATTTCCTCTTTTCTGCAGTTCATCACAAATTTCAAATATTCATCCCATTCATTCAGCTGACCATGAGACTCATGTAAGTCTTGTTCATTCCCTTTCCATAAATAAGTCACATCAATGTAATGATACCAAACAAATAGTTTGTCTCTGTGTATATTATGCTCTTCATTCAATACTGTTTGCATTCCAAAGTCGTACATGTAGGAGTTGGCGTAGGCTAGCACCATTGTGCTGCCCATAGCCAACCCCTGTCCTGTTGGTAGTACTGGCCATTGAATTCAAAATAATTATGTTGTAAAATATAGTTTGCTAGTTCTTGCAACACCTGAGTCTTAGGTTTGGCTCCTGGTTCCCTTTTTTAGCATTTTACCCATGTTGACTACTCCTTGTCTATGGGGTATTGAAGTATACAGGACGGTCACATCAAATGTGACCAACCAGACTTCTTCTAGTGTTATTTCATTTGCTATTTGATTTAGTTTACTTGTAATATCACAGGATTCCATCACATATATTTCTGTGTCCTCAACCTGTGGTTGTAAATAGTAATTTATGAATCCTGAGATACGTTCGAATATAGAATCAATACCTGACACTATAGGCCTGCCTGGGAGTTGCTGGGCATTTTTATGTATCTTTGGTATACTATGAAACAGAAGCATTCTTGGGTGTTCTTTTACTAGTGCTTCTGCTTCCCCTTGGTTCAGCCAATGCATGTCTACATATTTGTTAAGCATTGCTCCTATATCTGTTTTTATGTCTTTTATTGGGTCCCTGGGTAGGATTTGATAGTTATTTCTGTCATCCAGTAAATTCATGTGCGTACTTTTGTATTGTTCCCTGTTCTGCAGTACTATTTCTCCCCCTTGTCTACAGGCTTTATGAATATTTCCTTATCCTCACTCAGTTCCTTTAATGTCTGTCTTTGTTGTTTTGTTAAATTTTGGTATTTTGGTAGTAAATCACTCTTTTGCTTGAATAAATCCATGATTTGTTTCTCTGTTACTTTGCAGAAACTTTCTATCCCATTATTCCTGCCACTAGGTGGTGTGTAATCTGATTTTTTTTTAGTGCTTGTTTCACCTTTCTTTGTTCTTCATTGCCACCCTGGTCATTTCCAAACATATTTTTTAGTCTTAATGTTTTAAAAAAAGTTGGAGATCTACGTCTAGTCCAAATAAATCAACTGGTTGTGGTGGGGCGAACAAGAGGCCCAGTCCTAATATGTATTTTTCTTCCATTGTCAATATGTTTTTACTCAGGTTAAATATTAGAATTACCTCTGTGATTCCCCTCTTCCCTGTTGCATGTTTGTTTGCTTGGTTTGTTTTCCATCTGTTCCTCCTCTCCCCCCTTCCCCATGCCCCCCTCCTGCCTACTTGAAAACCCAATGGCCCTTGTTGGGCTCCTCGTGGTCCTCCTGTATTTCTCAGATCACATCTTGGTGTTTGATGTGTGGTGTATGAGCACTCTATTTGTTGTGATTCACATGTATGTAGTTGTTGGTAATGCTCACCCTGAGGTATTTGTGCATCCCTTGCATAACTGTTGTCACTATCTGTTCCATTCTCTGTGTTGTATCCATAAAACTGTGCTTGCCTTCTTCTGTTAAACTGTTTGTATGTATATACCTGATTATCTCTGTAATCGTTTGTGTTCCTGTCACAGTGTGTAATACCCTCGTGAGGACCACTTCACTTTCCTTTTTAAAAGTCTGCTGCAGCAGCGCTACACTTTCTGTACTTTCTTTACCTCTGCATATGTTATTTTTCCCCTTTCTTTGGTAAAGCCAACTGGAGAAAACTTCTCACTATCCCTATATTTCTATGTGTCTGATTGTAGGTGTAACCCCCCTCCCCAAGAAAAAATGGGTCAGCAGACGTTATGCCTTCACCAGTGATTCCCAGCTGTTTAATGGATAATGGAGATACAGTGCTGCCTAATAACAATGCTGAACCTACTTTTAAAGTACCAGGACAGCTTGCTGTACTGAGAACGCATCACGTATGCACAGCAAGGAACTGTATAAGTAATTTGCAGCCACAGTGGGCTGCCAAGAGAAAAAGGCTGCATGCATACATTGTCAATTGCTGTTAAAGCCAAACTGTTGAAGTTGGATGAAGGCATTGTGCTAGACCTGTTAGCAGTCTGCAGGTCTTACTTCAGGCCAAACAAGGTGTAAACATTTAGTATGAAACTAAAGAAATAACATGAAACCAAATGAAACTTACTGCAGGTTTGCTGGTTACGGATAGGAAATGTATGCTATTCCTGTATGTTACACATTAAATTGCATAGCTGAATTACCATCCAAGGGTGAGGTTCCTCTGCTGTTCTGCTCAGTGTGTTGCTAGGCTCCTATGTTCTGTCTGCCCTTGTTTTCCTCCTAGTTATACTGTGGGCAGACTAGAGAGAGGAGTCTATCCCTGAATTCTAAGCAAATATAATAAAACTCTTAAAGTAGGAATATGGAGTTATATGGGCATTAATTGTAGGAGTATAGTGGTATAATAAGGTTACCTGATACAAATGTATTGAAATAAAAGAAATAAATGTTGTAACCAGATAAAGGGGAGGGGTTAAGTGGTCAGCAGGTATTTTCTTCCTATAAAAAGGGTTCTGACTGATGGCCAGATCAGTATAAGCAGTTGAGCAGTAAGGTGCTGCTCCCCTTGCTGAAACTCTAGCTGCCTTACTAGAGTGATTTGGGTTTAACTGGCTGTTTGTATATTTTTTTAAGATGTATCCAGTCTGCTGTTATTTTCCATTTTACTGCATTTGCGTTATACCAAATTTTGCTGTTGAATACATTCGCTTGGCTGTTTTGGCCTAGTCCCAGCATAGAATGTGTGCTTGTGTTCATCATTTCCACATATCTCCGACAGTGGTGTCAGAAGTGGAATTTGATGAGAGTACTTTGGCTAGGATTACTCCAACTAGGTATCCATTGATGCCCAGGTGGACACTGGATGCAACTGGAAGATACACAAAAACTGACAGAGGTCTTCACCCGAGCCATGGTGGGGAAATATGGTGAAGTACCCCTTGAGGGGCTTGAGGATGTGAAACATAAGACTACTCTGGTGACAACCCAGATGAAGATGGAAGGAGCAGAAGGAGGTGGTATCATAGAGTCTCCTGAGGAGGAGGAGGAGGAAGAGTTTCCTGAGGACATACCACCAGAGGATCTGCAAGGACTTCTGCGATGGTTTTGTGCCAAGCAATTAGACATGGACAGACAATGGGATAGAGATCACAAATGAAGTGAGGCCAGGTGGGTGGATATGTTGCGAGCCATCCAGGCATTGGGAGCCCATAATCCTGCTCCAATGGACTCCCCAAAGGACATTAAATTAACTAAGCTGAGTGACTCTGATGACAATGAAGCTTTTCTAATGACATTTGAAAGACTCACACATGCTTGTGGGTGGCCCAGGGGACAAGGGGTCATCAGGCCAGTCCCTTACTTGACCAGGAAGGCCCAGCTGGCATACAGTCATATGACAGTCATCAAGCCAACAATTACAATGTGGTTCACCAGGAAATATTGTGTCAATATGATATAAATCCAGAGACATACTGGAAATAGTTTCAGACTTTCAAATATCATACCAATGATACCCCATGGGAGGTGTATGTGCAGTTAAAGGGCTTGTGCTGCAAATGGTTACAGAAAGGAGTGAAGACCTCAGAACAAATGCTGGAGATGATTATCTTGGAGCAGTATGTGAAGGTCTTACCACCAGACGTCCAGGTGTGGGTGAGGGAGCACCGTACAGAACCCTCAGAGAAAGCAATAACCCTTACAGAGGACCAACTGGTTGCATAACCAAATTGACAATGAGGATATTCTGGGATGATTGAAACCCCACCCATGGAAAGGCCTGTTTCTTCTCATACTTGTACTGCTACTACAACTGGCAATAATGAGGGTGCTAAGACATTTAGGGCAGGGAGGACTTATGACCCTGACATAATCTGCTGAGAATGTCAAAGTAAGGACCACATAGTGAGATATTGCCCCAAAAGGAAGATCACTCACATGCAATTACCCCTGGCAAATTGGGGACAGTTCATACTTCCTGTTACACTTGGTAATCAAGAGGTGTCCAGCCTGATAGACTTAGAGAGCAGACAGACCCTGGTGAGAGCTGACTTTATGGAGAGGAAGCAAGCAACAGGCCCCATGACTAATGTGATGTGTGTGCATGGGGATACTCATCCTTTCCACCTTACCAAAGTGGATTTACAGGTTGAAGTAACTGTTCATTGGATGAATGTTGGTCTTGTCCCCCACCTGTCTGTACTGGTGATCATTGGACATGATCACCCAGAGTTTAAAACACTGGTAAATGATGTGGTGGATGTTTGTGTGGTCATTAGCTGAGCACAGGCTAAGAAGGAGGAACAATGGGCTCATTTTTTTCCCCTTTTGATGGGGTTGTTTATGGACCTCCTGGTAAAACATGCAAGCCAAAGAGGGCAAAAAGAAGGGACAAAGTCCAATGGACACAAACAAAGAGAGTCTTTGAACAGTTGTCATGGACTGGTGAACCTAATAATGCATTTGGGTTGGAGCAATGTGCTGATGAGCAACTAACACCTTTCTTTCACATGGTTGGGGAAGGGAATGATCCAAGATATGTTCTGAGGGGAGGGATGTTACATAGAGAATGTACAAAGCATTTAATGGGGAACAGGTGGAACAGGTACTGGTACCCAGAAAATATAAAACACAGCAGCTACATTTAGTACACAATAGTCCCCTGGCAGGACACCTGGGTAGAGACCGTACCCTGAGCTGCCTCCTTCTACAATTCTACTGGCCTGGCATCCATGACCAGGTAGCTGATTATTGCCATAGTTCTGTAGAATGCCATAAGGTGGCCACTATTACCAGAAAGGAGAAGGGTGCCCTTACAACCCCTGCCATTGACATCTACCCTTTCTGAATGCATAGCTATGGATATTGTGGGGCCTCTCCAGAAAGTGCAAAAGGCAACACATTCATTTTGGTGATCTGTGATTATACCACAAAATATCCTGAAGCTATACCTATAAGAACCACCAGTGCAGAAAGTATAGCAGACAAACTGATCAACCTCTTCGGTAGAGTTGGAATCCCAAAAGTGATCTTGACAGATCCAGGGAGCAATTTTTGTTCCAAACTGCTGAAGCATTTGTACAAAGATCTAGTGGTTACTGCTCTACACACCTCCCCATATCCTCCATGAACAGATGGTCTTGTAGAACATCTTAATCAGACCATGAAAAAAATGCTGAGGAAGTTTGTACAGGTGGAGGGCAATTTCTGGGATATACTACTGCCCTATTTGATGTCTGCCTATCTAGAGGTGCCCCAGGCCTCAACAGGCTTTTCTCCTTTTGAATTACCATGTGGGAGAAACCCCAGAGGATATTTAGACATCATCATAGAAGAGTGGGTGGAAGGACAAGGGAAAGAACCCTCTAGCATCCTTGAGTGCATAGCCCAGCTGTGTCAGAAACTAATGCAGTATAGCAAAGTAGCCCACCAGATCAAGGCAGATAAACAAGTAATCCAAAAGGCCAAATATGATGTGGGGGTGGGGAGCAAAAGTTTCCAGCCTGGAGACAAGGTTTTGTTGCTATTGGCATCCACAGAGAACAAATTGATGATGACAAGGGAAGACCCTTACACCATAATAAGGCAAACTAATCTGGTTAACTATGAAATCGAACTACCAGATTGGAGGTGTAAAAAGGGGATTTACCACATAATTCTGTTTAAGAGGCAGCATGTTAGACCACCCACAGGTTTATGCGTCTGCCCAAAAACAAAACAAAACAGTAGCAACCTTGAGATAGCTTACCAAAGGTTGGAGAAACAGGGTAACATGCAGGATTTGGCCATTAACCCTGAGTTAAGGCCCCAACAAAGACAGGAATTGGATGGTTTGCTGACATGTTTTCAGACCACCTTCACTAGCACCCTGAGGAGGGTAAAAGGAGCTGAACATCACACTGAGATTGCCCAGACCACCCCTATTCGACATAAACCCTATAGACTAACCGAGAAACTTGGGGAGGAAGTGGTCAAGGAGGTAGAAGAGATGCAGGGTTTAGGGGTGATGGAACCCTGTAGTAGTGAGTGGGCATTCCCAATAGTGGTGGTGGGGAAAAGGAAGGGGGAATAAGGCTTTGCCTTGATTTCCACAGATTGAATGTAATCTCCAAGTTCGATGTCTATCCAATGCCAAGGATAGACGATATTATTGATCGACTTGGGAATACCAGGTATATTACCACTGTGGATTTAACAAAAGGGTATTGACAGATCCCTTTAGATGAAACCTCAAAGGAAAAGACAGTCTTTAGTACCCTTATTGGGTTGTTTCGGTTTGTGACAATGCCCTTTGGGCTACATGGGGCCCTCACCACATTTCAGTACTTCATGGATCATACCTTACAACCACATACAGCCTACTGCGCTGCTTACTTGGATGACATGGTGATCTATAGTCCAAGTTGGGATGAGCATTTGAAACACTTTGAAGCTGTTTTGCAGGCTATTGCCACAGCTGGCCTTACTATAAACCTAGCCAAATGTTTTATAGGGATGCAGGAAACTAAGTACTTAGGGTTTCTGATTGGCAATGGCTTTATTAAATCTGACAGTGGCAAGGAAGATGCTGTAGCTAATGCCCCAAGACTAGTTACAAAGAAGCATGTGCGATCCTTTTTAGGATTAACAGGGTACTACCACAGATTTGTATCCGGATTTGCAATGATAGCAACATCCCCTATGAATCTTATCAAAAAGAACAACCCCACTAAAGTGAAGTGGGAATCTGAATGTGAGGAGGGGGTTATCACCTTTAAAGCTAGGTTATGCTCTTCTCCAATTTTAAGGAGTCTGGATTTTACCCAGCCTTTCCTGATACAAATGGATGCCTCTGATATGGGCATTGGGGCAGTGCTTTCCCAAGTGAATGAAGGTGAGGGATACCCATAATTTATATAAGTAGGAAACTGCATGAGAGGGAGACATGATACTCTACTGTTGAAAAGGAGTGTCTGGCTATAAGGTGGGCCATTAAGGCACTCAAATTTTACTTATGGGATTCATAATTTGAGGTAGTAACATATGACAATCCTTCATGTTGGCTGCAGATAATGAAGGACAAAAACCCAAGGATTATGTGCTGGTACCTATCATTACAACCTTACAAGTTCATGATTAAGTATAGGTCAGGCACTCTAAATAAGAATGCTGATTTCATGTCACACTATGGGGCACAAATGCAAGTGAACACAGTTGGACTTTGGGGGTATTGAATGAAGAAGTAGAAGGTTGTAATAGTCTTCTGCAGGTTATTGTGTTTTGTTAGGGACCCTGAGGTGGAGCTGTGGGAGAGGGTGGGCTGCAGCTCCATCTCCCCCTAAAGAGGGATATGTGACACTATGTTCTAAACTGGTTTAGTATTTGTGTTGACAGAATGATATAGGAAACCAGGTGGTGTTTCCCCCCAGTTTCCTCTTAAGTGGGGAGGGAATGTCACAGTGTGTAATACCCACATGAGGACCACTTCACTTTCCTTCTTAAAAGTCTGCTGTAGCAGCGCTACACTTTCTGTACTTTCTTTACCTCTGCCAATGTTATTTTTCCCCTTTCACTAGTAAGACCAACTGGAGAAAGCGTTTCACTATCCCTGTATTTCTATGGGTCCAATTGTAGGTGTGAACCCCCCCCCCATGGGTCAACAGACGTTATGCCTTCACCAGTGATTCACAATTGTGTAATGGGTAATGGAGATACTGTGCTGCCCAATGAAAATGCTGACCATATTTTTAAAGTATCAGGACAGCTTGTTGTACTGAGAACAAGTTAGGTATGCACAGCACGGAATTGTATAAGTAATTTGCAGCTGCAGTGGGCTGCCAAGAGAAAAAGGCTGCATGCATGCATTGTCAATTGCTGTTAAGGCAAAACTGTTGAAGTTGGGTGAAGTTATTGTGCTAGACCTGTTAGCAGTCTGCAGGTCTTACTTCAGGCCAAACAAGGTAAACATTTAGTATGAATCTAAAGAGGTAACATGAAACCAAATAAAACTTACTACAGGTTTGCTGGTTAAGGAAAGGAAATGTATGATATTCCTGTTTGCTACATATTAAACTGTACAGCTGAATTACCGTCCAAGGGTGAGGTTCCTCCGCTGTTCTGCTCAGTGTTTTGCTAGGCTCCTATTTTCTGTCTGACCTAGTTTTCCTCCTATTTATACTGTGGGCAGACCAGAGGAGCCTATCCCTGAATTCTAAGCAAATATTGTAATAAAACCCTTAAAGTACGAATTAGGGGTTATATGAGCATTTATGGTAGGAGTATAGTGGTATAATATGGTTACCTGATAAAAATGTATTGAAATTAAAGAAATAAATGTTGTAACCAGATAAAGGGGAAGGGGTAAGTGGTCAGCAGGTCTTTTCTCCCTATAAAAAGGGTTCTGACTGATGGCCAGATCAGTATAAACGGTTGAGCAGTAAGGTGCTGTTCCCCTTGTTGAAACTTTAGCTGCCTTACTAGAGTGATTTGGGTTTAACTGGCTGTTTGTATTCTTTTATGATGTATCCAGTCTGCTGTTATTTTCCATTTTACTACATTTGAGTTATACCAAATTTTGCTGTTAAATAAATTTGGTTGGCTGTGTTTTCCTAGTTCCAGCATAGAATATGTGCTTGTGTCCATCATTTCCCACATATCTCGGACAGTCTTCAACAATTTTTTTTAATTTTTGTTGTTTTAGTCTGTCTTCATATTCCTACAATTTCTTCTTGATATCTTCTAGTTTTTAGTGAACTCTTCTGCCTGTATTTTCAGTTTTAGGGATTCTTCTACTAAGTTGGTTTCTACTGTAATTTTTTGTCTCTCTTCTATGATGGTCTCAATGAGGGCATACATGAAATCACAACTAGCATGATTCTGGATGCCATCCCATTTTGTAATTAGTTTTATTGAGTTAATTCCCAGGTTTGGTTCTACCATTATACGTAACCCCCAGATATCCTATGGTGTTCCAGATATGGGGGGAGCCTAAAACCATGCCATTCTTATCAGGTGTTTTTAAATTTGAGGTTCTCTCTCTTAATAGAAGAATCCCTAAAACTGAAAATACAAGTAGAGGAGTTCACTAACAATCTAGAAGATATCAAAAAGAAATTGCAGGAATATGAAGACAGACTAAAACAACAAAAAATTAAAAAATGTGTTAGGGACACAAATGATTTCAGAGGTAATCAGGTATACACATACAAACAGTTTAACAGAAGAAGACAAGCACAGTTTTATAAATACAACACAGACAGTGACAGCAGTTACTCTAGGGATGCACAAATACCTCAGAGTGAGCATTACCAACAACTACATATGGGTGAATCACAACAAACACGGTGCTCATACACCACACATTAAACACCAAGACATGCTCTAAGAAATACAGGAGGACCATGAGGAGCCCAACAAGGGCCTTCAGGTTTTCAGATAGGCAGGAGGGGGGAGTGAGGGAGGGGGAGAGGAGGAACTGATGGAAAACAAACCAAGCAAACAAACATGCAACAGGAAAGAGAGGAATCCCAGAGGTAATTCCAGTATTTAACCTGAGTGAAAAAATATTGACAATGGAAGAAAAATGCATATTAGGACTGGGTCTCTCATTCTCCCCAACACAACCAGTTGATTTATTTGAACTAGAGGTAGATCTTCAATGGTTTTTTAGAACACTAAGACTAAAAAATATGTTTGGGAATGACCAGGGTGGGAATGAAGAACAAAGAAAGGTGAAACAAACACTAAAAATAAAATCTGATTACACATCGCCTAGTCACAGGAATAATGGGATAGAAAGTTTTTGCAAAGTAACAGAAACAAATAATGGATTTATTGAAGCAAAAAGTGATTTACTACCAAAATACCAAAATTTAAAACAACAACAGAGACAGACATTAAAGGAACTGAGTGAGGATAAGAAAATAGTCATAAAGCCTGTGGACAAGGGGGGAGGAATAGTGCTGCAGGTTAGGGAACAGTATAAAAGTATGTGCATGAATTTACTGAATGACAGGAACAGCTATCAAATCCTACCCAGAGACCCAATAAATGACATAAAAACAGAAATAGGAGCAATGCTTAATGAACATGTAGACATGCACTGGCTGAACCAATGGGAAGCAGAAGCACTAGTAAAAGAACATCCAAGAATGCCTAGTTTCTATCGTATATCAAGGAAACATAAAAATGCCCAGCAACCCACAAGCAGGCCGACAGTGTCAGGTATTGATTCTGTATTTGAACCTATCTCACAATTTATAAATTACTATTTACAACCACAGGTTGAGGGCACAAAGACATTTGTGAAGGCCTCATGTGATATTATGAGTAAACTAAGCCAAGTAGCAAATGAAATAACACTAGAAGGAGTCTGGTTGGTCACATTTGATGTGGCTGACATGTATACCTCAATACCCAAAGGGTAGTCAGCATGGGTAAAATGCTAAACAAGAGGGAACCAGGAGCCAAACCTAAGACTCAGGTGTTGCAAGAACTAGCAAACTATATTTTACAACATAATTATTTTGAATTCAATGGCCAGTACTACCAACAGGACAGGGGTTGGCTATGGGCAGCACAATGGTGCCAGCCTACATCAACTCCTACATGTACGACTTTGAAATGCAAACAGTATTGAATGAAGAGCATAATATACACAGAAACAAACTACTTGTTTGGTATCATTACATTGATGATGTGATTTGTTTATGGAAAGGGAATGAACAAGAATTACATGAGTTTTACTGTCAGCTGAATGAATGGGATGAAAATTTGACATTTATGATGGACTACAGTAAAGAGGAAATAGCATATTTAGAGCTTATTTATTTATTTATTTATTTATTTATTTATTTACTTATGAGTTTCACTGATTATGATTAAAAATGAAAAGTCTGAAACAACCATATATCGAAAAAAGACTGCTCGTAACACTTTACTGCATGGTAGAAGTTACCACGAATTGAGATTAAAAAAAGTATTCCTTATTCACAGTTAGTGAGGGTGAAAAGAAACTGTAGCCAAGAAAGGGACTTCACAATGAACAAAAATAAATTTTAAATAGATTTCAAGAAAGGGGATATGATAGGAATACACTTAGACAGGCAGACCTTAGAATAGAAAACCAGGAAAGGGAAACATTACTTGACACACATGAGAAAGAGAGAAAACCTGAGAGAGTGGTGTTGGCACTCAAATGTAACCACAAGATGACAGAGATTAGGAGGATAATAAATTAAAACTGGCATCTAGTTACCATAGACAACACCCAGGGTCAGATACTACAACATAAACTGATAGTGGCAGCTAAGAGAGTTTCAAATATGAAAGATAGGCTGGTTAAGACACAGTTTAAACCTCAAGAGAAAGCAGGACAACTACTGCTGGGCCCATTGCAGCCAGGAATGATGCCCTGTGATCTATGCTCAGTATGTGGGCATACAATCAAAAAAAGCACATTCAACCTCCCATGTACAGTATAAATTAGAAATCTGACATCAAGGAACACATAGATTGCTCAACAGAAGGGGCAGTGTATGTTATCCAGTGCCCGTATGACCAACTATATGTAGGGTACACCAAGAGAGCTCTCAAGGTTAGAATACAAAAACACAAGGGGGACATTAGAAGATATGATGAACACTCGCCAATAGTACAACATTTCAATCAAGAACAGCATACAGGAGCATTGCTCAGATTTTGGGGATTGGATGTGGTACCCCCACCGGAGAGGGGGGTAATTATAAAAGAAAACTAGAGTGTATAGAAATGAAGTGGATTTTTTATCTAAAAATATTACAATGAAGTATAGAAATGAATATAGACAATAACTGGCAGTCGTGCACCTGAGGGAAACTAGGGCCATACTTCTTATAATGATAACTGGTCCAGTGGCTCTGATGGGAATAGAACCAGCAAGCCAAGAAACTAGGAAAATGGGTAGGTCAGAATAATGACAACTAGTCCAGGGGCTAAGGGGGGAGCAGAACCAACAAACTAAGAAAAAGGGCAGGTTAAAACAATATAACAGAGTACATTTAATGTTATAACAGTAACCAGCATGCAAAAGAAGAAAACCAAAAACTAACAATAATAATTAAGAAATAGATGGTCAGAATTGGTTGTGTACATTTTCATGCCCCCTCCAACTATGCCTCATGCCCAGTCCATAGCCAGCTTGAACTCCTGTTAATACAAATAAAAGATGTAAATACAATGTGACTAACACAAGAGCTTCATCAACACCCTGGAAGGAAATGGTAAGTTCATGAAACCCATTCTCCAGGTAACACTGGAGGTGTATTTTTGCTAAGCAACATCCTGTTCACATGGAGTACAATGGAGTGACACATCACTCCAATAGGATTTCATGAACGGACCAAGAGGAAGGCAGCACCTCAGCTTTCAAACACATGCCATTTTGAAACTCCTAGGAAGCCACATGCAGTTTGCAACATGAGCAGAAGGTAAACTATTGCATAAAAATAATTGTAGAAGGATTCAATGCATCAAGTTATACTGAAATAAGCTTTTAGTTACAGAAAATAATTGCATGAAACAAACAACATATGTCTTTCATGTCACAGAATAAAATGGAAATGAAAGATGTCTTATAAGTAAATCTGAGCAAAACAGAACGCTCATGAGATAATATGCCCACAGGAATGGGGTGTCAGGTTATTTATACAGCAGAAACATAAAAGCATGCAGTGTGTTGTTAAATGGTGAAAGGTCACACATTTGAATCAAAACAAAAATGAAAGTAGAAGACAAATGGGAATAGTAATAATTTTTTGTAACCCATATGTGGCATCTCAGGAAAGGAAATCACAAAGTATAAAAGCAATATACAAGCTTGAACAGAACACAGTGGTAAATGTGAACAAATATTAATGTTTTATAAACAGAGGGCCAGATATTCAAACTGCGCCAGGCTGTGGCACAAGCCTGGGCGCAGCGCAACTTGGCTGCACAGGGGTTTGGACTGGGAGATATTCAGGGGAGCTGCACATGGCTCAGCATCATTGAATGTCGCACCTAACCACCACAGTGTCATGGCCCTGCAATACAACAGCTCTACCTGTGGGTGGCCAGCCATTGCTCCTTTTTTTTTTGGATCAACTTTGTGCGGCACAAGTAGGGGTTGCGCATGCATGGCTCAGCATCCGGGCTGAATATCGGGATGTGCAGAGTATGCATGGACACCCCCCACCTGCGCCTGCATACATTACTGATGTGCTCTGGTGCATCCCAGAGATTTGTGCCAGGCACAATTCCCGTTTGAATATTGCACCGGGGCGCATCAGTGGGTTGTGCATGGCACAACACTGTTGCGCCATGTGCAACCTTTTTGAATATCTGGGCCAGAATGTAAAAATGAAACAAAATGAATGTTAAACAATGAAAATTATTAAGTATTAGTGTATATTTTATAGGGAAAAAAACATGAACAAGATCTAGAACAGAGTGAAATGTAGGGGAGACAATAAAAGAAAATATAAATCCATGAGAACTTTGAAGTCAGAGTGCAATTATTTAATGGGCCCCGTATCCTGTTCCCAGATTAACATCTTAAAATACTTTGCTCTAGTCTGACGGATGCTAGCTACAGAGACTTGTTTCTCATTTCCTGACTGTTAGTATTACTTTATTGCTTCTGTTTTACTGTATCACTTTTCTTATTAAACTGTGTTTTTGTGTGGCAAAGTCTGACCTTTGTAGCCATATGTGCTAGCTTTGCTATTTTCATTACTTGTGGAAAGTCAGAGATATAAGTTCTTGCCTCTGCCATGCTATGTACAGTAATACTGAATCATCAGTCTTGTAAGGCAGGCCATATCTATCAACATACCTTCATGTTTTTGCAAAATGTGAGCACATTGTTTTGAAGGCATTTTTCTTGTAATGAAAAGTTGTGCAACAATTCTAACACAGTTCAGTATCTGTGAAAAGACAGAAAAAAGAAGAAATTTCTACATACAGTGTTTTTAAATTTTCTTATTTTGGTCCAACACATACTGTACTTTTAAGAACTTAAAATGAACTGTTTCATTATACTTCAATGAACCAACTGCATTCAACAATGCTAAGCACAGTGAATGCACATAATGAAATATTCTCCATCTTAAACTTGAGAGCAATATGCATAGAAATGTGTCTTATATTGCTCTTATGCCATTTTGCATCATTTCAATAGGAAAATGGAATCCTTGTTTCATGAACTGATTTCTTGTTTCATGAGTCAATAATTCTTGTTTCATGAGGTGGTCATGAAAGGAGGTTTTTGGCTCACAAAAGTAGGTTTATGCAAAACTCAGGAAATGGTATCTGTGGACCAATATTAATGTAGTTTGGATGTCAACACAACATGGGGATTTTGCCTTCCTGCTTTCAACTGCAGGAGACACCACAACCCAATGTGAGTAGTGCTGAGCTATTTTTCTCTTGTTAAACTGTTTTAAGTTGTATTTCTGAACAAATAAAAGTCAGTCCCAGTATATCATGTACTTGGGTCATGGAATATTACACTTTCAGTACTGCAGGTTGCATATTTGACCTGCAAGTTGTTTAATTGTAGATGGCATGCATGCAATTTCTTTCTTGTTTCATGACTCAGAATTCTTCTTTTGTGAGTGTCTCATGAAAGAAGATCACAAAATAAGATTGACTCATAAAACAAGAATGCCAAGTCATGAAACAAGAAGAATTGATAAAAAAAATACTGCAGAACTGAACAAAATTACTTATAAAACATTGGAAAATGGCAGAATCATTAAAAACCAATAGAAACCAATAGAACTATGTCAATAAAGTCATACTAACTAGAAAGAAATACAGCTTCGGTGTACATCACATAACTCATTAGGTTTGCTACACTCTCCTTACTGTAATCTAGTATTATGGAAAGATAATTATCCCAGAATTATTTCATATTACTGGACAATGTTAACCCTTGCAGGGCCATGGACTGACATATCAGTCAAAAATTCCTATACGTTCTAACTCTGTTGGCAGCCTATGGGTTAAGACAATACATGAACTATCACAGTAAAACACTACATTATAGTCTTACAACCACCTAGGATGCCAGGCAAACAAGAGGGAAAAAACTTGTGCACCAAAATATATAAGGATGCTGTAGTCAATCAGGTACCATAACAAGGTCAGGTGAAATATTATCCAATCATTTTTTATTTTTTTCCCTCTGAAACTGACCACGTTTTTTTGTTATTTAATCCATCACAGTCAACCACAGGTAAACCAATATTGTAGAAATTATGAACAAACCAACAGAGTACATAAACCTCACAGTTAAACTTGTAAGCTGATTGGTAAACAGTTAGGAATGTTTTCCAATGAAATGGAAAGAAAAGTTTTTTTTTTTGTGTGTAGAATGCTTGACAGCCTAGAACTGGTAAACTGAAGGAAAAATGACAGTTAGTAGAGGCTGCTGTGAGAAACACACACATTTGGAATTGTTGCTTTTTGCAGTGTCTTTAAACAGATTCAGCATAGCAGAAAGTTTCACTTCTACTGTTTGGACTGTGGGAAGTTCACTTGTGCAAAGTAGTGTAATTTTTTGCTAGGAGAAGTCATTTTGGCAATGACTTACATCTGGAAAGCTATGATGTTCATTAGTTTGGTAAGGTGAGCGCGAGATGGGAGCAACTCATTCCAACCATATGTAGACTTTTGACAAGTCACCCTGAGCCAAATATACTGCTCATCCATGTTGAGGGTAATGATTGGGAACAAAAGGGGTATAGACAATAGAACCAGCTAAATCTGATTAGACTGCTCTACATGCAGTGTTGCCTAACTGAAAGATTCTGTATTCAGATACAGTATTACAGAACACATGATCTGGAAAGCCTAGCAATATGCACCTGAAATTGAAAGATCATGGAGAAAGGTGAACATTAAAATATCTGTCTTTTTGAGTTATCTAGGTATGCATACCATTACTCACCACAAAATAAAATATTATAATGATTTGCTTTTTCTAAAAGATGGTGTGTATTTCTAAAACATTGGAAATGTTATTTTCCTGGGAGACCTCCAACATGAGATCCAAAGTGTGTTGGAATGTGTGTTCCCAACCACTAGATATACATGTGTAGTACCCTGATGCTGCCCCATAATGGATCTTTTCAGAGCCATATCTACATTGGTTAAATACCAAAAGCATGACATACATATTAGTTAGCCTTACTAACATTTTGTTAGCAAAATAGGTAGTACCAGAGGACACAGCGGCCATGACATGATTTGTATGCATGGTGCACAACTGCAGTAAGGGCACACATTTGTTTATTTATGTATTTATTTAAATCTCAGATTAACACCTTTGAGCTAGGAGCTCTTTTACATAGGTTCCACATCATGTTACATATACAAGGTTCAATATAGATTATGGCAGTAGGACATATAACATAGAATAACAGGCAAGAGAAAACGAATATGGACAGTTAAACTGAAAAACAGGCATTGTACAATGAATGCCGGATTAAAGACTAATCAAACAAAAGCTAATATAGAAACTAAAATAGTAGAGGAGCAAATATTCTTACTATACAGTAAAATAAATGCAGCCAACAGGCATTGTCAAGGTAGGAGAGAGATATTTGGTAGTGGGGATTAGGTGAGAAAGAAAGAAAGAAAGTAGTGTAGGGATGGGGAGGGGTGAAGATGGTGGTTACAGAGATTGTGTGATTGGAGAGGATGAAAACTGGGTAGCTAAAAGTGCAAGTAAAAAATGGATGGGGAGGGGAGAGGAAGAGGTGGATGGTAAGATGAAAGGGAGTATTGTGCAACAGGAAATAGAAAGGGGGTACATGAAGAGGTGATGGGCTGGGAGGAAGGAGTGGAGGTGTGGTAGAAGATGTAGTCTGTGGGAAGCTGGCCTTCAGAAGTTTAGTTGAAGCAATCGCAAGTGCCATTAATTACAAGATGTTGCCACAGTTTGCATTTGAAGGGCCTTAGTGTGACTGAGTTGGTGACATTCCAGGGAAGTGAGCTAAACTACTGAGGGGCTCTGGCTGCAAATGCTTGCTGACCATGGGAAGTAAGGCAGTGCAGTACTTGAAAAATAAGTTTCCAGAGGCTCTCATTAGATGGTAGTTGCAGTGTGGACTGAGGATCCTTTGAACCTCTGGGGGCATGAGATCAAAGGAGAATTTCTTAGCCAGAAGGCAGGTTTGATAGATGAATCTGCCCTTTAGCTGGAGCCAGTTCGCTTGCTTGTAGATGTCACAGGTATGTGAAAGGCAAGCAGCCCTAATAAGGAGACAGCAGGCCTTGTTACGAGCTATAGATATATGACATAGAGCAGTGTCGGTGGCAGATCCATATATTACAAGCCCGTAGTCAATGCTGAAGACTACCAAGCTTTGGATTGCCAGGTTAAGTGCTTCAGCAGTCAGACAGTGCTTATGTTTGAACAACAGACTGATAGAAACATTTACAGCTTTGGAGGCATTGTTTATGTGATTGGCATAAGATAGGGTACAGTCTAGGGTCACACCTACAGTAGATATTTGAACAGTTGTGTCTGTTCAAGAGCAACACCCAAGCAGTTTGTGATGGTTAGTTTTTGTGCTTTGTGCTTGCTGTGCGAGCTATGGAATAACATTGTTTTAGTTTTTTATAGTTGAGTATGAGCGTCCGTGAATTGAACCAAGCCTCAACGTTCGCTCTGCAGTTGGTTCTCCAGAAGTAGGGGATCAGAGTTGCTGGTGAAAATTACTGCATCATCTGCATACAGAAAGATTTGGTCTTGACAAGATTCTTGAGGGACACCTGATCAGATAGGTTGCTTACTAGAGAGAACATCTCCAATCCTTACTTGTGAGTAGTCACAGAGATAATTATTAAATCAACATGTCGTGTCCTTAGATAGTCCTAAATCAGTTAGTTGCTCAATCTGCAAAGAATGGTTGACCATATCAAATGCCTTGGTAAGGTCAATAAAAGTGATGCCAACAAGTTTGCTTTGGTCCAGTGCCTCGTGAACGTGTTTAGTAAATTCAAATAGGGCAGTGGCAGTACTATGGTTGTTTCTAAAATCATGCTGTTGAGGACATTGTAAGTTGTATTTCTCAAGATAATCTACCAGCTGTTCAGCAACAATTCATTTGAATGCTTTGGAAAGTGGGGGAAGAATGGAGATGGGCCTGTAGTTGCCATGTAATGCCCTGTCATCGCTTTAGTGTACTGGGGTCACCAAGGCTGATTTCCACTTTAGGGGGAATTGGGAAAGCACGAGGGAGTGGTTTATAATTTTGGTCGGGGGAACAGGACTTCATTCAAAATAAGGGCAATAAGTTTAAGATTAAGCAAATCCCCACTTGATCTGGTTTTGCCGAGAATGTTGAGTAAATCTTTTTTGGCTTCACCTTCATTTACCGCTTTTAAATAGAAAGGTGGGTGCACCCGTTTCTTTCCTGGAGGGACATTGTGACTTGTGCCTGAAGTGGTATCTAAGAAATTTGAGGGGATTATATAACTAAGGTCTGTGAAAGATGAGTTAAATGTATTGGCTATGGTTGTGGGGTCAAGAATAATGGTGCCATCTATGTTGAGCATGGAGGGTGCCACGTTAGGATCCTTCCCTATTAATTCCATGAGGTTACTCCAGAATTTCCTACCATCATACCAGAAACTGGCTAGTGTGTGTCTGTAGTAATGCACTTTTTTCAAGTGGATTGATCTGATACAGACATTTCTAGCTTTTTTGTAGGCCTGAATATCTACTTGCATGCCAGTGGCCCTTGCCCAATACCATAGATGGTCATGGGACTTCATTAACTCAATGATATCAGGTGTAATCCAAGGATTACTGATGCCCCTGTTCTTTCACTTTTTGTAGGGGGCATGAACATCACAAGCTGCGTTAAAACTAATAATGAAATAGTCCAAGACAGTATCTACATCAGCAGCAGTATCAATTTGTGACCAGTCGTGTTGACACAAGTGTGCTTTCAGAGGTTCAAGGTAGCCAGGGGTTTGACAAATTTGTTAGACCAGTAGCACAGGATGGGGGAATGATCGCTAAAAGAATCAGGGAGGACTTTAGTGCTAGTTATATGGTCAGGAAGGTTAGTAAGCACCCAGTCTAATAGCGTGCTACTCCCTGTTCTGTAATTTACCATAGCTGGGGACTGAACTAGCTGTGAGAAATTAGTAGCAGTTAAGGCATTTTTGTAATTACTTGCAGTGGAGGAGAGTCAGTTTGCATTAAAGTCCCCTAGCATTATGATTTCTGAGTTGTGACCTAGGATACAGATACAGTCAAGGATGGAGTTAAGGGCTGGGGCTATCAACTTTGGTGGTATGTAGATTGATGCAATGGTTAGCCTTATTGTGTGCATCACATGATATTTTAGAGGCAAAGGACCTGTATGTCAATCTCAGCACTAGGTAGCAACAGGATGTGTCCCATTAATGGTTTTTCTAAGTATAGAACACAACCAACTCCTATTTTTGACAACGTATCTTGCCTAAGGACAGTGTATCTTGGTATTGTAATGGCAGTATAAGGTATTTTGGGTGATTTCCACATCTCAACCACCAATAGGACATCCGGTTGTGCTGAGGGACCCATACGGTAAGGGCATCAAATTTTGTGAGGAGGCTGCAGATGTTGATGCTTGCCAGAGAAAGTGTCCCAGTTCTACTTTTTATAATGGGACAAAGCTGAGGAGGGCCTGGGTTTGGGTGTATCACAAGCTTCTTGAGGTGCTTGATTCAAAGCACACGCTCCCTTCTTAGAGAGGGTTCCTTGCTGACTGTTCACAGTACCAAGTAGGAACCTGACAGTAGAAGTGGTGTGCAGTAGAATTTGTGTATATTCAGTGAGGGGGGGCGCATGAGTAATCAAGTGAGCTGTGACCATTGTGCTTTAAGGTTAGAGTCATTACGGGCATCCAGGGTAGTGCCAGTGGTTGCAGTTCTGTAGATGTGCAGTGACTTTTCATCTATGCAAGCTGTTGAGGGGTTGGGAGAACATGATGCAGCTATGGTGAGCAGGGTGATGAGACAGAGCACACTGGGCATAGGTGCCACTGAATGTACAAATGAAGTGGGGTAGGAATAATACAGATCAGAATGTTGGGGGCTTAGGTCTGGATATAGAGATGTCTGTGCTGAAGAATATAGTGCAACTGAGTACTTGTTTTAAGTTAGTGTTAGCCCAATTATGACTAAGATAATTGTATCCTGCAAGTATATGCAGTGGTTAGCATTTTGCAGTGGGGAAAAATGGGTGGGGTGAAGAAGCTGGAGCAAATCAGATTGGACCTATATGACTGGAGAGCTGCTGAAGGCTGCAGCCAATGGGGTAGAGGATAAGGAAGAAGGGAGGATATCAAATGTATTTAATAGAAGCCAGGGGCGGGGGTGGGGGCAGGAGAAATTTAGGTTAAAAAATTGAGTTACAGAGAGAGCCAAAGCCGCTACCCCTTATTTTCCACCAAGTCCTGAGCTTAGAAAAAGGAATCAGCCAATTGCAGGCAAAGGGAAGAGAGGAACATCCTATAGCAGACAGATCCATAGGAGCAGGAGCCAATAGAATTGGTGGTTCACAATTCCCTTAACGTGTACCTGTGTCTGAAGCTGGTGGGTGGGTAGAGAAGGTGCAGCCGGCCACAGCAGAGCCAAGCTGGAGTCACAAGATGGCCTAGGACACCCGGTGAGGGGCGGCACCTAAAAGAGGGAGAGAGATAGGGTTTAGTCACAGTTAAAACAGGAGCCACAGGGCCAGCCATTAAGTTCAATCAGTGGGAGGGTTTACTGGACATGATAGAAAGAGTAGTGGTAAGCAAAAAATTAGTGGGGATGGGGGTTAACAAAAGGATGTAAGGATGTATGAAATATGCAGTGTCCTAATTCCTCTAGCAAGTCCATAGAGATCCCATTATGGACAACCTGTGTATGGTCATTACTGTTGTAGCAATACAGTACCTCATTGTGGTTTTTACACATACAGTAATGTCTGAGCTGGTACATCCCTGTGCCTTTATGGAGGTTCAATACACAGTGAGAAAACGTGTGTAGTACAATGACATTTGTACACAGTTTCTTGTTATTTCATAAACTCAGCTATTTAGTAATGCAGCTTGCACATGGGTCATGAATCTAGAAGTATATTGTTACCTCATGTTTACATTTTCTTTTTTTGTCTTTTTTCTCTCAGATAGTGCCTAAGATGTGTACTGATAAGGAAGGGCTTGCCCTTCTTAAAAGTCCTCAAAAACATGGGAGACCCATGATTGTGATGAGGGGAACTAACCTGTCACTTATGAAAATGTGGGAAAAGCTGACTAGTTACCTGCAGGGGAAGGGGTACACCAAAGACCCAGACTCTTGCTGATGCAAATGGAAACTGCTGCAACAGTGTTTTTACTGACTGAGAAAAGCTGGCAATGTCCAAGACAAAGGCAAAGACTGGTTCCAGCATGCTGAAGCAATGTTGGTGTAGGCAGGGAAGCCAGTGCTTAGTGATAGACACAATGGGCCTCATATTCAAAAGTGGCTGGCTGCATCATGCAAGTCCATGCGCCGTGCATCTTAGATGCACTGGCAAAAAAACATTGGTATATTCAGATGATGCACCATAGGATGCGATCATACAAGTCTGGCTAAATATCCCGATCATGCGCGATTGCGCAGTAGGAGATACGTGGCACTGCAGGTGTTCTGTGACCACTGTGGGCCATATGGAAATGCGCGATGGATGGCCACATGTGTGGCACACAGAATTATAATATTCAGCCAGGATATGCAAATAACCTCATTGCACAGTTTGAGCCCAATCCCCACATTTGCATCCCATTAATGGAATGTATTCAGGCTATTTGCATACCAGTGGCATGCACAGATCCAGCTTTGCAGGGCAGCTGTACCACTCCACAAAGGTGGACAGGAGGTACTGCATCCCAGCAGGTTGCTGTGAAAGTATATGTGTGTGAGTGGACTACAATGGCCTGTGTACAGTGCTGTTGCCCATGGCCATATACAGGGTCTGACTGGGGTACAGGGGGCTCACCTGGACAGTGGCCACAGTAGGATCCCACCAGGAAGAGCAATAGGGAGGGCCCAGGGTGATACACTCTGACCAGTATGCCACATGACAGTAATACATTAGCCCTGTATGCATCGTACATTCACCTACAGTGCCCCACATACCCCAGTATAATGGATAAGGGATGAGAAAGGCAAGGTATGTCAGGATGCAGACAGCGATTGGGTACCCAAGTGAGTGGGGCCCACCTGGAACAGTCCTGGTAACCTGGGTGGCCACACCAGTACTGGCCAAGTAAGTGCCCATGGTGGTCACATGCCCAACATCGGAAGGGTCTGATGTCTGTAAGGCATGCCCATGTCACCTCCAGTCCACAGGTGGTGCCACTCCTGCCCCATGCTGCCCACAGTTGTGCAATGTCCACCACTGTAACACCACACCAACCCACTGCAGTGCCTCTGTGGCACTGTCACACAGCATGGGTGGCATTGGTGTCATGTCTGTGGCTGTGGTGTGGGCCTGGCACAGGTGCATGGTGTGCACCTATGGTGTACCCCATGGGTGTGTGCCACTGGTCACACCCTGGACCATGCCATGCTGCCACTGGTACTGCCAGGCCACCTGGGCACTATTTGCCCAGATGTCAACATGGGCACATGCTACCACCAGGTGGTGCCCTGAGAGCCATATGGGTGCAGGCCATGACCCCTGGTACATGTGCTGCATTGTGGTTATCAGCACCTCTGGTGTACCAGGGGTGCACCTGATGGCACCTGCATGTGGCAGGTGGGCAGATATGTCCCTGATGTGGTGTGGGGATGGCTGTCTGGGTGGTGCCAAGGGCATCACAGCATCTGGTGCTTGGGTACTGCCATCCAGGTATGCCTGCTGTATGTGGGTGCCTGGAGCACATCCTGGTGCACCTCCAAGGGCTGTCTCAGGGGTGCCTGTCTGCAGTTCCATGGCCTGCCTATGGGTAGCTGGCTGATTTAAGCCATCTTTTGCCGACCTATCTTTGCTTGGCACATCTCTGGGATGCACAGCAGATGTGCTGCATATTTTGGCTGAATATTCCCATGAGTGGCACATTCATGTACCCACCCCCTGTTTTTGCACTGCATACATTATCTATGCATGATCATGCATTCCGACATGTGCAACGCATCTCTGCCATTTGAATATTGTGCTTACACACATTTTTCCAGATGCATGGCACATCTCCATTTTGTGCCATGCATCTCTTTTGACTATGTGGGCCCATGGAAGTAAATACCACTGCAGTATACAGGAAGGATTTGTAAACATTGTTATTGCCAGGCAGTTTCTTTTCTTCTAGTGGAGTGCAGCATGTGACATGGGGAGAGGGCATACTATGACATTACACGAGGGGACTGGGAGTTAAGGTGTCACATATGAATGAGACATTATGGTGTCTCAACTCACAATTTGAATGTTTTAAAGTACTTGTATAAATACCAGTTTACATGGAAACATCTTTGAACTTGATAGCATGGTAAAGTAGCAGCTATGTGATACATATCGCACTCCGGTAATATGTCTTATTACATTGTAAAAGAAATACATTTATATGAAGTACTACATTAAATATTAAAGGGAGGCAGTATAGCTCAGTGGTTTAAGGCTCTGAGCTGCTAATCTGGTGACATCTAGCAGGCCAGACCTGGGTTTGAATCCCACAGCTTCCACTTGCATACTGTGTGACCCTGAGCAACTCACTTAACTTCCCTGTGCTCCCAGATCACTCCTGTAAAAAAGCTTTCAGCTTAGTGTGCTACTTCTGGTTAAACAACTTAAAAAAAATATATATATATTATCTGTTAACAGAAAACATGATGGCACAGTTCTGTCTGTATTGATGCATCACTAATGTTGCATTGTAAAGATCCATCCATGATCATTTCTATGCAATATATTTGCTTTCAGTACAATAGTCACTTCTTCATACAATGCTGCTTGTTGCCAATGCAAGATTCATGAATACATAGCATAATATGACACTTGCCTTATCATTTTCTATTTGTGTATTCTCTCTCACTGCAGTTCATCCTGGCTTCCCTGCCACTTTCAAGGGAACAGCATGACTGAAGCCAGTCTCAGAGGAACTGGTTGAGGAGATCCAGGTGTTCCAGAGGACAATGTCATAATCACATAATCATTGAAGATGATGGTATAGTACATTACACAGTGGCACCTCATATCATTACTTGCAGCTGTGATATGTTTATATGTAAACTGTTTGTTATGCTTATGAGACTGCATTGTAGAGTTTTAAGTGTAACAAAACAAAGTATTGGAAAGCAATAGTACCACACAAAGGACTTGACATAAAAATCTTACGACCATATGACACATGCTAACTATACATGTTTATACAGATTATAAATCAATATTGATGATTTTTGTTTTAGAAAAATGACCGCTGAATTGTAAAGCTCACCTTTTACTTTTTGCAAAGTAACACAATAGCCTGTGACTGGGAAATGCAGTATGATAAATTAATGTACAACTTATAATTTTAACAACTATGTTTATGAGACACCCTGTTATGATAATAACTATACCTGCTATGTTTAGAAGTCACAAGTTGTGAGTGACTAATTGATGTCAGGATGTATCATACAATAGAACCTGTTTACTAAGATTTTCTAAACTCACAGGAAAATAGAAGAGAAATGATAGAGGTAGTCTATTGTTGCACTAGTTAGGGGGAATAATATTGTGTACTATGTAATATTATAGAAATGTTACTTGATAGCAACAATATAATGACAATATCTTATTATGTTACTAAATTCTATCTCTATGTATTTGTGTATTACAGATGATGACACAGATGGCGAAGGTATCAGTTGAGTCACTGAGTGGGCCACTGAGGAAGGTCCCAAAACATCTAGTGCTCCTTCAGGTGGTCAGGACAGTGCATCACTGGGCACTAGTGGCTCATCTGAGCCTAAACACCAAGAAGATGAGCCCCAGCCTGGTCCGTCCAGTAAATCGTACCCTGCTGCAAGATGATTGTCTCGCGCACGGAAACATAAGTTTACAATAACCAGGGGTTAGGAATGTTACAACTCTTATGTTCTTTAAAACTAGTATTGATAATGTACTGAAGGAAAGATGCACTTGTTTTGCTAAAACCTATAAGGGGGCTTATTTTAAAACAATAATGGAAAAGTTGGTCATGACCTGAGTAAATTATAAAACAGGTATTTAGTGAATAATCTTATGCTTATTAATGTGATAGAGTTTAATACTTTTGGGGGGATGCTAAATGTCTAAGACCCTTAAACTAGCATCTATAGTATATTGAACTACAACACAGATGTATATGTTATGTTACTTGGTTTTGATATTTATGATGATCTGTGTTATGTAATTCTTTTAGGAATTATTTTATTTTAACTTTGTCTATATACATATTACATGTATGTGCAATAATATGTTGCTTGCAACCATTTGAACTTTGGGACACCTTAATAAAACAGGGTTATTTAGTCCTAAAAGTTAAATCCTGTTGAAAAATTAAGTTTTTATCTATCTATCTAAAAAATAATTGTTGCACAGCTTCATAGGTACTTCTTTTTTCTCATTTTATGAGGGTATGGCTTACTTGGTTGCACAGGACAAAAGAAGGCTACTGCCCATCGAGATTGTCCCCCACCACATTGGTGGGATAATTATACCTTGAAGTTGTTAGATGCGAGCCAACAATCCAGCCTTTTTTTGAAGACTATATTAGAGCTACTGTCCACTAAGTATTGTGGAAGGAGATTCCATAGTTTGGGTGTTCTTAGTGTAAAGTAGTTTAACCTTTTTGTTGTCTTAGCTTTGGATACAAATATCTGTTTATTATGATACCGTGGGAGGTCCAACTGGTAGAGTTATGTAAGCCACAGTGGTGCATTAACTCCTGAGAATTCTGGATTTTATACAATAGGAGAAGGTCACCTCTGGTACGTCTTGTGCATAGTGAGTATAACCCTGTAACCCTTAATCTTTCCTCGTAGTCAAGTTTGGATAAATAAGGGACCATTTTTGTGGCTCTTCTCTGCACCCTTTCAATTCCGTCGATATCCTGCCTCAAGTAGGGACTCCAGCAGGTGGATCCATAGTCCAGATGGGGCCTAACATAAGCTCTGTACAAGGGAATCACACATTCCTGTGTCCTAGACACAAACGATCGTTGGATCCGAGTGAGCAAGGCATTAGATTTCCTAGCTATCATCCTGCAATGATCACTGGATGATAACTTGTTGTTAATGATTACCCCGAGATCTCGTTCTAATGGTGACTCATGAAGGGCAACACTGTTCAGAAAGTAAGTCTGCCTAGGGCTGTTCTTACCAAAGTGTACAACATGACACTTGTCTGAGTTGAGTGTCATTTTGTTTAAAACTGCCCATTCTTTGATGGATTTTAAGTTGGTTCTTTTTCTTTTTCTTCTTCTTTTACTTGTGGTTGGGAGGAATCAATGTCAGCCAGCAATCTAGCTAAGGTATTGTATTATAGCATAATGTAGGAATACTATTAATTGTATATGTGCATGCATATATCCAAAAATGAAGTCGCATTGCAGTACTGATGTAAGTACCTCAAGTCAACTCTTCCTTCTGTAATCATGGGCCAGCAACACCACAATAACAAAATTCAAAGTAACATGTCTAAATGAATCCAAGTATGCTGCTGAGAGGTGTGGTGGGGGGATCAGGAGTTTCAAAGAAAGTCTGGTGACTTGGAGGTAAACTAACAACATAGTACACAGTGCATGATTTTTTGTGATTATTCACAGTGAATAAACAAATTGGTGTTTTCTCTGTGATGCTTACCCATATAATACACAGAACAAGGTATGATCAACCATGCACTTCATTTCTGTATTGCCAAGTACAGTTGCCATGACAACAGTAAACTATGTACCATCAGTGTCCAACTCAGTGTGTCATCAATGCAAACCCTCATTGCAAACATACAGTAGGGCCCAATTTAAAAATGGCTTATGAATGCTGAAAGCCCCTGGTACACTGAACATACAGCGCAGAGGGCTTGCAGCATTCTCATGGTGCCGATCGTGATTCCCAATCAAGTGTGCCAAATGCCACAAGTTAGACCAGTTCCCACCTGGTTTAACTTGTGCCATTTGGGGGATCCTTTTTTTACAGGGCTTGTGCCAAATATTTGGCGCAAGCTGTCGTAAATTGTGGAAAATGTCACAACTGCACCCAATGTACTAAAATTGGACACAGTTGTGTGAAAGATGTTTGGTGCAGCTGTGCCAAACATCAGGGCGACACAGGGCTTGACACAAGGCCTGTGTGTCAGCCTTTCAAAATTGGGCCCATAGTCCTGTTTTGTGTGGGTAACTATACATGATTCTAGATATACAGCATATTGAGAAGTTTGCATAACCACAGGTAAAAAATACGCTTGTTCTGAGGTACTGACAACAGTACCAGGGCACAAGTTGTTCTGCTACAACAGCACATACATCATTATGCCAGGTAAGAAACATACATATGTTATGTGAGGTCCCTACAACCTAATTGGCATCCCACTGTACACTTAGACAAATCTTTATATTATACATAATATACATATGCTATACTAACATATAGGGCACAGACACTTGTTGTACAAGAGTAAGTGTCAAGATATATAATGATTGTAATACACTTTACTTTCTCTGTGCATGGAAACTGCACATAGTAAGCCAAGACATTCATGTCTTTGTCATCTTCTGATATTACGTAGTCTGCACTGCCATCTTTTGGATTTATGTATAATTGCACCACATCCCATGTTTTCCATGTGCCATGTACACTCTTATTGTTCTAAGAGATACCTGACTTAGCGAATATTGTATAGGACTAGATAACACTGTGAAGCCACCTAACATTTGGCCAAAAAGGCCCACCACATGTATCTTATAATGTTTTATACTAAAGGTAACCATAGTGATTATCATAGTATATAATGTAGTGTATTATGCATTCCTCTTGGAGATCTTCTTCACTCCTTGGGGTATTGGGGAATGCTAGGCTTGGCTCCCAGCATCTTATGGTAAGAACTGCTTAAGACAATTGTGATTTCCTTTAGGAGTAATAAACAAGTTTATTATTGATATGCAACTTGTCTGTGATTCATTTACATCTCTAATTATCACAAATAAATTTGTGACCGTGTGCAGGCGATTGAGATGGTGCAAAGTTTCACTCCTTGTTTAAGAAAATTTCCCTTCCCTATGGGTACAGTAGGTGTGCACTCCTGCATCACCTCTCCCATTATTTTTATCTCTGTAGCAACTTGTAGAGTCTGGCTGCTTACTGGGCATGGTCGATACTGACTCACCACGCCCAACAGCAGTTTTGAATTGCAAGACTACGTGAGTACAGTATTCCACCAGTCTGCTGGCTTTGCCTGTTGTGGATCAATACATGACACGGCAGCCTCTTACGGGTTAATGATTTTGTATTCTCCCAATAACTGTTGCTGGTACCATGATGGTCATGACATCAAACATATGCGTAGACTTGAGACAAGACATCTCTAACTTCCTTGCCTCCTGTGGAGGCTGGACTGACTTTATGCTGGATGCGATTCAATCTGAATACCCTGTGCTGGGAATTTCAACCCAGTACTCAGAGATGAGACAAACAGTCAAAACATGTGAGGCTAAAGGGATGTTAGTCGTGGCTCTCTTTGCTGCTTTAGAAGCCTCCAAATTGAGGTTTCACGCTCTTGAACTACAACTCTCATCCCTTAAGAAAGGGATGGGATTGTAGGCATCTGAAAGTTTGAGAAAGGAGCAACAACTGGAGACTGACATTCAGTCATTGTGAAATGAGAAAGAGACTTTTTTGCACTGTTCTGGTGAAGGTGATCAGAAAGAACTTTGTAAGCTGTTTTCCTTTTCTCAGGTAAATCTGTTGAGAGATGAATGTGAAAGTTTGAGACAGGATAAGAGACAGGTGTTACAAATTAATGATTTGTTAAGTCAAACTAAAGATCAAATGTGAGAGGACATGGAGGAACTCCAAGATGACCTGAAACAGGTATGTGACGAGTTGGATAGGGAACATAGGGACAACTGCAAGTTGAGCACCGTGTATAGAGCGTTACAGAAAGAGATTACAAAAGGTGTTGAACAGAACATTGCAAAAGTTAGTAATGATGGTTGTAAAGACAAGATGGCGAAACTGCACCATCAGTGAGAGGTTTTGGCTGGTCACGTTAAGGTGATGGGTGGTTAAGCACCCCTCAACCTCATGTCATCTGGAGATGATGAGTCTGATGACATCTCCCAATACAATGCCCAGTCATGCCCCTACTATGGTCCAGTAACCTCAGCCCACCATTTACAAGATGGCGGGTCCTCTTGCTATGACAGCACATCCCTACATCATTAACACGATGACGATTATCATGTGTGATGCCAAGATGGTGACCCCCATGATGGGGGGGGCTTAGGCCAGGAGCACCCTGCTGCTGGCATTATGGATTGACAGCTACAGTCCCCAGTCTGTATTGTGAACAAGCTGGCATTGGACACAAATGGAGAGCCTGGCACCAAGGCCATGGTCAGGGGCTACCAAGTGACAATGTTATTAGATACAGGTGCAGCTGTGTCTGTATTACATGATGAAGATCTAGCAAACTCTCCTTTGTCTACCAGATGGCAGACTGACATGTCAGGTGTGGCTAGCACAAAGCTATCTATATACCACTCAATAGTGCCCTCAGTAACTATAGACAACCTGAAGGCACACCATACCTTCCAGTTTATGGTGTTGTGTATTCATTCCAGCATCATGGGGATTGATTTTCTTGTGCCACATGGCTGTGTGGTGGATCTGGTTAATATGCTATTGATCCAAATCAGAGGAAAATACCATACTGTCCTGATTTCTGATTTGCACGTGGCTGCAGCTATAACCAACAACGACAAGGAATATGACAGCATAGCTCTATTTCAAAACCGTGAGTTTTTCAAAAGACTCCTCCCCATCCTCAGATGCATTTGGACATATTCACCATGAACAAACATGATTGTGGTAGGATGCAAACTGTCATCAAAATCACAGGCCCAACACATGAAAGGCAAAGGCAATACCCTTTCCCCTGCTGAGGCTATACATCACTCAAAGAAACCATTCAGTCACTCCTCAAACAGGGTGCGATCAAGACTTGTGTCTTTACTGCCAATTCACCTATTTGGCCTGTGAAGAAACCCATGGGAATTTGGAGACTCACAGCTAATTACAGGATACTTAGCCAAGTCACTCCTAGCTGCTCACCAACAGTAGCAGCAGCACCTGATGTGCTCAAATTTCTGACTCCTGGCCATAAGTGGTTCAGTGCTATTGACATCTCCGATGGTCTCTGATCACTGCCACTGGCCCTAAAAAGCCAATACAAATTTGCCTTCACCTTTGAAGGTACACAGTACACATGGACCTGTTTACCCCAGGGGTTGCACAATAGCCCCTCCCTTTTCCATCTACACATGATGGATGCCCTGGAGGGTTTCTCTGCCCCACAGTGCATTTTGCAGTATGTGGATGACCTATTGTTGGCAACTGCCACCAAAGAACAACACTTTGACCTCTTGGATGAACTACTGACCCTCCTGCAGAGGGCAGACCTCAAATGCAACCCTCCAAAGGTACAGCTCTGCCAGACAGAAGTCATTTTTCTTGACTTGTGCATAACAGATAAGGGCAGAAATCTGGCCTGGAAGAAGATCCAGAAGATAAAAGGCCTACAAGATTTGCCACTACCCAACAGTGTGGCAACACTCAGATGTTTCCTGGGAATGGTCAACTACTCCAGGGACTTCATTTGTGACTTTGCTCAGAAGGTCGTCCCTCTGTATGAGCTTCTGAAAAAGGACATCCCTTGGACTTGGGGTCCCATACACACTCAGATTGTGACGTCACTGAAACAGGACTTGGCCTCTGCTCCAGCCATGGTGAACTAAAATCCAGCACTGCCCTTCCATCTGGAATCAGACACCTTAGACACTGCTATGTCTGCAGTCCTTGCTCAGAAAGTTAATGGCCCTTTGAAACCTATTGCATATGCATATTAGCAACACTGTATGGAGAATCCACCAGAAACTAGGTGCTGCATACCGGTGCAAGAACTTCCTGTCAGCTGAATCATGCCTTGTTATCACTCAGAATAATCTACTTACTGCCCCTCCTAGATTACTGCTCCTCTGTATACTCCCAATTAGCCTCCACCTTGCACGCACGACTAAGCTCCACATACAATGCCATCTGTTGGTTCGTTCTGCTAGCCCTTCACCATACCCACCACTGCACTCTATATCAGTGCTTAAAGTGGATCCCGCTACAAAGTCACTTCAACTACGCAGCGGGTTGCCTGGTGAACACCTCACTAAGAAACAGGCTCCTGTTCCCCTACTCAAGCCTTCTGTCAGATAGAGTGACTTCAAGGGCTATTAGGGTATCCTCAGTCCTCCCGCTAGAGGTACCCCATGTCTCCACTGCCATGAGATTTTGTGCCTTCTCGATATTAGCACCCTCCCTTTGGAACAAGCTCCCACTCTATCCACTTGTCCCCCACCTACCTGGCTTTTAAACAGAATATAAAAGACTGGCTCCTTGATGCTACAAATTGTCACTGCACCTAACACTAGCATCTAGGGCCCCTGATATAAAGCACCTACAACACTTCTTGCCCCAGCCTAGCTAGCACTTCTTCTCATGACTCCTTTTTTCAACCTTTAAGTCCTAGTAACAATGGAAATCGACTGTCTTGTACCTGCATATAATTAGTGACTAGTGTCTGTATGAATTTTACCCATGATATCATATTCTGTTGGTGTATGTAATTGTGACTATTTCTTCTCTGGCACCCTTGTATCTTGCCTATCATTAGCAATTATTGTATACTCTCCAGTGCAAGTGTAAAATCCAGTGCAGTCTCAACAGCACATTTATTTTTTATTTTCCACACCACCCTATGCTTGGGGTGTGCATCTTTCCTTCCATGTATGTATTGTTACTTCTTATAATGTTGCCATCCTGTGGCCTGAGTCATGCCTGAAAATGGCCTTTGGATCAGTGCACTTACACAAGTACCAAAGACATAGATAAATACAATAAATAAATCCCAAATGTCAACAGTGGAACAGAAGTACAACCTTAGTGAAAGGAACCTTCTGTCTACCTACTGGGCTGTCAATCATTTCTTGTATATGACTGGGTGCTCACCTATCATTATAAACACCAACCACACCCCCACAACTTTCTTGCTATCAGACAGAGTGAAGGATGAATCAGTATCCAACACCAGACTGACTCACTGGTCTCTTCTTCTCCAGGACCATTACATCCAGGTCCACACTGCCAAAATGCCTTCCATTCTGGCCCATGGGCTCCTTTATAAGGGAGAGCCACATGATTGTGCACTACAATGCCCTGACTTCCCTGATCCAGGCCCATTTCTCCCTGCTACTCCAAAGCTCCTCATATCATCAAGGAGAACAGGTAGCCAAATCTGGGATGCTTGTTGTGTATCCCAATGGCAACACTGTTGGAATTTCCAAGCAGTGCAGTGTTGCACCATCACAGTACACCTAACTGGCAGCTGTGGCCTGCACCCTCAATTTCATACAACATGGCACCTAGGACACCATAATTTTTACAGACACCAATTGGGTCTGCTGCTCCCTCTCTGAATTCTTACCATTCTGGCAGAAGAACTCCTTTGCATCTTCTGATGGCACCCCAGTGAAATATAAAGTTTTATATTCATGAACTGGCCAAACACTTCAAATGCAAGCTTTTCATCCACAAGATTAAAGCTAATTCTAAAACAGATCCCTGCCATTCCTTCAATGACTGAGCAAATACTCTTACAAAAGAGGGTGCTTGAGAGGGGACATGTGGATGATGGATCATCCTATTGCCCTAGCAGCTGTCTGAATAGCAGCTATCAAAATGAAACCAGAACCATTTGAACCATTGACACTCTGACAAAGGAACCAGCTTTAAGGTGAGTTGGTGAAAGAAGCACTTGAACTTCTAGGGGTACACCAGAAGTTTCACATACCCTACCACCCTCAATCTTCAGGTCAAGTAGAAAGAGCCAATAGATGGGTTAAGCAAATGCTTTCCAAATTCATTGAGAACAATCCCAAGACTTGGGATTCCCTGCTGCCTTTACTCCTAATGGCAATCGGGGGTACTCTTTCAACCACCACCCAGCTGACACCTTTGAAGGTGTTGACTGGTAGAACCATGAGATTACCTGAACATCTGTTGTTTGACCTGAACACCCCCACAGATTGTCTGTCGACAAGTATGTGGCCAAACTCAAAGAAGACATTATAAAGACCCATCTGTATGCTACACATTGCATGGGCAAGGCCCAGCAACAATCCAACATCTAGTTTGACAAACATGCACAAGAAGTGGATTGGCAAGTCAAAGATCAGGTAATGGTACTCAGATTTGCTCACCTTACACACTCTTTCTCCAATAAGTGGGAAGGATCCTACACCATTGTCAATAAACTCAGTCCCGCAGTCTATCAAATTAGACTTATCCAAAATGAGAAACTTACTGACAAATGGTTGCATGCTAACTAACTGAAACTATACAAAGGAATATAATTACTTTTCCCAACTCCATTGGGCAGAATTATACCAACTGACTTTTTCTCTTTCCTTACAGGTATTCTTGAGGGATGGCTATCTTGCACCTGCTACTCCTCATCTTAGGAGTTTTCCCCTGCATCCAAGGCATGGTAGATCACATCCTTCCACATCTAGACCATCTCCTGCTGCCACCCCAGAAGAAGTTTCAATTACAGTCCCAAACAAATTGATTACAGTCCAAGAAGGTAAAGATGCCTACCTCACTGCCTCGATTGTAGCCCCTGAAAAATCTACCCTACAAATTGAATGGTAAACAGATTTCAATGGACAAACTCTCCCTGTGGCCCACCTGTCCAAAGGAGTAATCCATGGTAGGTCAAACACCAAAATGTCCTCAAATGGTACTCTATCTATTCAACACACCAGTCATCGACATTCAGGTTTATATAATCTTACTGCTCTAATTGACCCTGCCTATTGCAAGAGATTCTCCAAAGACTCCACAAAAGAATACTGTGCACTCAATTCTATGGCCTCAGCTGCCATGTTTCTGTTTGTTATTCCTCCTATGAAAGCAGAACTCCTTCAATGTCCCACACAAGAACCTGGCCCACTTAGTGGCCTAACTGTAAATTCAGTACCAGGTACTCTTATCAACAATTTGCAATATATGCATGCCCATGTTCTTTTCAATCTCACACATTGAAATATGGCAGAATTTGGTATGTGTTTCACTACTAATACATCAAAGTTTTTCAGTACTATGTTATTAGACAGTCTGGAAGCATACCAGATACACACACAGGGCCCAGTAGCTGGTGAACACTCCATAGAACATCTAGGTTTACTCAGATCTAGACCAAATCTTTCTGCCTGGATTGGTGGTAGTTCAGGTGGATGTTAAAGATCCCATGGCACTTCTCAAAAAGAGTAAGGGAATTTCTCTGGTGTCCTGGCCAAATTTCCCTCATTCACTAAAAATACCACCAACAGCTTAACTCATTGTCTCCTAGCAGGCTCCTGTAGTCATCAGTAAAATACACTGGTGTGTCCTCAGGATGTCTGCAGAAGCTGGCTATGACTCCCAGTGTGCCCTTGCAACATCTGAAGAAGTCACTTATATACTTTAATATATAGTGTAACAGAATATAATATATATTTGACTGCATAGCACCATTGGAAAGATAATTTTATGCTGAACAACTTTGCCACTGATATTTTGTGTATATCATGTATACTTTAGGAGTTATTCACATTTGTTTGTGGTATGGTGTTTATGGCTTATGTTGCCTGTTTTAGTGAAAAATTTTTTGGTTTTTTGCTGTTTCAACCGGCATAGAAAACAAAACAAAAATACATATTATTTGCATACCACCATTGGAAAGGTAATTTTGTGCTGAATAACTTTGCCACTGATATTTTGTGTATATCATGTATACTTTAGGAGTTATTCACATCTGTTTATGGTATGGTGTGTATGGCTTATGTTGCCTGTTTTAGTGAAAAAATATTTTTTTGCTGTTTCAACCAGCATAGAAAAAAAAAAAATTACATATTATTATTTGCATACCACCATTGGAAAGGTAATTTTATGCTGAATAACTTTGCCACTCATTCTTTATGTCTAGCACTTACGGTTCTTGAGCTATTAGGATTTGTTTGTGGCATGCTGACTATAGCTTGATTTTGCTTAGAAAGGCCCAGGATTTACTGTTAACAGTATACAGGAGACAAGTGGTGCAACTTCAGAAAGCTCCTGTGGAGGCAATGAGTTAATCTTGTTCAAGGTCAGTTGGCATTCATCTGTATCCCCCTCCCCCGGGTCGTGCCTGAAAATAGGCGGGATTTGTCTAGTGCACTTACCCGGTCAACAAAAAACAAATAAATAAATAAAAAGAAATCCCATTCTTACAAAAAGAAGTGTGAAACAGCTGATGTCACTGGTGCAACAGGCACCTTAATTGGACTCTTTGGTAGAGCTACAGTATGTCCATCTGGAACAGGGCAGACATTGCTACTATCAAAGATCACTCGTGAAAATTCCAACAGGGCATGATTAATCAGATAATAACTCCATTGTTACATAGTGTGGAAGACTTAGTCAGGAAGAAAGATACACTGTATACAACATGAAAGAAGCTGTTAAAAGTTTTAATGACACCAAGGATAGGTTAAATCAGCTCATTGCACAGAATAATAGGGAGGCAGACAAGCAATATGTTGCCAGGGAACTCATGTGCTCTGCTTATGGCTCTTATGTCATCACCACCGTCAATAACCTCTTCTGTGATCTGGAATCTGGAAGTATTTCAGATATCATTCACGATAGAAGAATTTCAAAATGGTATTGCCCACATTTAAATCCACTGCATGCATCACAATGTGTATGTCTCGATCTATTTCCATACCAGTATCTACTGCTAGAAACTTAAGTTTTGTAACTAGGCATCCTAATAAAGGACCCTGCTTCACTGCTAAATGATGTACTATTCTAGACACTATGCTTGTGACCTTTAATGTCTCTTTACCATGCTTTGATACACAAAGAGTCTTATTTGATAAACTGGATACAGTTCACTCCATTGGGCACCTTGACAAGGATATTTACAGAGAACGCATTGAATTGCCACCTTTTCTTGTCTTCCATCCAACCCTGGATTCATGGGTTTCACCTGACATGGATTGCTGTGCAAGAAAGGGCTATCATTTTTGACATTATCAAACCAGTCCATAGCTACTCACCTGACAGCATTGATTGGTATTTTACCTTAGACCAGGGCATTACTGCTAATGACACAGATACCCCTGGAGCACGATCAGCACCACAACCACTTGCGAACAGTGGACAACTCTACAAGTCTCATACTGAAGAGGTTCATTGGCTAACTACAAGATTATCAAATCAATCTTCCACCTGCCCAGTACAACTACAAAAACTGAGGTTGCCAACTGTTAAAATGACATAATTCTGATGGACAGTACTGTATTGTCACTAACCAAAAAACTTTCTCATATGGTTAAAATGTTTGCGAAATACCACATCCTATATTTTGTTTTGTTCCTCATCAAACCACTGTTACAGGACACACAGTGATTACTCCTGTTCCCATCATGGAACCTGATATTATTGACAGTGACCCTGAATATTTGCTTGCTGTATCTCAATATTTACCCATATTTAACATTCACATCAACCCATTGACATTGACACTGAAAACTCTTTTATAGAGGAGAGATACACACCTCATCCACATTGGTAACAACATCTTCAAAGCTGGAGATGCCATTAACACCCTTATCAACAATGGTGATTTGAATAATGCACTTTGTAGTACTTGGTTAGAAATTACTTTTAAAGGTTTTGTTATCATACAGGCATTTTTGATCTTCTTTTTAATACTAACATTGTGCTGCCTAAGGTGCACACTCCTTGAATTCCTTTACAAGGCTCGTGCATCGGGTCTGTACACAACAGTTTGTTCTCACCACTTTCCCATAATGTTGCTGCCTTTTCAGTAAGGGGGAAACAAGGGGGGAATGTTATGCGAGGTCCCTACAATCTAATTGGCATCCCACTGTACACCTTAGACAAACCTTTATATTACACATAATATGCATACGCTATACTAACATATAGGGCACAGACACCTACTGTACAAGGGTAAGTGTCAGGATATATAATGATTGCAATACACTTTACTTTCTGTATGCATGGAAACTGCACATATTAAGCCAAGATATTCATGTCTTTGTCATCTTCTGATATTACGTAGTCTGCACTGCCATCTTTTGGATTTATGTATAATTGCACCACATCCCATGTTTCCCATGTACCATGTATGTTCTCATTGTTCTAAGATATACCTGACTTAGTGAATATTGTATAGGACTAGATAAAGCTGTGGAGTCACCTAACATTTGGCCAATAAGGCCCACCACATGCATCTAGTAATGTTTGATACTAAGGGTAACCATAGTGATTATCATAGTATATAATGTAATGTATTACGCATTCCCCTTGGAGACCTTCTTCACTCCTTGGGGTATTGGGGAATGCTAAGCTTAGCTCACAGTGTGTTATGGTAAGAACTGCTTAGGGCAACTATGATTTCCTTTAGGAGTAATATACAAGTTTATTTCTGATATGCAACTTGTCTGTGATTCAATTGCATCTCTAATTATCACCAAGAACCTGATAAGGGTTAGACACCCTAACACATTGATATCCTGATTTGACAATTCTTGCTGCAAATATTCCTCACAATACTGCATATGAGAGAAAACAGTCATGATGCTGTCATACAACAGAAGAATCATAGAATCATAGAATGGAATACGAGTTCAAGAGGTGAACCTATTAGGAACTCACCACCAATCTACTGGTGGAAGTAGTATTTTTGATCACCCATATATTTATCAAGTTAATTTTTGAATATTGACATAGTTTCACTCATTACAATCTAGGAAGAAAGATTATTCCAAGGACTAGTAACTCTCTGGGAAAATCATGAAGCACGTCTTTGGGTCTTACTCATATCTCCTTTTAATTTAAACTTGAGATCTTGTGTTATGACTATTTTTTTGTCTAACTAGACAAAATGTCTCAAATAAAACTTCACTATACAAAGCTTTGTATGTCAGACATAGACCACCTCTTAGATTTCTATAATTAGCTGAAAAAAGTCCAAGTTTTTTAAGTCTCTCAGAGTAGTCCAGTTCTTTAAGGTTGGTTATTTTTTTTGTAAACCTTCTTTGAATTCCTTCAATTTGTTCTGACAACCTATTTTTTGGGGAGCCCAAAAAGCAGCGCAATATTACAAGTTAGGTCTTATAAGGCTGGTATATAAAGGCATCAGCACTTCAGATTCTCTGTTTTTTATATTTCTTAATATACAGCCCATTAGTTTATTACTTTCATTGACTATATACCTAGTGTGTTCATTAAACTCAAGTTTGTTGGAAACTAATATACCTAGGTCCTTTTCACATTCTGTTACACCTATAGCTAAGTTAGAAGAGGGGTATCAATGACTGCCATGTATACTTTGATTAAAAACAGGTGATAATGTCTTTTCCTATTTTTCCTTCCACAGATCCACCAGCTCACTGCTACCGACTGGATGCAGTTAAGCAAGGTAAAATATACATTCATTAAATCTTCAATGTATTGCAGTATATTCTTATATAGCTATGAAAACATCACCTACATCATTGGTTCATAGGTGTCAGAAATAACTACAATGGTGTAAAATACCCTTTAAAGTTTTCCAACTTTTTTTTTCCTGTGGCATAAGTAATTAGAAATGTAATGAAACAGCTCACATTTGTTACAGAATGTGACAGACAAAACATTTCATGTAACTACAGTGACTCACCTGGCAGTCGACGTAACAGTTTCATGAATCAAAATCTTATGTTTTACTTCAAAGAGTACAGTACAGTGAGGAAGAATGCTGTTACTGTAGCTGTAAACATTCCTCACAGTTGTGCTTACTGTTTATTTCCCTGTCATTTCATAAACAACATAGCAGGAACGCCCTCTCCAACCGCATGATTCAACAGCAGTCTGCTAATGTCTCATTTTTAGAAACAAAGCTTCCCCACAGTGTGGTGCTGAAGTTGGGGAAGGTCCTCAAATACTTGTAACAATGCCACTTGTCATGTGTTATTGGTTACTCATTTAATATTGTACAGCTGTGACATACCAAATGCTATTTAAAATATATGTACCCTGTTGACACAGTGTCTACTACAATAAATGTTTCAAGCTGTCTGTGTACAAGTGTACAGAGGTAAGAATGAGACGATGCACATACAGTGCCAACAAGCAACACTGATCAGTACCTAGCAACCCCACCTTACCGCAAGAAATCAGCTGCTATTCAGTGACAGTATTTTTCACACTTACTTGTGTCTCATGTACAGCCTTTCAGATTACATTCATTTTTTGTTTTTATTTTAATATTTCTCATGGTGAACACGTGTTCCACTGCAAAAAAACATGATTCTTCAGATGTTGAAGTGTGGTACAAGAAAACAGTATTGATCTGCTTATGTGTGTCGCATCACATGACAGCAGCAGCAGTGGTGACAGTATACCCTTAGTACATTGCATGCTGTCCCCCTTAACCCCACATTGCATCCCCCCTTCAGTAGCATTACAAATCCTGTAGTGATTGTAGCCATTCCCACTAAGTACTGCATCTGTCCTTCATTATGCATGCATGTTCCTATTGTAGAGATATGCTTGTTGCTTTCAGTGTGCAGAATTGTGTGTTACTGGCATAGCATGAAGCATCACTGATGATGGTATCCTCCACATAACCTTGCAATCTTTACACACTGCATCCTTTTGCTGGTTGTGAAACAGACTGTTTGGTAATTATTTTATTTTTACCATGCCCTGTAATATACAGTCAATGTCCTGCTGCATCATATAAGCGGCTATAGCTGTACTTCCAATATGTGTAATGCTTATAATTGTGTAGAATAGTACATGCCTTGAATAATACTGCTGGCTATTCACAGCTTGATCCACAGGAAGAAATGGCAGTTACACCAATGTACAAATGATAGTGTATCTGTCACACTTATTTCTTTCTTCTTCTTTTCTCTTCCAGAAGATCAAACAGCAACCTTTAACAGTGACCAGGGACTCCCAACAATTGATGCACCAAGTCAGATCTCTTGCTGAGTCCCCCATGGCAGTCCATACATGTGTTAAATTGGGCAGAAGCCCACAGGAACTCAGTTGCACCACCTCTTTAAAAATTGTATCATAGTTGGACCACCTCTGTTATCTTTTTCCACTGACTACTATAGGAAAGTGTCACAACTGGAAATGACAGTTCTACTACCTCAACATTTCCAAATATAACCACTGAGTCTATGATAAACAAGACAAAATAGTTGGCAGCATGCACTGCCATGGGGGACTCTAGCATAGAACTGATGAAGCCCTATGCACTCCTAACAGCATCAAAGTGGTCCTTAATAGGAATATATGTGGACTAAAAGACAGTTCCTAAGACCATGATGCTACTGTTGAGACCACACAGGGTCTGCTGCATCAGCTGGTGGAGGAAATGCACAAGACAAACTGGCTACTGCAGCAGCAGAAAGACCGGAACTTCAATATCTGCTTCAATATCCATCCTTCACAACACCTGGATCTTCTGCCAGAGCTCCCTTCACACTTCAGTGAAGAGGGGGGGGGGTCTGAAACACCAGTTCCTCCAATCCCACCCAGACATTGCCACACAGCAGCAATTTCCATTTGCAATGCCCCTGCAGGAAACCAGTCACCCCCTCTCATCAGAATAGTACAGGGTGGGTTCCTCCTCATCAACCACAAGCAGACAAACCAAGTCAGCTGCATGTTATTTTAATTTCTTTTTTTTTTTCTTAATGGACATTTTCCAAAACAGAAATGTTCAAAAAGAACTACTTCATTTTTTTTATTTGCAATTTCCATCTTAACTCTAAAAATGTTTTTATTTCTCAACAAAGAAAGTATTTCTACTTACATAAAGTTTTCTTTATCTTTATATAATTTGCACTTTACAGATTTATTATATAAATCATTTTATTTTTGTATTAAACTTTGCTGTTTTGTGTCTTTATTTATACTAAATATTACATGGCAAGTGAGGATTTTGTGTATCTGTAGAAGCACAAGCTCCTCCAGACACTGCACTGCTATGTACACATGCAGACATGCATCACTCTATAGGCCATGTGTGAAGTCAGTGGGTTAATGTAGAGAATAATGACCCTCACATACATCAAGTCACTGTAGCCACATATAGTACATTCAGATGCACAGCACTGGTCATGTACTGTGATTCTGTGCAACTACAGATGGACGCACACAATGCCCTCCAGGGCATAACCCATATGACAGCCCACTCTGCTTCTGTGATTTCACATAGAAATGCACATTGCCATCTAAGGAGTCACAGAGTGATTGTGTTCCCACAGATACATAAGTATCACTGGGTTAATGTATCTTTACATGCACATGAACAGCCCTGTGATCTGTGTGAGACATAAGACACCCAGTTTGGAGCCATGCACTTCTGTGCAGGTACACATCCAGATGTGCAAGAATCACCATATCACAGTACCATTGGCATGTGAAAGCACAGGGCCATCTGTTCCATATGGTAACGTGCACCTACAAACACTATAGTTATCCCCTAGGTTTGATGTGTATCATCATTTGTAACTAAAAATGTCAACACAAAACACACTTCATGAAACAGTTACAGCACTTTTGTCAAATCAGTATAAAACCGTAATTGTACGGAACAACAGTGAAATGACCTTAAAGATCATGGGCTCAAGTTTGAAAGGTTCCGGTCTGGCACAAGGGGCTTGCATCATGGACAAATGGCACAAGGGGCTCTTTGCACTGCACCTTGCATCAGTCCTGATTTTCAGATGCCCCCTGTGACAACCAGGGTGTTGCCTGTGCCAGCTGGACTTGTGCTGTCTTTGCAATAAATGCACCAGTGCCATAAGGCAGAGGGGACCTTGTGCCAGGGCAGCACTGCAGTATCCCCTTAATTGGGATTCTGCAAACATCAGCAACAGGTGCATGGGCTGCCAGAGTTAGACCAGCCAGGATCTGGTCTCAAAGCCTGTGTGCCATTCAGAGTGCTCTGTCATGGTGGGAGGTGGTTGGTGCCCCCATATTGTGGCCACTGCCAGGGGACATCTGCTGCCCTCCCACACTCATCCAAGTATCCCAGCAGTGGTGGGGCTGTGACTGGTTAATTCCAGGGCCTCCCCCCGCCACAAGTTACAGTACTGTCCCCACCCACTGCCCATCACAGAGGGAGCTCTGCCCATGTCACACCAGGGTCTATTGCCACCTCCCCAACCCCAACCTGTCCCAGCCTGCCCTCCACAGGAGCCAGCCAGCTGCTGTCTGCCCAGCCAATGGGTTCCCTCCACAACCACCAATGCTGCCCAAAACTCCTGCAGTTTGCGGCATTCTCCATGTGTGCACCACTTGTTCAGCACACAGAATGACTTGCAGCAAACTCAGGGAGTTTGGTGCCGGGACCCCGATTTTTACAAAATCAGGTGCAAGGTACATGGCACACCCGAGTTTTTGCAATCAGGGTCTCAGCACAAGATTGACCAAATTTTGAAAATTGAGCCCCATGTTTCACAGTGTTTCCACATTGGTTCATGAGGTAGTATTATACAAAGTATACGTTAACAATTTGGCTTTGAAATGCTTAAAAATGGCATGGTTATGAACAAAACTTAATTCTATCAATATAATGAAATCATTTTTTCGTGAGCCCATATTTCTGTTTTGTGAGCCAGCCATCTTGTTTCATGTGGCTCACAAACAAGAATTATGACTCATGAAACAAGATGTTGGACTTAATTTTTTAAATCTTGTTTTGTTAGCTGACCTGTTGTTTTATCAGTCATGAAACAACTTACAAAACAAGAATGTCAGCTCATGATACAAGATGATGGACTTAAGTTTTTTTTTAGTCTTGTTTTGTGAGTGGCCCTGTTGCTTTATGACTCATGAAACAACTCACAAAACAAGAAGATCATCTCACGAAACAAGACTGAGAAAAAAACTAAGTTCACCATCTTGTTTTGTGAGCAGACCTTCTTTCGTGAGTTGTTTCATGAGTCATGAAACAATAGGCCTGCTCCTGAAAAAAGACTGAAAAAATCTAAGTCCACCATCTTTTTTCATGGGCCAACCTTCTTGTTTTGTGAGCTGTTTCATGAATGACAAAGCTAAACGGCTGCTCACAAAACAAGACCCCCAAAAAATAAGTACACCACCTTGTTTTTTCAGCATACCATCTTGTTTTATAAGTTGTTTCATGATGCATAAAAACAAGTTGCCTCACAAAATAAAATAAAAAAAAACTAAATCCAACATCTTGTTTTGTGAAATTACCTTCTTGTTTCATGAGGCTACATTCTTCTTTCGTAAGTCTCACAAAACAAGAAAATTGACTCACAAAACAAGCCTTGCTAAGGATTTTTCGAGTGTCACAAAACCATATTTCAGTGTCCTTTTCAAAAAACTAAGTCCCGAACCAAGCAAGTCCCATTTAGCTAGAGTTATGTTTTTTTTTTCTGTCATGGGTATCATTTTTATGGTTTTTAAACATTTAAACAAATAAAAAAAAACAGAAACAAGATGGCTATCATACAAAAGAAGAATATTTCCTCACAAAAGTAGAATTTTGGTTCACAAATCAAAAATCTTCTTTTGTGAGCCAGAAATTCTTCTTTTTCATCAAACATCTATCTGAAACACCCTACTGAGCATTCTTAGAACTGAAATTTCAAATCCTTATAACTCGGGAACAGATTAATATTTTTTCACCAAATCAATAAAAAGCACCATTCTAGGGCAAACCCCTTCTACACTGAAAATGTCAGAACAAAATTCCAAACCATACGGGCTGTTGATGAGAGAAAAAAACAACAAAAAAAACAGAGTTTTCTATTTTTTGTGCTATCCAGATCTCAGAATAAAAACATAGAAACATAGAATTTGATGGCAGATAAGGACTGCTTGGCCCACCTAGTCTGCCCACTTCCCTACCTAATGGATAAGCTGCAGATCCTAGCTAACCAACAGCCTACTTCCTCCTACCCCTACTATAATTGCCTTATGTCTGTCCCATGCATTCTTTCCACATCTGACTGGAGCGAAGCATACTAAATCAAGAGGCCTTGACTCCCAAACTGTGCATGCAAACTTTTGTGCAATTCTATTGAATGGAGGTGAAGCTATTAAGGTGCAAAGTTGGGGGTTAACATTACACACTCAAATCAGCCCTAACTATATGGTGCTATCATTCACCAGTGATATATATATTAGAAGCAAAAAACTCAATTTAATGCGTTATTTAGGGTTGTTCCACATCGACAGAAGTGAGAAATTCAGTGTTAGGGTTGAAAGCCCCCCTTGACCCCCACCCACATCCCCAACCAGCATTGGGGTGCGGCGTTGGGGTTGTCGGACCTAACTCTCACCCCATTCTCCTATATCTCTGCTTTCTTACTTTTTGAGATAGTATAATTGCAGCTGTATTTGCATGTAGGAACTGGCAGTATAGCCTAGAGGTTAGAGTAACGAGCTGTGAATGAGCTTGGTACATCCAACAGACCTGGGTTTGAGTCCCACAACCTTCATTTGCATACTGTGTGACTCTGAGCAAGTCACTTAACCTCCCAGTGCTCCCAGGTTGCCCTAAAAACAGTGACTTGTGCCTAGTGGGCCTTACCCGGTTACCATAGTCTAAAATAAAAATAAAAAAATTAAAAAACAATTAAGGTGCACAGGGCCAGCCCATCCATCCATAATGTTTTGAGATATTGTCATTGCATCCTTATTTACCTCTGGGCCCTGTGCTCCCATCAGTCCATAACAGTATCAGTATTTGCAAGTGAGAGTGGAGGGCCCTCTGGGCCCTGTGCTCCCATCCATGCATACTTTTTGAGATAGTGTAGTGGAATCCTTATTTGCCTGTGGGAGCGCAGCGCCTTCTGGGACCTGTGTTCCCATCCCATAGTGTGCAGTGCCAAGGAACACCTCACATTGCAATGTTATCCTATAGAAAACATAGCAAAATATGAAGCCTGTGTAACTGGACAACAAAATAATGTATTTTCACGAAATGAGCAAAATGCACATTAGTGGTACAATCCCCTTGTACCCTGAAAATTTCAGAACAAAATTGAATACCATTTCTTCACAGTGTAGTGACAAAGAAACAACTATGTAAACCTCACATTTCAGTGTTATCCTACAGAAAACAAACCAAAATTTAAACCTGCAGAAAAAAACAGCAAAATAACATATTTTCACCAAACCAGCAAAAAGCACATCTGTGTTGCAAGCCCTTTGTACTCTGAAAATTTCAGACCAAAATCAACAGCCATTTATGAATTGTGGAGTGACAAAGAAACAGCTGTCTTAAAATTCCTTTTTTTACAAACTGCGAAAAAGAATCCTTTTCCATGGTTCCTTTTTCGCAGTTTGCGTAAAAAGGAAATCTTTTTTTGCAAATTGTGAAAAGGGACCCTGTTTCATGGGGAGGGGGAGTCAGCAGTTTGCCAAAAGTTATTTCTACATGTTAAAAAAAAGACATATCTAAGTAACTTAGCAAAAAAAAAACCTCAGAATCCGATTTCATAGGTCCTGTTCAGGTAAAGATAACTGTTGTAACTAAACCTGTGTACTTTTTAACTAATTTAACTTTGTTGTCACAGCTAAGTGAAAACAAGATGGTGGCAGCATGGAAAAAGATTCCACATTTGTGGCAAATGATTCCTCGTTTGCAAAAAAGGATTCTGCATTTGCGATAAAAAATAATTTTTCGAGTGGGACATCCAACTGGTCCCATAGGAAATAATGGGAAACTTTAAAATTTAATAACTTTAGAAGAGATTAATATTTTTTCACCAAATCTTCAAAAGGCACATATGTGACCCAAGACCTTTCTAACCTAAATATGTCAGACCAAAATTCTGCAACAGTGTGACAAAGAATTTTACCAAAAATGGTAATTTTCACATTATTTTCTCATTCTTTGATACTCCCTCTGCATCCACAATTTCGACTGGAATGAAACTTGCCAAATCAAGAGATCTTTTGTCCCTGATGGTGCATGCAAAGCTTCATGTGAATCATTTGAACAGTTGTAAAGTTATTAAAGTTGCAAAATTTTGAGTTTAACATACAAGTGAAAACTGAACTTTAACCATAGGAACGCGACTGCACCCCTATTATATCTATATCTATATTTAGACATATTGCAAAAAAGTGCATTAATGTACCTGTTAGGGTTCAACTTAACCTGCTTAAAGTAGGGAAATATGGCATTAGAGCTTTGAACCTTAACCCCCCTTCCCAGCAGCAAATGGACAAGGTCATACAAGCAACCACAGACAGTCATTAGCAGGTAAGACAATATACAACTGTTTTCTGATGACACAAATGCAGTAGCACTGATGTGCTATCTTCATCACTTTATATCTGCAGCATGTATCCTGCAGGACATTCACAGTCACTTCTGGCTGCAGAAAGAAACCCACGATACACAAATCACAAAATTACTTCATTCTACAGAGTGACTGGTCCATACAGCCACACTTACAAATACATTATACCCAAATACAACAGTTACGAACATAAAAACATACTAATGTGCCAGCAGAAATAGACCACCCAGTCTAAGTCTGCTCTAGTGTGCAGTTAGCACCCCTAGTTTGCAGCTGCCCACCCCTTCCCTTTGTCATCCCAATGCCGCTCCCCACTTCCCCTACCCTCACTCTCCCCTGTTCCCTGTCCCATGCCCTTTTAATGCTCTTCACAGATTTACATGATACCACCCATTCTGGTAGTGTGTTCCATTTTGCTGCCACCCTCTCTGTGAAATAATGTCTCCTCATTTCCCTTCTAAATCTTCCCACTCTATTCTTAGCCCATGTCCCCTGGTGTCCCTCCCCCTCCTTAGCTTAAAGACCCCATCTTCCCCATCATTACTGATTCCCCTCAGATACTTGAATGCCTCTATCCCCCTTTTCCCTTCTGTCCTTCAGGGTGTACACATTCAGGTCTCCCAGCCTGCTCTCATAGTCTCTCCCCACCATTCCACATATCATCTTCGTTGCCCTCCTCTGCATCCCTTCCAGTAGCATGGTCTCCAAAACTGCACACAATACTCCAAGTGTGGCCTCACTAGTGACCAGTAGAGGGGCAAGATCACCTCTCTTCACCTGAATGAAAACCCCTTCACTATGCACCCCAGCATTTTGTTCACTTTTACAGCCACTCTCCTGCACTGGGCAGTGTTATTCATGGTCCCTGTTACCATTACCCCTAGCTCCTTCCCCTCTTCAATGATCCCCAGCTTAACCCCTCCCAGCCAGTATTCTTTTCTTGTGTTCTTCACTCCAAAGTCCATAACCTTACACTTCTTTGCATTGAACCCCAGCTGCTAGTCTCTGACCACTCCTGTAGCTTACTTAGGTCCCCCTGCAGCTGCTTCCATCCCTCCACTCCATCCAACACTACTCTCATTTTGGTGTCGTCTGCAAACAGACTTACCTTGCTCACCACAACATGTGCAACATCTGATATGAAGAGCCCAAATAATACCTGTCTGAGCACAGAGCCCTGTGGCACACCACTCATCACTAGCCTTGGAGTTGAGAGCTCCACTCCCACCACCACCCATTGCAACCTCCCACTCAGCTAGCTTGTAATCCAGTTTGTCATTTTTGCACCTACCTCTACACCAGTTAGCTTCCCCCAAGTCACCTATAAGGCACAGGATCGAAGGTCTTGCTGAAGTCCAAGTAAAGAACATCCACAGTATGACCTCTATCTAGCTCACCTGTCACCCAGTCATAATATTGTATCAGGTTGGTTTGATAAGATTTCTCAGAAATGAACCCATACTGCTTCACATCCATGAGGCTGTTGTCCTCCAGGTAAGACACCAGTCTCTCCTTTAGTATCATTTCCATGAGTTTGCACACTATGGAGGTGAGACTTACCGGGCAATAATTACCTGGTTCATTCCTTGGTCTGGTCTTGTGTAATGGCACTACATGTGCCATCCTCCAGTCCAGTGGCACACATCCTGACTCCAGTGAGGTGCTGTACAGATCCACCAGTGGCTCTGCCAACACCTCTGCCATCTATCTCAGCACCCTGGGGTGGATACCATCCAGCCCTGGTGCTTTGTCTACCCTCAGTCCCTCTAAGACTCTATCTCCTCAATTCTTCCATCTGTCGCCTCCTCTCCCCAGTCCCCACCCTCCCAGCCCATGGTGGTAGCGGTCCCCCTTTTCTTCCATGAACACTGAGCAAAAGTATTCATTAAGTGCTTCTGCCTGTTCCTCCCCATTTCCCATCCACTCCCCATACTTTTTTATCCTCACTATTGTCTCCTTGCACTTCCTTTTCTCCCTGATGTATCTGAAAAAGTTTTTTCTCCTCCCCGTTAATTCCCTTCGCTAATCTCAGCTCCCTCTGGGCCTTGGCTTCTCTCACTTTTCTGGTTACCTTCCTGGACCATCTTGCATGCTCCTCTCTGTCCTCTTCCTTTCTTGTTTTCCTATACCTCTGGTGTGCCTCTCGTTTTTGCCTTCACCACCTCCACTACTTCATTGTTCAACCAGCATGGTTTCCTTGCTCTGCTCCTCTTACTCTGTGTCTTGGTGCAGGCTTCCATTGCCTCTGTAATCCCATGCTTAATAATATTCCATTTCTGTTCCACGTCCATCTCCTGACTTATGCCCACCAGTTTCTCTTTCAGTACTTCCCTTATCCTCCAAAAGTCTGCCCCCCTGAAGTTTACCACCCGGGTTAATGATTCCTCTGGTTCCCCACACATGGTGATATTAAACCACACCATTTGGTGATTGCTATCAGCTAGTGGGTCCTCCACCCTTATTTCCCTTACTGCCTCCCCATTCGACAATACCAGATCTGAAGTGTTCTTCAGCTTAGTAGGTACACTGACCAACTATTCCAGGAGACCCTTCTGGATCATGTTTAGGAGCACTTGCTCCCTAGCTCTGGAGGTGACCGGAATGCTCCAGTCAACCCCCAGCAAGTTGAAATCCCCCACGATGACCACCTTCCCTTTTCTACATACCTTTGTGATTTGTCCACTAATTCCCTGTCAAACTTCTCAGACTGCGACGGTGGCCTGTATACCACCCCAGTCCTCAGTTTTCTACCCCTTGAGTCTAGGAGCTGCAGCCAGATTGACTCTGTTCTCCTTTCTTCCCCCTTATCTCTTGTGTATTTGATCCCATTCCTCACATAGACTGCCACCCCAACCCCCCTCCTTATGATCCTTCCTGTACAATTTGTACCCTGGGATTGCCAGATCCCAGTCCCAGTGCTCAGTTGCCCACATTTCTGTGACTGCTGCAATATCCACCCTCTACACTGCCAAGAGTTCCTGTAGCTCAGCTGATTTGTTGCCTAAGCTTCTTGCATTCAGTGAGACCACCCTCCATCCTGCACCCTTCCCTTCATCACCCTCCATCTCCTCCCTTCTACTCCCTCCCTTTTCAGCAGCTCCAAGACCTTCCCTGCTAGCCTGGTGGGTAGGCTGTGACCACTCTATCGGATCCCTGCCTACCTGCTGTCCACTTGCCACCCCCCCATCTAGTTTAAATCCACCTTTGTCACAATATACCTTCCCAGTCTTTGCTTTAATACCTCCTTCCCCTCCCCACTCAGATGCAGCCTATCCCTAGCAAACAGATTGTTATTATCCCAGGTACTGCCCCAGCTGCCCACAACCCCATATCCCCTAGTTCAACACCATTCAACCAACCATGTGTTCATCTCCCTAATCCTCTCCTTTCTCACTGTGCTTGCGTAGGGTACTGGGAGCACCTCTGAGAAGGCCACAGACTCCCCAGTCTCATCGCATAACCTTCCCACTTCCTCATACCTCTCCCTTGTTACCGCCACCATTTCCCTTGCTAGGTCATTTGTCCCCACATGTACCACAATGTGTGGATTTCTCCTACCCCTACTTATGCACCTTAGGATTGCCGGTCCTGCCTTGTCTGCCTTCAATCCTGGTATGGATTCCACCTATATCTGACTGTGCCTCTCCACCTTGCTGCCCCATCTAATCCCCTTGAGTTTGGAGTCCCCCACCACCAGTACACCCCCCTCCTCTTTCCTTGTGCCCAATGCCACCAACCCACCCAAGTTCTCATTCCCAGAGCCACTCAACTTACCATTTGCCCCAGTGTCTTCCCCTGCCCCTCTCAATTGAGACCCCTCCCCTCCTCCTGTTTGACTGCCAACCTCCCTCTCCCTCCTCACCTCTCTGAGTATTATCCTTCCCCCTGCCATGCAATGCTCAATCTCTCCACTAGTAATGCCCCTCACTCCCTCCTCTTCGTGAGTAGTATCCCTTGTGCAATCTCCTCCTGTATCCTCTTCCCCTTGTGTCGCTAGTACAGCAAACTTATTCCCTACCTTCTTTGCCTTACAATGTATTTTCTCCTCCCTCATGCCTACTACTGCTCCTCTTTTGCTAGGCCCTACCAGCATCCACCCTTCATCAGCTGGCTTCCTGTCTAGTTTTCCCCTTCCCCTGACCGCTCCCTTGACCCACTGTTCCTTCTCTGTGGTGCCCTCCTGATACTCTCAGATGTCAGCTCTTCTACCAATGCAACCTTCCTTTCACCCCTCAACCTCCCCAGCTCGCTACCAAGCCACTGAACCTCTTCCTTGAGCCTCCTTAGCCTGTGGAATATTGGCCACCCTCCCAGCCTCCACAGTATGTTCATCCACACTGCTGCCCCACAACAATTGCATGCCACAATCCTACCCATGATTCACACTACCAATACAGGACAGTGAAATACAGTCTGTCTATACTGACTGCAGTTGTTTATGAACACAATTACAAACCCAGCAATAGCATTCCCAAGTCTCACAAACACATACAGTCCAGTATGTGTTCAGTCTAGCTAGCAGTGTGTGTATGCAGACATCAGGTACTGTATGATATCACAGGCTACCAGTTCCTGCTGCTTCAAGTTTTAGTCATAAACAGAAACACACAGCCCTTCAAGTCCAACCTCAAGTGGCTTTTCAGTATTTAAGAAAGCCTCCAACACAGGGTGGGTGAGAGGGCTCTACCTCCTCACCAGGCAAACAGCACAGATTTAAATTTCACTCTAAATATCACTGCCAACAACTGTTCCCACAACCAGCACACAAGCCCCAACAGTTACAATATCACAGCCCAAGTAACAGTTGTAACTCACAGCACTAATTTAAAGTACAAACTATTTAAATATCACAGTTAAAACAGAAGATAAACAGAACCACATTCCTGAACACACCTCCATCTTCTGTTCCCAAGTGGACAGTTCTTCTGTCTGCAGATGTGTAGGTCTGATGGGGCCAGTGCTGCTGTAGCCACAGGTATTCATGTACACAGTATGACATGCATGCACTTCTGGTTGCAGAAGCACAGACCCTGAGTTGCCTGCACTTTTGCAGCAGCATCAGTAAGACATGACACCAACTTCTGGCTGCAGAAGCACTTCTGCAGCTACAGGTGTAGACATACTCACTGACTTCTGGCTGCAGAAGCACACACCCCTGTGGAACCACACATGCTCATGCACACTGTAAGACATACACACATTTCTGGGTGCAGATACAAATCTACAAAGTTAGCACATCAGTTCTGCTGCACGTATATCACCTGTATGTTGTTTGTCTTAACTGATGATGGCTGTCTGTGGTTGCTTGGGTGGCCTTGTCCTTTTGCTGCTTGGCATAGTGGAGAGCTAAGGTTGGAAACCCTAATGCCATGTTACCCTACTTTTGTAGGGTTAAGATAAACCATAACTGGTGCATTAATACAGTTTTTTGCAAGTAATTCCTTTCTTTTTGATATAGTGAAATCACTTTTTCGTTCATGCAAGTTTTGTCAGAGAAGAATCCATCTACTGCAGATGCAATGGATTTGTGGGGCTGTCAGGGTGGGGAGTGCATACGTACAGGGCCCTTCTGGGCCCTGCCCTTCCATGTGGCTATAGATGTATATATACAGTACCAAGAGTCCATCTGGAAATGTGCAGCTATGGGTGCAGAGGTGCAGTGCCCTCTGGGCTACATGCCAAGAGAAGACTTCTGTTGACCATATGATAACTTGTTGCCTGTGCAGCCAACACTGCACCATCACTGTCCAGGTTAGGGGTGGTGCCACATGGCAGTGCCATCCCCACAGCCTTGGCACATCTAACTTGCTCACTAAGCTCACCCTAAACTTAGCTCACTGGCATTGGATTATGATGGGCCAAAGGCCGGTCATGCACACAGTGTTTCTTCATAACTTTTTTGTTTCACAGTTTTACCCCACATCATGAACCTGGTTGCTAGAATGTGTTAAATCATGTCTGAGAGGTGGTTTCTCAGAGTAACTGCAAAATCATGTTTCAAAATGTATTTGAAAATTCTTACCGTCCTTGATCATGAAGTAGGGTCATGTAAACAGAAAATTAAACATTTGGGACTAAAATAATGGCCAAGTTATTAGTAAATGTACGTGAGACAGAAAGCAGTTTACATGTGCATCAAAAATGGAATTCTTGGGCTGCACATTTAAGTGTGACTGAAAATTTTTTTGTGCACAACAAAAATGGAATTCTTGGTCTCCACATTCAGGTGAGACCCAAGACTTCCATTTTTGTTGTGCATGAAAAATTTCTAGGTTGCACTTAAATATGTGACCAAAGAATTTCCAGCCCATGACACAAGAATCGGCCATCTTGCTAAGCTGACAACAAAAGAACTTAAAGTCCAAAAATATATATTTCTGGCCAGTTTTTTGAAAAACAAACACCACTGTCAAGCTCAATGTGTCCATTTAGCAAAATTCATGCTTTTTTAAATAACTCATTTTTATGTCATTTCAATTTTTTCCCAGAAAAAAACAAAATGGCAGCCATCACAACCTAAAAAAAGTTTTGTGACCCAAAAACACAATCGGTTGCAACCTAAAAATGCTTGTGAAAGAATTTCTGAGTTGTATCAGAGGGTTATCTCAAAATCCCTATTGATCATGCTCAGAAGTACAATTTCAAAACATTGTAACTCTGGAACCAATTAATATTTTTTCATGAAACTTTCAAAAGGCACACTATTGTTCGGAGCTAGCCTCTGTCTCAAGAAATCCTTCAAAGCTCTGGAAAACATTGAAAGACATGTCTGGACACACACCTGGTAATTCCATTCCAGCAAAAATTAAGTCAGGTGGCAGTGTTGCCGCTAACCGATCGGAGATATTGGAAGCCCTCAATAACCATTTTGCAATGGCAGGGCTAGCATTTGATACTTCTCCTGCCAATGACCTCTGCACAGCTCAGGGCCCACCAACCCAAGAGTCCCCCTCTACCAAGGAGGCCTTCTCCCTCCTGCCTGTCTCTCTAAAAGAGGTGGAAGAGCTACTGCTGCAACTGGACACCAGGAAGGGAGAAGGCTCTGACTTCATAGAGCCATACCATCTGAAATGTGCCTACCATGTGCTTGTGGTGCCAATCACCCACCTATTCAACATGTCACTCTCCCAGGGTAGCCTCTCCCCTCAATGGAAAATAGCCCATGTCATCCCTCTATTAAAAGCAGGTGACCCCTGCAATCGAAATAATTACAGACCGATCTCCCTCCTCCCCATCCTGTCTAAATTACTAGAAAAAATAGTGTATGGCCAGCTAGGGGTATACTTAGAATCCAGAAGCCTATTAAACCCAGTTCAGTCTGGATTCAGAGCAAAGCACAGCACCATAACAGCCCTAGCTAAGGTGACCAATGATTGACTCCTAGATCTTGACAACAAGAAGCATGTCTGTGCTGTTTTCTTGGATCTTAGTAAGGCATTCAACACAGTCGATCACAGCCTGCTTCTTTCCTCCCTAAGCACCTTAGCCTGGACCATAAATCTACATGCTGGTTTGCAGACTACCTCGGACAATGGAAATAGCAAGTTAAAGCTGAAGGTGATCTTTCTCCATTAAAACCTATGCTGAGGGGCGTGCCCCAGGGCTCTATCCTTGGTCCCCTCCTCTTTGCAGTCTACATTAACAACATCAATGACCCCATCAAAAAAGCCAACATCCACTTATTCACAGATGACACTGTACTGTACCTGAGTCATCCCACGCCGGAAGCAGCCTGTGAAGACCTCCAGGCTGAATTTAACCTTCTACAATACCAGCTCATAAACAAAAAGCTTTTGCTCAATGTGAAAAAGACAAAAGCCATGCTCTTCTCCCCCTCCTTGCATGCAGCAATTCCTGCTGGGGGGAGCTATCCCACAAATTACCACTGTTCTTGGAGAAACACTAGAGTATGTAGCTAAATTCAAATATCTAGGAATCTGGCTAGATCATAAACTTTCCTTCACTGACCATCTTGAAGAACTACAGAAGAAACTAAGGCAAAGATTAAGACTATTCTACAGAATTTACCACCTGCTCACAAAGAAGGCCATGATTCAACTGGTTCAAGCTACCTTCCTATCTTTAATAGATTACGTGGACCTTCTTTACAGCCACTGCACTGCCTCTGCACTGGCTAAGTTGGACACCCTCTACCACAGAGCTATCAGGTTCATTACTGGCCTTCCACTTTCCACACACCACTTCTCCCTGTACTCTTCATTAGGCTGGACTTCCCTTCACTATAGAAGGAATAGAAACGCCACCCTATGGGCCTTCAGAGCGGTGACCAAGAAGCTCCCCTCATATGTCTCAGATTGTATTCCCCAGAGTGTGTTAGGCACCTACGCTCTAAGGAACTATTCCCTAATTGCCCTCCAAGTTCCAAGGGTCAAAACTCGTTTCGGCAAAGCTGCTCTAAGTTTCTCTTTGCCTACATTGTGGAACGGTTTACAAAGGAACTTGAAGCTGAGCTGCCCTGTTAGCCTGAATATCTTCAAGGTGCTCTACGATCGCTACATGAAAGCACCTTGCAAATGTTTTCCTCACTGCTAGCCCACTAATTCCGCAACTCCCCCTTTCCATCCTGACGCTCACCATGTTTCTACCCCTGGCTCTCACTCTTTCCCTATTAACTCTTCCTGCTGCACCCACCCTTCCCTGTCCACTTCAGCCTGGCTAAATTCCCACCCCATCCATAGTAGTGTTCCAATTATCTACCCCTCCTCCGTCATTATCACAATAAACAAGTACATGACAGCCATCGTCACTTTCTGTGGTTTTAGCTCAATTTTTCCCCCAGTCATCAGTAATATATCCCTCCTCTTCTTTACCTCTCTAACCTGCCACCCCATACACGGCCTCTTTCCCCTATATATGTAGTTGCTGGCTGCCTCACTCAAAAGATCTCTGCTTATAATCCCTGTATGCCTATGGTTGATTGTACATCTGCTGACTTCTTCAATTGTAAAATAATGCTGTTTTTTTATTTATTTCAACCTTGTACTGTACTGTATACACTGTATATACTTTTTCTTCCTTGTATATTATTGCTTTTGTATACCTGCTTCTGTACTGTACTGTACTTTGATGTATTCATGACCAGGTCCACCTTGCAAATGAGCCTTGCTCAATGGTGCCCGCCTGGATAAATAAAGATTCTGATTGGTTGATTGAGTGACATCTGGAGAAATTGCCACCTAGACTACACATGCCAAATTTAGTAAAATATTGTCAAAACCGCCAAAGTTATTGAAGGAACACTGTCAACCCCCTTAGGCTTCAAAGTGTCCTTTGTTTAAAGAACACATTTAATGATTGGTCCCATTCTGCAGAGTGTGCTGAAGTACTGTAGCTGGTAGTTTGATTCTGATTCCTTTTTTCTTTAAAAAAGTGAAAAACAGACTGCCTGCCATACTGGTATTACCACACAAAAACATGTTTGTTTACATTTTTTTATCAATATCAGCTGCACCTTTCCCGGACCTGGGAACACCCCAGCAGAGTCTACCCACTTATGATGTAGTGGGAGGAGAGGAGAGGAGACTATTGCATCATGAGTCATTTCACTCTTTTGGGGTATTTCTAATGTGCAGGAAGTATGCAAGAGTAGACAAAGATTTGAAACAAAATAAGTCAGTATAATTACATCATTGGCATGTATTTCAGTTTTACTTAGAAAGGAAGCAGATAAAACAACAGGCATCATCAATGAATTATAAAGAAGTTAAGCAATCATAAAATGTGGGGTTTCAACTAGAAATAATATGATGAAAAGATGGTTGACAGTGTCCCTTTATGGTGCAAATACTGGGGTTTAACATCCCTTATGGAAATATAAGTGTGCTGTATATATTCAAAATGTATACCACATGCTTAATTGTGCAATGTTTGCATGTGGTTCGCATACACAAAGTGAACCTATGCAAACCAGGTCTAAAAAGCACATCAGGTTCACATGCTGCAAGCTTGACATGAGTGCAGCAGGTAAGCTGGTGCCAACATCTTCTAAAAATCATATCAGGTCTGTGTGTTGCACGTTTGACATAAGTGCAGCAGTTAAGCTAGTATGAACATCATTTAAAAATGACATCAGGTTCACATGTTGCACACTTGCCATGCATGCAGTAAGTAAGTTGGTGCAAATCCCATCTAAAAAACACATCAGTTTCTATTTCTCATACTACTCTTACAAACAAAAATTATATGGAATGTTTTCATGCTGCGCACATAAAACTATGCTTCTGATATGTGTGCTGCAAGCATGATTTAAATGTTAAATTGGAACTGATTGCATGAATGTGGCATGCGTACAGCAAGCAAGTGTGGAAAGCATACTTTTTATGTTAAATTGGACAGAGTGCATGCATGTGGTAGGCATGCAAAAAGAAAGTGGTCACTGATAACTACATATACAAAAGTTAAGTGACTTGCTCAGAATCACACCATATACAAGTGGGGGTTGATGAGATTCAAACCCTGATCTTCTGGTCTCCAAGTCTCCTGGCTTGCAGTTCAATGCCTTTGACCACTAAGCTATATTGCCTGCACGCATATGGCTCACTTGTACTTCAATATACATCTGCATGCATGTGGCATGCTTATAGCCACTGTTATGCTTATTAGTTTTCTTGTCTCCCCTCATCTCATCTGCACAGCTGAACTTTAGCACACATACTAATGGAAACACATGTGGTTCTCCCCCCCCAATATATACACTTACCCACAAAACTACTTACTTACTTCTGTCTGGCCTGTACTCCTACTAATTTCTCTCCACAGTTTTGAATACTTCCATGCAAACAGACTCTAAGGGGCAAACACAAAAGTAGCAACAGCTCGACTCCCACCAACATGACCAGTGACCCCCAAACACACACACTGTAGCGGGTGTGACCATGCTGCTATAGACAACCCAACAAGTATAGATATAGGTAGAGAATGTCTTACTTGAGTACTAGGGAGCCAGAGGCAGGAGTCTTTAAGAGATGATGTCCATGGGTCAGAGTGCTGGGATGTAACCCCTCAAAATGAATGGAGTTATTTTTTATTACTATTTTATAAATTATGATGGTGAATTGGAGAATAATGAAGGCCACCACTGTTCTACCAACAAGGCCCTTGTTAGTCAAGTGGTGACCTTCACCATGAGGTGTTGCTCGAGAACCTGTGATTACTCTGTGGACTGTCTGGTACAGTCTTCAGATGGTTTAGATCCTTTCTTACTGGCAGAATGCAGAGAGTGGAGTCCAGGGTTTTTTCCTCGACCCCTCATGCCCTGGCATGTGGAGTACCGCAGGGTTCTGTGCTTTTGCTCATGTTCTTTGTGGTGTATATGCTGCAGTTGGGAGACATTATAAGTTGGCACGGGCTGAGTTTTCATTGCTATGCAGATGATACTCAGCTGTACATGTCCTTTTGTACCCGAACAAAACAACACTGTCTCAGTCTTTAATAACTGCCTCTCTGAGATTTAAGAGTGGATGAGTGCCAATTGGCTCAGGTTAAACCTGGATAAGACTGAGGTGTTGGTTGATCACCCAGGACATTGGGTAGGGCAATCCTCTGGGCTTTGGCTTGGAGGTAACCAGCTGTTGACCTCCAACCATGTGTTGAATCTATGTGTTGTGCTTGATGATGAACTGACACTTAAGTCTCAGGTGTCGGCCATCATCAAGATCTCTTTTACCATCTGAGGAACATCGCTTGGATAAAGCACCTAGTCCCACCTGACAATCTTCTGACTCTGGTCCATGCCTTTGTGACCTCGTGCCTTGATTACTGCAATGCCCTTTACCAAGGGCTGCCAGGAGTAGACTTTTGCCACCTGCAGCTGGTGCAGAATGCGGCTGCCATGTTGTTGACTGGCTTGTCAAGATCTTGCCTTGTTATACCTGTGCTTTGTGGACTGCGCTGGCTGCTGGTATGGTGGAGGATCACCTTCAAGGTTAGTTTGCTAACCTATAATTCCCTACACAGACAGGGACCAAGCTATTTGTAAGATCTCCTATGCCCCTACCACCCCACTTCATCCACTCCACTCCACCAATGAGGGATTGCTAGAAATTCCCAGGGTCTGCCTGACCATGTCTGGAGCTAGATCTTTTGCTTTTGTAGCACTGACCCTGTGGAATTCTCTATCTCATTGGATCAGAGAGTGTCCATCCATTAAGGCCTTTAAATCTGCCTTGAAGACCTACAGTACCTTATTAATTTTGCCTTCCCTGGGGTTTAATTCCTGCTGATTTTATAACTGATTTTAAGTATGTGTTTTTATGGTAACTGTGTTTTTTAGTTATGTTTGTGTACAACGCCATGGTCTTTTGAAATGGCACTTCAGAAATAAAATTTGCTTTGCTTAATCTCCAACTCTCCATCAGTAATGTGTAAAATAGTTTTATTTATTTATTTATTGAAATGTTTCATCAGGAAAGTTACACTGATCAACAATGCTCATCTCACGGTACGTCCTGGGGGAAGGGGAGTGGGAACATTAAGTAGTACAAGAGGATACATACATCTTAGCAGCATATAGACAGACTGTACAGTTAACAACCAACAATGGCTAATAACATTTCTAGATTAGGATACATTTGTGAGTGGCTGACAGGGGGCATAGTCAAAAGGTACTCATTGATGGAACAGTGGGGGAGATAGAAGTGCTAAGCTGCAAAAGTGCTAGGATTGCAAGAGGGGTTTGGGATAGGGGGCAGATATTTGGCCCAGCTGGAGGAAGGTGGAAGTATAGACCAGCAGCTAGGCAGGGCCCCCGCGGGGCTAGACGCAGTTGCAATTCATCACTAGGTAGTTTGCTAGGGATGTAGAGAGAGAGTAGGCTGATGAGGAGAGGCGGTTATGGGACGGTAGTTGGTTCCAGAGCTTAGGTAGGCGATAGGAGAATGCCATTTGGCCGGATGTAGTATTTCTGTAGGGTATATTCAGTGAGCGCGAGTCATCAGATCGGAGGGTGTATTTGGTGGGGTGAGGGGCAGATAAGGAGGTGGACAGGTAAGAGAGGAGCGAGCCTAGCCAGAATTTAGAGATAAACTTTGCCGCGAGCAATGTTCTTCTGTCAATAAGTGAGGGAAAATTTACAGAGCGGTAAAGAGTGCAGTGATGTGTCAGAGCAGGGGCATCCAGGGCAAACCATCAGAAGGAGTTAGAGGTTCAAGCCTGGATAAGGAGGATTGAGGGGCAGCTCCGTATAAAACATCACAATAGTCGAAAGTTGGCAATATCATTTTATGTGCCAGTTCGCACCTCGCCAGACGTGGGATGCTACCCCTGTTACGATAGAGGGCCCCTAGCTTAGGCCGGAGTTTCTTTAGATTGGCATCAATGAGGCTGGAGAAGTTTAGGTTCTTATCCAGCCAAACACTGAGGTAGCAGAAGGAAGAGGTGTCTTCTAATACAGTCCCATCAATAGTGTAAAAGTAATTAAAAGGTGCCCCATTCATTTTAATGGTACATGCCCCTGCAATCTCCTTTGCCATATGTCATAATGTGACTGAGTGTGGGGATGTGGAGGTCAGCTTCATTGGGGGGGGGGTACAAGTCTGACTGTAGTGGGGCTCCAATAGTCTGTTCATTCTATACCACTCAAGTGTCCCTGAATGCAAGAGACAACCCTCATTTTACCTCTGAAAACTACTCCTCTCCTCATCTATCCCTCATGGAAAACATGCTGCTCACACAGAAGATGTCCTGTAAATTTAGACTTTTTGGCAGGGGCACCATTTCAGATTTCAGCAGGTGGGAGCCAACAACCAGAGGAGGCCAGGTGCTAGTTAGCTCCTAGGTGGCAAGCTCTAGAAAGTCTGGAACATCCCTAAAAGGTAAAACTTATTTGTTGTGACTGAAAAGTGGTATGTAAATAAGGAAAAATTAAAATGTATAAGATTCATCTGTCTATACCCTGGAGTAGTGCATCAGATTTGATCTTAAACCCAACTAGTTACTAACCAATGTCTTTCCTGTCTGAAGTTCTGAACCCCCCTTCCAAAAAATAAACAACTTTGCCCCGATTTCTTTCTCTGACTTCATTCCATTCAATATCCATTTCATATGGGTCATGAAGCCACCCAAAAGCACTGTAACATGAAAAACACATTAATATTTCAGTCCTTCCTCCTTCCCCAATCCCACTGTAAAAAAAAATATTTACTTCTACTTACCTGGCCATCTGGCCAGACACCGTGGCCTGGCCCAGTGTGCCACTAGCCCTGTTTTCAGTATGCTCCTCCTCTGTTCTTCTGCCAGAAGCTGGATGCTAGAACCAACCATCCCAGGTCCCCAACGTGGTCCGCAACCAAGTCACCTCACCAACCAAACCCACCTAATCTGTGTTGCTTGCTTCATGCTTGGCTGCTGCAGTGGCTGCTACTGCATTGCACTGATCAAGGCCTAAGGAGGTCACTGTTTTTTTTTGTGAGGTGAGCCTAGTAGAGTAAGTAGGTAGCCTAGTCTCAAGTTAGCTTCTAGCTCACCCTCTGCTCCTTCAGCCACCATGGGAGATGGAGACTCACTAACAGCAGACCAACAAAAATATGCCACCACAACACTGCTATTGAGGGTTCAGTGCTCACCAACTCCTTCAAGCTGTAGTGTGCAGCCTGTCTAATCTGTGGCAGGAAAGACAGTGTCGCACTCACGTAAGTTATGTGCTCTTGCTATGCTGGAGCTCTTCCATGTGATGGTGCTGCCATTAATAGGTGGAGAGAGTGGACAATACAACACAGACACACCTGAGTCAGGAGTGCACCTGCAGCGTGAGCACACACAAGCCAGAGGAGCACTTACTGTGCAAAAGATTAAATCCAAATGTAATGCCAATATTGCCACACCATAAGAACAGCCTATGTACAAATGTGTGTTGGGGGCAGCAATTGCCACCCTTCTGCACTACCTAAATGGCACCCCTGCTTTATGGTACAAATGAATTCTCAGGGGCTAACATTGGTATAAGTAAATACAATGCTTTCCACTGTGTTCTGAGGTACTGCATCTCCATGTTTCAGAATGTGTCCTGATCATCATGAGGGTTAGTACCCCTCATTGTCCCTCATTTTGAGTGTCCATGTCCCTCATTTCAGTGACAAAATGTGAGGCACGGTGCATGCTTCCAAGACCCTACTCAGCACAAAGAGTGCTAAGCATGGCCGTAGTGTATATGCTTCATACAGAATGACAAAAGGAAAGTAAGTGAGCTGAAACGGTCATGGAGAGACTAATTTTTAGCACTAAATATGCATAAGAGGATTTGCATGGCCCAAAACGAAAAGGTCAGGCTTCACAACACAGAAGCTGCTCTTCGCACATCTGGAATAGCGGATGTTGGCTGACTATATCTTAACCATTTAATGCAATAAGCAAACAATACTTTACAAATTAATGGCAATTCAATGACAAAAATCAAAAGCCATTAAACAACTTGCAAAAAGATCAGAATTAAAGAGATTACCTAGTTTTAATGGAAAATCAATGAAAACTGTATTTTAATGGCTCTAATTGCTAGCAGTAGTATGAGAAATAGAAACTGATGTATTTTTGTAGATGAGATTTGTACCAGCTTAGTTGCTGCACACATGGCAAGCATGCAACATGCGAACCTGATGTGATTTCCAAATGATGTTAATACCAGCTTAACTGCTACACTCATGCCAAGCATGCAACATGCGAACCTGATAAGATTTTTAGAAGATGTTTGCACCAGCTTACCTATTGCACACATGTCAGATTTGCAGCATGCGAACCTGATTAGCTTTTTAGACCTGGTTTGCTTAGGTTCAGTTTGTGTATGCGAACCGCATGCAAACATTGCACAATTAAGCAAGTGACATGCATTCTGCAAGTACACAGCACACTTATATTTCTGTAAGGGTACTGCTAGCAATTAGAGCCATTCACAGATTCACAGAAATTTGATGGCAGAAGAGAACCACACCGGCTCATCTAGTCTGCCCTTTATCCACCCCTTCTCCTTTTACTGGCTCAGAACTTCCCCCCTCCTCCCAAACCCATATGTCTGTCGCATGCCCTCTTGAATCCCCGCACTGTTTTGGATCCCATCACCTCCTGTGATAGCCTGTTCCAGGCCTCAACCACCATCTCTGTGAAGAACGTCACCCTCACATTGCCTCTGTATTTCCCTCCTTCCAATCTGAGGCTATGTCCCCTTGTTCTAGCTCCCTTCCTTCAGCTTATTGATCCCCTTTAAATACTTAAAAGTTTCAATCATGTGCCCCCCCTTCAATTCTCTAGTGGGTATAGATTCAGCTCCTTCCACCTCTGTTCATATGTTCTTCCCCGCATCCCATGCACCATCTTGATTGCTCTTCTCTGAACCCTCTCCATCCCCTCAATGTCCTTACATAGGTGTGGTCTCCAGAACTGTACCCAGTACTTCAGGTGCGGCCTCACCATTGTTTTGTACAGCAGCATAAGCACTTCCCTCCTTCTGCTAGTTATGCCCCTTCCAATGCAGGCCAACATTCCATTTGTCTTTCCCACCATTAATATACCTTTTCCATTGCTTTCTCATTAATCAATCCTTCCATCAGCAAACAATGACCCAGAAGCCCTAATGATGGCCTATAATAAGGCCATTTCTATGGCCCTGGATGTCATTGCTCCTGTCTGAGTTCGTCCTCTCTCCCTTCGCCCTTGATCCCCTTGGTTTGATGGGACTGTGAGGGAGATGTGGTGATTAGGACGAAGGTTAGAGGGTTGCTGGTGGAGATCCGCCCTAGATGCTGACCATCTTAGATTGATGGACCATTATCAAGCCTACCAATCTGCAATCACGCGTAAAAAGGCAGAGTTCCTGTCCGGGGAGATTGCGGCACTCAGAATTGATCAGTTCAGCTTTTTTGAACTGTGGACAGACTGTGCAACCCAATCTGTCTACAGGTTCAAAAAGCTTTTTTGCAAGTAGAGTGCAATGTGCTTGCTCGATTCTTTGCGACTAAGCTGGCTGACATCAGGGCAGAACTCCAACTGGCACACTCTATGGGCATTTTGTTGGATTGGTGCTTGGTTGCTGCCCCTCAGTTTTCCTGGAGTACCTTCAACCATCCAGAGTTCATGGATATCATGTGGATTGTCCAAGGTATGCACCCTACATGCTGTAGTCTGGAACCAGGACCAACCACCCTGATTATGGATTGTAGTGACATTTTTGTTCCAGTCCTAGCACGGATAGTCTGGTGCTCCTTGGAAACAAGTGAGTTTCCTAGCTCCCTGAAAGAGGTGGTGGTGACACCCCTCCTGAAGAAAGCTTCTTTGGACCCAGACTGCCATGTGAACTAAAGATCAATCTCAAACCTCCCCTTTATGGGGAAGGTGATTGAGAAAGTAGTGGCCGTACAACTGGAGAACCATCTGACCATACATGATATCTATGAACCTCTCCAGTACAGTTTTCGAAAGAGGCACAGTATTGAGATGGTGCTGGTTTGGGTGCTCAATGATCTCTTGATGGCAAGAGATAGGAAAAACTGCTCCATCTTGGTTCTTATAGATCTGTCATCAACGTTTGACACTGTGTACCAAGGGGTTCTGCTCAGTCACCTGAGGTTCATTTGTGGCCTGTCAGGTATGGTTCTCAGGTGGTTTACATTTTTCCTCACCAGAAGAACTCAGAGGGTGGTGTCAGGGATTTATTTCTCTGACCCAGTTCCGCTGTCATGTGGTGTTCCTCAGGGATCGATATTGTCCCCCATGTTGTTCACAGTGTACATGCTACCCCTCGGAGACATTGTAAGAAGGTATGGGCTGAGGTTTCACTGCTATGCTGATGATACCCAGCTCTACCTTTCTTTTGCACCTGACCAGGACAGCGCTTTCTCAGTATTTAATAACTGCCTCGCAGAAATCCAGGATTGGATGAATTCGAGCTGGTTAAGGTTGAACTCAGAAAAGACTGAGGTGCTGATAGTGGACCTGGGGTGCCGGATAGATGGATAGGGGGGTTGGGGTGGGTTTACCCTCAGGACTTTTTCTCAAGGGGTTACCACTTCTGACCTCTGAATGGGTAAGAAACCCTGGGGTAACTTTTGACGAAGGACTGACACTACGGTCACTGATGTTGGCTGTCATCAAATCTTCCTTTTATCATCTGAGGAATATCTCCAGAGTTAAGCATCTTGTTCCATCCAGTGACCTTCCCATGCTGGTCCACACCTTTGTGTCCTTTGTGTCCTCACGCCCGGATTATTGCAATGCCCTCTACCTAGGTCTACCTGGGCTGGATATCTGCTGCTTGCAGCTGGTGCAGACTGCTGCGGCTCAGTTGTTGAGGGGAACCCCTTGGTTCTGTCATATTTCTCTAGTACTGCACGAACTGCACTGGCTGCCGGTACAGTGGTGGATCACCTTTAAAGCTGAACTTCTAACTTATAAAGCCCTACACGGATTGGGCCCGGACTACCTGAAAGAACTTCTGGTCCCTAACTGCCCTGGGCGATCGTTCCACTTGGCTGACGAGGGGTTGCTAGAGATTCCAAGGGTTTGTTTAAAATCTTCTGGGGCCTGGGCATTTATGCACATGGCCCCTACCCTTTGGGATTCTCTACTCCATCAGCTACAGGAGTGCGCAACCATCGAGTGATTTAAACAGGCTCTCAAAACTTTTCTATGGAACCAAGCATTCAGCTTATTGGTCTTATCTGCATTTTATAATATTTATAATATACAAGATTGTATGATTTATTTGTTTTACTTGTTTGTTAGGCACCTTGGTTGTTAAAAGGTACCATATAAATAAAGAATTATTATTATTATTAAAATTTGGAAAAACTCATTAATTCTGATCCTTTTACAAGCTATTTAATCGCTTTTGATTTTTGTCATTATATTGCCATTAATCTGTAAAGTACTGTTTGTTTACTGCATTAAATGCCTAGGATATAGTCAGCCAACATCCCCCATTCCAGATGTGCAAAAAGGGGCCTCTGTGTTTTGAAGCCTGATCTTTTTGTTTTGGGCCAAGCAAATCCCCTTAAGCATATTTAGTGCTACAAATGGGTTTCTCCATGGCTGTTACGGCTCACTTACTTTCCTTTTGTCATTCTGTATGGAGCATATACACTATGGACATAATTAGCACTCTTTGTACTGAGTAGGGTCTTGGAAGCATGCACCATACCTCACACCTCACATTTTGTCACTGAAATGAGGGACTTGGTCACTCAAAATGAGGGACAATGAGGGGCACTAACCCTCATGATGATCAGGACACATCCTGAAATGTGGTGATATAGTACCTCAGAGCACAGTGGAAACCATTTTACTTACCAGGGGAGTAGCCAGGAATTTCAAATTGGTACACAGAGCTGCCACACTGCCACCCACCCTCAGCAACACCACAGCATCTAATGCTGCCAGTCTCAAAAGGCAGTTACTACAAAAGTTCAAGAAAGAGACAGCACAAACTAGATGCTGCTCAAAATTGCTTTATGCAAAACATGGATCACAAAGCTCCTAGTGCCTTGAGGCACACTATCCCTTCTAATGGGAGATCTCTTGTTAGAAGAGGCAGTGTGCTTTGAGGCATTAGGAGTTTTGCAGTCTGTGTTCTAAATGAAGCAATTTTGAGCAGCATCCTGTTTGCTATGTCCCTTTCTTCTAGTTTTAACACCTCCCCTCCCCGTGCAAGTCCTGATATTTAATTTAATAATTTGTTCAGGACAGCCCAGTTGAGATACAACCCATTTAATACCCCCTACTGCCACATTCAGCAGTATAGCCCTCCCCATTCCTCCACAGCACGGTAATAAACTGACCCTGGGTCAGTGGATGCTGGCTTAGTGGTGGTAGTAACCTGATCCCATGTCATTGGTCAAGATGACAATATACCTTGAGCTCTGCACTGGCTTGTCTCTCCTAATGGAAAGTAAAGATGACCAACCTGCCAAGATACTGGACAGGGCTACAGACTTAGGAGCAGTTAAATTGTTTTTTTAGAACTACAGTATACAGATCTAGTTGCTGAAGCTAAACACATGTAGCAACTCCGCTTCTTGACAATATGTTTTGCAGTAAATGCTGCTTTGAATAAACACACTAGCCTGAACTACATAAGGTAACATATCAAAAAGTGCACCTGTTGGGCCAGTGGAATATCTGTGGTGTCAGCAGATTTTCTCAGCCACTAGCCAGCTCCTCAGTGACTTCAGAACTCAATTTAAATTTCAACCCCTTAAGTGCAAAATATAAAAAAGGACAAATGAATCAAGACAGTCAATTAATTGTAATAATTAAAATGGATTAAAAAACGTAAACACATAAGTTTATTTCAATAGTGACCAGAACCCCTCCAATAGTGACCAGCATGCCCCCCCCCGCATAGTGTAGTGGCATTTCTGTTTAGTCCACTTTACTGAATGCTCATACCTTCAGCTCCCACTGAGCACAGCACCAAAGGGAAATCTCCAGCCCCCTCCTGCCCGCAGTTTTCAGTTGCACTGAGTGTCCTTACAGGACACCGCTGCTGCATTTTCTCATTTTCCGCTCTCTGCAAGTTAACTGGATTGGAAAACTACAATGGAAAATGAGAAAATGCAACTAACTGTAAAAGAGTCCTTCAATTGATGAGATGTGGTCCACTCCAGTCCCCAATGCCGGGGAGGCTCAATCTGTTTGCTTCATTACCGTGCACCCACTCTCTCCTCCAATACATCATCAATTATTCTGACTGTAAAAGTGCAAGAAAATCTGCTACATCACCGTAACCACTGGGTTGCCAAACAAATCGCTGGGCCACCAAACAAACTGCTACAATGGGGAAACCAGGAGAAAATCCTCACTGGAGGATATGCATTTAGAAGGCTCACTGTATACCCGTTCCTCCTCCTACCCCCTCCATGGAACAATGGCAAAGCATCTGTCTCCTGGGCATGCCTCTTGGCCGTCGCAGCAACCAGTCAGCTACTGACATTGTGGAGCCTCTTGCCATAGAAACATAGAAACATAGACTTTAACGGCAGATAAGGACCATTTGGCCCACCTAGTCTGCCCATTTCCTTACCTAGAGGATAAGCTGCAGATCCTATTTAACCAACAGCCTATTTCTTCCTACCCACCACAAAAATTGCCTTATGTCTGTCCCATGCATTCTTGAATTCTCCCACAGTTTTAGACCCCACAACCTCCTCAGGAAGGCTGTTCCATGCATCCACCACCCTCTCTGTGAAAAAATACTTCCTCACATTGCCCCTGAGCCGTCCCCCCTCTATCTTCAAATTGTGTCCCCTTGTTCTTGCACATCTCTTTTTCTGAAAGATGCTACACTCTTTGACTTTGTTGATTCCATTGAGGTACTTAAACATTTCTATCATGTCCCCCCTCTCCCTCCTTTCCTCAAGGGTATACATATTAAGCTCCTTTAGTCTCTCCTCGTATGGCTTCTCTTGCAGACCCTGCACCATTTTAGTTGCCCTCCTCTGAACTGCCTCCATCCTGTCTATGTCCTTGCGGAGATGGGTTCTCCAGAACTGGGCGCAGTACTCCAGATGGGGTCTCACCAACTGTCTGTACAGGGAGATAACAACTTCCTGTTTTCTGCTGGTGATACCTCTCCCTATACATCCCAGTATCCCCCCAGCCCTCCCTACTGCCTTCTCACATTGCTTGCCAACCTTAAGGTCATCTGATATGATTACCCCTAGGTCTCTTTCCATTTTTGTTGTTGTTACTACCCCCCATTGTGTAATCTTCCCCTGGGTTTTTGTTTCCCAGGTGCATTACTTTGCACTTCTTTGCATTGAATCCAAGCTGCCATACTTCTGACCATTCCTCCAACCTTGCCAAGTCCCTTCTCATCCTTTCCACGCCCTTGTGTATCAACCCTGTTGCAGATCTTTGTGTCATCTGCAAAGAGGCATACTTTTCCTTCCAGTCCCTCTGCAATGTCACTTATAAAGACATTAAAAAGGACTGGACACAGTACTGAACCCTGCAGTACCCCACTAGTAACCCTCTTTCTTCAGAGTGGACTCCATTTACATACCTTCTGTGTCCTGTTGTTCAGCCAATGTTTTACCCAGGCTACCACCTTGGGACCCACTCCCAGGCTGGTTAATTTGACTACTAATCTTTTGTGTGGGACTGTGTCAAATGCCTTGCTAAAGTCTAGGTAGGCCATGTCTACAGCCCTCCTGGTCCACTACTTTGGTCACCCAGTCAAAGAAATCAATTAGATTCATTTGACATGACCTTCCCGCTGTGAACCCATGCTGCCTTGGGTCCTGTGCCCCACTGGCCTCTAGGTACTCAACAATTCTTTCCTTCAGAAGTGATTCCATCACTTTCCCTACCACAGAGGTCAAACTGACAGGCCTGTAGTTTCCTGCCTCCGTCTTGGTCCCACTTTTGTGAAGGGGAATCACATCTGCCTTCTTCCAGTCCTCAGGTACCACACCATCCTCCCATGATTTGTTAAGAAGTGTAGTCAGTGGTGTCACTAGTTCTCTGCTTAATTCTTTTAGAATTCTGGGGTGAATTCCATCTGGCCCCATTGCTTTGTCCACCTTCAGTTTTAGGAGTTCTTTCAGAACCCTTTCTTCTGTGAAAGGACTGGGATCAACCCCCCTCTCCAGAGTGCTTTTGTTAATTGGATTAGGCACCTCCCCCACTTCCTCTTTTGTGAATACTGAACAGAGGTATTTATTCAGTATCCCTGCTTTATCACTGTCACTCTCTGCCCACCCACCATCCATTCTATTCAGCCTCACTATCCCTCCCTTTGTCTTTCTACGCTCCCTGATATACCTATAAAAGGTTTTATCCCCCTTCTTAACCGAGTTAGCAGTCTTTTCCTCAGTTTGTGCCTTAGCTATTCTGACTACCCTCCCTGCTTCCTTCTGCCTTAACTGGTACAGTTCTCTGTCCTGCTCCTTCTGTGTTTCCTTATACTTCCTAAATGCTATCTTTTTCTCCCTAACCTTCACCGCCACCTCTTTTGAGAACCATAGTGGCTTTTTCTTTCATTTTGATTTGTTTATTTGCTTCACACAAAGGCTTGTTGCCTCTGTGATGGCAGTTTTGATATTTGCCCATTGTTGCTCCACCCCTCCTTCTAGTCTGTTTGCTAGTGCTTTTCTAAGGCACTCTCCCATCTTGCCAAAGTCAGCCCTCCTGAAGTCCAGAACCCTCACTTTTGTATGGCTTGACTCTGTAGCAGAGTTTATCATGAACCACACTGTTTGGTGGTCACTTGTTCCCAAATGGCTACCCACTTCTAGATCTGAGATCCTCTTGCTGTCCCCATTTGAGAATACGAGGTCTAAGATTGCTCCCTCATGAGTGGGTTCCAAAACTAGCTGTTTGAGGCATGTGACCTGTAGGGCATCAATAATGGCCCTGCTTTAGGATGTGGCTGCCACAAAGGTGCTCCAGTTAACATCTGGCATGTTAAGGTCCCCCATCAACAGTATATCCCCTTTCTCTGCCATCCTAAGTATGCCTTCTATCATATCCTTGTCCATTCCCTCCCCCTGACATGGGGGTCTATAAACAACCCCTGTGCGGATTGTGGTGCCATTTCCAGTCTCTAAGGTGACCCACAGTGCCTCCTTTCCTCCCTGTTTACTCTTTTGCTCAGTTGCTTTTATCCCTTCCCTTACATAGAGAGCTACTCCCCCCTCTACTGCCCTCCCTGTCTCTCCTGTAGGTGGTGTACCTGCATGTTATCCCAGTCATGGTCTCCTCTGTGTACCATGTTTCTGTGACTGCTACAATATCCAGGCATCCCTCTTCCATCAAGGCCACCAGTTCAGGGAGCTTGTTGCCCAGACTACGGGCGTTGGTACTCATTACCCTCCACTTCTTGATGGCCTTACCCTTTTTGCCCCATCCCTGTCCTATTGCATGCATTTGTCACCTCTCCATTTACCCCTGCGCTTCTCCCTATTGACATCTCTATGTTGGTGTCTACCTCACTTAGTACCCTGATATTTTGGGGGGGCTAGGATTTCCCTGCTCCTTTCCAGTGCCTCCCCCCTTGGCTAGTTAAAATACTTTTCAATGAAGTATTTAAACCTATCACCTAGGATCCTGGTCCCTTCTGGACAGATGCAGACAATCATGCCAGTATAGGCCTGCATCCTCCAGGTGGACCCCAGTCTCAATGAGCCAAATCCTAGAGCTCTGCAAGTTTTCAACCACTGATTTAGATCCCATAGTGTGGAGCACCTAGCCTCACCGTGCCATAGACAGGCAGCACCTCCGAGAAGGTTACCGTGTGCTATTTGTCAAGGCCCCTCCCATCTCCACAAATGCTCTTGCACTGCTCTGATCCCTTTCTTAGCCAGGTCATTTGTCCCTAGGTGGACAATGACATCCAGCTCCCTCCCCTGTGCAGCTGCTCCTGCGATCCTGAGGATTCGCTCCCTGTCTCTCCAAGCCATGGCACCAGGCAGGCACCTTACCTCCCTCTCCCCTTCCTCCCCCAGTTCTACCTTCCTAACAATGGAGTCCCCTGCCAGGAGTTGTTTCCTTCCCCTGTGGGGTCCCATGCCACCCTCCTTTGGGTCTCCTTTGAGGAGGTTCCCAGCATCCTCCTTGGTCTCCACTGTGGGTGCCTCCATAGAGGAACCACACTTTTCCAGAACGGCATAGAAATTGTGGAGAGGTACAACTGGAGGGATGAGCCTCTGTTCCACCACCCTCACCCTCCCTGAGCCCACTGTGGTCCAACCACTCCTCTTTCTTGGCAACCTGTGAGGCAATGGCAATGACCCTGGTGGTCCCCGGGTGGGAGAGGTGGTCCCACAAATCCTGGCCAACTCAGCCTGGAGATGAGCAACCTCCTCCCTCATCCCAGAGAGGTGTCTGCAGATGGGACAACACTGCATCCTCCAAAACATCTCCTGGAAGACTGCTGCTCCACAGCCACTGCACTGCACCACTCCCATCATGTCTTTTTTCTGGCCCCCTAACTGTTATTTGGAATACTTACTCTTTCCTCTGTTTGTTTATTTCTTTTTTTCTTCTCTCCCTACTTACTTACTGCCTCTGCACTCTTTTATCTCCTGATCTTCCTGTTCTGAAACAAGAAGTTCCTATATTTCTCAGTAGTCTCCTTACTTGCTCAGAGTCAGACCTCCAGCAGCTGGGGGGGATGGAGAGCTACTCTTGCCCTTCTAGGATGGTGAGTCTTTGGTGGCTCTGTGATCACTCACTTCCTGCTCCCAAACAGGAAGTTCCTGTTGTCAGTTAAATCCTGTGCCTATAAAAGTAGAACTGGTTTAGGGTGGGGGTGGAGGGGAAGGAAGGAGAGCAATATAGTCCCAGTAGAGAAGTTTTAGTTATACCAGTAGCTCCTTACTCCTAGAGTTCTGTCTGTCCTCTGCCCTTCCTCCTGGAGTTCTGTCTGTCCTCTGTCGGCAGCAGAACCCCCCCCCATGTGGGTATCCAGATATTGAACTTGTATGCTAAGCCTTCAGGACCAGAAACAACAGATTAGTGGTCAGGGAAAGCACCATGGTCAAGATTGGAAAAATCCTGGGGAAATCAAGATAGAATGGAAGTGGCTCACAAAAAGACGCCCCATGTGAGACATGTTTGTACACAGTAGCGTACACTGCATACACCTTCCAGCGTACATAGTACTTACTTGTGCTGATCTTAGCCCCTGAGAATTAATTTCTACCATAAAGCAAGGGTTCCATTTAGGTAGGGCAGAGGGAGCTGTTGCCCCCCCCCCATTTGTGCCTAGGTTGTTCTTATGGTGTGGCAATAATGGCATTACATTTGGATTTAATCTTTTGCACAATAAGTTCCCCCCTGGCCTGTGTTGCACTCACTCTACAAGTGCACTCGTGACTGTGTCTGTATTTTCCACTCTCTCCACTATTAGAGGTGACACCATCACCTATGACGTGGAGGAGCTCCAGCCAAGCAAGAGCACATGAGTCATGCAAGTGGGATATCTTTCCTCTACAGAGTAGACAGGCTGCACACTACAGCATGGAGGAGTTAGTGAGCACTGAACTCTCAATAGCAGTGTTGTGGCAGCATAATTTTGTTGGTCTACTTGGTGTCTGAAGGGGCTGGGGTGAGCTAGAAGTTAACTCAAGACTTGGCTACCTACTTACTCTCCTCACAAAAAAAAACAGTGTGGGCCCCCTGCAGCAGTCAGCTAGGCCTTGCAACAGCAATGACAGCAGTGTGGTCAGCCTTCATAGGCCTTGATCAGTGCAGCGTGACAGCAGCCACAGCAGCAGTCAAGCAAGAATCAAGCAACACAGATTGAGTGGGTTCCATTGGTGAGGTGACTTGTCGCAGACCACATTGGGGACCTGGAATGGTTGGTTCTAGCATCCAGCTTCTGGCAGAAGGATGGAGGAGAAGTAGACTGAATACTGGGCTGGTGGCACACTGGAGTAGGCTGCAGGTTCAGGCCAGATGGCCAGTTAAGTAAAAGTAAATATTTTTTTAAGGGGGATTGGGGAAGGAGGAAGGACTGAAATATTGATGTGTTTTTCATGTTTCTGCATCTTTGGCTTCACGACCCATATGGGATGGGTACTGAATGGAATGGAGTAGGGGAGAGAAATAGGGACAAAGTTTTGTTTTGGGGGGGTCAGAACTTCAGCCTGGAAAAAAAATGGTTAGTAACTGGGTGGGTTTAAGACCAAATCAGATGCACTGCTCTAGGGTATAGACAGATGAATCTTAATTTTTCCTGATCTGCAGATCACTTTTCAGTCACAAAAATAAGTTTTACCTTTTAGAGATGTTCCAGACATTCCAGAGCTTGCCACCCAGGGGCTAACTAGCATCTGGCCTCCACTGGTTATTGGCTCCCCCTGCTGAAATATGAAATGAGACCCTTGCCATAAAGTCTAAATTTATAGGACATCATATAAATTTAGACTTTTTGTCATAAGCCTCGAACTGTACTATTTTATTGTCAAATACCTTGTTCTACCTTAGGGTCATTACAAAACAGGAAGCAAAATCCTACCTCTCCAAAGCTCTCAGTGGCTCCAACTATTGCAAAGACTCCTTTGACATGAAAATCCTCTACCAGGTTCTTGACACTGTTCTTTCCCCCCGACGGACCACCTTAACCTATGCTTGGGACAGTTTCCTACAGCCTGGAAAACTACAACAATTACCCCAATACTAAAAAGTGGAGACAATACCAACCCCAACAACTATCAGCCCATATCCATCCTTTCCCCGTCTCTCAAAAGCCCTTGAAAAAATAATTTCCCACCAACTCACTGAGTATATGTGAGCTCACAATTTGTTATGCAGTGAACAACATGGTTTTAGATCAGGCCATAGCACAACCACCGTCCTCATTGAATTCTCCAATTTCATTCACTCTGCCCTTGACCATAAACATCTGGCCAGAGCCATCTTCGTGGACCTCTCTAAGGCCTTTGATATGGTCTCCCAACCCCTCCTCCTGGACACACTCCACCACACTGGTCTATCACACAGACCACTCTCTTGGTTTAATAGCTACCTTACCTCCAGATCCCAATGTGTTAAGATAAATGACACCCTATCTTCCACCCTGCCTGTCCACTCAGGGATCCCCCAGGGATCCATTTTGGGTCCCCTACTCTTCAGTATCTACTTAAATGCACTATCCAATCCTGCTCCGGTAACCTACTGCTATATGCTGATGATGCAGTTCTCTACACCGCACACCCCTGCCCTGACAACCTACAGTCCTCCCTCCAACACTCGTTCAACTGATCGAAAGTTGGTTCACCAGTCGCAGACTTGTGATCAACATCAAAAAAACAAAAGCTATGCTATTTGCCCACCGGCAGAGCAAGGCCAAGGACACTGAATTAAAAATCCTCTCCCATGCTTACCTCCCTCTGGAACAAGTACTTACTTATAAATACCTTGGCCTTACCTTTGACACCTCCCTATCCTTCCATGCCCACATTAACATCCTGACCTCAGCCATTAATACCTGCATCGGCCTCCTGTACTGGCACAAAGACTGCCTGACACCAGAGGCTCTCAACCTGGCTGTCACCTCTTCTGTCCTCTCTCTCATTGACTATGGGCTCCTTATCTACTCTGCTGCGGACAACATCACCCTAAACAAAATTCATATAGCCATTAATAAAGTGTGCCGACTCCTCCTAGGCACAGACAAATGTTCCCGTACTTGCACCCTCTACGCTCTTACAAATGTCATCCTTGAGGAAAGACTACAATATCAATCCTGTCTCCTCACAAAAAAATCCACCTAGGGTTAACTCCATTGGGGGTCTCAGCCTCACTACTCTCATGTTCCCACATTGCAACCACTCGTTCTGCCAGCAAGCATCTGTGGACCATGCCCAGGGTCAGAACCTCCCTTGCTCAGAGATCATTCCCCTATAGAGCTCCCGCCTGATACAATGAGCTACCCCCAGCCATAACCTCCATTCCCAATCTAGGACACTTCAAGACCATCCTAAAAAAACACATTCTGTCCTTGTGCCAATGCCAGTGCAGCTGCTAATCCTCCTAACTGACCTGCACAGAGCTGCACTATGGCTGCTCCCCATTGACATTGCCACCAATCATATAGGACTAACTATATAGGACATCTCTGCTGCTGATCTCTGTCTCTGCTATATGACAATGCCCTAGAGGCTGCACCTACACTGTGACTATACCTCCTGTACTAATACCAATACCCTAGCTACTAAATGTATAGGTCAACAGCCACCCAGGCTACTATATGTAAATACTTCCTTAAAACTGTGTTGTCTCACTATTGTATACATCACTGTTACTACTATACAACAATGCCCCAGAGGCTGCACTTGTATTATAATTGTTCCACTGTAATATCAATGCACTAGCTACTACATGTATAGACTTTCAGCCACCTAGGTTATTATATGTAATTACTTGAAATGTGATGTCCCATTAATGTACTATCTCTGAATGTATGACTATGCTGATGCGGATCCTTTGTAAATGAGTCTATGACTCAAAGGGTTGTAATTCCTATGATTGACTAAATAAATAAATAAACTGCCTGATGTACCACACTTCACCTTGTAAGATGTGTTGTAATGTCTTCCGGACACTGTATAATTTGTATGCACGCCTTTGCCCCTATCCCCAGAATGCATCTGGAATTGAGCAGTAGTTTACTCAGTATGTCTTCCTGGTAAAACCTTTAAATAAATAAATAAATCCTCTGTGTGAGCAGCATATTTTCCATGAGGAATGGATGAAGGGCAGAGCAGTTTTTGGGGCTAAAATGAAGGCTGTCCCTTGCATTCAGGGACAGTTGAGTGGTATGGTATGCACAAACTATTGGAGCCCCACTATAGTCAGGCTTATGCCACCCCCCAAGTAAAGCTGGCCTCCACATCCCCATACTCATGCACATTATGATATAGGGCAAGGGAGAGTGCAGGGGTGTGACCCACTGAAATGCATGAAGATATTTTTTATTACTATTTTATACATTATTGATGTAGAGTTGAAGATTAATGAAAGCCACTGCTCGACTAACAAGGGCCTTGTTTGTAGAACAGTGGCCTTCATTATTCTTCAACTCACTATTATAATGTATAAAATGGTAATAAAAAATAACTCCATTCATTTCAAGGGGTATGCCCCAGCACTCTAACCCAAGGACATCATCTCTTAAAGACTCAAACCTCTGGCTCCCTAGTACTCGGGTAAGAAACTCCTGACTTATATCTATATTTGGTGTGTTGTCTGTAACAGCGTGGCCACACCTGCTGCAGTGTGTGTATGGGGGGAGGAGTGACTGGCCATGTGGGTGGGTGTCGAGTTATTGCTACTTTTGTGTTTGCCTCTTAAAGTATGTTTGCATGGAAACATTCAGAATTATGAAGAGAAAATAGTAGGAGTACAGGCCAGACAGAAGTAATTAAGTAGTTTTGTGGGTAAGTGTGTGTATTGGGGTGGGAAGAACCACATGTGTTTCCATTGGTATGTGTGCTACAGTTCAGCTGTGCAACTGAGATGAGGGGGTACAAGAAAACTAAAAAGTATATCAGTGGCTATAAGTATGCCACATGTGTGCAGATGTATGCAGATTTGTACTGAAGTACAAGTGAGCAATATGTATGCAAGCAGTATAGCTTAGTGGTTAAAGGCACTGAACTGCAAACCAGAAGGCCTGGAGACCTGAAGACTTTGGTTTGAATTTCATCAACCCACACCTGTATACTGTGTGATCCTAAGCAAGTCACTTAACTTTTATATGTGCAGTTATCAGTGACCATTTGTTTTTGCATGCATGCCACATGCATAAAGTCTGTTCCAATTTAACATAAAAAGCATGTTTTCCACACTTGCTTGCTGCACGCATGCCACGTGCATGCAATTGGTTCCAATTTAACATTTAAATCATGCTTGCAGCACACATATCACATGGTAGTTTAATGTGTGCAGCATGAAAACATTTCATATAATTATTTCTGTAGGGATTAAAAACTATGCTCAGCTCTAATTCTACTTGCCCCTCCACGCAAGTGTATGCTGTAAGACTTAAAATGTTTACAGTCAAATAATGCTCGTTATTTTTGTTGAAGCACTAATTAGAGTGAAAATAAATTTGTGGCATTTAACACAAGTAGCACTTTTTGAATAACTTGGCTCCAAATTAAATTTGTGCAATTATGGTAGTATTTGTGTAAGTGCTAAAATTACTTTGTGTAGTTTTACCGTATTATAGGGGCATGGTAGTGCACCTAAATTTAAGGTTGCACAGGGCTTTCTATGTTAAACCTCAAATTTTGAACTTTAATATCTTTGAAACTGTTTAATGAATTGGCACAAAATTTTGCATGTACAGTCTCATGGGGGTAGATCTGTTGATGTGCCAAGTTCCGTTCTGATCGGATGTGCAGATTACAAGCTGTGCATAGTATAAAAGCATAACAATTCTCAATTTTCACAGTGTTTTGTCAGTATGCTGTGCATAGATGGTTTGGAATTTTGGTCAGAAATTTTCAGAGTAGAAAGGGCTTTGTACACAGAAGTGCCTTTCACTTGTTTAGTGAGAAAATATTAATCTGTTACAAATTTATTATATTTTTAAGTTCACATTTTTTTCAATTGGAATTTACTCTCCAGGATAGATTCCCGGAATGAAAAAATAATTTTCTCAAACAAAAAGTGATTATTTTTCATTAGAGGCCAATCATATTTTGTGTGAAAAAAATTATTTTTTTCTATTTCTGTCATCTTGGTTTCTGTTTTTCTCAAAAACAAATGTTTCAAACCTCCAAAAAGGACACTGTCCACACACACACGAAGACATGTATCTTGCTCATCGGGACTCAGTAAGCTGGATTCTGCACTTACCTGTTTTGAAAATCACCCTAGAATGTCTTTTTTAAATAATTAAAATCCTTTTCATGACTTTCTAATATTCTTCTTCTTGATTCCTGCTTTGTTCAAATGAAAAGGATCACATGTCACAAAAATTTTGGACATAGTCCCCCTCTCTTCTTTTTCATGAAGGATCCTTTTTCATTTGAATGAAAAAGGATCACAAAAAATGATCCCTTGGCACAAAAAAAGAATAGGAAAAAAAAACTAAGTCCAAAATAATTTTGCATGTCAAGAGATACTTTTTCTTTTGATAGTTTCATGGAAATGAAAAAGGATCTATTAGCACATAAAAGGATTTCAGACTCAGTTTTTGTCCAATTCATTTTTTGTTTAAAGAAATCCTTTTCCATTTCTTTTTTGGCTTTCATACAGAAAAGGATTTCTTGAAATGAAAAACCCTTTTCTGGGCCATTTCTGTCATTTCCTCAATTTCCCTTGTGTCTTGTGGTACCCCCACCCCACCCTTAGATGACTGTCACCCTTTAATATTTTAATTTTCCTAGTATCCAGTGGTACCCCCTCCAAATGTTATCCCCCATATACATGTTTCCCCTTTTGTCCCTTTTTTATCTGTTCCTGGCATCTGGTGGTGCCCCCCACCCTCTAATCACTGCCCAGTAATTATTTATTAATTGCCCTGGAATCTAGTGGTGCCCCCCACTGTCCAATCACTTCCCTGTAATAATTACTGTTTCAATTGATGTCCAGTGGCACCCCCACACTGTGATTCATGTTCCAGCGGTATTTTTCTCATTGGTGTCCACTGGCACCACCCCACCTCCAATTTCAGTTTCCTTAGTGTCTAATGACACCATCCCACCCATCCAATAGCCATCCCCATAGTTCTTTATTTTAGTTTCCCTGGTCTCTAGTGGCACTGCCCCCCCACCCCCATTGTGTGACAACTCTGTAATATAGAAAACTGACCGTTGATGTCTTCCCTTCTTTTTCTGTAAAGAAAAAGTCCATCATCAATTGCATTCCCACCACCCCAACCTCTCACTCAGCACCGACCACCCCATACCACCCCACTGCCCCCCACAGACTCTCATCCACCTTAATAGGTGCTACTATGAAGATCCACTGTTCTATGGGAGACATGTCTTGCTGCTGGAAATGAGGACTGAAATATGAGAAAGTTAGGTAAGTGCAGTTCAATGTATTTCATTGGGCTTTTCAACTTTGGTGCATAATTTTGGAATTTTTGCATATTTTCACACCAAATTTTCAAGATACCCTTTTTGTCACCCCAGCTCATGAACAATGTTGGTGTCATTTCACAAATCCTGCCCAAAAGGTGATTTTGTGGTCGGTTGGTGAAATCACCTTTCAGACAGGATTTCAACATTTTCTTCATATTTGTTTATGAGGTGGGATCACAAGAAGGGTAGGTTGAAAATTTGGCATCAAAATATGCCAAAATGGCAAACGTGTGCATCTGTTGACATTTTACTACTCTTGCTCATAACTTTCTTAATTGTCAATATTTTAACCTCAAATTATCAACATAGCCATTTCTTTACACCACCTCATGAATGTCACAGCTGTCAATTTTCAAATCTTCCCCAAAATGGCTTCTCATACCCCTGGTGCAGAATGACACTACAGTGGCATGGAATGACATTTTGGTGGGAATTTCACAATTTTTACTACCGGCTTCATGAAGTGGGGTAATAAGAAGGCTATGTTGACAATTTGGTTGCTGTTGTCCATAAACATACATATCCACATCTAGCTCTGTCACACAAATAAGGATACAATTACACTGTCTCAAAAAGTATGCATGCATCTGGACCCTGCACTCCAACAGGAAAATAAGGATACAATTATACTATCTCAAAAAGTAAGGACATTCTTTGCAAAAAATTGCATTTATTTATTTATTTATTAGCTCTTGGTAACCAGGTAAGTGCGTTAGGCAAAAACCTGCCTATTTTCAAGCATGACCCGGGAGTGTACAACAATGCAGTAGTCAAAATTACAGAGGACAGTCTGGTATTAGCACAAAAACACAGGACCACCATGCAGGGTAGACATTACAAGGGGACAGAAATAACAAGCACCCAAGTGTGGGTGGGTAACAATAAAACATCCTGGAGATTACCTAGAGGTAGGTATTAATACAGAACAATGTTAGGCATAGGGTGGACAGAGGAAATAGAATGGGATTTAGGGGCAACTGCAGGCACCAGGGGAGCTCAAGTAAGAAAAAAGTGCTTTTTTGAAAGAGTGGTGAGATAGGGAGTGCTTGATGAAAAGAGGAAGAGAGTTCCAGTATTTAGGAGCAAGGTGTGAGAAAGCTTGCTCGCCCATTTTTGTAGAGCAGGGAGGAACGGTGAACAGGGGAGCAGTCAAAGACCTAAGGAGACAAGTTGGGGTAATGGGTTGAAGCATAGCTGCAAGTGAGTCAGGACACGGTGGATGTGATAAGGAATCAATAAGGTTACTCAGAGCGTAGGAGCGCATGCCAGCAGGAGACAACCAGTTCAATGTAGAGTAGAGTCGGCAGTGATGAGTGAGCCGTGAAGCAGCCAGAATGAATCTGCAAATGTTGTTGTATGTGGTGTCCTATTTATGTAAGTCTGCTATTTTAGCCTGAGAGAAGACAGGAAGAGCATACGTCAGCCCCGGAAGCAAGACCCCCTGGGCTACAGAGACACAGGCAGAAGCAGTGAATGAGTGATGAACCCTGTAAGCAGCTCCAATCTTCGAGTTGATGTGTTGGCAAATCCCATTGATATGAGAGGCGAAGTGGAGTTGAGGGTCAAGAGTCACCCCTAAATATTTAAATGTATTAGTGTTGGTTAGTACAGATCCGTCCGGTCATTGGACCCTCAGGTGATGGGATTCTGCATTGGCCTTCCTTAGAGACCCGAAGATTATAGACTGAGTCTTGGGTTGATTAAGAATTAATTGGTTAGAGCAGAGCCAGGTCTGGTCCTTACTAAAGAAGGACGATAAGTGGTCATTGATATCACTAATAGATGCAGAGGTGGTATAAAGTAACAGGTCATCAGCATACAAGATAGACTTACAGTGGGTAGTGAAGGTTGGAATAGAATTGACAAAGATAGAGAATAGCAATGGGCCTAGTATTGAACCCTGAGGAACTCCATGGAAGATAGCAGAGGGAGCTGATTGGGCTTTGCAGAAGGAGGTAGTTTGGGAATGACAGTCAAGATAGCTTTTGAACCAGGACATGGTGGGCTGGGTAGCGCCAAGGTCCAGTAGTTTGCACAGCAGAAGGGGATGGCTCACTAGGTCGAATGCTTTTGTAAGACCAATAAATACAGTCCTGGTGAATTGTTCATTATCCATGTTAGTCTTAACATCACTGGTAAATAGGGTAAGTGCCGTGGTGGTACTGTGTCTAGGCCGAAAGCCAAGCTGGATGGGAGATAGAAGATTGAACTTAGTCAGTTCTGAGATAAACTGGCCATGGAGGCAGTATGGCGCAGTGGGTTAAGGCTCTGAGCTGCAAATCTGGAGACCTGGGTTTGAATCCCACAGACCCTAGGTGCATACTGTGACCCTGAGCAAGTCATTTAACTTCCTCGTGCTCCCAGGTTGCACCTGCAAACAAGCTTTCAGCTTAGTGTGTCTCACCTGGTAAAATAATTGGTAAAAAAAAAATTGGATTGATTTTTCAAGCAGTTTGCTTAGGATAGGTAGAATAGCAATGGGCCTATAATTAGTTAGTCTACTAGGGTCGCCTCTTTTTTGAACACAGGAATAATCCTGGCTGATTTCCATATGAGGGGAACAGCTGAGGTGGAGATGGAGAGGTTGAATAGTCTAGTTACTGGGGTTGCTAATAGAGCGTCAGCCAATCGAAGGATCCTGGGTTCGAGACCATCAGTACCCTTGCTACCATGGGGAGAGATGGAATAGAGGAGTTTTAAGACTTCAGCTCTAGTGACAGGGGCAAGGTTCAGGGGTGCCGATGCATAAGAGGGATCACAGGGTGAAGTAGGAGAGCCAAGAGGAGAGGCATGGGGGAAGGTAGGGAGCGCTGTGAAAATAGAGTTAAAAGCTTCAGCAATGGTAGAGGCTGGTTACAGCTGACCTCATTTACCAACATTTCCCTCGGAGTCTGAGGCTTGTTGTTTCCAATAATTTCGATAATACTGGCCCAATATTGTTTAGGGTTAGATGAGGAAGAGCGAAGTAGCTCTTGGTAGTAGATACTTTTGGCCAGTCTGATGTCCTTCTTGCAGGCATTTCATAGGGTGCGATATTCCTCATAGTCAGTAGGCAAGGCTGAGGATTTCCATTCCACTCATAGACTATCCCTTAGTTTTAGGTGCTGGAGTAGAGGGCACCTAAGCCACTTCGTGGGTTTGCCCCTGACCCTGCGGGTTGAGGTGGGGATGTGTTGCCGCTGTAGTGATAGTAATACATTTGTGAAGTATTCAGTAGCTCTGTTGACATCATTGGTAATAAAGATAGGGGACCAGTCAACCCGACTGAGGTCATGAAGAAAGGCTGCAGTGTTCGATGGGCAAAATTTGAGAAGATTAGAATTTTGGGAGGATAAGTAGGGGTGGAGGCCTGCCACATGCAGTAGATTGGGCAGTGGTCAGTGATAGAGTCCGCAAGGACACCAGAGGAGTTAATACGGTCCACTCTATTGGTAAGTATCCAGTCAATAAGCGTACGACTGGAACTGGTTGAGGAGACTCTAGTAGGAGATACAATAAGTTGAGTAAGGTTAACTCTACTAAGGGTAGATGCTAGGTTGGAGCCATTCAAGCCCAGCCAGTTGAGGTTGAAATCCCCGAGGCAGATAATATCACTTCTGGAGGGTACCTTGGCTATTAGGTCAATGAGTTCTTCAAGACCGAGCTTACTGTTTCTTGGAGGGGAGTAGACACTTAGGATGTGAAGTTTCTTTGAGCCCCCCAATAGGAGGATCGAATGCAGTACTTCACAATGACTTAAAGGATTAACTGGTGCAAGAGACATATTGAGGTGCAGTTTGAAATACAGCACCAGGCCACCACATCTCTTGGATAAAGGACGGTCCACACGTAGCAAGTTGTACCCAGGGAGAGCACATGCTGAGTTAGGGATTGAAGACTTTAGCCAAGTTTCAGACAAGGCAAGGATATCAGGATTGTTAACAAGAACCCACGCTTCGAGCTCAGGGAGATTGGCTACCAAGCTCCTGATGTTTATGTGGGCAATGGATAGTCCAGGAGGTTTGGACACTTGAGGAGATCACATGTGTGATCCTAGGGGGCCAGGGTTTGGCTCGATGTCACCAGAAAGTGTGAGGGATAGGGTCGTTATCCAGATAGTGGCATGTAGGAACATACAAGAGGTACAACCATGGTAGCAGATTTGCTTTCTGAGCAGAAATCTAATTATGGAATCAATATGTTTGTAACTGAAGCCCAGAGGAGGTACCTGATCTACAGATTTATGCAGTAATATGTTTGAGTAGGAAAAGTCATTTAGGGAGGCAACAGGGAGAGTAGAGGGATGCCCAAGAATTAGTGACAAAGAGTTAAGAGCTAATAAAGAGAGATAGGAAAGTAGGCAATTTCTCAGGAGAGACCTCATTGTGCTGTTTAGTGGGACAGGAGGAGTAAAGAGGAGTAGTGGAACAGGGGGATGTGAGGAGAGAGTCCACAGCGAACAGAAATACAGCTTGCTGTACCCTGTTTGGATTGAGAGACAATAAAGTTCAAAGGAGACCTCTAGTGGTGAATAGCTATAACCTGCAGATGAGAAATTAGGGAGATAGAGATATTCACATAAGCACCTCACGTGATAATGTGCATGTGACAGCCCTGGCTATATATTCAAGGCCAGCTAAGGGTGGGAGTGTATTGGGGGGTGGGCGGGGACCCCTTATTCCCAAGCAGCAACCAGGATAGGCCTGCGATCTGTGACAGAACAGCAAGTCCTCCTGGCCTCTGCTTCCAACTGCACAAAATCCCGCTCACGAGCAGCCTTGCTGACTGCACAAATAATCTCCCACAATAATTTTGTTTTTTGTAAGCTACTGAAGTAGCAAGCAAAGCCTTACAGTCTTGCCAAAACAAAAATAAATATGGAAATCCCTCAGCTGGCAATCAAGCCGATTTTGTTTGCTTGCAAGGTAGTAACACAATTAAAGTCCAGTAAGCTGCCCAGTTTCAGAGCAGGGAGCCCTGTCCTGTGTCTCAAATTACTCGGTGCATACCAGTTTGTATGACCGCGAGGGGTGCTCTGCTGAGGCAGTGGCTCAGGACAGAAAAGGCGCCAAATTCAAAGCTCCACGGTCAACAGTCACACAAAGAAAGAACATTCCTGGGTACTCCACAGCTCTACAATAAGCGTACCTTCACAGATTCGGCGACTCGGCAGCTCCGGAGGTGGCTAGCCCAGGTAGGCCAGTGCTAAGGAGAGAGAGAGAGAATGAGAAGTCAGGTTATATAGCAAAGTACTTAGGGGGAGGAGTAAAGAGCCTGGAGGGGGGACAGGGAGAGTGAAGGGATAGTGGGTAAGAGAATGAATGGTAGGTCCTGGAACTCTGCAGTTACACTACGCTCAGGGGAAATGTAAACTCACTTGAATAAATCAGTACAGCTATAGGACTCAATCTGTTCTAAGGGTAAATTGCAAACAGTAAATAATCTCTTACAACACTCTAGGAAAACATTGCACCCCCTTTAGCCTGCTCTAACTACAGTCAAAATAAATCAAATATCACATTTGGGACTTCTCCAATGCAGACTAAAAGATCAATACCTTCCAGACAGGCTACCCTCTTTAGTACATGCAATACACAGAGAGTAAAGCACCATTGTCTGAATACAGGACCCCTTATTCCCGAGCAGCAACCAGGATAGGCCCACGCTCTGTGGCAGAACAGCAAGTCCTCCTGGCCTCTGCTTCCAGCTGCACAAAATCCCGCTTATGAGCAGCCTTGCTGACTGCACAAATAATCTCCCACAATTATTTTGTTTTATGTAAACTACCGAAGTAGCGAGAGAAGCCGTACAGTCTTGCCAAAGCAAAAATAAATACGGAAATCCCTCAGCCGGCAATCAAGCCGATTTTGTTTGCTTGCAAGGCAGTAACACAATTAAAGTCCAGTAAGCTACCCAGTTTCAGAGTGGGGAGCCCTGTCCTGTTAATGCAACATTTAGGGTTCCAGCTGAAGTGAAAATGTAAGGAAATGTGGCTTCAGGGTTTCCAGTCCTAAAACCACACCCCTACACCTACAATAATACAAATCAGAGATAAAGTCTTCCTTGGCTTTGTCAACCCTAAAGTTCATTCAATTCTATACACTCTGCAGACATACACACCTAACTGGGTGAGCTTTAGGGTTGGCAATGCCAAGGAAGACTCCACCCCTGATTTGCTTTAGGGGTGGGGTAAGGTTTTAGGGTTGGAAGCCCTAAAGCCACATTTCCCTACTTTTTTTTTTGCTTTAGTCACAACCTGAAACGTTGCATTGATGCAGTTTTTGCAATGAATGTATATGTATGTATGTTGCAAAAAAGCGTTGTTAATGCTGCAGTTAGGGTCAAAGTGTCAAACGTTGGGTCATGAGGTGAGGTCCCCAAAAGGACATGTTGAAAATTTGGGGTCAAAATCTCAAAAAAAAGGGCTAAGTTATGCATAAAAGTTGAACCCCCCCCCCATTAAATTACATTGAACCACATTTACCCAGCAACAACATGTGTCTTCAATCGGAGAGTGGGTCTTGAACCTGGGACTTGTTCAGGTGAGAGAGGATATGTGGGGTATACTGGGGAGTGTGGGTTGGTGGGTGCTGAGTAGGAGGTGGGTGTGAAGGGGCTGATTGGCAAGGGACTTTTTTTAATAGGTTGAAAAAAAAACATTGAGGGACCATTTTCTTTTTTTCAGTTTTTTTTTATTCTAATTCAGCACAGCAAGGTATAAGGGGCATTCTTACTGTGCCCAGTCAAAATTAGGAAGCAGCAAGCAAAATGAAATTGGCTGCAATGCATTAGAAAATGTTTATTTTAACAGTAATATTTTAATAATGAGTCAATCATTCATTCACAGAGCATACTCACAAAGATAGCTGCAGCTGTAGACTGTGGCAATTAACAAGGAGCCTTTACCCTGTGCATGGAAAGAAAACAATCAGTGCAGACATGGCTAATTCCACTGGTAACAACCCTGCCTAGTCAAAATTAGGAGTTAGGAAGCAGCAAGCAAAATGCGGTCTCCTGCTGCTACTGGCTGCTGCTATGCACCATCTTTGTCAGTATGCTCCCTCTATGAATGACTTATTGTTAAAAAACAAACTTTTTCTAATGCAGCCTAAACCTATACCAGTGCCAGTTCCATATTGCTTGCTGCTCTGATACAAAAGCCGTTCTTTTTATGTTGGAGTGCTTGCACAGCCAACATCTTGGAACATTGCAGCTTTGGAGGCGCGGTCACTGTTGGGCGAATGCAGGGCACGCACCAATAGGTGCGTTCCTCATTCCCCAATCAGCCTGCATGCCGGCACCACACCATGCATACATAATGTGGTGAGCACATCTAAGAAAAGGTCCGCTGCAATCTGAGTAAAGCTCGTCAGACGCAGGGAACCCTTCCTACATGCTCACCAAAATTATCAGCATGGTGGACGGGTGGCCGCCCAACTGCCGACCGCGGGGGTGCCCAATCCTCTGTCGGCTTTACCCCCACTTGCTTTGTGTGCTGATGGGGAGCCCTCCCCATCGGCATAAACTCCCATTGTTAAATGCTGAGGTACCCAATCTCGGCTCATCCCCCTGCTTTCTTTGTGTGCCGACGGGGGTGCCCAATCCCCGTCAGCATAACCTCCTCCACCCCTCCGTGTTGTGTGCCAACGAGGGTGCCCAATCCCCCATCGGCTACAGACCCCCCAAACATTTAGGTGGCATGCTGGGAGCCCACCCCAGTGTGCCAAATCCCCTGAAATACAAAAACTGTCCCGCAATGTTGTTTTTTTTCACCTGTAAAATGAAAACGGTCCCTCATAGTCTCCTGGCCCCACCTGCACCCACCTCTGTGCACCCTGCCCCACACACCCCCATACCCCATACTACCTCCAGAGTCTGGTGTGCGATCATCGGTGGACTGGGAACACGTCTGCACTCTTCAAAGCGACGGTAACTGAGGAAATGCCGGTAAGCTGTATAATGGAATAAATAGGGTTTTCAACTTTGCTGCATATCTCAGGCATTTTGGGATTTTAGCCCCAAATTTTCAACATGGGGTTTTGGGACCCTCCTCATGAATTCTTGCACTGTCATGGTGTTATTCGGTCCTGAAAGGTGATTTCATGATCACTGCATGGAATCACTTTTTGGCTAAATGTGAAAATGAAAGTGCCACTGTTCATGGGGGGCTCTCTAAAGCCTATGTTGCAAATTTGGTGGGAAAAATCCAGCAAATGACTGTTTCTGAGCGTGTATTGCGCAGTTGCTATGCACGCTCATAAGTTAGCGAATTCACAATATTTTCACACCAGATTCTCAACTTTGGCATTTTACCACACCTTCTTGTGAACCGTTCAGCTGTCATTTTTCACATACTGGCTGAAATGTGTTTTCACACTTCCTGTGCAGAATAGCACGGTCACTGTGTGAAATCACTGTTCAGGACACATTGCAAAAATGACAGTGACACTGTTCATGAGCAGAGGTCCTAAAATGCCTGTGTTGAAAATTTGGTGACAATACTCCATAAAATGACTGTGTTACGGTGTGCGTTGCACGGTTTGCCGCCTGCGCTCATAAGTTCGCAAACTTATAATATTTTCACTCCAGATTTTCAACAGTGCCATTGTTCTACACCTCCTAATGAACAGTACAGCTGTCATTTTTCACATCCTGACCAAAATCTGTTTTCGCAGTTCCAGTGCACAATTGCGCGGTCGCTGTGGCAAGCCCATGTTCGAGACACATTATGAAAATGGCAGTGACACTGTTCATTAGCAGATGTCCTAAAATGCCTATGTTGAACATTTGGGGACAAAAGTCAATAAAATGAGTGTTTTACTAGCGTGCGTTGCGCAGTTTGCATGCACACTCGTGACTTTGTGAATTTGTAATACTTTCACTCCAGCTGTTCATCATTGGCATTTTTTCATACCTCCTTATGAACAGTACAGCTGGCTGAAATGTGTTTTCGTATGTCCAGTGCAGAATTGCACGGTCACTGTGTGAAATCACTTTTCGGGACAGTTTGAGGAAATGACAGTGACACTATTCACCAGCAGAGGTCTTAAAATGCCTATGTTGAAAATTTGCTGCTGAAAGTCCATACAATGACTGTGTTACAAGCGTGCATTGTGTAGTTTCCATGCACCCTTGTAACTTCATCAATCTGCAATATTTTCATGCCACATTTTCACCACTGGCATTTGTGCACACTTCATTATCAACAGTCCAGCTGCCATTTTCCACAGCCTGCCCCAAACACTTCTCTGCAGCTCTGCCGCACAATGACATACTCACTGTGGAAAATCACCTTTTGGGACACATTAACAAAATCACAGCGCTATGCGTCTCCATCTCCGCCACTGCCAATGCCAATGCGACAACATTTGGCATTGACAAATGCTTGTTTTAATATGGCTCCAAGTTAGAAAACTTAGTTAGCTGAACAAATTAAACATTTTAAATGTAGCTGTACAACTTTTTTAATTTGTCTGCCTCAAAACTGGAGAAAGTGGCTCTGACTAATGTTAAAACAAAACTCTGTAAAATTGTAGGTGCTGACCCAGTCTTTTCATTCTACAGACTGCGTCTGAAACATAGACTGACAAAACTGGGTCAGCATCTTCAGTTTTACAGAGTTTATTTTAATGTGTTCTAAACTGGGAAGCTGAGTGCTTATTCTGTGTCAGCCACAACCAAACTGCAATGTGCCCAATGCCCTCCAGGCCTCTCTTACCTTTCCAGGTAGCATATAGCAGGTGAAGGCAGTGGTCCTCTAGTTTTGGTCTGACTGGGCTGGTGTGGTAAGGGCAGGCCGACAGGCAGGTAGTGGACAGGACTGTGACTACTGGCAAACTGGGCACTGGCAAGTACTGCTTGAATCGAGAGGATGGAGGCTAAAGCCACTGGAGCAGAGAGGGGATTCAGAATGCAGAGGTCATGTTGGGTCACTCACAGCAGAACTGGGCCAGCAGCTGTGCATAGACCCATTTTATATCTTATTACTGCTCTTTTGTTTTACTTATAACAAAACAGAAGTGATAAGATTGCCAGAGTGAGAATTCCTTCCTCCGTGAGTAAATATCTTAATAAGATATTTACAAAGGAAGGAAGCAATCGACTGGCCATGGCAGAGTTCAAAGTACTGATCAGCTGCTGAAGGACTGGCTTCATTCAGGTGGTGTGAAGACTGAAGTGCCATCCTATTCCTGAGAATGGTTTCTGGTGCCAGGGACAGTCTGTGGGAGAAGCTCTGAAGTGTGAGACTTCATTGTGTAAATGTAAATCAAATCAATGCTTGAGGACAATTGAGGAAGTAACGTGGGCCACCCAACTTCAAAGGAGTTGACCCCCCCAGCTGAGGTGACAAGCTCAAAGGTAAAAACTAAAAAAAAAAAGGAAACTCGTGTGCCCCTCAAACTTGAGGGCCCTGGGCAACTGCTCAGTCTACCCTATTGTTAATACAGCCCTGTGTAACTCTCATTTTGCAGCCTCATGTTCTCCTTGCTGGGTATTACTGAATCCTTCTTCTCTCTGGGTCATTCTCTGGGGTTACTTCTCCCCACTGTTGTCATACAAAGAACACATGGGAAGCACTCCTCTCACTAAGCTGGGCACCTGGGAATTTGGGTGCCCAGTCAAAGTATTTCTGGCCCTAATTGTGAAAAACAAACATCAGAATCTAGCTAAATGGGACCTGTTTAGTTAGGTTCTGGTGTCTGATTTTTGGAAATGACAATATTTTTATGTATTTTCCATGATTTTTAGTTCATGGGGAAAAAAACAAGATGGTGGGTCACAAAAAAATGAATCTTCTGGCAAAATAGGGATGGCCCCTCACAAAAAAGAATCCTTTTCATTAGGCCAAATCCTTTGTCGACTGTTTACCTCTATCCTGGAGAGTGATCTTCCAATTTAAAACAATGGGAACTTAAAAACTAAATAATTTTGTTATAGATTAATATTTTTTCACCAAACAAATGCATGGCAGTTCTATTACACAAGCTGTTTCTACCATAAAAAATCACACCATGCCAGCCCAGTGGTGCTGAGGGTTGAGGTGCTAGATGCCACACCTCGCGTTTTGCCGGTGATCCGGGTTTGGGAATGGACTCAGGTTGGCAGGGGTTGGTCAGGGGAAGGAGGAGGATTGAGTATCCCAATGGATGCTGTCCTCCCTTGGGGAGGGATACCAGGGATGCTATGTGCACCCAACATCATGAGAGAACCAGTGGGTGCACCGGCTCTTGAGGGGTTGGCGGCTCCATTCATCAGAGTCTGGGAGGGGGGAAGCTGTTGAGTGCTTGGTAGAGATGTGCATCAGCACATCACCTCTCTGGACTTATGTCCTTGTGCCAGCATCTCAGGGGGTGGGGTAACAGGGGACACAGAAAAATGGAAAAACTCCCTTGGCGGTCGTAGATGACGGCTGCCCTGAGCCATTCAGACCACCATCAATTCTTGGGACAGACCCCTATGTGCAGGCAGAAGAAAGGAGAAGAGGCACTCTAGGGGCAGATCCTGAGGTCAGGGAGCTGAAATGGGATGCACAGCCCAAAGGAGTGGACACCGGGGGCAGGTAAGAGGGATAAAAAAAGAAAGTGAAAATAAAAATCACACCACAATTCCACACCATCTGCATGCAAGGTAATGAAGAAAAAACTGCAAAAAGTGGCAACTTAAGATTTTTGCACTATCCAGATCTCAGAATCAGCACACCCAACTGGAAAAAAAACTTGCCACATCAAGAGATCTACCCCATGGGAAAGCGAATGCCAAATTGTGTACAAATCCATTGATCAGTTACAAAGTCATTAAAGTGCAAAATTTGAAGTTTAGCATTAAACATGCTACTCAACCCTAACTACAGAGGCACATCTGTGCCTAGATAGATAGATAGATAGATAGATAGCAAATAAAACACTTTGTTAATTCACCAGTTAGGGTTAAGGTAATGCCAAAAAAGTTTGGAAATGTGGTGTTAGGGTTTCCAACCCTAACTCCCCACCCCCCAAACAGCAAAAGAAAAAAACATTAGGGCTCTGAGTGTCCAGAGTCTTGGTGAATCTGTGGTCGAGTCTTCCTTGGGGTTGTCAACCCTAATGCTCACCCCTCCCCCAGCCAATAACCTTCTACCCAAAGCACAAGGTACAGCTCCAACCCAGTGTCTCATAGCGATACACGTTTCATAGGTAGAGAACCATATCTTGCCACATGTTGCCAACACAATCTGCTGTTGTTTTCATCACAGAGGGCCCACATGTCACATCCATGTTGTTTGTTCAGTGAATGGGGTGCGCATCAGGGTTGATGACCCCAATGAAGACCCCTCCACTGAGTCACCAAGACTATGGAGACCAAAAACCCTAATGTTTTTTCCCTTTTGCTGCTTGGGGGTGCTGGTGGGGAGTTAGGGTTGGAAACTCTAATGCCACATTTCCCTATTTTTGTGGCATTAACCTCAACCCTAACTGGTAAATTAACAAAGCTTTTTGCAAAGAATTTCCTTTCTTTTTGAGGTAGTGGAATTGTATCCTCATTCATGCAGGTACCTTCAGGACCTGCATGAACAGATACAGATGTGCAGGGTCCTATGAGCCCTGCATTAAGGGAAGATTCCATCTGCATATAGAGATGTGGTGCCCTTGTGGGCTCTGCAGTTCTGTGCAGTGACAGATGTCAAGAGTTCATGGTTGCTGATGGGCTGCAGAAGTGCAGGGCCCTCTGGTCTCTGTGCTTCCATGTGTCCAGAGATACAGATGCACAGGGCAAGATGCAATCTGTCAGCCAATCCACATGGCCCTCTGCCACCCATGGGGGAAGAGATGAAGGGCTCTATGCCAAGAGAAGAGCTGTCTTCACTATATGGTTCTTCTACTTCTATAAGTAGCATTTGTGGAAGCCAGAGTATTTTAAATAACTGATATTTTATTGTGACCACAACCAAGTCCTGGACAGAGTCCTTCCCCAGCACTTTGATCCCACAACAGGGTCTTCCCCGGGGGTGAATCTGAGGAAACTATTACAACTCCAAAACATTTATACACGTATATCAATTAATTAACATCACTGAGTGCATTTTCTTATAAAAAATGTGAAACTTGATTAAAAAGCACACTAGTAATTACTTTAAATTGTACGCAACTTTAGTCACCAAGTAGACTAATAATGTTATTAGCCTCAAGTTAAATATATTGCAATAAGCAGTTACATTATTTAAATATAAAGCATCATGTTTTTGTAAATGGTGACACAAATTAAAGGAAGGCTATTTTTAAGAAAGATATCTGCATTTCTATAAACCTTTAAGTTCTTTGATATTCATAAATAGTTCACATATACAAAATGGGAGTTTATTGTCCAAAGTGCACCTTTATGGAATATTCAGTTTTTGGAAAGAAAAATAAATAAAGGGGCATAGCAAGATTAAAGTTCACAACCAATATGTAGTATGTATATGTTTTCTCTATAAAAGAGATGGATTTATGTATTATAGGACATCAATGAGAATAGGGGAAGGGAGATTCATGGAAGGACTTGCTTTATAATGCAATTTAAGCCTTAAGTAGTAACCAAGTTTAAGAGGTATCAACCAATACAAATAACCAAATTGGGGGGGGGGGGGTAAATTTCGAGGAAAAGGGAACTGTGAACCTTCTATCCAACTTTCATATTATCTATTCTTATTTTTATTTTATACATTCAAGTAATCTTTGGAACAATTTAATGCTCAGTACAAGTACAAATTACTAATGTTCCCAAAGGTTTCAAAAGACTAGAAAAGAACAAGAAGAATGTCAGACCATGTCAGGCTGGATCCATATAATTGTAAAACAACTTCACCCCTAGTTCAAAATTTTGTTTGAACATAGTCTGTGCTCAGCGGGCTGCAAATAATGTAGCTCTCTACTTAAGCAATCATCAGATGTGGGGTCCGAAGTAATTCTTAACCATATGATCACAAAGACCTGAAAAAAGGGGGAAGAAAAAAGAGAAGATTAAATAAGTGAATATTGCTACCCAGGCACATGTGGGCAACCCTGCAGCTTTCATTCTCTGGCTGGGTGATGGGGGGGGGGATGCTGCATAACAGCACCATCCCAGTACCTTCACCCCATGAAGCTGGGTCACTGGTATGAGATCACAAAACATAACCACTGGGTTGAAGAGTGGCCCTACACATAAAGTTTGCATTAATTATGCGTATTATGTATACATGTATTTTAGCAGCATGTTAGCTATATATATACACACACACATATATATATTATAGTGGTGCGAGAGTTTAGCAGTGTCAGTGGCTCAGTAGGTAGCATATTCGCCTCTGAGGCCGGGAGATCAGAGGGCTGTGGGTTCAGTTCCCACATCTGGCACTTGGGTTAATATCCCAGTACTGACACTGTAGTGCAGCATAAGAGGGGTGCTGCACTTCTGAGGAGCCGTCTTTTGGATGAGACGTTAAACCGAGGTCCCATCTGCCTGGATTGGTGGTAGTTCAGGTGGATGTTAAAGATCCCATGGCACTTATCGAAAAGAGTAGGGGAATTTTATTAAGAAAACTATACTCAACATCATGAAATGATAAAAGAAAACAAAACATAGTCACAATCATGGGAATAAATGCAAAAGAAAAATACAAAGCAAATTACAGTAACAGAAAATCAGAACAGCAATATACAAGATAAATCAGGCAAAAATAAGAACTGAATCAAAAATACAAAATAACATATTCATCTAAATGGAAGTCCAGCCAGAAAACAGCTCAGGGTAGAAAATTAATACTTTTCCACAGTAGTTGAACTTGATCCTGTGGCAAACATCTTTGTTCCAGTTCCATAAGTCGAGAGAGAGCTGTTTCAATTTGCAATATAATATTCTGGGGAGAGGAGTGAAGTTGCTATAAAACATATTGACATCTTGCTTGCCATAAAAAATATTAACAAATGGGAAAAATAACTCTCAAAGTACTCCTATGGAATTTACCCCATATACCAGAAAAGTCACCCAGTATCAAAGTCTGGTAAGTAATTCTACTTAAAAAAAGGCCATTGCCATTTAAACGCTAAAGTTTTATAGAACAATCGAGCATCCCCACATTCAAAAAAAAAAGTGTTGCATGGTTTCTTCAAGTTGTATACACGTTTGTTTAGGACAGTACCTCTCCTGAAAGGATTTATGTTTTAAATTACCACGAATGTTCAATCTGCCATGACAACATAACCACGTGACATCCCAAATATGTTGTGGAATCCGTTTGTCAAGAATAAGCTGTAAGGCAAATTTCATTCTTGAAGGGGTGTATTCTGGAAAGAGAAGCAGAGGCTCCGTAATACCAATAATTGTCTGGTAAATCTGCTTCCTAGTAAGATGAAGAACAGATAATTTCTGCAGTTTCCATTGTCTTAGTTTCCTAAAACAATCAACCGCATAGGAAGGTATACTTAAATGTTGTGTAATTTTAGGAGGTAAAGGATCCCATTTGGCTATAACTCCCGCCATAGAACTACTCACCCATATATCCCAATTATGATCAGTATGTCTCGCACAACACAAGATGTGATATAGAAAAAAAGAGAGAAAGAAAGCAACGGGATTAATCATTCCAAGACCACCCCTCTTAACGGGTAAATATGTAGTATCTCGTTTAATTGGGTTAAGCTTACTTCCCCATAACATTTGAAAGAAAGCACTGAAAATCTGTGTCTCCAGATGATTAGGGGGAGCATAGATATAGCTTAAATATAAAAAAAAAGGAAGTAAAAATTTCTTAACTATCATGACCTTTTTCTTCTTCCCCAATTTCCATGTTTTCCAAACCCTAACTTTATTTTCACAAATAACCAATCTCTTTTCCCAATTAAAGGTAGCTGCATCTGTGACATTAAACCACACCCCCAGAATTTTTTGTGGTTCAGTGCTTGTCCTTATACCCCCTACTTCCGGAATCTGTACAGAATCAACATCTAAAGGAATAGAAACACTCTACTGTAAATTAAGAGTGCCCCCTGAGATATCAGAAAAACTATGAAATATCTGAACCACTTTATCACCTGCAGTTTTAGTCTGGGCAAATAAAACCACATCATCTGCATAAGCAGATATTTTTTCCGGACATAAAGCAGAACACAGGGCCAATCCAATAATTTGGGCATCCCACTTAATCTGTCTGATAATGGGGTCCAAAGCGAAGGTATACAATAATGGGCTCATTGGACAGCCTTGCCTGATACCAGTGCTTTGAAGAATGAAATCACCCAGACAACCATTTGTCAGTGGTCTAAATCCAGCAAAAGAGTACAAATGAATAATGCAGGTAAGAAACATCCGAGGTATACCATATAGGTCCAAAACCTGAAATAAGTAAGTATAATGTACCTTATCAAGTGCTTTGGCCTGATCCAACTATAAGACAAAGCCTTTGATCATATGTGTCACCTTAGCTTCACAAATTTCTCTCAATAAAAATAAATTAGTCTGAATGTTCCTACCAGGAATGACACGTCTGTGAGATATCCATTACTTCCTGAGCCATCTTCTGTAGCCTACTACTTAGAATTTTGGTGAGAATCTTATAATCAGTGTTAAGGAGGTTCAGTGGCCTCCAATTATCTAAGGAACATCTGTCTTCCTTCTTATATATAAACTTCAAAACCGCAATACCAAAATCCTGACCGCCTTTCGCTTCTTGCAGAATACCTTATATACCGTGGCCAAGACTGCTGTCAAATCCTCAGTGAACGTTTCATAAAATTCATGTGTAAACCCATCTAAACCTGGGACCACCCCTAATTTGAGTTGAGCAATAGCCAGAGTTACCTCTTCCTGTGTAATCGGTCTCACAGAATCCGAGGCTAAAAGAGCAGACACCTTAGGAGCTAGTGCTGTAAATACATCTGCTAGGGACCTATCCAAAACAGGGGCAGAACCAAACTGCAACTTTAAATGTGACTGTGCAATACATTGCATACCCACAACAGAAGTATCTATGGTACCATCAGAAGTATACAGTCCTGACATTACTGTAGCATGCAACCTTTCCTTACATGCCATGAAAGGGTCCACCGATGGTGACTGAGAAGTACCAAATCTCATTTCCATGTGGAGAGTTTGTGCCCTGTCATATTGACTGGCAAACATACATTTCTTTATTTTTGCTATCTGTGCTGTATAATTAATAGAAGAAGAGGCTGATAAAGACAAAAGTTTATACAACTGATCCCTGTATCCGAGATATTGCATATACTGTATCTATCTCTAACCAGCCGTTTCTCCACCCTCAGGAAAAGCGACATCAGTTCTCGTTTGGTATCCTTCCACCAAAGCCAAAGGGAATCATAAACACAGAGAACTGATATCCTAGCTTGTAAAAGGGTCTTAACCTGTTGTACTATATCATTTTGTAGAAGAAGAGAACTATTAAGTCTCCACAACAATTCCTGGGAGAGAAAGATAGGGGGAGCATATCCTAAATTAAATATCCCAGTTAGCAAATGATGATCAGAAAATTCATTAGGCTGTACAAAAACCTGAACCGGTGTACAATATTTAGAGGTAAAAAGATCATCTATTCTAGTATTATAGATATATCTATGATAAGTAGCCCCAGCATCAGACCTCAGTGATCTATAAGCATCAGTTAAATCTGCATCTTTAATTAAGGTTTGCAATGCTAAAGAATCGCAATACACCTTCTTACCAATGTCCATCCTGCAGGAAGTATCCAGACTGCAGTTAAAATCTCCACCCCTAACAATATGTTTTTGCGTACAAAGAAAGGGCTTAATTAAGTCAAATAAGTGTATTCTAGCAGCTTTCGACTGTGGCGCATAAACATTCACTATGCGAAAGGAAAAATCCTAAAATCTACCATCGATTATCAAAGCCCTACCTGGAATAACATCAATAATCCTAGAAATTGAAAAGGCAGTGGATTTAAACAATATAGCAATGCCATCAACCATCTCTTCCCCAAAAGTCCAATAGGAGGGTCCCCATACCCAACCTCTTTGGGCCTGCCGAATTTCAAAAATGGTTTTAAGTCTTGTCTCTTCTAAAAAGACAATATCGGTGTGCAATGCAGCCGCATAATGAAAAAAGGCAGTCTGCTTTTTTGTAGTTCCTAAAACTACAAGTATTTAAAGAAGAGATCCGAAATTGTGCCAGTGTCATAAAGAAAATAAATTATCCACTCCCATCCATAGTGACCATATTTTTGCACTTTTTACCTCCCTTTTTCTTCTTATCCTTTTTCTTTCGAACCACATCCTGAGGCCTTATACTCGGTACATCCACATCAGAGGGTAGTGCAGAGGCCTCAGAATCTACATCTGTTTCCTCCCCTCCATGCAATAACTCGTAAGTATTAGATGTTGGGATGTCACAAACCTTTTGTGATTTCCTAGCCGTAGCTCTAGTACCCCTTCTAGTTTGAGAGGAAATGTCTACATCCCCTATGGGACCACCCAAATCCCGAGACTCAACTGTCTGAGGAGTCTCAGGCAAAGAGTCCACTATTTCCAGTACCTGAACTTCCATTTCCTCTGGAGGAATATCCCTATTCTCCTCCTGTTGCACAACCACAGAGGCTGCAGCCTGCTGGGGAGCAGATGGAGGTGATTCCTGACAAGGGGTAGGGATATGAACGTGCTGCTTCTGTTCCAGTTTGTCCTGAGCCTTCTGCACTAAATTGTCCTGATTCCATCCCTCAGACCTATTTCTACTAGCCCAGGTACACTGGTGATAAGCGTGTCCCTTGTCATCACAGAGATTACATTGGAAAACGTCACAATTCACACTTGGGTGTCCAAACCCCCAACAAAGACTACATTTCAATAAATCACATGTACTACTCAAGTGTGTGTGGGCGCCACACTTGTAGCAAGCTCTAGGCTGCCCCCCATAAAAACAGACACCCCTATCCCTTCCTAGAATAAAACTATTAGGAAGATGTACTATCTCAGAATTAACCTGGAAAAGCTTAACTTGGTATTTCCATCCCCCCATCCACAGATCTTCAGAATCTATAATAGCTTCAGAAGGGGACAAAACACTACACCTATTTCGTAGCCAATGATAAATATCACCAATACTAATCCCTTCATTACGGAACATGATTGTAACAGTCCTAATAGCCAGTTTTGTCAGTGGTATAACATAAAAGGGGGTCCATAAGGGAGTCTGTTTCAAAGTGCCATATCTATGCCAGAACTTCTCCAAGCCCATATTTGTTTTAAAACTAACATCAAATGTATCTTCACCTGAAATATGTATAATAGCATATATATCAGAGGCTTGAAAATGCATGAAAGTTTTCAAAAGTGTTCTAGCAACATAATATCTATCAGGGTGCTCAGTTAGACCTCCCCTATAATGAAGGTGCACAGCATTGCATCTAGGGGCTTGTTCTAGTTTAAATTGGAAAGAGTAGGCCCCCTGCCTGGGGCTCGAATATTACCTGAAGTACCCTCCCCCAGGTCATCCAGAAGGGGGGCAGGGCGCTGCCTCTTGCATCCATCTGAAATAGGTGTAGGCATTTTTTCCAGAAGGCAAGGGCCAGGCTCACTCTCATGAGAGGCTACCTGTAAAGGAGCTGTCCCTGAGGTAGTAGAATTATCGCTGAGCAAGGGAGGCACAGCTCCACGTACTCCACTACTGGGGAGACTTGTTACGCAGGGTTGGGACACAATAGCAGAAGGCAGAATACTAACTGAAGTCCCTACTATAACACACTCCATGGTATCCCCCACTCAAGCTGACAAGATCACCAACTGAAATAGTATTCCCCACAGCCGTAGTAACAGGCAAATTCCCACTATTTAACTCAGCATCCACAATATCCCCCCAGTCTCTCGTTTGTGGAACAGTAACATGCTGTCCAGTCATAACATGTCTCTGTAAGTTCGGTACCTTGTTGGAGCTTAAATGATGCATTGCAGGCCTGTTTGGGGAGTACAAAACCCCATTCTCCTCCGCATTCCATGAAAGATCAGGTATCCAGGCATCCGCAGATGACCGAGTCCATCTTGTATGTTCAAGTGCCCCCGAAGCAGTCCAGGTATCCTCCTTAGCAGCGTCTTTAGGCAAAATCCCAAATTGTCACCGAAAAACCTGTGACATGGAGACCACCCGGTCTCCCGGCGAAGTCGACTGCATTTCTTCCAGAAGCGGCCCAGGTGCCGCAGCAGTAGTCTCACCCCGCTGACAGGAAGTAGCAGGGGGAATTCACTGGAAACAACGCCTGCAGTCACGATCTTTGGTTACACTCCTGATTCTGCCATCTGGAACTGCATCTCCTCTTGCAGAACTGCCGATGAATCTCGAGAGAGCCCAAGCGCATCTCCCATTCCGCTAACCACAGCTTCACTTGAAAAATTCTCTGGCACAGAATCAACATTAGCAGCGGTCTGCACGCATGGGATCCTCTCCACAACCTCCTCCGTCTCCATCCCAGCACAAACTGAGACCTCCATCCATGAGGTCAAAGGTCCCCCTACCAAAGAGTAGGGGAATTTTGCCGGTGTCTTGGCCAAATTTCCCTCATTTCACTAAAATTACCACCAACAGCTTAATCCGGTTCAAGGTCAGTTGACATTCATCTGTATCCCCCTCCCCCGGGTCGTGCCTGAAAATAGGCAGGATTTGTCTAGTGCACTTACCCGGTCAACAAAAACTAAATAAATAAATGGAAAAAAACAGAGTTGAGTAAGCAGTTTAATGTTAAACCTCAAATTTTGCACTTTAATAACTTCACAGCCGTTCAACAAATTTGCACAAAATTTAGCATGCGCTGTCCCATGGGATAAATCTCTTGATGTACCAAGTTTTGTTTTGATTGTATTTGCGATTTTCATGCTGTACATAGTGAAAAAAGTGTAAAAGTCACTTTTTTCAACTGTTTTTCCTCATCACACTGTGGCCACACCATTTGGAATTTTGTTCTGAAATTTTCAGGTTAGAAAGCGCTTCTCCTGAAGAACAAGCCAGCGTTGGTGTGGTGAAAAAATATTAATCCGTCCCAAAGCTATTCAATTTTCAAATTTCAAGCTCTGAGCATGCTCAGTTCAGTCTTTTGGATAGCTGTACTGGTTAGAAAAGGGTTTTGGGCTCCCCAAAAGGGATTTCGACAACCCTCTAAAAGGGATTTATAAAATTCTTCTTCATGAGAAAAAATTCCCTTTTCTCGAGCTTCCATGTTTTTTTCAATTTTTGAGCCCAAGCAAAACAGGAATTAAGAGCTGAAATATTCAGAGTAGAAAGGGCTTGCCCCACAGATGTGACTTTTGTTGGCTTGGTGATAACATTTACATTACTTCCATAGTTATAACATTTCAAAGGTTGGAAATTTCCCATAGGATAACATTGTGGTGAACACAGTACTTTTTGGCACCTATATCTCGAAAACGGTTCGAGATACGGATTTTTTGCTAAACGCAGCTTACAAGCATGCACGCAGGTTACCAGCACATGATTACAACTGCAGTGGAATTTTTTCCAATGTTGCTATGTTTACTGAGATATTGCACCATTTGCATCATAAAGGTTACTTGGAATATCTCTAGGTCTGTGCTGAGTCTCTACACTTATGGGTAGGTGGGAGAGCTCCCACATATGGGTACCATTTTGCAGTAATGTGACTGCAGGGCCCTACATTATGTAGTGCTGGGAGTGCAGAGCCCCACAGGGAGAAGACAGTTTATTACTCTGTCTCTACACTTATGGATGGAAGGGAGTGCAGGGCCCATAGGTCCCAGCCCTGTACTCCCAAAGGGAGATTCAACCACAGCATACTATACAATTACACTTTCTCAAAAAGTAAGGAAATTCATTGCAAAAAACACTGTTAATGCATCAGTTAGGGTTTAGACAACAAAAGTAGGGAAATGAAGCATTAGGGTTTCGAACCCTAACACCCCCCACCCCTACCACCCCACCCCCACCCTCCACACACTAGCAGGCATCAAGATGTGCTTTGGGATCATCAGGCCTAACTCTCACCCCATTCTGCTATAGTGTTCCATCTCAGCTTCCTTACACATGAAATGGGGTGAGAGTTAGGGCCAATGACCCCAAGGCACAGCCCGATGCCTGTTGGTGTGTGGAGGATGGGGTAGAAGTGATGTGGTAGGGGTTGGTGGATGTTATGGTTCAAAATCCCAATGCCTCATTTCCTTACTATTGTTGCTTCAACCATAACTGATGCATTAACAATGTTTTTTTTCCCAAAAAGGTTTCAAGACAATTGTTACATAGAAACATAGAAACATAGAATTTGACGACAGATAAGGACCACTTGGCCCATCCAGTCTGTTCATTTCCCTACCTACTGGATAAGCTGCAGATCCTAGTTAACCAGCAGCCTACTTCTTCCTACCCCCACCCCCTAGAATTGCCTTATGACTGTCCCATGCATGCTTGAATTCCACCACTGATTTTGACTCCACAACCTCCTCCGGAAGGCCGCCCATGCATCCACAACCTCTTGTGAAAAATACTCTAAATTACCCCTGAGCTGCCCCCATCATCAAATTGTGCCCTCTTTTCTTGCACACTCTTTTTGAAAGATGCTACCCTCTTGGACTTTGTTGATTTCCTTGAGGTACTTGAACGTTTCTATCATGCCCCTCCTCTCCCTCCTTTCCTCGAGGCTATACATATTAAGCTCCTTTCGTCTCTCTTCATATGTCTTCTGGTGCAGACCCTGCACCATTTTAGTTGCCCTCCTCTGGACAGCTTCTGTCCTGTCTATGTCTTTGCGGAGACTGGGTCTCCAGAACTGCACACAGTACTCCAGATGGGGTCTCACCAGCTGTCTGTACAGAGGGATAATAACTTCCTGTTTTCTACTGGTGATGCCTCTCCCTATGATCCCAGTATCCCCCCAGCCCTCCTTGCTGCCCTCTCACATTGCTTGCCCACCTTTAGGTCATCTGATATGACTAACCCCAGGTCCCTTTCCATTTTTGTTGCTGTTAGTCTCTCACCCCCCATTGTGTACTCTTCCCCTGGGTTTTTGCTTCCCAGGTGCATTACCTGCACTCTTAGCATTGAATCTAAGCTGCCATACATTTGACCATTCCTCTAACCTTGCCAAGTCCCTTCTCATCCTTTCCACCCCACCCTGTGCATCAACTCTGTTGCAGATCTTTGTGTCATCTGCAAAGAGACATCCTTTTCCTTCCAGTCCTTCTGCAATGTCGCTTATAAAGACATTGAAGAGGACCGGTCCTAATACTGAACCCTGTGGTACCCCACTAGTAGCCCTCCTTTCTTCTGAGTGGACTCCATTTACTATTACTCTCTGTGTCCTATTCTCCAGCCAATTCTTTACCCAGGCTGTCATCTTGGGACCCACTCCCAGGCTGGCTAACTTGTGTATTAACCTTTTGTGTGGGACTGTGTCAAATGCCTTGCTAAAGTCTAGGTAGGCCATGTCCACAGCCCCTCCCTGATCTACTACTTTGGTCACCCAGTCAAAGAAATCTATCAGATTCGTCTGGCATGACCTTCCTGCTGTGAATCCATGCTGCCTAGGGTCCTGTGCCCCTCTGGCCTCTAGATACTCGACAATTCTTTCCTTCAGAAGTGATTCCATCATTTTCCCTATCACTGAGGTTAAACTAACAGGTCTGTAGTTTCCTATTTCTGCCTTGCTCCCACTTTTGTGAAGGGGAATCACATCTGCCCTCCTCCAGTCCTCGGGTACCACCCCATCCTCCCATGATTTGTTAAAGAGGGTAGTCAGTGGTGTCACTAGTTCTACCCTTAGTTCTTTTAGAATTCTGGGATGAATCCCATCAGGCCCCATTGCTTTGTCCACCTTTCAGTTTTAAGAGTTCTTCAGAACCCTTTTTCTGTAAATGGGCTGGTATCAAGTTCTGTATCCAGAGTGTTTCTACTGTTTGTTTTATGTTCCCCTCTTCATTTGTAAATACTGAGCAAAATATTTGTTTAGTATCTCTGCCTTTTCACAGTCTCCTCTGCCCACCCTCCCTCCCTTTATTAAGCCTCACTATCCCTCCCTTGGTCTTCCTTCTCTGCCTGATGTACCTATAAAAGGTTTTATCCCCCTTCTTAACCGAGTTGGCTATCTTTTCCTCGGTTTGGGCCTTTGCTGTTCTGACTGCCTTCCCAGCCTCCTTTTGCTTTAACTGATACAGTTCTCTGTCCTGCTCCTTCTGCAATTCCTTGTACTTCCTGAATGCTTTCTTTTTCTCTTGAACCTTCACTGCCACTTCCTTTGAGAACCATAGTGGTTTCTTACATCATTTTGTTTTGTTTATTTGCTTCACACAAAGGCTCAGCACCTCTGTGATGGCAGTTTTTATTATTCCCATTGTTCTTCCACCCTCCTTCCTGCCCATTTGCTAGTGCATTCCTTAGGCACTCACCCATTTTGGAAAAGTCAGCCCTCCTAAAGTCCAGTACTTTTGTCTTTGTATGGCTTGACTCTATTGCTGTGTTTATTGTGAACCATACTATTCGATGGTCGCTAGTTCCCAGATGGCTACCCACTTCTACATCTGTGATCCTCTCTCCATCTCCATTTGAGAGAATCAAGTCTAATATTGCTCCATCTTGAGTGGGCTCCAGTACTAGTTGTGTGATGACTCCCCTAATAAACATGACAGGTGGTATTTATAGTATATTGGGCAAAATGTCATTTTACACCTGAAGTGGGAGAAAACATCTTGGCCAGGCCTTAAAAAATTATGCCTGTCATGTTTATGAGGTGCTGTGGAAAAATATCTGTGTTGAAGGTTTGGAGTTAAAATATTGAAAATTAGTGAAGTTATGACTGAATATTGAAATATTGCAATGCTCACTCATAACCTGGGTATTTTAACATATTTGTACTCTGCATTTCCAACATAGACTTCTTATTACTCCACTTCATAAATCCAGTAGGTGAAAATTTTAAAATCCCTGCCAAAGCATCATTCTGTGCCACAGGTGCAAAAACACATTTTGGCCAGGGTCCAAAAAATGACAGCTGTTGCATTCATGAGGTGGTGTGAAATATTTAAGGGTCAAAGTATTGAAAATGACCAAAGTGATGTGCTAGCATACAGAAATTTCAATGTAGACACATAATTTTGTTATTTTTAAATATTTTGACCCCAGATTTTCAACACAGCCTTCTTATGGGCCACCTCATGAGCAAGGGCAGTGAATCTTTGCAAATCGCCCCGCGGGTGATTTTACAAAGCAACTGCAAAATCACTTTTTGGGTCAGATTTGTATAATCCCACTACTGCTAGTCAAGAGGTGGTGTCCAAAAAAGTCCATGTTAAAAATTTGGTACAAAAATATTCAAAAATGACAAAGTTATGAATAAAAGTTCAACCCCCATTGAAATACATTAAAGCAACCTTACACTATTTTCTCAGATAACAGTTGGTGGGTCCAGCAGCAAGACATGGCTTCAATTGGAAAGCAGATCTATGGTGTAGGACATGTTCAAGTGAGGGTGCATGGGGGAGGGTGGTAGCAGCGGTGTGGGAGGTCCAGGTAGGGTGGGTGGGTGAGGTGTGTATGGCGGACAGATCATTGAGGGTATTGTTTTGTTTGACTGAAACTTGGAATCCTGACACCCAGGATCATGAATCCAGGAGACCAACAGGGCTGTGTGCCTGACAGTTGGAACCCTGACAGTGGAACCTGAGAAGGAATATGTTTCAGGGTTTGTGAAATGTTTATTTGTGTTGTGTGAATTCTTTATTGGTAGGGAGGTGCTTTTGTGTTGGGCTAGTTGTTTTCAGGGAGGTATTTTAAGGGAGGTGCTTTAATATTGGGAACTGTCTACAAAGTGGTGGTGTGGGCTATTGCACTGAGGCATTTGACTAGTGTCTCATACTGTTTGTTGGTGATGATCTGCTTGTTTTTATTTGTGTTCAGGGAGGTGCTTTAAGGGAGGTGCTTTAATGAGGAGTATTTTAAAAGACCGAAACCTGGTGACTGCACCTGTGCTCTGTTTTTACAGGTGCCATGAGCTACATTGTGCACTTTACACTGATTCAGACTATTCCCAAGTCACTTCAGACTCGGAGGATGTATATTTGGATACCGGCCGTGTGTGGAGGGCACATGGGGCAAAGCCCCCACATTTACATTTAAACTGACTACTGCTGTTCTGTGTGTATCTGGTCTGCCTTTGTGTTGGGCATATTGGGGTTGGGATACAATTATTGTTGGTATGGTGTGTGTCAGAATGGTGGACTTGGTAATGTGTTGCTTGGGATTTTGGGTGTTGGGATATCATAGTATAGCCTCGTTGAGGGACCGTTTTGTTTTTTACAGGTTAGAAAAAGTCATGGAGGGACAGTTTTATTTATTACAGGGGTGTCACATTCTGACACTGGAGACTGGGCACCATAGTGCTGTTTGACAACTCCAGGAGTGGGCACCTTGGTGCTGCCATGTACATACTGGGAAGGGTGTGTGGGAAAACTGGAGATGAGGGGTGTCAACAGAACGGTACTGGGGCAGGTATCCCGGTCTACTTAGGAAACAATTTTATAGATAGACAGATAGATAGATAGATAGATAGATAGATAGACAGACAGACAGACAGACAGACAGACAGACAGAATGGGGATCATTGGCTCACTGCATCAACTGAAGCCAGCAGCGTGATTCCAGCTGTGGCTTCAGCATTCATGAAAGTCTTGCTGTTCTCATTCAGAGAACTTGGGTCAGTGGTTCCTGCCTCTATACCATGGGTTATGATCAGGTGAGTGAGTGAGTGAGTGAGTGAGTGAGTGAGTGAGTGAGTGTAGGTGTGTGGGATGGTGGGTGCTGAGTGGGAGCTTGGGGTGGGGTGGGTGGGGTGTGTGTTTGGGGGTCAGATCAGTGAAAGACCATTTTCTTTCTCACGGTTACAAAATCATTGAGACACAGTGTTCTTTATTTCAGGGACAGTCACATTTCAACACTGGGAATTGGGCACATCGGTGTCGGGCTGCTGTTTGGTGGCATATAAGTAGGCACCCCGGTGCCACCATATACATACCAGGAACAGAGGGCAGGTGACTTGGAGGGGAGGGAGGTCAACGGAAGTGGTACCGGGGTATGGCCTGCTGGCACAGCAGTAGGGCTTCTGCTCACAACACCAACATCCAAGGTTCAGGACTTGACTCAGAAATTGGAGGGCTGGCCCAGGAGAGGAGAGTTGAACATCCAAGGGACTGCTCTCCTCCTCTAGGGGGAGGGAGGGGGAGCATCTGGGGCAAGACTGACTTCTGGTGGAGGCTAGGGGTGCTACTACTGGAGCCTACACAGTGAGAAGGCTTGCCAGACATTGGTACTTGGTGCTGCCATATCACTGCATGCCATGCCTCCCATTGAGGCTATTAGCATAGCAAAAATACTAGCCCCCATACATGACACCCTGTTCTTCTGGTCCTGCTCCACTGCCATGGCACCTAACTGGTGACTGTGTGTTGTTTTCCATTCAGATGGCTCTACCCCATGGCCCCACCCTCTGGGGCAAGCCAGGGAGGCATCTAGGGAATGGGGTAACAACTGGTTCAGTTTTCAGCTGGGGTCATGTCCGCTTGGTGGCTCTGCCCTGGGAGGTAAGCCCAGGAGGATCACCACTAGAGTAAGTCCCATGGGCTGGGTGGAGCCAGGGGCATGGGGGCTGAGCCAGCACTGAAACAAAAAAAGAAGTGGTACCAGGGATGGGCACCCCGATCTATTAACATAAACATTGTGGAGGGGGAGAAAGAAGTGGTACTGGGGGTGGGCACCACAGTCTACTAAATAAAATAGATAGATAGATAGATAGACAGACAGACAGAGTGAAGCTCACCAGGATGAAACCCAATTCTGCAGCATTTTGCAGCACTCTGCAGCATGCTGCAGCAGAGTTACTGTAGAAAATAATGTAATTTCAATGGCAATTATTTCCTTTTGTCATGCAGGAAACTGTGAAATTCAGTTTATCCTGGCAGTGTCACAGTTTCCTGTATGACAAAAAGGGATTAATTCCCATTAAAATATTATTGTTTACTGCAGAAACTCTGCTGCAGCATACTACAGAACACTGTAGAAGTGATTTTCATTCTGGCGAGCTTTACAATAGCAGATAGACAGCTAGACAGCTAGCTAGCTAGATAGATAGACAGACAGACAGACAGACAGATAGACAGACAGACAGACAGAACAGGGGATCACCGACTCACTGCTCCAACTGAATCCAGCAGCATGACTCCAGCTGCAGCATCAGAATTAAAGAAAGTCCCACTGTTCTCATGCAGAGAACACGGCTCCTCTTGTTAAGCTGGGTACTCTGGATTTTGGGGTGCCTAGAAAAGGTCTTTCTTGCACTTTTTTTTCAAAACACAAACACTAGAATCTAGGTAAACAGGTCCCATTTACCTAGGGTCAGGTGTTTGTTTTTTGAAAATATTTATTTATTTCATTTAAAATTTGGTAACTGGGAAAGGCACACTGAGCCAAGGCTTGTTTCCAGGTACGACTTGAGGAAAAAAGGGATACAATACAAACATTGGGAAGAGACAAAATCATTACACAGTAACAAAAGGCAGAATATAAAATGTAAAATAATAAGTACAACTTTACAGTAACAGGCATCTTTCAACAATAGACAGTATGAGTCAGGAGGCTGTTTACAGGGCCTCTAGGAGGCTAGGTAGGATTGAGACAAGGAGGTATGGGAGATGATGGAGTAGAAGCAAGGGGAAACAGGAGTGGATTGGAACAGGTGCTTGAGGGTGGGGTGCGAGGGGTAAGTATATCATTTTTATGTATTTCAATGTTTGTGAGGCATAAAAAAATGAAGAAGATGGCATCCATCACAATCGGTACTGTTTTTCCGCATGACAAGTGAATCCTAAAAATAAGCACTCACAAAATTTCTTTATTTTTTACCATTCACATTTCTCAGCTATCTAAAAAATCTTTATAACTCTGGATCCTTATTATATTCTTTTAAAAGGCACACCCCTGCCATGGCCCCCTTCAACCCTGAAAATTTTAATGGAAAATTCCACACGATCTAGACTGCAGGTGAGAGCAAAAAAAAAAATAACGAAATTTTAAGTATAGGGAAACCAAACACCTTTTTTTTCTGTTTTTTGATGCTCTGTATCTCAAGAACTGAACAAGATACCATCACAAAACTTTTCACATCTTGAGACTCTGACAGCTTGACCACGCATGCCAAATTTGGGGCTATTTTGTAAACGACGTCAAAGTTATTAAGATGCAAAAATTGGGGTTTAACATTAAACAGCCCACTAAACCCTAACTATAGGGGTGCTACCCTACCCCTATAATATATAGATAGATATAGATCTATAAATATATATAGGAAGGGGTAAAAGTCTCAGTGGCTCCTTCTCCCAATGGCACAGAAGCAGTTTTGGCAGTGGTATCTGGTTTCTGGTACCTCTTCCTCATCCTCAGAAGCAGCAGAGTTGGGAATAGTGTCACACAGATGGTTCATCCCACTGGCACCCAGCTGTTTTGGGTCTTGATGGTGACTTGGGCTATGGCTCACAAGGCCATGCCAACCACAGAAATGGACAGTTTTTATTTTTTCAGTTACTTGTGCTGGATCATGTTGATGCCAACAGCTATAGCCACAAATTTGGAAAGAAGGAGTCCAGGCCCTAGAAAGACAGTCCCATCCAGGGAGGTAGAGTGTAAAGCCATTTGTGGCCACAACTGGTCGTCTCCCTTGTCACAGAGGAACAAAAAGCTCAGTCAAGATGAAGCAGAGTGGGTAGGCAGGCCAAAGAAGGTAGTGTCCTAACCTTAGCAAAGCATCAAGTAGGCCCCAAACCAGATGGGTAAGAGACAGGTACATTCATTGTTTTATATTCAAACCAAGCCCTATCACAGATCCCAACACAGCTAGTTCCTCATACAGTGAAAGTGTGGGGAATGGGCCTTACTGATTTATAATAATTTATTTAAATGAGCTCTACCACCTGAGGTAGAGCAGCACAGGGCCAGGGAACAGTACGTGAGGGAGGAGCTTTATTAGGTGCAAGCTGATTTGGAGAGATACTACCCACATTAAAGACTGCCTATTTGCTTGTTGTTCATTTCAATACTACCCATTTGCCCGGTGCTCATTAAGGACTGCCTATTTAGCCAGCATTTATTTAAATACAGTTTATTTAGCCAGCATTCAAAGACTGCCTATTTGGCCAGCATTTATTTAAAGACTGCTTATTTGCCTGGGCACATTATTTGGGGGTTGTTCTTGATCCACGGTTAACATTTTCTTTTTTTTTTTTTTTACTTTCCCTGGACGGTGTTACAGGGGATACCACCATCCCTTCCCAGTTATTCAGCCAGGTCCTGGTGTACAAAAATTTCCAGCCCTTGATGCTGAGGATTTTTTTCCTTTTTTTCCCCATTTTGTAGTCCCAAGCCCAGTGGTTGCCTTCATGAAGGATATAAGTTCAGTCTGACTACAAGCTGACACATGCTGCAGCCAAGCACCTAATGGCACCCTCCCTCCATGACTCGGTAAGCCTGAGCCTGCTGCCTGTGCTTCCACAGGTGCTGGTACTTGTTAGGGTGCAATACCAGCCCTGTTTTTCCCTTCCTCCCAAGAGGAAGAAAGTGTCCTCCGGGATGCTCCTCACCTCCAGCCAGCCCCCAAAGACCAGGGATCTTTCTGTGCATTTTGATGATGTGGTTGGGAAAATTTACTAATGGCATGGTTTGCTTTATTAGAACAAGAACAACTTCACCAAAGAGGTTAAACTGATGTTGGCCCAAAGTTTAACAGTACCAGTCACTGACTATGGTGTGGTGGTGTATTCTGCTGCTATCAAAGTCAACTTGAGAAAATCTCCCTGGATTTTAACTGTGCCTATAAATTTGCACCAGATCTCAAACATGATGCTCACATGTGTGATCTGTACATTAACCAAAATTGGTTGCCCTTCTGTTGATCAAGTGCCCTTCCCTATTTCACTAGCATTTTTTTGAAGGATGTCTATTTAGCCATCATTTATTTTAAGGCTGCCTACTTGGCCAGCATTCATTTCAAGACTGCCTATTTGCTTGTTGTTTAGTATTTGAATAAATTAATAAAGCATATTAAATTGCAAAAAAAAAAAAAAAAAGACTGCCTATTTGCCTGTGCTCATTAAAGACTGCCTACCTGGCCAGCATTTATTTAACGACTGCCTATTTGTCTGTTCTTATTAAAGACTGTCTGTCTAGCATTTATTTAAAGACTGCCTGTTTGGCCAGTGTTTATTTAAAGACAATCTATTTGCTTTACACTTATTGTAAGACTGCATATTTGGCCTTGCTTATTAGACTGCATGTTTGCTTTGCACATACTTAAAACTGTCAGTTTACCTAGTGCTTATCTAAAGACTGAGTATACTAAAGAACACCACTCAAAGCCTAAGTGGCGCCTTGCTTTGACACATTCAACTCACAGTTGCTCTCCCACAATTCCTCCACATAACAGAATCGAAAACTACTTCTTTTTCAAAGAATCTGAAAGAGTTCTTTTATACACTTTAAATGTGTGACTGTTATGCATACTCTACTGTACATTTCATTTGTATCAGAATTTTTTTCATATTGTCTGTAATGAATATCTTAAACGTTTTTACTGTTTGTACTGATGCACCCAGGTTGTACCTGAAAAGGCATTTTTTTGCCAGTGCTCTTACCCAGTTATCAAATTTAAACAAATAAATAGAACTCACAGTTGTAAAGGAGAAAAGTAGCACCTATGTGTCACACTGCTGAAACTCTGGTCCAGCAAAAGACATTCTACAAAGTTCACTCAGTGGCATATTTTATTATGTGAAATGTGAAAAAAACTAGTGACAGAGGAATTAGTGCTGTAAGTTAAAAAAAAAACAGACTAGCAAGGGAGGCTGGCACCTTATCTTTGCGTAACTGGTTTTGAGTATATGTTCTGTTTTAGAGATGTTGCACTTGAATCCCAAGCTGCTTTTTGCAAACTGTAAAAAAAAAAAACTACAAAGTATTTATAAATAAATATTTAAATGCCATATTCTGTTGAATCACTTCACCTAAACAGAAGCAAGAAGCAATATAATTCAATCAATTGCCATCTGTCTTAAAGCATGTTTTACATACAGTACCCCTAGCCAAGCAGTAATGCGTATATTACTGTATTAAACTGGTACAGTACAATAGAACTTCTATGCCTTTTCAGTCTGGTGTAAAATGAAATGTTGAAGTGTAACTGAAGCATTGCCTTTCTGCTGCCCAATTCCTGCATGTACAATAATTTGTAAACAAGGATCAGCAATGCAAATACATTATTTTTCCGCAGCAGTTAGAGAAATGTATCACCCATTTTAAAGAAAATACAGTTACAGGTAATGCAAAAAATGCAGAAAGGATGAAAACAGCAAATACAGGGAGCAGCTGTGGGAGGTAGTTAGATATAAAACATGAAACAAAAGTAATTGAGAATGGGGTGAATTTTCATTTATAAATATAGAAGGTGATCAGAAAAATTGTAGAATAGGAAGATGTGAGCTGAAGGTAGAAACATAGACAATGACAGTAGAAAAAGACCACATGTCCATCTAGTCTACCAGGAGTTCCTTATCTGCCTCAGGACCTATTGTCCATGCAGTGTTTTATCCCTCCCATTCAACCCCCCCAATCCACTCCATACTGCTACCTACCTGAGCAACCATCAGATCCTTCACTGTGTCCCAGCCATGGCTGAAACCATTTATAGTCTTGGTAGCCACCACCTCCTCAGGAAGATTGTTCCACAGCTCTGCTACCCTTTCCATAAAATATAGCCTCTTCACATCCCTCTTAAGCTTCCCCCTGCCAGTTTCCACTTGTTACTTCTGGTTCTTGACTCTAAACTCATGCTAAATAGTTCCCTGTAGTTCACCTTGTTTATTCCTTTCAAGATCTTAAAGGTCTGTGTCATATCCCCCCTTCTTTCTCCTGGTCTCCAGCAAGTACATGTTCAGTGCCTTGAGACGATTTTCATAAGATCTGCCCTGTGGGCCCTGAATCATCTTGGTCACCCTGCATTGCACCATATCTAGCCTGTCACTAGCCTTCCTTAGGTGAGAACTCCGTAACTGAGCACAGTATTCCAGATGTGACCTCACCAGTGACCTATATATAGGTTGTAGTACCTCCTTTTCCTGCTGCCAATACCCCTTCTGAAACACCTCAGCAACCCATTAGCTTTCCTATAGGCCTCACTACACAGGCTTAATGTGTGTGGCAATCACTAATCAGGACTCACAGCTCCCTTTTCTCTGCCATAGTGCTCAGTTTGACCTCTCCCAGCCAGTACTCTGTCCTGTTCTTTTTTCACTAAGTGTGTAACCTTGCCTTTTTTGGCATTGAATTTCAACTACGAAACCTTAGATCACCTCTCTAATCTTTGTAGATCCTTCTGCATTTCCCTTATCCCTTTGTCACTATCTACCCTATGACAGAGCCTCGTGTCATCTGTAAAGAGACACAACTTGCCCTGGATGCCCTTATGATGCTTGGCCAGCTGCTTATGATTATTGTATGATATTTGTAATATAAAATATACCATGTGATTGTTTCACATAAGACAGCCTGGAATTCCATGGTGCCCCGTTTCACTGAAGCTGCAGGATATGTTAACTAACAAGGAGATCCTGGTAATGTAATTAACTTCCTTGAGAAATTGCATTTTATGGCCATCTGCCAGTGGATAAGCCTAATAAACTTTTATGACGTTTTAAGAGGAACAGGCCATTGATACCAACATGGTGTTAAAAGTTGTAAAACACTTTGAATCTGCCTTGGGAATAGGAAATCACACAATATCAAAGAGAAAATGTTTAATTAAGGAGTCATATTTAGAAAGGGCTTTTCCTTCTGATGTGACATTATTTAACATACCTTCTGCTACAAAATCATGTTTGGAACTTTTAATTCTGAAGAGGAGGAGCTAGATGACTCACCAAGAGGGTGGGGAGATGGGGTTGAAATGTATCCTTTTAACTGGGGAATATGATATTCCATCTTGGGACTCTAGAAAGACACAACTCTCTGATGTAACTGCACTTACAGAGGTAATACATTAGATAGAAAAGGTCTAAATGTATGATAGTTTGAGTTTTTGTTTTGTACTTTGCTCTTGGTTTTCTTTTATGTGATTGTAATGCTCTTTGATATATTGTTCTGTATTTACATTTTACATATTTTTATCATCTTTTAGTAAAGTATCTTTTATTTAAAAGACTGCCTGGGTGTCTGTCAGTTCTTTATTTGCATGTGACGTATAAATGGTTAAGTCTGACAATTGTGCAAGGGCATGATGGCGTTACCAAACTGGGAAAAGGTAAGAATATACCCAAGGTTTCTTATACAGTTTTAAGGGTTCATTTTGGAAGCCTGGCTTGCTGCTCATGGTGAAAGATTGCACCTCAGTCCTCGAAGAGGGTACGTATCTGAGCCTGTACATTGGGTATGCTAGTATAAGGTTCACAGTCTGAATCTCCTAGAACTTGAGACTAAAGGTTATTCAGGCCCAAAAGCAGACAGGAGGGTTACCCTGTGTCTGATACCTGTTCACACTATTGCGTTCTGAGGTTGGCACTGTGGGAGCAGAGGGCCTGACCTGCTGAGTGCATTTGTGACAGCCCTCTCCAGTGTTTCTGAAGAAACTATTGAAAAAGACAGGACACAGGACAAATCCCTGAGACACCACACTCATGATCTCTCTTCCAATTTGAACCCATTTATCGTCATGTTCTGCAGTCACTTCTTCAGCCAGTTTCCTATCCATCTATATCCCTTGCAGCACTCAGGTTCTCCAGCTTCTTCAGCAATCTTCTGTGTGGCACTGAGTAGAAAGCCTTGCTTTGCTGAAATTGAAGTAGAGTAAATCCACAGCATGGCAATTATCTATTACCTTTGTTACTCAATCAAAGAAAACTGTCACGTTGGTCTGGCAAGCCCTCCCTGCCACAAACACATGCTGTTTACCATCCTGTAGACCATTGTTCTCTAGGTAGTCCACAAGGTCCTTTTTTATCAGTTATTTCATCAGTTTACCCACTACAGAGGTAAGTCTGACAGATCTGCAATTCCCTGGTTGCTTCTTGTACACACTCCTTGTGTAGCAGGGCTATGTCTGCTGCTCTCCAGTCTTTCAAAACTACACCTACCTGAACTGAGCTACTAAATAGCACTACTAGGGGTTCAGCCAGTTCTGCAGCCAATTCCTTGAGCATCCTTGGATGCACCTATCCAGCCCTTGAACTTTATCTGCCTTTGGGGCTTCAGCCACCTGCTGGACCTATTTCTCTGGTAAGTACTGGCTGCCTCATTTTAGGAATGCCCCTGATAGCCACCTTGATACCACTTTCAGGCAGAGGTCCAGTGTATTCCCTTGTGAAGACAGAGCAGAAGTACTTGTTAAGGATGACTGCATTTTGTTCATCTTCCTCTTGTCCCCTTCCTCGTCTTGTAACCTAACAATAACCTCTCCCTTCTCTGAAGAATGATTTTCCCCACCCTTGACTCCCTCCACAATACACAGTTCTGTGTCTGTCTTTGCCTCCCTAACCATTCTGTTTTGCTGTTCCTTATTTGGTAATCTCCCCATTCCTCCTCCCTTCCTTTTCCTTGTACCTGGTGAAAGCCTTTCTCTTGGCCCTTACTGCTTCTTTGACACTTTCTGAGAACCATATTGGTCTCTTTTGCCCATTTCATTTTGTAACAATTCTCATGCAGGATTTTGTTTTCTCAAAAATGGTCCCCTTGACTGCCCCCCATCTTTCCTCTGCACCTCCAACCCTGGTCAGTTTGTCTTTTGACCAGCTTCCTTATCTGGCTAAAGTCCACTGTTCAGAAATCTAGGATTTCAGTTGCTGATAGGGGCATTCTGGTCCTGAGGCCAGCCCAAACCAAATGGAGTTATGGTAGCTGAACCCCACTGGCTCCACTACTGTCAGTCCACTCACCATCTCTGAGTTGGTGAGCACCAAACCCAGAATGGCTGCCCCTCTAGTGGGTTCCTTTAGCAGATGCACCAGCAGACTGCATAGTCAGTATAGCGCAGTGATTTAAGGCTCTGAGCTGCAAATCTGGAGACCTGGGTTTGAATCCCACAGCTGCCTAGGTGCATACTGTATGACCCTGAGCAAGTCACTTAACTTCCCTGTGCTCCCAGGTTGCACCTATAAACAAGCTTTCAGATTAGTGTGCTACTCCTGGTTAAACAACTGCAAAAAAAAAAAGAAAAAGACAGCCCCGCAATATATCTAACAGGGTGTTACTTCTGGTGCACCTGGCCATGGTAATGTCCCAGTTGATATCTGGAAGGTTCAGATCACCCACCACCACCTCCCCCTTCTTCACCCCACTTTCCAGCTCTTCCCTGAGCTCCCTATCACTCTCTTCCCCTTGTCCTGGTGGTCTATAGATCACCCCTACCTGTATTTTCTTGTCTGAGGGTGTAGTGAGGTAAATCCATGGCAATGCTGTTTCCCCTTTGCTTCATTAACGTGTCCATACTCTAAAACCTCTGTGCCCTCCCTGACACATAGGGCTACATCACACCCCTTTTGCCTATCCCTTTTTCCAGTCTAAACATTGTGTAACCTGGAACTGATAAGTTCCAGTCATTCCTAGGCATCACTCCTCTAAAGGGGCTAGTGTCTTTGTGTGTCATGCCCCCCAATTCTGGAACTCTCTCCCTCTAACTTTATGCCTTGCCCCTTCCCATGCCTCTTTCAAGAGACTGCAACACCATCACCTAGCTGATTCATGTAACTGCACTTGCTTCCAACCACCCTAGCCTGTTCATCCCCCCTTACTCCGACTCCTTAACCCACTGCTCTCCAGTCATATCCGAAAACACTCAACACTTCTTTTCTCTAGGCACCTGTCTAGCCTACTCACGTCCACTTGTAGTCCTCTCCTCTTCACCTGTCTGCGTCCTCTCTTTTCTCTACTATCCTCCTATCCCTCATTCCAGTCCTCACGACTACCTCCACTCTTTATCTATCTATCCTATATGTCCACCCTTGTGTTACAGCACAATATCTCCCTGCATTCTCCTAACTTAATTTGACTTATATCCTGATTATATGACATTGCAAATGTATAATTTCTTCCCTCTTAGATAATTGAATTTTACTCTAAATTGTATTTATACCTTGCTTGTTACTTCATCTCCTGCTTGCAATGTATTCCAATCCATGTAACTTTGTTCATTTAATGTAATGTCTTGGTCTGTAGTTATGTTACTACTGATGTTCTGTATTCATCTTCACTGTTCTGTAATCTCCCGGGTCATGCCTGAAAATAGTCATTGCCATGGCTAGTGCACCCTACCCAGTAAACAAAAACTAAATAAATAAATTATGCTCTGTGGCTCACATTTCTGGGGTGGCCACAAGGTCCCCCTCAGTGTCTGCCACTAATGCCAGCTCACTAATTTCATTACCCAGACTTCTGGCATTAAAAGCAGACCCCTTCTCAACTAGCTCTGAATACTCTTTTGCTGTTTTGTGATCTTACACCTGCATTCCTTCTCATTCTCCTTACCATCTTATTTTTATGTTTGCTTGCGCGCATGCGCAAGAAACATTATGTGGCAGCTTAGGAGAGAAGCAGGTTGTGGAGGTGTGCAGCCAACGGAGGCATTGCATTTGGGGACTTGGCACTGGTGGACCAATGGAGGCACAGTGTGCTGATGACACTGGTTTCCAAAACTGCTACCAACTTGCAATGTTTTCATCGCAGCAATGAGGGGCTGCCTTATCATTGCAGCGTCAGCCATTCTGCTGCAATGAGGGAGCGACCCATCATTGCAGGGCGGAGCATTGTCTAGTGTAATATTGTTTGTGAACATGGCAGCAAGCTACCGCCATGTTCTGAAACAATGAAACAACCCAGTACCCGTGGGGTGCCCAATTCCCCTCGGTATCATGTGCGCCCCAAACAGTCTTTGTTTGCCGACAGGGGGTCCAATACCCATCGGCTTCATTCCCCCTCCTTTGCAGTGTAATTTGCCAATGGGGGAGCCCACTCCCTGTTGACATAATGTCCTCCCCCAAAATGTTGGTTTTGTGCTGAGGGGGTTCCCAATCCCCCTGGTCTCTTGCCCCCCCATATGTGCCGATAGGGGTGCCCATTCCCCATCGGCTGCAGCTTCCAAAAACATTCGAGTGGTACGCTGGGGCCCACCCGCGTGACAAATGTCTAGTAAAAAAACAGTCCGCAATGTTTTTCTTTTTTCTTTTGTTCCTGTAAATCAGAAAGCGGTTCCTGGTTGAGTCTGGTGGCCTCCCCCAACCCGCGCCCACCCTCTGCACACCCTGCCTCCCCACTCCCCTCATCCCATACTTACCACTGGAGCCCAGTGCGATGATCTTTGGTGGACGGGAATATGTCTGCACTCTTCAAAGCCGTCTGCGAACTGAAGAAATGCCAGTAAGCTGCATAATGGCATAAATAGGGTTTTTTTCAACTTCGGTGCATATCTCAGGCGTTTTTGGGAATTTTGGCACCAAATTTTCAACATGGGGTTATTGGGACCCCTCCTCATGAATTCAGCCACAGTCATGCCATTATTCTGTCTGGAAAGGTGATTTCACAGTCACTGCACGGAATCGCCTTTTAGGACCAATTAATGAAATTACAGTGCCAGTGCTCATGAGGTGGCCTCTCAAAAAGTCTGTGTTGCAAATTTGGAGGGAAAAATCCAAGAAATGACTGTTTTACGAGCGTGCATTGCGCAGTTGCTACGCACACTCGTAACTTCGCGAATTTGCAATATTTTCACTCCAGATTTTCAACATTGCCATTTTTCTGCACCTCCTTATGAACAGTACAGCTGTCATTTTTCATATCTTGCCTGAAATGTGTTTTCACACTTCTGGCACAGAATAGCATGGTCCGCTGTGAGAAATCAGTGTTCAGGACACATTACTAAAATCACAGTGACACTGTTCGTTAGCAGAGGTCTTAAAATGTCTATGTTGAAAATTTGGTGATGAAAGTCCATAAAATGACTGTGTTATGAGTGTGCATTGCGCAGTTTCCACGTATGCTCGGATGTGCAAGCATTTTTAATATTCCCACTACATATTTTCAACATTGCCATCTCTTCACACCTCCCTATGGATAGTACAGCCGTCATTGTTCACATCCTACCCGATCTGTGTTTTCGTACAATTGGCACAGAATGGCACGGTCACTGTTGGATCTTAACGTTCAGGACACATTGACAAAATCACACTGCCAATCTTCATGAGAAGAGGTCCCAAATGCTTTCATGAGGTGGGGTCACAAAAAGACCATGTTGAAAATTTGTAGTGCAAATACCAACAAACACCCGAGGCGTTAGGGTTTCTAACCATAACGTCCTACCCTGTACAGACTGACAGGCATTGGGGTGTGCCTTTGGATTGCCGACAGTACTGCTCATGCCATCCCACCCCCACTTCTCAGTCACTGACAGGCATCGAGGTGTACGTTGGAGTCTTCGGCCCCAGACTTCACCCCATTCTCCTATGCTGCACCCATTTCAGCATATGTCCTTGTGGAATGGGGTGACTGTAAAGTCAAACACCCTAAGGCACACCTCAACACATGTCGGTGTCTGCAGAATAGGGTGAGGTGACATGGCATGACCATCATGGGCGACGACCCAAACACTTACCTCAATGCCTGTCCATCTCTACAGGATGGAGGTGGGGTTGGCATGAAGTTCAATACTTCACTGCCATTCCTATTCTGCATCTGTCTAACTCCTGCATTTCCAATGCTAATACCAGCAAGCAAACATTGGGCATTGACAAATGCTTGTTTCTGTTGCTTTCATACCCTAAGAGCCTTCCCCCTTGCCTCTTCCACTACTCCTTTTTGGACCTGAACCTTATTTTTATCCAACATATTGCTACCAATCCCCAGTATAGAGGGAGCTCTAGCTTGGTTCCCCCTCTCACTACCTTTACGATGGTTCTTCTAGCCTCAGCCTTCCCTATAGTCAGTTTACTTGTCTAATGTTGACATCTAACTTTGCCCCTCTATGCTGGTCCACTCTCTTGTCTGATGAAGGCCATCACCTTTATTTATTCATTTATTTTTTATTTATTTATTTATTTAGTTTTTGTTGACCGGGTAAGTGCACTAGACAAATTCTGCCTATTTTCAGGCATGACCCGGGGGAGGGGGATACAGATGAATGCCAACTGACCTTGAACCGGATTAAGCTGTTGGTGGTATTTTTAGTGAATGAGGGAAATTTGGCCAGGACACTGGGGAAATTCTCCTACTCTTTTTGATAAGTGCCATGGGATCTTTAACATCCACCTGAACTACCACCAATCCAGGCAGATGGGACCTCAGTTTAAAGTCTCATTCGAAAGATGCCTCCAGTATCAGAAGTGCCCCCAGTCCCCCACAAAGTGGTATCCTTTCTCCTGACACTATCCTTTTAACCACCCATTTAACTTCTCTATCTCTTCCACCTTTATTCTAGCTTTCCCTCCCCCTGCTTCACATAGGGAGGACCCTGGAAAGGGCCAGGGAGGCCAAGTGTGCCTGCAATCTGTCCCCAGCTTCTGAAAGTTCTACTTCACTTGCCCCACAGGCTGGTTCACTGGATCATTGGTACCCAAGTGTACCAGCACCCCCAGCTCCTCCCTTCCCTCTTTGCTATCCTCCCTATTCTGTTTATGTCCCAGATGGTTGATGCCCTAGGAAGGCACCTAATCATTCCCCAACCCTCCTTTCCCCTACCCACCAACCTCTCTACTCCCTTGGCCAGAGAATCTCCGACCACTAAGACTCTTCTAGCTGCCTTCTACTTACTCTCACCTGTGGGTGCCACCAGGTCATCACCCCCACTTCCCCTAACTGACAGAGCATGTACTGTTAGAGGGGTGCTGTCATTAGGTTGCCATATTGTGGGTGCCACAACCAGTTTGCCTATCATACTGGTGAACTGGATTTCATAGCACTCGGCATGGATGGGGCTGTAGCAGTGTTGCACTGTTTGCCCTATACATCTCCAACATGGAGGTGATTATATTAAAGTTTCTGGGGAGGTGGGGGGCAAAGTCCCCCACAGTGGAAGGTGTGAGGTGTGTAGCTCCTCACAAATAGCCACACTTGCCCTGGTGCATTGGGTGCAATTGGGGTTGGGTGGCACAATGGCTGGGTGTGATCTCTGTCGGAATTGTGCTGCTGGTGCCTTAATGTCCCTTGTCCTTTTCCCTGTCACACTGGTGTGGGTGAACCCTGACCCTGAGCCCCCCCCCAGTGGAGTCAAGTTCCTGAGTCTACTGCAGGGATGCCAAGTGACTTGCCATCGAGATAGTGTGGGGTAGGGTGACTTCCTTGTGGCTGCCCTGCCACTTTTCCCCCTCCCCAGCACTCTTCACCCTCCTAAGTCAGTGGGTTTCTGGGGCAGAGAGGGTGTGGGCTGTGAGCTCCAGCTGAACAGGTGCCACAGGAGAGATATATCTTCCATGGCTGGCACCAGCTGAGCATGGAGCTCTACAAAGGACCTGGAGAAAGGGCACTGACCACCTACTACAGAGTGTAACCTTGGAGAAAAGCACCCCAGAGTCCCTGCCACTGACATGCTCCCCACTAAACCTTATTCCTACACTGATCCTTATAATAATCCTTAGACTTCTAATACTAACCAGTTTTCCCCTACCTCTCTAGTACCCTTAATTAATGTTAAAAAAGTTAAATCAGCAGACTGGAAACTGTCTTTACAGTCTGTCAAACTGATGTCTGACAATGAGCAGCACTACCTTAGCTGAAGCAAATTCCCAGGCTTCATGAACTTCTGGCCAGCTTTATCCCCTTCTGCCTTCTCTCACTGAAGTCCTGTTAATTACCAAAGGCTGGGTATTTAACTCTCCCTCCACCACCACTCTGCTGATGTCACTCAAGAAGGTTACAGAGTGATCCTTTATTGCTGTACTTAAATTCTGCAGATTTCAAAGCTTATCAAGCCACTCTGTGACCCTTTGCCCATCTGAATTAAAGTTAAAATGTCAAATCTTACATTGGTTTCTATTACAAAGAAAAAAATAAATAATTTATAAATAATTAGAGCAATACTATCTTAGTACTAGAAGGAAAGGTTCAAACTTAACTTCCCAGAATATTCCAAATTCTATCTGACTTATCTTTCTTTATTGTGAACAACCAGTTGCTATAGGCTAAAGTCATAAGATTCTATACAGGATGCATTTGATGTTTCTTTGCAACACAATTTTCAAAATTTGAACAAATATAAAGCAGAAAACAAACACAAACTGATTCCAAAAAAGTTAGGATTTCCAGTTAGATATCCACAGCAGAGACAAATCCAAGCTTCAGCAAGTGCCAAACGATCAGAGAAAGAAAGACCAAAAATGCAAACAAAACTCCGTAACAACTTTAGATGGAGAGTCCAGTAACCAAGTCTTTGAAAGAGCAAAATTAACTCTGTAGGAACACCACGGATGTGCAAAGCTACTGCTGTCCTCCAGTGACACTCCACACAGCAAAATCAGCAAACTGGTGGTTCCAAACAGCTCACAAGATTTCAGCCTCCAGCTGCTCAGAAGTCAGTGAAAATAGACAGCAGCAAATAGGTACTTTTTAGTAATTAAATCATCAAATATATAACGGCAATACATGATAATCAATAAACATTATTTAGTATAATTAAGTGATAGCATTAAGTTAATTGGGGAATAGGAAGCAATAACCAGTTGGTGTGGGTCATTAAATACCAAGGCCAAAGGCAGAGGCATTTAATGTAACCCACACCAGCCAGTTATTGCAAGTATACTCCAAATAACATAATGTTACTATTATTTAGAAAATGGTGAAAGTAAAACACGCTTCCTGATTGGCTGAAACAGCCTGCCACCTGGGCCATTATTTCTTAACAACGGCCCGCTGTAAAACAAGTTCCAATTCTGGAACTCGCCACCGCCATTTCTTTTTTCCTCGCTAAACGAGTGGCTCATCGACATAGCCCACTTCACGTTCATTTCACTCATCTCACTCACCTTCAACACAAACCGCAGCACCAAACAGTAAATAATTAATTTTTTTTACTAAAACACTTTCCTGCCTCACAGCTCTGCTCTGCTTCTCACCCACGAACACCATTTCAGGCAGTCTGCCGACTCCGCTTTCACTCATACACTACGTCCTTTCACCACGCACTCCGTTCTGAAGTCACATTCATTGTGATGATGCTCTCCCACAAAACAAACAGCAGGCACACCAAACTCAGTTTCTGTTTTCTGTATTAAATAAAAAATTATTTTAGTGCCGCACGTATTTCCTCCTACCTGCGCTCCTCTTCTCATTCGCCAGTAACATTTTACTCAGTCTACCAAGCACACTCACAGTCACTTCCTACCTATAAGAAACAATAGCAGCACCCTCTAGTGGCAAGGGACTATTTTACAAACCCACATTTCTGTTCATTTTGTAATAATATTTCACACTCTTTTTTTAATAAAAACATTATTTAAAAAAAAAACTAACCTAACACAATTATTTAAGTGTAATAATACCCTCAGCGGTGGGCATTATGGGATATAACGTACCTTCCAGGGGCTATAAGGCCCACCACCTGTGGCCTCGGGCCTCATTACACCCCTGGGTGGTCCGTTATATAGAGAATAAAGTATGGGGTGGTGTGTGTAACGAAATTTTATACACACCCGAGGGGTTGGATGCCATATAAACCCCGAGAGCGAAGCTTGAGGGGTTTATCCAGGCATCCAACCCCGAAGGTGTGTGTAAAATTTGAGTTTACACACCACTCCGTATTTTATTTTATATAATTGCCGTGTTAGGCTTTTTCGCCACAGCAATTATATAAAATAAACAGGTTCCAGTGTATTCTTCAAGTGTATCCTGTGGTCAGTCCTTTTAGTCTGGTGCTGAGATTTTCATTTTTTAAAACAAATTTTTTCCTTTCTGCGGATCTTTGTGTGTTCCCAGGGTATATGGGGGGGGGAGAAAATAAAAGAAAAGGACTTACCGCCGAGTTCTTGTGGCGGTTCTGTTTCAGGTGACACGGAAACAGTGAGTGGTATCAACTTGTCGCGCTGTTGCGTGAGCATGCGCACAGCAAGGGAAATCATGCGCGTGTTTGCCATTATAAACACTCCAAGTTGTGTACAGGGTGTGCTTGGAAACAACTGAGAAGCTGCGTGGGATATACCATTTTGGACTAAATATCTGTAACTAATCTCTCTCTCTCTTGCTTACATCTGAGAGAAGTTTTCCTCACTTTTAAAGTGGTATTGCTTTGTGTTTGTTTTAGTTTTTAATTCATGAAGGGTTTTTTTAAAACTGCTTATCTTGTCAGCATCCTCAGAAGGGCTGAAATAACTGCATATTTGATTTTCCTTTGTGGCTAACTGGACTGATTACTAGAATTCTGTGAGAATCTGCATCAATATATTTTGCAACTTTTGGTGGGGTTGTGTGATTCAAAATAGCAAAAGCTGCAGTTTGTAATTGGATGCCAGACATAGCCTGAGGTGGGGAAATTGTCTTCACAAGTCAGAGGTCTGCATCACAGCCATTTGTCTAGCTAGACCATTTCAGCATTGTTCAATTACTATAAACTAGTGGTGTGATCCTGTTTGAGGCAGAAGTCCATCTTCTTCCAAGTTGTGTACAGGATGTGCTTGGAAACAACTGAGAAGCTGCATGGGATATACTATTTTGGACTAAATATCTGTAACTAATCTCTCTCTCTCTCTCTCTGCTTACATCTGAGAGAAGTTTTCCTCACTTTTAAAGTGGCATTGCTTTGTGTTTGTTTTAGTTTTTAATTCAGGAAGGGTTTTTTTAAAACTGCTTATCTTGTCAGCATCCTCAGAAGGGCTGAAATAACTGCATATTTGATTTTACTTTGTGGCTAACAAACCACCAGGCTGTTTTGGGGCTGGAGAGGTTTACCTGTGTCTGACTTGGATGTCTGGATTTTTCTGTTTGATTAGCAGGGTACTTTCTCTGTCAAGTTGTTGTGTAGGGTGTCTTGCTGACAGGAAGGCACTCATGCATGTGGTGGGTGAGAGCTTTTGACTGATTGTTTTGTGAGGGCATGGTTTAGGCCCAACCCTTCCCACCCTCACCCACCCACCCCTGGAAATAGTTCTTTATACCTGAGGTTCTGACATCATTTCCTCGAGTGCAAGGTGCATTTCACTGTCATATCCTCTCTAGCACACTGCACTGACAATATAAGCATACACATTGTATAATATATATATTTCTATATAACAAATCACACACGCACCGCACACACACACACAAATACAAAAAAAACTAGATAAACATGTGGGGAGTAGTGCAGTGTAATGGCTGTGGGGCAGCAGTCTTCCGGGAGTCTTTCTGGAGGCTGAGATGCTGTCCTATTTGCAAACAACTATCTGCCCTGAGGGAGGAAGTTGCCCGTCTTCAGGCTGCACTGGACAGTAGTAAGGAAACCTTCCCCCAGGCCACACTGGACAGTAGGAAGGGAACCTCCCCCATCCAGGGAGCACTAGCGCCACCACCACTACCTCAGAGGTTGCGAAGAAAGCACAGCAGTTGGACCACAGTGGGCTCAGGGAGGGTGAGGAGGGTGGAACAGAGGCACACCCAGTCAATTGTTCCACTCCACAATCCATACACCATTCTGGGGGAGCATAGCTCCCCTATGGATGCACCCACAGAGAAGACTGATGACAACTGTCAAAAGGGAGGCCCACAGGAAGGAGGCAGAGGACACCACAGGGAAAGGAAGCAGCTCCTGGTGGGGGACTCAATTATTAGGGGTATAGAACTGGGGGGAGTTGGGAAAACTGAAGTAAGGTGCCTGCCTGGTGCCATGGCTTGGGGGGACAGGAAGCGCATCCTCAGGATCACGAGAACAGCTGCAAGGGATTCTGAGCTGGATGTAATTGTCCACCTAGGGACAAATGACTTGGCTCATCATGAGATTAGAGCAGTGCAGGAGGACATTGCAGAGTTGGGGAGGGACCTAAGACAAGTAGCACACACAGTATCCTTCTCAGAGGTGCTGCCTGTCAAAGGCATGGGGGAGGCGAGGGTAATTGGCACCATGCAGTTTAATGAATGGTTGAAAAAATGGTGCGGAGCACAGGGGTTTGGCTTCATTGGGGACTGGGGTTCCACCTGGAGGGACACCAGCCTATACTGGCAGGATGGTCTGCATCTGTCCAGGAAGGAACAAGTCTTTGAGCAATCAGTTTAAATGCTTCATTTGCAAGCTTTTAAACTAGTCAAAGGGGAGGAACGACAAGCAGCAGGAAAATCCAGCCTCTCCTACAAAACAGGGTACTAAATGAGAAAAGACCGAGTGTAGAACGGTCAGTGGGGGATGCTGCAACAGAAGGTAAAGCCATCAAAAAATGGAGAGCAATGAGTACCAATGCCTGTAGTCTGGGTAACAAGCTTCCTGAATTAGTGGCCTTGATGGAGGAGGAACATCTGATATCGTGGCAGTCACAGAAACATGGTACACACAAACCATGACTGGGACATAAACATACCAGGATACACTGTCTACAGGAGGGACAGGAGGGTAAAGAGGAGGAGGAGTAGTTCTTTACATAAGGGAAGGAATAAAAAGCAACAGAACAAAAAGGGTAAACAGGAGGAGAAGAAGCACTGTTTGTAAATTTGGAGACAGGCAATGGCACCATACACGATCAGAGGTTGTATACAGATCCCCTTCTCAGGGGGAGGAAATGGACAGGAAATGATAGAAAGTATACTTAGAATGGCAGAAAAAGGGGAGATATTGCTGATGGGTGATCTGAATATGCCAGATGTTAACTGGAGTGCAGTTGCAGCTGCCACTTCGAAGAGTGTAGTTATTCTAGATGCCCTACAGGGGGCATGCCTTAGACAACAAGTACTGGAGCCCACTCAAGAGGGAGCAATATTAGACTTGATTCCCTCAAATGGAGATGGAGAGAGGATCACAGATGTAGAAGTGGGTAGCCATCTGGGAACTAGCGACCATCGAACAGTATGGTTCACAATAAACACAGCAATAGAGTCAAGCCATACAAAGACAAAAGTATTGGACTTTAGGAGGGCTGACTTTGCCAAAATGGGTGAGTGCCTAAGGAATACACTAGCAAATGGGCAGGAAGGAGGGGTGGAAGAACAATGGGGAATAATAAAAACTGCCATCACAGAGGGTAACAAGCCTTTGTGTGAAGCAAATAAACAAAACAAGACGATGTAAGAAACCACTATGGTTCTCAAAGGAAGTGGCAGTGAAGGTTCAAGAGAAAAAGAAAGCATTCAGGAAGTACAAGGAATCACAGAAGGAGCAGGACAGAGAACTGTATCAGTTAAAGCAAAAGGAGGCTCGGAAGGCAGTCAGAACAGCAAAGGCCCAAACCGAGGAAAAGATAGCCAACTCAGTTAAGAAGGGGGATAAAACCTTTTATAGGTACATCAGGGAGCAAAGGAAGACCAAGGGAGGGATAGTGAGGCTTAATAAAGGGGAGGGAGGGTGGGCAGAGGGAGACTGTGAAAGGCAGAGATACTAAACAAATATTTTGCTCAGTATTTACAAATGAAGAGGGGAGGTACATAAAACAAACAGTAGTAACACTCTGGATACAGAAGTTGATACCAGCCCATTTACAGAAGAAAGGGTTCTGAAAAGAACTCTTAAAACTGAAGGTGGACAAAGCAATGGGGCCTGATGGGATTCATCCCAGAATTCTAAAGAGCTAAGGGTAGAATTAGTGACACCACTGACTACCCTTTTTAACAAATCATGGGAGGATGGGGTGGTACCCAAGGACTGGAGGAGGGCAGATATGATTCCCCTTCACAAAAGTGGGAGCAAGGCAGAAGCAGGAAACTACAGACCTGTTAGTTTAACCTCAGTGATAGGGAAAATGATGGAATCACTTCTGAAGGAAAGAATTGTCGAGTATCTAGAGGCCAGAGGGGCACAGGACCCTAGGCAGCATGGATTCACAGTGGAAAGGGCATGCCAGACAAATCTGATAGATTTCTTTGACTGGGTGACCAAAGTAGTAGATCAGGGAGGGGCTGTGGACATGGCCTACCTAGACTTTAGCAAGGCATTTGACACAGTCCCACACAAAAGATTAATATACAAGTTAGCCAGCCTGGGAGTGGGTCCCAAGATGACAGCCTGGGTAAAATTGGCTGGAGAATAGGACACAGAGAGTAATAGTAAATGCAGTCCACTCAGAAGAAAGGAGGGTTACTAGTGGGGTACCGCAGGGTTCAGTATTAGGACCGGTCCTCTTCAATGTCTTTATAAGCGACATTGCAGAAGGACTGGAAGGAAAAGAATGTCTCTTTGCAGACGACACTAAGATCTGCAACAGAGTTGATGCACAGGGTGGGGTGGAAAGGATGAGAAGGGACTTGGCAAGGTTAGAGGAATGGTCAAATGTATGGCAGCTTAGATTCAATGCTAAGAAGTGCAAGGTAATGCACCTGGGAAACAAAACCAGGGAAGAGTACACAATGGGAGGTGAGATACTAACAACAACAAAAATGGAAAGGGACCTGGGGTAGTCATATCAGATGACCAAAAGGTGGGCAAGCAATGTGAGAGGGCAGCAAGGAGGGCTAGGGGATACTGGAATGCATAGGAGAGGCATCACCAGTAGAAAACTGGAAGTTATTATCCTCTGTACAGACAGCTGGTGAGACCCCATCTGGAGTACTGTGTGCAGTTCTGGAGACCCAATCTCCACAAAGACATAGACAGGATGGAAGCTGTCCAGAGGAGGGCAACTAAAATGGTACAGTCTGCACGGAAGACATATGAAGAGAGACTTAAGGAGCTTAATATGTATAGTCTCGAGGAAAGGAGAGAGAGGGGGAACATGATAGAAACTTTCAAGTACCTCAAGGGAATCAACAAAGTCCAAGAGGGTAGCATCTTTCAAAAAAAGAGGTGTGCAAGAACAAGAGGGCACAATTTGAAGATAGAGGGGGCTCAGAGGTAATTTAAGGAAGTATTTTTTCACAGAGAGGGTTGTGGATGCATGGAACGGCCTTCCGGAGGAGGTTGTGGAGTCAAAATCAGTGGTGGAATTCAAGCATGCATGGGACAGTCATAAGGCAATTCTGGGGGGTGGGAGCAAGAAGAAGTAGGCTGCTGGTTAACTAGGATCTGCAGCTTATCCAGTAGGTAGGGAAATGGGCAGACTGGGTGGGCCAAGCGGTCCTTATCTGCTGTCAAATTCTATGTTTCTATGTTTCCTTTATAAAGGCAAATTATGTCACGGTTTCCCTATGAGAAAAAGCCTAAGCCTTTTATTATATCCCAATAATGCCTACCCTGTTGGGTATCATTGCTTACATGAGTTGGAGTTTAAAAAAAAAGGAAACTCCTGCTGCAGGTGAGGCAGTCCAACACTGCTAATACAAGTTCAGGAGTGTGTGTTCGGTGTCTACTCGGCAACAGGCAGGCAGCGTGATTATGAGAGGAGCTAAGGGAGACACAAGGATCGTGTGCTTTTCTATATGCTTTGTTTTAATGCAATAGTGTATTCAGGAGGTGAAGTTAAGTTTTTGGGGGGTTAGGTTTGTTGAATGTTGATGGTGTGTGATGTAGGAGATGATTATGTAGCTGTGAATTGTGTGGACTGGCAGAGACTGGAAAATGAAACATTTTTTACTGTAAGTGGGAGATGTCATGCCAGTGGATGTGAAGTGTTACTCACAGCTGCAGAAGGATGGAGTCATGGCTGAAGGTCCTTAATACTGAAAGTGATGGAAAGTAATGTAATTTTCTTTTTAAAGAAAAAGAGTGTCCAGTGTTTTTACTGCGCTGGTGCCTACCATCATTCTGATGAGTGGGGGGGGGGGGAGCGGAATGTTGTGCTCTTCACAAAATGTGACAGGGAATTTGAAGAGGTGTTCTGGTTCATAAACTGTGACAACCTGTGTAAAAGTGTCTTCTAATTTGGAAAATTACTGTATTTCTGGGTTCTGAAGCAACTGATGTGGAAGGTCTTTGTAAAGCCACTTTGTTTTGCTTTTGCTTTGAGTTCCTAAGTGTGAATTATCGACTGTGGGCATGGCTACAGGATGATTAACCAACTGTGGGTGAGGCTAGAGGCTGGTAAACTGACTGTAGGAAGGGTAGATGAATAACCGACTCTGGCTGATCTCCAATGTAGTTTGTGGGAGAATAATTGACAGCCATTCTTCACTGTAATTAGAGATGCAGCGAAATTTAATTTCGCTGCCGAAATCATGAATTTTGCTGTGTGAAATATTTTGTGAACTTTGTGCATTCTGTGAAATATTTTGTGGGTGTGAAATGTGGAATTTTGCCTGCGAAATGCAACATTTCTCTGGCAAAATGTGGAATTTCATCCATAAACAGCAGAATTTTGCCAGTGAGGGGTGAAATTCCACCTTTCGTGGGTGAAATTTCATAGTTCACCAGTGGAATTTTGCATTTCATACCCGCAAAATATTTCACAAAATGCAAAATTTCATGAAATATTTCACATAATGAAATTTGCGGATTTTGCCCATCTGTAACTGTGATTGGCTGAGAACAGACACCTCTCGTATAATTTAGTATAAATAAAAAAAAATAGATAACCAAGAAAAGATTTACTTTTAGTACATTATATGACCAAAATATAACACTAGACCTTTTGTATTGCAAAGAAATTATGCAAATTTAAAATGGTTGTTCAAGACTGGCCATTGTAAGACTCCTAACTGAAAAATCTCAAAAACTTCACCTGGATAAAGTTCTTTATTATAGTCACCACACCAGAAATTATCTATTACTTTTTCTGTCCTCATAGCTCTAATGCTATCTTGCATATTCTTGATTTTTATGCTATGCAGCTCTAAAACGTTATACTGTACTTATAGTTGAAAATCAAGAACAGCAGGAGATGAAGTTGTCCATACAGAGCTGTCCCTCAGGCTCAAAGGTAATAGTCGGCTATTAGGATTTTGTCCATATAACTATAGAGTTTGTTTTTGATTGTATCTATTCTCTTACAGTTTACAATATCAGGAGGCAAGGATTTTCAAATGCTGACAATGCATTGTGTATAAAAAAAGTTTTCTTTTTGTTTTGAAGTTTCTTCCCCTTCTTGTTTATACTTCTTCTACTAACATAGTCAGTTCTGAGTTTGATGTTTAACATGTCCATAAGACTGTTCTCTTTTTGAATGCGAAGAAAAACACCATGGGCCAGATATTCAGAAATGGGCCAAAGGCCGGCGCAAGTCCAGTGCAGCGCAGGTCAGATGTGCCATGGCAAATTGGGAGCCATATTCGGAAGATGCGCCACCCGAAATGCTCCGGCGCAAGCCAGCTGAATATGGCAAATATGCGCCACAGCCCAACCAAGATGCGCTGGTGAAATCATGGATGCACGGAGCAGACCTGAGCACAAACCCAGTGAGCAGGGCAAGAGCCACAGGCAGCAGGGACACATAACCAAGGAAATATAGGGCAATGGGCACAGGACCACCCCCAGCAAGGCACACCCATGTACACAGATGCACGGACCTGGAGGGCACACAGGGCACCAGGGGAAGGTGCACAGACAACCCTAGCCCACCAACCATGGAACATGCCCCCGTCCAAAGGCCTTCCACCCCAGCCATGCCAATGGCAGGGACATGCAACAGACACCCACCAGGCAGGCCCGCAAGGTGCCATGTGCATGGTGCCAGGGATGAGGCAAACACAAAGAGCAGGTGACCAGGGGCAAGTGAGGCACAGGCCACACAGGGCACCCACCAAAGTGGGGCAGGGCACTGCAGCTCAGTCCACAGTGGACATGTGCACCCCCATGAGCAAACGGCAGTCCAGGCAAACAGGTACACAAAGCACAGGGACAGAACTGGCTACAATGGCACACAGGGCCACTCACAGGATAGGGGCAAGGCCTACACACCTAGTGACCTCTTGGACAATGACACGGGGGAACAGTGGAGGACAACCAGAGTCATGGCAACGCACAGCGGAACAGTGGTAGGAATACAGACATACAGAACCACAGACACAGGAAGTCAGAAAATGACCACCAGGCACAGCAGGACAGCCCAAGGCACCCAGCAGATGGGCAAGACAGATGTATCAACCCACAGAACCCTGTGGCATCCTGCCTCCCGCAACCCTCCTGATACCAGTGCCATGTGTCTGACCCATGCCCACACAAAGCCCTGTATGGTGCCTGTCCCCAGTACCACCTCCAGGAGCACATACCAGCCATCCACCACCCTATCAGTGACAGGAGCCGCCAGATGTGTCCCCGACACCAGCCATTCACCACCAGTAGCAGACACCCCCGGGCCAACAGTGCCCATGTGGCCCAGGAAGGATCAACCCCACCCCTCCATCCAACCACCCCAGACAATGAGTAGTCCTGGGCATATCCCCCCCTACCCCGTCCATGGTCCAGTGAGTACAATCACAGTCCACTCAAGTTAGCCCTACACATCAGATAATGGAGCCCAGCCACCAGCAGAGTCCCACCAGTCAGCACACCACCAGCCGGTCCACAGCGTGTCATCAGGAATGATCCCCAGAATCTCAGCCCACAGTCCAAAGTTAGCCTGATCAGCTGTGGGGATATGGGGAGAAAGACTCTCCCATACTGCAAATGAACACCTACCCCATGCAGCCCAACAGCATGCCAGCCTCAGCAACCACCTGCCCGCAGTGTCCAGCAACCTGTATGTCCCTGGAAACAATACTACCCGGGTCCCTGTCCCCCCATCACCACCAGTGCTAGACTCCCCAGGTTGTAAGGCACAGGCAGGCGAACCCTCCGCATGTGCATGGGAGTGCACGTTGAGGTCCATGTGCCACCAGGTGGACCAGGCCCTAAGAATACAATGTCCCCATGCACAGACCCCCAACCCCTCTTGGTTGCCCACCCCAGTGCAGAGCCCCACACTGACCACACAGAGACACACCAAACACTTCTGACACCCAGTCATACACGCCATGAACATGTGAAACAGTGCTGGACATAACACGGTTCCCAGGGGAACACAGTCCGTGATCTGACCCACCCCTGCGGGGACCCCATGTACCATGGACACACATCTGCAGCATGGCTCCTCACACCACCTGCAAAGCAGGCACAGACACAGGGCTGCAGCAAAACGAAAGCTTTATCAAAAAGATATGTACAAGACAGTCATAAAAACAAGGGAGAGGGATGGGGAGCGGGAGAGAAGGAAGGGGACAGGGTGTAGAGGCTATACATCATGTTGTGAGACAGCAGGGAAACAGGTGTGGCTAAGGAATGGGGGCGATACACAACAGGGGGCACTGTACAGGTGGTCTATCGCTGTCCCCTGACAGACCGCTGCAGACACTGGATGGCCCATCTCAAAGCCGCTGTCTCTTGCAAGTGTCTTCACTGCAGTGCCAGGAGCCTCCGTTGTAGCACTAGGATACGCCCAAGTGCCTGGAAACGGGGGCGTGCAGCCCTCCCAGCTACCATCCTGTGACCACCTAGGGGAAGGGACAGGACAGCCAATCAGTGCAATGCACTAAAATGCCCGGCCCACCCACAGCATGCATTGGACTGCGGGGGCGTACACCACTGGGCGACCGTAATGGACCTGTGCCTGGAGGACCACACCAGCTATCCACACAGCATATCACAATGGAGCAGCCAGGCAGACAGTGTAGTGCAGTGTGCCCATGTGCACATGAGCATGGGCACATGGTACAGAGCAACAGCACTGTCGCAGCACACATGGTGGAGGCTGTGTGCATGTCCCCCCCACCAGCCCGCCAAATGCCACCAAAGTACGTGCAACAGTTGAATGTACAACAGGCGGTGTGTCGACCATGTCCGTGCAGACACATGGCCATAGCTACCATGCTTGGACCCCATCCCCACTGCAATACCACAGGGACATGTAATGGCAATGTGGCCAAACTTACCTGCCATGCGATGTCCGACCGGGACTGCTCTCAGTGGCTTACCATGGCCCCTCACCCCTGCCGCGGCCTCCCTGGCCTGCCTGCAGTCCTCTGGCCCTCTGGAAGGAATGTAGAGAGGAGGACATGAGTACACAAGCATGCATGGCAAGCCCCCCACCACCACACAGCCCGCATGTCACATGGTGTGTCCCTGACCATCCTGTGGCCCCCATGCCTGCATGACTGCAACACGTGCAGCAACCATGTATGAAGTGCAGCTGCCACAGGACTGTGTTGACCCCAGCTGCGGAGCATGGGGCATAGCCCTACACCCACTACTGATGAGCATCTGGGCATGCATGCCACTTGTGCACACCTACCTGGCTGTATCACCACCCCACGCTGAACACTCACCTGCATCCTGCGCAGCCTCTCGGGATCCCTGCACCTCAGGTCACCGTAACAGTGCCGGCATTGCTCGGGGGTCCTGGCCTCTCTAGTGTGCCTCTCCAGGTCCCTAGAAACCTGCTGCTACAAATCAGCCCTGGCCTGTTGTAGTGGCACCTGACCAAACAGTTGCCCCTCAAAGGGCTGCACCGCTGTAACCAGATTGACGATTTCCATGTCGGTCCAATTAATTGCCCATCGAGCACTCCCCTGCACCATGGCTGCTGAAGGCTCACTATGCCGGGGTGAATGGAGGGGAGATCATGCATGTGGTGGCTACACATATAGGATGCACGATCAGGAACAGCATGATGCAATCGTGCATCATGGTGATGAACGATGTGGGTGCATTGCGCATTCCCGGACATGTGCACAATGCCATGGCTTGGTGGGTGCACGGGGTTATATACATGGCCTGGGACCATAGGTCATGACTCCGCAGTCAGACGCGCATGTGCCCTACATTGCGTATCGTGAACAGTGTGCATGTGCGCAGTATGGGCAAGTGTTGGGAAGCTTGAGCATGCGCGATGCCTCCCCATCGCCACATGCGCAATGGCACAGCAATGCGCAAGGGACACCAGTCGCACAATAGACATGTACTGTGCTGTGCACACATGCGCCCTGTAGGAACGCGCAACATGCATGCACCTGACATGTGCCATGGGGTTGCTCCAGCACAACTCCATTGCGTATGGCGCATATTCACGATATTCAGCTGCTATATGCAAATCACCTCATCTGCCAATGCATGGCACAGTAGGATGCATTAGCATATCATCACTGTTGCACACAAGCTCATTTGCATGTGATGCACCTGATAAGCGGCACCGGACAGCACAGGCCACAGGTCGGTATTGCAACCTCAATAGGTAAGTGGATGCTGCCGCAGGGCAACAGAGGCCTGCAACAACACTGCAATGGAGGACTGCCATGGCCCATACTGATACTGACCTACTATGCTGTCACTGTCCACAGGTAGCAACATGTCAGGACATGAAGGTGAGCAGGGGGCATGGGCATGCCTGAAAGAGAAGGTCCAACTTCACCAAGGCAGAGCAGAATGCCCTGTTTGAGCCATACCTTGACAGGGAGGAACTGCTTAGTGGTGCCACTGGCACACCCCAAGAGAAGTTGGCAGGGTGGGATGAGGTGGTGGCATACATGAACCTGCACGGAAGGCACCAGCGCAGTGCACAGGAGTGTCACAAAAATGTCGGCGCTGACAGTCAGAGGATCAAAGAGAAGGTGGCTGCTATACAGGCCTCCTGCAGTGCAACTGGTGGTGGCCCATCCACTGTGACCACTCTGTTGGCTGCTGAAGAGCTGGGGGCAGCCAGCATCAGACGCACAGCAGTGGAGGGCGTGCCTGGGGGCAGATTCCAAATAGGTGGTAGCCCCACCCTGCATAGTGAGTATGCACTCGACAGACATGTCCGGCAGGGGTGGGGTTGGACATGTGGGAGTACCTGCTGCTGTGTTGCATGCCACCTGGTGTGTTGCCACTGGTGCGCGTGGCAACATAGTGGCATGCAGAATCAGCTGCATGAACACTGTTTGGGGGGGGCACCACATGGGCGTTACTGCACCACTAACCCTCTGTTCCTCTCTTGCAGCACCATCATGCCTCCATGGGGAGGACAGAGTTGGGGCATCTACAGCCATGGAGGATGGACCATCCACCTCTACCAGCATGCGTGGCCCAAACAGCCTGCGGGTGATTGCCATGGAGCAGGTGGATATCCTTGGCCTGGGGTCAGATGATACCCTGGTTGGGTTCCTGCAGAATGACAGCCTGAGTGTGCAGTGTGAGGAGACTCAGTTTGGGTCCGGGGCCGGCTCCAATGATGACATAACACTGATCCTGGAGAGCATAGGGGATGTGTTGCCTGACACGCCTGTGGATGCATCACAGGTGGATTCAGGGCATGGCGCTGTGCCTTCAGCTGCACAGCTGCCACCTGTCCCCACAGGTGAGGTGGTGTGTGGCACCACCGCTGTGCCTAAAGGGGGTGGTGGTGCTGGTGTGGCAGCAGCGCATGGCACTGCCCAGCGGCAGCAGGATGCAGGTTCCACCAGGCAGCATGGCACGGGGTCTGCCGCAGGTGTGCCTGACAACACTGTACCCCCGGTACGGCCGCCTGTGCAGTGTCCACCAGAGTGGGAGGCTGGGCAGCATGCCGTGTCACCCCCAGCAGCCCAGCATCCTGGCAAGGAGGCACAGGATGCTGAGTGACTGGCAGAGCACCACCAGGTTGCTGTGGGCATCTGTAGAGAACCAGGCGCTGCTTGCCACAGAGGTGCATGCACTGCATGCTGAGGTGCACCAGCTGGCTGAGCAGCAGGACAGGGGCAATGTGCAGCTCATGGATGGGCTGTGCCAGATACAGGAGGCCATGACCGCATTGATGAACCACATGATCGTCTGCCATTGTGGCGTCAATGGACCTCTGGGCTTAGCTGTGTACAGAGAACCCACCACAGTGCACTGTCCACCCTATGGTCCCAGTGTCTGATGACTCCATCATAGCAGATGCTAGGTTTGATGTAGGCATCCCAGGCACCCCAAGGGCTGGCCTGTTTGGCCCCCTCCACGCCTCTGTGAGAACATGGTTGCAGTCCCGGACATCAACACCTGGGGGGCAGACACACCCCCTCCGTGGCCGATGAACAGCCTGCATCTGCTGATCGGCCCTGGCGCAGCTGCCCACATGGCCGTGGCGGCCAAGGGACTGCAAGGTTGGCCTAATGTGTGTGCTTCCCTGCACCGCCATTCACTGCTGCTGCCCCGTGCACATGTGGGGAGTGGTGGAGCAGCATGCATGTGCTGGCACGCATGTGTGTTGTGCTGCACACCCCCCGTGTATACTGACTGGGCTGCTGAGCCATGTGGCATGGATGTGTTGAAGGCCACTCCACTCCACGCTGGCTGTGCCTGTGCACTGGTGTGATGCCTCTGATCCATGCCATGGTCCGCAGTATGTATGTGTGTATGCACATGCCTGTGCTGTGTGTGTGTGTGCATCTGTGTGCCAGTGCCACCCCATGCCTGCTGTGCACCCCATTCCCTGCATGACTCTCACTGTGCATGTCCAGGGCTGTGTGTGGTGTGCTGCTCTGTATGACCCACGCATGTGTGTCACTGCACTTACCTGCGTTCTCCATAATGCTCCTGTGTGATTGTATCCCTGTGGTGCCTTGCCTGCGCTGCCAGGTGGGGGTCCCGTCTTCCTGGTGGTGGCTGCTCACCACTCTCTGGCCCATTCTCACCATTGTCTCGCTACTGTTGCCCTCATCTGCCTTGACAGCTATCCCGAGGTCAATGGACATGTTGTGCAGGATGCAGCAGGCCAGGAATAGGCCACAGGCTTTTGATGGGCTGTATTGTAGGGCACCGCCTGACCTGTCTAGGCATTGGAAATGCATTTTCAGCATGCCAAAGACACACTCAATGATACTGCACATGCTGGCGTGTGCTTCATTGTATCTCTCCTCTGCAGGGGGATGCCGGTTGCTGGTTGGGGGTAAGCAGCCAAGGCCTCAGCGGGTAAGCGCTATCAGCTGTGTGAGAATGGACATGATTAGTCCTGTGCTGTGCTGTGCCACCACCTTGTCTCTGTCACCCACTGTTCACTCCACCATGCCCGCCCTGCCTGCCCTCCCTCACCCCCACAGCTGTGCTGCACCAGCCCCCTGGCCTGTGCCCTACTCACCCAGAAGGTGGCCTGTGGGGATTTCCTCACATTCAATCTTCTGGTACAGCTCTGCGCTGTGCCAGATGAATGCGTCATGTGCATTCCAGGGTGTGTGGTGCAAACACTGATGATGCACCCCATGGCATCGCACACCACCTTGCAGTTGACTGATGGGTAGCCTTTGCAATTTATATTGACTGGGCCCTCAGGGCCAGATGGTATGTGGATGCCCACATGGGTGCAGTCAATGGCCCCAATCATGCCTGGCATGAGTGCCAGCCTGTGGAAATCCTGCATGTTTGTTGTACGCTAAGCCTGTGTGCTGGGGAAATGTATGAACTCTGAAACACATAGCAGCAGAGCATTGAGGAACTGTGTGAAGAGGTGTGATGTGGCCAACTGGGTGATGCCAATGGTATCCCCTGTTGGTCTTTGGAAGGTGCCTGTGGTGAGCAAGTACATCACTGCAGTCACCTTAGTCTCCACTGACTTGTCATGACTCTGTCTGGTGGGTGCCTGCATCTTCTCACTGCACAGCTCACAGAGCTGCCTCAGAATTGCCCTGTTCAGGCAGTACCAGCTCACTATCTCCTCCGTATCACTATAGTTCTCATATGTGATATGGGCATGGTACCACCTATGTCGGGCATACCGCCACTGGCCCTTCGTCGGCCACGTTGGTGTTCCTCCTGCCTCCTCACACCCCTCATTACCGCTTCCATGAGCAATGGTGCACTGTCCATCTCTATCTGGCTGTGTGTTACACTGGCTTCCTGACTCTCTCTCTCTCTCTCTCTCTCTCTCTGGGCTCAGAGTTGCACCTCTCTGTGTGTTTCAGCCAGGTTTTTATAGGCTCAAGTCCAGGTGGCACATCTTGGGTTTTGCTCCTGACTTGCACCATGATTTGTGGTTGAATATACCGTTGTGTCACTTATTCATGGGAATGCCCCCCTGCACTAGTGCTGTATACATTACATTTGTTCCATGGCGCAGTGTGACTTGTGGTGCGCAGCTGCAGTTTTTGAATATTGCTCAGCGACTTATGTCTGTAGTTGCGCCATGCACAACTGCTCTGAATATCCAGCCCTATGTCTCATCTGATTCATCTTCTGTGGGGACATGATCTCCCAGTCTAACTTTTTGTTAAGTATGACCCACATAATGTGCTCCACAGCTGCGAGACAAAAGATAAATAGCCTTTTCAGTGTTACAGTTTATAAAGCTATTAAATTTTATATCCTGTCCATTTTCTAGATTAATCAAGGAGTGGGACATAATAGTGGATTGGCACATTTTACAATTCCCACAACTGAAATTCCCAGTTAGTGCAGCTGGTAAACAATTTCTTGTTTTTATTGGAGGCTATCAGCTGTTCACTAACTTGTCCCCTTTATGTGGTGCTCTTCTGCATAACATCCTTATTGGTTCCTGAACCCAATTTTTTAATTTTGGTCCACTTTTCAGGTTTTTAAGACATTTCTGAATTACATTTTGTATGCTGGATGCTGGTAAACTAAATATTGTAGTGAATTTAACTCTGTTAGCACCTTCTTGTTTTGTTCTTTTTTATCCTCCCTGACTGCCAACTCCATTGCATTCCTAACTTCATTAATTACATCTAGCTTGTATCCTCTGTTTCTAAACCTGTTCAAACGTCTGCCTATATTTTGTAATTTGACTCCTAACTGCAGTTTTACACTGTTCACATGAATTGTCCTTTTGGTATATTTTCTGACTGTGGTGCATAGGTGCCAACTGCTGGCTAGAAATATGAATTCCAATATGTTGGCTCCTGAATGTTGATTGCGTTGGTCTGTTGAACTCGCTCACTGCCCCTCTGTCACGCTCTTGTTCTGTTTCTCCCAGTGCTGCAGGCTGCACTTTTGTACTGGGCTCCTTCCTGTGATGCCACCCTCTTCTGCCCACGAAGAAATCCGCAGCAGTCACGATAGATCTCCATTGAGCTCGCTCACTCCCCCTCTCTCGCTCACCCATTCTGTTTCTCCCGCCACTGCAGGCTGCCCTTTTGTACTGGGCCCCTGTGTGCATTGCTGCCTTTTTCTGCCCACGAAGAAATCCGCAGCATTCCCAACAGAGCTCCGTTGATCTCATTCACTCACTCCCCCTTCCTCACTCGCTCATTCTGTGTCTCCTGGCGCTGCAGGCTGCCCTTTTGTACTGGGCTTCTGCCTGCATTGTCACCTTTTCCTGCCCACTAAGAAATCTGCTGCAGTCCCGACAGAGCCTGTTGTTTTGATCTCCTCTCTCACTCGCTTGATTCTAATCTGTCCCAAACACTGATTTCCAACAGCGACTGCAGTATTCTGTGCTGGAAGCACAAAAACATATTTCAGCCAGGACGTGAAAAATGACAGCTGTACTGTTCATAAGGAGGTGTGAAAAATGCCAGTGTTGAAAATGTGGCGTGAAAATATTACTAATTTGTGAAGTTACAAGGGCGTGTGGAAACTGCACAATGCACGCTCATAACACAGTCATTTTATGGAGTTTCATCACAAAATAGGACCTCTACTCATGAACAGTGTCAGTATGATTTTCTTAATGTGTCCCGAACACTGATTTCCCACAGGGACTGCGCTATTGTGTGCCGGAAGAGCGAAAACACATTTTGGCCAGGATGTGAAAAATGACAGCTGCACTGTTCATAAGAAGGTGTGGAAAAATGGCAATGTTGAAAATCTGGAGTGAAAATATTGCAAAGTTGTGAAGGTACGAGCGTGCGTGGAAACTGCGCTATGCACACTCATATCACACTCATTTTATGGACTTTCGTCACCAAATTTTCAACATAGGCATTTTAGGACCTCTGCTAATGAACAGTGTCACTGTCATTTTCATAATGTGTCCCGAACATGGATTTCCCACAGCGACTGTGCTATTCTGCGCCAGAACTGCGAAAACAGATTTCAGCCAGGATGTGAAAAATGACAGCTATACTGTTCATAAGGAGGTGCAGAGCAATGGCAATGTTGAAAATCTGGAGTGAAAATATTGCAAATTCATGAAGTTATGAGCGTGCGTAGCAACTGCGTAACACATACTTATAAAACAGTCATTTCTTGGATTTTTTCCACCAAATTTGCAATGCAGACTTTTTGAGAGCCCACCTCATGAACACTGGCACTGTCGTTTCGCTAACTGGTCCCGAAAGGTGATTCCATGCAGTGACTGCGAAATCACCTTTTGGGACCGATCAATGCCATGACAGTGCCTGGGTTCATGAGGAGGGGTCCCAAAACCCCATGTTGAAATTTGGTGCCAAAAATTCCAAAAATGCCTGAGATATATATCAAAGTTGAAAAAAACTATTTATGCCATTATACAGCTTACCGGCATTTCCTCAGTTTACAGTCAGCTTTGAAGAGTGCAGGCGTGTTCCCGGTCCACCAAAGACCACGTTGTGCGGACTCCTCAGATAAGTTCGGTGGGGAGTGTGGGGAGTAGGGTGAGTAGAGGGTGGACACGAGTTGTGGGAGGGGCAGGAGAGCTTAGAGGACCGTTTTCTTTTTGTACAGGTAAAAAAAAAACATTGCAGGATGTTTTTTTCTTTACAGGGGCATGTGGCATGCTGGGGTGGGCCCCCAGCATGCCAACAGAGTGTTTTTTTGGGGGGCAGCTGTAGCTGACAGGGGATTGGGTACCCCCGTTGGCACAAAAGAGGGGAGCAAGAGCCGAGGGGGATTGGGCACCCCCTCGGCACAAATCTAGTGGTTTTTTGTAGGGGGGACATTATGCCGATGGGGAGTGGGCTCCCCCATCAGCAAATCAAACTGGGAGGGGACATAAGCCAACAGGAAGTGGGCTCCCCCGGCAACTTAAACTCAGACGGCACTGAAGTCGACGGGGATTTGGGGCCCCCGGCGGCAAACACAAACTGTTCTGGGGGGCGCATGCTGCTGAGGGGATTAGGCACCCCCTCGGCAGTGGGGGTTAATTAATATTGTTTGTGAACATGGCAGCAAGCCACCACCATGTCCACAAACAATATTACACTTGGCAACATTCTGCCCAGCAATGACGGGTTGCTCCCTCATTGCAGTGGAATGGCTGATGCTGCAATGACAAGGCGGCCCCTGATTGCAGCAGCTGAAATGTTTCAAGGTGGTGGCATGCTGGCTGAACTAGTGTCAGCAGCAGCGTGCCACGGCATTGGGGAAAGTGGACCAAGCCTTTAAAGGCTGTGGGGCATTGACCACAACAGTGACAAGGCCCACAACCCGTTTCTCGGTAAGTTGCTGCAATATGTTTCTTGCGCATGTGCGCAATCAACATAAAAATGTATTTATTTCCAGACTCTCATTCATTTTAAAATGAAGATTTTAATTATTGTTTTCTGTGTATTCTATCACAAATGCATACCTGCTTATTCTAAAGCTTGCAATAGTGCTTATCTCCTCTCACCAGCCATTCCAATGCTGAGAGCTGCAGTTGGATCATGAAGAGGGTTCTTCAAGCTACAATCAGCCCACAGCACAGAATCACCACACCAGCACCTGTAGAGCCATCGGGAGTCAAACAACACAACCACCACCAGGAGCCATTCAAGTGGCTACAATCCACCCCCAGCACAGAATCACCACACCAGCACCTATAGAGCCATCAGGAGCCAAACAACACAACCACCAATAGGAGCCATCTGCTGCCAAATCCACCCCAGCACAGAATCACCACACCAGCACCTATAGAGCCATCAGGAGCCAAACTACACAACCACCACCAGGAGCCATTCAAGCAGCTACAATCCACCTCCACCACAGAATCACCACACCGGCACCTATAGAGCCATCTGGAGCCAAACAACACAACCACCACCAGAAGCCATTCAAGTGGCTACAATCCACCCCCAGCACAGAATCACCACACCAGCACCTATAGAGCCATCGGGAGCCAAACTACACAACCACCACCAGGAGCCATTCAAGCAGCTACAATCCACCCCCAGCACAGAATCACCACACCAGCACCTATAGAGCCATCTGGAGTCAAACAACACAACCACCACCAGGAGCCATTCAAGCGGCTACGATCCACCCCCAGCACAGAATCACCACACCAGCACCTATAAAGCCATCGGGAGCCAAACAACACAACCACCACCAGGAGCCATTCAAGCAGCTACGATCCACCCCCAGCACAGAATCACCACACCAGCACCTATAGAGCCATCGGGAGTCAAACAACACAACCACCACCAGAAGTCATTCAAGTGGCTACAATCCACCCCCAGCACAAAATCACCACACCAGCACCTATAGAGCCATCGAGAGTCAAACAACACAACCACCACCAGGAGCCATTCAAGCGGCTACAATCCACTCCCAGCACAGAATCACCACACCAGCACCTATAGAGCCATTGGGAGCCAAACAACACAACCACCACCAGGAGCCATTCAAGCGGCTACAATCCACCCCCAGCACAGAATCACCACACCAGCACCTATAGAGCCATCAGGAGCCAAACAACACAACCACCACCAGGAACCATTCAAGCAGCTACAATGGATTTTGTGAGTGGGGCTAGGAAAGCCAACTCAAATTTAACTTGCAGCACTCATTCTCTGTTCCCTCTCACCAGGCATTCCAATGGTGGGAGCTGCAACTGGATCATGAGGGGGTTCTTCCAAGCCACAACCCTCTCCCAGCACAGAATCACTGCACCAGTCCCAAAAAAGCCACCAGGAGCCATACAACACAGCCTCCACAAGCAGCCAATCAGGCAGCTCCAATGGGTTTGTGGTCAGGGATTCTCTGCTCAACAGCCATCAGTCCCAAGTAGTCCTCTGCACTGCAGTCCTCAGTGGGAGGGCTATAGTGCAAAGGGCAACTAAGGAGTCTGCCTAGGAGTTAGCCGTAGAGGCAGTTGATGGCTGACCATTCTGCCCATTTCAGTGAGTTTCCATGACTTTTATTGTCTAAGTTGCCTCTTACTTGCCTTACTTTTCATATCAAACAGCCTGCTGCTGGGTAGACTAGCTGTTCCTCAATGCCAAAAAAAGGTCTTTATGACCTTTGGCCCTAGGCAGAGACTTGCCAAGCTCCCCTCTCCCCCTCCTTTCAGACCCATGATGGTGTTATGACTGATGATGTCTCCTTCAAATACCTCATGGCATGTTTGAAATATCATCTGGACTTCTCAACTTGTGAGGACGCCATCCACAAGAAACTGTACCCTAAACTTGGGGCACTTACAGGACCAAAGTAAGTATCCCACTTGTTGCTTCTCAAGAGATTGTCACGAAGATGATCCTACCTGTCTTTGACTATGGTGACATTGTATATAGCACTGTTCCCAAGTCCACCCTTGCCAGGCTGAATCCCCTCTTTTACACCTACCACTTTGCCCTAAATTGCTTCCCCAAAACCCACCACCGTCCCATGTTTTTCTGCCTTCACCTTGGCCTCCCTTAATGCCAGAGACCTAGCTTATTGTTCCACAGTGGTGTAGCCAGAAATTTCCATTTTGTGCACACTTCATCCAACTGCTGCTCCTATTTAAAATACATAGCTACATAGATGCTGTCAGCAGATAAGGGCCTATGGCCCACCTAGTCTGCCCATTTGAGCTTGTAAGTTCACTTTGTTTTCCTAGAAGTCTGTTTCCCCTTACCTTGACCTCCAGAATTCCCTTATGTCTATCCCATGCATTCCTAAATCCCGTGATTGTTTCAGCCCCACCACTTCCTTTGGCAGGGTGTTCCACTTGTCCACCACCCATTTTGTGAAGAATTTCTTCCTCATGTTTCCTCTGAATCGCACTCCCTCCAACTTCATCCCATGCCCTCTAGTCCTGGAACATCTTTTTCACTGGAAAATAGTGTGTTCCTGCACCCTGTTCCTCCCTGTAAGGTACTTGTATGTCTCTATCATATCTCTCCTCTCCTCCAGGGAGTATATATTCAAATCCTTCAACCTGTCCTCATAGAACTTGTGTTGCAACCCTGTACCATCTTTGTTGCCCTCTCTGAAGCTTCTCTACCATGTCTATGTCCTAGGTAAGGTCTCCAGAACTGTACACTGTACTCCAGGTGGGGCCTCACTAGTGTCTTGTATAGTGGAATTATGACCTCCTTTTCCTGCTGGTGATGCCCCTGCCTAAGCATCCCAGCATCCTATTTGCTTTAACTGCTGCCTTGTCGCACTGTCTCCCTACCTTGAGGTCATCAGAGATGTTAACCCCAAGGTCCCTTACCTGATTGGTGCATGCTGTATCCTCACTCCCCAACTGATAAGTTGTTCCAGGGTTTTTGTGCCCCATATGCATTATCTTGCACTTCTTTGCATGGCATTTTAACTGCCAAACTCTTGACCATTCTTCAAGCTTCTGCAGGTCCCTGCTCATTCTGTCTACACCCTCTGGCATGTCCACTCTGTTAAAGAGCTTTATGTCATCAGTGAACAGGGAAATTCTGCCTTCTAGGTCCTGCGTAATGTCACTGGTGAAGTCATTGAATAGGACCGGTCCCAGCACTGATCCCTGTGGTACCCCACTGGTCACTCTTTCTTCTGTGGAGTGACAGCCATTTACCACCACCCTCTGTGTCCTGCTTCCCAGCCAATTACTACCCACCGCACTACTGTCCTGCCCACTCCCATATTCCCCAGTTTGTTTAATAGCCTTCTATGTGGCACAGTGTCAAAGGCCTTGTTGACGTCCAGATAGGCCACATCTACTGCCCTTCCCGATCCACCTCCCTTGTCACCCAGTCGAAAAATTCAATGAGGTTGGTCTGACATGACCTCCCCCCCGGTGAAACCATGCTGCCTTGGATCCTGTAGTCCACTGGCAACCAGATGTTCCACCAATCTCTCCTTCAATAGTGCTTCCATGGTCTTCCCCACTACCGAGGTCAGGCTGGTTGGTCTGTAGTTCCCCGCTTCCTCTTTGTTCCCGCTTTTGTATAAGGGAACTACATCTGCTGTCCTCCAGTCTTTGGGTACCTCTCCTGTTTCCAGTGATCAGCTAAACAGGATTGCCAGAGGTTCAGCCACCACGTCTCTTAGTTCCTTTAGGACCCTGGGGTGCAGCCCATCTGGCCTCATTGCTTTATCAACTTTTATTCCTTCCAGTTTCTTCAGGACCCTTTCTCGTGTAAAGGGACTTGTGTCCATTTCTGCACCATTCTCACCCCTTGTACTCCCTTCAGACCCATTACCCGCCTCTTCCTTAGTAAAGACTGAGCAGAAATACCTGTTCAGTATGTCAGCTTTACTGTTGTCATTCTCCACATGGCCCCCATTCTCCCCCCTTCAGTGTCACTATCCCTCCCTTTACCTTTCTTTTTTCACTTATGTACCTGTAAAAGGTTTTGTCCCCTCTACCCACTGATTTTGAGATGCGTTCTTCTGTCTGAGCTTTGGCTTCCCTTACTGACCTCCCTGCCTCCCTTTACTTCTCCTGGTACTTTTCCCTATCCCCCATTCCTTTCTGCCTGCATTTTTTGTATTGCCTGAATGCAATCTTTTGGGCTTTCATTTTCTCCGCTACCTCCTTGGAAAACCATAATGGCCTCCGCTTCCTTTTCCCCTTGCTAATCTGCTTAATGCATAATTCTGTTGCTCTTGTAATCCCCATTTTCATCACCATCATCATCATCATCTTTATTTATTCTGCACCTTTCAATATCAAGGCGCATTACAAAACTTAAAACAGCAGGTAAAACAGTAATATATTAATACACAGTAAAATCAAAGAAATATCAATACTGATTACAATAAACTTTGATCCATAAATAGGTCTTCAGCGTCTGTTTAACCCCCCCCCCCACTGTTGTGCACTCCTGAAGCGGGCAGGGTACAGAATTCCAAAGGGGTTGGGCAGCACATATAAATGCGTGAGCCCCACAAGATTTCAAATCTACATTTGGAATCTCTAGCAACCCCTCATCAGCCAAGCGGATTGCCCACTGTTCCTCAACCTCTGATTCCACCCCATTCCTATTAATGCCTCTTTCAAGCATCTCCCCATTTTCCCAAAGTCTGCCCCCCCAAAAACCAGGATACGTGTTTTTGTGCAGTTTGGTTCTACTCCTTCTGTGATTTCAAACCACAATGACCAGTGGTCACTGTTCCTCAGGTGCTCCCCCACTGTTACCCCCCCTCACACTGTCCCTATCTGTGAGCATGAGGTCCAGTATTGCCTTCTGCTGAGTTAGTTCCATGACCAGTTGCTTGAGGAAGACACCTTGAAGGGAATCCAGAATAAATTTGCTCCTGGTTGATGCTGCTGCTGGGAGGTTCCAGTCCACATCTGGAATATTGAAGTCTCCAACCAGCACCACCTCACCCTTGTCTACAATCCTTTGGATGGCTAGCATCAGCTCCCTATCTGTTTCTTCCTCCTGGGCTGGTGGCCTGTAAACCACCCCTGTGTGGATGGCTGACCCTATTTTCCTTTCCAGCTTAACCCACAGTATCTCTCCCCCATTTTGTTCTTCTTGGATCTTTGTGGCCTTTATGCCATCTTTCACATAAAGTGGCACTCCTCCTCCCTTCCTGCCTGCCTGCCCTGTCTCTTCTGAATATGTTGTAGTCAGGTATGGCCATCTCCCAGTCATGGTTATCATTACACCAGGTCTCTGTGATGGCCACAATGTCCAGATCCAACTGCACCATGATAGCCTTCAGATCCTCCATCTTGTTGCTAAGGCTCCTGGCATTGGCATACATGGCTTTCCATGATTTGAACTCCCTGAACTGTTTAGCTGTTCTATCCAGCTCCCTCCCTGGTTGTCCTTTATCCCTGGCTCTCCCTGCTGTCTTCCTTTCTGTTGAATTTTGCCTCCTTTCTGTCTATTTACCTCTTAGGTGCTTATCTCCATCTTTTTCACACTGCTTTGTAGAGATATCCACTCCGCCTGATCACTGGTTCAACTGCTAGCTGTGGGGGGTAGGCAATTGGGTACCCTCCTTGCTGGATTGCCACCCCACTTGGCTAGTTTAAATGCTTGTCCATGTAGCATTTAAACTTATCATTGAGTGCTTGGATTCCCCTCCAGAAAGGATGCAGGACATCAGGCTTGAACAAGCCTCCATCCTTCCAGGTGGGTCCCCCGTCACCAATGAATCCAAACCCTTCCTCACAGCACCAGTTCTTCAACCATGAGTTAAAGTTCCTGATGTGTGCGCTCCCATGCCTCTCACAGGTAGTATTTCAGAGAATGTGACAGAAGTAGCTACTTGCTTGAGACCCCTGCCCAATTTCTTAAACTCTTCCTGAACTTCCTTAGGCTCCCCGTTTGCCAGGTCATTAGTACCTAGGTGGATAATGACATCCATCTCACCCTCCTGTCTTGCCTTCCTGGTGATCCCCAGGATCTTCCTCCCATTCCTCCATGCCGCTACACCTGGTAGGCACCTCAGCTCCCTGTCCTCCCCTTCTGTGTTCCTAGCTGGATCCCTCTTATGATAGAGTCCCCTTCCAGGATTCACTTCCTCCTCCTCTGTGGTTCACTGCTCTCCCCACTGAGGTCACCTCCTTGGTTGACCTCACATCCTTCCCTTCCACTTCTTTGGGTACCTTAGTTTGGTTGTCCCCATTTGCCAGTGTGGCATATGAGTTCTGGAGTGGAATAGGATTTGAGATGTGCCTCTGCCTGACTGCCCTAACCCTGTCTGAGCCCACCGTCATCCAAGTGCCCCTTGTTCTTGGCATTCTTTGAGGCAGCGGCGTTGGACTGGGTGGTCTCTGGATAGGGGTGAAGGTACTCCTGACCCAGTTTACTTCCTCTCTGAGTCTGGCTACCTCATCCTACAGTCCAGAGAGATGCCTGTAGATAGGGCAGCACTGCAGTGTCCAGAGGGTCTGCCTGATTACGGCTGCCTCGCATCCACTGCATTGCACCACTCCCCATATTATACTGCACTTATTCTGCTATTCCAGTACTTGTCTGTTACTGAAGCTCTCCTAGTTCCCTCTTTATTAATTTCCTGTCCTGAAAATTCTGCCACCACTCCTCAGACACTTTTTTTACAGAAGGAAAACAAAAACAAACAAACAAAAAAAAAGTCAAAACACCTGTTGTGCCAAGGGCGGGCTTCCTCCCTCTTATGCCACTTCTGTTTCACAACCCCTGCTATTCCCTGTGCTTAGCTCCTGTCAATCAGGGCATATAATTAAGACTGGGGGGGCAGGTGAGGGATGGTGGGCAACAAATTACAGCAAGTAAAGTCAGCAAAGGAAACCAGCACCACTACAAGCACATCAAACTATGTTTTACATTTTCAACAGCCCAAAAGCAATTCTAAGTAAGACAGCAAATAAATAACATTACCACTAAAAGCCCACAAATCTAAGTTTAAAATAGAAACAGCAATGAGAAGTTATTGCATTGCACTGAAATGAATCTGGATCCTTCCCCTTCTGGCTTCTTCTGAGAAACCAACAATCAACTTGCTACCTTAAATCTAACTTAGCCCCACCTCCAGTTATCACATAGCTGAGGTCAGAGGTCAGACAATTAGCACCCCTTCCCCAAACGACAGGGCAAGACACACAAGACAAGACACAATTTGCAGCAAGTAAAATCAGCAAAGGAAACCAGCAGCACTATAAGCACACCAAACTAGGTTTTACATTTTCAACAGCTCAAAAACAGTTCTAAGTAAAGACAGCAAAGAAATAACAGTACCACTAAAAGCCCACAAATCTAAGTTTAAAACAAAAACAGCAATGAGCAGTTGCTGCACTGCACTGAAATGAATCTGGATCCTTCCCCTTCTGGCTTCTTGTCCTGTACACTTTCTTTAACTGTGGCTCCCTATTGTTGTCATATGTCTCATCTAACCTCTAAACAGCTTGTACACATATCTACATCCTAAATAGTAAACACTGAAACAGATACAGAAACTAATCATTGGTCTACATTAACTCAAATTCTTGGCTCCCTTATGCCAAACAAAAGACCGTGAACATCTCTTAATGTGCAAAAAAAGACTTTTATTAATCCACACTGGTGCAGCAAGACAGAAAGATAAAAAAACAGTAACAGAGCATATGGGTTCAAACAAGTGGCTTCTCTATCCAAGTAGCTAATCAGCCATCAAATCTTTTTTTGCACATCAAAAGACAGCCATGGTCTTTTGTTTGGCATACTGTAAGGGAGCTAAGGATCTGAGGTACTAGGGAACTAAGGAACAGATTCTGTGACTGGAATTTTAGAAATTCAGGCCTTTGGTGGGTGCCGACGGTCAGGCACTGTGCACATTCAAATTCTATTTTTGCCAGGCACCACCTTATTCCTAGGCGCAGTCACACCACCTTAACTTTACTGTTATAACTCAGATTCTCCAGATAAGAATGACAATGGTAACAAAAAGGCATATGGTTTGGGACAGGTACTAAAAATATTGTACACAAATGTGTACAGTGAATATGCCTCCCTATACCCTTGTACCTTCATCTCCAAATTCTGGCTGGGCTCTTTCACCCTTACCTTTCCTCCCTCCTCTCCTTCTATCCTTCACCCCCTACTCAGTTTGTAGCTCTGACACTCGTTGTCTCACTCTCCCACCAGTAAAATGCTCAGCTGGTCAAACTGTTTTCTCCTTCCACGTCCCCAAACTTTGGAGTACCCATCCTGTTGCTATTCCCAAACCTTCCGCTTCTGTATCACTAAAAACCCTCCTCTGTGACTTCACTACTCACTCCTGCAGTTGCCATTGATCCTAGGCTAATTCCACTGCTCATCTCCACACTATACTACTCCTTCTCCCTACTGCCCTGGTTTATTGGTCTACTTCTCCCTCTGACTAGTCCCCCATTGTACTAGCAATCTCCCATCCCTCATTTTGCTGCCAGCTGCACGTTGCTATTGAAATACTATCAGTATGCTATATTTTGTACTACTTACTTTGTGCTTTCTTTCAATTGTCTACTGCATATTTTTTACTTTTTATTATTATTATTGTTGTTTAATAATTGTAACAAACTGATGTAACTTATTACTGCTCTTTCTATATATCCTTCCTCCCAGGACACATCTGGATGTGAGATGTTTTTCCTGGTGAAACTCTTGAAATAAATAAACTGCTTCAGTTCCTCTATGCTCCCCCCCCCCCACACCATCAAAATATCATCAATAAACTTGATCACAAGTCTATTTTGTCCAAAACAAGTTTTTTTCCTGGTTTATAATCACATCTACTTCTCATTTACCCAATTTGCATAATTAGGGTGAAAAACACCCCCATTTCTGTTTTCTTGTTTTGATGTTCAATTTTGCTTTGAAATGTGAAGATGTTATTCTGTAAAACAAATTTAGAAAATTCCAAAAGAAGATATTTATTCTTTTCGTCCATGTTCATACTATAAATGCTGTCACCCTACTATAGTATGAAGGGGATGCTGTACTGCTAAGGTGTGCAATCCTTCAGATCAGACATTAGGCAGAGGTCCTGTCTTCTTGTTCTGGTGGTTGTTCAGGTATATGTTAACGATCCTATGGCACATCTCAAGAAGAATAGAGAAATTTCTATGGTGTCCTGGCCAAATTCCCCCATTCACTAAAATATCACCAGCAATTTTAATCTGGCTCATTTTCAAATGGTTTCCATCTCTACCCCCCCCCCAGCATGTGGCTAAAAATAGGCAGTACTGTACATTTTTATTTTATTCTTTTGGTAACCAGGTAAGGCTCACTAGGCACAAGTGCCTGTTTTCAGGGGCAACCTGGGAGCACTGGGGGGTTACGTGACTTGCTCAGAGTCACACAGTATGTAAGTGGAGGTTGTGGGAATCAAACCCATGTCTGCTGGATGTAACAAGCTCATTCACAGAACATTACTCTAACCGCTAGGCTATACTGCCAGCCCCAACTGTATAGTCCTCCTTTCCCAATCAGCAAACTAAATAAATAAATATTTGGGTACATACTGAGAAAATAATGCAGAGCCTCTAACCCTCCTTTATGCTGTATGTTGTTGTAAAGGGATACCCTACCTAAGGTCACTAAATGCCATTACCCTTCCATCTCCATATTCTCCAGGGTGTGAAGTATATCAGTGGTATCTCTGGGATACAGTATGATATATACTGAATATCTTTTTCTATTGATACTTTTTTGCACTCCCTCCACTCCAGCATGGCAGATGTATCACCTTCCAGTTGAGTATACTGGCCTTCGTGAAGCTTCGGGTGGAGGGGGTATTAACCTTTTGTTAATTTCCTCTCATTACATTCTGTGTTCCCCTGTCCCCATAGGGACACTGGCATTGAGACCAGGTCCCTGATATGAGTGTGCATCCTCACACTCTGTGATATACAGCACAAAGTCTGTCCCTCCCTTCCTGTGTCCTGAGCACTCTACCACCCATACATCTACAGGTGGCAGTAGTGCTGTAGGATGAGGCTCCCTTCCCCCGGAGGAGGAGAACATCCTCTAGAATGCTCAGTCCTCCTCGTCTCTCCCCCCCCCCCGGTGAGCCCCCGATGACAGAGGCTTGTTCCCAAACCTGGGTCACTGGTGTCATAAGTGGTAGCCCTACTGCTGCACTGCCTGGCCAGCTTTGTATACACTGAATATCCTAAGTAGGGGTCCACATATTTTGAAAGGGGCTCAGGGACCCACCCAATACCAAACAGGATGGTCTCCCTGGTGGACTCTCCAGGTTTTTGTGTACCTTTTATAGTATATACAGTGCTGATCTCATTGGATACTCAATTGTAACATATACAGTTCTGTTCCACCCATTACATCACCCATTAAACTCCTGTGGAGAAACGAGTGACTTTGTACATGCACAGTCCCAAACCCCATCACTTTCCCTTTTAATGTCTGTAGTGGAATCAGTTCTTAATGTTTTATAGAAACAGAGAATTTGCCAGCAGAAAAGGACCACTTGGCCTACCTAGTCTTCCCATTTTTCCCTGCCTGTAGCATCACAGAAGTTGATGTCATTCAGCTGTCTTTCCACTTCACTAATGTATTTACAAATGTCGATCAAAATGTCACTCCTTTCCTTGTTTGCTCTTTTAACTGTTATTGCTGTGTGCTCCTGCAGACCTTAAAGTGCTTCTTTTTCTCTGCTGAGGTTGTGGTATGCATTTTGGTAACACATTTTAGCATTATCTTTGGAAAAGTCCTTAAGATACAATTCCCAATGCTTAAGAAAGATGATAGCAGCTGCAGTACTTTGGGGGCAGATTTTGATTTAAACTTCTTATTGCGGACTATTTTTTCTCCCTTAGTAAGTTGTTCATTTACATTTTCATTGTCCAATGCATTAGTTCCAGTATGGCTAGAGTTCATTGTGTATGGAAATCCTTACACTGGAAAAAGCAGTTCTGCTGTGGAAGTGACATAACTACTGCAGCAGAATGACTTTTCTTTCTGCTGCTTTAGTTATGTCACAATGTAATACATAGTGAGAGAGGCACAAACAGTTGAGAGGGTCGCATAAGGGAATGAGAACACGCTGTGGGGAGGGTGGTCCAGTGAGCTGTGGAGAGAGAAGTCGTAAAAGATATTGGAGAGATACTAAGTCTCTTTTTTCATTTCCCGACTGACATCATGAATATCTCTCCTGTTTTTATCGTTGTCCATATACTATACAGAATAAGGTATGGGCAACCATACACTCCAAGGCTGTTGCCATGATGACAGGAACCTCTTGAACTTCACTCTCTAGGGAACTCTGTCATCCTGGCAACCTCTCTGTGGAAACACAGTCTTGTTGTGTATGGTTGCTCATACATTATTCTATATATAGTTGTTTGAAAAAAAGCTTTTAAATTCAGACTTCTGCCAAATTTAAGTACAGTAAATCAATGTATATACCAGATTTTTCTGCTGCAACTCTGGGTACAGAATTTAATACTTTACTCTGGACTCGTATTTCTATAAGCGAAGGAGAGTAGGAGAATATATTTAAAACATTTAGCTACAGTGGTATACATCACCATTTTCAGTGATTTTGCACCATCGCAACAGGCATCAGATTTGCGTTGTTGTTTTCTTTCTGTTTCGTTCTGACATTGGAATTTTTCGAACACAAAAGTTCCTGCAGTGGTCTACAGATGTCACCATTTGGCATTTATACTGCACATGCGTCACCATCAAGTATGATCTAGGGAAAGCAGTGTGCAGGCAATAGGTGATCTAAGTCAATAAACACTCTAATATATACTTTGTAATGTCCATTAATGGCCTGTACTTTAGTAGTACTATTTATTTATTTAATTCTTGGATTACAATTACCTTTGAGTTAGAAGACTCTTTTGCGTAGGTTCCACATCATACAACAAGTAACAATACAGGCAAACAAATTACTAAAAACATCATCATATGGATAAACATAATTTCAGTAGACAGATTAGTGTATCATAGTCATACAGAGCAAAGGCTACTTGAGTAAACTGAGTAACAGAAACATAAATTGCACATAATAGTTAGAAAAAATAATGTTGCCCCATACAGGAACAGCAAGCAGCTGGAGGCAGACAGAAATGGCTTTGATGATGTGAGGTAATCCGCCTAAAAATAAGGCTTCATCCACAAGGTATGGAGGGCATGGGAGCTATCATAAACGGGGTTGGGGGAGAGTTAGAGGGTATATGGGGGCTGGGGGGGCAGTCACAGAGGCTGTGGGAGATGAGGTTCAATCTCAAGAGTTGTTTAAAGGGGCCCAACGTGGGTGAGTCAACTGTGCCTGCTGGAAGACCGTTCAGCCAACTGGGAGCCCTATAACTAAAGGACCATTGGGCCTGACTTGTGTGACAAAAGGGGGACCTGGTATGCAAGGTTTAGTCCATTTCTTGTGGTACGAGAGCAGGCAAACTGGGTTGGCGAGTGCTGGGAGTTAGGGGGGTAAGGCCTAAGCTAATCTTTTTCCCATATAGGCAAGTGGGGTACTTTATCCTGTCACTAAGATTGAGCAACTGAGTCATGCTGCAGAGGTCACATGTATGCGTCCTACTGTGTGCACCCAAGACCAGCCTGCAGGCTTTATTTAGGGCTAAGCAAATTCTTTGTAGTGTAGTGTCAGTAGCAGCGCCATATATGATGAGACTATAATCCACTATTGAGAGAATGGAGCATGTGACTGCCATTCTGAGGGACTCTCTTTTGGCATACAGTGCTTATGCTTATATAACACCCTTAGCCTACTGTTGACTGTTTTGATGACCATGTTGATGTGCTCTGAAAAGGACAAGGCACTGTCAAGGGTGATGCCAAGGTACTTCATGGTCTGCACTTGTTCTAGTATGATGCGGAGATTGTTCCTAATATCAAGTGAGGCTGTATTATCTCTGTTGTGTGGGTTTTGTGAAGAGCATGGTCTTTGTTTTTTTATAGTTCGGGACCAGTTTGTGCCACAAGAACCAGTTTTTAACTGCAGACAATTTATCTTGTAGACTAATGGTTAATGCCTGGGGGTCCTGGTGGCTGGTGAATAATACTGCATCGTCCGTATATAGATGAAGATACTAATGTTTATCCTCAGGTTATGCAGTAGGTTCCCTCTCGTATTTCCTGCCTTAGTTGCTTAATTCCTTAGCTCTTCCATGGGTGTGTTTCTACTGTGTTTTGACCAGAAAGTGGTTTGTCGTGGCCCCCCCCCCCCCAAAAAAATCAACTTTCTCTTGGAGTACAGACTTGTGCTTCCAGGGGTAGTTAGGGGCCCTTTGAAACACTCTGTGCCTTTCCCAACTGAATAAGTGGGGGGAAGGGGTCATTTGGAATACTCCCAACTGATTAAGTGGGGGAGTGGGCCTTTTGATACACTCTGTGCCATGACCAACTGAATACTTAATAATTCAGCAGGCTGGGGATACAGCTTTGACTGAAGAGAAGGGGGCCCTTTGAGACATGCAAGCACATCCAAAATACAATATATAGTGATCATTTATTTAGCAGAAAGCAGTAGCATTCCAATAATGTGCAGCACTGAAATATGCTGCACTACTGTATATAAACAAACGCTGACCAGAGCTGATAGGGCTGCATGATCCTCTGAAACGTCACTTAAATAGACATTAAAGAGGTCTGGTTCCAGCACTGTTCCCTGAGGCACCCCATTAGTCACCCTCCTTTCCTTGGAGTGAACTCTGTTTACCACCACCCTCTGTCTCCTATCCTCTAACCAATTACTTATCCAGTTTACCACCTTTGAACCCACTCCTAAGCACTCAGCTTGCTTACTAGTCTCCTATGTGGAATGGTGTTAAATGCCTTACTGAAATATAGATATGTGATGTCCACCACTACACCCTGATCTAGTTCCTTGATCACACGTCAAAGAAAACTATCAGATTTGTTTGGCAGAACACCCCTCCCTCCCATGAAACCATGCTGCCTTGGGTCTTGTAACCCACTGGATTCAAGATATTTCACAATCATTTCCTTCAGCAGTGATTCCATTAACTTTCCCACTACCAAGGTCAAGCTGACTGGCCTATAATTGAGCATATCATGAAAGTGTGACCACAACCAGGGAAAATGCAGTGCCACGGTCAAATAAGGTATTAAACAGAAACAGTCACAAAGACCAGCACCTACCCAAGGTTCGGGTATTCATGTTGTTCTATCAGAAACAGAGGCTGGGGGCACAAACTTGCATCTTGTAAAATAAGTTACCTTTATTGGTTTCCAAAGACATTAAGAGCAACACAGGTAGAAAGCAATATAAATGACAATGTCTCACACAGTTTCAGGAATGCTGGCTGGCATATAGGCTCAAACCCCACCTCAAGACATCTCAGGACAAATGTCACCTGATGCATTTCTTGGCCAAAAAGGTGCTTTCTCAAAGGCTGACATACCTGAAAGCATGTATCCCTTATATTCACTCAATTTAAAGTGACAGTTGCCCAATATCCAGTTACATGCAATGAGTTCAGTTCTCAACAACACTTAAAAACACCATAACCCGACAAAACATTAAAAAAATATATTATACAACAATAAATATAATTGTACATATGAGAACCTATGCCAAAAAGTGGACATTATATCCACAGGGCACCAGGGATACATAACATGAATTGTACCTTTTCATAAAGACTATAGTAATAATGCTGGTTTAAAGAAATAAATCAGTATTGCTTAAATAGTTAATCTGAGTTGAAGCATTTTCATGCTATCTTAGAATGAAAGGTGAGCTCCCATAAAATGGGGCAGTCATAGATGCATATCTGGAAAAGGAAGACATATATAAAAGTTAAAATAGTAAAAAGCTTAATGGTGGGTGGGTGACCTGACCAATGCACTAGCTATGGATGTTTGGAAGTCAAGAAATAAATCAGAACATAGATTTTCTTTTATTTGAATTGAAAAACTGATAAAACCTAGGAGAGGAGGCAACCTTGAAAATATTTTACTGAAAAGGGAACAATAATGGATGTTTTCCTTTTGGCAATGGAAAACAGGGGGTTAAATGAAAAAACAGAAATAGGACCATTTCTAAAAAAATTAAAAACTGAAACTGCATTGTTGACAAATATGTGGGATCCAGACAGTATTAAAAATATAGGTTGTTTGGATGCATGTATGAACTGCATTGCTGTTGGGGATGTAACAATGACTGTATTTCAGCATTAAGATTTTACTATTTAAATGTTTATATGTCTCCCTTTTTCAGATGTGCACCTGATGCACAATACTCTCAGTTCCTCTCAGACCCCCTTTTCTGGCCACCTTGACAAATCCACCTAAGGCTTACCCCCAGACCGACAGAGAAACCTCATACTGTACCATTGTCCCTAGACTGGGGGGGGGGGGGCTACACTCAATATGCTAAACCGATATATGAATGACAGCACAATGAAACATAATACATAATAACAATAAAAAAAATATATATAATATATACATTATTAGGAATGCTGGTATTAAAGAATTAGAAAAAGGTCACTGCATTAAAGATGGATAAAACAGTTCTTCAACAAGACATATATAAGACCCTGGAGACCTCAGAGAAACAAACCCCAGATGTGAGGAGGGCAGCTTGGGTTCTGTTTTTAAGTGACTGGGACAACTAGGTGAAGATGTGACACAGGCATGCTATAACTGCTTCTCACTAGAAGCAGAGGTACAAGAAACATGAGACAATGCACAAATTAACACAGAAAGCAACAACGAAGAGAGAGCAAACGCCACACCATGCTGTGGCACCACTGGTCAGATAGAGTACACACACTGTCATCCAGAGTGCGCTGTCACTGTGTGTATGTCTCTCTCTCACTCTTAACACCACATTACCCTGGTCGAGGTTTGGGATGGGGGTTGCCAACACCGTTGTGTGGGGGGCACTCTCACAGATGGAGACACACCACTGTGTGCAGAGACAGCGGCACAGCTCCACATGCTCCACAGTCTGCACATAGCCTGTCCTCCGTTCCCATCTCCACCTTCCCATCTTCACTCACAAACACCAGCAGCCAAAGAGACAGAGAGAGGACACAACAGACATTCTCTGGTAAACCGTGCCAGTCCACTGCATAGCCAGTTGCAGCACCTTGCTCTTGCTGTCATTTCCTCTCTCTCTCTCTCTCTAAACTCCATCAGCATCTCTCTTGCTTCCCAATTTTTATGTGGTGCCCTTGCACTTCCCGTGCCCTCCAGTGCCACTGTAGCATTTCTGGGGGGGGGGAGTGGTGTGGTAGGTGCTGAGAGGGAGAGTCGGGTGGAGGGTTATGTGTTTCAGTGGTCATGGACCACCAAAAATAAAAAGAAAAATGTGGGAGCATAGAATGTTGCAGGGGGAGGCAACCTTTTTTGTCACTCCAGCGTGTTGTTCATTTGCAAGGAATGTAGGAGTCCTTTTTCTGATAGCAAAAGGGCTGCAGGGCTCTACCCACTGCAGTCCTAAAAAGGGCTAGTTTGAAAGCTCTACTTTTCCAATCACTGATACGATGAAAGCTGTCTGCCTCTCATTGATGTTGTCAGCAGATTTATCCCGAAGATGCACTGGTTTCAGTGGAGCTCTAAAGTTAGGCATCAATTTTGGAGAGTGGCTCACTTGCACCTCTCATTATTTGAAATACTTTGTGAAGTTGCCATACTTCTCATACTTTGTTGCCAAAAGACTACATGCATTTCTTTAAAAAATTGTTTAAATGAAAAAAAAAACTCCCATCCATATAGTAATTTTCCACCCTACTCCCCAGCCCCAGCCATTTAACAAATAATCCCCGATGCTCACAACACTTGTAGCTCCCTCCTTTTACAATGAAGTGAAGTGCTGTTATAAAATGCATCCATAATCTTCAAACCCTTCCACCACCCAATGTCAATAAGTCTTCATCAAACAAGTAAAAGCCATTAAAATAGCTGAAATCCTCTGGCTCACAAACCTCTTTCCTCCATTCACCCAAACAAAAAGATTATCATGGGTCCTGCAATGAGTGACTGGCACAGTCCTTCGTCCAGCTTGGCTTGCCACCAGTGAATGAAATTAGGCATGGTCCTATGGTGATCACCTGATCAACCCTCCAGCTGATTCAGTGATTACTATAGGAATGCATCCAGTTTCATTAGGTAGACTGTGAGCAACTGAGGTGGAGAAGGTCGCAGACTGTGGGACACTTGGTATCCTTTTTTGGTGATGAGTGGTGAACGGAGGGTGGTTGGTGCCAGAAGGTGGAAGGCCAAATGTATCAGCTATTTTACTGGACTAGCCATCAGGCAGGGGAGGAGTGTGTCTTTTACTAGTGTGCTGATGACTTGCAGACTATGGGTGAGGGGAAGGGTCTGCAGGGATGTTACTACTAGCAGCAGGCTTGAGGTAGCATACATTTGCAATTAAAAGTATTGACAACTGTCAACACAAAGTACTATGCACAGTATCTGTTTTTAAACTACTTTTTAAAAATATAAAAGAAATTCATTGCAAATAAACTACATCAAAGCAGCATTGTACTGGAGGAGGCTTGCTTGAGCCAGGAATTAACTCTCTAAAGTTGTTCTGCCAGCTTATGAGAGCTGGCACTTAGCACAGACTCAGCCCTCACTCAAGCAGCTTGCTTTTGTTTAGAAAATTGCTGCTGCACACACTTTTTTTCCTTTTAGACATTCGAATTCCAAGTCAGGATGTACAATGTCATACACGGCGTCCCAGGAAACCCAAGTGTTCTCAATCCCGGCTACCACAGTACTTGATTAAAACAAAAACTGAGGTAGTCAAACACAGACAATACGTTTCATACCATGGATGCTATGACAATAAAAGTGTTGTATCTGTGCAGATACACACTATGCAAACCTGTAGATGCTACACTCGGACTAACATCACGAATGTTTTGCACCAAAACTGAGTGTTTTGTCACTTGTCACCTTAACCAAGTGCTCGGTTTTGATGCACAATGGTAGTGTTAGTCTGACCAGTGGCATCTACAGGTTTGCACAGCATGTATCTGTGCAAAATAAAACATTTTTATTGTCATAGCATCAGTGTATGGAACTGATTTTCTGTTTTTGAGTGCCTCAGTTTTTCTATTTGAGTCCCAAATCAGGTTGTACCAGGTGAACTACAGGATGGGGGGAGTCAGTCAGTGCTAGTGGCTCCTATTTCTTGTGCCCATAAATGCTGAGCACTTGTGCCCCCACACAGCATCAACCGAGCCGATTGTAGTACCTTAGGTAACTCATCTTGGTGGGTGGCTGAAATGACACACAGAGGTGGCGCATGCAGAGGCAACTACACAGACTGGAAATGCCAAAGTACAAAACTTATTGCAGCATACCGAAACGTAGTGTGGACAGAGAGAACCCATCTCAGTGGCACTCAGCACAACAAAGCACCCCCAGGAGTCTGGAGACTGGAGACTGGGAGGCATGAGCAGCGTTACTGTGTTATTTGTATTGTTTTGTACTGGACACATGTGAAGATGGGCATTGTGCCTCAGTGTTATTTCTAGTATAATAAGTAAATGAAATGTTTGAGGAAAAGTGTTGCTGATCATTTGATATTTGACAATCCACCGCCCACTTACTCCTGTCCCATGCTTCCCTCCTTCTGCTCTAAAGAACATGTTGACTATCAGACAGACACAACACATGGAATAGTGCACATATGCAGCTGGAGCCCGAAGTACCATTTTGTAGAGAAAGTAGGATGGCATTTAGCACACCTGTAGCAAAACTGTTAGGAGTCCTCAGCAGCTGGATGTATTATTTTAAATTCACATGGCCACAGACTGCAGGACTGGGTGGAGTCTGACTGACTGACACTGGGGAGAGAGTGGTACTGGTGCAGCACCAATGACAAGGCCCAAGAAAGCTACTCATACAGCTTGGAGAGACTCCAGTGGGGGTGGCAGGAGAGGCAATAGAAGAGAATATCATTTTCATTCAATACAGCCTACAGCAGAAACAAGCTATGGCACTAAGTTCAAACCCCCATAGAAATGCATTGAACTGCATACCTGTGTCTTCAGTTCGCAGTCTGGCATTGAAGAGTGAAGGCATGTCTGCAGTGCAGAGAGGATTAAGTCATTGGATCCCTGATGCTGGGGGGGGGTAGGGTGGTGGACGCTCAGTGGGAGGGGTGGGTAGGGGTAAGGAACAGCAGCAAAATACATCAATGGACTGTTTTTCTTTTAATAGGTGGAAGAAAAAAAAAGAGAGAGACCAACGATCCCCGATTGTGACGCTGGAGGACTGTGTACCCCCAGTGTCACAGTTATTTGGGGGAAGACATCGATGGACTGTTTTTGTTTTAGAGATTCAAAAAAAAAAAAGACCACAATCCCCGATTGTGACACTAGGAGATTGGGCACCCCCCAGTGTCAGAAAAAGACTGACAATCCCCACCAGACATCTGGGTATTGGCAACTCCAGTGTCATTTCTATGTTTCTTGAGGGGTGTGGGTGGTAAATTCTGGGGCTGATCATGACACAGGAGGATTGGGCAACCCAGTGTCATTTCTATGTTTCTGGGGAGGGTGGTGGGTACTAAGAGGAGGGTCGGGTGGGGGGAATGTCTATATTATAAAATAAATAAATAAATAAATAAGTGCCGGCGGTCATGGCTGAACACGGCCCACTCTGCTGTAACCAAGATGGCTGCCACATGCTACTGCGCATGTGCGACTTCTAGCACATGTGCAGTACAGTGCAGAGGCCATCTTGAACATGACAAAGTGTGCTGTGTTCCTCCATGACCATGGGCACTGTGAAACAGCGCAGTGCTGCGGTCGGTAGGGATAACATGGGCAGACTGCTTCATAGACGTGACGGCGACTGTGACGCAATCCAACATGTTGTTCATTCGGAAGGAATGCAGAGTCCTTTTACTTAGTAATCGTAAAAGGACTGCAGGGTTCTGCCTAACTGCAGCCCTTAAAATGTGCCTTCTGGTCTCTGATCACCAAGTAATAACTCTCTAATCTCTACTGTCTTCTAGGGTAACAAAAAAAAGGCAACAAGTTAGCAGGCAACTGAAAATCGGAAAATGACAGTAATGACTGTTTTTTTCTGACAAAATAAAATGTATAACACTCTTTCTTTCTGCCTCAATTTTGTCCACAGATTCCTCCTAGTCAGCACACTACTGACAAACTGTATTCCACTACTTTCACTCTCTCAAAGTCACCCCCTACATCCCTAGCCACATGCCACTCACAGCCACTCAGATAGCACTATTGCTTATGATAACCCTCTGTATTTCATGCTGCTTAATAGTCATGTGATTATTAAGCATCTTAAACTACAAACTATCCCACAATACACATGTGATGGGGAAGTAAGCTAGAGGAGAAGGGGGTTATAGGCCAGGAGCCTGCTGGCATGTTATAGTGGCATAATGAATGATCATCATCCTGTGGGAGACAATTGTCACAGTGCACACGTAAATAAAGTTGCCCTGCTGCCCCGTAAAATGCGTCTCTTTGACAAATGATGACAAACAATACTAGTACATACTCATTACATATTAATTACTCACCGAGCAAATGTGGACTGCAGTGCTGGCTGTTACTATAGCATGCTGAACAACCTCTCTGCTCATACCTTCCTATCCTGTGTCTTCTTTCCCGATCCCAAGAGAGTCCCAGTCAGTCGGTCCTCGCCTCCTCGACCCTTGTGTGTGTGTGTGTGTCTGACACTGTAATTTAGAGTGTCAGACTCAAACAGACACACAAGGGTCGCGGGGTCTGTAATGCACACTGTTTGCCTGAGTGACTCTCTTGCTCTCTTGCTGAATGAGACAGACCCGACACAGAAAGTGACAGTGACAGTGTGACACACTGACCGAATCAGTGAGTCATGGTGAGTCTCAGTTACCAGGAGGATTTTGCTTTGCCTTGTTCCTACTTTCTCCTTCACTCACTCTGTGTCTCTGTACTCGGGTCCTATGATGGGGGGGGGCCGGAGTGGACTCGGAAAGGGTTGACCTGTACTCCAGTGTCCAGTGCGCTCCTGAGTGAGTCCTGACTGACTCCAGTGATGACCCACACACTAGACTATAGTAGCATTTAGCATGACAGCTTTGGGGATGGACGGAAGATGAGAGGAGAGAGCATCGACTAGTGAGTGCCCTGGTGGACTGTATTGGATGGACTGTCTGTGCGTGTGTGTGTCTGAGACTCTGACAGTCCTGTCTGTCACCTGGGATTTTGCTTTCATTGCCCTCCTTCACTCTCTCACTCTCTGTCTGAACTCTGTCGGGATGTGACATTCCCTGTCAGTGACTCACGGGATACAGACTCAGCTTGCCTTTCTTCATTCCTTGCCTTGAACCCCCTTAAGAGAGGAACTTCACGGTGCTCCATCTCCATGGCAATCAATGCGCAGTGCATTAGTTGCCATGGGGACGGAACAGCGATACAAGACAGAATGCACACAGACTGAGCAGTGAGCACATAAGCAGCAAATGGAGGCATGGAGTGGGACTGAGTGCAGTGGTAGGTGGGACTATGGGAGAGGGAAGGGACACAGCAGTGAGGTGAGCAATGCCGGTAGGTGGCTGCTAATGTTAATTGGAATGGAAGGGGGGCTACAGTCATGGTAACTGGTCTGAGGGAGCAGTGTCAGGAGGCACTCCCTATAGTAGTGCTAGGATGGACAGCAGGTGCAGCTGTGCAGCACAAGGTTCAGGGCTCCAGACAAAACATTCAGGGCTCTAGCCCCAGTGACCTGCACCTAACAACGCCTCTGTTTCAAAGATTTATTTTGTAGTTCTGATCATCAGAAGACCAAAAGTATGGCATCCAGCTGATGGCTTCACTTCTACTCGCTTGACAAAATAGAATGCTATCACTATAGCTTTATTCTTAGTCCCTCTTCAACCAAAGAGAGGATAGGCAAAGATAAAATGCAGTGGGGGAATTCCAGCCCATTCTTAATGTAGACATCAGTGCAGCTTTTGAATTTCTTCCCTTGGAAAAATGAATCATTTGGAGTCTTTTAAGAGTAGTGGAGCCGGTAACCAACAGATTTGAAGTTGGAGAGGTGGGGTGAGAAAGGATGGCCGCTGGGGGTATGATGGGAAGGTTAGATGGTGGCAAAACCAGAAAATGAAAACAAGTATTTGTTAGCAAGTCATGTCTGTATTGCAGAGCAATGATACTGTAAATGTTTGGTGATTCACATTCAGTTGTAATTGTAACCCCTCTGCCAATGCAGGGAGTTACTAAAAGTGACTTTAAGACACTGTGAGCATGTGCACACCTGCTGGGAGTGCGCGCGTATGCACTTAGGATTCTGTGCTCATCAGGTGAGGGGGCAGTGTCAGTGAGGAGTCAGGAGGAGAGTGTGCGAGAGGGAGCATCTCGGCAGTTGAGGTGGCGTTGGGTGGCCCAACATGTGAAGGCCGGCAAGGCCTGTGGTATGAGGGGGATGTTAGCCCCTCTACCCAAAGTATGGCAGCAGGAGCAAGTTCTCACCACCCACCAGTGGGGCAGGAGCAGTTAGGAGGGCAGCAATATTGTAGATGTGTGTGAGGAGAGAGAGAGAGTAGTCTCCTCAGCTAAGCAAGAGTTATGGTGGATGCCAGAAGGGGCCCAGACATTCAGGTGGCAGCTGGATTGATCGAGGGGTATGAAGTGGCAGTTCCTATCCTTTTTCACTTCCTTATGTCCACCAGGTAAAGGCTGTCCAAGTTGTTTGATTCTCCTGCAGTTTTGCTATTCGGAAGGTAGCCCCCCCCTCCCCAATGTCCTCTTATTTGGGCCGGATGCAGGAGAGCCAAGGTGACAGTACATGTTTCTGGGGTAAATTGAAGAACTGGGTAAGCTTTCCCCATTATAGAAATCTGTCACAGTTTGGTAAAAGTTACTACCCACCCCACCAGTGGGGAAATTTTCAGACTGTCACTTAAAGTGTCAGGAAAGGGGAAGTAAGTTTTCTCAGTTTTCTCGTTCTGGAAAAAGGGAAACTCGTAGTCCATTCAGGCAATAGCGAGATTTTGGATAGTGGGAACCAACAAGAACTGACCTCTTGTTATAGGTTTACAGCAAGTAAAGTGAGGAGCCTGTTCAGCCACCAATAATGTGGCAGGTTGGAGGTTCAAATCCCCCTTCCCTCTAAGAAAATGTGCCATGACTGAAGTCGTAGTATGGAAGAGTGAGCTCATGTAAAAATGCACTTATGTAAATATGTTTACCTTGTGGAAAATGTGGCCTGAGCCTTTTTATTTGAAGAAAATAAAATGGTTTGCTGGTTGCATCAAAAAGCTGTGTGGAACTTGAATCTGTTGAAATGAACTGAATGCCTGTGGTGTCTCCTAATCCCTGCTTTTTCAGGACTAACAACAAAGTCTTTTGGACAGTGAATTCCTGAGGATCAGAGTGAAGCTAAATCTGTGTTGGCGGTCTCCAGCTGCCTAAAATTAGAATCCAGTTTATAACCAAGGTCAGTAACCATCTAAATGTACAGTTTGAAGCTGAAAATGACCCGCAGGGTCAGATCCCCTCCCTTCCTCTCTGAGACATTATAACATTAAACCCCTAGACATGAGGGGTGGGGATGAGGGTCTTCCCTGTCCATCTGTCAGGCCAAAGACTGGTAAATGAAACAGTTCTGTGATGCAAAAAATCCAACGAACTGGTAACCTATGTACTGTGCATATATCTGTGTGAAAATCAAGTGAAGAAGAGGTAGAGTGGTTACAAAATTGGGGGCTGTCATCCAGGACTTGAAATGGCACAGAAAATAACAAGTTTTAAAATCAGCGAAGTACCTCAGGGATAGAAGGAGGGCCAAAGTGTAATTAGTAGTTTGGAGTTGCTGGCTGGGTACATGGCTTCATGAGGAGATAAAATGGTGGAAGAACTCATGCTGTAAAATGTGGTGCATGCATAATTAGTTACTACGGGAGGAATCTGATTGGAAGAATGACTGACGAGTTGAAAAAGTTCTAAAAGGAGGTCAGGTGGCGTTTGAGCAGAGTGCAGGAGATTTGGAAGAATCTGGAAGCGTTACTAATACCAGAGAGATTTTGTTGGATTGATACACAAAATTGTGTGAAAAAGAGTCGACGAGTGCTGCAGAGAAAAAAAAACCAAAAGCAAATACAATACATTTGTTGTTAGCAGAGGTCGAAGTTAGTGGAACAAATCACTGAGTGGCTGGAAGATAGTACTGTGTGAAGGGAGCATGTGGGTGGAGAGCCATGGCATTTACAGGAGGCTTTGTGACCAGAACAGTGACTGTCTCCGAAGGATTGCTTAACTGGCTATGGGGCATGGTGGAAAACAGTGGTGCTGGTGAGGCCTGTTTATTTCGTGATCGCAAAGGGGAAAGAACTGAACAGACACCCTGTCTGCATTTCGTGTGTGTGGGGGAAAACTGAGAGAGGACCTTCTAATGTGCAAATGCAGGAAGAGGCTCAGTTGACCCCAGTGCCAGCATCTCAGGACCTATGGAAATGACCTGCCACTGTATCGCATACCCCTCCCACTAAAACTGTAATGGCAACAGAGGAGCCTTTGGAAAACTGGGAGGAGGTGGAAGCCAGTGTTTTGGTGGAATAGCCAAAGATGGAGTCTGGGCCTAGCCATCTGCCCAGCCCCATACCATCGCTGCGTACCCAAGAACATCCCCGTGGCAGAGGAAGGGGCCGAGGGTTGACTCTCGGCCTGCGGAGTACTGCTGCAGGGTATGTGAGGGACAGACCTGGGCAGTCAGAGTCACCTAAGGGGGGGAGGCACAAAGCTTGCCAAGTGCAAGAAAGTCTCTAGAGAAAACTATTCATCCCATGGAGCTGAGTGTAACACCAAAATGGCTGCCTAGAAAGTTGGAAGGAGCAAAGCCATTAAGATCTAGACATGTCTCCCCCCCCCCCATAGAGCAGACTGCTCCCAAACAAAAAGAGGAACCTGATGTGATTATTGAAGCTGTGGAACCTGGGTCTACTTCAGACAGTGAGAGCAGGGTTGATCACAGGGAAGTGCTGTCTATTTATGAACAGCTGATGGAAGAGATCACAAGAATGTCGGAAGATGTGGTAATAGAGAGACACATTCCTAGACCATATGCCATGCCTATCCTAGGTGTACTGGAAAATACACCCCTGTTGCCAATAGCTTGTAAAAGGTTGCTAGTGGACATGGACTCATGCCACAATTTGGATTTAAATGTGCTGCACTATCGAGATGGAGTGTAGTTACCAAAACGACAGGCTCCCAGACCTGCAATAAGATCCCTGCCAGAGTGGAGCCAGGCTGAACGCTGTTGCAGAAGATACTTTCAAATTGAATTCCCTGGGATGAACTATCCTTTTGTTAGTGAAAGAACCTGGGATTTAATTGAATGTCGTCAAGCTGATTGGGTTTTCTCTGGGGCAGTTGAGAAGGTGCACATGAAAAACCGAACTGATGTTCAAGATGCATCTTACAACAGAGTAAAGGAGAAATCCCTTGCTAGAGGGATGCTAGTAGCTACTGCCTGGGAGGGAATTACCCTGTTCAAAACCTTTGCCTTAGTACAGGACCCGTGGGATATCGGATAAAGTATTATAGTATATGGTCACCCTTTGTTATGAATAAAAATCAGCCTGCTAAAAATCCTTGTTAAGCACATTCGAAACTGTTATGCGCATTCTAGAGTTGTTATGCACATTCCAAACAGTTGTTATGCACAGTTCAAAGGTCATACAATTTTTAATTTCTCATTTATTCTACACCTAGCTACTTACTAATCACTCAGTGCCCAAAGTCATACCTTTTACCTTTCAAAAGTCTGGAAATTTGATTTTGTTATGTGAGTAGAACAAAGAAATGGTAAGATTTTTGGTTTTCACTTCAGTGGGGGTCTGTCACTCTAGAGTAAAAAACCATATGCTAAAATAGGAATATGGTCAACCACACAACTCACAGTATAAGCCTATTCGGGGTTGAGATGATGAAGCATGGACCCTCTCAAGCTTCACACTCGAGGTTCATATGCTGTCATCTCAACCTCTCGATGGAAACACAGCTTTGTTGTGTATGGTTGCCCATACATTATTCTCCATATGTGGTACGGCATAATAGCAGAGGTATGGAGTGCACCAAGCCTAACCCTTGTTTTTATTTTGCTCTCAGGGATCCTATGGCAAAATATAAACAAACTCCACGTTCTGTAACTCCTTAGACTTTCTTGTACCCCCTGGTGCTGAAGACAAGCAACACTGACAATGGACACTGCTTTATATGTTTGATGCTGAGAAGAAATCAAAACTCTTTAAGAGACTTTTTGAATTTTTTTCCAGGTTTCACAACATTGGAATTATTTTTACTCTAACGTAAACTCTCTAAATTGTGATTCATATTATATGATAGTTTAGGAATAAGATGGGGATACTGTTTGATTTATTGCCAAATATATAGGACTGTTCAGTAGGGACCCCATAGGTATTAAGACACTTATCCTCGAGCTGGGTTTGCAGGTTGGGATGCTCAGACTTGGATTCATATATCATCCCATGGACCTTTAGTGTACATTTTATCTTTGGACTATAAGAAATGGAAGTAAAGTTGGTCCAGGAGAATAGTTGGTCCAGGAGGTTGGCAGGTGGTTAGGAGGGGCAAATTGGGTGCCCCATCACTCGGTGCTCTCCAACATATCACCTCCACAAACCATATAAAAATACAAACAGGTAGCTGCCTCTATCTCTGAAATCAAACAAAGGAGCAGAGGACACTGTAGAGCAGGACACTGCAGCACAGGAGCGAGCACAACAAAACTCACCCAAAACAGGAACCAAAACAAAAAAATGAAATCCAAAAAACTTCTGATCATAGGAGACTCCATGATTCGGGGAGTTGACACGTATCCCCAGACAGGGGTAATGGTCAGATGTCTCCCAGGTACATCAGCATGGAGAGACACTGACCACATTGCTAAAATTGTTCAGGAAGCAGGAGAAAACATTGACATCCTGGTACACATAGGGACTAATGATCCGCCAGCCGGTCAGTTGTGGAGACCAAGGAACATCTGACCAGGCTGGGTGACAAACTATCATCCATTTCATCTGGCATCTCCTTCTCTGAGATCCTGCCAGTCTGGGAGAGGGGGACAGATGGACGGAAGGTCAGAGGAGGGAAGATAGGGAGCTAAACAGGTGGCTCAATGGCTGGTGCCAGGAAAAAGGACACAAATTTGTAGGGAACTGGCAACAGTTTTGGGAGCGAAAGTTCTTTAAATTTGATGGACTACATCTGACTAAGGAGGGAGTCAGTGCATTGGGGCAGAAGTTTGATGTCTTTGTAGAATATTTAAACTAGCAAATGGGGAGAGGGGTGCAGCACCCCATACGTCGAATGGGAAGAACACCCCTCCCTCCTCAACTAGTGGTCAAACAGGAGTTCAGCATGTTTGTAGTTCATTTGCATCACCAGGTAAAGAAAAAGATCCGGCTAGCCCTATGACGCACAGGGGAAGTGCTGGACCTCGCCCAACAACTAACACACTGAAATCTGGCCAATGGAAAATCATCTACACAAATGCTCGCAGTCTGGGAAACAAGATTCCAGACTTGCAGGCAATAATGATAGAAGTTTAACTGGACATAGCAGCCATTAGCGAGACATGGTTTACCAGTAACCACACTTGGGAGACTTCAGTACCTGGCTATGCACTGTTCAGAAGAGACCAAGGTGCAAAAGGGGGGAGTGGAGTGGCCCTTTATGTCAATGAAAATATCAAAGCTACAGAAATTCAGAATACACATAAGGAGCCAGAAGAACTGTGGGTCACCCTGGAAATAGGAAATGGGACAGCCATATGAACTGGGGTGGTGTACAGGCCTCCAGACCAGGGGGAGGATACAGACATGTTACTGTTAGAAGATATACAAAACACAACAGCTAAAGGTGAGGTTCTGATAATGGGGGACTTCAACATGCCAGATACAGATTGGTCAATACCAGCAGGGACATCTGCCAGAACTAGACACATGGTGGATTCCCTGCAGGGGAAGAGCCTCAAACAACTGTTACAACAACCCACAAGAGACAGGACTATCCTAGATCTAGTACTGACTAACAGGGAAAGGATCACAGATCTCCAGGTAGAAGGTCACCTGGGTGCCAGTGACCATCACATGGTATGGTTCAATTTGGCCACTAGAACTAAATCATCCCATTCCAAGGCAAAAATATGGGACTTCAGAGGAGCTGACTTTGATAAGATGGCCAACAGAGTTAAGCTAGCCCTGGCAAAAAGAAATACAGGTGAGGCGGTACAGGCACAGTGGGCAAGCATTAAAGATGCAATACTTGAAGCAACATCCCATTGTGTTAGTGAGAAAAGGAAGAGCAAAAGAAGAAGGAAACCACTTTGGTTCTCAAACACAGTAGCGGAAAAGGTCAAAGCCAAAAGGCTGGCCTTCAGGAAATATAAGGGAACACAGCAGGATGAAGGTAGGGAGACATACCAAACTTCCCTAAGGGAAGCAGAGAAGGCAGGCAAAGGCCCAAACTGAGGAAACACTAGCACAAACAGTAAAAGAAGGTGACAAGACTTTCTATAGATACATTAGTGAAAGGAGAAAGTCCAGAGGGGTGCTAAGATCTAATGGATAAGGGGCGCGGAGGAGGAGGACCATGTAAAAGCATCTATCCTAAATAAATACTTCCGCTCAGTATTTACTGAAGAGAAGGTAGGGCAGGGCCCACAGCTCAGCACCATGGACACAGGGGGGAGGGAGGTGTACACTAGTCCCTTCACAAAAGAAAGGGTCCTACAAGAGCTCGATAAGCTCAGGGTGGACAAGGCAATGGGACCTGATGGCATACATCCCAAGGTACTAAAGGAGCTAAGGGTGGAACTAGCAGAGCCAATTATCAGAACCGTTTAGTGAGTCTCTGAGCACAGGAGAGGTCCCAGAAGACTGGAGAAGGGCTCATGTGATCCTGCTCCACAAGAGTGGTAGCAGGGAGGAGGCAGGGAACTACAGACCAGTCAGTCTTACCTCAGTAGTGGGCAAGATTATGGAGACACTCCTTAAAGAAAGTATAGTGCAACACCTGGAATCCATAGGAGCACGGGATCCAAGACAGCATGGGTTTACAAAAGGAAGGTCCTGTCACACTAATCTCATAGATTTCTTTGACTGGGTAACCAGAGTGGTGGACCAAGGGAGAACAGTTGATGTTGCATACCTTGACTTAAGCAAAGCTTTTGATACTGTTCCACATAGAAGATTGATAAATAAGCTGGGTAGGCTTGGGGTAGGTCAGACGTTGGTCAACTGGGTGGCAAACTGGTTGACAGGCAGAAAACAGAGAGTGGTGGTAAATGGTATACAGTCAGAAGAGATGCAAGTCACAAGTGGGGTACCTCAGGGATCAGTCCTGGGGCCAGTCCTCTTCAATATCTTCATCAGTGACATTGCAGATGGACTGGAGGGTAAGGTTTGTCTGTTTGCAGATGTCACCAAGATCTGCAACAGAATAGATGATCCAGATGGGGTGGGCAGAATGAGAAGAGATCTGGATAAACTAGCAAAATGGTTGGAAGAGTGGCAACTGGAGTTTAATGCAAAGAAGTGCAAGATCATGCATATAGGGAAGAGAAACCCTGAAGTCACCTATAGGCTGGGAGGGGAGTTGCTGGCAGTCACAAGGGAAGAAAGAGACTTGGGCATCATCATCACCGATGACCTGAAATCATCCAAGCAGACCACTAAAGCAGTAGGTAAGGCTAGAGGGATGTTGGGTGCATTAGTAGGGTATCATAAGTTGGAAGAGGAGATAATAATCCTCTTTACAAGACACTGGTTAGGCCCCATCTGGAGTACTGCGTAGTATAGGAGGCCACACCTTCACAAGGACATTAACCAAATTGAGGCAGTCCAGAGAAGGGCGACCAAAATGGTGCAGGGACTGCATCAGAAAACATATGAGGACAGATTACCTGAGCTCAATATGTATACCCTAGAGCAAAGGAGGGAGAGGTGATATGATTGAAACATTCAAACACCTTAAGGGCATTAACAAGGTGAAAGAGTCTAACATGTTTCAATATAAGAAAAATAGCAGGACAAGAGGACACAGCATGAGATTAGAGGGAGGACGATTACGGTGTAATGTGAGGAAGTTCTTTTTCACAGAAAGGGTGGTGGATGCATGGAACAGCCTACCTCAGGAAGTGGTGGATATGAATACAGTGCAGGGCTTCAAACAGGCATGGGATAGGCATAAGGGAGCAATACAGATGAGTATGAATAGATATGCCATTGACAGAGCAAAGACCAATGGCTCATTCATAAAGTAGAAAAAGAAATGGCCAGACTGGATGGGCCTTGCAGTCCTTATCTGCCATCAACTTCTGTGTTTCTATGTTTCTAAAGTGCCATCCCAGAAGTATTTCCCTAATGCAAAGTAGTTTAGGTTTTAGATAGGTAGGTATAGAAAGTATATGTAAGGCAGTGGCAAAGTGTTTCTGTGGGGGGAACAGTATGTTTAAATGTTTATTGGGATCTGCTGTAGGTAAACCAGTATTATAGTGCCATAGGAGTGATATGTATTTCCAGTTTTAACAATTTTAGAAAGTAGTATTTAAATCATCACCACCCCGTGATGTTAGATTAGTTACTAGAGGTAGATAATAGTTAGTAATGTATTAGTATTGCCTGTTGCAACATGTTATTGGGGTGCCAAATAGGCCTGGGTGGGTACTGATGCAAGGTCCAATCTAGGAAAGTTTTGGATCCAGAAATTGGTAGGGGAGTCCCTAAGGGGGTGAGATGGGTGGGACATTGGCCTGGTGGACCCACGGCCAGTGTGGAATATCAGGTCGGGTGGCCATGCCCCTTAGTGGGTCCTGAGGCAGGTTCTATAGGTGGATGGACATTCACCTAGGGATATTGGGTTGCTTTTTTGGCAGCCAGACTGGTGGACCCATGGTGGTGCTGGTTACTGGGACAGCGCACATCATCCCAGGACGTACAGCCACCTGGATAGCCAGTGAGGGGCTTTCCCTGGAGGAAAAGTATCTCTGTGGGGGAAAAGTGTAACCCTGCCAATGCAGAGAGTTACCAAAAGGTGCCTTTAAGACACCGTGAGCGTGTGCATGCCTGCTGGGGGTGCACGCACATGCACTTATGATTTCGTGCCTATCAGGCATGACGGGGAGTGTCAGTGAGGAGTCAGGAGGAGAGTGTGTGAGAGGTCGCATCTCGGCGGTTGAGGTGGCATCAGGCGGCCCAGCATGTGAAGGCCGGCGAGGCCTGTGGTATGAGGAGGATGTCAGCCCCTCTACCCGAAGTTTGGCAGCAGAAGAAAGTTCTCACCACTCACCGGTGGGGCAGGAGCAGAAAGGAGGGCAGCAATATCATAAAGGTTTGTGAGGAGAGAGAGAGAGAGAGAGAGAGAGAGAGTCATCTCCTCAGCTAAGCAGGAGTTATGGTGGTTGTCAAAAGGGGCCCAGACATGCAAGTGGCAGTTGGATCGATGAAGGGGTATGAAGTGGCTGTTCCTATCCTTTTCATTTCCTTTTGTCCACCAGGTAAAGGCTGTCCAAGTTGTGTGACTCTCCTGCAGTTTTGCTACTCGGAAGGTAGGCCCCCCTCCCTGATGTCCTCTTTTTTGAGCCGGGTGCAGGAGAGCCTAGTTGACTGTACATGTTTCTGGGTTAAACTGAGGAACTGGGTCAGCTTTCCCCCATTGTAGAAATCCACAACAGTTTGGTAAAAGTTACTAACTGTCCCACCAGCTGGGAAATTATCAGACTGTCACTTAAAGTGTCAGGAAAGTGGAAGTAAGTTTCCTCAGTTTTTACATTCTGGAAAAGGGAAACTCATAGTTCATTCAGGCAATAGCGAGATTTTGGATAGTGGGAACCAGCAAGAAGTGACCTCCTGTCATGGGTTTACAGCGAGTAAAGTGAGGAGCCTGTTCAGCCACCAATAATGTGGCAGGTTGGAGGTTCGAACCCCCTTCCCTCTAAGAAAATGTGCCATGACTGAAGTCGTAGTATGGAAGAGTGAGCTCATGTAAAAGTGCACTTATGTAAATAACCTTGTGGAAATGTGGCCTGAGCCTTTTTATTTGAAGAAAATAAAATGGTTTGCTGGTTGCATCAAAAAGTTGTGTGGAACTTGAATCTGTTGAAATGAACTGCATGCCTGTGGCATCTCCTAATCCCCTGTTTTTCAGGACTAACAGCAAAGTCTTTTGGACAGTGAATTCCTGAGGATCAGAGTGAAGCTAAATCCGTGTTGGCAGTCTCCAGCTGCCTAAAATTAGAACCCAGTTTATAACCAAGGTCAGTAACCATCTAAATGTACAATTTGAAGCTAAAGGTGACCCGTGGGGTCGGATCCCCTCCCTCTCTGAGACATTATAACATCAAACCCCTAGATACGAGGAGTGGGGGTGAGAGTCTGCCCTGTCCATCTTTCAGGTCGAAGACTGGTAAATGAAATAGTTCTGTGATGCAAAAAATCCAACAAACTGGTAACTTATGTACTGTACATATGCCTATGTGAAAATCAAGTGAGGAAGTGGTAGAGTGGTTAAATAATATATGTGAGACATCTTGCAATCCAGATAATCACACCAAATGAAAAAGAGCATTTCAGTGCTACAGTATCAGTCTCCTAAGGCAATATATGTAATCCTTGCAGGGTGTGTGTGTGTGTGTGTGTGTGTGTGTGTGTGTGTTCTCAGCTGGTCAGGATTACTGTACTGTATGCCTGAGTACGTAGGAGCATAGCACTAGATGGAAGCCCTGCTGAAAAGTCCTTACTAATAAGTCTAATGGGTTATTCATGAGGTCAGTCATTTTGTGATTGGTTGCTATAAAAGAAATTCATCTCTTACCCAGTACAACTCACAAAAGTACAACATACAACTGTGTAATCCATATCCTTTTTATGTTGATTGAGCACATGCTCAAGAAACATGTTGAAGCAGCTTGCTCCAGAAGCAGGCTGTGGAGGCACGGCACTGTTGTGGCCAATGCCCCCACTGCCTTTTAAGGCTTGGCCCGCTGTCCCCAATGCTGTGGCACGCTGCTGCTGACACTAGTTCAGCCAGTGTGCCACAACCTTGAAAAGTTTTGGCCACTGCAATCAGGGGCTACCTCATCATTGCAGCGTCATCCGCTGCAATGATGCAGCGACCCATCATTGCAGGGCTCCCTTGCATTCCCCGACCAGTTTGCCGACGGGGAGCCCAGTCCCCGTCAGTTTGTGTTGTTTGCCGAGGGGGTGCCCAATCCCCCTTGGCATCATGTCCCTCCCCTGATTCTTTGCCGACGGGGTGCCCTATCCCCATCGGCATGCCCCAGTTCTTAAAAGCCGAGGTGCCTAATCTCCTCGGCTCATGAGACCCCCACAGCAGTATGTGCCAACAGGGTGCCAAATCCTCTTCAGCTCCAGTCCCCCCAACCCAAAACACGCAGGTGGCATGCTGGAGCCTACCCCAGCATGCCAAAAGTACCTGCAAAAAGGGAAAAAGTCCTGCGGCATCTTTTTTCTTTCTTCTAACCCTGAAAAGAAGAAAACGGTCCCTCACCATCTGCACCCCCTACCCCAACCCGTGCCCTCCCACTGCATACCCTACCTCCCCACACACCCCTCACCTCATACTTACCTCTGGAGCTTGGCACGACGATCTTCAGTGGACCGGGAACACGTCTGCACTCTTCAAAGCCAACCACGAACTGAAGAAATGCCGGTAAGCTGTATAATGGCATAAATAGGGTTTTTTCAACTTTGGTGCGTATCTCAGGCATTTTTTGGAATTTTGGCACCAAATTTTCAATATGGGGTTTTTGGGACCCTTCCTCATGAATTCAGCCACTGTCATGGCTTTATTCAGCCCCGAAAGGTGATTTCGCAGTCACTGCATGGAATCACCTTTTGGGACCCATTCATGAAACAACAGTGCCAGTGTTCATGAGTGGCCTCTCAAAAACCCCTATGTTGGAATTTGGTGTAAAAATCAAAAATGACTGTTTTATCAAACGTCGTGTGCGGTTATTCTTGCAGCTAGTAACTCGCGAATTTGCAATATTTTCTTGCCAGATTTTTAACAGTGGCATTGTTTCACACCTTCTTATGAACAGTACAGCTGTCATTTTCCACATCCTGGCTGAAATGTGTTTTCGCATTTCCGGCGCAGAATTGCGTAGTCGCTGTGGAAAATCAGTGTTCAGGACAGATTAAGAAAATGACAGTGACACTGTTCATGAGCAGAAGTCCAAAAATACCTATGTTGAAAATTTGGTGATGGTAGCCCATCAAATGACTGTGTTACAAGTGTGCATTGTGCAGTTTCTATGCACCCTTGAAACTTCACAGATTTGTAATACTGTCATGCAGATTTTCAACACTGGCATTTTTTCACACCTCCGTATGAGCAGTACAGCTGTCATTTTTCACATCCAGACCAAAATGTGTTTTCGCACTTCTGTCACAGAATAGCACGGTCACTTTGGGAAATCAGTGTTCGGGACAGAATAAGAAAATGACAGTGACACTGTTCATGAGCAGAGGTCCTGAAATCCCTATGTTGAAAATTTGGTGACAAAAGTCCATAAAATGACTGTGTTACAAGCGTGTGTTGAACTGTTTCCACGCACCCTTATAACTTCTCAAATTTGTAATATTTTCATGCCACATTTTCAACACTGGCATTTTTTCACACCTCCTTATGAACAGTATAGCTGTCATTTTTCACATCCTGGCCAAAATATGTTTTTGCACTCCTGCTGCAAAATAGCATGGTCGCTGTGGGACATCAGTGTTTGGGACAGATTAAGATCGAGTGAGTGAGAGGGGGGAGTGACCGAGTTTGACTGAGCTCTGTTGGGAGTGCTGCAGATTTCTTTGTGGGCAGAAAAAGGCACCAACACAGGAGCCCAGTACAAAAGGGCAGCCTGCAGCGCCGGGAGAAACAGAACGAGAGAGGGAGTGAGGGAGGGGGAGTGAGCGAACTCAACGGAGCTCTGTTAGGACTTCCGTGGATTTCTTTGTGGGCAGAAAAAGGTGTCAATGCAGGCAGGAGCCCAGTACAAAAGGGCAGCCTGAAGCAGTGGAAGAAACAGTACTAGCGAGTGAGAGAGGGGGACTGAGTGAGCTCAACGGAGCTCTATCAGGACTGCTGTGGATTTCTTTGTGGGCAAAAAAAGGCGCCAATGCAGGTAGGTACCTAGTACAAAAGGGCAGCCTGCAGCGCCGGGAGAAACAGAATGAGCAACTGAAAGAGGGGGAGTGAGTGAGCTCAACAGAGCTCTGTTGGGACTGCTGTGGATTTCTTTGTGGGCAGAAAAAGGCGACAACACAGACAGGAGCCCAGTACAAAAGGGCAACCTGCAGCACCAGGAGAAACAGAATGAGCGAGTGAGAGAGAGGGAGTGAGCGACCTCAACGGAGCTCTGTTGGGACAACTGTGAACTTCTTTGTGGGCAGAAAAAGGTGCCAGCATGGGCAGGAGCCCAGTACAAAAGGGCAGCCTGCAGCACGGGGAGAGACAGAACGAGCGAGTGAGGGAGGGGGAGTGAGTGAGCTCAATGGAGCTGTGCCAGAACTTTAGAGTTGCCCACCCTCCCGGCCAGGGTCCTCTGTGGTCCTATATTACAGCAGGGTCTCTGGAGTGAAGACAAAGCAATGACTGGATACTTTTAGGATTGCTCTAATAATACAGATTAAGTTGTTCTGTTTATTTCTCTAACTGAGCTGAGTAATAAATTTGGTAGAAAAAAATCCAAAAAATTATTGTTTTACAAGTGTGCATTGCACAGTTGTTATGGATACTCATAACTTCATGAATTTGCAATATTTTCACTCCAGATTTTCAACATTGGCATTTTTCCACACCTCCTTATGAACAGTATAACTGTGATTTTTCACATCTTGGCCGAAATGCGTTTTCACACTTCCGGCGCAAAATAGTGCAGTCGCTGTGGGAAATCAGTGTTTGGAACACATTAAGAAAACCACAGTGACACTGTTCATGAGCAGAGGTCCTAAAATGCCTATGTTGAAAATTTTGTGATGAAAGTTCATAAAATGACTGTGTTACGAGCGTGTGTTGAGCAGTTTCCATGCACCCTTGTAACTTCACAAATCAGTAATATTTTCATGCCAGATTTTCATCACTGGCATTTTTTCACACCTCCTCATGAATAGTATAGCTGTCATTTTTCACATCCTGGCCAAAATGTGTTTTCACGCTTCTGGCACAGAATACCACAGTTGGCTTGGGAAATCAGTATTTGGGACAGATTAGGATAGAGTGAGTGAGAGAAGGGGAATGACCAAGCTCAACTGAGCTCTGTCGGGAGTGGTGTGGATTTCTTTGTGGGCAGAAAAAGGTGCCAATGCAGGCAGAAGCCCAGTACAAAAGGGCAGCCTGCACCGCCAGGAGAAACAGAATGAGCGAGTGAGAGAGGGGGAGTGAGCGACCTCAACGGAGCTCTCTCAGGACAACTGTGAACTTCTTCGTGGGCAGAAAAAGGCACCAATGCAGGCAGGAGCTGAGTACAAAAGGGCAGCCTGCAGTGCTGGGAGAAACAGAATGAGCGGGTGAGGGAGGGGGAGTGAGCGATCTCAATGGAGCTGTGTCGGTACTGCTGCAGATTTCTTTGTGGGCAGAAAAAGTTGCCAATGCAGGCAGGAACCCAGTACAAAAGGGCAGCCTGTAGCATCGGGAGAAACAGAATGAGTGAGTGAGAGAGGGAGAGTGAGCGAGCTCTAGCTGAGCTCTGCCGGACTTTACACTTGCCCACCCTCCCACCCAGTGTCCTCTGTGGTCCTCTATTACAGCAGGGTCTCTGGAGTGGAGACAAAGCAATGATTGGATGCTTTAGGATTGCTGTAATAATACAGATTTACTTCTTCTGTTTCTTTCTCTAACTGAACTAAGTACTGAGCTATACTGTTATGATTGCTGTAATAATACATATTTATTTGTTCTGCTTATTTCTGTAACTGAACTGAGTAATACTTGGAGTGCAGTAGAATTTCTAACTGGGCTAAGTGAAACTATATGAGAGCCGAGAACAAAAAATATGGTAGCTAAGGGGTGAAAAATGGACAAGGAGGCTTTAGGATTGCTACAGTAATACAGTGTCTAATGGATGACATTTGAGACTGAATTACCCCCGTTGGCAAGGGGTCAGTAGGGGGACTAGTGTGTGGGGGGGCAGGAATTTGAGTAAATAGGGGCCTAACAGTTGTAGTAGGGTACAGAACCTTGGAGTAAGAGCCCCTAGCATATGATGGGGGCCACAATGGGGCAGGTGCCACATGTCACTAGGGCGGGCATCTTTGGAAGGGTGGAGGGGTGTACAGGATGTGGGTGTGCCATGATCCTGGACTGGGCTTGGAGGATGGGGGGATGTACGGTCTGTAGATGACTGGCTAGTTTGAGGGAGGAACTGTGGAGGTTAGGGAGGAGTGTAAGTGGCAGGGCAGATGAGTATGATAGGCATCCTGAGAGGGGGGAATAGGGAATGGCAAAAGGGGACAGAGGAAGATTAACTAGGGACTGAAACTGACCCCAGTATCAGAGGCACTAGCAGGAAAGAGAGGAGAAGGGAGGGGCTGCCTGAGGCGAGGCAGGGGCTGCCTCCTGATAGGGGAGGAAGACACCACGAGGAGTACCAGGGGAGAGAGCAGATGGCTGCTGGTAGGGAGGCACCAGGGATGGCATGGAGAGGAACAAGTAGGAGGGGGGAAACAATACGGGGAAGAGATGTCGGACAGGTATCAATTATGAATAGACTTGAACCTCTGTATGGGACAGAGAGGGGGAGCAGGAACATATTGAAGGGGGGAGGACAAGTGGGGCATGAGAGGGATGGCAACAGGTAGAGGAAGAGATTGTTTTAGATTGTTATTATTTTGGGTTATTGTTATTATTCTGTCCCTACATGTTTGGACTTTTCAACATTATACTCATTGGCAGTAAGAGTGCCTAAAAATAACTGCATTTTCTTTTTGGATCTCGTTTCATCATATAAAGGACAGTGGGTGCAGTGAGAGGGCCTCCCTGTCCCTATATACATGGATTCCTTAATAATCTACTTATAGTTCATTTTTAGTTGTTTAGTTTTGTAGGTTTTGGTTTATGTTTTTGGGTGGGTTTTTTAGTTTAAGTGTAATTGTGGGTATTTTATTTTAGAGATACCAGGATTTTTTATTCATTTGCTTGCAGTTAGTTTGTCTCCCGCTTTATTATGTGTTGTTTAGGTATCCCAGTCGTGCATTATTCGTCCTCCGACCTCCACACCCTCCGCTTTTTGCTCCTCCTCCCATTTTCCACCTACCAGCGCTGTCGGGCACTTGGTATTGTCCATGGAGGGGGTGTGTGGTGGGGGTCGGGACGGGCAGGGTTAAAGAAGAACGGACCTCTCACATAGGGTGGTTGTCCAGAAGATGCCCTGGGGCAAATGGAGCCTGGAACGTGGTTTTCCATGCTCAGTCTCCGCACTCCGGGCCTCCTATTTGGATGGGCAAGTAGTCGGGACGGCCGATCCTGTCCAACTTCGGGCGGTATGTGCAATGCCAGATTCTAGAAAACAAATCAGCTATTATCTCTGATTTTGTTGAGACAGCAGATCTGAGCTTTGCATCACCGAGACCTGGCTGGATGGAAATGCCGCCCTATTTTAGAGGCGACTGTTCCAGCTGGGTACTCGGTGATTCACCGCCCGAGATTGGATCGCGGGGGGGGGGGAGTAGCAGTCTGTTTTAAGACCAGCTTGGGGCTCACAAGTGTACCAGTTGAGGAGGCTGAATCCTTTGAGTGTACCGTTGTGGCTGGTGTGGGTTGCAGGATAGCTCTCGTCTACCGTCCACCAGGAGATGAGAGACGATTCCTGCAGGAAGTGGCAGATTTCGTCGCCGATATGGCATTGGAGTCACCCAGACTGATGGTTCTGGGCCACTTCAATGCCTGGGTCGATGACGAACTTTCTGCCTTTGGTCAGCACTTCCTCCAGTTGATTACATCACTGGGCCTTACACAGATTGTTTCCTCGGCCACACATAATCACAGTCACTCCTTGGATTTAGTTTTTCTCCTGGGGATTGAGGCCTCTGATTTGGTGGTGGAACCTGTCAGTTGGTCCAATCACTACACCGTGAGCTTCTATTTTTGTGCTCCCCTTCGTAGGTCTGCCCCTGTGGAGATGGTTCGATACCGCCCTTTACGGGATGTGTGCCCTGAAGACCTGATGGCGGTGTTGAACCTCTCAGAGTTTCCGACTGCCAGCTTGGGTCCAGAGGCTATGGTTTTGGCCTATAACCAAGCCATTTCCTTGGCCCTGGACTTAATTGCTCCCATCCGTGTTCATTCCCTCTCTCTTCGACCTCGGGCCCCATGGTTTGATGGGTCCTTGAGGGAGTTGCGACGTGTGGGACGACGGTTAGAGCGTCGTTGGAGGAAATCTGCTCTGGATGCCGACCGCCTTAGTTTGGAGGAGCATTATTGGCTCTACCAATCAGAGATCTTCCATAAGAAGGCAGAATTCCTGTCCAGGGAGATCTCTGTCACTCAGAATTGACCGGCTCAGCTCTTCAGAACTGTGGACAGGCTGTGCAACCCAGCCTGTCTCCAGCTCCGTCGAGCCTTTTCACAAAAGGAGTGTGATGAGATCGCTCAATTCTTTGTGAATAAGGTTGCTGACATCAGATCCGAGATCCGTCCAGCACACTCTAAGGGGGAAGCTTCTGGTCGGCGCTTGGTCGCGGAATCCTCTGTCTCCTGGTGTTCCTTTGACCTGCCGATGTTCAGTGATATTATGCGGATCATCCAGGGGATGCGCCCTATGTGCTGTAGTTTAGATCTGGGCCCTACCTCCCTAATCTTGGGCTGCGTTGAGATCATTGGCCCGTTTCTGGTTCAAATAATCTGGTGCTCCCTGGAATTGGGTGAGTTTCCGAGCGCCCTAAAGGAAGCTGTGGTGACTCCCCTTTTGAAGAAGGCTTCTTTGGACCCAGATGTCTTTTCCAACTACAGACCGATCTCTAACCTTCCCTTTATTGGGAAGGTTATCGAGAAGGTAGTAGCAAACCAGCTGGAGGACCACTTGACCATCCATAGTATCTATGAACCTCTCCAGTCTGGTTTTCGTAAGAGGCATAGTACCGAGACTGCTCTGGTTCGGGTGCTCAATGATCTCTTGATGGCGAGAGATCAGAGGAACTGCTCTATCTTGGTCCTCCTTGATCTCTTTTTAGCCTTTGACACTGTAGACCATGGAGTTTTGCTCGAACATCTGGAGTCCATCTGTGGACTGTCTTGTACAGTGCTCAGATGGTTTTCATCTTTTCTATCTGGGAGAACGCAGAGAGTTGTGTCGGGGAATTTTTCCTCCGATTCTTTCCCTCTGCAATGTGGTGTCCCCCAGGGTTCGGTGCTTTCCCCCATGTTGTTTGCAGTGTATATGCTGCCCTTCGGAGACATTGTGAGAAGGTATGGGCTGAGGTTTCACTGCTATGATGATACCCAGCTTCACCTTTCTTTTGCCCCTGACCAGGTTAGTGCTCTCTGGTATTTAATAGCTGCCTCGCTGAAATCCAGGACTGATGAATCTGAGCTGGTTAAAGTTGAACGCCGGTAAGACTGAGGTTTTGGTCGTGGACCCAGGTCGTGGGTCAGGGGGGTTGGAGTCCGGTCAGCCCTCTGGCGTACTGCTGGGGGGGGATCTGATCATTACCTCTGAACGGCTGCGTAACCTTGGAGTGGTACTTGATGATGGGTTGACTCTTCGTCATCAGGTGTCAGCAGTCATTAAGTCCACATTCTACCATCTTAGGAACATCGCCAGGGTGAAACACCTTGTTCCGTCCAGCGATTTACCCATGTTGGTCCATGCCTTCGTGACATCTCGCCTTGACTATTGCAACTCCCTTTACTTGGGGCTTCCTGGGGTTGATATCCACCGCTTGCAGCTAGTGCAGAATGCTGCAGCAAGGTTAATGACAGGGGTGACTAGAAGGACACATATTACCCCTGTGCTGCGTGATCTGCACTGGCTGCCTATACAGTGGTGGATCACCTTTAAAGTAGATCTTCTGACCTTCAAAGCCCTGCACGGACTCGGTCCTGACTACTTGAAAGAGCTTCTGATCCCTTACCACCCCGTGCGACAGCTCCGTTCAGCCGATGAGGGGTTTCTAGAGGTCCCGAGGGTTATATTGAAGTCTTCTGGGGCTAGGGCCTTTGGGTTCGCGGCCCCAACCCTCTGGAACTCTCTGCCTCACCGGCTTAGAGAATGCACGACCGTGGAAGCCTTTAAGCGGGATTTTAAGACTCTGTTATGGAACAAGGCTTTTGTGGACTGATGCTGTTATCAACTGTTGTTCTTATATGTATATTTTGATTTTATGATTCATTTGTACAGCGCCTTGGTATTTGAAAGGTGCTAAATAAATAAAGTTTTATTTATTTATTATTATTAGATAGCGAGGACAAAAGGGTAGAAGGGGCAGTAAGGAAAGAGAGGGTGGTGACTGAAGGAGAGAAGGCTATGGGAAGGGGGAAGGATGGTAGGGGCATCACTATCGGGGTAGAAGGGAATGGGGTCTCTAAATCGACAACAGCGGGGATAGGAGAGGTGTTGGAAATCAGCAGGGGAGGAGGGGAGGTCGATATGAGAAGCCCAGTAAGAAGTAGTCAGGCTGGGAAGTGGTTCAAGGGGGATGGGAAGAATAATGCAGAAAAAAGGGGTGAGGAGGAAGTAGGGGGTACAGATATAGAAGTCACAGAGGGTGCAGTTGGCGGGGGTAAGAGACAGGGAAGAACGAATACTGGGGTGGTGGAAGGGGCATTAGAAGGGAAAGGTGGTAATGGGCGGGGTTACTCGTCCTGGGGGATTCTATATTGAAATGGGTGAGATGGGGTGGAAAGGAGGAAATGAACACCCATATTTGGATTGAAGCTGTCCCCAGGTTGAGTGCAGGAGGGGCAGGGCAGGCACTGCTCAAGTGTGCAGCAAGGGGCAGGAAGAAACCTCATTTACTGTTGCATGTGGGTACAAACGACTTGGAGGACACTGTGGAAGTAGTGAAGGGGAGGTTTGAGTACTTGGGCAGGCAGTGTGAGGGGGTTGGGAAGTCGGTGGCATTCTTGGAAGTACTGCCGGTACCAGAGCCCCCCCCTTCCCCAAACTCACATACACACTCCCCAAAAAGCTGTTTAAAAGCCTGCAATTCATTCAAATCAATTCCATTTTTTACTTACTTGGGGCTCAGTGCCAACAAGTGTAAAATCATGTACCTAGGGCACAGGAACCCTGATGCTGGGTATAGGATGGGGGGATGTACTGATACTCACTAGACATGAAAGGGTCCTTGAGGTTATTATATCAGAGGACCTCAAAATGGCAGTACAGTGTGACAAGGCTATAGGCAGGGCAAATTGAATTCTGGGGGTGCATAAGGACTGGCATCTGCAGTAGGAGGACGAAGGATGTTGTGCTGCCATTGTATCACTCAATAGTATACCCCCAGCTGGAGTACTGTGTCCAGTTTTACAGTCCATACGTCAAAAAGGACATAAGGTGGAGGTTTTCCACAGGAGGGAAACTAAAATGGTTCAGAATTTTCACAGGACTCCCTACAAGGAAAGGCTGAAGAATCTCAACATGTACACTCTGGAAGAGAGGAGGCCGAGAGGTGACATGATTAAGACCTACAAAGTACATCACAGTGGTAAAAAGGGAACAGTTGGGGAGTTCTCTTCAAATGAGACTGAGGACCCAAACCAAGGGACACACAATGAAGCGGGGGGGGGGGACATTCAGGATAGATGTGCAGAAATATTTATTTACTGAAAGGGTAGTAGATGCCTTGAACAGACTGCCAGGAGAAGTGGTGGAAGCTAAAATGGTAGGGGCATTAAGCATGCATGGGATAAACATGGGGTATATTACAGAAAGGAGAAGGAGGGGGTCAACTGAGATCAATAGGGCCATGGAAGTGGAGTAGGTTCAAGTTCATTGCAGGAAACATCCATTAAGCAAGCTCATTCACAAAGAAGTCCTTATGGACGCAGGCAGAATAAGACATGCACTAACATATACAGGCAGGAGTTACACGTAGGTAGAGAACACTTGGCCAGACTGGGTGGGCTGAGTGGTCCTTTTCTGCTGACAAATTCTATGTTTCTATCACATCATGTGTCAATGCAGGTGCAGTGTTTATTTAAAGTTGGGCCTACCATACATTCACATGTAAGGTACAGTAAATTACTGAATTCGATGCAGCCCACTTACACTGCAATAAACAGAACCCCAGTGCTTCGAGAAGCCTTTACTCTTCATAAGGCTGCTTAAAGAGCTGGGGTTCTATTTGCAGTGTCCACACCAGTATGCTGATCTTAAAATCAACACCGCATCTGAATGAGTACTTTGAAACCTGCTTGTCTTGAGTTACTTTTGGGCTAGCAGCACCTCGCCTGTGTTGGAAGATGCCCAATAAGCGGTACTGAAAGACATCAGACTTCACAGACTGTGAAGGCAGCTGCTCATGGACAGACATAAGGCAATTCTACTTGGGGGTAGGAGGAAGTAAGCTATTGATTAACTAGAATCTGCAGCTTATCCATCAGGTAGGGAAATGGGCAGACTAAGCGGACCAAGCAGTCCTTATATGCCGGCAACTTGTATGTTTCTATGTTTCTCGCCCACCATCTTGGCAAGAAGAAGGCTGAAGCTGTGGCCACTGATGACTGTTGGGGTGTGGGGATGGGGAGACCACAGGGGACAGACATAAGGAGATAAAATTATAATGAAAATTGTGAGACCTTCACCAGCTTTCCAAAATGCTTACCAGTAAAAGAACACTCTATGAAGTTGTTCAAATGGCAACACAATCTGGTGAGCCCTCCGTCTGCCATCTGACACCAGGCATTAACCAGCATAAAATTGCCTAAAGAAGGCAGTGTGGTCATGTGGTTACTGAAATACTGGAGATTACAGATTTGTAAGAACAAAAGAATATCACACAGAAGCTGGCACATATTCCTATAGCAGCTGTCTCCTGCTTCTCAGAAGTTCTATTTATACCCTTCAGGTACTTGAATGTTTCTTTCATATCCCCTCTTTCCCTTCTCTCTTCCAGTGAATACATATTGAGGTCCCTTAATTTCTCCTCATAAGTCTTGTGATGCAAGCTCTGTATCATCTCATTTGCCCTTCAGGACCATCTCCAGCCTGTTAATATCCTTACGAAGGTGCAACCTCTAGAACTGCACATAGTACTCCATGTGAAGCCTGACCATGGTTTTATATCATGGCATCACTACCTCCCTCCTTATGCTGCTGATACCCCCTGCCTATGCACCCCACCATGTCACTGGCCCTCCCAGCTGCCTTACCACTTTGACATTTTCAGGTCATTTGAGATAAGAACCACCAGGTCCCTTTCCTTCTTTGTGACTGTCACCAACTCCATCCCCCCCCCCCCCATTCTGTACCTATCCCCAGGGTTTCTGTCTCCCAGGTCCATACTTTTCCACTTTTTTGAAGTATAGTTCAGTTGCCAGTTCTCAGACCATTTCTCAACCTTCGTCAGGTCCCTCCTCATTTACTCCACCCTCTCTGGGGTATCCACTGTGTAACAGATCTTGGTGTCATCTGCAAACAGGCAGACCTTCCCCTTCACCCCTTCTGCAATGTCACTAATGAAGACATTGAACAGGACTGGCCCCAGGACCAAGCTGTGCGGCACCCCCACTGGTCACCCTCTCTCCCCAGACTGCGCCCCATTTACCACCACTCTCTGCCTCCTGTCTCTTACCCAGTTTCTAACCCACTTTACCACCCTTTCCCCCATGCCCACCCTACTCAGCTGGTTTATCAGCCTCCTATGTGGGACAGTATTAAACGCTTTGCTTACATCTAGGTAAGCGTTGTCCACTGCCCCACCCTGATTTACTTCCTTTGTCACCCAAAGAGATCGACCAGATTTGTCTGACATGAACTCTCCACTGTCAATCCATGTTGCCTATGACCCTGGGCTCCGATGGCTTCTAAATGCCCGACTATCCTTTCCTTAACCAATTTCTCCATGATCTTCCCCACTACTGAAGTGAGGCTGACCGGCCTATAGTTCCCCGCCTCCTCCCTACTGATGGATTTCTATAGAGGGACCACATATGCCTTCCTCCAATTCTCTGGTATCACCCCTCTGTTGAATGACTCAGTGAACATGGCTGCCACAGGTACTGCTATTTCCCTTCAGTTCTTTTCATATCCTTGGGTGTATGCCATCTGGTCCCATCACTTTGTGCACCTTCAGTTTACTCACCTTCTGCAGGATTCTTCTGCCTGTGAATGGACTATTGTCCACCTCTTCACACCTTTGCAACTGCTGTACTGCTGTGGTCCTTGCCCCTCCCCCTCTTCTGTGAATACTGAACAGAAAGAGACAGTGGATGTCTTGGGGGGGGGGTGAGGCCACATGACAGTTCTTAGGCATGGTATCTTCACTTCCAAATACCTAAGCAGCACATATAAGCAATCAACATTCGGCATTGACAAATGCTTGTTAAAATGCTGTTTTCCCCCTCTCAAATTCAAATGATTAATAGTAAGTGTGCTCTCACAAGGGGCAATTGTATTTGGATTAACACACAGTCTGGGATCAATCATCTGCACTAGGTAGCTGGGTTGTAACCCCTTGGAAATGCACATTTACCTAATTAAAATGCCCTTCAGGTGTAAATCCAACATAACCCATGCTTGAAATTAGTATGTTCAGATATCATTGGGGATGGATCAAACCTTAATGTTCAAAATGAGCTTCTCCAAATGTGACTGGCTCCTTTGAAAGAAAATTGAAGTCAAACAGCCTAGGTTTGGCTAGGACTATGCCAGTACTGTGTGCTGCCACCACAATGTTCCCTCCTGGAAGTCTTTCAGCCAGTGTAAATGTTCACGATGTGCTTTTACTATGGCTGTAAGTGCTACTCCCACCAAAAGAATCACATCCACTGACATGCTTGGACCTGCTGTGCATGGCATTGAGTCCATGACTCTAGCTGTCTGCACTCACGGAATGCTCTACGTGCACACGAGAGACTGACATAGCATGGGCAGAAACTGGGCACACAGCGGATCATGTTGTAAATACTGCACATGCTCTGTGGGCATTTTGGTAGCATAAGCAGTGCATCTATCATCAGATTAGAGAGTGGGAGAGTGGGCTGAGGATGGGAAACAATGCCTGGTGGTTTTCTCACTGCGTTTTCTTTTCTTTTTTTATGCCTGGGAAATACAGACAATTGACGCTGAACAAAAACATTATATAAGGAGTTTAGTGTGCTGAGTTCATAGTACCTGACATTTATGAGAATACACAAAAAGATATTTGTACGGGGCCATGATGAGAATCATTTTTTAGGCTTAACAGGGAACCTTATCAGGACCAAAATGTGCTAGGTGCACAGTGTGGGCTGAATTCTGTTAGAAAAAAAACTGTATGTGTGCGTGTGTGTGTGTGTGTGTGTGTGCTGAGGCTAAGAGTGATTTATCAATCAGTTATGTGCTGGGTGGCAGTGTTACAAGGTGAGCAAGCAGAGACAACAAAAGGGACAAGCGGCCAGATTTAAAAAAAATATAGACACTCATTTGTCAATGCCGAATGTTGTCTCGCTGATGTTGGCATTGGTAATGCCAGAGTTAGAGATGCATAATAGGAATGGCAGTGAAGTATTGAAATGATGCCAACCCCACCACCACCCTGTAGAGACTGACAGGTATTGGGGTGTGCCTTTGGGTTTTCAGCTATAACGCTCATGCCATAGTACCTCACTGTATTCTGTAGACATTGACAAGTGTTGTGGTGTGCTTTGGGGTCTTTGGGCATTACACTTACCCCATTACATAAGGAAATACGCGGAGGTGGGTGCAGTATAGGAGAATGGGGTGAACTTTGTGGCCGAACACTGCAAGGCACACCACGATGCCTGTCACTGGCTGCAGGGTGGAGGTGGGGGTGGAATGGTGTCAGCATTACAGCTGATAATCCCAAGTCATACCCCTGATGCCTGTCAGTCTCTAAGGGGGGGTGCTACAGTTGGAAACCCTAACACCATAGTCATGTGTTGGTATTTTCACTCTAAATTTTCAACATGGGCTTTTTGTGACCCCTCCTCATGAAGTGCGGCACAATCAGTTTGTAAGCTGAAAGGTGGTTTTGCCCAGCGGTTATGCCATTTGGCGACACTGGGATGAAAACACATTTTGGGCAGGAATGTGGAACATGACAACTGTATTGTTCATGAGGAGGCATACAAAAATGGCAATGTTGAAAATCTGGATTGAAAAAAATCAAAAATTGGTGGAATCATTAGCATGCATAGAAACTGTGCATTACACATCCGCAACCCAATTATTTGTGGGAGCTTTTTAGCCACATCTTCAACATAGGTATTTTGGGACCTCCCCTCATGAACAGTGGCACTGTGATTTTGTTAATGTGTCCCAAAAGGTGATTTCTCACAGCGACCACGCCATTGTGTGCCACAGCTGCAGAAACGCATTTTGGGCAGGCTGTGAAAAATGACAGCTGTACTGTTGATAAGGAGGTGTGAAAAAATGGCAGCGTTGAAAATCTGGCATGAAAATAGTGCAAATTTGTGAAGTTACATGGGTGCGTGGAAACTGCTCAACACACACTTGCAACACAGTCATTTAATGGACTTTTGCCACCAAATTTTCAACATAGACATTTTAAGACCTCTGCTCATGGACAGTGTCACCGTCATTTCCTCAAACTGTCCCGAAAACTGATTTCGCACATTGACCATGCAATTCTGCGCCGGACATGTGAAAATACATTTTGGCCAGGATATGTAAAATGACAGCTGTACTGTTTATAAGGAGGTGTGGAAAAATGCCAATTTTGAAAATCTGGAGTGAAAATATTACAAATTCACGTAGTTACGAATGTGCATGGAAACTGCGCAACACATGCTCATAAAACACTCATTTTGTGGACTTTTGTCACCAAATTTTCAACATAGCCATTTTAGGACCTCTGCTAATGAACAGTGTCAATGTCATTTTCATAATGTGCCTTGAACATGGATTTTCCACAGCAACCACACTACTCTGCACCGGAACTGCGAAAACGCATTTCCGCCAGGATGTGAAAATGACAGCTGTACTGTTCATAAGGAGGTGCAGAACAATGGCAATGTTGAAAATCTGGAGTGAAAATATTGCAAAGTTGCGAACTTATGAGCGTGCGTGCAAACTGAGCAACACACGCTTGTAACACAGTCATTTTATGGAGTATCGTCACCAAATTTTCAACATAGCCATTTTAGGACCTCTGATCATGAACAGTGTCACTGTCATTTTTGTAATCTGTCCCAAACACTGATTTTCCACAGCGACCGCGCTTTTCTGCGCGGAGGTGTGAAAACACATTCGTCAGGATGTGAAAAATGACAGCTGTACTGTTCACAAGGAGGTGTAAAAATGCCAATGTAAAATATTGCAATTATGAAGTTACGAAGTGCAGTAGCAACCGGCCAATGCACACTCGAAAAATAGTAATTTTTTTGATTTTTTACACCAAATTTGTGACATAGGCTTTTTGAGAGTCCACCTCATGAACACTGGTATTGCCATTTCGTTAATCGATCCTGAAAGATAATTCCTTGAAGTGACCGTGAAATCACCTTTCAGGGCTGAATAACACCATGACAGTGACAGAATTCATGAGGAGGGGTCCCAAGAACCCCATGTTGAAAATTTGGTGCCAAAATTCCAAAAAATGCCTGAGATATGCATCAAAGTTGAAAAAACCTATTCATTCCATGACACAGCTTACCGCCATTTCCTCAGTTCACAGTCGGCTTTGAAGAGTGCAGACGTGTTCCCAGCCCACCGAAGATCATCACGCTGGACTCCGGAGGTAAGTATGGGGTGGGGGTGGGGAGGCAGGGTGCGAGAAGGGTGGGGCTGGTTGTGGAGAGGGGGGCAGGAGACGGGCGAGGGAACGCTTTTTTCCACAGGTAAAAAAAAATCACAGGACAGTTTTTTTTTACAGGGTATTTGGCATGCTGGGGTGGGCTCCCAGTGTGCCACTCAAGTGTTTTTTTTTGGGGGGATGCAGTAGCCGACGGGGGATTGGGTACCCCCGTCGGCACATGTGGAAGGGGAGTGGGGGACACGAGCCGAGGGGGATTGGGCATCCCCCTCTGCACAGAAGAAAGAGGGGGACATCATGCTGATGGGGAGTTGGCTCCCCCATTGGCAGATCTAACTGGGAAAGGGGGGAACTGAAGCCGACAGGGATTGGGGCCTCCATTGGCAAAGAAAAGCATTTTTTTGGAGGGGGAATGATGCCGAGGAGGATTGGGCACCCCCTTGGCACACAGCAGAAATGGGGGAGGGGGAATTATGCCAACGGGGAGTGGGCTTCCCCATCGGCATTGTGACAGGAGGCAGGCAGTCACTGCCGCCATGTTTCCTGCACGTCGGGAGTTGTGATATCACGCTGCATGAGAGCTTCGCCTCATTGCAGCGGACTTTTTCTCAAATGTTGTGGCCGGATTAGATATGCAGGGTGTCAGCCCCTGCTGGTGGCTGATTGGGGAATGAGGGATGCACCTACTGATGCATGCCCTGCATTCACTCAACAGTGACCGTGCCTCCAAATCTGCTACTAACGCAATATGTTGGCTGTGCATGCACTAGCCAACATAAAAAAATAGAGTGCAATAAAAAATAAGCAAAAAATGGCTAGTTTATATAACAGTAAAAGCTGATTTTCTCTCAATGGTATTATGTAGAATTATGCAAATACATACACAATACAAAATGTACATCAAATACACAGCACGTGTGATGCATAGTTGACTGTTATAACTGGCAAATGATAACATCATACAGTATATAGTATTCTACCAGCTTTTGATGGCCACCCTAATTATAGCACCACCATTTTGTATACAATAACTTGGACATTAGTGAGTTGGGGCAATCTCCCATGTGGCTACTAGGCTAAAGTCTGGAGAGTAGAGAAGACTAAGAGCAGACAAGTAAAGTGGAGGAGGTGGACCTGGGTTGTTTCCATGATGCTGGCAGCAGTGGTGTTTTGTACTGCTTTGCTGTACATACTGCACTGAAAGCCTTTCTTCTGTGACTGAGTTTAGAGTGGGAACCATGACTGCTGGTTTACTGGTCACTGTTTGCCATACACTGGCTTTTCAGTTTTATTAAAACAGAAGCACACAGCATTGACAGTCTGAGTTTTGTTTGGGATTGCAAGCTCTTTCTGTGTGTCTTCTGTGACTGTCATTCTGCTCACAAACCAACCCCAAAATTAGGAAGCAAAACAAGTCATGGGAATAATATTTCTAGCACAGATTCTGCTGGGGCTGTGATGTACCGCTGTCTGAACAAGCAGCATCATTGTTACTTAATTATTCAGACACAATATTAGGTCTCGTAAGTAATGCAGCCACAATCAAAGTTTAACAAGTTATGGCACCAAGTTCAAGACCCCATCGAAATACATTGAACTGCATACCTGTATCTTCAGTTTATGGTCCGGCTTTGAAGAGTGAAGACATGTCTGAGGTCCACAAAGGATTATGACGTTGGACCCCCGATGGGCATGTAAGGGCTTGGGGGTGTGTGGGGGTGGTGGATACTCAGTGGGAAGGTTGGGTGTGGGTAAGGAATGGCCGCAAAAGACATCAATGGGTCATTTTTGTTTTATGGGGGGGAGACACCAACATCCCCGATCGCGACACTGGGGGATTGTGCACCCCCAGTGTCACAGTTAGGTGGAGGAAGACATTGATGGGCTTTTTTTTTCCACAGGTAGGCAATATAGTGCAGTGGATTAAGGCTCTGAACTGCAGATCTGGAGACCTGGGTTTGAATCCCACAGCCACCTACTTGCATACTGTGTGATCCTGAGCAAGTCACCTAACTTCCTTGTGCTCCCAGGTTGCATCTGGAAACAATTTTTATTTATTTATTTTTTTGGAAAATGTTTCACCAGGAAAGACAATATGTGCTGTAAACAGCTCGTTTCCAGAAGCGTCCTGGGTGGGGGAAGGGGTGTACAAGAATTGGGAGAACAGGCAAACACATAGCAATAACAGAGCAATACAAGTACAATTACTAAAACAAAACAGTGTAGTACAATTACAGAGCAGAAATAACCCAGACCAACTGGCCAGGGTAAACAAACCATGTTTAGATATAACGTACATTGCAACAACCCAAAAGCAGGTGATTCAGTAGGGTAAAGGTTAGAGGATGGATAACACATTTGAAGTGCTAGAAGTAGTAGGCTGAGCACACAATTCGAGGTGCTATAGTATACACAAAGGAGGGCAGTTATAAGGCAAGTGGGGAAGTGGACAGGCGAGGGGTAGAAGGTGAGGGCTGGAAGACAGAGAGGGACAGCCAAGATCTAACCCATTCTGGATGTTGAGAACACTGCAAGGGGACAGGACCCGGCAGAAAGGGAAGGGAGAGAGAAAGGGAATGAAGAAGTAGATAAGAGAGGGTGGAGGAACAGGAGGCAAGGAGAGGGATACGGAAGTAGGGAGGTGGGCAGGCGATGGATGTGAAACAAGCTTCAGCTTATTGTGCTACTCTTGGTTAAACAATGTTCCCTTTCCCTTTCCTTTTCCCAGGTGAAAAACAAAACAAAACAAAAAAGACAGATGATCCCCAATTGTGACAGTGGGGGATTGGGCACCCCAGTGTTATTTCTATGTTTCTATGGGGTGGGTGCTGAGAGGGAGGGTTGGGTGGGGCTAATTTCTACAATTAAAAAATATATATATATATATATAAATAAATAAGTTCCAGTGGTAACGGCAGAACACAGCCCGCTCTGCTGTGACCAAGATGGCCAATGGATACTTCTGTACTTGCACAGCTGCTAGCACATGCTCAGTATGGTGCAGTGGCCATCTTGGATATGCTAGACAGTGCCGTGTTCCACCGTGACCATCTGCACAGTGAAATACTGCAGTGCTGCATTCCATAAGGACAACATAGGCGGACTGCTTCATAGACCTGGATGTTGTTTGTTTGGGAGGAATATGGAGTCCTTTTTCCTCAGTGATGGCAAAAGGACTGCAGGACTATACCCACTGCAGCCCTAAAAAGACATGCTGCAAACTCAACAAAATAAACAACCCCCCCCCAACACAAAGAGAAGGTACTCAAAACCCAAGTACAGTACTGTGAACTTTACAGGAAGTTCTGTCCTTCACTGCAGTTGTCACACCTCCTTGCACAGCGTCCATACATGATGTCTGTCGCTACTTGTCTGTCAAAAAAGCCTATACAAAAAGTAATTGTGTAAATACGACAACCCCCCCCCCAAAAAACACACAAATGCACTAAAAATTTACTAAGTCCTTAATTAAGTTTGCCTTTCACTGCTGCTACCACCCCTCCAGGTGCAGGGTCCAGACATGGTGTGTGTTGCACTGTTGCTGCTCATCTGCAGAGAGGAAAAGCACAACTTTAAGACATTGAACTCTATTTCTACTTTATAAAATGGGCACATAAAATAAAGAACTGTGATTGGTTGTGACCCATCACAAGACCATATGGTGATCTAGCTCATCGCACAGTCATCTTGTTATCTTAGTACTTAGCCTCATCACAAATCAATACTCCACTACCAGATTTTAAAAACATTTGGCAACCATTATTTCCCTCGCTAGCCATTCACTGCAGTTTTCTACCCAGTACCCGCATGTCATCAGTATTACCCTCCTGTCATCAACAAAAACAATACTATACACAACTCTTATAGAACTGCCTTTTTATCCTAAATTAGTATAAGCAGTAGTTCTCTTTATATTTCAGTCTTGGTTTTGGGCTCTGTTTTTTTAAGCTCAGTTTCAGGCTGTGTTCTGCCATGAACTCCAGATAACAGTTTGAACTGTATTTTTACTCTTGGTTCTCCCATCCCCCTTTAACATTTGATTAAAAAAAATTGCCTCTCAGTTTTGCCTTTTAAGGTTCTGTGTTGGCAGAGTTTTGCCTTGTGCTCCCACTCGCAGTTTGAACTGCACTTTCACTCACTTTCTCCCATCTCAGTTTAACATTGGAATAAAGAAAAAGAAAGACTCTCAGTTTTACCTTCTTGGAGATGTTCAGTTCTAGAGATGGAGATGTGTCGGGGAAGGGGGGGAAGAGTCCTAGTCTCGGACCCGCAAATGCAGTATGCTGTGGCTCTACAATGCCACTTGCAGTAATCTCCTCACTGGCTCTCACTCACTCTGTCTCCTGACTGTTTTATTCTGTTTCACTCACGCTTTCTGTCATTCAGCAAGGAATATACAACCAAGATCACCAAACTGCCATCCCTAATTACAGAAAGGCAATTATCAACGGTTGTGATGAGGGAAGGGAGCCAGCACTACACAGCAACAAACTACAACTACAGGTAAACATTTGGATCAAAATACATAACTCAAAGACATAAATAAAAAGAAGTCCCAGCAGGTGGAAGGACTATTTTAAGTTAAAAAAAAACCTTAGTAATTCTAACTTTTACATATCTTAAAATCATTTTCTATAATGTTATGCTTTTTTTAAATGTAGAAATCCATTTTATAAGCACAGTAAAACACTTCAGGGTGCACATTGTGCTAGATCACCACACTTCCTGGGTGGTTGAAGGCACTCAGCCTGTGGCCGCGTGCCTCACAATGCACTCGGGGCATGCGTTGATCTAGCATAATGCACACTCCTCTTGTGTCTTATTGCTAGTGTGCATGGCATGCTTACAGCACAGTGCAACACGATAAGGCAGCACTAACAAAGTAGCCATCAATCAGTCACGTCCTGCCAATGTCCTGATAGGACTCCCCATCTGGGCTGAGCTCCAACACCTCTGGTAGCCATGTCCCATCACAGGATTTGGTGGTGGTTGTGCTCGCCAGGCATATAAAAGTACCCCGACTCAATGGTCTGCCTCATCACCATCTTCTGATCAATATTCTTCACTCTGTAATGATACCAAAAATTTAGGGAACATACAAGCATACATTCCTCTACAGTATCAATAGTTCACTAATGGCTGAAAGTTATTGCAACAGGCACTGTTGTGATGAAACTTTTTGTGTTTATGATGTATGTATCCATCAAATATGTACACGAAAGCCTCTGTCTCCTGGGTGTAGTTTTGTATAACAAAACTCTTGGGAAGTACTGGCCATCCAGCTGGTCTTCTGGCTGCTGCCATCCATTGAGTCAACAGTAAGTTTGTCAATGTAATTCATCACAGAATTAAAAGGTGATAAACCCAGCACAGGAGCACTGCATGTCAAAGGTCATACAGGATCCATGTTCTTAGAAATTCCCATTGCGGGTGTATCATTTTGGGGAAAATGAGATGAACCTAGTTTAACCAGTAAAAAATGTTTGTTATAGAAATTCACAAATTACAGTATGTGATATCGCTGTACTGTAAATAGTCCACTGCACTATCAGTATCTCTTATACTAAGATCATGCAAACAACGGAACTCTCCTGCATCATCATCCTCTATTGTTAGCTGATTCACAATTTGAGAAACATCACTGCAAAATACATAATATACATTGGGTAATGGTGACTGTCACCTTCTCACTGCCTTGTAATGTGGCTTGCTCAAGGCCATAGAGGCAGCACCAGACCATCTCACTGCCTTGTAATGTGACTGGCTCAGGGCCACAGAGGCAGCATTGGGCCATCTCACTGCCATGTGATGTAATTTCCTCAAGGCCACAGAGGCAGCACTAGGCCATCTGACTGCCTTGTGATGTGGCTTGCTCAAGGTCACAGAGGCAGCACTGGGCCATCTCACCGCCTTGTCATGTGGCTTGCTCAAGACCACAGAGACAGCATTGGGCCATCTCACTGCCTTGTGATGTGGCTAGATCAAGGTCACAGAGGCAGCATTGGGCCATCTCACTGCCTTGTAATGTAGCTTGCTCAAGGCCACAGAGGCAGCACTGGGCCATCTCACTGCCTTGTAATGTAGCTTGCTTAAGATCACAGAGATAGCTTTGGACCATCTCACTGTCTTGTATGTGGCTTGCTCAAGGCCACAGAGGCAGCACTGGGCCATCTCACTGCCTTGTAATGTGGCTTGTGAATCACAGAGGTAGCATTGGACCATCTCACTGCCTTGTATGTGGCTTGCTCAAGGCCACAGAGGCAGTACCGGACCACCTCACTGCCCTACTTATGGTGTCAAAGATGCTCATCTAGTGCACACTGTCATCTTGTGCGGACGTTCTTTGCTTGGTCAAAGGTGCTTGTAGAGGGCAGAGAGAGAAATCAGGATTCTGGTCACTGCAAGCAGTTCTGTATCATCACCATTGGAGTCCCCTGTTTGTGCTTTTCATAAACAGCATTGCTATCTATGTCTCACATCCAGCTTCTTGGTCATAGTGATAGTGTAAAGAGTGTGGTTTCTTGATTTTCAAATCTCCTTCAAAACATGTGGTTAAATGCCACAAAAATCCACAATATTTACACAGGAGAGGGAGACGTACAGTAGGCATGCTCATAACTTGTGACAAATCACAAGCTGGGGATTAAGGAGCAGATATATCAGATGTTGGGAGCAGGGAGGCATGACATGACTGTGATGTGCAAAGAAGTGTGACACAATTTACACTTATGTGGTGGCTGTCTTGAAGCCAGGGAACAATTTATAAGGTGGGCTTTGTGGAGCATGAAAAATGTGATTACAGACATCAGACTTAAAGGCAATCTACTGTACCACTTTATACTGGATTGAAGATGACGACCAGATTCGGAACAGAAAACTGTTATTGGACCCCAAATGTAACCAGACCCACCAGGTAGAGAAGAGCAGTAACACAGCTGAAGATCAGCACACCTGTAAGCAGAAAGAGAGGAGGAAAGAAAAATGTTGCACCATGAGTAAAACGTCTTCTCTTCAGAAAGTGGCCCAAGAAATACATGGTAAGACACTATTATTTTTGTATTATTGTTCTGAATAATAGCTATTCCCATAGCTCTCAGCTGGTGTGAATTTAGCATGGTACTATGAATTTTACACACAAACGTACCCTTGCTCTGCAAGATTTACTAATGTTCCTTACAATGTTAATGCTATTTATGAATATTCTAACCACTAAAAATTTTAACTAACTTGATATAAACTGTTCTTAACACTAAACATATGATGCCCCATATTTTGAAACTCACTATGCTTTAAAATAAAAATGTGCTATGAATTCTGAACATTTGTTCCTCATTGCAAAGGCCAGTCCTGCACATTTTAATGTCGAGAGGCTGAGAGGTATGGCTATTCCAATTGTTTTTCAAAGAGAAACCTCTATTTAAATACTGCACTACTGACTGTAACTGTAGTTTGCAGGCAATATTCTGTTTTAATTATTTCAATTCTAACTGCATTTATGTTTTCCAAACAGTGTGATATAATCACCAAGGATAATGAACCCTTCTTTTTATAAAGAGCAGGTGAAAACCTCATATTAGCAGCCTAGGCACAAGAAAAGACACAAGTGGAGGACAGGGCAGCACCTGGAGAGCTGACACATCCCATGGAGAGGGATGCACCAGAGCTGCCAGAACAGCAGGCCCATTCCAAGGACAAGGAAACTCCCAAGCGCAGGCTTGTCACAAGGACAGTAAAGCACCTGAGCGGCAGGCTTGTGCTGAGGACAATAAGGCACCCGAGCAGCAGGCCTGACCTGAGGACAATAAAGCACCTGAGCAGCAGCCCGTCTTGAGGATAATAGAGCAGCTGAACAGCAAGCCCATCCTGAGGACAAGGAAGCACCCGAACAGCAGGCTTGTCCCAAGGACAATAAAGCACCTGAGCAGCAGGCTTGTCCCAAGGACAATAAAGTACCTGAGCAACAGGCCCATCCTGAGGACAATAAAGCACCTGAGCAGCAGGCCCGACCCGAGGACAATAAAGCACCTGAGCAGCAGGCTTGTGCTGAGGACAATAAGGCACCCGAGCAGCAGGCCCGACCCGAGGACAATAAACCACCTGAGCAGCAGCCTGTCTTGAGGATAATAAAGCAGCTGAGCAGCAGGCCCATCCTGAGGGCAGGGAAGCACCCAAACAGCAGGCCTGTCATAAGGGCAGTAAAGCACCAGAGCAGCAGGCTTGTCCCGAGGACAATAAAGCTTCTGAGCAGCAGGCCCATCCTGAGGACATTAAAGCACTTCAGCAGCAGGCCCATCCTGAGGACAATAAAGCACCCGAGCAGCAGGCCCATCCCAAGGACAATAAAGCACCTAAGTAGCAAGCCCATCCTGAGGACAAGAAAGCACCTAAGCAGCAAGTCTGTCCCAAGGACAATAAAGCACCTGAGCAGCAGGCCCACCCTAAGGACAAGGAAGCACCCAAGCAGTACGCCCATCCCAAGGATAATAAAGCACCTAAGCAGCAAGCCCATCCTGAGGACAAGGAAGCACCTGAGCAGCAGGTCTGTCCCAAGGACAATAAAGTACCTGAGCAGCAGGCCCATCCCAAGGACAATAAAGCACATAAGCAGCAAGCCCATCCTGAGGACAAGGAAGCACCTGAGCAGCAAGTCTGTCCCAAGGACAATAAAGCACCTGAGCAGCAGGCCCATCCTAAGGACAAGGAAGCACCCAAGCAGTACGCCCATCCCAAGGACAATTAAACACCTAAGCAGCAAGCCCATCCTGAGGACAAGGAAGCACCTGAGCAGCAGGTCTGTCCCAAGGACAATAAAGCACCTGAACAGCAGGCCCATCCTGAGGAGAAGAAATCACCCAAGCAGCAGCCAGTCTTGAGGACAGTAAAGCACCCAGGCAGTAGGCCTGTCCTGAGGACAATAATGCACCTGAGCAGCAGGCTCACCTGAGAACAGTGAAGCATCTGAGCAGCAGGCCCATCCCAATTACAAGGGCTATCATAGATCTAGTACTGACTAACAGGGAAAGGATCACAGATCTCCAGGTAGAAGGTCACCTGGGGGCCACTGACCATCACATGGTATGGTTCAATTTGGCCACTAGGACTTAATAATTTCCAATCCAAAGCAAAAATATGGGACTTCAGAGGAGCTGACTTTGATAAGATGGCCAACAGAGTTAAGCTAGCCCTGGCAAAAAGAAATACAGGTGAGGGGTACAGGCAAAGTGGGCAAGCATTAAGGATGCAATACTTGAAGCAGCATCCCATTGTGTTAGAGAGAAAAGGAAGTGCAAAAAAAGAAGGAAGGCCAGCCCGGTGGCGCTGAGGGTTGAGGCGCTGGACGCCACACCTCGCGCCACGCCGGTGACTCGGGTTCGGATACGGACTCGGCGTGCCGGGGGGTCGGCAGGGAGAAGGAGGATTGAGTGTCCCCATGGATGCTCTCCTCCTTCGGGGAGGGACACCAGGGGTGTTTAATGCACCGACGCCAGGAGAGCCGGTGGGAGCACCGACTGGCAATGGCAGCTTCCATTGGGGAAGCTGGGAGGGAGGATGCCACCAGGCATTTGGCAGGGCGGCGTATGCACGCTCCGGCCGAGCCAGGCATCCTCTGTGGGATGGAAGGAAGGGACAAGAAACCGGAAAACCTCCTCGGTGCTCTGGATGACGGCCACTCTAGCCACCCAGCCTGTAATCACAGGCAGACCCCGCTGTGCAAAGGTGGTGCTCCGTGGAGGAAGAGAAAGGAGGTAGGGGACACCAGAGCACTCTAGGGGCAGACTTGGGAAGGGTTGGGTGACATTGAGCAGGGCCTGAAGGAGTGGAACTAAGAGGGCGTTGAGGAGGGATAAAAAGAATTAAAAAAAAAAAGAAGGAAACCACATTGGTTCTCAAAAACGGTAGCAGAAAAGGTCAGAGCCAAAATGCTGGCCTTCTGGAAATATAAGGGAATGCAGCAGGATGAAGATAGTGAGGCATACCAAACTTCCGTAAGGAAAGCAGGGAAGGTAGGCAAAGGCCCAAACCAAGGAAACACTAGCACAAACAGTAAGAGAAGGTGACAAGACTTTCTATCGATACGTTAGTGAAAGGAGAAAGTCCAGAGGGGGTATTGCTAAGATTAAAGGGGATAAGGTTGCATGTGAGGAGGAGGACCATGTAAAAGCATCTATCCTAAATAGATACTTCTGCTCAGTATTTAATGAAGAGAAGGTAGAACAGGGCCCACTGCTCAGCACCATGGACACGGGGGAGGGGGGGTGTGCACTAGTCCCTTCACAAAAGAAAGGGTCCTACAAGAGCTCGATAAGCTCAGGGTTTACAAGGCAATGGGACCTGATGGCATACATCCCAGAGTGCTAAAGGAGCTAAGGGTAGAACTAGTAGAGCCATTATCAGAACTGTTTAGTGAGTCTCTGAGCACAGAAGAGGTCCCAGAAGACTGGAGAAGGGCTCATGTGATCCTGCTCCACAAGAGTGGTAGCAGGAAGGAGGCAGGGAACTACAGACCAGTCAGTCTTACCTTAGTAGTGGGTAAGATTATGGAGGCACTCCTTAAGGAGAGGATAGTGCAACACCTGGAATCCATAGGAGCACAGGATCCAAGACAGCATGGGTTTATGAAAGGAAGGTCCTGCCAAACTACTCTCATAGATTTCTTTGCCTGGGTAACCAGAGTGGTGAACCAAGGGGGAGCAGTTGATGTCACCTACCTTGATGTCAGCAAAGCTTCTGATACTGTTCCACATAGAAGACTGATTAATAAGCTGGGTAGGCTCAGGGTCTGTCAGAAGTTGATCAACTAGGTGGCAAACTGGTTGATGGGCAGAAAACAGAGATTGATGGTAAACAGTATAAAGTTAGAAGAGATGCAAGTCACAAGTGGGGTACCTCAAGGATCAGTCCTGGGGCCAGTCCTCTTCAATATCTTCATCAGTGACATTGCAGATGGACTGGAGGGTAAGGTTTTGTCTGTTTGCAGATGACACCAAGATCTGCAACTGAGTAGATGATCCAGATGGGGTGGGCAGAATGAGAAGAGATCTGGATAAACTAGCAAAATAGTGTCAACTGGGGTTTAACACAAAGAAGTGCAAGATCATGCACATAGGGAAGAGAAACCATGAAGCCTCCTATAGGCTGAGGGGGGAGTTGCTGGCAGTCACAAGGGAAGAAAGAGACTTAGGTATAATCATCACTGATGACCTGAAATCGTCCAAGCAGACCACTAAAGCAGTAGGTAAGGCTAGGGGGATGTTGGGGTATATTAGTAGGGGTATCACAAGTCGGAAGAGGGAGGTTATAATCCCTCTTTACAAGACACTAGTTAGGCCCCATCTGGAGTGCTGCTTGCAGTACTGGAGGCAGTGTTGGGTAAGTTACTTTTTTTATTACTTTCTATTACTTTTGGAAACTTGTTCTAGAAAGCTCTGTGCAGTCACTAGCAAGAATTGAGAAGTACTGGAAAAAGTAATACACCTTACAGTTACAATCACTTATGTCTTTTTATATAAAAGAAATACGTAACTGTAACTGATTAAACTTATTTGAAAGTAACTAGTAACTAATCTATTACTTTCAAATACATGTTATCTGTTATAGTTATTTATTATTTTTGTATTGTTTTTGTATGCAAAGAAAGAAGTAACTGTCAGGTGTATTACATTTTCTAGTACCTCTCCATCCTTGCTAGTGCCTGCACAGAGCTTCCTTGATCAAGTTTCTAAAATAAATAGAAAGTAATAGAAAAAGTAACTTACCCAACACTGACTGGAGGCCACACATTCACAAGGACATTAACCAAATTGAGGCAGTCCAGAGAAGGGCAACCAAAATGGTGCAGGGACTGCATCAGAAAACATATGAGAACAGATTAACGGAACTCAATATGTATATCCTGGAGCAAAGGAGGGACAGAGGTGATATGATTGAAACATTCAAACACCTCGGGGCATTAATTAACAAGTTGAAAGAGTCTAACATGTTTTAATATAAGAAAAATAGCAGGACAAGAGGACACAGCACGAGATTAGAGGGAGGATGATTAAGGGGTAATGTGAGGAAGTTCTTTTTCACAGAAAGGGTGGTGGATGCATGGAACGGCCTACCTCAGGAAGTGGTGGATATGAATACAGTGCAGGGCTTCAAACAGGCATGGGATAGGCATAAGGGAGCAATACAGATGAGATGAATAGATAGGCCATTGACAGAGCACAGGCCGATGGCACATTCATAAGGTAGAAAAAGAAATGAGTAGACTGGATGGGCCTTGTGGTACTTATCTGCCATCAACTTCTATGTTTCTATGAAACACCTGAGCAGCAGGCCCATCCCAAGGACAAGGAAACACCTGTGCAGCAGACCCACCCTGAGGACAATGAAGCACTCAAGCAGCAGGCCCGTCCCAAGGACAATAAAGCACCTGAGCAGCAAGCCCATCCCAAGGACAATAAAGTACTTTAGCAGCAGGCCTGTCCTGAGGACAATAAAGCACCCAAGCAGCAGGCCCTATTTTGAGGACCAGAAAGCACCTGAGCAGCAGGCCCATTCTGAGGACCAGGAAGCACCTGAGCAGATGGCCTCCATAGGACAATAGATCACTGGAGCAGCAGGCCCATCCTGATGACAAGGAAGCACCCAAGCAGTACGCCCATCCCAAGGATAATAAAGCACCTAAGCAGCAAGCCCATCCTGAGGACAAGGAAGCACCTGAGCAGCAGGTCTGTCCCAAGGACAATAAAGTACCTGAGCAGCAGGCCCATCCCAAGGACAATAAAGCACATAAGCAGCAAGCCCATCCTGAGGACAAGGAAGCACCTGAGCAGCAAGTCTGTCCCAAGGACAATAAAGCACCTGAGCAGCAGGCCCATCCTAAGGACAAGGAAGCACCCAAGCAGTACGCCCATCCCAAGGACAATTAAACACCTAAGCAGCAAGCCCATCCTGAGGACAAGGAAGCACCTGAGCAGCAGGTCTGTCCCAAGGACAATAAAGCACCTGAACAGCAGGCCCATCCTGAGGAGAAGAAATCACCCAAGCAGCAGCCAGTCTTGAGGACAGTAAAGCACCCAGGCAGTAGGCCTGTCCTGAGGACAATAATGCACCTGAGCAGCAGGCTCACCTGGAGAACAGTGAAGCATCTGAGCAGCAGGCCCATCCCAATTACAAGGGCTATCATAGATCTAGTACTGACTAACAGGAAAGGATCACAGATCTCCAGGTAGAAGGTCACCTGGGGCCACTGACCATCACATGGTATGGTTCAATTTGGCCACTAGGACTTAATAATTTCCAATCCAAAGCAAAAATATGGGACTTCAGAGGAGCTGACTTTGATAAGATGGCCAACAGAGTTAAGCTAGCCCTGGCAAAAAGAAATACAGGTGAGGGGTACAGGCAAAGTGGGCAAGCATTAAGGATGCAATACTTGAAGCAGCATCCCATTGTGTTAGAGAGAAAAGGAAGTGCAAAAAAAGAAGGAAACGGGCCAGCCCGGTGGCGCTGAGGGTTGAGGCGCTGGACGCCACACCTCGCGCCACGCCGGTGACTCGGGTTCGGATACGGACTCGGCGTGCCGGGGGGTCGGCAGGGAGAAGGAGGATTGAGTGTCCCCATGGATGCTCTCCTCCTTCGGGGAGGGACACCAGGGGTGTTTAATGCACCCGACGCTCAGGAGAGCCGGTGGGAGCACCGACTCTCGGGGCAATGGCAGCTTCCATTGGGGGAAGCCGGGGAAGGGAGGATGCCACCAGGCATTTGGCAGGCGTGCGTATGCACGTTCCGCCCGAGCCAGGCATCCTCTGTGGGATGGAAGGAAGGGACAAGAAAACCGGAAAACCTCCCTCGGTGCTCTGGATGACGGCCACTCTAGCCACCCAGCCTGTAATCACAGGCAGACCCCGCTGTGCAAAGGTGGTGCTCCGTGGAGGAAGAGAAAGGAGGTAGGGGACACCAGAGCACTCTAGGGGCAGACTTGGGAAGGGTTGGGTGACATTGAGCAGGGCCTGAAGGAGTGGAACTAAGAGGGCGTTGAGGAGGGATAAAAAGAATTAAAAAAAAAAAGAAGGAAACCACATTGGTTCTCAAAAACGGTAGCAGAAAAGGTCAGAGCCAAAATGCTGGCCTTCTGGAAATATAAGGGAATGCAGCAGGATGAAGATAGTGAGGCATACCAAACTTCCGTAAGGAAAGCAGGGAAGGTAGGCAAAGGCCCAAACCAAGGAAACACTAGCACAAACAGTAAGAGAAGGTGACAAGACTTTCTATCGATACGTTAGTGAAAGGAGAAAGTCCAGAGGGGGTATTGCTAAGATTAAAGGGGATAAGGTTGCATGTGAGGAGGAGGACCATGTAAAAGCATCTATCCTAAATAGATACTTCTGCTCAGTATTTAATGAAGAGAAGGTAGAACAGGGCCCACTGCTCAGCACCATGGACACGGGGGAGGGGGGGTGTGCACTAGTCCCTTCACAAAAGAAAGGGTCCTACAAGAGCCTCGATAAGCTCAGGGTTTACAAGGCAATGGGACCTGATGGCATACATCCCAGAGTGCTAAAGGAGCTAGGTAGAACTAGTAGAGCCATTATCAGAACTGTTTAGTGAGTCTCTGAGCACAGAAGAGGTCCCAGAAGACTGGAGAAGGGCTCATGTGATCCTGCTCCACAAGAGTGGTAGCAGGAAGGAGGCAGGGAACTACAGACCAGTCAGTCTTACCTTAGTAGTGGGTAAGATTATGGAGGCACTCTCCTTAAGGAGAGGATAGTGCAACACCTGGAATCCATAGGAGCACAGGATCCAAGACAGCATGGGTTTATGAAAGGAAGGTCCTGCCAAACTACTCTCATAGATTTCTTTGCCTGGGTAACCAGAGTGGTGAACCAAGGGGGAGCAGTTGATGTCACCTACCTTGATGTCAGCAAAGCTTCTGATACTGTTCCACATAGAAGACTGATTAATAAGCTGGGTAGGCTCAGGGTCTGTCAGAAGTTGATCAACTAGGTGGCAAACTGGTTGATGGGCAGAAAACAGAGATTGATGGTAAACAGTATAAAGTTAGAAGAGATGCAAGTCACAAGTGGGGTACCTCAGGGATCAGTCCCTGGGGCCAGTCCTCTTCAATATCTTCATCAGTGACATTGCAGATGGACTGGAGGGTAAGGTTTTGTCTGTTTGCAGATGACACCAAGATCTGCAACTGAGTAGATGATCCAGATGGGGTGGGCAGAATGAGAAGAGATCTGGATAAACTAGCAAAATAGTGTCAACTGGGGTTTAACACAAAGAAGTGCAAGATCATGCACATAGGGAAGAGAAACCATGAAGCCTCCTATAGGCTGAGGGGGGAGTTGCTGGCAGTCACAAGGGAAGAAAGAGACTTAGGTATAATCATCACTGATGACCTGAAATCGTCCAAGCAGACCACCAAAGCAGTAGGTAAGGCTAGGGGATGTTGGGGCATATTAGTAGGGTATCACAAGTCGGAAGAGGGAGGTTATAATCCCTCTTACAAGACACTAGTTAGGCCCCATCTGAGTGCTGCTTGCAGTACTGGAGGCAGTGTTGGGTGTGTTATTTTTTATTACTTTATTACTTTGAAACTTGTTCTAGAAAGCTCTGTGCAGTCACTAGCAAGAATTGAGAAGTACTGGAAAAAGTAATACACCTTACAGTTACAATCACTTATGTCTTTTTATATAAAAGAAATACGTAACTGTAACTGATTAAACTTATTTGAAAGTAACTAGTAACTAATCTATTACTTTCAAATACATGTTATCTGTTATAGTTATTTATTATTTTTGTATTGTTTTTGTATGCAAAGAAAGAAGTAACTGTCAGGTGATTACATTTTCTAGTACCTCCATCCTTGCTAGTGCCTGCACAGAGCTTCCTTGATCAAGTTTCAAAATAAATAGAAAGTATAGAAAAGTAACTTACCCAACACTGACTGAGGCCACACATTCACAAGGACATTAACCAAATTGAGGCAGTCCAGAGAAGGGCAACCAAATGGTGCAGGGACTGCATCAGAAAACATATGAGAACAGATTAACGGAACTCAATATGTATATCCTGGAGCAAAGGAGGGACAGAGGTGATATGATTGAAACATTCAAACACCTCGGGGCATTAATTAACAAGTTGAAAGAGTCTAACATGTTTTAATATAAGAAAAATAGCAGGACAAGAGGACACAGCACGAGATTAGAGGGAGGATGATTAAGGGGTAATGTGAGGAAGTTCTTTTTCACAGAAAGGGTGGTGGATGCATGGAACGGCCTACCTCAGGAAGTGGTGGATATGAATACAGTGCAGGGCTTCAAACAGGCATGGGATAGGCATAAGGGAGCAATACAGATGAGATGAATAGATAGGCCATTGACAGAGCACAGGCCGATGGCACATTCATAAGGTAGAAAAAGAAATGAGTAGACTGGATGGGCCTTGTGGTACTTATCTGCCATCAACTTCTATGTTTCTATGAAACACCTGAGCAGCAGGCCCATCCCAAGGACAAGGAAACACCTGTGCAGCAGACCCACCCTGAGGACAATGAAGCACTCAAGCAGCAGGCCCGTCCCAAGGACAATAAAGCACCTGAGCAGCAAGCCCATCCCAAGGACAATAAAGTACTTTAGCAGCAGGCCTGTCCTGAGGACAATAAAGCACCCAAGCAGCAGGCCCATTTTGAGGACCAGAAAGCACCTGAGCAGCAGGCCCATTCTGAGGACCAGGAAGCACCTGAGCAGATGGCCTCTCCATAGGACAATAGATCACTGGAGCAGCAGGCCCATCCTGATGACAAGGAAGCACCCAAGTAGCAGGCCCATCCTGAGGACAATGAAGCACTCAAGTAGCAGGCCCGTCCCAAGGACAATAAGGCACTCAAGCAGCAGTCCTGTCCCAAACACAATAAAGCACCTAAGCAGTGGGCCTGTCCAGAGGACAATAAAGCATCTGAGCAACAGGCGGAGGACACATGAGGGGATAGGGCAGCTACAGAGCACCAAAGGGCAGGGGCTGATGTAAAAGCAGCTAGAAGACTAAACAGATGGGCAAAAGAGCCAAATTCATGCATTTGATGTGGAACAGCATAAAAGAATGGAAGCAGAAACACGAACAGATGAGGGATACAGTAGAACATGTAAAGGCTGGGCAACTGCATCTGCAGGCAATGATTTGAGACCAGAAAAGGAGAACGAGGGAGATGCAGCAGCAAATGTCAACACCATGGACAGCAACACCATTGGAAAGGCACAGTACAGCTAGTCTTTTTGAAGATAATAATACAAAGAAGGAGGAAATGCAAGTCTCGGTTAAAGACAGTGACGCTGTGCTGGAAGCAATGGCAGATTAAGGGGTACCCATGTTGGTTCAGGAGGAGGTACCTGGGCATGCTGTGCATGGACCACTGAGGGCAGGCCATGGGCACGACATGGGTAGCTTGAACATTATACCAGATATGGACATTGTGCCTTTCACAAGTGAAAAAAAAAGGACTCTGAAGTGCTGGAGCTCAAACTTTGTAGCCCTGATTTTTTGTCCCTTTGTGCAGTACAACATATATGTACACTCAGCGAATAAAACAATCTATGATGGCACAAAGGGGAAAAAGGGCTGCCCAAAAACCTGATAAATGTTATCCTAACCATGTGAAGTGGCACTTTGATTTAACACCTCCAATCATATCAAAAATAAGGAACAGAATAAATGGACAGCTGAGAATGATGCGGAAAGGTGAAGTAGGCCCACTGCTACAGTATGTCACCTTCTGACCATGAAATGAGTGTTCTCATACTACTGCCTTCTATATCTTTCTTGTTATGTTGCAGACTGTGCTGTCCTGTGTACATATCAAAAAGTGGGGTATTTGTGTGTTTTCATTTTAGATTTTATCCCCTGAAATGTGTGTTTGCATATTACTGCCTTCAAAATATTTAAATTTACTGTATATTGCAAAATCATCAATATAAAAAAAAGTGCTGTTATCCTGTATAATATCCTTCTGTCCCCTGCAATTTTCTTCAAAAAGCAGAGTATTTGTTAGTTTTTATTTTTGATTTTATTCGATGCTGTATACTGAAATATTTTGGTTGCATAACAGTATGCTATATAGCTCGATACGATAACTTGTGCAATAGTGTTTGGTTGTTTGAAAATGAAAGTCTTTAAAGGAATATGTCTTCTCAATCATTGGTTGCTTTTGAACATATATTGGTTCTGGAGATAATAATGACTTGACACAGCACGTCTTAAAAGGGGGGAAGTAGAAATACAACAATTGCAACAAACGGGATGGGATCACATCGGACAAATGTTAGTTAATATAGTTGTTTTTTGGCTTGGTGTTCTAGCTAGATGCGGGGAGGTCTGAGGGGAGGAAGGTTGCAAGGGTGACCTTACAAAAAGTACAAAAATTGAGTGCTATCAGACACAAATGTGTATTGGTTATTAGCTGTTGCATCTGAAATGTGTACTCTGCATCACCAGTGGCTACACAACCATGCCAAATTGAGCAACAGATCCAAGACACCCAGTGGCAAACTAAAGAATGACACACTTCAGCATTTTCTCCTCTGACATCAGATGACACATTCACAGCACATCTGCTATCACTGAAAGTGAGGATGGCTACCACTGTGTTCTTATGATTGTATTGGTTCTGGTGTTCGTAGTCTCCTCTTCCTTCTCATCCCCATCCTTATGAGTTTCCTCCTCTCTCCCTTCCCTGTGTTTGACATCAAACCACAGTATTTGTTCATTTCTCCTTTGTTGTGGGAGTTGTAAATGGGGTGGCAGAGGTTATGGTGACCTGTCTTAAAAATATTCCTCTGATGACTAGTGGTCTGTATTATTTATATCTGATGCTGATCTTTCATCACTTGTTTCGAGATGTGATTTTCCCATGCCCCTTATTACTGCTTTGTTCCATAGATTCTCCTTTCTTTTTCCAGCTAAATATTTGATTTGTTTCATAATCTGTTTTGCCTCTTTGAAACGTATTGTGTTTTATTGTCTTGACCTTATCTACTTTTTCAATATTTATTTTAAGTTGTTGCTTCAATTAATCTAACTTGTTATGATTCTTATATGGTCAGCAACTTTTTCTCTAAGCTCTTCTGTTATTGTTTCTTGAATCTCTGTTGCATCAGCTAACATCAGTTTTATGAGTTTCAGGGATGCAGCGTGTATTTCTTGCCAGTTGTTCATATATTTTATTTATTTATTTATTTATTCATTTTATTTATTCTTTGTTAACCAGGTAAGGCCCACTAGGCACAAGTGCCTGTTTTCAGGGGCGACCCAGGAGCTTTGGGCTGGTTAAGTGACTTGGTTGGAGTCACACAGTATGCAAGTGGAGGCTATGAGAATCAAACCCAGATCTGCAAGTATCAAGTTCATATTTAGTGAGTTCCATTCCAGAGGCAGCAGTTAAACTAACCTGAGGCCCCTAGAGGCCGCTTGGAACTCTGACTACTTCTAAAAAGGCTTTTCCCCAGTAAAATTTTCTTTAGTTTTACTGATGGTTTTTCATATTGTGTGAAATCTGTGTTATACAATGGCAAGTGAGAATCCTGGTCCCTGATTTGGTCAGACTAGGACTGGACCCGGGATGTTATCCCAGCATAACATCCTGGCTCTAGTCCCAGCACACTCACCACCACATCAAATGTTTAAACCAAAATAATCACTCCACAGCCATCCAGGTTCTGAACTCCCCGCTCCACTCAGAATGCTAGCTCCCTACCCCCCTCATAAACGGCACTCTGTGCCCACCATAAACACACAGAAGACGTGTTGTAGTCACACTTTCTGATCCCGCAGCGCACACAAAAGTAACTAAAAAAAATCTTATCTTTACAGCCCAATTTCTACCCCAAACCCAGCGATTTCCACAAACCCAGCAGATTCAGTGAACCACGGACACCATTACTGCTTGTCGCGTGGTTCACTGACGCCGCTCTGTGACAAAAAAACAGCCATTCACTTATGAAAAATGAATGAAGTGGCTGACTGTACAAAGGATTTCAAATTACTGACAGCAACACAGACTTTTTTTTTCAAACTGCTGCTGATAATGGATTGAAAAATCAATGCTGTCTTCCATGTGGCCACGCACGCTCTCTGCTTTGGCTACACAATCCGCTACCTCTTTCATGACTCCCCCTCCCCAAAAAAGTCTCAAACACATTTTACTTTTCCCAGTGTAGGTAGAAGGACTGAAGTACCAGCATCTTTGTTAGGTTATACCAATCGCCATAATACAAAGAGCAGTGCAGATGAGATGACTCATCCAGTACTGTGTGTCCCTACTGGCCAAAACAGAACTACTTTTTTTCCTCAGTATACCTTCACATTGAAAAATAAAGAGAAAATCTATTTAAAATGCTTTTTCCTCACCTTTCTGTTTTTTTAACAGAAAGGAACCGTTGTTTAATAGGAATAATGCCCTCCAGGGTGGGTGTTATACTGGGATGACATTCCTTCTCGGGTGTTGGACACCCTTAGCCTGTGGCCTCGGGCACAACCAACCGAGGTGGGATGTTATCCCAGCATAACACCCACCCTGTCAGGCATTATTTCTTTATTAATACTGCTGTTAAATAATGATGATGAGCTGTTTCAGTTTCCACTAATAGTGGGTTAGTATTGAGACTGTTTAAAAGTCAAATTAGACTGTTCAACATGTTCCGCACTTGCTATCGCTACTGTAGTATCATTAGTGGACATATTAACAAAATGCACTAGTACAGCCTGTGTTAAGACTTTTATTTTTACTTGAGCATAGCCACCATTATATTAGCTACAGTTATATTAGTCAAATAAAACTACAAATGTATTTGAAAAGTTTTACAGTGAGAGATGTACTGAGCTGATAACAGCTCCTTTCAGGATGCATCCTGGGGGGCAGGGGTGCAGGAGAGTATAAGGTGCAACAGTATGCTAAGTTAACAGTTGTGCCTCTCAGAGGTTATCTGAAGACTATGTGCCTAACAGTTATTTACAAACTGCCTACCTGCTTAGTGTTTGTGTATAGGCCCCTATCCAGCAATTGCACAGTGGAACTAATCAAACAAGAGACTGCATTTAAAGTGACAGTGCTGCTTTTTGTTGAGATTGTCTATGTAAGCAATAATACCAGACAGGGCGGGCAGTACTGGGCTATAATTACTGGTAACCATAAATATCAACCAGATTACTGTTTTGTAAAAAATGCATATCAACCAGATTTTGAATTATTATGCTCCAAAAGCAATAATAACTGAAAGTCCAGTTGATATGACGCTTCATAATAACCCGAAATCCGGTTGATATGACATTCCCCAAAGAAAAGACTTTAAAACTGTTGCATTCCATTGTTTCACAAAAAGCATTTCAACTACATTATTTTCAACCTGTTTTTATTCATGTGCAGTTCAATTTCTTCAAAAATAAAACTGCACTTTAGCTAAAAGCATCTTTTTCTTTTAAGTTGCTAGAAACACAGTCTAAACCTCCACACCAGCAATTATAAAAAATAAAGGCTAGGTAAGTTTGATGTTATGGAATTTTTTCACACACCTCAGGTGTGTGAAAAAAATCCATAACACACACTTACCTATTCATTATTCTCTATGTACCAGACTGCCCTGGGACATAATGAGGCCTGGCACCACAAGTTCCGGTACAGCCCATACCGCCCACCCTTGAGGGTATTATTGTGATCAGGAAATGTTCCACTGTATTATATATGTTTGAAAAAATATATATATTTATGTCTAAATGTTAAAACTCTTAAGTGTTTCATTTATTTTGTAAATAAATTGTTCCTCCGCCTGCATTAGAGTGCTGTGTTTTGTTTTTTTTGTGAGCTAGCTAATCACAGTTGTCAGAACTATTAGTGATGCCCCCCCGCTACACAGTGCTTCACTGAGACAGAGATGAATTTTAACATTTGCAAAAAAAGTAGTTATTTGCAGAATGTATTAAACTTGATCATCTAATCACAATTGTCAGAACCATTAGTGCTGATTATTATTACCTGTTTCAGCATCCTGATCACACTAAATGCACAATTTCAGTAAAGTCACCATTCCATCCCAACTGTGATCTAGCCATCAATAAGAAGATACCTAACATACTGTAAGTGGTACACATAGAAAAAAAGAAAAATAACATTTTAGTGATTTCGAGGCTGTTTCAGTTTGTTTCTCCTTTAAAAAAAAACATAATCAGAAGTGTATAGCTGGGCTTAGCGGCAGTGGCAGGAGTCCCAGAGAGCATGGTCTGGACACTGCCACTGTTTGAAATAAGCAGGGTTCTTAGATATGTACAATTGTTCTCCCTCCATTAGTCTTCACAGGAATAGCCAAGATAGAGAAGATACTTTGCAAAACTGCTAATTACATATAAAATCATTTGTGAGATAATGATGGTGCTCTGAAATTATAATTAGGATCAGAATGATTGGAAGACAGAGCAGACTGATAGTGGATACACAGCTCTTGGGCTTGTTTCCTGACAAGAAAGCCTCCTGTGTTCAGGATTAGAGACATTTTGAGTTTTTAAAAGTCAGCACAGAATGGAAGTTCCTAGGAAGTACTTAAAAAAAACAAATTACACTAGTAATTTCATACTGCGGAGTCAGATGTTACTCTTTTTCTCAGCTAGAGCAGTTTAGGCTGGATGTGTGTTAAACATGAAATATGAGAGAATTAATAATTGCGATCAGAATGAAGACAGAGCTGCCTGGTAGCAGGGACATGACCAATGGCAAAACAGCTTAGTGAGAGAAAATGTTGAGATTTATTTATTGAAATGGGGGGGACTCTGAAACTTGACATGGCTTGCTAAGCATGACAAAAAAATGACGGTAATTCTGAAATGAGTGGGGGGCTATATCTCTTGCTAACTGAGAGAAAAAATGGCAGCTATTTCAAATTGAAAATTCTATAGGCACAGAAATATTAGAACGTAATCAGGCAACCAGAGACTTGGACTCAATATTTCCCAGTCTCTGTTGCCTGAAACCTGACCCATTTGTTGGTGGCATTAGTCAATCAAAAATAAGAATTCTACCTGCCTATTTTCTAAGTAAAATGACTGTGCATATCTAAATTCAATCATTCTAAGAACTGTAAAATCGAGAGGCATTTGCTAGAATACCATTGCCTCTCAAGCCTGTTTACATCATTGTAAACTCTGGTTTTCAGATTTAGAGCATGTTTATATCCCCTCAGAGAGTTCTTCCACACTCTTGAAGCACCCAAATATTCTTCCATTGAGACCTTCAGCATCGGGAAGCCATCCTGCATAGCAGTTGTCCACTTGCACTCTCCAAGTACTAGTAAACAGATACTTAGGCAATATGTTTTTCCAGCGTAGGGTGTTAACTAGGGCTGGTGACAGTGGCCTCGCTACTATGCTGGCACTGAATCTACACCAGTGAGGTAAGTAATGTGGGATCTACCCTTGCTCATTAGGTAGTGCTTCTGACACTCAGCTGGGTTGGGGTTTTCATTCTAGGATCAGCTTTTCCAGAACCAGTGTCTTCCAGGACCAGCCTTATCAGGATCATTGTCTTCTTGGACCAACATCTTCTAGCATGAGTATCTTCCAGGTTCATCTTCTTTCAGGACCAGATCCAGTGATAAGCATCCTAGCAGAAGCAGTACTTAGCACTCTGAGGTCAGAGGAGATTAGTGGGGTGCTACAGGGGTTGGTCCTACATCCTGTACTCTTCAGTGTGTTTGTCTGTGATACTGGAAAAGAAAATCAGGGTAAGATATGTCTATTTGTGGATGACACTAAGGTAGGTGGTAGGGTAGGTAATGATGAGGGTGTAAGGGGCTTCAAATGGGATCTGGAAAAATTGAGAACATGGTCCAAGATAAGGCAACTGAATGTGCACCAAAATGTGCAAGGTTATGCATTTACAGAAAAGGAATCTGAAAACTGAGTACTGGATGGGAAAGATGTAAGGACAGAACAGACTGCAGAGGAGAGGTACCTGGGAGTTATAATAAGAGGTAATCTTAAGACATTGGACCAGTGTAACAAGGCATATAGGTAAGACAGCAGCATGCTGGGTGCAGTGAGATAGCCTTTTCAAGTAGAAGGAAAACAGTGATTATACACCTATACAGGTCCTTGGTGAAACCACATTTGAAGAACAGTGCACAGTTCTGGAATGCTTATCTAAAAAAAGGACAAAGATCACCCTGCAGCAGTGAAGACTGATAAGGAAGGATGGGATGATCTCAAGATGTACTCTCAGGCATCCAAGAAAGAGAGGTGAACATGACTGAAGCCTTTAAGTATCTGGAGGTATGTACATGGTGGATAGCTTGCAGCTGTTTAGGTTCAGTAAGGGGAAAATAACAAGTGACCACAAATTAAAATTGACAGGGGAAAATTTAAAAGAGATCTGAGGAGCAGTATCTCCGTGGGGAGTGTGTTTGAAAAGAAGAAGTCTACCATAGGAGATGGTCAATGTTAAAACAGTTGGTAGTTTTTAGAGAGTGGGGGATAGGCACACAGAATTGGCAAAAATGGCTATAGGATGGGATGATACTAATGGGGGCAATGTGATTGGCCAAGCAGCACCACAGAAAGAGGGCTCCAGATAAGTACCTGCCAGTGCTAGACTGGTGGGGACTTAGGTAAGAACATCACATATTTGATGGACCATGAGTCTTTTTCTGTTCATAAATGTCTATGTTTCTATCCCAAGACCAGCTCTAGTGGCCAGCATTCCAATGAATCAGTGAGTTTCTTCTTCAGCCTACAAAATTGGCTTCACATCCTGGTGACCCATACATGCTCTTTTAGCCATTGCGACTGTTCTTCAGTCTGCAGAGTTTGCATCATGTCCCATGGCCCATACATGATCTTTTAATGAATGTTTGTTCTTGAGCCTGTAGAGTTTGCTCTTTTAATTTATTTTATTTTACTGAAAACCTTGAAGTTTACATTTGAGCACAAGTGCCCATTTACAAAGGTTCCATATCAAATACATAGTCATAAAAAACATTACAAGTACAATAAGCAGTTCCAGAGGAAATGCAGTCAAGTCAGGTGCATAACACTTGAGACAGAACAATTACATATAGTTTTGAAAACAAATCTATGCAGATTATTGCATAAAAAGTCACAGGGTATCCACAAAGGTAAACCAAATAAAAAAGTTTAACAACTACAAGTGTATCAGACTGCAAGGGAAGACCACAAAGATCTTTCAAACTGATTTATCTTGGGGAGATTCAGCAGTGCATTAAGCAGTTTGTTTATCCAATTAGCTGCCCTGATAGCAAATGACCTTATGCCCAGCTGAGTACTATGGAAAGCAGGCTTAAGGGCATTCCTGGCCATGTTCCTGGTGTAGTATTTGTTGGACACAGTACAGAAGCATTTGTTAAAGCATGGGGTGTTAGGCCCAGGACTGCCTTTTTGATTAGCAAACACTTCTGGAACTTTATTCTGCTAGGTAAAGGTAGCCAGCTAGTGAGTGTGTAAAGGGTACAACTATGGGTGTGGTTATCTGCACCAAGTACAAGTGGCAAGCCTTACTATAGATCAGCTTTACTCTGTTTAGCACCATATCACAGGCAGCTGCATAGACAGGAAGGCAATAATTTACAAGTGACAGAATGGAGCTGGCCACAATAAGGCATCCAGCATTCCCAGTGAGATTGTTCCAGTTACCGTGTAGGGCACCCAGTCTTCTGGTAACTATGGCAACCAGATTGTGAACATGGGGAGGGGCAAACGATGAAGAGGCCAAATTGGTGTGAGCCCAAGATGGAGCCCTGGGGACATGAATAATTACTCCTCTAGTGTCAGACAAGGACTTATTGATCTTCACATACTGGGGGTGATTGGTGAGATAGCTGTGTGTGTGTGTATGTGTGTATATATATATATATTTTTTTTTGAGTTGTTTAGCCAGGAGTAGCACACTAAGCTGAAAGCTTTTTTACAGGAGCATCTTGGGAGCACAGGGAAGTTAAGTGACTTGCTCAGGGTCACACAGTATGTAAGTGGAAGCTGTGGGATTCAAACCCAGGTCTGGTCTGCTGGATATCACCAGATTTGCAGCTCAGAGCCTTAAACCACTGCGCTATACTGCCTCCCATATATATGTGTGTGTGTGTGTGTGTGTGTGTGTGTGTGTGTGTGTGTGTGTGTGTGTGTGTGTGTATATATATATATATATATATATATATACACACACATACACACACACACACACACACACACACACACACACACACAGCTATCTCACCAATTACCCCCTACATGTGAAGATCAATAAGTCCTTGTCTGACACTAGGGGAGTATTTATTCATGTCCCCAAGGCTTCATCTTGGGCTCACTCCTATTGGGCCTCTTCATAAATCAATTGCCCAATGCCTGTCAGACAGTCAATGTACTCCGCTATGCTGATGGTGCAGTCATCTATTCCAAAAATCCTGATTTGACAGCCTCACTGCCACTCTCAAAGTAACTTCAGGACACTAGAAAGCTGGTTCTTCAACAACAAACTCGTCCTCAATTACAAAAAGAACCCTAAGATTATGTAGTGTATTTGTGTGTGTGTGTGTTTGTGTGTATATATATATATATATATATATATATATTATTTATATGTATGTGTATATATATATTTGTATATATATATATATATATGTATTTGTATATATTTGTATGTGTATATATATACATATACATATAAATATATATATATATATATATATATATATATATACACGCACAAATCTATATCTATATCTATATCTATATCTATATCTATATCTATATCAGCAATAGTTACCCCAAAAGGCATTGGCCGGGATATATATATATAGCTCAGACGAGGTCAGCATTGTCAAGGGCTTCATGAACACAGCTGGTGTGTTCCAACAGCATTGTGTTGGTGCTGAGGAGCTTCTGGAAGCCATGCTGCTGTACACATTGGACACTGTACTTTTTGAGGTATGTGACAAGCTGATCAGAGACTATTCTCATGGGGGCCTTGGACAGGGGGGACAGAATAGAAATGGGTCTGTAACTGGCCAGGCTAGTGCAGTCTCCACTTTTCAAAACCTGGTGTAACTAGTATGGATTTCTACTTCTCCAAGAACTGCAAGTAGCACAGGTAAAAGTTCAAAATTCTAGAGATGGGGTGGGAAAGTTCCTCTACCACCAGGGCAAGAGGTTTCATATCAAGTGGATCACTCCCAAATCTGGCTTTGCCAAATACCCTATTGATGACTTTGAGGTATATTTGGCTCAAACAGTCTTAAAGGAGAATTTAGGGTACCCTTGTTCACAGCCTGCCATCTAAGAGGCTTCAGGACCAGGTCCCCCACAGGGGGTGTGGGCAGGCTCAGTGGGGATGACAGAACTGAAGTCAGTAGAGGCTATGTTGAAGTAATTGTCAATTTTGTTGGGTTCAAGGATCTCTTGTCCCTCTGCCATGAGCATTTGAGGAGAGGTTTTAACTTCCTTACCTAGGAGTTCTGAGATGTTGTCCCAGAATCTTTTTGCCATTGCTCCATTTTTTTGTCTACTGCTCAGTATAGAAGTCAGATTTGTTTTTTCTAATCATACTGCTGCACTTATTGTGGGTGTCCTTGTACCTTTGCAGGTGGACAGGAGTCCCTGTTTCTCTGGCCAGTGCCCACAGATTGTCCCTCACACTCATACCAGCAAGGAATTCAGGGGTGATCCATCCAAATGGTGTTCTCTTGCCTTGGGTGCAAATTTATCACAGGCACATGTGAACTTGGAGACGAAGAATTCTAGGGGCCAAGTCAAACTCTAGTACTTGTAAAGCACTTTGCTTTACTTCATTTGATGAGTTTGTGCCCTTAGAGACTTTTCTGAAGAGTTTATATATTGAGAAAACAATCTCTTCTAATTATTGTTAGAATTAAATCATCTATGTTTGTGAAAAACAATTATTTAAAGAGCATAAATACAATTGAATTTATTCCATAGATAAAAAATTAAAAACAAGATCAGGACAAGACGAGCAACAATTTTGTGCAGCAAAGCAAGATTTAATTATCATAGAAGTAAGAAAATGGAAGTGACCACTAGAGGAAAAAAATAAATTTAGAAGACATCAAGAGTTCAGTGCCACAAGCTCACATAAATCCTATAAAAATTAAAAAATAAAGGAATAAAGGGAAGAAAATGGAGGATCAGGCTAATTCAGAGGAGCATTATAGTGTCATTGTAATCAATAAAAACAATATGAATACACACAAAGATTGAGAACGAATCAAAGCAAATATTAATAAACTAATTTATTTGCCCTTGCACCCCACAGTCTCTAAAAGGGGTGACAGAAAAGGTTAATTTACAATCAAGTGAGGAGAAGAAAAATGGAGAACTAGTGTTAAACGAAGGGGAGATGCATCACTATTAGGAGAAATTATAAAGAAAAAAAGAACACATAGCTGCCAGTTAAAATGTATAGGTGGCTTGAATCTATAAAAGACAATGTAGGCAAGCAAACTTAATTTCTTTCTGATATAGAGACAAAAAAGAAGCTACTTTTTTTTGGCCCCAACATCAACAAAATTAGAATGGAAACCTTTCCCTGAGGCAGCAACAAAGATAGATCACATTATTTCTTCACTGCAGAATGTCCTCACTTTGAACCAGTCAGTATTGGATGACAGCAGAAAAACTGACTTTCATACTGGGCATTCAAAGGATAGAGTTATTTCAGAACTAGTTACAAACACTCCAACTCCCTTCATACACAGGTTAATACAGACCTTAAATGATAGTCATATGGCAACTATATTATTATAAAAAAACAGTTATATATCTCAAGATATGACATAACTGTAATTAAAACTATGCCAGCTCATCACAAAGTATTGATTAGAAACTTATTCAAGGAACTGGAACAAGCTGAACTTGGGTCAGAGTTAGACTCTGTGGAGATTGGACCATTGAATACATCTGTAAACCAGACAAATTCAATCTCAAACTCTTTACACCAAGTTTCATCATTACCAAAATGGAGAGACTTGGTAAAAGAGAAAAGGAGGAAAAGGAAAAGAGCAAATAAGGGACAAAAAAGGTCCAGAACAAAACATGGTGAGTCAACTAAAAAGGAGAAAAAGGCGTCCAAGCAAAGCAGCAATGATAATAGGAAGCAAGAAGTAGAAATAAGTCCTAAGGAAGATCATGGAGAGCCTGGATTGTTAGCAAGTTTTCAAGAAGACTCAACAAAGAGAGTTTAATTTGAGGTCACGAGAATAGATAAGATGTTACAATGTAAAGATAAACATCAAAGTGGGAAAATTGCAATGCCTCAAAAGACTGGCACCTAGCAAAAGATCAAAGACTAGTGACATATTTAGATGGATCCTCTGAGAGTATCCAAAGTATGCAAGAAAGAGATGCACCCCTATAAGAACCTTTGGCTATTAGGTAATGAGGCAGTTATAGCAGTTAACTGTATCTGCAGGAATAAAAATGAGTCTCCAAAGTCACTCTTTGATATACTACTACTACAACTGCTAGAGGTAGAACTAGTAATTCCAAATGGCAGAAATAACATGATTTATGCAAAAAGAGATTCTTCAATACCAGAAGAACCAGTGTTCTTACGCCTATCAGACATGGAAATCACAATATGGATATGGAGACATATGTTTATTCTACATCATTTAGGGCTCACTGCAGATTCACCTGCTACAACAGTAAATTACCTGAGCGAAACAAAGGAGAATTTCTCCTAGGGTAAATTTATTCTCCAAGATTACTTAGACAAACAATTACACATAAACAAAAAAATGAATTTTGCCACTGAAGGTGATGAAGGTCACCATCTTCTTACCGTACATGGTATAGTCCATGAAATGTAATATTCTTTAATGAGGACAGCACATTATATCCTATCAAATGTCTTAAATGTAAAGTTAGGGCTACATGGGAGTTAAATGGGTAAAAAGGGAGAATGGTTTTACAAATCAGGGACAAATTATTTTGCAGTTAGATATCATTTTATATAAATTAATCTTATCTGAAGATTACAAACTGGATATATTGCAATCCTATTGTGTGAATGGCCTGAAAATCAGATTAAAAAGAAATCTTTACAGCAAAATTTATGTTATTGCAATCAGAAAAAAAATTAATGTACACCATAAAGCAGCATTGGAAAATTTCACCCACATCAGCATCCCAAACCAGAATCGCTTTCAGTGCCTGACTGACCTGGGGCAGGACTGACTTGGTGAGAACTCGCAGGATACAGTCTTGGAGCATTTTACTGATAATCAGAAGGGAAATGAACTGAACTTTTTACTATCTTGGAACATTCCAGGTTACTCAAAATGTATTATAGATCTCCAATTTAGACAATTTCCATAAGAACACATTATGTTTACAGGAAACTTGGGCAGTAGAAAATGTATTCCTAGAAGGCTATACTTGGGTATCTTCTAAAACAAAAAAGCTAGCCAAACTGGGTAGAGCAGTAGGGCGACTTGTAACCTTTGTTTAAGTAAGGAAAAATGTAATAGTCAAATCTTCCATAGAACCCATACCAAATCTAATTATTACTTTGGTACAATGGAATGATAAATAGAATAATAGATAGGTTACAGTGAATTACAAGGCTGTAACTCCATCGAGAGGTTCTGGGGACATAGATAACCTCGAGAGCGAAGCTCGAGAGGTTTCTATGTCCCCAGAACCTCGAGATGGAATTGCAGCCGAGTAATTTACTGTAACCTATTTTTTAATTTTTGTAATATATGGATCCGATTCCGAAAATGTGCTGCTTTTAAAATTCTGTGAACTGGGCTGGCTGCCTGTTGCACTGAAGAAGTGCTCGCCTCAGCTGACCCACGCACAGACAGTATTGAAGTTGTGCCCGGATTTGTGAGGAAAGCTTTTACTTTAATTTGGTAATCCTACCGTTTATTTTCTTTGTTCATCCGGCAGGTAATCCACTTTTCTGAGAAATAAATATAAAAAAACAAACTGGGCATAACTGGAGTTGCTCTTGCTAAGCGTAAGTAAACGTCCACCATGTTTTCGCGTTTGGTTTGCCCGCCTACTCAGAAAGTGTGCCAATGGCATTGCACCTTTACATTGGGTGCACAGACTGGAACGTGGCACCATGGCAACCACGTTTGTGTGGCAGGCAAACTGGCGCATGCACTGTGGGATTTCAGTGATAATACTATCGTTCAGAGCTGAAACGATAGTATTATCAGCAGTGAACGATAGTATTATCAACAACAACCAATAGTATTACGCTTGAGGAAGGGTAGAATTATCAGAAAGGGAGTAGTGTATTATAGGAATTTTTTTGTATGACTTTTGATAGTATTATTTTAACAATCCATATATTACAATCTGATATATATTTGTAACTGCTATGTTCACCAATAAAACGCTGAATATTATGACTCAGAGATCTGGGATAAATTAGAAATGTTATTACAGGAAGCTATGCAAGTGCAGGATTACTGGCAGTGGACAATTTTAATGCCAAAATAGGCAACAAGTTCCCAGACATGGATGCCGATATTAACAAGGACATCGCAAGACAAGATTGCAAATAGAAGTGGCAGTAGACTATTACATCTATTGGAAAAATTGGGCTTAATGATATTATTAAATGGTATAATAAAAGGGGGAATACAGTACATCATATTTCACTTATCTGACTTCAACGAGGGCTAGTGTAGTGGACTCTATGCTTGCATTTCCATGACAAATGCATGATTATGAAGAATTAATGGTAGTACTAAGACCTGAGAGTGATCATCATCTAATAATGCTCATATTGAATGCCTCCGAATCCACCGATAAACAGGACCAACTATATAGTGACCCACAAACTGAGGTCATGAATCATAGAAGAGTAATGTTTTCACCACCTATAGAGGCAGATATTTTGGATGCTATGGCTATAATAGAAAACTGTAAGTAGGTAAATAAAATAACCTTGACTTCCACTTCCACCTTCCTCGCATGTAGCCATGAGTGAAATCAGCTCTGCACCCCAGGGGTAAAAAATGCCAATTAATTGCCTGTGATTCAAGACCTCGCCCATCCAGACCAACAGTAAAGTGCAGTGTGACTGAAATGCCTGCAAAATGAAAAGAAAAAGGAGTCCTTAATTGAGTACCTAAAGCTGGTACAGTGACTGGAGTCATGGGGATCCAGGGCCGCAAGTTGCGTAGGCTCAGCTTCAATGGCATTGGCCTCCCACAGCGAGGACAGTGAGGAGGAGGGAGGTGAGAAATTCACCATCACTTCCAAGAAGATCTTCTCCAAACTGGCCAACATAAACAGCACAATGTCTAGCCTGCAAAAGTCAATAGCTGAGAATTCGAAGGGGATTCAGGAGATAAACCAGTGATCCACAGAAATGGAACAGGGCTTGATCGAGACAGCGGCAGCAGTCGAGCAGCACAAGGAGGTGCTTTATCATTTACTCAAATGGGATCAGGAGCTCATGAAGAAAATCGACGATCAGGAGTTGGAGGATGTTAGGACAACCTCCGCCTATATGGCCTTCTGGAGGACACTGAATCTGGCCCTATAGCGACATTTTTAGAATCTTTCCTAAGAGAGCTACTGGATCACCCACCCAAAATGGTGCTTAACATAGTGAGAGCACACAGAGTGCTGGCTAAGAAGCCCACTGACCCCAAGGCAAATCCCAGGTCCATTGTAATGAAGTTTGTGGACTACAGGGTGAAAAGGCAGTCCTGCAAAAGGCTTGGGCCAAAAAAGGAATAATTTTCAGAGACAGATGTCTATATTTTGACCAGGACTTCACACCGCTAATTCAGCAAAAATGCAGGACCCTGCTGGCTATTAAAAAATACCTGGGAACACAGGGCATCAAGATGCATGTAATTGCCCCAGCACAGCTGAAGATATTTCTTTAAGAGGGGCCAACGTTCTTCAGGACATTCAATGAGGCAAGATTGACCCTTCAAAAGCTAGGAGTCCCACCAGAACTACTTACAAGGCCAGAGGATGCCCTTCACACAAGCTTCACCTGTTCCAGCCCGTGAAAGAGGGCTGTGAGTTCTACCAGACGTGACAGAGGGAATAGAGTTGCAAGGACCAACATGGACAGAGACCTTGGCCCCTTCTCATCCAAAACCTGAGACTTTTTTCCTCACAATCTAGTAAAAAGTTTTCCCATTTAAGAACTAAGACTCTAGGGATTGGGAATCATTTTCCCCAGAGACACAGGAGTGGGGCATCCAATGGTGGAGGAGGGTGAAGATGACCCCAAGCCCCTCTACCTGACCATGGGAACTGGGGGAAATTGGTACTTCCTTGCAGGTACTACTTGAAGTGCTGGCTGTTGGGGGGGGGCTGGATATGAAGGGGCAATGACTTATGTGTCCGGCGCTTAGGAGGGGTTGGGGGAGGCTTACTTCAGGCTGGGGGCCTCACTGAAAATTATTGGAGAGTGACTCACCTCCCTTCCACCTGGTGGCTACACTGATGTTCCCTTCACCCTTGATCTCATGGGGACCGAGAAACAACACATGATGGTCCTAAATTTTCCCTTGGCAGTTCAGGGAGGGGGTTTGGAGCTTCACTGACATGCTATGGGGAGGGTTGTTCAGCCGGGCCTCCAACTTCCTCCTAATTCACAGGACATGGCCTTGTGCCTGGGGGGGTGGTGAGCAGGGCTCCCTACAGATCAGGAGGCAAGAGCAAACAAATATTATTAACAGGGATTGACAGGGGAGCTCGCAGCCAGCTAAGCTAAGATGAAACCTAAGAAAAATGGATTACTGGGGAAGGGCTGTAAATAACATGGGGAAGAGGAGGGTGTGTGGAGGAAGTAAGGGGAGGACTGGTGAATGAAGGGGTTGGTGCCCCCCTCGGGCCTGGCTGCCCCTCCCCACTCAGTGCTGGCTTACCTACCCATAGGGGGAAGAACAGTGACCGAGCAAAGGTCCTTAGCATACTCACAGCACTGGTAAGAGAGAATTGATACTACACAGAGTTGCCTATCAGACGGGGACGAAGATGAAGGCAGCTCAAAAGCGCACATATAGTGCTTGGTCTCATGGCAGGGGACCTCACCCACTCCCCATGGCCCATTGATGGGGGAAGCAGGGTGCAAGTCATGCCTAGCACTGAATCATAGGTTTAGTTGTATAAAGTTATTCTGTTTAGTTACTGTTTTACAATGTTTGAAAGCACTGTTGGGCCTTACAAGAAGTAGAGAACAGCGATTTCATAAACTAAAATGACTGAGGGAAGGATAATTACCTACAATGTCCGGGACTGAACAATGTTGTGAAGAGAACTAGGGTTCTAAATGTACTGAATAAACAGAGAGCAGAGGTGGCATTTCTGCAAGAGACTCACTTATCATTGATTGAAGCCGATAAGTTAAAAAAGGGGTGGGTTGGCCAGGTATTACACTCATCCTGCCAGGCAAAGCCCCACAAGAAGGGGGTGGCAATCCTGATCCACAAGAACTGTCCCTTGGAAGTAACTGACACACACTCAGACCTGCTGGGCAGATTTGTAGCACTCAGAGGGACCTACAGGAATGTCCCCTGCTCTCTGTTAAACATCTACTCCCCAAAACTAGAAAGGGAGAGGGTGGAATTTTTTTAAGCAGATTGTAACACGATTTGCACCCCCCCCCCGGGAGCTCTTCGTGGTGGGAAGTGACTTTAACACCATCTTGATTCTGGCCCTGGACAAATCATGCACTAATAAGTTATGCAGGGGCCCCTCAGCAAAGTGCCTGGGTGGTCTTAGCAAAGAACTGGGCCTGACAGAGGCCTGGAGATTTCTCCACCCTCGAGTCCAGGATTACACTTGCTGATCTTTCCCTCACCGAGCTTACTCAAGGCTGGACTTCTTTCTGGTATCCTCAGAGTGGATGCACACTTTGAGCTCGGCTGAAATACACCAAAGATCCATAGCGGATCATAGCACGATATCAATAACAATGTCCCTCTCCCCCTCTATAAAAATCCTCAGCTTGGAGACTTAATGTCTCACTGCTGAACCAGGAGGAATGCAAACAGGTGGTTAAGTCCTGCCTTCAGGAATGTGGGGAGACAAATGACCCCGGTGCTTACTCAGCAGCCCCATGATGGGACAGAGTTAAAGCAGTGCTTACCAAGAAAATTATAACTTTTGCAGCAGGGGTAAAAAGATAGAGGCTTAATGAACAAGCAGCACTAAAGGCCAGTATATCTGACCTAGAGGCAGAACATAAAATTGCTCTGAACAAGGAGGTGAGGAGGGACCTGGAAACACAGAGATAAACTGAATAAACTACTAGATGACAAAATCGAAGGTGCCCTATGCTACTCCAGACAGGTTTCATGAAGTCGACAACAGGGCGGGGAAACTACTGGCCTGGCAATTACAGAGGGAGGAGGTGGGGGGAGTAGTGTAAAAAATCAGGCGAGGCACAAACGACGGTACCCCAGACTCTGACCCAGTGAAGATAGTCCAGCATTTCCAGACATTCTATTAAAATCTGTATGGGGAAGAGACGATAGAGGGCTTTGCAGAGAAGGTAGAGGCTTTCCTTTGGAGGCTACCCATCTCCCTGCTGGAGGCAGCCCAGATGGAAAGCCAGGAATCTGTCATCTCGATACAAGAAATAGCAGGGACAATAACGTATTTGAAGGGAGGTAAGGCACCGGGTCTGGATGGATACCCAGCAGAGTTCTACAAGACCTTTCAGGGAGAACTGGCCCCAATAGTGGAGAAAGTATGCAGGGTGGTCCAGGAGGGAGAGGGGGTCCCACCGTCATTGCAGTATGCTCAAATCTTGGTCATACATAAGGAGGGAAAGAACACGACCTTGTGTGACTCTCTTACTGTCCAATCTCTCTCCTGAATGTCGACCAAAAAATGTTCACTTCAGTACTAGCAGGGAGACTTCAGGAGGTGGTGGAAGCCCTCATTCACCCAGACCAGACTAGATTCATCAGGGGATGGCTGATTCATGTCAGTGTAAGATGCCTTGTGAATCTGGTCGAATTGCAACAAAAGCACAAGGTTCCCTCCCTGGCGATATTCATGGGCACTGAAAAGGCCTTTGACCGGGTGAAGTGAGGCTTCCTAACCAAGACCCTTGAGGTGATGGGGCTAGGGACAAAGTTTAGGGACAGTATAAAGGCCTTATATGCTTCCCCACAAGTGACAGTGCGGGTCAATGGGGTTTCATTGCCCAGATTCTTCCTTCAGTGGGGTACCAGGCAGGGCTGTCCCCTATCCCCCCTCCTCTTTGCCATGTGTATAGAACCCCTTGCCATAGCAGTGAGAGAACATAGGGAAATTGAGGGAATAAAAGTTGGAAACAGGGAGCACAAAATTTCCCTGTATGCCAACAACAGTCTCTTTTACCTTACCTCACCCCAGAGGTCGATACCGGCGTTTGTGGACCTCCTGGATGAGTATGGTCAGATATCCAGATACAAAATAAATGCAGAAAAATGAGAGATGCTGAGGATCAGAGGAGGCAGGCTAGAGGGAGAAGCAAACTTCCCATTTAAGTGGGCCCCCAACAATGTAGTGAGGTATCTAGGAGTAAGAAACTCTCCCCAGAGAAATCTGCTGTTTAAGTTAAACTATACCAGACTTTGGTCCGAGATTCAAACTGATATTATTAAACGGACCTTTGCTCCCACTGACACTGAAAGGTAGAATAGGCATCTGCAAGATGAATATTCTCCCCAGACTGTTGTTTCTGTTTCTGTTTCAGGCCCTCCCAATAGCCATTCTAACCTCCTTTTGGTCATTAGTTAACAAAGCGTTGTTGAAATGTATCTGGAAAAAGGGGAAACAAAGAGTGGCATCCAAGATGCTGTCTCTCCCGAGAGAGAGGGGGGTGGACTGGCATTACCTAATCTGAAGAAATACTATCTGGCTGCACAGTTAGCTCCAGTGGTGACATGGATAAAGCAGGGGGAGAACTTGGGATGGAGAGAAATAGAGGTGGTCCAGTCAGGCCCCATCCTCCTATTTGAGCTACCTCATGCAACCTACACAGCGCAGGTCTGGGCAGGGATAGAAAATCCTTTTGTTAAGCACACACTGAGGATTGTAGGGAAGGCGAGGCTCATCACAGGTACTCCCAACATGGTGGGCCTCCTGGCATCAATAAAAGGTGACCCAGGCTTCTCCCCAACACGAACTGACCCAGCCTTTCATAGATGGAATCATTGCAAACTGGCCAAGTTTGGCACTGTGATCCAGAACAGTAATATAACAGCTTTCCGGGACCTACAAAACAAATTTGCCCTACCTAATGTGGACTTCCACTGATGCCTTCAGATCCACCACTACATACCCACAAACTAAATAATCCCCAAAGTGGTTAGGGACATGACCTCCCAAGATAACTTTTTATACTGGGGAGCCACACTTAAGGAACCAAAGGGGACCGTATCAATGGCCTACAAGGCCCTGATGGGACAAGGGGAAGAAAAGTTAGAGTCTTTGAGACAGAAATGGCAGACAGAGTCAGAATGTGGCCTGCCAAGGGAGGGCTGGCTCAAAGAGTGGAAGAGGGGCTGGAGACTCACGGTATCCCCTGGCTGGAGGGAATTCAGATGGAAATGCTGGAAGAGGTTCTTCCACACTCCCACAATCACTTAACACTTTGCCTCAGCCAACTCGGACCTGTGCTGGAGAGGGTGTGGCCAAGTGGGCACCCACTCCCATATATTCTGGGAGTGCCCCAAGATGAGGGACTACTGGGAGGCCATCAGGGCCAAGTTCTCCAGACTATGGGGAAGTACAACTGCCCATGGACTTCAACATCTGGGTCCTTGGACAAGTAAGACACTTGCTAAAGAATCCCCACTCCCTAAGACCACACAGAATTCTAGACCTGGTTGCCCTTAAGGAGATCACGGCCAATTGGTTAAATACCACCCCTCTGTCCTTTGGCTCTTGGGTGAAAAGAGTGGAGAATGTGGAAAGAATGGAATCCCTCACAGCAAAACTCAGGCTACAATGAGATAAACATGCAGAAAGTTGGGAAAGAGCAATAGTTAACGGGACCACAAGAGTTGTCAGCCCCTAGGGCAGGGAACAGGTTGTCCCCCAAAAGGAGAGACCCCCCTCCCCAAACTTAGGTGTGAGGGTGGTTCATCCAGCAGTCAGAAGGTGAAGTAAAAGCAAGAAGTAATCCACCCAGTAGGGAATTAAGAAAAGGACAGACAACTGTGCATAGTTTACAGAAGGTGATTAATACAGTGAAAGTCATGAAAAAATGTAATTTTACACAACGGTCTGTAAGCAGGCCTAGGCCACAGTATTCAACAACAGCTGAACTAATGAAATGCCTATTGTTATATTTTTACTACATCTTTGAATTGACTGTTACACATCATGGAATTGATTGCTTACTGTAATAGGGAGTATAGTTAGTGTCATTGATGTACTGTATGTTAAATGTTTTCTATGAAGACACTCTGTAATAACTTCCTAAGGGAACAAATGTACACAATAAAGATGAGTTTAAAAAACAAATAATATAACTTCAAGGACTCTGGGATATTTATCAAAACATACAAGAAGTATGTGGGACTTTTCTGCCACTTCTGTATCATCCTGTAAAAACAAATATTTGTGATTCATGGTTTATCAATGATTGCAAAAATTTTAAATCAAGTTTATAATGTTTCATAAGATTTGTAAGACAAAATCCCTTAAAAGAAAATTATTCCTTACTGAACAAATACAGAAAGGAATATAAAAATTTTAATTAGAACAGCATCAGATATTCAAGGTAACTAATGGTCACACATGCTGGAGGTCATAAGATTGGGTGACAACAAGAAGGTAGCAGTTGCCCCTTCCCCATCACCTACTAGTTACAGTATGTAACAGGTCACACTGCAACAGGTACAAGCAAGGTCAAAACAGGTACAGCCCAGGCCAATCAAATTAGATGGTGTCGTATCAGTGAGGTCACAGCGAGTGGGGAAAACCAAAGTTGGCGGGCACTGTGTCTCAATGCCCGTAGCCTGGTAAATAAGATGACAGACTTCACTGCCATAATGGCAGAGGCAAACCTAGACTGGATCACTGTAACCAAGACTTGGTTCAATGAGAACCATTCCTGGGATGTTACTATCCCTGGGTACACTCTGTTCAGGAGAGATCACAAAGGGAAGAAGGGAGAGGGGTGGCCATCTACGTGAAGGAAGAATCAAGGCCACAGAGGTGCAGATGACACACTCTAAGTCTAAAGTACCTATGGGTCACCCTTGGAGCTGGGGAAAAGTCCCCCATCTGAGTGGAGGTGTTCTACAGATCCCCATCTCAGCAGATAGATAAAGACAAGGAAATGTTGGAAACCATCCTAATGACGGCCAATAAAGGCGACTTGCTGCTCATCGGAAACTTCCATCTGCCTGTCATAGATTTGTCATCCTTCACAGCATTATCAGACAGTAGCAATGAATTCCTCATGGCTCTGAAACAGTCAGAACTAAAACAGCTGGTGCAGTTACCCACCAGAGAAAATGCAATCTTGGACCTTGTACTATCAAACACTACCAGGATAACAGACATCAAGGTATGAATCAGTTTAGGGTCAAGCAACAATAGGTCAGTCTAGTTCATAGTCAAATGATCCACGGACACAAATCACACAAAATAGAAGATCCTAGACTTCAGGAAGGCTGACTTTAACAAAATGAAAACATGCATTAAAAACAATCTCAAAATTGTAGTAGGGCGAGACAGAGAGAACCTGGAAAGCCATAAAGAGCACAGTCAGTCTGGCAAGAGCAGAATGCACAAAACAGATAAGTAAATCAAAAATAGGGAAAAACCTTATTTGGTTTACTAAAGAAGTAGCTTCCAGTATAAGGGAAAAAAAGAAATTTCAAGAAATACAAAGAAACTAAGAAAGAAAGTGACATGGAGGAATACAGAGCAAGACTCAAGGAAGCAGGGAAGGCAAATAGGTTAGCCAAAGCTTGAGCAGTAGAAAGAATAGCAAAAAGGGTTAAAAAGGGGGATAATGCCTTCTACAGATGTATAAGAGAAAATAAAAAGTAAGGGAGGTATCTTAAGGTTGAGAACTAGGAAGTACCAGAATGTTAAAACCACTGGACAGAAGGCAGAGGTTCTAAATGAATACTTTTGTTCAGTTTTCACCAAGGAAGATTAGGGAAGTGGACCAGTACCAAAGAATGAAGAAAACTGCACCAGGGAAGCTGACACAAACTCCTTCACAACTGAAAGTGTCCTAAAAGAATTAGCAAAATTAAAAACCGACAAAGCTATGGGACCTGACGGTATCCACCTGAGAATACTAAAGGAACTCAGAGAAGAACGTGTCACCCCATTAGCAGACCTCTTCAACAAGTCACTGGAGAGTGGCACACTGCCGGACAACTGGAAAAAAGCCGTGGTGGTACCACTGCACAAACACAGCAGCAAGGAAGATGCTGGAAGTTTCCATCCAGTTAGTTTCACCTCAGTGGTGGAAAAAATCATGGAAACATTGCTGAAAGAAAGAATTGTACAGCATTTAGTAGCAACTAGTCAAATAGACCTAAAGCAGCATGGCTTCACAGTGGGGAGGTCACGTCAGACAAACATGACTGATTTCTTCGATTAGGTGACCAGAACGGTGGACCGAGGGGGATAAGTAGCCATAGCATATCTGGACTTCAGTAAGAAAATCAACTTTGTTCTGCATAGGAGGCTGATAAATAAGTTGGAACACACAAGAGTGGGACATAAAATAGTAGGCGGGATTAGAAATTGGCTCCAAGGGAGAACCCAGAGAGTGTTAGCAAATGACACTCTGTTGGAGGAAGGAGGGGTGACCACTGGAGTCCCCCAGGGATCAGTGCTGGGGCCATTTCTATTTAACATATTCATGATTGACATTACAGAGCATTTGCAAGGAAAGGAATGCCTGTTCTCAGATGACACCAAGCTCTGCAACAAAGTGGACATGCAAGAGGGGTCACAGAAATGATAGCTGATCTAAAAAAACTGGAGGAATAGTCAAAACAGTGGTAGTTGAAATTCAACGCCAAGAAATGCAAAGTTATGCACCTTAGGAAAAAGAACCTAGGCTAGAAATATACCCTAGGGGGAACAGCTGACTGAAACTTAAGTGGAGAGGGATCTGACGGTACTCGTATCTAACAATTTAAGGACAAGCAGGCAATGCGAAAAAGCAGCACAAAAACCTAGCAGCATTCTCAGATGCATAGGAAGGGGTAGCACAAGTAGAAAAAATGAAGTGATAGTCCCACTGTACATGTCCTTGGTAAGGCCACACCTAGAGTATCGCATCCAGTTCTGGAGACTGCACCTCAAGAAGGACAAGGATTGCCTGGAAACCATGTAGAGGAGAGCTACAAAGATGATACATGTACTACACGAAGAACTGTATGAATCAAGATTCAACCATCTTAGGATGTACTCACTGGGGAGGAGGAGAAGGGACAGGGGAGATTTGATAGAGACATTTAAATACCTCAAAGCTGTCAACTCAGTACAAACACAGGATCTCATCAGGGAAAACCCGAATATATGGACAAGGGGGCACAACATGCGCCTGAAGGGAGATCATTTTAAAACAAATAGCAGGAAGTTTTTCTTTACGGAAAGGGTGGTGGAGCCCGGGAGCAGTCTGCCCCCAGAGTTTGTGGCAGCAAAGACAGTGGGGGAGTTCAAGAAAGCATGGGATAGGCACTGTGGAAACCTAAGGCAGTAAAGAGACTGGGAGGGGGGTAACTTTCATGAGCAGACTGGATGGATTGCAAGGTCCCCTTCTGCCCGCACTTTTTTGTGTTCTTATGTTCTTTTGGCCTATGGTAGCCAAGGGTACAGGAAATTATGCCACGCATATTTCAGCACATATTTCTCCCTTAGATTGGACTCATTACTACCACAAGATTTTTTTATGACAGAGAAGTTGAAACCATTCAAGCAAAATTCTCGACAAATTAAATGATTCATCATGTTTATAGTACATAACACCAGAAGAAATAGCTATTGTAATTAAACTACCAGAACCAAACAAGGCACCTGGACCTGATAAAGTACCTCCTTTCCTGTTTAAGGTAAAAGTTGAATGGCAGAGTAATCTTCTGGCAATATTATTTAATAAAGTGATTGAGGAAAATGTATTTATTTATTTAGTTTTTGTTTACCGAGTAAGTGCACTAGCCAGTAGATGACTATTTTCAGACACGACCTAGGAGAGCACAATGCAATACATACAGAAGGTGTTTACAGGGAAAAAATGACATTTGACAATACAGCTTGGAAGACAATAAATAATAAGACAGTAAAGCAAAGTGCTTGGCATGAAGCATAAGTGGCTAAATTAGCTATGTAGGCTCGGATAACACTAAATGAGCATTGGTCAGCACTGTATGCAACAATGGCAGAAAGAATATAACAATCAGCAATGTAACTACAAATTCAGGTGCAGGTTATAACATGAGGGAGTACGGTTCTTACAGGTAGACATAAAATACAACATGCAGGACAGAAACAGGCATCTAAACGAGTAAGTGTGTTTAGGAAGGTGAGAGAGAAAGTGGAGAGGAGAGAGGAGCGTGACGTATGGGGTAGGGGGTTTCAATCAAGTGGGAGATTATGGATCATCCAGTGGAGATAGGTGTGGGGCAGGGTTCATTGGCACGGTCAGGTAGGGTCGAAACAGGTACACTGTTATGCAGTAGCTAGGTAGTGTCGTAACCCACTTTTAAAGTGATAGTGGGATGTAGATTGCCTTAGATCCAGTGGCAGCATAATCCACACCTGAGGGACAGCATGCCCGAAGGCCCCGGTGCCTTTGGTGGTGTGACACCTGGGTACCCTTAGTAGTGATTTGCCTATTGACGGTTTGAGGTAACGGGACATAATAGCTCTGCCAGTGATGCCGGGGTTTCCAGCCTGATTATGGAGTCAGATAGTCAACCAAGATGGTATTGTCTGGATGAAGAGGGGGAGAGCCAGCCAAAGTCACTATAAAGCCGACCTCGATGCTTGAGCCGAGGGGACGATGATGCATAATGACAGACATTATTCTAGGTGACATCCCATTTTTGCAGTGCTGATTTGCGGGCAGCTGCAGGGATAGGAGCACAGTAAGTCAGGGTTGGCAGTAGGATCCCCCTGGCAATGGCTAGCTTAGCAGAAGGCGTTAGCACATAGCTTGTTCTGTAGGTGGCACCCAGTTTACAGTTTACTGTTTTGCAGGTTGATTGAATGTGGAGGTTTAGGTCTACAGACTGGTCGAGCAAAACCCCAAGATACTGAAATGAGGTGACACCCTCTAGTGTGTTCCCATCCAAGTCGAGCACCATCAAGGGGGAAGGGCAGGATCTTAGTGTGGGGGCCGGGCCCAGGAGCATGGCTTTAGTTTTGTGTATATTTAGAACTAGTCGATGGTTACTCAGCCAGTTTTGAATACTGTTGTAGGCCGTGGTCAGAGACAAATTTAGGTAGTCGATCTTAGTAGAGCTGGCATAGATGACCAGGTCATCAGCATAGAGAAGAGAGGAGCAAGTTGAGACATTGTCCGGAACATTGTTTATAGAGAGGGAAAAAAGAAGAGGTGCCAGAATGGATCCTTGGGGAACTCCAACGTTGACTGTGGTGCTGTACGATGTTGCGGAATTGAATTTCACTACGTGGGTCCTGTTGGTTAAATAACTCCTATACCAGTTTACAACAGGAGTGGAGAAGCCTATGGTTTGAAGAGTGGACAGGGGCAGGGAGTGATCCACAAGATCAAAGGCCTTGGTAAGATCAATGAAGACAGCTCCTGTTAGCCGTCCAGGTCCATGTTGGAGAGAGTATCTGATGTGAATTTGGCCAGGGCCATTGAAGTGCTATGGTTTTTCCTGAAGCCATGCTGTGCATCACAGAGCAGGTTTGAAGTTTCCATGTAGTCCAGGGTTTGGGTGGCAACGAGCTTTTCCAGTATTTTGCTCAGGACTGAGAGAATAGCTATCGGCCTGTAATTTAAGATCTCATTTCTATCCACTTTTTTGAATATCCAAGTTATCCTGGCAGTCTTCCAGAGGTCGGGCACGACACCACTGGAAAGGGATAGTGGGAAGATTTTGGCCAAGGTTGAGGCAATGCGATGGGCGGCCATCTTCAAAAGGCGGGGTTCAAGAGAGTCAGATCCTGGGCTGGTGTTGTTGGAGATAGTTCTTAGTAGTTTTAGGACCTGCAAGCTGGTTATGGCTTTAAAGTAGAAAGACCGGGCCAGCGGAGACCCAGTTGGTTTACATGTCATATGAGTGGAAAGGTAAAATAATAGTCCCAATCTATAAGAAAGGGGGATCCAAACTTCCCAGAAAATTACAGGCCAATCAGCCTCATTGACATCTTGGGGTAGATTTTTTGTGAGAGTTTTATTAACTAGATTAAGTTTAGGGATTGAAAACCAGAATATAATGAGCATCTATCAAGCAAGATTCATAAACTCTCATTCAACCAAAGATCAAATATTTATATTGCAACACTTAATTGAGAAGTATTATATCAGGAAACTACTGCCCATCTACAGTATCTGGCATTTATGGATTTTAAGGGGGCAGTTGATAGCATAAACAGGGTATTAATATGGGAAGAACTATATAAATTAAAAATAAGTCACACTATACTGAAAATCATTTTTAATTTATACACAAATAACTGGTCATTTGTAAGATACAATCTGGAGGGCAACGTTTCCAATCCTTTTAGATCCAACAAAGGAGTGAAACAGGCTTGCCTCCTGGCACCTCTGTTGTTAAATCTTTTCATCTACGATCTTGCTACACTGTTTCAATGAGGTGCACACACACTCTCCAGCAGTAAAAGGGACCACAGTACCAGCTTTGATGTTCACAGATGATTTAGTCATAATTACAGTCACTTTTGTAGAATTAAAAAAAGCAGGTGAGCTTATTACATCAGTACTGTACTAAAAAGAACTTAATTATAAACACAAAAAGACTCATATAATAATGGTATGGAAGCATAGTTTAAAGCCTCACTGGTTTTATAATGGTATACCTCTAGAGGCAGTTACAAATTATCGATATCTGGTATATAATTTCTCGAGCAATAAACCAATTTATTCAAACCATATATTGAATAAGTTAACTCAGACTAAAAATGCCCTTTTGAGATTCAACACCAAATATGGTGGACACTGTGTGATTTCTCATTTAAAAGCGGCAGACATGAAGTCGAACCATGTGGCTCTTTATGCTGCAGAGGTATGGCATTATAAAAGTTTTGACAAACTTGAAAAACTATTGACACAACTTTATAGAACCATTTTACAGGTGTCTAAATCGACAATTCTAGTTATAGCAAGAGCTGAACTATGGCATACCAAAATGAATTTGTGATGAAAATCCCTTTTACCAGGGACTTCCAGTTCTTCACCACCACCACTAGGTTTTTACCAGACCACGAACCAGGAAACTCGCTTTTTACCTTATCCTTGCACAAGGTCAGGAAGGTCAACACGATAGCTGGATAGAGTGCCCCTTCAGAGATGGACTGCGAACAGAGTCCAGCAGAAATAGTAGAATTACCTTTTAAATAAAACAAGCAATCACTGATTTTATAAAAATGGATTATTTACTAGTGACTACAAGTATATGCAAACAGGATGTATGTACAGGACAACAAAAGACTTGCACATTTACTAAGAAACAGAAAATAAGACAGGTTGAGCAGACAGTTGATGTACAGCAAATATCTGAGCTATCCTTACCTAAAATCCTTCCTGCCCTAGCTGCAGAAAGCACTGTCCCTCACTGTGCTATCTTACCATTCACCTAGTCTTTGCACGGCAGGGCCCTGGTCTTCCGTTGTTCCAAGTCCAAGAGAGAGAGCTGAACCTCAGCTCGCTGATTTATTCTCTTTGACTGTGAGTGGTGGGTTCCCCCCTTTGAATGACTATTTACCCCTGCCCCCCCTCCCCAGATGGGCTTGTGTATGGAGGGATGACATCATATGGGCCAGCTGGCTTAGTACACACCCAGACATCCTTAGTCCAGTTTTATATTTCTGTTTTCCAGAATGTTCAAGACGTGTAACCCCACGCCTCTGCCTCTCAGGAAGACTGAGGTGTTCAAAATAGCAATCTCCCATTTGCCTTTCAGGATATGTGGCTAAATGTTCCAAAGGGAACATTCCCCTGCAGCTGAGCTGGCTAATTATTTCCCATGAGGCCTGCCTGGACATGTGACCTTGGAAGCCATGTTTTGTGTCCACTTTGCAAATAGCAGAACTTATAACAGAAGCATGATTACATTAACAAAGCAAATAAAAAAAAGGAAGTAATAGATCAATCTGGTCACATGTCAGTCACAAAGTTATCTAGCCCATTCTACAGAGCTTGCTTACGTGATTAAATGTACTGGGGCCAGTTCAAACAGGTTAACTAAAAAATATCTAGAGGAAATAAATAACCTGGATAAAAATAAATCCACTTCAATTTGGTTAAAAGATATCTCAGATACTTTAAAAATGTTGAGCTTGGAACATCTATGGATAGACTCTTTGAACAATATAGTCATATCTTTTGAATAATCTAAATTAATTAAAAACAAACTCAAGATGTTATCCTACAAAATAGATATGGAGAGAATCAGATCTCTAAAACTACATAAATAATACTCAAAAAACAAAATCAACCATGTTTTAGAGCCATATCTATTATTTCTTATGGAAAAAAAAAGATTGAGCAATTTTCACTAAATTCAGGCTAGAATTGTATTCATCAAAAATCTTGCAGTATGTTTGCACTAAGAACAGAGAAGTGGATTTCAATCTATATTGTGACTGTGGACAGGATTCACTAGAAACTCTTCCCATATTTTATTTTGTTGCCCAAAATTCAATAAAATAAGAAACATCATTTTGGGACAATATTTGTCAAATAATCAACTACCAAAAGAGGACACTATTAGAATTCGTATGACTCCACTAATTGAACTAGTGGCAAATGATATGATGAAGTACATAAATTTAATAAACAAATCATTGTTCAACCAAAAACAGAATTGAAATGCATTCCACAGGAGAGATAGCTTTACATGACTCCTATTGGAATCTTTATGATAGAAACATAGAATTTGATGGCAGATAAGGACCGCTTGGCCCACCCAGTCTGCCCATTTCCCTACCTAATGGATAAGCTGCAGATCCTAGTTAACCAGCACCCTACTTCTTTCTACCCCACCCCCTAGAATTGCCTTATGACTGTCCCATGCATGCTTGAATTCCACCACTGTTTTTGACTCCTCAACCTCCTCCAGAAGGCCGTTCCATGCATCCACAACCCTCTCTGTGAAAAAATACTTCCTTACATTACCTCTGAGCAGCCTCCCATCTTCAAATTGTGCCCCCTTGTTCTTGCACACCTCTTTTTTTGAAAGATGCTACCCTCTGGGACTTTGTTGATTCCCTTGAGGTACTTGAAAGTTTCTATCATGTCCCCCCTCTCCCTCCTTTCCTCGAGGCTATACATATTAAGCTCCTTTAGTCTCTCTTCATATGTCTTCTGGTGCAGACCCTGCACCATTTTAGTTGCCCTCCTCTGGACAGCTTCCATCTTGTCTATGTCCTTGCAGAGACTGGGTCTCCAGAACTGCACACAGTACTCCAGATGGGATCTCACCAGCTGTCTCTACAGAGGGATAACAACTTCCTGTTTTCTACTGGTGATGCCTCTCCCTGTGCATTCCAGTAACCCCCCAGCCCTTCTTACTTCCCTCTCACATTGCTTGCCCACCTATAGGTCATCTGATATGACTACCCCCAGGTCCCTTTCCATTTTTGTTGTTGTTAGTATTTCACCCCCATTGTGTACTCTTCCCCTGGGTTTTTGTTTCCCATGTGCATTACCTTGCACTTCTTAGCACTGAATCTAAGCTGCCATAAATTTGACCATTCCTCTAACCTTGCCAAGTCCCTTCTCATCCTTTCCACCCCACCTTGTGCATCAACTCTGTTGCAGATCTTTGTGTCATCTGCAAAGAGACATACTTTTCTTTCCAGTCCCTCTGCAACGTTGCTTATAAAGACATTGAAGAGGACTGGTCCTAATACTGAACCCTGTGGTACCCCACTAGTAACCCCTTTCTTCAGAGTGGACTCCATTTACTATTACTCTCTATGTCCTATTCTCCAGCCAATTCTTTACCCAGGCTATCATCTTGGGACCCACTCCCAGGCTGGCTAACTTGTATATTAATCTTGTGTGGACTGAGTCAACACCTTACAAAGTCTAGTAGGCCATGTCCACAGCCCCTCCCTGATCTACTACTTTGGTCACCCAGTCAAAGAAATCTATTAGATTCGTCTAGCATGACCTTCCCACTGTGAATCCATGCTGCCTTGGGTCCTGTGCCACTCTGGCCTCTAGGTACTCGACAGTTCTTTCCTTCAGAAGTGATTCCATCATTTTCCCTATCACTGAGGTTAAACTAACAGGTCTGTAGTTTCCTGCTTCTGCCCTGCTCCCACTTTTGTGAACGGGAATCACATCTGCCCTCCTCCAGTCCTCAGGTACCACCCCATCCTCCCATGATTTGTTAAAGAGGGTAGTCAGTGATGTCACTAGTTCTACCCTTAGTTCTTTTAGAATTCTGGGATGAATCCATCAGGCCCCATTGCTTTGTCCACCTTCAGTTTTAAGAGTTCTTTCAGAACCCTTTCTTCTGTAAATGGGCTGGTATCAACTTCTGTATCCAGAGTGTTTCTATTGTTTGTTTTAGGTACCTCCCCCCTCTTCATTTGTAAATACTGAGCAAAAATATTTGTTTAGTGTCTATGACTAATTGGTGTCCTAGGGATTACAAGTTCAATTATGTAAAGACTATACCTGGGTAGTGACATCTTGTTTACATGTCTTACACTCAATGCTTTTTCTTTTAATAACAGTTTATTTCAGCAAGTCAGTGGAGTTGCCATGGGTACCAAGATGGGTCCCAGCTTTGCTAATCTGTTTGTGGGTTGGGTGGAGGAACGTTTTTTTCTGTCATTCACAGGGACTGTGCCTGAACTCTACAAATGCTACATTGATGACTGTGTGGGGGCCACCTCCTGCTCCAGGGAGACCCTCCAAGTCTTCCTTGACAAGTTCACCATGGCACATCCTTCCCTTCAGCACACTGTTGAAGCATCCTCCTCTACACTGCCTTTTCTGGATATCCAGCTCTCAGTCCAGAACACTGGTCTGAAGACATCAGTCTATTACAAACCCACTGACTCTCACAGTTTCCTCCTTCATAGCTCCTTCCATCCTAAACATGTCAAGAATGGCCTGCCTTATTCACAGTTTCTTAGACTTCGCAGGTTATGCAGTGAAGAGGATGATTTTGCTGAGCAGACCCAAATAATGCATAGTTTTTTTTATCAACAGGGGATACTCTAAAAGCACAGTGGACAGAGCACTCTCCCGGGTCAGTAACATGCCCCGTAACCTTGACCCCCGCAGGAGGGATACTGTCACACAAAAACAATGGCAAATTCCACTAGTTCTTCCTTTCCATCAGAGCACACCTTCTCTTCACAGGATCATCACTAGTAACTTTCCCATTTTGCAAACTGACCCTAACATTGGTGCTTCCTTTACAGAACCACCTATTGCCTCCTTCCACCGGCCACCTAACCTGTGGAATCTCCTGGTTAAAAGCAGCCTACCCACTCCTAACAGTTCCTCCCCCCCAGGTACCAAACCTTGCAACAGGGCTCGCTGCTACACCTGCAAATTTATTTCCAGTGTGACTGAGATTCAGGGGCCTACAGGTGTTTTCACATCACCAAGGAGTTCTCATGCACCTCCACTAATGTGGTATATTGTATTCTTTGCAGGAAGTGTTCAGCTATTTACATCGGAGAAACTGGTAGGTATGCCCTGGACCGTTTAGGAACATTACAGAACAGTCAGGAATAGTGGAACTGCTAAACCCATTGTATCCCACTTTCATCTCCAGGGACCACAATGTCAATGACCTTTCTGTTTGTGTCCTTCAGCAGGGCTTCCGGGATCCTGACCATAGAAAAACATGGAAGCTAGCTGATCATCCGCCTTGGCTCCCAGCAGCCCTCTGGTTTAAATGATAGACTTATTTTCCACTAACATCTTTCAGCCATCCCTTTTTTCCTAAAGTCAATTTGTTTTGTACTCATTTATTTTTCATTTTCACCATATGCCTCCATTTCTGTCTCCTTCCAACACATTTGTCACCTTTCAGCCTTCTTACAAGGCCCTATTAATTAGTCTCCACCTGGGAACTTCCCCAGCTCTTTCTCTCCCATTATGCTTTATCTTTCCCATCATCACCTTTTTGTTTCACAGATTCTCTCTTAATCTTACCATTTATCACTTCTTCTCCCTTAGCCTCCCCTTCTTCTTTCTCCACATGTATATCTCTCTCATTTTACCTCTTCCCTACACTAACTTGTTTTTTTTCTCTTTTAGATATTTCCTGAAGAAGACCTAAGGTCGAAATGTAGATTTTTAACTCTATTTTCTATTTTCAGCGTGCATTTAATATAACCATTTTGTTTTGCTTTTAGACCACATGCTGACGCAGTGCCTTGTTTTTGTTTTTTACATGTCATAAACTATGTAAAGGATATAACATTAATTAACGCCTCTCCCTATGGAACATATAAACATTTCTTATTGAGCTCATGTATATATTTGATCTAACAGCACTGTTGGCTTTCCTCCGATTTAGTCATCTCTATGTACTTCTATGATATTCTGATGTTGCTCTCTAATAACATTTACTTTGTTAAACGAAAAAAAAATTATGATCACTGTCTTAGCTATTTATATGGAATGTAATAACTTATAGCTGATACAATTAATTGTATGCCACGAGAATATGTGTAATTTATGTTGCTGTTTTTAAAAGTTGTGTGTAAACAATATTTTGTAAAGGCTCAGATGAGCTGATCAATAAAATTTAACTGAATTGATCTGCCATTCTTTCTTGCATTCCTTTTGGGTGCAGGGCAGAACAAAAGGCATACAGGGGTCAACAGTTTCATCTCCCATCATTCACTGAGTTTGGCCCCTCGTGGCAACACAAGCAATATTTCCACATTGCTCTGAATGGCATAGAAAGGTAGGGTTGCAAGTACCTCCATTTCAGGAGATCCCTCACACCCTTCCTATATTAAGGGAATATTGGCTATGGGTGCCACCGCTGTGGCCCCTGTAACAGACCTGATTCTAGCAGTTTCCCCTGTAAGAATTTGACCCTTTAACACCAGTGATTGTGTACCAGTGACAGGATTGCTCCAGTAACAGGATTTCTCCAGTAGGTAGCACATGAGGTGGGCGCCTGAATCATGGCACCATCCGAAATGGTGACACGATATGGGCCAAAGCCTAAAATGTGAGGGGCGGGAGGGTGACTGGATGTGGTGGTGGGCGACCCCAGCAACAGGATGTTGCTACATGTACATGCACGCTGGGAGGCGAGCACAGAGGGTATGGCCTGGAAGGGGCAAAGGGATGTAGAGGGTGGCGCTGCGGTCGACTGCTGAGTTGCACCATGGCATTGGGGGTTGATCTGCGCTATGTGCTGGGGTTCCAGGTTCGGTCTGGTCCGGGCGCTACTGTGCTTTCTTGCACCCAGCCCAGAATCTTATTTTGTTTTCCTTTTACCCCCTAACATGCACCCCTGGGTTGATAATCCTTAAATAAGGGGCAGTGGATGAAGCCCCTCTGTGGGGGGTACAGAGCCCCCACAGAAAGCAAGTATTTTTAGCCCCCGGTGCCATTTTTCCGTGCACCAAGGTTGTCAGGGTGGTGAAATTGTTTTCGCTGCCCTGATGTCGCTCTTCTGTGGGTCACCGTTCCGCAGTCGCCCACATCACATAGAACCGCTCCGGTATTATTAAGGTCTGTAGTTGAAGTACCTTTTATCAATATCCTATACATATGTGGCACAGAACTGGGTGGAGAGCATCTGACCAAGTAGTTTGCTATATGCTCATGCCCCTGGGTTGAGGTCTATCTCCCAGATTTTCCCACAGCATTGTCATTTTCTCAGCACTGCTTAGTCAAATGTCCTGGTTTGCCACAGAGGAAGCATCATTTCTTCTCCTTCTTCTCTGGTTCCTTTGGGCTGAAACCATTGGGAGTAGTAATATCATGACTGCATTGCTGGGTGCCTTTGGGATTACTGATTTGTGCACCAGGAGGTCTACTGAGTAGAGTCCCACCAGCTCCCAGAAGCTTAAGGCATGTTTATATGCAGCCTACCTAGAGCATTGTGTCTGAATTGGTCCCTCTGCTCCGATTGCACCGCTGCCATCCTCTGTTTACATACTGCAAATGTGCAACATTTCCAATGGCCTTCCTATGTTTTCAGTGTGTTTCCAGCTGGCAGCATAAGATGAGGATGTGTAATGGTGGTCTGCATCGATCCGGGCATTGCAAACTGTTTAGAGGCTGACTCAAAACAGCTACTCCACTGCATGTTCCCAGGAAAGCAGGGATCACTCTGAGCCACAAAACATACATTGAGTTCTATGCAGCTTGCATTTACACATCCTTGCAGGCACTGACGTAACTGCTCTGCACCACTCATCATGTAAATGGCCATGTAGTCTGAGGTCTTACTGCCACATACTGATCAGCTCACTCTGCTGCCTGATTCATGGTTTGTGTTGACCTGTCACGCAGCCAATATTTGAGCTCCTCGGGGTAAATTTTAAAAATTGTTCCAGCAACATAAGCTCATGGAAAATTTCATAAGAACTTTCCCCAGATACTTCCACACAATGACCAAAATATTTTCACATTTCAACAGAGAATTCAGCTTAGCTGACATCCTGTTGTTAATATTTCACAGCTTCTATCTGTAATTCTTTGGTGTCAGCTTGCATCTTCTTAGAATAGCATTCTTTAATATTTGATATGAACCTGAGTCCTCATTACTCGACATGAAATAAGCTTTTAAGTCTTTACCTGTGAACAAGAATGAAAGGTTAGTAGCCCAGGTGTCCTTTGCAAGTGTATTAACTCACACAATTTCTTATTTCTTAAATTATCTTAAAACATATCTACAGTATATAATTTTGTTTCATCAGGGCTAGTAATATTTATCTGTGCCACTACTCAGTGGGTCTGGCATTCTCAGCCTTGCAAGTTCCATATGGTGCTGACACTCTTTTGCCTTTTCTGCCAATTCCAGCTGCTTCAACTCCATCTCTTGCTGTTCCCACTCTCTCTCTCTCTATCACTGCTCTTTTGGTCCAGTCACTGGACCTCTTGATTTGCCCTTTGCCATTTCTGATCCCACTTGGTCAGCTTCCATCAGCACCTGTACCAAGTCTGCTTTGAGAGACCCTTTAAGTGTCACTCCTTTCAAATCATAAAAATCATACAGTGTAAGCATCATCAGCTTCTCAGTTGTTTGTGTCATGTTGCCAATTTGCAAACTGGAGCTCTTGCAACTGGCTTGATTCCTCAGTTTTCTTTTCTCATGCAGTGACAGATCCCAGCTGCTGCACCACCAATATGTAATGGTCTTGCCTACTCTAAAGACTTTTTGCAAAACAAGGTATGCTGCCACCCTGGTACTCCTGCCAGGGGAAAGGCTTAACAGGCTTTTCTTTCTGGCCTGTTACCCATATGTGACCGTACATGTGTACTGCCATCTGCATTAAGGCTGCCTGATGCTGTTCCAGAATTTCTCTCCTGTGGATGTACCAGTCTAACTTCAGAAATCATGTTTTCAGAGAGCAGTATCACTGCCTTGAATATGTCAGTCCACACACAAGATATTATAGGTCAATGATATCTCTGTATAGTGTATGGTCAAACGTTGTTAGGGATGGAACCCTCCACAAATGTTGTTATGCTGCACTAGATACAGGTATGTCAGCTAGTTTGTTGTGCTACACTAGCTTCATAGCTAGTGGCATGAACAACAAAGCTTTATGATGGTAAGCATGCGTACTGCTGATCTACCATCCTTGGGAAACAATTGCAGCAGTGATAGCTATCCATGGAGGTGAGCGGAGATAAAAACAAAAAGTAAGGACACCCATTGCCTTTTGAGAGACATACACAATAAAAGACAATGTATGATTGCTCATACACTCTAAGGATATTTTTATCTCTCATCCGTGGTAACTAGACCTCTCATGCTGCGCTCGTGAGGTCTCTGGTTACCACAGAAACCTCTGGAGTGAAAAATATCCTTGTTGTGTATGAGCGATCATACACTATCCTCTATACTGATTATTTACAGAAGTTGGTCCCAGCATGATATATGCCACTTTAATCAGAAACAGATATTCTGCAGTGATGAGACAGTTGAAAGCAGAGGGTCTGTTTCATAGCAGACAGTTCCAAACTCATTCCTGATCTGAGTCTGTCATGTTTTTCTCTGCCCTTCTGTCTGTAGGTGTCTTTGTGCCAGTAGATGTGTGAATCTAAGCCTCAAAAGTTATTAGCAAAATAAACATCTCTCTCTCTCTTTCTGGGATCCCTCTGCTGAGTATTTTTCCTCTCTCCAAAATCCAGGGTGCGCTAATCACACATCTAGTCTGGTAACCAGAAAAGGCAAATAGCTATTCAGCCCTGAAACCACATTGCTTTAGTTTCTAAAAGGAAAAAAAAACATTTGTCAATGCCAAATGTTTGCTTGCAGTGTAACAGGGTTTTAAAGAGCCCCTGATTTTGTTGGGACAGCTGTGGAAAACATAATATGTACTGTAGACACAATATAGTTAATATTTTAACAGTTTTTTGTAACGGTCACCCATATTTATTTATCACTAAGGACATTTGCATGGAAACAGGATCTCTGCCCTATTTGCTGTGTCTCCTTGTCTACTTCAACAGTCACAGCTCTTTTTATGGCATTCCAATCTGTTGCTGTGGAGAGAATTATGATATCATAAACAGGGCATTATGACGTCATGTGTAGACAAGCAGCCAAAGGTAGTAAAGTACAGGAGACAGTCATTTTGTTTTATGTCACTTCCCTTAGTAATAAAGTAAAAGGGGACAGAATTGTGAAAAAGATAGTTGTAGCTGAATGGTACAGAAAATAAAAGCACAGAACTGTAAAACAGCAGGTTGCAGAGTCAGTCCCCTTTAGGGCCACAAGCAATACTGTGTAAGAAAACCAGTGCAACAGTAAACCTGTAGCAGGACCAGTGGCATGGAGGGCTGAGGCACTAGATGCCACCACATTGGTGACCTGGGTTCAGAAATGTACCAAGGTCGCTTGGGGGCTGGCAAGGGAAGAAGGATTTAGGGTCCATCAATAGATCTCCTCCTTTTGGGGTGGGGGGACAATGTGTACTGCTACTTGGCTGCCACCTAGTGGAGGGTAGATGGCACAGCAGCAGTCACCAGAATTGAAAGCCCAAGGTGGGCAATGAAAGTGTACACTGCCTTCACTCTACATGTGCACCACTGCACACTGTTGGCTCTGACTCAAGGGGAGCAATGAGCGGAAAAGAACCCCTGTCTGCAGGACGATGCCAAGACCCTGAAGGCACCACACCACTGCCATCCATGGCACCCATTTACACAATGACATAAGAAGTAGATGGGGTAACTCCTTAAGGAGGGGTGAAGGGGCTGGGGGCCGAAAGCAGAAGGAAGCCGATGGGGAGGGTCAGGAAGAAAAAGTCCATATGAAAAAGAAGGATAGCAAACATATTTGACTAATAAACTGAATTGTGTCTAACTCTCACATTTTTCAAACTTATCCAACCGGTATTAGAGGCTATTTAAAGGGAACTTATAAAATGGGCAGGCTAATTCCGAAATCTGATTGGTTCTTACCTGTGCATCAAATCCATTCAATGTGCAGGTTAAAAACAAGATCTGAAAACCAGGACCACAGTTCAGAAACATTAAAACCAGTGTGCCATTGGAACACCAAGTTTTTGAATTACCACCATTTTTTCTGTATATTACTGAGAGAAACATCTAGAGGAACAGCCACCAGTAAGCATTTTTTCAACTAAGTCCTACAGCATAGACAAACATTTAACTCATTAATTTAGAATAAAGCTACTAACTGCTCCCGTTCTATGACAACACGTTATGGCTCATGCAGCATGCCAGTTCCCTCTGTCTCTGTTAAGAGATTGCACTATAGCCTCTTTAGTTGTAATACTGAAGAAACATTCAGCAAATGTTCATTCAAAGTAAATCTAAGCTTTACTATTAAGAAAAATATTTACATTTTGCTGATGAATAACCATTTCTCCGAACTTTACACTGCCGTGTTTCTAAGTCTTGCCTGCTCCTGCTGTAGTCCCTGCCCGTTCCTGCTGTGCTGCTGTGCTACCATGGGTCCAGTTCAGTTTAAACAACACAGTTCTGTCTGTCTGTCTCTCTCTCTCTCTCTGTCTCCTAGCCTATGATGGAGCTGCCTCCCAGTCCCCAAAAAATAAACACCACACCAATGCACGGGGGTGCCCTGGAAGTGCTCCTGCATCACGCTGGTAACAAAATGAAACCAGTACTAGTGATGCTAGCAAAGGACACACTTTGAACAGCACATGTATAATGATGTCATTCTCTAGCAGGTGGAAGGACTATTGCATCAACAATTCACATGAGCAACTCAGCAGTTTCTACATACAAACATTCATTTTCTAGCTGTAAAAAGTAAAACAAAATGTGGCCCATTTTATAATCACAATAGGACACTCCAGGGGTGAACAGCTATTACCACACTTCCTCACTATGCCCCTGGGCATGCAGTAATATCTGTTCAATGCACACCCTGTCCTGTCTTATTGCTTACATAATATGTAATTTAAATGAAGTATTACTGGTGTTTTTATTGACATGCTGTTAACATATCTGAAGCTATTATATTTGCATCTGTGTGTTGTTCCTCCCCACCCAATTCTGTTTAGTGCTTTCAGATAGGCATTTTCTGTCTGTAACTATGGGGAACACACACACACACACACACACACACACACACACACGCACACACACACTGAGGCTTAGTGCTTATCTTCCTAGAAACATAGAATTTGCTGACAGATAAGAACACTTGGCCTACATAATCTACCCACTTTTTCCTTACCTACAGTATCACTGCAGATCCTGCATGACCTGCAGCCCATTTTTCCTCCTTCCTGCCTCCTCCTAAGATTCCCTTATGCCTATCCCTTGAACGCCACCATTGTTTTCACTCCAAGCACCTCTGCTGGTAGTCTTTTTCAGGAATCCACCACCCTTTCTATGAAGAAGTACTTTCTCACATCTCTCCTTGATCTACCCCTTTCTCTAGCTTCATACCACGTCCCCTTGTTCTTGAGCACCTTTTTCTGAAAGGTACCTCCTCTATCCCCATAAGGTATTTAAATGTCTCTGTCATATCCCCCCTCTCCCTCCTCCCTTCCAGGGTGCATATTGTGCAGATTAAAAATATATTAGATGCCCTAGATTGGGACAGCACCTTCTCCAACAAATCTGTAAATCAATCTTGGGATATCCTAAAGGACATAATACTACAATTAGAAAATATGTTAATACCATTTAAAAAGATATACAACAATAAAGGCAAGATACCCCTTTGGTTAACCACAGCCATACTGAAACAAATTAAATCTAAAGAGAAGGCATTTAAACTATGGAAAAATGAGCCATCATCAGAAAACTTAATTAAATATAAATACAAACAAAAAAGATTACAAACATGATTAAGAGAGCTAAATGCAACCTGAAATTTAAACTAGCCCATAATAAGAACATTAAGATCTTTTACTCATATATCAACTGCAAAAAAAATTGTACCCCATGTTACTGAGCCACTTGCACAAACTGGTACCTCTGTCCACTGGCTGCCTCATCGCTGTACTGCCCGCAGACCACCAAACTGAAGCTCCACCCATGACAAGGGTGCCTCTGCTGCTGCAAGCAGCCCAGTGGGTCCTCTCTGTCCACTGGCTGCCTCCTCGCTGTACTGCCCAGAGACCACCAGACCGAAGCTTCACCCCTGACAATGGTGCCTCTGTTGCTGCAAGCAGCCTGGTGGGTCCCCTCTGTCCACTGACTGCCTCCTTACTGTACTGCCACAGACCACCACACTGAAGGTGTGCTGCTGAAACTTCTGGCATATCCACGCTGACTGACTAGATCAATCGGCTCTGCCTGCTGATTGGCTGCTACACTTTTTGAATTCTTTGCTACTCCTATTCCTTTTGGACTTTAAGCTAATTTTATTTACTGAGTCTGGCACTCATTAAGTTTCTCCAAACTGTCCTGTGAATGCTAACTTAAATGTGAATCTAAGCCTGTTTACAGCAATTTTGAACTCGAGGATTGTTTGCAGTGCACGATCCTTTAGAGTGCAGGTTTTTCAGGTTTCAAAGTATTACAGCTCTCTTTGTTTTAAGGCCCAGTGGTACTGTACCCTGGATCAGAAACTAAGCTTAAAGTGATACAGCATTTTGTGAACACTTCTTTGTGTAGACCAGGTTTCATTTGTGACACAGTTGTAGCTATGCCCTGCAAATAACCCCATTTTTGTTTCACTTTCTCTGCTTCCTGCTTAAACTTTTCACCCACCCAGCGCTTATTAAATACTCTCCCTTCCCCAGTGGCACTGCCCCTAGGCAATCTTCATCCTCCCCTCTCACCAATATTGCAACTCCCCTTAAAGATGCAGAATGCAGTTATAGGGCTCAACACTTGTCAGTGTTAATCTTAATTCTTTATGTCTCATTTACTGAGTTGCATCCCTTGCCCCTGAACTAAGTTCTCATCATAGTATTTGGGTGGTATTTCCGTCTTACGTATTAGTCTTCTGATCTGCCTAACCCTTGACAACAACAAACAATATGAGCTGCACTACTCTCCTACTCATTGCTATCACAATTGTGTCAGTGGGCCCAGGCACCCTTCAGGTCACCTGCCCCTCTTCAGTCTACCCAGAACACTGCCTCCGAAACGGCCACTGGCTAACAGTACCAGGAGCAACCTCCACAGAGGGGGCATACCAGCAATCCTACTACAATGGGACCACAACAGGGGAGAATGCATCCGACACACACCACAGCTCCGCCAGGCTACCACCTCTCACACACACCCCTCAGAAAGTGGAGAAGCCTCTCCAAGGTAAAATAAGGAAATGCAAGTCACGAATCTCTATAAGCCTCTGTATCACAGTGAGGAAACTTATCCTAATGCTCCTCCTGTTATCTGGGAATGTGCACCCAAATCCTGGCCCTCCACTGCCACCCGGATCTATTGGTATCAAGACAAAGGGCCTGACAATAGCTGCAATGAATATTTGCAGCCTAACAGCAAAGTTTACACAATTACAGACCTGGATGGCCCAACACAAACCAGACATAGCATGCCTAATTGAGACTTGGCTGACAGGCAATATAAAAAACAGTGAAATAGCACTACCTGGATACCAGGTATTCAGGAGTGACAGGCATGGCAAGAAGGGTGGGGGCTGACTTATCTACACAGAAGACTCCCTCCACGGCACTGTCCTCCCTATCTCCAGGATGGCCACAGACCATGAGCTCCTTGTTGTGAAAATACAAGTCGAACAGCTTGGTAAGACATTGACTATTGCATCAGCCTACTTTCCCCAAAACAAATCATGGGATGGTGTGTCCAAGGTCCTGGATGCAGTGGTCTCCCTACCCAGGGATAGTGATTTAATTATCACAGGGGATTTCAATATAAACTGGGAAAGCGACAACTCCACCCCACTCAAGGATACTGTGGCAAGTGCATACTTCACACAACTAGTCATGGAAGCAACCAGAAGGAACCACAAGACAGGCAAGAGCTTGCTCATTGACTGGATCCTCACAAACTCCCCATCATGAATATCTGAGGTCAAGGTGCTACCAGATATGCTGAGCAACCACTCCCCTGTCACCCTCAGGTGGTCAAATAAATTCAAAAACAGCCCCCCATCACTATACAGAGCAGGTTCCTGAAAAGAGGTCAGTTAGGATTGCTTAAAAATGCCCTATCTCTCCATGACTGGTTGCCCATTGACACTGCCAGACCTGGATCAGTCCCTGAAGTACTTACCAGATGGAGTCAACAATATTTAAGACCGATACGGGCCATTAAAAAGGAGGAAAGTGTGGGGGACCACTAATGGTTGGATCATGGGTGAGCTCCTAGCCATGATAAAGGAGAGAGCCAACCTCTGGTTAAAAGCCAGGGCCTCGAGTAAAGACCATGACCACCAGGTGTACCGGGCAGCTACAAACTGCTGCACACATGTAATACAGAGGACTAAAGCAGATTACCACAAGGAACTGCTCGATAAAAGCTGGGGTGACAGAAAAAGGTTCTGGGGAAACATAAAGAATCTCTTGGGGGGAAGAAGAAAAGAGAAACCCACAGCTGTTCCACATTAACGGCTCTACTACCACGGACTCATGCCTCATCGCAGAGTTCTTCAACTCTGCCTTCACAGATCTAAGCACAATACTCCCTCCTGACTACCTACACCTCGCCAAGGTTTCCTCAGATGACAAAGCACCCAGTACCTCTCACCCTACCTTCTATCTCAAGAGAGTTACTATAAAGGAGCCAGCGTTCTACCTAAAAAAAGTGTTCGGGAAGATCAGAATGGGTAGCGATGGAGTAGACATGAAGCTGGTGTCTCAAACTCTTGACGTGCTCATCAAGCCTATTACAAAACTATTCAACAGATCCTTGACCCTGGCACAATTCCTGGCCACCTGGAAGCAAGCGCTGGTCACTCCTGTCCACAAAAGTGGAGAAAGGAACGATGTGTCCAATTACAGGCTTATCTCAATCCTCTCCTCCCCTAGCCAAGGCCCTTGAGAAGATTGTGGCAGACCAACTAACAGACTACATCAGCAAATACCAACTGCAATGCCCCAACCAGCACTGATTCAGGCAGAGGCATAGCACCATGACTGCCCTTGTAGAGTTCACCAGCTATGCTCATAAAGCTATGGACGAAGGCAAACTAATAGGGGCAGTGTTCATAGATTTAATAAAAGTCTTCGACACCATCAATCACACCCTCTTACTGGTCCAGCTTCAAAGCCTGGGGGTGGCTACCAATGCAATACTCTGATTCTGAGACTACCTGTCCCTCAGGTCACAACAGGTAAAAATAGGACAAATAGTGTCTGACCTCAAGGAAGTCACACTGGGTGTCCCCCAGGGATCCATCTTAGGACCACTACTCTTCAGCCTTTTCCTAAATAATCTCCTTCAAGCCTGTGATGCCAAGAAAATCCTATATGCGGACAACGCTGTCATCCTCAACAGCAACTCTCGAATTGAGACACTCCAAGCAGCACTTCAGCACTCCTTCAGTAAAATAGAAGACTGATTCTGCAAGCACAAACTTCTGCTCAACTACAAAAAACCAAGACCATGCTCCTATCCAGCCCCAGCTCAAGAAAAGGTTCCCCACCTTAAACATCACCAACAATGTACTCGCCCCCTTGGAACAGGTATACTCCTTCAGATACCTTGGAGTCACCCTGGATGACACCTTATCCTACACTCAACATATCGACCAGGTGGTCAAGACAGTCAACGCCAAGCTTGGGGTGCTTTACAGGCACAGAAAACACCTTACCATGGCAGCCATCCACCTATCAGTCACAAGCTCCATCCTCTCCACCATTGACTACAGCCTGGCTGTTTACAGTGCAGCATCAGACTCAAGAGGGTGCATGTAGCTCTCAACAAGGCTTGCAGGCTCATCCTGAATGGCGATCGAATGACCCACACCTTTTCCCTCTATGAACAGACACACTTGCTGTCTCTTGGGTGCTGGACTAAATTCCTCACATGCCTCCTATGCAAAAAAGCATTACTGGGGAAAGCCCCACTGTGTATAGCAGGCATCTTCTCCCTCCCAGGCTCAGAATATATAACGAGAAACAGAACACAGGGGGCTGTCGTGGTGCCATTCCAACACACAGCTCTCAGACAGTGCGCCTTTTCCTACAGAGCCCCTCTCTGGCTTAATGAGGTATCTGAGTCCATTTGGAACTCCACTAGCCTGTCCAGCTTTGAAATAAACCTTAAGCACTATCTGACCTCCAGCTCTGTATGCACCTGCTTCTCCAACAGCTGATAGACTCTGGATGACAAGGTCTGGCTCTGCTAACTGCAACTATTCTCAGCACAAGACAGAAGCCACCCTCCCACACACTCCTTGACAATGCTTCTGAATCACTTTAAGGGGCTGCTCCTGTACACCCCTCTCTCCCCCATCTCCAAGCTAGGATGGGTCTGTGCCTCCCTGGCCTCAGCCCTGCCTCCTTAAGCACTTTTACTAGAGGCCTCCCCTTCTCTCCTACCAAAATCCTGTCCTTACTGACCCTCTGTCCAACCTAACCTAACCTAACCTCTGGTGCCTCTGTACCTTACCTGCACTTATAATCAACTAAAGTTGATGTCCATATGCTGTATAGTGTTTTAAATGTTTAAGAAACTCTGTAACCTTTTCCTGATTGTTGTGCTATGCAGCGTCTCAAATGTCCTAAAACTCTGTAACCTTCTTGATTGAATGTCTATACTCTGTTCACATGATGTGGAACCTTTGTAAAAGAGCCTTGTCTCAAAGGTTATTTTCCGAATACCAAATAAATAAATAAAAAATAAAATTACAGATGATCTTTCATCTACAAATTATTTTAATTCATATTTTTGATAAGTGTTCTCTGTCGAAGGGAAACAGGATAAAATAGTTCATAACACTGTGAATGATGACTATTATATTATTACACTAGAAGAAGTTCAAGAATTACTTAAAGAAATTAAAATGAATTCTAGCCCTGGACCAGACCATATTCACCCCTGGTTTCTTACGGAATTGTCAGCCCAAATTTCTTATCTACTTATGTTGATATTCAATCATGGCTCATCAGTCTTACTTGTGTTAGCTGAAAAGTAATGGAAAAGTTAATTAAGGTACGTCTTTAGCCTTAAATCAATATTTTGGGACTGCATGACCCCAATCAACATGGGTTCAAGAAACATTATTCCGCCACCACAAATTTGATAATCTTCCACCAACAAGTTAGTACTAGCTTAGATCAGAATATACCATATGATGTCATCCTTTTGGACTTCCAAAAAGCGTTTGACACTGTGCCCCATTCTACCCTTATTGATAAACTGAATAACATGGGCTTTTCATTAATTCTTGTACAATGGATACAAAACTGGCTTCTTGATAGAAAACAGTTTGTTACTGTGAACGGTTGTACATCAACTGAGGGTAGTGTTACTAGTGGAGTACCCCAGAGATCAGTCCTGGGTCCTACACTGTTTAGCATTTTTGTTTGCGATATGGATAAAGACATCTCTTATAGTATAATGAAAATTTCCAATGGTACAAAATTAGGAGGAGAAGTGGATTCCTTTCTTAAACATCTGGGAATTGTAAATGATTTATTGGAAACTTAGCAATGGGCAGTTAGAAATAGAATGTCCTTCAATGCAATGAAATGCTTGGTAATGCACTTTGGGAAAGCCAACCTACATTATTCTTATTTTATAAATAATATGCCTATCCAACCTTCAAAATTAGAAAAAGACTTAGGGATGCTAATCAACAGTAATCTTTCATTTTCTAACCATTGTCGAATGGTAGCAAAAAATGCAAATTTAATGATCAACAGGATTACACAGACATTTGTTTGTAGATCAGAACGATGTTTGTTACCAATGTATAAATCCTATGTTAGACCCTTGCTGGACTATGGTTCCCAGTTGTGGATCCCACATTTAACGAGGGACATTATATTACTTGAAAGGGTTCAAAAAAGGATAACCAAACTAATCCCCCACATAAAATACAAATCGTATCCAGAGAGACTTAGTGTAACCAGTCTTTTTTCACTTCAGGAGAGACGTCTACGTGGGGATATTCTCTTGATGCATAAAATCATATGCTCTCCTCACTTAGCATCGGCTTGTGGGTTTCAACCACATAATAGAGTTCTAAACGTACATGCCCATAATAAAGAGTTTAAGGTACCTAGGGCCAAGACAAACAAAAGGGACAATTACTTCACAGTTCGTACAACTAAATACTGGAATAATTTACCAAGAGAAATAGTAGAGCTGAAAAGTTATAATGAATTTGAAAGGTCCCTTGATGCTTATATGTTGTCAAAAAGGATAAAATAATCAGGAAATCAAGATCCCACTAGTGTGGGGAGACAAGTCTCGATGGGCTCTGCCTACTTTTGTCTGTGTTGAATCCAGTAAATCCAGTGTACATATTTAGGTTTTTTAGTCTGTCCTTTTAGGGCTTCTAATGCAGGTCCTGCACCATTTCAGTTGCCCTCCTGTGGACTGCCTCCACTCTGTCTATGTCCTTCCAGAGATGTGATTTTCAGAACTGGACATAGTACTCCAGGTGGGATCTCAACAGTGATCTATACAGAGGAAACACCACCTCCCTCTTTCTGCTTGTGATACCCCTCCCTATGCACCCCAGCATCCCTCTAGCCCTGCCAAATGCCTTGTCACACTGCCTGGACACCTTTAGGTAATCTGATATGATTACCCACAGGTGTCTTTCCTGCTTGGTAGTCACCAGTGCCACCCCACCCCCTATTTTGTACTCCGCCCATGGGTTACCATGCCCCAAGTGCATTATTTTGCACTTTTTTGAATTGAAACCCAGCTGCCACACCCTTGACCACTCCTCGAGTTTTCTCAGGGCACTGCTCATCCTTTTCACCCCCCAAGTGTCCACCCTATTGAAGAGTTTATTATCATCTGTAAAGAAGCAGACCTTCCCTTCTCTCTCCTCTGTGATATCACTTATAAAAAAACATTAATAAGAACTGGTCCCAACGCTGAACCCTAAGCCACCCCACTGGTCACCCTCCCTTCCTTGGAGTGAACTCTGTTTGCCATCACTCTCTGCTGCCTATCCCCTAACCAGTTTCCTCCCCAGTTTTCCACTTTTAGACCCACTCCTAAGCTACCCAGCTTGCTTATCAGTCTTCTATGTGGAATGGTGTTAAACACCTTTTTGAAATCTAGGTAGGCTACGTCCATGGCTCCCCCATGAACCAGTTCCTTGGTCACCCAGTCAAAGAAATGTATCATATTTATTTCACATGATCTCCCCCATGAATCCATGCTGTCTTGGGTTTTGCAACCAACTGGATTCAAGATATTCCACTATCCTTTCTTTCAGCAGTGATGCCATTAACTTTCCCACCACTGAAGTCAAGCTGACTGGCCTATAATTGCCATCCTCTTCCCTGTTGCCACTTTTGTGAAGAGCGAGTACTGTACATCTACCCTCTTCCAGTCCTCCAGGACCACACCTATTTCCAATGAGCTGTTAAACAGGACTGTCAGAGGTACAGCCTATACCTCCCTGAGCTCCCTCAATACCCTTGGGTGTCTCCCATCTGGCCACATTGCTTTTACCACTTTCAGATTTCTGAGTCCCTTCAGGACTCTCTCCTCCAAAAACAGACTAGTGTCCACCTCCCTCAGTCCAATGTTCCTGCTACCTTTTCGTGGCCCCTACCCATCTCTTTCCTCTGTGGACACTGAGCAAAAGTATTTGTTCAGGATGACACCTTTTCCTATTCTCCCTCTGCACAGTCCCCCCTTTCCTTTTTTAACCTGACAATACCACCCTTGGTCTTTCTTCTTTCACTTACTTACCTAAAAATGTCTTGTCCCCTTTTGTCTCTACTTTGACTATTCTGTCTTCAGTTTGCACCTTTGTGCTCCTTACTGCTCTCCCTGCCTCCTTCTGTTTCCCCGATATACCTCCCTATCCTCATCCCTCTGCATCTCCTTGTACCATCTGATTGCTACCCTTTTTGCTTTTACCTTTTCTGCCACTCTTTTGAGAACCACAGCGATCTCTTTTTCCCCTTGCTTTTGCTCACTTGCTTGACATAGAAGTTTGTCGCCTTGACTATGACCTTTTTAGTTTCCCTCATTATTCCTCCATCCCGCACAGGTCACCCCCTCCTGGCAGATCATCCCTGAGGCATTCACCCATTTTTTTAAAATCTGCTCTCCTGAAGTCTTGGACCCTCGCCTTTGTGTGGTTTGATTCCATAGCCATCCTTATACTGAACCACATGGTACAGTAATTGCTGGTCCCCAGGTGGTCCCCTACCTTGACATATACTTTTATATTGGCAGGGGCAGGAGGAGGAGGAGGGAATGGGGTGATAAGTGGACAAGAAATGGGTGGTACTTTGGGTGTGATTTGCTCATTGCACACTATACACCAGGGACTTTCTGGCATGGGAGCAGGGAGAGGGAGGCACAGCTAGACCCCAGAAATATGTCCACATGGGGAACACACAAACAGTAGAGCACTCAATATGATGATGTTAATAGTGAAAATCATACTTACATTCAAATGCCTTCATTTTGTATAGTTGGATGTGTTTATGAGATTCACTATTAAATGACTCTGACTTCATCTCCTCAAGTGCTCCAATGTCTGTGTCACCCCTGTCCTGAACTTATTAGCAACATAGCAAAGGTTTTCCCAAATTTGTTTAAAGTGTCATATAGCTCTGGGTTCTTTGCTTCAGCCTACATTCTGTATCCTGGGTAGGGTAACTTTTTTGGGTTATGTTTACTGGTTAGCTTTTCAAACCACTTGTCTAAGCACCCCCCTCCTCACATTTGCACTAGCTATATTGCTGTGTCATCTTTTGGATTTGCAAACAGATTATTCAGCCAGTATTCCAGAGAAATGTTTTTATGCACTACATTTCAACTTTGCACATTGTTTGTTTTATATTCAGAAGCACAGGGATGCTCACCCAGCTAAGGCAAGTATGCTGTGTTACCTGGAAACTAGCACACTTCAGCTTCCATTTTTCTTGCAAAATTGTGGTGTGGCATTAACTTGTTCTGTAAGTATCTGTGTGATTTTGTAATTTTTATCCCACCCCAAAGTGTGTCTGTGGAGGAAATGGGTTTGAAAGGGCAGCTTATGAAGGGGACAGCTAAATTTAGAAAAGGCTGTAGAGAACTCACAGAGAAGGTAATCTATTGATTTTTTTTAAACTAACCTGCTATATGAGTGTTGTTTTGAAACTCAGCCGCTGTCTGCTACTCAACTCCTTTAGTCTTCCTAGTGTGATGAGAGATGCCTATGACCCAGTGGTGTATTTTTGATCATGGCTCTTGTTCCAGCCGCCTGAGCAGCTGGGACACTGACAGAACCAGGCAGTCAGCATTTGTATTCAGGCCTAGAGGCAGCTGAAATCATGCTAGGTTGGTAATCTGTTGGTATAGAAAGACTGAGATCTGACGCCAGCTCACTACATGAGGAGGGGGTTGACAATTGTGAATACTGTGATGCTGACATGCTGTGTGGGTTGCTGGGAGTGATCCCTGTGCTGGGAGGAGGATGGGCCAGGCACGTTAACAGGGATTGATTGTGTTTGTGAAGAAAAAAAAAAGCACAAAAGGCTTAATGAGCAGCAATGAGGCAATCAGCCACACTAGAAACTAGATAGCAGTAGGAGTCACAAAAAATTATTCTGCGACCCCTAAATGAATGCCCTGCTCTTCAGTCTTTTATGACAGCTTCCAAGGTGGAAATCTGTTGTTTGGACTAAAACACACAGCATGAGAATAGTTGGGAGGAAGACACCGAAACAGACGCAGCACAACATTTGCCACTGGCTTCATGCAAATGAAAGGACTAAGGCACTCTCTCATAGGAGTGCTTTGGTACTTTCAACTACACGAAGTTTCCACCCATCAAACAGAGACCAGTGTCACACTCTGCTTGCCTGGTCATTGCCATGGTCTGTCACTGATGAGCACAATGCAGCCTGATCTGCATTGGCCATGACAGCGACACATCTCTCAAATGCCATTCATTGTAACAAAATGTTTCTTGTGCACATGCAAGCAAACATAAAAATGCCTTCATCCTAAGCTTCACGTGCAGAAAGCTTTTCCACCATGTGCCTATCTCCTTGCACATAGCAGCTTATCACAGGGTGTCAGTCAAGAGCAAGGGAACAGAATGAGGTGAAGAGGTTGGTCAGTATGGGCAGTATAAGTTTGGTGGCAGAACTGTAAGTACCATTATCATAGTCAAATGCTGCCCTCGGTTGCTGGGGGTGGAGCATATTTATAGATGGCTGGTATCTTTACATATCCAGTTTGAAGGCACTGTTTGTATGGCACACTTAGCTTGGGTGGGGGAGGAGTGGGTGGGAGCTGGGCTACGGTTGGGGGGTGGGCAGGGTGGGGTTTGGGGACTTGGTGGGGAGGGATTTGGTATGTGGGAGGTGGGTTTGTGGTTTTAGGTTTTACCGTGTACTATTTGTGACTTATTTACTTCATGTGTATTACTGTTTTTTTTTTTTCTTCTTTTTGAGAAATCAATAAACTTAAATTTCAAAAAAAATAGTCAAATGCTGGAAGGATTATTTTTACAACAGTCTTACGGCAGGCAGGAAGGGGAGACAGGCCTGATTTTGATATAGTGCCCCATGTTTAGGGAGGATCTTTTTGAAGATGGCGTCTGTGTCGCAAGAGAAGTCTAGAAGTCGATCTGATCAAACGCACAGATATTTATTGAGAAGATGTCCTCCAGGAGTAAACTGTTGACCCAGGCCATTCCTATAATCCTATACTTAGTCAGCATATGGTATATATGCAGACCTGCCTGACCTACAGTTCCTCAGGTGGACTATTGTGATGTCATTAGTTAGCCATTGTTGTATTGTATGTCTAGTTAGGTTAGTTAGGATGTATTGTATTATGTATATCTTCTTTCCCTATTATTTACTGTGATTATACCAAGAAATGCTATATCCTAAGTGAAGCCATTCAGCCAAGGTAATTACTGTCTGTATACCAAAACCTAAGAGAACTGATTATGTTTTATGCAATATATTTGTGGTCTACAGCACCACCTGCTGCTATAAGAATATACAACCATAATTATTACTATTTTTGCCAAAGGTTACCGATAACTCAGCCATATTACTGAGTTCCATTGTTGTAAGGGTACAATAATAATGCCACGTGGAAAGAGTTACACCAGTTATGCTACATGCAAAGGCAAGTTTTGATAAGGGTAAGTTGCCCACCAAATTAGCCAATCAGGATAATGTAGAATATATACTCCATGCATACATGAACCCATTGCCATAACACTGGGACTTGATCTTATCTTAGTATAAGTATATTTACAGTGTCAGTAGCTCAGTAGGTAGCACACTCACCTCTGAGGCTGGGAAATCAGAGGGCTGTGGGTTCAGTTCCCACATCTGGCACTTGGGTTAATATCCCAGTACTGACACTGTAGTGCAGCATGAGAGGGGTGCTGCACTTCTGAGGTGCCGTCTTTTGGATGAGACGTTAAACCAAGGTCCCATCTGCCTGGATTGGTGGTAGTTCAGGTGGATGTTAAAGATCCCATGGCACTTTTTGGAAAAGAGTAGGGGCATTTCCCCGGTGTCCTGACCAAATTTCCCTCATTCACTAAAAATACCACCAACAGCTTAATCTGGTTCAAGGTCAATTGGAATTCATCTGTATCCCCCTCCCCCGGGTCATGCCTGAAAATAGGCAGGATTTGTCTAGTGCACTTACCCGGTCAACAAAAACTAAATAAAATAAAAAATAAATGATTGTTTACTGTAAGCTCACGAGTTTTCCTATGATGACATCCCTATGGTGGGGTTCCAAACTCCTAGCTGACAATAAACTGACCTTTCTGCATGCATGTATCTTGAATATGGGAATAAACCTTTACTCTGTAAATACCTGCTTCCTGTGTTGTGCTTTGCCATTAGGTGTAGACTCTGCTGAATCTTACAAATGGTGACTGTGGCAGAACCTGATTGGTCAGAGGTGAACCAGGGGCAGACAGTCTGGGAATGCACCCCAGATCAATGGGAATAACTCAGAGGCCAAGACACCTGATCAACCTGAGGAGAACAGGAGCCAGTTTGGTCAATACCTTCCTGCTAAGGCAGAGCATTGCTTATGAGGTAAAAGGGATTTCCTCATGGAGTATCTACAAGCTTGCAGGACTTGATTGTGGTAGAACATTAACTCACTGAAAAATGTTAACAAATATGCAAGAATTTTAGGAATGGTTGAGATAGAGGATTTCAAGGGCAGAGACATTTTCTTGACCAGAGGAATGTTCATAGGAGCCACAAGCCATTGTTTGCTTCTGCCTTCTGTGCTGAGCCTTTGGTGATTGAGTGTTTAAACCCTTGTGCCCTCCCATTCATTTATTTGCATGGAAGGACCCTAAGGCTTTGTCCGACGGGCTCTGTGGCTCAGAGAAAAAGTGTAACTGTTTAGCAGAAAGTACAGGGTGATCCAGACCACTTTGGGTTTCTCTCGGCTTGTACAGGAACACATGGTGAGAAATAAACCTTTATTCTTGATATCTGTTACTGAGTGGGGTTTTACCGTCAGGTTATAAATGAGCTTCTAAGAGAAAAAAAACTTTTGTTTGCTACATTGTTTTAGGTTTGTGTATTTGTCCATCTGGTCTCAAACTCTGTTTTACAGAACATGCCTTAGGGACTCTGTGACTCAAAGAGCACTGGCATTAGATGTCAAAACCCTTGTACCATCCCCTTTACAGAACAACTTTCAGGCTTTAGCATCCTGAAGGACTCCATATCTCAAACATGTAAGTATCTTGCTGAGAAGATTCAAGGTGAAATGGCAGGCCTGAAAATTCTCAGTGAAGTACAGTTAAAGGGGGGACCTCCACCAAAATATTCTTATTAGAACTGAGCTCTTGCTAGATGCCCTGCCTCCCTATGGGACGGGGGTGGGGGGGAGGATTTTTGTGCAGACTGTGAAATGGAAGGCTAATCTAGTACACGTTGGCAGACTGTACATACACATTATGTCTGCAGCCAGGAAAAATGAAAATGTTATCCTTACACAGTCTGCCCTTTCTGAAGTCCAATGGCACAAAAGGAGCCACACTCAGAGTCGGGTGCTCATGGCAAAAAAGAACAAAGGCACTAGTGTGAAACACCAGACACTCACCACCACAGGAACAGATGAAACAGAACACTGATTAACCATGGGTGATGCATCCTCCATGGCTGTGGGATCTGCACTCACTGGAACTGATTGCACTGTTTGTTTCTTATGGTGAATTAAAGCCTTGCAAGTGTTAATTGGTGTTCTGTTTTATCTGTTCCTGTGGTGGTGAGTGTTCGGCTTTTTACACTAGTGCCTCCTGCAGTCCAGTGCTCTTGTCTTAGCTCCCATCTTCCCTTTGCCCATGTCCTGACAGTGCTGCTTTCACTCTTACCTCCTAGACATGTGCACCATTCATCAGAACCAGGTCTAATATAGCCCTGTCTTTTGTGGGTTCCTGGACACACTGTAAAAGGAACCCACTCTAGAATGCCTCCAGCAGTACCTGTGTCTAGGTACAGGATGTAGCAGGAATTATCCATCCCACTCCAGATAGAGTAAAGTCTCCATGACCACTACTTCTCCCTTGCCAGCTATCTCCACAGATTTGAATCCCAGCTCCCTGTCTAGCTTCTCCTCCTAGTTTGGTGGCATGTACACAACTCCTATCCTTAGTTTACCACCCTTCAGTGCTCCCAGGTTGAGTTGGCATTTTCCCTGTATCTCTTGGGAGATTTTCCTGTATTTTCCTGTAGATTACATTATTTCCTATGGAAGCCAAATTGCACTGTTTTCCTGTATAACCAATGCAAGTATATGGGAAGACTGTCCCTGTAGATGCCTCCAAATTCCTATAAAATATAAACATCCTTCTAGGTCTGACAGCCCTGTGTCCTTTGATGACTGCATCTGCATGCACAGCAGTTCTGTCTGTCCTACTGTCTCCTCTACCCTAGTGCAGGTGATACTCTCCCTTACGTATAGAGCCACTCCCCCTCCACCTACCCCCCATTGCTTCTATACAGCTTGTAATCGGGGGGGATGGAGAGATCCCAGTCATTGTTAGGTGTGGCACCCATCTCTGTGGTGGCAGCCATGTCTACTTCCCCTTCACCCATCAGTAAATGCAGCTCAACTGTTTTGTTTCCCAAGCTCCTTGCATTTGGAGACACCACCCTCCACAGTGATTTATGCCTCCCTATGCCCCTGGACTGTCTGCTCCTCCCTTACTTGGTCCCACCTTGCAGCCCTTCCTGTCATGCCCCCCATTCATCCCTATGTTTTTTTTTATTTTGCAATTGTTTACCAGGAGTGGCACACTAAGCTGAAAACTTGTTTACAGTTGTGACCTGGGAGCACAGGGAAGTTAAGTTACTTGCTCAGGGTCACACAGTATGTGAGTGGGGGCTGTGGGATTCAAACCCAGGTCTCCAGATTTGCAGCTCAGAGCCTTAAATCACTGTGCTATTCTGCCTCCCAATCTGTCTCTCATGACTGATGTGGTTCCTAAGGTATGGAAGGTAGCAAAGGTTGTCCCTATTCTTAAGAAGAGTGACCCCAAAAACTTGAAGAACTATTGTTCTCCTTTACTTAATGGGGAGGAGGCCTTAAAGCCTCTTGCTCTAGGTCACAACAGGTATTATGACCACTGCTGCCCCTCTCTTCAGTTTAAATTTAGTTCCCTGATGATATACTAGCTCCTGAATCTGATATATTAGTGAAAGATATCAACTGCAATAACCCAATAACTATTGCTGAGGCCTTCAACTTGCTTTTCACATACCTAACCAAATATACTAAAGACAATTGTGGCTCTCCTGAACCATCTTCCCTAATCTCACCTCCCAATTCCTCTCACTTCTAGCTCAGCGCAATTACCTGCAGAGAGGTTGTTTGATTACTCAGGGCCATTTTCCCTTATATCAGCCCTGGAAATGATGATCTAGAACCAAGGCTGCTTACAATGGTGGCACCCCAACTTGCCTCACCTATTACCTGGATGTTTAATCTGTCTCTCATGATTGATGTGGTTCCTAAGGTATGGAAGGTAGCAAAGGTTGTCCCTGTTCTTAAGAAGGGTGACCTCAAAAACTTGAAGAACTATAATCCAGTCGCTATCCTGCTGACTCTAAACAAGATCCTTCAAAATTAGTCGCCCAACAAGTCACTGATTATCTGCAGAAAAATAACTTGTTATCTAAGGTGCAGTATGGCTTCAGGTCAGGCCATAGCACTCCCACTGCCCTTATGCAGTTCAGTAATGATATTAAAACAGCGATGGAGAAGGGTATGTACACTGGAGCTGTCCTTGTTGATTTAACTAAGGTCTTTGATTTGGTAGATCATCCTCTTGTCTTATCTACACTTCCCCTTGTCTTATCTTACACTTCCACTGCCTATGATGACATACCCAGTCACAGCCAAACAATCCCAGTAGCTGGCACCTTTGCCTTTGCATAGGTTGCTAATTCAGTCTATAGGCTGCAAGGACCAGCCAGATCAACTGTGTCTGCTTTATGCAAGGCATCACCATGTGGGTGCCCCACTGGCTCTGTTTTCTGTTCCTTCTTTTCCTTGTGCCATGCACAGTACACAAGCTCTCCCAATCTTCTAGCCAGGGGGAACATAGCTTTCTGGTGGGCTGTTGTGTGCACCATAACTCATCCTATAATTATCTTTGTGCTCTTAGACTCCCCCACCTGCAGTCCTTTCTTCAAACTACTATTAGTGGCGAGACTTGGGCTGAACTACCCCCGCAGGGCATATCCATCACTCTACCATGCACTTACCTCTCTTTACATCTCACAGCCAGGGTCTTGGTAATTGCTGTCTTAGGACAGACCAGAGCTAAATACCAGGTTCTATTTACTTGAGCCGACACCCCTTGTAAACGAATATGGGCAAGGGGCTACAAAATGACTATTGCTGCACTAAGGAAGCTCTTACTTTTCCTTCTGTTGTGCTCAGGAGACACTGAGCTTAACCCTGGCCCAGCTAGAGTTCTTACTTCCCCCTTGGATCCAGCAAAACTAAAAGAAATGTGCTTTATGCATATGAATGCATGCAGCCTGTTAAAAAAGCTTACCTTGATCCAGGCCTGGGTCAATCATACCGCACCGAATGTTTTGCTGATCTCCGAATCATGGCTCAGACCCTCTATGCCTGTCAGGGAAATTAACATCCCAGACTATACATTATTTAGAGCTGACAGGCTCGCTGGAGGTGGAGGAGTGGCCATCTACGTCAAGGATAAATACTCGGTTTCATGCCTAGACTCGTTATCCATTGCAAACCAATTTGAATTCCTAGCACTAAAGGTTGAGATATCCTCCTCCACTGCGCTTTGTGTCATAGGTTGCTATAGACCCCCATCTGATGGCTCTCAAATCTTCACCCATCTAACTACTATTATGGAGCATGGCTCCCTTGAAACAGTTATCCTTGGGAATCTTAACCTTGATTGGATGTCCAAGGCCGCTGCACCACTTAAGGAGTTCTGTGATGCCCACGGGCTGATGTAACTTATTGGTGAGCCTACACACCCTAATAAGAAGAACCCTGCTAATAGTACACTGCTTGATGTCATCTTAGTAAGTAAACCGCACCTGTTCTCCCATGCAGGAACCTTCTTCTCTGATGTTAGTGACCATAGCATCATCGCCGGCGTAAGATCGGTCCAGAATCTGCTATCCTTGTCAAGGTTCTCTACTAAGAGGTCCAGACGTAACTTCAATTGGTCTGCCTACCTTGACGAGCTAAAATACTCACTGTGTTGGCAGGACTTTTACCTAGCTAACTCAGTCCACTTGGCATATGACATCTTTTCTGAAACTGTGACTGGGGCATTAAATAAGTATGCCCCTTTTGTGAAAGTTAGGGTAAGGAGTAGAACCTGTTGCTGGTTCTCTTTAGAACTCAAAACAGCAATGCTGGACAGGGACAAGCTTTGGAAAAAAGCAGGAACAACTAAGGTCCCAGTGGGCTGATGTCAATTCATGAAAGCCAGGAATACATGCACTAGGATGATAAGAGATGCTAAGACCTCCTTTTATCATTCGGAACTGGATTCTGCTGCCAGGAGCTCCTCTAAATTTTGGAAGTCCATTAAGGATATGTCCGGACATACCCCGGGGAACTCCCTGCCTGTAAAGATTACCTCTGGCAGTGCCACCATCTGCGACAAAATGGAAATCCTGGATGCATTTAACAACCACTTTGCCACCGCAGGGCTGGCATTTGACAACTCCCCTTCATGTTCTTTATGCTCCCAGTTGGGTTCACAAAACTCTGAACCTCTTCTTACCAACTCAGTCTTTTCTCTCCAGCCTGCTTCCTTGAAAGAGGTTGAAAAACTTCTATTACAGTTGGATACCAAAAAAAGTTCAGCTGCTGACTCTCTAGACGCATGCTTTCTAAAGGTGGCCTACCATGCTTTAGCTGTACCAATTACCTACCTGTTCAATCTCTCATTGTCCTTCAGAATCCTCCCACCCTTATGGAAAACAGCACATGTTATCCCTCTGTTTAAATCTGGGGACCCCTGTGATCTTAAAAACTATGGACCTATCTCTCTACTCTCTATCCTGTCCAAACTGTTGGAACAAATTGTAAGCAAGCAGTTGAGAACCTATGTAGAAACTATGAATCTTCTAAACCCAATGCAATCTGGCTTTCGAGCACAGCATAGCACAATTACGGCCCTAGCCAAAGTGACTAATGATTGGCAGCGAGACCTGGAGAATCAAAACTTTGTCTGTGCAGTGTTCTTAGACTTAAGTAAGGCTTTTGACACCATCGATCATGGCCTGCTCCTTTCCGCCCTGAGGGTGATAGAACTGGACTCACTATCCTTGCATTGGTTTGCTGACTATCTCTCTGACTGGTGGTAGCAAGTCAAGGCAGAAGGTGAACTTTCTCCCCATAAAGCTCTGCAAAGAGGGGTCCCCCAGGGATTGATTCTTGGTCCCCTACTGTTTGCAATTTACATAAACAACATTGACACCAACATAACTAAGGCCAATATCCATCTGTTCACAGATGACATGGTTCTTTATCTCAGTTGTCCTTCACCAAAAGCTGCTTGTGGAGACCTACAATCTGAATGCAATCTGCTTCAGAGCCAACTCCTGAACAAAAAGCTCCTATTAAACACCAAAAAAACTAAGGCAATGCTATTTTCGCCACTTCTGCATGCTGCAAACCCAGCCAGTGCTGGCTCCATTCCACAGTTCACAACAATCCTGGGAGAAAACCTAGAATTTGTCAATAAATTCAAGTACTTGGGAGTATGGCTCGACCATAGACTTTCCTTTACGGACCATATCGAAGATCTGCTAAAGAAATTGAGGCAGAGGCTTGGACTCTTTTTCAGGAATAATAACTTCCTTACTAGCAATGCCAAGTGGTGGCTGGTGCAAACAACGTTTCTCTCCTTGGTCGACTATGCTGACTTTCTTTATAGTCACTGTCCTGTCTCTCATCTTGCTAAATTCGATACGTTGTATCACAGGGCTCTGAGGTTCATTACTGGCCTACCTTTTTCCACTCATCATTGTGCCCTTTATGCTGGCGTGGGGTGACCCTCCCTTCAGTACAGGAGAAACAGAAGTGCTGTACTCTGGACGTTCAGAGCTATTATCAAAAAACTACCCCTATATATCTCTGCTTGTCTTCCACTATGCCAGCTTAGGAACTATGCACTGAGAAGCTACTCCTTTATTTCCTTAAAGGTACCTAAGCTAAAAACACACTCTGGGAGAAAGGCTATAAGCTTTGCGCTGCCGTCTCTATGTAACAAAATACAAAAATTGCTAAAGCTTATTACCCCAGTCAGTCTATCCTCCTTCAAGACACTATATGACCATTCGGTCAAGGAAATTTGCAACTGCTTCCTCCGATTCTAAACTTCGCTGCACTTATAGCGTACCATGATGGCATTGTCCTCTCCACTACACCTGACCTTGTGGCCTCTCCTTCACATTTCTCTAATACCTAATTGTGCTCCCCGCCCTCCTGTCCTGTGTCCTTTCCGAGGCTTCATCTGTCCCTCTTCTATCCCCTACCACACTGCCTGTACCCTATCTCGCCTCGCCTACCACCCCCCACCCTGTTACACTGTTTTTTTTTTCTTTTTTTAACTCACTGCCTGTCTTGTTTCTTATGGCATTGTATGTAATATACCATTACCTAACAATTGTCCTCATTAGTACTTCCAGATACTGTTACTGGACTCATTATACACCACGAAGGAATTGAACCACTGTTTCCAAACTGCTCTCCACTTATGACTACGTTTAACTATTGTATCTCTGTATTGTATAATATTACTGAGGTGTTATGTTGCGACTGTTCATACATTGTATATCCTGTGTTCCTGTGCTAACCAGGTCCATTTTGTAAATGAGCTATGCTCAATGGTGTTCATCTGGATAAAGATTTGATTGATTGATCTAAACTGACTGCACTTGGTTTCTCCACGCCTCCCTAAAGCCACCTCCAAGTGTTCAACAATGTTATATGCAGATGATATGGTTATCTATACAAGCTCAAATAATATTGTTGCAATTCAATATTTGCTTATTGCTGACTTTGGTGAATTTCAGTCATGGCTGTTAAATAATAGACTTTTTTTTCTTTTAAGTCACAAAATATCCTTTATTTCAGTGTTTATAAATCAAAATTTCCACTAGGGAAGAGACAAAAGCAATCTGATAATTCTCTGTGCCATTTCATTTAATTCCATTATTAAAAATATAAATTATTTTACTATAAAAGCTAAATCTGATATAATGAGAAGGGATTACAGAACCGCCCTGCATGGGTTATAACTTATCATAAATATGAATTATAGCTCCACTGTGGTGTAATCAAACTTAGAAAATGGGCTAGAAATTTCCCGGTCTCTGACTGATCGAGCCCCTTAGCTTAGGCACTGTTTTCTTTTGTTACATCTATGTTGGTCCAACAAAAGGTATCAAACCATTTGATTCTGGATCTGTTCTTACAAGGACCAATACAGCAACTAATTATGACTTGTCAAGGTGGGTATTTATGTTACAACAGAGACTGGGAAATAACATGTCCCTGTGCCAACTGCCCCATAAACATCGGGTATTGCTGTGACACCTAGAACTGTCAAAAATTCAAACCCTAGCTTGCTTCCATCTTTTTTCTGACCCACTGAGAAAACCACAAGAATGTCAGATTTCCTGCAAGTCAGGTTTGAACTTCTGGACCTCCAGACCTTAGAAACTGCATTTGGTGAAACAGAAAACAGCCTTCCAGAACCACCACCAGTTAAAAAACAGAAGAAGAAAAAGCATTTGAATGCAAGGTATGTCCCAGTTAATTCAAACTTGACCAGATTGAGGAAGACAGAAATGAAATTAACACTAAAAACACAATGCATGGGCTATGAAAGTGTTTAGTGAGTGGGCGACCACTAATGAGTGCATGCCCAACTGCAAATCAATTCCAATTCTCCTTTGTCAGTTCTATGCGGAAATCTGCACAACTGCAGGACCATGCTATTCTGTTTCATGCTACTGTGCACTACACATGGGTCTAAACTGCCACTAAACAGCCTCGTGATATGTCATAGCATAAGCATAATTTACGACTCCCAATTTAAAGTCTACAACAATGTACTGACATCTGTCCTAAAAAAGCTGTGAAAAGAGAGCTAAGACTCTGCTGTCCACTGCCCAATCATGGCCTCTGCCAACCTGGGAAAGCTTCACAAATCACCAGCTCTGTCCCTCAATACTGCACCTGGCTCCCTTAGAAAAGTCTGGTTTGATATCCAGATGCACATAGCCAGGCATCAAAGTGTAAATGCAAGAAGTTCACATGCAAATTAGCAGCAAATCAGTGAAAACACCTCTCCGGCACCTGCTGTCACCAACAATCACTCATCCTCCAGCACTGCAGCACTGAATAATTTCACCCTAGCAAACTGCAGTTTCTATGCATCCATTAATTGTACTTCCTGTCCAAAACAGTAGTGGGCTCAGGTTGTTATTTTGCCATCTCCCTCAATGGAATGTGCTTCAGATGAATTTAGTCCACACCTTAAAAAGTTTAATAAACTTAATTCTGTTTAAAAAATACAAAACTTGTGTCTAATTCTTTTACTTACAGACCATTTTCAAAGTGCAGTAATACCTTCTAAGGTGGGTGGTATGGGCAATACCAGACCTTCCAGGGGCTAAAAGACCCTCTGCCTGTGGTGTCAGGTCTCATTATGCCCTGGGTAGTCCAGTATTGCCCAATACCACTTACCCTGTTGGGTCTTATTGCTTACTGAGAAATGCTGATTCAGTGACCCACAAAACTCTGCAAGTACCCATTACCACAGATCCCAGAAGGAGTGTAAGCAACAATTATGGTATTTAAAAAAAAGATTAGATATTTTGTATCAAAACAATCAAATACAGGCAAAACAGGATGCAAACATCGAGTCAAAGGAACACTGATTTATAAAGTCAAACAGAGGAAGAAAAAGGAAGTGCTCAAGGACAGTCCTTACGGTAGAGAATTCTTATAGGTTGAAAAGTGCAATATTCATAGGCACACTCTGAAAGACAGAAAGAAAGAAAAAAAGAATGTAAAGACCATTAGGCTGTACAGCGATACACTTCCGAAAAATGGTCTTAAAGGAGAACAGCACTGAACCTGGATGTTACTTTTTCTTCTAGAAGTTGTTTTAGAAATACTGGTTCCATTTCTGAAATTGTTCCACTTTTATGAATCTTTCTGTAGACTCAGTCGGTGTTTCTTTTTTTCCATTAAGTATGTTTTATTTGAGCATAATTACATACATTATCAGCATGTTGCATTAGTACATAATTGGTTATCATCTGCTCATTCTTTTCATCCCTATTCTCCTAAGTCCCCCCCCAAAGAAAGGAAAAACAACGAACCTTACCCACCCACTCCCCCCTTCTCTAGCTAACCCTCCTACCCCTTGCCAAGTGCAAAATCCAGTAATGCTAACCGAGTTCTGTCTCCTATTATTCAGAGGAGAGAAGGGAGATGCACAAATATGTGGACAAAGGGAGAATAATGACTCTTAGGGTTTCCAAACTGCCAATGTGGCATCAAGTGAGCCCCATAGAGTAAAATATGCATCTCCTCTATGTCTCATATGAGCAATATGTTTTTCTAACTGTAATGCCAATAGCATTTCTCTATGCCATTCTGTCACCGAGGGTGTTTGGTCATCCTTCCAATGTCTTAGAATTATCAATTTGACATTCGCTGCCACTAGGGCAATGTGGGCCTTTTGCCGCACTGTAGTTCTAGGGGGAAACAGGTGTATTAAACAAGCTTCTGGAGTAAACAATTACTGCAGATCAAGGAGAGGATCCAACCCTTTCATCACAACATGCCAGAGGGGTCTGATATTCGGGCAGGTCCATAACATATGGAACAATGTGCCTTTTTCCACATGGCATCTTCTACACAAAGGTGTGGGGATAAGTCCACATTTATGCAACCTTACTGGCGTGTAATATATGTTATGCATTATGTTAAACTGCACCATGCAGAGCCTATCCTGTTTGATGAATCTATAGCAGTTTCCATATTCTCTTCCATGGTCTGTATCCTGTGTCAACTCTAGCTCATGTGCCCAATAATAGCATACTCCCTTGTAATTGCGGTCTAATGCTTGCAGCTTTTTATATACACCCCAGAGACAGGGGTGGGATTTAGATGCTACCTGATTAATTCTTGCACCTCTGGATCCACTACCATTTGATCTGCTGTATATCTTGTAAAAGCAAAGATTGCTTGTTTAATTTGGGTAAATTTAAACATGTGCGTGTTCGGCACTTTGTAACGAGACCGGAGGTGAGAGGATACAACTACCTCCCCTTGGTGGAAAAAGTCTGCAACTCGGAGCTCCTTTAGCGGTGCCCAAAAAGAGGAGGAGATAGGCCTTCCTCCTATTTTAAAGTGAGGGTTCCCTGCAATCGGTTGCATGGGGGACTGATGCCATCTTAGTGAAAAATGTTGTTGCATCTGATGGGTTGCTCTAAGTGACCACTCTATTGGGGTATTTTGGAGCTGCTTGGGAACCTGAGAGGGTGTAGCAAACATAAAAGCGGGTAGTGAGTATTGGTATCTGGCTACTAAGTGTTTCTTATCTCTACCCTACAAAGGCACGTATCTGTTAACTCTTGAGGGAGATCGCCTGTAGCCAGAATACTACTTACTTAGGTGTTGAGCACAGTAATAGGTGAAAAAGAAGGGATGCTAACCTCCCTGTATTTTAGGAACCGTTAGTTTATGGTATGCTCTCCGGTTTGTTTACCTTTCCATATAAATGTGTTTAGCATTTTCTGCACTTTAGCAAACCAAGCTTTGGGGAGGTAACATCCTATCATTCCTAAGGTATAGAAGCGAGGAAGAATATTCATTTTACCATATTGACTCTGCCCCATATGGAAAGTGGTAAGGCCACCCATCGGTCAAGATCAGCCTTCAAGATCTGAATAAGGGGACTAAGGTTTTCCTTGCCAGACAATTGATATCTCTTGTTATTTTAATGCCCAAATACAGAAGCATCTAGATTCCCAGGACATATTGAAGGGTGCTACCATGGCACGTGAGCCAGTTATTCAACGGAGAATCTTGGTTTTAGAGCAATTTAATTTATAATATGAAACCTTAGAAAAGGCCTGAATTTCTTCCAGCAAATTGGGGATAGCTTGCTGTGGGTCTTCGATATGCATAAGTATATCGTCCGCATAGACCGAAAGTGAAAATCTCTTTTCCCCGACTAATATACCTGGTATTCCTTGGGCACTGAGGAGGTGTCTAATTAGTGGTTCTAAATAGAGGTTAAAAAGGAGAGGAGATGAGAGGAGAGGAGATAAAGGACATCCCTGCCTAGTACCCCGCCTAAGGGGAAATTGACTGGAAAAAATACCATTGCTTAAGATTCTGGCCGTGGGGCAGGTGTACATTAAACAAACTCACTTAATATACTCATCAGGGAGACCAAATCGATGTAGGGTTTCAAAAAGAAAGACCCAGGAGACCCGATCGAAAGCCTTCTTGGCATCTAAAGAAATTAAGGCAGATGGTTTTTTGGAATTGTTAGCAATTGAAATGAGATGTAACAACTTTCGGAGATGGTCTCCTGGGGATCATCCTGTCATGAAACCAACCTGCTCGGGGCTAACGAGTTCGCCCAGGATGGGAGTTAACCTATTAGCCAGTATCTTTGCCAGGATTTTAAAATCCGAGTTTAATAAAGAATACATAATAGACTTCTTCTGAAGACCAGTAGATCCACACCACGTACTTTGACTCTCTTCCCAAAGTTAAGGCACGTCCAACTAATCTAGTTGTTTTGTGCTCTAACAGTTACCCCCTTACTGAAGTCTAGTCTTTTAAGTACCTAGGCATAACAGGTGATCCAACTTTAGATTTTTCCCTTCATGTCGCCAGTGTACTGTATGTAAACTAGTTCATTCCGCATTAGGACTTGTCTATGGAATCAGGGATACCCTTACCCCCTTCTGCTTGACTTACCATTGCTCATGGAACATTGCTGTCCAGTCTAACTTATGGACTGGTACCCCTCTCCCAGGCTAGCTCCAATATTCTCATTAAAATGAGCCACAGCCTACAATGGTATTTTTCACTTTGCCATGTCTGCGCACAGGCTGACACATCACTGCGATCTCTATAGTAGCCTGGGGTGGCTGTCTCCTATGTCCGCTCCCTCATGCATTATGTACTTGGGTGCACTATCGACAAGTTTATCAGTTCAGGTACCCCTGCCACCTTTGTAGCCATGCTTAAAAAGTCCAATCAACTGTATCCCCTCTGGTCCACCAGCCCTGAGCTACTCGCTACACCTAAATGCATCACTAATATGGGTACACAGGCTTTTTCCTACTTTGCCCTTTGATGTTGGATCTCTTTACCCCTTTCCTTGTATTTCTTACAGTCTCATTCCATCTTTAAGACTGATCACCACAGCACCTTATGTCCACTGACAATTGCACATGTTCCTGTACTTGACACCCTGTGCCTTCTAATTTGATGTATTATGCCCACCTTATGTGTTGTGGGATGGTTTTGATATTTGTTGTTTGCTACCACTGTAACTTTTTATTGATGCCTACTGCAGTGTCCTTCCCCACTGTGCTGCTTAATTGTAGTCTTCTGATTATCGTTAATTCTGCTATTCTGCACTGCTGGTTTGTATACTGATTGTCTGCCTAATCCTGCTGTTTTATTGTTATAATGCACTTAGTGTATTTGTATGGTGTAATTCCCCAAGGTCATGCCTGAAAATAGGCATTACATTGTCTAATGCACATACCTGATCAACAAAAACTAAATAAATAACTTGCGACATACTTCCTCTAGCACCCTCTCTCCCTCCTTGTTGAAGTTCAGCCAGTTTGGTGCATATAGGTCCTTGTTCCCCCATGTGTTCCCCCAGTCACCAATTATTCCATGACCTTGTTCTTTATACCACCTCCATGTGTTTCCCCAGTCACCAGTTATTCCACAGCTCTCTTCTTCATATCACCCCAAGTCATTTTATAACACTTTTTATCACAGTGACTTTATCACTCTTGGTGTTACACAAATGTTTTTATTTCTACACTTTTTATGTCACCATGCATTCAGCTACATAAATTCTACATTACAATACTAGATTGTAAGTTTTATTGTGTATCATTAGTTACCATTATTACTTAATAAATATATGTATGAATATGATATTTCCTTCTTTATTAATATAGAAAAGACTGCAGGGCACATGGTGCAAGACTTTCCATCCAACAGTAAATAAGCTCTTTGGCCACTTAGTTGATAGTTTTGTCTCAGTTAGATAATCCTGCAAAACAATTGCCAGTTTCTTCATGCCACCTTATTCTTCATGTCATGCATGATTTTTACTGACCTTAACATTTAACATTTTCTGATGTTTCTTGCCGCTAGTAGATTTGTTCCCCAAGTTTAACATACGTTTCCAATTTAGGAAATGTTCCTGCCAGATGTTAAATCTTCTGAAGAATTTGTTAAGAAAAAATGTTTGTTTTTTTTTAAAGTATTGAGCTATAGTCTAGGGACAAAAAACACACATTTGTTTGGGTGGTCGAGCTTCATATCAATGTTAACCTTGATCTGTTTCAGTTTTTGTAGAAATACTATGTTTTCTTCATTATTCCAAATGTTTCCAAAGTTCAAAGCCAATTCTTTGAAATCAGAAGATATATGTAGGCTTCCATGTAATTCTGGTTCTACTTGCATAGCTTCAAAATGAACATTTCACAAGGATTGCAGTCCCTTGCTGGTAGTATTCATATGGAGAGTAACTTTTTTAATTTGGAGATAATTTTCTTGGAAGCCATACATATAATATTTTATAACATCACAGAGGCAAGCTAAGGTAAACCTACAACTCCAGACTACTGCTGGAGACTGTGGGGTCCAGGAAGTGGGCCAATGTCATTTGTTTTGGGTGGTTCCCTAAAATGACTGAGTTTTGGTCACAAATTAATGTAACCATTACATAATTTCATGCGGAGTCAGTCCACTTTCAGCCTTTTTTTCTTTTTGGGAGACTTTGCTACAGAGATCACCACTAATTGGATTATATGGAGCAGTTAGAAGGCAGTATGGTCCAATGGTTACAGTGACAGATTGGGAAAAAACAGATCACAGGTTCAAGCCCCACTAGGGTCATATACATAGTGTACAACCTTGAGCAACTCACTTAACCTAACAGTGCTGCAGTTCACCCAGTTATAAAAAAGGGGTAAATTTATAGAGGCAGGACCATACTAAAACAATATGTTTATGATAATTGTGTTTCCCTTTTCCCATAGGGAAACCATGGTGTAATTTGCTGTAAGAAATGAGTATTTATTACAGCAAACATGTGCATGGTTTCTCTCACTCTGTGCATGTGCTGGCGGCGGTTCCTTGCTTCCCAACCACTCTCCGTTGCCTTCTTGCTGAAACACAACCACCTGTGGAACTCGGCAGTAAGTTATTTTTTCAAAACTTTACACATTTTTGACATTTACTTGGATAAAAATAAACATTTTTAAAGATTTTACAATGTTGGGGATCACAAATTTCAAAACCAGGTGAAAATAAAACCAGACCGCAACAGCACCAGAACCACTGCTATTTTATATAATTGCTGTGACGAAAAAGGGAAACCCAGCAATTTTTTTTTTAAATGAGACTTTATTGAATATAATAAGTCCAACAGAAGTAAGAAAGCAATCTGACAGGTGACCATATTAAAAACCACCTTGCCCCTTCCCAACCACCCATCCCATACAATCCCCCCCAATGGTGGAGCTACCAACAGATAAAGAACCAAATGAAATGCCATAAAAACATTAAAAGGGAAAAAAAAACATTGTCCCTGCCAGGCCTATAATAGACTAAGTGACCAATCAGTGAACCACATCATTAGGAGAAAGTCTTCAAGAAATTATATAGTATACAGTGTATACAACTTCCCCCATTACTTATCAAAACTAGGAAGTATATGGCAGAGGTTCACAAACATACATTCCACCCTAAGGTTGAACAATAATTCTTGTAGCCATTCTTGATATGCAATGGAGTTCTGGTCTAGCCAGTGCCTCAGGACTGCCTTCTTCAGTCAAATAGAGATTAGGGACATGTAATATTTAAGTTCCTTTACTGAAAAAGTACTATAGTCACCCAGGATACAAATTTCTAGTGTAAATAAACCTTGCAGCCCTAACAGAGGATCTGCCCTAGCCTCAATCAAGCTCCAAAGAGAAGCTATTTTGGGGCAGTTTCAGAAAATATGAAACAGAGAGCCTTTGTCCTGACCACACCTAGTGCAGTTGGATGAGGATGGCTGCCCCATATGTACCAACATCTGTGGGCTAAAATAAAGGTGATGTTGAATATTAAACTGAGTAAGCCTCAGTTCATTCTGAGAGACATACCGATATAAATCAGTCCAAATAGACTGCCATTGCGAAAGGGATATAGAAAACTACTGATCCCAATAGGGGTAGAATCGTTCAACTCTGGGGAGAACATAGAAAACAGTAACGAGTACAAAGCAGACGATGCATGAGATTTAGAGGCCAAATCCATAATAGAAGAGAGGAGACCTGAAGAATCAGTGATCCGTGAGCCTGGCCCAAACCAATGGATCAGAGCATGTTTCAAGTGGAAAATGTTAAAAATATACCTGTTCCTCAATTGCAGTCATGCCAAGATATTTACAGATGGTAATAATACCCCTCCATTCAACAGATCACAGACTCTAACATCGACCAACATGAGAAGCCAATCTGCCTTAATAGTCTGACCTTCAATTTTAAAATTAAGGTTATGAAGTATTGGTTATGTGATAGCTTTGGAAATAGGGTGTTTGATTAAAGACCAGAATTGGAAATATACATGGAGAGAAGTTCCCATGACCGAGTCCTTCAATTCCAATGGAAGTAATTTCCAAGGAGTAAACAATAAGGATGACAGGGGCAATCCAGCCCTTTGTAACAACTTTATCTCAAGGTCAAGCTACAGGGGCCTATATCCAAGGGTGGGGAACAATGGAGAAGGGAGAAACCACCTAAAAACTTACTAACGTGGCTAGCAAAATAATAAATAAGGAAGTGAGGAAGCTTAATACTCCCTTAGCATTTAGGGGCAGCAAGCTTCCTATAAGCATGCCTAGGGCCTGTTTTTAGCCAAATAAATTCTGCAATCATTCTATGGACATGCTTGAACCATACAAAAGGAAGCCAATGATTTAACATGTGAATAGGATAAAATAAACAGGAAGGACATTCATTTTGACAATAGAGATTCATCCCCAGAGAGTAAACGGAAGAGCCTGCCATTGCTGTAGGTCCTGCTACACACAGACCACCAAATCATCTAAATTAAGTTTACACATAGGAGAAGTGTCCTTTACAAGATACAAGCCCAAATATTTAATATTACGGGGGGGGGGGGGACCAGGTCACACCAAGAGACACCACCTCCTCTTTAGTAATGGTTGATGTAAGAGGCAGCACTTCTGTTTTATTGAAATTAAGCTTATAATTAGAAAAAAGCCCAAACTCCTCATTGACATGGAAAGCAGCTGGTAAGGAAGTCTCAGGATAGGCCATGTGTAACAAAATATCATCCGCATACGCAGACAATAAAAAGGTATCTGATCCAATTGTAATACCAGTTAAATCTGGACAAGCCTTCAACCTATGAAGAAGAGGTTTCAAGTACAAATTAAAAAGGAGTGGCAATAGGGGACAACCCTGTCTAGTACCAGAGGCCAAATGAAAAGAAGTGGATAATACCCATTACAATAGATCCTCGCAGACGGGGAGAATATAGGACTCGAATCTAGTAGAGAAAACCCTGCAGAAATCCAAAGGCTTCCAGTGTCAAAAGTAAGAAGTCCCAATCCACCCTATCAAACGCCTTCTCCATGGCCAGGGAGACCAGAGCCATCAGAGTAATGGAATCACTGGATGTGGAGAGGACATGGGCCAGTTTCCAGAAATACTCCATAGAGGAGTGATTAGGGACAAACCCCACCTGTTCTTGGCTAAGAAGGCTCGCCCACACCTGATTAATCTTGCTGGCGAGAATTTTAGATAAGATCTTAATATCACAATTAATCAGGGAGACAAGTCTGTAATTAGCGACAGATTCTGGGGGTTTACCAGGTTTAAGTAAGAGAATGATTAACGCTCTCAGCACCTTGGGATCAGAGATGCCTGACTCTATATATATATATATATATATATATATATATATATATAGAGCGAGAGAGAGAAAGAGAGAGAGAGAGAGAGAGGGATAAAAACGGTGTAGGAGAGGGACCAGTTGCTCAGCAAAGAGCTTGTAGAAACTGGAAGTGAACCAGTCCAGTCCAGGGGCCTTGTCAGGTGCCAAACTCGAAATAGCCTGTCGGATTTCAGCTTCAGAGATAGGCTGGGACAAAATATCCTGTTTGGTTGAGGCCAATTGCGGCAGGGAACTATCATTAAGGTAAGTCATACACTCAGCAGGGGATGGAGGGGAAGCTCTGGGACTATATAACTCCTTATAAAAGGAGGCAAACTCCTGAGCTATGTCCCTGGGTTGGATCCAGAGAGACCCATCGCCAGCCCTAATAGCAGCTATCAATCTGGAAGTCTCCTGTTGTTGAAGGTGGAGCACTAGCAAATGACTCGCTTTGTCCCCTGATCAATATATTTCACTTTAGTTTTAAGGATCATGTATTCAGCCCTCTCCCTCAAGAGATCTGCATACTTATCCCATAAAATTGTGAGCTCCCGTAGGGTAGTTTCTGGGGTTTGTGGGTAAAGTGTCTGTTCGAGATCGGTAATCTGCTTAAGAAGATCAGCAGAAGCCTGCATATGAATACATTTTCACCTAGAGGCGAGCCTAATAAGATCCTCCCTAAGGAAGCACTTGCATGCGGACCACTCTTGATCCATCTGTCCAATGGAACCTGAATTATGCAAAAACCCAGCAATTATATAGAATAAAATATGAGTTGGTGTTTAAACTCAAAATTTACACACACACTTGGGGTTAAATGCTTTCACAAACCCCTCGAACTTCACTCTCGGGGTTTATGTAGCATCTAACCACTCAGGCATGTGTAAACTTTTCGTTACACACACCAACCCATACTTTATCCTATATATAATAACCAAGGAGTGTTTTTTACCATAGGAAAACCTGGTTATAATTTGCTGATAAAACCATCTGGTTATAATGGTGAACATGGGCCAGGTCTCCCTCACTCAACGAAAGTGCCAGCTGTGGTCTTCCCTTCATCAGCTGTGACACTTCGCCACCTCTTGTAGCTGGACACTTGGACTCCAGAGTTAAGTTCTACAATGATATGTTTCAATGCTTAAGTTCCTTTCACTGCGTTTTCTGGAAATTGCTTAAAAAAAGTAAACAGGAGCTTCAACCTGACCATGAACGGCACTTCAGCCACATCGCAGCTGCACAAAAATGTATTTGTATTTATATAATTGCTGTGGCAAAAATGCTCATGAGAAATTATATAAAACAAACCATGGGGTAATCTGTAGAACCCAAATTTTATACACACCCTCAGTGTTGGATTCTTGTAAAAACCCCTCCAGCTTCACTCTCGGGGGTTTATGTAGCATCCAACACCATGTGTTTTTGTAAAATTCTCGTTACACACAATACCCCATGATTTATTCTATATATAGTATATGTTTAAGTGTTGTGCATGGATTAACATCTTCTTCTTAAAACAGAGAATACTGGATGGGCAGCTATGCATAACCAGCATGTTCTGCCTCAGAGGGGTTCTGATTCCCTCTGATCTCAAGAGCAAAACTCAGGAGGTCCATGGGAATCAGAACCCCAAGGTGGTAGAACACACTGGTTGAGCATAAAGTTGCTCATCCTGTATTTTTTATAGTGTATAGTATTATGTGAAATGTGTACGTGGTCATTCTTTCGCTTTCAGAATGAAACTGACTTGTGCATTCTCTAGAGGTTTCAGAATGCTGTTGTACCACAGATGGGTAGAATCACATTCTATGACCTTTGAACTGTGGTACAACAACATTTTAAAAGGGATGGAATTCTATACAGAACAATGGTCTACTGCACACTATATCCTTGTGCATGGGCAAAAATTCTTGTGAACAGTTCAAAAGTCATAAAAAGCTGTGCACCATTCAATGGTCATGACAAGTTGTGCAGTTCAATGGTCATGAAAATTGCTGTATACGTTTACCTCCTGTTAAGCCCCCTGTCAACAAGTTTGCATTCATCTGTATCCCCCTCCCCTGGGTCATGCCTGAAAATAGGCAGAATTTGTCTAGTGCTCTTACCAGGTCAACAAAAACTAAGTAAATAAAATAAAATAATAATTTGTCTTTAATATAGTTACTGACAACAAGAGATAAAAGGTAGGTGGGAGGGGAGTGGATGGGCCCCACTTACTACTAAATATAAACTGACATTTTTACTTTTTGACACAGATCAAAACCATAAACTATAAAAAATAAAACACGGGCAACCATGGCCTACTTGGCTTGTGTTTTCATTTCAGGGCTGAGATGACATTATGGACTTCAAGAGCACTGCTCTTGAGGTCCACATGTTGTCATCTCAACCTCTGAATGGAAACACAACCTTGTTTTATATGATTGCCCACACATTATGGGGTATATTTATTTATTTAAAATTACACCAACCAGAATAACCACTTGAGATACAGCATCTCATGTAGTCAACAGGCTAGTATAATCTCAAGATTGTAGCCCCATCTCTAGCAACCCCAATAACAAGATTGTTTAATATGTCACTAATATCAGATACCGTTCCAGAGAGCTGGAAAATAACCAGAATACTTCCTGTTTAAAAAGGTGACCCAAAGAGTCTAAAAAACTATCACCTTATTGCTATCCTGCCTGTTCTCAGCAAACGTCTTGAGAAAAGTGTTGCCCTCCAGGTCACAGACCACCTCAATAACAAGCATTTGTCAATGCTGAATGTTTGCTTGCTGGTATTAGCATTGGAAATGCAGGAATTAGACAGATGCAGAGTAGGAATGGCAGTGAAGTATTGAACTTCACACCAACCCCACCTCCAACCTGCAGAGACGTACAGGCATTGGGGTATGCATTTGGTTTGTCACCCATAACATTCATGCCATTTCACCTCACCCTATCCTGCAGACACCGACAGGTGTTGAGTTGTGCCTTGGGGTGTTCTGCTTTACAGTCTCCCCACTCCATAAGGACATATGCTGAAATGGGTGCAATATAGGAGAATGGGGTGAACTCTGGGGCCGAAGAGTCCAAGGCACACCTCGATGCCTGTCACTGGCTGCAGGGTGGTGGGGGTTGGGGTGGAATGGCATGAGCATTACAGTCGGCAATACAAAGGCACAACTCTGATGCCTGTCAGTCTGTACAGGGTGGGACATTATGGTTAGAAAGCCTAACACCCCAGGTGTTTGTTGGTATTTGCACAAAACATTTTCAACATGCACTTTTTGTGACTCCCACCTCATGAAAGCATTTGGGACCTCTTCTCATGAACAGTGGCACTGTGAGTTTGTCAATGTGTCCCGAACTTTGAGTTCCCACAGCGACCATACCATTGTGCGCCAGATGTATGAAAACACAGATCGGGCAGGATGTGAATAATGACAGCTGCACCATTCATAGGGAGGTGTGAAGAAATGGCAATGTTGAAAATCAGTAGTGAAAATATAAAAAGTGCTAGAACTTCTGAGCATACATTGAAACTGAGCAACGCATGCGTGTAACACAGTCACTTAGTGAAATTATTTCACCAAATTTTCAACATAGCTATTTTGTGACCTCGGCTCATGAACACTGTCAATATGATTTTCTTAATCTGCCCTGAACACTGATTTTGCACAGCAACCACGCTATTCTATGCCAGATATGTAAACGCATATTTCGGGCAGGATGTAAAAAATTACAGCTGTACTGTTCATAAGGAGGTCTGAAAAAATGTCAATGTTGGAAATCTGGTGTGAAAGTACTACAAATTTGCGAAGTTACGAGGGTGCGTGGCAACTGCACAATGCATGCTTGTAACACAGTTATTTTATGGATGTTTGTCACCAAATTTTCAACATAGGTATTTTAAGACCTCTGCTTATGAGCAGAGTCACTGTGATGTTACATACGAACATACATATGAACATACAAATCTGCCAGCAGAACAAACCAATCGGTCTATCTAAATCTGCCCGAGTGTGCAGCTAGCACCCTAGATTGCAGCCGCCCCAGCCTCCTCGACCTCAGTTCCTTCCCCACTTGTCCCAGCCCCTGGTCCCCTGACTCTTCCTCTTTCATTATCTCAGTCCTTCTTAAAGCTGTTGACAGTCCTACATGTTACCACCGCCTCTGGCAGTGCATTCCAACTAGACACCTCCCTCTCAGTGAAGTAGTGCCTCCACATTTCCCTCTTGAAATGTCCCCCTTCCAACCTTAGTCAGTGCCCCCTTGTCTCTCTTCCACTCCTCAGTTTAAACACCCCCTCGGTGCTAGGTTTATTTACCCCCCAGGTATTTAAATGCTTGAATCGTATCCCCCCATCCCTTCTCTCCTCCAGTGTGTACATGTTCAACTCGTTCAGCCTAACATCATTTTCCTTTCCTTCCATCCCCTTTAACATTTTTGTCGCCCTCCTTTGCACCCCCTCCACTAACTTTATATCTCTCCTCAGGTATGGCCTCCAGTATTGCACACTGTACTCCAGGTGTGGTCTGACCAATGATCTGTAGAGAGGTAGGATCACATCCCTGTATCTGGAGGAGAACTCCCTTGCAATGCACCCCAGCATCCTGTTTGCCTTCACTGCTGCTCTTCTACACTGGCCTGAGTTGTTCATGCTCCCAATTACCAACACCCCTAGGTCCTTCTCCTCCTCTGTGATCCCCAACCTCACCCCCCAAACCAATAGTCCCTCTTCTGTTTCTTAGGCCTGAAGTGCATCACCTTACACTTGTTTACATTGAATCCTAACTGCCACTCCACCAACCATATCTCTAGTTTGGTTAGGTCCCCCTGAAGTTTTTCCCATCTGTCCTCTTTGTACACCACTGCCCCCAATTTGGTATCATCTGCAAACAGACTAACCCTGCTTCCCACTTCGTGTTCTATATCAGAGATAAAGAGCCCAAATAGCACCAGACCCAGCACTGACCCCTGCGGCACCCCACTTGTTACTGCTCTTGGTGCCGAGAGCTCCCCCACCATCACCACCCCCCTCTGCACCCTCCCCTGTAACCAGGTCTCTATCCATTTAGTCAGTTTTTTCCCACCCCCACTGCCGTCACCTTCCCCACTGTCTCACAGGAGGCACTGTATCAAAGGCCTTACTGTAGTCCAAGTACAGGACATGTACCACATGGCCCCTGTCCAACTCCCTTGTCACCCAGTCATAATACTCTGTTAGGCTGGTTTGACAAGACCTCCCTGAGATGAACCCATGTTGTAGCCCATCTTGGAGGCCATTACTCTCTAGGAATGCCACCAGCCTCTGCTTCAGTATCGCCTCCATAAGTTTACCCAATATGGACGTGAAACTGACTGTCCAATAATTTCCTGTCTCCTCCCTAGGCCCACTCTTGTGTATGGGCACCACATGGGCCACATTCCAGTCCTGGGGCACACACCCCGTTTCCATGGAGGTGTTAAACAGATCTGCTAGGGGCTCAGCCAACAGCTCCGTCATCTCCCTCAGCACCTTGGGATGGATGCCATCAGGATCTGGTGCCTTATCCACCCTTACTGCCCTCAGGCCCTCTAGCACCCTAGTCCCTGTGATCACTTTGTCTATCACCCCCTCCCCCCTTTCCCCACCCCCCAGCCCATGCTGGTAGTGGACCATCCCTCTCCTTAGTGAAAATGGAGCAGAAGTACTCATTTAGAATTTCCTCTTGCTCCTTCCCCTTTTCCACCCAATCCGCTCCCTGCTTTATCCTCACAATATGTTCCTTGCACTTCCTCTTTTCCCTGACATACCTTAAAAAGTCCTTTTCCCCTTCCTTTATGCCCTGTGCTAACCTTAATTCCCTGGAGGCCTAGCTTTTTTCACCCTCCTAGCCACCTCCTTGACCAACTCCCATAAGCCTCCTTATACTCTCCCTTCCCTGTTCTGCTGTACTTTCAGTATGCATCCCTCTATGCCCTCACCCCTTGCAGCACTTCCTTGTTCAGCCAGCATGGTTTCTTGGCTCTGCTCTTCTTACTCCTGGTCCTGGTGCAGGCTACTGTGGTCTCTGTTAGCCCAGCCTTTATGACTCCCCAGTTTTGTTTTGCATCTGTCTCCGGCCTTGTATCCTGGGGTCTCCCACACAGTATTGCTCCCATCCTGCCAAAGTCCACCCTGCTAAAGTCCACCACCTTAGTGCCTGTGCCTCCTGTCTCCCTGCTCAGCCCGAGAACGAACCACACTGTTTGGTGGTCACTACCCACTAGTGGGTCCTCCACCCTTACCTCCCTCACTGCCTCCCCATTTGCCAGTACTAGATCTGGAGTGCTACCGAGCCTTGTAGGCCCACTTACCAATTGCATCAGAAGGCTGTCCTGGAATACATCAATGAGCACCCGCTCACTGGTATTGCTAGTGGCCGGGGTGCTCTGGTCAATCCCCGTTAGGTTAAAATTCCCCACTATCTCCACAGTCCCCCTTCTACAGACCCTCCTTATCTGCTCTGTCAACTCCCCATCCAGTTCCCCAGATTGGGCTGGTGGTCTGTACACCACTCCCAGCCTCAGCCTTCTGCCCCTGGAGTCTCAGAGTTGCACCCAAAGCACCTCTGTCCTCTCCTCTTCTCCCTCATCCATTATGCATTTGATCCCTTCCCTCACATAGAGTGCAACCCCCCCCCTTCCAACCCCCTGGTCCCTGCTATATATCCTGTATTCCAGGATTGCTGAGCCCAATTATGGTACTCTGTAGCCCGAGTCTCTGTCACTACAGCAGTGTCCACCCTCCTTTCTGAAAGGAACACCTGAAGCTCTGCAGTTTTGTTCCCCAGGCTTCTTGTGTCGAGAGAGAACACCTTCCACCCATACCCCTCCTTCTCCGCACTTTTCTCCTTGGCCTGTGTCCCTTCTCCAGGTAGTCCACACCCTTTCTCCTCGTTATTCTTATTGGGTGGTGGTGCCTTCTGTATTACACTCAGACCACTCTGCCTGCCCCTCCCAGGGTTACTACGCCACTGCCTTTACCTATATCTAGGGGGGTGAGCTCATTAGGCTCCCCTGTCCGGACCTTTCTACCAACCTCAGTCTTTTGCCCATCCCCCACTAGTTTAAATCCACTTTAGTAGAGATACACCCCTCTAATCCTGCCTTTAATACTCCCGTCCCCTCCCTGCTCAAGTGTAGCCTGTCCGCCATGTACAAGTCACTATTTCCCCAGACTCTACCTCAGTTAGTCACTAGCCCATAATTTCTGATGTGGCACCAGTCCCTCAGCCACTCATTGAACTCCTCAGTCCTACCCTTCCTCCCCATGCTTGCACATGGTACCGGGAGTACCTCCAAAAATGCCACCAACTCCTCCATGCTCTCCCACTGCCTGTCCAACTCCTAGAACCTCCCCCTCATTACTTCCACAGTCTGCCCCGCCAATTCATTTGTACCAACATGCAACAGTAAATGAGGTTTCTTCCTCCCCCTCACTGCATATTTGAGCAGTGCCTGCCCCTCCTGCAGTCAACTCAGGGATAGCTTCAATCCAAATATGGCTGTGCCTTTCCCCCCTTCTGCCTCATCTCACCCCTTTAGTATAGAATCCCCCAAGATAGGTACCTCCCTGTCCCTTACCCCCTTTCCCTTCTAATGCCCCTTCCACCGCCCCAGTATTCATTCTTTCCTGACCCTTACCCCCACCAGCTGCACCCTCTGTGACTCCTGTATCTGCACCTCCTACTTCTGCCTCACCCCTTTTCTCTGCCTTAATCCTCCCATTCCCCTTGAACCCCTTCCCAGCCTGACTACTTCTTACTAGGCTTCCCATGTTGACCTCCCCTCCTCCCCTGCTAATTTCCAACCCCTCTCCTGTCACTGCTGTTGTATGCTTAGACCCCCCCATTCCCTTTGACCCTGATAGTGATACCCCTCCAATCCTTCCCATTCCCATAGCCTTCTCTCCTCCAGTCACCCCCCTTCTTCATTACTAGCCCTCTTCTACCCTTTCACCCTCACTATCTTTTCTCCTACCTTTTTTTTTTTTATTTAGTTTTTGTTGACCGGGTAAGTGCACTAGACAAATCCTGCCTATTTTCAGGCACGACCCAGTGAAGGGGGATACAAATGAATGCCAACTGACCTTGAACAAGATGAAACTGTTTGTGGTATTTTAGTGAAAGAGAGAAATGTGGCCAGGACACCAGGGAAATTCCCTTACTCTTCTGTAGGGTGACCTCTGGTCTATTGCATGGAGGATTCAGTGTGTGTTGTGTCTCAGTCGGGAGAGGTTATGGAGCCTGCATTAGCTCTGCCATCAGCGGCAGTCCTTGTGTCTACACCTGAGATTTTGAAGACATCATGTGTGGACTCTACAATGGAAGAACGGTCTGTTGCTTTCCTTAACCCAGAATTTTCATTGCCTACAGAACCGAAAATGCTACCTGTGTTGTCTGCCGTGGAACCAACGACTCTGACTCCCGAGGGTGCTCCACATGTTCTTACCCCTGCTACTTCCTGTATGGGGTCTGAGACTGTTTGCATGGCTTTGGAGATGCTTTTGGGAGAGTTTTGACCAAATTTACTAGCAGTTTGTGCGACTTCCACGTCGCAGGTCATTCGAGATCGGTTTGGACTTCCTTCTTCAGGCGGACCGCCAGGGACTACCTGGACTGCATCGGAAGCACTGGAATGCACTGGCTGGACTAAAACGGCTTCAGGCAAATGGACACCGGAGTTATCCTGGGACAAAAGTGTGCATGGAGTTTTGTATTCACCACACAGGCCTGCAACTTTCTACAAGAGCTCCAATGAGGTACCTTCTTCACGAGAACTTTCACATATAAAGGACTGGGGGGATATTGTTGAATCTCAGCTGTCTACTGCTGCCTTGCAATGTCCCAAATCCAAGGGAGTTATACCTTCTACTGGGGTGTTGGAGGTTTCGAAGGCAGACAATAGGGATTGTGGTTTAAAGGGTCGCTCTACCACTGCTTTGTCCTCATATATTACTCCTCCACATACTGCAGTCACTCTAGATACATCTGATACTAATGGGATGGTGCCTGTCTTATCTCACTGTTTTATCTGTGTTAGGAACAGCTTTCCCTGGTATACCTTCACAGGAGACTACTTTTGGCTCTGCCACATTGTCACAGTCAGCTGTCTGTTTCCCCTGCTGTTGTTAATCAACCCCCTCATTTGGATGACCTAGGGGAAGGCCCTTCAGCTGTTCCTAGGGTCCCTAATAGGGGACCTATTCTTTCTGATTTATTTAAAAATAAATTGGAACAGGCCCCCAGATGCAGTGCTGTTCGTATACGCTATGGGGTGGTCTTAGCGAATTTCCTGGTAGGTATTTTGTTGCAAGAACTTTACTAAAGGGTTCTATGCATTTTCATGCTTCAGACATACATGCATTGATACATGTTTCTGGAGAGGAAACTTTTGATGTTAGTTTAAAACTAATATGGGATTGGATAGATTTTGGCATAAGTACAGTACTCTGAAGCAGACACCATTATGGGCACCTTTCTATGTTATACCACTAAACAAACCAGCAGTGAGAACTGTTACTATCATGTTTAAAAATGAAGGGGTTAGCATTAGTGACATCTATCATTGGTTGCAGAATAGGTGTACTGTCTTGTCCCCGCCTGAAGCTATTATTGACACTGAAGGTCTGTGGACTGGAGGTTGGAAGTTCAGAGAAGCTTTTTCAAGTTAACTCTGACGTGATACATCTTCCAAACAGCTTTCTTCTTGGCAAGGATAGTGGTGTATGTTTTTATGGTGGACAGCCCAAGGCATGCTACAAATGTGGTGCCCATACCCATTTAAGTAGTACTTGTGATCTATTGAAATGCAGTCTGTGTGGAGGTTATGGTCACCCTAGTATGAACTGTGAAAATGTTTTTCAATGCAACCTCTGTGATGAAAAGGGACATGCCTATCATCAATGTCCCTGGGCTAGCAAAAACAGAACTGCGGGTTGGAATACAGACTCTTTAGTACAGAAAACACAGGATAAGTTGATCCAGAAGAACGATGGTTCTGTTCCTTCTGCGGACCCCCCCATCTCCTCCACAGCAACCTGCAGTACCGGTGGTTGATCACCATGAGGAAGTTAGGCCCTTCCCTACTTCAGCTATGGAAATACAGAGTCAGGCAAAGGTTGACACTGCTTCAATGGTTCCCCTTTCTTCAACCTTACAGAATTCTGACCAGCCCATGGGAGATCTGGAGGGTCTTTCACAATTTAGAAGGGTGACTAGAGCTACAACTAGAAAATCACAAAAGATCAGTGAGGTATCAACTTCCAATGCCTTTGATTTATTATGAGAGGGAGGGAGGGGAAGACACAGACAGAGATTCTGAAGCTTCTATTTTGCCCTCTGACATGGAGATTTCAGGTGCCAGACCTCCAGATGTAGTACGAAAAAAGAAAGATAGAAAGAAAAAAGGGGGTAAAAAACGTAAAAATATGGTTGCCACAGATGGGAGTGGCTGATTTCAGTTTATTTATTTTATTTATTTATTTGCTTTTGTTTACCGGGTAAGTCACACTAGGCAACCATGTGCCTATTTTCAGGTGCGACCCGGGAGAGTTACAGACATGAGTTTTACAAGTTCAGAGAGTTATACAGCTTATACATACAGTGAAGAGACTGGTACATCTTTTCATACAGTGAGGTGGCTGAAATATAATTTTTCATACAGAGGGGTATCAGAAGACATAGAGAAATGACAGTCAGTACTAAAGTCCATACAAAAGCAACACATGAGCCCGGGGGTGGTTACAGATGGCCCGGGGGAGTTAAGCGCTAGGCTGTATTATAGACAGTGAGTGCTAACCCAGTTGGACATTGCTTGGCCAGGTAGTCAGGAGAGTAAGTGCAGTGGTCCCAGGGGGTGCGAAGGACCTACGTCCCAGTGTAGTGTGGGACAAGGCTATTGGGTGCACGGGCAAGAGGAGGAGTCCTTCAAGAAGTTCCAGAGGGAGGTTTTAAATCCATTGTGGGAGGGGGAGGACCGTGTATGGACTGGGAATGAGTTCCATAGTTTCAGGCGTAGCTGGGAAGGCCGGTCGCCTGTGAGGGAGCGTGTCCTAGGGACTGGGCGGGAGAGTGTCGCCCTTGACCTAAGATGGTATGCGGGAGTGTCAGAGTTGAGGGGAAGGGCAAGGACAGCAGGGGTGGATGTCCAGATGATGTTGTCAATGAAGTTACCCATTATAAAGACACGGTGCTTCTCCGGAGAGAGACACTCGAGATGAGAGTAGAGGTGGCAGCAATGTGTGAGAGGAGGAGCAGAAAGTGCGAAGTGGCAGATGCTGTTGTAGGCCATATCCCATTTCAAGAGGATGGATTTCGATGCGGTGGCAAAGTTCACTAGTGCATAGCAGATGGAGGGGAGGAGAACACCCCTGGCTAGGGCCACCTGAGCAGCTGGGGTGAGACAGTTTTTGCTCTGTATGCAAGACTGAGCTTAGCATTTGTGGCCTTACAGATGTTTCGGACGTGTAGGGAGAGGTCCAGTTGGGGATCCAATGTGACGCCAAGGTACTTAATTACAGGAACCGTCTGCAGAGGCAGGCCGTCAGCCCCGTGGATTAGGAGGGGGGTGGGGCATGATTTTGTTCTGCTTAGGGAGCCCAGGAGTATAGCCTGCATTTTCTTGAGGTTGGCAGTGAGTTTGTGTATCACTAGCCAAGATTGGACATGTTTGAAGTCGGTGTTTAGATTGGAGTTAATGGTATCAATGTCACAATCGCTGTTCAGGATGACAAGGCCGTCAGCGTACAGGGTGACTAGTCCATGGGAGGGGACGGATGGCAGCTCATTGATGAAAAGGGAGAAGAGCAGCAGACCGAGGACAGACCCTTGGGGGAACCCACACTGGACAGTGGTGAGTTGTGAGTGGGTCTGGTTAAGATTGGTAAATTGCTTCCTGCCGGTTAGGTAGTTGAGGAACCAGGTGTGGGCTGGGTTAGAGAGACCAACGGCGAGGAGAGTGGAGCTGAGGCGGAGTGGTCCACCCTGTCAAAGGCCTTGGAGAGATCCACAAAGATCGCACCTGTGAGATTGCCCTGGTCGGTTGCTGTTCTAATATGAGAGGTAACTACCGCAAGGGCAGTGGCCGTGCTGTGCCCCTTCCTGAACCCGTGCTGAGCTGGAGAGAGGAGATTGTGTGCATGCAGATATTCATTTAGCTGAGAGGCCACAACTTTCTCTAGAAGTTTGGGGGCCGCCAACAGGATGGCAATGGGCCAGTAATTAGCAGGGTCTTTGGGGTTACCTTGTTTGAAGACAGGGGTGATTTTGGCTATCTTCCAGAGGTCTGGGATGACACCAGCTGTTAGAGAGGAGTTGAAGATATGCGTTAAAGGCCAGGCAAGTAGGTGGGCACCCAACCTAAGAAGTTTTGGCTCCAGGTTGTCGTGCCCTGCTCCGGAATGAGGGAAGAGGTTGGCAAGCAGCCTCTGTTTTTCAGCAATGGTCACGTGTTGTAGGAAGAAGAAGGGCCGGGTCTCAGGACCAGGTTGGGAAGAGGTGGTGGGACAGGGTGCAGGCGGTTGGACCTTTGGGGATGTGGTAGTGGCAGGGGCAGAGTGTTTTGGAGGGGCAGTTCGGAGAACATTGTGTTAAAGGCATTGGAGATAGTGCGGGTTGTTGCAGCTGACCCGCGATTAGGGAAGTCAGTGATTTGTACTGGCAGAGCCCCCCATCATGCTTTCTAATGTTCTGCCAAAAACCTCGGGTTGTTGGTCGAGGCAAGTAGTGTGGATCGACAGTACTCACTTTTGGCTGATCTGATGGCTTGTTTGCAGATGTTCCTGAGGCATCTGTAGGCAGTAAGATCAACAGGACTGTGGGATGCTTTGTAGGCTTCCCAGCACTTGTCCCTGCATTTCATTAGGGTGAAAAGCCCCCCATGGAGCCATTTGGTGATGGTGCCCCGCACCCTCCTTTTAGTGAGGGGGGCATGTTTGTTCTGTACTGTGATGTAACTGGTTAGGAAAGCACCCAGTGCTTGATCTGGATCCAAGTAGGCGGTGACCCCATTCCAGTCAATCAAACCAAGGTCAGCAAGGAAATCGGGCAAGTGGAATTTTGAGAAGTCCCGCATCTGCATGACTTTGCCGGGTATCTTCACCTGGGAGATGCCCCAAGTGCAAAAGATGGGTGAGTGGTCCGAGATGGCATCAGGTAGGATGCCCGAGGATGTGATCCTGTTTGGTCTATTTGTCAGGACCCAGTCAATCAGAGTCCCTTTCCCCCCCCCCCGGGGGGAGGGCCTTGTTGGTTCGGTGATAATCTGGTTTAGTGCGAGGCCCGATAGCAGTGGCTCGTATGGTTTCGAGTTAGAACCTAACCAGTTTAGGTTGAAATCCCCTATGATCAGGATTTCACTTGTGCCCACTCTCTCACTAACATTGTGCAGGAGTGAGGAGAGCCCAGGCAGGCCACCTCTGGGGGGATTGTAGCAACAGATCAAGTGAACTTTCTTGGTGAGCCCAAGCAGGAGAACTACGTGCAGGAACTCACAGGACGGGAGGGGGGAGAGGTCTACTGCAGAGACATTTAGGTGGGCTTTGTAGTAAAGTAGCACCCCACTGCCACTTTTGTTCCCCCCTTGATCACTTCTGATATGGCTGTATCCTGGTAGAGAGCACACCATATCAGGAGTGTGGGGTTTAAGCCATGTTTCTGTGATGCCCAGTATGTCTGGGTTGTAATGGGCAACCCAGGCAGTAAGCTCAGCAAGGTTGTGTAAGAGACTACGGATATTAAGATGGACAATTTTTAGCCTTTGGCGGATAGCCATGAGGTGGGTGGGTGGGGGAGCCGAGGGCAGCCCTGGTTGGAAGTGGTAGTTCCACACCGCGGAGGCCCGGTAGGGGCGTTGGAGGGAATGGACATGTCAGTGCGGAGGGGCAGTTGTGCAAAGGGGCAGTACTGGGGTGCAGAATACGATAGAGAAGGATGAAGGCTGAGATTTGCCAGGTGATATGTGAGCTGAGCTCAGGCCTGCAGTGGGATGAGTCTTTAGGCTGCTTTTTTTTTTTTGTTTTGGTTTTATTTTTTGGGTAGGCAGCAGGGCGTGCACTTAGGTTGAGGTCTGAGAGCTGATAGGTCTGCCCCTAGTGGTAGAACAGTATAGCTTTCAAATGGAAAACTGGGCTGATAGGTTAATTCTCAGCCAGCCCATGTGACCTCAATCTGTCTACTTAAGGGAGGGCCCACCAAGGGTGGTGGTGGGGGCGGTGGGGAGCCGAACGCACAGCGTTCGGCGGGGCTAATACATCTGAAAAGTGGCGCGAGCAGGGCTGTAACTGTTCCGTAGTGTGCATACCTTTGAAAATGGTGCCAAATCAGCAAAAACACTACTGAGCAGCAACGGATGGAAAGCCGCTGTCCCAGCAAAACGGTAGGAGGATGCCATGGGAAATTACCTCTTGACTGGTACTGGAAGTCCGCAGGGGTTGGGGGAAGGCCGTGGAAGCGCCCTCGCGACCACCGGGAAGGAGCTGTGGAGACAAAGGGAGAAAAGGCTTGGAATAAGTAGGCTGGGAGGAGGGGGGCAGAGCTAGGAGGGTTACAGTGCGACCAATGGCATTGCTGTGCAGTGGGGAGTCTCACGACCAGCAAGGCAGGAGAATCACAGAGCAGCTGTAAATCCCAGATATAAGTTCAAGTAGTTGCAGTTAATTGGTAATTCTGTCTGAGCTTGTGAAAAATCAACTTATGACAAGTGACATTTTCTACTGTGCCCCTTGTCTATACGGTAATAAAAGGGAAGTGTTTAAGTGATCAAGTGGATACATGCAAGCTGAGGCAGTAAATTAGGCAAAGTCATTAAGGATAACAAGCAATGAGGTCTAAACATACAGCGTCTTCTGCTGTGCCTCTTATCTACCCTCCCATCTGGTCCTACAAATTTAACAGCAGCTGTAAATCCCAGGTATAAGTTCAAGCAGTTCAATAAAATTCAGCTTTTAACATGGAGCATTTTCTACTGTGCCCCTTGCCTACCCTCCCATGCAGTCTAAAAGGGGAAGGCAGTATTAAGGCAAAGTCATAAGGATTAAAGCAGTCTCCATGCCTGGCCGTCTGAAAAGTGGCGCGAGCAGGGCTGTAACTGTCCCGTAGCGTGCACACCTTTGAAAATGGCGCCAAATCAGCAAAACACTACTACAGCTACTGAGCAGCAACGATGGAAAGCCTGTCTCAGCAAAACGGTAGGAGGAAGCCATGGAAATTACCTCTTACTGGTACTGGAAGTCCGCAGGGTTGGGGAGGCCATGGAAGCGCCTTCGACCACCGGAAGGAGCTCTTGACTGGTACTGGAAGTCCGCAGGGGTTGGGGAGGGCCGTGGAAGCCGCCTCGCACCACCGGAAGGAGCTCTTGACTGGTACTGGAAGTCCGCAGGGGTTGGGGGAGGGCCGTGGAAGCGCCCTCGCGACCACCGGGAAGGAGCTGACCCTGGCTAATCTGCGGATTTCCTCCTTCAATATTTGTAGTCTTAGAAACTACAAAAAACAAACTGCTTTCTTTCACTTTGCTGCTTCGATACGCACTGACATCATCTTATTACAAGAAACTAGGCTGAAATCCCTTTTTGAAATTAAGCAGTTTAAATGGAGTTGGGTCTGGGGACCCTCCTACTGGACGTTTGATGATGAAGTGGCTGATGGTGTAGCTATTTTATTTAAGTCTACAGCCTTTTCCATCACACGAATTATAGATATTCTGCCAGGTAGGGCCTTAATATTAGACTGTAGTTTCCAGGGCCTTTCTTTTCACATAATTAACATCTATGCTCCACAAACCAAAACTGCTAGGATTAGTTTATTTGATTTAATTAAACCCTTTCTTTGTACATGGAAACATATTGTGTGGGGAGGTGATTTTAATTGTACCATAGACATTTCTTGTAGGATGGCAGCTGGTAAAAAAGTATACTGTGACTCTATTGCTTTGAAAGCTTTGGTTAAAGATGCTGGATTAACTGATGCTTATCGTGCTCTACGATCTGATGCTGGGTATACTTATCATAGATCCATCTACAATACTAGAATTGATTATCTTTTTTCTTCTAAGTACTGCATTCCACTTCAGTTTCTGATTCAACCTAGTGAATTTTTGGATCATCATTTGTTAACAGGCACCTTTTCTTGTGGTTCTGCTCCCACTGTTTTTTATCACGGAACTCCTTATGCGGACTTAATAATTCTCTGCTTTCACTCATAACTGTCATGTCACAAGTTCGGACACTATCTAGAGCACGGATTTCTGTTCTATGTCTTTATGACTCCATTTAGCAATGGTGGAAGGATACGAAAATTGAACTGAAATCCTTTTTCATGAAGCAGGGACAACATAGGGCTAGGGACAAATACATTAAATATTTAAGGTATTGAGATCAGTTATATAAACTTTTGTCATACTCAGTTTCTTCTCCTATATATTATGCATCTCAGATTAAAGAATTACGGAACTGCATGTTTTCTCATCAATATGACCGGGCCCACACCTTAGAGTCGACAATGAGATTTGGTACTTTAATTTCCCCATCTGCAAACCTCTTTTTAGCCTGTAAGGAACGATTACATGCTACAGTGATGACTGGTCTGTATAATTCAGCTGGTATCATAGCTTCCTCTATCTTAGATATGCATTCAATTATGAGGTCCCATTTACAGGCTCAGTTCGGTACTACCCCTAGTCATGAGAAATCGTTATTGGATGTTTTTACGGCACCTGTCCCTCAGGAATCTATGCATAGAGATTTAGACTCTGTGGTTTTGATTACTCAGGAGCAAGTTGCTCTTGCTATTTCCCAACTTAAATTGGGAGTGGCCCCAGGTTCAGATGGCCTCACCCATGAATTTTATAAGACATTTACTACAGATTTGTCAGAAGTCTTGACGAGGGTATATAATGGAGTATTACAGGAAACAGACGGGGGCTCGGATTTTGGTTTATCAATTCTGACATTTATATACTGTAAAACCGGTAATAAATAATGAAATTAAATCTCGCTATGTTCGCACTCCTTTACCCAGCGCAAACTTAGTTTTGCAGCACCAAAGAAATTACGCCTGTATTAATGATCATGCATCTTTATTTATAAAACGTAACACAGTAATAAAAAAAAAGATTAACCAAAAAGCAGTAAAAGGTGGTGTTGCTGTAGGTAGTCTTCACTTAAGTAGAACATGGGAGACTGTGAAGGAAAGAACTACGTGCTACTCGCTGGTAAGTCCCTCTCTAAGTCCCTTGCCATACTTCAAGTAACTGTAAGAAACAGACCGCTGTGTAAAAAAACAGAAACAACTAGACAGTCATAGTCAGTCAGCAGTCAGCTTACCTCTTCTCTTTGCAGTCTGAGTATCCGTTCTTTTGATTTCTCTCTCTGCAGTCTGCATCTCTCTTATTTATAGTTCTCTCTTCTGGTAATTCACTACATATAAATGACTGCCGATTGACAGGTAACATATTTCGACAACAAGGGTTAGTAGAGGGTACATAGCAGTACATAGATGTCTAATTGCAGTCTAATATAAATTGTAAGTGGCTGCCAACTGATAGATGACAGGAGCTGGGTTACTGCAGATTACTCAGTGAGCCAGGCGCGAATTCAAGTTTGCGTCTTTTTGTTCAGCAAAGCCTTAACCGCGAAATTTGCTTTGCGTTTCAATTACCCATTTTACAGTATAAGAAAGGAGATAAGTGTTCCCTGGATAATTGGAGACCACTCCATCTCCTTAATAGAGAATATAAGATTCCAGCCAAGATTCTTAGTAGTAGGTTGCACAGACTGGCGCAAGACATAATAGATGTCTTCCAGTCTTGTGCCATTCCTGGCAGAACTATTCATTCTAATTTATTCCTATTGAGGGAGATCTTTGAGGCAAAACAGGCACATCAGCTTACTGGTTTTGTTGTATCCTTAAACCAAGCAAACGCTTTTGACAAGGTACATCATACCTTCTTATTTCAGATTATGAAATTGTATGGTATCCCTAATATACTTTTAACCTAGCTTACTCATTAGTTTTCCATTGCAAATTTTACACCTATGATTAATGGATATTTGGGGGATCATCTCCCTCAGAATGTTGGGATCAGACAGGGTTGTCCACTAAGCCCGTTATTATATACATTTGTTTTGAACCCTATCATTAGACAAATTAAATGGGACAATCAGATTGTTGGATTAGCTCCATGTTCTACTTTGTTCCCTGAGAAAATATCTGCATACGCAGACGACGTTGTATTGTTTGTACAAAATAAAGAATCGGGAGACAGAGCAAATCAGATTTTTCAGGACTTTTCATCAGTTTCAGGGGGGACTTTGAACTTGCAGAAGAGCATTTCTATTCCTTTTGACACTGCTTCCATAGCTATCTCAAAGGGGGGGTGGTATTCAGAAGAGCACTGACCCGCAAAAATTTCGGGGGTATGGTTTAATGTTTCAGATGTGGCAAAGTTTAACTGGGAAAAACATCTGGTTATTAGTGAAGATAAGGTACGACTCTGGAAATCTTGGAAATTGGGGAAAAGAAAAAGGGTACTGACAGTTATGAAGTTTTTGCTTCCCTTTTTCATATTTAAGTTATGTTTATGTCCCTCCACAACAGTTAGAAACACAAATTTTTAGTGTTTTCTTTCAAATGATATGGGGTAGTCGACTGAACCCTATTAAAAGAGATGTCACTTTTTTACCTATTCAGAAAGGGGGTCTTGGGATGATTAACCCTATTGCTTTTTTTCTTTCCTTTTTTTCTTTATCATATATTTAGCTGCATACGATATCAGACACATAATTGGGATATGTGGATATACAATGCTATGCAGACTGTTATAGACAAATGGGATGCTTTACCTCCTAAACATTCACGACACCTTTATGTTCTTTCCTATGCGATTGATAGCTTTTGGAAATTGAGACAGTGGAAGCTGCAGAAGTCACCTGTCCTGTCTCTTACTAGAAAACAGCTTTATCAAACATTTCTAGAAATCATGAAACCATTACTTCTTTGTCCAGTGTAACCCCCTTGCAAATGGGGGTTCCTAAGAAGCTTCCCCGGAGCTTGTTTTTCCTGCTCCATGCCTGGTTGGTGATTGGCATAAAGTCGTTTAAATGGGAAGCAAGGAATGCTTTTAAAGCCTCCATATACTGTCTCTTCAAGGGCTGCCCATTGCAGCTATGACTAACTGAAATAGGGGGGGCTGTGGGGTTGTATGCTCGAGTCCCGCTCGGGACGCTGAAAAATAGCTCACTCCTGCCATCACTAGTGGTGCAGGGGGAGCTTTGCTGGGGGATGTGATTGTTTGTTGAAAATAATGTAAAATAGTAATGATAATGTGGTTGTTCTAACCTGCCTTCCTTTTGCAGTGAGGACTGTTTCGGTTGTCTCCTCCATTTTGGTCTGGAACTGCTAAATTGGACCAATCAGTACCTTGGGACTTGGGAGAGCTTTCTGACCAATAGAGTAACTGCTTATAAGTGGAGAAGGCATTATGGGCTATGGCGCTTTTTTTCGCACCACTGAGGGGCAGCAGATTGATGGACTGATAGGTGTGCCAGCCAATAGAAACGGGTAGTGCCCGAATTGTAAAGGGAGCTCCATGCTGAGAAGGGGCAGATGTGTTGTGGCTGGTGAGATGAGAGGAGCTCTGTGCTTCTGCGCTAGTGGAGTATTCGAGCGGGAAGCGCGTGAAGGCCTGCATCAGCCGTTTGTTTGCCGTTGAGTGAGTTGGCTTAAATCCGCTGCATGCGGTCAGAGGAGGCTGGTGCCAGCCCAGCTACCCACCAGGCTTGACCTGTTTGGAGGATTGGAGAATCTGCTGAATCGCGCTCGGTCCTCGGGAAAGCTGAAACTGCCGTTGCAGCACTGTAGCCAGCTGAGAATTCGTGTAAGTCGTGGAGGCTGCGGCCTGGTGTGGTACCCCTCTGGAATTGCCATATAAATGTGTGAGGAGGCTGGTGAAACTCAGGCTTAGCCTTGCCAGTGGTGCAGAAACTGTTGCTGGCTGGAGTCGTGAGTACTAAACCAGGGTAGCTCCCTGCTAAGTTGCAATAGTGGTCTCAAGTTGATTTATTCTACTGCTGGCTGCCTAGCTAAATCTCCTTTCCATCCTGACTTTTATCAGTATTATACAAGCTATCTGTGTCAGGGCCCCAACCAGCTGCCACGGTGGACTAGCCATTAGGGCTTGGGTACCCAGGGACAGTAATTATTACGGTCAGGCCTGTGCACAGAGCCCTAAGTCGATAAGTAAAGTGATAAGCCAATCAACTTGATCCTTCCCCTATCCTTGTTACTTCCCCCTCAAATAAATCAGATTGTTTGTTTCGCAACTAAACCCTGGCTAGTTTGTGCATTTATGGTGAACCACTGTATAGTGACTGCGATATAACTGTACCTTATTTTACAGGGGGTTCCCAGAGTGAGCTAAGAGATACCAGCCTGGGGGTAAGTGTACTGGGGAACAATATTGCTGGTACCTCGTGTGAGCCATTAGTGGGATGAAAGGGGGTTGCAGTAGCCCAGAGGGCTGTGACCGAGGCAATCTCAACAGCATTAACCCCGACCTCTGGTGGAGGCACCCGCCAATGGATCTGAGCCCCTTACCCTGTCTCCGTGGAGGCAGGCAGGGGTAGTAGCCCTAAGGGTAGCGCCCCCTGGGGGTTACAAATTGGAGGCACCACTGGGATCAGTGTCCCCTAGTGGCCAAGTGGGGAAGTACACAAGAGATGGAAAAAGTGGAAGGGGATATGTGGGGAAAAATTAAGTTGGGACCTATTAAGACCATGGTACACAGACTGATGGGGTGGGGTGAAGCCAAAGAGCTGGACTCCCAGAAAATTGTGTTACTGCTTGATGTGCCTTTGGGAACCCCAACTGCTGACATCATTTCCGCAGCACAGCGAGTAAAATGTTTGGGCAAAGTAGAGGTAAAAGGGCGTATGGCTGACTTGCTCGACCAGACGCTGCAGGTGCTACTCCTGTGCAGTGTGACCATCGACCCCGGGAAGGTACCTCCCGTGATTTATCCGGAGGGTGCCTCACAGGGATGGAGGCTAATTCATATCCGAAGTGGGTCAATCACCCCTGGGGGGTCCTCCCCAAATGAATAGTTTTAAAGACAAACTGCTTAAATTGCTGGCTGTGGGGGGGAGAACTACTCAGGAGCTGCTACAAGCATTGGATTTGTCCAGCGATGCTACCCCTCAGGGCTCCCCCAGCACCTCCCCCTGTCCCCCCAAGAGTTCTGTGTTGGCTTCACTGCCCCTAGTGGTCCCACCTATACAGCTCGATTCTTATCGTAAGTTAAAGCTTTTTTCTGGCACGGTGCCCGTGCCTCCAGAGGAGGATGACCTGGAAGCTTGGATGGACTATACCACCCCCTTAGTCCAGGAGTGGCAATGCTCTGAGGGGGAGAAAAGGAAGAGACTAATGGAGAGCTTGCAGAGTCCCGCTTTAGAAGCCATTAGGTTTTTGCAGGCCACCAGCCCAGAAGCCACTGCCGCAGAGTATCTCTCTGCTTTAGAAGGGGTGTTTGGGAGTACAGAGACTGGCGAAGATTTATTATGGAAATTCAGGTCTGTTAAGCAGTGGAGGAATGAGAAACTGTCCGCCTTCATCACTAGGGTGGAGCGGGCCTTGCAGAAGGCCTATAGAAAGGGGGGAATGACTGCCTCAGTCCTGAATCAGGTCAGGTTGGAACATGTTTTAAAATCTGCCAGATTCTCTAGTGTAATACTGCTGAAACTTAGATTGCATGACCGAAGGGCCACCCCACCTGAATATTGTCAGTTAATGAGGGAAATTAGAGAGGTGGAGACTGATGAAGAGGGGTGGGAGCCATGTGTGGGGGCGGTGAACCCTAGTGGGACCCCTGAGTCTAGTACCCCTGAGGAGGTCAGCCTGTCCAGAGGGTCTGAGGGATCCCCAGATTTTCCTAGTGTTGTGGGAATGCGAGTTGTTTCCTCTGACCCCCATGTAGAGAGTGAGTTGAGGGCTGAGGTCAGGAATTTACGGGAACTGGTGAGGGACTTAAAGCAATCTGCTATGTACCCTGTTAGGTCCAGGGCCCCTGAGATGAACCAAAACCAGGCCCCCGGTCCAAGGGAGCCCTCTCACCCCTCTCAGGGCCTCCCACAAACACGGGGCCCACTGCCTAGCAGTGATCTCCGGGACCCTAAGTTCTGTTACCATTGTGGAGAAGACGGGCATTTTCAACCTGAGTGTCAGAGGCCAGAGAACTTGATACATAGATACATAGATACATATACAGTGTCGGCAGATAAGGGCCTATGGCCCACCCAGTCTGCCCATTTGAGCTTGTAAGTTCAGTTTATGTTTTCCTAGAAGTCTGTTGCCCCTTACCCCTGACCTCTAGAATTTCTTTATGTCTATCCCATGCATTCTTAAATCCCGTGATTGTTTCAGCTCCCACCACTTCCTCTGGCAGGGTGTTCCACTTGTCCACCACCTGTTCTGTGAAGAAATTCTTCCTTATGTTTCCTCTGAATCGTCCTCCCTCTAACTTCATCCCATGCCCTCTAGTCCTGGAACATATTTTTCGCTTAAAAATAGTGTATTCCTGCACCCTGTTCCTCCCTGTAAGATACTTGTATGTCTCTATCATATCCTCTCTCTTCCTCCTCTCCTCCAGGGAGTACATGTTCAGTTCCTTCAACCTGTCTTCATAGGACTTGTGATGCAATCCATGCACCATCTTTGTTGCCCTCCTCTGAACCTTCTGTACCCTGTCTATGTCCTTACGTAGGTATGGTCTCCAGAACTGTACACTGTACTCCAGGTGGGGCCTCACTAGTGTCTTGTATAGTGGAATTATGACCTCCATTTTCCTGCTGATGATGCCCCTGCCTATATATCCCAGCATCCTATTTGCTTTACCTGCTGCCTTGTCACACTGTTTCCCTACCTTGAGGTCATCAGAGATGATAACCCCAAGATCCCTTTCCTGCTTGGTGCATGCTATATCCTCACCCCCAACTGATATATTGTGCCAGGGTATTTGTCATCCATATGCATTATCTTGCACTTCTTTGCATTGAATTTCAACTGCCAAACCCTGACCATTCTTCTAGTTTCTGCAGGTCCTTCTCATTCTGTCTACACCCTCTGGTGTGTCTACTCTGTTACAGAGCTTTGTGTCATCAGCGAACAGTGAAATTCTGCCTTCTAGGTCCTGTGCAATGTCACTGATGAAGATGTTGAATAGGACTGGTCCCAGCACTGATCCCTGTGGTACCCCACTGGTCACTCTTCCCTCTGAGGAGTGACAGCCATTTACCACCACCCTCTGTGTCCTGCCACCCAGCCAGTTACCTACCCACCACACTACTGTCCTGCCCACACCCATATTCCCCAGTTTGTGTAATAGTCTTCTATGTGGGACAGTGTCAAAGGCCTTGCTGAAGTCCAGATAGGTCATGTCCACTGCCCTCCCCTGATCCACCTCCCTAGTCACCCAGTCCAAAAATTCAACAAGGTTGGTCTGTCATGACCTCCCCCTGGTGAAACCATGCTGCCTTGGGTCCTGTAGTCCATTTACAGCCAGCTGTTCTACCAATCTCTCCTTCAGTAGTGCTTCCATGATCTTCCCCACTACCGAGGTGAGGCTGACTGGTCTGTAGTTCTCTGCTTCCTCTCTGTTCCCACTTTTGTATAAGTGGACTACATCTGCTGTCCTCCAGTCTTTGGGTACCTTCCCTGTTTCCAGTGATCAGCTAAACAGGATAGCCAGAGGTTCAGCCACCACCTCTCTTAGTTCTTTAAGGACCCTGGGTGCACCCCATCTGGCCTCATTGCTTTATCAACTCTTATTACTTCCAGTTCCTTCAGGACCCTTTCTCATGTAAAGGGACTTGTGTCCATTTCTGCACCATTCTCACCTTGTACTCCCTTTAGACCCATTACCTCCTCTTCCTCAGTAAAGACTGAGCAGAAATACCTGTTCAATATGTCAGCTTTACTGTTGTCATCCTCCATGACCCCATCCTCCCCTTCAGTCTCACTATCCTCCTTTGTCTTTCTTTTTTCACTTGTGTACCTGTAAAAGGTTTGTGTCCTCTACCCACTGATTTTGCAATGTGTTCTTCTGTCTGAGCTTTGGCTTCCCTTACTGACCTCCCTGCCTCCCTTTGCTTCTCCTGGTACTTCTCCCTATCCCCTTCTGCCTGTGTCTTTTTGTATTGCCTGAATGCAATCGTTTTGGCTTTCACTTTCTTTGCTATCTCTTTGGAAAACCATAATGGTCTCCTCTTCCTTTTGAGGAAAGTTAACAGTAGATTGATCACTTGGCATTGCTGGATACAGTCTCGACCCCCTAATAAAAGTTTTGTGACTCAGGCCCAGGCTCAGAAGACCCTCAATGCTGTGGCCCCCGACTGGTCTGATGTGGTCGGGCCTTCTATGGAGACCCCGGTGGAAGTAAATGGGATTCCCACTCAGGCTGTACTGGACAGTGGCTCTCAGGTAACCATCATGTTTCAGGACTGGTACCAGGCACATTTACCAGTGCCACTGCAACCCTTGAATGGTCTGATGTGTGGGTTTGAGCGACAAGGCATATCCGTATTTGGGGTATATCCGAGTTTGGTTATCATTCAACATCTGTGGCTGGAATGGATGAGCAAGTGGAAACTTTAGTTTTAGTTTGCCACCACTGGACTGTATGATGGGGTGCCTTTCTTGATTGGAACAAATGCTCATATGTTTGGACGATTGGCCCAGTTGTGCTCAGAAAACAGGCATGCAAAACTGGGCAAGCTCTAAAATACTGCTTGTGCTCAAAAAGCAGTTGCCTCCCAGGAGAGTTGGTCAAGAGGAACCTGAGGGCCTGGTGGGGGTGGGTGAAAAGGATCCGGCTCCAGTGATACCAGCCTCAAATGCCCAGTGTGTCTTGCATGGAGAAGTACGACTAAGGACGGATGTCAAGAATAAGTTGCTGATGTTGGATGCGCCTGGGGAAGGGAGATTGCCTGAGGGACTGTTGATAAAACCCAGTATCTTGCCAGCTAGAGCTCATGCTTATGTCAAGAGAGTGATGGTTTAAGTGCATAATGTGTCCGACAAAGAGATTCGAATAAGAAGAGGGTGCACCCTGGCAAGTGTCCATTGTGCGGATACTGCAGCACTGCCAAGTAGCAAGGGTCCCGAGGCAGACGATCGAGTTACTCCTGATTTGTTTGATTTTGGTGACTCTCCATTGCCAGTTGAATGGAAAAAGAGGATCAGTGAGAGGCTTGCCCAAAGGGACTAGGTATTTTCCCTGAAAGAATGGGATGTGAGATGTGTGCAAAGGGCTGAGCATCACATTCGGCTGCATGATAAAAGGCCTTTCCGAGAGAGATCCCAGCACCTGGCCCCGGCTGACATCGATGATGTACGGCAGCATCTGCAAGAGATGTTGGCTGCTGGTGTGATACAAGAGTCCGGGAGCCCCTATGCTTCCCCATCATGGTGGTAAGGAAGAAGAATGGGACAGTTCGGATGTGTGTAGACTATCACACTTTGAATTGGCGGACCATCCCCGACCAGTACACCATGCTGCGAATACAGGACGCTTTGGACTATTTAAATGGCAGCAAGTGGTTCTCTGTGCTGGATCTCTGTAGTGGGTACTACCAGATCCCGATGGCCCCAGGGGACTGAGAGAAGACTGCATTCATTTGACCCCTCAGTTTCTATGAATTCTTTCGGATGCCTCAAGTGATTTCAGGCGCCCCCGCCACCTTTCAGCACCTGATGGAGAGAGCAGTGGGGGATATGAATTTGCTAGAGTGTCTGGTCTATTTAGATGACGTCATAGTGTTTGGACGCTCATTGGAAGAACACGAGCAGTGACTATTTAAGGTCTTGGATTGGTTGGAGGAGTTCGGCTTCAAGCTGTCGATAGATAAGTGTCAATTTTTCCAGACCTCTATAAAATATGTGGGCCACATAGTGTCTACTGAGGGCATAGAGACTGACCCCAGCAAAGTGGAGGCATTGACTACTTGGCCCCAACCCAGGAACTTGAAAGAGTTGCAGCTGTTTCTGGGGTTCTGCAGATACTATCGGCGATTTGTCAAGGACTATTCTCGAGTGATTCATCCCCTCCGAAACCTCACTCAGGAGTACCCTCCTACTCACAAAAAGTATAGGAAAGTTGTGCGATCCGAGACCGAGAAGAGGTATTTCCAGCTGAATTAACTGTTTGGGGATCGTTGGACTGTTGAGTGTGAAGACGCTTTCTATGACATCATATATCAACTCACCCATGCCCCCGTGTTGGCTTATGCTGACCCAGCCAAGCGCTACATTCTCCATACCGATGCCAGTCTTCAAGGATTGGGGTCTGTGTTGTATCAGGTGCACTCGAATGGCCTGAGACCTGTAGCGTTTGCCAGCAGAAGTCTGGCTCCATCAGAGAAAAACTATCCCATGCATAAGCTAGAGTTCCTGGCTCTGAAGTGGGCCATTGTTTATCAGTTCCATGACTGTTTGTACAGTGCCAAGATATTAGTAAAGACTGATAACAATCCTCTGACCTATGTACAAACCTCAGCTAAGTTGGACACCACTGGCCACAGGTGGCTCTCTGCCTTAGCCACCTACAATTATGCTGTTGAATACAGGGCCAGTTTAAACCATATAGATGCGGATGCCCTTTCTTGGAGACCTATGCCCCAAGCTGGTTGGGTCAGGTTGTCTGAGCCTGACATAAGGACCCTTTGCCAGAAGTTTGACAAGGAAGATCAGGTGTCCTCGGATGCTGTGAACTGTATGGTGGATTGCTTGGGGCCCTCTGAGAGCTGTATACCTGCTGCCTATTGTCATTTTCTGCCCTAGATACTAGTTCACTGTCTCAGTTTGACAATACTAGTCTTCAACAGGCTCAATCCCAATATTCTCTGATAAAGCTGGTGGTGGAAGCCCTGCAGGCTGGGCGAGATGTGTCCAAATTGCACTCTACCAACTTATGAGCCACCCTGTTATATAAAGAAGGGCCCAAATTAAGGCTGATTAACCAACTACTATACCAAGAGACTGTACATAAAGAGGACCAGATCGTCAAACAACAGCTGGTGCTGTCTTCAGAGTTAAAGGAACTGGTTTTGAAGTCTTTGCATAATCAAACGGGACATCTTGGCATCGACCGAACTCTCGATTTGGTATGAGCCCGGTTTTACTGGCCAAAAATGAGCGCCAATGTGGAGCGGTATGTCAAGATCTGTAGTCGGTGTTTGCAGAGGAAAGCCTTGCCCCAGAGAGCTGCTCCTATGGTCAACATTACTACTAGCGCCCCTATGGAACTAGTCTGCATTGATTTCTTAAGCCTGGAACCCGATCTGAGAAATATCAGTAATATATTGGTGGTTACCGATCATTTCACCCGGTACGCACAGGTGTTCCCTACTAAGGATCAGAAAGCAACCACGGTGGCTAAGATACTTGTTGAAAACTTTTTTGTCCACTACGGGGCCCCTCAGCCAATCCATTCCGACCAGGGGAGGGACTTCGAGACCCGCTTGATTAAAGAGATGCTGTCTTTGTGGGGGGTGTGAAAGTCAAGAACCACCCCTTACCATCCTCAGGGAGATCCCCAGCCTGAAATGTTTAATCACACATTGCTTGACATGTTGGGCACGTTGCAACCCAAAGACAAACCGAGATGGAGCCAGCAAATCAGTACCCTGGTTCACGCCTATATCTGTACCAAGAGTGATGCCACGGGATTTTCCCCGTACCGACTGATGTTTGGGAGAGAGGCTAGGTTGCCCATGGATGTGTGCTTTGGAGTTTCCTCTGATGGGGTGCAAGCAGAAAATCATCTACAATACGTGCAGAAGCTGAAGGCCCAGTTAAATCATGTGTATCGGTTGGCCCAGACCATGGCTGCTAAAAGAAACTTGGCCAATAAGGAGAGGTATGACAAGAAAGTGAAGACTTTGGAGTTAAGAGAAGGGGACAGAGTGTTGCTGCGAAATCTGGGGCTGCATGGAAAACACAAGATTGCTGACCGATGGCATCACCTCCATCACATTGTTGTGGGACAACTGGCCGATTTGCCTGTGTATAAAGTGTGGCCTGAAAACAATTCCAAAGCTGTGAAAACTATTCACCAAAATCATTTGCTGCCAATCCGGCAAATCCTGATTGAAGCCGGACCCTCAACTGCCGCCCCCTCTCGGCCTGTGACTAGATCTGCTGCTAAGCAAAGAACTAAACCCATGGATCCTTCAGCAAGCCAACCAAGAGAGCCTTGTCCAAATCCTGCAGAAGGAGATGATCAACAATCGATGTCGGAAGACAATGAAGATGATATTGAATACTATCCCTCTTATGAACTGAGCCAGTTGTTTTGGGGCAATCCCCTTGTTAATTCTGGAACCGAGATTGGCCCTTCTGGACTGTTTGAGCCCCATACTTTGTCTCCAGAGCTGATACCTCCTGAAGATGAACTGGCTAGCAGAAAAGCCCCAGGGGTGGGGTCCTCAAGCCTGGCTGAACTGTCTGGCCTGGCTGAATTATCTGACTTCTCAGATGAAGAGAGGGAGGTGGGGGGGGCAAGCCAGTGATATGCCAGAACCAGAGGAGTATTTTGAATGCCCCGATGGTTCCTCACCAGTAGATGCACAGCCCTCAGCTGAGCCCAGTGGAGTGGGTCCTGGGGTAGAGCGTCAGGCCACCAATAATACTATGAGCACTGACCCTTGTTCCCCTGTAGAGGTTCCCATCCCTAATGTCAGTGGGGCTGAGTTGGAATCAGGGCCTGTTTCAGGGTTCCCCAAGACACCTAGACGCTCCAGCCAAGAAGTATGGCCTGTAATAAAGTTGAGTTATGAGTCTCTGGGTCAGCCAGTGGACCTGCCCTTGAATGCAGTCCACAAAGGGGTGTATGTGTCCCTGAGCTCCTTGCCCAAGCTAGTTTTGGGGGATAACTCTAGTTTGTTGGTATTACCCTCTGGGTGTGGTGCCCCTGCTTTAGGTGACCCGCCCATAACTGAAATGGAGCAGTTCCCCCTGTTCCGGGGCCATGAGCAGGAAATATTGACCTGATTGGGAAAAAGAGAAACAAAAAGGTTATGTGTGTACAACGTTGTATAACTCAGAGTACACTGTGAATATTCATGTATGTAATGCAAAGTGTGCTGTAGTGTCAATTAGGTTGTATGCCTTCAAGTAAATAAAGGGTAATTGGCGCGGATGCCAAGTTTTCCAGGCCAGGGAAGGTGTAACCCCCTTACAAATGGGGGTTCCTAAGAAGCTTCCCTGGAGCTAGTTTTTCCTGCTCCATGCCTGGTTGGTGATCGGCATAAAGCCATTTAAATGGGGAGCAAGGAACGCTTTTAAAGCCTCCGTATACTGTCTCTTCAAGGGCTGCCCATTGCAGCCGTGATTAACTGACATGAGGGGGCTGTGGGGTTGTATGCTCGAGTCCCACTCGGGACGCTGAAAAATAGCTCACTCCTGCCATTGCTAGTAGTGCAGGGGGAGCTTTGCTGGGGGATGTGATTGTTTGTTGAAAATAACGTAAAATAATAATGATAATGTGGTTGTTCTAACCTGCCTTCCTTTTGCAGTGAGGACTGTTTCGGTTGTCTCCTCCATTTTGGTCTGGAACTGCTAAATTGGAACAATCAGTACCTTGGGACTTGGGAGAGCTTTCTGACCAATAGAGTAACTGCTTATAAGTGGAGAAGGCATTATGGGCTATGGCGCTTTTTTTCGCACCACTGAAGGGCAGCAGATTGATGGACTGACAGGTGTGCCAGCCAATAGAAACGGGTAGCGCCCGAATTGTAAAGGGAGCCCCATGCTGAGAAGGGGCAGATGCGTTGTGGCTGGTGAGATGAGAGGAGCTCTGTGCTTCTGCGCTAGTGGAGTGTTCGAGCGGGAAGTGCATGAAGGCCTGCATCGGCCGTTTGTTTGCCGTTAAGTGAGTCAGCTTAAATCCACTGCATGCAGTCAGAGGAGGCTGGTGCCAGCCCAGCTACCCACCAGGCTTGACCTGTTTGGAGGATTGGAGAATCTGCTGAATCGCGCTCGGTCCTCGGGAAAGCTGAAACTGCCGTTGCAGCACTGTAGCCATCTGAGAATTCGTGTAAGCCATGGAGGCTGCGGCCTGGTGCGGTACCCCTCTGGAATTGCCATATAAATGTGTGAGGAGGCTGGTGAAACTCAGGCTTAGCCTTGCCAGTGGTGCAGAAACTGTTGCTGGCTGGAGTTGTGAGTACTAAACCAGGGTAGCTCCCTGCTAAGTTGCAATAGTGGTCTCAAGTTGATATATTCTACTGCTGGCTGCCTAGCCAAATCTCCTTTCCATCCTGACTTTTATCAGTATTATACAGGCTATCTGTGTCAGGGCCCCATCCAGCTGTCATGGTGGACTAGCCATTAGGGCTTGGGTACCCAGGGACAGTAATTATTAGGGTCAGGCCTGTGCACAGAGCCCTAAGTCGATAAGTAAAGTGATAAGCCAATCAACTTGATCCTTCCCCTGCCCTTGTTATGTCCCCCTCAAATAAATCAGATTGTTTGTTTCGCAACTAAACCCTGGCTAGTTTGTGCATTTATGGTGAACTACTGTATAGTGACTGCGATATAACTGTACCTTACTTTACAGGGGGTCCCCGGAGTGAGCTGAGAGATACCAGCCTGGGGGTAAGTGTACTGGGGAACAGTATTGCTGGTACCTCGTGTGAGCCATTAGTGGGACGAAAGGGGGGGTTGCAGTAGCCCAGAGGGCTGTGACCGAGGCAATCTCAACAGCATTAACCCCGACCTCTGGGTGGAGGCACCCGACAACGGATCTGAGCCCCTTACCCTGTCTCTGTGGTGGCAGGCAGGGGTAGTAGCCCTAAGGGTAGTGCCCCCTGGGGGTTACACCAGAATGTACCCCTTCACACATGAAGTTTGCTTTTCAGCTTCTTCTTGATAAAAGAGTTCCTAACATATGTGAGATGTTACCTGGCTACGTTGACACGGCAGGTTAAATGTCTGTGGTAATTTGAAACACAAGTCTTCTCAGACAGGTTTTGTCCTAAACCTTCATGTACTTGAACTGAGGAGACAATGTCCCACTTCTTTTTTGACTGTGAGGATACTCGCTTGTTTTGGAAAACTTTGGCATTCAAATGGCAATGGCCCTTTTTAAGTAGAATTACATATCAGACTTTGATATTGGGTGATTTTACTGGAAGTTGGGCCAAATTTCATAAAAGCACTTTATGAGTTATTTTTTCTATGTGTAAATATTATCTGTGGCAAGCAAGACGTCAATATGCTTTACAACAAATTCAAACCTCGTCTCAAATTATTATATTGACAATAGAAACAGCGCTCTCCAAGATTATGGAAATGGAGCACCAACAGCTCTCATTAGAACATTTTCAGGTGTTATGGAAATAAATTACATTTTCACATTAACATCCTGGGACTACACTTTGTTTACTTGAATGTATTATTTTCTGTTTACATTATGGTTTCTTTGTTTGTATACAGTTGATGCACTGCTTCTAATAATCTCTATGTCATATCTTTATTGCTTACATATATGATGTTGTGTTTTCCTTTCTTAATAAAAATTCCCCTACTCTTTTTGATAAGTGCCATGAGATCTTTAACATCCACCTGAACTGCCACCAATCCAGGCAGATGGGACCTCGGTTTAACGTCTCATCCGAAAGACGGCACCTCAGAAGTGCAGCACCCCTCTCATGCTGCACTACAGTGTCAGTACTGGGATAGTAACCCAAGTGCCAGATGTGGGAACTGAACCCACAGCCCTCTGATCTCCTGGCCTCAGAGGCAAGTGTGCTACCTACTGAGCCACTGACACTACCTGTTGCCATCCCTCTCATGCCCCATTTTTCCTTCCCCCTTCAGTGTGTTCCTGCTCCCCCTCTCTTCCATAGCAGCAGCTCAATCTATTCCTATATCTCTTCCTCCTATCGGTTTCCCTCCTACTTGTTCCCTTCTGTTTCCCCCAGTCCCAGCCCTGATTGCCTCCCTACCCGCAGCCATCGCTATCTCCCTGGTACTCCTCGTGGTCTCTTCCTCCCCCATCAGAAGGCCCCTCCTCACCTCGGGCACCATCTCCCTTCTTCTCTCTCTTCTGCTAGTGTCTCTGATACTGGGGTCAGTTTCAGTCCTTAGTTATTCTTCCCTCATCCCCTTGCCATCCCTTACCCCCCCCAGCCAGGATGCCTACCATACTCATCTGTCCTGCCACTTAAACTCCTCCCTAACCTCCACAGTTCCTCTCTCAAACTAGCTAGTTGTCTACAGACCATACACCCCCCCATCCTCCAAGCCCAGTCCAGTATCATGGTGGACCCATACATTGTACACCCCACCACCCTTCCAAAGATGTCAGCCCTATTGACACGTGGCACCTGCCCCATTTTGGACCCCATTTTATGTTATGGGCTCTTACTCCTGGTTTCTGTACCCTGTTACAACTGTTAGGGCCATATAAACTCAAATTCCTCTTTCCCCCACACTAGTCCCCCTACTGCCCCCTGGCTGACCGGGTTAATTCAGTCTCAAATCTCATCCATTAGATACTGTATTACTGTAGCAATCCTAAAGCCTCCTTGTCCATTTTTCACTCCTCAGCTACCAAACGTATTGTTCTCAGCCCTCATAGTTTCACTTAGACCAGTTAGAAATCATATTACACTCCAAGTATTACTCAGCTCAGTTAGAGAAATAAACAGAACAAATAAATATGTATTATTACAGCAATCCTAACCAGTATAGCTCAGTACTTAGCTCAGTTAGAGAAATAAACAGAACAACTAAATCTGTATTATTACAGCAATTGTAAAAGTATCCAATCATTACTTTGTCTCCACCCCAGAGACTCTGCTGTAATATAGGACCACACAGGACCCCTGGCAGGTGGGTGGGCAACTCTAAAGTCCCAACAGAGCCCCGTTGAGCTCACTCACTCTGTCCCCCTATCTCACTCGCTCATTCGGTTTCTCCTGGCACTGCAGGCTGCTCTTTTGTACTGGGCTCCTGCCTGCATTGCCACCTTTTTCTGCCAACAAAGAAATCCACAGCAGTCCCAACAGAGCTCCATTGAGCTTGCTCACTCCCCCTCTCTCACTCGCTCATTCTGCTTGTCCTGGCACTGCATGCTGCCCTTTTGTACTGTGCCCCTGCCTGCATTGCCACCTTTTTCTGACAACAAAGAAATCCACAGCAGTCCCAACAGAGCTCCATTGAGCTTGCTCACTCCCCCTCTCTCACTCGCTCATTCTGTTTCTCATGGTGCTGCATGCTGCCCTTTCATACTGTGCTCCTGCCTGCATTGCCACCTTTTTCTGCCAACAAAGAAATCTACAGCAGTCCCAACAGAGCTCCACTGAGCTTGCTCACTCCTCCTCTCTCATTCGCTCATTCTGTTTCTCATGGTGCTGCACGCTGCCCTTTTTTACTGGGCTCCTGCCTGTGCTGGAGCCTTTTTCTGCCCACAAAGAAATCTGCAGCAATCCCAACAGAGCTCCTTTGAGCTCACTCACTACCCCCTCTCACTCACTTGTTGTTACTCTATCCCAAACACTGATTTCCCACTGCAACTGCATTATTCTGCCCCAGAAATGCAAAAACACATTTCGCCAAGGATGTGAAAAATGACAGCTGTACTGTTCATAAGGAGGTGTGAAAAAATGCCAGTATTGAAAATCTGGCATGAAAATATTGCAAAATTGTGAAGTTACAAGGATGCACGGAAACTGCACAATGCATGCATGTAATAGTCATTTTATGGACTTTTGTCACCAAATTTTCAACATAGGTATTTTTGGACCTCTGCTCGTGAACAGTGTCACTGTCATTTTCTTAATCTGTTCCTAAAATTGATTTCCCACAGCGACCGTGCTATTCTGCGCCAGAAGTGCGAAAACACATTTTGGCCAGGATGTATAAAATGACAGCTGCACTGTTCATAAGAAGGTGTGAAGAAATGCTAATGTTGAAAATCTGGAGAGAAAATATTACAAATTCACAAAGTTATGAGCATGCGTGGAAATTGCATAATGCACACCCATAAAACAGTCATTTTTTTTTCACCAAATTTGCAACATAGGCTTTTTGAGAGCCCACCTCATTAACAGTGGCACTGTCATTTTGTTAATTGGTCCTGAAAGCTGATTCTGCACAGTGACCGCGAAATCACCTTTTGGGACAGAGTAACGCCATGACAGTGCCTGAATTAATGAGGAGGGGTCCCAAGAACCCCATGTTGAAAATTTGATGCCAAAATTCCCCAAAATGCCCAAGATATTCACCAAAGTTGAGAAATCCCTATTTTTGCCATTATACAGCTTACCAGCATTTCTTCAGTTTGCAGTCAGCTTTGAAGAGTGCAGACATTTTCCCGGTCCACCGAAGATCGTCGCGCTGCACTCTGGAGGTATGCATGGGGTGGGGGTGTGTGGGGAGATAGGGGCACAGAGGGTGGGTGTGGGTTGGGGAAGGGGCAGGAGGGACCGCAAGGGACTGTTTTCTTATTTTACAGATAAAAAAAAAACACAATGCGGTTCGGTTTTCTTCTTTCGCAGGTGTGTTTGGTACACTGGAGTGGACTCCCAGTGTACCACCTGCATTTGTGGGGAGGGGGACCGAAGCCGTCGGGGACTTGGCCCCCGGTCGGCACAGAAATGGGTGGGGGGTGCATGATGCCGAGGGGGATTGGGCTGCCCTCGGCACACAGCAGAAATCGACGGGGTGGGAACATTATGCCAGTGGGGAGGGGGCTCCCCCAGTGGCAAATTGAACTCTGAAGGGGGACTGAAGCCGATGGGGATTGGGCCCCCTGTTGACAAAGAAAGACTGTTGGGGGGGCGCATGATGCCATGGGGAATTGGGCACCCCCTCAGCATGCAACAGAAACTTGAGGATGGGGACATTATGCTGACAGGGACTGGGCTCCCCATCAGCAAATGAAGGGGGTCGGGGGCATGCTAACAGGGGGATTGGGCCCCCCCGTTGGCTCTGAGGTGGCCACATAGAGCTGCCATGTTCCTGGTACTGTTACACCAGGTGAGGTACTGCCATCCCATTATGGGTTGCTCCCTCATTGCAGTGGAATTGCTGATGCTGCAACCATGAGGCGGCCTCTCATTGCAGTGACCAAATGATTTCAAGTTGGTGGCACTTCTGCGGAACCAGTGTCATCAGGACACTGGGCCTGCATTGGGTGCACACCGCCAAGCCCACAAATGCAGTGCTGATATTGACTGTCACACTGCCACAACTCCACAACCCACTTCTCTCCTAAGCTGCTGCATAATGTTTCTTGAGCATGTGCACAAGCAAACATAAAAATAACCTATCCCTTGCTCAATACATATTCAGAGCAGCCTACAGCACCACCACGGCATTAACCAAACTCACAAATGATATTAAACTGGGGGTGGACAGCGGTAAACTCACCAGTTCTATTTTTATTGATTTAGTCAAGGTGTTTGATCTTGTCAGGCACTCAAAGCTGAAATTCAAACTTTACTCTCTAGGCATTTCCAACACTGCTCTAGAATGTTTCTCCAGCTACCGAAAAAAATAGGCTGCAGTTTGTCAAAGTAAACCAGGCAATCACCACACGCACCACAATCAACATTGGAGTGCCCCAAGGCTCAATCCTTGAACCACTGCTTTTCCCATATTCATTAATGATTCTCCAAAAACTCCATCCCACTGCAGCTCCCTCCTATATGCTGACAATATGGTACTCTACACCAGCTCCTACAGTATTGCTGAGATCAACCCTCAACTAAAGGCCGATTTCGGAATTCTACAGTCCTGGCTAATTCAAAATAGCCTCATTCTAAATGGTAGCAAGACCAAGTCAATGCTATTTGGGTCCTCAGCAAAGCTCAGGTCCTGCCGCACAGACCTTACCATTCAGTACTCTCATGAATCACTCGTCTTCACTATCAACTCCTTCAAATACCTTGGCATTATCCTGGACCCTGCCCTCAACTTCAACCACACATCTCAAACATCTGCAAGACCATCAACACCAAAATTGGGCTGGCCTACAACATTAGATATACTTTAGCTCCTGCTGCCAGACTTGCAATAGCCCAAGGTCTCCTGCTTCCAAGCCTCACTTACAGTCTCACCCCCTACTATCTAACTACCACCTCCAGTCTGGACAAATGGAGCATGTCATACAACAACATACGAAGCTCTGCTCTCTCCACTCCAAGAATGACTCACCACTGCTCACTGTATTCTAAACTTGGCTGGCTATCACCTCCCTCTTGCAGCCTACTCACACTTCACTGTCTGTTGGACAACATAATAAGATCATCCAAACCAGCTGTCCTTGCAGCCTTGATGACCCCCCAGGAACAAATGTACCCCCTGTGCTCCTGTGACAAATCTCTCCTGGCAGTCCCCAGACATTCCACCAAGATGGGTAAACAGGCCTTTTCCTCCTTCGTCCCCCAGAGTCTGGAATGCCCTTCCACTCCATGTCAGAGACACACAGGCCCATTCCTGTTTCAAGCAAGCACTTTACAACTTTAAGCAACTCAGATGTCTGCACCTGTTAACTGACCCCCAAGCCTCTCAATGTTGCACTTGCTCCCAGTCTTTTCGTCCACACAAGTGTCTAACTCCATTGCGTATCAGTGATCCCCTCAGAATTTCTACTGACTGTGTACTTGCACTCAGTTTTCTCCTGCACTGCAATCACCTACGTTCATTTTTCTGACCATGCTTGTAGTGTCATGTTGAATACCTATCTCCTCCTGAAAAATCTATGTATTGCTAAATAGAATTGTTCTACAGTATATACTGTATTAGTTGTACCACTGTCTGTTGCTTGTTCTGCTGTTGTACCATTGTTCTGTAACCTCCCGGGTCGTGCCTGAAAATAGGCATTGTCTTGTCTGTTACGCTTGGGTTATGTCCCTATCTTCCCACATACACCTCACACTGTATTCCTGGTCTATTGTACTGTGATACTGCTATTTTGCACTAACCTATAGTTATGAGCACCAATCATATAAGCATAGGTGCTAGGATTGTGCTTTGCTGCTAAGATATGCCTGTGTCATGTTTTGACTGATGACTAAGCCACACATACCAACGAAGTTCAGATAGCAGGGTTTGGAATTCTTATTGTACATCCTGGTGATGACAGAGTGTGCATGGTTAGTAATTGCATCATCGTATATGTATGATTCACAGGCAATGTTAAAACACACCTGGCAAATAAAATGAAAAGCAAGGAGGTGAGGAGTCTCCGAATGGTTTAGAGAGCAGAAACGTTCTTGAGAAAGACACAGCTTGTGTTAAGAAAAGAATAAAAATATTTTTCCTTACGTAAAATGATACCAACAGTCTATGAAAGAGTTAAGTTCTGCCAGCTTCAAGAAATGTCCTTAAGATAATTACAGAAAGCACTGCAGATACAATGTTTTTATTATAGTTTCTAATTGGGACTGTTTCTCTCTCTAAATTAAATTTCTTTGGCAGAAGACAAACTTCTGTTCCAGTACTCTATAGTACTGATGAGAAATACAGTGACTTGCGTGTGTACGTCACAATCTAACAGTTTACAAATACTGTACATTCATAAGGTTTGAGCATGTTGTATGTATATTCCTTATGCTCCATGAGAAGGACCCTCATTTGAGGGCAGTTTATAGGTTCCTTAATAAAGGAACTGAGGAATAACTTCCAGAAATAGCTCTTTTAAGAAAGTGAAAATGACATTTACCTATCCAGTAATGGCCTACTCATTTGGCATGACTACTGTAACACTCATGAAAAGTTACAGGTAATTCACGAACACCTGAGAGTAGATTTTATATACTATACCAAATACATAGTACTCCAACTGGTGTACACCAGAGAGTCAGTAAAAACCCTAGACAGTCTAAAATCCTCTGTCTTATGGCTACACATGAGAAATGATGTAGAACACTACATTGGTAACTGTTTGATCTGTGCACAGAACAATCCTATACTAGCTAGGACAAATGCATTGTTACCCCACAGGCAAAGGCCCCTGGAACAAAATCCAGTTTAACTACATTGGTCTTGCGCCAACCACTAAGACCAACTTGTTTGCACTAGTGATCACCAACCTATTTTCCAAACAGTTTAAAGCTATCCCAAAACAGAACAACACAGTCAAGGTGATTGCAAATGTCTTGGTAAACCAGCTATTTACCAGGTAGGGTTTTACACCTAAAGGTAAATTCTGATTACAGGGATCTGGCTTTATAGCCAATGTTGGAAATTCTGGATTTGTTATGGGCAAAACAAAAGTTTTATATCCCTTACAACCCACAGTCATCAGGACAGGTGGAATGGGCTAACAAGCAGATCAAAGTTATGTTATTCAAACTTGTTCAGAAAACCCTAAAAGGACTGAAATTCATTATTGCCTTTACTCCTTATAGCAATAAGGGGGACATCATCTGCAGGTACACAGCGTACCCATTTTTGAAATCAAGACCAGACGGTTCATGAGACTCCCAGAACATTTACTTCTGGACCTGTGTACTGCCACTGCTGATGTAGCATCAGTAGATAAATATGTTAAATATCTCAAACAAGACATCTAAAAGGTACACTTGTTTGCTTCACAATGTATGGGCAAGACCCAAAAACATGTCCTATCCCATTGTAAACAAATGCAGTCCAGCAGGCTACCAGGTTTGACTGCCTCACAATAACAGTCATTGATAAATGGCTATATGCCTATCAAATGAACCTGTTTAAAGGAGATTAAATTACTTTTTCATACCCCAATGGGTAGAATAGTACTAAACTAACTATGTTTTTCTTTTTCTCTTTTCTTTTAGGTTCCAGAGAGAGAGAGAGAGAGATGCTTGCTTTTATGCTTATTATTCTTTTTGAAGGTATGGGTCTTCTTACAAGCCCAAACTGCACATTTTATTACAGATAAGGACCAGTGACGTAATCCTAAAAAAGTTGTTGAGGCAGAATACCTCACAAGCCCACATGATTTAATTGCATCCTGTGAAATTCACACTAAAGTCCTAAAAGACATGTTCATTGTCCAAAAGGGTAGTGAGGCTCTACGGAACGTTATGATCATTGCTTTGGATCAATTCAAGCAGTCAGACTTGATCTGGACTCCTGTTTACATTTTATTGATAATCAGGAATTTTGCATCCAAAATTATATGGCAATAAAAGTCATTAGATCTTAATGTTTTTAACCCTATGATGCCCCACATAATTTGTGACACTTAATACTGAGTGCCCAAAATAGAACCCTGGCCCACCCAGTGGTCTAATAGCCACTTCTAAACCAGGCACCCTAGTTAATAATGTGCAGTTTATGCACAGCCCAGTGATTTTTAAATCTCACCCGTTAGAACTTGGAATGATTTGTTATATGTTTCACAACATTTCCCACTTTTTTTTTTAAAAAATGATGTGATTAAATACCCTGGCAGCATACCAGGTACTCATTAATGACTCCCTATACAAGGACTGATAGCACCACACATACACACACACAGGATTTTCACATCCTGACTGCTAGTGATACATCTTATGACTGTAAACCTACTCAAACACACTAGGCATTTTGGTTTTGTTTTTCTTATTTTAAAAACAACACAGGTTTAGACTCAGGCCTATTTGGCTCTGACTTATCTATTTGAAATAAGGCTGATATAGCCATTATTCAAGCACATATGTTAAAGGTTCATGATAGTATGAAATATAATATCATAACCCCCCCCCCAACCATTGCATGGTATACATCATTTTGCTCATAAAGAGTGATTTACATTTACAATATTAAGGATATTGTGAAAGGGTTTGACCTGACAAATGTTCATGTTAATGAATTTATTTTCTGCTCACATTAAGGAAGCAGATGAGCATCATATAGCCAAGAAAGTCCTTTGCACTGCCTACAGTTATTATGTTTTTGCAACCCTTTGGTTATCTCTTCCATGATCTGGAATTAGGATATATCCTTGATCTCATACATGACAGATGTATGCGTCAGTGGCATTGCCACATTTTGCACTCTTATTGCATGTGTTAACAAATGTTTATTTGAATCTAGCACAATTCCATTGTCAATGATAAGGAACCTTTGGATATGTCACCACATACACCAGCATTGCTCCATGTTTCGAAACTTATTCCTGCACAGTCCAGGAAGCCATGTTTATGACTCTCACAGTGTCATTGCCGCATTTTCATCCGGCAACATCCATCTCTGATTGTCTGGCAACCGTCCATTCTATTGGTCATCTTAATGGGAACTTTTATCGTAAAAGGTTGAAACTATCTCCTTTCCTTGTTTACCATGAGGTCTTAGGATCATGACTGACTCTGAACTTTGATTGTTGTACCTGAAAGGAACATCACCTTTTATGCAGATGTGACATCTTCCAACTTGTATTATCAACTTGTGAATACAGGCCTAATAACTGAAATTAGGCTTCCACTTGTGAACTTTCAAATAAACTGTATTCAGTCCAGCCAATTCAATTCTACAATCAAGCTCATTGTTATACATACTTTGAAGCAAGTCTGGGGTAGGGGCAATCCCCTAACTCAGCAAGAAGACTCTTCTTCATTTGATCTACAATCAAGAAATCCATTTTCTTCACTGCTTGTTTTCCAAGTCTGGCTGGCACCTCATACAAACTGAGTACTGTCATTAACTTTTACAATTTGTGCAGCCGTGTGATCATCTTCAACTGAACACTGTTGCTATTCCATTGTGAAACTCAATGTGCAATCTAATGCACCCCCTGCTAAGGCCTGTGAAAATACTGCTGCCTCCTGAACATTTGGATCAACCTTTGGAAAATCTGAATGCATCGAATTTGAACTATGAATCTTCATTTGACATTTGAAAAAACTCTGGATTTATCCCTGTAACTGTTCATAGTTTATGCCTTATGGACATTGACATTTCGTGTCCTGTTCAACTTATCAACTGAAAGATGCCATCCTTCAAGGTGGTATATTCTGCTGATGTGGAACATTGTGTGGTGACCAACTATATATTCTTCTGATGTGGACTAAAAGTTATGCAAAGTAAACTTTTCTAACTTCTGTTTTACTCCCTAAACAGGAAATAGGTTATACGGTAATCACACCTGTTCCCATCCCAGAACCAGATATCATTAAGTCTAGTCCTAACTATCTTGATGCTCTATCTCAATTTTACTTATTTTTAATATCCATACAGCAACTTAAGTTTGTCTGTTCAATTTCTTCCCAATAGGACAGATACACATCTGATACATATCAGTATTTGCTGGTTGTTTTGATATTGGAAAACCCCATTGTGAAGTTTTATTCCAAATGTTTATAGAATACAAGGTTTACTAACATTTTCCCTTATAATCACATTTTGTTGTTTAAGGAAAACCTTGAAATACCTGTGTAACCAGTTAATTTTCCTCCATCAGGCTCATGCCTTGGGCTTGTAGACGAATGGTGCCTAACCTCCATCTTTTTGTTGTGTTGCCACTTTTGCAATTAGGGCAACAAAGAGGGGATTGTTACACTTGGGTTATGCCCCTATTGTCCCACATACACCTCACATACACCTCACACTGTATTCCTGGTCTATTGTACTGTGATACTGCTATTTTGCACTAACCTATAGTTATGAACACCAATCATATAAGCATGGGTGCTAGGAATGTGCTTTGCTGCTAAGATATGCTAATATTGTCATGCATGACATATTATACCTGGCTATAATACATTTATCTAGATTAGTTTGTTTTTATAGATATTCCATATATTATCTACCTAATCACTGATAAGATGACTCAGAGGGATCATCAGTGATTATTGTATACTCATATTCTCGTATAATTATATGTAATGTGTATTTTACACTCAGGCAGATATGCCTGTCAGCAGTTCTCTTTGTCTAAGCAAGTTGACACAGAGAGAGACAGCTTTGTTATGTCTCTATGTTTTATATTGTACATAAGCAAGAAATGTAGTTTGAACTGTCAGCATTTCTTTTGTCTAAGCTATAATGCTAATGGAAGCATATTCTGTCTCATATGATACACATTAGTAATTCTGTCTCCTAAGTCATTCTCCAATGGAGAATGACTTAGGACCAATACATATTGTTTCTCATATCTCTAACTGTGTTGTAATCTCTGTTGCTATGCTGTTATCTGTAGTATTTAGCTGTCTGCAACCCATTGTAGCACACTCGAGACACTACTCTAGCTGCTCTAGAAGGGCAGAGAGCTGGAGCACGGGGAGAGATAGAACAAGATCTTAGAGAACCTAAGACCTATAATTCTGGAGATTATGTACATTCTTCAGGAATGGTGAGAAACCCATCTCCCTTGTGATTTTCTCTGTCACACGCTTGGCGTAAGTAGCATAATAAACTTTATTAGTACTCCTTGCTTGTTAACAAATGTTTATTGGCAGACTCCAAGACACAAGAATCTGTATTATTATTATTATTTTTATTGTTTACCCTACACCATGAGTGTTTAGACAACAGTCTAGTGCACTTATAATAAATAAATAAATAAATAAATCCATCAGGAATAGTTTCATACAGACTAAAACATATAAGGCAAAAAACAAAACAATGCTGTATAGGTATGGACATCCAAATGGTAACCAAAGCAAACTAAATGGGGTCAAAATAAATATTATGGTTCAAGATGGAGGTACTGGCCCAAAACAAATACAGGGGACTAGTCAACAACAAAGTGACAGAATGAGGGGAAGAGGACAGTCCAGTCTGGCCAGTATGAATTTGGAGAGAACACTATAAACGCCATCCCCATAGTCAAACATCAGGAGGATTATTTTCACAACAGTCTCAAGGTGGGCTGAGAGGGGAAGACAGGCTTAGTTCTGTTATAGCACCCCAAGTTTTTGGAGGATCTATTTGTGAACTGCATCTGTGTGATAGGTAAATTCAAGATAATGATCATCTAGTAAAATGGTTCCATGTCATAACAGCGTTGACAAAACAGCGAATATCAAAATAGCGACTTCCACTGCCAAGAACAGCTGCTACTACCTGTTCATTTGACTGTTCTTCCTGGCATGAAAACCTGATACATATGAGGGGAGCTGTGCCCCCCGCACCCCCCATCTTATATATTCTATCACCACACCTCTCATTGATTGCGGAGGAGAAATACATATTTGGAACACTTTTATTCTGAGTCGCTATTATCTGTGAGTCACTATTTTGCAGTCGCTATTGTGTCACTCGCTATTTTGTTAGCGCTATTATCACGGGGTATGAGTCAAACACACAGTTAAAGGAGAGGCATTCTTCCAGAGGGAAAGCATCCAGGATCTTGAAGACGGGGGGGGGAAGGGAACTACTTTGGACAGTTACCAACCATTCAGAGAACTGCATTTGTAGATCTTGGTCATCCCCAAACAGTCAAATTGGGGACACTCACATCTACTACTTTATCAAGTGACTATACATATGTATAAACATTTGAACATGCCATCAGATAAAGACCTTACAGTCTATCTAGTTTGCTCGAGTGTGCAGGTCCCCACTCCCCAAATCAACTCTGACCTCTCCTCTCAAGTTCCCCCATCCCATCTCTCCCTACCTCCACCAGCAAATTTCCTCTTCATTCTGTCCCATCCTATCTTGAAGCAATCCACTGTTTTTAGGGAGACTATGTCCCATAGCAACTTGTTCCTCTTGGCCACCACTCTCTCAGTGAAAAAAATACCTCCTTATCTCTCTCTTGAATCTTTCCTCTACCAGCTTTAGGCTATGCCCCCTAGTAGACTTGTTCCCGGTAAGACTGAAGAGGTCCTCCTTATTTACCCTGTTAATACCTTTAAAGTATTTGAAGGTCTTGATCATATCTCCCCTCTCCCTTCTGTACTCAAGGGAGTAAATGCTGAGCCTCTAGAGCCTCTCTTTGTAGGTGTTGCCCTGTTGGCCAAGGTTCATCTTGGTCACCATTCTCTAGACCATCTCCAACAGGCTAACATCCTTCTTAAGAGTAGGGCACCAGTACTACACACTGTACTCAATACAGCCTTATCAGTGCATTGTAGAGCAGTGGTATGACCTTTGCATTCCTGCTGGCAATCCCCCCGGCTATGTAGCCTAGCATCTGATTTGCTTTTGCTGTTGTTTTTCCTGCAGTGTACCAAGTTCTTCACTGTGACTCATGATGATTGGTCCCAGGTAATTTTCTTGCTCTGACTTGATAACCTGCACACCACCCAATCAGCATTTGGTCTCTGTTTTTTTTTAACCCCCAAGTGCATAACATTACATGATTTTGCATTGAACCCCAGTTGCCATATGTCAGACCACTTTTCTAACCTAGCCAGGTCTTCCCTATGTTCCTGCCCCCCCCCCGCTTCCATGTCCAAGCTCTCACAGAATTTTGTGTCATCTGTGAACAGGCACATTTTTACCTTTGATCCCATCTAGTATGTTAATAATGAAGTTGTTAACAATAGACCAAGCACTGAGTCCTGTGGAACCCCACTAGTCATTGGCCTAACATCTGAGACCCACCACCGCCACTGACCAGCACCTTTTGGCTTCTGTTCTTCAGTTAGTTTTTGACCTATCTAGCAAGACTGTCTCCCACCCCCAGGTCTTCCAGCTTCCTGACCAGTCTCCTGTGTGGCACTGAGTCAAAGGTCTTGCTGAAGTTCAGATACAGGACATCAACTGATTGGCCCCTGTCCACTGTCCTGGTCACCAAGTCAAAAAAATCAATCAGATTAGTCTGGCAGGACCTTCCTGACACAAACCCATGCTGCCTCTCATCTTGCAGCCTGTTTTCCTCAAGAAAGCTCAGCAGTCTTTCCTTCAGGATAGTCTCCATCAGTTTCCCTACTACTGAGGTCTGACTGACTGGCCTGTCATTTTCTGTTTTATCCCTTGAATGTCTTTTGTAAAGAGGCAATAGGTCTGCCAGGGGGGCCTGCCAGCACTTCCGGAAGTTTCCTTAGGACCCTTGGGTGCATGCTGTCTGATCCCGGGGACATGTCTGTCTTCAGGGCCTTTAGGCCCTTATGCACCTTGTCTACCTCTATTAAGCTGTTCATGGCTACCCCCTTCACCAATCCTATCCCCCCCCCCACTCGCTTGTGGCACTGGGCCATCCTCTCAAGTGAAGGTGGAGCAGAAGTACTTGTTAAGCACCTCCACTTTCTCTTCACTTCTTTCTGCTCAACCCCTCTCCTCCTTTAATTTGACAATCACATTTTTAACATCCCTCTTCTCCCTTGTGTATCTGAAGAAGGCTTTCTCACCAGATTTTACTCCCTGTGCCAGCCATACTTCCTTTGCAGCCTTTGCTTTTCTAACTGCTCTGCTTGCCACCCTGGATTTAGCACAATTGGTTTCCCTGTCATCCTCCTTCTGAGTGCCTTTGTAGTTCCAGAGAAGTCTGCCTTCTTTTCTCTTATTGTATCTGCCATGTCCTTTCTGAACCAGCTGAGCTTTTTGGCCTTAGATTTCTTTCTTTTGATTTTTTCAGTCACTAGTGGCTTCCATTAGTCTCTCCCTAATTATGGCCCATTTCTGTTCTACCTCCATCTTCTTTCCGATCCCAGAAAGGTATCCTACCAGAATATCTCCCACCTTCTTAAAATCATCCTTCCTGAAGTTCTTTTTTTGTCCTGACCATCCCTCTACCCATGTCCGGGTGGAACCATTCCATGTAATGGTCACTTCTCACGAGTGGCACTTCCACCATTACATCCTAAACATACTCACTGTTGGACAGAACCAGGTCTAGTATGGCCTTCTCCCTAGTGAACTCCATGACACCCTGTGTCAGGAATCTACTCTGGAATGTGTCCAGCAGCACTCACTCCAATGTGCTGGATGTAGCTGAGAGTGTCCAATTCACCCCAGACAGATTGAATTCCCCCATTATTACTAACTCCCCCTTGCCTAACATTTATATGATTTGGGACCCCATTACCATATCTAGCTCCTCATCCTGTAAAGGTGGTATGTAAACCACCCTATTCTTAGTTTCCTCCCCTTAGTAGACTGTACCTGCACTCATAATGCTTCTACCTTTCTCACTTTCCCTTTCTCTCTGGTAGAGGTTATCTCCTTCTTCACATACAGAGCCACTCCCCCACTTCCCGCTTCCCTATCCCTCCTATGCACTTTATTCTAGGGCTGTGAGGTCCCAGTCATGGTTTGGTGTAGCTCATGTCTCTGTGATGGCCACTATGTCCACTTCTCTGTCAGCCATCATTGTCTGCATTTCAGCCATTTCATTTCCCAGGCTTCTGGCATTCAGAGACACCACCTTCCACTGTGACTCTGGCCCCCCCTTCACCCCTATCCCACCCCCCTCCCAGTCCTTCTTTTCCTCCCCCACTAGTACCTCACTATTCCATACTGCATATGGGTGGAGGCCTAGTGGTCCCCTCCACTAGATACCTGATGGTACTTTGCACTCTGTTGCCCCACTGGTAAATTAAAATTGAGTTGTTTTTTTCCATGAATTCCTCCAGCTTTCCATTCAGGACCCTTGTGCCATTTTTATTTAGATGTAACCTATCAGGTGCATACAGGTCCTTGTTCACCCAGGTCTCTCCCCAGTCACCAAGTACCCATACTCCTCTGCCTCACATTACCCTCTGAGCTATACATTGAATTCCTCAAGTCTAACTTTCCTTGCAGTGCTAGCCCTTGGGATTGGTAACATCTCCAAGAAGGCTACCAAACTCCCTGCCTTGCTACAGATTTTCTGTACCTCCCTGAACCTCTCTTGCACCACCCCCCTTTCACATCCTACAAGATCATTCATACAGGGGTGCACTATTATGTGACGCTTCCCATCCTCCTACCCCATGTGCTTAGTTAACACAGATCCCCTCTTCCCACCATTATCCTGCCATATTCCTGCCCTCTCTGGCCTGTCCTGGATCCTCACCCCTTTACTGTTGGGTCCCCAAGTTCACCACCCTCCTTCCTGGTACCCTGTGCCCTGCTGTTACCAACACCTGCCTGCCCCTTCCTCCTGCCCATCTTGCATTCCCTTCAACTCCTTGTATCAGCTGCCATATCCCAGCCCCTCCATAAGACCCTCAGCACCCTGACACTCCTACCTTCTCCTTCTTTTCACTCCTGGCCTGATGCCTCTCTCCCCCTTCCCACTGCCCCTTCCCTACTTCACCTGCCCACCCCTCTCACTTGTACTTTTTCCCTCTCATCTCCTCTCCTTTCATCCCTGAAGTCCTCCCTTACTGCCTCCTTCCTCTCCCATCTCACTGTCCATACCCTTTTCTCCAAGTTCCATCATTTCCCCTCTGTTCAGCAGGAGGAACCTGTTCTGCACTGGCACCTCCAGAGGTTCTCCTAGTGGACACCCTCCCCACCCTGCCTTGCCTGTTCCCTTTACTGTTATCCATCCCCCACCTTGAACTTCTTCCCCACTGGGGGAGAGGGACCCTGGAGACCTGCCTACTCCCTGCCTCCTTTCTTTCCACTCTGTGTGGCCCACTTCCCGCCATAACTCCCCTCCTGTTTTCTCCCCCTGCCTACCCCTAGACACTGTGACCCTTCTGCTCCCCATCATTAACCCCTTTCTTGACTCCCCTGTGGTTCTCTACCCCCATGTGCCTCCAGGCCTGGTTGTCCCTCTGATCTTTCCATGATTCCCCTATGAACCACAAGCCTGCTAGTGCATTTATCTCCTGCTTGAGCTGGCACACCTCCATCCTGAGCTGTCCAATATGTCTGCAAACAAGGCATCCCCCTATCTTCCAGACAGCTCCCAGAAACACTACTGTTCCACATCCACTGGCACCCTACAACTCCACTTGCCTCCCCTGGCCCCCACTGTATGACACTGTTCCACTACTACATTGTAGGCACTCCTTAATAATGCACTAGCTAACTCTTTTATCCTGATGGAGCTTAAAACCGGACCTGGATAAGCATGGTTTAAAGCAATGACCCCTTCCCTTCCCTTTAATCAACTAGAACCTGAATGGGGGTGGCCGAAGAGCTGCACCTGCTTTCCAGTTGACTACCAGAATTACAGCTTTGATGCCTAGCTGCCTAGTTGTTCCTAGATATGCACTGTCAGCCTACTGGGTTTATTGCCCTCTAACTGCCTCGTAGGCTGACCCTAGATAGGGAGTAACAGAGACCCACTAGTAACGTAGGTTATCACTACTAGTCAGCCTCCACCGAATATCAGAGCAAGTAGTCCTTTGTGCATTTTATGTGAGGTGAAGCATATTTTCTGGCATGTATAAATGACTTTTGTAAGCAGTTATGTATGGTAGTATTTTTTTCTTTATATTTAATTTTTGCATGTGTGTGCTGCAGGTGGCAAGCTGGTCATTGCTGATGGTTGCACATGTGCACATAAAATCCCATTTGTATGAGTTTACATTAGTAGACAGAGTGCAGGACAATGACTATCTGCCTCCCTGCTGTGACAGGGCTTGCTGCTCATGCTGCAGCATTCTCATTTGGTTGTAAGGCTATCAATCACTATGATTGCAGAGCTCAACAGCTGCTTCAAGCCAGGGAGAAGGCTAGTTGATCATGCAGTTACATAGCCATTGGTCTGTCAGGCTGTCAATCACTGTAATTACAGAGCCCAACAGATCTGGCACTTTTACCCCCCTGCTACCAGCACCACTGGTTTCAACTTAAAGGTACATGATTATGTTTTTTTGTGTGTATGTCATCATATATTTCAAAGGGACAATGCAGCAGTGCTACTTAATCCCTGGCATAGTCTGACAGGAACACTCAAGATAGACTGTTAGACAGATTTTAGAGTGCCAGGCAAAACTGGCTTTGTTCAGCAAATAATGGAATAGGGGCTTTTGCTCTATAGTTTAAACATATGACAAACAAAAAAAATCTTTATTCAGTGAAAATAAACAATTGATTCTGAATGTCTCTTCCCATTCAGGGACACATCTATGCCTTACAGGTTTTCTCTCCTCTTCAGTCTTTCAAAACAGAATCTTCCACATTTATAATGCAGTTCTCCCTTCCTGTACAGAATCCACTCCTCCTCTTCCTAGCTGGTGGCAGCCCTGAATTTGCAGCAGTCTGCAAGGATATATGGTGTCAAGTACAGGCCCTGCAAGTTCTCATAAAGGACCAAATATTTGAATATGTGAGCTTAATTATCATGTCAGGGCAACATCTTGTGGTGGTTTGGTGGGGATGGGGTGGTGATGGGTGTAGGAATAAAAACATCCCATCACAGACACTGATAGACTTTCACCTTCAACAATTTACATACTATAGATTTCTGATGCCTTGAGAATTTGCAATCCAGCTGTAGAATGCTCCCATATCTGGAGTTTCATCTTCCATCACTTGTATTGCTATTTATTTATTTAATATTATTTTTCTTCTCCAGTTTTGAACATGCTAGCCCATTCTGATTTCTTCTGTTGAGGACACCAATATGCTCATACAATGTGAGCAAAGTCCCTTGTGTCCTTGTGCTCACACATTTGTCTGTCATTAACACACTTCAATGAGTGGTTCATTTGTGTACCTGCCTTCCAAGCAAAGACACTTTCAGTACTTTAGTGTCCCCATTACTGCCGGAATACATCGGGAGTGCTAAAAAAAGGTTGGTATGTTAGAATTCACACTAAGAAACTCATGTGCAACTCTTAGTTTATTGCTATTGTACAAGTACACCTCAACACAGAAAATATTATGTAGTGTGCCATTATAGTAACTGTGCGCTGCAGCCACTGTAACTGTCCTCAGTGGCGAAGTGGTGATGTAAAGATTTTCATGAGGTACAATGTGTTCTACAAGGATGATTAACTTTTTAAGAAACATTACATTTTTAAGCTACGGGAAGCAGTATGACTAAATATGGATAAACTGTTATAAAAGCAATGACCAAGCAAAAACATAATCACCAGTGTCACAACTCATGGACAACATTAAGCCATACCAACATAGCCAATCAGAGACTGTCAAATATTATCTTGCTAAAGTATTACCTTATTTGTGATTTCCTGAAGTTGTTTTTCACACTGTGTATATATACCCACTGCCTAAAGCTTTGGAAGAACATGTAATGAGAACATGTAACCAGATTGTGTAGAGTGCTGTGTCGCTCTTAATAAAATACCTTTTGTCTGTAGGAAAGTTCTCTGGTCTGTTACTCTTTGATGTCTTTATCCTCCAGGTGCCTGGGCCAAAGATCACATAATCTACCGCTCGCCAGCTGGCAATTCGTAGGGTTACACAGTAATTTAAGACAGAAAGGGCAATACAAAGAATATCATGGATTTATACTTTGTCAAAAGCACGCCTCACATACATTTATTTTTGTTATCAGATAAAATTTATTATATTTACCATTATGATCATTGCTAAAATTAAAGTCCAATAATATTTTTCACAAAAGATACAGTAAATAGGAGGTCAATCCAAGATGCAAAAGGTTAAGCTATAGGCAATGGGAAAGGGAGACTTTTTTCATTCAATAAATGTTTCCATTCTAACATAGACCATTAAAATAATAAGAAGAAGTCACAGCCTTATCCAGTTCCTAGCAGGCTGTTAGTCTTGGGAAAATATAAAGGAGAGGAGAAAATAGTGGGGGGGGGGAGAAGGATTTTTTTCCTTTATTATTACATATTCCTTGATATTTATAAAGCATCAAAGGTTAGTTTAAAAACCTCTATTATAGCAAGAAATATAAAGCTGAAGGCAGAATATTCTCTCTAGTAAAGCTGGGGAAACCTTAGAAATAACTCAGTTCTTTGAGTATACGAAACTGGGTCCCAGTAGTTATATTGTCACAGAGTTATTACAGAGGGATTTATGTTAGTCTTGATGATTTAACACATCATATCACAAGGTTGCAAGGTTATATGAGAAGTTGAAAAATATGGTGACACATTTTGTAAGGCAAGGGAAGTGTTCCTAAAATCAAATATATTTAAATATAAAATCTGTAACAACAATATAGATACTCTACGTCTATGGAATATCTTCTCCCTAGTGCAATATAGTAAAGGACTTTGTCTGTACTCCATGTGCTTACTAGTTTAGCTCACATTTTGCATGTTCAAGAAGTGAGGAGATAGAGATTCCTAGGAAAAGAGAAAAAGAGAAATAATGAATAAACCTTTATAAAAATTGGGAAAAATCAATGTCCTCATTTAGACCAAGGGGTGTAACAGTGTCCAATAACAAGATTCATTTTGTTTCTCTTTGTGCCAGTACATTAGCTCTTTTTCCACCCTTTGAGTACCTTGCAACATGTTCTAAAATTGTAAATTTCAGACAGTCTGGTCTGCTGGTGTGTGTTTGAAGAAAATGGAATCTGAGTGCATTATTAATGTTACCATTAATAATGGCATGAATGTGCTCATGGATTCTGATTTTAGCAGGTCTGGTTGTCATTCCAACATAATAACATGGACAGTTACACCAACAAGCATACACTACGTAGGGAGTGGTACAAGTAACAAAAGTTTCAAGTTCAAAACTTTTACCATCTTTGGTAAAGTTTTTCCCTGTTTGAGTATACTGTCATATATTACAGAGTCCACATTTATGTAGGCCCTTGGGTCTGTTACTCATCCAGGTTTTATTTCACTTGATCACAGAAAGAGCAAATTGACTACTTGTAATCCTATCACCTTGAGTACAGTCTTACCTTTAGAAAAAGACACTCTGGTCTTTTTATTAATATGCTTTTCTAATATATGGGCTGTCAGTAAAAGTGGCCAAAATTTATGTACCAATCCCCCTATTCTACCTGCAACCAGACTGAATTCTGTAATAAAGGTGACCATGTTACATTGATTTTCCTCACTGTAGTGAAAGGACTGTATTTCTTTTTCCTTTTTTGATTTCAAAAGGTCCATGCTATTCAATTTATTGACTTTTTCAAAGGCTGTATTCATCATCTCTCTTGTGTAACCTCTAAACTGAAGTATGTTCATTAGCTCTGTGGATTGTGCCATAAACACAGTTTCTTCTGTGCAATTACATTTTAGCCTTAAAAGTTCCCCATAGATGCAATCAATTTTTTAGGGTGTGGACTGGTGGCATGTAGAATTTTTTTAGCCGAAGTGTCTTTTCTTGCCCCTTTAGATTTACAGTAATTGTTTCCCCGTTACACCTATGAGCCCTAGATCCAAAAATTTAATGTTTGATTTGAGAGATTGGTGGGTAAATTGAAGACCCATCTCATTCTGATTTAAATAGGTGATGAAGTCAGGGATTACATTTTCATCCTTATCCCAGATTATTATGATGTCATTTATAAAATGGAAGTAAGATACTATGTGAGTTTTGAATTTATTGTAACTCTCATTTTTAATGTATTTTTCCTCAAACTGACCCATAAATAAATTTGCGTAAGAGGGGGCAAATGTTGCCCCAATAGCAGTTCCACAAATGTATAAATAAAATTCTCCATTGAAAGTAAAATAGTTATAGGACAGTGTAAAGTCTATGTCCCAATGTAAAAAATGTGTTGAAACAGACGTTTGGTCCTTAAAAAAGTGACTTATAGCTTTAAGACCAAGGCCATGCTTTATTGAAGTATATAGACTACTGAAGTCTATTGTGAGCCACATTAGTTAAATTTCTCGGATAATGGAACTGTATGTTAGAAAAGATTTTTGAGGTTTCATTTAATAAACACCTTTCCAAAACTGTAGTCGCTGGGTTGGTAATCTGATGACAAACAACAGACTTAAGTTTAAACTTGGAAGAGTTATTTATCTTTTGGAAATATGTGTCACTTATAGTTTCTGCCTCTGCCTCTTGTAGTAAAACAGAAATGTCAATATTATTCAAAAGATTGGGAACCCAGTTTGATGTTTCCCATTCAGTATCATCATAAGTTGAAAGGTCAAGTAAATCCACTTCAGAGATGGTGGAGGGGGTGCAATTTGTTGAACAGATCCAATATCCCCAGTGACCAAGGTTTCAGCACCCATGTTTCTTTCTTTAAATTCCTGTTGTCTCCCAAAGAAGTACTTTAATTTGAGCATTCTTATTAATTTGTAAATGTCAGTCCTGGTTTTAATCCAATCAAGGCCAGAAGTAGGGACAAATGATAATCCTTTAAGTAACACTGATATTTCAAAGTTATTCGGTTCTGAGTTGGTAGGATTGATAATTTCATTAGCTTTTATTTGTCCTTGTCGTTCTCCTTGTTCCTCAAAAGTCTCTGGTTTCCATTTATTTCTCTGTCCCCCTGCACATTTTTTTGGTATAGCACCTTTTTTGGTTTTTGGTCCCTTGTAATTTCTTCTGTTCCTCCCTCTGGTTGTCTTGTTCTAAAAAAAAACCTCAGGATTCCAACAGAGTCAGAAGAATTAGCAATGGGTATGTTTTCTGTAGTTTTATCAGGTTCAACTACGTTTCTTGTGTTTTCCTGGAATGTAGCACATTTGGCCTGATTGCTAGTGATTTATCTTGCTTCTGATTTTTCCAGGTCCTCTTTCTTGTTCTCGAGCACCCTCTACTGTTTGATCTATCACTCGGCTCCCACACAAAGATTTCCTTTCTGTTATAGTCCCTAATATCTCTTGTAACTTTTGTGCATTTCTTCACTATCAGATCCTTCTCATATTTATTTATTTTCTTTGAATAAAACTTGTTCAAACTACAAAGTCTCTCTTTCTTTTGAAATCAATTAGTTTTGCTTGTATTGATTTTATCTCTGGTACATACATTTTGGCCACTTTTACTGACTGATCCTATATTAGAAAACTATATTAATAAAAAGCCCAGAGTGTCTTTTTCTAAGGGTAAGAATGCAGGTGACAGGATTATAAGTAGTCACTTTGCTCCATCTGTGATCAAGTGTAACAAAACCTGGATGAGTAACAGACCCAAGGGCCTACATACACATGGACTCTGTAATATATGTCAGTATGCTCAAACAGGGAAAAAAATTTACCAAAGATGGTAAAGGTTCTGAACTTGAAACTTTCATTACTTGTACCACTCCCTATGTAGTGTATGCTTGCTGGTGTAACTGTCCATGTTATTATGTTGGAATGACAACCAGACCTGCTAAAACCAGAATCCAAGAGCACATTCGTGCCATTGTTAATGGTAACATTAATAATGCACTCGGATTCCATTTCTTTCAAACACACACCAGCAGACCAGACTGTCTGAAATTTACAATTTTAGAACATTGCAAGGCACGCAAGGGGTGACAACAGAGCCAATGTACCGGTACAAAAAGAAACAAAATGGATCTTGTTATTGGACACTGTTACACCCCTTGGTCTAAATGAGGATATTGATTTGTCCCCATATTTATAAAAGTATAGAAGGTTTATTCATTATTTCTCTTTTTCTCCTTTCCTAGGAATCTCTCTACCCCCTCACTTCTGAGCATGCAAAATGTGAGCTAAACTAGTAAGCCCATGGAGTGCAAAGTACTTTATAATATTGGACTAGGGAGATGATATTCCATAGACGTAGAGTATCTATACAGTTGTTAAAGATTTTGTATTTAAATATATTTGATTTTAGGGACACTTCACTTGCCTTACAAAATGTATCAACATATTTTTCAACTTCTCATATAACCTTGCAACCTTGTGATATGATGTGTTAAATCATTGAGACTAGCATAAATCCCTCTGTAATAACTCTGTGACTATATAACTACTGGGACCCAGTTTCGTATACTCAAAGAACAGAGTTATTTCCAAGGTTTCCCCAACTTTACTAGAGAGAATATTGTGTCCTCAGCTTTATATTTCTCAATCTAATAGAGATTTTTAAATTAACCTGTGATGCTTTATAAATATCAAGGAATATGTAATATAAAAGAAAAAATCCCCCTTTTCTCCAACCTCCCCCCAACAATTTCTCATCTCCTTTATATTTTCCCAAGACTAACTGCCTGCTAAGAACTGGATAAGACTGTGACTTCTTCCTATCATTTTAATGGTCTATGTTGGAATGGAAAGATGTATTAAATGAAAAAAGTATCCCTTTCCCTTTGCCCATAGCTTGACCTTTTGCATCTTGGATTGACCCCCCATCTATCTTTTGTAAAAAATACTATTGAACTTTAATTTTAGCAATGATCATAATGGTAAATATAATTAACTTTGTCCAATAACAAAAACAAATGTATGTGAGGTGTACTTTTTAAAAAGTATGAATCCATGATTTTCTTTGTATTGCCCTTTCTGTCTTAAATAACTGAAATGGTTGTATGCTATAATATAAACTTATAAGAATGAAATTGATTGTTTCCAGCATACAAAAGAAATTGAAATTATTTTTAAACTGTTGATAACAAGGAATTTTGTTGTGTTGTTTTGCTTTAAAACTCTTTTGATATTTGTATTACTTCTTATAGTACGAAATGTTGCCATTTTAATCTAACATGTGTGTCACTTTAAATTTTTATGTATAAATGAACACCTGATGTCAATCACTCTTTCAGACTTGCCCCCATTAGAAGGCCTGCTGTAAGGCTGAGGCACTAGGGGCTTTTGGTATTCCTCCAAGCACTCTTGCCAATAAAAATGAGCATTTGCTACAAGCTGCAACCACCATGAGTGCAGAGCTTTATTTTATCTAAAGACTAGTATGTAAGAATGATGATGAGTTGCCCACAAAAGTGACCCAGTGTGCTGTAAGAAAAAGACAGGCAATGGTTTGGCTGCTGGTCCACATATCAGTAGTGAAGTGAACTACCTTGTCCTTAGCCTCTCAGAGAGAATGCCTTACTTGAACTACTAAGCTGTCATACATCCTTGGCACAACAGTTACTGAGAAGTATTTTCTACTTGCCAATAAATATCATGGCTCTAAGTATTCCATAAGCCTTCTGAAACCCACGTATTCCACAATAGAGTATGGCTGTAAATCAAGTACAATAATTTCTGCTATTTTACGATTTATTGCCAGTGCTATGGGATGGTTTCATGGCTATTTAGACTTTCTTTCAAAAACTTATTTTACATTCAATTGCCTCTTATTGGGGGGGGGTAAAGTTACATTTGGCTGGGGGTGTTGTATGACTACATGACGTGCCTAGTATAACAGAGGACCTTACAGAATTATTGTGACCATGAGACAAAAGTGGACTATTGGATCTTGCCTGGTGCTTGTCTCCATCTTATCTGGTGCTTGTCTCCCATTATTTCAGTGGAATGTTCCTGCCCACTGAGAGCCCTACTAGATTTCCAGCCACCAATGTTAGACTGTTTATTTGAACCATATACAATGATAGGGTGAATTCACATAAGATGTCACATCATTGTTGTGGTTCCAAGATGCCCTTTGTTTTTCCCCCTACTAACACATGTGTTGCAATGCACACATATAGCTTGGCAAGCATCCTTGGGGTTTATGCAAAAATGATTTCAAACAGTAGAGGTGGACTGTTTATGTCTAGTAACGAGCTCAGGAGGACTAGGAGTCAAGTGGCTGGGTTTACGTGGGAAAGACATACCAGCGGAGGATTCAGGTTCATCAGATGAGACAATCATAGAATCCTCTGCAGCACCATTGCTATCATCATCCTCACTACTGTCAGACTTTGCTTCACTTTGTGTGGCTTGTGCCTTTGGCTTGTTCTTTTTCCTTTTTGACACTACTACTGTCATTATCTTTATCCACATTGTCACTGTCAGAATTATAATGAGACATACATGTAGCTAAAGTCACAAGCTCATCATCATCAGGCTTACCATGACCATGGTCATCAACATCATCATCATCATCAGATTCAGTAGAGCTAACATTTGCAGTCACAAACTGAGTTATTTGATATGCATGTGTTGCAAATCGAGACAACTCCACTGCAAGTTCTACCTGTAAGTGCTTTAACTTTATGTACAATTGGAATACTTTTTATTTTTTGCACTTTTTCTCAGACTGACTTGATATTACCACTGTCTTTCAAAACTTTGTGTGCTGTACTACTGTGCCCTTCTGACACACACAGTCCACCAACCCTTGCTGGGTTTTCAGTATTTTGAGAGTTATCCTATACATGGATAGTAGTAGCATTTAGTTCAGCCACTTCAACAGACTGTGGTGCTTGTTATTGTTGTTGTACTTTACTTTTTGGGCCACTTCTTTTGGGTCTCTTGAATAAACTTTTTTTTACATTTACTTCCTTTGCCCCCAGCCTTTGGTTTACCATTTGTGGAGTACTCATAATACCAGTCTGTCGCATGTTCAGGGCCAAAAAGTGGTTATTTTTTTTTATTTATTCCATGTGATGTGATGGATTGCCCTGCCCAGTGAGCCAAAGTTTATATTATCCCAGTGAGTGAGAACAGGAAGGAAGATGACAGATGACTGACTGCTTGGGGGGGAGTCACACTGACAGTATGCAGGAAGTGACACTGGTGACCACTGACTGGCAGATTTTATTTCACACACACACACACACACACACACACACACAGTTTATTTCACATACCACCTACTCTAAGAGCAATGGTGCAGGCACTGCTGCTACCCACAAAGATTCAGGGACCCACCTGGCCTAACCATCTCTGACACAGTACTTTTCCATCAAGGATTTTTTTTATTTATTCCAAGTGATGTGATGTAATGCCCTGCTCACTGAGCCAAAGCTTATACCCCACTGAGTGAGCACAGGGAGGAAGATGACAGATGACTGACTTCTTGGAGGAGGTCACACAGACAGTATGCAAGATGTGGCACTGGTGACGCATTGACAATTGGCTGGCAGATTTTATTTCACACAGATACACACACAGAATTTATTTCACATACCACCTATGCTAAGGGCAATGCTGCAGGCACTGCTGCTACCCACAGAGATTCAGGGACCCTGCCAGGCCTACTCTTCTCTGACACAGTACTTTCCCCTCAAGGATTTTATTTTATTTTTTTATTTATTCCACATGATGTGACAGAATACGCTGCCCACTGAGCCAAAACTTATACCCCACTGAGTGACTGCAGGGAAGAAGATCACAGATAACTGACATCTTGGGGGAGGGTCACACAGACAGTATGCAAGAAGTGGCATTGGTGAAGACTGGCTGGAAGAGTTTTCATTTCTCACGCACACACACACACCACCTACACTAATGGTGATACTGCAGGCAATGCTGCTACCCACAGAGATTCAGGGACCCTGCCTTGCCTAACCCTCTCTGACACAGTACTTTCCCTTCAAGGATTTTTTTTTAATTTATTTATTCCAAGTGATGTGACAGAATGCCCTGTCCACTGAGCCAAAGCTTATAACCCACTGACCGAGCACAGGGATGAATATGACAGATGACTGACTTCTTGAAGGGTCACATAGAGAGTATGCAAGAAGTGGCACTGGTGTGACTGGCTGGCAGATTTTATCTCTCTTACACACACACACACACACAGAATTTATTTCACACACCACCTACTTTAAGGGCTGATGCTGCAAGCACTACTGCTACCCATGGAGATTCAGGGACCCTGCCTAGCCTAACCCTCTCTGACACAGTACTTTCCCTTCAAGGATTTTATTTTTTTTATTTATTTATTTATTCCACGTGATGTAACAGAATGTCCACTAAGCCAAAGATTGCATAATATATCATAAAAAACAAAATAAGAAAAATCCCCACTGAAGTGACTGAGCACAGGCAGGAGAATTAAAAGAGATGACTTGCTGTTGGGGGGCAACTGGGCAAACAGAAAGAAGAAGAAAGTTAACTGGGAGTGGTGTGGTATGGGTGGTACAGTTCAACTTTACGCCCTCTGCTACCCAACAAAAAAAAGGCAGTCTGGCTCTGGCACTTAAGTTTGGTCTCTTCTCCAATCTCTTTTGCTCTTCTTGTTCTTTCTTGTCCTTTTTGTCTCTGTCTTGACTCACTAGCAAAGTTGCCCCCAATCTCCAAGTTCTTCCTCCCCTTCCCGAGTCTCCTTTCCTCTCCTGAGTCCCAAGTTAACTGAACTTCCAAATCCCCAAATCCCACACTCACACCCAGTCCTCAGCTCAATCCCCTCCCGAGTCCCCGACTCCCAGTCCCCAACTCCCCACCACCAGCTTTTCCAAGTTCACCTCTTGTTTTTAAATAATAAAATAAATATATAAAAATGTAATCCTTTGTTAGGTATTTTTTAAGAGTCTATGAGTCGACTTCTTGTTCTTGTTCTTTCTCTTGTTCAAGTGGCAAATTCAAGTAGCACTAGCACAGAATCAAGGAGCAGTCTGCAGAAGCTGCTGCTCCTTCTCCATTCTATATTTCTCTGTGTAGCTCCTAAAGTGGACCTTGTGGGTTGCTAGAGCAAACCCAGTCAGGTGCCACCTTAGGAAGATGGAGAGCTCGGCCATCCAGTGAAGAACTAGTATCTTGTCTCTGGTCCCTCCTGGGGTTCCTCCTGCTCTGGCACTTCTGATGCCACAATTCCCATGATACAGCAGCTGCCCAAACCAATCCAAGCATCTGAAAGTGTTTGGAATCCATTTGATTACAAACACTTTGGCATGTTCAGGTCGGTTTGTATTTTTGACAAATTGGTTCACCCATCCCTAAATGGAAAGCAAAAAAATCCACCCCATGCATCTCAGCCCCATCCCTTTCCACACATTGCCTTGAGAGCCCCTTGTGTCACCATATTTGAAGTAGTAATATTTTTTATCAGCACCCAAACTGCACAGCAATCCTCATTGTTCTAGTTTTCCTGCCAGGCCAGAATGATGGTTTCTTACTCCAGAAGTGCCTTGTATGGCTGTTCACAAAGCACTTCTGGGATAAGAAACCAGAATTTGGGTCCAACAGTGAAATTAGAAGGATGAGGATTGTTGCACAGAATGGGGCCTGATAAACATACTACTACTTCAAATAAGATGATACCAGGAAGCTCTCAGGGTACAGTAGGGAGGGTGGTGGGGCTGAGCTGAGCAGGTGCAGGGATTTACACACTAGCAGGGAAACTATTGAGCAGGGGCTGTTCCAAAAAGCTTTAATTTTTTTCTTAATTCAGCAGAATTCTGAAAAGCATTCTTCAGAATTTAATATAAACCATGGAATAGTTTTCAGCAGTTTATAGGATCCATGGACTAATTTTCCGGTTTATATTGAAGAGTCAATGTAAACTGCTGATTTGTTTTTTCACAATTTAATTTACCCCTTCAGTGTGAACTGCAAAAACTATTCCACCGTTAATGTAAACTGTGGAATATTGTAAACTTCAGAACAGTTTTCCACAGTTAATGTAAACAACAGAATGATGTAATGTAATATATAGATAAGCCTTAATAATACCATCTTGGCCCATCGGAAAATGTTCTTGTAATACATGACTGCCAATGCCATAATACTATAATTCAGCACTGATAATAAATGGTTTCAGATGATAATACATGATTTCAGACTGATAATACATGGAATATACAAGAAAATTTTCCAAAGAGCCAAGATAGTATTATTAAGGCTTATCCATATATTACAAAAAATAACAAATAGATAAGTGTATTACAAGGCAGTAATCCCATCTCAAGGTTTGGGGGACTTTGGGAAACTCTCGAGCTTTGCTCTCGAGGTTCCAAGTCCCCACAACCTCTCAATGATATTACTGCCTTGTAATTCACACTTATCTATCCATTATTCTATTTGTTGTTTAAACTGAATTCCGTGGCAGTGGAATCACAGAAAAATCAGTGGTTTGTTCATACCTGCTATGCTCCATAATAAAAGAGAAATACAATGATCCCCTACCCCATTTCTCTTTTGTTTCATTATTATTTTACCTCCTAGTCTCCTTGGCTATGGCATTCATCAATCCTGGCTACCAATCAGCCTTTTTTCCAACCTGAACCACAGGGATCCCCCATTACTGCCCCATGGGAAACCTCTCCCATTGCAGGGCCTTTGGGGGTTGCATCTCTCCCCCCCAGACTGCTCAGAATTTGGTGGTAGGGAGCTCCATCGTACTGGGTGGGCAGGCAAAGAGGGGCTGAGCGTGTCATCATCCTCTGGGTTGGTGTGTTTTCCCACCCTCTAAGGCACCTGGCTGTGAATGTGTAGCATACTTGCAAAACAGGCATATGTTTCACGAATTCACTGCATCACCCATCCCACTGCCATCTCTGATTGGCTTACTGCAGAGTCATCCTCCTACCTTGAGGAGGACAGTGTCCTGTGGTATGTTTATCCATAATCCCCTGCCTGCCCTCCAGTGCCCCAGGCTCAGTTTCTGAACCTGGCCACCAGCATTCCGAGCAGCAATACTGCTCCTGCATTGATGGGTCCCCCTCTGCCCCTGTTCACTTGTCATGCTTATACACCCAGATCAAGTACCTCTAATTAGTTTGTTACCCTAAGTTTTTGTGTGCACAGCTTATTATTTATTTAGTTTTTTTTGACTGGGAAAGGAGAACTAGGCAATTCTTCCTATTTACAGACTCAGCCCAGGGGAGCAAGGATACAGATGGAGACCAACAGACTGTAATCTCTTTAAGACTCTTTCAGTATGAGTCATGCACTCAGGAAATAGAGTGCATGCGTAACCAGTGTGTTAACACTACAGCTTTTATCTGTTGAGTTTGCTTAGTTCTGTTATCCAGTTAGAAAAGAAAAATAAGACAATTGTTTTACTTAAATGAGTCTTGGAGTCTGTTCTGTGATCCTGCTCCAGTTTGCTATAGTGGTCTCCAGTGAAACCCTGCACAACCTAAAGAAAGATTTAAAGGTATCAGAAAAGTATGCAACACAGACACTGAACCAGATTAAGCTGATGGTAGTATTTTCAGTGAATGGAGAAAATTTGGCCAGAACACCAGGGAAATTCCCTTACTCTCCTGTAGGGGTCCTGTGGCTATCTGACATTTGCCAAGATGGCCGATCCACTTGATGATGTGAGCACTGCTGTGCTGGACCTGGGGGGGGAGAGAGAGCCTCATTTCCGTATCTATTTCTCCTGAGGCTCCTTGTTTTCCAACTCCGTGTTCACAAGATGGTGACTGGCTGTTCATTCTTCAGTGATGGGGCTGAGTGTATCTCGCCCCTTAGTCTCTTGGAAAGCCTTCAGAATCTACTTTGCAAGAAGCTGACTGGGGTATGCACCGGGAATTAGAAGAATGGAAGAAAGTCCTTTTGGGTATGATCGAGGAAGAGGAGAAGGTGTTTCTATATGAACAACAAAGACTTGCCACAACTTCTTACTATCTGGCACAGGGCTTGGGTTAGTCTGTGACCTTGTCTGGTTCTTCTACACACACACACACACACACACACACACACACACACACACACACACACACACACACACACACACACACACGCAGACCCGGTCTGTACCTGTTTTCCCAGCTGCAGCTCCTGCTTTGAGTGCTGAGAAGCCTGCAATGGATTTTCCCCCATGCCTTTCATCTTTGGAATGTCACCTAATTCCTCTGTTTCTCTGCATGATCCTGGTGAGATTCCCATTTCTTTGAACACTATTATTAACTCAGAGGTTACCAATCCTTGTATGGCAGGGCATGCAGCAGCATCAGTCCTGTCTCTGATTCCGGCTTGTACAAAGGATTCACTGAAGTGGTCTGTTCCTGTTACCTCTGACTCTCAGCTGGTAGCACAGGCTGTGGCTCCCTCTGAGTTCCTAATTGACATTTCTTGTGTGCCTGAATCCCCTGCTAGCTCTTTGAGCTCTGTTTTGCCCACACCTCAGCCTGATTCCTGAGTACTTCTTCTAGGGTTTCCCAGGCAAGGAGTAAAACTCTACCAAAATGGTCCACAGAAGTGGCGCTTCTGGCCGTGGGGTGGATCAAAGCAGCAGATGGGGGTTCTTGGATCCTGAAGGATGAAAACTGCCCTGATACCCAAAAGGGGGTTTCTCCTTCTTGTTCAGAAACTGCCTTTTTTGCTCCCTGCTGATTGAGATTCTTGGCTGTCAACCTACAAAGATAACCTGTCATCAGGCTTCTATTGGCACCCAAAATTCAGTCAAAATGGTGACCTGTTTTGACTCTTCTTCCACTGATGGCCATGACGGCACTTCTTCGGCCTCCTTGACCCAGGTGGGGTCTGCAGGCTCCTTTAAGATGTCAGATTTACTTACTCAACAGAGAGAACCGATTCAATGACTAAATGTAGTCTGCCTGAGGTATAAAGGAGGTTTGGATATGCTCCCAGACAGGACTTATGTGATTCACAAGTTGTTGAAGGATTCAATGGGTTTTTTGGCCACAGATCTTAATGTGGCTGTTCATATCACTGGCGATGATACCTCTGAGGTCAGCTTTTGTACATCTTCCTCCTCAGACCATTTTTGGTTTAAGTTTGACACTCTTAAGACTTCCACCCTTTGTGGACCCCATTTTTGGCTATACCACTGTCCCATCCTGCTTTAAAAACTGTCACTTTACTATTTAGTAATGACTGTGTAAATATAATGGATGTTTTGTATTGGCTTTGCAAACATTGCAAAGTGTTAGATACCCCTACCCCTATTATTGACTATGAGCAAGTCTGGACAGGTGGTTGGAAGGTGAAAATAAAATTGCACCAGGATGCCACTGGAAACACACATTTACCTGATAATTTCTATATTGGGCATAACAAAGGAATTTGTTTCTACCAGGGCCAGCCAAAGACATGCCATAAGTGTGGGTCTTGCACCGACCTGAGTTTCGTATGTGATGCTGCCCACTGTGGCAGCTGTCTGGAATTTGGTCACATTACCCAGGCCTGCCCAAACCCAATACATGTAATCTTTGTGAGGAGCAGGGACATGCCTTTCATCAATACCCCATAGCGTCTCACAACCGTAATGACAGCCTTAATCAGGATGCCTTAATTGTGCAGGGCCAGACCTTAGCTATGGTTGATGAGAAGGACTCTTCTTATGCCCTGCTAGAGGAATATGTTGACCCTTCCCTTTCGGACCTTGGAGTCCCTCCACCTGACAAAGCTCTATCTGTCAGCACTGGCCCAGCTGAGGACTTGCTCCACCACCTGTGATTTCAAAGCCTCCCCTCTCTTCTGCCTAAACCCCTGGAGATGTGCCAAGATCCTCCTGTTCCACACTTTCCTCCTCCTACTTGCACCCCAATAGATACTGACCTCTTGCAGCTTCCAGCTAAGAAAAAACATTGCTGTAGTAATGTGGGTAAAATGACACCAGCAAAAAGTCAGGCATTTCTCTCTGGAATGCTTATGCTGCTTTGGGTACTTCTTCACATTAGGAGGGGATACAAAGGATGAAGGTGGCTGCTCTGACTCTTCTGTGCATTCCTCTCAGAAGGATATTCCTTCAGAGGTTGATGACCCTCAGGAGGAACTGTCTGTTAAAAGTGTCTGCAATAGGACCCATTCACAAACTGGGAAGGGATGTGTTGTACCCCTGTAATTACCCCTGCTTCTGCATCAGATTTCCCTCTCTGCATTGACATTAAATGTCAACAGCATAAAGTCCCACAGGAAATGCATGCTTATGATTTCTGTACTTCGTAAACTCCCTGGTAGTATTTTCATGCTACAAGATACCCACATTAAAACAGCCTTTGATCTTTCTGCCATAAAGAACTCTAGACCATCCTACTGGTCACAGTGACTTTATGCCTGTGATGGTGCTGACATTCTTTTCCGAGGGTTTTATTTTAAGTTACAGAGACTGATTGACATCTTCCCCAGATGAGCTTTATTATTGGATTTGACCCTAGGCCCTCTTCTGCTTAGGGTTATAAGAGTTTATGCCCCTCAAATGAAATCTGAATGTGCAAACTTGTTTAAACTGATCCAGCCTTTCCTATATACTTCTAAACCTCTCCTGTTGGGGGGTGACTTAAATTATGGTTTAGGTCTTGCTGACCATGGAGGTTGAACGTCGAAGGTATTTTGTGATTCCAGTTTCCTACGGGACATGGTTACTTCAGCTCATTTGCAGGATAGTCAATGTATGTCCAGCATACCTTCCCATCCCACATTTACTAAGGGCATTTTGCAGATTTGGATTGATTTTTTGGTTTTATCATGCAGTCTCCTTGTTACTCAGGTATGGGCCATTCCTATAGAATCCTCTGACCACTTGGCTGTCCATTGTATTTGTATGACAGGACCTTCTACTCCCTCCCCAAAATGGCCATGGAGGCTCAATAGCTCCTTGTTGACAGTCCCAACTGTATGCAAGGCTTGGAACAAGGTCTTTTTCGATAGATGGTCCATCCTCAGTGCTTATGATGACACTGGAGATTGGTGGGTAGATTCTAAAAGGAGTTCCGCTGCTTTTTCCAATGTCAAGCTTGCTCGCTTAATACGACCTGCTATTTAAAATAGTTAAATCTCTGCTTCCGGTTGCATGGTGTTACTTCCCGCATGCACACGACCAGCCTAGACTGTACCTCTGAAATTGAAGCAGTAAAGTCACAAATGATCACATATCAATATGACAGGGCTTGAACTCTAGACAGAGAAAGTAAGTTTTGTACTGAAGGCAGACATCAAACTCTGGATATACTGTATTTAAAGCCTGTTCTGACAGGTTTCAGCATAGGCACATGTGGTCACTTCGTCGATCCCTGCAGGATCCTCCTGAATCTGCTTTTGCTTCCATTATGACGCAAGTTCATGCCCATTCCTAGAACACCTTTCATGTTTCCTTTGTCCCATCTAGTACTCTTGGTCAATTACCACTTCCCCCCCCTTTGCCTGCCCACTTGTATGCCTCCTTGATGTGTTCTGTGCACCTCTCAGAGGTTCTTACTGCTATTCAGAGTTTGCTCTCGAACATCATCCCAGGCATAGATGGCCTTTCCCCTGAATTTTACAAGACATTCCCTGATTATCTGGGCCCTACGTTGGTTGTACTATTTAATCAGATTTTGAGAACTGGTAGCTGCCCCTCACTTTGTCCCAAGCCTTGCTTATCCTATTATATAAAAAAATGATAGAACTCTTTTGAAGAATTGGAAGCCTATGTGCCTCCTGAACTCCAATTACAAAATTTTGGATCACCTACTGGCTAGATGCCCCTCTTCCATGACTGATATTCTACTATACCTGTCCCAAAGTTGTGATATTCCAGCATAACATATTTCAGATAATTTATTTTCCTTCCTCAAACTTTTTGAGATAGAAAAATGAGGTTTCTGCTTAGGTTTTGTGCTCTCTCTGGATCAAGAGAAGGCGTATGACCATGTAGCACATAGTTACAGTACCTGTTTGATGTTTTACACTGATATGGCTTCCTCCCTCTTTTGTTGCCTGGATTAGCTTACTGTCTTCCTCGGCTTGCCCTATCCCTTACATAAACTCTCATTTGGGCACCCTTGTAAACTCCAGAGAGGCATACAGCAAGGTTTCCCCCTAAGCCCTTTGCTGTATGTGTTTACCCGTGATCCTTTCTTGTGTCTCATATACCATTCTATGCAACTATGAGGCATCACTCTTAACCCTGATGTTGCGGACTTGAGAGCCCTGGCCTATGCAGATGACATCTGTATCTTGATTTCTGATAGCGCGCAAGGGGGTCATTGTGTCTACCCTCTTACAGATGTATATTCTCAGGTCTTGAGCTCTTTAATTAACTATACTAAAAGTAAGGCTGCACCAGCTGGCTCTCCTGCAAGTGACTTTCCTTCCATTTCTGCAGGGATTGCTGTTTGTGATAGTCCCATCCGAATTATGAGTATTTACTTTAACCACACTGAGGTGCAGATTTTGTTTTTATATATATACATGTGTGCAATTTATCCCCTTTCTACCCCTAGCTGCACCCTTCTGATTGACCCTCCCAGCCCAGTCACCCTGGTATCACAGGGACTTATCTTCCAAAGTGCTGCCCGGTCACCAGGTGCAGAGCCTGTGGAGGGTCAGTCATCATCCATGGCCAGGGGGTGTTTTCCTCCATTTTTACCATTCCCCATTACTAAGGCACACACACAGGATGTGCATACATGGAGGCACACTACATTCATGGAATTTCTGCAGCACCCTCCCTTCCTTGGTGCCCAACAGTCCCACACTACCCATGGGCCTCCACCCAGGGGCAGTTGTTGGGTGGCAGCACCAATCCTCCCTCCCCAGAAGAGGAGAGCAGTCCTTCAGATGCTCAATCCTCTTCCTCCCCAGCTGACCCCCAGTGTCCCACTCACACCATTAACACAGGTCACCAGCATGGCAGGAGGTAAGGCATGGATGCCTCAGCCCTCCATGCCACTGGGCCAGCCCAAGAGGTGCAGATTTTTAATTGGGAAACATGTCTCTCTAAAGCAGAACAAAGATTATCAGTTTGGAAAAAGAGAGCATTGACTAAGTTGAAAAGAGTTCATCTTAAGACATTGTTGCTTCCTTATTTTACATTTCTTAGTGTTGTTTTTCAACCACCCCCTTCCATGGAGATGAAATTATTTAGTTTGTTTTTTCAAGGTTTGTGGGGTTCACGGCTCAACCCCATTAAAAGGGATGTTACTTATCGGCCTCAAGATAGGAATGGCCTCAGAATGGTTAATCCCCTGGTCAACAGTAATTTTTTTCCCCTTATTGGGTAGCTCCTCTGTTGTCTTGGTCCCCTTGGTTTCCAACTGGGTTTTATCTCTTCCAGCTACCCCACCCAACCTCCTTATAAATAGACTTGGTTCAGGACTACTACCACATACTCTCTGCTTACATTTTGATGTCTCTTAAGGAGTTGTTTTCTTGGAAATGGATTTTCACTGATTGTGCTGGACTCCCTAGGAGATGCTTATACAATGCAATCATTGACAGAAATGGTTCCCCCTTCTGGAGATCCCCTTTTGTCCCCCGGCTCATATAGAATCTGTGTTCTCTCAATTGGTTAATGGTAGAATCCCTATTCCTATGTGGGACATCTAATGGCTTAGCCTCTATGGCAAATTAGCATTCTGTGCCTTCCTGAAGCATAAAGCTCCTACAGAACGGTATTGTCCTCAACCGACATGTTTGAATATCCCAGAAACCCAATCCCATTTTCTTTTTGAATTCCCTACTAGTTGCACCTTTTGGAAACAAGTAAGCACCATGTGGCTTTTTCCTGCCTTTTTCTCTGTAACCTACAATATTGTTGTTGTAAGTTTGTGCCCACCCATCTGGAATTGTTTTTCTATCTCAACCCTCCAGGTCTGCTTTGTGATTTGTAAATACTACTTATGGCAGGTGAGATGTGCCTATACCCTGCAACAAAAACAGATTCCTCCTGTTGTTGTTGCTCATATGGTTGCAGATTCTCTCTCCCATATATATGCGCAGGACAGAAAACAGCTGTCCCCTTCTGTGTTTCATAAGCTGTGGTCAGGTTTCCACAGGATATTTACTTAACAGTATGCCATAATTGTTTTTAGGATTTTTGTGATTTAATTTGACTTGTATTGTTTGCTATCTTTTGTCAATAAAATTCCCTTACTCTTGGGAGGGGGCACTGTTGGCCTTTTCCCAAGATGGAGGATCTGGAGGCTGCAGTGGAGGGAGAACTGCAGCAGACTGAGGAGATGTCCTCCCTCCCAGCTGGTGTAAATCAGGAGGACAGCAGAAAAAAAATTGCAGACCTCAGTATTGGATCTCAATATCGGGGCAGAGATGGGAATAAATTTCCTGGAGAAAGCAGTGGTACTAGAACAGACAATGTGCTAAACATCACAGATAAGGACACTGCAGAAGCTGAAGCTAAATTGGGGAAAGAGCTGTTGGACCAGAGGAAAATGCTGGCAGAAGATGAAGAAAGGTATTTGAAGAGGAAAGAGGCTTTAAAAGAAAGAAAACAATCAGAAAAGTTTTGATAAACCCAGGCAGAAAATAATAAAAGACTCAGGAAAATGGTAGTTCAGCAGAGTGTCATAGGTGAACAGAGTGGAGGGCAAGCCAGTCCGAATTCAAGCTCACAACAAAGTCAGGTAAAACAAGCAATTACACAGCCTGTAGGTTTAAACTCTTTGGCTACAGTAAAGGATAGTTTGAACAGTTCTGTTGAGGGGGTTACATAGTGTAATAAAGACTCAAAATCTGTTTCAATAAATAGAAATACTGGTGATACAACATCAAGTGTTACAAATGAGGATGAGCTTAGCCAACAGGGGCGTGAACAAACACGCTCAGGTTTTAATTCAAGTACTGGCTCAAAGGAAAAAAGCAGCAAGAAATAAATACTTAAGCTGCAGTGGGACAGGACTCAGTAAATACTCAGAGTAACAATTCTTTTTTTTTTTTTTTTTTGTTAGTTATTTAACCAGGTCTAGCACACTAAGCTGAAAGCTTTTTTACAGGTGCGACCTGGGAGCACAGGGAAGTTAAGTGACTACAGAAGGGGTAGAAGGAAATTATACAAATCCACCAAGGCAAGGGCCCAGGTCTGCAGATTTATTTAAAAACAGAACTGAGCCATTAGTGAAGAAAAATGTTGTCCAAATACAATATAAAGTTGTATGGCACCTAGACCACACAAGTTTTTTTGTGGGGGAAAAAGTTGTTGTGGGAATCTATGAAATTTATGGCTTCAGAGGTGTACACTTTAATACATGTGTCTGCTGAGGACAATTCTGACATTAGTTTTAATACTCCACAAAGTTTGGAAAGATTTTGGATCAAATGTAACCAAGTGAACTTTTCCCTTTGGGTGCCTTTTATAGTGAAACCCTAAACAAAGCCAATGATAAAACAGGTTCCGATAATGTTTAGAAATGAAAGTGTAAATGCTGGGGACATACTGTACACCACTGGTTGCAACAAAGATGTGACATTTTAAGTCACCCAGAAGCAATTATAAATTCAGACTTTTTTGGGACTGGTTTGGACTGGAAGACAGTGCTTCAGGGTAAAGATGCAACACAATATGAATCTGGAAATACACCTTTGCCAAACAGTTTCAATCTTGGAAGAGAAAGGGGAGGTCTGTTTGTATGCAGGCCAACCCAAGGCCTGTTACAAGTGTGGAGCAAAAACACACTTTTCCAGTGCGTGTGACAAACTGAGATGTGGCTTTTGTGATGAATTTGGGCATGTAAGCACACAGTGTCAAAATTATTTTAAATGTAACATCTGTGAGGGACAGTGCATATTTTCCAAAACTGCCCGTGCTCAGCCCACAACAGATCAGATGATGTGGACCAGGACTTCTTGATTAGAACTGCACAACAAAAGGCTCCTCCTGGTAATAAAGGAAACACTCTTCGAGAAATAGCAAATACCTCAAAGCAGAGTTTAATCAAACCTTCTTAGGAAATCCAGCCTGGGAATAATATAAATCAGCTGTCTGCACAAGATGTTGGAGAAGACAATAATTTGCCAGCTGTTAAAACACAGTAACCATTTGTCATATACAAGGACCTATTCCTGAGTTTGCAACAGAAGGTCAAAGAGAGAGCACAAGGGAAAACAGTACAATTTCTGAAACTGGTACTATGGCCTCTACCCCTTCAACAATTCTAGAAAAGAATGAGAATGGAAAGGAATGTCCTTCAAATATGCCTCTGCCACAGAGGTGGTCAAACCAATCACAGGAAGAAGAAGTTCTAGGCTCCTTAGAAATATGAAAGAAGTACAGGATTTCTCCTGTGGGAAATTTGTATGAGGCCCTATGTGAGAACAACAATTGGGGAGACTCAGATGTAGGGGAGCAAGATTCAGATGAATCCTCTACACATTCCTCCCAGTCTGCTTACATGATGATGCAACCAGAGGAAAAAAGGACAAAAAAGAAGAGCAAAATAATTGAAAATTAAACTGCAACTGCTGGATTTGAATCCCACAGCCTCCACTTGCATACTGTGTGATCCTGAGCAAGTCATTTATCTTCCATGTGCTCACAGGCTGCACCAGTAAATAAGCTTTCAGCTTAGTGTGTCTCTCCTGGTAAAACAAAGGTTAAAAAAAAAGCTGAGACTATTAATTAGACTGTAATGATATACCTTTCCACACTCTTGACAATGGTACAGTTCAAATTTGCCACCCTAAATATCTGCAGCGTAAGAAATTTACAGAAATGTCAAGCGGCATTCTCTTTATTTCAGGAACTAAGGTTAGGTGCTATGTTTTTACAAGAAACTTGGATGTTGACAATACAGTATATTTAATGACACAGACTAAAAGAGACTGGGTATGGGCGCCATCTTATTGATCATTTGGGGAGGATAAAGCTGATGGGGTGGGAATTCTTTTTAAGGTTTTTGTTTACATGAATTAATAGATCTGCAGTAATGCTGGGAAGAGTTTTGGTTCTTGATGGGATATGGCAATCACAGCCAAGTATATCTATAAATGTTTATCCACCTCAGATCAAATCAAAAAAGGTTGCTTTATGTGGCCACTGCTGGATGGATTTTTTTGAGTGGTGATTTTGACCGCACCTTAGATTTTTGTAACAAACCTGTTAGTGGAAAGAAGGTATACTGTGACTCAGTGGCTTTGCATAAACTGTATTAAGACAGTAGGTTTGGTGGATTGTCATAAAACTAAAGGGGTTGGTGTAGGGAATACTTAAGTTAGAGGTCATTTACCAGCTAGGATTGATTATGTTTTCTTCTCTAGGAATCTTGAACTTATTAATGTCAGAACAATGTATATGGAATATTCAGACCATTTGAGGGTGCAGGTAGTTTTAGAATGAAAATGGGTGTGTTAGAAACCAGAAAAGATGGAGGATGAATGTGGCCATCTTACAAGAAGACAGAAGTACAAAAAGATATTAAGCAGTTATTACTAGCCAGGCAACCTGTACATTGTCTTTATGAAGATCCAGAGCTATGGTGTGAAGCAAGAATTGATATTAGGAAGTACTGTCAGAAGTGTGGGAGAAAGAAAAATAGAGTCCATGGATTTAAATACAGAAAAGCTAGAAACCAGCTACAAAGGATAATTACCTTAGCATACCACACAGGGAATGATTTTGCAGCTCACATTTCTAATGTAAAAAATTAAATGAAAAAGATAAAAGTTTGATAGGTCTCGTACGTTACAAGTTAAATTGAGATATAGCACACAGAAAGTGCAATATGGAGATCCTTATACATCATGTAAAGCTAGGGTAGAAGTTTTAAATTTTCCAGGTTTAAAAGATGAGGAAGGGCATATATGTGCTAATAAGGATGAAATAATAAAACTAGCAGAAAAAATATATGAAATCATTTCATGAACCTGTGCAGGTTAAGAGTGAAGCTATAAAATCATTTGTGGGGATGGTTGAGTATCAGGCATCAGAAAAAGATATAGAGAATAATGCATATGCGACTATGTGTTATGAAGTTTGTTTGTTTTTTACACACCCAAGGTGTGTTTTGACCCATGAACCTCAAGAGAGAAGCTCGAGTGATTTATTAGGTCATCACACACCGAGGGTATGTAAAAAAACTTCATAGACACACAGTCATGCATGCTTTATTTTTTAGAATTACTGGTGCAGGAAGAGAATGTAAAGAAAGTCCCTGAAGCAGTTCAGTTGCTGTCCTACGCACACACATACACACACACAGGCGCGTGCACACATACACACACACACACACATTCTTTTCTTTCTTTTTAACTAAACCGAACATTCTCTTCTTTCTTTCATTTTTTTTTTTTTTGTAAACTGAACGACGCATACAGAAAGGCACAGTCCTGTTGCCAGACACATAGCAGGATCAACCAGATAAGTTATAAAGGCTGGATTGACCAGATAAATACTGAAAAAAAAATAACTCACCTGTAAGGACAGTGAGAGGCAAATGCTCAGTGTGGGTCTTTGGAAAAGGAGAAACAGATCTGCCATGTTTCTTGAGGTGTTTGGCCTCCCCATACACAGACTAAAAGTGAATCAGGTGGCGTGCTACAAATGAGTGACACAAAACAGTGGAGCAAGAGCCTGCAAAAGCCATAATAACTTGACGTGATGTCACACCAGATTATTACTGCTTTTGAAACTTTCTACAATGAGTTGATATAGGAGGCCACCAGTAATTATAAACAGAACTTAGTTGCTCCAATTTCAGTTCAAGAAGTAGAAACTGTAATACAATCACTAAAAACAGGGCATGGTTGGGATAGTATATCCAACATGTTTTACACAGTATTTAAAAAAGTGATAAGTCAGCTACTTACATCAGTTTTTCTTTATGTTTTTCCCCACACGCCATATTCCAGATCAATTTTTAAAATGTTTACAAATTTTTTTTGTTTAAGTCAGGTGATAAAACTCTAATCCAAAAGTGGAGGTCTATCTGCCTTTTAAGCTCAGATTTTAAAATTCTAACAAGTTCCTGTTCCACCTCCAAGTAATGAGGTCATACCTTTCTGAGCTCTGATCCTGAGAGTTAGAAAAATTAAAACAATCATGTGCGGTCCTGTCATTTTTCACATCTAACCAGCCTTGGAAGGATAGATCAGATTATAAGAGTTAAGATGCCGCCAAAAGTGAGCCCTAAAGACATGATCCTTGAATATCTTAAACCTAACACTGCAGCGGAGCCAAGAGATACAAGGGCCTTGAGTACAGGGTAGATGGCCTCGACCACCGTCTCAGTTAGCGACTGCAGTGAGGAGGAAGCAGAAGAAAATTTCACAATAACATCTAAGTGACTATTTGAAGAATTAAGCAGATTCAGCAAAACCATGGAGAAAGTGGAAAAAACAGTGGCAGAAATGATCAAGGGGCTGTCAGAAATAACTCAGAGAACCACCGACCTGGAAAAGAGGTTGATTGACACTTCCACACAAGTAGAAAGGCATGACACATCCATTCACTATTTAATCAAAAGAGAAAGGGAGCTAGCAGAGAAGCTAAATAATCTAGAACTATATTCACAGTGGGGACAATTTGAGAATTTTTTAATGGGGTACCAGAGGGCACAGAAACGAGGGAGATGGAGACTTTTTTGGACACCTTCTTGAAAGAGCTCTTAGATCTACCCCAAGACAGTCTACTAAACATTGTCCATGCCCACAGGGCTCTAGCTCAGAAGCCCTCAGACCCAAAGGCTCTACCTCAGTCCATAGTGTTCAAACTCCTGGACTAAAGAACAAAAAAAGCAATTTTACAGGCTGCATGGGCAAAAAAGAACTGATTTCTGGTGACTGGAGGATCTATATGGATCATGATTACACCCAGGCCACCCAGCAAAAATGGAGGGCTCTCCTCGAAATAAAGAAAAATCTGGCAGCCAAGGGCATTAAAATGTATCTCATTGCCCCTGCCCAACTAACACAGTTTCTGAAGGAGGGCCCAGTCTTTTTCCGCACTTTGGCTGAGGCAAGAGAAACCCTGTTGAAGTTGAGAGTTCCAATGGCCCTGTTATCTAGACCCACAGCAGCAATGCTGGAGTACCTTACCTCAGAGGAGCCATGGCACCAGGTCCAAACTTCAAGGAAGAGAGGCAGAACGGGGTCAGAATCCAGCAGCTGGGCGGGATCCTTTCAAGCTGGAATACAGGAATCCTCGCAACCGAAGCAGACACTCACAGAGAAAAAGACTGTTTAATGATTCCTCCATGGTTGACTCCTGCTTGAAGACTGGATGATACAGTGACCACATGGAGAACAAGATGGAAAAAAACTAGATTTTTTGCAACCCCATGAACTTTGCAGCTGACCAAAATGGCGGAACAGACAAATATCCTTTGGACATAAATGCTTAAATGTTCTTGCTTTAAGACCTGTTAATAATGCAGTTGTTTACTGGTTGAGGAACTTGAGGGAGGGAGGTGTGGGAGTGAGCGGGCTGCAACCATGTGGCAGAAGAGCAGGGGAGGCGGGGGGTAGTGGAGGGGGGAAGGGCATGATCTTTGGCTGGGGTTATAATTCATTAATGTTTATTGTTGTCTTCTCCCCCCATCACCATGTTTCACAGAGCTTCTGGAGTGCCTCCTATGGATTGCCAAACCCCCCTCCAATGGTATGAGGAACATGAAGGTCTACTGAACGAGCAGCTCGGTAATGTCAGGGAATCACCGTCATGTATCCAGATGGACTGAATCCAGCAGCCGGGCAGGATCCTTTCAAGCTGGAATACAGAAACCCTCACAACCAAAGCAGACACCCATGGAAGAAGACACTGTTTGATGAACTAGATGATTTTTTGTGGCCCCATGAACTTTGCAGCTGACCCAAATGATGGAACAGCCTAATATCCTTTGGACATAAATGCTTAAATGTTCTTACTTTAAGACCTGTTAATAATGCAGTTGTTTATTGGTTGAGGAACATGAGGGAGGGAGGGATGTAGGGAGTGAATGGGGCCCTTAATCATAGCAAAAAGGAGAGAAGTAGTCAGGGCAAGATCCCTGGCTGGTGTTATAAATCATTGTTTGTTGTTGTCTTTATCCCCCTCCATGTTTCACAGAGCTTCTGGAGTGCCTCCTATGGATCGCCAACCCCCCCCATGGTATGAGGAATGTGAGGGCCTACTGAACAAGCAGCTTGGTTAGGGAAGCCCTGCCATGTATCCAGATGGATCAAATGAGTCTACAGCTGGTGCGCCAGCTCAGAGTACAACTCATTTCTCCCAGGAGGTAAAAGGACAGCCAACCCAGGAGCAACCTTCCCATACAGTATATCCAAGGCTCTAAGGTAAGTCCTGAGCTTAAAAGTTTTAATAGAGAATATCGGGGAGAAGGCACAGAGAAATTAGGAGAGCCAGGGACTTGGCCAGAAGGTTGCACCTGCTGTGGGGATACCAAGGAGGGAGACTGCATCTCCTCTCTTTGTGGTTCCTCAGGGGGGTGGAACCTGGTATAAATAAGAAGAGGGGGAAAATATTGATATTGAATGAGCATGCCCGGGGGGGCACATATCTTGCTGAAAAATATATGCATTAATATGCAGATTTCATTAAGTGTGTTGTATGGCTGAAATGTTGACAGGGAAATGGATGCACAGAGAGCACTCCAGGGCTCTGAGATAGAAAAACTGCCATAGGGAGAGAGGACAGTGTGTGAGGGCGGCAATGAGAATCACAAATTGGTGGGGGAAGGGCAATGTGGTCACAGAGGAGGGACACCCTCCTGGCCGCCATACAGAGACCCCAGAAGTATTAAACCTGGTACACCTCACTAGGGAAACCAGGAAAAAAACAGCTAAGAGAGGGATACCTATAATGTTGGCCAAGGGCAATTATTAGCACAAGAGCGCAAGGGCTTTGCTCAGTTCTCCTCCTGGAAATGCGGATGGGGTGCTCTTTGGGTGGCGTCCACATGGAATAAGAGAAATATCAAAGGCTGTAAGATGACAAACAAGGTAAGGGTCAGCACGAGACTGGACGGGTGGTGAGCGGCCCAGAGCCCTAGTTCAGCCTGGGGTAGCTGGAGAAAGTGAGGCATGAAGGTGCTGAGTCGAGCTGGGAGATCACCTGAAGTGAGAGGCAATGACTGAACCCTTGGTCTTAGGGAAGGGGCTCTCGGCTGAAGACAACCCCTGGTTTGACTGAGCATGGGTGGAGTGATGCAGCAAGGAGGAGCAGAGAAGAAATGGGGGGAAGGTTGAGAAAGGACAGTGATCAAAAAGAGGAAGAAAGATACTCTTACCAACCTAGGAGTGGTTGCTAATGGGGTGAAATAAGGATCTCCAGGACAGATCTATTCCCCACCCTCATGCAACAAGGTACTCCCAGGATCGGGGGGGGGGGAATGAAAGGCTAAGAACATTAGTCAGATAGGAGGCGTGATACTAGACAGAGCCACAGAGAGTCAAAGCAGGAAGGAAGTGACTTGAAGTGCATGTTAGGCACAAGGCACTTTCATAAGCAGCCTCATCATGTTAGGAATGAAACATCTCTATATCCTGGAGGGTGCAAGATTATCATTGGTAGTACTACTGATCTGTTTATAGTTTTATGTTGTTCCAGTTGGTTAAGAGTGTTGCTCAGGCAAATTGCAGTACTGTGTAGGCACCGAGGGAACACACATTACAACCATAAGGGATGGCCACAGAAACAGTAGTAACATACAATGTTAGAGGAATTAATAGCCCCATTAAGAGAACCAGAATTCTGAACAAAATAAAAAGCCAGAGGGTGGATGTGGCATTTCTTCTGGAGACACACCTATCCCCCACAGAAAATGAGAAGTTAAAGTGGGCATGGGTAGGTCAGGTACACTATGCATCTTGTCAGGACCACCTACACACAAGAGGGTAGCAATCTTGATATATAAAAATTGTCCCTGAGAACTCAGCAAACTCCATCAAGATGTGTGATAGCCAAAGGCATGTATCAGTTGATCCCCTGTACACTACTTAATTTGTATGCCCAAACCAAGAGAAGAACACAGACTTTCTGAAAGAAGTAATACCCCAAGCCACCCCACCCTCAGGATAGCTGTTTTTAATGGGGGGGGGGGCTTTAATACAGCACTAAATTCAATGCTGAACAGGTCAGGGACCCTGAGATGACAGCCGGCCTGGACATCTAGAATCCACAATAGGATAATACGAGACCTGGGACTCACAGAGGCCTGAAGATACTACAACCCGTGGGTCTGGGACTACACATGTTGGTCGGCCCCACATTCGGCCTACTCCAGGATTAACATGTTGTTGGTCTCCTCGGAGTGGATGCACAAGGTGGAGTTTGCTCACATTAGGCCCTGAATACTCTCGGACCATGGGATGGTAGTCATGGAGATGGGACTCATCCCCAAAGTAGGTAACTCACAGTGGTGCCTAAACTCCTCACTATTAAACAGAGAGGAATACAAAGACCTGGACAAGGACTATCTAAGGAACTATACAGCCCTCAATCTCTCATAGGATATGAGTAAGGCTGTATTGTGGTAAGGCCTTAAGGCAGTTCTGATGGGCAGAACAATCAGTTATGCCTCGGGAGTCAAAAGGGCCAGACAACAGGAACAGACCAGGCTAGAACAGAGGGTCTTAGACCTAGAAGCACAACATAAAATAGTCATTAATGAAGAGATGAAGACACAGCTGGAGGGGACCAAGACCTGGCATTGAAACAACTCAGGTTAGCCTGGGAGGAGGATACAGGGACCCCCATTCCATAAAATCTTTGGGAGGCAACTTGGCTCTATGGGTGGAGAACAACAGCTTCTCCTGGGTGGAGGGTGTTCAGATGGAAATGCCTGACCCAGTTCTTCCATACCTCGTCCATTAGCAAACACTTCAGGGCAGGAAATTCAGACTCCTGTTGGAGGGTATGTAGTGGAGTGGGGACACACTACCACATATTTTGGGCATGCCTGGAAGTGGGGGACTTCTGGACTAAAATCCGTCACTACCTGAAGGGGCTCTGGGGGAAAATATTCCTGCACACTTTTCACACTATGATCCTGGGGTTCAAGATGCCAATTTTTTGAGATAAAAAGCAGATGGCTGTCCTTAGGATCCTCACCATGGCAGCCCTAAAAGAAATAACAGCACACTGGTTCAGAAGAAACTTCCCCAGCTTCACCTCTTAGATAGCAAGAGTAGCGAACATCCAACGAATGGAGGAGCTTAATGCAACTCTTTGCCTCATAAAGGATAAACACCAGGAGCTATATCAACCCTGGGAAAGGCTCACGGGAGCAGAGGTTGCACTCAGCGGGGAAGAAGGAGCACACTGAGGGAATAGGGATGGAGGCACAGAAACATCAAAAGGCCACCCAGTAACTGGGAGGAACAAGGAATAGAACTCTGGCCATCCCTCACTCTCACACCTGTCATGACCAGTAATAATATTTTGATTTCTGTGAGGATGTCAACAAAAATGTAACATACTTTTTTGATTCAAGGTAACACAGTAGTCAGCCCACAAGAGCTAAAAGTTTTACATTTGTTGAAAAGCTTGACTAAGTTTAGATAGTCATGTTCTGCATTCTGTTTGCTACCCTTTGTTTAAATGATCCTACAGACAGTAGATACTTTTAAAGTGCCACATATGATACATAATTTCATGTATGTATGTATTGGATGTAAATTTAACAGATGACCTTGTACTGTGTGATGGTAATTTTATTTCCACAATAAAAAGAAGTTTAAAAAAAATGCTAACAAAATTATTGCACAACAGATTAAGGAAAACTGAGCTATTTGATTATCCCTATTTAAACATGTTCCATTTTACATAGACAAATAATTTATTTTTAATCAGAGAAGTGTATGAACATTGTTCAAGAAATAAGGTAACAGGTTTTCAACTATAGTTGGATCAGAGCAGAGCATTCGACATAGTAAGTCATGATTATCTCTTTCAAATCTTATTAGAATATGGTATGCCAGCTTACTTTGTGAGGTGGTTAAAGCTTTTGTATAGAAAAGCAGCAGTAGTTCCATTAATTCTAGGAATGTGGGATCTGAAAGTCCAATAAGAGTGGGGGCAAGGCAGGGATGCCCACTTAACTCTTTACTATATGGCTTTGCCTTGAATACTTTTCTCCAAAGAATAATTAGGGATAGAAAAATAGATGAGATTCCATTTCCAAAACAAACTGAAGTTCTAAAAACAAGAGCTTATGCAGATAGAAACATAGAAACATAGACTTTGATGGCAGATAAGGACCACTTGGCCAACCCAGTCTGCCCATTTCCCTACCTACTGGATAAGCTGCAGATTCTAGTTAACCAACAGCCTACTTCTGCCACCCCACTACAATTGCTTGTGTCTGTCCATGCATGTTTGAATTTCACTATTTTAGCCCTCTAACAACCTCCCCTAGGAAGGCGGCTTCACGATCCACCACTCTTCCATGAAAAAGATTTCCTCACATTATCCCTGAGCTGTCCCCCTCTATCTTTAAATTGTGTCCCCTTGTTCTTACATCTCTTTTCTGAAAGATGCTACCCTCCTGGACTTTGTTGATTCCCTTGAGGTACTTGAACATTCCTATCATGTCCCCCATCCCTCCTTTCATCAAGGGTATACATATTAAGCTCTCTCAGTCTCTCTTCATATGATTTCTGATGCAGACCCTGCACAATTTTAGCTGCCTTCCTCTGGACTGCTTCCATCCTGTCTATGTCCTTGCATAGACGAGGTCTCCAAACTGCACACAGTACTCCAGATAGGGTTTCACCAACTGTCTGTACAGAGGGATAACCACTTCCCTTTTCTACTTGTGATGCCCTTCCCATGCATCCCAGTATCCCCCTATTCTCCCCTACTGACTTCTACATTGCTTACCCACCTTTAGATCATCTGATATGACTACCCCCAAGTCCTGCTCCATTTCTGTTGTTGTTAGTACCTCCTGCTATTGCGTACTCTTCTCCTGGGTTTTTGTTTCCCAGGTGCATTACTTTGCACTTCTTTGCATTGAATCTAAGCTGCCATATGTCTGACCATTCCTCCAACCTTGCCAAGTCCCTTCACATCCTTTCTACCCCCCCTTGTGTATCAACACTGTTACAGATCTTTGTATTATCTGCAAAGAGGCATACCTTTCCCTCCAGACCCTCTGCAATGTCACCTATAAAGATGTTAAAGAGGACTGGACCCAGTACTGAGCCCTGAGGTACTCCACTAGTGACCCCCCTTTCTTCGGAATGTGTTCCACTTGCTATTACCTTCTGTGTCCTGTTGTGCAGCCAGTTTGCAACCCAGGCTACCACCCTGGGACCCACTCCCAAGCTGGCTAACTTGGTTATTAATCTTTTGTGCGAGACTGTGTCAAATGCCTTGCTAAAGTCTAGGTAGACCATATCCACAGCCCCTCCCTGGTCTATTACTTTGGTCACCCAGTCAAAGAAATCTACTAGATTCATCTGACATGACCTTCCTGCTGTAAATCCATGCTGCTTTGTGTCCTGTGCCCTGCTGGCCTCTAGGTACTGATGATATCTATGTTTTGTTTTTCAAAAAAATGAATAAAGTGAAGCCAAAATTTTTGCTGCAATGACAGAATATTCAGCGGTTTGTGGACCTAAATTGAATTTGGGGAAAATATTAGTTAGAGTTGCTCTGATAGTAACCTACCAGGTCAGATGCCATCAGATACCATCATTTTTGTTGGATATTGAATAACCTCAGATGACATAGACATCCAACCAAGGTTCCAACCACCTAGGATCCACTGTAAGTATCCGAGGTATCCATGGATCCAACCTGGATCAGACGGTTCTGACCATCGAGTCCAACTATTCCAGGTTGGATCCAATGGATCCACCCATGGGATTCAGCTATCCAAGGTCAGATCTGATGGATCTGAACTCTGATCCACTGGCCAGATCCTAGGTTCGATACCAGCACTATCCACCAGAGAATAGTCTGATCCACAAAAGCACTAGCTGAGCAACACTAGTATTGGTATCCCTTTAGGGGGTACATCAGAACTGCCCTAAACAAATAACAGGTATCAGAATTTCAGAGGATCTTATAAGAATAGGTACTAATGACTTGGCAAATGGGGAGCCAAAGGAAGTTCAGGAAGAGTTTAGGAAACTGGGGAGGGGTCTCAAGCAAGTAGCTACTTCTGTCACTTTCTCAGAAGTACTACCTGTGAAAGGCAAGGGGGAGCATAGGAGTGCATGCACCAGGAACTTTAACTCATGGTTGAAGAACTGGTGCTGTGAGGAAGGGTTTGGATTCATTGGTGACTGGGGACCCACCTGGAGGATGGAGGTTTGTTCAAGCCTGACGCCTGCATCCATCCTGGAGGGAATCCAAGCACTCAATGATAAGTTTAAATGCTACATTGACAAGCATTTAAACTAGCAAAGGGGTGGCAGGCCAGCAAGGACGGTACCTACTTGCTTACCCCCACAGCTGGGTAGTGGAACCAGTGAACCAGAGGAGTGGCTATCTCTGCAAAGCAGTGTGCAAAAGATGGAGATTAGTGTCCAAAGGTGGATAAGCAGAAAGGGCAAAATTCAGCAGAAGGGCAAACAGCAAGGAGAACCAGGGATAAATGACAACCAAGGAAGGGGCTGTAGTAGAACAGTGAAGCAGTCTAGGGAGGTCAAATCATGGAAAGCCATGTGTGCAAATGCCAGGAGCCTTAGCAACAAGATGGAAGATCTGGAGGCTGTCATGGTACAGTCAAACCTGGACATTGTGGCCATCACTGAAACCTGGTGTAATGATAACCATGACTGGGAGTTGGCCATACCTGGCTACAACATATTCAGAAGAGACAGAGCAGGCAGGAAGGGAGAAGGAGTGGCACTGTATGAAAAATGACATAATGGCCACACAGATCCAGGAGGAACAAAATGGGGGAGAGATACTGTGGGTTAAGCTGGAAAGGAAAATGGGGCCAGCCTATCCGCACAGGTGTGTGTCTATAGACCACCAGCCCAGGAGGAAGAAACAGATAGGGAGTTGATGCTAGCCATCCAAAGGATGGCAGACAAGGGGTGAGGTAGTACTGGTTGGAGACTTCAATATACCAGACGTGGACTGGAGCATCCCAGCAGCAGCATCAACTAGGAGCAGATTTATCCTGGACTCCTTCAGGGTGCCTTCCTCAAGCAACTGGTCATGGAACCAACTAGGCAGAAGGCAATACTGGACCTTGTGCTCACAAACAGGGACAGTGTGATGGGGTAACAGTGGGGAGCACCTGGTAACAGTGACCACCAGTCATTGTGGTTTGAAATCACAGAAAGAGCAGAACCAAACCACACAAAAACACGTATCCTGGATTTTAGGGGGGCAGACTTTGGGAAAATGGGGAAATACTTGAAAGAGGCATTAAGGGGAATGGGACAGGAATCAGGGGTTGAGGAACAGTGGGCAGTATTTAAAATGGGGATTATAAGAACAACAGAATTATGCATTAAGCAGGTTAGCAAGAGGAAAAGGAAGAGGAGACCATTATGGTTTTCCAAAGAGGTAGCAAAGAAAGTGAAAGCCAAAAAGATTGCATTCAGGCAATACAAAAAGACATAGGCAGAAGGGGATAGGAGAAGTACCAGGAGAAACAAAGGAGGCAGGGTCAGTAAGGGAAGCCAAAGCTCAGACAGAAGAACACATTGCAAATCATTGGGTAGGGGACAAAACTTTACAGGTACATAAGGAAAAAGAAAGACAAAGGAGGGATAGTGAGACTGAAGGGGAGGATGGAAGCCATGGAGGATGACAACAATAAAGCTGACATATTGAATAGGTATTTCTGCTCAGTCTTTACTAAGGAAGAGGGGGTAATGGGTCTGAAGGGAGTACAAGGGGTGAGAATGGTGCAGAAATGGACACAAGTCCCTTTACACGAGAAAGGGTCCTGAAGGAACTGGAAGTAATAAGAGCTGATAAAGCAATGGGGCCAGATGGGTGCACCCAGGGTCCTTAAAGAACTAAGAGAGGTGGTGGCTGAACCTCTGGCTATCCTGTTCAGCCAATCACTGGAAACAGGGAGGTACCCAAAGACTGGAGGACAGCAGATGTAGTCCCTTTATACAAAAGTGGGAACAAAGAGGAAGCAGGAACTACAGACCAGTCAGCCTCACCTCAGTAGTGGGAAAGATCATGGAAGCACTACTGAAGGAGAGATTGGTGGAACATCTGGTTGTCAATGGACTACAGGACCCAAGGCAGCATGGTTTCACAGGAGGAGGTCATGTCAGACCAACCTCATTGAATTTTTGACTGGGTGACTAGGGGTGGATCAGGGAGGGCAGTGGACATGGCCTATCTGGACTTCAGCAAGGCCTTTGACACTGTGCCACATGGAAGACTATTACACAAACTGGGGAATATGGGTGTGGGCAGGACAGTAGTGTGGTGGGTAGGTAACTGGCTGGTGGCAGGACACAGAGGGTGGTGGTAAATGGCTGTCACCCACAGAGGAAGAGTAACCAGTGGGTACCACAGGGATCAGTGCTGGGACCGGTCCTATTCAACATCTTCATCAGTGACATTGCAGGATCTAGAAGGCAAAATTTCACTGTTCGCTGATGACACAAAGCTCTGTAACAGAGTAGACACACCAGAGAGTGTAGACAGAATGAGAAGGGACCTGCAGAAACTTGAAGAATGGTCAAGGTTTGGCAATTGAAATTCAATGCAAGAAGTGCAAGATAATGCATATGGGGCATAAAAACACTGGCAACAATATATCAGTTGGGGGTGAGGATATAGCATGCACCAAGCAGGAAAGGGATCTTGGGTTGTCATCTCTGATGACCTCAAGGTAGGGAAACAGTGTGACAAGGCATCAGGTAAAGCAAGTAGGATGCTGGGATGTATAGGCAGGGCATCACCAGCAGGAAAAGGGAGGTCATAATTTAGCCATACAAGACACTAGTGAGGCCCCACCTGGGTACAGTGTACAGTTCTGGAGACCATACCTACGTAAGGACATAGACAGGGTACAGAAGGTTCAGAGGAGGGCAACAAAGATGGTGCATGGGTTGCATCACAAGTCCTATGAAGACAGGTTGAAGGAACTGAACATGTACTCCCTGGAGAGAGGAGGGAGAGGGATATGATAGAGACATACAAGTATCTTACAGGATAGGAACAGGGTGCAGGAAAACACTATTTTAAGCGAAAAAGATGTTTCAGGACTAGAGGGCATGGGATGAAGTTGAGGAGGACGATTCAGAGGAAACATGAGAAAGAATTTCTTCACAGAACGGGTGGTGGACAAGTGGAACACCCTGCCAGAGGAAGTGGTGGGGGCTGAAACAATCACAGGATTTAAGAATGCATGGGATAGACATAAAGGAATTCTAGAGGGCAGGGCTAAGGGGAAACAGACTTCTAGGAAAACAAACTGAACTTACAAGCTCAAATGGGCAGACTAGGTGGGCCATAGGCCCTTATCTGCCGACACTGTCTATGTATCTATGTATCTATGAATTTTAGGAGTAAAGTTCAGGGCGGAGACCTAGCAAAAATTAATTGGGAGGACACTTTAAAAATTTGTGAGCAAAAGGTTAATAGATGGAAAAGTTGGAAACTGTTGAAACATAGGAGGTTGTACATTTTTAAAACAATATCTCGTACCCAGTCTGTCATATGCAAGTTGAGTTTATCCTTTGCCATTGCAGTTTGAATCTAAGATATTAAGTATCTTGTTTCAAATGTTTTGGGGGAGCAGGTTAAATCATATTAAAGGAGAAATAACATATTTACCAAGGAATAACATGGGGATAGAAATGTTAAATCCAACTGTGTTTGTACACAGTTTGTCCTGGTCTGGGACTTTTGAAATTATTATACATTCTGTAACTCCATAGTGAAAGACTAGATTTATGAATGAAAAGACAAACCTTTGAAAGTGGCACAATGTTAGCAATTCCCAGTGTTTCTAATACATACTTTAAAGATATTATTCAAGTGGCAAGTTAAGAAAACTCAGATTAAGTATCCGACTAGAAAGCATTTATATAAGATGGTGCTACAGATAACAGAACCACAAGAACCGGATTTTAAAAATTGTAGACCTGGGAAAATAAATTTGGTTATTAATCAATTGATAGAGAATTCCTAGAGCTACACCAACAGTGTACAGTATGACATACATTTTTGTTAGAAAGCTTTGTGAAGCGGCCTGTAAAGAGATATACAACAGAGATTTCTTGTGTTATACTTAAAATGCAGTCCAAGAGTGGTGGAAAGGTTTCTTACTTTTAATAAAGGGAGATAAAATATAGCAATCTTACAGGATGGGTTTTGTAAGTTAACTTCTAGAATTTGATAGCAGTTGTTTTTATCTCTTTTTTTCTCTTGAAGCAATTGGGAATATCATGTATGTGACAAACTGAAATTAATTGATGTGTTTTTTTTTTTTGGTAATGTAATGGATTTATGTTCTGAATAAAATTTCCCTACTCATTTAGTTGAATGCTATATAAAAGATCAGGTTTTTCTATTGAACCAATATAGAAAGAAGTTAACATGAGTAACTATCAAAAAAAAGAGCAATATCTATCAGATAAGAGAACACCATAGAAAACATGGGGTATAGTGTGACTTAGTTGTCATGGCAGATTAGGGCAAAAGGGAACTACAAAACAGAAAAGTTGGCAAGAGAGAATGTGGCAAAGAAATACGTGTGTACAAGTGGTGGAAATGATGAAACACTTACTAACATGTTAATTGCCAGCAGATTGGGCTTTACGGTCTATCAAGTCTGCTTGAACCTCAGATCCCTAGTTGGGTACAGAGGTTCCCCCTTGTGTTCCAGACACTTGTTTGTATAATGTTACTTCACAAAAGGGTTTTGATCTTTCTTGGCTATGTGCTGGTAAGATAAGTACTGGGCTATACTCATTTATGAAGACATAGCAACAAGCTCTGCTGATACAGTTTTAAGGTATGATCATAGCAGCATAAGCTTAATTTTTACTAGTGTGAACATTTTTTGTGGCAGGCAAGATGTAAACTATTATTTCAGGAAATGGAATTACAGTAGAGAACAATTATAGCACAGATAGAACATAAATTACAAGGCCAATATTCTGTAACTATGATATAAAAAATATCTGCATCTCAGCTGCACCTTAGATGAAGATCTGTTAAATGTCTCTAGAAACAAAATTCCATGCTTTGGCCTTGTAAGAACAGGTTTATAGGGAATATCTTAGCAGATTTAGTAATTTCTATAAATTCTTTTTATAGGATAAGATCTAGAAACTAATTTTGCTCTCAATAGTAACAAGGTAAAGCTATATGGAATGTTAAATATGTTTGTAAAATGTGTATGTACTTCTTGTTTATAATTACTCAATAATAAAAAAATTCCCCCAACCTTTTCAAGAAGTTCCATAGGATCTTTAACATCCATTTGAACAACCACCAGAACAGGCAGACAGGACCTTAGTTTAACGTGTCATCAAAAAGACAGGCCTGTTGATTTTTTTATTGAATTCATTTTCTTTGTCAGTGTTTGATTTTGTTTGATTTATTATTGTTTGTTATTTGTCTGGATTTTCTAGTTTATAATTAGTAACATCAGAAGGACTTGATACATTCTTAGGCACAATGTTTAGGAGAGAAGAAGAAAGATTAAAAAAATCTTCTTTCTTCTACAAGGCACTGACTCCCTTGTACAGACAGCACAACAGAGCCTAATGGAAAACCACTTGTAATCCTTTAGTTGGTTATTTTCTCCACATATCAAAACTTAAAAGAGCAGTTGACATGTTCATAAGAACTTTAGCAAAACATAATATTTAGGCACAGTTCAGCTCGTATTTTACATTAGTTCAGTACTTCTCATCTCCATTATTTATCACTGAGGTCATTTGCATTAAAACAGGATCTTTGCTCCTGAAGAGTTCATCTATTCCTGTTGCTTTCTCCCTACCTGAGGTCATAATGCACTGCTTATGACATCACAGTTACTCCCATGGCAACAGAGTGCGGTGACATAATAGAGGACTATGAACTGAAGTAGGGAATAAGCTTTAGAGGCAGATGAACTCCAAAGGATAAATATCAGGTATTCATGTAAATTTTGTCAGTCACACAAAATGGGTAGGTGAAAGGCAGAGAATATATATTGAATGCAAGCTGATTTGTACCTAAGCATTATGGTTTTCAAAGTTTTCTTTGAGGCATCAGCAGCTCTTTAAGGTACTCAGGGACTAAAAGTGAAAAGTGCCCCCAGAATAACACTTGGTCAATGCATGTCTGATGCTGCAGTGTGTTCCTTTGGGGATACTGGGTTCTTTTAAATGACTTGACTTCATCTGCTTTGCAGTACATGAGGTACAGTAACTGCATCATCTTCATTTTACATGAGTCACAGTTGATCCCAGCTAACATGGAAAAAGCAAACGGTCTACATCAGATCACCATTTTATTCCATCTCAAAGCTGTGACCTAAGCCCCACTATGTCACAAGGCTAATACAGGCTACTACAGAAATGACATTGCACTGACTCAGGAATTTATTGCAACTCAAAAATAATTTCCCAGTAAGTGACTTCTACACCCTGTGCTCACTGTGTTACACCGAGTGCAGAGTTACTTTTGTCTACTAAATATCTGCTTAACTATCCTTGCATTGTATTGTAGTATCAAATCAGAACTTGGAAAATAGGGAATACGTAATGGATTGCAGTGGAATAACACAGGTATCTCCACTAGTGAGATCTACGACCCATACTTCACAAGTGGCAAAGCCATGAGTTAGTCATGAAGGTCTTACCACTCACGTGTGGACATACATGTGATATTCTACTACAAACCATTATGTATTTGATATAACCCACACTACTTCTAATGCTTATACTAGTGTTTTGCTGTGTTTTAGCTTAAAAGGCCTTTCTTTTCATTGGAAATCATCATCTGGACCTTTGGGCCTTAGTGTTCTATTTCCAAGTGGAAATAACATGTTCTAAGTGAAATAGCATGTGTTCAAAGTAAAATAATGTGTTCTAAATGAAAGTATAAATTTATCCTCAAAACAACATGATTTAGTTACTCAACTGATTCATCACTAATATGGTATATGTAATCTATAAGACATGACAGAGTGTGGGTTACTATCTCTGAACTGCATGGCCAGGTGCATTGTGAGGCATGAGGTGCATGCGCTGAGTGCCTTCAACCACCTAGAAGTGCAGTTCAGGAATAGTAACCTGTACCCTGAAGTGTCTTATTGTGCTTATAAAATGGATCCACTATTAAAAAAAAAAATTATGATATGTTCAGCAGTGCTTTGGACCCTTCTTCACCAATCAGGAAGCAGAAATGGCCACACTTTATTTTAAGTGTCAAGTTTCAATGTAATTGTGGGGTAGGTAATCATTAATTGCTTGCAACAGGATAATTACACTGTATTTGCATGTTTGTTGCATGTAACTGCATTGCAATTGCAAAGCAGTTACAGGGTAGTTACTCTGTAACTAGAGTGTGGTTAAGAAAACAAAGTATTACCACAGAATTCTCAATACCTATTTTATAAACAGAGAATATTCCATAGGATATCCAGCAATTAGCTTTTTATTCACTCTGGAATGTTACCTGTAATGCTGCCTAGCAACAAGTGGAGGAGAGAAGTGAAGACCCAAGTTGTAGGTCAGCGTTGTTGGCAACATTTCAGAGTGAATAAACAGCATATTCAGCTGCTTCCTTAATCTTTTTTTCAATCATATGAGACAGAGAGAGAGAGAGAGAGAGAGCATGAATTGGACAGTGCTGTGCATTTATGCAGGCAGAGACAGAAACAAAGCAGCATGGGCATGACAGCAGGTAAAGCAGACAATTGAATTAATATTTAATAAATAGTTGTATGGAGAACAATTCTATTGACAGTGTTTAAATGATTGCCAACTAGAGGGAAAATAACAGGACCGCTGAGAGAACAATATGTTATTCACTCTGGAGGGAAATAACATGTCTGAATAACACTTTTTATTCCCTCATGTTATTCATCCCTCCAGTGCATAAATCATATTTTTTTAGACATTGGGCACAGTTTTCAGTCATGCAGTTCTAGAGTCACAAAAATGTGCTTTGCAAATACAAATGTGTGGCCACACTACTGAACAGATATTCACAGTTCTATAGGGACACAGGTGCAGTTTGTACAAGCAACGGTGGATAAGACCACATGTGCCATATGCATGATAGTTACCGCAAAATGGGCACAGCATATGGCTACTCTTTGCACTAAGAAGTGTGGTATCCACAAAGGCAAGGAAGGTAATCTAGCAAGTTACTACCACTGAATAGAGGGGACAGCAATCATGGGCATTAGCCTACTACTGTCCTAGAACCAAAGTATTAACCTAAGGAGGTTGCAAATTCTGAATGTGCAGGGAGCAATTTGCATTGATCAGAGGCCTCACTGTCATCTCACTGTGATCAGTTAGCATGGTATTGCCTACAGTTAGCATGCCATCAATCTAACCCCCTCGATATTGTTCTGTTGCTGACTGTGACCACACAGCATTGTTTATAAAGTGAGACAGACTAACATGTCCATGTTTACTGCTGCACTGTGCAGATTACTACTGTAGATGAAAACCAGGGAAAGTGATTCCAACACTGCAGTGTGCTGCATCATATCTTAACTGGAAGAAATCCAAAGAATGTAAACTAGGAAGATTACACAATTGGGGGTGGGCATATCAGGATAGATTAACGGATTTGAATTTTTTTTTTTTCCACTGGCACAAAGGAAACTTAGAGGGGATATAACTGTCTACAAGATTATGGTGAGGCACATTAAACTTGATAAGAGCTCCAGAAAACATAAAACATATGAGAACAAGGGGGCATAAGATCAAGTCGGCATTAGGCTTAACCTGATAAAGCAGTTTTTACCAACAAAATGGCCAGCTGTGAAACAGTCTCAGGACAAACAAGACTGACACCAGTCCAAAGATATTTGGCTGTCTTTAGAGCTTTACAGCTGCATCTACCTTGTTAAATAAAACTTCAGAACGTATCTTTGGACTGGTGTCAGTCTTGTTTGTCTTGAGACTTGGTAGCCACAACTGTGGTCCTGCTTTCCTGAGCTCGCTCCAATCTCTCACTGACTGTGAAACAAAGAATCTGCCAGGCAAGGTAATAATGGCAGAACATGTTTCAGAGTTTAAGAGGAGGCTTCAAGATTCAGGATTTTTATTTCAAACAGGAAAGGTGTAACAAACCAATTGAGCTTGTGCACATTTTTAACAGCTTCCTGATTTAAAGAAACAGCACATATAAAAAATATAAACATTGGTTGCAGTTTAATACACAAGGTAAGCATAAATTACATACATTAAAGGAACATGAAAACATCTTATGAATAAATAGAACAAGAACAATTTAGTTGCTATATGCAAGAGTTACAGTAAACCAAGTAATTTGCTTTAAACCAACTTTGCATGCTTTGCAACAAAGGCAGTGGTCCATCAGAAAGATGCAAAGCTGCCTACTTGGATTTGAAGGGTGTTGGAGGGTACAGCCATTGAGACAATGGGGGAAAAGACTAAAAAGGCATTGTCTGCTTCTGTCTTCACTAAGGATGTCACAATATCCATGTTTTAGATAATCACATTAATTTCAATGACAGTACTGATATTGTGTCTGTTGTTCTGTTTCAATAACCATTTTAATGCTATACCATGATATATCAAAATAACACCTGAAATATTCAAACTTTCAGTCCACTGCCCCCCCCCAAAATCTAGGATGTGGAGGGACCCTCCAAACAAACCCAAAGCAGACACCATAATACCACGATAGTATCTTAACCTTGATAATTATGTCAAGGTTATCATACCATAAAGCACTTTCATATTGTGACATTCCTAATTGAAACAAATGTAATGTACAGTATTGAAAGTTGCCAATGAATTAATCAGTAAACTAAATCAAACATATTTCTCTAGAAATTACATGTAATCTTTTGCCAATGATGCTTCTGATGGCAGAATTGGAAGGCTATAGCCTGTAGTTCAAGGGGGTGGTCCAACTGGCCACACACGCCTTTTAGCCTATTTAAGGGTTGCTCTCCTCATTCCACACACAAGCATTTTTTCTTGCTGGCCAGAGGCTCTGTTCATCTTTGTCACTTTTGCCCTGCTGTGGCCTTGCCCCCCGCCCCCGATTTGTTTGTGTTCTGGACTGTACTCGGTTTCTGTTGGATGTGTTCCTGTGTTTCTCCTACTTTGGTTAGTATGTGTTTTGCTTCCAGCTGCTGTGTGCTGTTTTTCTGTGTTTGTGCTTTGGTTTTGTGTATTCTTTTTTTTCTTTTTGAGCTTTCTAGTTGCCCTTTATTTGTGCTGTGCAGCTTCTTTGCTGTGCTCTGGTTCCCTTTTCTCCTTCAGGCCTGTTTTGGGGCTGGGGAGATTTACCTGTGTCTGACTTGGATGTGTGGATTTTTCTCTGTTTGATTAGCAGGGTATTTTCTCTGTCAAATTGTTGTGTAGGGCATCTTGCTGATAGGAAGGCACTCATCGCAGTGGTGGGTCAGAGCTTTTAGCTGATTGTTTTGTGAGGGCACAGTTTAGGCCCAACCCCTTCCCACCCTCACCCCACCCACCCTGGAAATAGTTCCTTTATACCTGGGGTTCTGACATCATTTCCTAAGAGTGCAAGGTGCATATCACTGTCATATCCTCTCTAGCACACTGCACTGACAATATAAGCATACACATTGTATAATATTTATATATATATATATATATATATATATATATATATATATTTCTATATTACAAACCAATCACACACACACACGCACACACACACACACAAAAAATGTGGGAGTAAGTGCAATGTAATGGCTATGGGGCAGCAGTCTTCCGGGAGTCTTTCTGGAGGCTGAGATGCTGCCCTATTTGCAGACAACTCTCTGCCCTGAGGGAGGAAGTTGCCCGTCTTCAGGCCACACTGAACAGTAGTAAGGAGACCTTCCCCCAGGCCACACTGGACAGTAGGAAGGGAACCTCCCCCATCCAGGGAGCACCAGAGCCACCACCACTACCTCAGAGGTTGTGAAGAAAGCACAGCAGTTGGACCACAGTGGGCTCAGGGAGGGTGAGGATGGTGGAACATAGATACACCCAGTCAGTTGTTCCACACCACAATCCATACACCATTCTGGGGGAGCATAGCTCCCCTATGGATGCACCTGCAGAGGAGACTAAGGAGGCTGAAGACAACTGTCACAAGGGAGGCCCACAGGAAGGAGGCAGAGGACACCACAAGGAAAGGAAGCAGCTCCTGGTGGGGGACTCAATTATTTGGGGGATAGAACTGGGGGGAGCAGGGAAAACTGAAGTAAGGTGCCTGCCTGGTGCCATGGCTTGGAGAGACAGGAAGCGCATCCTCAGGATCATGAGAACAGCTGCACAGGAGTCTGAGCTGGATGTCATTGTCCACCTAGGGACAAATGACTTGGCTAATCATGAGATTAGAGCAGTACAGAAGGACTTTGTAGAATTGGGGAGGGACCTAAGACAAGTAGCACATACAATATCCTTCTCTGAGGTGCTGCCTGTCAATGGCATGAGTGAGGCAAGGGTACTTTGCACCATGCAGTTTAATGAATTGTTGAAAAAATGGTGTGGAGCACAGGGGTTTGGCTTCATTGGGGATTGGGGTTCCACCTGGAGGGACACCAGCCTATACTGGCAGGATGGTCTGCATCTGTCCAGGAAGGGAACAAGTCTTTTGAGCAATCAGTTTAAATGCTTCATTGGCAAGCTTTTAAACTAGTCAAGGGGGGAGGCACTGATAAGCAGCAGGAAAATCCCAGCCTCTCCCTACAAAACAGGGTACTAAATGAGAAAAAAACCGAGGTAGGCAGGTCAGTGGGGGATGCTGCAAAAGAAGGTAAAGCCATCAAAAAATGGAGAGCAATGAGTACCAATGCCCATAGTCTGAGTAACAAGCTTCCTGAATTAGTGGCCTTGATGGAGGAGGAACATCTGGATATCATGGCAGTCACAGAAACATGGTACACACAAAACCATGACTGGGACATAAACATACCAGGATACACTATCTACAGGAGGGACAGGGAGGGTAAAAAGAGGAGGAGGAGGAGTAGCTCTTTACATAAGGGAAGGAATCAAAGCAACAGAACAAAGGGAAAACAGGGAGGAGAAGAAGCACTGTGGGTAAATTTGGAGACCGCAATGGCACCACAATCCGTACAGGGGTTATATACAGACCCCCTTCTCAGGGGGAGGAAATGGACAAGGAAATGATAGAAAGAATACTTAGAATGGCAGAAAAAGGGGAGATATTGCTGATGGGTGATCTGAATATGCCAGATGTTAACTGGAGTGCAGTAGCAGCAGCCACTTCAAAGAGTGGGGTTATTCTAGATGCCCTACAGGGGGCATGCCTTAGACAACTAGTATTGGAGCCCACTCGAGAGGGAGAAATCTTAGACCTGGTTCTCTCAAATGGAGATGAAGAGAGGATCACAGATGTAGAAGTGGGTAGCCATCTGGGAACTAGCGACCATCGAACAGTATGGTTCACAATAAACACAGCAATAGAGTCAAGCCATACAAAGGCAAAAGTACTGGACTTTAGGAGGGCTGACTTTGCCAAAATGGGTGAGTGCCTAAGGAATGCACTAGCAAATGGGCAGGAAGGAGGGGTGGAAGAACAATGGGGAATAATAAAAACTGCCATCACAGAGGTAACAAGCCTTTGTGTGAAGCAAATAAACAAAATGAAATGATGTAAGAAACCACTATGGTTCTCAAAGGAAGTGACAGTGAAGGTTCAAGAGAAAAAGAAAGCATTCAGGAAGTACAAGGAATCACAGAAGGAGCAGGACAGAGAACTGTATCAGTTAAAGCAAAAGGAAGCTGGGAAGGCAGTCAGAACAGCAAAGGCCCAAACCGAGGAAAAGATAGCCAACTCAGTTAAGAAGGGGGATAAAACCTTTTATAGGTACATCAGGGAGCAAAGGAAGACCAAGGGAGGGTTAGTGAGGCTTAATAAAGAGGAGGGAGGGTGGGCAGAGGGTGACTGTGAAAAGGCAGAGATACTAAACAAATATTTTTGCTCAGTATTTACAAAGGAAGTGGGAGGTACCTAAAACAAACAGTAGAAACACTCTGGATACAGAAGTTGATACCAGCCCATTTACAGAAGAAAGGGTTCTGAAAGAACTCTTAAAACTGAGGGTGGACAAAGCAATGGGGCCTGATGGGATTCATCCCAGAATTCTAAAAGAACTAAGTGTAGAACTAGTGACACCACTGACTACCTTCTTTAACAAATCATGGGAGGATGGGGTGGTACCCGAGGACTGGAGAAGGGCAGATGTGATTCCCCTTCACAAAAGTGGGAGCAAGGCAGAAGCAGAAAACTACAGACCTGTTAGTTTAACCTCAGTGGTAGGGAAAATGATGGAATCACTTCTGAAGGAAAGAACTGTTGAGTATCTAGAGGCCAGAGGGGCTCAGGACCCAAGGCAGCATGGATTCACAGTGGGAAGGTCATGCCAGACAAATCTGATAGATTTCTTTGACTGGGTGACCAAAGTAGTAGATCAGGGAGGGGCTGTGGATATGGCCTACCTAGACTTTAGCAAGGCATTTTACACAGTCCCACACAAAAGATTAATATACAAGTTAGCCAGCCTGGGATTGGGTCCCAAGATGACAGCCTGGGTACAGAATTGGCTGGAGAATAGGACACAGAGAGTAATAGTAAATGGAGTCCACTCTGAAGAAAGGGGGGTTACTAGTGGGGTACTGCAGGGTTCAGTATTAGGACTGGTCCTCTTCAGTGTCTTTATAAGTGACATTACAGAGGGACTGGAAGGAAAAGTATGTCTCTGCAGATGACACTAAGATCTGCAACAGAGTTGATGCACAAGGTGGGGTGGAAAGGATGAGAAGGGACTTGGCAAGGTTAGAGGAATGGTCAAATGTATGGCAGCTTAGATTCAATGCTAAGAAGTGCAAGGTAATGCACCTGGGAAACAAAAACCCAGGGGAAGAGTACACAATGGGGGGTGAGATACTAACAACAACAAAAATGGAATGGGACCTGGGGGTAGTCATATCAAATGACCTAAAGGTGGGCAAGCAATGTGAGAGGGCAGCAAGGAGGGCTGGGGGGATACTGGGATGCATAGGGAGAGGCATCACCAGTAGAAAACAGGAAGTTATTATCCCTCTGTACAGACAGTTGGTGAGACCCCATCTGGAGTACTGCGAGCAGTTCTGGAGACCCAATCTCCGCAAAGACATAGACAGGATGGAGGCTGTCCAGAGGAGAGCAACTAAAATGCTGCAGGGTCTGCTCCGGAAGACATATGAAGAGAGACTTAAGGAGCTGAATATGTATAGCCTCGAGGAAAGGAGGGAGAGGGGGGACATGATAGAAACTTTCAAGTACCTCAAGGGAATCAACAAAGTCCGAGAGGGTAGCATCTTTCAAAATAAGAGGTGTGCAAGAACAAGGGGCACAATTTGAAGATAGAAGGGGTGGCTCAGAGGTAATTTAAGGAAGTATTTTTCACAGAGAGGGTTGTAGATACATGTAATATTCTTCCTGAGGAGGTTGTGGAGTCAAAACAGTGGTGGAATTCAAGCATGTATGGGACAGTCATAAGGCAATTCTAGGGGTGGGTAGGAAGAAGTAGGCTGCTGGTTAACTAGGATCTGCAGCTTATCCATTAGGTAGGGAAATGGGCAGACTGGGTGGGCCAAGCGGTCCTTATCTGCCATCAAAATCTATGTTTCTATGTTTGCTCAGCTACCTGGCATCCTCAGTTTCCTGCATTTGTTGTATGTTTCAGCTCTCATTCAAACCCTCTGCTGCTATTTCCACTTAATTGCCTCTACCTAGTCTAAGCTCTTGCTCTCAGCTAGCTAAAGGGTGTGGCACCAAATACTCTGCATTTCTGTTGCAGCTCCAAGTAATTTGTGTTGCTTTTGCCGTTTCCTTTTCCTTGGGAATTTCTCACTACAGTCTTCATTATGTTTAAAAATTATTCTACCTGTCCACTGCATTTACTCAGCCTGAAATTGCACATCCTTATTATTTGTGCAGACAAACCTGTTTCAAGTTGCTTGGCTATTCAGTGCTATGCAACAGAATATTACCCTATTCTCTTGCCCTTCCATGTTGCTCTCCCGTTGTGTACAGCCCTTTTGGGGTTCTTGATATGCTCAAACACATGTCTGCCCAGCTACAGCTGCAGATATTCATCAATTTAATTTCATCTACTAGTTTAATTCAACTGCTAGTACTTAAATTATTTTATCCTATTGGTTTAATTAGCTGGCTTCTCTGTGGCTTCTCAGTTTTGCTCATGATGGAGGACTGTGTTGTTGCAGTGGGCATCATGGCTCTAGGCAGAGAGAGCAGCTTTTAACTTCTTATATGTTTTATTGGTCACTGTCTTGCCTTCTATTGCTGCTCCACACAGCCTTTATGGCACTCCACAATCAGATATTTCAAGCAACACTCTACTTTGGGGCAGGTGGCTCTGCCCAGCCTTCTGCCATCCTTTCCCTGCTGTTCTGCACCTGATTTACACAGTCATCCCAGCCTTCCTGTCCCTTGCAGTCCTCCCAAACTTTCTGTCCCTTGCACTACCAGTACTGCTCATGTACCAACCATCATGGCACTGACACAATCAGCTTGCAAGTCTGTTCATTCCAGGACCTCTTCCCTTTCAATACTGGCATCCCCTTCCAAGTCTGAGAGCACATCATGTTTACTTGCTTTAAACTGCACCTCCTATTATACTGGCTTTGCAGCCTCCTCTTACCTAACTGGCTTTGCAGCCTCCTCCTCTCCAACCGTCAGCACCCGGGCTTCACCCAGCCTCACCATTCTCTTACTCATAATATACTATCCAATTCACTCCCAATTTGGCTTTCTAATAGACTTGGTCGACATGCATTCCTGTGGTTGACAACTGCTATTCACCTTACCCAGACCCAAATAAGGGTCTGTATTGCTCAGCCTGACCTACTTACAGGTCTCATCCAGTCAAGACCCACAAGAGGGTCCACAGTGCTTAGTCTGACCTACGTACAGGTCTCCCCATGTGTGCTATCATCCACTATGACCCATGTACGTGTCCCATATGCCTTTCCATGTCCAGGCCTCATGCTTATTACATCTCACTTTTCCACATTTTGGAGATGTGCCAACTATATTCATTACTCCAGGACTCAGGGCTAGCCCTGTGGCTGACGGTCTCTCTCTGCACCCTGAAGATGGCATCTTGAGCAAGCAAAGCTTGGGGCAGGGTCCTTCTCATCTGGCCCAAATTTGGGAAGGTCCTCACTTCGGGTGGACCTTCAGTTGTCAACCATACCAATGGCACCTCTAGATGTAACATTTAAGACTTCAGCGGCGAAGGGATAGGGCTCTCATGGGAAGGGCCCCTTTAGCTTCTCAAGCGGGTTCAGAGGCACCCTTTCATGCTATTCTCCCTACGACTGCCACTAGTTCACCTGGTTTGTTCATAGATTGGTATGCCTACTGAGCGCCTCAGTGGTTGTTACTCTCTCCTCCTACCTTGGTTGACTCTTATTGCAGAGTGTGCTCACAACCCTCCACGGCATTCCCATTCGAGGGATAGAGTGAGAGTGTTCCCCAAAATTGCAATTCCCTTGGATTGGTATACTAAATTGCAGTAGCAGAGCCGTCACTAACCAAAACTGTCTCAAAGCCTGGAGGGAAGGTGATCTAGGCCTTGGATCCCCAGAGGTTTCCTCCTCAAAGGGGGTTTTTCCTCTCCTCTGTGCCAATGGTCATAATACTAGATAGGCATCCTTGTAGTCCCTAGATCACTTACTGTAGGTAGATTTCCCACTTAGGTAGGTGTCCCCTGTTGGATGGAGTTAGGTGGATATCCGTAATTGTCCTGTCTCCCCTTTTGGCTGTTCTCTCTCTCTCTTCTTAGGAAGTTAAGCCTCCACACCTTACAGTCAGACCTCTGAGTGGGTCATTATTCACCTATCATTTCCTGTCTTTTTTACTCAAACAATACGACCAACTGACCTATGCTACCAGTTGAACCCCATTTCCAACCAACCTAAGTATATGTCTTCATTGACCCATGCTACCACCTAACCTATGTACAGTTCTTCATTGACCTATGCTACAAACTGAACCCATACTACCAACCGACCTATGTACAGATCCTTGACCCTGATACATGTTCACTACCTTGTATGCTTTGCTTGACACCTTTTTTGGGTTTCTTCCTAAGGTATCTTTAGCCAAGGGAATCACTCACATGGCACCTCAAGGGTCGGAACCCTTCCCTACGGTTCCTTGCCTTCGTACCCCTACAGGGTGCAATATCCCTTGGATAGAGAGGCAAACAGCTAAAGTTTATTTATGTTACACAAGCATGAAACCAGCTGCACAGGCACATTGAATTGATATGCCATAGCCTGTAGTTCAAGGGAGTGGTGCAACTTGCCACACCCCCTTTTGTCCTATGTAAGGGCTGCTCTCCTCACTCCACACACAATCATTTTTTCTTGCCCTTCCATCCACCCCTCCTCCTCTAGTGGCACAACTCTATCTCCAGTTGGGCTTCTTCTTCAGGTACCTTTAGCCAAGGGAATCACTCCCACAGCAGTTCAAGGGGTGGAATCCTCCCCTAGGGTTCCTTGCCTTTGTACCCATACAGGGTGGTATTTCCCTTTGATAGAGAGGTGAACAGCCAAAGTTTATCTACATTACACAAGCATGAAACCAGTTGCACAGGCACATTGAACTAAGTCATTGTTCAGTAATGTAATGTTGAATATTTATACTGACTACAGTGCTATATTCAATACAGGGTACGTACCAAAATTATTTTACAGAAGCATATATATTGCCCAGTTTGTTGTGGCTGCCTAACTCCAACATATGTTCCCATCTCTGGTGCTGTCCAGATGAAAGTAAAAGAACCCAATGTGCTTTTTTCCAAGAGTTGGAGCATTTTTATTGATAGAAAAATATCCATCATCATACATTACATATGAAATTCAAGCAATAAATGACACCCAGCCAATACCAAAACACAGTTTTTCATTCTACATTGATTCATATCCCCAATCTCCACACAATACATCTGGCTCCTACTAATAAAGTCATGTAATTCCATGACAAATTACTTGAAACTCATCCTTATGCATCCATTTAAATTCAGTATCTCTAATATCCATTATTTCATTCCTCTTAAGTTGTGACAATGCTTCCAATGTTAAATCGTTTTTGTAAAACATACTTGCATCTGGCTTGCCAAAATGCAACATTTCAAGCATGCAATATAACCAATGTTATACTGGAGTCCCACTGAGTCCAGGTACTCTCTAGGTCACCCAAGATCAACTGCTTATAAGAAATATTCTGAAACTTTGGGTCCTTCCATTTATTTGCTAAAAATGGCTACAAGGAGGCAGTATATGTACACATAGAAACATAGAAGTTGATGGCAGATAAGGACCACAAGGCCCATCCAGTCTGCCCATTTCTTTTTCTACCTTATGAATGTGCCATCGGCATTTGCTCAGTCAATGGCCTATCCATTCATACTTATCTGTATTGCTCCCTTATGCATATCCCATGCCTGTTTGAAGCCCTGCACTGTATTCATATCCACTACTTCCTGAGGTAGGCATTCCATTCCATGCATCCACCACCCTTTCTGTGAAAAAGAACTTCCTCACTTTACCCCTTAATTGGCCTTCCTCTAATCTCATGATGTATCCTCTTGCCCTGCTATTTTTCTTATACTGAAACATGTTAGACTCTTTCACCTTGTTAATGCCCTTAAGGTGTTTGAATGTTTCAATCATATCACCTCTCTCCCTCCTTTGCTGTAGGGTAAACATATTGATTTCCGTTAATCTATCCTCAAATGTTTTCTGATGCAGTCCCTGCACCATTTTGGTTGCCCTTCTCTGGACTGCCTCAATTTGGTTAATGTCCTTGTGAAGGTGTGGTCTCCAGTACTACGCGAAGTACTCCAGATGGGGCCTAACCAGTGTCTTGTAAAGAGGGATTATTACCTCCCTCTTCTGACTTGTGATACCCCTACTAATACACCTCAATATCCCTCTAGCCTTACCTACTGCTTTTGTGGTCTGCTTAGATGATTTCAAGTCATCTGTGATGATGATGCCCAAGTCTTTTTCTTCCCTTGTGACTGCCAGCAACTCCCCTCCCAACCTATTGGTGGCTTCAGGGTTTCTCTTTCCTATGTGCATGATCTTGAACTTCTTTGCATTAAACCCCAGTTGCCACTTTTCCAACCATTTTGCCAGTTTATCCAGATCTCTTCTCATTCTGCCCACCCCATCTGGATCATCTACTCTGTTGCAGATCTTGGTGTCATCTGCAAACAAACAAACTTTACCCTCCAGTCCATCTGCAATGTCACTGATGAAGATATTTATTTATTTATTTATTGAAAATGTTTCACCAGGAAGGGCACAATGAGCAAAAAGATGCTCGTCTCACGTTGCGACCTGGGGGGGGGTTACAGAGGAGGCAGGTATACATACAGTAGTTGAACTTTACAGTAGTGCAATACGGATAATGTACATAGTTGGGAGGGATTACATTTGAACTTGTTACTTAGGCAGAGCAGTACAGTACAGCACAGGATCAGCAAGTACAGGTTATACAAATCATGCATACCCAACGAGGTAAGAACAGTACAGAACATGATGGTAAGGGCATGGTATACAAAACAAGGGTACACTTTGAGGCAAAGCATGAAATATAGAAGTGCCAGTTTACAGAACAGGGGTAGTAATAGCAGAACTTGAGCACCAGTAGCAGAGGTTGAGCTACAGGGAGATACACCAAGTTGACAGGAAGGATTTGGAGAGCAAGATGGAGGGTAGAGAAGGAGGGTGTAGAAGCATTAGGAGTATAGGGGGAGGTTAGGTGAGGAGGGAGGGAGTGGGGCTGGGGAGCGTAGGTTGATTAGGAAGGGGGGAAGGGAGAAATTGAGAGTGCAAAGAGTAGGTAATAGAGAGGGTGTAAGTGTGCAGGGTAATAGATAAGCCAGACAATTAGGCAATGGCCAGGCCGCTGGTCAGGTGCACGGGGGAGCGGGGGGGCCGGGAAAGAGGAGCTAACGGGGGGGTGGTCAGGGGCAGTAGCAATTAGGTGCAAAGAAGTTAGAGAGGGCATAGGAAAGGGAGAGTTTGGATGAAGAATGGCGGATCTGGGTGGGCAGGCCATTCCAGAGTTTAGGGAAGAGGTAAGAGAATGCAGATTGGTCGGTGGTCGTCCTTCGGTGAGGGATGAATAGTAGCCTAGGGTCAGCGGAACTGAGGGCATGCTAGGGGGTAGGTGGGGAGGATAGGGTGGATACGAGGTAGGGAGGGAGGGAGCCGAGCCAGAAGTTAGAAGTGAAATTAGTGCTATGAAATAGGCGCCAGTTACTCAGAGAAGGTAGGGACAGGGAACGATAAAGCATGCAGTGATGTGATCGAGGGGGGGCATCGAGGGCAAAGCGGCAGAAAGCATTGAAGATGGGGTCTAGTCTGTCTAGGGTGGTCTGTGCAGCGGAGCTGTAAACTACATCACAGTAATCAAAGGAGGGTAGAATCATTTTCTGGATAATTTCACGTCTGACAGGAAGTGGGAGACTAGTGCAGTTTCTATAGAGGGCACCAAGTTTTGGGCGCAGTTTTGAAATGATGGCATCAATGTGTGTGGAAAAGGAGAGGTGGCGGTCAAGCCAAACCCCTAGATACCTGAAGGAGGGTACTTCTTCAAGGATGGTGTTATTTAGGGTGTGGAATCTCAGAGGGGAGGTGAGTTTGGATAGGCGCTGTCTGGTGCCGAAAGTCATAGAGGTGGTTTTCTTAGCATTTAGGGAGCGTTGGTTGCTATTGAACCAGTGTTGGAATTTGTTGCAGTCGGTTTGAAGTTTGGAGGTGACTTCTTCATGGGTCCGGCCGGAGATGAAGAGGACTGTGTCGTCTGCATACATGTGGATAGCGGAAGAGGAGCAGGAGTTTTGCAGGTCGTTTAGCAAGATGGAGAAGAGGATGGGGCCAAGAACTGAGCCTTGAGGTACACCAGTGGTGATTGGGGGGATGTGGTCAGCTATTTTAGTGGATTGGATTCTATTTAGAAGGTAGGTACTGAACCAGTTTATGGCGGATTCAGCAAACCCAACTCCAGAAAGGCAGGATAGTAGGAGAGAATGGGATTCAGTGTCGAAGGCTAGGTCAATGAAAATAGCAGCAGTGATTAGCCCTTTGTCCATCCCAGTGAGGATGTGGTCTGTGAGTGTGAGCAGGGAGGAGGTAGTGGAGTGGTGTTTTCTGAACCCGGACTGGAAAGGGGTGAAGAAGTTAGTTTCTGGGAGGAAGTGGGAGAGTTGGGCTAGCACAAGGTGTTCCTGGAGTTTTGCGAGGATGGGGAGGAGGGAGATGGGGCTATAGTTGGATGCAGAGGTAGGGTCGCCGCCTTTAGGGAAGGGTAGAACAGTGGCATGCTTCCATTCGGAGGGGAGTGACTTGGTAATGAAGGAAAGATTTAGTAGGGCTGCAAGGGGGGTAGCGATGGTGAGAGCAGATGATATTGAAGAGGACTGGCCCCAGGACTGACCCCTGAGGTACCCCACTTGTGACTTGCATCTCTTCTGACTGTATACCATTTATCACCACTCTCTGTTTTCTGCCAGTCAACCAATTTGCCACCCAGTTGACCAACTTCTGACCCACCCCAAGCCTACCAAGTTTATTAATCAATCTTCTATGTGGAACAGTATCAGCAGCTTTGCTGAAGTCAAGGTAGGCGACATCAACTGCTCCCCCTTGGTCCACCACTCTGGTTACCCAGACAAAGAAATCTATGAGATTAGTTTGACAGGACCTTTCTGTTGTAAACCCATGATGTCTTGGATCCTGTGCTCCTATGGATTCCAGGTGTTGCACTATCCTTTCCTTAAGGAGTGCTTCCACAATCTTGCCGACTACTGAGGTAAGACTGACTGGTCTGTAGTTCCCTGCCTCCTCCCTGCTACCATTCTTGTGGAGCGGGATCACATGAGCCCTTCTCCAGTCATCTGAGACCTTTTATGTGCTCAGAGACTCACTAAACAGTTATGATAATGGCTCCGCTAGTCCCACCCTTAGCTCCTTTAGTACCCTGGGATGTATGCCATCAGCTCCCATTGCCTTGTCCACCCTGAGCTTATTAAGCTGTTGTCGGACCCTTTCTTTTGTGAAGGGACTAGTGCACACCTCCTCCCCCATGTCCACAGTGCTTAAGCTGCAGGCCCTGCCCTACCTTCTCCTCAGTAAATATTGAGCAGAAGTATCTATTTAGGATAGATGCTTTTACATGGTCCTCTTCCTGACACGCCCCCTTACCCTCTTTGATCTTAGCAATCCCCCTCTGGACTTTCTCCTTTCACTAATGTATCTATAGAAAGTCTTGTCCCCTTCTTTTACTGTTCATGCTAGTGCTTCCTCGGTTTGGGCCTTTGCCTGCCTTACTGCCTTCCCTGCTTCCCTTATGGAAGTTTGGTATGCCTCCCTATCTTCATCCCGCTGCATACCCTTAAATTTCCTGAAGGTCAGCCTTTTGGCTCCGATCTTTTCTGCTACTGTATTTGAGAACCAAAGTGGTTTCCTTCTTCTTTTGTACTTCCTTTTCTCTCTAACACAATGGGATGTTGCTTCAAGTATTGTGTCTGTAATACTTGCCCACTTTGCCTGTACCACCTCACCTGTATTTCTTTTTGCCAGGACTAACTTAAGTCTGTTGGCCATCTTACCAAAGTCAGCTCCTCTGAAGTCCCATATTTTTGTCTTGCAATAGGATGATTTAGTTCTAGTGGCCAAATTGAACCATACCATGTGATGGTCACTGGCCCCCAGGTGACCTACCTGGAGATTTGTGATCCTTTCCCTGTTAATCAGTACTAGATCTAGGATAGCCCTGTCTCTTGTGGGTTGATGTACCAGTTGTTTGAGGCCCTCCCCCTGCTGGAAATCCACCATGCATCTAGTTCTGGCAGAAGTTCCTGCTGGTATTGACCAATCTGTATCTGGCATGTTGAAGTCCCCCATTATCAGAACCTCCCCCTTAGCTGTCATGTTTTGTATATCTTCTAACAGTAATGTGTCTATGTCCTCCTCCTAGTCTGGAGGCCTGTAGCCAACCCCAGTTCGTATGGCTGTCCCATTTCCGGTTTCCAGGGTGACCCACAGTTCTTCTGGCTCCTTATGTGTATTCTGAACTTCTGTAGCTTTGATATTTTCATTGACATAAAGGGCCACTCCACCCCCCTTTTTGCACCTCAGTCTCTTCTGAACAGTGCATACCTGGGTACTGAAGTCACCCAAATGTGGTTACTGGTGAATCATGTCTCGCTAATGGCTACTGTGTCCAGTTTAGCCTCTGTCATTATTGCCTGCAGGTCTGGGATTTTGTTTCCCAGACTGCAAGCATTTGTGTACATGATTTTCCACTGGCCAGATTTTGGGTGTTGGTTGTTGGGCGAGGTCTGGCGTTTTCCCAGTGCGTCATATGGGGAGCCAGATCTTTTTCCTTACCTGGTGCTGCAAATGAACTACAAACATGCTGAACTCTTGTTTGATCACTAGCTGAGGGGGGAGTGATGTTCTTCCCATTCGACATATCGGGTACTGCACCCCTCTCCCCATCTGTTAGTTTAAATATTCTGCAAAGACATCAAACTTCTGCCCCAATGCACAGACTCCCTCCTTAGTCAGATGCAGTCCATAAAATTTTAAGAACTTTCGCTCCCAAATCTGTTGCCAGTTACCTACAAAATTGTGTCCTTTTTCTTGGCACCAGCCCTTGAGCCACATGTTTAGCTCTCCTATCTCCCCTTCTCTGACCTTCCATCCATCTGCCCCCCCTCCCAGCTGGCAGGATCTCAGAAAAGGAGATACCAGATGAAATGGATGATAGTTTGTCACCCAGTCTGGTCAGGTGTTCCTTGGTCTCCACAACTGACCGGCTGGCGAGATTGTTAGTCTATGTGTACCAGGATGTTAATGTTTTCTTCTGCTTCCTGAACAATTTTAGCAATGCGATCAGTGTCTCTCCATGCTGACGTACCTGGGAGACATCTGACCATTACCCCTGGCAGGAGATATGTATCAACTCCCCGAATCATGGAGTCTCCCTGATCAGGAGTGTTTTGGGATTTCCTTTCTGCTTTTTTGTTTTGGTTCCTGTTTTGGGCAAGTTTTGTTGTGCTAGCTCCTGTGCTGCAGTGTCCTGCTCTGCAGTGTCCTCTGCCCCTTTGTTTGATTTCGGAGATAGAGACAGATACCTGTTTGTAGTTTTTATATGGTTTGTGGGGATGATATGTTGGAGAGCACCGAGTGATGGGGCGCCCGCTTTGCCCCTCCTAACCACCTGTAATCCAGAAACAATACGGTGAGCAAATTATGGGTAATGATGCAAAAAGAATCCATGGAAGCACTTCAAATATGCAAAAAATATATAACAATATTTTATTTCACAATTAGACATTTGCAATAAATACTCCATAACATTCCACTTATAAATTACATTTCATATTAAATAATTCACTATACACCATATCAACAACTCCATAATTTAAACACACAAAAAATGTCTAACTTGAAAAAGTCTTTTAACATGCAAACAAGTCAATTTAAACTTGATATTACAACATACAATCAACTAAAATACAATTTGCATACTATCGTATGTTGGTGTCCACCAAATATAGTGAAACAATTTTAAAGTTGCTATTTAAACCCTGAATACAAATTAATATACTACCCAAAATATGTTCTCTCCAAACAATCAATGATCTATCTGATGGACATCATAACATGATGAACAAAACCAGTATATCGTTCACCTCACATAAATACATGTTAGCCAATTTCAAAGATAGCAATTGCTACTCACTTTAGTATACACAGGCCCGGATATTCAAAAGGGTTGCGCATGGCGCAACAGTGTTGCACCATGCACAACCCACTGATGCGCCCCGGCGCTATATTCCAAAAGGGATTGTGTCTGGCATAAATCCCGATGCACCGGAGTGCATCAGCAATATATGCAGCGCAGGTGGGGGGGGTGTGCCCATGCATACTCCGCACATCCCGATATTCAGCCCGGAATGTGCTGAGTCCATGCATGCACAACCCTTACTTACACTGCACACAGGTGAGCCAAAAAAAAAAGGAAAAATGGCTGGCCACCCACAGGTGAGATGCCGTATTGCAGGGTGCAACATGGCAGCTGCCACCTGTGAGTGGCACCAGCTCCGCTGCACTTCCGGTATGCCCCCATGCCTGATCATGGCATCTGTGTAACAACAATAACGCCCCATATACCTGAGGAAGTACTGACACTGCCGAGTCTTGACATGTAAGAGCTTGTATTGTAACAAGTCCACAGGGTTCAGCCGGGTACTTTCCGCTTACTGGAGTTTCACCGCCCGCCTCCCAGTCAGCGGGTAGGGCAGCACCATCGTCTCACATCACTGAGCCGACACCATAGGTGGGCTGTACGCCCACCGTTCCACAGCATGAGCCAATGGGCATGCAGCCCATACTATACTACATAGTCCAGATATGTGAATGGATCCATTCACATATCTGGAACATGTAGTATGGCAAGGCTGCATGCCCATTGACTCATGCTGTGGATCAATGGGCATACAATCCCACCTATGGTGTCAGTCGGAGGGTGGCGGGCAGCAGATGGTGGTGCTGCTGCCCTCCATTGACCAGAGGGACAAGCGGGTTGTGGGGCTCAGCAGTGGCGGTGGGGAGGGAGGTACCGCTGGACCACCAGGGATATTAGACTTTATTTTTTTAATACAAATGTCCACAATTGGGCTGCGAGCGGTCCACTAGACCACAGGGATATAGGATGTACATTTTATTATACTTAAGCCCGCGATCGGGCTGACAGCGGTCCACTGGACCACCAGGGATATAGGACGTGCTTTATTATATACTTAAGCCCATGATCAGGTGTGTAGCGATCCACTGGACCACCAGGGATATGGGACATTATTTAAATCTACATAAGCCCGCGATCGGGCAGAGGGGCACATTGCCGCGCTGTGCAGGTGGCGTCGGTCCCTGACAGCTGCTGCCTAGCATGGCGCCACGTGCAAGTCACCGGGGATCAGTGCACCTGCATGCAAATGGGGTCATGATGACATGCAAATGGCCCCATTTGTGCCTTGCATACATTATGGCCCCATTTGCATGTGCACTTTTGAATATCGCGGTTGTTGCGCATAGCGGAAGGGAACTTAACGCTAGCGCATCCCCCTGTGCCACTCTGGCCACTTGCGCTGGTGCAGTGTCACTGCACTATGTGCACTGCATGTGGCCAGGGTGCTATATTCAACAATGCTGTGCCATGGCACAGCTCTGTTGAATATTGCCCAGTCAACGCCCCTGCACAGCCAAGTTTCGCTGCGCCCAGGCTTGCGCCACAGCCTGGCGCAGTCTAAATATCTGGAACAGAGTATATAAATATGCATCTTTTTTTATATAAAAAAGGAAACCACAAGTTAGCATAGAATTATTTTCAACTTGCCAGAATTCTATTGAAAAGAGCTTTCTTTTTACCTTTTGCACAGATTTTATATCTACTGTCATGTATAATTCAAAATGTGTCTAAATTTGAGACATTATTCATATGCAAAAAACATGAAAAATAGGTATATAATTTAAACGTGTGTTGACATGTCCTTTTTCCACAGGAGTATTCAAAAAGGTGCCTATCTATGATTTCTTTCAATTTTCTTTTCACTTTAAATTCATAATGTTCTGTTTTCAGAAAGTCCATATCTCAGATCTGTAAATGATTCCATTCTAAAGAACAGGAAACAAACATCAACATTAAGCATTGGATTTATAAACTCAAACGTCTAAATTACAGTTAGCGATCCTAAAGCTCAAAGCAAATTTACAAATATGGTTTGAAATCTAGTATGTCTTTTAAACCCTACGGTTTTAAACTGTTTAGCTTCCATATCCAAAAACTCTGTCATTGTTGAAGCTTTGCTTTCAATGATGTTTTGATATTGTTTGACTATCTTTTTATACATTGTAACCCTATTACTTTTATACCCTTTGGACTAGCACCATGTTGCAAATCAAAATGTACTGCTACCAGACTATTGGCACTCCGATTTCTAATGTTAGCAATATGTTCATGTATTTGTACTTTTAATTTACGTTCTGTCATAACCACGTATAACATATTTTATTTAGTTTTTGTTGACCGGGTAAGTGCACTAGACAAATCCTGCCTATTTTCAGGCATGACCCGGTGGAGTGGAGGGGGATACAGATGAATGCCAACTGACCTTGAACCAGATTAAGCTGTTGGTGGTATTTTTAGTGAATGAGGGAAATTTGGCCAGGACACTGGGAAAATTCCACTACTCTTTTCGATAAGTGCCATGGGATCTTTAACATCCACCTGGACTACCACCAATCCAGGCAGATGGGACCTCGATTTAACATCTCATCCGAAAGACGGCAGCTCAGAAGTGCAGCACCCCTCTCATGCTGCACCACAGTGTCAGTACTGGGATATTAACCCAAGTGCCAGATGTGGGAACTGAACCCACAGCGCTCTGATCTCCTGGCCTCAGAGGCGAGTGTGCTACCTACTGAGCCACTGACACTGCAACATAACACAAGGACATGTTAAAGCATACACTACATGAGTAGTGTTACATGTAATATATTCATTTACTTTAAATGTTTGTGTTGTAGCTGGATGTATAAACTCCAACCCTTCTGAAACAAATTGACAAATGCTGCAATTTCTGCATCTCTTGAAGCCTTTTGGGGGTGGGGTATCCAAAGCGCAACCATTGCCTCTTTTGATTCAAAATGACTGTGCACAATCCTGTCTTTAATATTTTTAGCTCATTTAAATGAGATCCTTGGTTTACTACCCACAGACTCAGATAATTTAACATAATTTGTTAAGACTGGCCAATATCGAAAAAATGACATTTCCTATCTCGCCTGCAATCAAATTAAATTCTGTACAAAACGTTATTGGCTCTTCCTTTTTACCCACTTTTATATTATCCAGAAGACTCCCTCAATCTTTGCATGCAACTTTCCTGCTTAACTCCCTGCAAAAATTCAAAATCATAACCTCTGTTTGTAAAATCCTGAATCATATTATCAGCTTCAACATCAAAATCACTATCTCTGCTGCAATTGCACCTTACACGTAACATCTGACTATAAGGTAGTGACTGTTTCAACTTTACTGGATGAACACTTGCATAATGCAGATAAGCATTGCAAGCAGTTTTTTTTTTAAATAGGTTTTGGTTGCGACTTGTCCCCCACTATACCTACGAGTTCCAGATCAAGAAACAAAATGTTCTCTCTTTTTCATAGAGTATGTCAGCGTTAACCCTAAATCATTGGTGTTCAACCACATAATAAATTCTGATATTCATTCCTCTGGACTCTTCCACACACAGATGATGTCATCAATGAAATGGTATCATATGACGTCATCATCTGCAAATGGAAAAGCATCCGAGAGTTCTGTATTCGGTTCCCAGAGTCCCAATGTCAAATTAGCATAAGATGGGGCCATGCAGGTCCCCCATAGCAGTTCCCAATATCTGTAAATAAAAATCCTCATTATATTCAAAAACATGTGTGAGACTAAATTTGATCCCTTCAATCAAAAAAGTTGTCGGATTACATGCTGATGTTCTTTCCAAAAAATATTTATAAGCTGTAACACCATCTGAATGTTTAATTGAAGAATACAAGTGTTCCACATCTATGTAAATCCAGCAATAACCCTCCTCCCATATAAAACCTGTCAATTGTGTTAACAGGTCCCCTGTGTCTCTGAGCTAGGATCTCAATTTACAAACTTCCATTTTCAGAAAAAAATCCACAAAAACTGATAATTTATCAGTAAGAGATTCTATACCAGAGACAATAGGGTGACCTGGTGGGTCTTCTGTGCTCTTGTGTATTTTTAGTAATGTATACATTACTGGTGTAGTAGGATTTTCTAGCCAAAGAAATTCAAACTCTGCAGATGTAGTTTCTCCTGCTGTCTTAGCAACCTGCAGAAAATCTCTCAATTCTGCCCTGAACTTAAAAGTAGGATTTCCTCACAATTCCTTATATCTAGACTCATCATTCAGAATATTATTTACCATTGTATTGTATTTTTCATTCAACATCACAATATTTCCCCCTTTGTCAACACTTTTTATGACTACATTTTCTAGACTCTCTAATTGTTTTAACACTGCATGTTCTTTCTTCATTGGATTACGCCAGCGTTTCTTAGTCTGATCTGTATGCTGAGGTATTTTTTTACCCACTTCATTATTTACCAATTTCTCAAATACCATTATATTGGGATTACATGTTCGAGGACAGAAATTAGATTTTTTACTAAACAGCCATTTTCTTTCACCCTATGTTACACTGTCATTCATTTCTTGACCAGTACCATCAGTATTATCAACATCATCAGCATTACACTCTGTTAAGTTAGCATTATTCTCCAAAAAGAGCTCATTTAAAGTTTTAAAAGTAATACTTTCCTGAGTATCATGGTTCCCATTTTCTTGATGTGGTTCTTCAAAGTCCCATTCATCATCTGGATCACTTTCTGCATCATTTTCAAGTCCCAAATAATCTTTTAACTTAATTTTCCTGAAAAACTTGAACAAATCAAGGTTAATTTCAAACTCAATAATTGGTGTGGGTACTAATGTTAAACCCTTCTCCAAAACTTTATGCTGCATTTCAGTCAAATTACGATCAGATAAATTGACAATGCTCAATGTCTTGCTTGTAGATTTCCACCTGAACGCCTCGGTGTAATATTTCTTCCTCTTCCTCATCATCCCCCTCCTCGTTTTCCTCTTCCTCCAGTGTTGTTCAGATCCCCTTGTTGTAAAAAAGGTCCTCTAGCAGTTTGATTAATTTCTTGATTACAAGCAGCAGTGCTTTCAACATTTTCTCTACTTTCATGATTTAACTGAAATGATACAGCATGAGGTGATTTACTTTTACTACAGCTCCTTGAATCCCAACCTCGTTTTCTATTCCGTGATCTTCCCCTACTTTGGCTTTGATTGTTTTCATCTTTTGGCCAATTATAAAAAGTCCCCCTTGTCTTATCACCTTCATCTCAGGTTAATTTACTTTGTTTCTGAGTAATTAACTTGATTTCATAGGCTTCAATCTGTCTTTTAAATCCCCATCAAACTCATTAAACAAAGGGTCCTGGGTGAAATCATTCAATTTAGTTTTCAAAGCCTGTAATCCTAATGAGATTGAATCATGTTTTTTCAAGTCCACTTTTATAATTAACTTGATAAAGACTTTAGTACAGATTTTGGCTGCTTGTTCCAATTCATCTTTAAATTCTAACATGTCAATTCTACCCGATGGAGTTCTTAAGACCCTTAGCCCTCTGGGGAAAAGTTTTCATTCTAAGTTTATCTCCAATGTGGATGTATTGTAAGCCTTGTTCATTTCTTTAAATAAAAGCCTCTCCAATTCAAGAAATAAATCACTTAACCACCTGCCAACCTCCCGGACTAACTACCCTCTGTGGTCGAGGTGCTACTGTTGGATGTTGGGGAAATGGCAGGTGGTTCTTATAATATATTTCCTCTTGAATATGCAATTTGAGCCTCACAATCTCTGCCTATGCCTCCTGGAGCTGAGCCTTTAGATCTCCAATGGTCCAGCATGTAGGACAGTGTCCTAAATCCTCTATAACTGTCCTTTTGAAAAGTGTCCCACAGTACCTGCAGTTAATAATATCCATTCCAGATAAGTTGCTGGGTTTATATCCTGGTCAGAGTAATTAGAAGGAGGAAAATGAAAGCAAAAGTTCACCTTCACATTGTACATTGCAAACAGTGCCTGATCCCTTGCCTCCTCTCTTCAGTATATTGAAGATGGCTAGCCCCTGAGATCTACTGAAAATGCTCTGCTCACTGTCCCTAGAGTTAAAACTTGAGCTGGTAAAGCATCATTTGCCCACTCCTCCCCCAAACTATGGAATTCCATTCCTCCCGAGATTCAGTGATGTCTTTCTATACATTCCTTCTTTCTCAAACCTTGGGAATATCTCTTTAGCTGGACTCTCTGCTCCTGTCATGGTACTTGAGCATATTCCCTACTTGCACTTTTTCCCAGTGGAATTTTGCTGACTTAGCTTCTTAACAGCACCATACTGAAGTAATTACTATGAATATGACTCCCTCCCCTCTCCCAAATGTTTTGTGTCTCCCTATACTAAATGTGCTGTTATTATGATTTTCATTACAGACACATTGTCATGAAACTAGTTTGTTTTCCTTTCTTCCCAGCATGCAGAATGTACTATGAATCTATGTATACCCCTTATTGATGCAACTGCATCTTTTCTAAGCTTGTCTCTGTAACTGATGGCACGGCAAACTATGAACTTTCTTGCCAATGTATGTTTCAATATATTGCAGTTTCACTGTCTGTATTTTTGGTTGTAACCTCCCGGGTTGCACCTGAAAATAGGCACCCCATTGCCTAGTGTGTCTACCTGGTAAACAAAAGCTAAATAAACATAATACTGACCCCAGAGCACCTGTCCTCCCCTACTGACCAAAAGGATGGCCCCTTCTTCCAAGTCTTCTTTGCCAAATGAACTCTCTCCAGGGTACGAATCCTTGTGCCCTGTAGGAAGACGATGTCTGACCCCATATTGTGTATTGCAGAAAACATAATTAATCTCTTTTTACAACTAAATATACAATTTACATTTAAAGTAGTGACAGATAAACTAGGTAGAACACTAATACTACTGTGAAATAAAGAAATAACCATAACCAAGATAACATTCTTATGTAGGGACACCTCCTTTCCTCCTACTTTTCAAAGACTGGGTATTTTTTTTTTCACTTTTTAGACATTCCTTGTTCAGGACCAGTGTCCTCCATACTTTATGAGGAGTCATGCTGTGAACAAGAGATGGGGGTGACATCTGAGTCATCCTCCATGTCTCCCTGGTCTTTGTTGACTGATAGGGCATCAAATTTATTTTGTATTTCTATTGAGGATTTTCTTATTAGCCTTTACACAGGTTGAATCGACTATAATTTATTTCTCCTATGCCTAGTCACCATCTTAAAGGTTTCTGTCTCTGGAGTATTCAATGGGGGCATATCTGTATTAGACATCTCCTCCTGTATATCACCTCCCTCATTTAAAACTTGAGCTTGATCTGTAATCCTCTCACAAGAAAGGTTCTCATCAGCCATTCTACTCATAGCAAGATCAACTCCACTTTCTTGACATTCCATAGAAACAGAGAATAAGGTATGGGCAACCATACACAACAAGGCTGTGTTTGCATTTAGGGGTTGAGATGACAGCATACGAACCTCAAGAGTGAAGCTCGAGAGGTCCATGCTGTCATCCCAACCCCAAGATGGAAACACATGCCAAGTTGTGTGGTTGTCCATATTTTATTTTTTATGGTATATGGTTTTTTATACCAGTGTGAGAGACCCTCACTGAAGTGAAAACAAAAAATCTTTCCATTTCTTTGTTCTGCTTTATGATCAAAATCAAATTTACATACTGTTGAAAGTCAAAAGGTAAAACTTTGGGCACTCTGTGGTTAGTAAGTAGCTAGGTGTGTAATAAATGAGAAATTTAAAATTGTATGACCTCTGAACTGTGCATAAGAACCATTCAGAATTCACACAACACTTTGGAATGCGCACAGCGGTTTAGAATGTGCACAACAAGGTTTTTGACCAGGCTGATTTTTATACAAGAGCAAAGGTTAACCATATACTATATAGAAGTTGTTGGGAGATAAGGACCTCTTTGCCCACCTAGTCTGCCCAGTTTTCCCTGCCTACTGTGCCACTGCAGACCCTACTCGATCTTCAGTCATCGCCTCCCCTTGCCTTACTACCAAGGCCCCCATGTATCAGTGCCATGCATGCTTGAATCCCATCACTGTTTTAGCACCCTCTAAACTTTGCACCAAATTATGATTCTACACAGCAATGGTGTCTGCGATTCCTGAAGTAGATGGTACTTGACTATCCATGACTGCACTTTTCTGTGGAACAACCTCCCTTCTCCTGCCTGGTGGTACGGCTTCTGTCTGATGCTGCTGCCTTCTCTTATTATATGATTTTTGTGCAGCATTTACACAAACGTCCTGCTCAGCCTGATCCATAACATGGTTTTACCATGCCATGGTGACATCCCCCACAGCGTCGCGAGCATGTCGACATCCCCAACATCGATGCATCTCGAAACCAACCGGCTATACTGCAACAGCAATGTGAGGGGGGCAGCACCCCCCACACCCTCCCATGCAGGGTGCTGTGCCCTCATTCCCCCACTTTAGATTACTAACCCCATGTCGCACAGACAGTGGAGTTAGGTGCCTATTCCCCATCACTGCACAGTCCATCACCATCGGGGTTTTGCTGTGTGGGTTTCACTGTGCGGGTGTCGCTATCCCATCAGCATAAGCCTTAACATCACCTCTACTGGGAGAGGCTCATGGACATGTTCTGAACTAATGGCCTTCTTTTTCACACAAGTTGCAACATGTTTTAATTTTACATTGCACATTAGTGTGTTCCAATTCCATGTATAGGTTGCATATTGCAATATCTTATTTCTACTGTATTTCTCCCTCTCCCCCCACAACCCCAGGGTGCATCTGGAATCGAGCAGTACCCTGCTCAGTATGCCTTTCTGGTAAAACTCTTAAATAAATAAAATCTGACTGCATCACATACACTGTGTGATTGCACCCCACATTTGTAACATGCCTTCGGTTGACCCACACAAAATAGCACCCTTCTTCCCCTCCCTAAATAAAAAGCAGTTCAGAAGGTGTTGTACCCCTTTTCGGAGAATGATAATTTCACTCAGATTCTCCATCCCCCAGTCCATATGTTTTTGAAATCAATGATTGGTCCAGGATTCCCAATGAATGAACACTTTTGCTTCAACCAGCTAAGAATATCCAGAATGCTGACTCCTTCGTTTTTAAATAAGACAGTAACCGTACATATTTCATGTTTAGTTAGAGGAATTACTGTAAATGAGGACCAAACTGGAATGTTTTTAACTTGATGGTATTTAGTCCAATATCTCTCCAAACTAGCAGTGGTTTTGAAACGTACATTAAAGTTCAAATCTCTTGGAGTGTGGATCAAAGCATATATTTCCATAGCCAAAAACTGAAGGCTGTCTTTCAAGAGTGTCCTTGCCACATATTTTCTGTCTTATCTGGTATTTCAGGTAGCCCACTGATATATCTAATTCTAACCGCATTTCTTCTTATTGCTGGAACAGTCACAGTTGGAAACAGTCTGCATAACTCCTACCAGAGTTTAGTACATTTGTGCCTGCATCCTGCTGTTCTGTTATCTGTAGTATGCTGAACTTCTCCAGAATCTTCTATAATAATATTGATATCATTTATAATACTATTCTCTTGCATACTTTTAAAGTTAGTTATATTGAATATGTTAGCATCCAAACATAGATGTTGTCGGCAGATAAGGACCACCAGCCCCATCTAGTCTGCCCGTAAACCCTCCTCTTGTGTTGCTGCCACTGACCCAACTAGGTAAATGGCTTGCTCTACTGTTTAAATCCCTCCACTGTGCTCACTCCTGCCACCTCCTGTAGCAGAATATTCCATGCTTCCACCACCCTCTCTGAAGAAATCCTTCCTCTCATTTCCCCTTAACCAGTCACCTTCTAATCTCATATCATGTCCCCTCGTTCTTGTAGTCCTCCTATATTGAATGATATCCCCCCCGTACCTTGTTTATGCCATGAATGTTTCTATCATGTCTCCCCTATCCCTCATCTCCTGCAGTGAGTACATACTGAGGTCCCTCAGCCTCTCCTCATGTGTTTTCTGGTGCAAGCCCCATATCATCTTTGTTGCCCTTCTCTGGGCCAACTCCACCCTGTCAATGTCCCTACATAGATGTGGTCTCCAGAATTGTACACAGTACTCCAGGTGAGGCCTCATTAGTGTTTTACACATTGGCATCCCCACCTCCCTCCTTCTACTAGTGATACCTCTGCCTATGCACCCCAACATGCCACTGGCCTTCCCTGCTGCCTTTTTACTCTGCTTAGACACCTTTAGGTCATCTGAAATGATAACCCACAGATCCCTTTCCTCCTTGGTGATCATCAGTAACTCCCCCACCCCATTCTGTAGCTCTCCCCTTGGTTCCCTTCTCCCAGGTGCATTATTTTACACTTCTTTGAGTTGAATCCCAGCTGCCACACCTTGGACCATTTTTCAAGCTTTCCCAGGTCCCTCCTCATTTTCTCCACCCCTTCTGGAGTATTCACCCTGTTGCAGATCTTGGTGTCATCTGCAAACGGGCAGACCTTACCCACCAGCCCTTCCGCTATGTCACTAATGAAGACATTAAACAGGACTGGCCTGGGGACTGATCTCTGAGACACCCCACTGGTCACCCCCCCTTCCCAGATTGGATCCCATTTACCACTACCCTCTGCCCCCTGTCTGTTAACCAGCTTCTTAATCAGTTTACTACCTTGTGGCCCATGCTCAGACTACCCATCTTGCTAACAAACCTTTTATGTGGGACGGTGTCAGAGGTCTTGCTGAAAGCAAGGTAGGTGACATCCACTGCTGCCCTCAATTTACATCCCTCACCACCCAGTCAAAAAAATCTATCAGATTTGTTTGACATGACCTCCCTGCTGTGAATCCATGTTGCCTTGGATCCTGGGCACCCTTGGATTCCAAGTGTCCCACTATTCTTTCTTTAAGTAGTTCCTTCATGATCTTCCCCACCACTGAGTTGAGGCTGACCAGCCTATAGTTTCCTGGTTCCTCCCTGCTCCCACTTTTGTGTAGAGGAACTACATGTGTCCTCCTCCAGTCCTCTGGAACTACTCCTGTGTTTAGAGACTCAGTGAACATGGCTGCCAGAGGCACTGCTGGCACTTTCCTCAGCTCCTTTAATATCCTCTGGTGTACACCATCTGGCCCCATTGCTTTGTCCACCTTCATTTTCAGGAGCTCCTCCAGGACTCTCTCCTCTGTGAATGGCCTAGTGTTCACCTCTCCCCCCTCTTGTATCTGTTACCCAACTGTGGCCCATGACCCTCCCCCTCTTCAGTGAATACTGAACAGAAGTACTTATTCAATATTTCTGCCTTTTCCAGGTCTCCCTCCTTACACTCCCCTTTATCCCCTCTGAGCCTTACCCCCCCCCCCGGCTTTCCTTCTCTTGCTGATGTACCTATAGAATGTCTTATCCTCTGCTTCACCGTCTGTTAATCTTTCCTCAGTCTTTGCCTTTGCTCTCCTCACAGCGTTCCCCACTTCCCTTCGATGATCTAGGCACACCTCCCTGTTCTCCTCCCTTTGAGTCTCCTTATACTTCCTGAAATCTGCCCTATTGGCCCTTACTGTATCTGCCACCTCCTTCGAGAACCATAGTGGTTTCTTCCTTCACTTGCCTTTGTTTACCATCCTGATGTATTGGATCATCACCCCCTCTATGGCTCCTTTCAGGTGTTTCCACTGCTCCTCAATCCCCCTTCCTCGCCAGGGCTTCTTTGATACATCCCTTTGTCTTAGCAAAGTCTGCCCTTGTGAAATCATAAGAACATAAGAAAAGCGTCGGCGGATGGGGACCGTGCGATCCATCTAGTCTGCCCCAGAAACTACCCCCCCATGCAGCCTTCATCCTAATTTGTCCTTTATGTCTATCCCATGCGAGTTTGAACTCCCTGATTGTCTGATGCTACCACCTCCTGGGGCAGGCTGTTCCATGGGTTTATCACACTCTGTGTGAAGCAGTACTTCCTGAGGTTGCTTTTGAACCTCCCTCCTACCAGTCTCATAGCGTGTCCTCTCGTGTGTGCTGCCGTGTTCTGGTGAACTAGATTGCTTGTATGAGCTGCATTAAATCCCCCTCACATACTTAAATATTTCAATCATGTCCCCTCTGTTTCTTCTCTGCTCAAGGGAGTATAGGTTCAGCTCCCCAAGTCTTGCTCTATATGACCTATGATGCAGTCCATGCACAGTTTTAGTAGCCCTTCTCTGCACCATTTCCAAACAGTCAATGTCCTTCTTGAGGTGAGGTCATGAGAACTGAATGTAGTACTCCAAGTGTGGCCTCACCAAGGACCTGTAGACGGGCATGATAACCTCCCTCTTTCTACTAGAAATACCTCTACTTATAAATCTGAGGATTCCACTTGCTTTCTGTGCTGCTTTCTCACATTGTTTTCCTACCTTTAATTCATCAGTGATGATTATGCAGAGATCACGCTCCCTTTGTGTCTCCTCAAGTTGATGTCCTCCCAGTGTGTACTTTTTTCCAGGGTTCCTTTTTCCCAAGTGCATTACCTTACACTTTTTGGCATTAAATTGTAACTGCCAGTCCCTGGACCAATCCTCTAGCCTTCTAAGGTCAGCTTCCATGTTGTCTGCTCCTTCCCTTGTGTCCATTCTGTTGCAGAGTTTTGTATCATCTGCAAATAGGCAAACCTTCCCTGTTAGTCCATTCACTATGTCTGCTATAAATATGATAAACAGGATCGGTCCCAGTACCAATCCCTGTGGAACACCACTGGTCACCCAACCATCCATTGACAATGATCCGTTGACTAGCACTCTCTGGGTCCTATCATTCAGCCAGTTACTGATCCAACTGACCATCTTCTGGCCAACTCCTGTATGTCCCAGCTTGTTGGTTAGCCTTCTGTGAGGGACAGTGTCAAAGGACTTGCTGAAATCTAGGTATACAATGTCCACCACCCCTTCCTGATCCAGTGTTCTGGTGACCCAGTCAAAGAAGTTAATCAAGTTGGTTTGACATGAGCATCCTGCTGTGAAGCCAGGTTGCCTTGGGTCCATTTTTCCAGTATCTGTTAAATACGTCACAATCCTCTCTTTTAGTAGTGACTCCATCATTTTCCATACAACTGAGGTCAAACTGATAGGGTGGTAATTTCCCGCCTCTTCCTTGTTTCCGCTCTTGTGTAAGCAGGAACACAGTCTAAGACCTCAGCCTTTGTGTTACTTGACTGTGTACCTATCCCCATTTTAAACCATACTATGAGGGGGTCGCTGGATGCCAGTTGACCTTCCACCCAGACTTCTGCAATTCTATCCCGATTGGTCAGTACCAGGTCCAGTATCACCCTGTCTCTGGTGGGATCAAGCACTAGTTGCCTGAGGCCTGTCCCCTTGTAGGTACTCTAGGATGTCCCAGCTCCTGGTTGAAGTAGCTAATGGAGTAGTCTAATCCACATCCAGGAGATCAAAATCACCCAGCAGCAGAACCTTCCCTTTTGCTGCTATCTCATGTATTTCATCCAGAAGCTCTCTATCTGCTTCCTCCATCAGTTCTGGAAGCCTGTGCATATCGCAGTGCCTTTGCCAGGCTCGTGGGTGACCCACAGTGCCTCAGCTTCCACTGTCTACCCTGCATCTCTGTAGCCTTTATACCTTCTCTGACAAACAGGACCCCCCCCCTTTTTTTACTCCCCTATCCCTCCTGAATGGAGCATACCCTGGTACATTAATGTCCCATCCATGATTTGTGGTGTACCAAGTCTCTGTTATTGTTGCTATGTCCATGTCTACCTCTACTAGTAAGGCCTCCAGGTCTGGGATTTTATTTCCCAGGCTACGGGCGTTTGTTACCATGGCCTTCCATAATTTATTGCCTATCCTTTCCCTACTCCTGTTGTAGAACCCCTGATCCTTTCCCCCATCACAGTATTCTTTCTTATGAGGATCTGAATCCTCTCCTTTTTCCTTTGTGCCTGGCTCTGTCGTCCCTATGTTCAACTTGTCTTTCTGCTTCTCAGCTCTGGTCTCGCTGCCTAGTGGGGGTGGGCTACTATGGTTTTCCCTCTCCCATTTGTCCCCCCTTGGCTAGTTTAAATGGCCATCAATGAAGCAATTTTAAACTGTTCATGGAGCTGGCCCACTGGCATAGTGGTTGGATTTCCACTTGTGATGCCAATGACCCAGTTTCAGGAGCGGACCCGACAGCCAGAGAGCCAGCCGGGGAGGAGGCTCCTCTGGGGGAGGGGGGACACTGACTCAGGACTGGCCTGACCTTGGCAGTAGCTGGAGGTACCACAGGCCTGAGCTCGCATCAAGATGGAAGACATGATGGATGCCAGTGTAGAATGGTGTCATTGCACATATTGGTCTGAGGGGGGGCATACACAAGAAAATTCCTCACCCAGCATGACAGCAACAAGAGGGCCTGATAGACAGCCCTCACCTGTCTGCACTGTGGACCACCTAGGAGGACCCCTATGAAGACTTGATTCCGGACTTGATTCGGGGGGCCTAAAGAGCGAGGGCCCCCCTCCATCATGTCCCTGCCTAGAGGGTCTAAACCAGTGTTTCATGGGGGGTCCCTTGGTGGGGCAGCAGAAGCAGGTCAGGCAGTCAGGTGACAGTGTCAGTGCAGAGGAGGGGATAAAAAACAGAAAGTAAAACAAATAAATAAATAAACTTTTCATTGAGGACTACCTTTCTCTTCCTGGACAGACACAGTCCATCACCCTTGTACATGTCTGCATCATTCCAGGTACGTTACAAGTCTCCAATGAAGTCATATCCCTTCTCACTGCACCAGCCCTTCAATCACATGTTGAAAGTACCAATACAAAGATTCCTGTCCCCCAAGCTGCCACAGACCAGCAGCACCTCCAGAAATGTCACAGAGCTTGCTACCATCCCCAAGCACCCTCCCAATACCCTGAAGTCCTCCTGCACCTGTTCTAGGCTTGTCCTGCTGTTGGATAGGTCATTCGTTCCCAAGTGGATAATGACCTCTAAACCCCCTCTCCTTGCCACTGCTTCAGTGATCCTCTGAATCTGCCCTCCTTCCCTATGAGTTGTGCCTCTTGGAAGGATCTTAACATCCCTATCCTCCCTACTATCTTTGCCCAGTTCCATTCCCTGGACAATTGAGTCCCCCACCAGGAGTAACTTCTTCCTTTGGGGTCCTCTTCCTCCCACCAATGGGGCTCATTCCTGGAGGCCCTTCACCTCCCCCTTGGTCACAGCCTTGTGTTCTCCTGTGGGACTCTCCATCTCCTCCAGAATAGTATAGGATTTCCTGAGCTGGACCAGATGGGGGATGTGCCCCTGACCCCCTCCCTGACCCTCCCTTTGCCCACTGTCGTCTATCCCTCCCTCTGCCTTGGCATCCAGTGTGGCAGTGACTGGGGACATGGTGGCCTCTGAGTTGGGTGAAGGTCTTCAGTACTCCTGCCAGCTCAGCCCAGAGACTGGCCACCTCCACCCTTAGCCCACAGAGGTGCCTACAAATGGGACAGCACTGCAGTGCCCAAAATGTTCTTCTGAAGATTGCTGTTCAACACCCATTGCACTGTACCACTCCCTGCATCTTACTCTTCTGCTTTATTCTTTCCCCTTTTACCCTGTGTTTGCCCTAACTCCCCTTTTTTGTTTTTGTTTTTTGTTAACTTGTCCTACCTCTTCTTCTTGCTGCCTACATTGTGTTTTCTGTTTTACTGAATTGTCCACCCCTAGTGTTTGTTGCCTGTATATCCTAGAATCTGCTCACTGTTACAGTGCCTCCAAATACCCCTGTGCCCTTAAGGAGGTGTGGCTTGTGGGAAGCCTATAAAGGCGGATCAATCCTGGGGCGGGTTAGTCCTTTGTTCCACCAGATGGAAGAAAGGCAGAAGTAACCTGGCATCCTGGAAGAAAACCCTGATTTAGAAGCCAGCTGCTTCCACAGGAACTATTGCTGTTGGCACACTCAAAACCCCCCGGTACACAAGTAAAATGAATAAAATTCAACAGTAATTCAATGTTAATTACCTCCCCTTTTCCTCAAGCCCCATCCCCTGGAACATGAGTAAAATGTATAAACTTAAACAGCAATCCCTCTGCTTGTGGGATACATTTCCAATTACCTCCCATTTTATTCCGGTCCCATTCCCCGGTACACAGGTAAAATGTATCAAATTAAACAGTACTCCCGCTGCTTGTTGGATACAATCTTAATTACCACCCCTTTTGTTTTGGTGCTGTTCTCCACACTGTCGCCGTGCCTCCACCCTCCACAGAGCTCAGCACCCGCTCAATTGAATTCTGTGGGTCTCTGCCACACTCCCCCTCAGCCACAGTAAGCAAAATGGAATACCTGAGCAAGTGGCCATTAGAACTTCTTATAGCTCCACGGATTAAATCTGAATTTTGAGCGCCCTTATAATACTGACTCCCTATTGGTTATCCCAAGTCCTTTGTTCCACCGGATGGAAGAAAAACAATCAGCAGAAGCAACCTGGCATCCTGAAAGAAAACCCTGATTTAGAAGCCAGCAGCCTCCACAGGAACTATTGCAGCAGGCATACTCAGAAACCCCCAGTACACAAGTAAAATGAATAAAATTCAACAACAATCCCCTAGTTGTGGGATTCAATGTTAATTACCTCCCCTTTTGCTCTGGTCCTGTCCCTTGAAACACAAGCACAGAGTTTAAGAGTACAGACAGAGCGAGGTGTAACACTGACATAGTACCACTTCAGCTTTCAGCGCCAATGAGCTACAGTACAACAGCAATTCTGACATTCACACTGCACAGGCTCTTTTACTTTGTTTTGTTTTCAGCTTAGCTAACTGCATGATGCAAGCTCATTTTGAATGACTATGAGTTTCTAACTAAAAATAGTGGCAATACCAGTGATGAATTTTAGATGATCTGAGAATAGTACAGTTAATTTAAAAACTATTCCTCACAGCAAAGAACTATCTGCATTGGTGAGGGGCAGTGGCACTTGAATACCAAAATATTTATTTTTTTACTTCTTCAAAAGAAACTGACATGACTATTAAAATTTGAGCAAACACACATGAGCATCTCCAGATATCTGCTAAGCTGTGCTGACTACATAACACTCTTCTGCTGCTGCCAATGACATCAGTCCTTGAATGACATCATTGGCAGTCAGCTCTCTGTGGCGGTCATAAAAAACAGAAGATTTCAGTGACTGATAAGTCACAAACAGGAGCTTGCTTGTATGGATGTACTGAAAATAATCACAGCATACAGTGTATAATTTCCCAAGCCACCTAAACCGATCTCCGACTATCCTGACCCTCTGCTTAGTTTACTACCCTGGGCACTTATCCATCTCAGCCTGTCTGTACAGCAGTTACCCTTAACCAATAAACTGTCAGCAGAATGTTACTTTTTCTCATTGTCTCTCCCAATGTATTGTAAACTAGTGAACTATTATTTTCACTAATTAAGTGATTGTAAAACCGTGCGTTAATGCTTATTTCTTACCTATCATGTATCTGTAAAACCTTGTTTAGCCTGTTTGCACTGTCTCTATACCTAATCTATTGTATTCCATTGCTCACCCTGCTTGCTAATTAAGTGATTGTAAAACTGTGCTTTAACTTTGATTTTTACCTATCATGTATTTGTATAACCTTGTTTAGCTCTGTCTGTAATGCGTCTCTACCCCAAATCAATTGTATTCTATTGTTCACTCTGCTTACTGTAATTCTCCCGGGTCGCTCCTGAAAATAGTCATGTCTTGGCTAATGGCACTTACCCGGTAAACAAAAACTAAATAAATAAATAATAGTTTATACATAATATTTATTATTGAACACATGCAAAATAAAGCTAAAATTTGGCATTTTCATTTCTATATTTGCCATCGATCTTTAAGTGAGCTAGATGCAGGTTTGAGATTAGCTCATTAAAAAAGGACCCAGCATTATAGCCTAGAAGTTAGGGTGCAAGCTGTGAATGAGCTTGGTACATCCTGCTCAAGTAAAATGATCTCATATGCAGATGACGCTGTCATACTCAACAGTCACTCCCAAATGGGACAGCTACAGGTGGAACTGCAGACTACCTTTCAACAGTTAGAGGTCTGGTTCTGCTCCCAAAGGTTGTTACTAAATATAAAAACTTTACTCCCAAAGGTTGTTACTAAACTATCAGAAAACAAACAATGCTCCTTGCAAGCTCCCAACTTAAGAGGCGGCATCCTATTCTGTCAATCACAAATAGCAGATTGGTCCTACTTGAACAGGTACACTTCTTTAAGTACCTCGGGGTCATGACAGATAACACCCTTTCCTATGTTCAACACATAGACGTTGTAGTGAAGGCTATGAACTCCAAACTTGGCGTACTATAGAGACACAGAAAAAGCCTCACACCAAATGCAATTCGGCTATCCATCTCCAGTTCCATATTATCCATAGTGTATTACAGACTTGTAGTTTATGGAGCAGCTTCTGACTCGGCACTCAAGAGGGTGGTTACTGCCCTGAACAAAGCGTGCAGACTACTGCTAAATGCAGAATGCCTCACGCACACCTGCACTCTGTATGAGAAATCCAATCTGCTGTCTCTCAAAAACATATAAGGTGCCAAACTTGCCTCTTAGGGGAGGCGGCCTTACTGGGCCTAACCACACTCTGCACCTCTGATCTGCTCACAGTTGCCAAACCACATTATAATACCAGAGGTGCTGAGCTCAGTCCGCTTTATGTTCCCTTTCAGAGGACTGCCTTGGGGCAACAATCCTTCTCTTACCGAGCACCTCTGTGGCTTAATGAGACCCCTCATATGCACTTAACAAGGCCACCCTCACTACCTTTAAGACCGAACTTCAGCAGTTTCTGTCAAGCAAGAGCATCTGTGCATGTCAGAGCTGATTTGGGGGTTTCCCTCTAGTACATCTCCTCCCTTGGGCCCCAATTGCTATCCAAATTAGCCCCTTACCCTGACCCCTTTTCTTCATTCATTGAACGTGTCCCCTTGCTACATATTCCCCCTGCCCAGGATTGCTTACACCTCTGCTATTATATTCTTCTTATCCCGTCTATCCCCCCACTCCATCACCTTTTGGCCCAGCCCTCTCTCTCTCTCTCTCTCTCTCTCTTCCTCCCTATCTCCACCCCTTCCTAGCTGTCCCCCCTCTCTCTCTCTCTCCCTCCTATCTCCACCTTCCTAGCTGTCCCCCCCCTCTCTCTCTCTCTCCTCCCTATCTCCACCCTTCCTAGCTGTCCCCCCTCTCTCTCTCTCTCTCCCCTCTCCTTCCCCTCAACTCTCCCCTTGTTACTCTGCCTATCCCCCTCTATCTCGGACCATCTCTCAATCTCTCCCCACCTCCCCTCCTCTATCTCTCTCTTTTTGTTTATTCCATCACATTTGCCACTTACTATCTCCACCCACTCTCTCTCTGTTACTCCTTATACTTACTCTCTAGTTCACCTCCTCTCCCTCCCCCTCCCTGTAACTAATGTTATGACTTCTCACCTCTAGTGCTTTCCTGACAAGGCCCCACCAGGGCTGCTTGTTATTTACTCTGAGCATGTGTTTTATGCACATTAATTTGGGTTTCCTGCATTTTTTTTTTACCTGTTGTCATTCCCAATGTAAATTATAGTATACCTGTTGAAACCTCTATGATTGTATAGCAATGCCCTATAATTGTAACGTGTCTTAAATGTAAGTCTTCTGTTCCTGACGTGGAACCTTTGTAAAAGAATTTTTAACTAAAAGGTTGTTTCCGAATTTACAAATAAATAAAATAAAAAAAAAAAACAGCCAGCAGACCTGGGTTTCATTCCCACTACCTTCGCTCGCATACTGTGTGACTGAGCAAGTCAGTTAGCCTCCCCAAGTGGTTCCACATCCCTGCTCCTCCAGATCCTCTTCCACAACATCAGCTACAACCCTATCAACTCTGGCCAGAGTTTGTTATTAACAGGAACTCCTTCTCCCACATGATCCCACGTGAAAGAAGCTCAATCCCCCATATTCTCTTTTAAATTGTAATGATTTGGTCCATTAGAAAAATCTGTCCCCAGATCCACTGCTGGAATGGGCCCTCAAGAACACCATGGACTGCCTGGGGGATCTCTGACTCATCCCACTTCCTTGACAGCCATCTCTACCAACCAATTTGCAGTTGTAGGTACTTTACTTTTTTTGCTAACCTTAATGAAACCTCCAGCACGTTTAAATGTTTTTTCCTGACCCCGTTTACTCAGCAGTACCTTCCGTGCTGACCATCGCTCTGACGTTGTCAGTGGTCGACGTGTTTAATTTTTCTGGCTTGACAGTTGGTGCTATGTTGGCACCTGTAGTCAGGCTTGACACTCCTCTGCTAATAGCGGCTTCATTCAGTGCTTGCTTTTAGTCCATGGTGCCTGCTTCTGAAACTTCTACTGCTAACATTACTAAGGCTGCATTCTCATTCAAAGCTGTTACTAGTAATTAATCCAGTACTTGGCTGCAATTCCATAGTTAGGACATTAATGTCCTTAGGGCTGACAATCTGGAAAACCTTTTCTGTTGATCCCCCAGGCTCAATTCACCAGGACTGGTCTGGGTTCTGTTTTAACATTTTAAATCTTCTTCTGCCAGGAGTATTAGTAAGTGTTCTCTTTTTTCCAAAATATGCTGCTTTGAGTTGTGCCTCCTTGGATATTATGCTATCAGTAGTCTGCACCTCTAGCTCCACACCTGTAGCTTTGCCAGGTCCTGTCTGGGACACAGTAGTCCCTGATGCCTGTGTCCCATCCTTGGTTTTAGCTTCTTCATAGCTCCAGCTGGGGCACGAAGCATTCTCCTCTAGTTGGGACTCCAATTTCTCTTCTTCTCCTTCCTCTACACTCTCCAACAGCACCTCTTGAGTGCCCTGTGTTGAACAGTAGGGGTATTTTTATTGAAGTAATCATTTACACAAATAACCAGCTATGGAAATAATATAACATACAAGAAATTACATAGGTCTGAGAATAAGCTCATAAAACAAAATCTAAAAGAAATGGTAAAGTCACATTAAAGATAAATGTTTAAAGATTCAATAAATCATGTCACAGGTTTATCAGAGTCTATAATCTAGGGCACACCATGCCATCATTCCTCTAACAGTGTAAGATTCATAAATGATGATTCGATTTTATGCATTTCCTGCAGATCATTAGTTATTTTAGTTACCAGTTCTTGAGTAGTAGTTCTGCTGTTGCAAAAATAAGCATCTATTTTTCCAAATATGACATTTAAAACATGTACATATTAAATGCAATGCACTTTTATTCCATTTATTCCAAGCCCCTGTCTGATTTCCATAAACCAAACCTTCATACGACATACCACACAATGCAGGTTCTGCCCACTTCTTTGCCACAAATTGTTTTTTACTTGCTCTTATATTACCAGGTTCTGGCAAAGGTTCCATGTTTTCTTTTGGCTTTTGCTCCAAACAATGTTTCCTTGCACAGCCTCGCTCCTCCGTCTATTTATGTTTTTGGTTTGCCTTCACATTTAACTTTTCATGGCAACAAAACCAGAGTGCATCCCACATTTTTGCTGGAATCTTAGACTTGTTTATTTGGGCTAAAAGAGATGGGATGAACTCTGTTGCACATTTTTCAAAAACAGTATCAACTTTAGGTTGTGAATCCATTATCCCAAGTGTACATCTGTTTCATTGAAGCCTATTTCACATGACTGCATGAAATCATCCACTGCTTTAATTTTTTTAAAATAATTCTGTCAGCTATACTGGGGCTATAGGTGAGGCCCTGATTGCTTTTAGAGAACCTTTCTCCCATAGAGTAAATCAAAGTGTACAGCCATTAAGAAACCAAGGTATCCAGCTTTTCCATGTTACCCCTAATACTGGCCTAATATTAGAATAAAAGAAGATCCCACCCATGGGAAGGAATGGTCGGAAGTATGGCAGCTAGGATTCAATGCAAAGAAGTGCAAAAAATGCACCTGGGAAACAAAAACCCAAGGGAAGATTACACAATTGGGGTGGGGGGAGGTAGTAACAAAAACCAAAAAGGAAAGGGACCTGGGGTAATCATATCAGATGACCTTAAAGTTAGCAAGCAATGTGAGAAGGCAGTAGGGAGAGCTGGGGTTATACTGGGATGCATAGGGAGAGGCATCATCAGCAGAAAACAGGAAGTTGTTATCCCTCTGTACAGACAGTTGGTGAGACCCCATCTGGAGTATTGCATCCAGTTCTGGAGATCCTGTCTCTGCAAGGACAGAGGCAGGATACAGGCAGTCCAGAGGAGGGCAACTAGAATGGTGCAGGGTCTGCAAGAGAAGCCATACAAGGAGAGACTAAAAGAGTCTAATATGTATACCATTGAGGAAAGGAGGGAGAGGGGACATGATAGAAACATTTAAGTACCTCAGTGGAATCAACGAAGTCCAAGAGAATAGCATCTTTCAGAAAAAGAGACATGCAGGAACAAGGGGACACAATTTAAAGATGGGGACAGTTCAGGGGCAATGTGAGGAAGTATTTTTTTCACAGAGAGGATAGTGGATGCATGGAACAGCCTTTCTGAGGAGGTTGTGGGGTCTAAAACTGTGGGAGAATTCAAGAATACATGGGACAGACATAAGGCAATTTTTGTGGGGGGTAGAAGAAATAGGCTGTTGGTTAACTAGGATCTGCAGCTTATCCTGTAGGTAGGGAAATGGGCAGACTAGGTGGGCCAAGCGGTCCTTATCTGCCGTCAAAGTCTATGTTTCTATGTTTGTAAAAACACTATCAGATTACTCATATTAAGGCCTCCTTGTTGAATCTTCAAGTAAGTAATATTTATTTTCAGGTGATTCAGTCTACTACCCCATACTGCTTGAAAAAAAAAACATTATGTAATAAGGCTTCCAATCCCCTTGGTGGTGGAAATATATGACTTATATAAAGAAAAAAGGAATGAAGAAGGTCTTGATCATATAAATCCTTTTTTTTCCCGCATTTTCAATTATTCCACTGCGCAGCTTTTGCCTATCCTTGTTCAATTTTAGGTTTCCAATTTAACCTAATTAGATCTCCATCCCCAAATGTTACTCCAAAAATAGAAATAGGTTCTGTTTGAAATCTAAGGCCCGCTACTGAAGTTGATCCAGGTACATCTTGTCTTAATTGCCTGACCATACATTTCTCCAAATTTAAAGAAGCAGCAGAAAATAGGTTATAATTTAAACATACCCCAAGGCACAGGAAACAGAACAAACATCTAGAACAAATAAACACATATCATCTGCAAAAACAATTGCACAGAAAGGTATAGTTCCTTCATCATTACTTAGAGGCAATATATCAGGATTTGAATTTAGCAACTGTAATAAAGGACCTGAACTAAAAAATTTAAAGTACAGGACTCAATGGATAGCCCTGTCTGACTCCCTTGTATATTTTACTAGTTTCTCCACACCACCCATTTATTAAGGGTATTACCACTGATCAACTTTTAAGTTATGTAATAAAAGCCTTGGCTATCCTGTATTTCTCCAAAACATACCGTAGATCATCATGATTTACATAGTCAAAGGCTTTCCCCTGATCTAAGGACAAAATACAACGTTATATTCTCCCAGTATACCCTCTTTCAATCAGTTCCCTAATTAAAATAAGGTGGTCCGTAATTTTTCTGTTACTAAGAATACTTGAGCTGGAGTTATTAAATAACTTGCTGCTTGCAGTAATCTTTTATTCAGATTTTTTCCAGAATTTTGAAATCAGTGTTTAATAAGCTTATAAGTTTCCAATTCTGTAGTTTACCTTTGTCCCCTTATTTTGTATAAAAAAATCAGAAGTATTTCTGTCATGCTAGGTACTAATTTCCCAGATGCCAGCATAAAATTAAAATGATACAATGATAAGAACATTTCCTAGATTCGGATTAGTCAGTGTGCACTTGTTGCAGTGAGGTTATCTGAGCACAACCTTATAGTATTGATTTGTTGTTGCTTTTGTTGCATATACCCTTCAGAAACAACGATATATTGCCACACTAAAAATCTACTAAAAACATTTTTTTTATTTTTTCATTTTGCATAACAAAGAGGCATTGTATGATAGCAATAATGCACTCAAGGGTGTGGGTTGTGCTGAGATAACCTCACTTCTGGGACACTGGACGCACTCGGCCTGCAGCGTTGCACCCAATCACCCAAGCGTGAGGTTATCCCAGTGTGACCCATACCCTCTCATGCATTATTGCTTAAGTAGATGCTAGTTCTTCCTTTATGTCTGCACATATGACTTTATATAATTCACTGGTCATCCCACCTTTTCCTAGTGCTGTGCCATTACCCAATGATGAAATCACTGTCTCTACCTCAGCCCCAGTTATTTCTGCAATAAGAATGTCTTCAGTGTCCTCTGGTTGGGGGAGTACCTAAATCCTAGAAAAAAAAAATCTTTATCATTCATGTTAGCCGGAGAGAGACCAAATAATTTGGACACATACTTTGAAACTGTAAAACACTCTTAGTGTCTATTTGATACACATTGTCTTCATCAAAAATGCCTGGCATAGATTTCCTCTGTACTCTGGATTGGCAACTCTCATATGGACAAACCTGTCCTAAAATCCCTTGTGTTCCTAATCTATGTTCTTGTTTCAAACTACTGGCACTTTAAAAATGAAATTAAAGCATTCCTTTTTATGTTTGCTTGCAAGCATGTGCAAGAAACATAGTGCCATCATCTGAGTTTTCGGAGGTGTGGCAGCCCTCTTCCAATTCAGTCAGTTTGTTTGCAGGCGTGGCCGCAGTTCTCCGATGCCTGCTGAGCTGTCTATGACAGCTCCAAAATGCAGTGGCATACAGTAGAAAGGGGGAGCTACGCTTCAGTGAGCAGCGATCAAATATCGCCTGCTCATTCGCGCTCCCCCTACACACACACACACATATACACACGCACGCTGTGTGCTCGGCCCCCCCACACACACACACTGTATAGCCGACTGGGATGTGCTGCACTCTCCCCCCCAAAAGCCTTCCAAATGCCACGCTTGGTGCCCACCCCAGCATGGCTATGCGTGTATAGCATGACGGGGGTGCCCAATCCCCCATCGGCTCCACTGTCTCCCCAAGCATCCAGGAAAATGTGTTCTAGCCAACAGGGGTGCCCAATCCCCCGTTGGCTCCAGCCCCCCCAAACACCCATTCCAGCTGCCATGCTGGGAGCTCACCCCAGCGTGGCAAACATTCCGCGTAGTCTAAAAACCCTGCAAAGAAGAAAACGTTCCCTCGCAGTCTCCCTGCCCCTTCCCCCACAACCTGCACCCACCCACTGCGCACCCTGCCTCCCCACACCACCCTCACCCCATACTTACCTCCAGAGCTCAGCGCGATGATCATCAGTGGACCGGGAACACGTCTGCACTCTTCAAAGCCGACTGCGAACTGAGGAAATGCCGGTAAGCTGTATAATGGGAGAGATATTTTTTCAACTTTGCTGCATATCTCAGGCATTTTTTGGAATTTTTGCACCAAATTTTCAACATGAGGTTTTTGGGACCCCTTCTCATGAATGCAGTCACTGTCATGGCGTTATTCGGGCCCGAAGGGTGATTTCACAGTGACTGCGCAAAATCACCTTTCGGGACTGATTAATGAAATGACACTGCCAGTGTTCATAAGGTGGGCTCTCAAGAAGCCTATTTTGAAAATTTGGTGGAAAAATTCCAAAAAATTACTGTTTTATGAGCGTGCATTGCCAGTTCCTACGCAGGCTCGTAAGTTCGCGACTTTTCAATATTTTCACTCCAGATTTTCAACTTTGCCATTTTACCACACCTTCTTATGAGTAGTACAGCTGTCATTTTTTACATCTCACCCAAAATGTGTTTCCGCCCATGTAGCGCACAATGGTGCAGTCGGTGTATGAAATCAATGTATGGGACACATTAAGAAAATCACAGTGACACTGTTCATGAGCAGAGGTCTTAAAATGGCTATGTTGAAAATTTGGTGAAAAAATTCCTAAAAATGACTGTTTTATGAGCGTGCATTGCACAGTTCCTATGCACGCTCATAAGTTTGCGAATTTTCAATATTTTCAATCCAGATTTTCAACATTGCCATTTTATTACACTTCCTTATGAGCAGTACAGCTGTCATTTGTCACATCTTGCCCAAAACATGTTTCCACCCATGTAGCGCACAATGGCGCAGTCGGTGTGCGAAATCAATGTATGGGACACATTAAGAAAATCACAATGACACTGTTCATGAGCAGAGGTCTTAAATGGCTACGTTGAAAATTTGGTGAAAAGATTCCTAAAATAATTGTTTTATGAAAGGTATGCTGTACAGTTCCTATGCGCTGTCAGAAAGTTTGTGGAATTTTCAGTGTTTTCACCCAGATTTTCAATATTGCCATTTTATTACACTTCCTTATGAACAGTACAGCTGCCATTTTTCACATGTTGCCCAAAATGTTTTTCCGCACATGTAGCGCACAATGGTGCAGTCGGTGTGCAAAAGCAATGTTTGGGATAGATGAAGAAAATCACAGTTACACTGTTCGTGAGCAGAGGTCTTAAAATGACTATGTTGAAAATTTGGTGACAAAAGTCCATAAAATGACTGTGTTATGAGTGAGCAATGCGCAGTTTCCATGCACCCTCATAAGTTCATGACTTTGTAATATTTTCAGTCCAGATTTCCACCAGTGGCATTTTTCCACTCTTCCTTATGAACAGTACAGCTGTCATTTTTCACAACATGGCCGAAATGTGTTTTCACACTTTCAGCGCAGAGACGCATGGTCTCTGCGGGAAATCATTGTTCGGGACAGATAAAGAAAATTACAGTGACACTGTTCATGATCAGAGGTCCCAAAATGCTTGTGTTGACAATCTGCTGTAAAAAATCCCCAAACTAATTACATTATGGTGTGCGTTGCACAGTTTCTATGCACGCTCGTGACTTCGCCAGTTTTTTTTAATATTTTTACTGCAGATTTGCAACATTGCCATTTTTTACACCTCCCCATGAGCAGTACAGCTATCATTTTTTACATCCTGTTCAGAATGTTTTTGTACCTGTGGTGCTAAATGCCGTAGTCGCTGTGCATAAGCACTTATGGCTAACAAACTGATATTGCCACTGTTCATGAGGTGGGGTCACAAAAAAAAAACATGTTGAAAATTTGGAGTGAAAATACCAATGAATGCCTGAGGTATTAGGGTTTCCAACCATAACACCCAACCCTGTAGAGAATGACAGGCATTAGGGGTGTGACTTGGGATTCTTGTCTGTAATGCTCATACCATTCAACACCCTGCAGCCAGTGAGAGGCATGGAGGTATGCCTTGGACTCTTCGGCCCAAAAGTTCACCCCTTTCTTCTATACCGCACCCATCTCACCATATTTCCTGATGGAATAGGGTGCGCATAAGGGCCAAAGACCCCAAGGCACACCGTGACACTTGTCAGTGTCTGCAGGGTGGGGTGTAGTGAAATGGCGTGGCCGTTATGCCTGATGACCCAAAGGCACACCCCAATGCCTGTCACTCTCTGCAGGGTGGTGGTGGGGTTGGCTTCAGTTCAGTACTTCACTGCCATTCCTATTACGCAGCTCTGTAACTTCTACACTACCACTGCCAATGCCAGCAAGCAAACATTTGGCATTGACAAATGCTTATTTTAAAAGTACTAATGTGTTTACTATAAATGTTCCTTGTTTCAAATGTTAAAGATCAATAATTGTTGCAACTGCTGTTGCTGTTTCAAATATGTAAAATACTTGTATTTACTCTGTCTTTAAAAATACTTTAACTCAGTATTGGTATCTTCCCACCATACTGTAGGGTCATCATAAAAAAAAAAAAAAACAGAGTTCTTTGCTTCTGTAATGCTTTTTAGTAGGCCTTGAATCCTTTTATCATTTAGTAATAATGAATTTAATTTACATAGTCCAGGCCTTTGAATTTTAGCAACTTGCATCCCTATGGAAATCCTTACAATACTGTGATCAGAGAATTCCATGGCCCTTGTGATGCCTGTAAGTAATGGCAACCTTATCCTTCTGGTTAATATTCCATTAAAGAAAGTATGATCAACATCCGCAGTTACTTTATGGTGTGCATCTGACAACCTGGCTGTGTGTACCAAGTCATTTAAGAATGCAGTATCACAAAAAATCTACCTCATTTTAGTATTTATCCCACAATCTAAAGCTGATAAACCACAATTGAAATTGCCCCCCAAATATTACTGGTATAGAGAAGTATAGATAAGGCTGTATTAATTTAAGTACATTTATCAAAGGCATGATTTGTCTGTATTTTAACATCTAGTAGCTCTACCTGGGGATAAATGAATTAACTTTATAAGATCCATTTCTATATCCTTAAAAAGAATACCTACAACTGAAAATTGATCACTACCTATAGACCAATAAGAGTGCCCCACATACCAAGCTTTTTTTTGCTATATTTATCTCTGACAGTGTATGAAGCCTGGTATCATACACAATATTACACTATGACAATCTGATTGTAAGTGTGAGAAAGCTGTTGCCCTTTTTCTATAACTCTGAAATATTTATTTCCATGGTTAATGTAAATAGTATAGACATTAGTATGAAGAAAAAAGAGGGTAACAAGAATAACCCATCAGTTATCTTATTTCATTAAATTTTCCTCCTTCCACCACCTGCCCTTTTAGTTTTTACTCTATGTTTCTATGTAATAGAACTTAATACATCTAGTTTTTGCTCTTCAATCTCTGAAGAAAGGTCAGGTTGGGGAATGTGGAAGAACCATCTGATTCACCTCCTGAATCCTCTGATTGATTTTTTCTCTGGGAAGTTTCATACCATTTGAAAAGATTCACTGAATCAGTTTTCAAAACCTTACATTTAGGATGGCTTCAGTTCCTTCTTCTTCTGGTAGCCACTTTTAATTGGTCAGTCTCTGAAGTAGAGGGGGAAGGCATTATTTCCATATCTACTGTGACAATGGGATCTTCTGCCTGTATGCCAGGTGTTTCCAGGACTGACCCTGCAGTTGTCTCACATGTCTCAACACTTTGTGGAGTCTGGGGCTGAGGTACTTGTACAGAACAAGAGTGGGATATGGGTTCACCCTGTGTCATAGGCTGTTCTGTAGAAACCTGTGTGCTAGCTACAGTTTTAGAAACTCCAGCCCTGCTGCTAGCTTTTGGCAGACAGCAATCTTTCTTTCAAGGCAAGGAGCAGCTGACTACAGAACTAGAACTTTACTTATTAATAGAAAACTTCAAACTCAGCAGGAGTCAGAGCCCGTGGGGATTAAGCAAACAGATACTTTATTAGAAGTGTGGGGTTTCCGTTAGGGTAAAAAAACAAAATAGAGAGTCAGTGTGTTTTTCTGTGTTAGGGAATGGGACAGCATCAGCTTCTCAATTTGCTAAGTCAGTAGGAGATCAGTTAATTGGGGGTGTGGCTTAGACAGCATAAAACCAGGTGTCTCCAATTAGAGTTACCTGCTGCTAGCTTTTGGCAGACAGCAATCTTGCTTTCAGAACAAGAAGCGGCTGACTAAAGAGCTAGAACTTTACTTACTAATAGAAAACTTCTAACTCAGCAGGAGTCAAATCCTGTTAGGATTAAGCAAACATATACTTTATTAGAAGTGTGAGGTCTCAGGGTTAAAAAAAAGAGTCAGTGTGTTTTTCTGTGTTGAGGGAAGGGACTGTTTCAGCTTCTCAGTTTGCTAAGTCAGTAGGAGAGCAGTTAATTGTGGGTGTGGCTTAGGCAGCATAAAACCAGGTGTCTCCAATTAGAGTTCCCTGTTGCTATCTTTTAGCAGACAGCAATCTTGCTTTCAGACCAAGGATCCCTCCCACTTTTAGCCAGTTCTACTTTTATGGGGACTGGAGTTGATTGACAACTGGAACTTCCTGTTTGGGAGTAGGATGGGAAGAATCACTGAGACACATACGTTTCACCATCATTGAAGGAAAAGAGTAGCTCTTCCCCCTCACCCCAGCTGCTGAAGGTCTGACTCTGAGCAAGGAAGAAGGAGACTACATAAGAATACAGGAAGTTTCTGTCCTAGAACTGGAAGGGTGAGATCAGTAAGGGCACATAGGCAGTAGGATAGTAGGTGGAAAAATATATAAATAAAGGGAGGAGAGAGTAAGCATAAAAAACAACAGGAGAGAGGCAGCAAAATAAGACATGATGAGAGTGGTACAGTGAAATGGCTGTGGGGAGGCAGTCTTCCACGAGATGTTCTGGAGGCTGTGACATTGACTTATTTGCAGGCACCCTTCTGGTCTGAGGGAGGTAGTTGCCCATCTCCGGGATGACCTAGCTAGGATTCATGAAACCTCCACCCCACCGAGGGACCACCAGGGCTGCTGCCACTGCCTCAGAGGTTTCCAAGAAAGAGGAGTGGTTGAAACAAAAGTGGGCTCAGGGAGGGGGAGGGGGAGGGTGGTGGAACAGAGGAGCATCCCTCCAGTTGTACCTCTCCATAATTCATACACCATTCTGGCAGAAAGTGGTTCCTTTACGGAGGCACTTGCAGTGGAGACCAAGGAGAATGCTGGGAACCTCCACAAAGAAGACCCACAGGAGGGTGGCATGGGACCCCACGGGGGAAGGAAGTAACTCCTGGTGGGGGACTCAATTTTTAAGGGGTAGAACTGGGGGAGGGAGGTAACGTGCCTGCCAGTGCCATGGCTTGGAGGGACAGGGAGTGAAACCTCAGGATCGTGGGAGCAGTTGCACGGGAGAGGGAGCTAGATGTCATTGTCCACCTAGGGACTAATGGCCTGGCTGGGAATGGGATCAGAGCAGCACAAGAGGAGTTTGTGGAGGTGCCTTAGGCAAGTGGCATGTATGGTAACCTTCTCAGAGGTACTGCCTGTCTATGGCATGGGTGAGGCTAGGGTACTCCACACCATGGGATTCAATGAATGGTTGAAAAACTGGTGCAGAGCTCAGGGCTTTGACTTCATTTGGGAGTGGGGGTCCACCTGGAAGGATGCAGGCCTATCCTGGCACTATGGTCTGCATCTGTCCAGGAGGGGAACCAGGATCCTAGGCGATAGGTATAAATGTTTCATTGGCAAGCATTTAAACTAGCCAAGGGGGAGGTACTGAAAAAGGAGCAGGGAAATCCCAGCCTCCCCCCCAACAAAACAGGGTAGTTAGTGAGGTAAACACCAAGTTAGGGAAGTCAATAGGGAGCAGGACAGGGGTAAATGGAGAAAAAGGCAAAGGCAGTAAGGACAGACATGGGTCTAAAAGAGGTTAGGCCATCAAAAAATGGAGGGTGATGAATACCAAGGCCTGTAGTCTGGGTAACAAGTTCCCTGAACTAGTGGCCTTGATGGAAAAGGGTTGCCTGGATATCATGGCAGTCAGAGAAACATGGTACACAGAGAACCATGACTGGGATGTCAGCATACCAGGGTACACAATGTACATGAGGGACAGGGAGGGTAAATGAGGAGGAGTAGCTCGCTCTGTCAGGAAAGGGATCAAAGTAATGAAACTAAAAGGTAAACAGGGAGGAGAGGAAGCACTGTGGGTCACCCTGGAGACAGGAAATGGCACCACAATCCGCATGGGTGTTGTATACAGACCCCCATCTCAGGGGGAGGACATGGACAAGGAAATGATAGAAGGCATCTTTAGGATGGCAGAAAAAGGGGAGATATTGTTGATGGGAGACCTGAATATGCCAGATGTTAACTGGAGCACCTTTGCTGCAGTCACATCCAAGAGCTTGGTCATTCTCGAAGCCCTACAGGGGGCATGCCTCAAACAACTAGTGTTGGAACCCACTAGAGAGGGAGCAATGGGGACAGAGAGAGGATCTCGGATTTAGAAGTGGGTAGCCATCAGGGAACAAGTGACTACCAAACAGTGTGGTTCACGATAAACACAGCCATAGAGTCAAGCCATAAAAAAGTGAGGGTATTGGACTTTAGGAGGGCTGACTTTGGGAAAATGGGAAAGTGCCTCAGAAAAGCACTAGCAAATGGGCAAAAAGGAGGGGTGGAGGAACAATGGGGAAAAATCAAATCAGCCACCACAGAGACAAGTCTTTGTGTGAAGCAAATCAACAAAACAAAATGAAGGAAAAAACACTATGGTTCTCAAAAGAGGTGGCGGGAAAGATTATGGAGAAAAATGTAGCATTCAGGAAGTATAAGGAAACACAGAAAGAGAATGACAGAGAACTGTACCAGTTAAAGCAGAAGGAAATGGGGAAGGCAGTCAGAATAGCAAAGGCCCAAACTGAGGAAAAGATAGCCAACTCAGTTAAGAAGGGGGATAAAACCTTTTATAAGTACATTAGGGAGAAAACAAAGACCAAGGGGGGATAGTGAGGCTTAATAAAGGGAGGGGTGGCAAAGGTGACAGTGAAAAGCAGAGATACTGAATGAATACTTCTGCTCAGTATTCACAAAAGAAGAGGAGGGTGAGGTACCCTAAACCAAACAGTAGAAACACTCTGGATGAGGGGTCGATACCAGTCCATTCACAGAAGAAAGGGTTCTCAAAGAACTCCTAAAACTGAAGGTGGACAAAGCAATGGGGCCTGACAGGATTCACCCCAGAATTCTAAAAGAACTAAGGGGAGAACTTGTGATACCACTGACTATCCTGTTTAACAAATCATGGGAGGATGGTGTGGTACCTGAGGATTGGAGAAGGGCAGATGTGATTCCACTTCACAAAAGTGGGAGCAAGACAGAGGCAGAAAACTACAGACATGTTAGTTTGACCTCAGTGGTAGTGAAAATGATGGAATCACTTCTGAAGGAAAGAATTGTTGAGTACCTAGAGGACAGTGGGGCACAGGACCCAAGGCAGCATGGTTCACAGTGGGAAGATCATGTCAGATTAATCTAATCGAGTTCTTTGACTGGGTGACCAAAATAGTGGACCAGGGAGGGGCTGTGGTTGTGGCTTACCTGAACTTTAGCAAGGCATTTGACAAAGTCCCACACAAAAGATTAATAAACAAGTTAGTCAGCCTGGGAGTGGGTCTCAGGGCTGTAGCCTGGGTAAAACATTGACTGAACAACAGGACACAGAGGGTAATAGTAAATGAAGTCCACTCCAAAGAAAGAGGGGTTACTAGCAGGGTACCACAGGATTCAGTACTGAGACCAGTCCTCTTGAATGTCTTTTTAGGTGACATTTCAGAGGGCCTGAAAGGGAAAGTATGCCTCTTTGCAGACAACACAAAGATCTGCAACAGGGTTGATACATAAGGGGGGTTGAAAGGATGAGAAGGGACTTGGCAAGGTTGGAGAAATGGTCAAAAGTATGGCAGCTTAAATTTAATGCAAAGAAGTGCAAAGTAATGCACCTGGGAAACAAAAATCCAGGGGAAGAGTACATAATGTGGGGGGAGGTACTAACAACAACAAAAATGGAAAGGGACCTGGGGGTAGTCATATCAGATGACCTAAAGGTAGGCAAGCAATGTGAGAAGGCAGTAAGGAGGGCTGGGGGGACACTGGGATGCATAGGGAGAGGCATCATCAGAAGAAAACAAGAAGTTGTTATCCCTCTGTACGGACAGTTGGTGAGACCCCATCTAGAATACTGCGTGTAGTTTTGGAGACCCCATCTTTGCAAGGACATTGACAGGATGGAGGCAGTCCAGAAGAGGGCAAGTAAAATGGTGCAGGGTCTGCATCAGAAGCCATACGAAGACAGACTAAAGGAGCTTAATATGTATACCCTCGCAGAAAGAAGGGAGAGAGAGGGACATGATAGAAACATATAAGTACCTCAAGCAAATCAACAAAGTCCAAGAGTGAAGCATCTTTTAGAAAAAGAGATGTGCAAGAACAAGGGGGCACTATTTGAAGATAGAAGGAAGATGGCTCAGGGGCAACATGAGGAAGTATTGTTTTACAGAGAGGGTGGTGGATGCATGGAATGGCCTTCCTGGGGAGGCCATGGGGTAAAAAATAGTGGGGGAATTCAAGAATGCATGGAACAGACATAAAGCAATTCTAACGGGGTGTAGGAGCAAGTAAGACGCTGGTTAACTAGGATCTGTAGCTTATCCAATAGGTAGGGAAATGGGCAGACTGGGTGGGCCAAGCAGTCCTTATCTGCTGTCAAAGTCTATGTTTCTATGTTTCTCCAGAGGATATGCCCTTCTTCCCAGTGGTTGAATTTTTGGATTTTTGCACCAGAGTAATATACAGACTTTCTTCTAGTTGATCCTCTTAACCTGGCTTATTACGTGCAGCCTGAGGGCAGCTGCAGTATATATGCCCAGTTTCTTCACACAGATTACATCTATATTCATTCACACAATACATACTTGTATGTCCAATCTCATCACATGTACTGCAGTAAACGTTATCACATACCCCACTTAAATGTTCAAAGGAACCTCTTCGGTAGCAAGTTTGGGGTTGACCAGCATAAAATAATAGTCCTCGGTCCAGCCTCAGGAAAAACTGTTTGGCAAATGTTACAGTCCAGTTGCAGTGTTCTTCAACAACACTCTCACCCTCCAACCTCTAATCCAGATATGTTCTCAATCTATTACTGCCTCCTGGTCCCCCAGTACAGTACACTTTTGTTTAAGCCAGTATATCATATCCATCACACTGACACCCTCATTACAAAATAGGAAAGTCACAGATTTTTGTGCCAGTTTGTTAGTGGAATTGCCGTAAGGGAGACCAAAGTGGGGTACTTTTTAGCATATGATGTTTGATCCAAATTTTTTCTAAAGCTCCTGCTGTTTTAGAGCAGATGTCAAAGGCAGGTTCTCCTGAGACATGTCTGAGAGCATAAATTTCTCTAGCAAAAAAAATGCATAGAATCTTTTAACAAATTCCTGGCAACATAAATCCTGTCCAGAACATCTTCCATATTCTGTTTCTAAAGTAGATGTACAGCATTATGTCTGTTAGCGAGACAAATAGGACCATGAAACAAAGAGGCATGTGGGCATTATTTAGGCCGGGAGGCTCAGAGACTGGCAGCACTGACGTCTGCTCTCCACCTTGTATGCCACTACTAGAAGCTTGCATGTCAGACTCAGGAGTACTACTGGTTGATCTAGATGTAAAATCTGCATTCTTAGCAGCTGCAGACTGTATTTCAGGAATATGTACTGTGTCTTGCTCACTGTAGGGAAGGAGATCATACAGCCAGCTACTACTGCTGTTATCTGTAACTGAGGGTACTGTGTAGGTTTAAATTTACTAGGGACTTCCAAATCTATAGCTGCTTCAGTATCAGCATCGACAGTTACATTCAAAGGTGCCTCCATATTTTTAATTTTCCTTAGACGGAGATCCCCTGCCTTCAGCATGGTAACAGGGAAACTGCCTGGGACCAATGATTTTTATGTTTGTTTGCACGCATGTGCAAGAAACATTATGCGGCAGCTTTGGAGAGAACTGGGTTGTGGAGGTGCAGCACTGTGGCAGCCAATGAAGGCACTACATTTGGGGGCTTGGCACTCATGGACCAATGGAGGCACTGTGTGCTGATGACACTGGTCTCCAAAAGTGCCACTAAGTTAAAACATTTTCGCCGCTGCAATGAAGGGCCGCCTTGTCATTGCAGCATCAGCCATTCCGCTGCAATGTGGGAGTGACCCATCATTGCAGGACAGTACTTCCCAAGTGTAACAATAAATTAAACATGGCGACAGCTTGCCGCCACCTCTTGGCCCCATGAAAGCCGATTGGGGGTGGCCAATCCCCCTATCAGCAGCCCCCAACCCAGTTAATTTGCCAATGAGGAAGCCCACTCCCCATCAGCGTGATGTAACCTCCTCCCCATTTCTTGTGTGCCGAGAGGGTTTCCAATCCCCCTTGGCATCATGGCCCCCCAAACAGTCATTCTTTGGTGACGAGGAGCCCAATCCCTGTTGGCTTCAGTAACCTCACCCCAAAAAAGGCAGGCAGCACACTAGGAGCCCACCCCAGTGTGCTGGAAACAAGCCTGGAAAAAAAAAACCTTCCTGCGATGTCTTTATTTTTTTTATCTCCCTGAAACAAAGGAAACGGTCCCATGCTGATCGCCATCCTCTCCCCCCAACCTGCACCCACCCACTGTGCATCCAACCTCCCCACAACCCCCCCAACCTCATACTTACCTCCAGAGCCTGGCACGATGATCTTCGATGGACCGCGAACATGTCTGCACCCTTCAAAGCTGACCACATAGTGAAGAAATGCCGGTAAGCTGTAGAATGGCATAAATTGTTGTTTTCAACTTTGGTGCATATCTCAGGCATTTTGGGGAATTTTGGCACCAAATTTTCAACATGGGGTTATTGGGACTCCTCCTCATGAATTTAGGCACTTTCATGGCGTTATTCAGTCCTGAAAGGTGATTTTGTGGTCACTGCATGGAATCACCTTCCGGGACTGAGTAATGAAACAACAGTGCCAGTGTTCATGAGGTGGGCTCTCAAAAAGCCTATGTTGCAAATTTGGTGAAAAAAAATCTAAAAAATTACTTTTACGAGCATGCTTTGCGCAGTTTCCATGCATGCTTGTAACTTCATGAATTTGTAATATTTTCACTCCAGATTTTCAACATTGACATTTTTTGCACACCTCCTTATGAACGGTACAGTTGTCATTTTTCATATCCTGTCCGAAATATGCATTTACACATCTGGCGCAGAATAGCATGGTAGCTGTGCGAAATCAATGTTCAGGACAGATTAGGAAAATCACAGTGACACTGTTCATGAGCAGAGGTCACAAAATGCCTATGTTGAAAATCTGATAAAAAAATTCCACTAAATGACTGTTCAACACATGCGTTGCGCAGTTTCCACATAAGCCCGGGAGTTTGAGTATTTTTTGTATTTTCACTACAGATTTTCAACATTGCCATCTCTTCACAGCTCCCTATGAATGGTACAGCTGTCATTCTTCACATCCTGCCCGATCTGTGTTTTCATACATCTGGCGCAGAATGGCATGGTCACTGTGGGAATTCAAAGTTCGGGACACATTAACAAAACCACAGTGCCACTGATCATGAGAAGAGGTTCCAAATGCTTTCATGAGGTGGAGGTCACAAAAAGGCCATGTTGAAAATTTGTAGTGTAAATACCAACTAACGCCCGGGGCGTTGGGGTGTCTAACCATATCATCCCACCCTGTACAGACTAACAGGCATCAGGGGTGTGCCTTTGGATTGCTGACTGTAATGGTCATGCCATTCCACCCCCACCCCTCCACCCTGCAGCCAGTGACAGGCATCGAGGTATGACTTGAACTCTTTGGCCCCACAGTTCACCCCGTTCTCCTATACTGCACCCATTTCAGCGTATGTCCTTATGGAATGGGGTGAATGTACAGCCGAACACCCCAAGGCACACCTCAACACATGTCGGTGTCTGCATGATAGGGTGAAGTGAAATGGCATGAACGTTATGGGTGATGACCCAAACACATACCCCAATGTCTGTCAGTCTCTGCGGGGTGGAGGTGGGGTTGGCATGAAGTTCACTACTTCACTGCCATTCTCATTCTGCATCTCTCTAACTCCTGCATTTCCAGTGCTAATACCAGCAAGCAAACATTCGGCATTGACAAATGCTTGTTTTATCTTCAGACCGCTCCCACCCTGCTGCCAATAATGCTTTTTCTACTGTCCAAAGTCCTTCAGTAGCATGTATTTCTTGTGTTTTATCTGAAAACTTACTTACAGTGGCTTTTTGTTGCATGCCGTTTTCTTGCAGTACAGTCTCACTCACCATGTTTCCGCTGACACCCATCCAGCATTCTTCACTCAGCTGTTTCTCATTAGCACTACAGCTGAGCAACTCTGACATTTTGTTTGATGCTGTCATCACTTTCTATTCAGCATCGCTTCTTGTAGAATTCCTTTCCCTTAAACAGTGCCTGGCAATCTCAAATTTCAGTTCTTCTTTGGCTTTCATAGTCATGAAGCACTTTTTCTTTTCCTGAAGCTGAGTCGCCATTTGCAATTATTCTGCCGCGAGCTCTGCAGATACCAGGCTTCCTCTTCTCAGGATTGGTTTGCTTTTGCCAGGTACTTCCCTACCTGACATACTAATGATGTCTTCTGCCACAGAATCCTTGTTATTTTCCAGTACCAGTAAACTGTGAACCATAGGGGCTTTATCAATGCAGCAGGTGGGGAGGGAGGAACCATGGGCCTTTACATGTGTTTGCTCTTGTAAACAATGTTGATTTAGAACAGCTTTTACAAGTTCTAAATGGCAGGTCTGCACTTTGGGTGTTTTAGGGTGCACTTTGGCTTTATGGATATCATTTGTAACTATATAGGGCTTAATGAGCTATTTATATATCCACACCTATGTTTTGCACCCGCTGTTCTGCACTTTTGCACATGGTTGCAGTGCTAGTTCATATGTGCACTTCACATCTTCTGTGAATGCAAAGTCCTTTCACATAGCATTTGTGAGTGCATTTGCACTTACAAAAGGCACTTTGTGCCCAAAACTGTGTCTGTGACTTGGGCCCATTTTGTTTTATTGAGGACTTACAAATAGAACAAAATTCAATAGCTCCCAAACAATTTTTCTTATGCTGTACTTAGCTTTTGTATTTCTTCACTTTGGTCAGAAACATGAATTCATATGCAGATCATTCCAAACTGAAAACAAATACAAGGACAGTTTTGTTTTCTTGGTTGCACGGGTGTCCATTTTCTTTAGGTTCTTTTTGCTAGGGGCACTTTTCCCTGCTGGTCTATTGGTTTTATTTACAACTCATCTAGAGTTACAGCTGTATTCCAGAATACTACCCTGGGGCAGACGAGATACACCCAAACATTATAATGGAGCTAAGGGAACAATTGGCTATGCCACCTACAGTAATCCTTCAGAAGTCAGTCTGGATAGGTGTGATGCTTGAGGGCTGGAATTATGTTAATATGATTCCCTTCTTCAAGAAGAGGGCAAGGTAGGATCTGGGAAAATAGCAGTGGGTCAGCCTTATATCACTGATGAACAAGGTCCTAGAAGCCACTGTCAAGAACAGAGTAATGGAGCACTCATTTTAAGTCAAGATTCTTGCCCCCTATTAACATGGCTTTATGAGAGGCAGATCATTCCAAACAAACCTGATGGATCAAAAGGGGTCACAACTGTAAGCTGTCATGGGGAATTTAGGAGGGATGTGAGGAAATACATCTTCATGGAGAGGGTGGTGAAAAGAAGGCGTGTTTGCCACTGGTGCTAGTCAGTGTCAACATGATGGCATATTTCAAGAGGGAACTGAAGAACAACCAATTTATTCAGCAACCAGTCACACCTTTTGTTTTTCATAAAATTCACTTTTTATTGAGATTTTTTCTAAGAACACCATGATCCCCTGTAGCCCAGTGTTTCACACAACCTCGAGTTTCATCAGGGGCTAGGATCTAAATGTACAAAAAATCATATTTAATATGGATATATTTCATAAATTTCATAACTTCAAATATTCTTTGTTATACATTTTCGGTCTGATACAGTCCTAAAAGGACTCTATAAACTTTAGTGTGTCTCTCATAAATCTGTTTTTAAAATGTATTATCAAGAGAGACCAGTAAAACCAAAGCAATGCCAAACACTAGATTACTGAAACAATTTTAAAATAAATATTCTTATTTCTCTCTCTCTCAGTGGAATTTTTTTACCATGAACTTTTTCTAGCAAATATTTGATTAAACGTGTTTGAATTATATTTACTTTGTGTTCAACCTCTTCTTATTTTGTTCTTATTTCAAAACTGATAATTTTATTTTCACATCAATCTGTTGGTAAAAATACATCTGTTCTTTCAGATGTCTATTACCTAAAATGTATCTAATCAACATTATGCTGAGAGAATCCTAGATATAACCAACACACTCATCTTTCCTGCATATTATGCTATTATTCCATCATTAGCATTTTACAGTTGTTACCTCTTTAAATATTTATCATGAAAATTAGAAAAGAATATCCTAGCTTCTAAACATACTGTTAAACAACTTTTATTACACTTTGGTCTTTTATACTTCAGCCATCTTTGATGAATATCACTTTATAAAAATGATGCTATTATTCCATCAACAACATTTAAACAGTTGTCACCTCTTTAAACAATCAAAATAAACTTGGACAAACACATCCTAACTTCTAAACATGCTGTTAAATGGTGTTTCTTAAACTCAGTCTCTTGAACTAAAGCCAGCTTTACTGAATCTCACTTTATAAACAACACTCATGTCAAGAAGCTGCATCTTTAAACCAAAACATTTTAACTTCCAGATACTCTGCTCACCTTATGAGTGAGCCTTGTTTTTATCCAGACTTCACTCCTAAATATGTTTTGCATACAAGTTAATACAAGTCTTCAAAGATGTGTGGTTGACTAGAGGACACTGCTTACTTCAGTAAAATGTCTGAACAGTTTTCAGAAAAATGTTCTAAAGCAATTGCCTTTTAATTCATTTTAACACTTACTTCATAATTGGGACCATCAGTTAACTTACACTGCTGCTAAACCTCAGGAAGCCTGCACATACCACTTTGTCCATTTATTCATCTGTAATACCCTTTTCTAGGGATCATTTGTGTTAAGCTGGAGCTCCAAAGAAAGGCAATTCATTTATGTAACTCCATGAATCTAAATGCCTGAGCACATCCTAGGGTTTATCTCTCACATTCTAACAAAAAGATATGTAATTAAAGAACTTTTTAGCTTGCTCCTTACTTTCAGGCATCTGATGCAGTTCTGTAGTGGCACAGTAAGTGAAGCTGCTCTTTGATGACTGCTTTTAAGAGCCTGCAAAGTGGGTGGGTACTCTGTGATGACACATCATTACCCCGCCCCCACTGGGATGTTGGCTGGGCTAATGCTGCCCAAGTGTCACTCATCGAAGTGTTGCTAAACAACTGGAGATACAGCTTGAGGAAACAGTTTGAGCAGTAGCAATGCCATTTTCAAGGCTGTTCCCCATATGCCCAACATTGCAGGCTGTTTTAGAGTGATTTCACTATAATACGGTATTTATCAGCATATGGAAGCCAAGCCTTGTCTGGTTATTATTCTTTAGGATGTTCCTGCCTTGTTTTACAGATGAATAATTTTACATTTTGAGTAATTGCATTATTCATTGTTTAGAATATTATGGGGGTGGGGAGCACAGCTGTTTTATGAGGGAGGATATAAGCGGTGCCAGGAGGTGGGGGAGATAAAAGGGCCAGGCCTTGGGGACCTATTGGAGTTAGCTGTTATTTTACAATATAGGATGCGTGATATTCATCTTGCAACCTTGTTACTTTAACATGAATCTTTCATAATCTTTACTCTTATATATATTTTCTTAATGTGACACTTTACCACCACTCTGACCAGTTTTCTTCCTCATTCATTCCAAGTCTATCTTCTGTTGCATTCAGGGTAAAAATCCAATGCATCTCCTCTCTGTAACATTTTGTTCCAATCTCCTCCCTTTTCAGGCTCAGCAACTGCGTCAATACCCCAGAACCTCAAGGATGCTTTCCCTGTGATTTTCTGCTGCAAAATGGATGGCTACTGGGCTGTTTTCTGCTTTAGACCTTATTCTACTTTTCTGTTCAGTGATTCTGTGTTTTAGGGGCCTAGTGGTTTTACCCATATAATATCTGGAGCATGGGCAGATCAGAACATAAACCACATCATGTGAATCACAGGTAATATGCAAGTCTATTTTATATGTAGTGTTTCCATTAGGGTGAGCTATTTTGCTTTTTCTTGAAATGCTGCTACAGTCAGCACACCTTCCACAAGGTACTATCCCCTTTTCCAATGGTCCCAGAAGCAACTGTTCTCCTGGCATAGCATTCAAAGGTTTTAACTCTGAGTTAACAAGTCTATCCTTGAGGGTTCATACCTTCTTTGAAGCTACAATCAGTCTAGTGTTGAATTATGAGATTCCTGTGAGCAACAATGTGTCCCAATGTTTATTAATAATGTCAGTAATGGGTCAAGTTAATGAGGAATATCCCAATGACAGAACGAACCTATCGGTTGTCATGCTAATCTCCACCAGTTCGGTGGTCTGATCTTGTCCCTGTGATGCTCTATTTCTTGCTCCTGAAATCACTTTACATTTATAGCCCCTGGTTCTAAACCTGGAAGACATTTTGCTGTACTCCTAATTTCTTACTTGATCCTGGCTACAACTGCATCTGACCCTCAGCATTTGTGAATGTGGAATGTTGTCTTTTAGATTCTGGGGGTGATAACTGCAAACTTGAAGTAGTGTGTTCCTGTCTGCAAGTTTGTAGTATAATTTTGTGAGAAGCTTCCCGTTTTCTTTGTAGATTAATAGATCTAAGAATGCCAGTTCCTTTCCACTGGTGGTCATTGTGAATTTGAAGTTAGAACTTAAAGCATTCACATGATAGAAAAATTCCAGTAATTCTCCTCCCGTTCCCTTCCAGAAAAAAAGAATGGCATCTATAAAGTGTTTTTAATGATGAATTTTGTCCAAATAAGGGTTATACATAGGGTTTGGTATATATTGTTGTTCAAAATGGTCCATGTAAAGGTTAGCATATGTGGAGGCTAGAATGTTCCCCATTGCTGTACCTTGTTTTTATGGTGGTGTGCTGGTGCAGCCAACATCTTGTGGCAGTAGGGAATTGGAGGCACGGCCGCTGTTGGGTGAATGCAGGGCAAGCACCAGTAGGTGCATCCCTCATTCCCCATTCAGCCTCCATGCCGGCGCCACACCATGCATACATAATGTGGTGAGCACATCTAAGAAAAGGTCCACTGCAATCCAAGCAAAGCTCATCAGATGCAGTGGACCTTTGCTGGACATGCTCGCCGACATTATCAGCATGGTAGCATAGTGGCTGCCAAACTGCCGACTTTGGGGGTGCCCAATTCCCCTGTCGGTTAACCCTGCCTCTCTGTATGTGCCGACAGGGGAGCCCCCCCACTTTCTTTGTGTGCCGATGGGGGAGCCCACTCCCCGTTGGCATAAAGAAACCACCCCATTGTTAAATGCCGAGGAGGTGCCCAATCCCCCTCAGCTCCGCCCCCTCGCTTGTGTTGTGTGCCGTCAGGTGCCTAATCCCCTCCGGCATAATATCCCCCGTGTTGTGTGCCGACAAGGTGCCCAATCCCTGTTGGCTACAGACCCCCAACAGTTAGGTGGTGCGCTGGGACCCCACCCGCAGCTGCCAAATCTCAAAAAAAAAACTGTCCCACAATGTCTAATGTTTTTTTTTTACCTGTAAAACGAAACGGTCCCTCATAGTCTCCGTGCCCCCACCTGCACCCACCCTCGCACCCTGCCTCCCCACACCCCCCTCACCCCATACTTACCTCCAGAATCCGGTGCAACAATCTTTGGTGGACCGGGAACACATCTGCACTCTTCAAAGCCGACCACAAACTGAAGAAATGCTGGTAAGCTGTATAACGGAATAAATAGGGTATTTTCAACTTTGCTGCATATCTCAGGCATTTTTGGGAATTTTGGTCCCAAATTTTCAGCATGGAGTTTTTGGGACCCCTCCTCATGAATTCTTGCACTGTCATGGCATTATTCTGTCCCAAAGGGTGATTTCGCAGTCACTGTGTGGAATCACCCTTTGGGCTGAATAATGAAATGACAGTGCCACTGTTCATGAGGGGCTCTCAAAAGCCTATGTGTTGCAAATTGTGGGAAAATCTAAAAATACTGTTTTATTTAGCTGCATTATGCAGTTGCTACGCATGCTCATAAGTTAGCGAATCTGCAATATTTCCAAGCCAGATTCTCAACTTTGCCATTTTACCACACCTTCTTGTGAACCATACAGCTGTCATTTTTCACATCCTGGCCAAAATGTGTTTTCGCACTTCCAGTGCAGAATAGCGTGGTCACTGTGTGACATCAGTGTTCAGGACACATTGCAAAAATGACAGTGACACTGTTCATGAGCAGAGGTTCTAAAATGCCTGTGTTGAAAATTTGCTGACAATACTCCATAAATTGACTGTGTTACGAGCGTGCGTTGCGCAGTTTGCACGTCCGCTCATAAGTTCACAAACATAATATTTTCACTCCAGATTTTCAACAGTGCCATTGTTCTGCACCTTCTAATGAACAGTACAGCTGTCATTTTTCACATCCTGACCAAAATCTGTTTTCGAAGTTCCGGCGCAGAATAGCGTGGTCGTTGTGGAAAGCCCATGTTCAAGACACATTATGAAAATGGCAGTGACACTGTTCATTAGCAGATGTCCTAAAATGCCTATTTTGAAAATTAGGGGACAAAAGTCAATAAAATGAGTGTTTTACAAGCATGCATTGTGCAGTAGCACGCATGCACGTGACTTTGTGAATTTGTAATAGTTTCACTCCAGCTGTTCATCATTGGCATGTTTCCATGCCTCCTTATGAACAGTACAGCTGGCTGAAATGTGTTTCCACACACCCAGCAAACAACTGCACGGTCGCTGAGCGAAATCAGTTTTCGGGACAGTTTGAGGAAATGACGGTGACTCTATTCATGAGCAGAGGTCCTAAAATGCCTATGTTGAAAATTTGGTGCCAAAAGTCCATACGATGACTGTGCAGCAAGCGTGCATTGTGCAGTTTCCACGCACCCTTGTAACTTTGTCAATCTGCAATTTTTTCATGCCACATTTTCACCACTGGCATTTGTGCACACCTCCTTATCAACAGTCCAGCTGCCATTTTTCACAGTCTGCCCAAAATGCGTTTCCGCACCTATGGTGCACAATGGCATACTTGCTGTGCAAAATCACCTTTTGTGACACATTAAAATCAAAGCGCTATGCGTCTCTAGCTCTGCCACTGCCAATGCCAGTGCGACAACATTCGGCATTGACAAATGCTTGTTGTCTATAAAGTTGTCCCTCAAACAGGAAGTAATTCTCATAGAACACCATCCTTGCCAGTTCTAATAAAAAACTTATTGGTGGCATGAAGTCATTGGTACTCCTTTCCAATCCAGTTTTTAGGCTTTCCAAGCCTTCTTCATGAGGGATGGAAGTGTAGAGGTCTTTCACATCCCAAGTGCACATGATCCATTCTGTACTGTCCTCATCCCTATGTATGCTCAATTTCAAAATGTCCCAAATGACTTTAGTGTAACTCATTGTTCTGCCACTACAGGCTGAGCAAAGTAATTAACATAGCCAGAGAGTGGTTCTAGGATCGAGTCATTTCCCAAGACTATAAGTCTGTCAGGGGGATTAAGAGCATCTTGTACCACAAACCTATAGACATGAACACACTACTTCATGCTGACAGTTATCACCCCCAGAATCTAAAAGACAGCATTCCATATTCACAAATGTTGAGGGTCAGACACAATTGTAACCAGGATCAAGTTAGAAATCAGGAGTACAGCAAAATGTTTTTCAGGTTTAGAGCCAGGGGCTATAAATGTAATGTGATTTCAGGAGCAAGAAATAGAGCATCACAGGGACAAGATCAGACCACTGAACTGGTGGAGATCAGCATGACAACCGATAGGTTTGTTCTGTCATTGGGATATTCCTCACCAACTCGACCCATTGCTGACATTATTAATAAACATTGGGGCACATTGTTCCCACAGGAATCTCAGAATTCAACACTAGACCGATTGCGGATTCAAAAAAGGTATGAACCCTCAAGGATAGACTTGTGAGCTCAGAGTTACAACCTTTGAATGCTTGGCCAGGAGAGCATTTGCTCCTGGGACCATTGGAAAAGGGGATTGTACCTTGTGGAAGGTGTGCTGACTGTAGCAGCACTTCAAGAAAAAGTGCAATAGCTCACCCTAACAGAAAAAAAATACATATAAAATAGACTTGCATATTAACTGTGATTCACATGATGTGGTTAATGTTCTTATCTGCCCATGCTCCAAATATTATGTGGGCAAAACCACTAGGCCCCTAAAAAGCAGAATCACTCAACACAAAAGTAGAATCAGGACTGAAGCAGAAAACAGCCCAATAGACATCCATTTTGTGGCAGAAAATCATACGGCAGCATCCTTGAGGTTCTGGGATATTAAAGCAGTTGCTAAGCCTGAAAGGGGAGGAGATTGGAACAAAATATTAGAGTGAAGGGTGATGCATTGGATTTCTACCCTGAATGCAACAGAAGACAGACTTGGAATGAATGAGGAAGAAAACTGGTCAGAGTGGTGGTAAAGTGTCTCATTAAGAAAAAAAAAATATTTATATATACTATATATATATATACATATATATATATATGTAATGGTCTTCTGGAAATATCAGTGATATTTTCCCCGAGTGCAGTTTGACCTTATGACCCCTCATGGTGGGCGAAGCCATGGTGAGGTCACAAGCTCAAACTGCACGAGGGGAAATATCACTGAGATTTCCAGAAGACCCAGTGCATGTCTCATTTATGCAATGGTTATATTGATTGTTTTTTCATGTGTTTTTTAAAGTTTTTTTTTTATTTAAATATCTAAGCAGATTTGTGGTGTTTGTATGGTATTATGGTGGCTAGGGTCAGTGTGTGCCTTCGTTTTGAATGCAGCTTTTGATTGGCTGATGTTGTGTGTGGGGGTGGGCTGAAAGGTTTTGGAAACATGGCAGTGGGAAGTCTCACTTAGTGAGGGAGCGAGGTCATAGATTTATTAATCTATTTATTAATTTGTTTTTGTATTTAAGTTTTGGAAACTGCTTTATTTGGTTGCGCCTGCATTTTGGAAGTGGTATCTGGCTGATCCTGCTTGTCAACTTCTACGGCAGTACTGAGTGGTGAGTGGTAAGGGTTTCTAGTTTGGAGGAGCGAGCGGCTTGTTTTGTTTCTTTCTGGGCATTTGAGAAATTCATTGTCGGCTAGTGCAGGTACTGTGACCCGGTCTGAGGTAAGCCTGTTGGCAGTTGTGGTTGGGAAAGGAGGGAGAATGATCTGTAGCGCTCTGTTGTTTGGGAAGGGTGAGGTGGATTGCCGTGGAGTTCTTTTTTGATGTGTATTAAATAGTTAAAAAAGTACCTCTCAGTGTGAATGCTGTTTTCATACTGAGGAGGTTCTGAGTTACAGCTGTCAGTTGAGTGAGTGTGTAAATCTGGGGTGTATACAGAGGGAGAGTTTTCTACGGACTGTATCTGCTGCAAGAAAAAGATTTGGGGAGAAAATGAAAGTGTTCTGTGTGCTGCTAGACTGAAATGAAACTGACAGTGGGAGCTGGCATGCAACTGAGCAGGTGAACTCCGATTGTGTTGCTCATGCTGCCAGCTCCCACAATCAAAACATTTCTGAGCAATTGTGGCGAAGTGCAGTTTGGGTCTGGTTATTACCTATAGTGTGGATAAATGACCTACAGTGAGAATAAATGCAATATTCTCACTGTAGGTCTGACCAGCCAAAAATACTGTTGTTATTTGCCACTTTTTATCCTCACCCCCATTGCATAAATATATATACAATGAGGGTGAGTGGTAAATGAGTGTGATAAATTATATTATTTTCACCCAGGGTGTGATGAATATAAGACCTGACATTTATCACATCCACCAAAGCTTTTTTTTTTTTTATTCAGTATACTTTATTGGAATTTTTACCATACACCAGTGAGTATACTACAATAGTCACTGAACGGTTTGATACATAAAGGAAAACACAAACAACACAAAAACAGACACCCCTCCCCCAAGTCTGCGCTCAATACATGATATGGTTAATTGTTCTGAAAAAGAATTTTTTCCGTATATCCAAACATCGAAAATAGCCATTACCCAACAAATCAGTGATGAGTTACCCTTACTAAAATCTCAACAACATCAGAAGGGACAAAAGTGGCTCCCAAGTCTTTTTGAACTTATGATACGAATGCCTCAGATACGCTATGTGCTTCTCTACCTGGATTGCCAATAAAATTTCTCGGTACCATTCAATAATAGTAGGGAGGGGCCCTTCCTTCCAGTGCCATAATATGACTAGTTTAGCCACAGCTGAGATTAAGGTTATGAGCGCTTTGCGTACCTGGGGTGTCCCAAGAGGGAAAATTGCCAACAGACAACACTTCGGGGTGAATAAAGGATCCAGTCCCAGAATCGGGTCCAGGACTCGCCATATCGCACTCCAAAACTTTTGGATATGCAGACATGACCACAACATATGATACAGCGTCCCCGAGACCTGAAAACCACGAGGACACAAAGGAGAGGATATGTAACCCATGCTATACAATTTGTCTGGAGTGTAATAGATGTTGTGTAAAATGTGAGCTTGTCCTGCTTGATAATCTTATAGACCCCACCCCATACCTTCACCCAGTAGTTGGAGTCCTCAGACAGGGACAATTCGCGCACCCAGTAATAACATACCCCCTCAGGGAGAGATGAATCTAAGCCTTGAAGTTGCTTATAGATATTGGAGACTGCATGGGGTTGCTCTGCGTCTTGGAGGGTCTTGAGGAGACCATCCATTGATTGTGTCATCCACTCTTGGTTACCTTTGAATGCAAGAATAGCCGCTTTAATTTGTAAGTATTTAAAGAATTCCTGGGATCTTAGTTGATAATGACACTGTAATACCTGGAAAGAGGCTAATTCTGTACCCTGGAGAAGATCCTCCAGATTACAGTGCTTGAGTTGTGGGAGAAAAGAGGGTAAAATAGGGCGATGTCCAATCTGAAAGTGACAGTTATCACAAAGTGGTTGGGCTCGTGAGGTATACCAATTTTCTGAAAAATACACTTGAATTTGCAGAAAAGCCTTAAGAGACCAAGCTATTGGGGATGTTTTAAGCGAACTAGGGAGACAGGAAGGTTTAGACAATACCAAGGCATGCAGAGAGCTTGCAGCACCTAGAGCTAACCTGTGTTCAATATCAAGCCAGACCGGCACATATGAGTGTTCCACTCGGGGTACCTCAACATTAATCCAATAAGCTATCTTGCTTAAATGTTGAGCCCCATAATACAAAAAAAGAGATGGGAAGGCAAGGCCTCCCTTAAGTTTGGGTGCTGTTAGTTTAAGGTATGCCCTTCTCACTGCCCTACCCCTCCATAGGAATTTATTAAACGTTCTCTGGAGTTGCAAGAACCAGGACTTGGGAAGGGCAATACCCATCATGCCCAGTGGATATAACAGCCGCGGTAAAACATTAATTTTAATAATGTTAATTCGTCCCCAAAGCGACAGTGGAAGAGCACTCCATCTCTCCAGATCAGATTGCACCACACGCACCAGACTGATCAGGTTAAGGTTTATCATCGAGGGGATATTCCTGGCAATTTTGATCCCGAGGTATGTAAGAGCCTTTGACTCCCATGACAGTCCCAGAGAGGTGCATGTATCTCTAGTGCAGAGGTGATTTAACGGGAAAACCTTTGTTTTAGAGAGATTCAATTTATACAAGGACACGATCGAGAATCTATCTAATTTCTCAAGCAGGGCTGGTATCGAGGTCTCAGGGTACTCAACATGCAATAGAAGATCGTCAGCATAAGCTGAGATCACATATCTCTCCCCTTGAATTAGAATACCCTTCAGAGAGGAAGAAGATACCAATTTACGTATCAAGGGCTCCAAATAACAATTAAAAAGCAGTGGGGAGAGCGGGCAGCCCTGGCGGGTGCCTCTTTCAAGAATGAATGGGTCAGATAAGCAACGGTTACACCATACCCTGGCCCTTGGGGAGGAGTATAGTACTTTAACCCATTGTACAAAACTATCAGGAATTCCAAATTGCCGGAGAGATGCAAACAGGAAGCGCCAGGAGACCCGATCGAAAGCTTTTTCAGCATCGAGGGATACCAAGACCACAGGGGACTCGGCATCCCTCGATGCTGCCATTAAGTACATTAGCTTCCTCATGTGGTCCGCTGAGGTACGCCCCCCGCATGAAACCGACTTGTTCTCTACCAACAATCCCTTCCATTACTGGAGCTAACCGGTTGGCCAAAATTTTAGCCCAAATCTTAACATCAGAGTTAAGAAGCGATATCGGATGGTAACTTCCAGGACATAATAAGTCCTTATCCGGCTTCGGAATCAAGGTAATCCATGTCATCAAAAAGCACAGGTCCTTTATTCCTTCCTGAAACCAAAAGTTAAAAACATCCCTCAAAAGGGTGGCCAATTGAGGGAGGCAACTCTTAAATAGATTGTTAGGTAGGCCATCTGGCCCTGGGGCCTTGTCCAATGGCAACTGCCTGATAGCCTGCTCTACCTCAGTTAAAGTAATTGGAGCCCCTAGATTCTCCGCCACCCAAGGAGACAGCACAGGAAGACCGACAGAACTCAAATATTCTGTGATCTCCTGGTCTGTCACATCTATCGAGTCAGCTGAAGAGTAGAGGGTCTCATAGTATCTACCAAAGACATCAGCAATGTCTTGGGGATGGGAAACTATGTCACCACTTGCTGGGGACCTCAGCCCCGAAATTAATTTGGACATTTCGGTCTGCCTCAATCTTAAAGCGAGGAATTTCCCTGCTTTCTCCCCTGCCTCTAAGTACTTCAGTTTGGTACGGTGAATAGCCAACTATGCTTTTTGTGCCATTAAATCATAATAGTTTGACCGCAATTGCTGGAGCCTTGCCCATTCCTGCATGGGGGATATATGACTTAACCGGTTTTCCAGTTGCTGAATTTTGCTTATCAATAACTCCAGAGCACTCCTATCCTTCCGAGCTTGGGTAGCTGATATGTGTATAAATTCTCCCCGTATAGCACATTTAAGGGCGGCCCATACCGTATCAACTCTTTCAACTGTCCCTAGATTAATATTGGTAAAATTAACTATAAATTCCTGGATATGTTTCAGGGTTTTGGTACATTTGAGTAGCCAAGTATTAAGGCACCATCTTATTCCCTCCCTAGTCTTTGGACCCAACATATAGGATACCCCAACAGGAGAGTGATCTGACAGTACCCTAGGATGAATAGATGCATCTTTCAATCCCAGAAGACCGAAGGAACTCACTAACCAAAAATCAGTCTGGGAGAGGGTGGCATGCAGTGGGGAATAATAGGTATATTGTCGCTCCAAGGGGTTAAGGGTCCGCCATACATTGACAACACCTACCCCCGAGATAAGCTCACTAAGGGCCCTCTGTGCTGGCGATAACCCCACTCTTTTGCTGTCTGAGCGATCGATCTCTGTGTGAGGGACCAGGTTCCAGTCTCCACCCAGAAACATCAAAAGGGGGGGATTCGAAACTAGCAAGGGTATTAACCGGGTTAAAAACAAAGGAGAGTCAACATTAGGGCCATATATTGACGCCAAAATTATCGGGGAGAACTCTAGCATACCCTGTACTATAATATAACGTCCTTCCGGGTCCCATCATTCCCTGCTTTTAACAAAAGGTACAGTTCTAGCAATCAATATGATGGCACCATTGCGTTTAGTAGAGTTACCCGCACCGAAAACCTGACTCACCCAGTTTCTTTTAAAGAGGGAAATATTATCCCTCAATAGGTGTGTCTCCTGCAAACAGGCAATCCCCGTATGGAGCAGAGATAGATGCTTTAAAATCATAATCCTCTTCTTTTTACTTTGGGCCCCTTTAACATTCCAACTAATAAAATTATAAGAACCACTCATTCCCTAATCGTAATACACTGAAAGAAGGGGAAGGAGGAGAAAAAATTGAAGCCACTGCAGAGTTACACATATTGTCCTCTGACACATATGACTAAAGGAATCCCCCACAATGAGCACAGACTTAACCCAACCCCAAAACCCCTCCCAGCAAAATATTATTTAAATTGGAACAAGAGGGAGAACACACCCCCAAATAAGCCCTCTGCTCCCCGAAAACTCCACCCCTCCCCCCTGCCCCCAAACATACTATAAACCATTTTAAACTTCAACATAACTATTTACAATCCTTCTTACCCAGTTCTAATAACCGACCTCCCAAGATATTCAGAGGCACGCGAACATCCCTTTCGCTGCCATACCGAGGCCCACCTTCCCCCCTCCCCGACAACTAAGAACCATGTATACCTAAAAAAAAGAAATAGTCATAACCACGATAGGACACTTAGAATTACTGTGAGATGTAATGCCATCCCCAAATAATTAAAAAGGAGGAACTTGGCTAATATAAACTGCCATACATAAATAATGGAGTATTGCCCCCTTGTGGCCTCCACAGAAAATGCTTCAACCTAATAAACATAATTGGCCCGTATAACACTTTAAAAAGGTTCCACTTGCATCTTTCGTTCAAGGCTAAGGCCGAAAAAAGAGATAAATCTTAAAGATAACCACCTGCAACCCTGTAATACCCGCCATTAAGTCCAACAAAATTAATAATAATGCGAGGGAGTTGTGATTAAAGACTAAAATTGTGTCCATTCAAAACTCTCCGTGGTACCAGTCCACAAGCAAGCAAAGTAGGCTCCGTTGTTCCCGTTGAAGGCACAGTTTAGTCGGGCACCTAACCCACAGAATCTCTGGGTAAATTAACCAGAGAACTCCTCCAACCTCGCAGATGCACACTTCAGGAGATATACACCACCCCATTTCAAGAAAAGAACTTCCACAGTAACTGCAGGTATTGTACTAAATATCTCTGTCCCTTCCAGGATGTAGTTGCTGGCTCTCACATACTTCCCCACTTCATTTAAACAGATCGAGGAAAAGACTACGAAGCTCAGACGAAGCTTTGGTAGGTGACTCCAGACAGATCCACTTCTCATTGTGCTTCACCTGCAAGGTTGCAGGGTAACGCAATCGGAATGCTTTTCCGGCTGCGATAAGCTTTGACACCATGGGGTGAAATTCCTGCCTCTTCAGGTGGACCGACTGGGGTAGGTCTTGTGATATTCTCAATTTGTGGCCCTCTCATTGAATTTCCTGGACTGATTTGATCTTAGCCAGAATGTGTTGCTTATCTAGATAGTTGAGAAGTTTAAATACCAGCGGATGGGGAGGTGAACCCAGCGGGGGAAGGGGCGGAGTGAACGATGTGCTCTCTCCACCACATAACTTGTGTAGTTGGGCAATGGGCCAGCTATTTGCTCACACAGCTTTTGGACAAAGGCAATAGGATTATTGCCTTCCTCTTTCTCTGGTAGCCCAAAAACTATTAAGTTGTTGCGCCGACTGCGCCCCTCTAAGTCCTCCATTTTATCCTCAATCTTCCGAATCCTTTGCCTCAGGACTGAGTTGTCAAGGTCTGTTTTGTCTCTCCATTTATCAAGAGACATAAGCCGGGTTTCAACATCTCCTACCCACAAACTGAGTGTATCAATATTCTTTCTAATAGACTGGACGTCCTCCGAAATTGCTGAGATGGAGCTTTGAAGAGGCTGTACGAATCCAAGAAAGCGCTCCTCAGTGAGTGCTGCCATGGGTGAAGGAGGCTTAATTGACACCGTGGTTTGTGCCTTAGGCAGCTTGGGGGCCTTTTCCTTCTCCGGAGACTGCGGAGGCATGTGGCACAGTGGAACTTTTCACATTTCCACTTCCATTTAGCACAGCAGTTTTATTGCCTGGGAAATCCGAGTTCTGATGAGTCAAAAAACTGCCCCAAAAACCATTAGAAATATTACTGAAGGATTAAATTCACCAGATTTGCCGAGGAGCAAGGGAAGGCAACAGCTCTCGCTTAGGCAGCCATCACGTGACGCCCACCCGCGCAAAGCTGCGCAAAGCCGTGCATACCGCACAAAGCTGCGCATACCGTGCAAAGCTGTGCAAAGCCATGCAAAGCTGTGCAAAGCTGTGCAAATGGTACATTTTGCAACAATGAGGCCCCCATTGTATATATCGGATACATGATGGGCACTTGTGTGATATGGGAAATATGTTCAGTCCTGTACAGTGACCTCTGAAACCTCACTCGTGGCTTCACCACTCATGAGTATTCAGAGGTCACTCTATAGGAGTGAAGATATTTTCCATATCACACTCATGCCCATCATGTATCCCAATATATATATATATATGTGTGTGTGTGTGAGTAAAGTTTATGAAAGATGCATGTAAAAGTAACAAGATTGCAAGATGAATATCATGCATCCTATGTTGTAAAATGACAGCTAGCTCCAACAGGTCCCCAGGGCCTGGCCCTTTTATCTCCCCTAACTCCTGGCACCGCTTATATCCTCCCTCATATAACAGCTGTGCCTCCCAACCCAAGATAGTCTAAACAATGAGAATGTAATTACTCAAAATGTAAAATTATTCATCGTAAAACAAGGCAGGAACATCCTAAAGAATAATAGCCAGACAAGACTTGGCTTCTGTATGTTGATAAATACCGCAGTATAGTGAAATCACTGTAAAACAGCTTGCAATGCTGGGTGCATGGGGAACAGCCTTCAAAATGGCATTGCTGCTGCTCAAGCAATCGATTTCCTCAAGCTGGTTCCCTTTTTGCTTAGCAACACCTTGGTAAGTGACACTTGGGCAGCATTAGCCCAGCCAACATCCCAGTGGGGGCGGGCTAATGATGTGACATCACAGAGTACCCACCCACTTTGCAGGTTCTTAAAAGCAGTCACCAAAGAGCAACTTCACTTACTCTGCCACTATAGAACTGCGTCAGACACCTGAAAGTAAGGAGCAAGATAAAACATTCTCTAATTAAATATATTTTTTGTTAGAAAAGTGAGAGACAATCCCTAGGATGTGCTCAGGGATTTAGATTCATGGAGAGTTACATAAAATAATTGCCTTTCTTTGGAGCTCCAGCTTAACACAAATGATCCCTAGAAAAGGGTATTACTGATGAATAAATGGCTAAAGTGGTATGTGCAGACTTCCAGAGGTTTAGCAGCAGTGTAAGCTAACTGGTCGTATATTATGAAGTAAGTGTTAAAATGAATTAAAAGGCAATTGCTTTAGAACATTTTTCTGAAAACTGTTTAGAGATTATACTGAAGTAAGCAGAGTCCTCTTGCCAACCACACATTTTTGAAGACTTGTATTAACTTGTATGCAAAATATATTTAGAGTGAAGTCTGGATATAAACAAGGCTCACTCATAAGGTGAGCAGAGTATCTGGAAGTTAAAATGTTTTGGTTTAAAGATGCAAATTCTAGGTATGAGTATTATTTATAAAGTGAGATTCGGTAAAGATGGCTGAAGTTCAAGAGACTGAGTTTAAGAAACATTGTTTAAAATCATGTTTAGAAGTTAGGATGTGTTTGTCCAAGTTTATTTTAATTGTTTAAAGAGGTGATAACTATTTAAATGTTGTTGATGGAATAATAGCATCATTTTTATAAAGTGATGTTCATCAAAGATGGCTGAAGTTTAAGAAACTGAAGTTGAAGAAAAGTTGTTTAACAATATGTTTAGAAGCTAGGATATTCTTTTCTAATTTTAATGATGAATATTTAAAGAGGAAACAACTGTAAAATGTTAATGATGGAATAATAACAATATGCAAGAAAGATGAGTGTGTTGGTTATATTTAGGATTCTCTCAGCATAATGTTGATTAGGTACATTTGAGGTAATAGACATCTGAATGAACAGATGTATTTTCACCAACAGATTGATGTGAAAATAAAATTATCAGTTTTGAAATAAGATCAAAATAAGAAGCAGTTGAACATAAAGTAAATATAATTCAAACACGTTTAATCAAATATTTGCTAGAAAAAGTTTCACGGTAAAAAAATTCCACTGAGAGAAAGAAATAAGAATATTTATTTTAAAATTGTTTCAGTAATCTAGTGTTTGGCATTCATTTGGATTTACTGGTCTCTCTTGATAATACATTTTAAAAACAGATGTATGAGAGCCACACTAAAGTTTATAGAGTCCTTTTAGGGCTGTATCAGACCAAAAATGTATAATAAAGAATATTTGAAGTTACGAAATATATCCATATTAAATATGATTGTTTGTATATTTATATAGATCCTAGCCCCTGAAGAAGCCTGAGGTTGGGTGAAACATTGGGCTACAGGGGATCGTGGTGTTCTTAGGAAAATTTCAATAAAAAGTCAATTTTATGAAAAACAAAGGGTGTGGCTGGTTGTGGAATAAATTGGTTGTTACATAGATACATAGACAGTGTCAGCAGATAAGGGCCTATGGCCCACCCAGTTCTTGCATCATTGGAGCCATACCACCAGCCCCAAATATTAACTCAGATGACTTGCATATAAACAAAAGGGTACCCATCCTTCCTACTCCTCTCTTTCTTTCAAGAGGGAATGGGACGGACACATGGAACTGTTTAGGTTGATGAGGGAGGGTTGGTGCTACTGAGGGTGGGGATTTAGTTAAAGCAGAGCTTCAAGAAGATTGATCCACTAGAGGTCTAGCTAGCATTAGACTGGTGAGGGCCTAGGTAGAAATTAGGCAGCCTGGATGAGCCATGAGTTTTTTTATGTACATAAACATCTAGGTATCTTTGATTCTCTTTATTTGATGGTGTGACCAGGGAGGTGGTCTGGGAGTGCTATATACTGTACATAGTCTACCTGGACATCAGAAGGTCTTTGACACTGTGACACGTGACAGTCATTAGGGCAAAGTATACCAGTGCAGTATATATGAAGTGTACACATGGTGGATTGTTAATTGTCTTGGTGGCAGGAAGCAGAGTGCTATGGTGGATGGTCAAATTTTTTGGTGGAAAGGGGATACTCAGCAGGGCCTCTGGGATCAATGCTTGGGCCACAGGTGTTCAACATTTATTTATTAAAAAACTGATAACAAGGAAAGATACACTGAGCCAAAGCTCATTTCCAGATATGACCCAGGGGAAAGGGTATGGGAAATGCAATAATTAAAGCATACTCAGTATTAATGATTGGTGCAGGCAGAGTACAATTTATTATGATACATGGTACATAAAAAGAAATGGAACAAAACAAATGTACAATAAGTTGCTTTGATGTGCAAATAAAAAGATCAAAGCAGGTGGCATGAAAGGCAGTGCAAAAGGAGCCTGATACAGGTTGTGCTAGAACTCAAGAGGAGGTCCAACAACAGGGACGTTAGGGGCTCCATCAAGGGAGGGTCAGGAAGAGGGTGATAAAAGCAGGTAGTGCCAGGAAGGAGTCTTAGCTGGTGCCTAAGGAAGACAGGGAAGGGAGAGAGCTGGAGAAGAAGGGAGCAGGTTCCAGAGGAAGGGAGGGAAGACAATAGGAAAAGACTGACTGCCCAGCAGAGGAGAGTGAGGATGGGGAAAGGAAGAGGTATGAGGATCCCTGGAGCAGATGGAGTATGGGGCAAAGGTACTATGAGAGAGAAGTGAGTACAGGTAAGAAGGCAGGATCCAAACCAGAATTAGGAGATAAAGGAAGTGCAGAGGGACTGGTAATGGTGAGGAAGTGCATGCTATCATTCTTCTTCATACTCAGTGGTACAAGATGGAACAAAGATGTTTCATCTGGTTTACTCCAACAGGATGTGGAAATGGTAAATTTAGTTTGCCTTCTTTTCTCAGAGAGTGGTGAGCCTATATTACAGACAACCAGCAGAGACAGCATGCATGAAGCACTATAGGCCTTAAGTGTAAGCCTGGATAAATTTCTGTCTGCTGACTAATGGAATCACTGGGAACTCTGGGCAGTAGAGTGGAAAGGGAACCCCGTCAAATTAGCACATAATTACACTGCATGCTTATTCATAATATATGAAATGGAGCCAGGGCAGACATGGTGAGTCTAGAGTCTCTTCATACCTTAAATTACTATGCTGCTAGTATGTAAATTTTGAGTAAAAGTGACTGCACAGGTATTTACTTTTGCCAGTACCTCATGATCACAAGAAAGCTTGGGAAAGGCCCTATAGCCTTGACATCTAACACCTTTAATAGGTTCTTAACATTCTGTGCCCTCTCCTTACTTCCTCCTCCCCTCTCTCCTTCCCTTCTTGCCTGCCCTGTTTCTCACCAAATGCCCCCTTCCCCCACCCCTCAACCCAAGCATCTTTTCCTTCTTCCTGGTCTCCTTGGACAGCACCTTCGCTACCTTACTCTCTTAATTTCTCTAAGGGGCACAGCCTAGATGGGCTGGATACTCATCTTTATCTCTGTGCCACCCAACACTGCTCCTCTTCCCTCCCTTTCCAACTTGGATCCATTCCACAGTCCTGTAAACCAAATAAAGTACTCCCTTTACTCAAAAGGGGAGACTCTTCTTCTCCAGGTAGTTACTGGCCCATCCTGCTTCTACCTGCCCTGATTAAGTTGTAGAAAAGCTTCTCTCCCAGCTAGTCACATCCCTTGACTTCTTTTCTTTCCTCACCCATTGTCAATCTGACTTCCACAAACACCACTCCACCATCTCCTCCAGATCATCAACTTTGTGCTGAAAAGCTTGAATGAGGGTCTGCTTTCCGTGGCCATTTTCATAGACCTAGCAAAGGTTTTGATAATGTAGCACACCCCTTCTCTTGTCTAAATTAGGTGTTGTGGGCCTCTCTGACCTGGCAGTCAGGTGGTTCCATTCCTACCTCTTGGATCAGCTCCAGTCATTCCAAGTTGGTGATGCCCCCCCCGCCCATCAAGTCTGGGGTCCCCCAGGGCTCCATCCTCAGACCAATCCTTTTCTCCATGTTCTGAAATGACCTATCCACCTAAGACTCCTCATTTAAACACATGTGTGCACATGGCACAGTTCTATTTTCTTCAGGTGTTATTTTTTTCTGAGCTGGAATCATCACTCTAATGTGACTTTGGTAATGGCCATTGTTGGTTCTGCTCAAACAAGTTCCCATGAAATGCCATAAAATATTGTCTCCCTGGCATCAGTAAACACCATGGTATCTTTTACTTACTCTTGGAGAGTGACCAGGGATGAGCAGAAGGGACCTTGATTTAATGTCTTATCCAAAGGATCGCACCTCACCAGTGCTGCACCCACCCCAATACTGCACTACAGTGTCAGTCATGGGTATTACCCCAAGTGTCTTGTGTGGTTCTAGAACCCATGGCCATATTATCTTCTGGCCTCAAGGGTGAATGTGCTACCTACTGATAGAGATGCAGCAAATTTTTAATCTGCAGGTGAAGTGGACGCGAAGTGGCCACTCCGCGTCCGTGGAGCACAACGCAAAGTGGGCACTGCAAAATGCTCACTTGGTCATTATTAATACCACTTACATTGCCATTATGTCTTAATGCGAAGTAAGGTGACGTGAGAAGAGAATAGGCATCCCCTGCACATCACACGGCTTACAATATTGTAAGTCACATGCTTTAGCCAGGCAGGAAGGAAGTGAGTCAGAGAAGCAGTTTCACTTTCTCTTTTGCATTCGTAGATGGAGAAGGCTTGTGAGAGAGCAGTGTAGGAGTCAGTGACAAAGTGCTTATTGCCTTTGTAAAACAACATCTTTTTTAAAAGCTATCTTTATTTAGTTTTTGTATTGTGTTTGTGATTGTTTTTTTGGTAGTTAATTTTTTTTTATAAGTGTTGTTTTGTTTTATGTGTGTGTGAGTGACTGTGTGTGAGTGTGTGTTCCGGGGAATTGTGTGAGAGGGATGGACGTGGACCCTGAAGAAGGTCAGTCGCTGGCCTGTGGGTGTGGTAGGAAGGGAATGTGGACCCATGGGGGGGCAGGGTAGTCGTGTCATGCTGGACTGCTCCCAACTCCTGGGTGTTGCCTCCCCCCATGTTCAAGCAACAGGAGCAGCAGCAGAAGCACCAGTGCCACCGGTAGCTGCTGTGCATCCACCTTTTCTGCCACTACCACCACCATTGGTAGCAGCAGCTGTAGGGGCTCCAGCAGCACCCCCTCCACCACCTCCACAGCCACAGGAGGTGTCCCTGGAAAACACTGGTGGGACTCGTGTGAGGACTGTGTCTGGTCCCCCCCGCAGCTCCCCAGTGTGGGAGTTTTTAACACTGTTGGGGGGAGACAGCACAGTGGTGGTGTGCCATCTGGGTGGTGTGGTGGTTTGTCGTGGCTCCCATGAGACACATTTGGGGACCAGTGGCCAGTGCACCCACATGCTGAACCACCACAGGGCAGAGTGGCAGGTTGCCACGGAAGGGGCCAGGCATCCACCTGCTGCCCATTCTATGGCAGTGGCCGAGGGTGCTGCTGGGGTGGGAGTTGTGCCTCATCACCGCTGCAGCAGGAGGAGGGCTAGTACAGCAACTGCTCCACCACCACCACTGCCACCACAGCCACCAGCACCAAACTCTCCACCACCACCACTACCTGGATTCCCTGCTGCCGTGGACCCCAGCACAGTCCCTGCAACACAGTCTGACATTGCCCTGGTGTAGGCAGCTCTTGAAGAAAATAATGAGTGGTTCGGTGCTTTGCAGCAGCAGATGAACAGAATAGAACAAAAGCAGAAGCAAATAGTTTCAATTCTGAACCTGCTGGTGGACCACTACGGCATCCCATGGCCACAGTAAGTTAGGGCATTGTTTTTTGCCGCCCCCACCCCACTACTGTGTTGTACTGTTTTTGTGTGTTTTTTCTTTGTTGTTGTTTAATCATACACATTTTCCCTTCCAGAGGAATCTTTCTTACACCACATAGTGCAATACATTTCTGTGAAAACCACCTGTAATTTCATTACAGTGTGTCATGTGATGGAGGAATTCCCATTCTGAAAATCTGCCCACATTCTGCCTCCCTTCTCAGCAATGTTAGGATGTGATGGCAGGGAGAATGTGTGTGCATAATCCTTACAGTGAATATCTGATTGTCCGGCAGCTTTCCGAATGTTTCTTTATGTTATAATGGTCAGTTTGTGGTGAAACGTGTGGGCACATTTCCAGTAAGAAGAGCCTTGTTAGTGGAAACATTCCCACATTTCACCACAAAGTCAACCTTATAACATAAGGAAACATTAGGATAACTATGAACGATCACTATAGTGGAGCATGCACCTCGCTCCCCCTGGCATCACGTCCTAACGTTGCTGAGAAAGGGGCGAATGTGGGTGACTTTTCTGATTGGTAATTCTCTGTCACGCGGACTCGCTGTAATGAAATTATGGGTGGTTTTCACAGAAATATATTGCACTCTGTGAGCAAGAAATATTCCAGTGGAGTAATGCCCCCACATATTAGTTTATGTGCATCACCATAACTATGTAATGTGGTGAATCTCTGTAAAGCAGCAGCGCAACAATCTGTTGAGAACTCTGACCTATATTTTTTAATGCTATGTAACAACTTCCTTTACTTACATCCTGACTGACTGGAATGATACGCGAATTTGCAGTAGCTGAGTCTGCTGTACTACCTTTTTCATGTATGAAATAATGAAATTAGCATTCATTTTTAATTGGTGTTGACCAGGTCGTTTTCATTGTTTTCCTCTGCTTTTCTCCATCACATCAATTAGTTGTTATATATCACTTCTGTTGTTAATTAACAGTTATGCAGCAGGCAGTGTTTTATGACACAATGGAACAATAGTTATTGAAAAGCAGCTGCAAATAAATACAAACCTGGTCCGAGCAATATTGGAAGGCATGATCATTTTTTTTTCATACATGAAAAAAAGTAGTCAAGTAAGTAAAGCAGACATAAATTGTGAAAAGAAGCGTATCATTTAGGTCACGACTTGGAGGTAACTAGTGGTGGCTGTGGCAATGTAAAGTAGCATAAAAAAGTACAGTTCAAAACTATCAGGAGACTCAGGACATTCTTGCAATGCTGCTCTAATTGTAAAAATGTCAGTATAACATCATGAGCTCACAGCAACAATCACAGAACACATAAATGTGGCGCAGAGTCCCCAGATTTTTTCTGCCTGCCCAAAATGCATCCTGCTTGTGTGCAGAAAATTGACAAGTGTTAACACAGTGGAATGAGAGTGTTTCAGCACGTACAAAGTCCCCCAGAATTAATGGCACACTCAGTCATGCACACAAAAGTGGCACAGAGTCCTCAGATTTCTTTCTGCCAGACCAAAATTCATCATGCTTATGTGCAGAAAATTGACAAGTGGTAACACAGTGGAATGAGAGTGTTTCAGCACATACAAAGTCCCCCAGAGTTAATGGCACACTCAGTCACGTGCGCAGTGGTGGTACAGCGTCCCAGATTTTTTCTGTAGGCCTAAAATGCATCCTGCTTGTGTGCAGAAAATTGACAAGTGTTAACACAGTGGAATGAGAGTGTTTCAGCACATACAAAGTCCCTCAGAATTAATGGCACACTCAATCATGTGCACAGTGGTGGCACAGAGTCCCAGATTTTTTCTGCTGGCCCAAAATGCATCCTGCTTGTGTGCAGAAAATTGACAAGTGGCAACACAGTGGAATGAAAGTGTTTCAGCACATACCTCAGTATAAAATGATGACTGTGAGCATCGTGTTGGTGGTCCAATGTGTTCTCTGAGATGATTCGAGCAAATGCAATGTGATCATCTTAACTGGATTGAAGGGTGCCCTTTGGCTGTACACTAATAGTAGCCTTGGTGAGTATATATATATATATATATATATATAGATATAGATATATAAATATATGGTTGTGTATTTTGCAGGTCAGGAGGGGGGTTGACATGGACATGTATTCATGGTATTGTTCTGCATCACAGGTCACACAGAAACTGTTGGTGTGCACATTCCAGTGCTCAATGAGAATTGTTTGCACTAAAATTGGAAATGGATAACTCTCAAGCACATGAAGGTAAGTATTTTTTTTTTTAGGGGATCATATTTGCAGGTTTGTCTGTAATGGTTTCTTATTTTGTTACTTCTTCACAGATTTCATCAGCATCCTTCTGGAATCCAGTTGTCAGGATGGTCATGGTCATGTCTCTTTGCAGATGACACAAAGATCTGCAACAGAGTTGATGCACAAGGTGGGGTGGAAAGGATGAGAAGGGACTTGACAAGGTTAGAGGAATGATCAAATGTATGGCAGCTTAGATTTAATGCTAAGAAATGCAAGGTAATGCACCTGGGAAACAAAAACCCAGGGGAAGAGTACACAATGGGGGGTGAGATACTAACAACAACAAAAATGGAAAGGGACCTGGGGGTAGCCATATCAGATGACTTAAAGGTGGGCAAGCAATGTGAGAGGGCAGTAAGAAGGGCTGGGGGGATACTGGGATGCATAGGGAGAGGCATCACCAGTAGAAAACAGGAAGTTGTTATCCCTCTGTACAGACAACTGATGAGACCCCATCTGGAGTACTGTGTGCAGTTCTGAAGACCCAATCTCTGCAAGAACATAGCCAAGATGGAAGCTGTCCAGATGAAGGCAACTAAAATAGTGCAGGGTCTGCACCGGAAGACATTTGAAAAGAGACTAAAGGAGCTTAATATGTATAGCCTCGAAGAAAGGAGGGAGAGGGGGACATGATAGAAACTTTCAAGTACCTCAAGGGAATCAACAAAGTCCAAGAGGGTAGCATCTTTCAAAAAAAGAGGTGTGCAAGAACAAGGGGGCACGATTTGAAGATGGAGGGGCGGCTCAGAGGTAATGTAAGGAAGTATTTTTTCACAGAGAGGGTTGTGGATGCATGGAACGGCCTTCTGGAGGAGGTTGTGGAGTCAAAAACAATGGTTGAATTCAAGCATGCATGGGACAGCCATAAGGCAATTCTAGGGGGTGGGGGTAGAAAGAAGTAGGCTGCTGGTTAACTAGGATCTGCAGCTTATCCATTAGGTAGGGAAATGGGCAGACTGAGTGGGCCAAGCGGTCCTTATCTGCCATCAAATTCTATGTTTCTATGTTTCTATCTAATGAAACAACTTCTGCATGTTGCATGTGTGCCCAGGCTCAGGGGAAGGGAGTGCCTGATGTTGAAGAACTTTTTTGGATAAGGCCACTTTGACAGAACAACAAAGCATCTGGAAGTTTCCTTAAAAAGAAATGAATGACTTCTTACAACTTAATTGTTATGTGTCCCTCCCTGGTTCTCAAATCTCAGTCTAAAGTCAAGTTACATTTCAAACCCACATCTTGTCAACTAACACAACCTGTGTGCAATATCTGCTGCAGTCTTTCCAAAACAATAAAATGGATTAAATAAAATCTTCATACTTACTAGAATGGATTTCACATGGATATTACTTCACTTCCTCTCTGTACGGTACAGCTACAGTACCATTCCCAACGAGTTTTAGCGATGGAACCTTTTTTTGTTACCCTGTAAAAGAAACAAAATAAGTGTACCATATGTGTTTTACCACTGTGGCTCTGAAAAGCTACAGAAAACAAAACATTCAATTAAAGGAAGTGAAGCAGCATAACAAACATGAGTACACATACTCACTTTATGGTTTAAATATTAAGAAGCTTTGTGTCTGTGGCTGATGGATGTGGTGGTCTGGACAGACTCAGGCTCAGTGGTGGCAGTGGCTAACATCATTCCTAGAGGTGGTGGTCCAGAGGGCGGACAGACTCAGGCTCAGTGGTGGCAGTGGCTAACATCATTCCCGGTGGTGGTGGTGGTCTGGGGGGGCACAACGCCTTTGAAAAACTTAGGTTAAAACCTGCCAACATTAACCACATCATCATCCTCATATCCTCATAAAGAAAGCTGCCCTCACAGTCATCGATGTCGGAAGTCTGACCACTGGGAAATTCTTTCTCCATTGTGTCATCATCTACGTCAGTGGTGGGCCGTTTCAGGCAGCCACTGCCAGTGCCACCAGGATGCTCCATTTCCACATCAGCAAGACCACCATGACTAGGCTGGGGTACAAATACCGAGGTTACAGTCTGTGCTGGTATGTGCCTCTCATTCATTTTAAAGAATGTTAGCAAACTAACATTTGCAGGAGACAGATTTGTCCAACGATTCCTGACTATAGCACCTGCTGAGATGAATACCCTCTCAACACTTACACTGGAGGGTGGGCATGTGAGGTATTTCAGTGCCACTGCAGTTAGCTCTGGCCATTCATAGGCCTTTCCACTCCAGTACAAAAGAGGATCTTCACTTACTGTCAGATGCCTGTTTTCAGACAAATATGACTCAGCCATTCTCTGTGCTGCACTAAGTCCAGTTGTTGATGCATCATCCTGTTCTCCGGAATCATTTATTTCACAAATACCCACTTAGGACAAAGCCTCCCAAAGCGGGTTGAGGCCAGTCACTTTGGATGACAGACCACCTGGAACTGCAGCCCCCTTCCCCTTGCAGGATATGCTTGACGGTTCTCCAGGTACACCTTAAGCCGGATTATGCTGCTGAGGTTTGCTGACCTCAGCACGTGACTTCTGTGCCCCATGAACCAAGCGAACCAGTTGACCACTGATATTTTTAACCTGTTCAGGCCCTCCCTCCAGTACTGATGCAATTCCACATTTGTATTGTGGGTACAGCATTGTTGCTATGGCAAAGTTGTCACTACGCTGAATGCTCACAACATGACGATTCTGGTCGAATACTTTCAGCATGTGTTGCAGCAACATACTGCTATCACTGTCTCCGGCAACATCAAGGCTATGCTGTACATTCACCAATATCTGCCTCAGCAACCGCAGCAGTGGAACTGATTTGCTAATGAAGGCAGACTTGCCACTCACTGCCCATGTGACATGTTCAAAAGGCTGAAAAATTGTCATTACAGAGTCTGTAAGGCGCCATTATTCAGTCATCATAGACATGGAGACCCCGGAACTGTCACGGCTGGTCTGCATAACAAGATATTCTGAGATGGCTTTATATTGTTCATACAACCTCTCTGCCATATATAAAGTGGAGTTCCATCAGGTGACAACTTCCAGCTTCAAGCGGTGCTGAGGCAGGCTGTTTTGTATCTGCAACTGCCGCAGTTGGTCACGGGCCTTTCCAGATCTTGAAAAGTGAGAGCAGATACATTGTGCAATGGTCAGCATTTCCTTTATATCAGGGTGCTGCAGAAACTCCTGAACCACAAGATTTAAACCGTGGGCCATGCATGGAACACAAAAAAAAACACCATTCGTGTTGCATTTTACCACATTTGACCCATTGTCACTTACTAAGAACCCAGCTCTCAGGAACAGAGGGTTTAGCCATCTGTCAATTTCAGTCAGTACCACATCCAACATGTTCTCACCAGTGTGTGAACAGGTCACATTGTGCATAGCAATCATTGCATGCTGTCGAATTCCTGGAAGATTGCTACCATGACAATCCACCTTACTGCACTGATTATTCACACTACCAACATCACAAACAACCTCCGGCACCTGTGCCCAGTGTGCAGTTATACGCAGATATGAACTCATAGAAACATAGAATTTGACGGCAGATAAGGACTGCTTGGCCCACCTAGTCTGCCCATTTTCGTACCTAACAGATAAGCTGCAGATCCTAATTAACCCAACTCCCCACTGTTTTGCCACTTGTCCACATATCCATACTTAAATGGATGAATGGAGAGGAGGAATGTTGAAGGGCATGTCTTACTGAGTCGGACACAGTGCGGAACAACTTGGGGACAGCACAGGTAGAAAAGTATGTCCTGGATGGGACTTTCCATTTTGGACAAGCACGTGCAGCAAACTTCTGGAATCCAGAATTCTCCACAAAGGAGAAGGGCAAAAGATCAATTGCCAGCATTTCCGCTACAGCAGCATTGAGTTCACGTGACACTGTATGATTCGGGGGGTACTTCAGCTTATGCACATAAACACTCTGTAATGTTGGCTGACTTACACATTTTACATGGAGTGTGTTGATCACAAATGTTTGTGCTCTGTGATGAATGGCATTGGCAGGGGGTGGGGTGTGGACATTTGATGAAGACGGTTGCATAGGCAATGATCACAAACCCAGAAATGCCATTATTTTGCCAGATTTGCCAACCGAGGTTGATGTACCCCTTGCACTAGACATACTGCATTCACCACCACCACCACCACCAAAACTGCTACTCTCACCAGCACTGGACAACATTTCAAAGTCATTATGGTCCTCCATCTCATCATGCCTGTAGTAATCCTCTGCTCTTATTACCGCACTATTGCACACGTTTAATTTCCTACTGGGCTTAACAGTCATGGAAAGGGATAACATGCTGGCTATGTTTGCTGGTGATGCAGTTGAATGCTCCACTGTGGTATTAGCTGCCAGCTTGTGCTGGGTCCACAGTGCCAAGTGCCTATTCTTAAGATGCGTATGCTGTCCTCCTGTGCCCAGATGGCTCCCCTTTTTTACCTCGACTCACACGCACATGGCAAACCTGGCAGATTGCAACTGACTCATCATTTGCATCTTGAACAAAAAAAAGTCCCAAACAAGGGAGTGTGATGCTCTGCTCTTATCATGTCCATGATGTGGCTTATTTAAGTCCATTATTTTAAGCACTGAAGTGGGGGGGGCACATGATGTTTCTGGCACTGCACACCTGCACTGCAACTGACCACCATGACTACCTATCATATTGATTACTGGGTCATCATCATCGTCATCAACTAAAACTGGTAGATCACAAGTTTTTATGGGGGGCAGATTCCTGTAAACAGACTCAGACACAGCCACTTTGAATTTCTTTTTCTCTGGTTCCCAACTGGGGTCAATTACATCATCATCATATTCATGAACGTCACACACATCCGCATCTTCTGCTTGGATGCTGGCATGTGGATTGCATGTTGTAACAACAGCAACATCATCGCCATCATCACATTCATCATCAGCATCTACACTACCATCACCTGATATATTTTCACCACACTGTGAATCACTGCATGGAAAATGCGTGAGGTTAAGTGCCATGGTGGATGGAATATCACATTGTATGCTATCGTTGACATGATTATCAGAATCCTCAGGTTCAGTCACTGGGATGTTACTGGGAAGTATGACATCATCTACACTGCCACTCACTTGCATTGCCTCACACTCAATATTTTTTGATACGGTACACTGGTCAGAATTAGAACTTGATGCAACAATACTAATACTACCTCCACCACCACTAACACCAGTAATACTAACACTACCAGCTAGAAAAACATCATCTCCTCCAACTATGAGTGAAGCTACTGATTGGGCTGTAAAAAGCATTGCAGGAGAAATACCTTTCCCCGCAATAGCAATGCACTTCTGTGTCTGCGTACTACTACCATGCCTACAGACCATCTTACTGCCAACATTGCCATGGCGAGAAACAGCTTTGCTTGCACGCTTCTTTGCAGGCATTTAGGGGATCAACCACAAATATTATTACCAAATTCAGATTTTGATACGTTCACTCTCTGATTGGAGGGATGCTGGATGTGAAGCCAAATAAACAACTGTGGCTTCAGCAACAGATAAGAGACTACTCTGAGACTGTCACGGAATTAAAACAACTTCAGTAACCAGTGGTGCTGATGAGGTCACAAAAACAGTTCAATCTGGTAAAAAATACCTTTTGATCGTGGGGGTAGGGGGGAGCACGGAATGCAGACAATGCAGATTTTTACGGCACTACAAGCAGCAAAACTAAGAACAGACACCACGATCGCAGTACAAAATCGGGCAGCTGCAGTGGATAGCAGGTTCACACTGCTGCACCTGTAATTACACTAGTCTGTGGCACAATAAAGGGTGTATTATTTGATGCACACAACACTGCACACACACTCACACACAGAACAGTTTGTGTACAATGCCGAACGAGGAATACGTAGCAAATGCAAAAGTTCAGTACTATGCCACGTTACGCATTGTAAATTTGTAATGTAAACAACCTGAAGTTATGAACTGCTGCACCACATTCACACAACAAACAGCAAGAAAATTTCTATTACTGACAATATTACTGTGTGTACATTAACACAGTCAGTTACATAACAAAAATATAACCAAAAAACAAAGAAATCACTATTTCTCCAACTTAAATCTACCTTCACTACAGATACGCCCCTCCCCCAAAGCACACTTTCAATGTTTTTCACCACACACATTCAATGTTGTAAATTAACATTCAAAATCCACACAAAAACAAAAATGCTCGATGATATCAGCACAGGAGGGTTTCCTACAATCGATGAACTAAAGTTGGATCCCCCCAAAAAAACAAAAAATGCTTTTTGAACAGCTTTTACATGATTCCTATCACAGACAGCTATCAGAGCACACTGTCTCCTACTCCTTCCTACTCATACTACCATGAACTGAGGCTGTACAGATCAATACAGAGCCCATGTGACCTGAAATCCCATGAATCACTGCAAAATTTGCCTTTGGAGCTCAAAAGCAAGGCGGAGTGAGGCGAAGTGCATTGCATTTGGCATAGTAGTGGTCTGGGGAGGCGGAGTAACGCAAAGTCATTGTTTCCAATGGACTTCGCGTTCCTCATTATAACGCAAAGTACTCCGCTGCGCGTTGTGGAGCACTCCACGAATCCGCCTTTGCTCTGCGAATTGCTTCGCGGAGTGGATTGAGCCCACTTCGCCCACCACTACCTACTGAGCCACTGACACTTATAATAGCTGATAATTAAGTGATATATACACCAAGTAAGCCATGACTTACAAGTTGATTGGAGAGGGGGGCAGCATTCTGGACCTATGGAATTGATTGTGGTTATCCCTACTGCCTGATAGCCACCCCGTACTGATGTTATAATATGAACATTGGGCTCTGTTGAATTAAACATAATATGAAATGCATAAAGCTAAGTACTGCTGTGTTCTTTGTTCTTATTATGCAGTTCATGAAGAAAAATATGTAGTGTTCAAGGTATCTGGGAAACAAATGTGGGCTTGTCTAGAGTTGGTGGGTGGCAAAGAGGCACCAAAGGGGTTCTAGTTTACAAAATTTATTTTCCTAACTACATCATTGCATCTCTGTTATTGCAGTGACCACTGTGGCATTCTAGGGAACTTACTCTGCTGCAGCCAACAATGCCTCCGCTAGGCTGCCAGTGGCATCTACTGGGTGGAGGGAGGGAAGAAAAAAACACTGAGGAAAAAGTAGATGCTGTCTAAGTACAGATTACGGCACACTGAGCCCCCACAAAATGGATCCACTGCCCACCAGATCCAATTCTCAGGGGGGAGGTGGACCTCTCCTTGGTACCATGCCATGGGGGGGGACCATGGAGGAAGTAGGTGGCAGGTAAGAGACAGATGGGACTGGGTCATCACCTTGGCACGAGGGGGGCAACATGCATCAGTGGAGGGAGAACGACAGATAAAAGAATATTATGTGCAGTTCTCCATAAAAAAGGATTGGTAATCTAATTTTTAAAGTTATGTATGACAAATAGTGTTCAGAGGCCTAATTCAAATTAAAGTTTTGTCATTCTAAATCAAGGCAAGAATGTCAATATCTCTCATGCAACTAGGGCATCACAAAAATAGGTTCATAGAGGCAGGTTCCTTTCCCATTCAAGGATCATCATCTGTTCACTGTTAAAAAAACAGTAATTGACAAATCAAAAATCTGCTGTTTTAAGAGGGTTATATTGACAACATGCAGCCTTCTAATAGGATGCCATGTTGTGGAATGTATATTTCATTAGTTTTAAAATGTTACATTTTATTTTTATGTTTGCTTGTGCATGCATAGCAAACATATTGTTAGAGTAGCAGGCTTTACAGGTGTGTCACTGTCATATCCAGTACAGCTCAGTCTGCAGGAGGCTTGACAGGGTCAGACCAATTATCAAGCGAGGCTGATCATGATGATGTTCTGCTGGTGATGGGTAGAAACTTCATGTAGTTGAAAGGAGAAAGTTGTGCCTATCAGATAGCAGCTGCATGCTTTCATGTACAACACACGCCCAGCAGCCAGCTGAGCACCATCACCATCAGCCTTCTGCTCAGTCTCCCTTTACTGCTTGCACTCCTACTGCTGCTCATCCTCACCCCAAACCTGATGGCTTCCCAGTGGTCCCTCTGTAAAACAATCCCACCCTCTGCAGTTTAGCCTGCCTGTCTTACAATCACTTTCTTGGTGCCCTCTTCTGTAAAAATAAACTCTCATGCACTGCCAATTATTCTGCCCACCTCTTGATTATTTTTATGAACAGGGCATTGGGAAGCAAACTCCCACACATTGCAAATTATCCTGTCCACCTCCCAAGGGTTCCCCTTTCCTTGTTTGTAAAATTAAAGTCCCACCCACAGCCAATTATCCTACACAACTCTTGATTGCTTCTTCATGCCCCATTTTTAAAAATAAACTCCTACCCACTGCCAATTATCCTGTCCATCTCCCGATCACTTTTCCCATGCCATCTTTTGGATGAGATGTTAAGCCGAGGTCCTGTCTGCCTGATCTGGTGGTTGTTCAGGTGGACATGAAAAATTCCATTGCACTTCTCAAAATTAATAAGGGAATTTCCCCAGTGTATTGGACAAATTTCCCCCATTTACTAAAAAATACCACCAACAGCTTAATGTAGATCAATTTCAGTTGGTTACCATCTGTATCTCTTCCCCTTCCCCATGGGTTGCCCCTGAAAAAGGGACTTCTAGTCTGGGCCTACCCGGTCAACAAAATATCAATAAATAAATAAAAGCCCCTTAGGTAAAAATAATCTCTTACCCACTGCCAAGTATCCCACCACCTCCTGATCACTTCCCCTGTGCCCCATTTGTAAAAATAAACTCCTACCCACTGCCAATGTCGCACCCACCTCCTGATTGCTTCCCCTGTGGCCAGTTTGTAAAACTAAACTCCCACCCACTGTCAATTATCCCACCTACCTCCCAATAATTTTCCCCAGGTGCCCCATACCTGCAGACCAAGAAAACCATCCAGCAATGACTTGTGACCCCCACACCACCCACCCCAAACCCTCCTCTCAGAACCCCACCCCACCCTGCACCACTCACTTATCTATCTGGTCATCTTGCACAGCCTGCTTTTTCCAACTCTGACCATGAATGACTGAAAACAAGGTACAACTAGTTAATACATTTTTAATGTGTTTTAACTGTGTCATTTTTTAAATATTTTTGACCCACATTTTCAACATAGCCATTTTTTTTACCATACTTTTCATGAACAAGGTAGGTGAAATGTTTCAAATCCCGTTGCCTCACAGAAATGTGTTTTAGCAGTCACTCTGTGAAATCACATTTCAAACAGGATTTAAAAAATTCCACTTGTCTTGATCATAAGGTCTATTAAAAAAAGACTGTTGGAAATTTAGGATCCAGATCTGAAAAAACAGCAAAGCTATGAACAAACATTGAATTTCTTCAATATTTACTCATAACTTTGCTATTTTTCTGGATTTGTACCCCAAATTTTCAACATAGCCTTTTGTTTACCCTGTTTCATGAGCAAGGCAGGTGCAATTTTTCAAATCCTCTCTGAAGTACGTTTTCACAGTTGCTCTATGAAATCACCTTTTGAATGGGATTTAAAAGCTTTCACCTATGTCAATCATAAGGTGGTGTAATAAAAAGACTATGTTGAAAATATGGGTTCAAAATCTCAAAAAATGGTGACATTATGAAAAACAGTGTTGTCATTCTTCAGTTCTTACTCCTAGCTTTGCTATTTCCCCAGACTCTGACCCACATTTTTAATATAGCCGTTTTGTGCCCAATGTCATGAACATGATATTTCCTTTTTCAGATCCTGCCCAAAATGTCTTTCACATATATGCCACAAAATAACATTTTGGACAAGATTTCATAAATGGCACCTGTCATGTTCATCGGGTGATGTAATAAAAAGACTAAAGCCCTGTTTACAGGGACCAAGCTGTTTACACACCAGTGTGGCTCACACCAGTGTCCGTCTGCACCTGGTCCTTTATGAAGCCAGTAGTGTCCACTATTTAAGGATATTTTCTTCTTCACTGGTGTCACACCAGTGTCTTGGGAACTGTATTGTGGGACCCATCCTGAAAGGAGTTCCCTGTGTGTTGTGATGCTAAATAACCCTCAGGCAGTGAGGTGAAAAGTAGCCACCAAGTACACAGCACTTGAAACCACCTACACCGGTTCAGCTCCTCTGTCTGGAAGAAATGCAGAAGAGCTACAGAGGTCTGATGTCTGTGCAGTTTACTCATGCAAATGTACACCAGTATGGCTCTCCCAAGTCATCTACACCAGTGTAGAAATGGCCAGTGCAAACAGGGCTTATGCTGAACATTTGGGGTCAAAACTGAAAAAAAACTAAAGAGCAAAAATGTTGACAGTTTTCAACCATTTACTCATAACTTTGCAATATTCTGTTTAAGCCACATTTTCAACATACTAATTTTTTTTACCCCCCCCGAATGCACATGGTAGGTGTTATTATCAAATCCCCCTTCAAAACTTGTTTTCACACTCTTTCCACAAAACAATGTTTTGAGTCACATTTTGCCTGTCATGTTCACATGCTAGGGCAAGAAAAACTAGCATTTTGAAAATTCAAGGTCACAATCTAAGAAAACAACGTTATGTGTGGACCTTTTCATTTCCCTGTCATGACAATTTCACTATTATAACTTGTGTTATGCAAAGGAGTTGAACAGGTAACTGGCATCTTAGGCATTGGCAGGCATCAGCAGAAGGAAGCAAGGATGTAAGGGACTCTGTTGGCCTACTATGGTGAGGCACCTGTTCACTACTGTGCAACAGTCACTGCTGGGAAGGGTGGAAGGTAAAAGGTAGGCCAAAACTGGGAATAGGAGCAACACTCTATCTAGGGTAGGAGTATAAAGAGATTCAAACAAGGCACAGGGGGACACAAATAGAAACAAACAAACAGGGAAAACTAGAATATCCTATCAGAGGTAAGGGATCAAAAGTACTTCCAGGCAACAGAAGGAGAACAGAAGCTGAGAATGCTGGGAGTGGTGCAATGCTGTGGCTGTGGCTGTGGGGCAACAGTTTTCAGAGATCTCCTGGAGACTGCAATGCTGCCCCATCTGCATACATATCTCTAGGTTGAGGAAGGAGGTTGCTAGGCTCCAGGCCAAGTTGCTAGGTTTCAGTGGACTTCTTCCCCCACCCAGAGGCCACCAAGTCTTCCACCATTCCATCAGAGGATGCGAGGGAGGAGGAACGGCTGGACTATGGTGGTCTTTGGAAGGGTGGGGGTGGTGGGACAGAGGCACATTCCTTAACAGGTGCTACTACAGAATTCCTTTGCTTCTCTGGTGGGATGGGACTGCTGGGAAGAGGCACCCACAGTAGTGACCAGGGAGGATGTGGGGGCCCTCTATAGTGGAGACCCCAAGGATGGTGGTAGAGGACCTCAGAGGAGGGGGAAAGAACTTCTGGTGGGGGACTTGTGAATAGGAAAGTGTGGAGAGGCAGGATAGGTGCCAAGGCCCAGAGGGATAGGAAACAGATCCTGAGGATTTCTAGGGCAACAGAACAGAAGTGCGATCTGGAAGTCATTGTTCACCTGGGGACTAATGACCTGGCTAGGGACAGGGCTAGAATAGTGCAGGGAGAGTTTTGGGAAGCTGGGGAAGGGTCTAAGACAGGTAATGCACTCAGTGGCTTTTTCTGAGGTGTTGCCAGTCTACAATAGAGGGGGGGAGGAGAAGGATCTCCATGCCAAGAGCTTCAGCTCATGACTGAAGGAATAGTGCAGACAGGAGGGGTTCAGCTACATTGGGGACTGGGGACCCACCTTGGAGGATGGCAGCCTATATAGGGGTGATGACCTACATCCATCCAGGAGGGGAACTGCAGTCCACAGTGGATGGTTTAAATTTACTTCAATGAACATTTAAACTAGGGGAGTGGTGGAAGGAATTCGGGGAGGCAGAAATTGCTCCCCCGACAGGCTGATGTAGTGAGTAAGGAGAACCCGAGGAGAAAGGAATCCCCAGGGTGCTAGAGACAAATGGTGAAGGGAATAGGAGTATTAAAAAGAGATATGGAAAGGAGGGAGAGCAAAATAGAAAAAAGGGGGGTAACAAGCATAGTGGAAACAGTATCTGGAAGGTCATGTGTGTGAATGCTAGAAGTTTAGGAAATAAGATTGTGGACTTAGAGGCCATCAGGTCAGAGGCCAGCCTGGATGCAGTGGCCATTACAGAGTCTGAGACTGAAAACCATGACTGGGATGTTGCCACACCAGGCTATACTCTGTTCAGAAAGGACTGGGTGGAAAGGAAAGGAGGATGCGTGGTGCTTTATGTGAGGGAAAATATAAAAGTAACAGAGATACAGGGAATACAGCGGGAGAAGGCAGAGGTGCTGTCACTCTGGAGACAGGGAATGGAGGTACTATTTGCACTGGAGTGATCTACAGACCTCCAGCACAGAGGGAGGAATTAGGTAAGGTACTGGTGGAAGCCACTGGCAAGATGGCAGAAATGGGGAAGGTACTGTTGGTGGGGCACTTCAACCTGCCAGATGTAGACTGGAGCCTCCCAGCAGCGGCTTCAGCTAGAAGCAGGGACATCCTGGACTCTCTGCAGAGGTCAATCCTTGGGCAACTAGTCAGTGAACCTACTTATGATGGGGCAATATTGGACATGGTACTCACTAACATGAACAGTGTTACAGATGTCAAGGTGGAAAGCCACCTGGGGACCAATGATCAGGGTGTGGTTCAGTATAATGATGGCTACAGAATAGAACCACACAAGGACGAGGTCCTGGACTTAGAGGGCAGATCTTATAAAGATGGGTGAATGCTTCAGGGATGTCCTAGCTGGGGGGGGGTGGCCTTGGTGGGGTGGAGATCAGTGGGCAAGGATAAAAGGGAGCATAATAAAGGCAACAAACTTCTGTCAAGCAAGTTAGCAGAAGAAGGAGGAAAAGAGAACACTATGGTTCTCAAAAGAGGTGGTTGAAAAGCTAAAGGCTAAAAGGGTAGCATTCAGAAGGTATAAGGAGATGTACAGAGATGAGGATAGGGAGTTGTATCAGGAAATAGAGGGAAGCAGGAAAAGCAGTAAGGAGTGCAAAGGTGCAAACTGAAGAGAAAGAATAGTTTAGGAAGTAATGAAAGGGGACAGGGCATTTTTTTAATATATACGTGAAAAGAGGGAGATCAGGGGTGGGATCGTAAGGTTAAAAATGGAAGTGGGGACTGTGCATAGGAGGACCAGAAAAAGGCAGACATCTTGAACAAATACTTTTGTTCATGTTCACAAAGGAAGGAAAAGGGGAAGGTCCACAAAAAAGTAGCAGAAGCTGTGGAGAAAGGGAGACAGACACTACTCTTTTTACAGATGAGCGTCCTGAAGGGCATTGCTAATCTGAAGGCGAACAAAGAGATGGGGCCAGCCGAGGTGCATCCAAGGGTACTGAGGGAGCTCAGGCAGGTACTGGCTGTACTTCTGACAGTCATATTTAACAGCCTCTGGAAACAAGACTGGTTCCAGAGGACTGGAAGAAGGCGGATGTAGTCCCAGTGCACAAAAGTGGTAGCAGGAAGGAGGCCTAACATCGGTGGTGGTAAAGTTATTGAATCACTGCTGAAGGAAAGGATTGTAGAATATCTTGAATCCAGTAGGTTACAAGACACAGAGAAGCATGGCTTCACAGGGGGAAGGTCATGCCAAAGGAATCTGATAGATTTGACTGGGTGACAAAAGAATTAGATCAAGGTGGACAAGTGGACATGGCCTACCTAGATTTCAGTAAGGCTTTTGACACCATTCCACATAGAAGATTAATCTGGGTAGCTTAGGAGTAGGTCCAAAGGTTGTAAACTGGGTAAGAAATTGGTTATACAGGTAGAAAGCAACAGAAGGTGATGGCAAATTGAGTTCACTCTATGGAAGAGAGGGTGACCAGCGGGGTGCCTCAGGGATCACTGCTGGGAATGATCCTCTTTGCAGAGAAGCCAGAAGGGAAGGTTTGACTCTTTAAAGGGGAAGGTAACAATGCCCCTCAGATTCTAGATGCCTATGGAAAGAACTTTCAAACAAGGGTCTGGGCTTACCTGTAGCTGTTGGCATTCCTGAGATATAGATGTCTAAATCAGCTGTTAAAACATGGGAGCAGCTATTTTATGTAATCTTAACACAGAAAATGATGTTGCTGGGGGGCAAGCTATATGTTATTAATTACAGCTTGCTCCTCAGTGACATCACTTTCTGTGTCAAGATTCCATGAAATGGTTGCCCACTTGTTTTAACTGACAACTGATTTAGATGTGTATATCTCATGACTGCTAATAGCTACAGGTAAGCTCAGTACCTCGTTTGAAAGCTCTTTTCATAGACTTTCAGAATCTGAGAGACTCAGCATTGTTACCTTCCCCTTTAAGAATGGAACCAAAATCTGCAATATGGTGGACACTCCAAGGGGGGGTTGAGCACACACCTGAGAAAACTAGAACAGTGGCCAAGGGTATGTCAGTGGAGTTTCAATGCAAAAAAAAAGCAAAATAATGCACTTAGTGCACAGAAACCCAGGGGTGGAGTACACAATGGGTGGAGTGGCATGACTGATGACCTAAAGGTGGCCAGGCAATGTGACAAGGCAGTCAGGAGGGCTAGTTGGATGCTGGGGTGCATAGGGAGGGTTATCACAAGCAGAAAGAGGGAGGTGGTGTTGCCTCTGTATAGATCACTGGTAAAACCCCACCTAGAGTACTGTGTCCAGTTCTGGAGACCATATTTCCAGAAGGACAAAGAGTGGAATTGGTCCAGAGGAGGGCAGCTAAAATGGTGCAGGGTCTGCATCAAAAGCCCTTCAAGGAGAGACTAAAGAACCTCAATATGTACTGTACACCCTACAAGGAGAGACTAAAGAATCTCAATATGTACACCCTGGAAGGGGGGGGATATGACAGATCTTTAAATACCTCATGGGGGTAAATAAGGTACAGGAGGGAAGTACTTTTCAGAAGAAAAGATGCTCTAAAACAAGGGGACATGCTATGAAAGTGAAGGAGGTAGATTCAAGAGAGATGTGAGGAAGTATTTCTTCACAGAAAGAGTGGTGGATTCCTGGAACAGCCTTCCTGTGGAGGTGGTGGGGGTGCAACAGTGGTAAAGTTCAAGAATGCATGAGATAGGCACAATGGAATCATAGCAGAAAGGAAGGGGGGAGGGAGAAAGAGCTGTAGATCAAGTAGAGTCTGCAGTTATAATGTAAGTAGGGAAAAATGGGCAGACGGGGTGGGTCAAGCGGTCCTTATCTGCCATTAAATTAAGTGTTTCTTCATGCTATTAATTTGTTAATTTTAACCTCTGTACTATCAATGCCAAACACCTACACAGAAAATACAAGCAAGCAAACATTTGGCATTGACAAATGCTTGTTTTATGTTTGCGCGCATACATGAGGCAAACTTATTGTCACAGTAGCAAGCTTCAGAGACATGTCACTGTTGCATCCAGTGCAACACAGACTGCAGGAGGCTCGATGGTGACAGGCCAATAATCAATAAGACTGATCATGATGCTGTTCTGCAAGTGATGGGTGGAAATTGTGTGTAGTTGAATGGAGGCAGCTGCGCCTATTAGAGAGCAGCTGCATGTTTTCATCTACAAGTCCCCTCCCAACAGACAGCTGAGCAGCATCATTATCAGCCTGCTCCTCACCCCTCCATCTTACCCACTTATGGCCTCGAAGGCCCCAAGTTGTTTTCCTTGACAAAATAGGACACTGTGAATGTCTCGGACCGAGTTTGTTAAAGCAGAAACACCCTCCTAGGCTGAAACCTGCTCTGAGTAGGAAGGAAAAAACAATCACCCCAGCTCTTCTTTTGTGCTAAATAACACACACACACACACACACACACACACACACACACACAAGTGTCTACCCCTGCTCACATCAAGACTTCTCAACCAATATGCCCATCGTGGTCTCAGCCCCACTTGGAGCAGGGAATTCACATAACAAAAAACCCTCCTGGGCTGAGACCCACTCTGAGGGTGAATAATGAATCTGAAAAAAGCCCATCTTTGGCTGAAAGACCCCACTGGGACCCCCTTATTCTTATATTTGACAAGACCCCCCTTCTCCCGTGACACTGGGATGCCCAAACTGTAGTATCACTCTTGGTCCCTTAGTCTGTTCTGTTGTTTAATTTTAAACCTGAAAATCAAAAAAACGTCCATCAATGTCTTTTACAGCTTTCTGACAGCCCACCCCACACCCTTCACTCACCTAAAATAATTCAAATGCTGGGAATCCACTTTGTGAGGAAAACACATTCTATGTCTTCAATGCAAACCAGGAACCGAAGAAACAAATTAAGTGTGGTCAATATATTTTCTGTGTTTTAAACTTTTATTCATAACTTTGTCATTGTTTAGTATTTCCCCCAAATTTTCAGCATGGCCTTTTTGGGACACCACCTCATGAACAAGGTAGTTGAAAGTTTTCAAATCCAATCCAAAAGGTGATTTTTGCATTCGCATCACAAAATTGCCTTTCTAGTGGGATTTAAAAATGTTCACCTGCTGGGTTCATGAGGTGGGGGTCATAGGGAGACTATTTTGAAAATTCAGGGTCAAAATATAAAACAACAACAATGTTATGAAGGTACATTGAAATTTTTCAACACTCACTCATAATTTTGGTAATTTTCAATATTTTGACCCCAAATTTTCAAAGTACTCATTTTTTCACACTTCCTCATGAATACGACAGGTGTTTTTTAAATCCTGGCCATAAATATGTTTCGTACTTATGGCACAAAATTGATGTTTCAGCCAGTATTTTATAAATGACACTTGTTATGTTCAGAAGAGGGGGTACTAAAAAGAGATATCACATTCACACAGCGATGTGAAAACAGCGAAGACCATCACAGCGACAAAATCTACAGTTTGCTGGTTTCCGGACACTACTGTCTCTGGGGAGTTTATCCCCTCCCCGAACCAACTCCAACTTGGAGTTGGTTATCTATGGTGTGGGGTTGTGGAGGGCAGGACCCACTGCATGGGGGGTGAGAGGGGCTAAGCCCCCCACAAAAAAACACTTTTGTACAGTGACAGCACAATGCCAATTGGCATTGTGCTGTTGCTGTAATGACAATCAGCAAATTTCCTGTCGCTGCAGTCACATGGAACCATAAAAAGACTATATTGAAAATTTCAGGTCACTATGTCACAAAACAAATGTATAATATAATGTTGTTTGCATGGATGGCCTTTGGCTCAGTGGGGATCAGGTTACCTTCCAATGTTGGTGTCCCGAGTTCAGTTGCAAGCTCAGTGAGCTAGCTAAATGGGCCAAGGCTGAGGTGGAGGAGCTTTGGTGTGTGGCACCAACCCCAGCCTGGGGAGGCACAGAGAAATGTTCTGGTGTACAGACAAGAACCTTGTGATGGGCTGGGGATCCTTGCCCCCACAAGGGGTTGACGTGCATGTTGAGGCCTGATGGGTCCATGCACTGTGTCGGTATATGGGGGTGGCAAATAAAATGGGGAAAAGAGTACTGAGATAAAAGATATCTTAGCTAGTAAAATCAATAACAGCAACACATCAAAAAATACTGTTATTGTTGGCACAATGGATAGTTTTAAGGTTACTGTCATCACAATGGAATACTGAAGCAGACAGTAGCTTTCTCAATGCTGATGACATCATGATTCTTAGTGAAACATTGAAGCCAGCTGTTAAAAAATCAAAGAAAAACAGCAAAATCTTAAAAAAATGCAGATTTAAAAGCTGTAACTTGTAAACTACTGTTGTGCATATCAAATATACAGTGCTGTGACTCAAAATAGGCAATTTATTATCACTTGTGAGTGGGCAGCACTTTCATTTCTCACAGTCATGGCTCTACCACTCTTAAGTTATGGTCCTGTTCCCTCACACTTGAAGATAAACTGCATATTTCAAGGCAGCCCATTGCAGATCCCCTGTATATGTAAGGACTAAGACACCATGAGATGTGGTTTATGGCCTGATAAAAGTATGTCCTGGTGTATAATGAGGTATGAGGTGCTTGTGCCGAGTGCTTTAGCACCTGGGAAGTGCTCTCATTAGACGATAAATCACACCACAAAGTAACTTATTCCTCTTATAAAATGGATCCAGTGGTAAAAACAAATTACAATTCGCGTAATAATTGTAGAAATGTATGTCATTAAAATAGAAAAAATAAAGAAGTAACCCTTGTATTGGAATGTATGTGTAATAAAAAAACACTAGAGGGCAGTGGTGTCTGTCTGTACCATACCCCCACCTCAGTACACACACAAACACCTTGGAGAATATGTTTTTATTTTTTTATTTTTTTGTTTGTTTTTTATGTTGCTTGCACGCATGTGCAAGAAACATAGTGCCATCATCCGAGTTTTCGGAGGTGTGGCAGCCCTCTTCCAATTCAGTCAGTGTGTTTGCAGGCACAGCTGTAGTTCTCCAATGCCTGCTGGAGCTGTCTATGACAGCAGTCAAATGCAGTGGCATACAGTTGAAAGGAGGAGCTACGCTTCAGTGAGCAGCGATAAGATATTGCCTGCTCATGCGCGCGCCCCCCCACACACACACACGCAGGCACACTGCCTGCTCGCGGGCCCCACACACACACTATGGTGATTCAGCTGTAACACTTTGTTAAATAAGCAGTCCAGGACAAACTCTGTTTTGGCATTAGAGGCAACGAACCACCATTCATTGTAAAATGTGCAATGTTGTGTTCTGTGATCTGCTAGTAATGCAAAGCAACAGCAGTCATTATACAAGACATTTAACCTGTTGAAGACTGATTGAGAGGCATCGGTATAGACTGGCAGACCTTAATTGTGTTAGCATTAGGATCCCTTGCTCTATGGCCAGGCAAGTTTCTTTACACATGAAGGCTAAATCTGCTGCAGGCTAAAGATTTGCTGATACACCGGTATTTGGAGTTCAAAGTTAAAGGAAAATCGTCCTTATTGTAACACTCACACCCTGAAAGCTCTACCGCCCCCCCCCCCATTAAGCTTTTGCCACAGCAACATTTTTTTTCCCTGCAGTTTACTTTTATTTATTTCAACTTTGTAAAATTCACGATCGCAGGCTGCATGGTTTCATTTTAGTACCGGTGGGTCTGCACCGCTCACCCAGTGCATTTTCTACTGGGGTAAACAGCAGTCATTATACAGGACATTTAACCTGTTGAAGACTGATTGGGAGGCATCGGTATAGACTGGCAGACCTTAATTGTGTTAGCATTAGGATCCCTTGCCCTATGGCCAGGCAAGTTTCTTTACACATGAAGGCTAAATCTGCTGCAGGCTAAAGATGTGCTGATACATGGTATTTGGAGTTCAAAGTTAAGGGAGGGGTTCAGCATAATTCCCAGGTACTGGAAGTTAAGGAAAACTTCGAAGGGGCAGTCGACATATTTGACTATGGCCAGATTATGATTGCTAGCACAAAGTTTTTGCTCTAACCCAAATAATAAATCCTTTTTTTTTTTGGTGCAACACTATTATTTTGGTGATTAATTAATTATGTATGTTGCTATAGTCATTATTTAGGTGTACATGTAGATCCTTCAAATTCGTATATTTAGCATACAGAAATTAGGTTGTTGGCATAATATATTGGGCTTGGCATTAAACAGGCAGCTCAAGGGATTTATAGAGGTGCGGTATGCCAGTGGGATTTGAATTCATGGCTGCGTCTCTCATTTGTTTGTGGTCCTAGCCTGTATTTGCTGGACTGGTCAAACTGGCTTGTGGTTTGCAAACTGCTACTTCCAACATAGCTCTTGCCTCACAAACTACGGGTTACACAGTCCACAACCAAGTATGTAAGGCACAAACTCAGTCTGCACCAGAGAGTATGTTCCAACATTATACTATTAATAAAGTACTATTCTTGCTATAGAGGTCATTTCCAAGACTACATTAAATGCATAAGGTAATGTTCATAAGGGAGTTTTATTGGGTAGTAAAATTTACCACTGAAATGCAGTTTATGTAGCAGTACTGATACCCAAAAAAAACTGGCAGCTAAATTATTAACCTTCCACCCAGCCAATACATAAAAGAAAGAAAAAAAATCCACTCTACCCCCCCATTAAGCTTTTGCCACAGCAGCAACATTTTTTTTTCTGCAGTTTACTTTTATTAATTTCAACTTTGTAAAATTCACGCTCGCACGCTGCATGGTTTCATTTTAGTACCGGTGCGGTGCCGCACAGCTCACCCCAGTGCATTTTATATTGGGGTAAACAGCAGTCATTATACAGGACATTTAACCTGTTGAAGACTAATTGGGAGGCATCGGTATAGACTGTCAGACTTTAATTGTGTTAGCATTAGGATCCCTTGCCCAGTGGCCAGGCAAGTTTCTTTACACATGAAGGCTAAATCTGCTGCAGGCTAAAGATGTGCTGATACTCCGGTATTTGGAGTTCAAATTTAAGGGAAGGGTTCAGCATAATTCCCAGGTACAGGAAGTTAAAGAAAACTTCGAAGGGACAGTCAACATATTTGACTACGGCCAGATTATGATTGCTAGCACAAAGTTTTTGCTCTAACCCAAATAATAAATCCTTTTTTTTTTTTGTGCAACACTAATATTCTGGTGATTAATCAATTGTGTATGTTGCTATAGTCATTATTTAGGTGTACATGCAGATCCTTCAAATTCGTATATTTAGCATACAGAAATGAGGTTGTCAGCGTAATATATTGGGTTTAACATTAAACAGGCAGCTCAACGGAATTATAGTGGTGCGATATGCCAGTGCGATTTGAATTCATGGCTGCGTCTCTCATCTGTTTGTGGTCCTAGCCTGTATTTGTGGGAATGCTCAAACTGGCTTGTGGCTTGCAAACTGCTACTTCCAATATAGCTCTTGCCTCACAAACTGCTGGTTACACAGTCCACAACCAAGTATGTAAGGCACAAACTCAGTCTGCACCAGACAGTATGTTCCAATATTATACTATTAATAAAGTACTATTCTTGCTATAGAGGTCATTTCCAAGACTACATTGAATGCATAAGGTAACGTTCATAAGGGAGTTTTATTGGGTAGTAAAATTTACCACTGGAATGAAGTTTATGTAGCAGTACTGATACCTAAAAAAAAAATTGGCAGCTAAATTATTAATCTTCCACCCAGCCAATACATAAAAGAAAGAAAAAAAAATCCTATTTGTAAAATTATGCTTTTTCAGCTTTGCCTCCTGATGCCTTTTGATCAAGGACACGGCATCACTCTTCACTTTCATGACTTTCAGTGATGGGGCACTGAAGAACTATCATTAGTCCAGCTGAGGGTCATGCTCAAAATGAGAGCAGAATTAAAGTCGAATTAAAGATTGATAAGGTAAAAGGAGAGTGAAAAACAGACAATTACTATAGGGTGAGATCACTGCAGATGCAACGAGTAGTCCCCCCCCCCCCAAAGGGAGAGCAGCCTGACATTAGGGAGATACTTGGTGTTTTGACCCACTCTCCCAGCCGCTGATTTATGAGTTTAGATGAGGTGTTGACAAGGTGTGGGGACATAAGACGGGTGACATTAACTGATTAGAAATAATCTTGTCAGATTTCACCCTTTCATCACCAGACCCCAGTGGCTGCTGGCACAAGGCAGGCTTGCCGAGCTGTACGGCTGGTTGCACAGACTGAGTTGTGCACCTTTGAGGTGGTTTTCATCAATTCTCAGAGATGCGGTTGTGTGATGCCATGCTTGTGAGTATATTAGATCCATTTTTAGCTACTTGGAAACCAAGCTTACACATCGAATGTGAAATGATTTAGCTTACGAGCGTGCCTGCGTGCATTAGTGTGTGCATAAGAAGCAGTCCACCTGCAGCTGAAGCACCGACAGAAAGACTGCAGATGTTGCCAATTAAAGTTGCCAGAAAAACAACTGATACAATTACTGAACATAATATACCAGTAGCTAATGTGATTGCACGCACTCACGCAGGTGTAGTGATGATTTGAGAGCTGAATGCAGATGTTGCAGCCACAGCCTTTACATCTCTTTCTCTCTCTCTCTCTCTCTCTCTCTCTCTCGACACTTCTTTTTTTGTTTTAACTCTATGGAAATATAGTTATCACAAAAGAGGGGTTATTCAGGTCATTTTTTTTTCCTCAGGAGTAACTCAGTTGATAGATATGTCTCTGCTTCAATTCTGTTATCCCATATTTCTCCTATCTTGCACTGTGCAGCTGCAGCTATCTAAATATAAGAACTACTGAGCTTCCAAGCCCACCCACCCCTCCAAATCCTGTTTCCATGCAAACTGCTAACCCTACAATTTTAATTGTTCTAGAAAAAAACTCTGCCTTCTCTGGGGACCCAGAAAGATCAAAGGTCATACACGCGCATCAATAAAGGATACAAAACAATATTCATTTATATACGTATGCGTGCATGCTTGATTGTGTTCATCTATCATCTATCTGTATAGCTGCAGATATTTGTACACCCTTCTATATTGTGAGTCTTCTGATTTATTCACATATTTACTATTTATTTCTAGCTTGACAGCTAGAAAGATATAGATATTTCTACTGTAGTAAAAAAGTATTGCACCCACAAGGAAAGAAAAACAAACCATATTGACTAGTTTATTGCAGCAAATAACAAATACTGGCATCAAATAGATGGGGTGAAGAAAAGGCTTTATTCAGTGATCCAAAACGCCATACAGTGCACTATGGCGTTTTGGATCACATATTTAAGCCTTTTCTTCACCAAGTCCATTTGGTGCTGGTATTTGTTGTTTGCAGTGGTATGTTGGTTACCGAGCACATTTGGAGCAGCTGGAAGGGGGAATACTGCTGTACTGTACTAATTTGTTGCAGCCTATCAGAACACCCAGCTAAAAGATGCAGATTAAAGAAATATTAGTGTATAAAAGCAATGCAACTTTAATTAGTGGCTCCAGTTCATTGTTAAAGAGAGTATAATATTTAACTAGAGTGATTTTTGCCTGGCTTTTGAATTTTGCGATACAGTCAATAGTTGGTGGTTGATGAATGAATAAAAATTAGTCTAAAGCAACTTGCAATGCAGAGGAGTCAAAATTACATTAATAAAATGCATAGCATTAGAAATGTGACTCCTACCCCACCACCACACCTGCTGGCAATGGGGTGACATTACTGGCGTCACTACTAGCAGTTTTTATGTTGCTTGCACACATGTGCAAGAAACATAGTGCCATCATCTGAGTTTTTGGAGGTGTGGCAGCCCTCTTCCAATTCAGTCAGTGTGTTTGCAGGCATGGCCGCAGTTCTCCAATGGCTGCTGGAGCTGTCTATGACAGCAGTCGAAAATGCAGTGGAGTACAGTTGAAAGGGGGAGCTACGCTTCACTGAGCAGTGATAAGATATTGCCTGCTCATGCAGCGCTCCCCTACACACACACACACACATATGCATGCACACATACCATACTCCCTTACGCACACACTGTATAGCAGGCAGGGGTCCAATCCCCTGTCAGCTGTGCTCGCTCCCCAAACAAGTTCCACATGCTATGCTGGGTGCCCACTCCAGCGTGGCTACATTATATAGCTGACAGGGTGCCCAATCCCTTGTTGGCTCCACTGTCCCCCCCAGAGAGTACAGGGTGCCACGCTGGACGCCCACCCCACGTGGCAACAGATGCTATTGCTGATGGGGGTGCCCAATCCCCTGTCGGCTCCACGCCCCCCCAAACAGCCATCCTTGTGCCACGCTGTGAGCCCACCCCAGCGTGGCAAACGTCCGTCGTCGTCGTCCTTTTTTTAAAAAAAAAAAACCTGAAACACAAAAATGGTCCATCGTTGTCTCTGCCCCCACCGCACCCACCCACTGTGCACCCTGCCTCCCCACCCCTCCTCACCCCATACTTACCTCCGGACTCTGGCGCGACAATCTACAGTGGACGGGAACCGTCTGCACTCTTCAAAGCTGACGCGAACTGAGGAAATGCCGGTAAGCTGTATAATGTAATAAATAGGGTTTTTCAACTTCTGCATATCTCAGGCATTTTGGAATTTTGCACCAAATTTTCAACATGGGGTTTTGGGACCCCTTCTAATGAATACTCTCACTGTCATGGGTTAATCAGGCCCGAAGGTGATTTCACAGTTAATGTGTGGAAATCACCTTTTCGTACCGATTAACAAGCGACACTGCCAGTGTTCATAAGATGGGCTTTCAAAAGCCTATGTTGAAATGATAATGATTCTAAAACTACTGTTTACGAGTGTGCATTCGCGGTTCCTATGCGCTCATAAGTTCATGAATTTTCAATATTTTCTCTCCAGATTTTTAACATTGACATTTTACCACACTTCCTTGTAGGCAATTTTAGCTGTCATTTTCATATCTTGCCCAAAACATGTTTCCGCCCATACTTAATTGCACAATGGCGCAGTTTGAAAAGCGAAATCACTGTATGGGACACATTAAGAAAATCACACTGACTGTTCATGAGCAGAGGTCTTAAAATGGCTACATTGAAAATTTGGTGACAAACTTCCTAAAAATTATTGTTTTATAAGCAAGCGTTGCGCAGTTCCTATGCATGCTCGTAAGTTTGCAAATTTTCAATATGTGCACTCCACTGATTTCCAAATACCTACACAGCACATAGAAGCAAGCAACATTCGGCATTGACAAATGCTTGTTTTATTTTTATTTGTCAGGCTGTCTTTGTTAATGAGCTAGAGTGGCTGGGTTTAGTAGAAGTGAATGGAAAATTAGCTTGTCCCTTAGCAGCCACCATAGCTAGCACTTGATAGCACTTTCCTGATCACAGTGCTGCAGCATGATTTGGGGCTGCAGTCAGTGTTCATGCTCATCCCGAAGTGTGATAAATGGTTGTGCTCATCCTGAATTGAGGCAGAATTTTTAAATAACTTAAAGGCAAGTGGTAGCTGTAATACAGGCAAGCAGCAGTAATAAGAGGATTGTAGTGGCAGCAGGGGTGACAGAGTGACTGGGTTGGGGCAGAGGTCACCTGGATACTACAGTATGTGGATGAAAGGCCTGCTAATGAAAAAGGAAATGTTTTATTACAAATGAAAGTTAAAATATTTAAACTTTTTTTATGTATGAAGTATTTCTTTGGTGTGGTGTACTTAAAAACTTGAAATTTTATGGGTTAAGGCAAATAATGGGAGCAAAAGTTTTTAACTTTACTAACATGGCTGCCAGAAATTTTATTTTCAAAATTTTCTGGCAGGCATGGATCCCTGACTGTGCTACATCCTGGTTGGCATAAGTAGTACCAGGTGGCACAATATGTGCTAATAAAGACAGGAAAAATGGTACCTCTTAACCAGTCAGAATGCTCCTTACCCATTTTATATCTATCTGTCTATATCTAATCTAATCTAGCTCTATCGAATCAATCTAATCATTGAACTAATCTATCTCTATTTAGCTAATTATCTATCTAATCTGTCTAATCATCTATCTAATCTATTTCTATCTATCTAATTATCTATCTAATCTTTCTAATCATCTGTCTGATCTATCTCTATCGATCTCTCTACCTCTCTATCTTTATCGCTATCGATCTCTCTACCTCTCTATCTTTATCTATCGCTATCTATTGATCTCTCTACCTCGCTACCTCTCCACCTCTCTGCCTTTATCTATAACTTTATCTATCTCTATCTATTGATCTCTCTACCCCTCTACCCCTATCGCTCTCCCTATCTACAGTATCTCTATCTCTGTCTTTCTATCTTTCTATTTCTCTATTGCCATCTCTCTGTCACCATCTCTCTATCTCCATCTCTTTATCTATCTATCTATATCTATCTAGCTAGCTATAGACATAGATGTGTATATACTGTGTTCTATACTGGCATGGAAGTATCGGTATTGTTAGGGTTCAGTAAGGTGCTTAATGTTAAAACCCAATTTTCGTACCCCAATAACTTTGGCAGTGTTTGGTCAAATTACCTATAGTTTGGTATTTATTGTCTTCAAAGCAAGTTCTTAAGATGTGAGAATTTTTGCAATGGTAGCTTGAGCAGTTTCCAAGATACAGAATGATGATTTTTAATGAAAAGGAATGTTTTTTTCCTACACTTATTGCACTTTTTTTGCTTTTACCTACAGCCTAAGCAGTACAGAATATTTCCCCAAAACATTTAGGGCAGAAGCAGCCTGTGCCAAGGTAGTGCCATTGGGACGTTTCATGAAAAAATATTAATCATTTCCAGAGTTATAAGTATTTTAATTTTTTTTTCCTGTGCATGCTCAGTAGGGTTTTCGGATAACCTTCTGATAAGAAAGATAAATTGACCTTTTGTAGGAATTTACCTTTCACAGAATTCATTATTTATCTTTTGTGAGGAAAAAATACAGATCAAGAGGATCCCCATCTTGTTTTTTTACTTGGTTAAAGAAACTGAAAATACATAAAATGAAAAATTTGAAAAAGAAAACACATAACTCTTGCTAAACATGATCTGTCAAGTAAAATGAGCCAGAAATACCTTTTTGGAACTTTGGCTGTCATTTTACTGACATGTCTGATTCATGTGTCGTGAGCTGAGAATTTTTGTGTCACACATTTAAGTGTGACACAAATTTATGTCACGCACATTTTTTTGTTGCACTAAAATGTGTGACACAAATATTCCATTTTTGTATCTCACATACTTTTACTCATAACTTGGCCACTTCACAATATTTTAATCCCAAATTTTAAATACAGAGTTCTACCTCAGAAACAAAGAGAGGTTGAATGGTGATTTCACTGTCGCTCTGCTAAACCACCTTTTCGGAGGGACTTAACACATCCAAGTGACTATGTTCATGACATAGGGTCAAAATAATATCCGTGTCGCACATTTAAAGGCAACACTTGAGTACAACACTAAAATTTGCAACACATAAATTTTAGTGTTGCATATTAGAGTTTCACTTAAATGTGCAACACTAAAATTTGATTCGTTTCTCATGTAAATTTACTCATAACTTAGCCATTTAATAATATTTTTGTCCCACATTTTGAATATACTGTTTACATGACCCTACCTCATGAATAAAGTGAGAATTTTTAAGTGCACTTAAGTGTGACGCTAAACTGTGACACTAAGATTTGTGACACATATATTTTAGTGTCACTCATTTTGGTGTTGCATCTAAATGTACAACACTAAAATTTGCACAACTAAAATACATTTGTGTCTCACATATTTTTACTTATAACTTGGCTGTTTTACAATATTTTACTTCCAGTTTTTGAATATACTGCTTTGCTTACATCATCTTACCTCATGAACAGGGATGGTAAGAATTTAAGTATTTTTTCAAGTACATTTAAGTGGGACATTAAAATGTGTGACACATAAATTTTAGTTCTACACATTTATTGCTGCTCCTAAATGTGCAACACTAAAATGTGCAACACAAAAATTCAATTTTTGTGTCTCCCATACTTTTACTCATAACTTGACCTTTGTATAATATTTTGCTCCAAAATTTTGAAAATATTGTTTACATGAATACACTGTTTATGTGACCCTGCCTTATGAACAAGGGTGGTGGGAATTTACAAGTACAGGTTGCAAGGTGATTTCACAGTCACTAGGTGAGATTACCTTTTGGGCAGGACTTAACATATTCTAATGACGATGTTCATGACATACAGTCAAAATAATTTTTGTGTCACATTTATGTGCAGCACTAATGTGCAACACAAAAATTTGAACCATTCAAATTTCCTGTGTGCACCAAAAATGGAATTTTTGGGTCACATTTAAATGCAGGCAGTGTCCTGTACATCTGCATCTAATCAGGACCTGCATAAATTAGGATAGGATTCCAATATGTCAAAAAGAAAGGAAAGGAACCTCACTGCAAAAAAATTTTTAATACACCAGTTAGGGTTCAACTTAATGCCATAAAAGCAGAGAAATGTGGCACTAGGATTTCCAACCCTAACTCATCACCCCCCAGCAGCAAAAGGACAAGACAACATAAGCAACCACAGACAACCATCATCAGGTAAGTCAAACAACATACAACTGTTCCAGATGACACAAATACAGTAGAACTGATCTGCCACCTTAGTGGATTTGTACCTGTGCCATGCACACTGCAAGACATACAGACTTCTTTCTGGCTGCAGATACAAATCCTTAATGCTCAAATCAAGCACTACTGTCTGTAGAAACACAGGCCACTACAGCCACAGATACCAGTGCATGATACCCAAAAGTGTGTCTGTAGAAACATAGACCACTATGTGGTCAGCCCTTTTGACCCATGCACACTGTAAGACATACACACAATTCTGGCTGCAGAAGCATAGGCCCCTGAAAGGCCTGCACCTCTGCAGCCACATGTGTAAGACATACACACTGAGCTCTGGCTGCACACATGCAGGTTCCATGAAATTCATGATCCCAAATTACTATACTACTACTTTCTGCAGAAGTGCAGGCACCCCAAGGACCTTTGCTTCTGTAACTGGAGGTTTATGACATAGATGTTGCTTCTCATTCTTATCAGAGTCCCATAGATGCTGAACAGTCAATTCCAAAAAAAAACATTTTATATCTACATTTCCTCTTCCTCAGGGATTGAGGCAGCCAATCAAAACAGTGAGGCTCTTGCTTCTCAATTTTTTTCATAACTACCACCAAATTAGGATGAGGAAAGGGAAAGCATAAGTTTAAAATGTCTAAACTTGCCAAAATGTCTGTGTCCAGTGGCTGGTTTGTTTTTAAAGTTCTTGTACTGATCTCATTATTGTATTTTATTCTGGTGGAGGACTGGGGCTGATATTAAACTGTTGATTCACAATTACATGAATTTGTTTTCCATGAACTTGCCAGTGATGTTGCAGTCAATAATATGTTATGACGACTAATGTAGCTCAGCATTTTGATGTACTGTTTTAATAAAAGTGAAAGTGCTGTGGAAAAAAAAAACATAATAGTGTATGGTACTGTATGAGTATCAGCTCCGGTGGGCTTTTATAATGAAGTAGGGATTTTTCGTCAGTCCATTTGTTGATGCCTAATGACAAAAGAGTTACCACATTTTTAATTGTTTTGCTTCTGATTCATTGCTTTGCATCTTGCATTCAGTGGTAAAGTCAACTTAACTGTCTTTGCCACTGAATGCAAGCTGCAGAGCTTTCTGTCACTGCTTAAACTAGGAAAAAACATTCCCAAATCATGAACAAGTGGGTCACTGAGAAAACTTTCCCAGATTATGAACAGGGGCATCATTTAAAAGTAGCCATGCATTGCAGTTGAGAGACTCATATGATTTATTTGCAACCCTCCAATGTCCTTTGCAACTCATAGCCCTAAAACAAAGCTTTCCCATGATTTGTTCCTATCTATATTGGTTAATAGGAAACCTTTGCCACCCTATCATTCTGCAAAAATAAAGATTTGCAGCCCATTTGATTCTGGTGAAATGATCCCACTGATCATGAAGCTGGGAACTTGTAGGAGCTAATTTCTTAAATGCAGACATACTAACTCATAATTTGACTGCTCTCTGCAGTACTCTTCCTGCAGGCTGCAAGAATCAGGGGTTCAGAAGTGGAACCTGCTGAAATTACAATTATAAATGATTTGTTAATTCATGTGGGCTCAGAGTGCATATATGGTAATAAGACTGACACAATAAAATACTGACTCAGTCCAGAGGGGGCATACAAATATTGATTAGAGCTGAGAAATATAGGGGGAACATATTGACCCTGAGGGATGTGCTATTGACAACAGTTACTGTATATTGCCCAAAGTCGATGTCTGATGGCAGTGTGACAAACATCCAAGAAGAGCCCCACGCTGTTGCAGGTACTGGTGGTGCAGCTGAGGGTATTGCTAATACCCACTGAACAAAACACACAACTAATTCAGTGCACTCAAGGATTTAAAGAAAAGTAAACTAAGAACATGGAAGATTCTTAGTTGTGAAATCTGTAAAGGCCGGCCTTGTGAATTTGCAGATTTCACCATAAATTACTTTAATTTTGGAGCTTTCCATGTCCTAAGTTTGCTTATTTTTCTATCCTTGAGTGCACTGGATTAGTTGCTGTGTGTGATGGCAGTGTGACTACTGGAAGTCAATAGTTCATCCTGAGGGTTACATTTTTTGCTTTATATCCTGAAAACACCAGTCAATATCTGTTTTATTAAACCTTGCCTTGTATAAAAAACATTAATCACTTCACTAATTAAACTCCAGAACAACATTAATCACCCTATTAAGTTCTGGAAGGCTATCCATTCCATTTTCTCCATTCCAACCCAGTCTCTCTCCCCTGTTCTCAAGATTGGCAATTCCCTCATCTCTGACCCTTCCCTTACAGAAATATAAGTGTGCTGTGTACATGCAGAATGCATGTCACATTCTTAATTGTGCAATGTTTGCATGCGGTTCTCATACACAAAGTGAACCAGGTCTAAAAAGCAAATCAGGTTTGCATGCTGCAAGCTTGACATGAGTGCAGCAGTTAAGCTGGTGTGAACATCATTTAAAAATCACATCAGGTTCACGTGTTGCACGCTTGCCATGTGTGCATCAGCTAATCTGGTGCAAATCTCATCTAAGAAAACACATCAGTTTCTATTTCTTATACTACTGCTAGCAATTAGAGCAATTAAAATACATTTTCATTGAGTTCCCATTAAAATTAGGCAAACTCATTAATTCGTATCCTTTTGCAAGTTGTTTAATGGCTTTTGATTTTTGTCATTAAATCACCATTAATTTGTAAAGTATTGTTTGCTTACTGCATTAGATGCCTAGGATATAGTCAGCCAACATCTTCCATTCCAGATGTGCAAAGAGAGACCTCTGCGTTGTGAAGCCTGACCTTTTTGTCTTGTGCCATGCAAATCCCCTTATGCATGTTTAGTGCTACAAATGTGTTTCTCCATGGCTGTTTTGGCTCACTTGCTTTCCCTTTGTCGTTCTGTCATTCTGCATGGAGCATATACACTATGGCCAAGCACTCTTTGTGCTGAGTAGGGTCTTGGAAACATGCATCACACCTCACATATTGTCACTGAAATGAGGGACATGGACACTCAAAATAAGGGACAATGAGGGACACTAACCCTCACGATGATCAGGACGCATCCTGAAACATGGAGATACAGTACCTCTGAACACAATGGAAACCATTTTATTTACTTGTGCTGATATTAGAAACATAGAAGTTGACGGTAGATAAGGACTGCAATGCCCATCCAGTCTGCCCATTAATTTTTCTACCTTATGAATGTGCCATCGGCATTTACTCTGTGAATTGCCTATCTATTCATATTTATCTGTATTGCTCCCTTATGCTCCCTTATGCCTATCCCATGCCCTGTATTCACATCCACCACTTCCTGAGATAGGCCATTCTATGCAGCCACCACCCTTTCTGTGAAAAAGAACTTCCTTACATTACCCCTTAATCGATCTTCCTCTACTCTCATGCTCTATCCTCTTGTCCTGCTATTTTTATGTTTACTTGCACTCATGTGCAAGAAACATAGTGCGATGATGCAAATGGGGTGGCATACAATTAGTGAGCAGCAGCCCCCTCCCCACACACACGCACGCACGCACATTGGTGTGCCTGGCGCCTTACCTCCCCACGACACATTGTATGGCTGACGGGGGTGCCCAATCCCGGTCAGCTCTACTGTTCCTCCCAGTCTGTATGGCTGATGGGGGTGCCCAATCCCCCGTCGGCTCTACTGTTCCCCCCCAGACTATCGGGTGACACGCTGGGGGCCCACCCCAGCATGGCAACAGGTCCAATGGCCGACAGGGGTGCCTAATCCCTCATCAGCTCCACTGCCCCCCCAACAGCCTTCTAGCTGCCATGCTGGGAGCCCACCACAGCGTGGCAAACATCCCGCGTAGTCCAAATCAAAAAAAAACCTGAAAGAAAAAACCTTCCCTCGCTGCTGTCTTCACCCCCATCTCCCACCCGCGCCCACCCACTGCCCACCCTGCCTCCCCACACCCCCACCTCACCCCATACTTGCCTCCAGAGCTCGGCCCGACGATCTTCGGTGGACCAGGAACACGTCTGCACTCTTCAAAGCAGACCAAGAACTGAGGAAATGCTGGTAAGCTGTATAATGTAATGAATAGGGTTGTTTCAACTTTGCTGCATATCTCAGGCATTTTTTGGAATTTTGGCACCAAATTTTCAACATGGGGTTTTTGGGACCCCTCCTCATGAATTCTGTCACTGTCATGGTGTTAATCGGGCCCAATGGGTGATTTCACGGTCACTGTGTGAAATCACCTTTCGGGACCGATTAATGAAATGACAGTGCCAGTGTTCATAAGGTGGGCTCTCAAAAAGCTTATGTTGAAAATTTGGTGAAAAAATTCCTAAAAATGACTGTTTTATGAGCGTGTGTTGTGCTGTTCCTACACACGCTCGTAGGTTCACGAATTTTCAATATTTTCACTCCGGATTTTCAACATTGCCATTTGACCACACTTCCTTATGAGTAGTACAGCTGTCATTTTTCATATCTCACCCAAAATGTGTTTCCATACATGTAACGCACAATGGCGCATTCCGAGTGTGAAATCAATGTTCGGGACACATTAAGAAAATCACAGTGACACTGTTCATGAGCAGAGGTGTTAAAATGGCTATGTTAAAAATTTGGTGAAAAAATTCCCCAAAATGACTGTTTTACAAGCATGCATTCCGCTGTTCCTATGCACGCTAGTAAGTTTGCGAATTTTCAATATTTTCACTCCAGATTTTCAACATTGCCATTTTACCATACCTCCTTATGAGCAGTACAGCTGTCATTTCTCACTTCTCACCCAAAATGTGTTTCCGCACATGTAGTGCACAATAGCGCAGTCAGTGTGCGAACTCAATGTATGGGACACATTAAGAAAATCACAGTCACACTGTTCATGAGCAGAAGTGTTAAAATGGTGATGTTAAAAATCTGGTGAAAAAATTCCCAAAAATGACTGTTTTACGAGCGTTTGTTGCTCTGATCCTAATCACGCTCATAAGTTCACAAATTTTCAATATTTTCACTCCAGATTTTTAACATTGCCATTTTACCACACCTCCTTATGAGCAGTACAGCTGTCATTTTTCACATCTCACCCAAAACATGTTTCCGCCCATGTAGCACACAATGGTGCAGTCGGTGTGCGACATCAATGTATGGGACACATTAAGAAAATCACAGTGACACTGTTCATGAGCAGAGGTCTTAAAATGGCTATGTTGAAAATTTGGTGAACAAATTCCTTAAAATGACTGTGTTATGAGTGAGCATTGTGCAGTTTCCACTCACCCTCGTAAGTTCATGAATTTGTAATATTTTCAGTCCACATTTTCACCAGTGGCATTTTTCCATGCTTCCTTATGAACAGTACAGCTGTCATTTATCACAACATGGCCGAAATGTGTTTTCACACTTTCAGCACAGAAATGCGTGGTCGCTGTGGGAAATCACTGTTCGGGACAGACAGAGAAAATCACAGTGACACTGTTCATGACCGGAGGTCCCAAAATGCCTGTGTTGACAATCTGCTGTAAAAAATTCCCAAACTAATGACATTACGGGTGCACGTTCCACAGTTTCTACACACGCTCGTGACTTCACCAGTTTTTTTAATATTTTCACTGCAGATTTTCAACATTGCCATTTTTTACACCTCCCCATGAACAGTACAGCTATCACTTTTCACAACCTGTTCAGAATGTGTTTTTGCACCTATGGTGACAAATGCCGTAGTCACTGTGCAAAAGCAGCTTTCGGCTAACAAACTAATATTGCAACCATTCATGAGGTGGGGGTCACAAAAAACCATGTTGAAAATTTGGAGTGAAAATACCAACGAATGCCTGAGGCGTTAGGGTTTCTGACCATAACACCCCAACCTGTAGAGAATGACAGGCATCAGGGCTGTGACTTGGGATTGTCACCTGCAATGCTCATACCATTCCACCCCCACCCACACCCTGTAGCCACTGAGAGGCATCAAGGTGTGCCTTGGACTCTTCTGCCCCAAAGTTCACCCCATTCTCCTATACTGCACCCATCTCACAATATTTCCTGATGGAATGGGGCGCGCATAAGGGCCAAAGACCCCACGGCACACCGTGACACTTGTCGGTGTCTGCACGGTAGGGTGTGGTGAAATGGCGTGGCCATTATGCCCGATGACCCAAAGGTACACCCCAATGCCTGTCACTATCTGCAGGGTGGTGATGGGGTTGGCTTCAGTTCAATACTTCACTGCCATTCCTATTATGCAGCTCTGTAACTCCTACACTACCAATGCCAATGCAAGCAAGCAAACATTGACAAATGCTTGTTCTTATATTGAAACATGTTAGACTCTTTCACCTTGTTAATGCCCTTAAGAAGTTTGAATGTTTCAATCATATTACCTCTCTCCCTCGTTTGCTCCAGGATATACATATTGAGTTCCGTTAATCTGTTCTCATATGTTTTCTGATGTAGTCCCTGCACCATTTTGGTTGCCCTTCTCTGGACTGCCTTAATTTGGTTAACTTCCTTGTGAAGGTGTGGCCTACAGTACTGCATGCAGTACTTCAGATGGGGCCTAACCAGTGCCTTGTAAAGAGGGATTATTACCTCCCTCTTACGACTTGTGATACCCCTAATACACCACAACACCCCCCTAGCCTTACCTACTGCTTTAGTGGTCTGCTTGGATGATTTCAAGCCATCTGTGATGATGATTCCCAAGTTTCTTTCTTCCTTTGTGACTGTCAGCAACTCCCCTCCCAACCTATAGGTGGCTTCAGGGTTTCTCTTCCCTATGTGCATAATCTTGCACTTCTTTGTGTTAAACCCCAGTTGCCACTCTTCAGACCATTTTGCTAATTTATCCAGATCTCTTCTCATTCTGCACACACATCTGGATCATCTACTCTGTCGCAGATCTTGGTGTCATCTGCAAACAGACAAACCTTGCCCTCCAGTCTATCTGCAATGTCACTGATGAAAATATTGAAGAGGACGGGCCCCAGGACTGATCCCTGAGGTACCCTACTTGTGACTTGCATCTCTTCTGACTGTATACCATTTACCACCACTCTGTTTTCTGCCCGTCAACCAGTTTTCCACCCAGTTGACCAACTTCTGACCCACCCTGAGCCCACCCAGCTTATTTATCAATCTTCAATGTGGAACAGTATCACAAGCTTTGCTGAAGTCAAGGTAGGCAACATCAACTGCTCCCCCTTGGTCCACCACTCTGGTTACCCAGTCAAAGAAATCTACAAGATTAATTTGACAGGACCTTCCTGTTGTAAACCCATGCTGTCTTGGATCCTGTGCTCCTATGGATTCCAGGTGTTGCACTATCCTGGAGAATAAAGCAGGGCTGCCATTTAAATAGGGAAGAGGGGGGCAGTTGCCCCCCCCCCGTATTTGTGCCTAGGTTGTTCTTATGGTATGGCAATAATGGCATTACATTTGATACACGGATGTTGATGGCAGATTTGGATTTAATCTTTTGCACAATAAGTGCCCCCTCTGGCCTGTGTGAGCTCAAGCTGCAGCTGCACTCCTGACTCAACTGTGTCTGTATTTTGTTATCCCCTCTCTCCACCTATTAGCAGTGGCACCATTACATGTGACTTGGAGAAGCTCCAGCCAAGCAAGAGCACATGAATCATTCGAGTGCAACACTGTCTTTCCCACCACAGTACACAGGCTGCACACTACAGCTTGGAGGATTCAGTGAACACTGAACTCTCAATAGCAGTGTTGTGGTGGCATATTTTTGTTGGTCTACTCTTAGGGAATCTCCGACTCCCCGATGGCTGATGGGGCAGGGGATGAGCTAGAAGCTAACTTGAGACTAGGCTACCTACTTACTCTACTAGGCTCACCTCACACAAATAAAAGTTTAAATTTACAGGACATCCTATGTGTGAGCAGCATGTTTTCCATGAGGGATGGATGAGTGGCAGAGCAGTTTTCAGTGGTAAAATGAGGACTGCCCCTTGCATTCAGGGGCAGTTGAGCGGTATGGTATGCACAGACTATTGCAGCCCCACTATAGTCAGGATTATGCCCCCCCCCCGGTGAAGCCGACCTTCACATCCCCATGCTCAGGCACATTATGACATAGGGCAAGGGAGAGTACAGGGGTGTGCCCAATTGAAATGAATGGGGTATTGTTTTATTATAATTACTGACCAGCGCTTTTTCCCATAGGGATACCCGGTTTTAATTTGCCGTTATAACCAGTTGGGCTGGTTATAACAGCAAACACGCACCAGGTTTCCCTCTGATTATGCATGCGCCAGTCACATTGTTCCTTTATTATGCAATGTTCACTGTTCCAAGAAGCAATGCCCCTTGCTGTTGGCGTTTTTTTTTTTTATTATTTGAAAAAAAAATAAAGGCCTATTCTGGTGAATGAAAACCAGCAGAAAAGGAACACACCGTCCGGTTTCTCTCTCCACACTCAAGAGCTGGCGGGTTTCTCCTCTTCATACCGAAGTACGCTGCAGCTTTGCAACCGCTGTTTGCCGGTAAGTTTAAGAATACCGGAAGCAAACAGAAAAAATACAGACATGGCTACCGTTATTTTCTGCACTTCTTCTTACCTCACATAAGCGGAGCACTATAACTTGGCAGACTAGGATCTGCAGCTTATCCATTACATAGAGAAATGGGCAGACTGGGTGGACCAAGCGGTCCTTATCTGCCGTCAAATTCTATGTTTCTATGTTTCTTAGACCGCTAACACTTTTGACTAGTCCACGGTTGCCTGAAAACTGATCAGTTTCTTTTCTATAATTGCTGAGGTGAAAAAGCATGTGCCAGCAATTATAAAAAACAAAAGAAGGGGTGGTGTGTGTAAAACTCGATTTTACACACACCCTCGTGTGAGGTGCATTTTATAAACCCCTCAGGCTTCGACCTCGGGGTTTATGTAGAATCCTACAACTCGGGTGTGTGTAAAATCTCATTACACACACCACCCCATATATTTTTCTCTATATAATTTTATACATTATTGATTGAGAATTGGAGATTATTGAAGGCCACCGCTCGACGAACAAGGGCCTTGTTACTTCTGCTCAGTATTCACAAAAGAAGAGGAGAGGCGGTACCTAAACCAAAGAATAGAAACACTCTGGATAGGGGGGTCAATACCAGTTCATTCACAGAAGAAAGGGTCCTGAAAGATCTCATAAAACTGAAGATGCACAAAGCAATGGGGCCTGACGGGATTCACCCCAGAATTCTAAAAGAAATAAGGGGAGAACTAGTGACACCACTAACTACCCTTTTTAACAAATCGTGGGAGGATGGTGTGGTACCTGAGGACTGGAGGAGGATGGATGTGATTCCCTTTCCCAAAAGTGAGAGCAAGATAGAGGCAGGAAACTACAGACCTGTTAGTTTGACCTCAGTGGTAGGAAAAATTATGGTATCACTTCTGAAGGAAAGAATTGTTAAGTACCTAGAGGCCAGTGGGGCACAGGACCCAAGGCATCATGGATTCACAGTGAGAAGGTCATGTTTGATGAATCTAATCGATTTCTTTGACTGGTTGACTAAAGTAGTAGACCAGGGAGGGACTGTGGACATGGCCTACCTAGACTTTAGCAAGGCATTTGACACCGTCCCACACAAAATAACAAAAAATAAGTTAGCCAGCCTGGAAGTGGGTCCAAGGGTTGTAGCCTGGGTAAAACATTGGCTGGACAACAGGATGCAGAGGGAAATAGTAAATGGAGTCCACTCTGAAGAAAGGGGGGTTACTAGTGGTGTACCACTGGGATCAGTACTAGGACCAGTCCTGTTTAATGTCTTTATAGGTGACATTGCAGAGGGACTGGAAGGGAAAGTATGCCTCTTTGCAGACAACACAAAGATCTGCAACAGGGCTGATACACAAGGGAGGTGGAAAGGATGAGAAGGGACTTGGCAAAGTTGAAAGAATGGTCAGTATCATGACTGCTTAAATTAAGTGCAAAGAAGTGCAAAGTAATGCACCTGGAAAACAAAAACCCGGGGGAAGAGTACACAACATGAGGGAGATACTAACAAAAACAAAAATGGAGAGGGACCCGGGGCAGTCATATCAGATGACTTAAAGGTAGGCAAGCAATGTAAGAAGGCAGTAAGGAGGGCTGGGGGGATACTGGGATGCATAGTGTCAGTGGCTCAGTAGGTAGCACACTTGCCTCTGAGGCCGGGAGATCAGAGGGTTGTGGGTTCAGTTCCCACATCTGGCACTTTGGTTAATATCCCAGTACTGACACTATAGTGCAGCATGAGAGGGGTGCTGCACTTCTGAGGTGCCGTCTTTCAGATGAGATGTTAAACCAAGGTCCCATCTGCCTGGATCGGTGGTAGTTCAGGTGGATGTTAAAGATGCCAAGGCACTTATCGAAAAGAGTAGGGGAATTTCCCCGGTTTCCTGGCCAAATTTCCCTCATTCACTAAAAATACCACCAACAGCTTAATCTGGTTCAAGGTCAGTTGGCATTCACCTGTATCCCTCTCCCCCGGGTCATGCCTGAAAATAGGCAGGATTTGCCTAGTGCAGTTACCCGGTCAACAAAAACTAAATAAATAGGGAGAGGCATCACCAGTAGAAAACAGGAAGTTGTTATCCCTCTGCACAGACAACTGATGAGACCCCATCTGGAATACTGCATGCAGTTCTGGAGACCCCATCTCCACAAGGACATAGACCGGATGGAGGCAGTCCAGAGGAGGGCAACTAAAATGGTGCAGGGTCTGCACCAGAAGCCATACGAACAGAGACTAATGGAGCTTAACATGCATACCCTTCAGGAAAGGAGGGACAGTGGGGACATGAGAGAACCATTTAAGTACCTCAAGGGAATCAACAAAGTCCAAGAGGGTAGCATCTTTAAGAAAAAGATGTACAAGAACAAGGGGATACAATCTGATGATGGGGGGGATGGCTCAGGGGCAATGTGAGGAAGTATTTTTTTCATGGAGAGGGTGGTGGAAGCATGGAATAGCCTTCCTGAGGAGGCTGAGGGTTCAAAAACAGTGGGAGAATTCAAGCATGCATGGGACTGACATAAAGCAATTCTAGTGGGGGGTAGGAGTATGTAGGCGGTTGGCTCACTAGGATCTGCAGCTTATCCAATAGGTAGGGAAAAGGGCAGACTGGGTGGGCCAAGCAGTCCTTATCTGCTATCATGGTCTATGTTTCTGTTTTATATGTAGAAAAGTGGCCTTCATTATTCTGCAACTTACCATCATAACATATAAAATAGTAATAAAAAAATCACTCCATTCATTTCAAGGGGTACGCCCCAGCACTCTGACTCATGGACATCATCTCTTAAAGGCTCCTGCCTCTGGCTCCCTAGTACTCAGGTAACAGACTCTTGACTTATATCTATACTTGGTAGGTTGTCTGTAGCAGCATGGCTGCCATCTGCTACAGTGTGTGTGTATGGGGGGGACTGGCCACATGGATGGGGGGTGTCAAGTTATTGCTGATTTTGTGTTTGCCCTTAAAGTTTGCTTGCGTGGAAGCACTCAAAACTATGGAGAGAAAATAGTAGGAGTACAGGCCAGACAGAGTAATTAAGTAGTTTTGTGGAGGCATTGTGGTGGGAAGACCCACATGTGTTTCCGTTGGTATGTGTCCCGCAGTTCAGCTGTGCAGCTGAGATGAGAGGGGGACAAGAAAACTAAAAAGTATAACAGTGGCTATAAGCATGCCACATGCGTGCAGATGTATGCAGATTGGTACTGAAGTACAAGCAAGCCATATGTGTGCAGGCAGTATAGCTTAATGGTTAAAGGCACTGAACTGCAAACCTGGAGACCTGGGTTTAAATCTCATCGAACCCCACTTATGTACAGTGTGATCCTGAGCAAGTCACTTAACTTTTATGTGTGCAGTTATCAGTGACCACTTACTTTTTGCACGCATGCCACATGCATGCAGTCTGTTCCACTTTAACATAAAAAGCATGCTTTCCACACTTGCTTGCTGAACACATGCCACATGCATCCAATTTGTTCCTATTTAACATTTAAATCATGTTTGCAGCATGCATATAACATGAGTAGTTTTATGTGCACAGCATGAAAACATTCCATATAATTATTTCTGTAAGGGAAGGGAGGTAGCTCTGATGGCCTTGATCCTAAGCGTCTGCTTCTCTCAGCTCTTGCCATCAATTCCTATTACCTTACTCCTCAACTTCCCTTTTTTCCTCTGCATCTGTCCCAGAGTCCTGGAAACATGCTACTCTCATACCTCTCTCTAAAGGTGGTGATCCCTTGTCTCCTGGTAATTTCTATCCTACTGTATCTCTATGTTTCTCTCTCTCTCCCACCCTGGCCAAGTTACAGGAACACCTTGAATTATCTCTTCTCTCTTCCTTCCTTCCAGTCTGGTTTTAGGAAATCCAATTCCACCTCCTCATCCCTCCTCTGACTCACTGACTCCATCCTTTCAGGTATCGATCAGGGTCTGATCACCTCCACCGTATTTGTTGATTTCACTAAAGCTCTTGATACTGTGGTTCATCCCCTCCTTCTGGACAAGCTTAAAGCAGTGGGTGTATCTGACTCTGCAGTCAGTTGGTTTCATTTTTACCTTGAGGGAAGGTCTTAAGCTATCTAGATAAGAAGTTTCATTTCATCACCACTCCCCATCTGTCTCAGGTGTCCCTCAGGGGTCTGTCTTCTGTCTGGGGCCCTATTCTGTTTTCCATATTCTTGAATGACCTCCCCTGTCTCTGTTCCTCTGCATCCATTTATGTACATTGATGATATAGTTCTTTCTGTATCTGACTCCTCATGACCTTACCTCATAGCTACAGCTGGATTGACAACATTCAGCACTGGTTCCAGTCTAACCAGCTGTTCCTGAATGCCAAAAAAACAGTTTCCATGAATTTTGGCACCCAACAGAGGCTTACCAGACTCACCCCTCTCCCTTTATTTCACGCCATTGATGGTGTTGTGATTGAGAATGTATCCTCTTGTAAGTACTTCAGGGTCTGGCTTGACCGACATCTTGATTTCTTGGTGCATAGTGATGCCATACACCATAAAGTCCACACCAAGCTTTGTGCACTGTACAGGAACAAAGCAAATATCCCACTTCCTACTCACTGACAGATTGTTTTAAATATGGTTCTCCCTAGTTTTGACTATGGTGACATAGTCTATAGTGGTGCTCCCAAATCCTCCCTTGTCAGACTGCACCCCTTTTTCCACTCTTTTTGTCATGTTGCTTTAGACCATCCTTCTCATACCCATCACTGCTCACTCTACTCTGCCGTTTCACTCCCCTCTCTTGATGCTAGGTACCTTTCCCATTGTGCCTCCTTTATATACAAATTCTAGTTTGGTTTCCTTCCCTCCTACCTTGCATCCCTATTATCCTCTCCCTCTTTTTCCTCCTACCCGCTTCACAGTAATATTTCCTTTCCCTATCTATTTCTTCTAGAAAAATCTCCTCTCAGTCGGTTTGCTTTCTCATATCACTTTCCAAAACTCTGGTACTCCCTTCCCCTGTCAATCTGTTCTGACTCTTCTGCTTTCTAACTGCCCTTCATCCTTTAGTTCTTGTCTTCCTTCCCTTTGCAAGAGTAGATTTCCCATTGCCTATTATAACTCAGTCATATTTACGTCATGTATCAGTTGTACTGATTTGCCTTCAATATTTATAATTTCACTCCTTTGATATACTGTATTGTTGTATATGACTTCTACTTTTGTAATGTAATATCACTGTTTAGATTTTTCCACCTCTTCCACCCTTCCCGCCTGCTGCCCCGCCGCCTGCTAACTGACACCATCGGTAGGGCTGTACGATTAGTCCACAGTGATGAGCCAATGGGCGTGCAATATATCATCTACTACACATTCAGATATGTCATTCATATATCTGGAATAATATAATCTGTCTGTGATAACACACCCATTGGCTCACACTGTGGACCAATGGGCATACAGCCCCACACGTGTCAGTCGGCAAGTGGTGGGGCGGCAGATGGGTGGGGTGCTGCCACCGCCGGCTGACCGGGGGGGGTGAGCGGGGCGGTGGGGCTCAGTGGGTGGGGAAGGGGGGTACCACTAGACCACCAGGGATATTGGTATTTTTTTTTGTTACAAATGCCTGCGATCGGGCAGTCAGCGGTCCACTGGACCACCAGGGATATTGGACATAGTTCTTCTTTCTTTAACAAATGCCCACGATCGGACAGACAGTGGTCCACTGGACCACTAGGGATATTGGACATTACTCCTGTTTTTTATACAAATGTCCACGATCGGGCAGACAGCAGTCCACTGGACCACCAGGGATTTTTGCTTTTTCATTTTTGTACTGCAGCCTGCGATTGGGCTGTGGAGCACATTGCCGGCTGCAGGGGGCATCAGTCCCCGACGGCTGCTGCCTGGCAGGGCGCCAGGTGCAAGTCATCGGGGATCGGCGCACCTGCATGCAAATGGGGCCATAATGACATGCAAATGGTCCCATTTGTGCCTCGCATACCTTATGGCCCCATTTGCATGTCAAGTTTTGAATATCGTGGTTGCTGTGCATAGCGCAATGGAACTTGTGCTAGCGCATCCCCATGCTCCACTCTGGCCACTTGCGCTGGTGCAGTACCATTGCACCAAGCACACTGCGGGTGGTCAGGGTGCAATATTCAATAATGCTGTGCCATGGTGCAGCTCTGTTGAATATCACCCAGTCCACACCCCCATGCGCCGTTGCGCTGTACCCAAGTTTGAATATCTGGGGCCAAAAGTATAATAGACACCAGTAAGGAGGAAAAGCCCAGATCAGTACTAGACAGCAGGTAACTTTATTGTTTGCAGGTACTGTAAGAGAAAGCTTTTATTATATTCGCTTGCATGCACACAGCACAAAGGAAAATCTTGTGGCTACTCGACAGAGTAGAGGCTGCAGAGGTACAGTATGTCAGTGTAGCATTAAAGCAGCACAGGCTGCAGGAGGCTTGACACAGACAGCCCAACTAGCAGCAGGCTAATAGTGATAGTGATCAGCATGGCTGATAGGCAGAAACTTTGTGTAATTGAAAGGAGGCAGATACACCTATCAGAGTGCAGCTGTCTGCTTTCATCTACAAGACAGCTCCAGAGCAGCCAGCTGAGCAACATCATTATCAGCCTGTTCTTTATCCTCCTCCTCTCTGCTTATAGCTTCTCCCTGCATTTCTCCATCACTCAGTCAATTACATTAGCCACTCCCCCGTCCACTGCTCACAGCTTCTCCCCCCCGCATTACCCCAGTGATCACTCAGATAAATTAACCTCATCCTGTAGCTCTCCCAACATTCTGCCATCAACAGTTTCTCCCCCCATTCCTCTACTCTCACTTAAATAAATTAGCCCTACCCCCAGTTGTGCTACTCATGGCTTCTCTTCCCCCCACAGTTCCCCACACTCAAATAGCTGCTCCCTGTGGCATCCTCCCCTAGTTCTGCCACTTGAGTCTTCTATTCCCCCCTACATTTCCCCACACTCAAAAATGTAGCCACTCCTGCAGTTTGCCACCATCCTTCTGAGCCATTCACAGCTTTTCTTCCCTGCAACATTTCCCACACTCAAATTAGCAGCTCTCTGCAGCCCCGACACTCCTGGCTGTTCTTCTCCCTTCCCCTGCATTTTCCCAAGCTCAAATTAAATTAGCCACTCCTGACAGTTCCTCCACTCTCTCCTGGTTCTGTTGCTTGTAGCTTTTCTCACCTCTCCCACATTTCCCTAGTACTCAGAAGCTGGTGGTGAAGGTCTAGATGAGACTACTGGGTCCCCTTTGATGCACTTGGATACTGCGGACTATTCAATCAGGGAGGAGGATCCCTCCCTGACACATTGCCAAGATCATAGGCAGGCAGGGTGACCGTGCCTGAGCAATGGAGGGATGAAGGATGCTAATGTCCACTGGCATGGGGACTGGGTTCTAAAGGGGTTCACATAGTATGAAAATGAGGTCCCTCTGTGCTTCATTATTGGTTCATTGTGAAGTTGGCTTTCTACTAATGGGAGGCCCTATTACCATGTCATAGTTGGTCACATGAAAAGGGGGTCCACTTTAGGCTATTAAAACTAGCTATAATTTTATAACTAGCAGAACACTAGGAGTTTAGAATTATTGGTAAGTTTGACGCACCTTTATTATTATGGGGTTATTGGATCCTTGAAGCTCAATGGTAATCTCATGCCTCATTGATGAGGTAGGATGCTGTGATGATGGGGGTTACAATTTGCAGAAATAGCAATCCCAGTGGCACCAGCAAAGTGAGCAGCAGTCTCATGAGGGAACCAGACTTGCGTTGCAAACCTGCCCATGGCTAGTGGAGGCTTAAGGAGTGCTGCAGAAGCAGTTCACTCTGGCAGGTGGGGAGACATCTGCTGCAGCAGTGCCTGCTGTGGGGTGGCATTGACCTGTAAGTGATCATGTGGCAACTTATCCACCCCTTTAGGTCAGACATACCAGCAAGATGTGGACCCAATTGTGTCAGGGAATGTGGGAAGGACAAGAGAATATGGGGCAAATAATTTCCCAGGACTGTCAATGATGGCCAACCCTATGTCAACAGTCCTGTCCGTTCCACACCCTCAGCACTTCACAATCAAAATGGACCTCTATCTCTGGCTGGAGTAACTGCTTGGCCTGGGTCTAGCTGGACAGAATAAGCTCTGAGTCTTTGTTGGGTCACCTGAGACCGGGGTCAGTTGATCTCTGACAGTGGAGAAGTGGCATGGGGGAACAGCAGGAGTGGCCTGAAGTAGCCAGCTGCAAAGGTTCTGAGGTAGGAGAAATGTACTGGCAGTAGTCTTGAGCTCTGGGCATTCAGAATTTTCCTCTTGCACTTAAAAACAGAATATGCAAAGAGGTCAAGCAACTCCCTCAGTACCATGAACTATAGGTTTCTTAATGTGGAAATGGGCTTCTGAAAGTTAGTAGTGTCACAGTCTGCACCAAAAAACTTAATTTTCTAACCCCGATGAGTTGCACTGTGACATATTGGCATCCTCCCCGGGAGGCACCTCCCGATTACAAAAATAGTAGTAGTAAAACAATTTATTCTTAAAATCAATAAAAGGATAGCCCAGTTGAGCTGAAACTCATATCCAATGGGGTCCTAATCATTCACATGGATACAGATATATATTTTAACTATAGTGCAGTTGATCAGCTACAAAAGGCATGGCAGTAGCTGAAGGAGGTCCTGCCCCCCCCCGAAAAAAAAAATCCAAAGTCTTCCCATGCAACAGGTAGTAATAATTAAAAAAAAAATCAAAAATGTGCCTTTACGCATTCCTAAAGGGAACTCAGCAACTGAATATTGTTAGGAAGTGAAACTCTGCTGCCTCCATTACCTCCTCAACATAGTCTCTGAATGCAGTACATCAGGCCTCTGCTGTAGAAGGCAGTCCCATCCAAGTTTGGGTTCCTTCATAACAGACCTCAGTCTCCACATCTGCCACATAGCATGCTCCAAGTCTTCATGGTAGAGGTAACAGTGTGGTCTGAGGGTTGAAGCACTGAGCTGTGAAACGTAATGCTTGAGATCACATGTTCAAATCCCACCTTATTGACTTGCTTACTCTGTTACCTTAAGTAAGTCCCATAACCTCTCTGCACTTCAGACTTCCCAGCAGCAAACAAACTGGAAAGAAGCAGGATCCCACTGGAAATTAGAGCTCTCATCTTAGCTGGGCTATCTTGGATACATCAGTACTACAAGAATGAACTGACATGAGGAAAACCTGTTTGTTGCTCTTTCAAGTCAAAGCGGAGCAGCAACTTCTTGTCATCAGGGCTGCCAGGGCAGCTTTATAAAAGCCCCACCCCAACTCTGTCTCAACTAAGGTCTAAAGCAATCATCACAGCTGGCCTCCTCATCAATGCTAAATACCACAGTCAACAACAGCAGTGTCCCAGTCCAATGCAGAACATTGACCACAAGTGAGCCGACTCCCCCCTCCACCTCTACGACTGGACTTACAGTTGTAGCACAGAATGGAGACAACACTGTTTTCAAATCTTATGTGGGCTCCCAAAAATCAGTTTTTGTTTAAACTCTACTGAATTTGCAAATTGCTGGGGACCACTAGCAATGTGGGCAGTCCACTCATTTGTGGAATCAGCAATTTACGATGTAACATTCTAGATGAGTTTTATGAATTATGAGTCTAAATGTAATTAAATTTAAGCTTCCTCTGAAGTTTCCAATTAGAGCTAGGGTTGAAAAAATTGTAGACATTTTTGCTTTATGGGAATCCGCAACATACTGCAGAATGGGACAGCCTAATCCATATTTGGTTTTTGTAGCATTTCATGCTTTCAGATCTCACTGGCTTGCTTTACTCAGTGTAATTTATGGAAAGCAGCATTTTAGCTGAGCACCAACATAATGCATATTATTTTGCATTTTACTATGTGCATTTCAATTATATATATAATCAACTCCATATACTCAAAAATTTAAATACTATTACTATTCAGTACTTTTTGCTAAACAGTAATCTTACTCAATCTGCTGTTTTGTTTGCAGACAATAATAATAAAAAACAGCTAACAGAAATGTGTCAAGACTCTATATATTCTATATCTTTGTTATGCTGAATTTCTTCTATGCTACAGCTTGCTGAAATGACTCCTGAAATGAATTGGTAGATGGCTACATACGTAAATCAAGCACTGGCATCAAGCACAAGTCCCAGGAATTGAAAACATTTTGCATACAGCAGTTTGAGGATAACCTATTCATCCATCTATCCATCCATCCATCACCTGTCCGTCTGTCCATCTAGCCATCTATCCTTCCATCCGTCTATCTATCTAGCCATCTATCCTTCTATCCATCACTCTAGCCATCTATCACTCTAGCCATCTATCCATCAATCCCTTCATCCATCAATCCCTCCATCCATCCATCCAGCTGTCTATACCACCATCTAGTAATCTGTCCCTCATCCATCTGTCCATCTAGCCATCTATCACTCCAGCCATCCATCCATCTGTCCATCCAGCTGTCTATACCTCCATCTAGCCATATGTCCTCCTCCATCTGTCCGCCTAGCCATCCATCACTCCAGCCATCCATCACTCCAGCCAACCAGCCAGCCAGCCATCCAATATATGATTAGGGCTTAATATGTGTAGAAAACGGTGACTATCAAAACCTTGTTGCAGTTGATGTGATGTCAATAGTACAACAACTTTTCAGCCTTGTCCTGCCACCTGATTGGCTCACTCAACACGATCAATGGGAAAAACAGTGGAAACATGGTGGCAAGGTTTAGCAAGCACTAAGCAGAGGACCCACCTAATGTAGACACGAAGAGCCAGACACGGCCCCGTGTCATAAAATAAAATTTTTTTTTTTTTTATTTAAAAAGAAACAGTGTGCCACAGATGGACATAACTGCCACACAGGAGTTCTTTGGACTGACACAGCGGAGTGGGTGAGAGAAGCTGGAGTGAGCAGGAATGGCACCAGATAACATAGAAGGTAGTAGTCATTTCATTTCATTTTATTTTATATTAAAAGGCCTGTGGGCAATATTGTCCATTTCCATAGGTGTCTAATCATCCATGTATCCATCCATCCATCCCTCCCTCCCTCCCTCCCCTGTATCTATGTATCTGTGTATCTACAGTATGTGTCTGTCTATCTGTCTATTTCCTCATTTGAAACTGGGAAAAATGTCACTGTCACTCTAGTTTTAAGTAGACTTTGGATGTAGTTTATGCAAATTCCTTTAAAAGTGTATGTTTTGATGTGTCATGAGTTTTTGTAATGTACTGTACACTTGTTTACTTATATTAAATGTCCTTGTCTGTAACATACATTTCATGTCAGGCATGCTTGTAAAAAGGCTTGCCCCATCCACTTTCCTGTGAAGCAATAAAACAAACCAACAATAAAACAGACTATGTAACCATCTACAGACTGAGCAATAGTCCTTTGTACAAGTAAAGTGCAGTTTTCAACTACCACTTGTTTTTGAGAGAGTCAATGGAGTAATTTTTATGAAAATCAATATCCCTCCCAAGTCCATCAATCAATCTGCCTCAAAAAGCACATCTACAAGTAGATGTGACACCAGTATATTCTATAGCGTAATTTAACTTCTCATTAATATGGAATTCATGTCAAGTTTAGCTTTTAATTTAAAGACTGTAATTGTGTTGTACTGCTGTTGCTGACAGGACATCAAGGATATGCAATCCACATCCTGTGTAGTCTCAGTTCTCCAAACCAGGGGACTTGGGATTTGTACTTGCAACCCTCTGGCCCCAACCCAAGATTCAACCACCAACCTAAAGAAATAGCTCACCTCGCTGAACTAATAAAAGATCATCGTATTCCTTAGCTTGACACCTAAATTCTGTCCCTTTATTTTTTTACATCACATATTCTCAGAGGATTTCTGTCCTGAACTATTTTTTATGTAACCCCTATCCCACAAGGAACATGATGTAACATTTAGAAGTGTAAACCAAAAGAAACTGGGCACTTACCAACCAAATTCTTGAGACACCACAGCTTTACGTTTTAAGGAATTTCAACTTTATTTCCCATCGTGGGATTACTCCTGGCACGTTTTGGACACTGCTTGTGTCCTTTATCAAAGGATGGGGTACATATGAGAATATGTGATGTGAAAAAATAAAGGGACCGAAATTAGCTGTTATATGCTCACAATGGGATTAAGTGCCTTAAAAAAACAAGCATGTGTCAATGCCGAATGTTTGCTTGTTGGCATTGGTAGAGTAGGAGTTACAGAGCTGCATAATAGGAATGGCAGTGCAGTATTGAACTGAAGCCAACCCCTCCACCACCTTGCAGAGACTGACAAGCATTGGGGTGTGCCTTTGGGTTGTTAGGCATAACGGCCATGCCATTTCGCCACTCCCTACCCTTCAGACACCGACAGTGTCACGGTGTGCCTTGGGGTCTTTGGGCCTTATGCTCACCCCATTCCATAAGGAAATATGGTGAGATGGGTGCATTATAGGAGAATGGGGTGAACTTTGGGGCCGAAGAGTCCAAGACACACCTCGATGCCCATCACTGGCTGCAGGGTGTGGGTGGGGGTGGCATGGCATGAGAATTACAGGCGACAATCCCAAGTCACACCCCTGATGCCTGTCAGTCTCTACAGGGTGGGGCGTTATGGCCGGAAACCCTAATGCCCCAGGCGTTCGTTGGTATTTTCACTCCAAATTTTCAACATGGGTTTTAGTGTGACCCCCACCTCATGAACAGTGACAATATCAGTTCTTTAGCCAAAAGCTGATTTTGCACAGTGACTATGCCACTTGGCACCACAGGTGTGAAAAGACATTTCGATCAGGATGTGAAAAATGACAGTTGTACTGTACATGAGGAGGTGTAAAAAATGGCAATGTTGAAAATCTGGAATGAAAATATAAACAAAACTGGTGAAGTCACGAACATGCATAGAAACTGCACAACGCACACCCATAATGTAATTAGTTTGGGGATTGTTTACAGCACATTTGTCAACACAGGCATTTTGGGACCTCTGCTCATGAACAGTGTCACTGTGATTTTCTTAATCTGTCCTGAACACAGCGACCAGGCATTTTCTGCGCTGGCAGTGCAAAAACACATTTTGGCCAGGGTGTGAAAAATGACAGCTGTACTGTTCATAAGGAGGTGTGGAAAAACGCCAGTGTAGAAAATCTGGACTGAAAATATTACAAATTCATGAACTTACGAGGGTGCATGGAATCTGTGCAATGCACGCTCATAACAAAGTCATTTTATGGACTTTTGTCACCAAATTTTCAGCATAGCCATTTTAAGATTTCTGCTCATGAACAGTGTCACTGTGATTTTCTTAATCTGTCCCAAACATTGGTTTCACACACTGACCACGCCATTGTGCGCTACATGCGTGAAAACACATTTTGGGCAAGATGTGAAAAATGACAGCTGTACTTCTCATAAGGAGGTGTGGTAAAATGGCAATGTTGAAAATCTGGAGAGTGAAAATATTAAAATGTGCAAAGTTACGAGCATGCGTAGGAACTGCGTAATGCACACTTGTAAAACAGTCATTTTGGGAATTTTTCATCAAATTTTCAACATAGGGTTTTGGGGGCCTACCTCATGAACTGTGACACTGTAATTTCATTACTTGGTCCTGAAAGGTGGTTCCGCCGGTGACTGTGGGAATCACCTTTCAGGACCAAACAACAAAATGACAGTGACTGAGATCATGATGTGGGGTTCCAAGAACCCCATGTTGAAAATTTGATGAAAAAATTCCCCAAACTGGCAAAGATATGCACCAAAGTTGAAAAAAAAAGTTTATGCCATTATACAGCTTACTGGCATTTCTTCAGTTTGCGGTCGGCTTTGAAGAGTGCAGACATGTTCCCAGTCCACCGAAGATCGTCACGCTGGGCTCTGGAGGTAAGTATGGGGTGGGGAGGTGAGTGCGCTGAGGGTGAGCATGGGTTGGGGAGGGGAAAGACAGTCAATGGACTTTTTTTAACAGGTGTGTTTTCTTTTAGAAGACAACGCAGGACTTTTGCTACACTGGGGTGGGCTCCCAGCGTGGCAGCTGGAAGTTTATTTTTGGGGAGCAGTGGATCTGACGAGGATTGGGCACCCCATTGGCCATATGGATGTTTGCCACACTGGGGTGGGCTCCCAGTGTGACAACTGAAAGTCATCTTTTTGGGGGTACAGTGGAGCCGACGGGAGATTGGGCATCCCCATTGCCATCTGGACTTTTGCCACATTTGGGGTGGGCTCCAGCGTGGCACCTGGAAGTCTGTTTGGGAGGGTAGCAGAGCTGATGGGGGACTGGGCACCCCTGTCAGCCATATGGTGTGTGGGGGGAACCATGGTCACACTGGGGTGGGCTCCTAGCGTGCTACGTAGGTGTTCATGGGGGGGGGAGACGTACTGTCTATGACAGTTCAGATGCAGTGCTGACGTGTAGGCAATTTGCATACTACCGATGGCAGTAGGCAAATATCCTACACGTTACCACTGCTGATTGTGGCAGTGATTTCCTCAGGCTGTCAGACAGCTCAGACATTCATTGGCATGGTGCAGCTGCGCCTGCAAAAGGGAGCAGGGCATTGGAAGTGGGGGAGGCACACCTATGAAAACCTGTATGGTGGCACTATATTTCTTGCACATGCATGCAAGCAAACATAAAAAAAGCTCTCTCTCCATGTCTCACTTTCCTAAGATTTACAGCCCTCTGTAACCTGCAGTCTGATCCCTAGCCCTCCCTCTTAGGTAGCCATTCCTCCTGATAATTGTACTTAAGCCGTCTCCCTCTTGCCTCCGCAGTCTGCCAGCTCATCCCCAACCCCTGCGGGTGGCCACCACTGCAGGATCCAAGTCGGAGAAAAGACAGGTACAAAATCAGCCACGCGCAATGACAATTCATTTTAAAGTTGACGCCTTTTTTGGGGGTCATCCACCCGATCTCCAGAGAACAGAAACAAGACTGAGTACCATAGCTGCACTATTAAGTAACCCAAAATAAAGAAAGGAACACTATTATTGCCGTTTTTAAAGTTAGATTTTTATGGGGGGAAAAAAACTACATCTTACCAATTACTACTGCCTTTTACTGGGACCGCAGTGCTCGGAGCTCATTCTAAAGCAAATTCATTTTGGGCTCCAGCTCTTCCCGCCCTTGGCTGGTCGGCCGTTTATATAGGAGTTTAGTCATGTGACTAACTACTCATTTTCTCGTTTGCAGCCTATAAAATATCACTAACAGAGGGTGTCAGCATACCTCTCAACCTCCTGCCTCATAAATCAGGGACAAGGCTTAAAAAATCAGGGACAAAGGACAAAAATCAGGGACACATCTTCAAAATTGGAACTATCAACTCAGGAAGCTGGTAGAATAGGTGGCTTAGTGTAAAATGCATATTCTAAGGAGGAACAAGTCTGCAATTTTAATGTTTGACATTATTTTGTGCTTAAATATTCCACTGTTGGTCACAGAAACACAATTTTTAGGAGAGACAGAGTAAAATTTTAAGGCAAAATCAGGGACGTCCCTGAAAATCATTTCTTTTCTCTTCAGTGAGGACATTGGCAACACAGGAAATCACTGTTTTTTTTAAATCAGAGACATTTAATACTGGTAGCCAAATGTTCTTGAAGGAAAGCAATGGTGGTATTAGGAACAGAGTAAGGTTTTCTTTCCCATTTTTCTCTGACCTCATGCATATAGGCAAAAGGGAGGCTAGCACCTTGGATACCATGGGAAAACAAAATTTTAAGTTCATCTCAGCATGCTGAATTATGACCATCACACTGACAGCTACTCTATTTCTATGTGACATGACTCCTTGTCAAGGAATACTCGTCACTAATTATTACTCCTCACAACCAATGGGGATCACCATGAATGATCGCCCACACCCCTAAAGTACCAAATCACCACATCAACTTATCCGAACAGGAAAAACTTGCTACCTATGCATGCTTTATATTGCACAAGGAGCCCATGGACAGGGAATCCAGGGAGGTTACAGATACTGGCTACTATTTCTTGATCTTCTACTCCTCCGGTGTGGGGACATGGAAGCTAACCCAGGCCCCCAGCATACCGAAACTGTCCAAAATTTCTCCCTATGGCCAAATGGACAAGGTATAAGAATTGCTCAAATTAATGTAGGGAGTATTATACCCAAGATTTATGAGCTGGAGGCCTGGATAGTAATTCATAAGCCAGATGTCCTAGGTATTACCTCCCTAGACTCACTCTGCCACATACAGGGCTATAATATTTTTAGGAATGATAGGCCTGGACTAAAAAGGGAGGTGGGGGATGTTTAACCTGAAGAACCACATGACTGAGGCCATCATTGCCCATAGTGCAGTCAGGAATCAATCCCTGAATGGCTGATAATGGAAGTCACTATTACTGCAACTCTGAAAATGCATATGTGCTGCATATACAACCCTCCACTAGGAGGGGTTAGATAACCTAAGGAAATTCATCACAGAAGGCCGGCCTCTCACCAGTAAGGGACACTATTATAATAGGGGATTTTAACCAAAATTAGTTGAATAATAAGCAACATCATTACACAAACTGCTAAAAGAAGCCAACCTTTCACAGATCATTAGGTTGTCCAGTCGACACAACTCCAGAACAGGTAATCATACATTACTTGACAGGATCCTCACAAACAAAGAGGGCAGAGCCAGAGTCACCAGAGTTATGTCATATTCCATAAGCGATCACTCCCCTATCTTTTGCACTTGGTCATGCTGAAGAATCAGGTGCCCACCAAGGCTCATCTCCTTCAGAAATTTTACTAAGGTAAATGTGGAGGGGCTAAAAAATGATTTAAGGGGAATAAATTGGTCCATCTTATTCACACTAAAAGAAGTGAACACAGCTGTGGGCTCTCATATTGCGGCCTTAACCTCGTTCCAAAACAAACACTGTCCCATCCTCGCAGCATGCAAGGGAGAAATACAGTATGGGTTGCTAAGGAATTTATTAAGCTGTCAAAGGCAGGATAGGGCATGGATCAATCATAAACTGACACCCACTCCAGGAACTGGGCAGAGTACCGACAGCTAAGGAACATGTGAAAGAAGGAAGCCAAATCTTTATGATCATAATATTTCAAGTTCCAGCAAACCCGGAACATTAACAATCCCAGGACATTTTGGTCAGTAGTGAACTCGGTTCTCAAACATACTAAATGAAATGGTACTATCTCCCTAAATACTGATATGGGCCTCCAATCTGACCCTGAGACCATGGCTAACCTACTGAACAAGAAATTCTCGAATCTAGACTCATACCTAGCCATGCTACCCACCATGTCAGAGATTATTGACAATCAGGGTAGAAGGACTAACTCCCCTTTCTATTTCAAAGTAACATCCAAATCCGAGATACACTGCCTTCTAAAGAAGATTGCAAACTTGGACAGTGAGGAAGTGATGGGTTAACACACCAATTCCTTAAGCTTGCAGCAGAATGTGTTGCAAAACCACTTTCACATGTAATAAATCTCTCTCTAATTACCTCTACTGTCCTGACACTCTGAAAGGAAGCCAGAATAGTCCGATATTCAATGCAGGAGACCCACACCATCCTGAAAACTACAGGCCTGTGTCCATTTATCCCACATGGGTAAAATACTAGAAAAAGTTTTCCATCGTCAAATACCAGAGCACAACAAGAGTTGTGGTTGCTATCCTCAGACCAGCATGGTTTTAGGCAAGGCTTTAGCACAACCACAGCACTCACTAAATTCACGGACTATGTCCTCAGTGAAGCAGACAAGGATAATCTCACAGGAGCCATATTTGTGGACCTATCAAAAGCATTTGACATGGTGGATTACGAGATACTGCTACACAACCTGATTTCCCTAAACTTCCCCCAGATCACAATTAAATAATCAAGGCCCCCCCTCTGGGGTGCAGGTCGTGCGGGGAAAGGACACCCTCCCTGAGAGACTCGGACCCCCATACAGATACACAGTGCATAATCAAGTCCCCGTTCGTGGGTGCAGGTCGTGAGAGTAAAGGACACCCTTCCTGAGACTCGGACCTCTATACAAATACACAGGTAACGAGCGCACTGAAAGGCAAAAGCACTGCCGGCTGTCAGCTATCGCTGAACTCTAATTTGGAGAAGGAGCTTTAATGGACTTTTGATCTTTAACTTGAATTTCCTAATAAGGCTTTTATTTGACCCCACACATGTGGAGATAGTTTATTTTAAGCACAAATCACTAAAGTAAGAGGCAACTCAGATGATTCCTTGCTTGCGCCTTAATGAATCATTTAATTCATGGTGCCAGTTTCACAGTTTAAATATATTTACTCTGTCTAAGCTACCTCCCACTTGTGTCCCTGAGCTGTGAGCTGCTACTGCGTACTGATGCTGAATTCTGTTATTTGTAACAACAGTTTAGTCAAGTCAAATTTCAGGATTTCTAGCTGAGACATATTTAAGGGCTTTAGCCTGAGACCTTGCTGCACGTTTGAACAGTTTGTTTGACAAACCTAAAAAAAATAAAATAAAAAAAAATAGAAACAAAAAATAACCCTAACCCCCGACTGTGCTCAGCTTGTGACTCACCTTTAAAAACTCTCTCCTGTTTCTCCCCATAGTGCATAATTAAGGCCCCCTCATGGGTGCAGGTCATGAGGGTAAAAGACACCTCCCTGAGAGACTCAGACCCCCATACAGATACACTGGCAACAAGAGCACTGAAGGGCAGAAGCACTGCAGGCAGTCGGCCATCGCTGAACTCAGATTCGGAAGGAGTCCCTCCACTTCCACCACCACCCTTAGTCGGCTCTTGTCTTATAGGCGGCTCTATTCTATATAGGACTTGTCACATGAGCTACGGAAAACCAATCAGTCCATTTCCCATAGGCCGGTTATCAGTGCCTGCCTCTAGCAGCCACTATACAGTCAACCAAACCTTCTAACCCCTGCTTAAGCTTAGAAATCCTCAAATCAACCAAAACATTTAACACAGTGAGAACTAAAAAAGAAAAATAAATCGCTTGCTCATCCAGTTCTTCCTGCCACGCACTAACAGCTGCAAGGAATATTATCAAACTGCTCAACAAAGATTACAGCCTAATCCCCCTCCTAACACTTTCAATTTAGTCTCATTTCAGATCTCTTCCATCTGGAAATGTCTTCCTGGCTTATTTTCACCTCAGTGGTACTTTCTCTCTGCATGCCCCCCACCCTTTCCTTCTCTTCCCCATACCTCCCCTCATTCTATCTTCTTCCTGCCCCCTCACACCCCACCCTCAGACAAACCCTGTGGCTACCCTGCTAGCATCACCATGTCCCTCCTCCCTCCCTCCCCCATCCACTCCCATGCAACAGTCTCCAGAAACCTCGCTTTGCCCCTCGATAAATGACCCAGAACTAATGCGCTTCACCTGCGCTCATATTACAAACAAATTGCCCCACTCTGCAGGTCACTCATTGTGGTAGTCAAAGGAAGATCCCAAAACGTGTCTTATCCAGGATCTCCATTATCCTCCTGCTACTCACGGCTAATATACACCCAAACCCTGGACCTCTTGTGCCAACTCCTTGTAAGCCAGGACACTCCAAAGGACTCATGCTGGCCACCATCAATATTTGCAGTCTACAAAAGAAATTTACCCCACTCCAAGCATGGGTTTACCTCCACAACCCTGATGCCCTAGCTGTAACTGAAACATGGTTACCACAGAGTACCCCAGACTCAGCTGTCATGCTGCTGGGATATACCTTGTTCAGATCTGATAGATTGAGGAAGAGGGGTGGGGGGTGCCCTGTACTTCAGAAACCACCTGCAAAGGATCAAAGTTGAAACAATCACCCCAAATGGGGAGCCCAGTCCCTCACCATAAAGTTTGCTGTTGGCAACTATGGTAAATCTCTTTACCTAATGTCTGTCTACATTCCCCCTTGCAACCAGAAGGATACCTTCACATCCATCCTACACATCATCACCCAGCTCCCCCAGAAATCAGAAATTGTTGCAGTTGGTGATTTCAATACAAACTGGCTTACCCCCAAGACAACCTATCTTAGGGATGCAGCCGCAGCCCAAAATCTGAAACAAATGGCACTTACTCCTACTAGGGTAAAATACAACAGGGGCTCTAGTTCCCTCATTGACCTCATCTTCATGACTCATCTGGAGCATATACAGGATGTCCGGGTCCTCCCAGATTTGCTCAGTGATCTTTCCCCGATCACCTGTCGCTGGTCTATTAGCTGGAAGTCCACCCCCCCCCCAGATCTCCAGTTGTCACCAACTAAGGAAAGGATCCCTGGAACATTTCTGCAACTACCTACTAAACCTCAACTGGTCCCCACTTGATCACCAACCGTCGGTGAACGCCGCCCTCTCCTTTTTCATAAGCTCCTTCCAAACTGCCTGTGATATCTTTGCCCCTTTTGTAAAGCGGACAGGAAAAGCCAAATCCTCTGCATGGATAAACCGATCCCTAGTTGACCAAATGAAGGACCTTGATAATCTATGGCACTGTGCCCTAGAGACCAGTTGCTCTTCTAACTGCCAACTGTACCGTGCTGCTCAAAATTCCTGCACCTGGGCTATCCACAAGGCTAAGGTGGTTTATTATCAGACCAACCTTACTGCCACCTGAGGAAATGGGAAAAGGTTCTGGGATAATATTAAAGAACTCAGTGGTAAGGTCTCTCCCCCCCCCATCCATGCTGATTATTGATGGTGCTCCCACCCAAGAACGGAATTCGATAGCGAATGCTTTTAATGTTTCTTTATCTGATCTCGGGTCTATCCTCCTGCCTGATTTCTTCTCTGCAACTACTGGCCAGTTCCCTCCCCCCAGTGTGCTCCACCTTTTTGTTTTCCAATGATCTCCCCTAACGCTGCCCGAACCTATGTCTCCAAGTTCCTCGGTAAAACAAGACAGAGTGGTGACTCGATTGATGCCAAACTTCTCTCTCTCTCTCTCTAATACTTGACACAGTACTAGCACCTCTAACCAAAATACTCAACATGTCTTTGTGTCTAGGACAGTTCCCTTCGCTGTGGAAAAGGGCAGCCATAACACCGGTACATAAAAGTGGTGATCGCACCTCTTGTAGTAACTACAGGCCCATTTCCATACTTCCTCCACTATCAAAAGCATTGGAAAAAGTTGTCACTGACCAACTCATAGAATACTTGGACTCGCACCACCTATTGTGCCAGCAACAGCATGGTTTCAGGAAAGGGTACAGCACAACCACTGCCCAACTAGAATTCACCTCTTTTATCCATGATGCCTAGACCAGGGAGCTCTGGCCAGATCTGTCTATATCGATCTCCCTAAGGCCTTTGACATGGTTAACCACCTGATGCTCATCAACTCCCTCCTCTCTGTTGGCATATCTCAAGAGGCAGCAGGCTGGTTCTCCAACTATCTCCACGGAAGTACCCAGCAAGTAAAGATCAATAACATCCTGTCCACAAACCTTCCTGTAAGATCAGGTGTCCTCAAGGATCCATCCTTGGCCCAGTTCTCTTCGCTGTACTTAAACTCCTCCCTATGGCCTCTACTGGTTGTCTCCTCCTCTATGCAGATGATGCAGTGATCTTCAGTCGGCACCCTAACCCAACCCTAACTCCAAACATCCATACAAGACTCATTGAAATCGATTGTGGTTTGCCTCCCACAAGCTTGTCCTCAACTATAAGAAAACAAAGGTCATGCTATTCACCCATCCTCAGTACAAACACCATTTGGCCACCTCTCTATATGTAATTCCCAGAGTGTAGCCCTGGAACAGGTTAACACTTTTAAATGTCTAGGGGTCACCATTGACTCAGCCCTGAACTTCGAGAACACATAGTGGTGACTTGCTCTGCAATCAGCACCAGAATTGGCCTGCTGTATAAACTCCAACCCTGTCTCCCCACTGACGCCCTCCAACTAGTCATCTCTAGCTCCATCCTCTCCCTGATAGACTATGGCATAGTCATCTATGGTGCCGCCTCAGACACCACCCTGACTTCTATCAAACATTCCTTTAATAAGGCCTGCCAACTGGCCACAGGCAGTGAGCAACTCACGCATACCTGTGACCTCTACCAGTGCTCGTCATGGTTTAACTTCCAGGGGCATCTATTCTACCAGACCTGCCTCCTGGCCAAACAAATCCAGTTGATCCTATCTCCACTAGGCTGTCTCTCACTTCTCCAACCGAGCTTGCTAAGGCGGACCTCAAGACACTAACACTACGGCCTACCACGTCCCTTTTGCTAAGAGAAGTGCAGAAAGGTCCTGTCACTACAGGGTCTCTTTGGCTGAACTCAATCCCGGCCCCACCCTGTCAATTCCCAGACTAGAACCCTTTAAAACTGAGCTACGTGATATCCTACCAGCTCAAATGTGACTGCAGGTAACTCATTCTACCTGTGCTGACAATTCCCACTATTGAATATGTACTTGATTTTATAAATGGATTGTACTACAAACACCACTGGTGTTGCTCTATGTATTGTTACTTTGTTATACACTGTACCCCGTATTTTTGATTCCCTGTATTTTGTCTTCATTATTCTAAGTACTTGTCCTCCTCTCTGTATGATGTGGAGCCTTTGTAAATGAGTCCCTGACTCAAAGGGTTGTAATTCAGAGACGTTATAAAATAAAAAAAATAAATAAAAATGGATCCAAAGTTACCTAATGGACAGAACTCATGTAGTGAGGCTAGGCAGTGCGCTGTCTAGCCCTCTCAAAGTCCAAAATGGAGTCCTCCAGGGTTCCAAACTAGGTCCCCTACTCTACTCACTTTTCGTCAACCCCTTATTAGCTGAACCCGAAAACAGCAAAACAATAATGTATGCTGATGACCTCATCATTTATGGAAGCGGTAATAACCTCTCCCTGTTAAACCAGGACCTAAACAGGGATTTTAGTGACATGGTACACTGGTTCACTCAGCACAGGCTCATTGTCAATGCCAAAAAAAACAAGTGTATGCTGTTCGGATCCAAACAGAAGCTGTCTAAGCGCGCTCCCAATCCAGCAAAAGGTCTCAGTATCCTGACCACAGATGGCTTTTGCCTTGAGCAGGTAAGAGACTTTAAATACTTGGGGATCATGCTTGACCCAGCTTTTACCTTTGAGTATCACATATGCGAAGCAATTAGGAAGGTAAACCAATGGATTGGAATGTGTTATGGACTCAAGCACCTTCTGTCTCCTGAGGCTAGATTTGCTGTTGGGAGGGACATCTCCTTCCCATATTAGACTCCTACTCCCCAATAATAGCCTCCACATCCCCACAACTATTAAATCGTATGAACGTAGCCTATAATAACATATGCAGATTCATCACACAAGCCCTGTTTCGCACATTACTGTCAACTGAACAAGACTCTGGTTGGCTCTCCCCACTGTCGGCAGGGGTCTATTGTTTGGAGCACTCATCTCAAAACATGGCAATCCAGGACAGCATCACCACTGGCCACACATTGGACCTGATGTTCTCCCTGGGGCTTGAGATAAATAATCTTAGGACTGATCAGGTGGTTTGGTCCGAGGGTGCAGTTTATATTGGGCTCCCACCAGATGCCCTCCCCTACAGAGATGAGCTGTCGCCCTTTGTAGGGATTGACCCTGGAGGGTTTTGATGGCAGCTAATCTATCTGATGTGGGTAATGTGCCCAGAGCCTCTGGGATTAGGCGTCTTAAATAAATTTTGCCTTGCCACTAATTGGGCTGCTAAACAAAATGCAACAGCCGTGACTTAAGGTCCTCAAATGGCACAGGCTGCTTGATTGTTCCAGATGCAACACAGAGATGGTAGGACAGCTTTCTCTTATGCTACACCCAAACTGTGGAACTCCTTCTAACAGATTGCAGGCACCGGTCTCAACTATAACTTTCAGAATGCACTTCTTGGAAGCAATGTTAAGTAGATCTGTATGTGGATGCTTTTCCAAATTACTATAAATGCTTGTCTGATGTACTACCTGTAGGTCTTTATTAGCCTGATGCACTTACTGTAAATAGGCTCTGATGTGGAAATATTGTAATGTTTAGATAATTTCAGCATATTTTAACCCTCTCATGCTTGACAAAGTAACAGTGTACCTTTCTTGATGTGTATTTTCAATTGTGCTCCTTCCATTACAATGATTGTATAATTATGTGGGGATTTTCTTTGCTTTGTTTTTCTTCTTATTGTGCAGGTATTTTTTTGTGCCATCTAGATGGCCTCGGCCATACCTGAAAAAGGTCCCTGGGATCAGAGTACCTCACCCGGTTACCCAATAAATAAATAAAAACACTGAAAGCTGATATTGAACACCACAAGTGTAACTGAAAAATGTCATGACATCACATAGGCACATGTAAATCATTGCTCAATTAAGCAATATAACATGACAGGGTGTGGGTATATGGCAGGATTTACCATGCCTGGTGTGGTTTGATCATGAGGCCACAGGCAGAGTGAGTAAACTGCACCAGAAGTGGTACATCCTGCCATATACCCACACCCTGGAGTGGTATATTGCTGTTATACAATGTTCCCCATCACTGCTTGTTAAACAAAATGAAAGAAAAATAGATTTATTTTGCCAATTTAAATTATTATTGAATTTATTATTGCACCCAGAAAAATTGTTCCCTGTTGCTAGGTAGATTAATCCCCCTCCCCAATATGGTTAGAGAGATAGAGTGTGTGTGAGGCTTTCATTTTTATGTTGCTTGTATGCATGTGCAAGAAACATAGTGCCATCATCCGAGTTTTCAGAGGTGTGGCAGCCCTCTTCCAATTCAGTCAGTGTGTTTGCAGGTGCGGCCGCAGTTCTCCAAACGCTGCTAGAGCCATCTATGACAGCTCCAAAATGCAGTGGAGTACAGTTGAAAGGGGGAGCTACGCTTCAGTGAGCAGCGATAAGGTATCACCTGCCATGCGCGCCCCCCCACACACACACACACACACACGCACGCATGCTGCGTGCTCAGCCCTCCCACACTGTATAGCCGACGGAGTGCCCAATCCCCATCGGCTGTGCCAGCCCCCAAAAACAGGTTGCATGCCACGCCTGCGCCCACCCCAGCATGGCAACTTCATCGACAGTCGACGGGGTGCCCAACTCCGCCGGCTCCACTGTCTTCCCGCGAGTACAGGGTGCCACGCTGGAGCCCACCCCAGCATGGCAACATATGCTATCACCGACGGGGTGCCCAATCTCCGCTGGCTCCACGCCCCCAACCAGCCATTCAGCACGCTGGGAGCCCACCCTAGTTGGCAAACGCCCCCGCCAATACATATTTAAAAAAAGCATTTGTCAATGCCGAATGTTTGCTTGCTGGCATTGGCAGTGGTAGTGTAGAAGTTACAGAGCTGCGTAATAGGAATGGCAGTGAAGTATTGAACTGAAGTCAACCACCACCACCCTACAGAGAGTGACAGGCATTGGGGTGTGCGTTTGGGTCGTCAGGCATAACGGCCACGCTCATTTCACCACACCCACCCTGCAGACACTGACAAGTGTCACGGTGTTCATTGGGGTCTTTGTCTTTGCGCACCCCATTTCATTAGGGAACACGGTGAGATGGGTGCTATATGGAGAAAGGGGTGAACTTTGGGGCTCAAGAGTCCAAGGCATACCTCGATGCCTCCTCACTGGCTGCAGGGTGTGGAATGGTATGAGCATTGCAGGCAAGAATCCCAAGTCACACCCCTGATGCCTGTCATTCTCTACAGGGTTGGGCATTATGGATGGAAACCCTAATACCTCAGGCATTCGTTGGTATTTTCATTCCAAATTTTCAACATGTTTTTTTTGTGACCCCACCTCATGAACAGGGGGAATATCAGTTTGTTAGCCAAAAGCTGCTTATGCACAGCGACTACGGCATTTAGCACCACAGGTGCAAAAACATTCTGAACAGGATGTAAAAAATGACAGCTGTACTGTTCATGGGGAGGTGTAAAAAATGGCAATGTTGCAAATCTGCAGTAAAAATATTTAAAAAATGGTGAAGTCACAAGTGTACATAGAAACTGTGCAACGCACACCCGTAATATAATTAGATTGGGGATTTTTTACAGCAGATTGTCAACTCAGGCATTTTGGTGCCTCCGATCATGAACAGTGTTACTGTGATTTTCTTTATCTGTGCCGAACAATGATTTCCCACAGCGACCAGCATCTCTGCGCTGAAAGTGTGAAACACACTTCAGCCATGTTGTGAAAAATGACAGCTGTACTGTTCATAAGGAAGTGTGGAAAAATGCCACTGGTGAAAATCTGACTGAAAATATTACAAAGTCATGAACTTACGAGGGTGCGTGGAAACTGCGCAATGCTCACTCGTAACACAATCATTTTATGGACTTTTGTCACCAAATTTCCAACATAGCCATTTTAAGACCTCTGCTCATGAACAGTGTAACTGTGATTTTCTTAATCTGTCCTAAACATTGCTTTCGCACACCAACAGCACCATTGTGCACTACATGTGTGAAAACACATTTTGGGTGACATATGAAAAATGGCAGCTGTACTGTTCATAAGGAAGTGTAATAAAATGGCAATGTTGAAAATCTGAAGTGAAAATATTAAATTTGCAAACTTACGAGCATGCATAGGAACTGCAGCAACGCACGCTCGTAAAACAGTCATTTTTAGGAATTTTTTCACCAAATTTTCAACATAGCCATTTTAAGACCTCTGCTCATGAACGGTGTCACTGTGAATTTCTTAATGTGTCCCATACATTGATTTTGCACATCGACTGCGCCATTGTGCGCTACATGGGCTGAAACACATTTTGGGCAAGATGTGAAAAATGGCAGCTGTACTGCTCATAAGGAGGTATCATAAAATGGCAATGCTGAAAATCTGGAATGAAAATATTGAAAATTCGCGAACTTACGAGCAATGGTAGAGGCTATTATACGGCATAAATAAAACAGTCATTTTGGAATTTTTTCACCAAATTTTCAACATAGACATTTTAAGACCTTTACTCATGAACAGTGTCACTGTGATTTTCTTAATTTGTCCCGTACATTGATCTCACACACCGACTGCGCCATTGTGCGCTACATGGGCAGAAACACATTTTTGGTGAGATGTGAAAAATGACAGCTATACTACTCATAAGAAGGTGTGGTAAAATGGTAATGTTGAAAATCTGGAGTGAAAATATTGAAAATTCGTGAACTTACGAGCCTGCGTAGGAACTGCACAACGCACGCTCGTAAAACAGTCATTTTTTGGAATTTTTGCACCAAATTTTCAACATGAGGTTTTTGGGACCCCTTCTCATGAATGATGTCACTGTCATGGTGTTATTCAGGCCTGAAGGGTGATTTCGTGCAGTGACTGTGCAGTGACTGCGAAATCACCCTTTGGGCCTGAATAACACCATGACAGTGACATCATTCATGAGAAGGGGTCCCAAAAACCCCATGTTGAAAATTTGGTGCAAAAATTCCAAAAAATGCCTGAGATATGCAACAAAGTTGAAAAACCCCTATCTACCCCATTATACAGCTTACCGGCATTTCCTCAGTTCACGGTCGGCTTTGAAGAGTGCAGACGTGTTCCCGGTCCACTGAAGATCATCGCGCCAAGCTCCGGAGGTAAGTATGGGGTGAGGGGGTGTGGGGAGGCAGGGTCCGCGTGGGTGGGTGCAGGTTGTGGGAGGGGCTGGGAAAAGCGCCGTGGGACCGTTTTATTTGCAGGTTAAAAAAAAGACGGCGTTGGGCGTTTGCCATGCTGGGTGGGCTCCCAGCATGGCACAAGGATGGCTGGGGGGCCGTGGGCCGATGCGGATTGGGCCCCCGTCAGCCATATGATCAGTTGCCACGCCGGTAGGCTCCCAGCGTGGCACACAGCACTCGGGGGTGAGGACAGTGGAGCCAATGGGGGATTGGGCACCCCGTCCGGCTATTCTATGAGTTGCCACGCTGAGGTGGGCACTAGCGTGGCATATGGAAGGCTTTGGGGGCGTAGCATTAAGCTGACAGGGGATTGGGCACCTGCCGGCTATATGTGTGTGTGGGGAGGGCATGCACATGCTGCATTTCTCTGTGTGTGTGTGTGTGTGTGTGTGTGTGTGTGTGTGGGGGGAGCTGCGCATGAGCAGGCGATATCTTATCGCTGCTCACTGAAGCGTAGCTCCCCCTTTCAACTGTATGCCACTGCATTTTGGAGCTTGTCATAAACAGCTCCAGCATGCATTGGCTTACAGGAGCCGCACCTGCCAGCACACTGACTGAATTGGAGGAGGAGGAGGTGACACACCTCCGAAATCTCGGATGATGGCACTATGTTTCTTGCACATGCGTGCAAGTAAACATAAAAACCTGCAAATAAAAAACTGTCCCTCGGCGCTTCTCCCTGCCCCGCTCCCACAACCCTCACCCACCCACTGTGCACCCTGCCTCCCCACACACCCCCTCACCCCATACTTACCTCTGGACCTTGGCGCGACGATCTTCGGTGGACTGGGAACACGTCTGCACTCTTCAAAGCTGACCGCGAACTGAGGAAGTGCTGGTAAGCTGTATAATGGGATAGATAGGGTTTTTTCAACTTTGCTGCATATCTCAGGCATTTTTTGGAATTTTTGCAGCAAATTTTCAACATAGGGTTTTTGGGACCCCTCCTCATGAATTCTTGCACTGTCATGGCATTAGTTGGGCCCCGAAGGGTGATTTCGCAGTCACTGCATGAAATCACCTTTCCACACCAATTAATGAAACGACACTGCCAGTGTTCATAAGGTGGGCTCTCAAAAAGCCTATGTTAGAATTGATGAAAAATCTTTAAAATGACTGTTTTCTGTCGTCGCTACGCCATAGTTCCTACGCGCTCGTAAGTTCGCTAATTTTCAATATTTTCACTCAGATTTTCAACATTGTCATTTTACCACACCTCCTTATGAGCAGTACAGCTGTCATTTTTCACATCTCGCCCAAAATGTGTTTCCGCCCATGTAGCGCACGATGGCGCAGTCGGTGTGCGAAATCAATGTATGGGACACATTAAGAAAATCTCAGTAACACTGTTCATGAGCAGAGGTCTTAAAATGGCTATGTTGAAAATTTGGTGACAAAATTCTTAATAATGACTGTTTTACGAGCCTGAGTTGTGCACTTCCTACACACGCTCATAAGTTCGCGAATTTTCAATATTTTCTCTCCAGATTTCCAACATTGCCATTTTACCACACCTCCTTATGAGCAGTACAGCTGTCATTTTTCACATCTTGCCCACAACGTGTTTCCGCCCATGTAGCGCACGATGGCGCAGTCGGTGTGCGAAATCAATGTATGGGACACATTAAGAAAATCACAGTGACACTGTTCATGAGCAGAGGTCTTAAAATGACTATATTGAAAATTTGGTCATAAACTTCCTAAAAATGACTGTTTCACACGCGTGCGTTGTGCAGTTCCCTAATGACGTCAGAAGTTTGCAAATTTTCAATATTTGTACTCCACTGACTTCAAATACCTACACAGCACATACAAGCAAGCAACATTCAGCACTGACAAATGCTTGTCCAATTCTGTAACCCTCCCCATCAGTGTTATGTTTAGAGCAAGAAGAGAAGGGTGCATGGCTTAACTTTTCAAATTTTATTTTTACAGGCTGAGACAGCCTCACAGTTTGTAGTATCCTGTTACAGAGACAGAGGAGACAGAGAGATGCGGTTGTCACTTCTTGTTTCCAGGTTTGCAGTGGCTTTACCAGTTCGGTTTGATTTTTGTTGTCAGGATATTTTTTCTTTTGACCTGCAGTTAATCGAGTTTCTTATTTGGAATCTACAGAGCTGGCCTGTGATGGTTGTCTGCAGGACCTGTTTGAGCGCTATGCAGGCAGTGGTATGACACGTTGAACAGTCACCTGATCATATTCCAATCTGAGTCAGACTGTTTGGTGTCAGAGGATTTTGTACCATATTTTCAGGTATGGTTTGAATGTGGCAAGGTTCATTTTCTTGATTAAATATCATTTTAAGGTCCTCCATGCTTAATAATTTGAAAGAGGCACTCATGTTTTTTTTAAATTTGCCTTGGCTGTGATTCGTAAGTGGTGATAAAAATGGCGGCAGTTTCTTTTGATCTGTGAGGGCGGTAGTGATAGTTGTAGGGTGGCATGAGCTAAGGTTGGCTGGCACCTTTTACAGTTGGTATACTGTTGGATTTATAATGCTGGAAAGGTGCCAGTCAGCCAATCAGAGTGCAGCATTTGTCTGTTTGTATTTATCCCATAGTATAATACTTGATTTAAAGTATGTCAGGCAATTAATCAATCTGCCCGACCTTAAAGACATATCCAGTTTGTTAAACACTTGATGACACTGGGTAAAAAACATACCAAGTAAAATCTCACACTAATCCAACATCTCAGTCAGGTGAGGGGTGCTTGGATGAGGTAATAACTATAAAACATGTGTAATTTAAAACCAAATATCAGGTTTAAAATAATATAGTGCATCCAAGACATAAAACACAATTACAGCAACAAAGTGCAACACTTTACTCAGCTAAATCATCTAATTTATACAGTTGCATCATGTCTTAGTTAGGTATGGCTATCTCAGAAACAGTATTGAGTCCAGGTTTTATAGTGGCCCTCAAAGTCAGGATCCAGAATGTCTCCCTTTTCAGGAGCAAATCATTGAAATTACCACCCCTTGGACTGGGGTTTGCTTGTCATCGCTGCAAACAGAAATGGTGCTCAGGTTTATTTAGTGATGCGATGACATGTGCAGCTGTGCACAAGTATTATCTCCTTATTGATCGTGCTAAAATGCTCTACAACTCTCAGCTTGAAACTATGTTTAGTTTGCCCAAGTAGAAAGCTTAGCATGAGCACTCTGCCAAATAGATAACCCGCGCAACCTGACACATAATTAGTAGTCTGATTTCAAATTCTTTACTAGCATTCATGCTTGTAAAATGGCTGCAGGGCTTGACATGCGGACAGTGCATGCAATGTTTGCACTGAAAACATCCTTTGCTCAAGCTGAGCCATGTACCTGGCTGGGTGTTTATGTAATGGCTGTGTACCAGCAAACTTTTAAGTGTTGGTGCTTGTCTGTAAGCCATGCGGGGGGGGGGGGCTTGGCTACTATATCTTTGAGTCCTGCATCACTCCGGAAGCTCCAATGTTTATTGATTATGTCTGCCACTACTGAGGCTTGTGCTGTATAGCTAGTAACAATGTTAAACCTCTTGTCTCTGTTACGTACATTTTGCTTGTCTTTCAATAGATCTGCACTGTCCACATTCCTTACTTCAGAGTATATTTCTTCAATCTTTCTGGAGTTGTATCCCGTTTACCAATCTGTGTGTCAGATCTACTGCTCTGTTTTCAAACCCTGCCTCAGTGTTGCAGTTCCTCCTGACTTGGAGGAACTGCCCCTTGGGAATATTTTGAGTGATGTGCTGTGGATGACAGAATGAGGCTAACATAGGTCTTACTCTAGACGTGGTTTGAAAACGGAGCAGTAGACCTGATACTCAAATTGGTAAACAGGGAATACAACTCCAGAAAGATGGAAGAAATATAGAAATATGCTCTGAAGGAAGGAATGTAGACAGTGCAGATCTATTGAAAGACAAGCAAAATGTAAGTAACAGAGACAACAGGTGTATTTATTTATCTGAATTTTGGTAACCAGGTAAGCCTACTGAGACAGTACAGTCCCTTTTTCAGGGGAGACCCAGGAAGTGCAATACAATGACAATGACATGAAGGTACAATGGTTACATTTATATCATTTACAATTACATCATTTACAGTTACACTTGCAAATTACAAATACATATACATAGAAGTTCAGACAACGTGAATACCAATACTTGTTAGGAAAGCAGAACCAGGAGTCAATGGAAGCAGGAACACAGTGAAGAGGCAGAGAGTTGGAATAATAGGGAGGACTGGAATTTAGGGACAGAAGAGCAGGACAAAGTAGAAAGTGGTAGGAGTTTCAGCAAGAGGAGAAAAAGGGCGTGTAGCACTCAGGCGTTATGACTCAGTGAATGCTGCACCAATAGAAAAATCAACAACTAAAGAGAAAAAGGATGGTGCTAAAAGGAACCAAGCAGGAAGCATCAAAATGAATGCAAAATACTTTTAATGAAGGTGCACAGATCCAAAACAGCAGAACACTTTACCCCAGTGCTTCAAGCCCTCATGGACTCTTCATCGGGGGTGGGGGAGTCAACATGTGTGATAGCCCAGTTTATAAAGGATACCTTTTAAAGATAGTGTCTTAATTAATTATACACCTCATGTGGTACCATAACAACATATACATAAAAGGCAGGCTGGCTGATAATCATAACTTGACATGAAATACATAGTTCCATTCAAAATGTGGCATTACGTGGGATAAAGTATCTTTCAAAAGTCCATTTCCTTAATGAAGAAAACAACGTCCATTATAGTATGACCATCAACTGGTTTCATTCCAATGTACACCTATAAGAAGAAAAGGTAAACAAAAACAGAGAAACTGTCATCAAAACTTAGAGGGTCTTAAGGAGGTACAGAAAAGAGAGAACATACAATACAGAGTCAGATGATCGATAGATGAAGTAAATAAATAAATAAAAATAAATTTAAAAATCAAAAATCGAATGCCGATATATGACCAGGATTTCCTGGTAAACACAAAAACAAAAGCAAAAACACAAAAACAAGATCAAAAATCATTGAGTCACTTTAACATGCTAGGTTAGATGCATAAATAAAGTAGAAAAATCCATTCAGAAAGGGATGCATCTACTTAGAGAAAGGGGGTAATCTCCCAATTTTCATTTAAACCTCCTGGGGAAACTGCATTCAACTGGAAAATATGTCTGCTCTCTCTCTCTCTGCATAAGGACATTATGTTGGTTGCCTCCTCTCAGAAGGGGGGGTATATGGTCAATAGCTGTAAACCTGAAAGATGTCAGTACCTGACCATGACAGACACCCCAGTGTGTACCTACTGGAGTGTCACAGCGTCCATGTAAAATAGATCTGATGTGTTCCTGTATGCATTCGTTGAGAGGGCAGGTAGTCATTCCTACATATAAAGTGGGACAGTCACACCATAAAGCATAGACCACATGTGTGGTATGAAAAGTAACAAAATGGTGAAGACTAATACTTTTCCCATTTATCGGGCTAGTAAAGGTGGTTCCCTGTTGCATATTGGTACAAATATTACAGTTCCCACATGGGAAACAGTCCTGTGGTTTTGCCAAGAGTAGGCTCTGGGCCCGAAAAGGCCCAGGGACAAAGTGACTCCTGACAATTTGATCCTTCACAGATCTACCCTTACAGTAGACAACTCTTGGGGAATTGCCAATTCTTCCTGACAAAATCTCTGTCTGCTTACAAAATGTGCCAAAACTTCTTTAGGGCCCAGCTACTTTGAGTGTCACTCTGTTAAATTCTGTAACGAAATTAATCAGATCATCACTCAGTTCTTCTCTGCTTCTGGGTTTCAGTAATGTTGATCTATCCTGTCTAAGTGCATACTCCTCCAGCTTCCTGCAGAGTTTTTGCCTCATAACCACGGGCCTTAAATCTACTAGTGAGGTCCCATGCATGTATGTAAAGGAATCAATGGAGGAACAATTCCTCCTCAGCCTCAGGAATTGACCCTTAGGTATTCCTCTCGTTAAGTGCTTAGGATGAGCACTATCAGCCCTAAGTATGGTATTTCCAGAGACTGGCTTATGAAAATTCTCAGATTCAATCCTGCCATCTGATGTGGCATGCAAACATAAATCCAAAAAAGTAATAGAGATGGGGTTATTTAAAAAAGTAAATCACAAAATCATTAATATTGTTGCTTCAAAAAAACACTGCCGAGAAGGCAAATGATCTGCCCACAATTAACCAGGGTTTGGGTGTAATAAGAAGGGGGAGGGAGGCAGACATTAGAGCATGAGGAGGGTGCCAGAGCTGAATAAGTTCATCAAGGTGGTTGGGGGTGTAACAATGGACCAGTTTGTACACTAGACTCAAGGTGGCATACTGGAGTTTTGATTCATACAATAGCCAGCCCAGGGAGAAGAGGACATCACAGGGATGGCGATGGACATTGGTCCCTAAGGCAAATCTTCCCACCCTATGATAAGTCTGTTTGAGGCGAGAGAGGATGGTTGAGTTGGTAGTGAGTAGTAGCAGGTGCCATAAGTAAGGAGGGGTAGACGGTGGCAGCAGCGATCTTATGGCAAGTAGCTGAAGAGAGGAAGGACAAAGGTAATAAAGTAGACCAGCTTCTGGTTTAGTGCATTAGTTAGGAGGGTGATATGGGTGTCCAGGAAAGTGAGGTGTCTAATGTGATGCCCAGATATTTAAAGATTGAACAGATTCAAGGGCATCACCATTATGAGATAGTATCGCAAGAGGGGGGTAGGGAAGAGATGTGGAGGAGGGTTGGAGAACAGCATGCATTGGTAGGACAAAACACATGTCTATGTCATCTGTTAGCACCCTTTGCAAACTGTGAGAGAGGCCTTTCGGCACCATGTAATTCTGCTTAAAGTTGAACCAGCATAACATTCTGTGGTGATTTACATATGCAGCCCATGATGCTTTGCATTGTGTGGGTATGTGTGATTTTGTATTTTCTATAAAGGGAGTGTCCACTCAGGATGTGTGGATGGGGCAATCTCCGCACAAGACTGGTTTAACATTGTTACTAACTATACTGCACAAGTATCAGTAGTGGCAGATATAATCAATAAACATTGGAGCATCCTAGGAATTGATGCAGAACTTGAAGATATAGTAGCCCAGTCCCCCCCGCATGGCTTACAAACAAACACCAACACTTAAAAGTTTGCTGGTACACAGCCATTACATAAACACCCAGCCAAGTACATGGCTCAGCTTGAGCAAAGGATGTTTTCAGTGCAAACATTTCATGTACTGTCCACATGTCAAGCCCTGCAGCTGTTTCACAAGCACAAATGCTAGTAACGAATGTAAAATCAGACAACTAGCTATGTGTCAGACTATAGGGTTGCTCTATTTGGCAGAGTGCTCATGTTCAGCGTTCTACGTGGGTAAAACTAAACGTAGTTTCAAACTGAGAGTTACAGAGAACATTAGAGCGATCAATAAGGGGGGTATAACTTATGCCGAGATGCAGCTAATTATTAATCTGCTCATGGCGGGCACTTCGCGACCGTGAGCACAACGTGAAGGGCCCTGAAAAGTGCTCACTTCACGTTATTAATTCCACTTTGCGTTCTCATTATGTCTTAACGTGAAGTAAGGTGAAGTGAGAAGAAAATAGGCACATCACATGGCTTGCAGTACTATAAGTCACATGCTTTAGCCAGGCAGGAAGGAAGTGAGTCAGAGAAGCAGTTTCACTTTCTCCTTTTCATTTGTAGAGGGAGAAAGCAAAATTGTGAGAAAAGAGGAGTTTGCTTGGCTTTCATTTCTTTTTACTGCCAGAACCAGAACAAACAAACAACTTTTTTAAAAACTATTTTATTTAGTTTTTGTATTGTCTTAGTGTTTTTTTGTTAGTGAATTTTTTTGTGTAAGTTTTGTTTTTGTTTTGTTTTGTGTGTGTGACTGACTCTGTGTGTGTGTGTCCACTGTCTGTGTGTGTGTGTTGTCCCATGGACTCAGGAGGATGGAGGGTCATGTTGGAGAAGGCGAGTTGCTGGCCCATGGGTGCGTTAGGAGGGGAGGAGTGCGGACCCCGGGGGAAGGCGGTCGTGTGATGTTGGACTGCTCCAGACTCCTGGACGGTGTTGATTCCCCCACAGAAGCAACAGGAGCAACAGCACCAGTGCCAACGGTGGCTGTTGTACAGCCACCTTCTCCACCACTACCACCACAACCACTAGCAGCAGCTGTTGGGGCTCCAGCAGTACCCACTCCACCATCTCCACAGCCACAGGAGGTGGCCCCAGAAATTGTAGGTGGTGGTGGTGGGACTCGTGCTTGACATGTGCGGACTGTATCTGGTCCTCCCCACAGCTCCCCAATGTGGTAGTTTTTTTAATTGTGTGGGGGGAGACAGCAAAGTGGTGGAGTGCTGTGTGTGTGGTGTGCTGGTGCGCCATGGCCCCCCTGGGACACATTTGGGGACTGGTGGCCAGCACACCCACATGCTGAACCACCACAGGGCAGAGTGGCAGACTGCCACGAAAGGGGCCAGGCGTCCATCTGCTGGCCCTTCTGTGGCAGTGGCCAAGGGTGCTGCTGGGGTGGGAGATGTGCCTCACAACAGTCACCGCCGCAGCCAGAGGAGGAGGGCTACTACATCAGCTGCTCCATCACCACCACAGCCACCAGCACCACCCTGTCCACCACCAGCCCCACTACCTGGATTACTCACTGCAGTGGACCCCAGCACAGTCCCTGCAAGCCAGTCTGACCTCAGCCTGGTAATGTGGTGAATGTCTATAAAGCAGCAGCAAAACAATCTGTTCATAACTCTGACCTATATTTTTTAATGCTATGTTACAACTTCCTTTACTTACATCCTGACTGACTGGAATAATACAATAATTTGCAGTAGTTGAATCTGCTGTACTACCTTTTTTCATGTGTGAAATAATGAAAGGAGCATTCCTTTTAAATTGGTGCTGACCAGGTCTTTGTCATTGTTTTCCTCTGCTTTTCTCCATCACATCAAGTAGTTGTCATATATCACTTCTGTTGTTAATTAACAGTTATGCATCAGGCAGTGTTTCATGACACCACGAGAATAATAGTTATTGAAAAGCAGCTGCAAATAAATACAAAGCTGGTCCGAACAATATTGGAAGACGTGCTCATTTTTTTTCATACATGAAAAAAGTAGTCAAGTAAGTAAAGCAGACATAAATTGTGAGAAGAATCGTATAATTCAAGTCACTCACGACTCGGAGGTAAGTAATGGTGGCTGTGGCAATGTAAAGTAGCATAAAAAAGTACAGTTCAGAACTGTGAGGACATTCTTGCAATGCTGCTTTAATTGTAAAAATGTCAGTATGACATCATGTGCTCACAGCAACAATCACAGAACACACAAAAGTGGCACAGAGTCCCCAGATTTTTTCTGCAGGCCCAGAATGCATCTTCCTTGTGTGCATAAAATTGACAAGTGGTAACAAAGTGAAATGAGACTGTTTCAGCACATACAAAGTCCTCAGAATTAATGGTGCACTCAGTCATGCGCATAAAAGTGGCACAGAGTCCCCAGATTTTTTCTGCAGGCCCAGAATGCATCCTCCTTGTGTGCAGAAAATTGACAAGTGGTAACAAAGTGAAATGAGACTGTTTCAGTACATACACGGTCCCCAAAATTTATTCTCAGATCACTCATGCCGCGAAAATCCCTAAAATGATGACCCGTGAGAGAACTGTTGCTGGTCCAATGTGTGCTGCGATGCGAGCAAATGCAATGTGATCATCTCAGCTGGATGGAAGGGTGCCCTTTGTCTGTACACTAACAGTAGCCTTGGTGAGTTGATATATAGAGATACAATATATATTTCTGTAGTTTGTAGGTGAGGGTGTTGACACGGACATGTACTCATGGTATTGTTCTGTATCACAGGTCACAGATACTGTTGGTGTGCACATTCCAGTGCTCGATTAGAACTTTATGCATAGACATTTGCAATGGATAACTGTCAAGCACATGAAGGTAAGTATTTTTTTTTTGGGGTGGGGGAAGCATATTTCCAGGTTTGTCTGTAATGGTTACTTATTTTCTTACTTCTTCACAGACTTCATCTGCATCCTTTTCGAGTCTGGTGTGATGGTCATGGTCATCTAATGAAACGACTTCTGCATGTTGCATGTGCACCCCAGCCTGGGGGGCCTGATGTGGAAGAACTTGCCTGGATAAGGCCACTTTGTCAGAACAACAAAGCATCTGGAAGTTTCCTAAAAAAAGAAATGAATGACTTCTTACAACTTAATTGTTATGTGTCCCTTCCTGGTTCTCAAATCTCAATCCCTAAAGTCAGCTTACATTTCAAAGACACATCTTGTCAACTAACACAACCTGTTGTGTGCAATATTTGCTGCAGTCTTTACAAAACAATGAAACGGATGAAATAAAATCTTCATACTTACCAGAGTGGATTTCACATGGATATTCCATCGGTTCCTCTCTGTACGGTACAGCTACAGCATCATTCCCAATGAGTTTTAGCGATGGAGCCTTTTTTTGTTACCCTGTAAAAGAAACAAAAGAAGTGTACTGTATGTGTTTTACTATTGCGGCTCTGAAAAGCTACAGAAAACAAAACACACAACTAAAGGAAGTGAGGCAGCATAACAAACATGAGTACACATACTCACTTTATGGTTTAAATATTAGAAGTTGTTGGTGGTGGTCCGTGGGGGCATACAGACTCATGGTGGCAGACTTGGATAACATCAGTCCCAGTGGTGGTGGTGGTCCGTGGTGGCAGACAGACTCATGGCGGCAGACTTGGATAACATCAGTCCAGGTGGTGTTGGTCCATGGGGTGGCAGACAGACTCATGCTGGCAGACTTTGATAACATTTTACCTGTTCAGGCCCTCCCTCCAGTACTGACGCAATTCCTTGTTTGTGCTAAGGGTCCAGCATTGTTGCTATGGCAAAGTTGTCACTACGCTGAATGCTCACAACATGACGATTATGGTCGAATACTGTCAGCATGTGTTGCAGCAACATACTGCTACCACCGTCTCTGGCAACATCAAGGCTATGCTGTACATTCACCAATGTCTGCCTCAGCACCTGCAGCAGGGGAATTGATTGGCTAATGGAGGCAGACTCGCCACTCACTGCCTGTGTGGCATGTTCAAAAGGCCACAAAATTGTTATTACAGAGTCCATGAGGTGCCACTGTTCAGTCGTCATAGACATGGAGGCCCTGGAACTGTCACGGCTAGTGTGCATAACAAGATATTCTGAGATGGCTTTGTATTGTTCATACAACCTCTCTGCCATGTATAACATATAGTTCCATCAGGTGATAGCTTCCAGCTTCAAGCGGTGCTGAGGCAGGCTGTTTTGTATCTGCAACTGCCGCAGTTGGTCACAGGCTTTCCAGATCTTGAAAAGTGATAGCAGATACGTTGTGCAATGGTCAGCATTTGCTTTATATTAGGGTGCTGCAGAAACTCCTGAACCACAAGATTTAAACAGTGGGCCATGCATGGAACACGAAAAAAAACACCATTAGTGATGCATTTCACCACATTTGACCCATTGTCACTTGCTATGAACCCAGCTCTCAGGGACAGAGGTTTAGCCATCTGTCAATTTCAGTCAGTACCATGTCCAACATGTTCTCACCAGCCTTATGGCCCCATTTGCATGTCAGTTTTGAATATCGTGGTTGCTGTGCATGGCGCAATGGAACTTGTGCTAGCGCATCCCCATGCTCCACTCTGGCCACTTGGCTGGTGCAGTACCATTGCACCAAGCACACTGCGGGTGGTCAGGGTGCAATATTCAATAATGCTGTGCCATGGTGCAGCTCTGTTGAATATCACCCAGTCCACACCCCATGCGCAGCGTTGCGCTGTACCCAAGTTTGAATATCTGGGGCCAAAGTATATTGTGACACCAGTAAGGAGGAAAAGCCCAGATCAGTACTAGACAGCAGGTAACTTTATTGTTTGCAGGTACTGTAAGAGAAAGCTTTTATTATATTCCTTGCATGCACACAGCACAAAGGAAAATCTTGTGGCTACTCGACAGAGTAGAGGCTGCAGAGGTACAGTATGTCAGTGTAGCATTAGTACAGCACAGGCTGCAGGAGGCTTGACACAGACAGCCCAACTAGCAGCAGGCTAATAGTGATAGTGATCAGCATGGCTGATAGGCAGAAACTTTGTGTAATTGAAAGGAGGCAGATACACCTATCAGAGTGCAGCTGTCTGCTTTCATCTACAAGACAGCTCCAGAGCAGCCAGCTGAGCAACATCATTATCAGCCTGTTCTTTATCCTCCTCCTCTCTGCTTATAGCTTCTCCTGCATTTCTCCATCACTCAGTCAATTACATTAGCCACTCCCGTCCACTGCTCCACAGCTTCTCCCCGCATTACCCCAGTGATCACAGATAAATTAACCTCATCCTGTAGCTCTCCCAACATTCTGCCATCAACAGTTTCTCCCCATTCCTCTACTCTCACTTAAATAAATTAGCCCTACCCCCAGTTGTGCTACTCATGGCTTCTCTTCCCCCACAGTTCCCCACACTCAAATAGCTGCTCCCTGTGGCATCCTCCCCTAGTTCTGCCACTTGAGTCTTCTATTCCCCTACATTTCCCCACACTCAAAATGTAGCCACTCCCTGCAGTTTGCCACCATCCCTTCTGAGCCATTCACAGCTTTTCTTCCCTGCAACATTTCCCACTCAAATTAGCAGCTCTCTGCAGCCCCCGACACTCCTGGCTGTTCTTCTCCTTCCCCTGCATTTTCCCAAGCTCAAATTAAATTAGCCACTCCTGACAGTTCCCTCCACTCTCTCCTGGTTCTGTTGCTTGTAGCTTTTCTCACCTCTCCACATTTCCTAGTACTCAGAAGCTGGTGGTGAAGGTCTAGATGAGACTACTGGGTCCCCTTGATGCACTTGGATACTGCGGACTATTCAATCCAGGGAGGAGGATCCTCCCTGAGCACATTGCCAAGATCATAGGCAGGCAGGGTGACCGTGCTGAGCAATGGAGGGATGAAGGATGCTAATGTCCACTGGCATGGGGACTGGGTTCTAAAGGGTTCACATAGTATGAAAATGAGGTCCCTCTGTGCTTCATTATTGGTTCATTGTGAAGTTGGCTTTCTACTAATGGGAGGCCTATTACCATGTCATAGTTGGTCACATGAAAAGGGGTCCACTTTAGGCTATTAAAACTAGCTATAATTTTATAACTAGCAGAACACTAGGAGTTTAAATTATTGGTAAGTTTGACTACCTTTATTATTATGGGGTTATTGGATCCTTGAAGCTCAATGGTAATCTCATGCCTCATTGATGAGGTAGATGCTGTGATGATGGGGTTACAATTTGCAGAAATAGCAATCCCAGTGGCACCAGCAAAGTGAGCAGCAGTCTCATGAGGAACCAGACTTGCGTTGCAAACCTGCCCATGGCTAGTGGAGGCTTAAGGAGTGCTGCAGAAGCAGTTCACTCTGGCAGGTGAGGGAGATATCTGCTGCAGCAGTGCCTGCTGTGGGGTGGCATTGACCTTGTAAGTGATCATGTGGCAACTTATCCACCCCTTTAGGTCAGACATACCAGCAAGATGTGGACCCAATTGTGTCAGGGAATGTGGGAAGGACAAGAGAATATGGGGCAAATAATTTCCCAGGACTGTCAATGATGGCCAACCCTATGTCAACAGTCCTGTCCCGTTCCACACCCTCAGCACTTCACAATCAAAATGGACCTCTATCTCTGGCTGGAGTAACTGCTTGGCCTGGGTCTAGCTGGACAGAATAAGCTCTGAGTCTTTGTTGGGTCACCTGAGACCGGGGTCAGTTGATCTCTGAAAGTGGAGAAGTGGCATGAGGGGAACAGCAGGAGTGGCCTGAAGTAGCCAGCTGCAAAGGTTCTGAGGTAGGAGAAATGTACTGGCAGTAGTCTTGAGCTCTGGGCATTCAGAATTTTCCTCTTGCACTTAAAAACAGAATATGCAAAGAGGTCAAGCAACTCCCTCAGTACCATGAACTATAGGTTTCTTAATGTGGAAATGGGCTTCTGAAAGTTAGTAGTGTCACAGTCTGCACCAAAAACTTAATTTCTAACCTGATGAGTTGCACTGTGACATATTGGCATCCTCCCGGGAGGCACCTCCAGTATAAAAATAGTAGTAGTAAACAATTTATTCTTAAAATCAATAAAAGGATAGCCCAGTTGAGCTGAAACTCATATCCAATGGGGTCCTAATCATTCACATGGATACAGATATATATTTTAACTATAGTGCAGTTGATCAGCTACAAAGGCATGGCAGTAGCTGAAGGATCCTGCCCCCTAAAAAAAAAATCCAAAGTCTTCCATGCAACAGGTAGTAATAATTAAAAAAATCAAAATGTGCCTTTACGATTCCTAAAGGAACTCAGCAACTGAATATTGTTAGGAAGTGAAACTCTGCTGCCTCCATTACCTCCTCAACATAGTCTCTGAATGCAGTACATCAGGCCTCTGCTGTAGAAGGCAGTCCCATCCAAGTTTGGGTTCCTTCATAACAGACCTCAGTCTCCACATCTGCCACATAGCATGCTCCAAGTCTTCATGGTAGAGGTAACAGTGTGGTCTGAGGGTTGAAGCACTGAGCTGTGAAACGTAATGCTTGAGATCACATGTTCAAATCCCACCTTATTGACTTGCTTACTCTGTTACCTTAAGTAAGTCCCATAACCTCTCTGCACTTCAGACTTCCCAGCAGCAAACAAACTGGAAAGAAGCAGGATCCACTGGAAATTAGAGCTCTCATCTTAGCTGGGCTATCTTGGATACATCAGTACTACAAGAATGAACTGACATGAGGAAAACCTGTTTGTTGCTCTTTCAAGTCAAAGCGGAGCAGCAACTTCTTGTCATCAGGGCTGCCAGGGCAGCTTTATAAAGGCCCCACCCCAACTCTGTCTCAACTAAGGTCTAAAGCAATCATCACAGCTGGCCTCCTCATCAATGCTAAATACCACAGTCAACAACAGCAGTGTCCCAGTCCAATGCAGAACATTGACCACAAGTGAGCCGACTCCCCTCCACCTCTACGACTGGACTTACAGTTGTAGCACAGAATGGAACAACACTGTTTTCAAATCTTATGGGCTCCCAAAAATCAGTTTTTTACTCTACTGAATTTGCAAATTGCTGGGGACCACTAGCAATGTGGGTCCACTCATTTGTGGAATCAGCAATTTACGATGTAACATTCTAGATGAGTTTATGAATTATGAGTCTAAATGTAATTAAATTTAAGCTTCCTCTGAGTTTCCAATTAGAGCTAGGGTTGAAAAAATTGTAGACATTTTTGCTTTATGGAATCCGCAACATACTGCAGAATGGGACAGCCTAATCCATATTTGGTTTTGTAGCATTTCATGCTTTCAGATCTCACTGGCTTGCTTTACTCAGTGTAATTTATGGAAAGCAGCATTTTAGCTGAGCACCAACATAATGCATATTATTTTGCATTTTACTATGTGCATTTCAATTATATATATAATCAACTCCACATATACTCAAAAATTTAAATACTATTACTATTCAGTACTTTTTGCTAAACAGTAATCTTACTCAATCTGCTGTTTTGTTTGCAGACAATAATAATAAAAACAGCTAACAGAAATGTGTCAAGATCTATATATTCTATATCTTTGTTATGCTGAATTTCTTCTATGCTACAGCTTGCTGAAATGACTCCTGAAATGAATTGGTAGATGGCTACATCGTAAATCAAGCACTGGCATCAAGCACAAGTCCCAGGAATTGAAAACATTTGCATACAGCAGTTTGAGGATAACCTATTCATCCATCTATCCATCCATCCATCACCTGTCCCTGTCCATCTAGCCATCTATCCTTCCATCCGTCTATCTATCTTGGCCATCTATCCTTCTATCCATCACTCTAGCCATCTATCACTCTAGCCATCTATCCATCAATCCCTTCATCCATCAATCCTCCATCCATCCATCCAGCTGTCTATACCACCATCTAGTAATTGTCCCTCATCCATCTGTCCATCTAGCCATCTATCACTCCAGCCATCCATCCATCTGTCCATCCAGCTGTCTATACTCCATCTAGCCATATGTCCTCCTCCATCTGTCCGCCTAGCCATCCATCACTCCAGCCATCCATCACTCCAGCCAGCCAGCCAGCCAGCCATCCAATATATGATTAGGGCTTATTATGTGTAGAAAACGGTGACTATCAAAACCTTGTTGCAGTTGATGTGATGTCAATAGTACAACAACTTTTCAGCCTTGTCCTGCCACACAGTTGGCTCACTCAACACGATCAATGGGAAAAACAGTGGAAACATGGTGGCAAGGTTGTAAGCACTAAGCAGAGGACCCACCTAATGTGAGACACGAAGAGCCAGACACGGCCCGTGTCATAAAATAAAATTTTTTTTTTTTTTATTTTAAAAGAAACAGTGTGGCCACAGATGGACATAACTGCCACACAGGAGTTCTTTGGACTGACACAGCCGAGAGTGGGTGAGAGAAGCTGGAGTGAGCAGGAATGGCACCAGATAACATAGAAGGTAGTAGTCATTTCATTTCATTTTATTTTATATTAAAAGGCCTGTGGGCAATATTGTCCATTTCCATAGGTGTCTAATCATCCATGTATCCATCCATCCATCCCTCCTCCCTCCCTCCCACCTGTATCTATGTATCTGTGTATCTACAGTATGTGTCTGTCTATCTGTCTATTTCCTCATTTGAAACTGGGAAATGTCACTGTCACTCTAGTTTTAAGTAGACTTTGGATGTAGTTTATGCAAATTCCTTTAAAGTGTATGTTTTGATGTGTCATGAGTTTTGTAATGTACTGTACACTTGTTTACTTATATTAAATGTCCTTGTCTGTAACATACATTTCATGTCAGGCATGCTTGTAAAAAGGCTTGCCCCATCCACTTTCCTGTGAAGCAATAAAACAAACCAACAATAAAACAGACTATGTAACCATCTACAGACTGAGCAATAGTCCTTTGTACAAGTAAAGTGCAGTTTTCAACTACCACTTGTTTTTGAGAGGAGTCAATGGAGTAATTTTTATGAAAATCAATATCCCTCCCAAGTCCATCCAATCAATCTGCCTCAAAAGCACATCTACAAGTAGATGTGACACCAGTATATTCTATAGCGTAATTTAACTTCTCATTAATATGGAATTCATGTCAAGTTTAGCTTTTAATTTAAAGACTGTAATTGTGTTGTACTGCTGTTGCTGACAGGACATCAAGGATATGCAATCCACATCCTGTGTAGTCTCAGTTCTCCAAACCAGGGACTTGGGATTTGTACTTGCAACCCTCTGGCCCCAACCCAAGATTCAACCACCAACCTAAAGAAATAGCTCACCGCTGAACTAATAAAAGATCATCGTATTCCTTAGCTTGACACCTAAATTCTGTCCCTTTATTTTTTACATCACATATTCTCAGAGGATTTCTGTCCTGAACTATTTTTATGTAACCCTATCCCACAAGGAACATGATGTAACATTTAGAAGTGTAAACCAAAAGAAACTGGGCACTTACCAACCAAATTCTTGAGACACCACAGCTTTACGTTTAAGGAATTTCAACTTTATTTCCCATCGTGGATTACTCCTGGCACGTTTTGACACTGCTTGTGTCCTTTATCAAAGGATGGGGTACATATGAGAATATGTGATGTGAAAAATAAAGGGACCGAAATTAGCTGTTATATGCTCACAATGGGATTAAGTGCCTTAAAAAACAAGCATTGTCAATGCCGAATGTTTGCTTGTTGGCATTGGTAGAGTAGGAGTTACAGAGCTGCATAATAGGAATGGCAGTGCAGTATTGAACTGAAGCCAACCCCTCCACCACCTTGCAGAGACTGACAAGCATTAGGGTGTGCCTTTGGGTTGTTAGGCATAACGGCCATGCCATTTTCACACTCCCTACCCTTCAGACACCGACAGTGTCACGGTGTGCCTTGGGGTCTTTAGGTCTTATGCTCACCCCATTCCATAAGGAAATATGGTGAGATGGGTGCATTATAGGAGAATGGGGTGAACTTTGGGGCGAAGAGTCCAAGACACACCTCGATGCCCATCACTGGCTGCAGGGTGTGGGTGGGGTGGCATGGCATGAGATTACAGGCGACAATCCCAAGTCACACCCTGATGCCTGTCAGTCTACAGGGTGGGCGTTATGGCCGAAACCCTAATGCCCCAGGCGTTCGTTGGTATTTTCACTCCAAATTTTCAACATGGGTTTTAGTGTGACCCCACCTCATGAACAGTGACAATATCAGTTCTTTAGCCAAAGCTGATTTTGCACAGTGACTATGCCACTTGGCACCACAGGTGTGAAAAGACATTTCGATCAGGATGTGAAAATGACAGTTGTACTGTACATGAGGAGGTGTAAAAATGGCAATGTTGAAATCTGGAATGAAAATATAAACAAAACTGGTGAAGTCACGAACATGCATAGAAACTGCACAACGCACACCCATAATGTAATTAGTTTGGGGATTGTTTACAGCACATTTGTCAACACAGGCATTTTGGGACCTCTGCTCATGAACAGTGTCACTGTGATTTTCTTAATCTGTCCTGAACACAGCGACCAGGCATTTTCTGCGCTGGCAGTGCAAAAACACATTTTGGCCAGGGTGTGAAAAATGACAGCTGTACTGTTCATAAGGAGGTGTGGAAAACGCCAGTGTAGAAAATCTGGACTGAAAATATTACAAATTCATGAACTTACGAGGGTGCATGGAATCTGTGCAATGCAACGCCATAACAAAGTCATTTTATGGACTTTTGTCACCAAATTTTCAGCACATAGCCATTTTAAGATTTCTGCTCATGAACAGTGTCACTGTGATTTTCTTAATCTGTCCCAAACATTGGTTTCACACACACTGACCACGCCATTGTGCGCTACATGCGTGAAAACACATTTTGGGCAAGATGTGAAAAATGACAGCTGTACTTCTCATAAGGAGGTGTGGTAAAATGGCAATGTTGAAAATCTGGAGAGAAAATATTAAAATGTGCAAAGTTACGAGCATGCGTGGGAACTGCGTAATGCACACTTGTAAAACAGTCATTTTGGGAATTTTTCATCAAATTTTCAACATAGGGTTTTGGGGGCCCACCTCATGAACTGTGACACTGTAATTTCATTACTTGGTCCTGAAAGGTGGTTCCGCCTGAGTGACTGTGGGAATCACCTTTCAGACCAAACAACAAAAATGACAGTGACTGAGATCATGATGGGGTTCCAAGAACCCCATGTTGAAAATTTGATGAAAAATTCCCAAACTGGCAAAGATATGCACCAAAGTTGAAAAAAGTTTATGCCATTATACAGCTTACTGGCATTTCTTCAGTTCGCGGTCGGCTTTGAAGAGTGCAGACATGTTCCCAGTCCACGAGAAGATCGTCCGCTGGGCTCTGGAGGTAAGTATGGGGTGGGGAGGTGAGTGCGCTGAGGGTGAGCATGGGTTGGGGAGGGGGAAAGACAGTCAATGGACTTTTTTTTAACAGGTGTGTTTTCTTTTAGAAGACAACGCAGGACTTTTGCTACACTGGGGTGGGCTCCCAGCGTGCAGCTGGAAGTTTATTTTTGGGGAGCAGTGGATCTGACAGGGATTGGGCACCCCATTGGCCATATGGATGTTTGCCACACTGGGGTGGGCTCCCAGTGTGACAACTGAAAGTCATCTTTTTGGGGGTACAGTGGAGCCGACGGGAGATTGGGCATCCCCATTGCCATCTGGACTTTTGCCACATTTGGGGTGGGCTCTCAGCGTGGCACCTGGAAGTCTGTTTGGGAGGGTAGCAGAGCTGATGGGGACTGGGCACCCCTGTCAGCCATATGGTGTGTGGGGAACCATGGTCACACTGGGGTGGGCTCCTAACTGCTACGTGGGTGTTCATGGGGGAGGCGTACTGTCTATGACAGTTCAGATGCAGTGCTAAGCGTGAGGCAATTTGCATACTACCGTGGGCAGTAGGCAAATATCCTGCCGTCTACCACTGCTGATTGCAGTGATTTCCTCAGGCTGTCAGACAGCTCAGACATTCATTGGCATGGTGCAGCTGCGCCTGCAAAAGGAGCAGGGCATTGGAAGTGGGGAGGCACACCTATGAAACCTGTATGGTGGCACTATATTCTTGCACATGCATGCAAGCAAACATAAAAAGCTCTCTCTCCATGTCTCACTTTCCTAAGATTTACAGCCCTCTGTAACCCTGCAGTCTGATCCTAGCCCTCCCTCTTAGGTAGCCATTCCTCCTGATAATTGTACTTAAGCCGTCTCCTCTTGCCTCCGCGAGTCTGCCAGCTCATCCCAACTTCTGCGGTGGCCACCACTGCAGGATCCAAGTCGAGAAAAGACAGGTACAAAATCAGCCACGCAATGACAATTCATTTTTAAAGTTGACGCCTTTTTTGGGGGTCATCCACCCGATCTCCAGAGAACAGAAACAAGACTGAGTACCATAGCTGCACTATTAAGTAACCCAAAATAAAGAAAGGAACACTATTATTGCCGTTTTAAAGTTAGATTTTTATGGGGAAAAAACTACATCTTACCAATTACTACTGCCTTTTACTGGGACCGCAGTGCTCGGAGCTCATTCTAAAAGCAAATTCATTTTGGGCTCCAGCTCTTCCGCCTTGGCGGCTCGGCCGTTTATATAGGAGTTTAGTCATGTGACTAACTACTCATTTTCTCGTTGCAGCCTATAAAATATCACTAACAGAGGGTGTCAGCATACCTCTCAACCTCCTGCCTCATAAATCAGGGACAAGGCTTAAAAATCAGGGACAAAGGACAAAAAATCAGGGACACATCTTCAAAATTGGAACTATCAACTCAGGAAGCTGGTAGAATAGGTGGCTTAGTGTAAAATGCATATTCTAAGGAGGAACAAGTCTGCAATTTTAATGTTTGACATTATTTTGTGCTTAAATATTCCACTGTTGGTCACAGAAACACAATTTTAGGAGAGACAGAGTAAAATTTTAAGGCAAAATCAGGACGTCCCTAAAATCATTTCTTTTCTTCAGTGAGGACATTGGCAACACAGGAAATCACTGTTTTTTTAAATCAGAGACATTTAATACTGGTAGCCAAATGTTCTTGAAGGAAAGCAATGGTGGTATTAGGAACAGAGTAAGGTTTTTCCCATTTTTCTCTGACCTCATGCATATAGGCAAAGGGAGGCTAGCACCTGGATACCATGGGAAAACAAAATTTTAAGTTCATCTCAGCATGCTGAATTATGACCATCACACTGACAGCTACTCTATTTCTATGTGACATGACTCCTTGTCAAGGAATACTCGTCACTTAATTATTACTCACTCACAACCAATGGGGATCACCATGAATGATCGTCCCACACCCCTAAAGTACCAAATCACCACATCAACTTATCCGAACAGGAAAAACTTGCTACCTATGCATGCTTTATATTGCACAAGGAGCCCATGGACAGGGAATCCAGGAGGTTACAGATACTGGCTACTATTTCTTGATCTTCTACTCTCCGTGTGGGGACATGGAAGCAACCCAGGCCCCCAGCATACCGAATCTGTCCAAAATTTCTCCTATGGCACAAATGGACAAGGTATAAAGAATTGCTCAAATTAATGTAGGGAGTATTATACCCAAGATTTATGAGCTGGAGGCCTGGATAGTAATTCATAAGCCAGATGTCCTAGGTATTACCTCCCTAGACTCACTCTGCCACATACAGGGCTATAATATTTTTAGGAATGATAGGCCTGGACTAAAAAGGAGGTGGGGTGATGTTTAACCTGAAGAACCACATGACTGAGGCCATCATTGCCCATAGTGCAGTCCGGAATCAATCCTGAATGGCTGATAATGGAAGTCACTATTACTGCAACTCTGAAAATGCATATGTGCTGCATATACAACCCTCCACTAGGGAGGGGTTAGATGGCCTAAGGAAATTCATCACAGAAAGGGCCGCTCTCACCAGTAAGGGACACTATTATAATAGGGATTTTAACCAAAATTAGTTGAATAATAAGCAACATCATTACACAAACTGCTAAAAGAAGCCAACCTTTCACAGATCATTAGGTTGTCCAGTCGACACAACTCCAGAACAGGTAATCATACATTACTTGACAGGATCCTCACAAACAAAGAGGGCAGAGCCAGAGTCACCAGAAGTTATGTCATATTCCATAGCGATCACTCCCTATCTTTTGCACTTGGTCATGCTGAAGAATCAGGTGCCCACCAAGGCTCATCTCCTTCAGAAATTTTACTAAGGTAAATGTGGAGGGCTAAAAATGATTTAAGGGGAATAAATTGGTCCATCTTATTCACACTAAAAGAGTGAACACAGCTGTGGGCTCTCATATTGCGCCTTAACCTCGTTCCAAAACAAACACTGTCCCATCACTACGCAGCATGCAAGGAGGAAATACAGTATGGGTTGCTAAGGAATTTATTAAGCTGTCAAAGCGCAGGATAGGGCATGGATCAATCATAAACTGACACCCACTCCAGGAACTGGGCAGGTACCACAGCTAAGGAACATGTGAAAGAAGGAAGCCAAATCTTTATGATCATAATATTTCAAGTTCCAGCAAACCCGAACATTAACAATCCCAGGACATTTTGGTCAGTAGTGAACTCGGTTCTCAAACATACTAAATGAAATGGTACTATCTCCTAAATACTGATATGGGCCTCCAATCTGACCCTGAGACCATGGCTAACCTACTGAACAAGAAATTCTCAATCTAGACTCATACCTAGCCATGCTACCCACCATGTCAGAGATTATTGACAATCAGGGTAGAAGGACTAACTCCCCTTTCTATTTCAAAGTAACATCCAAATCCAGAGATACACTGCCTTCTAAAGAAGATTACCAAACTTGGACAGTGAGGGAAGTGATGGGTTAACACACCGAATTCCTTAAGCTTGCAGCAGAATGTGTTGCAAAACCACTTTCACATGTAATAAATCTCTCTCAATTACCTCTACTGTCCTGACACTCTGAAAGGAAGCCAGAATAGTCCCGATATTCAATGCAGGAGACCCACACCATCCTGAAAACTACAGGCCTGTGTCCATTTTATCCCACATGGGTAAAATACTAGAAAAAGTTTTCCATCGTCAAATACCAGAGCACAACAAGAGTTGTGGTTGCTATCCTCAGACCAGCATGGTTTTAGGCAAGGCTTTAGCACAACCACAGCACTCACTAAATTCACGGACTATGTCCTCAGTGAAGCAGACAAGGATAATCTCACAGGAGCCATATTTGTGGACCTATCAAAAGCATTTGACATGGTGGATTACGAGATACTGCTACACAACCTGATTTCCTAAACTTCCCCAGATCACAATTAAATAATCAAGGCCCCCTCTGGGGTGCAGGTCGCATGGGAAAGGACACCTCCCTGAGAGACTCGGACCCCCATACAGATACACAGTGCATAATCAAGTCCCGTTCAGGTGTGCAGGTCGTGAGAGTAAAGGACACCCTTCCTGAGACTCGGACCTCTATACAAATACACAGGTAACGAGCGCACTGAAAGGCAAAAGCACTGCCGGCTGTCAGCTATCGCTGAACTCTAATTTGGAGAAGGAGCTTTAATGGACTTTTGATCTTTACTTGAATTTCCTAATAAGGCTTTTATTTGACCCCACACATGTGGAGATAGTTTATTTTAAGCACAAATCACTAAAGTAAGAGGCAACTCAGATGATTCCTTTCTTGCGCCTTAATGAATCATTTAATTCATGGTGCCAGTTTCACAGTTTAAATATATTTACTCTGTCTAAGCTACCTCCACTTGTGTCCCTGAGCTGTGAGCTGCTACTGCTGATTGATGCTGAATTCTGTTATTTGTAACAACAGTTTAGTCAAGTCAAATTTCAGGATTTCTAGCTGAGACATATTTAAGGGCTTTAGCCTGAGACCTTGCTGCACGTTTGAACAGTTTGTTTGACAACCTAAAAAATAAAATAAAAAATAGAAACAAAAATAACCTAACCCCCGCGACTGTGCTCAGCTTGGACTCACCTTTAAAAACTCTCTCCTGTTTCTCCCCATAGTGCATAATTAAGGCCCCTCATGGGTGCAGGTCATGAGGGTAAAAGACACCTCCTGAGAGACTCAGACCCCCATACAGATACACTGGCAACAAGAGCACTGAAGGGCAGAAGCACTGCAGGCAGTCGGCCATCGCTGAACTCAGATTCTGAGAAGGAGTCCCTCCACTTCCACCACCACCCTTGGTCGGCTCTGTACTATAGGGCGGCTCTGTTCTATATAGGACTTGTCACATGAGCTATGGAAACCAATCAGTCCATTTTCCCATAGGTCGGTTATCAGTGCCTGCCTCTAGCAGCCACTATACAGTCAACCAAACCTTCTAACCCCTGCTTAGCTTAGAAATCCTCAAATCAACCAAAAATATTTAACACAGTGAGAACTAAAAAGAAAAATAAATCGCTTGCTCATCCAGTTCTTCCTGCCACGCACTAACAGCTGCAAGGAATATTATCAAACTGCTCAACAAAGATTACAGCCTAATCCCCTCCTAACACTTTCAATTTAGTCTCATTTCAGATCTCTTCCATCTGGAAATGTCTTCCTGGCTTATTTTCACCTCAGTGGTACTTTCTCTCTGCATGCCCCCCACCCTTTCCCTTCTCTTCCCCATACCTCCCCTCATTCTATCTTCTTCCCTGCCCCCTCACACCCCACCCTCAGACAAACCCTGTGGCTACCCCTGCTAGCATCACCATGTCCCACTCCTCCCTCCCTCCCCCATCCACTCCCATGCAACAGTCTCCAGAAACCTCGCTTTGCCCCTCGATAAATGACCCAGAACTAATGCGCTTCACCTGCGCTCATATTACAAACAAATTGCCCCACTCTGCAGGTCACTCATTGTGTAGTCAAAGGAAGATCCCAAAACGTGTCTTATCCAGGATCTCCATTATCCTCCTGCTACTCACGGCTAATATACACCCAAACCCTGGACCTCTTGTGCCAACTCCTTGTAAGCCAGGACACTCCAAAGGACTCATGCTGGCCACCATCAATATTTGCAGTCTACAAAAGAAATTTACCCCACTCAAGCATGGGTTTACCTCCACAACCCTGATGCCCTAGCTGTAACTGAAACATGGTTACACAGAGTACCCCAGACTCAGCTGTCATGCTGCTGGATATACCTTTGTTCAGATCTGATAGATTGAGGAAGAGGGGTGGGGGTGCCTGTACTAGAAACCACCTGCAAAGGATCAAAGTTGAAACAATCACCCCAAATGGGAGCCCAGTCCTCACCATAAAGTTTGCTGTTGGCAACTATGGTAAATCTCTTTACCTAATGTCTGTCTACATTCCCCTTGCAACCAGAAGGATACCTTCACATCCATCCTACATCATCACCCAGCTCCCCAGAAATCAGAAATTGTTGCAGTTGGTGATTTCAATACAAACTGGCTTACCCCAAGACAACCTATCTTAGGGATGCAGCCGCAGCCCAAAATCTGAAACAAATGGCACTTACCCTACTAGGGTAAAATACAACAGGGCTCTAGTTCCCTCATTGACCTCATCTTCATGACTCATCTGGAGCATATACAGGATGTCCGGTCCTCCCAGATTTGCTCAGTGATCTTTCCCATCACCTGTCGCTGGTCTATTAGCTGGAAGTCCACCCCCAGATCTCCAGTTGTCACCAACTAAGGAAAGGATCCCTGGAACATTTCTGCAACTACCTACTAAACCTCAACTGGTCCCCACTTGATCACCAACCGCCGTGAACGCCGCCTCTCCTTTTTCATAAGCTCCTTCCAAACTGCCTGTGATATCTTTGCCCCTTTTGTAAAGCGGACAGGAAAAGCCAAATCCTCTGCATGGATAAACCGATCCCTAGTTGACCAAATGAAGGACCTTGATAATCTATGGCACTGTGCCCTAGAGACCAGTTGCTCTTCTAACTGCCAACTGTACCGCGTTGCTCAAAATTCCTGCACCTGGGCTATCCACAAGGCTAAGGTGGTTTATTATCAGACCAACCTTACTGCCACCTGAGGAAATGGGAAAAGGTTCTGGGATAATATTAAAGAACTCAGTGGTAAGGTCTCTCCCATCCATGCTGATTATTGATGGTGTTCCACCCAAGAACGGAATTCGATAGCTAATGCTTTAATGTTTCTTTATCTGATCTCGGTCTATCCTCCTGCCTGATTTCTTCTCTGCAACTACTGGCCAGTTCCCTCCCCAGTGTGCTCCACCTTTTGTTTTCCAATGATCTCCCTAACGCTGCCCGAACCTATGTCTCCAAGTTCTCGTAAACAAGACAGAGTGGTGACTCATTGATGCCAAACTTCTCTCTCTCTCTCTAATACTTGACACAGTACTAGCACCTCTAACCAAAATACTCAACATGTCTTTGTGTCTAGGACAGTTCCCTTCGCTGTGGAAAAGGGCAGCCATAACACCGGTACATAAAAGTGGTGATCGCGACCTCTTGTAGTAACTACAGGCCCATTTCCATACTTCCTCCACTATCAAAAGCATTGGAAAAAGTTGTCACTGACCAACTCATAGAATACTTGGACTCGCACCACCTCATTGTGCCAGCAACAGCATGGTTTCAGGAAAGGGTACAGCACAACCACTGCCCAACTAGAATTCACCTCTTTATCCATGATGCCTAGACCAGGGAGCTCTGGCCAGATCTGTCTATATCGATCTCCCTAAGGCCTTTGACATGGTTAACCACCTGATGCTCATCAACTCCCTCCTCTCTGTTGGCATATCTCAAGAGGCAGCAGGCTGGTTCTCCAACTATCTCCACGGAAGTACCCAGCAAGTAAAGATCAATAACATCCTGTCCACAAACCTTCCTGTAAGATCAGGTGTCCTCAAGGATCCATCCTTGGCCCAGTTCTCTTCTCGCTGTACTTAAACTCCTCCCTATGGCCTCTACTGGTTGTCTCCTCCTCTATGCAGATGATGCAGTGATCTTCAGTCGGCACCCTAACCCAACCCTAACTCCAAACATCCATACAAGACTCTGCTGAAATCGAATTGTGGTTTGCCTCCCACAAGCTTGTCCTCAACTATAAGAAAACAAAGGTCATGCTATTCACCCATCCTCAGTACAAACACCATTTGGCCACCCTCTCTATATGTAATTCCCAGAGTGTAGCCCTGGAACAGGTTAACACTTTTAAATGTCTAGGGGTCACCATTGACTCAGCCCTGAACTTCCGAGAACACATAGTGGTGACTTGCTCTGCAATCAGCACCAGAATTGGCCTGCTGTATAAACTCCAACCCTGTCTCCCCACTGACGCCCTCCAACTAGTCATCTCTAGCTCCATCCTCTCCCTGATAGACTATGGCATAGTCATCTATGGTGCCGCCTCAGACACCACCCTGACTTCTATCAAACATTCCTTTAATAAGGCCTGCCAACTGGCCACAGGCAGTGAGCAACTCACGATACCTGTGGACTCCTACCAGTGCTCTGCCATGGTTTAACTTCCAGGGCATCTATTCTACCAGACCTGCCTCCTGGCCAAACAAATCCAGTTGATCCTATCTCCACTAGGCTGTCTCTCACTTCTCCAACCGAGCTTGCTAAGGCGGACCTCAAGACACTAACACTACGGCCTACCACGTCCCTTTGCTAAGAGAAGTGCTGGCCAAAGGTCCTGTCACTACAGGGCCTCTTGGCTGAACTCAATCCCGGCCCCACCCTGTCAATTCCCAGACTAGAACCCTTTAAAACTGAGCTGCGTGATATCCTACCCAGCTCTAATGTGACTGCAGGTAACTCATTCTACCTGTGCTGACAATTCCCACTATTGAATATGTACTTGATTTTATAAATGGATTGTACTACAAACACCACTGGTGTTGCTCTATGTATTGTTACTTTGTTATACACTGTACCCCGTTATTTTGATTCCCTGTATTTTGTCTTCATTATTCTAAGTACTTGTCCTCCTCTCTGTATGATGTGGAGCCTTTGTAAATGAGTCCCTGACTCAAAGGGTTGTAATTCAGAGACGTTATAAAATAAAAAATAAATAAAATGGATCCAAAGTTACCTAATGGACAGAACTCATGTAGTGAGGCTAGGCAGTGCGCTGTCTAGCCCTCTCAAAGTCCAAATGGAGTCCTCCAGGGTTCCAAACTAGGTCCCCTACTCTACTCACTTTTCACAACCCCTTATTAGCTGAACCCGCAAAACAGCAAAACAATAATGTATGCTGATGACCTCATCATTTATGGAAGGGTAATAACCTCTCCTGTTAAACCAGGACCTAAACAGGGATTTAGTGACATGGTACACTGGTTCACTCAGCACAGGCTCATTGTCAATGCCAAAAAACAAGTGTATGCTGTTCGGATCCAAACAGAAGCTGTCTAAGGCTCTCCAATCCAGCAAAGGTCTCAGTATCCTGACCACAGATGGCTTTTTGCCTTGAGCAGGTAAGAGACTTTAAATACTTTGGGATCATGCTTGACCCAGCTTTTACCTTTGAGTATCACATATGCTAAGCAATTAGGAAGGTAAACCAATGGATTGGAATGTGTTATGGACTCAAGCACCTTCTGTCTCCTGAGGCTAGATTTGCTGTTGGGAGGGACATCTCCTTCCCATATTAGACTCCACTCCCCAATAATAGCCCCTCACATCCCCACAACTATTAAATCGTATGAACGTAGCCTATAATAACATATGCAGATTCATCACACAAGCCCTGTTTCGCACACATTACTGTCAACTGAACAAGACTCTGGTTGGCTCTCCCCACTGTCGGCAGGGGTCTATTGTTTGGAGCACTCATCTCAAAAACATGGCAATCCAGGACAGCATCACCACTGGCCACACATTGGACCTGATGTTCTCCCTGGGGCTTGAGATAAATAATCTTAGGACTGATCAGGTGGTTTGGTCCGAGGTGCAGTTTATATTCGGGCTCCCACCAGATGCCCTCCCCTACAGAGATGAGCTGTCGCCCTTTGTGGGGATTGACCCTGGAGGGTTTTTGATGGCAGCTAATCTATCTGATGTGGGTAATGTGCCCAGAGCCTCTGGGATTGAGGCGTCTTAAATAAATTTTGCCTTGCCACTAATTGGGCTGCTAAAACCAAAATGCAACAGCCGTGACTTAAGGTCCTCAAATGGCACGGGCTGCTTGATTGTTCCAGATGCAACACAGAGATGGTAGGACAGCTTTCTCTTATGCTACACCCAAACTGTGGAACTCCCTTCCTAACAGATTGCAGGCACCGGTCTCAACTATAACTTTCAGAATGCACTTCTTGGAAGCAATGTTAAGTAGATCTGTATGTGGATGCTTTTCCAAATTACTATAAATGCTTGTCTGATGTACTACCTGTAGGTCTTTATTAGCCTGATGCACTTACTGTAAATAGGCTCTGATGTGGAAATATTGTAATGTTTAGATAATTTCAGCATATTTTAACCCTCTCATGCTTGACAAAGTAACAGTGTACCTTTCTTGATGTGTATTTTCAATTGTGCTCCTTCCATTACAATGATTGTATAATTATGTGGGATTTTCTTTGCTTTGTTTTCTTCTTATTGTGCAGGTATTTTTTGTGCCATCTAGATGGCCTCGCCATACCTGAAAAAGGTCCCTGGGATCAGAGTACCTCACCCGTTACCCAATAAATAAATAAAAACACTGAAAGCTGATATTGAACACCACAAGTGTAACTGAAAAATGTCATGACATCACATAGGCACATGTAAATCATTGCTCAATTAAGCAATATAACATGACAGGGTGTGGGTATATGGCAGGATTTACCATGCCTGGTGTGGTTTGATCATGAGGCCACAGGCAGAGTGAGTAAACTGCACCAGAAGTGGTACATCCTGCCATATACCCACACCCTGGAGTGGTATATTGCTGTTATACAATGTTCTATCACTGCTTGTTAAACAAAATGAAAGAAAAATAGATTTATTTTGCCAATTTAAATTATTATTGAATTTATTATTGCACCCAGAAAAATTGTTCCCTGTTGCTAGGTAGATTAATCCTCCCAATATGGTTAGAGAGATAGAGTGTGTGTGAGGCTTTCATTTTTATGTTGCTTGTATGCATGTGCAAGAAACATAGTGCCATCATCCGAGTTTTCAGAGGTGTGGCAGCCTCTTCCAATTCAGTCAGTGTGTTTGCAGGCGCGGCCGCAGTTCTCCAAACGCTGCTAGAGCCATCTATGACAGCTCCAAAATGCAGTGGAGTACAGTTGAAAGGGGAGCTACGCTTCAGTGAGCAGCGATAAGGTATCACCTGCCTCGCGCGCCCCCACACACACACACACACACACACGCACGCATGCTGCGTGCTCAGCCCTCCCACACTGTATAGCCGACGGAGTGCCCAATCCCCATCGGCTGTGCTAGCCCCCAAAAACAGGTTGCACATGCCACGCCTGGGTGCCCACCCCAGCATGGCAACTTCATCGACAGTCGACGGGGTGCCCAACTCCGCTGGCTCCACTGTCTCTCCCCGAGTACAGGGTGCCACGCTGGGAGCCCACCCCAGCATGGCAACATATGCTATCACCGACGGGGTGCCCAATCTCCGCTGGCTCCACGCCCAACCAGCCATTCAGCACGCTGGGAGCCCACCCTAGTTGGCAAACGCCCCTGTCATCATATTTAAAAAAAGCATTTGTCAATGCCGAATGTTTGCTTGCTGGCATTGGCAGTGGTAGTGTAGAAGTTACAGAGCTGCGTAATAGGAATGGCAGTGAAGTATTGAACTGAAGTCAACCCCACCACCACCCTACAGAGAGAGTGGGCATTGGGGTGTGCGCTTGGTCGTCAGGCATAACGGCCACGCCATTTCACCACACCCCACCCTGCAGACACTGACAAGTGTCACGGTGTTCATTGGGGTCTTTGGCTTTATGCTACTCCCATTTCATTAGGAAATACGGTGAGATGGGTGCTATATAGAGAATGGGGTGAACTTTGGGGTCAAGAGTCCAAGGCATACCTCGATGCCTCTCTCACTGGCTGCAGGGTGTGGAATGGTATGAGCATTGCAGGCAAGAATCCCAAGTCACACCCCTGATGCCTGTCATTCTCACAGGGTTGGGCATTATGGATGGAAACCCTAATACCTCAGGCATTCGTTGGTATTTTCATTCCAAATTTTCAACATGTTTTTTGTGACCCCACCTCATGAACAGGGGAATATCAGTTTGTTAGCCAAAAGCTGCTTATGCACAGCGACTACGGCATTTAGCACCACAGGTGCAAAACATTCTGAACAGGATGTAAAAATGACAGCTGTACTGTTCATGGGGAGGTGTAAAAATGGCAATGTTGCAAATCTGCAGTAAAATATTTAAAAAATGGTGAAGTCACAAGTGTATATAGAAACTGTGCAACGCGACACCCAGAATATAATTAGATTGGGGATTTTACAGCAGATTGTCAACTCAGGCATTTTGGTGCTCCGATCATGAACAGTGTTACTGTGATTTTCTTTATCTGTGCCGAACAATGATTTCCCACAGCGACTATCAAATCTCTGCGCTGAAAGTGTGAAACACTTCAGCCATGTTGTGAAAAATGACAGCTGTACTGTTCATAAGGAAGTGTGGAAAAATGCCACTGGTGAAAATCTGACTGAAAATATTACAAAGTCATGAACTTACAGGGTGCGTGGAAACTGCGCAATGCTCACTGTAACACAATCATTTTATGGACTTTTGTCACCAAATTTCCAACATAGCCATTTTAAGACCTCTGCTCATGAACAGTGTAACTGTGATTTTCTTAATCTGTCCTAAACATTGCTTTACACCAACAGCACCATTGTGCACTACATGTGTGAAAACACATTTGGGTGACATATGAAAATGGCAGCTGTACTGTTCATAAGGAAGTGTAATAAAATGGCAATGTTGAAAATCTGAAGTGAAAATATTAATTTGCAAACTTACGAGCATGCATAGGAACTGCGCAACGACGTAGAAACAGTCATTTTTAGGAATTTTTTCACCAAATTTTCAACATAGCCATTTTAAGACCTCTGCTCATGAACGGTGTCACTGTGAATTTCTTAATGTGTCCCATACATTGATTTTGCACATCGACTGCGCCCATTGTGCGCTACATGGCGGAAACACATTTTGGGCAAGATGTGAAAATGGCAGCTGTACTGCTCATAAGGAGGTATCATAAAATGGCAATGCTGAAAATCTGGAATGAAAATATTGAAAATTCGCGAACTTTAGGCGTGCGTAGGAGCTGTATAACGACGTCAGAAACAGTCATTTTTGAATTTTTTCACCAATTTTCAACATAGACATTTTAAGACCTTTACTCATGAACAGTGTCACTGTGATTTTCTTAATTTGTCCTGTACATTGATCTCAAGACACCGATCGCGCCATTGTGCGCTACATGGGCAGAAACACATTTTTGGTGAGATGTAAAAATGACAGCTATACTACTCATAAGAAGGTGTGGTAAAATGGTAATGTTGAAAATCTGGAGTGAAAATATTGAAAATTCTGAACTTACGAGCCCGCGTGAGGAACTGCACAACGACGTCAGAATCATTTTATTATAACAAATTTTCAAATGAATTTTCTTCATGAATGATGACAGCTGAACATGGTGTTATTCCAGCCCGAAGGGTGATTTCGTGCAGTGACTGTGCAGTGACTGCGAAATCACCCTTTGGGCCTGAATAACACCATGACAGTGACATCATTCATGAGAAGGTCCCAAAACCCCATGTTGAAAATTTGGTGCAAAATTCCAAAATGCCTGAGATATGCAACAAAGTTGAAAACCCCTATCTACCCCATTATACAGCTTACCGCATTTCCTCAGTTCACGGTCGGCTTTGAAGAGTGCAGACGTGGTTCCCGGTCCACTGAAGATCATCGCGCCAAGCTCCGGAGGTAAGTATGGGGTGAGGGGGTGGGGAGGCAGGGTCCGCAGGGTGGGTGCAGGTTGTGGAGGGGGGCTGGGAAAAGCGCCGTGGGACCGCTTTTATTTTGCAGGTTAAAAAAAAGACGCGTTGGGCGTTTGCCATGCTGGGGTGGGCTCCCAGCATGGCACAAAGATGGCTGGGGGGCCGTGGAGCCGATGGGATTGGGCCCCCGTCAGCTATATGATCAGTTGCCACGCCGGGTAGGCTCCTGGCGTGGCACCCACTCGGGGTGAGGACAGTGGAGCCAATGGGGGATTGGGCACCCCGTCCGGGTATTCTGATGATTGCCACGCTAGAGGTGGGCACCAGCGTGGCATATGGAAGGCTTTGGGGGCGTAGCACAAGCTGACAGGGGATTGGGCACCTGGCGGCTATATGTGTGTGTGGGGGAGGGCAGCATGCAATATGCGCATTTCTCTGTGTGTGTGTGTGTGTGTGTGTGTGTGGTGTGTGAGGGGAGGCGCATGAGCAGGCGATATCTTATCGCTGCTCACTGAAGCGTAGCTCCCCTTTCAACTGTATGCCACTGCATTTTGGAGCTTATCATAAACAGCTCCAGCATGCATTGGCTTACAGGAGTCGCACCTGCCAGCACACTGACTGAATTGGAGGAGGAGGAGGTGACACACCTCCAAATCTCGGATGATGGCATTATGTTTCTTGCACATGCGTGCAAGTAAACATAAAACCTGCAAATCAAAACTGTCCCTCGGCGCTTCTCCTGCCCCGCCTCCCACAACCCTCACCCACCCACTGTGCACCCTGCCTCCCCACACACCCTCACCCCATACTTACCTCTGGACCTTGGCGCGACGATCTTCGTGGACTGGGAACACGTCTGCACTCTTCAAAGCTGACCGCGAACTGAGGAAGTGCTGGTAAGCTGTATAATGGGATAGATAGGGTTTTTCAACTTTGCTTATATCTCAGGCAGTTTTTGGAGTTTTTGCACCAAATTTTCAACATAGGTTTTGGGACCCTCCTCATGAATTCTTGCACTGTCATGGCATTAGTTGGGTCTCAAGGGTGATTTCGCAGTCACTGCATGAAATCACCTTTCCACACCATTAATGAAACGACACTGCCAGTGTTCATAAGGTGGGCTCAAAAGCCTATGTTGAAAATTTGGTGAAAAAATTTTAAAATGACTGTTTTATTTATACGCTATGCTATAGTTCCTACATCGCTCGTAAGTTCGCGAATTTTCTCAATAATATTTTCACCCAGATTTTCAACATTGTTATTTTACCACACCTCCTTATGAGCAGTACAGCTGTCATTTTTCACATCTCGCCTAAAATGTGTTTCACCATGTAGCATTTATGGCGAGTCGGTGTGTAAATCAATGTATGGGACACATTAAGAAAATCTCAGTAACACTGTTCATGAGCAGAGGTCTTAAAATGGCTATGTTGAAAATTTGGTGACAAAATTCTTAATAATGACTGTTTTTACGAGCCTGAGTTGTGCACTTCCTACACACGCTCATAAGTTCGCGAATTTCAATATTTCTCTCCAGATTTCCAACATTGCCATTTTACCACACCTCCTTATGAGCAGTACAGCTGTCATTTTCACATCTTGACCATTAACGGTTCACCATGAAGCATTACGGCGCAGTCGGTGTGCTAAATCAATGTATGGGACACATTAAGAAAATCACAGTGACACTGTTCATGAGCAGAGGTCTTAAAATGACTATATTGAAAATTTGGTCATAAACTTCCTAAAATGACTGTTTCACACGCGCGGCGTTGTGCAGTTCCTACGACGCCGTAAGTTTGCAAATTTTCAATATTTGCACTCCACTGACTTCAAATACCTACACAGCACATACAAGCAAGCAACATTCAGCACTGACAAATGCTTGTCCAATTCTGTAACCCTCCCCATCAGTGTTATGTTTAGAGCAAGAAGAGAAGGGTGCATGGCTTAACTTTTCAAATTTTATTTTTACAGGCTGAGACAGCCTCACAGTTTGTAGTATCCTGTTACAGAGACAGAGGAGACAGAGAGATGCGGTTGTCACTTCTTGTTTCCAGGTTTGCAGTGGCTTTACCAGTTCCGGTTTGATTTTTGTTGTCAGGATATTTTTTCTTTTGACCTGCAGTTAATCGGGATTTCTTATTTGGAATCTACAGAGCTGGCCTGTGATGGTTGTCTGCAGGACCTGTTTGAGCGCTTATGCAGGCAGTGGTATGACACGTTGAACAGTCACCTGATCATATTCCAATCGTGAGTCAGACTGTTTGGTGTCAGAGGATTTTGTACCATATTTTCAGGTATGGTTTGAATGTGGCAAGGTTCATTTTCTTGATTAAATATCATTTTAAGGTCCTCCATGCTTAATAATTTGAAAGAGGCACTCATGTTTTTTTAAATTTGCCTGGCTGTGATTCGTAGGGGTGATAAAAATGGCGGCAGTTTCTTTTGATCTGTGAGGGCGGTAGTGATAGTTGTAGGGTGGCATGAGCTAAGGTTGGCTGGCACCTTTTACAGTTGGTATACTGTTGGATTTATAATGCTGAAAGGTGCCAGTCAGCCAATCAGAGTGCAGCATTTGTCTGTTTGTATTTATCCCATAGTATAATACTTGATTTAAAGTATGTCAGGCAATTAATCAATCTGCCCGACCTTAAAGACATATCCAGTTTGTTAAACACTTGATGACACTGGGTAAAAACATACCAAGTAAAAATCTCACACTAACTCCAACATCTCAGTACAGGTGAGGGGTGCTTGGATGAGGTAATAACTATAAAACATGTGTAATTTAAAACCAAATATCAGGTTTAAAATAATATAGTGCATCCAAGACATAAAACACAATTACAGCAACAAAGTGCAACACTTTACTCCAGGCTAAATCATCTAATTTATACAGTTGCATCATGTCTTAGTTAGGTATGGGCTATCTCAGAAACAGTATTGAGTCCAGGTTTTATAGTGGCCCTCAAAGTCAGGATCCAGAATGTCTCCTTTTCAGGAGCAAATCATTGAAATTACCACCCTTGGACTGGGGTTTGCTTTGTCAATCGCTGCAAACAGAAATGGTGCTCAGGTTTATTTAGTGATGCGATGACATGTGCAGCTTGGCACAAGTATTATCTCCTTATTGATCGTGCTAAAATGCTCTACAACTCTCAGCTTGAAACTATGTTTAGTTTTGCCCAAGTAGAAAGCTTAGCATGAGCACTCTGCCAAATAGATAACCCCGCAACCTGACACATAATTAGTAGTCTGATTTCAAATTCTTTACTAGCATTCATGCTTGTAAAATGGCTGCAGGGCTTGACATGCGGACAGTGCATGCAATGTTTGCACTGAAAACATCCTTTGCTCAAGCTGAGCCATGTACCTGGCTGGGTGTTTATGTAATGGCTGTGTACCAGCAAACTTTTAAGTGTTGGTGCTTGTCTGTAAACCATGCGGGGGGGCTTGGCTACTATATCTTTGGAGTCCTGCATCACTCCTAGAGCTCCAATGTTTATTGATTATGTCTGCCACTACTGAGGCTTGTGCTGTATAGCTAGTAACAATGTTAAACCTCTTGTTCTCTATTCGTTACATTTTGCTTGTCTTTCAATAGATCTGCACTGTCCACATTCCTTACTTGAGTATATTTCTTCAATCTTCTGGAGTTGTATCCGCTTACCAATCTGTGTGTCAGATCTACTGCTCTGTTTTCAAACCCTGCCTCAGTGTTGCAGTTCCTCCTGACTTGGAGGAACTGCCCTTGGGAATATTTTGAGTGATGTGCTGTGGATGACAGAATGAGGCTAACATAGGTCTTACTCTAGACGTGGTTTGAAAAACGGAGCAGTAGACCTGATACTCAAATTGGTAAACAGGGAATACAACTCCAGAAAGATGGAAGAAATATAGAAATATGTCTGAAGGAAGGAATGTAGACAGTGCAGATCTATTGAAAGACAAGCAAAATGTAAGTAACAGAGACAACAGGTGTATTTATTTATCTGAATTTTGGTAACCAGGTAAGCCTACTGAGACAGTACAGTCCCTTTTCAGGGGAGACCCAGGAAGTGCAATACAATGACAATGACATGAAGGTACAATGGTTACATTTATATCATTTACAATTACATCATTTACAGTTACACTTGCAAATTACAAATACATATACATAGAAGTTCAGACAACGTGAATACCAATACTTGTTAGGAAAGCAGAACCAGGAGTCAATGGAAGCAGGAACACAGTGAAGAGGCAGAGAGTTGGAATAATAGGGAGGACTGGAATTTAGGGACAGAAGAGCAGGACAAAGTAGAAAGTGGTAGGAGTTTCAGCAAGAGGAGAAAAAGGAACGTGTAGCACTCAGGCGTTATGACTCAGTGAATGCTGCACCAATAGAAAAATCAACAACTAAAGAGAAAAGGATGGTGCTAAAAGGAACCAAGCAGGAAGCATCAAAATGAATGCAAAATACTTTTAATGAAGGTGCACAGATCCAAAAACAGCAGAACACATTTACCCTAGTGCTTCAAGCCCTTGCGGACTCTTCATCGGGGGTGGGGGAGTCAACATGTGTGATAGCCCAGTTTATAAAGGATACCTTTTTAAAGATAGTGTCTTAATTAATTATACACCTCATGTGGTACCATAACAACATATACATAAAAGGCAGGCTGGCTGATAATCATAACTTGACATGAAATACATAGTTCCATTCAAAATGTGGCATTACGTGGATAAAGTATCTTTCAAAAGTCCATTTCTTAATGAAGAAAACAACGCCCATTATAGTATGACCATCAACTGGTTTCATTCCAATGTACACCTATAAGAAGAAAAGGTAAACAAAAACAGAGAAACTGTCATCAAAACTTAGAGGGTCTTAAGGAGGTACAGAAAAGAGAGAACATACAATACAGAGTCAGATGATCGATAGATGAAGTAAATAAATAAATAAAATAAATTTAAAAATCAAAAATCGAATGCCGATATATGACCAGGATTTCCTGGTAAACACAAAAACAAAAGCAAAACACAAAAACAAGATCAAAAATCATTGAGTCACTTTAACATGCTAGGTTAGATGCATAAATAAAGTAGAAAATCCATTCAGAAAGGGATGCATCTACTTAGAGAAAGGGGTAATCTCCCATTTTCATTTAAACCTCCTGGGAAACTGCATTCAACTGGAAAATATGTCTGCTCTCTCTCTCTGCATAAGGACATTATGTTGGTTGCCTCCTCTCAGAAGGGGGTATATGGTCAATAGCTGTAAACCTGAAAGATGTCAGTACCTGACTATGACAGACACCCCAGTGTACCTACTGGAGTGTCACAGCGTCCATGTAAAATAGATCTGATGTGTTCCTGTATGCATTCGTTGAGAGGGCAGGTAGTCATTCCTACATATAAAGTGGGACAGTCACACCATAAAGCATAGACCACATGTGTGGTATGAAAAGTAACAAAATGGTGAAGACTAATACTTTTCCCATTTATCGGGCTAGTAAAGGTGGTTCCCTGTTGCATATTGGTACAAATATTACAGTTCCCATGGAAACAGTCCTGTGGTTTTGCCAAGAGTAGGCTCTGGGCCGAAAAGGCCCAGGGACAAAGTGACTCCTGACAATTTGATCCTTCACAGATCTACCCTTACAGTAGACAACTCTTGGGAATTGCCAATTCTTCCTGACAAAATTCTGTCTGCTTACAAAATGTGCCAAAACTTCTTTAGGGCCCAGCTACTTTGAGTGTCACTCTGTTAAATTCTGTAACGAAATTAATCAGATCATCACTCAGTTCTTCTCTGCTTCTGGGTTTCAGTAATGTTGATCTATCCTGTCTAAGTGCATACTCCTCAGCTTCCTGCAGAGTTTTTGCCTCATAACCACGGGCCTTAAATCTACTAGTGAGGTCCCATGCATGTTGTAAAGGAATCAATGGAGGAACAATTCCTCCTCAGCCTCAGGAATTGACCCTTAGGTATTCCTCTCGTTAAGTGCTTAGGATGAGCACTATCAGCCCTAAGTATGGTATTTCCAGAGACTGGCTTATGAAAATTCTCAGATTCAATCCTGCCATCTGATGTGGCATGCAAACATAAATCCAAAAAAGTAATAGAGATGGGTTATTTAAAAAGTAAATCACAAAATCATTATTGTTGCTTCAAAAAACACTGCCGAGAAGGCAAATGATCTGCCCACAATTAACCAGGGTTTTGGGTGTATAAGAAGGGGAGGGAGGCAGACATTAGAGCATGAGGAGGGTGCCAGAGCTGAATAAGTTCATCAAGGTGGTTGGGGTGTAACAATGGACCAGTTTGTACACTAGACTCAAGGTGGCATACTGGAGTTTTGATTCATACAATAGCCAGCCCAGGGAGAAGAGGACATCACAGGGATGGCGATGGACATTGGTCCCTAGGCAAATCTTCCCACCCTATGATAAGTCTGTTTGAGGCGAGAGAGGATGGTTGAGTTGGTAGTGAGTAGTAGCAGGGTGCCATAAGTAAGGAGGGGTAGACGGTGGCAGCAGCGATCTTATGGCAAGTAGCTGAAGAGGAGGAAGGACAAAGGTAATAAAGTAGGACCAGCTTCTGGTTTAGTGCATTAGTTAGGAGGGTGATATGGGTGTCCAGGGAAAGTGAGGTGTCTAATGTGATGCCCAGATATTTAAAAGATTGAACAGATTCAAGGGCATCACCATTATGAGATAAGTATCGCAAGAGAGGGGTAGGGAAGAGATGTGGAGGAGGGTTGGAGAACAGCATGCATTGGTAGGACAAAACACATGTCTATGTCATCTGTTAGCACCCTTTGCAAACTGTGAGAGGGCCTTTCGGCACCATGTAATTCTGCTTAGTTGAACCAGCATAACATTCTGTGGTGATTTACATATGCAGCCCATGATGCTTTGCATTGTGTGGGTATGTGTGATTTGTATTTCTATAAAGGGAGTGTCCACCAGGATGTGTGGATGGGGCAATCTCCAGACAAGACTGGTTTAACATTGTTACTAACTATACTGCACAAGTATCAGTAGTGGCAGATATAATCAATAAACATTGGAGCATCCTAGGAATTGATGCAGAACTTGAAGATATAGTAGCCCAGTCCCCGCATGGCTTACAAACAAACACCAACACTTAAAAGTTTGCTGGTACACAGCCATTACATAAACACCCAGCCAAGTACATGGCTCAGCTTGAGCAAAGGATGTTTTCAGTGCAAACATTTTCATGTACTGTCCACATGTCAAGCCCTGCAGTTGTTTCACAAGCACAAATGCTAGTAACGAATGTAAAATCAGACAACTAGCTATGTGTCAGACTATAGGGTTGCTCTATTTGGCAGAGTGCTCATGTTCAGCGTTCTCGTGGGTAAAACTAAACGTAGTTTCAAACTGAGAGTTACAGAGAACATTAGAGCGATCAATAAGGGGTATAACTTATGCCGAGATGCAGCTAATTATTAATCTGCTCATGGCGGGCACTTCGCGACCGTGAGCACAACGTGAAGGGCCCTCAGAAAAGTGCTCACTTCAATGCTATTAATTCCACTTTATGCTCTCATTATGTCTTAACGTGAAGTAAGGAAGTGAGAAGAAAATAGGCACATCACATGGCTTGCAGTACTATAAGTCACATGCTTTTAGCCAGGCAGGAAGGAAGTGAGTCAGAGAAGCAGTTTCACTTTCTCCTTTTCATTTGTAGAGGGAGAAAGCAAAATTGTGAGAAAAGAGGAGTTTGCTTTGGCTTTCATTTCTTTTTACTGCCAGAACCAGAACAAACAAACAACTTTTTAAAAACTATTTTATTTAGTTTTGTATTGTCTTAGTGTTTTTGTTAGTGAATTTTTTGTGTAAGTTTTGTTTTTGTTTTGTTTTGTGTGTGACTGACTCTGTGTGTGTGTGTCCACTGTCTGTGTGTGTGTGTTGTCCCATGGACTCAGGAGGATGGAGGGTCATGTTGGAGAAGGCGGGTTGCTGGCCCATGGGTGCGTTGGAGGGAGGAGTGCGGACCATGGGGGAAGGCGGTCGTGTGATGTTGGACTGCTCCAGACTCCTGGACGGTGTTGATTCCCCACAGAAGCAACAGGAGCAACAGCACTAGTGCCAACCTGTGGCTGCTGTACAGCCACCTTTCCACCACTACCACCACAACCACTAGCAGCAGCTGTTAGCTCCAGCAGTACCCACTCCACCATCTCCACAGCCACAGGAGGTGGCCCCAGAAAGTGTAGGTGGTGGTGGTGGGACTCGTGCTTGACATGTGCGGACTGTATCTGGTCCTCCCCCAGCTCCCCAATGTGGTAGTTTTTTAATTGTGTGGGGAGACAGCAAAGTGGTGGAGTGTGTGTGTGGTGTGCTGGTGCGCCATGGCCCCCTGGGACACATTTGGGGACTGGTGGCCAGCACACCCACATGCTGAACCACACAGGGCAGAGTGGCAGACTGCCACAGAAAGGGGCCAGGCGTCCATCTGCTGGCCCTTCTGTGGCAGTGGCCAAGGGTGCTGCTGGGGTGGGAGATGTGCCCCACAACAGTCACCGCCGCAGCCAGAGGAGGAGGGCTACTACATCAGCTGCTCCATCACCACCACAGCCACCAGCCACCCTGTCCACCACCAGCCCCACTACCTGGATTACTCACTGCAGTGGACCCCAGCACAGTCCTCTGCAAGCCAGTCTGACCTCAGCCTGGTAATGTGGTGAATGTCTATAAAGCAGCAGCAAACAATCTGTTCATAACTCTGACCTATATTTTTTAATGCTATGTTACAACTTCCTTTACTTACATCCTGACTGACTGGAATAATACAATAATTTGCAGTAGTTGAATCTGCTGTACTACCTTTTTTCATGTGTGAAATAATGAAAGGAGCATTCCTTTTAATTGGTGCTGACCAGGTCTTTGTCATTGTTTTCCTCTGCTTTTCTCCATCACATCAAGTAGTTGTCATATATCACTTCTGTTGTTAATTAACAGTTATGCATCAGGCAGTGTTTCATGACACCACGGAATAATAGTTATTGAAAAGCAGCTGCAAATAAATACAAAGCTGGTCCGAATAATATTGGAAGACGTCTCATTTTTTTTCATACATGAAAAAAGTAGCCAAGTAAGTAAAGCAGACATAAATTGTGAGAAGAATCGTATAATTCAAGTCACTCACGACTGAGGTAAGTAATGGTGGCTGTGGCAATGTAAAGTAGCATAAAAAAGTACAGTTCAGAACTGTGAGGACATTCTTGCAATGCTGCTTTAATTGTAAAAATGTCAGTATGACATCATGTGCTCACAGCAACAATCACAGAACACAAAGTGGCACAGAGTCCCCAGATTTTTCTGCAGGCCCAGAATGCATCTTCCTTGTGTGCATAAAATTGACAAGTGGTAACAAAGTGAAATGAGACTGTTTCAGCACATACAAAGTCCTCAGAATTAATGGTGCACTCAGTCATGCATAAAAGTGGCACAGAGTCCCAGATTTTTCTGCAGGCCCAGAATGCATCCTCCTTGTGTGCAGAAAATTGACAAGTGGTAACAAAGTGAAATGAGACTGTTTCAGTACATACACGGTCCCCAAAATTTATTCCAGAGTCACTCATGCGCGCAGTGTCCCTAAAATGATGACCGTGAGAGAACTGTTGCTGGTCCAATGTGCTGCGATGCGAGCAAATGCAATGTGATCATCTCAGCTGGATGGAAGGGTGCCCTTTGTCTGTACACTAACAGTAGCCTTGGTGAGTTGATATATAGAGATACAATATATATTTCTGTAGTTTGTAGGTGAGGGGTGTTGACACGGACATGTACTCATGGTATTGTTCTGTATCACAGGTCACAGATACTGTTGGTGTGCACATTCCAGTGCTCGATTAGAACTTTATGCATAGACATTTGCAATGGATAACTGTCAAGCACATGAAGGTAAGTATTTTTTTGGGTGGGGAAGCATATTTCCAGGTTTGTCTGTAATGGTTACTTATTTTCTTACTTCTTCACAGACTTCATCTGCATCCTTTTCGAGTCTGGTGTGATGGTCATGGTCATCTAATGAAACGACTTCTGCATGTTGCATGTGCACCCCAGCCTGGGGGCCTGATGTGGAAGAACTTGCCTGGATAAGGCCACTTTGTCAGAACAACAAAGCATCTGGAAGTTTCCTAAAAAGAAATGAATGACTTCTTACAACTTAATTGTTATGTGTCCTTCCTGGTTCTCAAATCTCAATCCCTAAAGTCAGCTTACATTTCAAAGACACATCTTGTCAACTAACACAACCTGTTGTGTGCAATATTTGCTGCAGTCTTTACAAAACAATGAAACGGATGAAATAAAATCTTCATACTTACCAGAGTGGATTTCACATGGATATTCCATCGGTTCCTCTCTGTACGGTACAGCTACAGCATCATTCCCAATGAGTTTTAGCGATGGAGCCTTTTTGTTACCCTGTAAAAGAAACAAAGAAGTGTACTGTATGTGTTTACTATTGCGGCTCTGAAAGCTACAGAAAACAAACACACAACTAAAGGAAGTGAGGCAGCATAACAAACATGAGTACACATACTCACTTTATGGTTTAAATATTAAGAAGTTGTTGGTGGTGGTCCGTGGGGGCATACAGACTCATGGTGGCAGACTTGGATAACATCAGTCCCAGTGGTGGTGGTGGTCCGTGGTGGGCAGACAGACTCATGGCGGCAGACTTGGATAACATCAGTCCAGGTGGTGTTGGTCCATGGGGTGGCAGACAGACTCATGCTGGCAGACTTTGATAACATTTTACCTGTTCAGGCCCTCCCTCCAGTACTGACGCAATTCCTTGTTTGTGTCAGGGTCCAGCATTGTTGCTATGGCAAAGTTGTCACTACGCTGAATGCTCACAACATGACGATTATGGTCGAATACTGTCAGCATGTGTTGCAGCAACATACTGCTACCACCGTCTCTGGCAACATCAAGGCTATGCTGTACATTCACCAATGTCTGCCTCAGCACCTGCAGCAGGGGAATTGATTGGCTAATGGAGGCAGACTCGCCACTCACTGCCTGTGTGGCATGTTCAAAAGGCGCAAAATTGTTATTACAGAGTCCATGAGGTGCCACTGTTCAGTCGTCATAGACATGGAGGCCCTGGAACTGTCACGGCTAGTGTGCATAACAAGATATTCTGAGATGGCTTTGTATTGTTCATACAACTCTCTGCCATGTATAACATATATAGTTCCATCAGGTGATAGCTTCCAGCTTCAGCGGTGCTGAGGCAGGCTGTTTTGTATCTGCAACTGCCGCAGTTGGTCACAGGCTTTCCAGATCTTGAAAAGTGATAGCAGATATTGTGCAATGGTCAGCATTTGCTTTATATTAGGGTGCTGCAGAAACTCCTGAACCACAAGATTTAAACAGTGGGCCATGCATGGAACACTAAAAAAACACCATTAGTGATGCATTTCACCACATTTGACCCATTGTCACTTGCTATGAACCCAGCTCTCAGGGACAGAGGGTTTAGCCATCTGTCAATTTCAGTCAGTACCATGTCCAACATGTTCTCACCAGTGTGTGAATAGGTCACACTGCACATAGCAATCGTTGCACGCTGATGAATTCCAGGAAGATTGTTACCACGACAATCCACCTTACTGCACTGATTATTCACACTACCAACATCACAAACAACCCCGGCACCTCGCCAGTGTGCAGTTACACCAGATATGAACTCTGCTGTTTTGCCACTTGTCCACATATCCATACTTAAATGGATGAATGGAGAGGAGGAATGTTGAAGGGCATGTCTTACTGAGTCAGACACAGTGAGAACAACTCGGGACAGCACGGGTAGAAAAGTATGTCCTGGATGGGACTTTCCATTTTGGACAGGCACATGCAGCAAACCGCGGAACTCAGAATTCTCCACAAAGGAGAAGGGCAAAAGATCAATTGCCAGCATTTCCACTACAGCAGCATTGAGTTCAAGTGACACTGTATGATTCAGGGGTACTTCAGCTTATCAAAACACTCTGTAACATGGGCTGACTTACATGTTTTACATGGGTGTGTTGTTCACAAATGGTTGTGCTCTGTGATGAATGACATTGGCAGGGGGTAGAATGTGGACATTTGATGAAGACAGTGTACAGTGATGATGACAAACCCAGAAATTATGTTATTTTGCCAGATTTGCCAACCGAGGTTGATGTACCCCTTGCACTAGACATTTTGCATTCACCACCACCACCACCACAAAACTGCTACTCTCACCAGCACTGGACAACATTTCAAAGTCATTATGATCCTCCACCTCATCATGCCTGTAGTAATCCTATACTCTTATTACCGCACTACTGCACATGTTTAATTTCCTACTGGGCTTAACAGTCATGGAACTGGATAACATGCTGGCTATGGTTGCCGGTGACATGGGTGAATGCCACTGTGGAATTAGCTACCAGCTTGTGCTGGGTCCACAAAGCCAAGTGCCTATTCTTAAGATGCATATGATGTCCTCCTGTCCCCAGATGGCTCCCTTTTACCTCAACTCACACCTCGGCAAACCTGGCAGATTGCAACTGAATCATCATTTGCATCTTGAAAAAAATCCCAAACAAGGGAGTGTGATGTTCTGCTTTTAACATGTCCATGATGTGGCTTATTTAAGTCTGTTATTTTAAGCACTGAAGTGGTGGGGGCGCGTGATGTTTCTGGCACTGCACACCTGGACTGCAACTGACCACCACGACTACCTATCATATTGATTACTGGGTCATCATCATCATCATCATCAACTAAAAGCAGTAGATCACAAGTTTTTACGGGGAGAATTCCTGCAAACAGACTCAGACACAACCACTTTTAATTTCTTTTCTCCGTTCCCAACTGGGGTCAATTACATCATCATCGTATTCATCAACATCACCCATATCCACATCTTCTGCTTGGATGCTAGTATGTGGACTGCATGTTGCAACAACAGCAACATCATCATCATCATCATCACGTTCATCATCAGCATCTATACCAACATTACCTGATATTTTTCACCACACTGTGAATCACTGCATGGAAAATGCGTAGCGTTAAGTGCCACGGTGGATGGAATATCACATTGTATGCTATTGTTGACATGATCATCAGAATCCTCAGGTTCAGTTACTGGGATGTTACTGGGAAGTATGACATAATCTACACTGCCACTCACTTGCACTGCTTCACACTCACTATGTTTGGATACGGTACACTGGTCGAATTAGAACTTGACACAACAATACTAATACTACCTCCACCACCACTAACACCAGTTACACTAACACCACCGGCTGGGAAAACATCATCTCCTCCAACCATGAGTGAAGCTACTGATTGGGCTTTAAAAGACATTGCAGGAGAAATACCTTTCCTCACATCAGCAATGCACTTCTGCAAATCTGCGTTACTACTACGCGCCCACAGACCATCTTACTGCTAACATTGCCATGGCAAGAAACAGCTTTGGTTGCACGTTTCCTTTGACGCATTTTGGGGATCAACCACAAATATTATTAACAAATTCGAATTTGATACATTCTCTTTCTGACTGGAGGGACGCTGGCTGGAAGTGAAGCCAAATAAACAACTGTGGCTTCAGCAACAGATAAGAGACTACTCTGAGACTGTCATAGAATTAAAACAACTGCAGTAACCAGTGATGCTGATGAGGTCACAAAAACAATCCAGTCTGGTAAAATACCTTTTGAACGTGGGGGAGGAGCACTAAATACATACAGTGCTGATTTTTACAGCACTACAAGCAGCAAAACTAAGAACAGAGAACACGATCACAGTACAAAATCAGGCAGCTGCAGTGGATAGCAGGTTCACACTGCTGCACCTGTAATTACACTAGTCTGTGTCACAATAAAAGGTGTATTATTTGATGCATGCAACACTGCACACACACCACACACAACACAGAACAGTTTGTCACAACGCTGAGCGAGAATGCAACTCAGATGCAAAAGTTCAGTGTACTATGCCACGTTAATGTAAATTTCTAATTTAAACAACCTGACCTTATGAAATGCTGCACCACAACCACACAACAAACAGCAAGAAAATTTCTACTATTACCGACAATATTACTGTGTGTACATTAACACAGTCAGTTATATAACAAAAGTATAACCAAGAAACAAAGAAATCACTAGTTCTCCAACTTAAATCTACCTACACCACAGATCGCCCCTCCCCACAGCACACTTTCACTGTCTTTCACCACATACTCTCAATGTTGTAAATTAACATTCAAAATCCACACGCAGACAAAAGCGCTTGATGATATGAGCACAGGAGGGTTTCCTACAATCGATGAACTAAAGTTGGATCCACAATAAAAAGCAAAAATGCTTTTTAACAGCTTTACAAGATTCCTATTACAGACAGCTATCAGAGCACACTGTCTCCTATTCCTTCCACTCATACTACCCCAAGTTGAGGCTGTGCAGATCAATATAGAGCCCATGTGACCTGAAATCCCATGAATCACTGCAAAATTCACCTTTGGAGCTCAAAAACAAGGCGGTGAACTGCCACCGATGCACTTCACCTTAAGATTGGAAGAGTAGTGGCCGGGGAGGCGGAGTAGCGGAAATCAATGTTTCTAATGGACTTCGCATTCCTCGTTATAACGTGAAGTACTCCGCTTAGCGTTGTGGAGCACTCCATGAATCTGCCTTTTGCTCTGTGAGCGCTTCATGGAGCGGATTGAGCCCACTTCGCCCACCACTTATGCCACAGCGGCACATGTCATCACATCATTAAATAAAACTGAGCACCATTTCCTGTTTGCAGCGACTGACAAAGCAAACCCCAATCCAAGGGTGGTAATTTCAATGATTTGCTCCTGAAAAGGGAGACATTCTGGACCCTGACTTTGAGGGCCACTATAAAACCTGGACTCAATACTGTTTTGAGATACGCCCATACCTAACTAAGAAATGATGCAACTGTATAAATGAGATGATTTAGCCTGGAGTAAAGTTTTTCACTTTGTTGCTGTAATTGTGTTTTATGTCTTGGATGCATATATTATTTTTAATCTGATATTTGGTTTTAAATTGCACATGTTTTATAGTTATTACCTCATCCAAGCACCCCACCGTGCTGAGATGTTGGAGTTAGTGTGCTATTTTTACATGGTATGTTTTTACCCAGTGTCATCAAATATTTAACAAACTGGATATGTCAAGGAGGTTGCAGGCAGATTGATCAATTGCCTGACATACTTTCAATTAAGTATTTATTTATTTATTAAATTTTGGTGACCAGGTAAGCCCACTGGGCCCTGGAGGTCCCTTTTTCAGGGTGACCCGGGATTACATAACATAGAATAAATCACAGTCACGGTAAATGAAGAAAATAGAGTATGATACAAGTTATACAGTGGTGTAGTCAGCTGGTTACATGTGCTGAGATCAGCATACAGCAGTGCATGTGTATTGACTCTAAAATAAAGAGGAGGGTGGAACCACAATTGCAGAGACAGCTTGCACACAGCAGGTAGTAACGGACTGTGAGGATTATGTTGTGGACCCATATCTCTAGCAGCTACATTTGGAGGTAGCCATCATGTGAGCCTTAAGCCCTGTGTGGAAACTTTTGATGGAGGGTGCTTCCTGCACTCCGGGAGGAGGGAGTTCCATAGGGTGGGTGCGTGTGAGTGAAAGACTTGCCCCCGCCTTGCTTCTTACTCTAGGGACAGCTAGGAGAGTGCAATCAGTTGTGCAGAGGAGCCGGGGTTATTCTTTAGTGCAATTAAGTCCCAAGAGGCTGGGTGGGGGTTGGGCTAATTAATTTGAAGATTTGGCAAAGCAAGGGTACTGGAGACGGGCATCCCAGGAGGTCCAGTTTAGTTGGGATAAGCGTGTCACAGTGATGGTTCCTGGATATGACTGGGCGGTGAACTGAGCCACCTTATTGTACAGAACTTGGAGTCTATTCATCTCAAGTCTAGCTACTCCATGACCACTGGCACGCGTAGGTAAATGTCGGGAGGAGGACAGTGGTGGCTATGGAGACCCTTGCTTCAGGTATCAGCTGGTCTTTCAGTCGGTAGAGGGTGCCTAGTTTCACATGAAAGTTTTTAGTAATTTGATCCATGTGGTCCTTGAGGGTGAAGCCCTGGTCCAGGGTGAGGCCAAGGTATTTTAGTGATGCCACAACCTCTAGCCTGCTGCCACGGCGGAGGTCAGGTGTAGGTGTTGGTTTCTATCCTGTCAAAGGGATCTTGGGCCAAACAGCATGGCCTTGGTCTTGTCTGTGTTAGGACCATTCTGTTGTTAACAAGCCATTGCTCGAGGAACTCAGGTCTCCTTGTAGCAAGGGGCTGAGGTCTCCCAGCTTAGTGGAGGTCGATAGATGATGGCATCATCCGCATACTGGATAACAGAGCTCCCACCACAGTGGTCGCAGAGTTCATTGGTGAAAAGAGAGAAGAGGAGGGGCCAAGAATCGACCCTTGTGGCACTCCCTCTTTAATGGGAGCGGCTCTGATATGGAGTCTTTCCATTTTACCCTCTGTGAGCGTCCAATTAAGTAGCTTCGAACCACATTATGGAATGGCTGGCAAGGCCTACATTGCCCAGCTTAGCCAATAGCAGATTGTGATTGACCAGGTCAAAGCCTTGATAGGTCGATAAAGACTGCACCAGTAGGGGTCCCCTATCCCAGTTCTCTGAGTATGTCAGTCAAGATTTTGGTGAGGGCGGTATCTGTCCCATGCCTGGTTCTGAAGCCGTGCTGGAGGGTGCCAGAAGTTGATGGAACTCTAGGTATTCTTGGAGTTGCCCTTAGATCAGCCTCTCTTGTATCTTTGCCAGGGTGCAAAGCAGGAGATAGGCCTGTAATTGCTAGTAGACACCCGATGGCCTGCCTTGTGGATTGTGACCAAGTGGGCCTGTTTCCATTGTTCAGGGACTGCACCTCTTTTAGGGATTGGTTAAAGAGCCAGGTTAGGGTCTGACTAGTGACTGGCCCCTTCCTTCAACAGCCTGGGGTGAATCCCATCGGTCCCTGGAGCCAGAAGTTTTAAGAGTCATTAGTAATGACAGAACTTCTTTTGGTTTTACCAGTCTGAAGTGGAAGGTTGGGCGGTCAAGGTTAGGAAGTGACCCGTTAGGGTCAGGTAGAGGTGAGGTAGTCCAGCCTTGTAAGAGTCAAGGTTCGTGAAGTGGTGGTTGAGTGCTATGGCGATGTGGGGGTCATCGTTTGTCAGTTGACCGCTTACCTCGATGGTGCGGGTTTGGAATTGCCATCTCCTTTAATAACCCATTTATGTGTGCCCAGAAAAGTCTAGGGTTCCCTAGATTCTTTTTCTGAAGTTGCAAGACATACTGCCTTTTGGCCATTTGATGGCCAGCTTACACCTGTTTCTGAGTGTTTGTAGCTCACCAGGTCAGCAGATAGGGTGAAGAGCTTGTATTTTTTCCAGGCCTTGTCGTGTTATCATTAGGGCTTTTGGGGGGGGTGATCCACTTATAGCAGCTTCCCTTGGTAAGGAGTTTCTTCATGGGGGCAATAGTCAGCTGCCGTGTGGAGTGTTCGCTGAAAGAAGGCAACAGCCTCGTCCAGAGAAAGGAGGAGTTTGATTGGACTCCAGTCTATGCTGCTTAGGTAGTTGGATAGTTGTTTGGGTAATAGATGGGTGTAGTCCCTTGCAGCCAGGATTCATGGACGGAACCTGGGAACCCTGTTTTCCAGATGCAGAATATTGTGGAGTTGTCACTCAGGGCATCCGCTAAGGTGCCTGTAGCCTGTAAGTTACAAGGGTTGGTCGCCAGCACCAGTCGAGGGTGGAATTATTCCCTTTTTGTGGTTCAGTCTTGTAGGCACAGAGATAACCTGTGCAAGGTTTGCTTTTTACCATTCCTTTAAGGAGTGGTTTGCCATCGGGGACCAGTTTAAGTAAAGTCCCCCAGGATGAGTAGCTCAGAGGAGACCTCCTCGCCAATGTCCTTTAGGACTGACTCAGAGGATGAGAGAGCGTTCTTAGGAGGGTTGTATACACACCCAATGGTGAGATGCTTGCAAAGACTAAGGGTAATGTGTACAAAGACCGAATCACCGTCAGTGCTGGTAGTGTGTTGCAGGTTAATCTGCACAGAGTTTAGGGTGTCTTTAGTATAGATTAAGACCCTCCCCTCTTTGTTTGCTCTGTCTTTTCTAAAGGAGTGATACCCGAGGGCTGCACCTCGCAGAGAGTACTTGAGTTTGAGCCAGGTCTCTGATACGGGCAAGGACATCTGGATTGTACCGGTCCAACCAGGCTTGTACTTCCTTCATCTTGGATCATAAACTACATATATTCATATATGCGATCCATGCCCTTCATGGACACCCAGTGAGGTCCTGTGGGGAGGAAATCAGGAGGTTGTCAGGAGGGGTCCAGGGTTCGGCTGAATGTCTCCTGTGATAAGCAGGAGGGCAGCAATGAGGCAGAGTGAAGGGGGCCAGGAGGAGGAGTAGCTCGGTACTGAGTCTTTGCTTTATGAAGAGGATAGTAGAATACCAAATGCCTTTCCTGTAAAATTCATGGGCCATCAGGAGTGACTGAGACTATTATGGGAGGGAATAACATTGCCACTGGGAGTGTGGCGGGTGTCAGGCAGAGGGGTCCTCTGGAGCCTGGGTCTCCTGTGCTAATTAGCCTGTCAACTCAGAGTAGGGACAGGATGTACATGATGGCCAGGAGTAGCCCTCTGTTGGGCCAGCAATGGTAGGGTATTCCTTGCTTTATGGGCATTCTTATTGGTAGGGTCCTTTCAGCAGTAGAAGGAAATGTTGAGGTAGGCCTTGTATCTTAGCGTTGTCACCCTGGGTCCAGAAGTGCTCTGCTTCTCTGCAGCCCCCTATCTCTTCAGAGCACTGTGTCCCCTGTGCATGAGTCTTAAACAGGGCATGACTAGAAGCTATTGTATTACCTCCTATTTGTCTGACTAGGCGCCTGTCACCCCTATGGGAGTCAGACCTAGTCGTGAGCAGCAGGTGAGATTAGCAGTACAATCTATGGTGCTATATCCTATCTGTTGTTTAGCTTCCCAGAATTTTGGCAGATTGGCAGGACTGAGAAACAGATTGGCAGGACTGAGTACCTCCTATAAACTGAGATCAACAGAAACTAAATGCCTCCTATAGACTAGCAGAATCAAATCAGTGGCCTCATGGAGCAACCAGTGCCCATGTTAGCAAACTTTCACTTAAAATCTAAGAGTTCGTCTTTCTACACTATGCAGATGCAATGGTCTATATAAGAGAAATTGCTCAGAGTCCAGTATGAGTCTCATTAGAAGCCTGATATGCTTGTAGAAAGTTCTTGCAAGATCTAAGTAAGAGGCAGTCAAGAGATACCAAACAGTAGTAACCGGTGCCCAAGTAATTAAACTTACATGTACAGTCTACAAGGCAGTAGTTCTACACTAGGCATATGCAGTAATTCTATCTAAATAAAATTGCATAGTGCCTTGTAGTACACAGTTAGAAGACTTGAAGAATAAAATACATTCATGCATGGGCTCTGTAAGAAACTCTTAAACACAGCAGGAGTGCGGGGTTATCCTGTCCAGTGCTCCGTTTGGGGAATTGGCGGTTTGCAGTCTGGGATTGAATTTCATGTAAGAAAGAGATGGAAGTCTGTTAGGACTGCACAACCCAGGTTGGCTCAGATTAGATGAGGTGGGCGGGTAGGGTAAGTATTGACCAATGATTTTACGTAGCCTATGTGATGTCTTGAAGTTTGTCAGTTACACTTGTAATGTTATATATCAACTTTCAATGGGCCCTATGAGCGATACCAATGCTCCCACGTAAACCTGGCGTGTTGGCATCATGCACGTGAATGCCAAGGAGCAGTGGCCATGCAGCATTCATGACATGGGCATGCTGGGGTATGCGCCTGATTCCCCAGCCACGTGGACAGCAACATGCCACTAGTGGGTGGAGGGCATTCTGGGGGGTGCCAGCACTGCACGGTGATGATGAAACCATGAGCGCTGGCCGCTAGGGTGGAGCGGGGCACAGGTTATGGCAGGGGGACCTGCCATAACTCACTGCACACCCCCAGGACAAAGGCTGGCGGGTCGCCGGAGGACCGGACAGGGTCACCATGCTGCCCCTGACTGCTGGGCAGCTGGACACAGCAGGGGCAGCTGAAAGGTGAGTGCCCATCACTGGATGGAAGTGGCAGCACCAGGATGGGGTGGTGCCATGTGGGCGAGTGCCACAATCGGCATGCACAGCCTTCCTATGTGAGGATCCACTAGAGGGTCGGGGGCATCCTATTGAATGCCCACCCAGGATAACGACTCCTCCCTTAGCCACCCTGCAAAGTCCTGCACACTGGGGGTTGTAGCCACAGACAGGTGGCAGCCATTTTTGCATGCCAGTATGGGCACACCTGTCCTGCAGGTGCGATCTGTGCAGGCGGAGTATGCTTTCTTTTCGTGGTACCTGCACCCAAATAGTGCATAGCGCCAATGTTTGTACTCTATCTTTGATAAAGGACACAAGTAGTGTCCAAAACATGTCAGGATTAATCCCATGATGGGAAATAAAGTTGAAATTTCTTACAGTTTCAAGCTGTGATGTCCCATGAATTTGGTTGGTGAGCCCAGTTTCTTTTAATTTATATTTTACAGTTTTAACCTAGAGCACCACCACTCCAGTGCACTCTTCTTGGTATTGAAATTTTAGAATCCTTCAGATGTACTGCTCCACAATTCATACACCATTCTGGTGGAGGATAGTTCCCCTATGGAGGCAACTGCATTGGAGACAGAGGAGATTGCTGGGAACAGTCACAGAGGAGGTCCACAGGAATGGCACAGGACACCACAGGAAAGCAAGCAGTTCCTGGTGGGGGCTCAATTATTAGGGGAATAGAACTGGGGGCAGGGAAAGGGAAGTAAGGTGTCTACCTGGAGCCATGGCTTGGAGGGACAGGAAGAAAATCTCCAGCATCACGAGAGCAGCTGCATGGGAGATGGAGCTGGAAATCATTGTCCACCTAGGGACAAATGACTTGGCTGGACATGGGATTAGAGCAGTGCAGGAGGAGTTTGTGAAGTCAGGGAGGGGCTTAGATAAGTTGCTCATACAGTATCCCTCTCAGAAGTACAGCCTGTATATGGCATGGGTGAGGTGAGGGTATGCCATACTATGTGATTCAATTAATAGTTGAAAACTGGCAGAGCACAGGGTTTTGGCTTCACTGGGGACTGGGGTTCCAGATGGAGGATACCCACATATACTGGCACGATGGTCTGCATCTGTCAAGGAAGGAATCAGTCTCCTGGGTGATCGGTTTAAATGCTTCATTGGCAAGCTTTTAAACTAGCCAAGGGAATGCACTGATAAGAAGCAGGAATTCCAGCCTCCCCACAAAAAGGGGTAGTTAGTGAGGTAAACACCAAGGCAGAAAGTCAATACAGAGCAGGACAAGGTAAATGGAGAAGGCAAAGTCAGTAGGGGCAGGGATGAGTACCAATACCCATAGTCTGGGTAACAAGCTTCCTGAACTAGTGGCCTTGATGGAAGAGGAACATCTAGATATTGTGGCAGTCACAGAAACAAAGTACACATGGAACCATGACTGGATGTAAACATACCAGGGTACTCTATCTACAGGAGGGACAGGAGGGTAAAAGAGGAGGTGGAGTAGCTTTTACATAAGGGAAGAATCAAAGCAACAGAACAAAAGGGTAAATGCAGAGGAGAGGAGGCACTGTGGGTCAACTTGGAGACAGGAAAAGGCACTGCAATCCGCATGGGGTTGTATCCAGACCCCCATCTCATGGGGAGAAATGGACAAGGAAATGATAGAAGGTATGCTTGAATGGCAGAAAAAGGGAGATATTGTTGATTGGGGACCTGAATATGCCAAATGTTAACTGGAGTGCATTTGCTGCAGTCACATCCAAGAGCCGGGTCATGCTCGATGCCCTGCAGGGCATGCCTTAGACAGCTAGTATTGGAACCCACTCAGGAGGGAGCAATCTTAGATCTGGTATTCTCAAATGGAGATGGAGAGATGATCACAGATTTAGAGTGGGTAGCCATCTGGGAACTAGCGACCACCGAACAGTATGGTTCACGATAAACACAGCAGTAGAGTCAAGCCATTCAAGGCAAAGGTCCTGGACTTTCGAGGCTGACTTTGCCAAAATGGGTGAGTGCCTAAGGAATGCACTAGCAAATGGGTGGGAAGGAGGGGTGGAAGAGCAATGGGGAATAATGAAACTGCCATCACAGAGGCAACGAGCCTTTGTGTGAAGCAAATAAACAAAACAAAATGAAGTCAAAACCACTATGTTTCTCAAAGGAGGTGGCAGGGAAGGTTAGGAAGAAAAGATAGCATTCAGGAAGTACAAGGAATCACAGAAGAAGCAGGACAGAGAACTGTATCAGTTAAAGCAGAAGGAAGCAGGAAGGCAGTCAGAATAGCAAAGGCCCAAACCGAGGAAAAATAACCAACTTAGTTAAGAAGGGGATAAAACCTTTTATAGGTACATCAGGGAGCCGAAGGAAGACCAAGGATGGGATAGTGAGGCTTAATAAAGGGAAGGTGAGTGGGCAGAGGGTGACAGTGAAAGGCAGAGATACTGAACAAATATTTTGCTCAGTAATCACAAAAGAAGAAGAGGGGCAGTACCTAAACCAAACAATAAAGGCACTCTGGACGGGGGTGGGGGTTGATACCAGTCCATTCACAGAAGAATGGGTCATGAAGGAACTCCTAAAACTCAAAGTGGACAAAGCAATGGGGCCTGATATGATCACCACAGAATTCTGAAAGAACTAAGGGAGAACTAGTGACACCACTGACTACTCTTTTTAACAAATCATGGGAGGATGGTGGTACCCGGAGGACTGGAGAAGGCGATGTGATTCCTCTTCACAAATGCAAGAACAAGGCAGAGGCAGGAAACTACAGACCTGTTAGATTGACCTCAGAGATAGGAAAATGATGGAATCACTTTGAAAGAAAGAATTGATGAGTACCTAGAGGCCAGCGGGCACAGGACAGGACCCAAGGCAGCATGAATTTACAGCAGGAAGGCCATGTCAGATGTATTCTAATAGATTTCTTTGACTAGGTAACTAAAGTAGTAGACCGGCAGGGGCTGTGGATATGGCCTACCTAGACTTTTAGCAAGGCATTTGTCACAGTCCTACACAAAAGATTGATAAACAAGTTAGCCAGCCTGGGAGTGGGTCCCAGGGTGGTAGCCTGGTAACAAGCTGGCTGGACAACTGGACCCAGAGGATAATAGTAAATGGAGTACACGCTGAAGAAAGGAGGGTTACTAGTGAGGTACCACAGGGTTCAGTATTGGGACCAGTCCTCTTTAATGTCTTTATAGGTGACATTGCAGAGGTTCTAGAAGGAAAAGTATGCCTCTTTGCAGATGACACAAAGATCTACAACAGGGTTGATACACAAGAAGGGTGCAAAGGATGAGAAGGGGCTTTTCAGGATTGGAGGAAGGGTCAAAATATGGCAGCTTAGATTCAATGCAAAAGTGCAAAGTAATGCACCTGGGAAACAAACACCCAGAGGAAGAGTACACAATTGGGGGAGGTACTAATAACAACACAAATCAGGGACCTGGGGTAGTCATATCAGATGACCTTAGGGTAGGTAGGCAATGTGAGAAGACAGTAAGGAGGGCTGGGGGATACTAGGATGTATAGGAGAGGCATCACCAGTAGAAGATAGGAAGTTGTTATCCCTCTGTAAAGACAGTTCTGGAGACCCCCATCCCCGCAAGGACATAGACAGGATGGAAGCTTTCCAGAGGAGTGCAACTAAAATGGTACATGGTCTGCAACAGAAGTCATATGAAGACAGACTAAAAGTGCTTAATATGTATACCCTTGAGGAAAGTAGGGAGAGGGGACAGGATAGAAACTTTCAAGTACCTCAAGGAAACCAACAAAGTCCAAGACAGGAGCATCTTTAAGAAAAGAGATGTACAAGAATAAGGGGCATAATTTGAAGATAGAGGGGACGACTCACACGGCAACGCAAGGAAGTACTTTTTCACAGAGAGGGTGGTGGACACATGGAACCGCCTTCCTGAGGAGGTTGTGGGGTCAAAACAGTGGGGAAATTCAAGAATGCATGGGACAGACATAAGGCAACCTTAGTGAGGGGTAGGAAGAAGTAGGGTGTTGGGTAACTGAATCTGCATCTTATCCAATACATAGGAAATGGGCAGACTAGGTGGGCCAAGTGGTCCTTATCTTCCATCAAAGTCTTTATTTCTATGTTAGAAGTGTAGACTGCTGAATAGCTTTACCTTGCAGTCTTAGGACATGGGCCCTGAGTTCTATATGGTCTTTGGGTTCTTTCTGCCTTGGTGCCTCTACTTGAGGGACTCCTTTCTGCACATAGAGCACAAGGGAACAGCAAGCAGCACAATTGCAGGGAAATTAGGTGGAACTGAAGTCCAAACTGGCATTTGAGTCAATGATGAGTCAAGCATGCAGTACTTTATTTGTTGACACAGTTTCCAGACCATCCATCTCTACAAGGAGCTTAATTAATTTCACACAGAGCACATAGCGGGTGGATGTAGGCCTGGGAAGAATCCATAAACAATTAATTTCCACTCAGAAAACACATTTGTTACTTAACATTCTTCCCTTGTTTCCATCAGAGGCCAGACACTTTTCAATGAAAATCCACTGTTTGGCAGCAGGCACCGGAATGAGACAACTAGGCAATCCTCAAACAAAAACTTCACTGGAAAGGCACACGTGTGACAACCCTTATTGGAGATTTACATATTGTTCTACACTCATGGGGTTCTTGATTACTTTTTTATTTTTACTAGTACCCTGTTGGGGGCCCAAACCTTGGAATGTACATTTCTCTCACTGCACCCTTTCTGTCGGATATGTGAGAGTGCAGGGCCAATGGAGGAAGAGGGACCCTTTCCTGGTACTCCTTCAAGACCAGAGCTCCTTTAAACTCAGCAGACACTGGATTACTGGGAACTCTTCCATGGGCTTTCTCACTGCAGCAGCTCCTGCACACTCACAGCATTGTTCCATTCTATTTAGTGGGGATCCTCCTGGAGTTTTCTCAGTGCAGCCACTCCTGTAGCCCAGTCTTCATGGCATGGGACACCAAAGCCCTTTGCAATTGGGGCTTGCATGGCAGCATCTTGGCTCCTGCTTCTCCTACAGCTGATGTCTACCTCCTCCTCCTCTACTGTGGGACCTAGAATAGCAGCCTCTGCCACTGACACCTCCTCCAGTCTATAGCTAGAGTCTCTCAAGCAACTTGAATTGCATTTGGAATTCCAAATCAGTACATTTTGACAGTTTACCATGAGAGCCCTCAAACAGATTTCTGTGAAATTCTGCTCTTGGTCCAGACTGAATCCACAAGGCAGACCCTGACTCTAACAACAGACTCCATTAGATTTACACTCAGAGCAGTTACTGCTATTTAAGGTAGGATAAGGAAGTGGAGGGGCCTAGCACTCCCTGGTCAAAATTCTACTAATTACTAGGCCAATCCTAGCATCGAATGTATGGTCTGCATGCAGGCCCCGTCTTGATCTATCACTTCTAGGCCCATCACTAAAAGGGGCCAACATGCTTTTCCATCTTGTAGCAATTGTTTAAGGGAGTTTCTGTTCACCAAGACATAAGTATTACTGACTGTGACTGGTCAACAAGCTTCCAGAGGAAAGAGCTCATTAGGTTTTCCCATCGGTAAAGGACTCTCTGAGTCTGGCCTCTCAAATGTGGGATCTGCTGTAGGAATGACCCTAAAGGGTACCCTTTCACTAGACTCTCTGGTAGATATTGTGGGTAACAGCTGTTGGGAGTATGATGAAAAGCTGATCATCCCTAGTTTTTCATGAGCGTCTTGCTACCCGATATATGCCTTTGTCATCTTTTAGATTTGGGTGCCGTTTTCTTAGTTCTTCCTAACTTTGAATTCCAACATTTATGGAGGATCCAAAACTCAGTTTTATGTCTGATAACCTTGACCAATAGGTATGAACACATAACACCAGCTCCCTGTGATCTCATCCAATACTGTATAGTTAAAGACTCTATTTTAAGTTATTGATTTGTCGATCGATCAATCAATTTAAGTTTCTGTTTACTGGGTAAGACAACTTATTTATTTATTTATTTATTTGTACATCGGTTTGCAACCTTTGAGCCAGGGGCTCATTTCCAAAAGATACCTCGTCACATTGAGGACAAACAGACAGTAAATTTTGGTTACAGTAAGGTGTTACATACGTACAAAGAAAGTCAACATATTTTCGGTTACAGCAAAAGTGTTACATGCTTAGGGTTACATAGGGCAGTTGCATACATTTTAAACAATTTGATAGATATTACAATGATACAGCTGATAGCTAGTTACAAACTGTCTATTTTCAGACACAAACCCAGACAATACATCACAGAAATGGTATTGTGGCAGGATGAGAATGTCAACATAAAATTAAAATAAAACATTTATTCTTTTCACTCTGTCCTATTCTCTTAAACTTTTCTGTCTATCCTTAATTTCTTGTCAGGGTGGCCAACCTGACAATTCTATTCTATCTGTGCTGTACCTTTAATCTGTTGTCATTCTAACTATCAAAACTGTCTCATGAAGTTAAAAGCAGATCCCTTTAAAGCCTCCAGCTATGTAGATTCTGTGGAAGATTTTGAATCCCCCAAGAATCAAGAGTGTTTCCAACACCAGAGCAGATTACCAGACAGCCCCATTTTAAAGCAAGTCTCTGCAAGGTTGAAGATGAGCAAGCAGGCTGTTGCAAGGGAGAAAGAAAACTCTCCTGCAGCTGCTTGCTTGTAGATCTCACTTTGCTGCCTAAAAACAAAGAGAGTAAATAAAAAAGTTAAAATAAGGACTGCAGCATTAGTGCAGACTGTTCCTGTGTATAAAGTCATGATAAGGGTGTTTGACTTGTTATTGTGTTGTTCAAATCTATCAAGAAGTGAAGTACAGTATGGGGAGTGAAATAGTGCAATGTTTGTTGACTGCTGAAATGGCAGAGCTGCCATGGGGTGGAGAAATGTAAAACATAAAATGTGTTTAAATACAGTCCTCTATAAACAAGTTTGCTTTTCTTGGTTACTTTACCTGAAATGGTGGCAGGTAGCAAAGATGGCTTCTATAGAGCTGGTAGCCTAGAAAATGGCTGCTAATATAGAAGTGGTGTGATGATGTCATTAAAGGGAGGGCTAAAAAGTCCTTGATGATGCTTTCACCACCAATTAAGGTTCCTCTAAGTTAAAATGAGTACCTACAGAGTATTGCTAATATTATGTTGAAAAAAAAAGACACCATAAGCTTTAGATTTAGAGAAACTGAAGCCTATCTTAAGTTCCAGAGAAGAGAAATAAGGTTTTTGGGTATAATTGATAGTCACATGTCAATGATGTCATGATATTTGTGCTATATTAACCTCCCACCAGGAGGCTAATTCAGGTGTGCTGGTCAGTTTCTTCTGACCAAGCAAGGGAGAGGAGGTGTGAGTGCCTACACACCAGAGTGGGAAGAAATACTGAATATACAGAAACGAGCAGGAGTCTGAGGAAAGACTAGCCTGATTATTTTGTTTTGTTTTATTTGTTGTTGTTTTGGTGTGAAAGTTTAAACACCCATTTATTTACTGTAAATATTTTTTTGAACAGTTAATTTTATCATTTTTTGGAAAATAAAATGATAAATGCTACAAGCATTTTTATGCACTTGATTTAAGGACTGGTGTCTGTTATTGAACCCACATCGCTTACAGGTATATAAAAGCTGAAGCATTTAAAATAAATTTGGTCAAATGAACAAAGTATAGTACATGCATAACTATGGTCAAAAGGTTCAATAATTCACATTTTAACTGCAAGTGATTGGCAGCAGTTCTCATTTTATTTGGAAAAGTGTTTAACGTTTTAGTGGAAGATAACTGAATGGTTTCTGTCCCATCCTGGTTGATGTTCTTAGCTCTGTTAGCAGATGTTTTCATTGGATCATAAACCATGATTACTGTACTGTGATTAATTTGCGCTAGCTTAAATGGAACTTGGTGGTTTCAGTTCTAAGAAACATACTTATCAAGCAACTCAGAATAAAGACATGGTGTGGTTTTAGACCTCTTCTTCTTTAAGGAACCCCTGACCCCATATGTGGTTTCAGACCTCTTCTTTAAGGAACCCTTGACCCCCATATGTGGTTTCAGACCTCTTCTTCTTTAAGGAACCCCTGATCCCCATATTCCTTCAGACTCATTATGCTTGCCAGGAGAGTGATTGCTATCAAACCCTAGATCAAGGCTGAACATGGTTTGGGACCAAACGTTTTCTGTCCCACTTCTATGGACTTTTTACATGGAGAAATTCTTCATGCTGCTTTAGTTGACAGTTTTAGGAGAGTACTAAAAACATGATGGTGGTGTATTTCGTTACATAGCCTTCAGTTGACAAAATCCTAGCCAAACTGTCATTTTGCACACTGACCTAATAAATAAGTCAACAAGACTTTCCCAACTTAACAGGACAAGGTGTCCAAAACAAAAATACTTACTTTTATTTTAATACACAAAGAGTTATGACCAGGGGCACTGGAAAATTGCACCCTCACATTTTTTTCAGAATCCGTAATTTTCACCATTCTCTATAAAACTAACATGTTCTGCAATTTGTTGCAATTTTTAGCTTTTACTTTGAACTTTATAAAAGTATTAGCATTTTTAATAAAATACTCTCAAATATACTGACACATTTGCATACAGACTTGGGTGTGGCGAAACAATGCAGTGCAAGGTGGGGAAAGAGTTTTATATGACACTGCTTTCCTTTGAATTCTTGTCTTATTTGGTTTTAAAATCCACTGGCCAAGCATAAGTACACTTAAACACTATCAGAAAAGTTTTTTGTTGCCTCAGAGACTGAAACAGCAGATGGGAGAATATGCACACCCATAATGCTTTGAGCTGGGTTTAAGGCCTGAGTGTATGTGTGTGGTTGAGAGCTACACAGAAACCAAATCATCTGGAAATTTGTTTCTCTTTGTATCCTTGTACATCCTGCATCCTGCTGTTTTACCAATATGTCTCTCTGGTTTGCTGCATGAGAGTCTATTTAATGCATGAAATGCTGTAGTCTGACTTATTATTTGGTTGGGATAGCAACTGCACTGTGCCAAAGAGCCCTAGTAAGAGGAATCAAGTGTCCACAGTTTGTTGCTCCTGTTATTTGCTGAAACAGATAAAAAAGAATGTATAGAATGTGACTATTGCTTTGGCAAAGTCTTGTCAGTCTACTATTACACAAGTAATCACATGTCCATGATGATCTGTACTGAGTTAAAGGGTTCAGTGTGTACTTGTGTGGTCTGTAGAGATATAAGAAACCAAAGAATTTGCTGGCTTGGTAGCACGGAGGGTTGAGGTGCTGGGCGCCACACCTGCGTGCCATGCCGGCAACCCGTATTCGGAACAAGCCTGGGTTGTTGGGGTTTGGGGGAGGGTGAGATGCAGGATTGAGCTGCCGCAAGGCTGCTCTCCCTCTCCTGTGGAGGGCTGTGGGGTTTCCCCAGCCCTTGACTACCACCAGTGGAGGATGGATGGTAGTTTGGGCTACAGGGAGCCTGGTAATAGCCACGGGGGTGAGGCAGAAGGACTGAGTTGGCACCCAGAGTGCATATGCACCTCCATGTACATGCATTGCCATGATTGCTGGGGTCCCTGGAGTATGAGGAGAAAATGGGAGAAAATGCAAAAGTGCATATATGAAAAAAAAGAAAACAAACAATTTGGGAATTTGCTCAGTCCTTATATAGTTTCTGGATCCCACATTCTGCTCTTTTCCAGTCTGCCTCTTTTGTATGCTACCTCCAGTGTACCAATTGCCTGAAATACCTGTCTCACAGACTTGATTGTGAGGTCCTCACTTCAAATGTGATATGTCATTCATGCAGTTTTTCTTCGCTGGATTTACTGTTCTGGTCAGCCTGCCTCCCACCCAGCACTGAGAGGGCTCCTGGCTTAATCTTCTGTTTTGTAGCCATGGTTCAGTAGGGATCATTTGCTGTTTCCTCACCCATCATTGAGAGGGATCATAGTTCAAACTCAATCTGACAGTCCCCTAAGCTCATACATATGTGCACGTGTCATACGTATGCATGCATATGCATGGAGTGGTGACATTACATATGCACACGGAGTGTGACATTACATATGCATGGAGGGTGACATTACATATGCACACGGAGTGGTGACATTACATATGCACACGAGGGTGACATTACATATCACGGAGCGGGTGACATTACATATGCACACGGAGTGGTGACATTACATATGCACGGAGTGGTGACATTACATATGCACACGAGTGGTGACATTACATATGCACGGAGTGGTGACATTACATATGCACACGGAGTGGTGACATTACATATGCAGGAGGGTGACATTACATATGCACACATGGAGGGTGATATTACATATAACATTTAAATATTTACATGCACACTAACACACTTGGGCCTCAGGGACTGAGCCAATTTTCCCACACAAAGATAGTTCACAGTGAAATGGGTGGCTGAGCGGATAAAGCACCATACATTTGTCACTGCAGAACAGAGGCAAACCAGAGGTTCTGCAGCATAAATTTAGATAATCAGGAAGGGTCTTCTAAACAGGGCCATAAAGTGCTATTTTCTGAGATACTACTGGTGCTATATCTAAAGTCAGTACAGCAACAAGAGATTAGACTGGTGAATATGTGGTAAAAGGTCTGGTGCAGGGAACAAGGGTTTAGGGTCTTCAGTATACTAGAGGGCTTTCTTGGACAGGTGAAACCTACACACTAAGGATGGGCTTCACCTGACCTTAGAAGAGGTAGGGATGCTCATGCAAAAATATATAGAAGTGGTAGAAGAATCCTTAGAACTAGGATAGGAGTGAATATGGATAGGTGTGGTGAATATTCACATCCCAGCTACTGTAGGTACAGAGGGTTAAAAAGTGAGCTGTAAGGGCCCATGTTGGGGAGTGGGGTGAGGAAACATAGTCCTCCCTACATGATGATGAATTTGAGAAGTGCAACTAATAATACAGAGGAGCTGGATGGTGAGTTTCATGATGCAAACTATGATGTAGTAAGACTCACAGAGATCTGGTGGGATGAAGTAATAATAAGCTTAGATGTGGACATTGATTGGAACACAATTTTCAGGAAGGACAGGGAAGATCAGAGGGCTGGAGGGTTTGCTGGCTATATGAAGGAAAGGTTGAAACAAGTGAAAAGAGTGAGTGAGAAATGATGGGATCTCCATAGAAAGTATGTGGCTATAATTTGATGCAATGGGAGGCAAAAGGACAAATCTGGGTCAAAGACCACCAGGTAGTAATCCAACCCAGTTGCCAGAGGGCTGAAGCACTTGCAAAGCACTTTACTCTGTGCCATGCTGGTGACCAGTGTTCAAGAGTGAACTTGGGTTGCTGTGGGTGAGTTGGGGGCAAGAGGTATACAGCAGCTGTCAGGCAGCTCTTATCTTCTGGATTCAGGCTTTAACTTGGCTCTTGGCTGCCACCAGGTGGAGGCCTGGGGAGCCGACATTCAAGCAACAGGCTAATCTGTCGTGGGTGGGGGAGAGTCACAGGTTCCAGGGTGCAGGTGCACCTCCATTGCACATGCACTACCCATGTTACCTCAGCTTGCAAAGGGAGAACTGCAGAAAAAGGACTCGAGGGTTTGCTGGAACACCGGGCACCTTCTGGACCCACTCCACCATCCAGACTCAGTGCTTCTTTATATGTACTGTTGGGGGCCTATTTCACCCTCTGGTGGCATCATGGGTGGCATTCCATGTGGGATCTGTGCTGAGGCATAGTAGGTCCCAGGAGGTTGCAGTCAATCTGGGAGAGGTGGGACAGAGCAGCTAGCTACCTGAAGGGTGAAAAGCTATATGGAAAAGAAAGACCACCAGGTAATATACTGGAGCAAGAATTAGAATTGGCAAAAGAAATTAAAGGAAACAGCCATACAATAAGTGCCCCACAATTTAGTGTGGGCAGTCCCTTGTCAGGCTTTTTGCCTAAAACGAAATGCGTTTTTCCTGTGCTTTTGCATTTTTTGTATATCTGGTTGAGCCTGTCATCACTCCTACATGACATTTTGTGTAGTGTGCCACTAGGGGTGCATCTCAGAACCTCATGTGGCTGCTGTCAGAGCTAGGGATCAGGTGCAGTAAACAGTATCCAAACTATTACTAGTAGGAGCTATTAATAACTCCAGGTTCATCATTTCCCAATCCTGATGCCATGTCAAGTATAGACTGTGCAGTCTATAGTTAGATAGTCTCACTGGCTATCCGTAGTCACCAGAAAAGTAGAATCAGGCTCGTCAATGGCAGGCATCTCACTTGAAAGCCATCAGAGAGAGACCAGAAGCCAGTGCTGCAGTGGTAACTCCATGTTTCATTCAGCAGCTCAGCCTCCACCCAGTGTATATACCTCCATGCCATGGCTACAGGAGCCCTAAAGAGGCACCACTCAGCAGCTTGTGGATCCAGAGGCACTCAAATCGAAAAAGGACCAGTCAGCCTAGTAGCATAGAGGGCTAAAACACTGAGCACCTTACTCTTCTTCCATGCTGGCAAACCAGGTTCAGGAATGGACCAGAGTCACCAGGGGCCCAGTGAGGGAAGGTGGATCCAGCATTCACTGATGGCCTCTCCTTCGAGGGAGACAGCACATGCTTCTTCTTGACTGCCACCCAGTTTTGGAAATGATATTTTAACAGCCAGGATGTCATGTATTTGGCGAGTACCTGATTTGTGACTCATGTAAAAAGAAAAAAAAAACAGATGATGGGATCCCCATGGTAGTGCTGCCTGAAAAGGTGACCTGCTCCTCTAAGCACACCAGAGGTCCCCAGGCCAGAAAACCCAGTTCCTGACATAATCAGATTACCTCAGGTGGTCGTTGGATTCAAAATGATGAGGAAGAAAACAAGGGCAAAATGATAACAAGTTAGGGTGCTTGAAAATCTGTACCAAGTGTGAACACTAAATAAGGCATGCCTCAGTATGAACTGATGAATGGGGAAGAGGAACAGCACTGGATCATGAATGACAGTCGTAGCCATGGCATGGAGAAATTCACAACTGGTGAGAGGATGGAAATGGTGGATTAGGAATTTGATTGGGAGGGGTTCATTGTTCTAAGGAATTATTATGGTTTTATATGTGCATTGTAATGTTCACTGGGATGATTTCTATTTTTATGATTCTGTTTTTCAACTGTAACCTGACTATTTATTTATATATATAGTATAATGGATGGAGCAACAACACTGTGTTCACTTCAAGAGGTTGTCATGACAACAAATAAACCTTGAGACCGAGCTCAAAGAGGTTTACTGTTGTCATGAAAACCTGAGAAGTGGAACAGCGGTATGGTTTATTGTTGCCCATCCATTGTCTTTTATAGTGTATGGGCAACAGTTAAACAAAGTGCGCCCTTACTTTTGAACTTTTATTCTGCACCACTCTCTTTTGGAGCCAGCTCTGACCACCAGCTGTCACTTGAAGTAATGGATGTTTGGGGACATGCAAGCACAAAGACGTTCGATGTTGTACCATCATTGTGACATACTGAAGAGGGTACAACAACCTCTTGATGTCACAACAATGGTAAAACAACAACAGGGATTCATTGAATTCCATTGTTTATAGCCCTCTCCCACAAACTGTATGTATAGATGCTAAACCAGACTTACAGCTACGTTTTAGATAACTCCCATGAGTAACAAATCAGGTACTCGTCAAATACATGACATCCTGGCCCAGGATTCTTGGAATGTGACAGGTGAGGACTTGGAGACCTTTGAGTGGCCTTACTTCAATTACAGATGTGGGGTATTTCCCTTTGAGGGGCCTACAGCAGCTTCTACATGACCACCTGAAGGTTGTGAATCTGGAGGTTAATTGTACCACTTGGTCCGCCAAGGCAATTAATGCCCCTATTAAAAGAAAGTCAGTCTTACCACATCTAAAACACCTCCAAACTGAGTTCACACTCCTACAGGAGTCATATGTGATAGATCAGGAGGCAGTCAAATTACAGAGGAATGGGTGGTCCAAGACCCATGGCATACTAAACAAGAAAAGGAGTGGAACTGTATTCTTTTTACACAAGAAATTCCACTAGTTGATTATTGACTCAACAGAGATAAAGATGGGAGATGGTTGATGAGTGGGAACAAACTTTGCAATGGGAACTACTGTTCTATAGTGTGCATGCTCCCAATGAAGATGATGAAGCATCCTTCCTCCTTAGCACAGAAGCAGAGAATCATAGACAATGATGGTAGATAAAGACCATTGGTCCATCATGTCTGTCCATAACACCCTATCACACCCGAGACCTTTTTTGTCTACACAGGGTTTTAGCCCACACTATCCACCTCCAGTTCTCTGTTTTACTTCCATCACCCTGAGTAACTACTAAACTCTTCACTCTGCCCAGCCCTGCTTGAAACCATTAATGGTTTTGACATCCACCACATCAGCGGGCTGACTGTTCCACGGCTCAACCACCCACTCTGTAAAATAAAACTGTCTCACATCCTCCTGAACCCCTGCCAGTTTCCACTCATGTCCCAGTGTTGTTGATCCATTATGCCTGCTGAATAGTTTATCACAGGTCGCCTTGTTCATTCCTTTCAGGAACTTGAAGGTTTCTTTCATATCTCCCTCCCATCTGGCCTCCTGTGAGTATATGTTCAGTGCCTTGAGCCAATCCATGCAAGATCTTACCTGCTGGCCTTGAATCATTTGGTTACCCTATGTTGCACTTTCTCTAGCAAGTCCTTATGTTGCCTCAGGTAAGGAATCCAGAACTGGGCACAGTACTCCAGGTGTGGCCTCACCAGTGATCTGTAGTATAGAAGAGAGATAATAATACCTCCTTTCTTCTGCTGCCAGTACCCACCCCTGCTGTACTCCATCATCCTGTTTGCCTTGCTGTGCACCTTGTTACATTAGCTAAATTGTTTAAGATAGTCACATATGATGACTTCTATGTCTCTTTCATCAGAAGTAGTGCCCCACTTAACCCTTCACATCCAGAACTCCGTCCTAGGGAACTTGTTCCTGATGAGCATCATCTACTTACTCTGTGGCATTAAATTTCAACTGCCAAACTTTGGACCACTTTGTTAGCCTTTGTAGGTCCCTCTACACGTCATGCTCATGGTCTTGCAGAGTTTAACTCTACAAGCTCACCTTTGGCTATCAGACATGACTAATTTACACATGGATGCCACCCTTGTCAAAAGCTGAGGTCATCCTTACCACCACAGCAGAGCAAGGGGTCACCATACTGCTTATGGTTGAAGAGCTTCAACTTATGGAAATTTGAGGCTGCCAAATCCCACCTCAAAGGATTATTCCTTCTTCTCTCACCCACACCAAGTTTAGGGCCACACTGCTCTCTGGCTGGTCTCCTACAGTCTGGTTCAAGCCTCTTGATGTCTTTTATATAATAATATCCTGATACATCCTGAAATTAGACCACACCTCAGTTGCCCTTCACTTACTCAGGCATCACCCTGTATCTTCATCCTCCTTCTGGAGACTAGATATGCTTTTGTTGACACTGAATTGAAACATTGAGTCACCAGGAAACCAAGATCTTTTGAACACAAAAAACAGGCAATGTCACCCACCATGGTGTGGGAATCATTCAAGGCATGCATAAGGGGAAAAATTGTAGGCTTTGCTTCCTCAAAAGGAAGATCAGGAAATCTGAACTGAATTAGCTAAAAGCAGAGTTAGCCATGACGGAGGAAATTTTTAAATCAGAGAGGGACCCATCTGGATCAACCTTAGCATGCATAACTGGGCTTAAAACAAAATTAACTCACTTTTCTCCCACAAGACAGAATTGTCATTATTCCATACCAGACACAGGTACTGAGAGAATGGAGAATGGGTGGGAAACTTGTAGGCTGGATGTGCCAATAGTCAAATCTGGTATAGCCACTGCAGAGTGACATGAAGGGTAAATAAGATGGACCCTGTCACATTCATCAGCACAATCCTATGTACTGTGTATATAAGCATATTATCCATACAGCCAATAAACTTGACTGTTTCTGAGCATCACATCAAATTTTCCCTTTTCGGAATCTCTACATAAAGCCGGGGAGGAAGCGTTAAACATATAATTTCCTCTGTGTTATTCCTTCATCTTAATTTTGAAATTTAGGATACATGTACAATGTTATGTGGCAGTTTATTTGGGAGAAAACTTGGGAAATGCCATTATCTCCTGCAACCTTTCTTGTGCTCAGAATTCATCACATATGGGTTATCCTCCATCCATACTATTGGCTGATGCATGATTGTAAATCTTTTTGGGCTGCCAGAGGATCAATCCCCATCTACGTCCAGAAATTACAGTTTACTTTGTGCATCTCTAGAGGCTGGTTATGATCTTGATTGCTCCCAGACTCTCAGGTAATTATTCCAACAAAATTTACACTTTCACTTTCTGCTATTCTCATTTATATAGCACACATTGAGAGATAAGTGCATTTTAACCTTAGGACCTTCTCCTAACTTTCCTGCATGCCTCTACTATCACTAGGAATGAAACAAAACCTACTAGTGCATAGATCAGGGCACAAGTCTAGCTGAATGCTCCAGTATAGTCCTAGCGTAGAACCCCTGTCCTGGTTGGGACCCTCATGCAGCATTCCCCACCGGCTAGCTTCCTGAGGACTGGACCCTCATAGCATCCACTCCACAACAGGCAGTGCTTACAATGAACCCCATGCACTATTTAACAGGGCTCCTAGTTCTACAGGGATGCCTGCATTTCAGGAAAATTGATCCATGTACAGGAAATGTTTCCCATAGACTTGCATTGGTTATGTGGGAAAACAAAGCAAGTTGGCTTCCATAGGAACTAATGTAATCTACAGAAAAACACAGGAGAATTGCCCTGAGTTACAGGGAAATGCTGAATAAATCTGGGAGCACTGTGTTCTGTAGCAGCCACTAAGTAACAGGCAGTATGACCTAGGTGAGCATTCCATTAGATACAGCCGGAGGAGTAGAGGGAGAGCTATACAGTGAGACAATCAAGGGTTAACTCCAGCACCAGGCAGAGCTGGGACAGAGGATGAGATCATTGGAACAATGACCCTGGTGGCTTCAGAGGTTAGACACTCAGTGGTCTGCGGCCTATTAAATAAAAGGATACTGCAAGCTGCTACCTACAACTCAGAGTGCATACATGCTGTTACAAATATAAAAATATTGAATGGATGTTACTAAGGCATGTAAGCATAAGTTTGCTTAATAAACTAAGCATCCCTCATCTGACTATCACAAACAAGACACCTGTCCCTGTCCTCAGTAAAACAGAATAACATGCCCTCCCAGTGCATAGCCATGGTGCAAGTAAGCAGGACCTCCACTAGTGTCCTAGCTTACTATCCCCTGTTCTGGTCAGAACCCTCATGTAGTGTCCCCACCTCCTGGCTGCCTGAGGAACTGGACCCTCAGCCACTTAAAATACAGGTAGTGATTACAATGAGTGCTATTCATGGTGCTCTCAAGAAGAAATCATTAGTCTATGACAGCACTAGAGCATTGGACCTGCAACATGTTGCCCAGATTAACTATAGGGGCGACCTGAATATGTTGTACATCTAGCAGATCTGGTTTGATTACCCACAAAATCCATTTACATGCTGTGGACTTCTGGCAATGGTATTAAAGGGTCCATTTGCCTTTGCAAGACCAGATCCTAGCATTTTTTCCTACAGCCAGGTGCCCATGTTATAGCGGGACCTCCATGTCTTCATGGGCCTTGGGAGGGCCCAGGTGCTCATAAATCCTATTCCCGCACTGCCAATGCACTTGGAGCACCTGTGCCATATTGTGGATGTCTTCCCTGTTACAATCACCTCCCAGGCAGTCTGGAATGCTGGAGTTCCGTGCTCCTTGCTAGCACCTGCGATCTCACAGCCACCATGTTGGAAATGGCCGGCTATTGCGAGAAGAGTGTTCGGTCCTTCCTGGCCTTCACTGAGCACTGTGCAGGAGTCCAGTATGCATTTTATGGGTCTGCACAATTGCAGCACGCAGCACTGGTCCCAAAGGTGCCCCATTTTTCTGCTCTCACTGCAGTCCAGGGGACAAACAGCATCAGCAGTACCTCACGAGATGCCAAGTCTCATGAGACAGCATCCATATCACTCTGTGGTGTTTCCATGGCATTCTCATGGGAATGGTGACCATCTTGGTACAGTTCCTGGATAGCAGCTATCTTGTGTAGCTAAAACTTGCTCCAGCCAATTTCATGAGAGCCGAGAATTTCCAAAGACAGTTTGATGGAGCAAAATGACGGCCATACCTGTAGGTCTTCAGGACCTTTTAGACTGCCCACCCGGGCAACCAGGTGGTTTATCCCTCGGTTCAATTGGCACTTTTTTATCTGTTGCTGCCTCGCTTCTGCCTTCAATGTGGCAGAGGACTGTTTGTGGTTTTTCCTTTTAAACCATGTTTTACGATATCATAGTGTGCCTGGTGGTATGGTAGCATATCCTCTGAAGGTGAACGCATCAGAGCATGCAAATATTGGGTCAGAACCCTGATCAGAAACAGGTCACACTGGTAGCAAGCGCCCCCATACCAATCCACTTCTGATATCTCCCAGGCATTCGGAGGCTCAGAAGACATGCAGGGAATGTTTGTGAGTGTGGGCGGTGCTGCACACTAAGCTACTCGTGACTTCAGTCTGGTAGTTGGTGCACTGCAAACAACTTGGGCTGTTACAGTGTGCACCATGCCAAGTAACACCTCAGATATAGGCTCACAAGAAAGGCTCACAAGAAGCCCAGATGTCTGGTGCAGAGGGATGGGGCCGCAAACTCACGGTTCCAGCCCAGATTTGTACAGTCCAAATACAAAGGCAACTTTGGTAAATGGGGGCCTTCAATAACAACAGATCCGGTGGTGGCTCAGCCAGAAAAAACAATGAAAGGTGGGGGCCCCAGTGGACAGCCCTCCGGTGGGGGCACCTTCTGTTGTTCACTGATCAAGCTGCCCACACTACTCTGACAAATGGGTCAGAGATCTAGTGTCACAAAGGCTCGCCATAGAGTTAATTCAAAGGACACTTCCACACAGACTGACAATATCTCCTATGTCACAGGATCCCTTCAAGCTGGCAGTGATTCAAAGGCCCTCGCCAACCTTGCAAATAGTACCCGTACCACCACAAGAGGAACATAGGAGTGTACCCTATGTTCTTTATGGTCCCCAAGAAAACCTGGGGACTCTGACCGTTCTTGATCTGAAGTTCCTCAACAGGTTTGTGATCTACAAAAATTCAAAATTGAATCCCTCCAGTCAGCACTGGCAGTGTTTCAACCAGGCAATTTCCTAGCATCAATAGACCTCAAATATGCTTATCTATACATTCTGATTTGCCCCAGTCACCACCATTTCCTGAGGTTACAAATCAGCAGGCATCACTTTAAGTTCACCTATCTTCCATTCGGTCTGCCATCATCAGTACTGACAGTCTTCACAAAGACACTAGTAGTGCTTGCAGCAGCCCACGAAAATGCAGGGGTGGGGTACATATCATACCATATTTGGATGATTGGCTCATTCGGGTCAGGTTCCCAGCTCAAGCCCAGAAGGACACGGAGGCAGTGGTGCAGTGTTTACAACAACTCAGCTGGGTCATAAACTAAGACAAGAGCCAGCTGAACCCCATGCAAGAGATCACCCACTGGTGGGCCAGGATCAACATGATGATTGGTCTAGTGTTCCCTGTCACAAACGCACTCAGCAGGTCAGGCCCTCTACTCCCACAGTGCCAACCAGGAGTGCAATAATGTGAACAGGTAACAGACAGGGTAACCCTCCTGTCTGCTTTTGGGTCCAAATCACCTTTAGTCTCAAGTTCTGGTGGGATTCAAACTGTGAACCTTATGCTAGTGTACCCAATGTACAGGCTCAGATATGTACCCTCTTTGGGGATTCGTATAATCTTTCACCAAGTGCACCCAGCCAGGCTTCCAAACTGAACCATTTTAACTCTGTAAGAGACCTTAGGTATAGTCTTACCTTTTTCCAAGCTCAGTAACACCATCAAGCTGTTGAACAGTTTTGTCAAACTTAACCATCTATCACGTCACATGCAAAAGAACTGGCAGACACCCAGGCAGTCTCTTAAAGAATATGTTTACTAAAATGGATAAAAGATAAAAAATACAGAACAAATATCAAAGAGCATCACAATCACATAAAAGAAAAACAAGGAAAACTACAGAACAAACTCCTACCAAAATACAGTTAGATCTTCTCTATCTAATGTATTACCTCTGTAAGTGCAGTTAAATTATATCAGAGAGCTGTGTCTTTCTAGAGTCCCAAAATAATATGAAAATATTTCAGACACAAGTATCAGTTTAAAATGTGTCTCCACCCCTTCTGTGAGTCATCTAGCTCCTCCTTTTAGGATAAAAAATACAAGCGTGATGTCCTATCAGGAGATATATTAAATAATGTGATATCAGCAAAAACTCATTTCCCAAATTATAAGTCTTTGATCAGCCAGTTCCTTTGAGGATTTACAACCCTGCAGCCCATCACCCAGGTGTGAGATAGCTGACAGGAATCAGCTAATGATGTCCTGTTTCTGAAGTCATTAAGTCATATTTAGTTTGCACTTCAAACAGCCTAGGCAAGTCATAAAAGGTAATAAAATGCAATTTCTCAAGGAAGTTAATCACATTACAGAGATCTCCTGGTCAGTTTAAATATCCTGTAGCTTCACTGAAACCTGGAGGCACCCATGAAGCTACAGGCTCACATACTGTATTCTTATATTACAAATATCATACAAGAATCATAACCAGCTGGCCAAGCGTCACAATCCCAACAGAGTGTAAGTGACCAACATAATTACACTACTGGTGTCCATACAGTCACAGCTCCACAGGTCTATATGTACATATCTTTGGTTGCTGGGGTTTATGGCATCAGTGACAGCCATGGTGCTGTGAACACACCTGCATATCGCCCACTTCAGTGGTATGTACTGGATGCACGGGATCAATCAACCCAAGATTCTGAGTACAACTCAATCCTGACCCAGCCATACTCCAAAGCCTGAACTGGTGAGGGGACCGCACAATCTGACAAAAGGGGTCCCACTGCCATTGTCATCTGTGGTGACAATTACAACAGACACCGATCTGTTCGGTTGAGGAACCATGCTGGGTCACCATGTTACTCAGGGCAAATGGTCTCAAATGGAAATCTGCCTTCCAATCAATGTCCTGGAGATGAGGCAGTATTTATTTTAGATTTGGATTAAATACTTTTGAGCCATAGCTTGTTTACAAAGGTTTCAAGTTAGGTAACAAAAATACAGAGAAAAAAAATTGTTACAGGTAGGCACCGATGAGATTACAAGGAAAAAAACACATGAAACATAAAATTCACAGTTGGTGGCAGTATACAGTATGATTGATTACAATTTACAGTGCAATCTGAAAGTGCAATGGATAGCAACAACCGCACTGCAATAGTGTGGATCTACTCTTGTACAAACTTGGGGTTGGCAACAGATCCCAGGCTAAGGCGTTAAGCGGGAAGAAGTAGAAGCAGCTGGATGACATTGTCCAGCAGTGAGGAGAGAGGTAGGTAAAGGTATGGAATGGGGATAAGTCAAAACGGGGGTGGGAGCTGAGTGGGTGGTTAGACCCAGAAGCAAGGATGCTCAAGGTTCTGGAAACCTTTGCAGGGATGAAGAACATAATAGTGAGGACTGAGCAGCTACCCCATGCCACCCAAGAACACAGGAAGAAGAGGGTAAAAGTTGTTTCTTGTGATGGGCACAGTGTAGTGTGGTGGGCAGCTCCACCAGAGTGGCACAGGGATATAAACAGGTGATAGACCCAGGTGGCCACACCTACTGGGTAGAAGCAGCCATACCTAGAATTGCAAGCAGGGATGACTCCTGGTGAGAATTTACCATCCCAGATAACTCTAGACATGGAAGTTGATCCTGCGCAATGGCCAGTGCCCCATGTGAGGCATTGTAGAAGCAGCTGGTGAAGGGATAAAAAAGATGCAGGTTGTCATACTTACCGTGCCCCAAATTTTGATACTTAAATGTGTAAAGAGACCAATTTATTGAGCTGTATTTTAATTATTTCTGTTAAATGCCCTTTTCCTTAGCAAAATGAACCATTTTGACATCCATACCTGCAAAACTACATATCAGCTAATTAAGCATTCAAAAGGCCATGTTCTTGGCTAATTAAGCAATCGCAAGGGCCATGTTTGTGGTCCTGGCCAAGGCAAAGAGCCATGTTTGTGGTCCTGGCCAAGGCATTCAACCTGATTGACCATGACCTGTTTTAATAAACTTAGAATTCTGAACTAGCATCTAATGCTATTTCTTGGTTGAAGGTTTATTTATCCAAGTGTTCACAGTTTGAGGGAACTGGATATGGATAATAAGAATGGATCCATGAGGAACCACCCAGAGTCCTTGATGTTTACAATCTTTGTTCACTCCACTCCCAAAATTTGCACAAACTGTGATACACTTTTATATGCACTGATGATTTAAATAATCTTCTCTACCTCTAGGGAAAGGCTGGGATTTCTTGTTTAGACATATGTAGATTGTTGTGCAGTCTATGATTGGTTAACTTATACTTCTCTTGTCCTCAATGCAAAGAAAACAAAGTGTATGCTATTTGGATCCAGGGTACTTTTGGATGGAAGCCCCAACTATTGTTCAGTGATCCTTTAGGTAATGTAAGTGAGCAAGCTCAGCAGTTTAAATACTTGGGCAATATTTTGAACCCTACTTTGTCATTTTCTGTTCATGTTCAGTTGATTTACTAAAATATAAACCAAAACCTGGCGTTGCCTATAAACTGAAAAAAACTTTTCTTTTGAAACTTGTAGAAGCATTGCTGTTGGCTCATTGTTACCACTTTTGATTCGTTTCAAATTCATTTTGTAATTTGGGCACAAAGGCATTATAAAATGTTACAGTTGTTTCTAACAGTATTTGTAATTTTATCTTACTTGTCTCTGTTCAAACCCATCATTGCTCTGTATATTCTGATCTTGGCTGGTTTTTCTCCTGTGTCACTAAAAGGCTATTTTTTATCAGAATCATCAGCTCTTGCTGACCGTGTAACTGCAAAAAGTACTAATAATAATTTGTGTTTGGAAATATAGCCTTGCAAATCAGATTTTGTAAAACTAAGATGGGATTCCAAGCTTTCTCATTTGCTGCTCCCAACTACTGAAATAAGACTTCATAAACCATGTACTGATGAGTTGTTTAAAATGCACTTGTGTTGTCGCCGCCTGGTGGTGCTGAGGGTTGTGGCTCTGGATGCCACACCGCATCATGCCGGTGACCTGGGTTCAGATATGGACTCGGGTTGCCGGGGTCAGCTGGGGGAAGGAGGATTGAGCATCCCAATGGATGCTCTCCTCCTTCTGGGAAGGTTACCAGGGTGCTTAGTGCACCCGGCGCCCATGAGGGCCTGTGGAAACACCGACTCTTGGGGGCATTGGCAGCTCCTCTACAGCAGAGTCGGGGAGGAGGACACTGTTAGGCACTTGGCAGGTGTGCGTAAGCACGTTCTGCCAAGCCGGTGTCCTCAGGGGTTGGAGGAAACCACAAGAAAAGAAAAGGAAATTACCTCGCTGTTTCTAGATGACGCCGCTCCAGCTGCCCAGTCCAGAAACTATGGGCAGATCCACTGTGCAAGGTGCTCCATGGAGGCAAGAGGGAGGTAGGAGTCACCAAGATCACTCTAGGGGCAGACTCAGGGTTGAGAGAGTGGGTGGCATGAGCTAAATCTGAAGAGTGGAACATCGAGGTGATAAGGCGGATAAAAGTAATTAAAAAAAATGCACTTGTGTCAGTATCCATTGGAATAAAGTCCTTGTAACTGTGGATGAATTGTTTGTATGCAGTCCTTTGCTGCTCTTTGTATCATTAGTATGTGGGGATATCCCATGAGGGTGCTCAAATATCATTGTTATTTGGTGTGGAATGTTGGTGTTATTGTTCCTTGCATGAATCATGAAGCCATGAGTAGACGGAATAATAACACAAACATTTTACACCAAGTAACAATTTTTGATCTACCTCATGAGATATCATATGTATACCACAGGAGTTCAAGGCTTTTGTAATAGAAACTGTAAAACAAAAGGTACAAAAGAAAAAAGCATAAAATGTAAACTGTACCCCTCTGTTCAATTGCTCACATGAGGGCCACTAATCCATACTGATCAAAAGCTATATGGTATCTCACAGGTGAGAATCAATTTCTGAGCATTCTCAAGGTGACCAAAATGAGTGAGATAAATTTCTGAGCAGGGTCAGGGTGGCCAAAATGAATGAGATACATTTCTGAGCATGCTAACTTCATTTATTTTGCTCATGTTGGGTCAAGATAGCACTTTTATTTGCAAAATGTATTTGCACCCCCATGGTATACATTGTAAATTTGTATGTCACCTATTTGGCCCAGGTCAAGCCTGAAAAGGACCTTTGGTCAAGATGTTCCTACCTGGTAAACAAATGTTAAAAGGGGTCCCATTTGAAAATGGGTATCTAATGGTCTTAGGACTACCCAGTTACTAAATTTTAAATAAATAAAAATAAAGCAATAATACACACCAGGGTGTTGTATAGTTGTATATCATGGGATATTGTCATGCTTGAGGTGCATTGTGAGGAATGAGGCCACAGACTGAGTGTCTCATACACTGAAGAAGTGATGCTATCACATGATATACCACACCTTGTAGTGTATTTTACTATTATGAACTGGATTAAAATTTGTATAAATAAAAACATTCAAAAACACATTTTTAAAATATGCTAAAATGATATTTTGGGACACAATAAGAGTACAGTTTAACAAAATAGTTATTTATGGGTTGTGGTCAGCAGATGGCAATGTTGTAGTAGGAACTGGCAGTGGGTAGTACAGTATGGTCTCACTATGTGTTTTATCAGTGCTAGATGTCTATTTTAGTGCCTATCACCCCTCCCCCAGACACACATACTACACTAGTAGTTATCAGAAGTTTTCAGACTTGCAGAACCATTAAAGTAGTGGCACGAGCTGGCAAATTGGAGTGTTTGCCACTGGAAGGAAAAGAGTGTTTGCCATGGGTTTCTGAAGCCACTAGCAGAGCTGATGGATGGACTGTAGCCATGGTAATTGACTGGAGAGCACTGGCATAACCAACAAAATAGTGACATGAGCAGGTGGCAGGTGGGAGTGTTTTCTGACATTGAAACTGTTAGTAATGTTGAGGGATTGACTGAACCCACAGTGAGTGATCAAAGAATGCAGGAACTATATACTACTCTGTTATAAGTGAAAGAATAAGCAGGGCTGTCTGATGCTACCTTTGTGATCAAGGGGAATAAAATAGTTGGCTGACAGGGTGATATGTCTAAGCAGAGACAGGAATGAAGAGAGCCCAGGGCACCATATTGCTAGTGGGCAAAGTATGGGCAGATGGGTGGACGAATCTGAAATAAGTAAAAGGCCTGTTGGCTGGCACTTTTCTTACCCATGAAATGTGGTGGCTTTGATCGCAGATAAGAAGAGATCTCAGCCAGTCAGGTTCATGGATTCTTTCTCTCAGTTATAATTGTCATTTTCCATTTTGAGGTCAAAACTTCATTCTCTTTTACTGCAGGAGTTTTAACCTTATTTGCAGAAGTCAAAGATTTCCATAATGGAGTTAACTAAAGCTCTTGTCATGCCCTAGATCTTGGCCAAGTGGCTGAATAATAGTTTCAGAGCAGACAGAGAATTAATCACGGTGACAGACAAGACCCAGTCCTGCTTGTAGCCTCTGAACTGGAACTCCACGTACTCCCAGTGCTAATGATGACGATGATAGCCATGCATCAGTTTTAAAGGGCTCTGTTTATACCCTGGCTTTATTACCCATTGTCCTCCTTTCTCTTGTCACAGGAGACTTTGTTTAAACACTGGGCAGTTCCTCCTGAAACTTCAGGAAACAGTTTACTGTTGACAGACAAACTTTAATGATGATAAATGATGTACAAGGAGAGAGCCATTAAGCTGTTATTACCTAGCATACTTTTTAAGCAGTTGCAGTAGTTCTGTGGTTGAAAAAGCTGCAAACATGAAGCACACTTTAAACAGCATTTTTTTTTTAGTCCAACAGCAGCCTGACATAAAACAGAAAGAGACGATAAAGTATGATGCCATGGCTACCTGAATTATTATTCTGAATAACAGAGAAGAACAAGGATATATAAATGCATTAGTGTTTGCATTCATAAAAGGTGTTTGTATTTTTTGGTCTTTGACTGCTCACTTCAATCCTACTTCTTCGCCTCGAAAGTGGACATTTTAAGAAAGCACTTCATTTTCTGTTCATGGGGATGGATTGCAAGATATAATGGTCATAAAAAGAGCTGAGTGCCATACTGAAATCATTAAATGTCTAACCTTTGCATGGTACCCTCCGAGGTCTTTAAGATAAACAGAAGGCTTCGGTTTCATATGGCAGTTTCTCCTAATCTGTTCTAAGAATAACGTTTGGCTAACAGCAGTGCTTTCAAGGAAAACAAATCAGACAAGTTTGAAACTGCTTCATAACCTGTAGAAAATAACAAAACAAAAAGACAGACACAGGGCTGTAAAGATAGCCTTTTAACCTCACAGGGGTCAAAATTAAGTTTTGCAGTCACTAAACACAATTCCTAGGACTAAGAAAATCCACAGGCCCCACTGACATTTCCAGTGCCCCAACTGGTATACTTATCTGAAATGTTATCTTCTTCAATATAAGCTAGCAGGACTGTAAGTAAAGGAAAATGTTACTAGCGCAATACAAAAATCAAGCAAAAATTTGACCAGTGGGCTGGTACCAATTTCAATGCTGCTTTATGAAAGTGGATTGGACATTTCAAAAGGCTGGTCAGGGAATACTGGGTATTTAGCAGACAGTATGGAGGTAGAGTTTGCTTGTGTGTGCTAGGGGATCATGGCCAAATTAATGACTCCCTAAATCACTTCTTCTCCTCCTCAGCAACTAGGTGATGTCCAGTGTACTAGCCATTAACCACAGCCTTTATGCACTGTGTTGCAGTTATATTGGGTGTCAAATCATGCCACTTTGGGTGTTGGTATAGAAGCAGCTATGTGGACAGTAAATAGAAGGTGCCAAAACAATTGGGTTATGGTGGGGGCAGAGTCCCCCACCACCACCACCACATACTCATTTTTCCATGTGAATACTGTAGCAAACCTTTTACACTAACATACTGTACAAATGACCTTTAGTAATTAAAAACCAACCACCAAAGGTTGTGTCCTTTCAAAATTCAGCCACTCCTCTTAAAACTTCTCCTTTCAAATTTCTGCCCTGTCCACCACATACATTTGTTCCAGTATTCTGTAACCACCCTCACTTGGGATGTGTGTGACTAAGCCTGAGCATTGGAATAATAGGCTAAGTCTTTCAGCCATTCAGTAGAATGGTGCCTGAGTTTAGGTGATACTGGGATTAATAACTGGCGTGGTGCCTCTACCTGCAAGGAATCCTTTTAACATACGCTGCCATGGTGCTTCTCTACATAAAGTAAATGGTCATTGACAGAAAGCCCACAATATATGCTCGCTATAAATAATATGCTCAGATTATATGCTCACAACTATCATTAAGCACGCTATGCATGCAAAACAGAAATACAGCAATAGCACAACTAATAACAGCAATGGAGACCCCAATCTTATGATCACAGGTAAACTATGGTCATACATGGTTAGACCACGGTCATACATGACCAGTCACCATGGTTATTTTGGTTTGTCCATGACTTTGACCATGGTTATCCATGGACAGCAGCTGAAAGTAAATAGCCTCAGGACAGACCATGGATGACCATGGTCAACCTAGTTTGATAATATATAGAATAAAGCACTGGGTGGTGTGTGTAATGAGAAGGTTACACACCTCCGAGGTGTTAGATGCTACATAAACCCAAGAGTGAAGCTCGAGGGGTTTATTAAAGCATCTAACACAGAGAGTATATACTTCAAGTTACAAACACTACACCATATTTTATTTTATATAATTGCTGGTTTCCCCTTTTCACCTCAGCAATTATATAAAATAAAGAGACATTGCCGCAGCTGCAGTCGGTTTCAGCACATGGTCCATGGGTCATTCTTATTTATTTAAATGATTTGTAGTTCTTTGTACAGCGTCAGCTGCATAAAGTTTTGTTTTTCCTCTCTCTGTGGTAGTAGCTTTTTAGCTTAGAAACCACTTACCTCAGAGTCCAAGAGTGGCAGTTCAGTCTCCCAGGGAAAAGACAAGGTGGCCAGTGGTTCAAAGAAAGAGCTGAGGCAGGTACACGCAGAGTGAGGAAACTGTGCGGCGTGTTTGCTGTAATAAACACTCCTTCATTATGATAAATTATGGCAAAGATTCCCTATGGGAAAAGGGAGACTCAGTTATTATAATTCAGATTGACCTTAGTCATCATTAATTATCCGTGGTTGTTAATAACAGAAAATTTCATGTGTTATAAAATTTATTTCTAAACAGCTTAAGTAATTTCATTTTTCCAGCAACCTTAATATTCTGTAGTGTATGTATTATATCTACACATACCTTTGACATTTTGTTTTATGTAGTACTTATCCATTGCTGCTGTGATTCCTCTTTTAATGGAGCCACTACTCATTCATAACTAACAGAATGACTTAATTGCTAGTTATACCACCATAAAATTAAGCTCTTTCAAGATGTGGACTGGCGACTTCACCTTTTTAATGTTAAAGAATACATTTCCTTGTATAAACCTTATTTTCTCATCATAAACTGCAGCAGTTATCATTAATGTGATTATTATTAATTCAAGTGTCAAATTCCATATTGTGATATGCAAATATATTAGGCAAATGTGGTTGCACTCCATGTTCGTATGACCGTGGCAAACATGGATGAACCATGGTTGACCAGTTGGTTTGCCATGGTGTTTACAGAAGATTCAGAAAACCTTGGGAAAGGCTATAATTCATAGAGATGCTTGAAAGATCTGTTAGCAACATTAATCAAGAACAGCTGTCAAACAAAACCAACATAATTTATTAGTAAACATGGGCTCCCATATTCAAATGCGTAGTGTGTCGCTAACAGGATTAGTTCCACACTAAGTGGACATTGCATGATCAACAGCATGTTAGCATAGCTGGTATACCTCCAACAGCAACATTTCAACAGTGACCGACACTACAGCGACTACAACAGCAGGTCACTGTGGTGTTGGCACTGTACCCCAGCACTGTATTCGAGGGTCTTGCACCTCCCCCAATCAGCTCCAACTCAGAGTTGATTATATTTAGTAGGGGGTGCGGGGGCATAGCCCCCATGTGGGGGTTTGGGGACTAAGCCCTCCCTGAAGAAACATGTCCTTAACTTAGAAACCATATGCCAACCTCAAATGCGGTCAACATGCCAGTTTGCTGTATGGTCATTCGACAAAATTTTTGTTGATGACCAATCGTAGATCCAGCACAGCTGCAGTATATTGAAAGAGTCCCATAGGACAGCACTAAGTGGATAGCATGGTCATGGTAAATACACCACTGCACCCATACAAATGAGGGCAACCACTTGCATACAGGGTGCAGTGGTATACAAAATGATTTTTAAGTGCTAAAAGGCTGCTGTGGCAATACTATTTAATGCTTTCCACATCCTCTTAACATCCATAGTGGCACATGACCTCTTCTCCAGACAGAACTGGTGCCTGATAAAAAGATTTAAAAAAAAACATTCCACCTCCTTTACCTGACCATCGTTAATAATCTATGATAGTCTAGTGGCATTGCACTTTCTTGCCCAGTCCCAGGATAGCTTGTTAGAAATACCTCCTTGGTGTTTGGTGGTCTCTTCCATGAATAGCCTCCCTACCCCCCATTTACTAATGCCAACCTGCCCACCACTACCACCACCAGATGGTGGCCACCACTCCCTCTGATCATCTCCCTGGACAGCTGCTGTCTATTCTGCACATGTCCTGTACCCATACTGAAAGTGAACTAAGTCCACATAGAGCAGTGCTGTGCATGTGTGCAGATTTAGTTCATTTTACAAATTACTTCTGCCTGTAGCTTTGGAAAGGTCAAGTTTTTCACCAAACTTGGGTGACAGCTTTTAGACCACCACCCTCACTCATGACCACATCAATGGGGACTAACTCCCACCAAAATGGATGTTTGGCACTTGCCCAGTGAACACCCATTTTGGGTGGGAGTTAGTGTCACCACCAATGTAGTAATGGGAGGTGAGGTGGTCCAAAAGCTGTCACCAACATTTGGTGAAAAGTAACAGGTAGAAGTAAATTTGGTAAAATGAACTAAGTCTACATGAAGCAGTGCTGTCCATGCTTGCAGTTCATTTTCCCCATTAGTAACTCTGGCAAAGGCCAGGAATTTTTATCCAAACTTGGGTAACAGCTTTCACCCCCACCACCACCACCAGCACCAAGACTACATTAGTGGTGACATGTAAGCCTCCCAAAGCAGGTTTTCAACACTTGCCGCTGAACACCCATTTTGGATAGAAGTTATGTGTCACTACTAAGAGTGCTCAGATACCTCATAATCTGACCGTCTTACTGTAGGATAGTTGGATACTACTGATCCATATCTGAATCCAACATCCAGTCCTAGTGTTGGATGTCCTTAGATTAGGATTTGGATATCGGATGGCTAAGAACCTGGTGTCATGCTAAAGGATATGGGCAGGTGGAGGGTGGGTGGGGAGGGACCTGGGTAGACAGTAGTCTCTATGCCAAAGATAGACTACACTTGAGCTGACGAGGGAAAGAAAGTGTTGAAACAAAGGATGGAGGAATACATAGAGGTAGTTGGGAATTTAAGCTAGGAGCGGGGGTGGCAAGTGGGCAAAGGACATGCAGAGTCCACAGGTTGGGAAGCCATATGAGCTTACCCCATAACAGTGACAAAGGACAAAGGGAAAGTGCTAGTGGTGATGCTGGTAAAGGAGGGAAGGAGGGGCGTGGGAAGGGAAGGGGTGGAAGGTGGTCACCCTGAATGGTAGGAGCCTTGGGAAGAAAACTGCAGAGCTACAGACTCTCATGGCAGAGGGGAGGTGGACATGGCGGCCATCAACTAAACATAGGTCACACAATATAACAACTGGGACCTGTCAATGCCAGGGCACAGGATATTTCATAGGGATACAGTGAATGGGAAAGGAGGGGTGGCACTATATGTGAGGGAAAGACTGAAATGTGTATGTGAGGAAGGGAGGAGGGTAGTATGAAGTCGTTATGGTTGCAAATCCAGGATTCAAAGAATAGGACTCTCAGGATGGCAGTGGTATACAGGCAGCCCTATCAGACAGAGGAGTTAAGACAGGTAACTAACGGGACAGATCAGGAGAACCTGTGAGAAGGGTAGTGTGGTGATGGGGAGGACTTCAACATGCCAGGAGGTGGATTGGAGTACCCAAACAATCAGGAATAGAAGGGAGCAGGTACTGCTGGATGCCTTCCAGGCAGCTTCCTGATGCAAATGGTCAGTGAACCAACCAGGTTAAGGAATATCTTTTACCTCGTGCTGGTAAATGGGGAATTTGTGAGGGAACCAAGGGTGGAAGAACTGCTATGGGGGAGTGACCACCACTTAGTTTGGTTCACATAGGATATAGGTAAGGAAGGAGTGGAATCTGGCACAACAGTGCTGGACTCAGGTGGGCCAACTTCAGGAGGATGGGGAAGTAGTAAAAGGGTACCTGGCCAGAATTCATCCTAGTATGGACACTAATCAGAGGTGGGAGCTCATAAAAGCTGGGGATAGTGGAGGCAACCAGAACCTGCAGCAAGGCCCAGAGCAAGAAGGTCAGGGCAAAGAAACCTAGCTGTGTGAGTAAGGAGATCATGAAAAGGTAAGGAGGAAAAGCGCTGCCTTTTTAGAAGGTACAAAAAGCAGGGATGTGGGAGGACAGGAGGAGTACCTGAAGAAATCAAAAGAGGTGACAAGGGCAGTAAGGATAGCCGAGGCATCTAAGAAGCTCAGGCTGGGGCAGGGCATTAAGGGAGAAGGACTTATTCAGGTACATCAGGGAGAAAAGGAGCTGTAATGACCACATAGTAAGGATTTGGAATGGGGGTGGGTGGAAGCAGGAGGTGATAAGGCAGAAGCACTAAATGATTACTTCAGCTTGGTATTTACTAAGGAGAAGGAGGGTGATACCCAGGAGGGAGGAGGCAGGAATGGAGGGAGGGGTGACAGATGGGAAAATCATGGAGGAAGGGTTCTTGAGGGTTTGAGGGCACTGAGGGTGGACAAGGTGCCAAGCCCAGATGGCATCCACCCCAGGGTACTGAAGCAGCTGGCAGAGGTCCTGGGGGACCTTTGGCAGACCTATTCAATGCCTCACTACACTCAGGATGTGTACCTCAGGACTGGAGGATGGCTCATGGTGCCCCTCCACAAGAAAGGCCCCAAGGATGAACCAGGGAACTACAGACTGGTGAGCCTCACATCCATTGTGGGTAAGCTGATGGAGACTGTCCTGAAGGAGAGGCTGGTGTCCTCCTGGAGGCCAAGGGCTACAGGACAGCAGACAGCATGGCTTCATAAGTGGTAGACCCTGCCAAACCAACCTGGTGGAGTCCTATGACTGAGTAACTAGACAGTTGGATGGGGTCATTCAGTGGATGTCCTGTACCTGGACTTCAGTAAGGCATTCAACTCGGTGCTGTATGGGAGGCTGGGAAGTAAGTTAGAAGGCACAGGGGTGGGTGCAAAGCTGGTGAGATGGGTAGGGAACTGGCTTCGGGAATGCAACAGAGGGTGGTGGTGGTGGGTGGGAGTTCTCATCCCTAGGGTAGTGACAAGCAATGTTCACAGGGCTCAATGTTGGGACCAGTGTTGTTTGGAATATTCATTGCAGACATATCATTGGGCATCAAGAGCAAGACCAGTCTGTTTGCTGACAACACCAAGATGGAAGCAGTGGTGGACGACCTAGGGGAAGGCAGAGGTTGCAGGATGATCTGGCAAAGCTGGAAACCTGATCAAACACCTGGCAACTGAGGTTCAATGCCAAAAGTGTAAGGTGCTCCATTTTGGGAACAAAACCAAGGAGGAGTTACCAGCTGGGAGTGCAGCTAGCCAAGACAGAGGAGGAGAAGGATCTAGGGATGCTTATTACAGGGTCAATGAACAACTTGGCACAATGTAGGAAGGAAGCTGCAAGGCTAGCAAAATGCTGGGGTGCATTGCAAGGGTATATCGTTGAGGAGGGGTGAGTGATTCTGCTACTGTATAGATTATTAGTTAGACCACACCTGAAGTACTGCATGCAGTATGGTTTCATGTCATAATAGCGAACACAAACCAGCGATCGCCATTATGGCAAGTGTATATTGTCAAAAGCAAATCAGCAATATATACTTCAGAGCGACCCTTCACGGAGAGGTGGTAGCTGGGTGGAATGCGTTACTGGAAGAAGTGGTATCCAGTAGAAGACGGGCTGCTTCAAAGGGACAGGGACAGGGCAGGGAGGGTCAAGGAATGGGAGGGTGGGAGGGAGGTGCAGCTGCAGAATAAGGGTGCTAGCTGCCACATTTGAGCAGACTTGATAGACCACTAGGCCTTATCTTCTGGCAAATTTCATATGTTCGTATATCCTAACATCTGACTATCCTAACAATGATTCCCACCACCCTGCAATTAATAATCTCCAGACCCTCAGTGCCCCCACCCAAACCACCCTGTAACCTACAACCTCCCCAAGCCCACTGATGGTGTTATTAACTAGCTATTAGGTTGCATTAGTCACTAGTTCTTACATAAAAATATTACTGGCAATAGAGGTTAATAAACTTTAAGACACCTGGACCCCCATAAACCGTAGCTGCCTCCCAACCATAGCACACGCATAGAAACAAAGAATATGTTGGCAGAAAAGACCATTGGTCCATCCAGTCTGCCCTGTTTTAGCCTATCCTACCCCAAGGCCTAATGTCTAGTCAGAGTAATTATCCTCACCTCACCCTTCACCCTGCATTACTGCTTTCCTCCATGTAACTATTAAGCCTTTCACTCCGTCTCTGTCACATTTGAAACCATTAATGGTTCTTGCACCCACGACCTCTGCTGGTAGGCTATTTCATGGCTCAACCGCTTTTCCTGTAAAATAACACTTTCTCACATCACTCCTGAGTCTCCCCACACCAGCATCAACTTCTGTCCCCGTGTTCCTGATTCACCAGTCCTGCTGAATGTTTCACTATAATCTACCTTGTTCATTCCTTTCAGGAATTTAAGGTCTCTGGTAATCAATCTAAAAAGACTAAACTCATGATTTTCTCACACAATCCAAACATGCACAAGGACGCCCCCTTTCTGTCCTGTCTAGTATACTCCTTCCTCTTGAACGAGTCACCACCTATGAATAGCTTGGCATACCTTTGACACTGCCCTCTCCCTTTCATGACCATATGCGGACTCTTGCTTCTGCTATAAACGCACGTGTAGGCCTACTTACCATCACAAGAACTTCCTCCCCACTGAAGCCCTGAGGCTGGCCATCACCTCCTCAGTTCTTTCCCTAGTGGGCTATGGCCTTCTAGTATATAGTGCAGCAGACAAAACTGCACTCAACAGAATGAAAATGTCTCTTAGATAGGCCTGCCGGTTACTTACTGTTGCCAGCAGACTCAGTCACACCTGCACACTATATGCACAGGCAGATATACTCAACTTTGAGGAGGATTACACTACCAAACTTGTCTCTTTGCCAAGAAAATTGTAACTGGATTAATGCCTCCTGGCCTAGCTACTGTCCAGCCCTTCGTCTCTACTGCCTCCACGGAGCTCCTACAAAGGTCATTTCAAGTGCCCAGAGTCAGGACGTCACTGGCACAAAGGTCATTTATTTACGAGCTCCATCTTGGATTAACTCCTTCCCTCTGATATCTCCACAATACAAAGGACTGGCCCTTTCAAAACTGCCCTTAGGCACCATCTGGTCTTCACCCACTGTTGTAACTGGCCATAACTAATATGGCCCTACCTCACCGGCCCCCCAAATGTCCCAGCACCTTATTCTACCTATAACTGCTTATGTTAACTAAATGCATGCCATACGTTATTACATGCATTGACATTAGCTTCTACATTGTACAGGATCTTATCTTAAACTTTATTCTGTACATATTTGTACAGAAAATGTTATATCTCATTTAAAGACTACTTTGTACCCATGATTGTTTATTTACCTGTCTTTGTACCATGACAAGGAGCCTTTGTAAATGAGTCTCTGACTCAGAGGTATGCAATTCTGATACCAATAAATAAATAAGCATCTCCTCTCCCTTCTGGTTTTCATCAATTACATGTTCCTCATAGGATGTACCCTGCTGGCCCTCAGTCATTTTGCTTACCTTCTTACCATCTCCAGCCTGTCTGACTTTTCTTAGGTGGAGGCTCCAGAACAGGACACAGTACTTTAGATCCAACCTCACCATAATGATCTATAGAGAGGTAGTATCACCTCCTTCCTCTTGTTGTCAACCCCAAATACAGCCCAGCAGCCTAGTTGACTTGCTGTAGATCGTGTTACTACCTTGCTAGATTGTTTTAGGAGTTTCTTATGGGACTCCCAGGTCCCTTTCTTCAGTGGTAGTGTCCAACTTAACCTCTCTCATTCAATATTTTCTCCTGGGGTTCTTGTTCCCTGTATGCATCCCTTGCCCTTTTGGCATGAATTTCAACTGCCAATCTTTGGACCACCTCTATAATTTTGCATGTCCACTTCAGCTCCTAACCCTTTCCTCTCTGTCTACCTTGCCACAGAACTTAGTGTCATCTGTGAAGAGACACATCTTGCCTTGTATTTGAACATATTGAAAAGGACCCACCCAAGGACTTCGCACTTGTGACACCCACTCATGTCCTCCTCTCCCTTAACATGACCCTGTTTATCACCACGTTTGCAGTCCTCCCACAACCAGCTTCCCACCCATTTAACTAGATCCTTCACTACTCCCAGATCATCAGCCAATCAGATGCCACTACTATGGGAGGACATCATTTCCTGCATACTAACTTTAATGAAGAAGAGCGCAAGACACTCTGCCATGGGATCTTCTACCGCTAATAATGATCCTTCGTCACTCACTACCTTGGGTGCAATGTGGTGGGAGGAGAAAGGTGGAGCTAGTGGATGTGTTGGAGGAGGGCTCTTTATTGAATCATGGAGGCAAGGATTGCAGCTTGTGCCAGGGTGGTGGTGGCAACTGTGATTTAGTGTGTGTGTGTGTGTGTGTGTGTGTGTGTGTGTGTGTGGGGGGTGTGGTTTCTTAAACTTTATTGCTGGTAATATTTTTATTATAAGGACAGGAGACTAGTGCAAGCCAATAACATTAATAACACTATCAGTAGGCTTGGGGAGGAGGAGGGAGGTTGTGTGTTGCAGGGTGGTTTGGGTGGGGGTGATAATGTTGGGGAATCAGTGACGGTTTGTACAGGGTGGGGGGTTAATTAGCTTTAGGATTTCAGGTTTTGGCAGCTTTTCCAAAAATTCAAACTCCTAAATGTTTTGCTTTTATCAGAGGAATCTGTGTTTTGAAACTGATATCCGTTCATCCCTAGTCAATACTAATGTGGTTGTGTGGGAGGATGGTCCAAATGATGTCACTTAGGTTTGGTGAAAGAATTTGGCCTTTGCCAAAGTTATGGGTAGGGGTAGTAAATTTTGTGAAAATGACAATGAACTAAGTCTGCAAGCATGTGTAGCCGCTTTATGTGGACTTAGTTTATTTTCACCACAAGTCCTGTATCAACATACAGCTTTGTACATCAATGCAGGACATGTGTGGGGGACATAGCAGCTAGCTTGGGGGTGAGCAGAGGTAACTACTGGTCACTGTCTTGAGAGGCCATTGCCACTGGGGAGAAGGGGAACAGGAGGCTACTGGAGTGGGGAGGGATCACTGAACACCAGTGTGGTTTTCTAACATGCAAATGTGGATTAGGTAAGGAAAATAGACTACCTGGGATTACATGTTCATAGCGCTAAGGCTGGCATGGGGTAAGAGGTGAACTGGGATACCAAATGCCTCTTTGTTCAATGCCTCCATGCATACAACCTTTAAGCTAGCCTTTAAGCTTTTGTAAGGAAAAAGCAACAGGAATAGATGAACTCTTCAGGGCAAAGATCCCTGTTTTCATGTAAATTATATCAGTAATAAATAATGGGGAGGAGGAGGAATAAAGAACTAATGTAAAATATGAGTAGAAATGTGTCTAAATATTACATATTGTTAAAGTTCTTCTGAAGGTGTCAGTTTCTCTTTAATGTGTGATTAACCCTGGATGTCTCCTTGTTCTGTGACATCATATTTGTGCAATATTGTATTTGCTTACCTGTTTTCTGTACATCCTGACCATGTATGTATGTATACCTTTATGTTACTGTGATTGTATTAATTCTGGGTCGTCCCTGAAAAAGGACACTAGTCTGAGTGGGCCTACCCAGTCAACAATTTCAATCTGTAAATAAATAAACTACAACAGCATGAAGGCGTTGTGCAGAGCTACTAATGCCACATAATGGCACCCAAATGGATCCTTAGTACCTTACCTACCATGTGGTCATTAGCATGCTGGTATTTGAATATAGTAGCCAGGGCAAGGGCACTAAACCATTTGGGATGGGCTAGGTCCCCTTTGCTCCGGGTGTCTATTTGCCAGCAGTTGCCTCTGGTGCTGCTGCCTCTGCACTTTGCAGTGCTACCACTGCCCTATATTTGTACATGTGGCGCATGTACACAAACATGACTCCTGGCCAGCAATGCACTAGTTAGTGCACTCTGCATTGTTGCACTGTGCTATAGGCTGCATTAGAAAACGGGGCCATAGTCTCCTGAGAAACCATAGGTTTTAGGATTACAGTCTGACCACCACTTAAAATGAGCCAGCCCTAACCAGTCAGAAACATAGACGATAGACAACTGTTGGCAGAAAAGGACTGCCAGACCCATCCAGTCTGCCCAAGGGTTCCTGTCTATTGTACCTCAACAAACTATAACTGGCTTCTGGGGCCCTCACTCCCTCTTTCTGTAATGTGCCCCTGTGTTTATCTCATGCATGCTTAAAGCCTTCCACCATTCTAGCCTCCACAACCTCGACTGGCAATCAGTTCATGCTTCTACCACCCTTTCCGTGAAGAAGCATTTCCTCACATCCTTCTTGAAATCTCCCCCACCAAAAATGTCATTATATGCCCCATAGTTCTAGAGGCATCCTCTTTGGAAGAGGCTCCCACCCTGCACTCTGTAAAGGTTGCACTCTGTTAGGTCCTACACTATTCCATATTCTGACTTTTGTAAATCTCAGATGACTTTTGTTAACTACTGTAACTGTCCTTGTTTAAAATATGTCAAGAAGAAGCAATAAGTTATACAAATATGTATAAAAACTCGAGCAGAGGCTAGGTAGGGCTGTATTGGGGGCACATGGCACATTGTTAATTCTGATAAGCCACTCCCAGCAACACCCTAAAATATGATTAAATTGATTTAACAAGCCAGGGTTTGGTAGGGTTCATCTTGTATTTGTAAATGAAAGGAGGTTTGTCCTGACACCTTGAGGCTCCTGACAGACTTCCGGCCCCCACCGAGCAGTGACTCATTGGTGATATTCATGAATGGTGTGTTCCAGAAGAAGCAAGCCCTCCGGGCCCAATCTGTGGGCGCCTTATAAGTCAGCAAACCAACATTAAAGGAGATATGTCACTTTACCAGCAGACACTGCAGATCACATAACACCAGAGACATGACTTGACCTCAAAAGGCTGGTCAGTAGCCTAGCAGCTGAATTCTGCACTAACTGTAGGTGCCGTGGTGTACCACCACTGACCCTGAGGTACACAGCATTGCAGCCGAGGTCTCAAAGTAACAAACACATGCACTAGCATCACCAAGACTTCAGGGGCATAATGGTTTATTCCAGCTGATGTTCCTAGATGGTAAAAGGCATTCTGGACTGCTACCGATAACTTGGCCCTAAATGTCAGGCCCTCATCCAGAATGAGCCCCAGATTTTCACCTTTGTGACAGCCAAAACCCCAGAAGAACCCAGGCAAAGCCCAGTTTCACCTCAGTAGCTGCCACACCTCCCTTTTGACCTGGCTCGATTACCAGTACTTCAGTCCTGTCTGGGTCGAGTCTCAGACAGCTCAATGACATCCCATCTTGGCTCTTGGTGAGGCAACTATTAAGCACATGGACAACACCCAGCATCCTGGGTGCAAAAGACAGATCAAGCTGGGTGTCATCTACGTAACAGTGAAACCCAAGTCCATGCTGTCCAATGATTCTCCCCAGTGGCAGCATATACACTGTGAACAACATGGGCAAAGGGACTGAACCCTAGGGTATGCCATAGGGCACTGTCACCAGGGGTGAAGAGAATTTCCCAGTACCATCCTCTGTGATCTGCCACTGAGATAGGACTCAAACCAGCAGATGACTTTGCTGGTGAGTCTTATATACCCGTCTTGCTAAGAGCCACTCAGAGGTAAAGGTGTCAGTGACAACTCAAAGTCCTCTGCCAGCAAAAGTCACAGCACTCACCACTCCAGTTCACTGAATAATGCAGTCCAAACCAATATTTTAATTTACCTTATTTTTATTTAGACAAGCAGAACAAATACAGCATAACCCCAGCACAGCAGGGAGCAGGTAAAAATTATGATAGCTCTCAGTCCTTGATCCTTCTCCAAGCACAGAATGACCTCTTCTCGTCATCTCTATGCTCAAAAAGAACTCCAACTGAGCTCCCACAGTCAAACACACAACTGCCAATACTGCTGAGGCTCCAAAACCCGTGACAAATGTGAGGGTTCAAAATGCAGTGCTGCTCTCACCTGCCAACACACACTTGTGACCTCTTTCTGATCAACATGCCCTCAGCTGCATCTCCTCAAGTACTGCTCCTGCCAAAGCAAGAAACTGAGTGGGATGGTTGCAGATATTTCAAAGCACTGGACCACAATGAAGAAGATCAGTCAGTCAGTCAGTTCAAGGGTTTTTGGGAATTATGAAGTTTCAATGGGCTGAAATACAATGCAAAATAGCCCATACAAATGCACCACACTGAATGCAGAGTGCAGAGGAAATAATGCTGAAACCAAAAACATCAGCTTTACTCCATGAGGACAAACCAAAATCCAGACAGCAGTCTTCCACCATGTCACTAACTAAAAATAAAAACGCTAGCTCCTATCACTATTTCACTGAAGTGTTAAATATGCTAAAAGTGATCCTACTACTAGATACTTACTAAAAGAAGTGATTAAACAGTTTTAATCACTCATAATATCCCAGCATTGGGTAAACTGTATTTTAAAAGTACTTGAGCTCTCCAAACAGAGCTCCATGACCCGCCTAGCCAGGCAGCTGTCATTCACAGCTGGAGGTCACACTCTAGTAGTAAGTGCAGGTATAGGGTCCATTCTGAATGCAGGTATTTTATTAGTGATTTTTACTTTGATATTAATTTTTATTAGTGCATGGTCTGAGACGAATATGCCTTTACATTGGCAGTCTGTAATATTGTGATACAAGGATTCTGATATAAGGTAGAAATCTATTCATGGGTAGGAGGCGATGTACAGAGGATAAGAATGAGAATTGTTTTCCAGTGAATTTTCTGCCTCCATGTATCAATCAGGTCAGATCTACCATGAAATGGTAGAGTGTTGTAACTCTGACTGGGTCATGCTCAGAAGTATGTATGATGTGTCTAAGTTGTTGTTGAGTTAGGTTGAAGTCATCTCCTAATATATATGGTGATCTGAAGGTGGCTGTTACAAAAAATAACTTCATTGTGAAAATTGGGGTCATTTTCATTTGGACCATATATATTAACCAGAGTGTAGTAATTTCCAATCAACAATATTTCACAAACTATAAACTTTCCCTGAGGATCTGCTAGGTTTCTAATGACCTTCTTACACGTTTTTCTTAAGTACAGTAATCCCCCTCTAGAATTAGTTTAGTAGAAAGCATTAACTCCATGTCAACTTTTTATTTAAAAATTTAATTCACTATCATCTATATGTGATTCTTGCAGCATTACACAATTTATATTTGTGCTGTTCACATAATTAAATATCTTCTTAGACTTCACACAATCTCTCAAGCCTTTACTATTCCATGAGAGAATATTTAAATCATAGCTAATTATAATGCATTTTAACAAATGTAGGTCCTACTGTACTTCTTAAATCCTGTATCTGTGATACATTAAATGGAATACTATAAGATGAACTTTTAACTTTTTTTGCAACTTTATCTTTTATAATCAGAAAAGAAGGTGTACTAGTGATTGGTGTTGTGCACACTATAGTTGATTGCTTATCTAGTGACCATAAGCGTAAGTACGTATTGCAACTTCCATGACTTTGTGCAGAGTGATTATTATCCTTTTATTTGTGTATCCTCCACAGCATCTACATATAGGGAAACAAAGATATGGTTACTCCTTGTGATATGGCAAAGATGTGTCCATCGCTCTAGTACAAAAGTTAGTCCCAAGACTTATTGTGTCCATGATTTTGTATGAGTAACATATAAATCCTGAGTTTAAGTACATGAACATACTATAAGAGACTCAAATTGACATATATATTATATATACATATATACATATAAGAGTTTTAAATAGCTGGTATAGCATAACAAAATGCTATGCAAAACAGGGAGTAATGCTAACCATTTTCAAAATGCGTGAGTAGACTGCTAACTATTTTTTCTAGTGAGTCTATGGCACAGTAGACAAAATTAAGAACATTTTATTTTTATTTATTTAGTTTTTGTTGACTGGGTAAGTGCACTGGACAAATCCTGCCTATTTTCAGGCACGACCTGGGGAGGGGATACAGATGAATGCCAACTGACCTTGAACCAGATTAAGTTGTTGGTGGTATTTTTAGTGAATGAGGGAAATTTGGCCAGGACACTGGGAAATTCCCTACTCTTTTCAATAAGTGCCATGGGATCTTTAACATCCACCTGAACTACCACCAATCCAGGCAGATGGGACCTCTTCATTCTGTGCCAAGGGCTATGCATTGCTAATGCTGATTAGCACTTTCATGTGTAAAACAGCTAATCAGTTTTTGGGCTTGTTTTAATATATATGTATATATATATATATTCATGGCAAAAACTGCATTTAATGCATCAATTTTGGTTAAAGCAACAAAGTGAGGAAATGAAATGATAGGGTTGAGCCCTAACCCCTACACCCACCCACCCATCCTCCACAGACTGACAGACACCGGGTGTGCCAAAGGATCGTGTGGCCCAACTCTCACCCCATTTCATGTGTAAGCAGGTTGACATGCTACAGTAAAGGAGAATGGAGTGAGAGTTAGCCTCACTATCCCATGGCACACCCGGCATCTGTCAGTCTGTGGAGGATGGGGTGTGGGGGATTGGGGCTCAACCCTAATGCTCATTCCTCACTTTTGTTGCTTTCACTAACTGATGCATTAAATGCATTTTTCATGAATTTCCTTACTTTTTGAAAAAGTGTAATATAACTAGTAAATAACATGTGTTGGTGGGAGCGCTGGCCCTTCGGCCCCATGCTCCCACCAATTTGCACATTCTCCATAACAATATGCATCTGTGGGAGTGCAGGCCCTCTGGGCCCTGTGCTCCCACTTACTACCTACTACAGAGCCATACAGCAGCCCTATATGGCAAGGAACCCTTGTAACACTAATTTACCCGATATCTCAGGAAGCGTAGCAGCTAGAAAAGCAATTCAAGTGTCACTGTAATCGTGACAGCGAGCACTGCTCGCAACATATAATTACTGAATTGAATCTCACATGGTTTACAAGCTACAGGCACTGAAAAGCAGAATGGGCACCACGATGTTATCCTATGGGAAATGTTCAACTTCATGATGGCATATCTATGGAACCACTTAATTCCCAACACTTAAATAGAATAATTCACACCTGTAGGGTATCCCTGCAATACCCTGAACATTTCAAGTAAAAAGACCAAACCATTCATTAGCAATGCAATAGTAAAGTTTTAAAATCCTAGTCTGTGGTATGCAAAATCCTTGACCGCGGTCCTGGACTAGGATTTTGACAGCTCACCGGATTATGGTGAATTGGCAAGTCGCGGTCAAAGAATTTTAAATTTTAAAAGCTATTTTTTTACCAAATATGAGCCAAACCAAAGGCATGGCTTTGTAAAGGGGTCATCCTGAACAAAACCCATGCCTCTTTGGACCCAAAAGTCACCCTTGAAGAAAGTTACAACATTATGTTTTGGGGAAAAACTGAACAAGATGACGGCTCACAGACAAGACATTTTCTGGCAGATCAGGATCCTAGTCTGTGAGCTACAAAATTCTTGACTGTGAGCCCAATCTTTGTCTGAAAATAACCATATAAATCTTGGAGTGAACTGAGCATGCTCAGAACCTGAAAATTAAAAATGTAATAACTTTGGAATGGATTAATGTTTTTTTACCAAACTAATGCTGGATTGTTCCTTGGCCCAACCTCTTTCCACTTTCTAAATTTCAGACCAAAAGACCATACTGTGTGGTTGCAGTGCCATGGGCAAAACACGTGTCAAAAGTGGAAAAAGCGTTTAGTGTTTTGCTGCACAGAAACTGTAAATCCGACCAAAATGCAACTTGGTAAATCAAGAGATCTATCATACCAGACTATGCATTCCAAATTTCATGCAAATCCACTAAATGGTTGCAAAGTTATTAATGAGCAAAATTGAGGTTTAACATTGAAGTGCCTACTCAACCCTATAGGGTGCAACCATGCCTATATATATTTGTGGAGCTCTTGCAGCTCTGCTCTATCCCCTGTCACTGAATATCCCAGAGGCTGTGGTGGGACTCAAGCCTGGATGTCTTCAGTGCTGTGACTGTGGCCATTCCTATTCGGGACCCAGCCCCAGGATGTGATAGGGGCCAGGGGTCCAAGAGGAGAACATCCCTGCAATGATGGGCACCACAAGGGGTGGGAGTGGCCCCAAATTAACTAAGAAGGACCAGGGCCACTCGGGGAAAAAACAGGTATGGCCATGGCAGCTGTGCATAGCACACAAGTGCGACCAGAAGGGGAGCTAAAGGAGCCATGCTCCTGATGCCACTAGGCCATGTGGTTAATAGTGAGATCAGTAAATCTCTGGCCCCAGATAAGCAGAGGCTGGGAAAGATGCACACAGTGACCGGAAGAGTTCGGTCAAGACTCCTGCCTGAAATAGCCCTGGCAGGAGGCTAGAATCAACAATAGGGGTTGATTTCCTGGAGACTTGCTGGGGAACCAAGATGACTGCCCCCATGTAAACACCTGCAGACCTCAGGCAGCTGGGAAAGTACCCAGAGGCAGCCTGGAGGTCACATGAGGCTGGCAGCCACTAAGAGGAGGCTGAACCAGGGGTTTAAAAGGAGAAGGAGTGTGAAATTGGGAGAGAACAAAGGGAGAGGATCTGAAGAGGGTAGCCAAGAGTGAGCAATGAGAGCGAGTGGCATATTGCCTCAGAATCAAGCAAGCCTTCCTGACTGTGGACTCTCCGGCTACTCCCCTCTTAAGTTAAGTGCAGGAGGAGACTGCAGCCTCTGCAGAGCTATCGTACAGGTGGGTCCACGGTCTGCCCTGGGGCTGACTGACTGGGCAAAGGGTACAGTGGGTTGAGAGCCCCGGGCCTTGTGGGACACTCAGTACTGGGACAGACCTGTTCAGCCGGGGAGATCCTGGGGAGTAGGGTTGTTCTGCTTAGGCACTGGAGAGGGACAGAGCAACCAAGAAGAGTAGGGGAACCTTGCCACTGGGTTCCCCAGGCTGAAACCACAGAAGCAGCAGAGCAAGAAGGACAAACAGGCCTGCCTGGTGAATACTGCCTATAAAGGCCCACGGACAAAGTTGGAAAGGCCAGGCAGGCGGAAGAACATCACCTCATGAACCCTCCCAGCTCTGGCTGCCCTCTGGGGTTACATTTTCCAATGGAGACCCTCTGAGGCAACAGGCAGTTCATCGGACAGAGTGTTTGCATCACCTGGCAGAACTCCAGTACCCCAAGCTGCAGCTCTGGGGAGCTATTGACTAAATTCCATAGTTGACCCCACCTCTCAACTGGTATAAACTAAACATTTCTATTGTTCAAGTATTATAGGGGCCCCAATGAAAGATCCCAGGCCTGTGACTGAGAGCGGTGAGGTACCCACCGTCAGGGACAAATTTGGTGCACCCAAAGGGGAAAGGGGTGTTCTTATATAGGGTTTGTACTGAGTATCTAAAGGTACGAGGGGTTTGACCTCACCTTCCTTTTGTAGTGTCTTAAATAAAGGGGTTATGGTTTGCCATTGATTCAGTGTGTTTGTGGTATTTCACCATTGTGATTCAGGTGGGGCCATTGTTAGAACTGTATTGGAGGGTCCAGTCTTGATGGGGAGACATCATTGTTCCTAGGGGTGTAACCTGTTCTTTGTCCACAGGAGTCCTTGCCACTGCCCCAGGTGGGCACCACGTCACCAGTGGCCACCCAGCCAGAGCTCAGGCCCAGCCCCTTGGAGGTGTATGCTGAGTACCCCAAGGGCTCCAGAACAGCCCAGGTGAGTGAAAGGGGTTGTTACAAGTGGATTCACCACTGGGATTAGTGCCCCTAGAGGTTACCCACCAACACTGCAGTTTAAATATTTTGGTACCCCCTTGGGTTTTGTTCATTTCTTTTTCCTTTTTTTTTCTTTTACTTTTTGGTGGGGAAAGGCTAAATGGCATTCCAGGAGGTAGAGGACTGGTGTGAGTTTGAGGGCCTTAACCCCAGAGGATGCTTCTTGTTTGTAATGTGGCAGTGGGGCAGAAGAAGGAATCTATTTTAGAAATCTTAGAGGGGCCCTGCTGACTGTGGGGTGTTGAAAATTCAGAGGGTGACCATGGACCGGGTTAAGGGGTGTATGGACCTAGTGAAAGTAGGAAAGGACTTAGGCCACATGGACGTACCCCTAGGATGACTACAGATAAGTCCCAAGAGACCTGGGTCCTGTTGAAAAAGGGGATGGCTGCTGACCTGCTCTCTGGAGATCTGACTCCCTCTGACCCCCAAGTGGAGAAAAGTGGAGTTTTGAGACCCGGCTGGGGTCTCTGCTTGTTGAGGAAGGGAAGTCCCTGCAGGATCTCCATGCCCTGCTTCCGGGGTAGGTATTTTCCTGCGATGTTGCCAGGAGGACAGGCCCCTATGTGGTTACGACACGCAAACAGTATAAGCAGCTTTGCACTTTCTCGGGAGTTGTCCGATACCGTGGGGAGGAAGATTTCCACTCCTGGATAAGCCAGGCAGCACAGATAATCCAGGTCTGGAGGCATTCCAAGGAGGAGAAGTGCAAGCAGGTTGTGGAAAGTCTATAGGGCATGGCATTGGATGTGATTCGGTCCCTGTGGTCCAGCGAGCCCACGTGCACCCCAGGTGACTATCTGGACATTCTGAGAAGTGCTTTTGGGGCGGTCAAAAGAGAGAGGCCATTCTGTTCCAGTTGTAGGGCACCATGCAGCAAATGGGTGAGAAATTATCCCAGTACATTACCTGGGTGGAGACCATGGTGTGCAAGATGCGAAGCTGAGAAAAAAACACTGGCATTAGTGAGTAGATGAAGCTCGACCAGATACTGAGGGGTGGTGCACTCTGGCTTGCCCTGCTCTCCCTCAGGTTGCAGGACCAGAAGGCTGATCCCCTCGCTCAAGCAGCTATTGGACGAGGTGAAGGAAGAAGAAGCTGAGGAGGATGTTGGTGACCAGCTGCCAGCTCGCAGACACCAGTGGTGCCCTGCGGCCCAAGCTCAAACTCACTGGGACCATCTTGTTTTCCCAAGTTGGTAGCAGTGCTACAGGAGTTTCAAGAGGTGAAGGAAAGTGTAAGGGCCTTGCAGCAGGTGGTAGAGTCCTGCCCTTTTCCGAGCGAGGTTATGCCTGACCCCGCAGCAGCCCCACATTACGCTGCCCCTGGCCCAGGCCCGCCAGCCCTGGGATCCCAAAACAGATGGTTTTGTTTCAAATGTGGGCAGGATGGCCATATCCGGTGAGGCTGCCTTGGGGACAAGAATCCCAGCTGGTAGCAGAGAAACAGTTGTGGAGGGATCAGGAAACTCCAGCTGGGACCGGTGATGGAGCAATCTGAGCCCCAAGATGGCATTGCTCCACCCTTTGGACAGACCCCATGTTCCCCAACAGTGGTGTGCCACTTGGCCTGATTGGTCCCAGGTGGACACCGAAATTTTAGTGGAAGGAGTGTCCTGTTTCGCCCTGCTGGATAGTGGGTCACAGGTCACCATCATCCACCAGCCCTTTTATGACCGACACTTGCAACACTTTGCCTCTCTTACCCTGCCTGGGTTGTCCCTGTGGGTATAGGTAGCTCGGACTACTCCTATGATGGGTATTGCCTGGTCCGCATATCCTTCTTACCCAAGGGGACTGAGACACATCCACTATTGAGACCCTAGCCTTGACTTGCTCCAAGCTGAAAGGCATGTCAGACACCCCATGCTAATTGGGACCAATGCCAATATGTTCGGCGATTGGCATGGATGTGCACTGACAGAGGTGGGATGGATGAGCTGGTGAACCCTTTTGTAAAAGCCACTGTAAAAAGGTGGGTCTGGAGGTGACGAGCACCACAGGGATGCAGGGAAGACTGGGTCAGCATAGTCTGCCGAGAAGATGGAGGAGAGTTAACCCTCCCACCTAGTGCAGAATGCCGAGTTGTGGGAATTGCTTGGTTTGAGCAGCTTCCCACTGGATGGCTTTCATCCTTGACATCCCACCTCCTTGCAGTTTACCAGAGGGCCTATTGGTGCAGAGAGGAGTACTGCCCCTGCGGACAGCTCCCAGACAAGGTGGGTTACCATGAAGGTTCGTAATGAATCCAAAGACCTGTGGTCATCAGAAAGGGCTGGGTGTTGGCCAACATTTTCAGTGTGATGGAGCCATGTCAGTATTCCCGAGAACCCGGGGTTGAGATAGACCGTCCTTGGTTGACTTTGGGAGTTCCCCTATATCTGACAGTTATAGGTGGAGTTTGTCAAAAGTTGGCCAAGTGCCGGCAGGTCTTCTTGCTACCTGGGTGGGACATAGGTTGTGTGACTGGGAGGAGCACCAGATTCGGTTGAAGGATGACCACCTGTTCAGAGAAAGATCACGGAGGTTAGCCCCGGTGACACAGAAGATGTCCGGCAACACCTGCTGGAGTTATTGAACGTCAGTGTTATCACCGAATTTCGTGCCCCTATTATTTCCCCATTGTAGTGGCCCAGAAGAAGAGTGGAGCAGTGAGGATGTGTGTAGACTACCGCTCGCTAAATAAGAGGACCATCCCTGATCAGTACACTGTGCCCCGGGTAGAGGATGCACCTGCCAGTCTGTCAGGGAACAAGTGGTTCTTGGTGTTGGATCTCGGAGTGGCTACTATCAAATCCCCATGGCAGAGGAGGGTGAAGAAGACCACGTTTGTTTGACCGTTGGGGTTCTACCAGTTCGAGCATATGCCCCAGGGCATATCTGGAGCCCAGCCACCTTCCAGTGCCTGATGGAGAGGGCTGTGGGGATCTGAAGTTGTTCGAGGTTATTGTCTATCTGGACAACCTCATTATCTTTAGGCACACCTTGGAAAAGCACGAGACTCGATTAATGAAGGTCCTGGATCAGCTGGAGGAGTTTGGCATCAAGGTGTCTATTGACAAAGTGCCAGTTTTGTCAGCCTGCTGTAAAGTATGTTGGGCACATCATCTCAGCAGAAGGTGTTTGAGCTGACCCAGCTAAGGTGGAAGCCCTCCCAACATGTGGCCCAGGCCCACACACTTACGAGCCTTGCAGTCCTTCCAGGGTTTTTGCGATACTACCATCGGTTTGTGAAGGACTACTTATTGGTGGTGCATCCTCTGAATGATCTGATGCAAGGCTATCCTCCCCCAATAAAAAGAAGGGGAAAGCCTGTTGCACCTGGGTTATGCCCTATTACCCCACATATGCCTTACACTATATCTCTGGTCTATTATACTGTGATACTGCTATTTTGCACTAACATTATAGATTTGAGCAAACATCGTATAAGCATGAGTGCTAGGAATGTGCTTTGCTGCTAATATATGCTAATGTACTATGCATGGTTCATTTATACCTCATTACATTATATTTATCTAGATTATGTTTGTCTTTCATAAATATTCCATAAATAATTGACCTAATCACTGCTAAGATGTCTCTGAGGGATCATCAGTGATTATTATGTACTTATATTCTCATATAATTATATGTTTTACACTCAGGCACATATGCCATGTGTAATATAGCTTTGTAAGCAATTATCTATGTTCTGCTGACAAGAGACAAATCCTTGTTTAGTCTCTCATCTAAGCACATGTAGATTGGAAGAGTTAGCATTCTCTTTGTCTAAGGTTTATGTAACAGAAGCATTATTACTTATACTTATTAGTATTCTGTCTCCTAATTAATTATCCAATAGAGAATGTATGTGTAACTCTGTTTACAGTGCAAAACTAATACATAAGGTTCTACATATCTGTGAGTTAGCCTTATCTTAGTATATATAACACTGTTTAGCCAGGTCTCGCTCTCTAGAGGATTTGTACGTACTTCTTAGACTGGCAAATCACCCTTTATGTGTGTTTTACGATCATATGCTTGGCGTGAATATAATAAATACTTTATTTACGACTACTTGTGAGTGTTATCTCTGGCTAACATTGTAGACATAGAACAAATCTGATTTATTATTTTAGCAGTTAGTCTTCTAACTGACAAACCTCCAAGGGTACTTGTGCATTGGGAACCATTTGGGGACCGATGGACCCCAAGTGTGATTTTGCTTTTGGGAGATCATCCAGAGACTCAGAGAGGCCCCTGTTCTTGCTTTTGCTGACCCCACATAACCCTATGTCCTTCACACCGATGTCAGTTTGAATGGTTTGGGAGATGTACTGTATCAGAAGCATTCAGAGGGGTTTCGCCCTGTGGCTTTTGCTAGCTGTCGTCTGACCTCCTCCAAAAGGAATTACCCTATTCATAAGCCGGAATTCCCAGCACTGAAGTAGGCTGTGACTGAAAAGTTCCATGAGTACCTGTATGGGGTCCTCTTCACTATTCAAACCGACAACAATCCCTGATATACGTTACCACCACGGCAAAATTGGACACTGCAGGACACCGATGGCTTTCGGCCTCTCCACCTACAATTTCAGTCTCGGGTATTGGGTGAGTGAGCCAACATGGATGCAGACGCTTGTCCAGACATCCACATGGCAATACCCCACCCCCAGTCCAAGTTGGGCCTGCCCTGGTCCAAGTGTTGTGTTCCCAGGTAAGGCTCATGCCTGATTCAGTTGTGCTCTCCACCATAGCCATAGAGGTATTGGGGGCCCCCACGACTCTATCCTCCTGCCTATCTAAATTTCACAAGTCTGGAGATCTCATCTCTGCTCCAGCACAACAAGACTGACCTACAGTGGAGCAGGCATCTGACCCTGGCATACGAGACCTCCCTCGGGCTCTAGAAAGGGCCACTCCCCAGGCAAGTGCAGAGCCATCACCCTGTTGCTCGCCGCATGCTGAAAGAGTGGGACAAGCTAGTCCTGCAGGATAGAATATTGCTGCATAAAGTGCAGGACAAGGACCATCCGGGACTCTTTAAGCTTCAGCTGGTATTGCTTGGAGTGTATCGTGGTGCTGTCCTCAAGTCACTACACGACAACATGGGTCACCTGGGTTATGAACAACCTTGGATTTGTGTAGTGCCAGGTTCTGTTGGCCCAGGATGAAAGCTGATGTGGAGAGCCACTGCAAAGCGCTTCCTGCAGTGCATCCAGTGGAAGACATTGCCCAGATGGGCCGCCCCTTGGTTAACATCAGTACCAGTGGGCCCCTGGATTTGGTGTGCATGGATCTCCTGTCCCTTGAACCAGACAGTAAAACACAGCTAATATCCCGGTCATCATGGATCACTACACCTGGTACACACAGGTTTCCCACCAAGGATCAGAAGGCCAGCACTGTGGTTAAAATCTTGCAGCAGTATGTCCAACATTACAGCCTCCCTAAGAGAATCCTCTCTGACCAGGGCCAGGACTTTGAGGGCTGATTGGTGAAGGAGTTTCTGCCATCCTATGGTATACAGAAATCCCACACCACCCTTACCACCCCAGGGGGGATCCCAACCTGAACACTTCAACCGAAATTGTTGAACATTTTGGACACCCTTGATCTCACTGACAAAGAGAACTGGAGTCAAAGGGTCAGTTATTTGGTGCATGCTGCAACTGCACAAAAATGATGCTACCCAGTGCTCTCTCTTTTACCTCATGTTTGGTCACGAGCCCGGCTGCCAGTGGACCTTTGTTTGGGTGTCCGCTGATGGCACTTCCCATGGGTCCTACCTGGAGTATACCTGCCAACTGAGAGATCAGCTTCAGGCAGTGTACCAGCTTGCATCTGAAGCAGTGGCTCAGAGTAATCAAAAACAAAAGAGATATGACACCAGAGTTCACAGTCAAGAGTTGGAAGTGGGGAATAATGTTTTGCTGTGAAACTTGGGACTCCTGGGGAAACACAAGATTCAGGATTGGTGGGCCTCAGACAGTTACCTCTTGGTTGAAAAGCTGTCTAGCTTGCCCATGTATTGGATAAAGCAAGAGCATGGCGCGGGTTAGAAAAAACAGTGCACGGAACCACTTACTCCCAAATGGGGAAATCGTGCCTGACCCTGCCCCAGGTCTGGGCTCACCGGCTACAAGATGGCCCTTAACACATAGCCAGAATAAGTGGAGAGTGCAGCAGGGCCTGCCTCTTTCTCCCTCATGATCACAACACGGGGTTTCGATGCAGGCCCCACCTCACCCCAGGAGGGCCTGACAGCAGTTCTGGTGATGAGAGTGAGGACGGGACAATGCCTGCCACCTGTGGGGGCAGATTCAGACCCTAACTCACCCCAGTGGGAGTAGTGCTGCCAAACCTTGGTTCCCTCCATGAGTACCAACCCTCCAGACCCCGTGCTGTCATTAAACCCTGGCGCCATGCCTTTCATTCTGGGAACCCTTCTGTTGTCCCTATTCTGGGGCCCAATCTGGGTAGTGAAGAGGATTCAGGCCCACATACACCAGTCATTGAGGTAGCTGCCACTCCAGACCCAGCCACAGTTCCTGACCAAACCCAAGGTAGTGTAGCAGTACAGGGTCATGCCCGGGAGGGACTGTAGGCTCTGGCCAGAGGGTGGTATCACCCCCAGTGAAGAGGTTCCCATACCCAATACCACTCTATCTAGAAGGTTGTAATGACCACCACAGCCCACTGTCAAGCTCACCTGTGATACCCTGGGTGAGTCCACAAACCTTCCCATCCATGTCATCCACAAGTCTGTTGTCCCTGTCATCTATCCCCAGTGTGTTGCCCTATGGATGGGGTGGGGAGGTGTATGTGTTTGCGAGCAGCTACCTGTGTATAGTAAATCTGGGTTGCTTGGACAGATACCAATGGTGGAAACAGCCTATCTGTCAATGTGATTATTGTTGGTGCTAGTTAGGAATCAGGTGTCTAGTTAGAAATGTGCATGCTAACAGGTGGATTCCATTAGAGTGGCTTGTCAGGACAACAAGCTTTCAGCCAGGGGTGTGTAAGCCCCCAGTGCAGGCTCACCTTTGTGGAGCTCTCACAGCTTCGCTCTATCCCTGGCCAATGAATGTCCCAGAAGCTGTGGTGGGACTCAAGCCCAGACATCCTCAGTGCTGCGACTGTGGCCTTTCAATTCAGGACCATGCCCCAGGATGTAGAAGGGGCCAGGGGTCGAGAGGAGAACATCCACACAGTGATGGGCACCACAAGGGGTGGGAGTGGCTCCGAGTTAACCAAGAAGGACTGGGGCTGCTTAGGGAAAAAACAGAGCTGTACAGCCATAGCAGCCTGCGCACAGCATGCATGCATGACCAGAAGGGGAGGAGTTAAAGGAGCCATGCTCCTAATGTCACTTGCCCATGCAGCCGATAGGGAGATGAGTAAATGCCCAGCTCCCAGATAAGCAGAGGGGCTGGGAAAGATGCACACAGTGACCGGAAGAGTTCGGTCAAGACTCCTGCCTGAAATAGCCCTGACAGGAGGCTAGAATCAACAATAGGGGTCCATTTCCCAGGAGACTTGCTGGGGACCAAGATGGCTGCCCCATGTAAATCTGCAGACCTCAGACTGCTGGGAATTTACCAGAGGCAGCCTGGAGGTCACATGGGGTTGGCAGCCAGTAAGAGGGAGGCTGAACCAGGGGTTTAAAAGGAGAAGGAGTGAAAATCGTTACAGAACAAAGGGAGAGGATCTGAGGAGGTAGCCGAGAGTGAGCAGTAAGAGAGCGAGAGTGGCACATTGCCTCACAATCAAGCAAGCCTGCCAGACTGTAGGTCTCCACTCACCCCCCTTAAGTTAAGTGCAGGAGGGACTGCAGCCTCTGTAGGGCTACAGTACAGGTGAGTCCATGGTGTGCCCTGGGGCTGACTGACTGGGCTAAAGGGTACAGTGGGTTATGAGCCCCGGGCCTCGTGGGACACTCAGTACTGGGACAGACCTGTTCAGCCGGGGAGATCCTGGGGAGTAGGGTTGTTCTGCTTAGGACACTGGAGAGGACAGAGCAACCAAGAAGAGTAAGGGAACCTTGCCACTGGGTTCCCAGGCTGAAACCACAGAAGCAGGAGAGCAAGGACGAACAGGCCTGCCTGAATGAATACTGCCTATAAAGGCCCACGGGGAAGATGGAAAGGCCAGGCAGATGGAGAACATCACCTCACTAACCCTCCCAGCTCTGGCTGTCCTCTGGGGTTACATTTTCTGACAGAGACCCTCTGAGGCAGCAGGCAGTTCATTGGACAGAGAGTGTTTGCACCACCTGGGAGAACTGTGAGTACCATGAGCTAAGACTCTGGGGAGCTATTGACTAAATTCCATAGGGTCAAGGTTGACCCCACACCCTCAACTGGTATAAACTAAACATTCCCGTTGTTGAAGTATTATATGGCCCCAACAAAAAAAACAGGCCTATGACTGAGGCGGTGAGGTACTCACCATCAAGGACAAATTTGGTGCACCCAAAGGGGAAAAGTGGGTTCTTATATGGGGTTTGTACTGAGTATCTGAAGGTATGAGGGATTGACCTCACCTTTGTAGTGTCTTAAATAAAGGAGTTATGGTTTGCCATTGATTCAATGTGTTTATGGTTTTCACCATTGTGATTGCAGGGTGGGGCCATTGGTAGAACTGTGTTGGAGGGTCAGTCTCGACAGGAGACATCATTGTTCCTGGGGAGTGGTAACCTGTTTTTGTCCACAGTAGTCCTTGCCACTGCCGCAGGTGGAGGCACCATCACCATTGGCCACCCGCCAAAGCTCAGGCCCAGCTCCTTGGAGGTGTATGCTGAGTACCCGAGAGCTCCAGGACAGCCCAGGTGAGTGAAAGGGATAGATAGATAGATAGATAGATAGATAGATAGATAGATAGATAGATAGATAGATATAGATATATGTGTGTGTGTGTGTGTGTGTGTGTATGTGTGTATATGTGTGTGTGTATATATATATATGTATTCATGGCAAAAAATCCATTTAATTTATCAGTTAGGGTTGTTCCACAGTGACAAAAGCGAGAAATTCGGTGATAGGGTTGAAAACCCTAACTGCACATTCCCCCACGCCCCCTCCACCACCACACACACACACACACACACACACACACACACACATATACATGCAAGTAGGGGAAGGACAAGGCAACACAACCAATCACACACATCCAGCAGGAGGTGTATACCTGTGTCACTGTAGGAAGTGGAGAAATCCAACTTCAGATATGATACATTAATTACAAAGTTGTTCTTCGGAGTTAGTTCATAAAGGTGAACCAAGCTGGCAGTAGCGAAAATGATGTACCTCGCTCGCTTTCAACATAAGGGTGGCGAAGGCATCATGGGTGCCGCAATGTGAGTCTATGGCAAATTGCTCAATTTTGGAGCACTGTAACTTGTAATCCTTAAGTATTTCAGCACAATAGCAGGAAAAAGCACATCTGTGGGACCAGGTCTTGCCACCCTGCAAATGTCAGCCAAAGGACCCTACGTTTGCTTGCAGGATGATGGCAAAATGTGCAGTCATTAGAGCATACTTTCACAAAATACTTTCGTAAACAGGAAAATGTCATAGCATGATATGTGTTTAGCAGTGCTTGAATGTCCGGATGACAGCAGTGACTGATCCCATGCCACAGTCTCGATGGGGAGCATGGGAGTGTGGGAATGGGTTTAGATAGTTGTATGTTATTCCTGTTACCTGCTGCTGGTTGTGTGTGATTGGTTGTGTTGTCTTGGTCCTTCCCCTACTTGCATGTATATGTGTGTGTGGTGGTGGTGGTGGTAGGGTGGGGGTGGGAATGTGCAGTTAGGGTTTTCAACCCTAACACTGAATTCTCTCTTTGTCGCTGTGGAACAACCCTAACTGATGCATTATACAGATTTTTGCCATGAATCTCCTTCTTTTGACAATGTGCACTATAAATAGTGATGTAACAGTAATGCAAACGCAAAAGCAAACGGTAACACACATGGTGATGCAAACGTAAACGGTAACACAAACGCTAATAGAAATGCAAGCCAACGTTAATAAAACAGAAATGAAAACATAAGCGCGTGTGGAAATGCAAATCGTAATGCACATGGTCATGGTAACGCAATTTGAAATGCAAATGCTTACAGTAACAGCAATGATGACGCTAAAGGAAATACAAACAGAAACGGAAAAGCAAAAGGAAGCATGCATACAAACACAAATAAAAATGCACACAGTGACGAAAAGGAAATGCAAACAATAACAGCAACGGAAACGCAAATGTTAACAGTAACACAAATGCAAAGGGTAATGCACATGGTGGTGAGAAGAGAATGCTAACGCAAATGGTTACGGAAACACAAGTGGAAACACTAACTGTAACAGTAACAAAATGCACACTTTTTTCCCCAAAAGCTACATCGAGAAACACAGTGAATACAAAGAATGTATGCATAATAATGGGCCTCAGAGCAGAAAATGAAGGCCTGGGGTGGGATATTCAGAAGGGTTGTGCATGGCATAACACAGTTGCACCATGCACAACCCACTGATGCATCCTGGCATGATATTCAAAAGGGAAAAGGGCGTGGTACAAATCCCGATGCACGGGCGCATCAGTAATGTATATGGCGCAAGTAGGGGGCGTGCCCATGTATACTCCGCGACATCCCGATATTCAGCCGGGATGTGCAGCAGCATACAGGTGCAACCCCTACATGTGCCGCACACAGTTGAGCTGAAAAAACAGGAGCAATGGCTGCCACCCATAGGCAGCGTCGCATTGCAGGGTACAACCGGCAGCTGCCAGCTGTGGGTGGCCACCTGAGTCCAGCGGCACCGGCCCATCGTGGTAGCGCCCCATGCACGCATCTCAGGCATAAGTATAAAAATAAAACGCCCTATATTCCTGGTGGTCCAGTGGACCACTTCCACCCATCGTGGGCATAGGTATAAAATCTAAATGTCCAATATCCCTGGTGGTCCTGTGGACCACTTCCAGCCAAACGGGCATAAGTAGAAAAATAAAATGTCCTATATCCTGGTGGTCCAGTGGACCACTTCCAACCGATCGCGGGCATAAATTATAATATTTAAATGTCCAAACCATCCCTGGTGGTCAGCGGTACCTCCTCCACCCGGCCTCTGATAGTCCACCACCCCGCTCCCCAGTCAGCGGCGGGTGGCAGCTCCCACCATAAGCTGCCCAGCTGCCTGCAGACTGACTGCGTACAATGCGGCTGTACGCCCAGTGGTCTACAGTGGTAATGGGCATACCGAACCGTGCCGTTACTACAGATCCGGATATGTGAATGAATCATTCATATCTGGACTGTGTGGTAATACAATCTGCATGCCATTGGCCTACTGTGGACCAATAGGTGTATAAGGCGTACTGAGCGCCCAGCTCAGTCTGCAGGCGGCAGGCTGACTTGTGAGTGAGGAAACTTCCTGCCACTGACGAGGAGTGGCGGGGTGGTGAAACTCGAATGAAGGAGTGAGGAAGGAGGTACCGCTGGACCACCAGGATAGTTGAGACGTTTAAATATACTTATGCTGAGATCGAAGCTAGAAGTGGTCCACTGGACCACCAAAGTATTGAACGTTACATTCTACCTTATGCCCGTGATCGGCGTCCCGAGCAATGCCGGTGGGGGTAGAGGGTGTCGGGTCCCGATGGCTGCTGCCTGGCAGGGGGGCGCCAGGCGCAAGTCACCGGGATCGGCGCGACCTGCATGCAAATGGGGCTATAATGATACGCTAATGGCCCCATTTGTGCCTTTGCATGCATTATGGCCCCATTTGCATGTCCACTGCTGAATATCATGGTTGATGCACCTGGCGCAATGGCACTTGCACCAGCGCATCCCCTGTCCTCTCTGGCCACTTGCTGGTGCCACTGTGCCATCTGTGCCAATGCAGGGTGGCCACAGTGCCATATTAATGGTGCTGAGCCATGGCAGCACCATTGAATATTGCCCAGTCCATGCCCTGGCGCATCCGGAGTTGCACTGCGCCTGGCTTGCACCCTGCCAGGCGCAGTTCTGAATATCCCACCTTTGGAATACTAAGTTGCTTATATCTCAGGAACCGTGCGGCGTAGAAAAAAATTTAAATCTCATATAATTTATGACTTTCCTGGTAGTTTTGCACTTAGCCCCTAGTTGGGGCTAAGCATTTTCTGACGAAAAGTTCAGATCTTTGAAGGCTTCGAGACAGGTCCCGAAAAGGCAGAGGATGCCGTAATGTTAGACTATGGGAAAAATTGTCAAATTTGGAAAGCTGTAACTTTGCAGCCCCCTAATATTTTGACACCAAACCACCGAAAGGCACATCTGTGGGATCTTGGCTCTTCCTACAAATTTCAGCCCAAAAGACCAAACCGTTCCTTTGCAGCATGGTGGCAAAGATTTCCTATTCTTTGGACATAGTGTCGCAAACAGTGTCATGATTTGCAACACTCTCCCAAAAAAGCACGAAGTGTCAAATGTGCGACTCTACTTTGTGACACTGCTGTTTACAAAATTTCAAAAACATATTTCTGGGGTGTTTAACCTCCCAAAAAGACATGGCTAGCATCCTCAGGGCTCAACTAGGTCAACGCAGCAAGAACTGTGTCCCTAGAGGGTCCCAAATTTAAATGCCAAGCATTTCTGTGACCACCAACTGAAAACAAGATGGTGGATTGGCGACACTACAGGGGTCATTTGTGACACTAAAAACTGCATTTGCCACACTGTTGAACTTTTTGTTAACTTTTCCCTTGACTATAATGGAAACTTGTTTTTGAATAACTTTGAACCATTTAATATTTTTCATGAAATCTTTGAAAGGTTCATCGGGGACCCCAGCTGCATGTTCCCTGAAGGTTTTGGACTGGTCACACAGACTATGCGACCTGTAGGTGCAAGCAAAGAATGCACAAAAAAGCATAAATACCACATTCTACAACGCTATGTAGCTCCACAACTGTATATCTGACAGCTACGAAACTTCATACAGCCAGAGATGTATGGTACCACCCATACATGCTCAATTTCAGCCAAATCTGTCATACGGTGGCAGAGTTATTAAGCTACCAAATTTCACACTTTAACAAATGGGGTACTCAACCCTAACTATAGTGGCACTACATATAATATATATATACATTTATATATATATTTATATATATAATAACTGGTTACTGTTTTTTCCCATGGGAAAACTGGGTTATAATTCTAGCATTATAACCAGCTGGTTATAACGACATTCAACGCCTAGTTTCCCTACTTTAGCGCGTCGCCTGCTGCAAACTTCCTGCTCTCTCGCGGTCTGTCTCCGTTCTTCAGTGCTCTCAACTTCCTGACAGAAGTCAGCAGTAAGTTCTTCTTTATTTTTAACACAATACTACTGGGCACAAAAAAACAAAAAACTACCTAATCGGCCCCAATTTAGAAAAAGCTTCAGTTTATGAGCCAGCCTCTATGGACAGCGCTAGAACTCCAACGGTCCCGGCTTGACTCCCTACCGAAATAGACTTGTTTGTATAATTGCTATGGTGAAAAAATGGCCCCACCAATTATACAAAATAAAAGATGGGTAGGTGTGTAAACTGGATTTACACCCCTTGGGGTGGATGCTTAATAAACCCCTCGAGCTCGGCTCTTGGGGTTTATGTGGCATCCACCCTCGGGTATAAAATACTCATTATGACTACCTACCCATCCATTATTCTCTCTCTCTATATACAGTATATATCTATATATATATATATATATATATATATATATATATATATATATATTGCAGCGTTCAGTATGTAATAATGCATTTATCTTGTGCAGTTCCAGTGACCTCAAGTATCCATGAGTGCCTTCTTACCGAGGTCACTGGAAACTGTACAAAATAAGCGACATCACACACTGAACCATTGCTTATTCCATTTATGCAACAGGCTTAGATGTTGTGTGAACATTTTGATTTTGGTAGGTGTAAATAATTTGTCAAAAAGGGAAAAGAAAATTGAATTGTATGCTGTTTTGCTAATTATAAAAAAAATGGTATCTATAAATGAAACACCACTCATTTTGTAGACATTTTGTGCTGAACATTTTCATGTTCACAGTACCATGGTATCATTTTTGTTTTAAAGTTATTCACATTTGTTTGTCAAAAAGTGAACAAAAATTTTCTTCTGTTTTCTTGTTAATTATAAAAATATATAAGGTATCTATAAATGAAACACTACTCATTTTGTAGATAATTTTGTGCTGAACAATTTCCGTGCTCACAGTACTATGCTATCTTTTTTCGTTTTAAAGTTATTCCCATTTGAATATAGTTAGTACTGCTTCTGAGGCCGAACATTCTAAATGGATTCTGAAGGGATTTGTGACATAGTAACTGTGTCGATAATGGATACTATGGTGATAAATACATTTATCACCATAGTATCATAGATAAATGGTTTTATTCTACAGTTTTATCATGACTCCTGTTGCATATATATATATATATATATATATATATATATATATGTGTGTGTGTGTTTACACAATCATGCATCAGGAATCAGTCCTCTTCAATATCTTCATCAGTGACATTGCAGAAGGATTGGAGGGTAAGGTTTGTCTGTTTGCAGATGACACCAAGATCTGCAACAGAGTAGATGATCCACATGGGGTGGGCAGAATGAGAAGAGATCTGGATAAACTGGCAAAATGGTCGGAAGAGTGGCAACTTGGGTTTAATGCAAAGAAGTGCAAGATCATGCACATAGGGAAGAGAAACCCTGAAGCCACCTATAGGTTGGGAGGGAGCTGTTGGCAATCACAAGGAAGAAAGAGACTTGGGCATCATCATCGCTGATGACCTGAAATCATTCAAGCAGACTACTAAAGCAGTAGGTAAGACTAGGGGATGTTGGGGTGTATTAGTAGGGATATCACAAGTCGTAAGACGGAGACAATAATCCCTCTTTACAAGTCACTGGTTAGGCCCCATCTGAGTACTGCATACAGTACTGGAGGCCACACGCTCACAAGTACATTAACAAAATGGAGGCAGTCCAGAGAAGGCAACAAAATGGTGCAGGGAATGCATCAGAAAACATATGAGGACTGATTAACAGAGCTCAATATGTATATCCTAGAGCAAAGGAGGGAGAGGGTGATATGATTGAAACATTCAAACACCTTAAAGGCATTAACAAGGTGAAAGAGTCTAACATGTTTCAATATAAGAAAAATAGCAGGACAAGAAGACACAACATGAAATTAGAGGCCTATTAAGGGTAATGTGAGGAAGTTTTTTCATAGAAAGGGTGGAGGATGCATGGAATGGCTTACCTCAGGAAGTGGTGGATATGAATACAGTGCAGGGCTTCAAACAGGCATGGATAGGCATAAGGAGCAATACAGATGAGTATCAATAGATAGCCATTGACAGGTAAAGGCCTATGGCACATTCATAAGGTAGAAAACAAGCATTTGTCAATGCCGAATGTTGCTTGCTTGTATGTGCTGTTTAGGTATTTGGAAGTGATAGTTCCATGCCTTCCTCCCAAGACATCCACTGTGTCTTTCCGTTCAGTATTCAGAGAAGAGTGGGAGGGCAAGGGCCACAGCAGTACAGCAGTACAGCAGTTGCCAAGGGGTGAAGAGATGGACAATAGTCCATTCAAAGGCAAAAGAGTCCTGCAGGAGCTCACTAAATTGAAGGTGGACAAAGCGATGGAACCAGATGGCATATGCCCAAGGATATTAAGAGAACTGTGAAGGAGATAGCAGTGCCTCTGACAGCCATGTTCACTGAGTCATTCAACACGAGTGAATTGAGAGGACATGTGGTCCCTCTACACAAGTCCGGCAGCAGGGAGGAGGCAGGGAACAATAGGCCATTCAGCCTCACCTCAGTAGTGGGGAAGATCATGGAGACATTGCTTAAAGAAAGGATAGTGGGGCATCTAGAAGCCATCGGAGCCCAGGACCATAGACAACATGGATTCACAGTGGGGACATCCGTCAGACAAATCTGGTTGATTTCTTTGACTGGGTGACACAGAAAGTGAATCATGGTGGAGCAGTGGACAACGCTTACCTTGATTTCAGTAAAGCCTTTGACACCATCCCATATAGGAGGCTGATAAACTAGTTGGGTAGGTTGGGCATGGGGAAAGGGTGGTAAACTGGGTTAGAAACTGGCTGACAGGAGGCAGAGAGTGGTGTAAATGGTGTGCAGTCTAGGGAGAGGTCACCAGTGGGGTGCTGCAGGGATCGGTCCTGGGGCCAGTCCTGTTCAATGTTTTCATTAGTAACATTGCAGAATGTCAAGAGAATTTTTCACCAAATTTTCAACATAGCCATTTAAGACCTCTGCTCATGAACAGTGTCACTGTGATTTTCTTAATCTGTCCCTAACATTGACTGCTGCACAAATCGCCATTGTGCGCTACATACCTGGAAACACATTTTGGGCGACATGTGAAAAATGACAGCTGTACTGCTCATAAGGAGGTGTGGTAAAATGGCAATGCTGAAAAATCTGAGGCAATATTAAAATTTGCGAACTTACGAGCGTATGGCAGAGAACGCGCAAGCACCAGAAATAGTCATTTTAGAATTTTCACCAAATTTTCAAACCAGCCATTTTAAGATCTCTGCTCATGAACACTGTCACTGTGATTTTCTTAATGTGTACCTTACAATGATTTCACACACCGACTGTGCCATTGTGCGCCACATGGGCAGAAACATGTTTTGGGCAAGATGTGAAAAATGACAGCTGTACTGCTTATAAGGAGGTGTGGTAAAATGGCAATGTTGAAGCTCTGGAGTGAAAATATTGAAAATTGCGAACTTCACAGTGTGCGTAGGATCAGCGCAACAAATGCTCATAAAACAGTCATTTTGGAATTTATTAGCCCAGTTTTCAACATAGCCATTTTAAGACCTCTGCTCATGAACAGTGTCACTGTGATTTTCTTAATCTGTCCCAAACATTGATTACGTACACCGACTGTGCAATTATGCGCTACATGCATGCAAACACATTTTGGTGACATGAAAAAATGACAGCTGTACTGCTCATAAGGAGGTGTAGTAAAATGGAAATGCTGAAAATTTGGTGAAAATATTAAAAATTAGAACTTACGGCGTGCATAGGAACTCAACGCATGCTCATAAAACAGTCATTTTTAGGAATTTTTTCACCAAATTTTCAACATAGCTCATTTAAGACCTCTGCTCATGAGCAGTGTCACTGTCATTTTCTTTAATGTGTCCCATACATTGATTTCACATCAATCGACTGGCGTTTATCAGGCGCTTACATGCTGGAAACACATTTTGGCAAGATGTGAAAATGACAGCTGTACTGCTCATAAGGAGGTGTGGTAAAATGGCAATGTTGGAAATCGGGAGTGCAGATATTAAAATTCGTGAACTTACGCGCATGTGTAGGAACTGCGCAACGCACACTCGTAAAACAGTCATTTTAGGAATTTTTTCATCAAATTTTCAACATAGGCTTTTGAGAGCCCACCTTATGAACACTAGCACTGTCATTTCGTTAATCAGTCCTGAAAGGTGATTTTTGCGCAGTGACCGCAAAATCACCCTTCAGGCTTGATTAACACCATGACAAGATGACAGAATTCATGAGAGGGGTCCAAAACCCCATGTTGAAAATTTGGTGCCAAAATTCCAAAAATGCCTGAGATATGCAGCAAAGTTGAAAAACCCTATCTAACCCATTATACAGCTCACCGGCATTTCCTCAGTTAGCGTTGACTTTGAAGAGTGCAGACATGTTCCAGTCCACGAAGATCGTCATGCGAGTCGGAGAGTAGTATGGGGTGAGGGGGTATGGGGAGGCAAGTGCGCAGTGGGTGGGTGCGGGTTGTGGGAAGGGGCAGGGAGAAGCGTCGAGGACAGTTTTGTATTTACAGGGTTTTTTAGTAAGACGATGAGGACATTTGCCACGCTGGGGTGGGCTCCCAGTGTGGCAGCTGGAAAACTGTTTGGGGGCTGGAGCCGACGGGGACTGGGCACCCCGTCGGCCATAACAAATTTTGCCACGCTGGGGTGGGCTCCCAGGGTGGCACCTGAAGCTTTGGGGGGCATGAGCCGGCGGGGATTGGGCACCCCGTCGGCCATACAGCATGTGCATGGGGGAGGTAGCAGTGTAATGAGCACGAGTATGCGTGGCGCAAGCGTGTGTGTGTGAGGAAGGAGGAGCCTGCTCACTGAAGCGAGCTTTCCTTTCAACTGTAACGACCACTGCATTTTCAACTTCTGTCATAGACAGCTGCAGCAGTGATTGGGGAACTGGGGCGCACCTGCAAACACACTGACTGAATTGAAGACGGTGCCACACCTCCAAAACTCAGATGATGGCACTATGTTTCTTGCACATGCGTGCAAGCAACATAAAAATGGGCAGACTGGATGGGCCTTGCAGTCCTTATCTACTGTCAACTTCTATGTTTTATGTTTCTATAAATTCTCTATCTGGTCAGTTCTGAATTATGCAGCTTATTGCTTTATGGGGATATACACCATATCATATGGCCTTGTAGTTTTCAAGTCTATTAGACACAAGGTACATAGGAAAATCATATCTGATTCATGTGTCCCACTAGCCTGCTAGATATAGAGCAGTACTAATTTGTCAGTAATCAGTAGTCAGAGACGGGCTACACTGATTCCTCAGTGTACTGAATCTGGGCAGTTATCCAAGGAGTAAGTAATGATCACAGCTTCTAGTACAACTCCATATCAGCTGTGTCTCACATTTCGGAGATGCTGTGGTATTTTGCTACTATTACAACAAGACTTATTTTCAGTGTGCTACACTGTTGTGATAACCAGCTTATCCAGCCTCTCCGTGTGTACATGAAACCACATAATGTACTGTATATTTCATATACTACTTTCCAAGGTGTACTTTTTTTTTTTAATTTACTATGCTTTATCCTCCCACCTGGACCAGCCTACATTGGCCCGACCTCTGTCCCAGCCCTGTCACTTGTCCCTGGGACTTACCTTCCCAGTGCTGCTCCCTGGCTTACACTCCAGGGTGGAGCCTTCGGGGTGACCCCTTCCCTGTTGGTCCTTTAGCTTGGTGTCCAGGGAGTGCCACAGGGCAGCGGTGCGAGACCTGCAGAGTGAAGCAGGAATCATACTGCATGGTCATTATTTTCCATGTTCTGTCCCTGGGATGCGTGAAATGCAATGACGTTAGTGGTGATCACACCAACATCTGCCCTACATCCCCAATATAATGAGCTCCAACTGCCAGTCTGTCGAGCTTTGGCAGCTGACCCACCCTTCCCACCCCACCCCGGAGGAGGAGAGCAGTCCTTAGGATGTTCAGTCCTCCTCCCCCAGCTGGCTCCTCCTGACCCCAGGCTCATTTCCAAACCCAGGTCATCAGCATCACAAGTGGTAGCTCTGCTGCACTGGTGGGCCAGCTCCAAGGTGTAGTTACGTGTGAATTATATATTTAGTATACAAGTTTAAGTATACTTAAAAATCAGAAAGTATACTATGTTCTCATAAAGGAAGTTCTATCTTCGCAATCTGGTTAGCAAGCACTTTATTAACAAGCATTTTCAATGCCGAATGTTTGCTTGCTGGCATTGGCATTAGTAGTGTAGGAGTTACAGAGCTGCATAATAGGAATGACAGTGAAGTACTGAACTGAAGCCAACCCATCACCACCCTGCAGATAGTGACAGGCATTGGGTGTGCCTTTGGGTCATCAGGCATAACGGCCACACCATTTCACCACACCCTACCGTGCAGACACCGACAAGTGTCACGGTGTGCCTTGGGGTCTTTGGCCCTTATCGCACCCATTCCTTCAGGAAATATTGTGAGATGGGTGCAGTATAGGAGAATGGGGTGAACTTTGGGCCGAAGAGTCCAAGGCACACCTCGATGCCTCTCAGTGGCTGCAGGGTGTGGGTGGGGGTGGGGTGGAATGGTATGAGCATTGCAGGTGACACTCCCAAAGCACAGCCCTGATGCCTGTCATTCTCTACAGGGTGGGGTGTTATGGTCGGAAACCCTAGTGCCTCAGACATTCATTGGTATTTTCACTCCAAATTTTCAACATGGGTTTTGTGACCCCCCACCTCATGAACAGTGGCAATATCAGTTTGTTAGCAAAGCTGCTTTTGCACAGTGACTACGCATTTGTCACCACAGGTGCAAAACACATTCTGAACAGGATGTGAAAAATGACAGCTGTACTGTTCATGGGGATGTGTAAAAATGGCAATGTTGAAAATCTGCAGTGAAAATATTAAAAAACTGGTGAAGTCAAGAGCATGCGAGAAACTGCAACGTGCACCCATAATGTAATTAGTTTGGGAATTGTTTACAGCAGATTGTCAACACAGGCATTTTGGAGCCTCGGACATGAACAGTGTCACTGTGATTTTCTTTATCTGTCCGAACAATGATTTCCCACAGCGACCACGCATTTCTGTGCTGAAAGTGTGAAAACACATTTCGCCATGTTGTGAAAAATGACAGCTGTACTGTTCATAAGGAAGTGTGGAAAAATGCCACTGGTGAAAATCTGGACTGAAATATTACAAATTCATGAACTTACAGTGCGTGGAAACTGTAATGCTCACTAAGTAACACAGTCATTTTAGAATTTTTCACCAAATTTTCAAAATAGCTATTTTAAGACCTCTGCTCATGAACAGTGTCACTGTGATTTTCTTCATGTGTCCCATACATTGATTTCGCCAACCGACTGCGCCATTATCGCTACATGGGCGGAAACATGTTTTGGGCAAGATGTGAAAAATGACAGCTGTACTGCTCATAAGGAGGTGTGGTAAAATGACAATGTTAAAAATCTGGAGTGAAAATATTGAAAATTCGCGAACTTATGACGTGTGTAGGATCAGCGCAACAAGCGCCGTAAAACAGTCATTTTGGGGAATTGTTTCACCAATTTTCTAACATATTCCATTTTAACACTTCTGCTCATGAACAGTGTGATTCAGATTTTCTTAATGTGTCCCATACATTGAGTTCGCGACATCGACCGCGCCATTGTGCGCCATATGCTGAAACAATTTTGGGTGAGATGAAAAATGACAGCTGTACTACTCATAAGGAAGTATGGTCAAATGGCAATGTTGAAAATCCAGAGTGAAAATATTGAAAATTCGCGAACCCACGAGCTTGCGTTGGAACAACTAGCATAGCGCTAAAACAGTCATTTTCAGAATTTTTCACCAAATTTCAACATAGGCTTTTGAGAACCCACCTTATGAACACTGGCACTGTCATTTTGTTAATCAGTCCCAAAGGTGATTTTGCGCAGTGACATGAAAGTCACCCTTTGGGCCGATTAACGCCATGACAGTGACAGAATTCATGAGGAGGGGTCCCAAAACCCCATGTTGAAAATTTTGTGCCAAAATTCCAAAAATGCTTGAGATATGCAGCAAAGTTGAAAAACCATATTCATTACATTATACAGCTTACGGCATTTCCTCAGTTCAGCGGTCGGCTTTGAAGAGTGCAGGCGTGTTCCTGGTCCACGAAGATCGTCGGGCGAGCTCCGGAGGAAGTATGTGGTGAGGTGGGGGTGTGGGAGGTAGGGTGCGCAGTGGGTGGGCGCAGGTGGAGGGTGAAGCAGCAGTGAGGAAGTTTTTTTCTTTCAGGTTTTTCTGTTTGGACTAGCGGGGCGTTTGCCATGCTGGGGTGGGCTCCAAGCGTGGCAGCTGGAAGTTGTTGGGGGCAGTGGAGCCGATGGGATTGGGCACCCCGTCAGCCATAGGACCTGTTGCCACGCTGGGGTGGGCTCCCAGAGTGGCACCCAATAGTCTGGGGGGCAGAGCCAACGGGACTTGGTCACCCCTGCCGGCCACAGATCTGGGGGAATAGTAGAGCTGACGGGGATTGCACCCCGTCAGCCATACAGTGTGTGTGTGGGGGAGGTAGGAACACATGAGCATGCAATGTGTGTGCGGCGTGTGTGTGTGTGGGGAGGGGAACTATGCGGCACTGCATTTTGGATCGTTGCACTATGTTCCTTGCACATGCATGCAAGCAAACATAAAAACAGTAGGAACTTTGCTAAAGAAAGAAAACAGCCCCGAAGCCTGAGACCCATCATGGCCAGGGATCACATTATTAAAACAAACAGCCTAGGAAGGCTGAGACCCACCGTGGTGGGAACTTTAAACAACAGACAGTTGCAAATGTACTTTTTACACTGGTGTGGCATCACACAAATGAGAAAAATGAGTTTGTCTAAAAGACAAACCATTTGTTTTGATATCTGTGATGTGCTTTCCAATCAGAAGGCCAATTGGCTCTTCTGATTTCACTGGTACCACTCTTAATGGCTGCTGCATAGTAATGCTATGCAGCTGTAAAACTAAAAGCATTCAAAGAATATATTATATTGTGCAGGTACTAGCTAGATATATTATAATTACACCAGTTTTAAAGAGTTTGCTCCAGGCACTGAATGGGAGCATCCGTTTTGAAAATAGTATCCATGGATTAAAGCATTTATGCTTTCAACTACTTCTTAGATATCTGAATTTCTACCATTTTGCATTAATATGTAAAGGTAATATGTCATTATATTTACTGTGATTATAGGCCGAGTACATTTTTCTCACAGATCATTATCTGCATGGAAGGTACCAAACAGCCAGTACATGGCGGGCTGATCAAACCTTTGCTATCAAAGTCAAATTCAGAGTTTGTTTTGGGGCTTTAACTTTTGTCATGTAACAGCCATCAATCTTGCCTGTCTATGGCTAAAACTTACTATTTAGCCACATCATTACAAATGGCTACATAATGATTACATTTTAATATAAAACTGTAAAACTTCACCTGCTTCAATAGAAAATAAAAAGTAGCCTACTTCATTAGTATATGATAAGAAACTTGACTACTTATTAAATAATATACAGCACTCTAAGTATTACATTTTATCAGAATGCCAAATATACCAGAAATGCAAGTATTCTTTCTAGAAGTAAAACAAAGTACATTTAAAAGTACAATAGTGAATTAGTAAGTTAGTGTACTTAAAGCATATTTATAGTACACTAAATTTTACAATGGGCTTCAAAAATCCTTGATCTGATTGCACATGTGGTGTCTTCACCCACTGGTAAATTCTACCATAACCCAAGGGCAAAGAACTAGCCAGCTTCACCCCATCTACAAAAACACAAAACATCACTTCACCTGCCTGGTACAGAACGTTCAGATTCAAGAGTGCCACCATCTTGCCTCCTCCTTCTTTGTGCATATCAATACCCTGTTGCTTGTCTCCTCTCAGTCCATTCTAAAACTACAAAGGCACTCCCAGCCCTGCCAGTCTTTTTATTTTCAATTGAGTATGGTGCCCTTTTTAATCTACTTCCCCACTGTCTTGCCAAACCATGTTCCATTTTACTGGCAACACTTAGAGCCTTCACTGTTCCATTCTACCACATAACTCTACTCCCAGCACCCTCAGTACAGCTCTCTTTTTTCTCTCTCTCACTCTGTCCTGGATCACTCTCCCTCACTCCTGACACCCAGTAACTTTCAGTCTTACTCAGTAACTTTCTCCTGCTCTCCTACTTCCAGTGCTGATCCTAATAATTACTGTCTCCCTGCACCAGTGCTGACATGGTGACACTTTTCCTCGGTACTAATGCATATATTTAAACATTTCTCAGGGGAGTAAGGGGCTTTATATATTACACCAAGTAACAGGGGAGGGCATTTGACGATTAGAACATAATTTACCAAGCACTGAAGTGGAAAATGTTTCATGTAGAGTAAGGTCATTTTAATAGAAATTCTACAAACTAAAATATAAATGTAACTCTTTTTCAAGCAAGTTTCTTTAATCATTTTAAAGAGGCCATTGTATAAATGCAATAAGGCTCTCCAGGGCATGGTTAATTAATCTGGGGATTTATCCACTTCTCATGTGGTTAAAGTTACTCTGCCTATAGCCTCCTGACACACACCACACGAGGTGTGAGTAAATGCTCAATATCCGACATCCTGTCATGCTTATTGCTTAAGTATGTATATTTCTTTTCTGCAAGGGTAGTTGCATCGTGTTACCTTGCACAAAGCTTTGGGGTCCTTTCATCATGTACTTTAGCAGTCAGAGGAGAGGAAGGAAGTAAACCTGATCAAATCTGTATGACCTCCAAAGCAAATACATTATAACATCTTTCAGTAATATAATACATGGATGGTACTTTTGTCTCATAGCATCCCACAAGAGACCATAAGATCAATTAGCAATTATTGCTTTTTGTACCTCCCATTTAAAGCTGTTTACCTCTCCAAATTAAACCAATTAACTTCCCAATTAAAGTTGTGTACCTTCACAATTAAAGCTGTATATACTGTACCATTGGAAAAAATGCCCACACAACATTACAAAAACTGAACAAAGAAATTTATGACCAGTTAAGCCAATTAACACATCTGTCAATAAGCCTACTAAATAATTTACACAATTTCCCATGCCAATTAACAACGCTTACTAGAAGACAGTGAAAAAACTCCAGGACTGCAAGAAAACCCTACATACACCAAAAAAAATACGGCAACTAGCATCACAGAAACCAATAATTCCTGTCTCTCACCAAACTGCAATGTCCCTCGATCTCTCCAGCCTCTCCTTAGATGCCGTATTGTCCATGCTGCTGTGGCTGCCAGTGTTTCCATCCTGCCCGGCTGCCACTATGCCCTCCATGCTGCTGCCACTGATTCCTAGCTACTGTCACTCCTGACAAAACACTGAATGATGGTCCCAATGACAATATATATAAAAGAAATGGTGGGTAAGTCTACAGACATATACCAATATAACCAATCTTGGACTTGTGGTCTTGTTATCTAGTTAGCCCTTGAATTCCTTTCATTTTCAGCACATACTGCCTCTGTGACTTAATCTTAATTTAATTTATTTGATATTTCTAAAACTTCCTAATATCTTCCAGAATAATCAATAAAGTCATTGGTGTGATAAGGACGTGGGAGATGAAAGGAGGAGGACACCAGTTTGCACTTAAATACACAGCTGTGTAATTTCATTTTCAGGTCAAAGTTAAAAAACATAGTTCTCTTCACACAACAGGAATTCATAGGCATTTCTTCAGTGTGCAGATTCAAAGTTCATTTCACTTACAGTCATTACAGGCTCAGCACCATTGAATATGGCACTGGAGCTGCCCGCACTGCGCAGGTGCAGTAGCACTGTGCCAGTGCAAGTGGCAAGTGAGGGCAGGAGGATGCTCCAGCGCCAAGTCTTGGCGCGCAGGCATGGCAACGGCAATAGTTCAGCGCTGGGCATGCAAATGAGGCCATTATGCATGCAAGTGCAATGGGGCCATTTGCATGTCATTATGGCCCCATTTGCATGTGGTGTGCTGATCCCGGCAACTTGTGCCTGGCGCCCTGCCAGGCTGGAGCCATCGAGGACCGGCCCCCTGCCCCTTGGTGAGCAGCGTGCCTAACACCCGATTGTGGGCTTAGTAAAGTGTAACTTCCCTGGTGGCCCAGTGAACCCTACCCCATCACCCGATCATGGGTGTAGACTTAATAAAACCCTGGTGGTCAGTGGACCTGCTCCTCTGCATGATCGCGGGCTTTAGTTACGTTTACATTCCCTGGTGATCCAGTGGACCCGTTCTCCAGCCCAATCACTGGTTCATTCACATTTCAGGACTGTCTAGTACAGTCGATCTGCACAACCATTGGCCCATGCAGGGGACCAATGGGCATACTGGTTGCACTACGCTGTTAGTTGGCCAGGCGGGTGGCTTGTGGTGGGGTGCTGCCACCACACGCTGACCGGAGGGAGGGGGTGGTGGATCTGAGTGGGTGGGTGAGGGGGTACCGCTGACCCACCAGGGAATTTGAATATAACTAAAGCCAGCGATCAGGCTGGGGATTGGGTCCACTGGACCACCAGGAATGCACATTTAACTAAAGCCCACAATCGGGCAGGGAGCAGGTCCACTGGACCACCAGGGAATGTTATTATAACTACAGCCTGCGATCGGCAATGAGGTAGGGTCCACTGGACCACCAGGGATATAGTTATATTATGCCCATGATCGGGCGATGGGGTAGGGTCCACTGGACCACCAGGGATAATATATGTATCTGCCCACGATCGGGCAGGGGGGCCACGACACCTGGCCTGTGTCTGGGTGGTCGAGTGCCACCCACAGCAGGCCGCCGTGTTGCTCCCAGCAATATGGTGGCCAGCCTGTGGTGTCCCGACTTGTTCCTGTTTTCACGGGCACATGTTTGCACCCCGTGCGGTGCAAAGGCGGTTTGTGCCTGCATATCTGCCACTGCACATCACCGGGCTGAATATGCTGCTATGCGCATGGGCATGCCCCCTGCACTTGCGCCACATACATTACTGGTACCGCACATCGGGATTTGCACAGTGCAACATCCCTTGAATATCAGGTCAAGATCAGTGGGTTGCGATGGTGCAACACTGTTGTGCCATGTGCAACCCTTGAATATTCCACCTAAAAGCCTGCAAACAGAAACAAGCCAGACTAACCATGTGCTTTTAACACATTACCTCTAAGGACAGCCTGCACTTGTGAACTCCTTTGATGCAATTACACCCAATTGCTATGTCAGGCAGCTGTGACAGTTTCCTCATTTTACAGCAGCTTGTGCCAAAGATTTGGTACAAGTCTTGAGGGGTGTCCTCCATCGCTTTTCTCTCTGTGTTGCTTTCTCCGCTATTGGGTGGCCTAAATTTCCCCATGTCACTGAGGCTGTTTATCGACTTTTCCTCCTTTTTCCATTTTTTAGACCACTAGGTGATGTCTATCTAATGTAACCTGGGCAGACAGATGGTTGTGCAGGCTTGGTATTTAGTTAGTTTTTGTTGACCGAGTAAGTGCACTAGACAAATTCTTGCCTATTTTCAGGCATTGGGAGAGATACAGATGAATGCCAGCTGACCTTGACCTTGACCCACATTAAGCTGTTGGTGGTATTTTTAGTGAATGGGGAAATTTGGCCAGGCACCAGGAAATTCCCTGCTTTTTGGAGAAGTGCCATGGGATCTTTAACACACACCTGAACTACCACCAGAACAGGCAGATGGGACCTTGGTTTAACATCTCATTTGAAAGACAGGACCTCAGGAGCAGCAGTCATAATATGTTGTGATCTGTTTACTAATAATTGTTTTGTCGGTGTTTGCTTATTGTACCTATACCTATTTGAACAATGCCCAGAGCCTCGGGACTGGGCGCTAAAAAATAAACTCTTCTTACTTTTCAGAGACAGCACTGAGTGGCCTGAATGGAACACAGCTGGTGGGAGCCTAAAATCATCATCCCCAGGAGGTGACAGTAGCAAAGGGTGTTGTTGTGGGGCATTGCCAGGTGAGCTGCACAGGGATGGGATCCTCAAGACACCCTGCAAGACTGAAGGTGAGAACCCAGCTGATCTGGGTGGTGTGCCAGACAGAGTGACTGGCAGATTAGAAATGAAGGAGCTTTTGGCAGAGTGCCAAGGCTGCACTGACAGAGAAAGAGGCCAGAGGCATGCCGATCTGCCTGTGAGCATGCCTGCCTCAGCCACAGATGACAGGACTGACTGAATAACCAAACCAGGTACAAAGCCAGACTGGGGCCAGTATCTAGAGGTTTTCTGGATCAAGGAACCATGAGTACTGAATCAGGCCTACAGATCTTGTGAACAATCCATTACGTTAGCTTGTGGGCTGCGGTCTTGTTTAATGAACTATTCATCTAGCAGGATTTACAAATACAGAATTTATATTTGTTGTATTTGTTGTTTAAATGAACCAACACCAGCAAACCATGTGCAACTATCAGACGCTGCACCAATCCCAAAGCTTGCTACCAGTGAAACACCACAGAAGCTCCTAAGCAACTAGGGGCAACTGACACTTGTACAAGCAGGGACTGGGGTGGTCAGCCAGTGGTACAGTCAGGCATGGGCATAGAGCTGGGGTTACCTGGCACAAGTGAGGTTACTAGTTAAAAAGGGATTGCATATTTATTTGTATTAACCATTTCTCTCCAAGAACCCTGATCCTGCTTACCCTAATGAACCCCTCGTTATCTGTTTGCACCATTTTGTTGTGAATATATTGAGCTGTATGCATCATGCCAATGCGCAGTATAAACCGGGCACATAGGCATATATACATGGGAATACCCACGCGGTAGGGTTCCATGAATCCAGCAGCATTCACCAAATGTGCTGGGCAAAATGCACCTGATTCCCCAGCCGTGTGGGCAGCTACATGCCAGGGCGGTTCAAGAGGAGAGATGGGGCATGCCCACACTATGCACCATTCACAAAGGCACGTAGTGCAGTGCACAGGGAAACAGGAGGGTGCTGGATATAGTAGGGAGGACCCTGCTGTAACTGCCTTACACAGCCAGGTCTGCACACACACAGAGCCCCGCCTGGTCCCGTATGTCAGTGGGCACCCCCACATCAGAACCCCATCCCCAGTCCCATATGCCAGTAGAACACACACACACACACACACACACACACACACAGCATGGCCCCATCCCGTATCATATGCCAGTACACCCCCCATACAGCATAGCCCCATTCCCAGAATCATATGCCAGTACACCCCCAACACACAGCATAGCCCCAGCCCCAGTATCATTATGCCAGTACACCCCCCATACAGCATGGCCCATTCCCAGAATCAGCAGCCAGCCCCCCCAACACACAGCATAGCCCCAGCCCGTATCACATGCCAGTACACCCCCCATACAGCATAGCCCTGTTCCCTGTCTGGTAAGACAGCTCACACCACCCCACATCAGGCCCCGTCTGGTCCTATATGACAGCTCATCCCCCATACACACATCTGGGTACCAGCCCGATTCAAAAGTCAGTGACTCCACCCCCACGCAACTAGAGCCCCATCATGGAAAACTCTGCCCAGTACTGCAGCTAGACCCCGACCCCGATTCCAGCCCCTGCCTCTCATTGGTGGTCAGTGGCCTGCCCTACCCCCCACAGCACCAGACACCACCCCACCATACCCCATACCTGCAAGTCAGTGGCGACACTATGGGAGGCAGGTGGCACAACCCTCTGCACACACCACCCAGGCCAGCCGCCATCCAACTGATGCTGGGAATGTGCTGCCTATTTAGAGGCAGTAGCCTCCCAGCATCAGTTGGACGGTGGGTGTCCGAGTGGTGAGTGGAGGTTGTGCCACTCATATCATGACAGCACCGACTTGCAGGTACAGGGACGGGATGATGTTGTCGGTGCTGCAGGGGGGCAACACCAGTGAGAGGATGGGGGCCAGGATCAGGGGCCGGTGGGGTTGAGCTGTGCAGTAATTGGCAGGGTCCACCAGAATGAAACTCTGGTTGGGGAGTCACTGACTTGTAAACCGGGGCCGGACCCAGCTGTGTGTATGGGGGTGAGCTGTCATATGGGACCAGGTGGGGGCTCAGATGTGGGGAGGAGCTGTCTTACCAGACCGGGATGAAGCTATGCCATATGGTGTGTGTGTGTGTATTGGCAACAATGCTGGGATGGAGCTATGCTGCATGGGGGGCTGTACTGGCATAATATACCAGGGATGGGGCTATGTTATATGGGGGTTTACTGGCATATGATACCGGGATGGGGCTATGCTGTGTGTGTGTGGTAAAGGGTGTGCTGCCAAGATACCGGTGGAGGCTCTGGTTGTGGGCGTGTCAACCATCTTAGGGGACCATGGATGGGTCTCAGACAGGGAGTGGGACCACTAGTCAACAGGTACCAGTGCATTCCCCAGGTGCCTGTGTGTGCTCTGCATGCATCAGAACCCGTGCCTTCCACTCCCCTGCTCCTGTGGAGCAAGGGATCCACTCTGGGACCCAGGACAGGCATCCGATTGACTGCCAGCGTGTGTCTACTACTCCTGCATGGCTGCCCTACACAATCCTGTGCGTCATGGGGCAGGGCCAGGGAGAGGTGGCCAGCGATGGTGCATACTGGTCTGTGTGCACCTGTACAGGGGTGCAGAGCTACGTGAGTGGGGTATGCACCTTTGGTGCATCATTACACCCCAATAGTGCATAGGCACCATTATTAGTAGAGTACTAAGTTACAACTGTGCTTGCATTGTGCAGTAGTTGGATGGGCTGTACCATTGGGGACTATATTCGGTTGGTACTGTGTCCCAGCAGGATGTACTAGCATATAATCTAGCCCAGTTAATCTTTCCCTGGATGGAAGCTCTCCACAACTTATTAACATTAATAACATCTTTAGATAACTAGTCCCCACAGACTTTATCAGACCAGGACCCTCAGCCTTATCTGACTGCATAAGGGAGGGTAATGTACTGTCATCTACAGTGACCTGTTACATAAGGTCCTGGCTGGACAAACAAGGCCAGATAGCATTCCCCTACAGTAGTTGCTTCCCACACCCATTAATTCAGAAAGCATCCCTGTTCTGCATCTACCATCTTCTGACTTTGTTGACTCTTAACTTCTGGTATGTTCCAGTCTACATCTGAAAGACTGAAATCTACCTTAAGTATCATTCTTCCCTGGCTCACGGCCTTCCTTATTTCGTAGTTCAGCAGCTGGTCCACCTTTGAGGATTGGTTTGGAGGTCTACAGACCACTCCAAACCTTAGATTTTCCCTGCCTCTATCACCTGAAGCTATAATGGTTCCACTCCTTCCCTTTACTATAATATTGTCCTCTATAACTCTTCGGAATTCCCTGAAATACACTGCCACCCCTCTTGTACATTTTCTCTACCTTTCCTCAGCAGAGCATAACCTGGAACTGTTAGGTCCCAGCTATTATTCTGATGTGACCATGGTTCCCTAAGTGCAACTGTATCTATCTGGACAATGAAGGTTGGTGCTTTAACCATTTTAACTATAAGGCTATAGTGACTGCATTGACTACATTTGTTCATCAGTCCCCGAGATGTTGGTGTGGATCAACTCGTGGACAATGAGTGTCTGTTGATTGTGAGATTCCTTGTGTAATTCTTCAGGAGCATCGTTCGGATCTTCCTTGTTAATACTTAGGGTGCATTATTTGGCTCTTGCCTCTCGGAAAATGTTTGCAGTTATTTGGCTCAACCGATTTGGGTTGAATGTTTACTTCTAGTTATTCTGCAGTTTATAATTTCACTGTTATTGTACTTGTCTGTTACCTCTACCTGTAAGGCTATGACTACCTGTTTTAAGCAGCAAGGATTTTGACACTTGTGGGCTATAGTGATCCTTGCTATGGCTGAATCAATTTAAGATCTGCTGGACAGCTAGTTGGAAGGTCTGGTGAGCCAGTGGTGAGCTATCAAGAAGTAGCTCTCTGTGGATGAAGTGCTGGGAGCAGCTTGCAGGGATTAGGATGCTGGGGAGGCTGTCAGTTTGACCTCAGTGGTAGGAAAATGATGAAATCACTTCTGAAGGAAAGAATTGTTGAGTACCTAGAGGCTAGTGGGGCACAGGACCCAAGACAGCATGGATTCACAGCAGAAAGGTCATGTCAGACAAATCTAATTGATTTCTTTGACTGGGTGACCAAAGTAGTGGACAAGAAAGGGCTGTGGACATGGCCTACCTAGACTTTAGCAAGGCATTTGACACAGTCCTGCAAAAGATTAATAAACAAATTAGCCAGCCTGGGAGTGGGTCCCAGGGTGGTAGCCTGGTAAAACATTGGCTGGACAACAGGACACAGTGGGTAATAGTAAATGGAGTCAACAGTGAAGAAAGGAAGGTTACTAGTGGGGTACCACAGGGTTCAGTACTGGGGATGGTCCTTTTAATGTCTTTATAAGTGACATTGCAGAGGGACTGAAGGGAAGGTATGTCTCTTTGCAGATGACACAAAGATCTGCAACAGGGTTGATCATAAGGTGGGGTGGAAAAGGATGAAAAGGGACTTGGCAAGGTTGGAGGAATAGTCAAATGTATGGCAGCTTAGATTCAATGCAAAGAAGTGCAAAGTAATGCACCTGGGAAACAAAATCCCAGGGCAAGAGTACACAATGGGGGTGAGATACTGACAACAACAAAAATGGAAAGGGACCTGGGGTAGTCATATCAGACGACCTAAAGGTGGGCTAGCAATGTGAGAAGGCAGTAAGGAGGGCTGGGGGATACTGGGATGCATAGGAGAGGCATCACCAGTGAAAACAGGATGTTGTTGGCCCTCTGTGCAGACAGTTGGTAAGACCACATCTGGAGTACTGTGTACAGTTCTGGAGACCCCATCTCCAAAAGACATAGACAGGGTGGAGGCTGTCCAGAGAAGGGCAACCAAAATGGTGCAGGGTCTGCACCAGAAGACATATGAAGAAATACTAATGGAGCTTAAGATGTATAGACTCGGGAAAGGAGGAGAGGAGGGTCATGACAGAAACTTTCAAATACCTCAAGGGAATCAACAAAGTCCAAGAGGGTAGCATCTTTCAAATAAGCATTTGTCAATGCCGAATGTTGATTCGTTGGTCCGTTGAACTCGCTCACTGCCCCTGTGTCACTCGCTCATTCTGTTTCTCCCGGAGCTGCAGGCTGCTCTTTTGTACTGGGCTCCTGCCTGCTTTGGCACATTTTGCTGCCCACAAAGAAATCTGCAGCTGTCCCGACAGAGCTCCGTTGAGGTGGGTCCTCCCCTCTCCACTCGCTCATTCTGTTTCTTTGATGGCGCTGCAGGCTGGCCTTTTGTACTGGGCTCCTACCTACGTTGCTGCCTTTTTCTGCACACAAAGAAATCTGCAGCAGTCCCAACAGAACTCCGTTGGCTCACTCCTCCGCCTCTCACTTACTCATTCTGTTTCTTCCAGTGCTGCAGGCTGCCCTTTTGTACTGGGCTCCTGGCTGCATTGGCACCTTTCTGCCCACAAAGAAATCTGCAGCAGTCCCGACAGAGCTCCGTTGGCCTCACTCCTCCCCTCTCTCCTCCACTCATTCCGTTTCTGCTGGCACTGCAGGCTGCCCTTTGTACTGGGCTCCTGCCTGCATTGCCACCCCTTTTCTGCCCACAAAGAAATCTGAAGCAGTCATGATAGAGCTCCATTGAGCTTGCTCCTCCTCCCCCTCTCTCACTCGTTCGTCTCTTTTCTCCGCTGCTGCAAAGCTGCCCTTTGTATTGGACCCCTCATGCATTGCTGCCTTTTTCTGCCCACAAAGAAATCGGCAGCAATCCCAACAGATCTCTGTTGAGTTCAGTCCTCCCCTCCCTCACTCGCTCATTCTGTGTCTTCCACTGCTGCAGGCTGCCCTTTATACTGGTTTCCTGCCTGCGTTGGCGGCTTTTTCTGCCCACAAAGACATCTGCAGCAGTTCCAACACAGCTCCATTGAGCTTGCTCACTCCTGTCTCTCACTCGCCCATTCTGTTTCTGTCGAGCGCTGCAGGCCTGGCCTTTTGTACTGGGCTCCTGTCTGCATTGCCGCCTTTTCCTGCCCACAAAGAAATCCACAGCAGTCACAAGACACCTCCTGCTGAGCTCACTCACCCCCTTCTCTCACCACTCATTCTGTTTCTCCCAGCTCTGCAGGCTGCCCTTATGTACTGGGATCCTGCCTGCCTTGGCACCTTTTCCTGCCCACAAAGAAATCCACAGCTGTCCCAACAGAGCTCCATTGAGGTTGCTCACTCCCCTGTCTCATTCACTTATTCTGTTTCTCCTGGTGCTGCAGGTTGCCCTTTGTACTGGGCTCCTGCCTCTGTTAGCATCTTTTTCTGCCCACAAAGAAATCTGCAAGCAGTCCGACAGAGCTCCATTAGCCTCACTAACTCCCCTGTCTCACTCACTCATTCCATTTCTGCGGCGCTGCAGGCTGCCCTTCTGTACTGGACTCCTGCCTGCATTGCCACCCTTTTCTGCCCACAAAGAAATCCACAGCAGTCACGATAGAGCTCTGTTGAGCTCGCTCACCCCTCTCTCACTCGCTCTTTCTGTTTCTCCCACCGCTGCAAGCTGCTCTTTTGTACTCAGCCCTGCATGCATTGCTGCCTTTTCCTGCCCACAAAGAAATCCGCAGCAGTCCCAACAGAGCTCCTTTGAGCTCACTCACTCCCCTCCCTCACTTGCTCGTTCTGTGTCTCCCAGCGCACAGGCTGCCCTTTGTCCTGGGCTCCCCTGAGTTGTCACCTTTTCCGCCCACAAAGAAATCCACAGCAGTCCTGACAGAGCTCAGTTGAGCTCGGTCACTCCCCACCAAGTCGCTCGATCCTAATCTGTCCCAAACACTGATTTCCAACAGCGACTGTGGTATTCTAGCTGGAAGAGAAGAAACACATTTCAGCTAGGATGTGAAAAATGACAGCTGTACTGTTCATAAGGAGGTGCAGAAGGATGGCAAGTTGAAAATCTGGGTGAAAATATTAATTTGTGATGTTACGGCGTGCGTGCAAACTGCGCATCGCACGCTCGTAATACAGTCATTATGGAGTATCGTCATCAAATTTTCAACATAGGTATTTTAGGACCTCTGCTCAAGAACAGTGCCACTGTCATTTTCTTAATCTGTCCTGAACACTGATTTCCCACAACACACTATTCTCTAAGCCAGAGGCGAAAACACATTCGGCCAAGAGGTGGAAAATGACAGCTGTACTGTTCATAAGGAGAATCTGAAAAAATACCAATTTGAAAATCTGGCATGAAAATATTGCAAATTCCATAAAGTTCACAGTGTGCATAGCAACTGTAGCCTTAGCAGCTCGTAAAACAATCATTTTGGATTTTCCCACCAAATTTGCAGTATAGGCTTTTTGAGAGCCCACCTCATGGACACTGGCACTATCATTTTATTAATCAATCCCAAAGGGATTCCAGGCAGTGACCATGAAATCACCTTTTGGGCCCGAATAACGCCATGACAGTGCCAAGAATTCATGAGGAGGGGTCCCAAAACCCCATGTTGAAAATTTGGTGCCAAATTCCAAAAATGCCTGAGATATGCATCAAAGTTGAAAAACCCTATTTATTCTATTATACAGCTTACCTCAGTTCGTGAGTCGGCTTTGAAGAGTGCAGACATGTTCCCGTCCACAGAAGATCATCGCACCAGACTACGGAGGTAAGTATGGGGTGAAGGTGTGGGGAGGCAGGGTGCTGCAGTGGGTAGGAGTGGGTTCTGGGAGGGGGCAGGGAGACCGCAGTGGGACCGTTTCCTTTTACAGGTTAAAAAAAAAGACATTACAGGACCGTTTTGGTTTTACAGGGGTATGTGGCACGCTGGGGTGGGCTCCCAGCATGCCAACGGAGTCTTTTGGGGTAGCTGTAGCTGAAGGGGATTGGGCACCTGTCGGCACACAACAAAAGGGAGGGTGACATTATGCCGACGGGGATTGGGCACCCCATCGGCCAGATAACAAAAGTGGGGGTTACATAATGCCAACAGAGTGGGCTCCTTCGGCAACATAAACAACAGGGCACTAGAAGCTGATGGGGATTGGGGCCCCCGTCAGCAAACAAACACAGTGGGGGCACATACTGCCGATGGGGATTGGGCACCCCTCGGTAGAGGGTTTAAAATTGTTTGTGAACACAGCTGCAAGCCTCGCCATGTTCTACAAACAATATCAATGTTCAAGTTCCGCCCTGCAATGACGGATCGCTCCCTCATTGCAGCGAATGTTGATGCTGCAATGACGAGGCAGCCTCTGATTGCAGCAGCTAAAATTTTACAAGTTGGTGGCATGCTGGCTGAACTGGTGTCAGCAACAGCGTGCATTGACATTGAGGAAGCGGGCCAAGTCTTTAAAGGCTGTGGGGCATTGGCCACAACAGTGGCACACCTCCACAACCCGCTTCTGGAGAAAGCGCGCAATATGTTTCTTGTGCATGTGCACAAACAACATAAAAAGAGATGTGCAAAACAAGGGGCACAATTTGAAGATAGAGGGAAGACAGCTCAGAGGTAATGTGAGAAGTATTTCTTCACAGAGAGGTTATAGATACATGGAACAGCCTTCCTGAGGAGGTCATAGAGTCAAAAACAGTGGGGAATTCAAGAATGCATGGGACAGACATAAGGCAATTCTAGTTGGGGGTAGGAGGAAGTAGGCTGTTGGTTAACTAGGATCTGCAGCTTATCCAGTTGGGTAGGAAATGGGCAGACTAGGTGGGCCAAGTGGTCCTTATCTGCTGTCAGATTCTATGTTTCTATGTTTCTGTGTTTGCCCTAAGTCTGGACTGGTTCACCATCCCACTAAGAGTGATAGTAAGTGCCAAGGCTGTTCCGCCCTATGACTGCCATAGCATTTTACACTATTATGATACCATCAACACCAAGCATTGTTGGACATCTATTTTCTTTGGTGGTCAGGAGATATTTCTTTGCATTGTTTAATGGGAGCTGCATGCAGTGAGAGTGCAGAGCTCCACCTCTGTCATATAAACTCAGTCAAAAGATGCAGTTCAGATTAAGAAGTATTCTTATTTCCTGGAACTTGATGGTCTTCATGCTTCATGCTGGGGCTGCCCACCATACTATTATTTATCTTATGAACTTATTCTTTATACGTGGATTAATATGTATTTTAGTAATATCTAATTATTTTATTGTAGTGAGTTGGGGTGTGGGTGGATTGTAAATTATATATTGGAGTGAGTGCGGTTTTGGTATGAATGCCTGATGGGGTGGTGGGGTGATTGGAGCTGAGGTAGCTGTATAGGGAGGATTAACTTGTTAGATTTCTGGGTGTGGGTTAATTTGGTTAGTTTTGTAGTGTGGTGATAATGTGTTTCCTGAGTTACCATGTATGCTCTACTACCCCCATCCCTGCTCCATAAACTGCATCCTTCTGGGATTTCCCCTGCTTGCAGAAGTTTATCACCAATTTATTATTTATTTAGTTATTAAAATTCATCAGAATACAACCTTTGAGTCACAGACTCTTTGCAAAGGCTCCTCGTCACATGTTACGGGGGACAACAGTTAATACAGGTATAGAGAGTTGAACAAGCATCACACAACATACAAGTATGGTTGATTATAAATAGGTAAAATCGAGGTACAAAAGTTGATAATACAGACCAAGGTGCCCAAGTTATACAGTTGGTTATAACAATCACAGGCAGGTTATACAAGTGAGAAAGCAGGCCCAAAGAGTGGGCCCTAGTTGTAAAGCAAGACACGTACAAGAGGGTAGCACAGGGCAGGAACTCGAGTCAAGGCGTATAACAAAATAAAGACTCCAACTAGTTAGAGTCAGGGAAGGGTGACTCAATAAGGGACTTATTAAATAATGGCAGAGATCAGGGCAGTAAATGTCAGTAGCAATCACAGGCTGATTGTTCTAGAAGATGGTTCTTGAGGCAGACTTGAAGGGCCAAGGGTGGGTATACTGGAGAGGGCTGGAGGAGCTCATTGAGCTACAGGGAGCTCATTATAAAAGGCACTTTGGCACGAGAGGTTCTGCAGCATGGGACAGAGTGGCATGGTCTCTAGGAGCTTCTGGAGACTTGGGCAAGGGCGATTGAGATCAGGGTGTCAAGTCCAGGAGGGTGGTTTTGAGGATATTTTCTTTGCAAGGATGCAGGTAGAGTATTTAAGTCTGTCTTCCAGATTTACCTAGCCCAAAGACTTATATAAGGTGCAGGTGTGGGTCAATCTGTCTGCCCTCTGACCAGCCTACAAGCCTTGTTCAGGGTAAACTTAAGATGGGTGAGGAATGTCGGGTCAGCTGAACCATTGATCACCAGACCATAGTCAACTAGGGAGAGAACAAATGATGAGACTGCCAAGTGAAAAGCCTCTGGGAGAGGAAGTCTTTGTGCCGATATAGCAAACGACTTCTGGTATTGAGTGCAGACAGGAGACTTTGGATATGGTTATGAAAGTAAAGATGTGTATCAAGGGTGATCCCCAGGCACCTGAAAGAGGAGACTTGCTCAGTGGGGACATTGGTGTTTTACAGATGGTGAGAGAAGGCTATTATGTTGCTTTTGGCAGTGGGTAAAGACCATGGATTTAGTGTTGCTACAGTTGGGAATTAATTAATGGGCAATGAACCATGATTCTATGGTACAGAAATGGTCTTGGAGTAAGGTTTGTAGTGTAGAGGGGTTGGGATGACTGTCAAAGATAATGGCATCATCCGCGTAGAGGAGCATTTGCCTGGGCAGGACTGGGGGAGGGGTTAAGGAATGGGCTAAGAGTAGGGGCCAAGTAAGGATCCTTGGGGAACTCTGGAGTGAACAGGACAGAAGGAGGAGAGGGTGAGCCTATCCTAACTTGTTGGGAATGGTCGGCTAGATAGCTGGCCAACCAGGACACTACCTCTGAGGCAATGTCCACTGACGGAAGGGTGTTAAGCAGTAGGGCATGATTAACACGTGTCGAACACTTTGGTAAGATCTATATAGATAGATCCTACCAATTTTTCACTGTCAAGGGCTTGGTGTATGAAAGATGTATACTCAAGAGTGCAGTGGTGGTGCTGTGACCACTGTGGAAACCTTGTTGGACTGGGGAAAGACGGTTATATTTGGAGAGATAATCAGTAAGCTAATCAGAGACAACTTTTCCAGCACTTTAGAGAGGAGGCAGGATGGAGATGGGGCAGTAATTATGGAAGCAGAGCAGTCACCACCTTAAGCAGCGGTGTGATAACTGCACATTTCAAGCCGAGCTGAACTGCCCCAGACAGAGGGACAAATTAAAGATTTTTGTAATGGGGAAGAACCTCATCCAGAGTGAGTCTTAGGATTTTAGATCAGTGTGTCACCACTTTGCCTGAACTTGTTGATGAAGCTGGAGATATATTTTACGTGCCGAGCTGGGGAAATAGTTGGAAACAAAATGGGGAGGAATCAGATACTGCAGTTTTAGGAGTCATGGATGAGGGGGTCAAAGAAATTCAGGTGCAATAACCTGCTAAGGTCAGAGAAAGTAGTGTTAAGAGTATACGCAATGGTTAGTGGGTCCTGGACAGATTCACCTTCAGTATTAAGCTGGGAGGGCAGTAGTGGAACCACTTTCCAGTGATTTCTTTAATGTAGCACTAGAAGTCGTAATCACAGCTCCAGGTAACCAAGTGAGCTTGGCGATAGTGAGTTGCTTTAGCCTGATGGGCAGCCCATATACATCTGTTTCTGACTTCTCTGTACAGCTGCCCATCACGGAGGTGCTGGAGGCAAGAGCCTTCAGCCAGAGATTATTGAGTGGTGCAACATATCAAGTAGGGCTGGGAGCCGGGGTTGTGAAGTTTTCATAAATTGCTTTTCCAGGGGGCAAAAATGTCGCGAGGCATGGTTGAAGGTACAATAAAATGAGACAGTGCAGCATCAACATTAGTAGCTCTGAAAATGGGGACCAGTCACATGCTAGGAGGAAGGCCTTGAGTTTGGGTAAAGAGCCTCTTTTAAATGCCTAAGGTAGGTAGGGTGGGTGGGAGGGTGGGGACTTGTTTGACCATCGACAGGTAATGGGGAGGGTCGCTAAAGAGAGTCAGGAAGGATGGTGACCTGGGAGATGTGTTTAGGTCAGTTAGTAAAGAAGAGGTCCAGTAAGATAGAGGTACCGGTCTTATCGTTTAGCCTGGTAGGGTTCTGAACCATTTGGACAAGGTCCAAGGTGGCAACAGAATCCTTAAAAGCAGTGGACAGGCGGGCAAGTCAGTCAATGTTGAAGTCACCAGTGAGGATGGTTTCCACATTGCTGGGGAGAGACGACAGAGTGGCAAGGATTTCATCAAAGGCTGGTTTTGGTTCCTGGGGATATAGGAGACCATGAAGTTTATACATTTCCCTGGTACCCAGCAGTAATTTGACAGCTAGTGTCTGGGCACCATGGGTGAAGAGTGGAAATGAGAAGGGATGGCTTGCAGGGGTTCTTTACATAGATGGCACAGCCCCACCTCTTTTCCTGCCTGTCAGCTCTGAGGATGGAATAACCATTTATGGACACGGCAGCATCTGAGGTTCTCTTAAAAAGCCAGGTTTCTGATAGGGCCAGGTTATCAGGGGAATGTTGGGCAATCCAGGCCTGGAGGGACATTTTTTTTTAGGAGGCTATGGATATTGATTTTGGCAAAGAGCAGCCCATTATGCTTCTTTGTCTGGGGGTGGGATACTGGAGGGCGGGGTTGGGTGGACTTTACGGATAGGAGGAGGAGTAGGAGGGTGTGGCACAGTAAAGACAAACAAAGGAGTCTGGAGGATCAGGAGGACTGGTGGGATGTTCGTGGGGAACAGTAGTTGTGGGTACAGGAAGGAAGGAAAGAACCGTGGAGGATATGAGATGAAGAGGGAAGGAGGGAGGGGTTGTGGGCTGGGGGGCCAGGACAGCCAGCACAGGGGTTGGTTGTTGGTGCTGACTGTGAGGTAGGCATGGGCGAGTAAAGGCAGAGTTATGGGCTGACTTGGTTGAGTAAGGGAGTGGTTGAAGAATAGAAGGAAGGCTACCAACCAGCAGAAGAGGCACAGCAGACCACCCATGGGGAGAACAAGGTGATGTCATTATAGGGTGAAAAGTAGGGAGGTAGTATTGGGCTGATGTTGTGGTGCAGTGAAAGGTGTCCACTTTGGGAGCAGAAGGTACTAGGTTTGAAACCTGGGCAGGGTATCACTAGGAGGTGCAAACATAGGCTAGCAAATAGCAGGACAGAGAGAAAAGGAGGTGGGTCAAGGCAGTGTGGCAAGGGCTACAGAGAGAAATGGGAGAACAGTGACTCTGGTGGCCAGTCAATATAAGCTGCAGATCGGAAAATGGGCTGATACACAAAATCGCCTCCGGTGAATATGTGACCTAGTCATGTGATCTGATGATGTATAAATGAAGGATGACCCCAGGTGGGAGGATTGCTGGGGTGGGCAGTGGATGTGAGCGTTGATGGGTAAACACCCTCCAGGGTGTCAGAGCAACTGAGGGATCAGTCAATGACCTTTATCTGCCACTGTAGTCTGCTCCATGGATGTGTTCAGGGTGACTATCGTCAATGCGGGGGTTAGGGATTACCAGAAGGCACTGCAGAGAACTAGGGTATGGGATGGGAGAGGACTGATGGGGGTGAGGCGGTCGAGACAGTGGGAGTGGGAGATGCCCTGGGGTTAAATGGGGATTGGAGAGGAGTGGTAGATGTTTAGTCCCCATCCCTTGGGTTTCCACTGGACTGAGAGAAGAGGCAGCTGATGGGCCAGTCGCCACTACTTGTCCTCTTTGGACAGTGCTTAGTAATGCCAGGTCAATGAGGAATAAAATCACTATTATTGTGGATTCTGTTTCTTGCCGTCAGTTGGCGTGGCATGCTTCATGGAGACCTGTCTGGTGATGATGCTATTCAGTTCTGGAGGCAGTGGTCCCTGCCAGCTTCCCTGTAGTGCACTGCCCATGGAAGGATCGCAATTGTGGGGGGTAGCCATCTTTTTAGAACTGAGTTGGGTGTGGTGGTGCATCCTGTGGGGATGTCTCATCCTTTGAGTGCAATGTCCATGCATGGGGTCAGGTGCTGGGTACAGGTCCACCTTCTATATCGGCTGCCTGGTAAAGAGGGGACTTCCTGCGGGAGATCGTGGAGTTCATGCCAACAGGGTGTTGGAGTCACTGAGGTAGATTATCCTCAGCAACTTCAAAGCCTTGGTTAATGATAAACTCTGATATTTTGGTCAAGAGTTCCTTCAGAGTATGATAGCTCTGGGCTTGGCACAAGCAGTTGCTGCTGCGACTGCCAGTACGGACCCACACTGGACCTAGTATTCCACACAGGACTTGAGGTAGAGAACCTCAGGACTGATCTAATCATCTGGTTGGATCATTGCACCATCAGTTTCGAGTTCAGAGCACCCTTCTGTAGTCCACCCCTGTGCAGGTGGCCAGGTACCACCCTTTGAGAGGGCTATGCTCTGAGGGACTCTTGGTGGTACTGAACACCTTGGGTATGTTGATGGCTTGGGCTGAGGATATGAAGGAAGCAGTGGTGGCCTATAATAGAGCCGTCAGTGTGGCCTTCGACCTGGTAGCTCCAGTCTGTGTTTGTCCTCTGCTTTCATGCCTCGGCTCACCATGATTTGTCAGCAAACTGGGGGCAATGAAAGCTGTGGGATGGATGTTAGAATGGCATTGGTGGAGGTCCAGGTCCCAGGAGGACAAACTGTCTTTGAATACTCACTACAGTGAGAATCAAAGGGCAATCTCTTATAAGAAGGCAGAATTCCTGTCTAGAAGGATTGCAACCAGGAAAAACCGACCAGCTCAGTTTTTTTTGGATGGTAGACAGACTTTAACATCTGGCCTGCCTAGAGCCTGTGAAGGTTGCATCATCTGCAAAATGTGAGTAGTTTGCTGGGGTCTTCTCAGACAGTGATCTCTGTTAGGACTGGGATCTCTTCTTCTGGACAATTATCATCCAGCAGTGTTGGGACTGGATGTTACAATGGCAATCAGTGGTCATGGGCGTGTTTCTGCCAGTGATGGCGGAGTGGTGTTAAGGTGATCTCAGGGCTGCAACCAACATACTGTGACCTGGACCTTGACCCAACATGACTCTTAGTGGGCTGCACTGAGCAGTTGGGCCAAGTGTTCACTGGGATTTTTGGATGTTCCTTGTCAGAGTGGGTCTTCCTGCTGAACTGAAAAGTGCGCTGGTGAGGCTCCTTTTGAAAAAAGCGACTTTAGATCTGATGTACTAGTGAACTACAGACCTGTCTCTAACTTACCTTTTTAGGCAAGTTTGTTGAGAAGGTTGCTGCATTGCAGTTAGAGACTTATCTGGTGACCTTTGACATATAAGAACCTCTTCAGTTGGGGTTTTGGTCTAATTTCAGCACTGAGACTGCTGTGGTCAGGGTGCACAATGATTTGCTCACGACGAGGATAGAGGGCGTGGTCAGTTCTCATTCTCCTGGATCTCTCCTCAGCATTTCACCATTGAACATGGGCTGTTATTGGACCATCTTGGAGAATATGTGTGACTCACTAGCAAAGTCATCAACCAGTCTGAGTCCTTCATTAGGAGCAGGTCTCAGCGGGTTGTGATGGGTAATATTTCATTACGTTACAAGGGACCTGCCCTGGGGTACCCCAGAAGTCGGTCTTTTTGTCCATGTTGTTCTCGGTGTACTTGCTGCCCTAGGCAGGATCATTAGGCAGTATGGGGTTGGGTTTCACTGTTATGCAGCTGACACCAGCTCTATCTGTCTTTGCACCTCGGGACTGGTGGTGCGGTGGATGTGATAAAAAGTGTTTGGCTGAGATCCAGGGCTGGATGTCTTCAAGCTGGCTGAGACTCAGCAGACAAAACTGAAGTACTGGAATTAAGCCTGAGTAGCGGGGGGCAGGCAGGGTCTGAAGGTATCAGGCCTATGCCACAGTACCTTCAGGCTGATGCTACCCAAAGATGAAAAATCTGGGTGTCATTCTGGATGAAGCACTGATATTGGAGGTTCAGGTGTCAGCAGTCATTTGGAATGGTTTGTACCATCTTAAAAATATCAGCTGGATTCATTCCTTATTCCTCCTGAAGACTTGCCATCTCTGGTGCATGCCTTTGTGACATCTCATCTCGATTACTGTAATGCCCTCTACTTTGGGGTCAGTGGAAGTGCGCTGTGATGCCTGGAACTAGTGCAGAATGTGGCTGTGAGACTGTTGACAGGCCTTTCTAGGATGAGTCATACTCCTGTATTGTGGGAACTTTACTGGTTGCCAGTTAAGTGGCATTATCCTAATAGGTTGGTCTGCTAACCTATAAGGCCCAGCACAGATTGAGTCCTGGCTACCTACACAAACTTTACATCCATATCTTGCTGTTCATCCCCTCTCTTCTTCGGGGGAGGGCCTCCTGGTTGTCCCAAAACTTGACTTAAAAGTCGGGGACAGAGCCTTCAAGGTGGCAGGCCCAGTGTTGTGGAATTCATTTTGGGGGCTCTGAGGAGGCCTCATTGGTAGAAAGCCTTTAAAGGGACTTAAAACTCATCTGTTTGCTTGTGTTTGGTATTTATGTGCATTTTTAGCTGGTATTTAACTTTGTTTTATTGCTTTAGAAAGCTTAATTTTATACTATGATTGTATCATTAACTACTATGTGTTGGATGTGTTGTGCTATTCATCCATTGTAATGGCACCCTGGGCCTTCGGTGAAGGGTGCCATAAATAAATAAGACTACTACCCTCCTCTAAGACCCCTAGTTTGAGAGTATAGATTCTAGGGCACTTATGTCCTCCCCATCTAGGCTGCAAACCTCTACCTTGCCATATGTGAGCTGGGCAACAGCCAGCTAGGCTCTCTGTATATGTGTAGATGTGGTTGTGTAATCTAGCACTGCCTCCTCCTCCTCCTCCTAGTTTTAGTGCCTGCTGATAGCTATGTCTAATTTCTGCCCTCTCTGCTTGGATGCAGACCTTTCGTGAGAGTAATTTGCTACATTTCAAGATCCCAAGTCCCCAGTAAAATAGAACTTCTCCTCCCTACAACATCCTTGAGCCACATGCTAAATTTCTGGATAATCTTGTTCCTCCTCTGTCCTGCATTGGCACTGAAAGTATCACTGCTTCTGCCATTGCCATAGCCTCCTAACTAACTTCGAAAGCTATGCTGGACCATGTCTATACTTCTAGTTGCCAGATTATTGGTTCTTAAATGTGTAACCATGTTTGACTTACCTCTTCCAGTTCAAGTGAGTTCCTCCACTCAGTATTCATGTTCTTGCTTTGTTTCAGTGGTATATTTTATGCATTTTATAACCTTTGCATCACAATATTTGTAATTTATTGTTACATGTCTGGGTCATGCCTGAAAATAGCCAATCTTTTCATAGTGTGCTTATCTAGTTAACAGAAAACTAAATAAAATAAAGCAGGAAAGGTCATATTTGACCAAAAAGTGACAAAGGTATAAAATACACTGTTCACAGTGAAGTGTGACTTCAGTTATGTTTGCAGTATTCTGCTTGCCTTGGCTGATAGCATTTGCACAGTGTACTTTAAACTTTAACTTGTGACTTCAGTTATATGGTAAGTGACATGAAATAACTGCAACAAATATGCTTTAAGCTTCAACTGGTGACTAAGGATATAATGACTTAAATGGTATATTTGTAAACTAGCCATTGTTTGGTCACATATGATCTCTTCTGTTTTCTTCACATTTGGTATTGGCTTTATGAACACAGCCTCTGGGTTGAATTTATGAGTCAGTGAACTTTAAGAAATGCAATACTGTTGAGCACATTTGCTAATTCTTATATTGGGGTTCTCCTGTGGAATCTGTGTATCTGCATTTGTATGTCTTTAATATTCTGGCACTTACAGTATTTGAGCCTGTTAGACTCTTAAAGGAAAACTACAGTTAAAATTTGCACAAAAAAGGCATGTTGTGGAGAGTGTTTTGATTTATGTGTGTTGCTCTAGTGTGGTCTCCCTTTTGCCATTAGAGTTTTTCTTATGGTCTTGAACGCACCACTATCACTTGGGACAGAAGGCATTGTAGGAAAAAGAAGATTAATAAAAAATGCAAACATGGAGATCACCAGGGGCCATAAAACTACAGGCACATTTAGAAAAAAATCCTTACAACAAACAAAGGGAAGGCCACACTAGGACTACACCTACAATCAAAACACTTTTTTTTGTAAATGTTGAAAATGTACTGAGGTATTTTATATTATCGCCGAGATGATTCTGGTAAGAATATAGCATTCCATGCAAATGTTTGAATTTGGCTCCTAGCTTTCTTGCACTTGATAACATCTGAAGCTACTATAATTTAATAGCTATTTTTTTCACAACACTTGGCTAAGTTCAAATAATTAGTTAGGGTAGCATCATCCATGGATGATGAAATCACGTAACCCTGACTTTCTTGATGTGCAAATGAGCATTACAAATCCTTTCGAAACATGGAAACACAACATTCATTGGCAGAAAAGGACCACTTGGCCTTCTCAGTCTGCCCAGATGGTCCCTGCCTAGACTGTCTTTGCAGACCAAAACTGGTCTCCAGCAATCCTCCCTACACTAAAACTATTTACTGTAATATTCCCTATGTCTATTCCACACATGCTTGAAGTCCCTACTTTTCACCTTCACAGTCTCCACTGGCATTCTGTTCCAAGCATCTACTACCCTTTCAATGTAGCAGTACTTCCTTACATCACTCTTAAACTCTCCCTACAGCTTAGTCACATGCCCTTTTGGTTTTGGTGCTCCTTTTCATTTGAAAGAGTCTCCCCTCTTGCATCCTATTCACCCCTATGAGGTACTTGTAGGGTCTCTATCATGACCCCTCTTGCTCACGTCTCTTCCATGGCATAGAGGTTCCTCAGTCTCTGCTCATATGGCTTTCAGTTTAACCCCAGCACCATTTTAGTTGCCCTCCACTGGACTGCCTCGACCCTATTCTATGTGGCTTCTGAGGTGTGCCTCAGAACTAGACACAACACTCCAGGTGGGTCTCACAAGCGCAGCAATACAGTGGTATTACAAACTCCTCCTCCTGCTGGAGATACCTCTCCTATACATCTCAGCATCTCACTGGCCCTACCTCTGCTTTGTCACACTGCCCTGCACTTTGAGGCAATCAGATATGATAACCCTAAGGTCCCTTCCTGCTTAGTGACTGTCAGTACCTTCCCCAGTTCTATACTCAGCTTCTAGGTTCCTATGACCTAGCTGCATGATTTTGCCCTTTTGCACGGAACCCCAGTTGCCGTGCTCTTGATCCATCCTTGAGTTTCCACGATCACTATGCATTCTCTTTACCCACTCCTGAGTGTCCACCCTATTGCTGATGTTGGTATCCTCTGCAAAAGACATATCTTCCTTCAATGCTTCTCAGGTATGTGTAAAATTTAAAAAAATCACCTTTGTGAGCGTAACCGACAAGTGAGTTAAATTCACTACATTTCAAAGTTTCTCAAAATGTGAATGCCCCACCATGCTTTGCCTGGCAACTTCATGAAGTGTGCCTTTTGAACTACATTGGTAAAGTTCTATACTTTGCCTTCATTTCCTTTCAAAGTGAGATTTTCTCAGACTGAGGCTACTGGTAAACAAGTGCCTTTCAGGTCACATACAACATCTTCTGCAGGTCACATGGTACAGCTCCAGCTACAGAGGTGCTTCGCTTTCAGTTGTGCAGTCTGTGTGAGTTAGTGGAGGAGGCAGTTCTGCATTTGAGCTTTGAACATAACCTTTAAAAAAACTTTTTATAGCTTATCTTTGTTAATTTCTGGTCTTTCTTTCATTTAGAACTTGTTAGTATTTTTCAGGTGTGTTTTTGTCTAATTTAGTTTATATTTCTGCATTTTATATCTCGTCCTTTTATATCTGTATTTTCTTTGATTTCAGTTTACAGACACTCTGGTGTTTGTAATTTGATTTTCCTTCCTTCTGCCTCCTTTATTAACTTTCTTAGTATTTACTGCATAGTTCTTCTATATTTCTTCAGTATATTTCTAATGTTTCATATTTTTGGCTAAAATGAGTGGAGAGGATAGTGCTAGGAGTGAGACTGGGAGTCAGTTAGAGCATTGGACACACCCATGCCATATGTTTGCCACTTACTGTATTGGTTGCAGCAGCAGCTCTGGGTGCTTCTGGAGAATGTAGAAAGAAGTCCAGTCCTGCAGCAGCAGCAGCAATGGCAGGAGCTGGAGCTTCATCTTGTGGTGCCCCCACCCCAGTGCAGCAGCAACAGCAGGAGCTGGAGAGTCATCTTGCGGTGCCCCGTGCAGCACCAGAAGGAACAGCAGGGCTGGAGCTTCATCTTGTGGTGCCCCATGCAGCAGTAACAGCAGGAGCTGGCACTTCATCTTGTGCCCCCACCCCAGTGCAGCAGCAACAGCGGAGATTTAGCTTCATCTTGTGGTGCCCCACCCCAGTGCAGCAGCAACAGCAGGAGATTTAGCTTCATCTTGTGGTTCATGCAGCAGTAACAGCAGGAGCTGGTGCTTCATCTTGTGGTGCCCCCACCCAGTGCAGCAGCAACAGCAGGAGCTGGTGCTTCATCTTCGTGGTGCCCCCACCCCAGTGCAACAGTAACAGCAGGAGATGGAGCTTCATCTTGTGGTGCCCCCATGCAGCAGTAACAGCAGGAGCTGGTGCTTCATCTTAGAGGCCTCCACCCAGTGCAGCAGCAGAAGCAACAGCAAGAAGTAGTGCCCCACTGCCTGTCATTCATGATGTGTAAGTGCATAAGATGGTGCAGGGATCAGCCCCCCCATGGAACTACACACCCATCTGATGAAGAGGAGCCCCATCCCAGATCAATCAAATCACTTGTTTGGGATTTTTTTTTACGGTGACCCACAAGACAGCACCATCATAAAATGTCAAAATCTGCAGAGTGGTGGTTCACTAGAGTAAAGGGAAGTCATGTGGGCACTGATGGGCAGCATACCCACCTCACCAACAAGCTCCTCGTCAGTGGGAAGAACACCACAAGGCTGCAGAGAGGGCTGCTGTGATTCCTAGTGCTCCTCATGTGCCACATGAATGGCAGTGCTGGAAGAGGCAACATGGTGTTTTTTGTCTGAGGGGTGCAAGGGGAAGTGGGATCTGCAGCCAGACTCATGTGCTGCATGGGAGAGCACCTGTGACCCCAGCTGCAGATCCTTCTCCACCATATCTGTTGTCTCCATAGAAGACAAGTGGTGCAACTCCATGCAAGTTGACAGACTTTATTCGCTAAGTTGCATCAATAGAGGATACACTGCACACCATGCTAGGCAACCAACGTACACTTTTTGATGGGATGGCGGAGCTTCATCATGGTGCACCCTCTGTCCCACCCCAGCCAAAGGATTTATTTAAACTACCATTTCTTGTTGCCTTCTTTCATAATAACTTCTTTGTTTAGTGTTGTTAAAAAAATTATGAAAAAGTAAGTCTTATTCCCACCACGGTTGGCTCTCATTCCCCAGTCCCATTCTCTTGATATCCACCAGGACATACCATCAGCCATCTTCCCCAGAGATTGCCCCTATGTGAGCGGGTCAGTGGGGGGTCCTGACCAACCGAAGGCAGGATCCAGTTTGGACTGGTGAGTCCAACTATTTTGGAGCGGGACCTAGGGTGCCTGCCATCATCCAGCCACCAGCAATTTTCCGTGCGCTGGTCCGTGGGAGGTGTGGCATGCAATGATGTCCAGGTGCACACCACACTACCGCTGACGTCTGCCCCAACTCCCAATCTTAGGCCCAAGCTGCTTCTGCCAGGAGACAAGCAAGCAGCGGGGGTATCCAGTGAACATGGTGACCATGATTGAGCACTTACAAAAGGGTGACTCAGTCACTGCACCTGTGTTCTGGGCTACCTGGCAGGTAGCAACCGGATACAGGGGTGGCGACTACAGGATGGAGATGTTGCTATATATATATATATATATGTATATATATATATATATATATATATATATCATTCATGGGGAGACCACACCATGTGATGGGTGGAAGGAGGGAGGGTATGTGGGGTGTAGTGCAGTGGTTGGCTGCTGAGCTGGCCATGTGGCGTGGTGGGTAGGTGGCGGGCTGGGGTTGGGAGGCTGCTGGGTTCAGTTCTGGGTCGAGATTGCTTTTGCATCGGTCGGGGGTTTTAATTTTTTTTACGTTTACCACCCCATGCCCCGTGATTGAGAATCTTTAAGTAGGGGGTGCAGGGGCAGTGATTTAATGGGCTCTCTTATTCTTAACTGTGCAGTCTTGTGCTTTCACGGTCTTCTCTCACTACTGTTTTTGTTGTAATTGTTGCCTAAGTGTGCTGTGCCAGTCACACTCTCTGACTGAGGAGAATTGGGGATACTGGGATGCTTAGGGAGAGGCATCACCAGTAGAACACAGGAAGTTGTTATCCCTCTGTACAGACAGTTGGTGAGACCCCATCTGAGTACTGCATGCAGTTCTGGAGACCCCATCTCATGCAAGCACATAGACAGGATGGAGACTGTCCAGAGGAGGGCAACTAAAATGGTGCAGGGTCTGCCCCAGAACCCATATGAAGAGAGACTAAAAGAGCTTAATATTATACCCTCGAGGAAAGGAGGGAGAGGGGAACATGACAGAAACTTTCAAGTGCCTCAAGGGGATCAACAAAGTCCAAGAGGTAGCATCTTTCAGGAAAGAGATGTGCAAGAACAAGGGGCACAATTTGAAGATAGAGGATTGCTCAGAGGTAATGTGAAGAAGTATTTTTCACAGAGGGTTGTGGATGCATTGACAGCCTTCCTGAGAAGGTCGTGGAGTCAAAAACAGTGGGAATTCAAAATGCATGGGACAGGCATAAGGCAATTCTAGTGGGGGTAGGAGGAAGTAGGCTGTTGGTTAACTAGGATCTGCAGCTTATCCATTAGGTAGGGAGCTGGGCAGTCTGGGTGGGCCAAGCGGTCCTTATCTGCCATTAGATTCTATGTTTCTATTTTTCTATGACTGAGTTCCTCCACAGCCCCACTTCTCAATCACTTTATTGCACATAAATACACTAGCACAAAAGATTCTCACTTACTGAAAATTTATACTGAACATGAAATTATTTATGCTGCTAACATAGTGATGCTGCTGTAGTGCTGCATCAGTCACCCTCTTGGACTGAGTCCTCCACAGCCACTGGTCCTGTCACTTCACAAAAATTTCTCTAGAACCTGAAATTAGTAGTGCTATTGCTACTTGTCAATATCGTGGTGGTGGTGGTGCTGTGTCAGTCGCCCTCTCAGACTGAGTCCCTCCACAGCCACTGTTGCTATCACTTGCGAACATTTCCCCAGAACCAGAAACTGTAAATGCTACTGCTGCCTGCCAATATGGTGGTGCAGCTGTTGCTACTGCTGCTGCACTATGTCAGTCACCTTCTCGGACTGAGTCCCTCCACAGCCACTGTTGCTATCACTTGAACATTTCCCCAGAACCAGAAACTGTAAATGCTACTGCTGCCTGCCAATATGGTGGTGCAGCTGTTGCTACTGCTGCACACTATGTCAGTCACCTTCTTGGACTGAGTCCCTCCACAGCCACTGTTGCTATCTTCAGTAACATTTCCTCAGAACCAGAAACTGTAAATGCTACTGCTCCTGCCAATATGGTGGTGCAGCTGTTGCTACTACTGCTGCACTATGTCAGTCACCTTCTCGGACTGAGTCCCTCCACAGTCACTGTTGCTATCACTTGGAACATTTCCCCAGAACCAGAAACTGTAAATGCTACTGTTGCCTGCCAATATGGTGGTGCAGCTGTTGCTACTGCTGCTACACTATGTCAGTAAGCCCTCTGGGACTGAGTCCCACCACAGCCACTGTTGCTATCACTTGCGAACATTTCCCCAGAACCAGAAACTGTAAATGCTACTGCTGCCTGCCAATATGGTGATGCAGCTGTTGGTACTGCTGCTGCACTATGTCAGTCGCCCTCTCGGACTGAGTCCCACCACAGTCACTGTTGCTATCACTTGCGAACATTTCCCCAGAACCAGAAACTGTAAATGCTACTGCTGCCTGCCAATATGGTGGTGCAGCTGTTGCTACTGCTGCTGCACTATGTCAGTCACCTTCCGGACTGAGTCCCTCCACAGTCACTGTTGCTATCACTTGCAAACATTTCCCCAGAACCAGAAACTGTAAATGCTACTCTATGATGGCACTCTCAGTGGAGACCAAGAAGAATGCTGAGGACACCCACAAGGAGACCCACAGAAGGGTGGCAAGGGACACCACAGGGGAGAAAACAGCTTCTGATGAGGGGACTCAATTATTAGAGGGCTAGACCTGGGGGAAGGGAGAGAGGGAAGTAAGGTGCCTGCCTGGTGCTGGCTTGAGGGACAAGAAGCGAATCCTCAGGATTGCAGAAGCAGCATCACAGGAGAGGGAACTAGATATCATTGTCACCTTGGGACAAATGACCTAGCTAGGCATGGGATCAGTGCAGTGCAGGATGAAATTGTGGAGTTGGGGAGGGCCTCAGACAGGTAGCAAGCACGGTTACCTTCTCAGAGGTGCTGCCAGTCTATGACAGGGTGAGGCTAGGGTACTACACACCATGCAGTTTAATGAATGGTTGCAAAACTGGTGCAAACACGGCTTTAGCTTCATTTGGGGACTGGGGTACACCTGGAGAGATGAAGGTTTATACTAGCACGATGGTCTGCATCTGTCCATGAGAACCAAGATCCTAAGGGACAGGTTTAAATGCTTTCTGGCAAGCTTTTTAAACTAGCCATGGGGAGGTGCTAATAAGAGGCAGGAAATTTCAAGCCTCCCCACAAAACATGATGGGTAGTAAGGTAAACACTGAGGTACAGTGCTCAACAGAGGGCAGGACAGGGTAAATGGAAAAATAGACAAGGGCAAAAAGAGCAGGCATGGGGAAAAAAGGATAAAGCCAACATTAAATGGAGGGCAATGAGTACCAATGCCCGTAGTCTGGAAACAAGCTTCCTGAGCTAGTAGCCTTGATGGAAGATGAACACTTGGATATTGTGGCAGTCACAGAAACATGGTACACAGGAACCATGACTGGGATGTCAACATACAGGGGTACACAGTCTACAGAAGGGACGGGAGGGAAAAGAGGAGGTGGAGTAGCTCCATACATAAGGGAAGGGATCAAAGCTACAGAACTAAAAAGTAAAGGGGAGGACAAGAGGCACTCTGGGTCACCTTGGAGACAGGAATGGCATCACAATCCACACAGGGGTTGTATACAGACCCCCATCTCAGGGGAAGGAAATGGACAAGAAAATGATAGAGGACATTCTCAAAATGGCTGAAAAAGGGAGATACTGTTGATGGAGGACCTGAATATGCCAGATGTTAACTGGATGACATGTACTGCAGCCACATCCAAGAGCAGGGTCATTCTTGATGCCCAGCAGGCAGGCCTTAGACAGCTAGTGTTGAAACCCACTCGAGAGGAAGCAATACTAGACCTGGAACTCTCAAATGGAGAGAGGATCACAAATTTAGAAGTCAGTAGACATCTGGGGAACAGCGACTACTGTACAGTGTCTTCAATAAGCACAACCATGGAGACAAAGCCATACAAAAACAAGCATACTGGACTTTAGAAGGGCTGACTTTGGCAAAATGGGTGAATACCTGAGGAATACACTAGCAAATGGCCAAAAGGAGGGTGGAAGAACAATGGAGAAAAATCAAAACTGCCATCATAGAGGCAACAAGCCTTTGTGTGAAACAGATAAAGAAAACAAAGCGGAGTGAAAAACCACTATGGTTCTCAAAAGAGGTGGCAGGGAAGGTTAAGGAGAAAAAGGCTGCATTCAAAAGTATAAGGCATCACAGAAGGAGCACGACAGGGAACTGTATCAATTAAAGCAGAAAGAAGTGGAAAGGCAGTCAGAATAGCAAAAGCCCAAACTGAGAAAAAATAGCCAAGTCAGTTAAAGGGGATACAACCTTTATAGGTACATTAGGGTATAGAAAGGTTAAGGGAGGAATAGTGAAGATTAATAAGGAGAGGGAGGTGGGCAGAGGGAGACAGTGAAAAAGGCAGATATACTGAATGAATACTTTTGCTCAGTATTCACAAAAGAAGATGAGGAGGAGTTACTAAACCAGACAATAGAAGCACTCTGGGTAGGGGTTGACACCAGTCCATTTACAGAAGAAAGAGTCCTGAAAGAACACCTAAAACTCAAGGTGGACAAAGCAATGGGGCCTGATGGGATTCACCCAGAATCCTAAAAGAACTAAGGAGGACCTAGTGACACCACTGAGCACACTTTTAACAAATCATGGGAGGATGGGGTGGTACCTGAGGACTGGAGGAGGGCAGATGTGATTCCCTTCACAAAAGTGGGAGCAAGGCAGAAGCAGGAAACTACAGACCTGTAAGTTTGACCTCAGTGGTAGGAAAATGATGGAATCACTTCTGAAAGAAAGAACTGTTGAATACCTAGAGCAGCGGGCACAGGACCCAAAGCAGCATGGATTTACAGCAGGAAGGTCATGTCAGACGATCTAATAGATTTCTTTGACTGGGTAACCAAAGTAATAGACCAGGGAGGGGCTGTGGATATGGCCTACCTAGACTTTAGCAGAGGCATTTGACACAGTCCCACACAAAAGATTAATAAGCAAGTTAGCCAGCCTGGGAGTGGGTCCCAAGGTGGTAGCCTGGGTTGCAAACTGGCTGCACAACAGGACACAGAAGGTAATATTGAGTGGAACACATTCCAAAGAAAGGGGTCACTAGTGAGTACCTCAGGCTCAGTACTGGGTCCAGTCCTCTTAACATCTTTATAAGTGACATTGCAGAGGGCCTGGAGGGAAAGGTATGCCTCTTTGCAGATGATACAAAGATCTGTAACAGAGTTGATACACAAGGGGGTAGAAAGGATGAGAAGGGACTTGGAAAGGTTGGAGGAATGGTCAGACATATGGCAACTTAGATTCAATGCAAAGAAGTGCAAAGTAATGCACCTGGGAAACAAAAACCAGGAGAAGAGTCACACAATAGCAGGGAGGTACTAACAACAACAAAAATAGAACGGGACTTGGGGGTAGTCATATCAGATGATCTAAAGGTGGGTAAGCAATGTGAGAAGTCAGTAAGGAGAGCCAGGGGATATTGGGATGCATAGAAAGGGGCATCACAAGTAGAAAAGGGAAGTGGTTATCCAGCTATACAGACAGTTGGTGAGACCCCATCTGGAGTACTGGTGTTGTTTTGGAGACCTCATCTATGCAAGGACATAGACAGGATGGAAGCAGTCCAGAGGAGGGCAACTAAAATGGTGCAGGGTCTACATCAGAAATCATATGAAGAGAGACTGAGAGAGCTTAATATGTATACCCTTGATGAAAGGAGAGACAGGAGGACATGATAGAAATGTTCAAGTACCTCAAGGGAATCAACAAAGTCCAGGAGGTAGCATCTTTCAGAAAAAGAGATGTGTAAGAATAAGGGGACACAATTTAAAGATAGAGGGGAAGCTCAGGGGTAATGAGAGGAAATCTTTTTCATGGAAAAGAGTGGTGGATGTGTGGAACTGCCTTCCTGGAGAGGTTGTTGGGGCTAAAACAGTGGGGAATTCAAACATGCATGGGACAGACACAAGGCAATTGTAGTGGGGGTGGCAGGAAGTAGGCTGTTAGTTAACTAGAATCTGCAGCTTATCCAATAGGTAGGGAAAGGGTAGACTGGGTGGGCCAAGTGGTCCTTATCTGCCGTCAAAGTCTATGTTTCTATGTTTCTATGTTACTGCTGCCTGCCAATATGGTGGTGCAGCTGTTGCTACTGCTGCTGCACTATGTCAGTCACCTTCCTCGGACTAAGTCCCTCCACAGCCACTTTGCTGTCATTTGTGAACATTTCACCAGAACCAGAAACTGGTAACGCTGTTGCCTGCCTGCCAATATGATGGTGCTGCTGCTTCTTTCTGTTAGTTTGCCCCCATTCCCCAATCCCCAGGTCCTCCAAATTTTTTACTAGTTTCCTGTATGGGAGCAAGTCAAAATACCTTGCTAAAAGCAAAATACAGTATGTTGCCTTCCTGCCCTTTATCAGCCATCCTTGACTTTCCTCCCTACTGCTGTAGGCAGTGCTGCTGCTGCCACTGCCAGCCAGTTCACCTTGAGCAAATAGAAAACGCAAGTTCACCTGTGAAATTCATGGAGTTAGTCACATAGTGATTCACTTAACTAAACTTCGCATTCAGTGAGCCATCCCACAGAATTCGCGAAAGTCTACATGAAGTGCATAGGGGTGCCTTGCTGGAACATCACCAGTGAATTTAAAATTCACGACACACCTAGTTCTTCTGCAATGTCACTTACAAAGATAGTGAAGGGACCTATCCCAGTGCTGAACCCTAGGGCATCCTGCTGGTCACTCATCATTCAATGAGTGCCATTAACTACTATACTCTGTCTCCTATTCGTTAACCAGTTTCTAACCCAGTTCACCACTTTGGATCCTACCCTAGGCTGCTAAATTTCTTTATTATTCTCCTGTGCAGTGCAGTGTTGAAGGCCTTGCTACAGTCAAGATAGACCATGTCCACTGCCACCCACTTATCTATTTCCCTGGTCACCCAGTCAAAGAAATTAATCACGCTTGTCTGGCATGACCTGCCCCCACTCCATGAATCCTTGCTGCCTGTGGTCTTGCAGCCCATTGGATTCAATATACTCTATCAGCCTTTCCTTTACAGGGTTTCCATGAATTTTACCATCACTGAGGTGAATGGAGACCATGTTAGTAGACCATGTAAAAGGACCTGAATGTCAGCCACTGAGTCTACTGGACCAGATCCAGTGAAAAGAAGCTTGTGAGTAATTTTTCCTGCAGCAAGAGAAATGAGTGATGTGCAATTTGTGCATGGGCAGTTTAAACTGGGCCAGCAAAATGTATTTATTTAGTTTTTGTTTACTGGGTAGGTGCGCTAGCATAGAGATGACTATTTTCAGGCACGACCCAGGAGGTTACAGGGCAACATTATAGAGAATACAACAGAAGGAAAATACAGCAAGGTATAAACAGTGGTATTCTACAACAGGTTATGCAGCATAAATAAAATACAAGGTATTGAGAGCAGGTTACAGGACATATATTTACAGTTATAGCATTGGGATGAGGCGTATTGCAGTAGAGTAAAACAGTACTGTTTCAAAATACAAGAGATAACTCAGAGACACATGGTCGCAAATTCAAAAGAAAAAATAGACATACAGCAGCTATGACCCTGGAGGAAAAACAATTTTCTACAGACAAGGAAAATATGTGAATCAAAACAAATAAGTGCTATGGGGGTTAGATGCAGGGATAGGAAAAAGGAGGTTATTCATGTTTGGGTAGAGTAAGTTTCAGAGATAGGAACCGAGGCAAGTAATGGGTGGGCAGGGGAACAAAGCGAGAGGATATACCTCGCAAGGGTAAGTAAGGCAAAATTGTGTACTGATGCAAGGTAGGGAACAGAACAAATAAGTGCAAAAGGGATTAGATGCAGGGATAGGCAAGCTGAGATAGGTTAGGTTTGGTACATAGGTGGCATTAGAGGTGCGGGTCTTTGAGTAGGGGTGCATCTGGGAGAGGCATAAGAAGAGACATTGAAATGGTATTTTGGCAGAAGCAGGTTAAGAACTGCAGCCAGGGATGGGGACAGGGAGCTAAGGAGGTTTAAAGCAGGAGCATTGGTTAGATAAGATGAGGTAGTGACAGAAAGCTTTTTTTAAAGGTGTCATGAGTGGGTGCTAGGCAGACATCTAGAGGGAAGGAGTTCCACAGCCGAAGAGCATAGTGGGCAAAAGCACTAGAACCTTTGGTGGTTGAGTATTTCGCACACTGAAGAAGAATTTATCAGTTGAGCACAGACCATAGTTGGAGGTCTGTGGCTCGAAACAGAACCACCAGTGATTTAGGGTTTGAGACCTCATAATACTGTCTATAGTGGGGCCAGGAAATAGAGCCTGGTGGCATTAGGAGATAGCCAGCTAAGATCTGAGTAGAGGAGGCAGTGGTGTTTCCGCCTATGGGACAGAGCAGTGCCGACATATATTATCATAGGTGACGTCCCATCTATGCAGATTTGTTTTAGGTATAGTGGCATATGAAGATACCCTATAGGTTAGGGTCAGTGGAGTATGCCTCGGCAATAGCTAGTCTCGCTGAGGGGGTTAAATCATAGCTAGTACGATATGCTACACCTAGCTTGGAGTTCACAGACTTACACGTGTTCAAATGTGATGTTCAAAGTTTAAGGACTGATCCAAAGTGACACCTAGGTACTTAAAAGAGGTAACCAAGCCAGTGGGTGAGCCATCTAGGCAGGAGACCCTAAAGTTGTTTTGGTATAATTTGAGTTTTGAGGGGTGCCAAATAGCAATTGACTGGGTTTGGTCTCATTAAGAACAAGTTTATGATCCGAGAGCCTGGATTGTAGTGTTGGAAGTCAGTAGAAAGCCATAGATTGATGGCAGATACATTTTCATACTGGTATAGAGGACAATGTCATCTGCATAGAGTATGGAGGAGGAGGCAGAGAGATTTGAGGTGATGTCATTAATGAAAATTGAAAAAGTAGTGGTCCCAGGATAGAGCCTTGGGGCACACCAATATTCATTGTAGCTTATCCGAGTAGGATGAGTTGAACTGACAACTTAAACCCTGTTTGACAGATAGCTGCTGAACCAGCTGACTACGTTAGATGCAAAGCCCATAGATTGCAGGGTGGTGAGGAAAAGGGAGTGGTTCACCAGGTCAAAAGCCTTCACATGTCAATGAAGACCGCCTCTGTTGGAAGACCCGAGTCCATAGCAGTGAGAGTGTCTGTGGTGAATTTAAGCAGGGCAGTAGAGGTGCTGTGACATTCATTGTGAAAGCCATGCTAGGCGGTTGTTAAAGGTCATGTTTGAGAGAAATTCTATGGTTTGAGTGGGCATTAGTTTTCTAAGATTTTGCTTAACACCCGACAGTTCAAAGGAGTCATTGGGGTCACCCTTTTTAAGGATAGGGGTGACTGTCTTCCCAAATGTCAGGAAAGCTACTTTGACATAGGAAAGGGTGAACATTTTGGCCAGACGGGCAGCAATGAGAGGGGCAGCTATTTGTAGAAGCCTGGGCTCAATACTGTCTGAGCCTGAGGCTGCACCATCCGGGATCGAGCTAAGAAGTTGTGTAACCTCCTTCAAGATAATGGTCCTAAAGTGAAAGGAGGGGGCAGCAGGAGTCCTGCTAGAAGAAGCTGGAGTCATTTGTTGTGAGGTGGGGAAGAAGGATGTGAATTTAGTTAGGTCTGAGAACAGATTATTAAGGAAGTTAGCAATGGTCAGAGGATTGTTGCAATGAGTTCCATTAAGGATCATTTCATTAGAGGTAGATGACGAGTGGATCCCAGGAAGGTTTTTATGTGGAACCAGAACTTTTGGGGTCATCCGGGCATTGGTTAGTAGGTTTTGCAGTAGGAGCTTTTCGCAGACCTTATAGCCTTTTGCAGGCATTCTTAACATCCTATAGGTGTTATAGTCTGTCGGAAGTTCTGAGGACTTGAAACAGCTCCAGCCCCTGTCTCTCTCTTTTATTTTAGCTAGCAGGTCCTTTTAGCCATCAAGTTTGTTTTCCTTGACACGGCGGGTTATAAGAGGGAGTGATGATCCTGCAGTGCTGAGAATTTAGTGATCAAAATGGGCAGTACAGACTGGACATCTCGAGAACTGTAGAGATCAGACCAATCAATATTGGCCACATCTAGAAGGCAATTTTGCTGATCCAGGTTGGCATAGTTTCGAAGGTGATGAGGCGTGGTTTTTCAGGAAGGGAGATCGATCCCAGATGCAAAAAATAGGGAGTGATCAGAAATGGCATCTGCAAGTGTGCCAGCAGACTGGATGTGCTCAAGGGGTTTGTTAGCATCCAGTCTATGAAGGTGCAAGAGATAGAGTGAGATGCAGTCCTAGTGGGTTGAGTAATAAGTTGATGGAAGTTATGGCTCTGGATTTTTGGTGAGCAAGGTGGTCTGGCATTTCACTTAACTTTAGGGGCCATGAATTAGATGTCTGCAAATTTCAGGGATTAAGAAACCATTTGTAACTGGTTTGAAGCCAGGGCTATTTTGCAGACAGAACCAGTTTTAATGAGGAGTTAATTGGGAGGTGGGGCTTACTGTCTTATAAGTCAGACACTGTGTGAGCCAGCTACAATGCTCCTCATGCCAAATGTTCATTTGGCAAATAGTGTTGGGCTGAGTGGGAGGGCCAATCTAATGACTGTTTCTAATAGTGTAGGTTACCAGGAAGGATGAAAGTGCACTTAGAGCACTGCCAAGTCTGTATAAAGTATGCCTTCTGCCTACAGAGGAGAGCAAATACATGTGCAGTCACCACTAGCCATTTGCAGCTATAGAGGGATGCTTCCGATCTTGAATGGTATCATGCAGCTGCAACCATAAAGGCACAGAAAAATGGGATGGCAGCTGAGGAACTCCAAGGAGGGCAGTGGCCAGGTGGTGAAGCTATTATCTAGGACACTGTTAGGGAAGCACACTTTGTCCACTTCAGGGCTGTGTGATGTGCCCCATAAAACGTATGGAGGGAAGATGGATACCTTGAGCTACTGCAGGGTGGTTGACACTTTCAGGTACACTGCCAGGATTCAGTGATGGTTGGAGGTCTCACAGAAGTACAGAGGGGATCTGCAGGTAAGGAGGATGGGAAGATGAGACTGAAGATGGGGAGATGAGACTGAGGACTAGGACAGTAGGTCTGGAGGTCAGTTAGCTGGGACAGGTAGGGTAGGGTAGGGAGGAGAGTGGTAGAATTGTGGTCTCTGAAAGTAGGGATGGGGATGGATCCAACTGGAGAAGGGAGGTAGAAGTCAGTCAAGGGAGCACCACCACCAGTAGACACCAGTAACAGGCATCAGTATCTGGCAGGACAGGTTGAGGGGTCAACAGTTAACTGGGGCAGGTGGGAGTATACCAGGCACTAGGACACCTGACATGCCAAGAAAGAGGAAGTAAAAGATGGGAGGAGGAGTAGGAAGGTAGTGGTTATGGCAGATTCTATAGTTAGGGCAGGGGTGAGGTGGTGGGGACATTGCTGACCAGGATGTAGCTCAAGTGAGATGGTTTCTTTGTCTAAGTGTATGGGTCAAATCAGCACACTATCTAGGGCCAAGCAATGCAGATGGGGAGAAGAGCAGACTGTTGTCATCCTTGTTGGCACCAGCGACATAGGGAGCACAAGACCAGGGATATAAGGAGGTAATTTATGGAACGAGGATGTTTCTGAAAGGAAAGGTATATCCAGGGTGATTTTTCTCAGGAACCTACTGGTTCTGGGGACCAGTAAGGAGTGGCAATAAACCATTAGGCAGTCTGATGCTGGGATAAGGGTCTGCTACGAGAGGAAGCTTTTGTTTTCTGGTCACATGGTGGACCTTCTGGAGCAGGAGACATCTGTGCCAGAAGAGTGTAGGGTTGGTCAGAGAATGGACAGGGCAATCAGGGGATTTCAACTATGGAAACACACAGATTCAGTGGAGCACAGGGGCAGGAGGCAGACAGTGGTAAACAAAGGGAAGGAGAGCAGCGGAGTGCCTAGAGAGGAGAATGCCACAGTGGCGAGAAAGCGTAGAGGGTAACTGTCTCACTTGAATGCAGGCCAGTATGAGGAACAAACCCAGCAAAATAGGCATGCTTAAGGGCCTTATGCACTTCAAAGACCAAGATTTAGTGATACATAGAAACCTGACAGGGAAAAGACCTTTAACACTAAGATAGGATAAAGACTATTTTAAATTGAAAGACCTGACAGGAAACTGGGAGGGTGGGTCTCTTTGTAAGGGAGGAGCCACTGCTTGAGAGCAAGAAGGACGTCAGAGGGTAAACAGTGTCAATGAGTGATCTGGGCCAAGTTAGGGTAAAAGGGGTAAATTAGTTACTCTGGGGGTGTGCTAGGAACACAAATAACTAAGTGGAGTACGATGACCATCTGGTCAAGGGAAATTATGAGCAGCCAAATCTGATTCATTGGTAATCCTGGGAAATTCAATCTCAGTGGCATAGACAGGTATCCCAAGAGGCATAATAGTAAGGCTGAGAAAGAGTTTCAGTCTACAGTACCTTCTAAGAATGCTTCAAGGGCAACCTGTCCAACAGTGGGCTACGTTTGTCAAGGAACCAGTCAAGGCAGTGACACAACCAGGCAGTCTTCTCCCTGGTGACAGGGAAGACTAGCCATGCCTCAGCAACTAGGATTCGGGACTTCAGAGAGGCAGTATCACAAACCCACTGGCTAGCAACTGGCTTAACACAACTCACCATTGCTGCTACCAAATTGTTGTGAATTCATCACAGTGTTCTACTTTCATCCCACTTATGCACTTGTTCAGACAGTACAGTATAAGGCACAGACACAGGATATCCTGTTCACTTCAAGCACTCATGCTCCATTACTAGAAACAGTTTTGCTTTGGTTTAGCTTCATTCTCTGAGATGGAACAGAGATTGCCAGTAAAAAATTACCTGTACCTTTAAAAACAATGCCTATCTCAAAAGGATTAAAATAAAACATTTAATAATCACAAAATGTAGCCGCCCAGTGACACAGAGGTTGAGGCAGAGGTTGCCTTATCTTCTAACATGCAAGCGACCTGGGTTTGGGAATGAGTTGAGTTTGCCAGAGGTTGGATGGGGGGGATCGAGTGTCTGACAGAGCTCACCTCTCTAGGGTGAGGAGGCATGCTAGCTCAGCCCTTGGTTGCCACTAGCTGGGGGCCCTGGGGCTATGCTGGCACTCACAACATAAATGGCAGATGCCGCAGTGACATAGCCTGTGTGTGTGCCCATGTGCACATGCTTACAAGTTGTTGTGGCAGGAGAACCAAGGGAGAAAATGGAAAAGAAATCGTGGCAGACTTCATGAAACCCTGCCTATCCCTGGCCCACACCACTGCCTGGTCCACCAGCACATGAGAGTCACCGGTGCGGGATACTGGCCTTCCCTTCCTGGTTCCAACACGGGGCAATCCATGTGGGCCTTTGGGTCCGGTGAGTCCAGGGAGGTGGGTGCTGGAGAGGGAGGTGGGGACAGGGCTGACAGACTGCCAGAGATGACCACAAGGCAAAAATCTTTATGGAAGAATATTCACAAACTGCATAAGATACACGAGCAGTGAATGGAAACCTACCTAACATACTAAGGAAATGAAAATGAACAGATATCAAATCTTATAATTAAAAAGACAAAAAAGATATTACCAAACCAAGTTCTAGATTGCCTTACCACTTCTTGAAAAAGATTTTCACACAGGTTTCCTAACTTTCACATTGCCTAACCTTTTCTCCAAAAGGTCATACAGCATTTGGAGGAAAGGATGCACACTGCTCTGTTGTTCTTGTCTCTACTTCCCAGAGGGAAAGAGCCTCAAGATGTAATTCTTTAAATTCCCAGCATCCCCTAGACTTGGTTCTACCATTTTCAACATAGATTCCCCTATAACAAAAGGTATAGTGGTGTCCTGTGTCAGTTTCCTTCTGTCTAATCATATAAATCATAACTTGAATGAAGAACCATCTCAAGCATAGTCAAGGCATTTACTTTGTATTTGCCTGTTGTCTTCAATTTGCAAACTGGTCACTACAGAATACAGGTTAAAGGGCTTGTGGATACACACATGCACAGCACTGTTTCTGTACAAGATGACCTACTCATTCTTTAGCACCCTGCAGGTAATAATATATATTTATAGCATTTAAAACAATGACACCATGCATTACATATAGAATAATATATTAGGTTGTGTGCTTAACAAAATTTACACACACCCTCAGTGCTGGATGCTACCATAAACCCTGAGGAGGAAGCTCGAAGGGTTTATTAAAGCATCCAGTATGGGAGTGTATGTGTAAAATTCTAGTTTCATACAACCCCATTTTTATTTTATATAACTGCTGGTACCATTTTTTCACCACAGTAATTATATAAAATAAAAGAGGTTCCTGTGCGAATCGCAGACTGGTTGGGTTTCAGTGTGGTCCCAAACGCCAGCAGTAGAAACGTTAACCTTTTTTCTTTTCTTTTGTATTTGATAAAACAGGCCCATTTAAGGATGTTAGCCAAGTGATTTTTTAAATAACTTACCACCAAGTCTGAGTGGTGGTGAAGTCTCTCTTGGTTGGTGGCCAGCACTGAAGAAGGAATAGCCACAGCTGGCACATGCACAGAGCTAGGAAAACCCGGTGTGTTCACCGTTATAACCAGCTGGTTATAATGGTGAATTATAATCTGGTTTCCTTACAGAAAAATTGAGACCCAATAATTATATATAGAATAATACCCTACGGGACTGTGCATTAGAGAATGTTATACACACCTGAGGTGTATGATGTTATATATACCCTGAGAGTAACACTTGAGGGGTTTATAATAGCATCCTACACAAAGGGTATGTATAAAATGTGAGTTTTACACAGTCCCCAAGGCTTTGTTTACATACTGTAGTTGCTGGGCTCCATTTTGTTTGCCACAAGCCCCCTATCCCACCCCCATGGGACAGGCTGCAGCCTGAGCTCCATATGGGCTGACAGCTAAAAGTGCCATCTTGAGCTTTCACTCTCCAACCGCTTATGTTGCAGTAGCTTGAGGTGTGCGTGGGTCTTAGGGACACTGCAGCATGAATGCTGTTATAACTAGCATGTTATAACAGCAAACTATAACCAGGTTTCCCTATGGAAAAATGGAGCCTAGTAATTATAACCACAATAGCTGCAACTGAGGACACTGTGACAGTAGCATCAGATAATCTTTAGTCATTAGGAACCTTCCCTGGGCACCACTGTGCTTGATATGTGCCAGGAACCTTTGAAAGAAAAACATGCCTTTATTCCCCAAGGCTCCAAAGTCATGCTTCTCATTACACCACGGCTGTAAACTTGACTATTTCCTTGTTTAGAGATGGCTACATTAGAAATGACATAGCAGTACATGAAGTCCATACATCTCTTGAGCCAGATATTGAACAACTTTGGGTGCAGATTATACCTCCCCATGAAAAACAGGTCCTTTTAGGTGTTTGTTACAGACCACCATCTCTCAGTGGCCCCAAAACTATCAAATTTATTAAGCAGATAGTGAACAGGACCCAGGAAAAACTATTGATCTTAGGAGACTTCAACTTTCAGGAATTAGTTGGGGAAAATGGACCTCAACTACAGTGGTAGAGAACGAATTCTTAGAAGCTCTTGACAATGTAAGTGCAGAAAATCAAGTACTGGAGTATAGCAGGGATACTCACACTCTGGATCTTGTCATGAGTAATTTGGGGATTCACTAGAAAGATGTCATGTTAGGGAACCCTTGATCGAAGTGGTCACAATATGGTTGAATTTTACATCAAGATAAGGACTGAAATCCAGGAAGGCGCTAGCAAAGTAAATAGATACGTCACAGCAGACTACAGTGTATTAAGAAATTTGGTAACTAAATGGAACTGGGCAAAGAATTTTGAGGGCCTTGAATTGATCCAAATGTGGGATGTGTTTAAACCTTTCTCCGTGGATCTGGTAGACATCAATGTTCCTACAAAGATTAAGTATAACCTTAAGGGAGGATCCTAATGTGGTTCAACTCCCAAATTAATAAATTAAAAGTCAAAACAGAGCATACAAAAGAGCTAAAAGAGAGGGAACCACTAAATATAAAGATCTGTACAGAAAAAACTTAGAGTTCTGAAACTGAAATCAAAAGAGCTAAAGGAGATGGATTTAAAATTAGTAAACAAAGTGGGCAACAACAAGAAGGAACCTTAAAATAATAATTGCAATATAGGTCCTCTAATTCAGGGTGATAAATAATCACGGACTGCCAAGTCATGACAGAACAGTTTAACAGTTATTTTGGAAGTGTCTACCAAGCAGGTGACATCCAGAAGTCAGAAAACGATGGGGATAATGCAAAGTAACATTGTAATTACACCTACTATGGTTAGAAATAAATTAGAAAATTTAGACCCCACTAAGTCACCAGGACCCAACGAACTACATCCCAGACTACTGAAGGAATTATCATCTGTATTATGTGATCCCATCCATGCTATATATATATAAAATCCCTAAATAAGGAGTCATACCTGAGGACTGACTATCTGCTAATATTGTGCTTATTCATAATAAGCATTGTCAATGATGAAAGTTCGTTGTGTGCACTGGTGTCATGGGGGATGTTTGAAAGTTGCTTTAGTGAAGTTGTTAGTGAGGTGGGGTCCCAAAAACATATGTTAAAAATTTGTGGCAAAATATTTAAAAATGGGCAAGTTATGTTACTAAGTTGAAAACCTTTTGAAATACATTGACATCGAAAACCCCACTGTAATACATTAAAGAGCTTACCCAGTTCACAGTTGGGCTTTGAAGAGCGAAGATGTGCCTGTACTCCGAGGTAGATTATGGCAACAGACCTCTGGTGGGTAAGTATGTGGTATGGGGTGTGGATGGTGGGTCCTGAGTGGAGGGTGGGGTTGGGTAACAGCTGAATGGACAATGATGGACGGTTTTTTTTACATTAAAAAATGGATAGTTTTATTTTTTCAGGAGTTTGCTGAACAGATGAGGACACTGGGGATTGGGCATCCCAAGTGTCTGTATACTGTTTGGAGGGGTTACACAGAGGACAACAATGGACTGGCAGATGACACTGGGGATTGGGCACCCCGTGTCTGCATACTGTTTGGGGAGGTTACACAGCTCATAACAATGGACAGATAGATGAGGACACTGGGGATTGAGCACTCCCAGTGTCTGTATACTGTTTAGGGAGGGAGGTTACACAGTGGACAATGATGGATGGTTTCTTTTTAGGATAAAAACAAGCGTTTGTCAATGCCGAACATTTGATGTATTGAAAGATGTCTACCTCTGCACCTTGTTTATGCCCTTGAGGTACTTGAATGTATCTATCAAGTTTCCCACTCCCTCCTTTCTCCTCTATATACATATTGAGGTCCTTTTAATCTCTCTTGATATGTTCTGTGTTGCAAGCCATGTACCATCTTGGTTGCCTTTCTGTGGGCTACCTCCACCTTGTCAATGTCCTTGCACATTTATGCTCCAAATTTGCACACAGTACTGTAGGTGAGGCCTCACTAGTGCATTATACAATGGAATCACCACCTCGTGCCTTCTGCTAGTGATACCTCTGCCTATGCATCCCAGCATGCCACTGGCTGTCCTTGCAACATGTGTGCTCTGCTTTGACACCTTTTGGCCATCAGAACTGATAACTCCTAGGTCTCTTTCTTCCTTGGTGATCATCAGCACCTCTACCCCATCCTGTAACTCTCCACAGGTTTCCTCTTCTCAGGTGCATTATTTGGGCTCTTTGCATTGAACCTCAGTTGCCACACCTCAGATCATTTTTTAAGACTCTTCATGTCCGTGCTCATTTTCTCTATCCCTTCTGGTGTATTTACTCTGCTACAGATGTTGGTGTCATCTGCAAACAGGCAGACAGATCTTTCCTTCTAGCCCTTTTGCAATGTCTGTAATGAAGACATTGAAAAGGACTGGTCCCAGGACTTATCCCTGAGGTACCCCGCTGGTCACCCTCTCTCCCATTGGATCCCATTACCACCACCCTCTGCCTCCTGTCCATTAGCCAGTTTCTAACCCAGTTTATCAGCTGGTGTCCCATTGCCAGACTACTCAACTTGTTAATCAGCCTTCTATGTTGATGTTGGCAAGGCTTTGCTGAAATCAAGGTAGGTGACATCAAATGTCCCTCCCTGATTTACTTCCTTAATGAGGCATTATGGTTTCCAACCCTAATGTCCCACCCCATCCTGCAGAGACTGACAGGCATTGGGGTGTCCCTTTGGATCATCAGCCATAAAGCTCACGCCATTCCACCCCCACCCTGCAGACACTGACAGGCATCGCGGTGTGCCTTGAAGTCTTTGACCCTAACGCTCACCCTACTCCTTAATGAAATAAGCTGAGATGGGTGCAGTATATGAAAATGGGGTGAACTTTTGGGCCAAAGACTCCAAAACACACCCCAATGCCTGTCACTGGCTGTAGGGTGGGGGTGGAATGGTGTGAGCATTGCGCACCCACGACCCCAAGACACATGCCCGACGCTTGTCAGTCTCTACAGGATGGGGTGAGGCATTACAGTTGGAAACGCTAACACCCCAGATGTTTGTTGGTATTTTCACTACAAATTTTCAGCATGAGCTTTTGGGACACCACTTCATGAACAGTGGCACCATCATTTCGTTACTCAATCCCAAAAGGTGATTTCATGTAGCGACTGCACCATTCTGCACCACAAGTGCTAAAACACAGTTTGGGCATTATGTGAAAAATTACAGTTGTACTGTTCATGAGGAGGTGTGAAAAATGTAAATTTTGAAAATCTGGAGTGAAACTATGAGAAATTGGCAAAGTTACGAGCGTGTATAGAAACTGTGCAATGCACACCCATAACGCTTTCATATTTTTGGATTTTTTCACCAGATTTTCATCATGGGCTTTTGGGACCTCCCTCATGAACAGTGGCACATGTGATTTTGTTACTCCATCCCAACAGTTGATTTTGCACAGCGACCATGTCATTCTGCACAACTGGTGCGAAAACATATTTCAGGCAAGATGTGAAAAATGACAGCTGTACTGTTCATAGGAGGTATGAAAAATGGCAATGTTGAAAATCTGGAGTGCAAATATTAAAATTGGTGAAGTTGTGGGTGTGTGTAGAAACTGCACAACGCATGCTCATAATGCAGTCATTTTTGAATTTTTCACTAGATTTACAACATGGAGCTTTCTGGGACCCCACCTCATGAATAGTGGCACTGTCATTTCGTTATTTGTTCCCAAAAGGTGATTCCATGCAGCGACCGCAGAAATCACCTTTCGGGACCGAGAAACTAAATAACACTAATATGTTCACAAGGTGGGATCCCAAAAATCCCATGTTGAAAATTTGGGGCCAAAAAATCCTAAAAATGTCTGATATATCAACACTAGTTGAAACCCCATGATTCCCATTATATGGCTTGCCTTTCATTCTTTTAGTTTGCCAGTCAGCTTTGAAGAGAGCAGATGTGTCCCACTCTGCAGAAGATCACGTCTGCTGACCTCGGAGGTAAGTATGGGGTGGGGGTGCAGGGCAGTGGGTGTGCAGAGGGAGGGTCAGGATGGGGAAGGGGAATGAGGGAGACAACGAGGGACAGTTTTGTTTTTACAGATAAAAAGGGAAAATACGGCACAGGAAGGTTTTCCTTATTTACAGGAAAACATAGAATTACTATACATTTAGGTACACTGCGGTGGACTCTCAGTGTGCCACAATAGTGATGGGGAGGGAGGATGCTGACACAGGGATTGGGCTCCCGATGTTGGCTAGGGATATAGATGGCCGCTGGGGGAGCACATCTGACACTGGGAATGGGCAGCCCGGTGTCAGAAAAGGAAAGGGGACATTGTTTAACCAGGAAAGACACACTAAGCGGCTGTAGGAACGGTGAAATTGTTTAACCAGGAAAGACACACTAAGCAGCTGCAGGGAACTGGGAAATTGTTTAACCAGGAGAGACACACTAAGGGACTGCAGGGAATGGGGACATTGTTTAACCAGGAAAGACACACTGAGCTGCAGTTGAAGGGCTCGCATTTCAAGCGACAAAGCCGCGTGCAGCATCAGCATTGGCTCTGGCCTTTGAAATGTTTGCCAGCACCAGACCCCTCAGCAAAACAGTGTCATCAGGATGCTGCCTGCTGATTTGCCGCCACAGACCAGCCCTGCAGCACTGCTGGCCATTGAGCAGGCACCCTCACACCTCTCTCTAGCAGCTCTCATATCAACAAGTTCATCTGCGCATGCGTACACAATGAACTTAAAAGGGACCAAAATCTGTCTGCTCCAATTATAGGACAATAAGCCTTACATATTGTAGGTAAGGTACTCGAGGGATTCATCAAGGAGACCATAGACGAACATATTAAGGAGAGTGGCTATGGCGCTATGTACCAACATGGGTTTTCAAAAGGAAGATCTTGTTTAACAAACTTAATCCATTTTTTGACCCTGTCAACGTGGCTTTGGACAATGATATCCCAGTAGATGTACTGTATATTGATTTTGAGAAGGCTTTTAATAGTGTCTCCCATTTTGAGTTGATAGAATCCTAAAGGAAATTAATTTAAATGAAAGTATAATAAGATGGATCTGTGCTTTGTTAACAAATAGAAAATGAGTGACCATCAAGGGTATTCCCTTCTATGCCCCTTGACCAGCAGGGTGCCACAGGTTCGGTATTGGGACCGACCCTTTTCAGCATCCTGGTAGCACCCATATCCTGTGGTTGGAAAAATTTGCTGATGACATTAAGATGGGTGCACTGGTCTCAAATGAAGGAGAGCAAACGATTTCAAGAAAATATTAATGCATTAGTGGATACTGTAGTAAGAAAGAAACTCAAATTCAATTTAAACAAGAAGATCCATTTCTTCCCTGTAACTGTTATTACTGGAATCGGAGCTGGCTGGAACTAGAGTCGTTTGATATTATCTGGGTATAAAGCAATGAGAGTGCCTTTGATAAATATTCATATTTTATTCTGCGTCACTTTATGAGGCCCATGTGAGAGATGGTTGCCTACATGAGCATTTGTTGGAACCTGGGTCCTATGCAGTGAGAGTGAAATGGACTTTTTTATGAGAGACTAGCAACCTTTTGAACAGTGAAGTTTCAATCATTTAATCCGAGCATTTTTATGATATCATAATTATTATGTTCACTGTGTATTTAATTTTGTTTTGTGTGATATTTTAAGGGGTTGAGTTGGGTTTTTGGGGTAGGGCTGTGGGATTAATTTGTGTTGTCTGAGTTAAGTTTTGTTTGTATAGTGTATACTGCTGCTGGAAGTTTGGGTAGTTAGGATGTGTTGGGAACGTTCTTCCAGTGGGCAGGCGCCACCTCCTCCAGGCTGAGGAACCTGCATCCTTCGATTGCCCCTGCTGTCAACCGAGGTCTATAGGTGTTGTCGGGCCTCGGGATAGCACTGGGGGGCAGAGGGATGGGGCCTTTGGTCTGGGGGGGTGGAGCAGTGGGAGGATTGGGGTAGTGGGTTCAAGGAGGCACCCTGGGAGAAATGTGTTCTGGAAGGGGTCCTCCCTGCCTGGTTCCCTTACCCAATTGCTCCATTGGTGATGGGCAAATGATGCACTCTTCTCAGTAACCCATCCAACTCGGGCGGAGTTGTGCAACGCCAGGTCGATAAAGAATAAGACAGCATTAATTGCTGATCTTGTTGGAACATCCAACCTGGCTTGCATCACCAAGACCTGGCTGGATGAAAATGCTGGCCCTGTTTTGGAATCAGCAGTTCCAGTCGGTACTTAGTGATACACCACCCAAGAATGGATCGGAGGGGCAGGGGTGTAGCCATCTGTTTTAAGATGGAACTGGATCTTATAGATATACCAGTTGGGGCCACTGGATCCTTTGAGTGTTCCTGAGCCCAGGTGTGGGTTGCAGGATATTTCTTGTCTACCGCTCACCTGGGGACAAGAAGGTTTTCCTGCAGGAAGTCACAGACTTCATGGTCGACATAGTGTTGTAGTCCTCCAGGTGGTTGGTCCTGGGAGGCTTCAATGCCTGTGTCAGTGATGAACTCTCGCATTTTGGTCAGGACTTCCTCCAACTGATGACCCCATTGGGCTTTACACAGGTAGTTATCTCTGCAACCCATAGTTATGGTCTCTCTTGGATCTGGTGTTCCTGCTGGGGGTGGAGGTCTCTGACCTGGTGGTGGAACCAGTCAGTTGGTCCGATCATCACACAATAGGGTTCTATTTCACAGTTCCCCAATAGACCTGCCCCTTTAGAGATGGTCCGATACTGCCCTTTAAGGGTGTGACCCCTGAGGCCAGTCTAATGGCAGTGCTGGACCTATCAGGCATACCGATGGAATACTTGGATCTGGGGACCTTGTACTGTACTATAATAGGGTGGTATCAGGGGCCCTGGATTCTATAGCTCCTGTTCATGTTTGCCCACTCACTGTCTGCCCTTGGTCCCCATGGTTTGATGGGACCTTGAAGGAGTTGAGGCAAGTGGGGTGAAGGTTGGATTGGCACTGGCAGAAATCCGCCAGGAGGATGACAGGCTTAGACTGATGGCCCATTATTTGACTATCAGTCAGAAATCTCCGTAGGAAGGCAGAGTTCCTGTCCAGGGAGATTTCTGCAGCAAGAAATCGACTGGATCAGCTTTTCCGAACTGTCAACAGGCTGTGCAATCCAGCCTGTCTGCAGAATCGAGCGTTTCTCAATTGAAGTGTGAGGAGTTTGCTCAATTTTTGCAGATAAGGTTGCCATCATTAGGTCGGAGATCCAGCTAGCACATTTTGATGAGTGGTGAGACTGTCGATGATAGGTTACGGGCACCTTGTCGGTCTGGGTGGATTTTGATCTGCGGTGATCACTGATATCATGAAGATCGTCTGAGGCTTGCAACCGACTTGCTGTAATTTGGACCCTTGTCCCACCCATCTAATGGTGGAGTGCATAGATGTCATCGGACCGGTGCTGGCTGAGATTGTCTGGTGTTCATTGGAGAAGAGTGTTTCCACCCCTTGAGGGTGACACTCTTGTTAAAGAAATCCTTCCTCGACCAGACTGTCTTGCGAACTACAGACCTATCTCTAACCTCCCTTTGTGGGGAAGGTTATTGAAAAGGTAGTTGCGTTGCAGCTGGAGGTCTATCTTACCAGGTCTATGATCCTCTCTAGTCTGGTTTCAGGAAGAGGCACAGTACTGAGACGGACCTTGTTTGGGTACTAAATGATCTCCTGATGGCAAGAGATCGGAAGAGCAATTTGATCTTGGTTCACCTTGATCTCTCCTCAGCATTTGACACCGTAGACCATGGGACATTACTGGAGCACCTATGGCTGGTCTGTAAACTGTCAGGTACAGTCCTCTGATGGTTCCATTCATTCCTCACAGGCAGATATCAGAGAATGGTGTCGGGGATCTTATCCTTGGCCCTCTCCCTCTAAAGCTCTGTGTTGTCTCCCATGTTGTTCACGTGTATATGCTGCCATTGGGAGACATTATAAGGAACTACAGACTGAGTTTTCACTGCTACACAGATGATAAGCAGCTGGATATGTCCTTTGTGCCTGAATGGTGTGTTGCTGTCTCGGTCTTTAATAACTACCTTGCTGAGATTCAGGACTGGATGAGTGCCAGCTGGTTGAGATTGAACCCTGATAAGACTGAGGTGTTGGTGGTGGGCCCAGGTCATCGGCAGAGGGACTACCTCCTGGTCAATGATCCGGCTTGTACTGGGGCATCCAGTTGAGAAGCTCAGAACAGGTATGGAATCTGGGCGTTGTACTTGACGGTGAACTGACACTTAAATCTCGGGTATCAGCCGTCGTCAAGACCTCATTTTACCATCTAAGGGAACATCACCGGATAAAGCATCTGGTTCCACCCGAGGATCTTTCAATGTTGGTCCATGTCTTTGTGACTACCTGCCTTGACTATTGCAATGCTCTATGTCTTGGGCTTCCAGGGGTGGACATCTGTCATCTGCTGCTGGTGCAGAATGCAGCAGCCAGGTTGTTGACTGACTTGTCAAGATCTAGCCATATCACACCTGTGCTCCACGAACTGCACTGGCTGCTGGTGCGGGGAGGATCACTTTCAAGGTCACTTTGCTGACATATAAGGACCTACACAAACAGGGACCGCATTATCTACAAGATCGCTTTTGTCCCTACTGCCCTCCCACCCACTCCGTTCTACTGATGAAGGATTGCTGGTGGTTCCCAGGGTCTGTCTGAAGACTTTGGGGCCAGAGCTTTGCTTTTGCAGTCCCAATCCTGTGGAATTTTCTACCCGTCAGGTGAGAAGGCACCTGTCCACTGAGTTATTTAGTTGGAGTTGAAGACCTATTTGTTTGAGCTGGTGTTCCCTGATATTACTTATATTGTTTTAATTATGTATATGGTTTGATCTTCAACTGCTGAAATTGTTTCATGATTGCTGATTGTACAGGTGCATTGATATTTGAAAAGTACCTGTTTACAAATAAAGAGTGACTTGACAATGTAAGATCATGCATCTAGGCAAAAGAATGACAGATTTAAATACCATATAAATGGGAGTGTATTGCAGGCTACTAACTCTGAGAAGGACCTGGGAGTACATATTAATAGTGATTTTAGTTTTACAAACACTGTACAAAGGTGGTAAGGAAGGGATATGGCATATTGTTTGCTATAAAGAGGAATATCAGGAGCAGAGACAGTGAGGTGGTGTTGTCCTGTATGCGTCCTTGGCGCACCCCACGTCAGTACTGTGGGCAGTTCTGGGCACCATATCTGAAAAGGGATCTGAGGAAGGTCGAAGGACTGCAGTGAAGGGTAACGAAGATGATGAATGGAATGCAGGGCAAAGCATATCACGAGAGTGGGCCTTGGGATTGTACTCATTGCAGTACAGAAGGTACAGTGAAGATGTGTGTCTGATTTTCAAGAAAAGAAGGACAGGGATCTTTGGGAGTGTGTAGGATTAAATAAGAGACCCAACTTGATAATGAATAGGGGCCATCAATTTCAGCTGAGAGGGAACCATTATAATAAGAATCAAATAGGAAACTGGTTCTTGCAGCAAGTGGTGGCACAGTGGAATGCATTGCCACCGTCAGTGATGTCTTGTGATAGTATGAATCAATTCAAGTCTGCACTACATAAATATGTGGGAGAAAATTGTTTTCAGCTAATTATATAAATTGATGCAGGTCAGAAATGGCTAACGCTACATAACCTGTTCACATTCTATGAATCCTAGATGCCCAGCAGAAAGTCTTCTGTATCTTTTATGATAGCATACTACTCCACATTGCTGCTTTTGTATGAAAGGATGACCTTTCAGTGTTAAACAATTTCAGGGCAATTACCTGATTATTTACAGTAAACAGAGATCTTAAGAATTTTCCAGATACTTTAACAGACTTAACTTCACTACTACTTAGTATGCAAGCTTCAACAAACAGAATCAAATACTTTCACAATCTAAAACATAATTTTGTTTATAGCTATGGAGGTAATTACATCACTCCCCACCCAAATATGAAATAGCATCCTTTAACATATCCGGAGGATTTTTGTGTGCACAGCACATCAGCACTCTTTAGGGCCTCACCTAGTCTATGTTTCACCCCTTTTTCAATGCCCTCAGCTCCTATTCTTAGGCTGCCTACCTGCACAGACCATCCACACTGCCATTTTGTGAGCCAGTACAGTGTTAAATAACCATGCTGCATAACCGTAGCACCAGGCTCCACCACTGCAGCTTGGCATTCCTCTCGCTCATTCTGTGTAACCTAGTTAGCGGATTACAGACCGAGACCAATCCTTGCAGTACCCAGACTATAACAAAACATTCTTTTGGATTGTGGAGTAGGTTTCCTACCCGAGTTGCAGTTTCCTACTCAAGTTTGTGATTAGGTGTTCCTTTCCTGCGGGTACAGTCTGACTTAGAGTGACACCCAATCCATGATCAGAAGCATTCACTTGTACAACAAAGTTTGATGCATACTGTAGTTGGGTCTGGCAAGCACAGACACCTGACAAAATGCTCCATCATTGACTGTATGCCCTCCTTGCAGTGTTTGGTCCACTAAAAACTGGGCATTTTCATGAGACCCAACAGATGTGCAGCAATAGTGTTAAAATTAGCCACAAACCTAGCATAGGATTTTTGGGAAAGTTCGGGTTAAATGTGCCTTCCACCTACCATATGGTCTAGTTACATGACATCTGCCATGCCAATCAATCAATCTTTATTTTACCAGGCAGATCACCATTGAGAACTCATTTACACGGTGGACCTGGGCCAAGGAGAACATAAGTCAGCAATGCATTACAGCACAGGATAGAATCATATAAAATTCACAAAGCACAATATAACAATGACATATAGTACACCTAAGCAAGAAATAAGACTACTATTAGGTTAAGAGGTGGAAGCAGGTCAGCAAGAGCATGAGGAGGGTAGATAGAAGAGGTAGATGGCAGGGAAGAGGAGGAGGTAACAGCAACAAATCATACTAGATGAGAGCTGGGGTAGAGTGCAAGCATACAAAGCTCCAGACATGAAGGCGGTTAAGGAAAGCAGTTACAGTATCTTTAATAGAACATGTGAGCAAAATTTTAAAGGTGGCCATTTGAACAAAATGTGATAGCTTCAGGGTTTTTGAGATTATTCAAAGGACAGGAAGGGCATGGCTCATAGAAGATCTACCAAAGCGCATTCTGATTCCAGGGGTATTGATAGAGATGTAGGAGTGACTCTCAGGGAGTAACTTCCAGGGGTACTAGTTAGCAGGCAATTGGAAATGTATTTGGGGAGCTTGTTAGTAAGTGCTCTATAGGTCCAAGTAGCTGCATTTTTTAGTCTTCTAGATTTAAGTGACTTCCAACCAAGCTGGGACTAGAGGGAGCAGTGATGGGTAAGAGTATGGTGCTCCAGTAATAAATCTTAGCTCACTATGATACAGGGTGTCGAGCTTGATTAATGCAGCGCTGAGTCCATAACTATAAGAAAGATGGCATAGTCCAGGAGAGGGAGGAAAGTAGTTTGCACCAGTCTTGTTTTGGCATCTTGTGTTAATAAGTGTTTAATTCAAAAAGAGACATAGTCTTTGTTTTATCTTTTTGCCAGTTCCTCAATATGATCAGAGAAGGAATGTTTGCTGTCAATCCAAAATCCCAGGTATTTAAATCTGTCCACTAGCTGCAGTGGTTTCCCCAGGAGGGTTGTGAGGGTTGTGATGCCAGTTTGACACTTCTCCACCTTTTACTGTTAACCTTGCAGTTTTCAGCCTTTGGAGCACATTGGCACAGGCTCCTTGTGCTTCTCTCAAACGGGGCGTATATGGCAATGTTATCCATATTTGTCAGTGCAGTTACCCAACATGGACAGAATATGGTCACTAGCCACTGACAAGTCCCTGGTACATACTTCATCCCAAATGGCATTACTCAGAACTTGAGGGGTCAAATGGAGTAATGATGCCAACCTTTCAAGGCTTCAGGGATCAAGGGCACCTGCCAATAACCTTTGTCAGGTCTATAGTTTCATGTCCTTAGCCCTACAACTCCTCTGACCTCATCCAACCTGGGCATTGGTTATGCATCAGACTCTGTGCAACTGTTAAGCTTTTAGTAGCCTATGCAGAACATGGTGGTCCCATCCTTTTGGATTGAGAACGCTGGAGAGGTCCAGGTACTGGTGGATTCCTGTAGGACCCAAAGTTCTCGAATGTCCATTTGCTCTTCTCTGTAGCCTGTTTTACCCCTCTCAGGAACCTTATAGACAGACTTACTCAGTAGGTCTGTATCCCAGTGTCCATGTGGTATTTAGTCCAAGTGGTAAACTTAGGACTACCTGTGAGCATATTCCTGAAAGTTTGCAGCACATCCTGCATTTTAGCTTTCTGTGCTGTTGTGAGCTGCTCTGGCAGGATGGTGTCCACAAAGAGATCTCCGTGAACTTCTATGAGGATATCTAATAGTGGATACCTCTGCTCTCCTCCACTGGATAGCTTCACACAGGACTATTTCTTACCAACACTGCAAGGACAAGTGTGCACACAGCAGCAGGGGCCTGGTGCTCAGCATGGTGTGGCTAACCCCAAAATACAAAAGCACAGTCCAAAAAGCCAGGTACTGAATGATATCATGCAGGTGGATAAATCAAAATTCAGACAGCAAAATTTCCAAGTGGAAAAATTCTTTAATCCAGCCAGGTAATGTGAGGACGAAGGTGTGAGACAGGTGTCTGCCACACATTGGGGTCTAGTTTTCTTCCCTGTTGTGGTAAGGTTTATCACATTTACATGATATACCTGCCACTTGCAACTCCCGTCAGCTGCTTCCACTACATAGATTATGTCACTAATTTTCCTACCCACAGAGTGTGACCCTCCAGGCCACCTGCAATTTATATTGTTGGAAAGAGATGAGTGCCATCCCGTGTTGTCCAACATCATACCCCCAGGCTCTGACCCCATGGCTGCGCCAGTTTCCTGTCACTATTGTACGTCATCTATAGATGTGCTCCTGGGTGAGCCCCATAAACTCCTTGACCCATGATCTGAAGTTCATGGTGTACTCCACAGCATAATCTAATTGGGAATCATGTTCATCCTTCCATTCATCTCTCTCACTAGATGTAGGAGCCCCATCACCCTGCAGTCAAACAAGCGCTTGAAGGCAAAACCCTATTAACTCCTGTGGGACCAAAAGATAGAAACATAGAAGCACAGACTTTGACAGCAGTTAAGGACCGCTTGGCCTACCTAGTCTGCCCATTTCCTACCTATCGGATAAGCTGCAGAGCCTAGTTAACCAACAACCTACTTCTTCCTACCCTCACCAGAATTGCCTTATGTCTGTCCTACACATTCTTGAATTCCCACTGTTTTTGACCCCTGACCTCCTCAGGAAGGCCATTCCATGCATCCACCACCCTATCTGTGAAAAATACTTCCTCACTTTACCTCTGAACAATCCCTCTATCTTCAAATTGTGCCCCTTGTTCTTACATATCTCTTTTTCTGAGAGATGCTATGCTCTTGGACTTTGTTCATTCCTTGAGGTACTTGAAAGTTTCTATCATGTCCCCCTTCCTTCTTTCCTCACGGGTATACATATTACGCTCCTTTAGTCTCTCTTCATATGGCTTCTGTTGCAGACCCTGCACCATTTAGTTGCCCTCTTCTAGTCTACTTCCATACTGTCTATGTCCTTATGGAGATGGGGTCTCCAGAACTGCATGCAGTACTCAGGTGGGGTCTCACCAACTGTCTGTACAAAGAGATAACAACTTCTTGTTCTACTGGTGATGTCTCTCCTATACATCCCAGTATCCCCACAGCCCTCCTTACTGCCTTCTCACATTGCTTGCTTACATTTAGGTCATCTGATATGACTATCCCCGTCCCTTTCCATTTTGTTGTTGTTAATACCCCCACCCCCAATGTGTACTCTTCCCTGGGTTTTGTTTCCAGGTGCATTACTTTGCACCTTTGCATTGAATCTAAGCTGCCATACTTTAGACCATTCCACCAACCTTGCCAAGTCCCTTCTCATCCTTTTTGCATCCCCTTGTGTATCAACCCTGTTGCAGATCTTTGTGTTGTCTGCAAAGAGGCATACGCTTCCTTCCAGTCCCTCCATAATGTCACTTATAAAGACATTAAAAGGACCAGACCCAGTACTGAGCCCTGCAGAACCTCACTAGTAACCCCTTTCTTCTGCGTGACCCTCTTACTATTACCCTTTGTGTCGTGTTGTCCAGCCAATTTTACCCAGGCTACCACCCTGGGACCCACTCCAGGTTGACTAATTTGTTTATAGTGCATGGTAGAATGTTGTTAAGGATAGAAATCCATAACTAGAATGGAGTTGTTATGCTGCAGTAGCTATGTCATTATACAGCTGTTATGCTGCACTAGCTATGTCACTACTGCAGCATAACAACTTGGGAATGCTGCCACATAGTTGCTTTCCTCAATCCAGTTAAGCTGGAAGTTGTGTTTTCTTAAACTTGAACTTGCAGAAACATCTGCAGCACACTGTGTCAGTTAAAAAACAAAATGCTAACATTTCTATTCTCTGTTGTCTTCTCCAGCTGGTTTTGTGTGATTTTCTATGCTGTGACTGCCCATACACTATACAAGATTGTGTATAACCAGTCATACACAAACAAGAAATTCATGTATCTTGAGGTTCCCTTGGTAACAGAGTACCTCTCGAGCTGTGCTCTCGAGGTCATCTGTTACCAAGAAACCTCGATACAAGAATATCCTTGTTATATATAACTGCTCATACATGTCCTCTATATTAATCTTTTGTGTGGGACTGTGTCAAATGCCTTGCTAAAGTCTAAGTAGGCTATGTCCACAGCCCCTCCCTGGTCTACTACTTTGGTCACCCAATCAAAGAAATCTATTAGACTCATCTGACATGACCTTCTCGCTGTGAATCCATGCTGCCTTGAGTCCTGTGCCCCGCTGGCCTCTAGGTACTCAACAATTCTTTCTTTCAAGTGATTCCATCTTTTCCCTACCACTGAGGTCAAGCTAACAGGTCTGTAGTTTCCTGCCTCTGCTTTGATTCCACTTGTGTGAAGGAATCACATCTGCCTCCTCAGTCCTTAGGTACCACACCATCCTCCCATGATTTATTAAAAGGGTAGTCAGTGATGTCACTAGTTCTCCCTTAGTTCTTTTAGAATTCTGGGGTGAATCCCATCAGGCCCCATTGTTTTGTCCACCTTCAGTTTTAGGAGTTCTTTCAGAACACTTTCTTCTGTGAAAGGACTGGTATCAACCCCTATCCAGAGTACTTCTATTGATTGGATTAGGTACTTCCCACTCTCTCCCAAAAGATGGGGTGAATATGTTTTATTTATGCAATGATCAGAAAAAATCTCCTGGGAAATCTTACATGGCTGAATAGCCTGAGAGGTTTATCTGACACTTTCCCAGGTTCTACAGAGGAACTGGTCTCTGCTTCTGGGTACCTACAGTAATTGTGTAGTCCACCACAACAAGGATGTACCTGTTGTCTGTGCAGTTCAGATGTTCAGTGGCCCTACAATGTCCATAGCTACCCACTAAAGTGGTTCCTCTGTTATAGGCAGGGGCAAACAATTCAGTCTTGTCCCAAACCTTTCCCACTCTGCGGCATCTGGGACAAGTCCAACAGTAGTCTGCCAGTTCATTAAAAATACTGAACCAAAAACATTCATTTGTAAGCCATTATTTGGGTCAGCTAACTCTCAAGTGTCCCACGAAAGAAATATCATAGGCTAAGGTCAGGAGCTGCTCCTATATTCCTGAGAAACCACTATTTTCTGGTGCCCTCTTCCTCCGACCTTCCATGGACACCCACTTCCTAAAAGTAACCTATTTTCTCAGTATACCTCCTTTTACCCTCTCTGAGAGAGTCACTGTCAGCCCTAGCTGACAGTTCCTTTAACTTATATAGGAACTGCCAAGACTCCTGAGCCCTGCAAAGCTTATCATGCTTAACCTCCCTAGTGTACTCTCCCATCAGTAAGCAACCTGTTGACAGCTGCAGTTTCACTGCCTGCAGCTGTAGCAGTGAACTGCCAATTTAGATGGTTCATTATCCATGCTGGCTATTTCTTCTGTCTTGAAATGACAGAGAAAGGGCCAGAGGGTTTTATAACACCCCAGGGACAGAAACTCACTAAGTCAGGAACTGGAACAAGAAGGAAGGAAAAGGGATACAACTCTGGTAGGGGAGGAGAGTGGTTAGAAAGGGACCGGAAATAGAGAAAGTAAAGTTGGAGGATGAGCTGAGGGAGCTTCAAGTAACACCAGAGGCAAGAAGGGGAGGAAGACCCAGGGTATCAGGTGGAGAGGTGTGGAGAGCATGTGTGTGAATTCCAGGAGCCTAAGAAACAAAATCCCAGACTTAGAGGTGATCATGGTGGAGTCTAATCTGGATCTAGTGGCCAAATGGAATCATGGTGCACCGAGCACCATGACTGGGGCATGCCATACAAGCTACTTTCTGTTTGAAGAAACAGGTCAGGAGGAGGGAGAAGGGGGCTTTTTATGTGACAGAAGGGATAATGGGCACTGAGGTGCAGGTGCGACAAGGTTAGCAGGGTCTGGAAGTGCTGTGGGTCATCCTGGCGATGGGCTCCAAGTCCACTGTCCACACAGAGGTAATATACAGACCTACAGGACAAGGAGGAGAAGGACAACACACTAGGGAGGCCATCATCAGGATGGCAGAAAAGGCGGTGGTGCTGCTACACATAGATTTTAATCTGCCAGATGTATAGTAGAAACATTCCTGCTGCAGCTTTGGCAAGGACACGCCACCTGAGGAAGTCTGGGATAGCTGAAGTGCCAGGGTCAGTTGTTGTTGTAGCTCAAGCTGAGTAGAATTTGCAGTAGCCACTGTGATAACCACTGCTGTATATGTTGTATACCTTTATGGACGTCTGAACATGGATTAAATAACACTTCTCTGCATTTTATTTGTCTGTTGTTGTTTTTTTTCCAAGTGCTGCATGTTTGTTTGGATCCTGAGCTTACGTAAGGAGGTAGAACGATTGACTCCTTATTGGGAACTTTTCTCAGACAACTAACAGAAGAGCTTACTAGGCATAGGCAGTGTTGTACCTAGAGCTAACAAACAGGGACAGCATAGCAGATGCTGTGGTGGGGAATTCCTGAGTAACAGTGATCACAATACAGTGTGGTTCAGCATAAGTAAAGGAGCAGATGTAGCCACATTAAGACGAGGGCCCTGGACTTCAGGAGGGTGGATTTAAAAGGAAGGGTAAAGTGCCTCATAAAATGCCTCAAGGGGATTGCCAGGAAGGAGTGGAGTCACAGTGAGGAAGAATAAAGGACGGTATAATAAGGGCAATAAAACTCTGCATGGAAGAGGTAAGTAAATGCTGAAGGAAAATATTTTTATGGTTCTCCAAGAAGTATGAGTTGGTGAAATAAAAAGAGTGGCATTCAGGAGGTACAAAGAGACACAGAGGGATGAGGACAGGAGTGTACCATGTCAGGCAGAAGGAAGTGTGTAAGGAGGTTAGGGGAGCAAGGCACAGACAGAGGAAAGGATTACTAGAGGGGTGTCTAAAGGGGATAAGACTTTATCTGATACACAGGTAAAAGAGACAAGCAAGGGATGGATAGTGAGGACTGGAAGGCAGAAGGGCAACTGTGCAAAGGAACCAAGAAAAAGCTGACATTTAAACAGGTACTTCTGCCCAGTTTTCTTAGTGGAGTGGAGGCAGAAACAGCCACCAGGGAGAAACATGATTGGGGTCAAGTCCATTTCCAGAGGAAAAAGGTGGATAAGGCCATGGGACCAGATGGGATATAACCCAAGGCACTGAAAGAGCTCAGGAGAGTGCTAGCTACCCCACTGACAGCTTTGTTTAACAGCTCACTGGAAACGGGAGTGGTTCTGGAGGACTGGAGATGGGCTGACATAGTCCCTTTACATAACAGTGGCAGCAAGGGAAGCTAGCAATTACATACCATTCAGCCTAACTTTAGTGGTGGAAACTAACAAAAACCCTACTGAAAGAGGCTGGTTGAGCATCAAAATCTTACGGGCCGCAGGACCACTGGCAGCACAGATTCACGGGAGAAGTCATGCTAAATGAATATGATAGATTACTTTGACTGGGTAACCAGGAAATAGATCAGGGAGGGCACTGGACATAGCCTCTCTGGACTCCAGCAAGGCCTTTGATACTGTGCTGCACCAAAGGCTGGTTAGGAAGCTTACCAGCTTAGTAATGGGGTCCAGATTGGTAGATTGGGCTCAACACTGGTTAATGGATAACAGACAGGGTGGTGGTTAATGGCACACACTCGAAGAAAGGGAGCGTGACCAGTGTGGTGCTGTAGGGTTCAGTACTGAGACCAGTCCTGTTCAATATCTTAATTGGGGACATGCAGAAGAAGTGGAGGGAAAGATTTGCTTTTGCAAATGACCCCAAAATCTGCAATAGGGTGGATACTCAGGAAGGGTGGAGAAATGTACAGATATCTAGGGAACTGGAGGTGGTCAATGACATGGCAGCTGCTGCTCAATGTCAAAAAGTGTGTGTATCAAGCTCTAGAGCAGAAGGACCCTGGTGCTGAGTACAGGATGAGGGAGATATTGGCAGTCGCTAGACAGGAAAGGGACCTTGAGGTTATTATATCAGATGACCTTAAGGTGGCAGCACAGTGTGACAAGGCCATAGGCAGGGCTAGTGGGATTCTGGGGTGCATAGGGAGGGATCACCAGCAGGAGGAGGAAGCTGATGCTGCCATCGCATTGGCCTCTGGTATGCCCCCTCATCTGGAGAACTGTGCTCAGTTCTAGAGACTGCACCTCAGAAAGGACATAGACAGGGTGGAGGCACTCCAGAAGAGGGCAACCAAAATGGTGCAGGGGTTGCAAGGAATCCATATGAGGAGGGACTAGAGATCTTAACATGTACATCCTGGAAGAGAGGAGAGGAAGAGGTGACATGACCGAGACTTCATGCTAGCCCTACAGGGGGTGAAAGAGGGTACAGGGAGCCTTTTCCAAACAAGGATGTGCTCTTGGACTAGGGAGGCATGATGAAGCTGGAAGGGATGTGGAGGAAATGTTTCTTCACTGAAAGGGTGCTGGATGCATGGAAACAACTGCCAGCTGAAGTGGTGGAGGCTAGAACACTGTAGGGCTTCAAGCACTGGATAAACACAGGTGTATAGCAGAACAGAGGCAGGAGGGTCACTGGAAACAAGTTAGGGTCTGCAGATGCAAAATAGAGAGGGAACACTTGGGCAGTCTGGGTGACCAAGTAATCCTTTTCTGATGACAGAGTCTATCATTCTTTGTTTCTTTGTGGTAGAATGCCCCAGTTACACTCTCCATCTCTCTTCTCCTTAGTAGCTTGACTCACTGCCAGAGGTAGAGGAAATGTTTCAGGGATATACATTCCCACCTCCTTTACGCTATCAGTTGCATGGTGATAGGGGGTTACACATAGTCACTCTGGTGTTATTCGGTGAAATATTTCAGTGGTTTGCTGTTTGAGTGGTAGCTCTGTAGTGGGGCCAAATCTTAAAGTTGTGCAGTGGGTGATATTGTGGTGCAGAAATATTTCCTACAGCTGTTTAAGAGGTTGCTTCTTGGTGGGGAGGGATTCTTGCAGTAGTGGGGGGAGTGCATTGGGAGAACTGTTATTCCCACCAGTTGTTACTGCTACTGCTCTCAGAGTTGGTTTGTCTCATATCTGTAGTTGTGGTTTAGCCTGAGTTCTTCAACAACTCCTAGACATATTTGTACACTTGAATAATTTGATAATTATTTACTGTCACCATACATCTGTAATAGACAGCTGTTATAAGATTCACCCCACCAGGATGTGGAGTACATTCTAATCTAAGTTGGTAGTACTACTTAAATTTCTATCTTTCCAGTACAGTTCTTTGTAGGATGAGGTTCAGGGGCCAGGCACCCAGTTGTAGGGACTGTGGGCAATTTTTCTCCAGAGATGTGCTCTGGAGTGGGGGGCATTGCTCCTTCTGCAGATGGAAAATCGCCCACACCCCTGGAGGAGACTCAGGCCCTGTCACTGCAAGGGGGCTCTGGGTCAGTCAAGGATGACAGGCAGGACAGCATGTTGGCACCCAAAGGGGTTAAAGTGGACAGGAAGGTTCTAGTGGTGGGGACCAATGATTAGGGGATAGATAGGGTGTTAGGAAGTCGGATGGGGGCTGGTCCAATTTCCAAAAGATCAGGTCCAACAAGTAAAGCTGCGACTGCAAAGCCCAAATCGGTAAGCTCACTGTGTAGGGCTGCCAGCCCTAAGATAAATAGAACAGTGGCCAAAAAGGAGTGCTTGCTGTTCAGAACTTCCTTTGCTAAGCAATAATAAATTAATTTATTTACAACTTGGAGTTTGTATTTCAGTTGGAAGTTCTCGAGTGACACCACCACAGGACTTGGTCTGATTTCTGCCTGGAGAATCAGTTGACTGTGATTTAGACAGAATTGGAGGATGGCAGAGGGTTGGTAACGGGTGCTGGTAAACCTGGGTACCAACGATCTGGCCAACCAGTCGGTGGAAACTGTGAAGTGAACTTCCATGGATGGGGGCACAGATTGGTGGCACACTTAGACTCCTGACCTTTTCTGAAGTCCTCCCTGGTGTGGGACAGGGTGGAGGCAGGATAAGATAAGGGTGCTGAAATAGTGGAGTAAACAGTTGGCTTAAGGGGGTCGAGACATGGGGTGCCACTTGTAGGGGACTGGAGGGATTTCTAGGAGAGGCTCCAAGGGTGATGGACTTACCTGACAAGAGATGGAGACAGCATACTGGGCAGACATTTGATTTCAACAGCAGCTATTTAAACTGACTGTGGGAGAGTACAGGTCTAGAGGATTCACAATGGATGGTGAGCAGAAGCGATCCAAGATAGTACTGCCCTACACCCAGGGACAGTAGCAGTGAAAGAAGTACAGGAATCACTGGAGAGTTTGCAAGACCAAGAGGAGGAAAAGTTGCAGGAAGAAAAACTAAAAGCAGAGGCACTAAAAGGGGAGAAAATCTGGAAGCCAGACAGATAGCAGCAGATTTAGAGCAAGGGTCAAGTGGAAGGAGGTATGCCTTAACCTCAGGAGCCTAGGGGAAAAACTCAGTGAGCTCCAGGCACTGATGGCACACTGAGGGACCTTGTGGCCATCACGAAATGTGGGCCACAGAAATAATGACTGGGAGCTGGCAGTCCCGTTATACATTGTTCAGGAAGGATTGAAGAACTGGTAGAGGGGAGGAGTTGCCTCTTTGTCGAGGAGGGCATCGAAGTGTCTGAAGATGGGGACATTGGGGTAGGGATGGGGAAACTGTTTATGGTGCAACTGGTGGCAGCCTCAGGCAGGAAAATATGCTTAAGGGTAGTCTATAGCCTCTGGGTTAAGGGGAGGAAAGGGACAGAGAACTCAGAGAGGAACTTAAAAGAGGGGTAGTGAAGTGGGAAGTGGTAGTGAGAGACTTCAACTTGCCGGACATCAATTGGCAGGTCCCAGTGGCCAAGAATACCAGGAGTTAGACATTGCTAGATGTCTTCCAGGACTGTCTACTGGTGCAGCTGGTTGAGGACCCCACCAGGCAGTCCACAGTCCTTGATGTGGCGCCACTAACACATAGATGGTGGGTGCTGTGGAGAACTGTTAGGGAATAGCAACCACAACTCTGTGTGGTTTGAACTAGCCCTCAGGGCTGGTAAGTCGTAATGAGAACCAAAGTCCTTGACTTTAGAATGGCAGACTTCAAGGTTAAGGGAATAGAGAAATGTTAGCAGAGGTGGTGGGTAGATAAGGAGGAGGAGAGATGGAGGCAATTAAGAGAGCTATCCTGAGACACTGAAGGCATGCATAAAACAGTAACAAAGTGAAATAGCTTTAAGAGACCACTATGGTTCTCAAATAAGTTCAGGGAAGCAGTTAGGGCCAAAAGAGGGTCTTTTATAAATATAAGAGAAAGCAAGGAGAAGCAAAATGGGAATAATGTCTTCAGAAAAATAGGGAGGCAAAGAGGGCCACCAGGGAGATGAAAGCAGACACAGAGCTGCGCATCATGGATGAGGTCAAAAATGGAGAAAACAGTTTTTAGATATGTTAGTGAAAAAAATAAATGGGGAATCGCATTAGCCAGTCGATGGGGGGGGTGGGGTGGGGGCAGAGTGATACAAGAGATGGGCAAAAAGCTGCCATCCCGAAGACTGCTTTTTGTTCAGTATTCGCTAAGGAGGAATGCGGTCCATGCCAGAGAGTGGCACAAAGCAGCCACAAAGGAGTCTCAGAAATGAGTCAGCCATTGTTTACTAGTAAGAGAGTCCTGAAAGGGCTGGCAGCCCTTAAGATAGATAAGGCCCTGGGTTCAGATGGGTTACATCTGAGGATATTTAGGAATTAGCAGCAGAGCTGGCTGAGCCACTGACTGGGATGTTTAACAGCTCACCAGGTCTGGGGAAGTTCCAGAGGATTGGAAGATGGCAGATGTTGTGCCACTACATAAGGGGAGGGAGATAAGGAGCAGCCAGGGAATTACAGTCCTGTCAGTCTGACCTTATTGTGGGAAGCTGATGGAATCTTTGATCAAAGAGGACCTCGTGGACTACCTAGAGAGCAACGAACTCAGTATAGCAAACAACACAGTTTTGTGGCAGTAAGGTCTTGTCAGGCCAACTTCATAGTTTTCTTTGACTGAGTGGCTAAGAAGATAGACAAGGGCTACGAGTGGACCCGCCGACTTTGACTTCCATAAGGCCTTTGATTTGGTACCAAACAAGAGTTGCTTAAGAAGATGGAAGGCCTGGGTGGGGCTAAAAGTCTAGTGAAATGGGTGAGAAATTGACTAGAGGGAGGCAACAGAGTGTGGTAGTTAATAGGGTTAGGTAAGAGAAGAGGGAGGTAATGAGCATGATTCCACAGGATCTGTCCTGGACCAGTCCCTTCAACATGTTCATCAGTGACATTGGTGAAGGAATCCTGGGCAGGTGGTGTCTCTTCGAGATGACACAAATCTTTGTGGAGGTGGACAGAGAAGAGGGAATAAGGGATATGCAGAAGTCCTACAAAAACTTGAGGGGTAGGGTTAAGCCAAAGCTCCATGTGGTATGGCCCAGGCACGCGTGGTCCAGGTCTGAGAGTTGGTGTGGCCGTGACTAAGGGGCAAAAACAGAAATTGCAAAACAAAAAACTTGAGTGGTGGTCAAAGGTCTGGCAGTTAAAGATCAAAGCTTAAAAGTGCAAGGTGATGCACCTAGGGAAATAGAACCCCAAGACGGAGTACTAGATGGGAGGGAGAGGCATAGCACTACAGATGAAGAACAGGATCTAAGAGTTATCATCAGTAACTCCCATAAACAAACCAGCCAGAGCAACAAGGCCTATAGCAAGGCTATGAGAATGCTGGGATGTAACAGGAGGGGATTCACAGGAGAAGAAAGGAGGTAATACTTCTTTTACAGATGCCTGGTGAGGCCTCACCTGAGTACTGTGCCCAGTTCTGGAGCCCTCACCACATAAACGACAAGGATAGGATGGAGACAGTGCACAGAGTGACCAAAATTATTCAAGGATAGCAAGGTAGATCCTATGAGAAGTGCCTCAAGGCACTGAATATGTACTCATTGAAAGCCACAAGAGAGGAGGGATATGATTTGGACCTTCAATTTCTCAAAGACATTAATAAAGTGAGCTGCAGGGAATTATTTAGTCTGAATACCAACTCATGGTCACGTGGACAATGAGTGGGGATTAGCAGGTGGGGTTCAGAAGGGACGTGAGGAAGTATTTCTTTACAGAAAGGGTGGTGGAGCCTTGGAACAGTCTGTCAGCCAAGGTAGTGGAACAACACAGTCCAGGGATTCAAGCAGGCCTGGGATAGAATAAAGGGCATAGTGGCTGCCCAGGGCAACAGGTCTAGGGAACAGAAGGGGAAAGGGCAAGGAGGATTAGTAACCTGGAGGAACATTAGGTTCCAAGGAAGGTTCCAGGAATTCAGGAACTTGTTCAGGCTGGATGGACTTTTGGTCTTTTTCTGTGGTCATTTTCTATGTTTCTAATTGGTTCTGTCTCTCACCTGACTGGGTACAGTCACAGACAACAGACACAAACAGCTTCTCTGCTGTTGAAATCATTCCCCATTATTATATTGAAGAGGAGGTCTGGTATCACCCCAGCTCTTGTACTCCTTGACTTCATTCTCAGCTCAGGAAGACCATGCTATCACCACTGAGACCACAGGGCTTATCACTCCCTGAATCCTGGAGCACTGACCTGGCACAATTGGTTCTTTATCAAATCCAGCTTAACCACTGAAATGGAAGCACTTGTGTTCTTAAACCTTGTGCGAGTTTACCATTAACAACGACAAGGTTATTTGAGCAGTGGAGTTAGTGGAGACTGCAGCCTGTGTGCAGGCTACTAGCTGCTCCACTTTCACAACCACCTCTCCCTGCACTTTGCCCCTTATTTTTATTCTTTGGGCAATCATAAGATAACTGCCCCAGCTGCTGCAATGCACAAAACCTCCATTCCTCTGATTCTTTAGTTTTGAATATATTGTGATTTTCTCTTGGGTTTAGGCTGAAGACCACCTACCTCAGGATATGCCCCAGGTATTCCTTTAAAACAACCTGATGTCCAATCTCCACAGCATTTGTACTGGATGTATGGCCTGCTGGATACACTAATCAACCCTTTCAGTTACTTCTTATGTAGTACAGAGAGGGAGCTCTTTCTAGCAGCCATCTATGCAATTCCTCTGATATAGTCTAGAGAATCCATTCCAGCAGAAACTCTTTAGCAGAGATCAGTTTAGTACCATTCTTTATCACACTGCATAGCTGAACATACATTTCAGCATAACATGCCCCTGTGCTTTTAACACCACGAATATGTCTATATTTGTAATATACAGAATTGCAAAATTTGGCTTCTGCTGGAATTCTGCTTGATGTATAATAGGCCCTTTTTTTATTTTGTTTGGCAACTGGGTAAGGCCCACTAGGCACAAGTGTCAGTTTTCAGGGTGACCCAGGAGCACTGAGGATGTTGAGTGACTTGCTCAGAGTTACACAGTATGCAAGTGGAGGTTGTGGGAATCAAACCCATGTCAGCTGGATGTACCAAGCTCATTCACAGCTCATTACTCTAACTTCTTGGCAAAGCTGCCTCTCGCTCCATTGCACACAAAATCATAGAAATGCAGAATTTCACCAACTAATGTGAAATTCTGTAGAATATAGCACAGTTCTGCAGTTACCAGTTTTTCCACAAAAAATGTTCCTGTGATTTAAAAACAAAAATATGGCTCACATTAAAAATCTGCAGTTTACTTTAAAAAAATTGCAGTTCATTTGGTAAAATTCCATACCATTTACTGTAAATGCACGTAGAACTGTGATTCTGTCATAGCTGATCCAGTCTCTCTGTTTTCATGTAGGCTTACGGCTTTTTCTTGAATGCATTCTTAATATGTCATACTACAGCATGAAAGTACTTTTAAAGGGACATTGTCATCACCATTAGGCCTCAAATTGTCTCTTGCTTAAAATGCCATGTTATAAGTGTTTTAAAGCTAAGGGTAATTTGAGGGCTATTAGGGTTGAGTATCCCTTTAAAGTATTCTGTATGTTAAAACATCTAACAGTGCTGGAAACAATTTTTATTTATTTATTTATTTAGTAAACGCTCTTTGAAATTTGAGAAAATGCATGACTTAAAACTACAGCTAAAAAATATTAAGAACGCTTTTGAAGAAAAAAGCCCTTAGCCTACTTGTAGAGAGAGAGGTAAGATCTGCTATGATAGAATATATGATTGCTTACATTCTGTAAAATTTGCTGATGTAACTTGTCAGTCTGATTCTGCTTCCTTTTTTCTTTTAAAGTGACTGCCCACCATACTGGTGTTACTACAGAAAAACACGTTTTTACAGACCTTGATCAACTCCACTGCATTTTCCTGGACTTGAGGTACCCCCAGCACAGTCTAGTCAATCGTCATGCAGTGGGAGGAGGAGAGTATATTGCATCATGGTGACCGCTGTTTGAGGGTGTTCTTAATGTTTAGGATGTATGCAGTATACCTGGCATAATCTTGGCAGTACCCTGCCATTCATGGATCAGTGGACCACCTGGTTAAGCAAGGCAGTTAAATACAAGAATTGTCTTTCTCTATAGGCACAGGAGAAAATCCTATCAAAGATTAAAAGCTCCTAATCCACTGCTTTATCTTAAACACTATTGACTATGATACTGTGGTCTACGGGTCAGCGAATGATGGCGTATTGTCCTGGGTCAAGGTATGCTGAACAGGCCTGCCACTTTGCACTTGACCTTAGAGTTGCTACCCACATCTTTGTCCTGTATAACAAACTGACTGCTAAACCTCAGCTCGAGGGTGCACTACATGCCTTGGGCTTAGGCAATAAAGCTTTGCTAGACTTGCTCTTCCCTGACTTGTAGTCCATGTTCAAATATATAGACAATAAATATGTTACCAGAGGCATGGTGCACCACTCTCTGCTGCTACCTTCAGGAGAACCTCACTGAGACAAAACTCCTTCTCTTTTGATTTGCCAAACACTGGAATGGCTTAACAGACATGATAAGAGTAACACTCTTGATTCATTTAAAATGGACTTGATCCTAGACTCCTGCATATTTCTGCCCTTGCCATTGCCATTGCTGCTCTCTGATTCAACTTTTCAACCTCTCCTTTCCCTCAGTATAGTCCCACAGTCCTTGAAGTTGGCCAAAGTTATACTTCTACACAAAGGGGGACCCTTCCTCCTCTGGTAGCTATCAGCCAATTTCCTTCTTCCTCTCTTGCCAAGCTGCAAGAGAAGCTTGACTACCACAGACTTCCTGACTTCCTCTCCTCCTCCAGCTTCCACATCCCTTTCCAGTCTGGTTTCAGGAAAGATCATCCATCATCTCCTCCCTGCTGCATGTAACTGATTATATCCTCTCAGGGATGGATCGGGGCCACATCACGGCAGCCATCTCCATCAATCTGGCTAAGGCCTTTGACCAGTGTCTCACTCTCTCCTTCTGAAAAATGTAGGTCTTACTGGCCTCTCAGCTCTGGCTGTCAATTGATTCCACTCTTATCTCACAGGACATCTTCTAGTCAGTGAAAGTAGGTAATGCCCTGTTGCCTCCTCTTCTTATCCAGGCAGGGATCCCACAGGGCTCTGTCCTAGGCCCCATACTCTTCTCCATCTTCCTCAATGACCCCCTCTGCCTTTATCAACTTGCATATACACATGTATGCACATGATACAGTCATCTACACTTCTGATCCTCTGCTATGGATATGGAAGGTTTGCTACAGCTAGACTTCCACAAATGTTTTATGATGGTTTCCAGTTTAACCAGCTTCAGGTCAATACTAAAAAACTGTATCCGGCGTTTGGCATGAGGCACTGGCCAAACTCTCATCTGTGCCCAGTTTTGTCACCTTGGATGACTCCCCACTTGAATGTACAAGTTGAAGATCAATTGTTCAAGCTTGACATCAAAAAGTAGGGCTGCAGATATATGCCCTTTTTTCTAAAACTGGGCACGCCTCCTCACTGCCCCAGTAACTCATTTATTCAGCTATCACTCATTGAATGCTCAGTGCCTCAGGACTGGAAAGTAGTGCACCTTATTCCCCTATTCAAGCTAGGTGACCCCAGTGATGTGAACAATTATAGACCAATCTCAATACTGCCAGCTGTTTCAAAATACTAGAGAAACTGGATTTGGTATCCAAGTAAGGTCGGTTCCTTGATTCAGACCAGCTACTTTGCCCTCTTCAATCACGCTTATATTGCACCACAGCATTGTATAGGCACTGGCTAAAGTCACTGGAGACTGGTTCAAGGCCATGGATAACAAAAACATCACTGAAGCTGTATTTTTAGACCTTAGCAAGACCTTCGGTACCATGGAGCATCCTTACTATTAGATAGCCTCAAATTCTATGAGATGTCTTACTCAGCAGTTTCTTAGTTTGCCAGCTATTTGGACAATAGGCAACAATGTATCAAGATAGATGGTACCTCCTCACTACTTCCGCTTCTAAGAGGGGTCCCTAAGGATCCACATTGGGACCACTGTTGTTCCTGATGTACATCATCAACCTCGGATCAGGTATTACCGAGTCCAGTATTCACCTTTTAGTGGACAACACCATCCTCTATACATCTAAACTCAATGCTCACCAAGCCTGTACAGCACTCCAGACTGACTTTGATACACTACAACACAACCTAGTTCTGTCCAAATTGCTTCCAAATGCAAAAAAAGGGATGTTTTCTTCCCACCTAACGTCCCTCAGCCTGCCCACTGTTGACACATTTACTCCTGTAACCACGCCCTAGGGGCAAACTTAAGGTGGTAAATAACTTTAAGTATCTTGGATTTACACTCGACTCAAACATGTCTTCTTAGCATATCGACGCCCTAACCAAAAATCTGAAACAGAGATTAGGTTCTTCTTCAGAAATAAAACTTTATTCTCCGGGATTCTAGACTTAGGCTGGTACAAGCTACATTTATGCCCCTTTATTGACTACGAGACATCCTTTAAAATAACAGTGTGACCACATACCTATGCAAGCTGGACACACTCTTCCAATGGGCCATTTGATTTGTATCATCATCATCATCATCAAATTTTTATTTATTCAGGCGAGCATCATTGAGCAAGGCTCATTTACAAGATGGACCTGATAAGGTCAAGGTTCAACAATTGATACACAACAGATGCATCATACACTTATATAAAACAGTTATACATACAGGGGAAAAACATTTATAAACACATTGATGTACAGTAAAATTCACATGATAAAGTGGGTTATAGGAAAGTTGAGCTAATATTTACAGTATATACAGTGTATACATATCCCAGTGGAGGCCATGGCAAACACACAGCATAATGTAATACTAGGATGGTGGAAGGTATTACTGGTGCCATAAGATGGGGTGTCTGCCTGGGAGGGAGAACTGGAGAACAAAGATTATGCCATATATGATGAATTTTTGGGAGGGAGATTGTGAGATGACAAAGCTAGCTCTAGCGATAGCAACTGCATTTCTCTGAAGAAAACTGTACAACGCTGTTTAAAGGATGCAATTGGAATAATATTGGACAGTTTTAGGGATTTTTGTAGGGTGTTCCATGCTATAGCTAGAAGAATAGCTGATTGCTGCCCTCCCAGCCGGGTGTTGAATTTGGGCAATTTGAACATCTAATATCTAATGCCCCGCTATTTATTTATTTTGCTTTTGGTAACCAGGTAAGTGTACTAGACAGAACTTCCTATTTTCAGGCACGACCCGCTAGAACCCACCACTGCACATTGTATAAGGTGGTTAGATGGACCTCCTAGCTACCAGAAGACTTATTCACACCCACCGTGGACTTACAAGCACTCCTAAATAAACTGCCCCCATATATCTCAACTGTTCTAATTTGCTCAAGCAGTCCATATGCCCTTAGGGCATGCTCATTACATTACCATGAAGGTGCCCAAATGTCGTACCGATTCAGTATGGCATTAATAAGCTAGTTCCTCCCTGCCACCGGAACAAGCTTCAAGCCACATTAAAACAACACACTCTGATTCCCTAAGGGAATTTATCTGTTGGTCAAAGATCTGGTCACTGAGACCTGCCACTGCACTTAGCCTCCCATTCTCCAGCTACCCTACCTCCTTCCTTTGACCAGCTGATCTGTCGCTAAGCACCTACCCACTCTTCTCCCTTCCCTTCCATTATTAGCATCAGGTAATTTCTATGTGCTGTATTGCACTATTTTCATGCTTGTCTCTAGTCTAACCATGTTAGGATGCCTCATTTTACCTCCTGCACCATGTTTTGCACCATTGCTGTATACTGTATTCTGTTGTATTAGGTACTGTGTATCAGTTGATGCCATTGCTGTATCATGGTGTATTATACTCTGTGTTTTCTTGGTATACCAGGATCATGTTGTATAAGGGACCTCCTTGTAAATGAGTATGCTCAATGGAATTCTGTCCCAACACAATAAACTGAACTGAACTGAAGTGGTTCCCTCCTTCAAGTACCTTGGCAAATGGCTTGACAGCAAGCTAGATTTCTCTGACCACATCAATGCCATCCATGCCAAGCTCCATCCTAAACCTGGTGCCTTGTACCAAAATAAAGATTGTCTCTCCTACAGGTCTGCAGAGGCTTGTCACCAAAATGGTGCTCCTGTCCTTCATTACACAGACCTGGTCTATAGATCTGCCCCTCCACTTCTCTGGCCAGACCAGATACCCTCTTCAACTCCTTCTGTTGCTTTGCAACCAGATCACCCTCTTCAACCCATCACTGCTCACTTTACTCATCCCTATCTATTCTTCCCTTCCATCCCGTCGACAGATGCACTGAGCCTCCTTCATACCTTGCTGGTTGGCCCCATCCAACTGACCCGTCCCCAGCCTCGTACCCCAGAATCACCGGCTTTTACTAGCCCAGCCCAGGAATGGCACCTGTGGGGTGCAGTCTTCACCCTGCCAACTGGCATTTTCCGCTTTTTCCCCGAGACTCCCAGGAGTCAGCGATGCAAATGGAGGTGCGCATGGGCCAGACAGCCCTGGTCATGGCCTCCTTCCCCACCCCTGGCCTGCTGCCTAGGTCCCCTCTGGCCTGAGATTCCTCCAGCCTCCACTGGGGTCACCCATCAGCTGAGGGATGCCACGCTTCCTCCCGGAGGGAGAGCCTGCCTGTAGGCAGCTCCATCCAGCTACGCCCTCCCCATGCTGACCTCCGGCACCCCAGGCTCATTCCCGAACCTGGGTCACAGCGTGGTCGAGGTAGGCACCAGTGCCTCAGCCCTCCACGCCTACTGGGCCGACCTCCTCCTTCATATCTAAATATTGGTTTGGGTCACTTCCTCTTACCTCTCATCATTCTTCTCCATTGTTTCCTCTGCCTCATGCTCCCTCCACTCCAGGGACAATCACATCTTTGCCTTGTCACATCCCCTGCACTCTGCTGGCCAATCAGCCTTCACCTATCATCTCCTGTCACTTTGGAACCAACTTCTCTTCTCCACTTCACTGGCCTCTGCCTCCCTTGATACCAGCTAAGACTCCTTCCCTCCCTCCTCACTCCTGCTTCCTCCCTCAACAGTTCTTCTAACATGGTGTATCTGCCAGCTTTATTTGTTTAAAGAGACTCACTAAGCTAGCTAAGGCACCACATATTCAGTGCCTTATATGAGGGAAATGCTGCCTGTGAGTAGTTGCCCAAAGATTTCAAGTTGTGTAAAAGAAAAATTCTCATAAATTTATATCCACCAGGTCTTCTGTACTTCCAGGTGTTTAGATCCACCCCATGCCACCTCGCCGCCTGCCAGCTGCTATAACGTGATGACAGGGAGGCGCCAGGATGCCTTGTTAGTCACCCAATGCACTTGTTTTATCACCACATGATCAATGTAATATATAAAATTGTTTGCAAAGTTACCCCTATAGTCTATGATGTGGTGCATCCCCGCATGCTCCCTGTCATCACGTCATAAATTTGGCAATGCATGGGGCAGCACGGGTGGATAAAACACACAGGAAAGTACAGGAGACCCAGTGGATATAAATTTATAAATGTTTTCTTTTACATAACTTGAAATCTTTGGGGCAACTCTGAAGGAACAACATTTCCCTCAGGTAAACACCGAAATATGGTGCACATTTGTTTTCAGATAGCTGGGCCAGTCTCTTTAACATTATACACTTTCTATGGTGTTTGTTGCTTGACTTTGCACTGTTTGTACACTTTATTTTGTATAAACTTTAAATTGTATTTATCCTTGCTCCTCTCCCGGTTGCACCTGAAATGAACCTTGGCTCAGTGTGCCTTTCCGTCACCAGTTTTCAAATAAATAAATAATACACAGCTGCTGACTTCTTTGCTACCTCTGGAATTTGTAAACACTTATGATGAACATTTTTTTGCTAACTCGATAATGTATCCCATGTATCCAACACTTACATGTAACCCTAATACCTAACCCTAAACTGTATGATATTGTTACTTTGATGTCTTATAGAAACATAGAATGTGTCAGCAGATGGGGTCCATGTGGCACATCTAGTCTGCCCATGTATACTACCCCTCCCCAATCAGTCTGATGTGTTAAGTTTTCCACACTGTCTGTCCCATGCCAGCTTGAATTCTCCAACCATCTTTGACCCTACCACCTGTTGGGAGGTCCTTCCAAGGCTCCACCACCCTTTCTGAAAAGAAGAACTTCCTTGTGTTGCTCCTGAACCTGCCTCCCTTTAGGTGTATGTCATGACCTCTGGTCTGAGGTGCGGTTGTTTACCTGAAGGAGATCCTGTGTCTGTATCTTGTTGATACCCTTCAGGTATTTAATGCCTCTATCATGTCCCCCTATCCTTTCTTTGTGCTAGTGAGTACATGTTGAGCTGTTTTAGCCTTGCATCATATGGCACGTGATGCAGACCTTACAACATCTTTTGTTGCCCTTCTTTGTATAGTCTCTAGTCTTTCTGTGTCTTTCCTAAGGGTGAGGCCTACAGAACTGGATTCAGTACTCAGATGAGGCCTCATCAGGGACCCGTACAGTGGCATGATCACCCTCCTTTTCTACTGGTTATATCCTCCCTATGCAACCCAAGATGCTGCTGGAATTTTGTGCCACCTTTTCACATGGCTTGCCAGCTTTCAGGTCATCTGTGATGATCACCCCAAGATCACACTTGTTTTTATTACTGCCAGCTGTACCACATTTAGAAAGTCATTTCTCCTAGGTTGTGTCTTCCTAGGTGCATAACCTTACATTTTTGGCATTGAACTTCATCTGCCAATTCCTGACCATTCTTCCAATTTCCAAGGTCTGATTCCATCTTTGAGTCCCTTCAGCTGAGTCCACCCAATTGCAGAGCTTTGTGTCATCCACAAATAGGCACACCTTCCCATTTAGGTCATCAGCTATATCGCTGATGAATACATTGAAAAGTATTGGTCCCAGCACTGAACCCTGTGGAACACCACTTGTAACTCTACCCTCCTCTGATAGTGTGCCATTTACCAATACCTTCTGGGCCCTCCCATTGAACCAATTTTGGATCCAGTTTACAATGTTTGGTCCAATGCCCATGTGCTCCAGCTTGTTTACTAGCCTCCTGTGTGGAACGGAGTCAAAGTCTTGCTGAAGTCTAGGTTCACCATGTCTACTGCACCCCTATTGTCCAACATTTTGTGACCCAATCAAAGTATTTTATTAGGTTAGTCTGTCAGACCTTCCTGCTGTAAAGCCATGTTGTTTTGGGTCCAGCTGTCCATTATTTTCTAAGAATGTCACCATTCTCTCCTTTAGTAGGGATTCCATCAGCTTCCCTACCACTGATGTAAGGCTGACTGGCGATAGTTTCCACTTCTTCCCTACTGCCACTTTTGTGTAGGGGTACTACTGTAGCCTTTTCCAGTCTTCAGGGACTTCCTGCTTTCCAGCGATTTGTTGAAGAGCTCCACCAGTGGGGCTGCTAGTTCTCCCTATGCTTCCATAGTATTCTTGGGTATATTTTGTCTGGCCCCATTGCTTTGTCAACCTTCAGTTTCTTGAGTTCCTCCAGGACTCTTGCCTCCATGAAAGGACTTGTGTCAGCTCCCTTGAGATGGTGTGCCTTCCTGCAGAGAGATGGTCCTTTGCCTGCTTCCTCCAGTGTAAAACTGAGCAGAAGTATTTGTTCAGAACCTCTGCTTTCTCCCTGTCATCTTCTGTTTTCTGGTCATGAGGTCCGATTCCAGGAGGATACACGGCATAATGCGAGATACACCAAACTCCGTTATATATCACTATTTATGCAGGTGATATGCCAGCCCTATTCCAAGTTGCGAGATGCACCATGGCAGCTGTAGGCTATGACATTCGTGGGTTATGCCACCTACTATGACACAGCCTGCAACGCCTGGCACAGAAATCTTGAGTTATGACAGCAACTTAGCCAATTCTAGGAGGACGGCTGTCATAACCGCAGGTGCAATCCCAAGACACACAGTTACATACTGGAATTGTGACAGCTCGGAGCTATCCTAAGTGGCAACTGACAGCTGGCACTGTCAGATGCCACCACACAGTGCCACAGCAATGGTGCCATGATGTCCCCTAGCCCCTCAAGCACACTCCTGCTCCAGACCCCGATCATCTTGGACCCCTGAGGGTCCATTTCGCAAATACACCCCAGACACCTGTGCCATGTGTCCTGCCCCCATGCCCCTGTGTGTGCCAAGGTGGTCGGGGCTTAGGGGCAGAGCCACCTGTCTGTAAGCATGGAAATTGTGACATGGGGCTGCAATATGTCACCATGCATGTGGTGGTAGCCCACACATGGTATATCCATGCCGCATGTGCTGGGACCCTGCCGCTCTTGGAGATGTTGTGCAGGTTCCTGGCGTAAAGCGAATGGCGAACTGCAACCACATGCAAGTTACGCCATTCACCTAGAATCGCCCTATTGTTCCTAGCCAATCTAACTATTCCCTTTAGCTTTCTTTTCTCGCTCATATACTGGTAGAAAGTTTTGTCACCATGTTGGACTCCTTCACTATCCTTTCTTCTGTTTGAGTTTTTGCAGTCCAAATTGCCTTTCTGGCCTCTTTAAGTAATTCCTATATACCTCATTGTCACTGTCCTTTTTGTTTTCTTGTATCTCCTGAATGCTTTCTTCTCTCCTTGATTTTGAATGCTATATCCTTTATGAACCAGAGTGGTTTCCTTCTCCTTTGTTTTGTAAAACGTATACATACTTTGGTTTACAGCTCACTACTGATGGACATTGGACAAAACATATTAACAACCTGAAAATTGTTAAGACAAACTGCAGATTCATTAAATGTTTTAATTATAAATATGGTGGTAACTCTGTCTCTTATTGAGGCAGTCAAATCTAAATATCACTCTCAAGCATTATTTCACGTTGAAGTCTGGGATATATAGCAGATAACAAAGATGTTTTAGAAACTCCATTAAATAAGCTATACAGAGCCTAGGACTGAGTGATGTTGTTCCTCTTCCTTAATCTGCACAGAATTTGGTGTCAGTAGATTAAAAGCTGTTATGTATGCTAAAAAAAAACTATTGGATTAAACTATTACAACTGGATTCTAGAAGATTGCCCTCATTATGTTTAAAGGAGAAATGTGGCTGAGAAGAAATAGGCTGTTTGTGATTTGAATGGCTTCAGAAGGTTTTATTATCTTAAAAGAAACTAATTTAGAGTTCTTAAGAATATATGTTACTAAAAATATTACTATTAGTCTGAAATACAAAACTTACATTACTCAAAAAAATCGTCAAATCATTATAAGGTATTGGACCACAAACAAATTTCAAAATTAAAAATATCTCCATGGCTGACATAAAATGATATTTTGTATTACTACAAAAATTATTTGGATGTTCTAACAGATCATAAAGAAAACATTATACTAGATACAGATTAGAGTTGTTTCGAGGCAATGTACTTACAGCCAGATATAGTAAATCCTAATATGCAATCACGATACTGTTCCTGTTCAAATCAATACTTGGAAAATCTATATTAAGTCTATTTTGTCTGCCCATGGTATAACAAATCTAGGGCTCACTGTCTTGTTCCTTATGGAATAGTATTTATTCTTCTGATAAATTGGTTTTATTGAATCTGTTTTGTAGCATGAATGATGAAGTGATAATTAAAGGAGTAGTGGTTTATCTAGCTGCCATTTCAAGAATTTGACTAAAATATAAATAACCTGGGTTATTGAGAATCCCAAATCTGGGGCATACCAGATAAGATTAACCGAGTGTTAAGCTCTTGAAACTAGCCTCCAAGCATAGTCATGTTTTTATTTTTGTTTCTAACCAACATTTAAATAATAATGTATTTGGAGCTGCCAACATAATTTTTTCCAGAAACCCAAAGCCCAAAATTGTGCTTGTATAGCTATAGGGTTATATGAAATTCAGTTCTTAGTACAGCAGTGGGGGTTCTATAAGGTAGGGCAAGAATCATTTTAGAAAACATATATTGTATTGATTCTAGTATCAATGCATTCTTTGAAAAGGCCCATATTTCTGAGCCATATAATAACATGCCAATAGATTTGGACTCAAAAGTTCTACTAAGAGCTGTATAAGAATTACCAGCAAAATTCTAAGCAAATCTAAAACAGCTCTAGAAGTACTTATGGCTTGTTTCTTGACTCTATTAAAGTGTGAATACCAAGACCCTTTCATATCAAAAGTGACCCCAAGATAGGTGTATTCATCTTTAATTTCAAAACCTAGATTACTTATTACCCAGTTCTTCTGTTGAATTTTCTTTTATTTCCAGAAATCAAAAAGCTGATTTTGAGTATTTATAACCAACTCTAAGTTTTCCAAAACATGGATACACCTCTCCAGGGTCTGCATTATTCCAGCTTTAGTTAAAGAGCATAATACAATATTATCCGTATATACCAAAATACTTACTTTTTCCCCATATATACTAGATGCTGCACAATTTATAGCTTTCAATTCCTTATTAATTTTTCCATATATAAATTAAATAATAATGGTGCAACAGGCAACCCTGTTTGACTCCTTTTCCCAAGGGAATTGGGTCAGTTGTGTGACCATCTCTTGATATCCTAACCAAGGCATAGGTATTATCATGTAAACACCTTTAATACATTCAGCAATTCAGGTTGAATACCAAGTTCTTGTAACAAAGCCACAAGATTTCCTACTCAAGTTATCAAAGGCTGCCTTCAAATTAAAAACACTGTATATATTACTCTTTTTTGTAAACAATATTTCTCTATCATGAAATTTAAGAATAAAATATTGTTTATAGTACCCTTTTCTTTCTAAACCCTGCCTGTTCTTCAGAAATGAGATTATTCTCCATTACCCAGTTCTCAATCTCTCTAAAATAGCGGGTAAAAATTTGCAATACATAAGAGGCTAATAGGCCTATAGTTCCTAGTCGTTAATATCTCCTTTCTTATAAATTGGAACTATCAGACTAACCAACCACTCTTCTGGTAACACTCCTTTCCTAATATATAGTTAAAGAGTATGGTAAGTTTATAGTCCACCACTCAGGAAAGGCCTGGAAAAATTCTGCACCCAGCATTTCAATACCAGGGCCTTATTCTTCTTTTGTGCCATAATAGCCTGTTTAACGTCTGTCATTGTCAGCATAAGTTCAGGTAATAGTTGTTGGGAATAGTCAAGTTTAGTTAAGAAAGATAAGGGTAGGTTTTTGGTACTTCATACTTTTTGTAAAGAATTATTTCAAATACTAGCAGCTATGACTGAATGTGTGTTTATATCAATATTAGCAGTGCCCAGAGCCACCATTTCCCAAATAATTTGCTATCCTTATTTAATATTGTTTCTTGTAATCTATACCATAATACTTTCCTATACTGTTTTTAGTAATAAGATCCTTATATCTTTCTTAAGCCATTTCATGGAAATTGTAGGAAACCAATCTATCGTCTTCTTTGAATATCTTCCTATTTTATTCAACACTCTTCTATGATTTTCACATTCCTTATCAAACCAAGGTGCATTCATTCTTGTCCCTTAACTCTAGTATTGATGTTATTTTTCTTCCTTTTGTGGATATGACCTTTTAAATAAGAAGTTAATTTATTATAGTCATGTATTGGATTGATATTGGATCCTAGTTTCTCTGAGTCCCAATTTCCAAGAGGGGCTTGATAAAAGTGGTTAATTTGGGGTCCATCTCATTAACTTTTATTGTATATTATATGATTTTCATCTGCTTTTGTGAATTCACCATATAGGCTTATTGATATCATTTATGGTTTTATAATGAAGTATTTTAGAATAGTGATCACTTTCCCATATTGGGGTGATAGATAATTTGTTTACTCTTGAAAAGAGAAGACATCAATTACTGCTAGATCAAGAACACTGCCTCCTTTGGATGTTGGGTATGTAATTTCCCTGTTTATCTCCATCTAATCTACCATTTAAAATTCTTAAATTTAGTTCTGCCATTATGTTCATTAGTTTTTGCCCTTCCTATTATATAGGATAGTGCATGAGTAACAGTTAACAAGCGGGCTATTCTTTCACTAGTTAGTACTATGATGACAGATTATCCGAGAGCGCAGCTCGAGAGGTAATCAGTCATCATAGTACCAACTTAGTGGAAAGAACAGCCCTTGCTGTATAGTGTATAGTGGAATGTCGTTATTTCAAAAAAAAATACTACATCTTTCTTTTTAAAATAAGACTAACTGCCAGATTGCTGCTTGAAGACACCAGTGTGACATCCTCATTCTGCTGTCCTGTGGACGTCACTTTTTGTTCTGCTGCACTGCAGACATCACTAGTGCAGCAGAACAACATTTTGAGAGTGCTAGATTTCAGTGAACAACGACGTCTCCACTATACACTATAACCATTTTATCTCTGGAGTCCCTTAAAGGTATTCCAAAATATATCATCCTGGTGCCAAGCTGAATCATATATTTCTTGCAGTTTTCCTATCCTTTCATTAAAATCTCCTATAACCAATATGGTTGCAGCTGGATGAATTGTCTGTATAAATATAATTGCTTCTTGAATGTGTCCATCAGCCTTGATACTTTCATAAATGTCACTAGGGAGATATAAATATTTTAAAATGATGAGTGTATCCTGATTGGACAATTCAAATTTAACTATTATCATAGTATTATCATATTCAATGTGTATACACTTTTAATTCTACTAGTTGAAGCCAATATAATTAACCCTCCTTTTGGCCTATGAAAGTTATGTGTTTTAATTGCATTCTTAACCCAGCACCTGTATCCTGGTATGCAAAATCATCTCTTAGCATCCAGGTCTCTTGAAGCAGAATTATATCATGATCCATTAATTTTAAAAGCCTAAATCTGTAAATCTCCTAGGAGGCCTGCAATATTCAACTAATATTTAGGAGATTTCTCTGTTGTCAATTGAGCTGATTGAAATAGTAGACCTAGTGCTATCAACCTCTATATATGACTCTTCATTTGAAGGGTAAGAGCTATCTAGACAGGAGGAGACTTCCAATACTTTTCTGAATTAATTATTTGTCCTAAAATTTTCCTACCTCTACAGTAATTATTCTGTAGCAGTTCCTTCTCTCTCTCAGGAGTGTGTAAATTCTATTGGTTTAATAAATTCAGTAATTCTGGTTTGTAGTGCTGTAGGAATAGATGTTTGTTTAATCTTATTACTTGAGTCTAAAGTACCTTCAATAATTGCTTTCTCAATATTATAAGTATTAGCCCATCTATGGTTTCTTGTTTTTCCTAAATTGGCTGCTGTATCATCCAGATTTGCACCTAGGTCCCTAAACTCCTTTTTTATACAAGTAAATGTCTCCTTAAATTATTTGATTTCAATACTAAACAGATCATACCTTTATCAGGTCCTGTCTGGTATCTATATGTGGAGCTAATATCATTCCATGTAAATTTAGTTTCAAGTACCCCTTTGCATAGATTATACACAAGTAATTTCAGAGTGGTTGTATTCTCTCTTTATTTTTGGAATACCATCCAAAAGATCATTGGCAACCTTAAACCTTGGGAGATTTCTTTATCTTTAACATCCATAAAATTAGACTTATTTAATCATGTAGATTGCTTTTCCTTAACCCTACCTGAAAGATCATCTCCTGCCCAAATCCTTCTAATCTGAATGCTTTTATTTACTTTATTGCTATTATTACATCTCCCAGCTCCTTCTCTCCAATGACCTGTAAGTCAGGGATAGATGAAGTTTTACTTTTTCCCGCCACATTACTACCTTTCTTTTTTCCTTTTTCGCCTTTTTGTGTGACCTAATTTCTTTCACTAATTTCTGTGTAGTTGTTTCTTCCTTCTCCACTATCAGGGCAGTGGTCATCCTAATTCTTTCTTTGTTTTGTTCTAAGATTTCTTTTGTTCTCTTATTCTCTTAAATTCTAATCCTCTTCCACTCTCTTATTCATTATTTTGGGGTTAATAATAGTACCCATCCCTCACCCCCAGGATATCTCCCAATTGGTTGTATATAGTCATGGGGATCCCTATCCTTTAGATCACATATTCTAAATCCTCTTTCACTTTATTGCATGTTATTCCTTTCTCCATCCCTTGCCTTTAGTGTTTTAAGTATCTGCAGTTAAAATATCCATTTGTTTAATCACCGCAGTTTTAATTACTGGAATGTCTTCCCAAACATGGTTCAAATAGTCTGCCCCAGTAAAACGGGTTCACAATCTTTATTCTTTGACTCATTTGTTCCAGCTTCCATTTCCTTAGTATTTGGGAAAACCAAACAGTTTTTATTCCCTTCTTTGGTATCATTATCCAAAGATGAGGAATGTCTGGAGACTATAAGGTGTGGAGGGGGTCCAAGGTTTATCCTATCAATATAACCCATCAGAAACTGATTCTACTTTCTCATTTGCAATTATACTACATAGCCACTAGAGGGCTACAATAGCTGTCTTTTCTGTTAAAGAGGAAACACATTATATTTTCTACTTCCTCTTCTGCTCTAGTGGACCTGGGATATCTATCTTTCTGAGGACCATCCCCGGGTTTTCTGCCTGTTTCTCAGGACAAACCATGCTCATCCACTAAGGCTGCAAGACTTGAACTCTTCCCCCACTCCCATTCTGTACTGGTGCAGCAGGGCCAGAAACAGAAATGAAAGCTACAGACCAGTCTTGCACACTGGATTGCAGCCTTGAACCACCTCACTGGCTCAGCTGCAAAGAGTTGCTCCACAGGATTGCGTTCAGAGCCAAACCCCTCTTAGCCAACAAAAGGATTTTGAACTTATGACACCTGATCGCTGATTGGACTAGGCTTCTAGTGACTTTTACTGCCAGCTGTTGTGGCATTTAGATCTACCATGAGAAGTTACAGCTGGTTCCTCAGTGTGTCACTAGCTTTACTAGCACTCAGCTCAATTCTTTAGAACCCTCATCCCTCCCTAAAGTGGAATGACCCTTGAGCTTCCCCTGTCCTGCTCCAACAGCTCCTTTCAGGTAGCCATTCTGGACTATTGGGATTCTCAGCTGTCTGCTGGAGAGTGGGACATCTCCCGAGCTGTCTCTGCAGATTACTTCCCATCCAGACTCAAGACTTTCTACTCATGGCAAATTCCTGCTAGGACACTAATGGCTGCAACACTAGGCCAGTATAACACTAGGAGTGGGTACAGGCCTACCCATCAACACAGCCTCCCCATCACCCAAAAATGATGTTTACAAATTACAGTTAGCTGCCTTAAAGAATCCTGCTTCTTTTACTATTGTGCTCAGGCAATGTTGAACTCAGCCCAGGACCATTAGACACCCTTGCTTCTCCATCAGACCTGGCAGGTATCAAAGGAATGTCTTTTATGCATCTTAATGCCTGTAGTTTGCTGAAACAGTTCACCCTTATCCAGGCTTGGGTAAGCCACACCCTACCTGACGTCCTAGTGATCACTGAGACCTGGCTTAGGCCAGCCACCCCAGACAATGAAACCAATATCCCAAGTTATTTACTCTTCCGAGTGGATAGGCAATCAAGAGGAAGTGGGATGGCAATTTATGTAAGGGACAAATACTCAGCCACATGCATAGATGCATCATCCTCCCCAAAAGAATTCGAGTGCTTGACCCTAAAGATCGAAATTTCTCCTTCCAGTGCCCTCTGTGTAATAGGCTACTACAGGCCCCCTTCTGTCAGGCCTCATCTCCTGTCTCACCTCAGTTCCATTACTGGGGCTCGGTTTCCTTGAAACCATTATTCTTGGTGACCTGAACTACGATTGGCTATCAAGTGCATCAGCTCCCTTGAAATCCTTTTGCGACACTCTAAGGCTGGTGCAACTCATTGCGTGAGCCTACTCACCCAAATAAAAAGAACCTTAACAACAGCTCCTCTTAGATGTAATTTTGGTTAGCAAGCCACATCTGTTCTCTCATGTCGAACATTTTTCTCAGACATTAGCAATCATTGTATAATCACCACCATTAGATCCATGCACAACCCACAGTTTGTGGCAAAGTTCTCTATCAAGAGGTGAAAACGCAATTCGATTTGTTTACATATCCATGACTTGAAACATTCACTGCAATGGCAGGAATTCTTCCTAGCCAAAACGGTTAACAGGGCATATACTATTTTTTACGATATTTTAAGTGAGGCTTTAAATAAGCATGCACCCTTGGTTAAGATGCGGGTCAGGAGCAGCACCTGCCGTTGGTTCTCACCTGAGCTCAAAGCTTCCCTGTTAGAAAGGGATACTTTATGGAAAAAGCCCAAAGAACAAGAACGACTAGATGGATGCCTTTTAAGAGAGCAGAATAAGTGCAATTGTTGGTTGAGCAGCAAGGCTGCCTGCTATCGCTCAGAGCTAGCCTCTGCCTCAAGAAACTTTCAAAGCTCTGGAAAACATTAAAAGACATGTCTGGACACTCACCTGGTAATTCCATTCCAGCAAAAATTAAGTCCGTGGCAGCGTTATCGTTAACCGATCGGAGATATTGGAACCCTCAATAACCATTTGCAATGGCAGGGCTAGCATTTGATACTTCCCCTGCCAATGACCTCCACACAGCTCAGGGTCCACTAATCCACGAGTCCCTCTACCGAGGAGGACTTCTTCCTCCTGTCTGTCTCTCTAAAGAGGTGTGTAAGACCCACTGCTGCAACTGGACACTAGGAAGGGAGCAGGCTCCAACTTCATAGAGCCATACTATCTGAAAGGTGCCTACCATGTGCTTGTGGTGCCAATCACCCACCTATTCAACCTGTCACTCTCCCAGGGTAGCCTCCCTCAATGGAAAATAGCCCATGTCATCCCATTATGAAAAGCAGGTGACCCCTGCAATCTAAATAATTACAGACTGATCTCCCTCCTCCTCATCCTGTCTAAATTACTAGAAAAATTGTGTGTGGCCAACTAGGGGTATGCTTAGAATCCAGAAGCCTATTAAACCCAGTTCAGTCTGGATTCAGAGCAAGTACAGCACCATAACAGCCCTAGCTAAGGTGACCAATGATTGGCTCTAGACCTTGACAACAAGAAGTATGTCTGTGCCATTTTCTTGGATCTTAGTAAGGCATTCGACACAGTCAATCACAGCCTGCTTCTTCCTCCCTAAGCACCTTAGGCCTGGACCGTAAATCTTGTGCTGGTTTGCAGACTACCTCGAGAACGGAACAGCAGGTTAAAGCTGAAGGTGATCTTTCTTCATTAAAACCTATGCTGAGGGGCATGCCCCAGGGCTCTATCTTAGTCCCTCCTCTTTGCAGTCTACATTAACAACATCAATGACCCCATCAAAAAGCCAACATCCACTTATTGCAGACGACACTGTACTTGTACTTTGAGTCATCCCACTGAAGCAGCCTGTGAAGACCTCCAAGTTGAATTTAACCTTCTACAATACCAGCTCATAAACAAAAAGCTTTGCTCAATGCAAAAGACAAAAGCCATGCTCTTCTCCCTCCTTGCATGCGGCAATTCCTGCTGGGGGCTATCCCACAAATTACCACTGTTCTTGGAGAAACTCTAGAGTATGTAGCTAAATCTAAATATCTAGGAGTTTGGCTCAATCATAAACTTTCCTTCACCGACCATCTCGAAGAACTACAGAAGAAATAAAGGCAAAGATTAGGACTATTCCACAGAATTAACCACCTGCTCACAAAGGAAGCCAGGATTCAACTGGTTCAAGCTACCTTCCTATCTTTAATAGATTATGCAGATCTGCTCTACAGCCACTGCACTGCCTCTGCACTGGTTAGGTTGGACACCCTCACCACAGAGCTATCAGGTTCATTACTGGCCTTCCACTTTCCACACACCACTGCTCCCTGTACTCATCATTAGGCTGGACTTCCTTCACTATAGAAGGAATAGAAATGCCGTCCTGTGGGCTTTCAGAGCAGTGACCAACAAGCTCCCTCATATATATCAGATTGTATTCCTGGAGTGTGTTAGGCACCTACTCTAAGGAGCTATTCCCTAATTGCCTTTCAAGTTCCAAGGGTCAAAACTCATTTCTGCAAAGCTGTTCTAAGCTTTCTTTACCCACATTGTGGAACAGTTTACAAAAGAATTTGAAGCTGAGCTGCCCTGTTAGCCTGATTATCTTAAAGGCACTCTACGATCGCTACAGGAAAGTACCTTGCAAATGTTTTCCCACCGCTAGCCCACTAATTCCGCAACTCCCCTTTCCATCCTGATGCTCACCATGTTTCTACTCCTGGCTCTCACTCTTTCCCCATTAACTCTTCCTGCTGCACCACCCTTCCCTGTCCACTCCAGCCTGGCTAAGGTCCCACCCCATCCATAGTAGTTTCCCAATTATCTCCCTCCTCCGTCATTATCATAATAAATAAGTACAACAACCATTGTCACTTTCTGTGGTTTTAGCCCAGTTTTCCCCCAGTTGTTGGTAATATATTCTTCCTCTTCTTTACCTCTCTAACCTGCCCCCCATATGGCCCTTTCCCTATATGTAGTTGCTGGCTGACCTACTCAAAAGATCCCTGCTTATAACCCCTGTATGCCTATGGTTGATTGTACATCTGCTGACTTCTTCAATTGTAAAATAATGCTGTTTTTTTTTTATTTATTTCAACCTTGTACTGTACTGTATACACTGTATATACTTTTCTTCCTTGTATATTATTGCTTTTTGTATACCTGCTTCTGTACTGTACTTTGATGTATTCATGACCAGGTCCACTTTGCAAATGAGCCTTGCTCAATGGTGCCCGCCTGGATAAATAAAGATTTTGATTGATTGAATGATTGATTGAAACATTATGGGTATCTAAGTCTATGCTAAACTTGAAATAGCATGACTCTGATCTTCCCTTTGTTAGTTTTATGCAAGGTTCCTTATTCTGGGGTGAATACCCATTAATAAGATCTTTGTGTAGGTCCATCCTATCACACTTGGTTAACACAGCTCCATTCTCCATATTCTCTAAATTATGTATCTCTCTCATCAGGGGATGTTCTATAAGAGGCAGAGAGCAAGACCTCTGATAGGAGATGAGATATTTTAGGTTTTAAGGAGCCTTGACCAACAATACTTTTGTGGCTCAACTAGCTCTAACTGGGAGCCTGGTGTGATTAAATAATTAGCATTTTTTTAGTATAACCAGACATCTGTTTGGGTAATAAATTCATTTTCCCTTCTTTTTGGGCCCTTCAGGCTAAATTTTCCTGATTTGCCACAATACCCTTTGTAGATAGTGCAAATATTCACTTCTATCTTGGCACAAAAGTAAAATTTATGTGTATTTGAAATATCAGTTACAGAATTGTCAGAGAAAGAAACCACAATGTCCATGTAATTTAAAATATCGGAGTCAATCAGAAGGTCACAAAGGCATTAACAATTGTCAATAACTTAATTACTGAATATTACCCTCATACAAAAGTCCAAGATAGACAGAAAGACGTACTGGACTCCAAGTTTCCCTTTCCTTAATTCTCTCCCTCTTCCTCTAGCAGCTGTTTGAATTCGCTTTCTTGTTTGTAATTCATGGCTTCCAAGCCCCAGTATCTGTCATACAGTCTACCAATGGACCTCTTAACCTTCTCACAGGAGCCTCTCCCAAGGAAATTATAGCACAATCAGAACAGACAATTAAGGCATCCTCCAGGTTCAGATCACTCCGGCAGGTTTGCGCTGTCTTTTGACCTTTAAACCTTCCTTTAGCTGTAATGGAGCTTAAAAGGAAAGGAAAGGAAAATCTGAGTATTTTAAAATTTAATAATTAACTCATTCCACAAATATAAGGTATAAACCAGTAACAAAAATAACATAATGCAGTAAAGAAAAAACGCAATTATGTCAACACAATTTGTATAAAGTTTAAAAGGAAGTTGACTCGATAAAACTAAAACTAAAAACAACAATAAAAATACAAGCAGAGAACCCTTGATAAATTAAGAGGAAGTCCACTTGCTGGATTATGCATATAGCTTAGTTACTAATCAAAAATGCTGTTAACCTCAGTATTTCAATTATACAAGAACTAACAACTATGAAGTAGAGCCAAAAATAGATCTAAGTAGCATATCCAAATTTCAAAATCAGCAAATAGAGTCAGAGGCTGCAAGCTGCTGTCTGCTGTCTGCTGCCCACTGCCTGATGTCTTATCAGCTCAATAAAAGGGATAGGAATGACGAGGCTGAATGAAGCGCAAGTTGGCTGCGTTTTTGGAATCAAGACATCAGCAGTAAGATGTCATTCCAGCTGAACACAATCAGCATGGCCTCCACAGCCCCCACAGTCCAATCAGCCCAATCAGCAGCACAGCACAGCACGATGCAGCCAATTCCTTTATTACTGATAAGCTAATAAACCAATTTGCTAATTTATTAGTTCACTATAATGCTATAAGCTGTAATGCTATGGTACTATAATTCATATACCAAAGAAAAAATCAACTAATATTATACTAATACCCTAAGAACATCCTCTATTTGAATTCCTACATCCAAGATTCAAGATGCAAAAATAAAAAGGATATAGACGGGAAGAGGGTAAATTTATTTAGCGAAGACAGCGTAATTCAGAGAGTAGCACAACCAAGGTTAACCTCAGCACTTCCAGAGAAAAGAAGACAAGATGGCAAAGTACCCCTCCAAAAAAAGAACAGAAAAACATCTGCAAAAAAAATGTTTACAAAGACACTACAAACTTTTGCAGGTTATTACTTTGGCAGGTTATTACAAGTTTTAACAGACATTTGCAGATTTTTAACAGATTTTGCTGGGAAAATCATTAACTTCCCCAGTAATCGTTGTTTAATCTTCCAGGGTTATGCTACTCTCCCCTGCTACTCTCTCACTCTCTCACTCTCTTGATCACTTCTTCTAGTTTTCCACCTCGATCTTCAATTCTCTCAACCTCTTCTTTTCCTCATCTCCTCCACTCCTGTCAGTCACTCATCCCCTGGGTTAACATCACTATCCCTCAGCTTCAACAGGCTCCTCCACCATCTGGACTCCTCCTGCTCTGGGGAAGAATGAGACCCAAAAAAACAACAGACAGAAAAGACTCCAGCGGCACAAGAAAGTCTGGAAAGGAGGTTGTTTTGCAAGAATAATCAGAGGTAGTAGGGCAACAGTGGCATACCTTACACACAATTTTCCATAAAGCATACAAACTCCCTGCCTCAGCTGACTCTCAGCTTAGCATGCAGCCACCATCTTGTTATTGTAGGCTAGCATAAGGTCCCGGACTGCTTCCTCGCTGGTGGGGTTTCAACCAGTTGGTTAGGTCTGCTTGGAGTGCCACTAGAATTCCTTACTCCTTTCCAAAGCAGCTATGTAGGAACTCCAATCTACATCCAGTAAATTGAAATCTCCGACTAGTAGTAGCTCACCCTTGTTTGCCATCTTTTGAATGTTTTCAAGAATTTCCTTGTCTTTTCTAATTTCTGAGACTGGGATCTGCTATCACCTCTACCCATATGGGGTTTTGAGCCAGTTCTGAGAGTAATCCACAGGGCTTCAGCTTCACTGTGGGTCCCCTGGATTTCTGTAGCCTTGATTCCTTCTTTTACATAGATAGCTACATCCCGTCCTTCTTTCCTCTTCCAGTCCCTTCTGAACAAGCTGTATCCTGGGATGGCAACTATCCCAGTTATGGTTCTCATTGAACCATGTTTCTGTCACTGCTACCCAATCTAGGTCTGATTCTGCCATCATGGCAATAAGGTCTGTATCTTATTTGCCAGACTGCGGCATTGGTGCACATTGTCTTCCAACCCAGGTTTCCTACCTTGTTCGTGAGTTTACCCTTCTCCCATTTTGTGTAATTTTTACCATTTTTAAATTCCTCTGGATATCTGAGTTTCTTACCATTCTTACCAACGGGAGGGTGACTGTTATCTTGTGTGATGTAATGGGTATCAGATCCTCTCTCCTCCCTTATCTGTATATATTTGATATCTGTACATGACTCTGAACCCTTGGATAATAGGCACCTACCTAAAGGTTTTATGTGAAATAAAAAACTAAACTAAAACTAATTAGAGTAGGTCAGGGATTTGAAACAAAGCAAGGCTGGGCATACTTCAGCCATTACATGCATTTCAGTTTTACTAAGAAAAGAAGCAGCTAAAACAACCAGCAATATCAATACATTTTGAGAAGGTAAGCAATCTTAAAATATGGCTTTTAACTAAAAATAATATGATGCAAAAAGGTTGACAGCATCCTTTTAAAACATTAATTGTCATTGTATGATATGGTATGGTATTGAACAGTATGCCATCGCACACCGCCATACATCACAGTGTTGTGTGGTGTGCAGTACACTATGGTACAGTATGGTATTGCATAGTATCGCACGGCATGGTATGGTGTGTCCTGGTCTGTCAAATGTGGTATAATATATTATGGGGTGGTATGGAATGGCATGGCACAGTACGGTATGGCCCGGTACATTATGTTGTTGTTTGGAATTATATGGTATGGCATGGCATGGTATGGTATGGTATGTACAGCACATTACAGTGTGGCATAGTACTGTATGGTGTTGCATGAAACACCATTGTATTAAGTGGTGTAGTGTAGTGTTGTATGGTACACTAGTATTCTGTGGTGTGGTATGTTACAGTACAGTATAGTAGAGTATGAGTATGAATGGTGTGGTATAGTGTAATGTGATGTATTGTATACTGTGGTATGGTATTGGATGCTGTACTCTGGTATTGTATGATGTGGTATGGTACAACATGACAAATGACAGTATGGTGTGATGTATGGGCACTGTTGTATAGTGTGGTGTTTATACTTCAAAATATTTTCTACTTGCCATCTAAGCAGTCACATCATGGAGACCATATGAACAGGGCACAAATCAGACTTGAATTCATTTATTTACTGGCTGACATCTGGGTTCAGAGTAGCTATAGCCTGCTGTCTAGCAGCTTTAGAAAACAGCAGAAATGACAGACTGACCTTGGTGGTTACAGGGAGGGAACATGTGCTTAGAATAGTTTTTGTTTTTAAACAATGTTTTTTTATTTATTAAAATAGTTACTACATACTTGAAACTTCTGTAGTAGACCCTATAAGCTTTTGGAAGAGAATTAATAACAGTACATTACTGTCAAGTATTATATGGTCATTTCTGTCAGATATTTTAAACTATCCAGCCACATGTTGCAAAATTAGAAAACGCAGTTCTCTAAAACACATTGAAAGCATCATTGGATAAATCATTTGCACCATAATCCACAGATCTGGGATCTCTTAAAGGAAAGATATTCACTGCACACAAAGCACATTTGTGGCCTGCTAAAGGGACACTGTCTACTTTTCTGCATCACATTATTTCTAGCTAAAACCCCACATTTTATGATTGTTTACCTTCTCTAAAATTCATTAATGGTGCTGGTTGTTTTGTCTGCCTTGTTGCTTAGTAGAACTAAAATGCACAGTAATGTATAGATATATCCAACCTTGTTTTGAGTCAAATCCTTGATCTACTCTTGCTGCATACTTCCTAAACATTAGAACACCCCAACTGTTCAGTCACTCTTGATGCTATAATGTCCTCTAATCCCACTGCATCACGAGTGGCTAGAATTTATTAGGGTATTCCAAGTCCAGGAAAGATGCAGTGGAGTTGATCAAGAAATGTGAACAAACACGATTTGTGTGATAACACCAGTATGGTGGGCAATCAATTTTCGCTTTTAAAAGAAAAAAGAACCAGAATCAAACTACCAGCAACATCAGCAATCTCTAAAGAATGTGAACAATCTCATCATGTGTTTTTAAACCAGGTACACGTGAAGTCTAAGCAAGTTGATAATGTCCCTTTAGGCTGAAGTCAGAATACATACTGTGTTATGGGTTAACAAGGAATACAGTAAATGTACACAGATACTCTCAGATATTGATGCCTTTTGGGAAACTTTAAAAGATGTAGTTCCCTTTCTTCTGCACTCCCTCCCAGCCAGCTACACCACTGTAACCCCTGCCAACAAGAAAGATCTAAGCCTGGGCATGATTGGCATTATGTGGGTCTTACTGGTCTGTCCTTTGGGCAGATGGCCCTGGGTTTAGTGCTGGAAAAGTCAATGGTTCAGTTGGGGCATGGGGCCTTCATCCAAGGTTATTCCATGCCAGGTGCACCTGGAGGTGCTTCCCCTCAGGAAATTAGTACAGTGCCTGGCATAGTGGCACTCAGCCTGGGGATATGAGGTCTTGAATGCAAGCTCAGAGGCTGCTGCTTGGTACTCTCTGCATAGTTTTATAATTGACTATAAACTTTCATCGACAAAATGTTACCAGGTTACCTCATGATCTTCAGAGCATCCCCTAGCACTATCCAATCCCTGACCCAGCCAACAGGGTAACTGAATCACAGCACAGAGACTTTAGTTTTCAAACAAACTGAAGGGCTTCTACTGCATCTAGGCTTGTCTCCTCTCCTTCCCTCTCCCATCTACCTGTCCCTCTAGCCTTACAGTCTCCTTGCAGGGTTCTCAGCATCCTGAAGGGGCACTACTGTGCCTAGGCATGTCTCCTCTCCTTCCCCTCCCATTCTACCTTTCTCTCTAGCCTTCAGGTCCCCTTGCAGGGGTCTCAGCATCCTGAGGGTCCCTCTGAAACGCTGCCTTATCCCCTCTCTCTAGTCCCCCAGTTCCCTTGCAGGGTTCCTCGCATCCTGAGGGGATCTCCAGGGACACGACTCTTCCCCTCCCTCACCTCACCCTCCCTCTCCCTTTCTCTTTCATGTAAGCACTTGTTTACTTATCAACCCGGCACTTATTATTGTCCACTCTTTCTACCTATTATGCAACACTGTATAATACTGTCTGTAACACTTGCCTTACAACTGTATGTTAATGTTGATCCTGTAACTTGAATGTTTAATGCTCATTCCTATTGTACCCCTTCCCCAGGTCACACCGGGAGATGAGTGACTTGTCACTCAGTGTTCCTTCCTGGTGAAACATTTCAATAAATAAATAAATAAAACAATAAAACAAACGTGGTAAACATATGCATACACACCCATCACCTATTAACCATACCGTCATCCTACACTGGCCTCCATATGTGTCCTCATCCTGGACAGGTTGAATATGACATCTGTAACTGACGATTTTATTACCCAGGCTTCTGGCATTAAGTTGTGCCAGGACCAGATTTAAATCCCATGGGCACTGGGTCCCTCACAGGGGATGCATGTGGTTTAACCCTTTGAAAACATTTGAAACATTGTCTATGAAGCAAAAGAACTTTATCTGCTGTCTTAAGCACTGAAACAGCTGCTAATGGCACTTTTAAAGTGAAAGACCTCAGATCCTAAGACTACAAATGGACCAGGTAAATCAAAACCATTGATAAGTCCACACTCATAGCTGTGATTTGGTGGAAACACACCATATACTGTGTCTTTGCAGTGGTGAAAATTATTGGGGGAGTGAGGGAGAATCCTGGGGAACTCATTTCCGGACTAAATTAAGAACCTAACTCAGCTCCAGGTATAAAATGGAGAATGACTGCTCCTCCACAATATTCACCAGCCAAAAGACATAAAACTGAATAAATAAGGTCTTAACATGGAACATATAATGAAGAAATGTGTCTCCAGACCACAGTCAGGTATGTTCAATCCAACGTAAAATGTGTCTTTACAGCTACTGTGTATTTTTTTCTGGTTGCAGGCTTCTGGCCACCTTTAAAACTTCCAGCACCTGATTTGAGAGATAAAGGATAGAATGGTCTAGCTCTTCAAGAGCTACACCTTGAAACAAAGCATTCTTAAAATCGGAGTGAGCTACTCTGCCCTGGGACAGGGTAAGGAGATCTTGCCTCAGAGTTAGAACCATGGAAGCTCTCTGTGAAACTGCCAACAGCAAGGAGTACCAAGTCTGTCTCACTCAGTCTAGTACTGTCAAAATCACTGCTGCTGACTCCTTCTTAGTTTCAATAGGACCTTTTGGAAAAGTGGGAATTTATTTATTTATTTATGTATTTTATAACTGGGTGAGCAAACTGATCCAGAGGACCGCTTAGTTATGACCTGCCACCAGGGTGGCAAACACAACAAACATCAATAAACACAGAGATGCAATTAGAACAAAACAGGACTGCCAAAACACTTGGTATGAGATCACATTGCATAGTACAAATATTTCAGAGAAATCAGTACATACTGGTATAGTGACATACATTAAGTGGCTATGCAATATAAAAGGCTTAACATGGGGATTATGATAAAGTATTAAGTTCAATATACATAGAGTCACCAGGGAGCCCAGGAAATAAATACACTTAAATGAAGGTTCAGTCTATCACCAGGAGTGGTATAGGCATAAGTCATAGGCAGAAATGCAACTTGTTAAGTTGCAGAACCTCTAACGTTCAGAATAAAACAGGTAGTCATATCCAGATTGAACAGAGAGGGCAGAGCAGTGCAAGAGGGCAGGGGTACTGGAGGTAGGGTAAGGTGCGAAAAGATGCTATACCAGGATAAGGGCCCTGGTACCGCCCGAGGAACAGCTGCACATACAAGTGGCCTCAGTCAGGAGCCAATGCACTTAAGTTTGCCTTGGAAAGACTGATGTGAAGGGGATGATCAGATGGGGACAAAGAAAGTCTATTGCAGAGGGAAGGGCAGAGACAGAAAACTGCACTACCCATGGTTGTAGTAGTGCAAGGACTTCCGGTAAAGAGCGAAGGAGTCCAGAGACTCTGAAAGACCACTCTGTCAGTGAGTAGGAGGCGTGGGGAACAGCTGATGGTTCCTAGGTGCACTGTCAGTAGGGCTGCCACAGTGAAGCCAAAACGACCCCTGCAGAAGAGCCACCCTAGGGACTGGTATAGCAAGCAGTGGTGGGTGATAAATGTGGCTTGAAGGATAAAGCAGCAGATGGAGTTGTATGGATATGTAAGTGGGTCCGTAGAGGGAGGAGGACGAGTAGAGTGCATACCGGGAGCAGTAGTCAAGGAGGGCAGGACATTTCTTTGAGCAATGGCTAAGTGAGCTTCAGGGACAGAAACTGATTTTGGCAGTAGGCAGCACCTAATTTTGGTAGATTTTCATCACAGTGTTGCTGATGTGTTCGTTGAAAGTAAGGGAGGAGTCTAGGGTGATACCTAGATATTTAAAAACAGGGACAGTTTTGAGTGGAGGGCTGACAGGGTAGCGATCAAAAGTGGGGTTTTTGACCTGGCTACCTTGCAACAAATGGCTTAGAGCCAAAGAGTATGGCCTTTGTCTTTTTCTCATTAACGAGAAGTTTTCTGGAGAGGAACCAACTCTGTGCATCCCCAAAGTTTGCTGTGAGGGTGGTGGACAAGGACTCATGGAATTATCACTGTGGTATATAACTAGATGATCCGCATAGAGGAGGGCCTTGCAATTGATGCTTTCAGCAGGGAGGTTGTTAATAAACATAGAAAAAGTAAAGGCCCCAGTATTGAGCCCTGAGGTACACCAGTGAGGGTAGGTATGGAGCAGAGGAATTTTTACCAATCAAGACAGACTGAGACCTGCCTGAGAGGTAACTACGGAACCATGTGGCCGTGTCTGGTGAGCAGCCAAAGTTTAACAGGGCAGAGTAGAGGAGATGGTGGTCTAAGAGGTCAAAGCCTTTGACAGATCCACAAACACTGCCTGTGGCCCTGCCCTTGTCCATATTTCTAAGGGACATGGTTCGAGTGCCAAGGCAGAGGAGGTACTATGGTGTTTATGGAAGCCATGCTGGAGAATACAGGAGGTGGTCTTTTCTAGATGATTGGATAGTTGGTGGTGAATTATTTTCTCAAGTAATTTACTCAGGTGAGGAAGGAAGCAGTTGGGCCTATAATTGCAGCAGCAAGGGATCCCTGCCTTAAATATGAGTATACGATATGAACATGCTTCCAAGAGACAGGAACTGTTGCAGATGATAGGCTTAGGTTGTAAATGTAGGTTAGGGGCTTTACAATAACTGGGAGAGCAGTTTCAGGAAGGTAGGATGTAGCCCATCACTACCTGGGCCACCTCAGGTAGGAAATGTCTTTAAGAGCTTGGCAGTGTTTTTACACCAATGACCCTAAAGTAAAATGGAGAAGCATGTGCAGTACTAGGGAGGGCTGGGAGCATTGAGGTTTGCCATGTAGGTCAGAGGGAGACTGAGTAGAGTGCTTGTTAAGATAGGGAGAGAGGTCCGTAAACATTCTGTTGAAGTGTCCACGTGCACAAGGTTCAGTGATGGGACCTGAGGGTGAGTTTGGCTGTGTTGTCTGTTTGTTAGACTTAGGATTTAGGAGGATGGAGGAAACACATGTAGCCATCCCTCCCCAAGCTGTCTAGGGCATGAAGAATTCATTGATGGACCAGGGAAAGGGCCTGCAGCATGGGAAACATTTCCAACACTACACAGCAAAGTAAAGTAGGAAAACTTAGCCTACCTCTTGATGGCTTCAACTCTCCAGTGCACCCTTGATCTCTTTTCCATTAATTGACTTTGTCCCCAAACCTCCACCGCCGAACCAGGCATCTCTGTTGATTTGTAACCTCCAGATCCCCTTGGTTCCCAACCTGGTGCAAACTGCTGGAAACCTTCTGTAAATACAAACTCATGGCAGAAATAAATATGAGGGCTTCACATTTCATTTACCCCCTCAACTAAACAGACAATCACCACGCAATTCCTTTCCCAGAACAGCTCTTTATTTTCACCTGTCCCCAAATGATGTCAGAGAACACAGGGGCACCATCTACACCAAGAAGTAAAGCAGCTCCATGGAGCTATAAAATCTTTTACAAGCTCACCCAGTTGGAACTTTCGAGCAGTCATAAGGTGACAAAACAGGCAGCACATGCAAGGCTGTTCTTCACTTTGGAAGCTCAGATGATTTACCTAAGCAGATATTTCATCTTGGAAGAATCATACAGGCTCCTTTCCCACTGCGCTGGTAAGCCACTCTTTTCTGGGTTACATTTCTCCTGTCTCTTTTCTCTGCACTGCTCAGTATGCCCTGTCTCCACTCAGAGAAGCGAGCAGCTTCTCCCACCTGGCCTCTGGATTCAGCATGAACCCTATGGGTCCCAGGATTTTCTTCAGGAACCAGGCCCTGTAACCCTTCTTCCTTTTAGCCTGGACCACGATGTACCAAGCGACCCCCACTGGCTCTGCAACTCCTACTGAATCTCTTTCTCCCACTTGGTGCTATAGTCCTTAATGGCCCTAAAAGCCAGCTCAAAATGGTGGCCCTGGGGTCGCACAAACTCATTACCTGACTGGCCCCACAGTGTATCCAGATCACTGCCACCGATGCCCACTGCCACCTTCGGCTGCCCCACCACGAGGAACTTGAGCCCTACCACCACCCAGGCCCTCTGAGCAGCTCAAATCCTTTTGGCATCCACTCATCTCTTTGCGGTACCCTTGATAACAATCTGGGGATGGCCCCAGCCTCCTCTCTGCATCCCTGCCAACACATCATGGGTTTGAATTAAGCTCCCACCCAGGCTGTGCCCTCCAAGGCCTGTCTGAAGACTTGCTGCCCACCCAACCCTTAAAATGCTGGTGCCCTAGGACCTGCCCTCCAAGCAGGGCCCTGAAATAGATGAAGGACAATCCCAGACCCCTCTGCACCTGGGCCACCTTCCACACCGGAATGGGAGAGGACCTCTGCTACCAGACCCTCCTGTGAGAACCTGCCACGGTCCCCACAGCCCTGGCAGCCCAAACCACTGCTGCATGTCTTTGACTAGTGAATTATTTTTGGGGTGGGTCCCCTTAGGCCCAACCAATTGTCGAGCTCCCTCATTGCCTACCTCTCCTGCTCTTCCAGCTACCCCCAGCCTCAGGCCTAGTGCCTGAGGCTGGAAAAGCCATAACTTCCTGTTACAACCCCTATTTATACCCTATCTACCTGCTCTCTGCTACCACCTTCAGGCATCCAGCAGGGATTAACCCCCAGAGCACTTAATAAATCCCTAAGCTCTGGGGGGTAGAAGGTGGAAAATACCTAATGGGAGCATAAGCCACTCCCACAAGAGGGACACACACACATAAGAAATTTGCCCCTACAGAGAAGGGCAGGAGCATCCTATAGGATTGACCTCACTGAGGAGAAGCTTTGTTCTCCCAAGAGGCAAACAGATCCACCTCTGGAACTCCCCATCTTTGAAACACACTGAGTCAAGTACTTCTAATCAAAGAAATGATGAAGAAACTCAGGCAGAGGCTCAGCCTCTTCTACAGGATCAGACATATCACCCAGGAAGCCAAGAGGAGACTGGTACTTACCACAGTCCTATCATTATTGGACTATGCAGATTTCTTGTACGGCCAACGCCCTGCTTCTGATCTAGCTAAACTAGACACGTTATACCACATAACTGTAAGATTCATCACTGATGCCCTGTTTTCTACACACAGCACTGCTCTTTATATGTCGTAGTAGGATGGCCATCTCTTGCTTATAGAAAACAGAGGAATGCCGATACTGACGACAGAGCAATCACTAAAAAACTACCTCAATACATATTGGATTGTCTTCCTCTAAGTATAGTAGGCAAATATGCCCTAAGAAGTGCCTCCTATATCTCTCTCACTGTACCCAAAGTCAAATCACATTTTGGTAGATCATCCCTGCTATGGAACAACTTGCAAAAACTTTGAAACTGGTCCACCCTATGAATTTCTCTGCATTTAAAATGTTATATAATGTATGGTAGAATGTTGTTATGACTGGAAATCCATACCAGCTAAAATGTTATGCTGCAGTAGCTTGCTGTTATGCTGCACCAGGTATGTAGCTACTGCAGCATAACAGATTAGAATCTTGTCAGAAATGCTCACAGTGAAGCCACGGTCCCAGAAGAAGTGAAAATCAGCACCGCCAACCCACTCTCCGACCTGTCCAACTTTAAGCTGTTCGGCGATAACTGTATTTTCAAGAAGGTGCTGTAAGCGTTAAAATTATTAATTACCTGCAGGCAGGCATCAGAAAAACTATAATAAGGACACCAACTAATTGTAACATAAGTACACAACTCCCGTGACCCCTGCCCTAACAAAATCACTTCCTTTGAACTTTGACTCCAACTGTCCCTCTCATTTGTCTCCTCGCAGGTCACGTCTTCAGCTCCAGAGGTCATGGCAGCAGCCGGATCTTCCACACCGCAATAGACTAATTTAAGATTAAATGTCTAAGTAAAAAAAACAGTAAAAATACTGTATTGTTGTTTGTTTTTTTCAATTTGTCACTAGCGATGTCGATTCTGCTGTTCACACCAAACATAAGTAAACATTTCATTAACCAACTGCACCAACTGATTGTTTCTGTCTAATGCCTAAGGGTAACTGCACATGTAACGAGATTTCAAACTTGAAATACATTAGATAGGTGACCATACACTATAAAGACAATGTATGAAGGTCTCTACCTGTAACAAGTTTGAAAACTCTTCTCGAGATAAGTCATGGCAACTAAACCTCTAGAACTTTAACTCTCGAGGTTCCAAACGCCGCCATGATCACCTCCCTCGAAGAGTTTAAAAACTTGTTAGGATAGAGGACCATGCATTATCCTCTGTATGTATGCTCGGTCAAGGAATCCTGTAGCTGCTTCCCTGAATAGTGCCATGTCACCATGCGTCAAAATCACTGAGACTCTGTTCATGCTTTCCACCATGCCCTCTTACCTCCTCCACGGTATCCTTGGTTAGGGCTGAAGGAAGAGAATACCTTCTCTGAGGTTTCATTCTTCCTTCCACCAATCTAGTGCCCATACTGGATACTGACTGACTGGTACTGGTTGCTCCAGAGGTGCAGTTGTCTGATGCCAGTACCTACAGTGTTAGCCATAGATGTGGTCAGATATTTTCTGAAATGTCTGTGATATATGCTTTGCAGGGGCTTAACTGCACTGAGAGAAGTGGTCTGTTTGTATTTCTAAATTTGTTCCTAGTTGCAGGATTGCAATACACTTGAGAAAGGGTGTGTGGATTTAAGGAAGTTCCTCAGGCACTCTGACCATTGTTAGCCTGTAGCTTAATGGTTAGAGTGCTGGAACAGCATACCAGAGGTCTGAGGTTCAATTCCCAGTGGGCCACACTTTCCTTTCTCATGTCCATTCTTGATTTAAAAATATGCCTTGCAGAGGCTTAGCTGCACTGAGAGAAGTGGTCTGGTGATATAGCTGGAAATGTCCTGCTTGCCTGCAGTACCACTATGGGCCACCAAAGAAAATCTCTTTAGATATTTTGCAAAATATATGGAAATATCTGACCATATCATGAGCTGTGAATGTACTTAAGTGGTACTGGACATCCCTCATTTACAACCTTGTCACTGCTGTAGTTGAAGTATGTATGTGACTTAGCCATAGCAAATCCTGGGCAGACTTTTGTGGCCTGCCAGGAATTCATTTTACACACTGAATAAGGGCTTCTGTCATTTGTTGCAGCAGGTATGCCCTTCCTTGGACTGTGTTCAACTCAGAGCCTATGAACTCCACTGTCTGGCTGGGATTTTTGTGTAAGTTCAGGAGGAAACCCAGTTTGTACAGTGTGTTCTTTACAGTTTGAATAAAGTGCACTGCTTTCTCCTTTGTTTTCCCACCAATGAGCCAGTTGTCTAAATAGGAGAATGCCATGATGTCCTGCCTGCACAAGTGTGCTGCCACCACTGACAAGCATTTGATGAACACTCTTGGTGCTGAGGTTAGGCAAAATGGCATTGCTGAACACTGAACTAAGCAAAACCCACACTTAACCTCAAATATTTCTGTGGCTTTATCTTACTGCTGTATGAAGGTAGGCATCTTTCGTACGGTATCCCATGAAATGACTAATCAATTTGGACAAGTCAATTTGTGCAAAAGCAAAAGAGCAAATGTCATGTGAGCTAGAAGGTTTTGTAGCGAGTGTTTTTTCAGTGAGGCAGTCCAATGACGCTCAGCAATGAAACTGGCTGCTGTGGGGTGAGTTATTGAGCTATTGAGCTGTTAGTGTAGCCTAGTGGTTAGAGTCATTGGCTATCTGCCTGCTAGGCTGGCCTGATCTGGGTTTGAGACTGGCTGTTCCTGGTGTTTTTTTGTTAACTGCTGTGCTGTGTTTCGCATCATCATCATAATTTTATTTGTTAAGCGTGCTTTCTAAATTGCCACTAAAGGCGCTTACGTATATAAAGAAAACAAACTAATAACATATAATAGTAAAACATGCAATATACACACAGTAAACTATGAAAAGATTAAACTAACTAGTCTGAGAAAAGGTCTGACTAAATGAATATGTTTTAATTCTCTTTTAAAAATTACAAAGGATTGAGAGTTCGTTATATAGCAAGGGAGGAGTTCCACAAGGTTGGAATGCAAAGTAAAATGTCCTAGTGCCCAACATCATTAAACAAACCCTGGGAACCTCCAGTAACCCCTCTTCAGTGGAGTAGAGGACAGACAGAGCAGCAAGAGCTCAGAAGATCTTGCAGGTTGTCACTAGTCGTGGATGTAAATGGACTGACAGGCAGTGAGGCAGTATGAAGCCAAACAGAAATAAAGTTTATTTCCTCATAGCAGAAAAAAAAAATTGCGAACTTACAGTATATCAACAAAATAAAAGGAGGAATGTAAATAAGTCTTAATTACTTCCATACAGTAACCAAAACGAAAATCAGAATAATAATACTACCACAACTAGAAGAAGCTAGTTGCATTAGGTGTTCTTGCATTAACACCTACCACTATCTACTTGAGTTTACCACCACTAGTCCTTTATTCAGGTAGAAGTACATGTGATCAACTTAGCTCTGCCCACATCTTTGAGCCCAGAGAAACGTTTGATCTAAACACATTTATTATAATATAAACATATATACAAGCATTTCATCAGTTCACATACATATGCATGCTATTCAATCTATTTTATTTGTGATCCTGGCTCGTTCCAGTCAGCACTGACCATCCAAGCACCGCGCCCAACAAAAGTACAGCATAAAGCAGAAAAATTAGTGGCGGCCGGCACTATAACTGCCTTTCAGAGTAGCGGTGCAAGGAGCATGTCAGACTGTAAGCTGGAGACCGAGGAACACACATAATGTGCCCTAACAACATAAGTGAAAATTCACCACAAAGCCTACTTATTTATTACTTTTAAAACACAGGCTCCCTTAAAACTTGTACAATGAGTTAATCCTGTAACCTGCTTACTTAAGTGAGACTTGCAGGCTTTTATGATGTACGACTGTCATGACTTTAAGGGGCAGAAACAATTAGTGTAGCCTATGAAGTCACACCGTTGAGCAGCAAAACAGCTCCTTTCTCTTGGCGGTGCTTCCTACTGCTAACTGCTTTCCCTGTTTCATATCATGCGCCATTCAATATGATAGCAGCTTCTCTTATTGAAGCAAAGGGAAAAGTTTCTAAGAAGTGAATCCGAGCTGCATTTAAACCAGGGTTTTCGTTCTCAGCGCTATTGTCTGATTTAACAGCTTGCTAGGCTAATCTAGGGTTTTGTTTGCAAGGTGCTAGCCTAAACAATTCTGCACCAATACTTTTATTTATTTATTTATTTATTTATTACGAGATTTACCAGGAAAGCATACTGAGCAACATGCTCGATTCCAGATGCTACCTGGGGGTGACCCAATTACATATTAGTAGTGCTTAGACAGTACAAAGTTGTACAAGAAATTGTTACAGTACAATAGTGTGGGAAAAGCACATAGCTGGGGAAAGTTACAGTCAGGGTAGGATACTTACAATCAGTATAGAGAAACAGAGGAAGAATACAGTTCAAATGCATATACAAATAAAGCAGCGAGACATTTGAGTAAGAGTTCTTAGCTGATACATGAACAACTGGAGGTGAAATGTGTTGCGGAGTAACTTGTTTTGTAGGGAGGAATTTGGTGCGTGGTGGATGGGGGCTGGTAGGGTATTCCAGGACTGAGGTATGCGGTAATTAAAAGTGGCCTGGCCTTTGGATGCGCGACAAATGGGACATGGAGCAGTTTATGGTCAACCCATCTAAGGGAGTAAGCAGGTGCTGGTTGTTGGGAGAGAGCAGAGGTCAGGTGGGGAAGGGAGTTGGACCAGAATTTGGCTGCCAGATCTGGCACAGTTGGTTTGTCTGCATTAGGTGTATAGATGGTAGGGTTAGCGAGCTATAGAATCGCAGTGGTGGGTTGATTGGTGGCAACCGAGGATGAAGCGGCAGAATGAGTGGAACAGGGTGTCTAGGCTGGCCAAGGTGGACACGGGGGCAGTGGAGTAAATTATGTCACCATAATCGATTACGGAGAGGATCATTTTTGTACAATGGCATGCCTTGTTTGTGTGGGGAGGCAGCTTTGTTGGTGTACAGTGCTCCAAGTTTAGGGAGTAACCGCTTATGAAGACAGGTGATGTGAGCAGAGAAATCTAGGTGTTGGTCTAGCCTGTACACCCAGGTATCTGAAGCTCATACAGTTTTCCAGGGAATTCCGTCCAGGGTTTTGAAACGGGGTGGGGTCTTGGGGAGAGTCTTTGAGGGTACTAAAGGTTAACGATACTTTTTTTGGAGTTAAGGAATAGCTGGTTAGTCCTAAACCAGTTCTGGATAGCATTGAAGTCTTCCTGGAGTTGGGAAGCTATGCTGAGGGCTGTGGGACCAGAGGAGCAAAGGACAGTGTCATCTGCATACATCTGTATACAGGAGAGTGGGCATGCTGCTGGGAGGTCATTCAGAAGGATGGAGAAGAGAGGACCCAGGACTGAGCCTTGCGGGACACCAGTTGGGACAGGCAAAGGGTGGGAGGTGTGAGATGCTATTTTAACTTGTTGACTCTGCCTACTAAGTAGTCGTGGGAACCAGTTTGTGGCTGAGGCTGAGAGCCCTGAGGTGGTGAGTTTGGAGAGAGTAGGGAGTGGAGACTGTGTAGAAAGCCTTGGCTAGGTCTATGAAAATGGCAGAGGTGATGTGACCTTTGTCCATACTTGTCAGAATGTCGCCTGTGACCAAGTAGGGAGGTGGTGGTTGAGTGGGATTTACTTGAAACCGCGATTGGAATGGTGTGAAAAAGGAGGAGGCGCCTAAGTAAGGGGTGAGGTGGACAGGACCAAACGTTCCTGGAGTTTGGCCAGGATAGGAAGTAGGAGATGGGTCAGTAATTGCCTGGGGAGGAGGTGTCACCTGCTTTTGCAGAGGTATAACGGTGGCCAGCTTCCAGACTGTTGGTAATTTGCCCAGGGAGAAGGATAGGTTGATTTCTTAATGTGGCAAAACCAGGGCTTTGAAATATGAAACAGAACAGGACAAACTGAAAATAAACAAAGTGGGTGGCCAGCCCAACAAACATAAATATTTATATTTATCTAGACAACTTAGAAACAAGACTTTCACAACCCAGGACTTAGTGCACAACACTACAGGATAAAGGAAACACAGACAAAGGAGGGGGGGTTCACCCTTTCACATAGGTAACCAGGCCCCTTACCATGCAGAGCTATACAGGTCAGAAACCAACCCTGAAGGTGATCTGCCACCTAATTGGCAGTCAGTGCAGATAGAGGAGCACAGAAGTAATATGACATGACTTCGAAGACTGGTCAAAAGCCTGGGTGCCACATTCTGCACTAGCTGCAAGTGGCAAAGATCAATCCTCGCAGCCCCAGCAGGTAGAGAGTATTGCAGTAGACCAGTCTCAAAGTCACAAAGGTGTGGATTAGTGATGGGAGAATGCCTCAGGGAATCAGATATTTAATCCGGGCGATGTTTCTCTGATGGTAATATGCACATTGGACTACAGCTGACACCTGTGCTTTCAGTGTCAGACTGCAGTCCAAAACAATGCCCAGATTCTTCGCTCTGGCATTGCACATCACTGCCAGAGAAGGACAAGCAGATGATGCTGGTCTAAATACCGACCCACTAATTGTGAAGCCTTGGGTATGGGTACAAGACGGGGGGTCCCCTTCTTGGACCCATTTCACCCCAGGTGCCTCCTGTTCTCACCACCCCAATCTACTGCCCCACCTCATTCCTCCTCCTCCTGAGGCTCTACCAACTCTCACTCCTTCCTCCAAGCTATCCCCAGAGCCCTGCATCATCCATAGACTTCCACCAGCAGTGGGGATGAAGTCAAAAAGGAGGTCGAGAGTCTACAGGGAGAGTAGTATCTATATGGGAACCTCTTGTCCAGCACATATTAATACACACTTAGCAAACTCAATCGTAAAATTAATACCCTATACCCTCACACATTCATGCCAAACTCCACCTACCATGACCCACACACCATTCATACAAACACTTCACCACATTAAACCTCCCACCCAAACCCTCCCAACAATAAAATTCTAAAACAGAATCAATTAGGGAGTTCTAAAATCTGTAAGGCAGTCTCCTGGCAGATATCAGATCAGATCTTCAACTACAATAGCTGCAGTATTAAAGGTTACTCTCCTTTCTCACAGGGCAGCCTTTAAATACTTTGTAATCGTTAGGCACTGGCCAGGTCTATGAACAACAGTGACCAAAAGAAATGGAAAATCCAGTACAATCACAGTCTGAGCAGCACAGGCTCCCACCATTGTGACTGCTCTTCTTGGATTTCAGTGAGTCAGTTCCAGAGTAAAGGGAGCTCCAAATCTCTCACTGTTCAGGTACCTTGTTGACCCTAATACACAATCCTGGACAGCTCTTTACATGCTGAAATAGCCTTGTCTTACACTGGGCAAAAATAAGCAGTTTAGACATGCAACTGTAGTGGCTCAGGCCCACATACAACCTCCATCAATGCTCATTTAAGTCAGGTTCTTCGGAATACAACAGCCAAATCCATATACTTTGTCCGACACCAGAATAGCAGAGATCTAACTCACCTCCTACCTCAGAGGACGATGTGAGCAGTATGCCATTCAGCAGAATTCAGACAGTCTATCCAGTTATTTTAGAGTGTTGCTACCAGCACAGTATCCTTCAGATACAGTGCAGCTTGCTTCCCACTTCTCTCACTCCAGAAGAACACTCTACTTCACTATTAACTATTGAGATCTTCCAGGTCAAGTGCGCTACTAAAACTCTGTCACCAAAACAATTAGGTCGGCCAACACTGCAGCATGCTGTGGGAGACTCACACCACTCCAGTAGCAGCAAATTGGTCTCTCTATCAGCTACCGCCAGCTGAGCACCTGAATCATTCGTCCACACAACAGATCCATAAAAGCGCCGACTCATATCTGGTCCAAGATACCTGGACAGAAATTTGCAGCCATCTCTTCACCATCATTCCCACTGTTTGACAGACTATGGACCTCCTGACAGACTACATCAAGTACTGTAGTCGCCACTCTAATGCCATTGGTACACAGGGCTGTTCTTCAGCGGCAGGTATTAATAGTGCCTTACAGATAGAAATCTTTCCTAAAACAACACAACTAGCTCCTATCACATACTCACTTTATGTCCCTAACTACACTCCCAATCCTAAACCTAAAACTAGCTAGACAGCCATCTCCTGTCACCAGCCCCCACCCCCAGTTCTGTCCCCTGGAGTTGGAATGTGAAATCGCCTCTCTCGACTTTCTCCCTCCCAGTGGCTTCCTCTGGTGAATATCCCCTTCCAAGTTTCTCCCATCCCTGTTGTATCCCACCCCGTGTTGGTTATTTATATTATGGGGTGAAGGGTAAGCCCTCTGAGAAAGTCATTTTCAGCAGTTTTTGCCTTATGGAATCGCTGTTATGTGTACTTGCTGTTTATGTAGCGCAGTTTTAGAGTTGCTGTTTTGGTATTCGCTGTTGTTTTTCACATTTTTCACATGGAACTGCTCATACCTAGGGACCCCATCCAACCCTTTTTACAGGGATGGTAAAACTGACTGCAGTGTTACCTTTCTGACCTTCTCCTTTTTCAGGTGCCTGTTCATGAACCTCAGGCTACCATTCACCATTTTCTAGAGGGTGAGGAAATATCTTGTAAGAAAACATTTTCTCAGCTGAAAAGATGTACTCTTCCACTGCATTTAGTAGTAGTAGTACTATAGCTTCCAGTAGTATTTCCGTTCTGCTGTTTGAGCTGGAAAGGCTCTAAGTTGGCTGATCATTAGAAATTGTATAAATTGACAGGTTAAGCCTATCTTACTACTACAGGTACCCACTTATATGTAATTTTCTTCCATTTCTGGAGGTAATAAGACAGGCACCCTACAACTGGCAATGAGTCTATGGTGACATGGGTAAACTGTCAGGACTTGGGCTTGATTGGACTGGGGAGTTGAGGCAGACTTTTGCCTTGCTCCTTTTCTACCTCCTGCCTCTCCCTGTGCCCCTCTGAACTTGACAGCTATGCTGCACATAGGTCTGTTATAATATGCCCTTCCCATGCATCCCCTTCTATAAGTGGGTAGAAGCATTTTCCTTTATCTGTGAGGTTTTTAAAATTAGTGTTTTGTTCATCAACCCTTTACATATAAGTCTCTGCTTTGTCTCCAAAAGAGATAGCCATTAAATGGGAAACTAAGTGACACAAACTTTTGACTGATACTGCATTTACAAGAACTCTAGAAGCAGTGTTAATTACTTCAGTTGCCTTCTGAAATTGGTATTTTGTAGCTTCTTGGCCATCCATCACAGCATGTGCTAGCTGGATCTTTTCCTGCAAAGGCAAGCTCTCACTATAGGCAAGATTGTGTTCCACAGTGCCTCCCGAGAGTGTGCTGCATAGCTATGGGAGGCTGCCTGTCATGAGTAGTAACAGCAAAGCTGAGGTACTGTACTGTAAGCATTATGAGCTATGATGTGGTCCCGTTTTCTAGAGTCCTTATCAAAGAGCGTAGCTGTTAGTGGGACTTTGGTTTTCACATGCAGCAGCATGGACCACTCCCACATGATCAGGGTGGGCAGAGAAATGCTGATCCCTTCTGTTCACCTGGTATATTTTTTCAGCTTTTTGTCAATGACTAGTGCTGAAAGGGGAGTGACTAGCACCCTATCAGTAGCCATTTAGAGGATTTATGTCTGGGATCTGACACCTTCTCTCAGGAAGCTGAGCCCAAAATGCTCATACATTCTGCTTCCTCTACAACCATTTCAGTTTCTGTGGATGGTAGATTTAGCAAACCAACCATTTGACCCACAAATGCAGAATATGAAGAAAATCCTCATTGACCCTGGGAGGGAACCTAAGTCCTGTTTTGGGCACACATCAGGCTGAATCAGTTCCTCCTCCTCTTCCTTCCCGCAGCCTCCACTAACAAGGTTTGTGGAGGAGGGTAGCAGCAGGAACTCCCACAGAATGCATGACCTGTAAGAACTGCTACAGTCTCGATGCCTTCCACAGAGTGCATCCTCATTTCTGAGCCAGGTTGCTCTGCTTGGGTTTACAGAAAACAAGGGTTGCTGTACTGGTTGCTGTGACACGCTCATGTGCAGAGGACCTCTGCTATGTCTCCCCTTTTGTTTCTTTTGCTAGATGTTGAGGCCAATGGCTAGACAGAAGAAATGTTATGCTTTTGCCATTACTTGTATCAGGACTCCCTGACTGGATACCCTGTAACCAAAACTAGGGTTCAAAGATGCCTTGGCAGTTTTATCAGTGACCTTGGTCAGAGATGACTACTTATAGCATTTTTCACCCCTTTGAATTTGGAGGCTACTGTGAAGATAGTTGTAAGCCTCCAATGTGGGCTTACCTGCTGTGGAGGTCCTGTGGCTCTGGGGAGTTATTGAATAAGTTCATTAGGTGGGGCTAAGCCTCACCACCTCGACTAAGGGGACACCCAGGTTGGGAAGACCTAAACTGAAAGTACCAGTTGTTCCTGTGTTATATGGGCCCCAATGAAAGACCCCAAGCCTGCATCTGAGGCGGTGAGGTACCCACCATACAGGGACCAATTAGGATGCACCCACAGGGATGGGGGTTTCTACAGGGACTGTACTGTGTATTGAAGGTGCAAGGTGATTGACCTCACCTTTCTGTGCAGTACCCTAAATAAAGGGGTTGTGGTTTGCCATTGATTCACTGTCTTTTGTGGTTATTGAAAATTGTTATTGTGGGTGGGGGGCAATAGTGGAGAAACTGTTTTTGAGGGATAGACCTGGCTGGGGCTGCTCAGCTATTCCTGAGGGTAGTAACCTGTTCTTTCTCTGCAGGAGTCCTTGCCAGTACCCTGAGTGGAGGCACCATGCCATCATTGCCACCACTGCCAGAACTCAGGCCTGGCCCCTCGGAGGTGTATGCTGAGTACCCCAAAGGCTCCAGGACAGCCCAGGTGAGTTACAGGGCTATTGCATAGTGAACTGGCAAGGCAAGGCAAAATTTATTTAAAAGACAACCAATTCTGAAGGCTCGGGGCACTGTACAAATAGATAAATAGAAACATAGAAGTTGATGGCAGATAAGGACCGCAAGGCCCACCCAGTCTGCCCATTTCTTTTTCTAACTTATAAATGTGCCATCAGCCTTGCTGTCAGTGGCCTATCTATTCATACTTATCTGTATTGCTCCCTTATGCCTATCCCATGCCTGTTTGAAGCCCTGCACTGTATTCATAGCCACCACTTCCTAAGGTAGGCCATTCCATGCATCAACCACCTTTTCTGTGAAGAAGAACTTCCTCACATTACTCCTTAATCGGCCTCCTCTATTCTCATGCTGTGTCCTCTTGTCCTGCTATATTTCTTATATTGAAACATGTTAGACTCTGTTACCTTGTTAATGCCCTTAAGGTGTTTGAATGTTTCTATCACATCACCTGGCTCCCTCCTTTGCTCTAGGGTATAGATATTTAGCTCTGTTAATCTGTCCCCATATGTCTTCTGATGCAGTCCCTGCACCATTTTGGTTGCCCTTCTCTGACTGCCATAATTTGGTTAATGTCCTTGTGAAGGTGTGGCTCCAGTACTGCACGCAGTACTCCAGATAGGGCTAACTAGTGTCTTGTAAAGAGGGATTATTACCTCCCTCTTATGACTTGTGATACCCATACTAATACACCCTAACATTCCCTAGCCTTACCTACTGCTTTAGAGGTCTGCTTGGATGATTTCAGGTCATTGGTGATGATGATGCCAAGTCTTTTTCTTCCTTTGTGACTGCCCGCAACTCCCTCCCAGTCTATAGGTGGCTTCAGGGTTTCTCTTCCCTATGTGCATGATCTTGCACTTCTTTGCATTAAGTCCCAGTTGCCACTCTTCTGACCATTTTGGTAGTTTATCCAGATCCTTCTCATTCTGCCCACCCATCTGGATCATCTACTCTGTTGCAGATCTTGGTGTCATCTGCAAACAGACAAGCCTTACCCTCCAGTCCATCTGCAATGTCACTGATGAAGATATAGAAGAGGACTGGCCCCAGGACTGATCCCTGAGGTACCCACCACTTGTGACTTGCATCTCTTCTGACTGTATACCATTTACCAACCACTCTCTGTTTTCGCCCACAACCAGTTTGCCACCCAGTTGACCAACTTCTGACCCACCCCGAGCCTACCCAGCTTATTTATCAATCTTCTATGTGGAACAGTGTCGAAAGCTTTTGCTGAAGTCAAGGTAGGCGACATCAACTGCTCTCCCTTGGTCCACCACTTGGTTACCCAGTCAAAGAAATCTATGAGATTAGTTTGACAGGACCCTCCTTTGTAAACCCATGCTGTCTTGGATCCTGTGCCTCTATGGATTCCAGGTGTTCACTATCCTTTCCTTAAGGGAGTGCCTCCATAATCTGTCCACTACTGAGGTAAGATCGACTGGTCTGTAGTTCCCCTGCCTCCTCCTGCCACTACACTCTTGTGAGCGGATCACATGAGCCCTTCTCCAGTCTTCACGACCTCTCCTGTGCTCAGAGACTCACTAAACAGTTCTGCTAATGGCTCTGCTAGTTCCACCCTTAGCTCCTTTAGTACCCTGAGATGTATGCTATCAGTTCCCATTGCCTTGTCCACCCTGAGCTTAGCGCTCTGCAGGACCCTTTCTTTTGTGAAGGGAGTAGTGCCACCTCCCTCCCCACTGTGGCCATGGTGCTGAGCCTGTGTGCCCTGCCCTACATTCTCGCTAGTAAATACTGAGCAAAAGTATCTATTTAGGATAGATGCTTTACAGGGTCCTCCTCCTCACATGCCCCCTTTCTCCTTTGAGCTTATCAATACTCCTCTGGACTTTTCTCCATTTCACTAATGTATCTATAGAAAGTCTTGTCACCTTCTTTTACTGTTTGTACTAGTGTTTCCTCAGTTTGGGACTTTTGCCTGCCTTACTGCCTCCTGCTTCCCTTAGGGCAGTTTGATATGTGTCCCTATCTTTATCCGCTGTGTTCCTTATATTTCCTGAAGGCCAACCTTTTGGCTCTGGCCTTTTCTGCTACTGTATTTGAGAACCAAAGTGGTTTCTCTCTTCTTTTGCAGTTTCTTTTCTGTCTAACACAATGGGATGTTGCTTCAAGTATTGCATCCTTAATGCTTGCCACTTTGCCTGTACCCCTCACCCGTGTTTCTTTTTGCCAGGGCTAACTTAACTCTGTTAGCCATCTTATCAAAGTCAGCTCTTCTGAAGTCCCATATTTTTGCCTTGAAAGGATTATTTAGTTGTAGTGGCCAAATTGAACCATATCATATGATGTCACTGGTCTCCCAGGTGACCTTCTACCTGGAGATCTGTGATCCTTCCCTGTTAGTCAGTACTAGATCTAGGCTAGCCCTGTATCTTGTGGGTTGTTGTACCAGTTGTTTGAGGCCCTCCTGCAGGGAATCCACCATGTGTCTAGTTCGGGCAGATGTTCCTGCTGGTATTCACCAATCTGTATCCGCATGTTAAGTCTCCCATTATCAGAACCTCCCTTTAGCTGTCATGTTTTGTATATCTTCTAAAAGTAATGTGTCTATGTCCTCCCCTGGTCTAGGGACCTGTAGAGAACCCCAGTTCTTATGGCTGTCCCATTTCCTGTTTCCAGGGTGACCCACAGTTCTTCAGGCTCCATATGTGTATTCTGAATTTCTGTAGCTTGATATTTTCATTGACATACAGGGCCACTTCACCCCCCACCTTTTGCACCTCGTCTCTTTTCTGAACAGCATAACCAGGTACTGAAGTCTCCCAAGTATGGTTACTGGTAAACCACCTTACTAATTGCTACTATGTCCAGTTTAGCCTCTGACATTATTGCCTGCAGAGCTGGGATCTTATTTCCCAGGCTGTGAGTATTTGTGTGCATGATTTTCCATTGGCCAGATTTGGTGTGTTAGTTGTTGGGTGAGGTCTGGCATTTCCCTGTCGTCGTATGTGGAGACGGACCTTTTTCTTACCTGGTGATGCAAATGAACTGCAAACATGCTGAATCCTTGTTTGACCACTAGCTGAGGGGGGGTGTTCTTCCCATTTGACGTATGGGGTGCACCCTCTCCCCCATTTGCTAGTTTAAATATTATGCAAAGATGTCAAACTTCTGCCTCAATGCACTGACTCCTCTTTAGTCAGATTCAGTCCATCAAATTTAAAGAACTTTCGCTCCCAAAACTGTTGCCAGTTCCTACAAATCGGTGTCCTTTTTCCTGGCACTAGCCCTTGAGCCACATGTTTAGCTCCCTGTCTCCCCTTCTCTGACCTTCCGTCCACCTGTCCCTCTCCCAGACTGGCAGTATCTCAGAGAAGGAGATGCGGATGAAATGGATGATAGTTTGTCACCCAACCTGGTCAGGTGTTCCTTGGTCTCCACAACTGACCGGCTGGTGAGATCATTAGTCCTAATGTGAACCAGGACATCAATGTTTTCTCCTGCTTCCTGAACAATTTTAGCAATGCGGTCAGTGTCCTTCCATGCTGATGTTCCTGGGAGACATCTGACCATTACCCTGGCTGAAGATAGGTATCAACTCCCCAAATCATGGAGTCTCCTATGATCAGAAGTTTTTGGATTTCCTTTTTGCTTTTTGTTTTGGTTCCTGATTTGGCGAGTTTTGTTGTGCTAGCTCCTGTGCTGCAGTGTTCTGTTCCAGATGTTCTCTGCCCTCTGTTTGATTTTGGAGATAGAGGCAGATACCTGTTTGTAGTGTTTAATATGGTTTTGGAGGTAATATGTTGGAGAGCTGAGTGATAGGGCCCTCCTAACCACGTGCCAACCTCCCAGACCAACTACCTCTGTGGTCGAGGTTCTTCTGTTGGATGTTGAGGAAATGGCGGTGGTTCTTAAAATGTATTTCCTCTTGAATATGAAATTTGAGGCACGCAAATCTCTGCCCATGCTGCCCAGAGCTGAGTCCTAAGATCTCCACTGGCCCAGCATTTAGGACAGTGTCCTAAATCCTGTAAGATTGTCCTTCTGAAATGTGTTCCAGTATCTGCAGTTAATGATATACATTCCAGATAAGTTGCTGGGTTTATAACCTGGTCAGAGTAATTAGAAGGAAGAAAATGCAAGTAATGGTTTGATTTTGTGTTTTGTTTTGTATAACTTGTTACAACAAGTTAAATTACTAGTGCCCCTGTAAATGAGCTCACCTTGTGGGTGCCCCACTGATCTGCCCCTTCCTGCTTTGCCACAGGAAATGTCATGACTGTGCTACCTTACAAAAGGAGTGTAGTGGCGTGGTTGGGTATGGGGTGGGTGGCTGGGCCCTTCCCTGCCAAAAAGAACCATGGACAAAAGAACAAGGAGGTAAGAGCAGAAACAATCAGTCAACAACACATGCAGTAACCCTGAAAGCTTATCCTAATGTTAGATAAAACTGTAAAACCTGTAAAGCACCACCTGTAATAATTTCAGAGAAGATATACCCTGTAAGAAACACTTTGCTACAGAGAAAATAAAGCATTAACAGAAGATATACCTTGCAAAAGACAATTTGAATCAGAAGATTACAGCAGTAATCTGTTACTACAACCTGTAGGCACACCTTGTAATAATGCAGAAGAAGGTATACCAGCAACAACAATTTGAATCAGAGAAAATAAAGCAATGAAATGTTAGCAACAAACAGTAGCAATCCCTGTGAGTACAAAATAAAAATAACAACACACAGTAAATCTGCTTAGCCAAAAGAAGTCTTAATCCTTTCCCTTGCTCTGGTAAGGTTCTCTGCTCTGTCCTTTCAAGCAATCTAGAAGGAAATAGCTCAGGTGAAGCTAGGTGCCTTGGCCAGCAAACCAAGTCTTCTACCTCCAAGATATCAACTAACCTGACCTTTTAACCCTTCTTTCTGTTGGCAATTACTGACAGTTTGCACGCTTCACTCCCCAGGTACACACCTAATCCTCTGGAAGAGCTGTGGGGAAGCAATTAGCTCCTTCAATGTGAGAAGGAAACTGAAACACCTCTGAGACAACAAACCTTTTCAACAAAAAATAAAAATAAAATAAAACAGTGGCAAACAGTAATTTTGCTTCACCCAATGATAAAAAAGTAACAAAAATGTAAGCACCACCTGCAATAATTTCAGAGATGATATACCCTGAAACACTTTGCTACAGAAAAAATAAAGCAGTAACAGAAAATATACCTTCAAAAGACAATCTGAATCAGAAGATTACAGCAGTAATCTGTTAGCCACACCTGTAGGCACACCTTGTGATAATGCAGAAGAAGGTATACCAGCAACAACAATTTGAATCAGAGAAAATAAAGTAATGAAATGTTAGCAACAAACAGTAGCAATCCCTGTGAGTACAAAATAAAAATAACAACACACAGTAAATCTGCTTAGCCAAAAGAAGTCTTAATCTTTTCTCTTGCTCTGGTAAGGTTCTCTCTCTGTCCTTTCAAGCAATCTAGAAGGAAATAGCTCGGGTGAAGCTAGGTGCCTTGGCCAGCAAACCAAGTCTTCTACCTCCAAGATATGGAAATACATATTTAACAAAATAAATCAATAAAAAAAAAATAAAAGAAAATAATTCTGTAAGTATATAAATATTAACACTTCAAATAAATATTACCCAAAACAGTAAACTAAGCAACACATTTTCAGCAGCTAAAACCAGAGCAGGTCTGTAAATGACTAGCTCAATCCAGAAATGCCTGAGCGAATAGGAGGGTCTTTAGGCAGGCCTTGAAAACCTCCAAAGTAGGGGCCCTTAACCCCAGAGGGAGCAAATTCCACAGGATGGGAGTGGCAACACTAAAAGCCCTGTCGTTAGCCGATTTCAACCTTGTCCTGGGAATCGCTAGGGGCCTCCATAGGAGGAATGTGAGGAGCAAACTGAGAGAACAGGCACCAGAAGGTCTGACAGACAACCAGGGCCCTGACCATGTAGGGCCTTATAGGTGAGAAGACCCACCTTAAAAGGATCCTTCACCTGACTAGCAGCCAGTGCAGCTCATGCAACACCGATGTTATGGCAAAATTTTGGCTGCCCAGTAGTAACCAGGCAGCTGCGGCTCTGCACCAGCTGCAGTCTGTGGAGAGATCCTCCTACGACCCTGAGATAGAGCGATTACAGTAGTCAAGCCTAGATGTAACTAAGGCATGCATCAAAGTGGGGAGGTCCAGAGGCGGAACAAGGGCTTTATCCTAGCAACATTTCTGAGGTGGAAAAACAGGAGCAGACAAGAAAGATATCTGTGCCTCCATAGTCAAACTCCTGTCCAGAATAACACCAAGATTTCACACCCAGAGGAGGCCTTCAATTAAACAGATCCCAGAACATGTCCAGTCTCTGATTCAGAGTCCATCCTATCACGCACTCTGTTCAACTCCACCACCAATACCTCCATCTTATCTGGGTTCAGTCACAACCAGCTAGAGGCCATCCAGTCGTTGATCTCAGCAAGGCAGCTGTTTAGCACATCTACTGCATTGGATGTTCCTGGGGCAAAGGATATGTATAGCTGGGTATCATCAATAGCAATGAAAAACCCAAGCTATACTTCCTAATGATCCCTCCCAGGGGTAGCATGTACACTGTGAACAACATTGGGGCCAACACCCCATCCCATGGGTACTCCTCAGGATAAGGGACAGGGGTGGAAGAGAATTTACCATCACAGCCTGTTGCCTCCTGTTGGTTAAATAGGATTCAAACCAGCAGATGACAATGCCGGTGAGTCCTCAGAGTTCCCAAAGTTGGTCAAGCAACACACAATGGTCCACAGTGTCAAATGATGAAGAGAGATCAAGGACAACAAGAACTGTCTTTTCTCCTAGATCTGTAGTCCTGAAGACATCATTCTGCACCCAAACAGCGCAGTTTCTGTGCTATACCTTGCCAAAACCCCGACTGGAGATGTTCATACAACTCATGGGTCATGAGGTGCTCCCAACTGAAGTGCCACTACCTTCTCCACAACCTTTGCCAAAAAGGAGATTGGAAATAGGTCGGTAATTTGCCCTGACCTCTGGGTCCAATGATAGTTTTTAGGGTGGTCTCACCAATGCCTCCTTCAAGTCATCAGTCAAGACCCCTCAGATTAGGAACACCGGACAATCAGAGCAAACACCGGGCCAACGCATGTCGATGCATCTCATCAAGAAACACACAGCACTAGGTCCAGTTCACAAAAGTGTGCTTCAGATTGGTCGCCACCCCAATGACCTCACTTATCTCCACTGATCTAAAACTCCCCAACCAGGCGGAGTGCACTCAGAACACCTCTGGCGACCACAGCCAGCTATGGCATTGCTGACTGGAGAAAGTCCCTACCGGATAACGACACTCTGTCCGAGAAGAACCGAGCAAAGTCTTCGCATTCAGCATTCAAAAAACTTATTCAGCTGTAGACAAGCAGGATGAAGTAGCCTGTCCACAGTCCAAAAAGTACAGCTGGTCAGTTCTTTCTGGCAGCAATCTCCATGGACAGGAACACTGCCTTCTTATGGTTGATTGCCCCATTATAATGCATATGCAGGGCCAGTTTGTCCTTCTCCAGGCCGGACCTTCTCCAGCAGCGCCCAGTCTCTAACCCTTTCTCTTCATCTCCCTGAGGTCCCCATCAAACCATGGGGACCTCAGGTAAGAAAACAGGGTCATACACAGACAGGTGCGAGGATTCAATGGCATCAGATAACATCCTATTGCAAGAGCACACCATGGCACCAATACCTCCAGCGCATCGTTACTCACACCAGATAGATCAGCTGCCACAGAAAACCCCTCCAGGGTCACACCCTCAAAGGACAATAGCTCATCATCTCTGTAGGAGAGGGCATCTGGTGGGAGCCTCAAACATGAACTGCACCGTGCAGTGATCGGACCATACCACCCGATCAATCTTGAGATTATTTATCTCAAGCTCCAGTGAGAACACCAGGTCCAACGTGTGGCCACCCTGGTGAGTCATGGCAGAAACATCTTGTGACAGGCCCAGTGATGACATAATCCGAGAAGGTTATGACCAAGCCAAGAAGATTCAAGGTCAGCCCAAACATTAAAGTCCTCCAGGACAATACATCTGGAGACTTCAATGTTTCGCTGCCGACGACTCCGCAACCTTCTGCAGGAAGTTCCTGCATCCCGGGGGGTAAATAAGGAAAATCCTGCAGCCTGTGCCCAGACCCCATGGACAGCCACACATTCTAAAGAACCTGAGGTTCCCACTGGGTGCATGGTGAAGCCAAGTCAGATCTAAAACAGCTCGAGCTATCAGATCTCAGTTCAGGGTTCTAATTTAGGAGGCAGTATAGCGTAGTGGTCTAAGGCTCTGAGCTGCAAATCTGGTGACATCCAGTAAACCAGACCTGGGTTTGAATCCCACAGCTTTCACTTGCATACTGTGTGACCCTGAGCAAGTCACTTAACCTCCTTGTGCTCCCAGGTCGCTCTTGTAAAAAAAGCTTTCAGCTTAGTGTGCTATACCTGGTTAAAACAAACTTAAATTAAAAAAAAGTTGTTATGCTGCAGAAGCTAATATCTAGTGCAGCATAACAGCAAGCTACTGCAGCATAACAACTTTTTGTCAGGATAGATTTTTATGCATAACAACGTTCTACCACATATTATAACTGCATTTTGCATTGTTTCATTTTAATAGGCAGCATTCTATCACAGTTTGGGTCCCCAAAGTTCTATATTAGGCCCACTTTTGTTCAGCCTCTTTGTGAACAACCTCTATGATGCTTGCCCCACTTCTAAGATCCTGCTATACGCAGATGACACAGTCATTTTCTCCCCAGAACACCAACCAAGAAGCTCTCACTAGGAGTTACAGCACAACTTCGACCTCATACTGGACTGGTTCAGAGGTAGCATGCTCAGTGCTTAACAGCAAAAAACATGCCCTAGAAGTCCTGCTCAGAAGAACCAACCTTGGGAAATGAGCCTGTGGTCAGGGCTCCCGCCTGGTTAAATGAGCTCCTCCATTCCTCCACAAGCCTCCTTCACACTTGTCCCTTTAAATCTGTGCTTCAGAACACTATCTCCGTCTGGAGCGCTGCTACTGTCACACCTGACCCTGCTGTTGGTAGCCTCCAGCACTCCTGGGCAATGCCCCTGATCATGCTCTGCTGCTCTACAGAACCATGAGGTTCCCCCACCTGCCCATCTGACCATCTACCTGCCAGTACACCCTCTGCTCCCATTCTCCTTCCCTGAGGTGACCTCTGGTGCTTCCACTCTACCCTCCTGCCACTCTCTCTTCCACTAGTTCTGTCTCTTTCTGGACTCTTCATATGACTATACTGTTCAGGATACTGACACTCATGTATTACTGCATCTTAACCACTCATGTTGGCTAATGTTAAACATTCGATGACTGATACACTTCCTTGCCGATGCTGGTATGGGGATTGCATCCCCTTGATTTCTGCACTCATGCAATGGTTATGTAATACTTGCCTATGATTATCTTATGCTATGCCTTGCCTTATATTTCCTAGTAGCGGTACTGTATGTTACTATTTGTTGATGCCTTCTGGTTGCGACTGTCTTACCTACTCCTGTTTGTGCTCCCCTGCCCTTGTCTTTAACGAGGATCCTTTGTAAATGAGCTTTTAGCTCAAAGTTTGTAATTTTGATTACTTAATAAATAAATAAAAACAGTTCTCTTCATAGAACCAGTGATCTGAAATTTTAACTATGTCACAGTTTGAGCCCTGAACTCTGAGCATGGTTCTGATCGGACAATAGCTTATTCTTAGCATTCTGTACACAAAGCATGACATAGTTGAAACTCCAAATTACTGGTTCCGTGAAGTGAACTGTAACTGAATGCTGCTATAAAAGAAAACAATTGAAAACACAGTTTTTACATTTGCTTGTCACGCATGTGCATAGCGCATGCACAAAAAATATCTTGTGACAGTACCACATTTTAGAGGTGTGTCAGTGTTGTGGCCAATGCAGCAGACACTTTACTGGGTGCGTTCCTCAGCCACCAATCAAGGGGAAGATGCTGCTGACAGCAGCTTCAAAGAAAGCCAAGGAGTTGAAATGAATCTGCCACTGCAGTCACAAACAGTTTTGTCACTGTAGCAGCACCTTCTCCTCCTCGCAACCTTGTCAACTCCTGCAGCCCAGCACTCTGTCCCTGGCTCTTGCTCCACCAACAACTTGTTTGTTCTGTGCCTTTCCTGGTGAAACAAGTAATAAGCCATGGTTCCTACTGCCCACCACACACACTCAAGGAAAGCCGACACTGGGGTGCCCAGTCCCGTGTCACCATGTATCCCCCCTCCCTCCATTAATGTGGCATACTGGGAGCCCACCCAGTGTATCCGTCTTCCATTGCAGGGATGCCCACTCCCAGTGTCGGATGTGCCACCCAAACCTGTCTGTAATGGGTGTCGAGGTGCCCAATCCCTGTGTTGGTATGCCTCCCATACCACCACCACTATTGTGGCACACTGGGAGCCCACCCCAGTGTCCAAAATGTTTTTTAAACCTGTAAAGAAAGAAAACTGTCCCCCAGCATGTTTTTTTTTACCTGTAAAAGAAAACAGTCCACCACCATCTTCCGTGTCCCCTATCCCACTGAACACCCACCTCCCTGCAACCTCCACCCATACTTACCCCTTGGAGGTCGGGAGCAGTGATCTTCTGGACCGGGACATGTCTATACTCTTCAAAGCCGAACTGTGAACTGAGGAATTGGGTAAGCACTGTATAATGGGAGTCAATAGAAAGGGGGTTCAACTAGGTGGATATCGCAAACATTTTTGGAACTGTGGCCCCAAATTTTCAATATGGGGTTCTTGAACCCACCTCATGAACATGTCATTGTCATTGCATTACTCGGTCCCAAAAGTGATTTCATGGTCACTGCATGGAATCACCTTTTGGGACTGATTAACAAAATGACAGTGCCACTGTTCAAGAGGTGGGGTTCCAAAACATGTTCAATTTCGTGAAAATATTCCAAGAAATGACCGCAGTATGGCGTGCATTGTGTAGTTTCTACATAAGCTCCTAATTCCACTAATTTTTAATATTTTAACTCCAGATGTTCAACATTGCCATTTTTCACACCTCCTTATGAACAGTATAGCTGTCATTTTACATCCTGCCTGAAACATGTTGTCACACCTGTGGCGCAGAATGGCGCTGCACTGTGGGAAATCAACTTTTGGGACAGAGTAACAAAATCACAGTGACATTGTTCATGATGGGAGGTCCCAAAATGCTTATGTTGAAAATTTGGTGAAAAAATTCAAAACATGATTGTGTTATGAGAGTGCTACAGTTTCTACACACGCCGCATGACTTCATTAATTTTTCATATTTTCACCCAGATTTTCAACATTGCCATTTCATACCTCCTCATGAACAGTACAGCTGTCATTTTCACATCCAGCCTGAAATGTGTTTTCCACCTGTGGTGCAGAATGGCATAGTCGCTGCGAAATCACCTTTGGGATTGAGTAACAAAATGATAGTGCCACTGTTCATGAGCTGGGGTCTCAAAAGACCAGGTTAAAATTTGGAGTGAAAATACCAACAAGTGCCCAGGGTGTTAGGGTTTTCAACTGTAATGCCCCACCCTGCCAGAGACTGACAGGCCTCAGGGGTGTGACTTGGGGTGATCAGCCATAGCTGCACATGCCTTTCCATCCCGCTCCCACCTTGCAGCCAGTGACAGGCATGGAGGTGTGTCTTGGGGTCTTCAGCCCTAACGTTCACCCATTCTTCTATGCTGCACTCATTTCAGCTTATTTCCTTATGGAGTGGGGGTGAGTGTAAGAGCTGAAGACCCCAAAGCACGCCCGCGACAACTGTCAGTATCTGTAGGGTGGAGTGAGGTGGAATGGTGTGAGAGTTATGGCCGATGACACAAAGACACACCCCAACACCTGTCAGTCTCTGTAGAGTGGGAGTGGGGTTGGCATTAGTTCAATACTTCACTGCCATTCCTATTATGCTTCTCTAACTCATGCACTACCAATGCCAATGCCAGCAAGCAAACATTCAGCACTTACAAATGCTTGTTCACATCAGTGCTTATTCAGTTGCAGTTAAACATAGATCATTTGGAAGTGTAAATTTCATTTCTGTAAATAGGAGCATTATTAACTGCTACCAAATGATACACATTTCTGTCCCTTTAATTTCAATTCCCCAAATCGGGAGCTGCTGTAAACCACAGTTTTCTCTGTTACAGGAATCACTGTGGAAATGAGAAAAAATGCTATTTCACATGAATACAGTAAAAAGTAAACTAACACAGAGCATTGTGTTACTAAATAAATTACAAAATAATAAACAAATGTTATTTATCAAAACTTAGATACAAGAACTTGAACTGAAATCCAGGGCATCTGAACTCTTCAACAGAGAAATAAATTTGTCATTAGAACATTAAGGGAACTTGACCTCAGAGCAGAGTTTGAATTTGAATATTCCAAATTCCATGTCCATGGGAACAACTCAGGGCTGAGATTTCTGAAGATTGCATGACATCACTAGTAAACTTTCATTGTTAGAAATCTTTTTTAAATTTAACAGTGTTTGTTTCCACAACAGAAGAGTTCCATTTACTGCAGAGAACAGAAGCAGTGAGAGTGCGTTTCCATGGAAGAAGGGCTGTATTAACTCAAGAGGTCCTTCATAGCCAGATAAGGACCTGTAGAGCTGCTTTTTCTTCATGCTGAACATTTCACAAGGTTTATTTAAATTCTGCTGCCTCTCAGGCACTTCTCCAGTGAGCAGAACTAAATGTTTATCATGGCCACCAACAGAGATGTGCCAGAATGGGAAAAAGCAAGCCATGTAGCAGTGGACACCAAGAAGCCCATGTTAGGGACCACACATAACATTTTATAGCTACTTTAAAAGTACAGTATATACAATAAGCAAACCACCTGTGAACTTTCAGGATTCTGACTTATATTGGTTCTGCCTGCCTCCCAGAACAGGATACTTGTTTTGCCTCCCATTTCAGCACACCCTGTTGGTGGCTATGAGAGCGTTTACCACATTCACTTTGGGGTAAGGAAGCTTTGCATATATATTTTTAATGTGCTATGATGTGTGGATGCTTTACATAATCATTGTATTTAGAGAGAAAAATTCAAAGTTATTAAAAACACTCCCTGTTTAATTTTGGGTGCCGCTTTGTTCCTTGTCAGGTTGCTATGGTTGCATGTAATGCCTTTCTCTGATAACTTGTGGACTTGGATGGTGCTCCAGCCTGTTTTATAGCCCAATGTTTTTATTATAAAAAGGTCTCAGATATGCTGCAATCTGATTTGCTGTTAGGATTCCAACAGCCTTACATTAATCCCTGCTACACTGTCATGTACAGCCTGATCACCATGGCACATGGATTGTTTTGTTGGCATGCCATCCTCTAGCACTGCTGAATGACTGGAATGCTGCATTCTGGTTTTGAACCAGCATTCTTAAACTGTTGGTGGAAGAACTACTTTATTAAAATCTCCTCTAGATGAGGAAAGCATTCAAAAAGTATTCTTGTAACACTTTCCTTTTGGAATACTTTTATAATAGCAACAAGGCACTCCCAGGAGTTAGGTTAACAGTCAGTTAATCACCCCCAGGGCAATATGGCACTCAGCTGCGCGCATGCCACATTACACCCTAAGGGTGATTAACAGACTGTTAATCTAACCCTAGTCATGCCTTATTGCTTAATTCTTTACTCATTAACTGATTTGTGTATGAATATTATGTTTTAAAATGTTTTCCTGGATAGCACAAAATTGCTTTCAGTATTTCTTTGATGAACTTTTGTTGCATGTGAAGAAAAGCCTATAACAGCTGCAATATATGTTCACGCTAGCAAATGAGAATGATTTAAAGTATTCAGGAAAGAACCATTATTACAGTAAAGGCAGAATAATAAATGACACATTATTCCAAAGACAGATTTATACAGTGTGAGCTGCTACAAAACTCTCAAGTATCAAATATGATGTTTGAATAAATTTTTATTGTCATGTTTCTTTACTTTGCAAAAACTGAACCGGTAATTTAGTAAAATATCATCTCATATATTATTCTTATAGCTGTTTGTATTATACTCTAAAGTTTATAGTTTATAACTAACATGTGAACAGTTGTGATCAAAGACATTTTTCATTCTAAGATTGAAATGCCTTTCTTACTAAATACTGTTAGTTATGTCCAGTAAACCCAGCTATTAGTTATGAAGTATAGCAATACAAATTGTGTGTGTAGACAAGTGAGTATATACAGTATATATGCATTTATGTATACGTATATGTGTATGCACTGCACAGGAATAGGAACAGTACGTATCATGTATGCTTGTATGTACAGTAAGAGACAATTTATCTGCACCGGCCTTTCTTGATGTAATGTATTAGGGTTGTAAAACTCACTCTTCAGCAGGAACCCATTGTAAATATGCTGTCCAGCTGAACTGTGATAACCGCTAGCGAGATCTCAAAGTCGACAGGTGAAATTTAGCCTGTCAGACATTAGTGTGTTTTCTATCGGGGCTCTGCCCTGAACCCCATGCCCCTTCTATAGATAACTAACTCCAGAGTCAGAGTTGTCTGGGGAGGTGACAGTCAGTGAAAGGCAAATTTCACCTCAGGTCCCTCACGCGACAATCTTGAAACCTGTCAAGATTGTTGCTGTGAGGATTTCACCATCGGGGTTTCGCGTGCAGGTCAGCATATGAGTCACATATAGTAGATGGAGTGAGACAGAGTAAGATAATTTCTGCATTAAGGTATGATCAGTGGTTGAGTTGACACCAGTTCATTTAACCCCTATTGGGATGATCATGAGACAGGAAGTGAAGTTAAGTGCCTTGTGCCATGTGCCCTATTAACAATGGTACTCCAACTCTTGGAATGCGATAATGTTATTATTAAACTAAAATAGTTTTATTTTTAATTAATACTTTTATAGGTTACATTTTAATTGTTTTATTGTGCATGACTGTTACTAACCATTAACCTTAGCCTTTAGAATGCATGCCAATCAGTCAGACCATGACACCATTTCCATTTGTTTTACAACGAGATGGCCGTCATGTCCATCTCCGTTATCTTAATGATAGTCACCTGAAATAGTGTTGTCCTCAAAGCGTTACCCACTCTAAAGAGACTTAACACAAGGCATGTCATATGCACATAGCATTAGTGTACATTTGTAGCCTGTTCCAAACTCCTGTTTCCCCTTGAGTGAATAAAGTCCCTGTATCCTGTTTGAACATTTTCCCTCAAGAGTGACTCCTGTTCTGGACCCCAGAGCTATAGTGAACAGACAACTTGTTTTATGTTCTATATATGCTCTTACACTGTATCAGCCTAAGAGGAACCTCCTTTCACCTCACTGAATCCTCTGCCTTTTCTTGTAACCTATCAGCTATCACTTTCCATCCAACCAGCCAATGCTTTTGTCATCCTGGTCTCTGCGGCACCCCACCCCTAAATCCACCAGCATATGTGCAGCCAGGTCCAGCTGTTAGCACGTTCTAATCATGACTGAAATTGGTGGCTCACTTGTAAGCGACTCAGTTTCAGCGCCTGTGATATGAGCTACTTTGAAAGGGTAGTGAGGGCGTGGTTATAAGCGCCAGGTTAGGGACAAAATAACGAGGTGCTACAAGGGTGAAGAAATGGAAGGGGGTTTAGGAAGTAAAAGGTATGTGAGCTACAGTTTGGCAGTGTGCTGCTGGGCTGCTGTTCTGGTGTGGTGGTGAGGGTGGCGGGCTGCAGTGAGGAAGGTCCAGGATTAGGAACTAGGCAATGTTTTTTATTTTGTTTCGCATATGCGGCACTTAACATTTTTTTGTCTGGGTTTCTCCCCTCCCGACGCACACCCTGGAGTTGAGAATTATAATTTAGGGGTGCAGGGGCACAGCCTGCATTGATACATTGTTGTTGGTTTTCATCACTGTTGGTTCAGCAAGGAGTGCACATCACCGCTTTGATTTATGCGATGTACACTCACTGTAACAGCGATCGCCATTTAGCAGTCACTGTTGTGACATAGAACTGGTCCAGCTAGATGGTGGTGATTGCAGCCAGGAGAATGAATCCTATGGGGAATGAGCAAACAGTCGGTCCAGTGAGGAAGTCACCAATGAAGCAGATGGGAGGGGCACAGACATCTTGTAAGCATCCAGGAGTCCAGACCCACCATTTTCATCCATTTTCTCCTCCTCTGGGGCTGCCTGGTGGTGTCACTATATGTCACTCCTGACATTAGAATGTGTTGATGGTGCCCCATCCCACAGCATTTTACCTTACACTGAATCCCTGGGCCACCAGGGAACTGCCAGGCAGCAAAAACCTGAGCCATTCCTCTTGGGAAATGGAAAGCATCTGGGCAGATGCTTGATCCTCTTTCTGCACATCTGCTTTTGGCATCCCAGGCTCAAGCAGAAACCTGTGCTGACAGAATGACAGGTAACCCCCTGCTGCCTGCCTCATGAACAGACTACATGTATCTTATCTTGTGATACCATTCAAGTCACTTAACTCCTCAGTTAAATCAGTCATCACTATGTTTTTCTCCAGAGTGAACAATCCCTACTCCAAGAATAAAATAAAATCAAAACACAGTTCTGGGGCAGCTCTAGTGGGCTGGATTGCTGGGTAGCTCCTCCTCCTCTGAGCATTGGAGTAGGGCAATACTGAAGTGTCTTGGCTGCACCTAATTCTGCTCACCCTTCAGTATTACTCTGTCCTAAGAGACATTAGCCTCCAGCTTCTGCATGGTTTCAGCCGTAGTAAGTCTTCATTGTACGCCTCATCAAAGACATTTTCCATTACCGTCCTCCTGCAGTACTCACCAGCAGTATAGGAACCAGATCACTACTGATAGCAAGGATTAGGAAACACTTTGCTAAAACTCAGTGCTCTGCAGTTATAGTTCAAGCATACCTTTCATGGTCCCAAATCATGACCAAATCACTAGAGCAGGATGGAGGTGGGAGGCAAAACAAGCTGCTCTTAAGGCCTTAAAAGTAACGCTTGAAACTTTTCAAGGTGTCGATGCCTGCAACTGCACAAACACCAACCCAGACAGAGACCAGACAGGGGATTCGAGGGAGATATGGAGAAGTAGTCAATCTCACTACAACCAATTCTGCAACAATTAATAGCAGCTGTATAAGCAGGACATCAGCGCACTAACATTAAGAGGAAGACTTCTAAGCCAATAAAACAAAAACATAGAATTCTTTTAGAAGATAAGGACAGCATGACCCACCTAGCCTGCCCAGTCTGTGTCTGCTGTACTGTCACCGCAGAAATTACCTGATCTCTGGATATCTTCCCCCACCCGGCTTTTCTACTAAAATTCCTGTGACTATCCCATGCATGCTTGAAGCCCACCACTGTTTTTGCTCCCACCACCTCCGCTGGTATACTGTTCCAGGTGCCCACCACTCTTTCAGTGAAGATGTACTTCCTCACATCCCTCCTAAACTTCCTCCTTTCCAAGTCCATTGCATGCCCTGTTGTCCAGGACCACCTTCTTTTCTAAAATGTACACCATTCCTGTACCTTGTTCACCCCCATGAGGTACATATTTAGCAAGCTCAGCAGGTTGCATACTCACCTCTGAGGTCAGAAGAGCAGAAGGTTGTGGGTTCAAGCCCGCACCAGGCACTTGGGTAAAATCCCAATACTGACACTGTAGTGCATCATGAGGGGGATGCTGCACTCCTGAGGTGTCGTCTTTTGGATAAAATGTTAAACTGGGGTCCCGTCTGCCTGTTCTGGTGGTTGTTCAGCTGAATGTTAAAGATCCCATCGCACTTCTCGAAAAGAACAGGCAAATTTCCCCATTCAATAAAATATGACCAACAGCTTTATTTATTTAATTTTATTTTATTTTAGTTAGGTTTTGTTGACCGGGTAAGTGCACTAGACAAATTCTGCCTATTTTCAGGCACAACTTGGGGAGGATACAGATGAATGCCAACTGACCTTGAACCAGATTAAGCTGTTGGTGGTATTTTTAGTGAATGGGGAAAATTTGGCCAGGGCACAGGGAAATTCCCTACTCTCCAGTAGGGGGAACCCTGGCCGTCTCTCACAGGATGGCTACTTCTCAGCAGACACTGGAGAGGAAGGATGCAAGTGCAGGGAGATGGCCTCCTCCCTGTTCTTCTCTCACAAGAGGCTGCTGATGTGGTTTTGCAGTAGCAGATTTTGCAGAAGTGGAAAGAAATTCTGAGCAAGAAGCAGATGGCACACAAATGGCATGAAAACACATGCTGAGCCTACTGACAGTACGGATACCTCGTGTAAATGACAAAGAACAGAGGAGATTAAAATCTTAGACTTGGAAAAAAAGCAGCTGCAAAAGCTGAAAGAACTGGATGAGGCTTTGATGGAGCTGACTAATGCTGTTGCCAGGACAGCTGAGCTCACTGACAATAATGAGGTAAGTCATGGCTCAGACATGCAGGTGAAACAAACAGTTGAAAGCACTTTGCAAGACTTTCCTATGGATGCCCCACTGAAGCAGGCTGGCAGTAAAAGACATTGAGTCTTTGTGCCTACAGCCTGAGAAGGTGTACAGTACTGACATAAAAAAAGCTGGAGAAAATGCATTTAGGACTGGAAACCTTCAAAGACTTCTAGCAGTGGAAGAAATACATTAACAACACAGCAAACGGCACAAGAAGGTCCAATCTACTCTTTTCTAGACCAAAAGAATTGGGAAATAAGACTGATAAGGATCTGAACTTTGATGACTGGATCCCAAACTACACTTGAAAATGCTGGCTGGACTGTAGGGCCTACAGGCCAGTGGACCCTCTTACCAACAGTTGTTGAAAGAAGCTTCTTCTACAGTGGCCACCAGCACAAGCATCGACAAGGGCTCCAACAAACCCCAGGGGTAACTCTGATTTAATTGCTTCTAGACCAATTAATAATGTTACAGATATTATAGATGTTACCACAGATGACATGTCTAAAGAAAAGTAAAGTGTGCAAAATGTGTCGTTTACTACTGAAGCTAGGCAAGACAACCATGTTGTACAGGGATGGAACCCATTGATAAGAATGGTGAGGGAAATACTGAAAAATCTAACCCAAACCCTCTTTTCAAACTTTCAGATTTGTTTTCTACCAAGGAGTCCCAGCTCCTAGGTGCAATGCTGTCAGGCTCCTTTTAAAGGTGGCTTAGAATCCCCTCTGGACCATTTGTATATGGCGAAAAGTTTGTTAAAACAATCCGTGCATTTTTTCTTCTGAAATATTTGCCCTTATTAGTCTTGGGAATGGGAACTTTGATATTAGTTTTAAAAGTATATCAAATCTGGACCATTTTTGGGCTCAGTATGAGCATTAAAAAATTCTCCTATTTGGATCCCCTTTCATGCAATCCCACTTACAAAGTCTTTAGTAAAATTGTCACTATTATGTTTAAAATGAAGGTGTACACGTGGAAGATATTATGTTTTGGCTAAAACAATGCTGTGAACCCTTAGAAAAGTCCACTCCTACTTTGGATTATGAACAGATTTGGGATGGGGGTGGAAGGTGAAAATAAAACTGTTTTCTACTGACGCAGGGCCTGCACACTTGCCAAGTTCCTTGTATTTGGGAAGAGACCGAGGGCCATTTTTACAATGGACAACCTAGGTCATGCTTTAAATGTGGATCCAAGGCCCCCCTTAGTAATGCCTGTGATACTGTTCGATGCAACCATTGTTTAGAATTTGGTCACCTGGCTTCAGCATGTCTGAACTTATTTAAGTGTAACCTGTGTGAGCAAATGGGGCATGCATATGGGAGATGCCCATGGGCCTCCACAATAGGGATGACTGCCCCTCCCCAGGAAGGATTTATAAATTAGGCTCAACATTTAGAAGCTAAACAAATTGCAGATCACACAGCCCAACAACAGACAGCTTTGGTACTGGTAGAAGATCCCAGGGAACAGTCCACCACTGAGCATTTAGAAGTACAGCAACCCCCATCTCCCCACCCCTTTCTGAGAAAACAATACAAACAGAACAAGCAGAAGCAGATCAAAATGATATGCCCCTTTGATAAAGAAACATCTTTCACTACTGTAACTGCAAAGAAAAGATTTAGACATGGGAAATCTGTTACAGTCAAAAATAAAGAACATCAACAAGTGTCCCACATGTGTGAGTGGAAAAAGAGAATACATTCTCAGTATTACAACCAGAGTCCACTGATAGGGATTCAGATGAAGATAGCCTAGATTCCTCTTCTGTCACATATGCCACAGACATAGAGACTAAAGATGAGGAATCAATAGCAAAAGAACCAGGCAGAGGCATTCCTCTAAAACTGCCTGAGATATTCTGATAGTTAGGAACTGTGTTTCTTCTACACACTAAGCTTTACTATGGAAGTCTATCTATCAGCACCTTAAATATTAATAGCATTAAAAACAGAAATAAGCGAATAGGAGCCTTGTTTTCCTTAAAAATTAAGAAGCGATATTATTTGTTTACAAGACACCACCTAAAACACTTTCTGACTTGCAAATATCTACCAGAGATTGGGATTTGGGCCTGTTCTCTGGTCCACGGTTGTGGACACGTGAGATGCAGTGGGAATCCTTTTGCAAACCCTCTTCTCAGTTGTGTCTAGGTTGGTGGACATTCACCCTAGTAGGGTTCTCCTTATTGATTCTTCTTTTAGTGCAGAGATTTAGATTTATCACATCCTATGCTCTCCAGACAAAGGCACAATGTGCTTCTTTATTGAAGGAGATTCAACCTTTCTTACATTCATCTCGTTTAGTGTTGTGGGTTGGAGATTTCAATTGTGGGCTTTCAAATCTGATAGAGGTCTCCATACTGATAAAATGTTTAGTGATTCCATAGCTTTAGCTCAAATCAGTAGTACAGCCAAACTGATTGATGCATATAGGAAAATACACACTGGGAGTTGCACCTTTTTAAAGGACCTTTAAGAACAAGGATTGATTTTGTTTTTATCTGAAATTCACCATATAGAACACATAGATACAGTTCCAAATGCTTTTCTGACCATGTAGCTCTTAAAGCAATAATTTCCTGGGGATGCCCTTGATGTAAAAAGAATAGCTGGAGGCTAAATGAATCGGTTTTAGAAGACAAAAATATTATATGATCATGGAAACAGGAATGGACTGCTTGACTTTCAGTAGCTGTGTTATACTCTGATGTACAAGAATGGTGGGAGGATACAAAAAACTTGCCATTCTTTCTTTCAGAAAAAGGACAAGGTACAACTCAAAAAGAGTATGTTCAGTACTTAAAATTGAGACATCAGTTACAAAGGCTTATCTCCCTGTCAGATACTACAAGGTATGATTATAGTGAGCAAATTAGAACTATTCAAAACAGATGACAGACCTGCAATATAATAGGGCAGTATCTCTACAACAGGAAAGTAGGTTTGGGCCTCAGATGCAAAGAAATTCTTTAGATCCCTATAAAGATTGTAAAAAGAACTGAGAGTAGGATAATAACTAGCCTGATAAAGTCTTATGGACATAAGGTTAGTTCTTCATGTGAACTTTTAGGTATAGTCGTTACACATATTACTAATCTTTTGATCCCCCAAGATGTAACCCTTCTGGATACACTTAAGGCCTAGGCCTACTGCAGGTCTCAAGTTAGATAATCATGAGATGACCAGGAAGATTACTATTAATGCAGTAGGAAAAGCCATTTCGTCATTACCTAGTCACACAGCTCCTGGTTCCAGATGGTATAAGTTCCGGTTTCTACAAAACCTTTAAAACTGAACTTTCACCAGTATTGGCTTTACTATATAACCACTGTCTACAAGAATCCAAGTGTTTGGCTTCCATGTTAGAAACTGTATTGGTACTAATTTATAAAAAGGCAGTAGGAGGATATTAACAACTGGCGCCTTTAAGTTTACAAAATACAGATCTTAAGATTCTAAGCAAAATTTTATTGTCAAGATTAACCAAGGTAGCAGACTATTTGATAAGCCCATATCAAACTTGTGCAGTGAAGGGAAGGAGGCAACAAGATAACCTAATTATCCTCATTAGCTTTTCGCTAGTGGGGATAGTGGAAACATTCAGGGATATGTCTTGGGGTTGGATCAGGAAAAGGCATTTGATAGGATATCTCATCACTTTTATTTTTAGTTTTAAAAGCCTTTGGCATTTCTGAACAATTTGTTTTATGGTTACAAAGTTTATATCAAGATTCTTATCTATTGCCTAATTTGAATGGGTGGTTTGGGAGAAAAGTTAAGATTCATAGAGGTGTTAAGCAAGGGTGTCCATTAAGCCCCATTTTATATGTTTTGGGTATAGATATTTTGATAAAATGATATTAGGACATGCCGGAGTTGGTAGGAATATCTATTATTCCCCATCTCCCTGCTATTTAAATATTGGCCTATTCTGATGATTTGGTTTTGCTTCTTTCACTAATATAATGAAGAGATTATAAATATAATTTTGCATCAATATGCCTCAATGTCTGGATTTCAGATCAATATTAGTGAGTATAAAGGGTTATAGTGAGTAGCACTCCCTCCCTTTAGTAAGTCAGATTGCAGGAATACCCATTTCTAATTCCCCTATTTCCATCTTGGGTCTTGAGCTTGGGCCAGGGGATAATGCTAAAGAAACTGGGAAAAGAAATTGAGTAAGGCTAGTATCCTAGTTAAAAGTTGTAAAGGGTATTTATTGTCAAAAATAAGGAGGTTATGTTAATCAAAACCTTACTATTGCCATGTTTTTATGCCTAAGTTACATTTCCATCCAATTCATTATTTTTACAGGACTTTATGGTATTTTTTTTCAAGCTTTGTGGGGCTCCAGGTTAAATCCTATTAAAGAGAGCCAACATATCCCCATTTCTAAAGGTGGTATTAGTATGGTAAATCCAGTAGCTTTTTATTACAGTATCTTTTGGAATATAATTTAAGTTGTGTTTTTAAGCCTGGGTTGATACTCTGGAAAGTCTTAGTTATGTCTTGGGTACAGACAGCACTACCCTCGTGGGAAGAGAAAAGACCAGAATCTTGGCACAAGTGAAAACTATAGCTACATGGTAAAGAATGTATAAAGAAAGCTATTAAATGGGGGTTCTCCAGAACAACTATCGATCTTAAATAGAAAAACAATACAGGCAGAAATTCTATAGGTTGAATGCCATGCTAAGGTGAATTTCCACATTGTGTGGAAGCTGACATTCCTTGCATATTGTAACAATTATCAAATCCAAGGGTTCCTGCATATGTATGGGATTGTGTGTGGCTCGTAATTTTGATAGGTTAGGGGTAAAAGCAAATCATAAACATAAACAAATTTCGAAAGATACTGCCCCAGAGAAGGTTGTGATGGCATCCTAGAAACCCAACAACATTTATTTTTGACTGTCCATATGCACAGGGTTTCTGGAAGCTTTTGTCTCAAGTTTGGGAAATACCAATTTTTTGAAACTTTGTTATTCTGGACTTATGTTTCTACCAGAAGATGCTCTCTGTGCAAACTATCATAAAGACACTGTATATGTTACTCTTGCTGTAATTAGATATTCTATGTGGAAAGCAAGGTGTGTGTTTCTATTGCAACAGAAAATAGTAACTTATCTGGAGCTATTATCTAATATTAAAATGCATTAGTTCAGATACAAAAGATGGATGAAAAGCTTTTCACCAGAAAAGGTTAAGCATCTGTGGATTAACTGTGAGAAATGGTTTATGTAATCTTCTGGTTTCTTTTATATTTCATTTATATTTTTCTTGTCTGTTTAATTTTTTCCCTTGATTCATTCCAGTTTAACTAAAGTTTGTATATGATTGTGACTATAATTGCTGACATGCTGTTTGTATATTGTAATGAAGTCCACATTTATAAACAAAATTTCCCTACTCACAGGTAGGGAACCTCTGACATCCTGGCACTTGGCCAAGATGGCATCCAGGTTGGAAGGAGAGAGGTTAGATGTTGTGGAGGTAGGGGAGCAGGTCTTCTTCCCTATCTCAGCCAGTTAGAGACTTCTGCAGAACTTATGGATGTGGATCCAGTACCACTTACTTTGAAAGAACAAAAAGATATGGACCAGCAGATTGCCCATCAGACACAGAAGGAGTTCAGAATAAAACTTTTCCCTGCTCCAGCAGTGACGAGGACTCATGAATGACCCAAATCACAAGCCCTTCCTTGAAGGATTTACTGGAGGGCGAGGACGCTAGACACTCGTCAAAATGGATAGCCTTGTTTGTGCAAACGGCAGCGTGGAATGCAGCACAAAGACAAGGCAACTGAAGATGTACCTTACAGTTGCTATGGAATCTAGAAAAACAACCAGATAGCACACTCAAAACCTTTTCATTGCTCAAAATGCAATTCACATTTCTGGAGAAGAGGTGCTGCTGGTGTTGGCAACAATGCACCCCACAAAAAAAAACATGGCATATATTCAACATTCAAACATTTTAACTGCCTAATTGCTTTTCTTACTTTAAACTCCATGAAAAAAGGGGGTCCTCTTTATTTTCAGATTGGAATTCCAAAGTGAGCAAGCTATACCACCCCTTCACGGTGGGACCCTTTCGGTATAGTCCCTACACTAGCTTCTCAACTCAAAATGCCTGCAGTGGCTACTCATAAATATGGAGTACTGCCTAAATTGGCTTAAATCACATGGCCTTATTGGCTCTTAAATTGATTCCACCCAGGAATTTTCAAAAGTGGCAGGAGCATGCTAAGGAGTACCACAACTCCCAAAACTCTAAAACAACCAAATAGCACGCTCAAACCCTTTTCATTGCTCAAAATGCAATTCACATTTCTGGAGAAGGGTGCTGCTGGCATGTAGCATCAGTACACCCCAAAATAAAAATGGCATATATTCAACATTCAAACATTTTAACTGCCTAATGGCTTTTCTTACTTTAATCTCCATGAAAAAGGGGTCCTCTCCAGTTTTCAGATTGGAATTCCAAAGTGAGCAAGCTACCACCCCTTCATGGTAGGACCCTTTCGGTATAGTCCCTCACTAGCTTCTCAGCTCTGAAAACTAAGAGGACCCCCTTCTTTACATGAAGTTTAAAGTAAGTAGAGCCAGTGGCCATGAAATTGTTTAAATATTAAAATGTTCCATGTTTGGAGGAGGTTTGTGCACTGGTATTTTGTTTTTAACTGCTATGGAATCTGGACCTGTGACAGAGAGAAACTCCACAATTTCAATGAATACTCCTACAGACATCTTAACTCCGGCAGAGGAGGTAAGGGCTTGTGCATCGCATAATTTTTCTTTGGAGCCAATTGTATGACTGTGCTGTGGGACTCACGTCTGGAATGGTAAACACGGATGCATCATGCAGCCTAAGACACCTCACGGTACAAACATAGAAACATAGAAACATAGACTTTGATGGCAGATAAGGACTGCTAGGCCCATCTAGTCTGCCCATTTCCCTACCTACAGGATAGGCCGCAGATCCTAGTTAACCAACAGCCTATATCTTCCTGCCCCACAGAATTGCCTTATGTCTGTCCCATGCATTCTTGAATTCTCCGTTTTAGACTCCACAATTTCCTCAGGAAGGCTGTTCCATGCATCCACTACCCTCTCTGTGAAATAATACTTCCTCACATTGCCCCTGAACCGCCTTCCTTCTATCTTTAAATTGTGTCCCCTTGTTCTTGCAAGTCTCTTTTTCTGAAAGATGCTACCCTCTTGGACTTTGTTGATTCCTTGAGGTACTTGAAAGTTTCTATCATGTCCCCTCTCCTTCTTTCCTCAAGGGTATACATATTAAGCTCCTTTAGTCTCTCCTCACACGGCTTCTCTTGCAGACCCTGCACCATGCTAGTTGCCCTCCTCTGGACTGCCTCTATCCTGTCTATGTCCTTGCGGAGATGGGGTCTCCAGAACTGGACACAGTATTCCAGATGGGGTCTCACCAACTGTCTGTACAGAGGGATAACAACTTCCTGTTTTCTGCTGCTGATGCCTCTCCCTATACATCCCAGTATACCCCGGCCCTCCCTACTGCCTTCTCACATTGCTTGCTAACCTTAAGGTCATCTGATATGATTACCCCAGGTCCCTTTCCTGTTTTGTTGTTGTTACTACCTCCCACCCATTGTGTATTCTTCCCTGGGTTCTTGTTTCCAGGTGCCTTATTTCACTTTTTGCATTGAATCCTAGCTGCCATACATCTGACCATTCCTCCAACCTTGCCAAGTCTCTTTTCATCCTTTCCACGCCTCCTTGTGTATCAACCCTGTTGCAGATCTTGGTGTCATCTGCAAAAGGCATACTTTTCCTTCCAGTCCCTCTGCAATGCCACTGATGAAGACATTAAAAGGACTGGACCCAATACTGAACCCTGTGGTACCCCACTAGTAACCGCCCTTTCTTCAGAGTGGACTCCATTTACAATTACCTTCTGTGTCCTGTTGTTCAGCCAATGTTTACCAGGCTACCACCCTGGGACCCTCCCCAGGCTGGTTAATTTGACTAATAATCTTTTGTGTGTAACTGTAAATAGTCAAAAGTATGGTCAGTGGACAAAGCTTTGCAGGCTGCAGGGTGGGAAAAAGAAACTACTACGGGACACTGGGTATCGGGTGCATCACCAATTCATATTTCTGGGGCTTTACATGATGTGCAGATTGACAATGTTGAAGTTTTAGATTCTCAATCTCGGAGCTTCCTCTGATTTGAATTTGACACAGAACCTTGTCCTGCAATAGCCTGGGGCCCTCAACAGACCCTATAATTACTGACGAAAGGCAAACCCCAGACAAAGCCCAGAGAGCACACAGGAGCAGAGTAAACATATTCTGTGGCCGCATCTAGAAATACTGCATGCCCTCTGCATCGCTATTTCAGAACCCCTCTACAACTGGCAAAAAGGCACAATGCAATCAGACTTAAGTATATGGGAGGTATGAAAGAAGCTACATACATAGATACATAGACAGTGTCGGCAGATAAGAGCCTATGGCCCACCCAGTCTGCCCATTTGAGCTTGTAAGTTCAGTTTGTTTTCCTAGAAGTCTGTTTCCCTTACCCCTGACCTCTAGAATTCCTTTATGTATATCCCATGCATTCTTAAATCCCGTGATTGTTTCAGCCCCACCACTTCCTCTGGCAGGGTGTTCCACTTGTCCACCACCCATTCTGTGAAGAAATTCTTCTCATGTTTCCTCTGAATCGTCCTCCCTCCAACTTCATCCCATGCCCTCTAGTCCTGGAACATCTTTTCACTTAAAATAGTGTTTTCCTGCACTCTGTTTCTTCCTGTAAGATACTTGTATGTCTCTATCATATCCCTCTCTCCCTCCTCTCCTCCAGGGGGTACATGTTCAGTTCCTTCAACCTGTCTTCATAGGACTTGTGATGCAATCCATGCACCATCTTTGTTGCCCTCCTCTGAACCTTCTCTACCCTGTCTATGTCCTTACGTAGGTATGGTCTCCAGAACTGTACACTGTACTCCAGGTGGGGCCTCACTAGTGTCTTGTATAGTGGAAGTATGACCTCCCTTTTTCTGCTGGTGATGCCCTGCCTATACATCCCAGCATCCTATTTGCTTTACCTGATGCCTTGTCACACTGTTTCCCTATCTTGAGGTCATCAGAGATGACAACCCCAAGATCCCTTTCCTGCTTGGTGCATGCTCCAGATAGACTTTATGTTGCTAGAGTACTGTTAAAGGACTCCCTCAAGTTCTTGCCAATGAAATCCAAGCCCTCAGCCATATATCAGGGTAAACTATATTTTATATAAGTTTTAAAACACAGCAGGGCCTAGAACGTTTTGGATCAAATATCATAGATCATGGAATACTCCATATGGACTCCCTCTTCTGTTCTCCCCATATCTAGGCCCACAGAAAACAATTACAGTATTGTTTCACAGTGAAGGGTGAATATGAATGATTTACCCACTGGCTCAAAGCAAGATGCACTGTTCTTTCAGAGGCTGAGGCAATCTTCAACTCATAACAAATATGGACCAGTGGCTGGCAAGTAAGAGTGATGCTGAGAATGAGCAATACAGGGTGATGCACTTGCCAAACAGTTTTTCTGGGTAGGGGATTCTCTTCTACCCAGAAAAACTGAAGGCATACTATAGATGTGGTTCAGTAGCGCATCTTAGCAGTGCCTGTGACCAGTTCAGATGTACCATATGTGGAGCAATAGAACATTCTGGGGCACACTGTACTGAGAGGAAGAGATGCAAGTTATGCAATGTAATTGGACATAACTTTCAGACTTGTCAGTGGGCAGCACGTAATAAACTGGATTTGGCGGATGGGCTGAACAGCGCCTGTACATAACATTGGCACAAAAAAAGGATTTTTGCAAGAAATGACCCAAGGCTGGAAGATGCTCAGTGCATGCTAACATAATAATAGAAGAAAGCCCAGGCCCTCTGAGAGTCAAAGGAACAGTAACACCTTAGTTGAAGTTCAGCAGTCTCTAGATGAAATCTGTAATTAGCAATGTACCTTATCTGCATGGGAGGCAGGGAGAAGGGAGGGGGATGAGTAGTGAGTAGGAGAGAACAAGAGGCAGCATGCTCATGCACAAATATTTTGTGAATTAGTTCTCGGACATGTAAGATTTTGTGACTGTTATCTGGATTTTATTTGTCTGTTTCTTGCTCTGTGTGGGGTGTAAAATGAAAATGCATAAACTTGAATTAAAAAAAAGTTCAGCAGTCTCTCAATGTGCCCTCCTCCCCCGGAACATGGTGACAGATGCTGGAGATGGAGACTTTGAGAGTGCACCAGAAACTATTTCTACAGCAGAAAATGAAAAGGAACATCCTGCTACAGATATTGCACCTGTGATAATTATGGACAACACTACCGTGAAGCCTCCTTCTACCTCCTAACACAAGCAGTTCACTACTGTTTGTACCACAAAAAGTAGAAGATTGTAGAACTCTGCAAAATCTAAACCAACACATAGTGTGCCAGTGGTGACCAGAATAAATATGAGCTATTACAGACAGATGCTGATGAAATGGAAAGTGACTCTGATACCTCATCAGTTCAGTCGTCTATTCTAAACAGATGACAGACACAGAGGTCCCAATGGAATGCTCAGGCCCTCAAAAGCAGAAGGCTAAGGCCAAACACAAGCATGCAGAATCCGCTTCACAGAGAGGGTTGAAATGATTACATGGGTGACATAAGAAAACCTACTTTCATGGTGGAACATGAACATTTTGCCTGCCATACTATTAATGTCAACAGCATAAAGAACCCAGAAAAGATGGACTTGTTTTTTCATATCTTACCACGTGTGCTTTGGGAGTTGTATTTCTGCAAGATGTAAGATGCCATACTTTGTATGAAATACAGCAGACTAAATAAGCATGGTATCCTGGACCCTCTTTTGGTTTATTGGTCAGGAAACATGCTCTGGAGTAGGGATTTTGTTCCACTTCCCAGACATAGAACTTATTAAATTAATTGACTTAGTTCCTAGGAGAGTCCTAATTTTGGATGTTAAAATTCAACACATTATACAGATTGATAAATATTTATGCCCCACAAACTAAGGCCCTGTGAGTTGATCTTCTGAAAATTATTCAGCCTTTCTTCTCACTTCTCAGTTTATAATTTTTTTTTTTTGGGGAGCTTTAATTCTTGTCTCTCTTTAAAAGACGAGACCTCCACCTCCTCAACTTCAAAGTTATTCTGTGACTCCAGTTGCTTAACATCAGTATTAAAACAGCACATTTAATAGACACATAGAAATCACACACTAATTTACACACCCTACATTTCATAAGGGAAATCTGACCACCCAAATAGATTTCTTTTTTTATCTCAGAATTTACCCATTAGGGCAACAGTAGTAAATATTGCAGAATTCTCGGATCATAATGTCTTAACAGTCATCATTGGGACTAAACATTCTATACAGGAAGGCCCTTGTATCTGGAAAATGAATACCACATTATTACAAATGAGGGTTTGTGTCCCTACTGAAAAATTTTTGAAGCGAATAAATAGGTTTCATTCTATATGATAATATTATACAGTGGTAGGTGGATTTTAAATAGGATCTTGCTAAATTTTTAAAACAATACAGTAGATCGGTGTATGGATAAATATAAGAAGGTATTTACAATCTGGAACCCAACTACAAGGGCTTATGTTATTATCCACAATTACACATAATTATATGGCACAAATTCAAGTGCTTAAAACCAGCGATGGGTATTTCAGATGGAAAAGGCCCAAACACTTAAGCACCAACAACAGTTTAGTGTAGCTGGAACCTCTGAAATAATGTGTCCATATAAAGCATGTCAATTTAGAGTAGATAAAAAGAAGTCACTGCATTATATAACCAACAGAATGAATTAAAACCTACTAATGATGACATTATGGAAGTGGTTGCTGAGTACTAGAACGAAATATGGCCCACTTGAAAATGATGCTGCAGGGCTGAGAATGTATTATCTTCTGTTAACTTCCCAGCATCCTCACAGGCAGAGAATATACAGTTAGAACGGCCCATACAAAACTTTGAAGTTATGGAAGCCATTCACTCCTTAAATAATAATACGGCTCCAGGCCCAGATGGCTTACTATCAGAACTTTATGAATTTATGGGTACAGAATTGGGAGGAATTAACTCAAGTTTTCAACTGTATACTGGATTTTCAAGATATTCCTTTAAAGAAGAACATGGGATCTCATATATATATATATATATATACATTAAAAGGGGATAAATGAGCCTTAAAAATTGGAGGCCAATCAGTCTGTTAAACACAGATTTTAAGATTCTCACTAAAATCCTGGCTAAAAGACTGATTGGAGTAGCAAAATCAATTATTGCTGGTGCACAGGCCTCTTCTGTACAAGGACAATGCATTCAAGATAATTTTTCTTACTTCAAGAACAGATAGAAAGGGGAATATGGGCCATCTCTCGGGCTTGGTGGTATTGTTAGACCAGAGACATTTGATGCTGTTAGTCATGACTTTTATGGTTGGTTTTGTAAAGTTCCAGATACCTGATACATTTATACAGTGGATTAAATAGCTGTATCATACATCAGTGATAGTTCCATTGATTAATAGGTGGTGGGGGCCTTTAATGAGTATTAAGAGAGGGTATGACAGGGATGCCCCTAAGTCTGGTATTGTATATTTTCTTTTTAGATCCTCTGTTAAGAATGAGTAATGATTCATAGCTGCTTACACCAATTATGGATATTTCAGGTCTGACTGTTCCTAATAGCATAGCATGTGCAGATGATATGTACCTGTTAATAAAGATAAAGCCTCAGTGGTGGAAGCCTGAGATTATGTTCTGAATTTAGAACAGCTGGTGGTGCAGCTTTAAATATATACAAGCATTTGTCAATGCGAATATTTGCTTGCTGGCATTGGCACTGGTAGTTAGGAGTTAGAGATGCATAATAGGAATGGCAGTGAAGTATTGAACTGAAGCCAACCCCACCACCACCCTGCAGAGACTGACAGACATTGGGGTGTGCCTTTGGTCATCAGGCATATGTCCACGCCATTTCACCACACCCTACCCTGCAGACACCGACAAGTATCATGGTGTGCCTTGGGGTCTTTGGGCCTTGTGCTCACCCCATTCCATAAGAAAATACAGTGAGTTGGGCGCAGTATAGGAGAATGGGGTGAATTTTGGGGCCAAAAGAGTCCAAAGGCACACCTCAATGCCTTTCAGTGGCTGCAGGGTGTGGGTGGGCGTGGAATGGCATAAGCATTGCAGGCAACAGTCCCAAGTGACATCCCTGATGCCTGTCAGTCTCTACAGGGTGGGGCATTATGGTCGGAAACCCTAATGCCCCAGGCGTTCAGTGGTATTTTCACTCCAAATTTTCAACATTTTTGTGTGACCCCACCGCATGAACAGTGGCAATGTCAGTTTGTTAGCCAAAAGCTGATTTTGCACAGCAACTATGCCATTTGGCACCACAGGTGCAAAACATATTTCGAACAGGATGTGAAAAATGACAGCTGTACTGTTCAAGGAGGTGTAAAAATGGCAATGTTGAAAATCTGGAGGAAAATACAGAAAACAAAGTCAGAAGCATGCGTAGAAATTGTGCAACGCACACCTGTAATGTAATTAGTTTGGGGATTTTTACAGCAGATTGTCAACACAGGCATTTTGACTCTGCTCATGAACAGTGTCACTGTCATTTTCTTAATCTGTCCGAACACTGATGTCCCACAGCGACCACGCTTTCTGCGCCAGAAGTGCAAAAACACATTTCAGGCTGGGTGTGAAAATGACAGCTGTACTGTTTATAAAGAAGTGTGGAAAATGCCAGTGTTGAAAATCTGGACTGAAAATAGTACAAATTTGTGAACTTACAAGGGTGCATGGAAACTGCGCAATGCACGGTTGTAACACAATCATTCATAGGAATATTGTCACCAAATTTTCAACATAACCATTTTAAGACCTCTGCTCATGAACAGTGTCCCTATGATTTTCTTAATCTGTCCCAAACATTGATTTCGCACACTAACTGTGCCATTGTGCACTACATCCAGCGGAAACACATTTTGGGCAAGATGTGAAAATGACAGCTGTACTGCTCATAAGGAGGTGTGGCAAAATGGCAATGTTATTGAAAATCTAGATTGCAAATATTAAAAATTTGGAACATACGAGCATGCGTAGGAACTGCTCAACGCACGCTCAGAAAACAGTCATTTTAGGATTTTTTCACCAAATTTTAAACATAGCCATTTTAAGACCTCTGCTCATGAACAGTGTCACTGTGATTTTCTTAATCTGTCCCAAACATTGATTTCGCACACCAACTGTGCCATTTTGCGCTACATGCATAAAACACATTTGGCCAACATGTGAAAAATGACAGCTGTACTGCTCATAAGGAGGTGTGGTAAAATGGCAGTGTTGCAAGTCTGGAGTGCAAATATTAAAATTTGTGAACTTATGAGCATCACATGAGGAACTGTGCAGCATGCGCTCATAAAACAGTCATTTTTTAGGACTTTTCACCAAATTTGCGACATAGGCTTTTGAAAGCCCACCTCATAATTTTAGCACTGTCCTTCATTAATTGGTCCCAAAAGGTGATTCCCGGTGACCACAAAATCACCTTTTGGGACTGATTAATGCCATGACACTGATGGTATTCATGAAGGGTCCAGGAGTCCCAAACCCCTATGTTGAAAATTTGGTGCCAAAATTCCAAAAATGCCTGAGATATGCATCAAAGTTGAAAAATATTATTTATTCCATTATACAGTTTACCGGCATTTCCTCAGTTTGCGGTTGGCTTTGAAGAGTGCACATGTGTTCCTGGTCCAACGAAGATCATCGTGCCAGACTCGGAGGTAAGTATGGGGTAAGAGGGGTGTGGGGAGGCAGGGTGCAGAGGGTGGGCATGGGTGAGGGGCAAGGAGACCGCAAGGGATTTTTTGTTTTCAGGTTGTTTTTAACAGCATGATGACACGGGACATTGCCATGCTGGGGTGGGCTCCCAGTGTGGCAGCTGGAGGAAGCTGTTTGGGAGGCGTGGAGCCAATGGGATTGGGCACCCCATTGGCATAACAGTTTTGTCCATGCTGGGGTGGGCTCCCAGCGTGGCACCTGGAAAGCTGCTGGGGGGTAAAGTGCACTTTAGATCATCTGAAATGCAGTGCCATACAGTTGAAAGGGAGAGGTGTGCTTCAGTTATCTGATCATGCTCACTGAAGTGGCTATCTCCTTTCAACTGTAATGGCACTGCAGCCTTCGATGATAGCACTATGTTTCTGCACATGTGTGCAAGCAAACATAAAATGTGTGGTAATATCTTAGGGATGACCCATTGGCCTCAGAAAGTGTGGGAGGTGTAATGGTTACATCAGAACCAATAAAATTCTAGGACTCAAATTCGGAACAGCACATTCAGATGTACTTAATTGGGAGGAAAAACTTGGGGTAGCATAACAAAAAGTTTTGCTTGGAACAAATGAAAATGGGGAAGAAAACAAGTTTATTTAATTAAAATTTATTTGATACTTTTTTATTTATTAGTTATGTTTCCCCAAAAAAGTTTAGAGACACGTTTGTTAAGTGTATTTTCAGGCAATATGGAGTAGCCATCTTAACCCCACAAAAAGTATATTGTATCTTCCCTTTCAGCAGGGAGACTTTCAGATCATTCATCCTTTATTACTTTTTAACTGTATATTTTTATGGCCAATTTACGACTTCTTTAGACCATACAGATAAAGGGTGGGAACCCTGGGTATATAATAATATTAAGGTGTGGTTCCAGTTATGGGATAATAGGGCACTTAGAATTGTACAACAACAACTGGATGTCCCAGTGTATCACAAAGAAATATTTATGAGATTAAGACAGTGGAATGTCACTACTTATATGATTATCTCACTTCAGAGGAACGTTTTGAATACTGACCTTTTAAACACTATCTGCACAGTCCCAATTGTATTTGAACATTGCCCAGAAGATAGCAGACAAAATGTAACAGAACTACTAAGAAATCATAGGATTCACCTCGTATGTGGAACCTACATTGGCTTAGTTGCCATGGGATAATTAACATCAGCGGCAGCCACACAGTGGCGGAGCTAAGGGGGGCTGGGGTAGCCCCCAGCTGCCCCAGTGTGAGTAGTGGTGCCCCACCATCTTTGTTCACCATTTAGTGCCCATTGTGGAGCCCTTGATTGTTTGAATGGCTCCTCGCTCCCAAACCTGGCTCCGCTACTGCAATCAGAAACATAAGTAGGCAAGTAAACATTGTGCAGTAGACCTGAGTGTATTAACCAGGTAGAAGTGATTGAGCACTTGTTCTTTCATTAAGGAATTTTAGATCTTTCTTGCTAGAGCATGGTCGGCTGCTACATTTGTCCTGATGTCCTATAAAATTCTAATGTAGGGGACTTCTCAGGACCGTGGAAGATATGGGATAAAGAAACTATAGAAGTAGTTCTTATGGTCTGTAAATGGCGTCTTTGGAATGCATGTTGCTTCCTTACATTACAACAAAATATACTACTTTTCTTCAGCTATTAGGAAACATCAATAAAGATTTGGCACAAATTTGTATGAGGCAAAAACTTCTTTACAAAACCAACTTCGCTGACTAAATGGCATGATATGCTTTGGGTAACTGATTCTGATGCTCCTGTAACATAGATATTGGATAAATAATATTATGAAGTTGATATGTATTGGATAACAGAATTTGTATTACATTTTGTATTAAGGACTGAAAGACCTTGTTTTTGGTTGGCCATATATGTATTCCTTTTTCCCTTTTTTTTTTTTTCATTTCCTTCAGATTTTGTATCAGTCTTTGAATTAAGAGTTATTTATATACTATATTTTGATTATGATTTCACTTGTTGTATATAATGTATTTTTTGGTTATGATTTTTCATATTCTATATGTATTTTAGCTTAAGATTCAATAAACTTCCCCTACTCTTTTGAGATGTGCAATGGGATCTTTAACATCCACCTGAACAGGCAGATGGGACCTCGGTTTAATGTCTCATCTGAAAGACGGCACCTCAGGAGGGCAGCACCCCCTCATGCTGCACTACAGTGTCAGTATTGGGATTTAACCAAGTGCTTGGTGTGGGGATAGAACCCACAGCCTTCTGATCTCCCAGCCTCAGAGGCGAGGGTGCTACCAGCTGAGCCACTGACACTGGTTCAATTTCAGTTGGTTATCATCTGTATCTTCCCTCCACCGGGATGAGGATTAAAATAGGCAGAACTGTCTTGTCCGCCTTTCCCAGTCAACAAAAACTAAATAAATAAATCAATATTTTATATGCCTCTATCATGTTCCCCCTCTCTCTTCTCTCTTCCGGGTGTACATAACCCTCAGTCTCTCCCTCATAGGGCTTTTGATGCAACCCCTATAGTTACCTTTCTCTGGACAACCTTTTCCCTGTCTATGCTTTTTCTGAGATGTGGTCTCCAGAACTAGACACAGTACTTAAGGTGGGGTCTCATCAATGATCGATACAGTGGCAACACCACCTCTCTTCTGCTGGTGATTCCCTCCCTGTGCACCCCAGAATCCCACCAGCCCTCCCTACTGCCTTGTTGCACTGCCCTGCCACCTTGAGGTCATCAGATACGATAACCTCATTGTTTCTTTCCTGCTTTGCGACCATTAATACCTCCCATTTTGTACACTGTCCCTGGATTTCTGTGCCTGCCCCTAGGTGCATGATTTTGCACTTTTTTGCATTTAAACCCAACTGTTATACCCTCGACCACTCCTCAAATTTTCTCAGGTCTCTACTCATTTTCTCCAACCTCTCTGAGTATCTATCTTATTGCAGATTATGGTGTTATCTGCAAAGAGGCATTCCTTCCTTCCAGCTTATCTACAATGTTGTTTATGAATTCATTAAAGAGGACTAGTCCCAGCACTGAGCCCTGAAATATCCGCTCCTCCCCAACCAACCCATTTCTCCAATCAAACACTTGGCCTTGTAAGTACTCCCAAAATACCCATCATATAGATGTTGAGAAGGGATCAACAGATCTTCATCCCAATTACTAGAAAGACAAGTACCCTGCACATGCTCACCACAGATCTGTCCCCAGAGATTAAGACCCTAGGTCCCTTGGGAGTTACAGTCCTCAGAATTAGATTCAGAGAATGCTGGGTGTTCAGGCTCAAAGTCAAAGGCTGACTCAACTTCCATGAACAGGGTTTTGCTGTAGAAAACATGCCGTTGTAACTGAATAGACCTGTCTCTCCTTGAAGCTAGAGACCCTCAAACCTGTCACAAAGAAAGTCAGACCCACGCCTGGTAGCAGGAAAAGCTCCACACTCTTTTCCCATATGCAGCTCAATACAGAATCTCATCAAAGGGAAAGGAAGCCCCAAAAGAGATCCTTAGTGTTCGGCCATGTGGCTTGAGCATACACCACAGATAAACTCCAGTGCAGGACTGAAACTATTGCTACAGATTAAATGACTCACTGATGCTGTCTCAAAAAGATAATACTCCTTTTAGGTGGCAGTGGCCTTGAATGACCCCTCAACTACAAGATAATAGGTATCCTGAAAAAGGCATATATATCCACAGAGCTCTCTTTAAAGGCAGCAGTTTCTTCAACCTTTGCCTGCAGGGCTCTCTTCACTGGCTCCATAAGGTGAAATGTGGCATGCTAGAAGACTCAGAAGCTGCAGAAATTATAACCTCCTAGCAATGGCCACAGACTTGCAAGGCTATGTCGCATATGAAAGTTAGAGCCTGGGAAAAGAAGTATACTTTTTAAAACACTGGAACATGTTTTATTACAGGTATGAACTTTATATCAGAGACAGATTACATCTAAATAAGAAAGGAAGCAAGCTACTTGAGCTAAGGTAGAAGTAAGCATAATAACATTAAATCTATAAATAAGGGGCTCAGTCAACCACAATACAATACTCATATAATTAAAATGAACGTAACTGACTCCATCCTATGGAGTAAAATTGACTAATCAAGTAAATTAGGGCCATGAGAAAAACGGGGACAGAATCAAATTGTTAATAGTGAATGCATGCAGCTTAAATATTACTTAGAAACCAAACAATAAGCAATAATAAGAAGGGATACATTTGATGTCAAAGGGATTACCAAACTTTAGTGGTGTGAACAGGATGTCTGATATAACCCAATGAAAGGCTACACAGTCTTTGGGTTGGATACAAATGCAAAACAGGGACAAGGAGATGGTCCTGTACATGAGCCATAACTCAACACGTACTGAACCACATAACATAAAACAAGAATGTAGTGCCATTGAATGTATATGTGTCACTATCAGAAGTGTAAGAGGTAAGCACTATAATACCAGGGTGTGTTACAGACCACCAGGATAAGATGTTGAGATTGCTAGAAACCTTCAGGATGAAAACACAGCAGCAGCTGATGGGGGACTTGATGCTGTATTTATGGGAAAGTTCAGCTTCCTTAAGACAAACTGGGCTACTCTCAGTGCCAATGGTGAATGGTGAATATTGGACCTTATTTAGGCAGGGGCTGGGTTACTATCTTTTAATCTAACCCTAGTGGGATTATGAGATACAAGCCATAGTAAAGCGTCTTATGCACCTAGGGTTAGATTAACAAAGGCAACCACCCTTGAGTGCTTTAATACTATTATTGAACAAAATGTTATTTTTTTTTTTAAACGATTTATTCGCTTTTCAAAAGACAAACAACGAACAAACATACACTACAGAAACCCGGCCATGCCAGGACACCGCCCAAAACTGGCTGTGTAAACTATGTACAGCCCCTATGTACTAATCACACAAGCGCCGCCCACATTATAGCTCAATTCAAACTCAGTAGTGTTTATATAAGACACTGCCCATTGTTAGAAACACCCATCCCTTCTTTAGATCACTCCTCCCTTGTATGTCGATTGACAGGTGTATAGCATCCTAGGGCCCCGTGAAGCCTGCATCACCTCGGACGGTTTCCCAGTGTGTCCCTGGAAAGAGAGAAGAGTCCCCATCCCTTGAGCCCCTGCAGACCACAACATTATCCCTATTATCTTAATAGTGAACCTAGTATGGCCCAGATTTAGCCATCTGGGAAGCTATAAATCCAACATTATACAGAGTATTGGAAAAATTAAAGAAAAATAACATGTTACACGGCACAATACAATATAAACATTAGACATTCCAGCATATATCTCTTTGCTAGTCATCCCTGACGGACAGACCTGGGTTCCAGTGTCTGAAGCTTGCTGAGAATAGATCGCATCTAATATTGCCCATCTTTTAGCATATAACTCCTGTCTTCCTCAGCAAATAAATGCCTCTTTATTTTAGCCAGTACCCCAGCAGTTCTCTCACCCATTGTCCATATGCATAGACCAGATCGTCCTTCCAATGCTTTACTATGACGCTTAACTACCGACCCATTAAAGAAAGGTAAATTTGAGGCGATTCCTCTATCTGGGAAAAGTCACCCAAAACACATACTTCTGAAGTCATAAAAGCTGAATAATCCAGCATTGATCCATGCTCTGTTTAATCTCATTCCAAAGGGAGAAATTTTACTGCAACCCCACATGACATGTAACAAGTCACCCACTTTTCTCGCACCTGAAACACAGATCTGTCTGTCTCAACCCTCTAGCATATAGCTTTACAGGGTATAGTATATGTTGTGAACCACAAAATCTGCAAATTCCTGTATTTGGGTATCACATTGTATTTAGTAGTCTTCCAAATGATTTTCCATCTTAGATTTTTAGAGCCATCACCTTATCCCAGTAGGGATTTGAGTAGCAATATTTGGGCCCAGGAAGTCCAGAAGAAGCCTATAAACTCGTGAGAGTGGGTTAGCTCGGAAGGCTTCCTTAAGCTCCTCCACGAGAGGAGCAGTCTGAAAAGCCCCCAGCCCCTTCGGAACCCTGCAATCATTTGTCTAAGCTGTAGCCTTTGAAAAAAGACAATCCCTCACATTGTGGTGGCAGTATTATTTTATCTCCCTGCTGTGTGTCAATCAATCTTAAACCATCCAGATAATTAGACCACCGGACGTCCAAGTACCCGACCCCTATAACCAGGTTTGGGTTACCCAATATGGGCTGGTCTCTGGATCTCATTTGACTACATCTCTGTGCGAATGAAAAGGCCACCAAGCCTCCAGGGTTTTCCTAATTGGATTCCCATACCCCTCCCCTAAATAACTCTTTTGGGCCTTGCATATAACATTGATTCAGGGAACAGCCAGAGCTAAATAACAGTTGCCTCTCAATTTCAACCATACAGGAGCATAATTTCCCAAAATGTTATTTTTGAATGATTGTTTAAGCATTAAAGTTCTAACTGTTCTATCATACACGAGGATTATAACCCTTTAGAATGCTATAACCACTCAGAATCAGAAATCCATCCCCCAGACACCCTTTAGTACATTCTGCCTGTCCTCCTTTTGCCTACCTACTCCTTAGTCTCTTGCCTCCCATCCTCATCCACCTGCCTGTGTGATGAAGCCTTTGGGTTTATGCCTCCTCTCCTCTAATGTCTGCCTGTCCCTGCTGTCCCTCAGCCCTGTAGTTCTGTCTGTCTTATGTGCTGATGACTCATGTGACTTCATAGCGCCCCAGGCCTCATCTTTAGGTACCAACACTACTGTTATTTTTGTAATCCAACTTGTATAAGTGCTTTTGGTGTACTCCTACATGATCTTCTTACCCAACTCCTGGCTAGGGACAAAAGCTGGTGGTGGTTCAAGGCCTCAGGGCTCCAGGCTGATTAGGATCATTACAGGGCCCTGAGAAACTCCTGCAAAAGGAATACTGCCTAGCTAAAAGCTCCTTCTGTAAAGATCTGCTAACAAAAGCTGCTGGTAACACAAAGAATTTCTGGTCCATCTTAAAAACTCTCCTTGAACCAATCAATCGACCACCACAAATGATATGCTACTAAATGGTGTACATTGTAACAATCCGTGACCATTGCTAACTCTTTTAATTGTCATTTCTTGGATTTATCAAGCTACTCTGCCTCTTTCCTACTGGGTACCCCACTTATACCCTGTGGTTACTGAACCCCTGCTCTTTCGACCACTATTCCAGTTTTGGACCATCAATAGAGCTGAAGTCCCAAAGCTGCTACTCACTATCTCTGACTCCACCAGCTCTGGCACTGACGGTTTGGAGCCCAGGCTCCCTGAAAGTGACTGCCCCTTTATAGCCCCTCCCTTAACCAAAATCTTTAACCTGTTGCTTCTCAATGGTGTAGTTCCATATGGAAGATAGCTAGAATAACTCCCATCCTTAAAAAGGTGATCCCAAAGACATGTCTAATTATCAACCCATTGCTATTCTTTCTGTGCTTAGTAAAATCTTGGAAAAATTAGTGGCAGCCCAAACCACTGAGTATCTATAGAAACACAACCTCCTCTCTGGTTCCCAGCATGGCTTCCGTAAGGCCATAGCACTTCTACTGCCCTCCTAAAACTTACTAATGACATTTATGCTGCCAGGAATCTGGTCTCTTGACAGGTACTGTCATCATTGATCTAACCAAGGCTTTCAATGCAGCATTGTCAGATCTTTCATCCATACATATTGGTGTCCTGCAGGGATCCATACTTGGCCCCTGCTTTTCACAATTTTCATAAATGACCTTCCACCCCAGGCACCTACATGTACCTCCTTGCTTTTAGCGGATGACTTTGTCATCTACCACAGTGCCAGTAATGTATTGGATATAAAAGCTCCCTAGCTTCGACTTCCTAAACACACAATCCTGGCTAACTGAAAATCATCTTGTTTTCAATGTAAGTAAAACTCACTCAATGCTCTTTGGCTCTCCAGCTAGATTAAAGTGAACCAAAACTCCTTTAAATTATCCTGTGCTGATGGTTCCTTGTTGGTTAGCACTAGTTCCTTCAAATATCTGGGCATTCTGCCAGATGAATCCCTGGAGTTTGATCTCCACATCACCACTACTTGCAAATTCATTAATGCAAAATCAGGGGAGCCTACCGTACTAGATATGCCCTCACTCCATTGGCTAGACTTGCTGTGGCACAAGGCCTTCTGCTCCATCTTTGGCCTATGGCTCTGTCACCTACCTAGGTGTGACAAAGACCGCCTCCATAAATGGGACACCAGTTATAATAACATTTGCCATTTCGCTTCTGCCTCTCCACAGTACAAACATCACTGTCAGCTCTATGCTGACCTAAACGGCCTAGTCCTGCTGCCCATCGGCTCCTATCCTATGGCGCTCTTATCAATTCTGTAACAAGATCTGGCCTTCCACAATCCTTCACCTTGTTACTTCACTCCCAAACCCCTCCTATGGGCTCCGGCCCAATGACCTAACCCCCTTTACATTACTAGGCACAAACCACCATGGGTGCTTGTGCTTTCTCCTGTGCTGTCCCTAAGTATTGGAACTCTATCCTCATAACATTCACCTAGCCTCTACACATGCTGGCTTTGAGAAACTCCACCGTGAATATCTACTTGCATCAAGTCCTTGCACCTGCTTCCATCCACCCTAAGCTCACCCTTTTCCGCTATCTCTTCACCTATGCTTTGTCTTATTCTTCTTCTTCACTTCCTCCATGCATTCTTACCTACCTCTTTTCTCTCTCCCTCCCCACCTCTATTCTCTTCGTGCATTGGCCTTGTTAATGGCACTTACTGTATACTGTTTCATAATGCACTACTAGTGCCAATTTATGTACCCGTGTACTATCTAATTTATTCTGAATATCCTGTACCTGCTTCATATTATTTCCTGTATAACTCTGTATTTCACTGTTCTTGTAAAATGTTGGATTTTCTTACCGCCTAGTATAGTATGTCCTATTTATGTGCTGCATCACATTTTGTTGTTCTTGTATTTGACTTGTATCCTCCCAGGTCATGCCTGAAAATAGGCATCTCTATGCCTAGTGCACTCACCCAGTTACCAAAGCAAATAAATAAATAAGTGTATTTTAATGTCTGTATTCAACTCTTTGTATCACCTGTTGTATTAGTCATGATGTGGAACCTATGTAATGAGCTTGTTCTCAAAGGTATTAATCCAAGAGCTCAATAAATAAAGAATATTCCATTTCTGACTTCCGTGACGCCACTGCTTTAACGTCAGTCAAAATTGGGAGCTCTGAACAACAGCCTACAATCCTGAGCAATCCACAGCATAAACCTGACTTCTCACCAGCAAAATGCTCTGTCACACAGTTAATTATGTCCACCAGACAGCAGCTAAAGGATTTTACGGCAACAGGCAGCCCAAAGCTACAAAACAGCAGATCTCTGACCAGCTGCGAAGGTGGAGCATCTCTCCCTGTCCCCACACCATGACATCCTCCTCCAACCAGTGATTTAGAGGTTGAGACATAATTTACCATTACCTCCAAAAGACTGTGCTCTCAACTAAAGACAATCGGAGAAACACTGTGCCCTCTTGACACTATGGTAGTGGATGACAGCTGAGACCTCTGGTTGGTGGAGAAATGAATAGGAGCAAGAGGTCTGTCTCACGCACTACACTCAAATGGTTGATATGCACAGTGAAGCCCACCTGGCCCTTCACAAGAAATAATTCAAGCTGGATAATAAAATTGAGGAACTCGAAAATAGGCACAGACAAAACAGTATTAGACTACATGGCCTACCAGAAAGAAAAAAAATGGTGACATGTTACAATTCATGGAAGGACTTTTAAAAGAAATATGGTACTAGGTCTGCCTGTTAACAAACTGCTAAACATGATTCAGGCACACAGATGATTGACTGCACCACCAAAAGAAGCCAATGCACACCTCTGCACTATTATTATGACCTACCATGACTATCGGATAAAACATGACATCCTAAGATTCCACAGCTCAAGCCAGGACCTCTCAAGGCCATGCAGAGTCAGCAGACTGACAAGAAATATGACTGTTAAGTGGACTAAATCAGCACACAGTAAAGATTATGGTAGAAGTGGAATGTTTACCATGAAGACAGGAAGATTTCTCAGTCCAAACATTTGAAAATGGATCAACTCGTAAGGCAATGAGGTAGGTGGTGTGGCTCTTGCAGTGGAAAAGAGGCACTGAGGTAGATGGGTGGTGCATGGGATCCAATGCCATGGCTAGGTTACTGAGGACATCTGGGCAGTCTGATAAGCATGGCAGGAAGTAAGGGAATACTAAACAGAGATCCATGAGGAGAAAGATAATGGCAGTGTAGTGCCATGGGAAAAACAAAATGCGAACATATGAAATTGACAGCAGAAAAAGGCCCACAGATCTATCAAGTCTGCCGATTGTGCGGCTCTTTAGCTTCATATCACTACAGCTGTCCCACCCCACCCAAACCTCTCCCTTCCTCCTCTTTCCTGGTCCTTTCCCCTCTTTGTGTTCTGGTCTATACTAACCCTGCCCTTGACTGTATCCCAACCCCACTTAAAGCTAGCCACTATCCTTTGAGTGATTAACTCCTCTGGCAGTACATTTCAACCTGCAACCAGGTAACCCCAAACTTTACTAACAGGTTCTGTGGAATACACATGCTGCACAAGCACATGGTGGGACATGGTGGTGGTGATAGATTTCCCTCAAATCAGATGAGCTGGAACACAAACTGATTACTCACTGGGATAATTCACTACTGGATGGATTTTAGGTGACCATGGCAAATATTGTGTCTGGGGTCTGGTTGATCAAAGGGAGGGCACATAGCCCCTCTGTCTCAGTGAAAGATCCAGTTGATGTATGAAAGCTTAATACATGGCCATGGCCTAACAGGATATGTGCAGCCTGAGCTGTTTAGTGTCTGACTCCATGCCATTATATAGAACCAGCCCTTCTCCTTTCCCAAATTACAAATGTAAAGACTGATTAAGAGAGTCCTCCCAAGGGATAACCAAAATTGGTTTCTGAACTCAGTTAAAACTGACAGTACCACTAAAATAATTATAAACATCCCTTCATTTTTATTGGCTCCTGGCAGTGGGGAGGCTGCAGCAGAAGGAATGGGCCCTGGCTGGGGAGGGTTGGATCCCTTTGCATCACCTAAACAAACATGCTTTCCACAAAGAAGCACTATAACTTTCTTTTTCCACCTCCTTCATCTTTTGCCATTACATAATGGTGGGAAATGAAGGTGGAATCCAGACCCTCATTTATTTTCTTGGAGTTGCTCCTTGCTCGTGGGTGTCCTCGACTCACCCACTGGACCCAGCACTGCTTGCCTTGAATTATATCTAAGCATCACCAAGTAGGCTGTCTAGAGCTCAATCCAGGATTCCAGGTACCTGCCACAATTTACCAACCTCACCAAAAAGTGTGAGAATCATTACTCATACCAGGAATATCCTGGATAGTAAAACCATCTGGAACTGACACTACCCTCTGGACACCAGCACACATTGCCTGCTAACTCTAGAAATAGGACCTTCCAGCGAAGTTTCCTAACCACCCCAATCCTCCAAGTCAGAAGATGGGGGTAGACAGGGTAAATTACCTTGAAGTTGGAAAATTATTTTGCTTTCTACTTCCATACTTGAAAGAATGAGCCTCAGACATACCAGTTCTTCTTTGTATGTTTTAAAATGTTTAATGCTGGTTGCATACAGTTCTACTTAGTTAGTGTCTATACAGAATTTAATTCACAGGATACAGTTTTGGTTAGGATTACCACAGGGCAGCAAGGATGGCCAAACTAACCCTAATATCTTATGTTAAGGGTTTAAATAACCCAGTCAAGAGGTCAAGGGTCCTGAGGTAACTGCAGAGGAGTGGAGTGGAGATAGCATTCCTCCAGGAGACTCACCTCGAGGATGGAACATGCAGTGTTAAAAAGAACATGGGTAGGGGATGTCTATGCCGCAACATTTGAAGTGCATCCCCACAGAAGAGGTACAGCGATACTTATAAGGAGGAACTTCTCTTCAGAGTAAAAACAGTTGATACAGACCCAGAGGGATGATTTGTCAGGGTGAGGGGAATACCAAGGACACAAATGTGTATTGTTAAATGTATATGCACCTAATGAAGAGGCAGTCAATGGCCCTTTTCTGAAGATTGTGATCTCTGAGAATGTCACAGATGCCACACCTTAATGACTATGGGGAGGCTTTGATATAGTTCTTAACCTGTTCTGGACAAATGTGGTCCTCACCAGTTCAGCCCATCTAGACAGACTGAAATGCTGGATAGCCTTGCATTACAGTTGGTCCTGCTTGATATTTGGCATTTCACTAACCCAGGCATACGAGATTATTCTTTTCCTTACCTTCACACTCTCGGCACTCTAGAATAGATCATTTCTTTAGCCCAGCTCAGTCGGCACGTGCAGTGCATACACTACATAGATGCACCCTTGGTAACATAACAGTCTCAGATCATGCACCAATGATGCGGAGTCTCAGTCTGCCCAACACCCAAAACAACAACTCGAGGATAAATGTCAGCATATTAAACACTGAACAATTCAAGCAGCTGGTGACCAACACAGTCAAATATTTCATGGTAGACAATAAAAAAAACAGACTTGCTTGACAGCTTTCCTTAGAACAACATGTCAAAGACCTAGAATTTGAAAATAAGATTGCACTGGATGAAGGAGTCAAGATGAGGTTAGATAGGGGCGGGCAAAGCTAACAAGACTGTTAGAGAGTAAAACTGAGGGGCCCTAAGATATCCAAAACAAGTATTTTATGAACATTGCAACAGAGCTGACCATCTCTTGGTGGGATAACATAAGAAATAGGCTGCATCTAAAGCAGTACTAAAGTTAAACCCCAGAGAAAGACACAACAGCAGGGCCGCAGTAATGGGGGGTAAGTGGGGAAGTTGTCAGGCCCCGAGCTCAGGAGGAGCCCTCCTGAGAGCTGCCATTACCTCTGTCATTAGCTGTTTAGAAACGGGGCCCATTCCAAGACTTGACCGGTCCCAGGATTCATAGCTGCAGCCCTGCACAACAGTAACTAACTCAGTGGAGATACACAGGGCATTCACAAAGTATTATTTGGATTTATATACACAGCATAAAGGGCTGCAAACCACAACCAGGCCACTGACACTTACCTAAATAGACTCAAATTACCTGTGCTGGGAGACCAAGACAGAGAGGAGCTAAATGCCCCAATAACTGCTCAAGAAATAACAACAAAATTAAAACTCTGAAAATCAATAAATCACCGGGTCCAGATGGATATCTGGCAGAGTTTTATACTGTAAAACATTTGGGAATCTGGTGTTATCCCGTATGCTAGTGATTAGCATGACAGTTTTTATTTAACAACAGCACATACCACCACCCTAGCATCAGGCCCAAATATTGGTAATATTAAATCCTGAGAAAAATCCTGAAGACTGTGACTCCTACTGATTGATCTCCTGTTGAACACAGACCTAAAGATCTTCACAGGAAACATAGCAGACAAGCTTCAGTGCCACATCCAGAAGCTGGTACTCTGTTAACAAACAGGTTTTATTCAGGGCAGATTCATACAGGATAATATAAGATGTTTATTAAATATTATAACTTCACAGAAACAGATGGAGGCCTTCCAGCTAGCCATTAGCATGGATGCTGAGGAGACCTTCAACAGGATCACCTGACAGTTCTTCATGAGGGTCATGTCCAAATTCCAGCTGGTGGATAACTTTGTTACAGCCATTACTTCTCTGTATGATAGGCTGGAAGCAGCATTGAGAGTTAAGGGGTCTCTATCAGACAGGTTCGCCTAAGCAGAGGAAGCAGGCAGGGTTGCCCTCTACCTCTTTTGTTCATTCTCAGCCTTGAACCCTTGGCAGAAGACATTAGGTCAAACCTAGATATTAGAGGAGTTATGGCAGGTGGAGTCGAACAAAACGATAACTCTATATGCTGGCGACTCGCTGTTTTTCATGGAAGATCTAGTCAGAACAATATCACATTTAACACAAACTTTGGCAAACTGGCTAGGTATAAGATCAATCAAACTATGTCAGAAACCATTATCCTGAGTGGTACCCCTTTCCGAGGTTCAGACAAGCACACCCATATGTGGGCTTTCCATAATACCTTTAGATATTTGGGTATTCAGGTGACTGTTGAGACTTCCGATTATTTCAGGATAATTATCAGAGATTATTTGTGGAAACAAAATCAGACCTGGCATGCTGGAGCCTTCTTCCTCTTACACTATATCCCAGGTTTCATGTCCTGAAAATGAACATACTTCCAGGAATAATACTTTTATTACACCTGTTGCCTATTCCAATATTAAATTAATTTTGAAATGTATTCTCAAGGAGATATTTATATTCTCATGGCTAAGAAAACATCCCAGGATATCCCAGCAACGTTTACTGTTGCCCAAGGATAAGGGGTCTGGGGATACTATGCTTCAAGCACTACTATCTAGTAGTGCTGTACTATAGAGGAGGCCTCATGCCCTGAGATTACCCCTATGAACCATACCCAATGCAGTTATACCTCAGGGCCTGGGAAGATGATAAAAATCCATTGACAAAACATACATTGAAAATTCTGATAAATATATGCAAACTGACAAAAACCCTAAGGTTTTGGGGCCCACTTATAATAATCTACCACCATGAAACATTTGTCCCACCTTAACAGGATGTGGGATAGTTGTTTTGGGGAAAAAGGCCTTACCAGGTTTAATTAGTGTGTAACAGGAGGACAGTTTCCTTCCAAGACCTCTAAAAGCAGGATCCCACACATGGCAGGTAGAGGCACCCGGGATGCTACAGTACAAAAGTATGAGCAGACAAGTCAAAAACAACAAAAAATGCACTCAAAGCAAAGGGAGTCTAAAGACACTCAAACTACTGCCATGTTAGCATTAACAGCGTAAAGAGTGATAGAAAGTGCAGATAGCGAATATTTGATAAGTCAAAAGTGTATGGGAATATGATGCAGACATGCCATGGCATGGAATAACATGGCGTGTCTGCAGTCATGCTTGGTATACTGCTTTTGCCCTGTTAAGTAAATCCATTGTCTGTACTTTCTAGCACCCTTTAATAAATGTACTCTACTGACCTAATATGGTAGTAGTTTGAGTGTCTTTAGCCTCCTTTAGCTTCAGTTGCATTTTTTGTTTGTTTTTCTGACCCTTCCAAGAATTTAAAGACAAATTTCAGTTAGAAGACAAAACCATTACTGATTATTAAAGGCCAGATATTCTCTCAGGAACCAGATAACATGAACAATGTATAGGCCACAGTTAGACCTGGAAAATTTTGTATTGTGTGATAGTCCTCAAAGTTAAAGTTAGACTGGAGTCAGAATTCTATAAGTTGTTAAACAAACTGGAAGACCACCCACTGAATAACATTAGATTGAAGTGGAAATAGAAATGGGCCACCCAGTTCCAACAGATCAGCTGGAAACAAGACTCAAAAGAGCTGGATAGTTATAGCATTGCCCATGTGTTGAGAGTTTAACTGGAAAGTACCCACAAGGTACTTCTGTATGCCCACAATAACAAACATTATGGGAATGCATTCACAGATGCATGCTGGTGACAGTGCGGGAAGTGGGATCCCATTATCACATATTCTGGGGATGTAGGATGCTAAACACTTTTGACAAGCAGTTCCTGTGCCAAGCAGCAAGCCCTAAACATCCAGATACGAAAACTTGTACAGTGCTAGTACTAAGCTTTCCCACTCTCCTGAAAGGTCACCAAACAAGCCCAAACTGGGTCTGATGCTGCAGGTGGTGGCATTGAATGTATTCTGGTCATGTTGTGTGTTGTCAAAATGGAAACCTTTAATAATAGATAATACATTTAAAAAAAGAATCCTCCATTTCCATTAGTTTATAACTCCCATTCACTTAAAAGTAATATATATATACATATTGTATTATGTTATGTTATGTTACGCTATATATACTGAATATACTGTAGGGGATATGTGATGGGTGCTTATGAAATATGATATTTGTCTTCATGAGAGGTCAGTGACCTCATGACCTTCATGAGTGATGAAGCGTGATTGAGGTCAAAAGAAAGTCACTGACCATGAGTGAAGATAAATGTCATCATCAATCAATCAATCAATCAATCAATCACTTTATTTAACCTTAGAAAATGGGCAAAATACTATCAGCTCTCTGATTGGCTGAGAGCTAAAACGGGGGTACATTAAGTTTCGATAGCCCGCTTTGAAAGAGAAGTGCCAATTCAGGTGCCCCATTACCTAAGAATCTCCTCGGCACCCTGAATTGGCATATTGAGCAGCCACCATTTTTGCCTTCGCTAAATGACTGAGATGTTGTCAGTGCATAGCATCTCATGCACCACCTTCCCCACCTGCCGTCCCAGTCTACATCTTAAAAATCAGTTGAACATTTCTTACTTCAAACTTCTGTCCTCGCTCTCCCTTGCAGTTTGTTTTGTAGCTCAAACTACGCTGCTTCCCGCATCTTCAGTGACTGTTCTCACACACTTCCGTTACCTCGCTGACCGCCCGCAAACAAACAAACCAAAAACATTTAATAAAAAATATTTAAAATTCCTAATACTCCTTGTGTCTGTCTGTGTACATGCTAGAATGCGGAGAGGGCTGAGTCATAACCACCAAATTTACATGCAGGACATCGAAAAGAAATCGCACCAATGAGGTGCAGTAAGAAGGGATATGGTAATGGGAGGGCTGAAACGACTTTAAATTTAAAAAACCCATGCTACCCTCCCACATTGAACTTCTCTATCTACCCTCCTACTGGGGGCTACTGCAAATGAATCTACACTGCAACATAGAAAACAAGGTTATCATAGGCAGCAGCACCTCTAGTGGCATCTCCTAAAAGGAACTATTTAACAGAAGCTCCTGTTTGTCATATGTAATTACTTTTTTAGCTGTTTTTCCTTAGAAACTCATTTTTATAAATAAAAAAATGAAGCCCATTTTCTAAGCGCAATAATGCCCTCAGGGTGGGTGGTATGGCAATACCGGACCGCCAAGGGCTATAAGCCCTCCGCCTAAGCGTCGGGCCTCATTATGCCCCTGGCCAGTCCAGTATTGCCCAATACCGCCCAATCTGTTGGGCATTATTGCTTGCATATCTCATAGGTAGGGATGTAAGTTTGTCATGGATGAGGTTTTAATGACTCAGTGCTTGTTCTTGAAATCATTAGTAAACAGTAGTAAATGTTGTGGCACTGTCATTGTTGCTACATTCTGATGACACTAGTGAAAGACATGGAAGTCCTGAATAAAGATCAAACGTCATGGAATCAATTATGTGTATGACTGCCATCCCTACTCATAGGCACCCACCACAAGTCCAGTTAATATGATATATATTAGCCTTTCTAATGTAGTTTTATTTTATTTAAAATGAAAGTTTTCTGTAGCATAGAGATCTGAAGCATTGGCAGCTACCGTGGGCTGCTTTTTCGAGGTAGTTCATGCTGGCTGGAGCATGTGGCTCTATTGATGGCTATGCACAGGTAGCAGAAACGGTTCTTTGTGATGCACCCAACAAGCTACAGTAGATATATTTTATGAAGTACCCTAGTATCCTACTGTGAAGATAAAACATTTATTTAGCTACTTGGTGTTCCTCATACAGACAGTGTTTTTATTCAGCCTACAAAAATGCACATTGTATATTGTGTGTGTATATGTATATATAGATAGATAGATTCATTAAAAAAACTTCATAATGCATCAGTTAGGGCTGCTGGGACAAAGTACTGAAATTTGGCATTAGAGTTTCCAAGCTAATCATTCACTCCCCACCCTGCATAGCAACAGTCATTGGGTGCCTTAGTCCTTAGCCTCAATGCTCACCCCATTCTGCTATACTGTACCCATCTCAGCTTATCTACTTATGGAATGGGGTGAGCATTAGGCTGATGACTCCAAGGCACGCCCTCAATGACTGTCTCTGTGTGCAAGGTGGGGTGGTTAGGCTTGGAAACCCTAATGCCAAATTTCCTACTTTTGTTATGCAGCCCTAACTGATGCATTAATGAAGTTTTTGCAAAATATATAGTGTGTGTTTCTGTGTTTGTTTGTTTATTTATTTATTCATTCATTTACTATTTAGCTTTTGTTGACCAAGAAAGGATAGCTAAGCAATTCTGTTTATTTTAGCCGTGTGTGTGTGTGTGTGTGTGTGTGTGTGTGTGTGTGTGTCGCTACAGATGCAGAATGGAGAAAATCTTGCCAGGACACCAGGAATTCTCATTCTCATTACTCTACAATTTTATAGGATACTCGACAGACTAGTACTTCCTAGACCCAGCCTCTATCACTGTTACCAGATTTCTCAATGCTCTGGTAACTGCCATCACTCAGCATAGACACTCTTTTGGAGAGTCTCCAGGTCCATGTCTCTTCAGCACCACTGCTCACACAGTACAGTGCTCATACTCAAGTCACACCACCCCTTTCTGTCACAGCTGAGAACACCTTACTTTGGAAATGGGATATGGTAACTGTAGCCTTTTTTTCTCAGAGGCGGAAAACAGTTCTTGTCAGCTAAAGATTGGTTAGCTGTACCTCAAATGATTCAATCACAGACTATAAAATATAAAAATAATAGATTTAGTATTTCAAGATAACTACTACACAGATTCTACAGGATATCTGAACAGCAGAAGCTCTCACAAACAAATGACAACTCAATGTTTTCTAATGCAATTTAAAATTACAAATTGTAGTGACCGTACAGGTATACAGCCATCACAGATACCATGAGAGCACTCTTCACACAGATTTTACAGGTATAAAATATGATTCATGGATAGCAAGATGTTGACTGTTTTTAGCAAGAAATGGTCCCAATAATGGTTTTCTCAGAATGGTTGAAATAGCATATAACTGATAGTCACACAGAAGAATATAAGTCACTGCACCATAGGGAATTTACCAGATAATGGAAATTTGTGAACTGGTTACTCTCTTAGAAACCAGACATTGATGGAACAGATCTTCAGTCTTAGACAGAATCATAAATGATAAAGTCCCACTGACATTATCTATCTATCTATCTATCTATCTATCTATCTATCTATCTATCTATCTTTATTTCAAAAGTTTAACCAGGAAAGACATTCTGAGCTTGTAACAACTTGTTTCCAGATGCATCTTGGAGGGATGGGAGGATGGGGAAGGGAGTAAATAGTACAAGATGAACAGTAAAAACACACTGTGTAAGGTGCAGTTGTAACAAATAAGTACAGTAAAATACAATAAACTGAAATTAAATATGTATCATGTGAGGTCACGCTATGAGATATAATGCACATTATGTAACAAGTGCTAAGCAGTGCAGGGAGCAATGCAGGTGGTAGAAGGATAATATCAGCAAAACTAACAGGGTACAGTTAGCTAGAAAACCCAAACCTGACAGCACTCAGAAAGAAGCCAAACATAGAACACAATGAAGTTACAATGAAGACCAGCATCCAGTAAAAGAAGTCAGGCTGAACCCATGACACTAACCAAGCACTTTGAGTCTTTTGTGACTCTTCGTCAGGGTGTGTGGCTATGGTGCACTGACACTAGTTTTATTTCATTCATTTAAAGTGACAAATTCACCAGTAAATATATCCATATGCACCTTAACACATGGTACAGGCACACCAAACTTTTTCAAGTATATTGAATCATTAATAATCATAATCAATCAAGGAAGCAGTATAGCGTAGTGGTTTAAGACTCTGAGCTGGAGACCTGGGTTTGAATCCCACAGCCCCCACTTGCATACTGTGTGACCCTAAGCAAGTCATTTAACTTCCTTTGCTCCCAGGTTGCACCTGTAAACAAGCTTCAGCTTAACGTGTCTCTCCAGATAAAAATAGGAGAAGCAAGAAACAGTGAAGTGGGAGGGAGGGGAAGATGCAAAGGACCATACACAGAGGGAGGTCATTTAGGAAAACAGAGAATAAGAAGTGTCCAGTACAGACCCTTGAGAGATGCCACAGCAGATAGGGAGTGGAAGGGAGAAGGAGTCTCCATATGGACAGCTTGCAGCCTGCTCTAAAGGTAGGAGTGGAACCAGCTGATTGAGGAGTCAGAGAGTCCCACGATAATAAGCTTGTCCAGGAAAAGGAGATGTGAAAGCTTGTTAAAGGCTTTGGCCAGGTCGACAAAGATGGTGCAGGTAACGTGGCCATGTTTCATAATGGACAGGACGGAGTCAGTGAGCCAGAGGAGAGATGGATATAGAAAGGATTTCTGAAACCAGGCGGAATGGAACAAAAAGAAGTAATCAAGGAAGGCTATCCTGCTACAAAATGTGCTCTTCTTTCAAAATTGAGTTTTGAATTTTTTTCTTAATTTGTATTATTACATATCTCATTTGAAATATGTTTTGGATTAGTTTTAATGTTGCATAATTGATTTAATTTGCCTTAGTTTGTTTTCTTTCATAGTTTTTGTTATTATTTTTCTATTAATAAAACAGTTCTTTACTGTTTTCCAGAAGCACCAGGAGATCTTTAGTATCCACCTGAACAACCACCAGAATAAGCAGATGGGACCTCAGCTTAATGCCTCATCTAAAAGACAGCACCAAAGAAGTGCAGCACCACGTCATGCTACACTACTTGCTATACTACAGTGTCGGTATTGGGATTTTACTGCAAGTTCCAGGTGTGGGGCTGCCAGCCATGCTTTTGTTTTACAATTTATTTACCCAGGGTAGCCACACTGAGCTGCAATGTTTCATTTCCATTGGGCCCTGCTTTTACCCATTACTACAGTGCATTTAGCCAGCATACTCCAGCTGAGATACACAATCTCAGTTTCATTGGGGCCCTACTGTTACTGATTTTTAGAATGTATTTACCCAGGATTACCCAGCTGAGGTGCCATATCTACTTCCAGTGGAGTCCAGCTTCTATCCATTTCCACAACTAGGGAGAATGGGAGGTCACGTGAGATACTTATGGTTACACAGCAGTATTTAGTAATAAAGATCTAGCCAATGATATCCAACAGCTGTTGTACAGTGCCTGCACATCTTAAAATTATATGTATTAAGTGTACAATTTCATTTCATTTCATTCTTTCCTAGTAAGAGACTTTGAAATGTTACTAGAGAAGGAAACTTAACAATACAGTGTGATGGAAAATGCCAGTCAAAACACAAGTACATACTGTGTAAGTCCCAAGGAAATGAAAGCTAAATATGTACTACTAATCATCTTCAGGTATTAAGTGTTCTATGCCAGATTTGACGTCCATGAAATTCCAAACTTTTGTGACAAACTAGTTTAACTTGCAGTACTTAAAAAGTGTGCTGTTAATCGTAATATCTTGGGTGTTAAAAATGCTTGTCAGATGTTTGTTGAGTATAATTACAGTTGTCTGCAAAGAAGATCCTGTTTATGAAAGTAATATAATTATTGCACAAATAATATCAACAAGCAAGTCATATTTTCCAATCAAAAATAAGCAAATCAAAAAATCTACAAAAGTTAACTTTAGCAGTAGTGTAGGGGTGCAAATACACAAAACAGTGGTGCACATAAAATACAAATGAAGCCACAGTAGATAGCATATAACAGGCGTTTACTGAAGCAAACAAAACAGAGACAACCTTAGAGCTTTGACTATAAACTTATTTTTTCAGTAGATAACAGTATGTGTGTGCTCAATTTCTGTCGCTTAGGTAGTAGCTGGCCAAGGTGGGGAAAGTAGGGCCTGTGCCAGTCACCATCTACTGTTCCGACTGCCACATCCACAGGCATTTTAGGGTGAGTTAGGTGCTGGACAGGGAGTGGAGGTGGAGGATGATGAGTGGGTAGATTTGGACAGGAAGGGGCATCATTTTACAACAAGGATAAGGGTGGAGGAGTTACCACTGGACTTCCAGTGTGCTTTCTTTTCACAACATGGGTCTGGCTAAGAGGGTAACAATGGTCTACTGGGGTAATTTCATTTTGCATCAGGGACTGGGGTGGGAGGTGGTGCAAAGAGACTACCAGGATAAGTTCTCTTCTCTGATATTCTTTATAATAAGCTCTTAAAGCCAGTCTCTCCTTCATCAGGCCAGATCTCCTCCAAGAACTCTCCATCCTCCATCTCGTTGCCTTCAAATGGCAAACCTTTCCACTATACCACAGCAAGCTGTGCTTGTAGGTCAGTGGAAGGACACAGACTAGTACAACAGTATCCAGAGCCAACAGGATGGCCCAGTTCTAACCATCCATGGCAGCCTCAGAACCCCTTTGTGTGCCATCATCATACTCAAAACATCCAATACAGCAACAAGTTCAATGACTCAAGATTAGGCTTCAGGTGGCAACAGACCATCTCCACATGAGGAGGGGGTAGAAATCAGAGGTCCCTAACCAGGAACTTCATGGAGTGTTGGTCTACAAACTGACTGGATACACCCTGACCTGGGAATGTCAATTCCTGGAAGACAATAAGGTCTGCATATTTCCAGAGAAATTCCTGTTCTCACCCAGGGGTGGTAAACTAGAAGGATCCTGCACCTCACATATGCCAAACATTTTACTGCCACAAATTCCAATGACCCCATCTCCCAACTAGGTATGACATGGGCCTTTGCCCACCACCACCACCACCACTGCACTACTGCCTCAGGCAGTTTACCACCAAGAACACAGCTAGGATGGCCACAGTTAGACTGTGTTAAGGGGTTACAGCAACCCAAGCTAATTCACAGAGATTTCATAACATTTCATTTACATTTTTCTTACATTTTGAGGAGGAGTACTACAGGTGTGTTGCAAATGTCAGAAAATGTATAATAAATATGATAACATTTCTATGAATTAGTCAGGGTTGAGCTCACTAAACCCTTAACATTACATCAAAGAACAGGAAATGTGTGGCTTCTCCTAATTAGTAAGCTGTCCACTGGCCACCTGTGAGTCTCTTATGGGCCAGAACATACTACAGTACATAAAAGATGCAGCCAGAGAGTGGCTTCCACACACAAAAGAGAGAGAAAGCAGGGACCTCTGCTCATGTAAGCATGTTAAAATTTAAAGTGCTGGTACCTGAACTATATGGGAGTCACCTTGTCATCGGTGCTCAGACTAATCGTGATTTGGCTGAATGATGACAACAAGAACCCCTTCAAAATGTAAAACTAATGGAATGAAGACACAACGCAAGAAAATTTAATTAACTTAAAATAATTTCAGGCTTTCAAGCAGTTTTTTTTTTGTGGGGGAGGAGATCACTAATACTATCACCTCCGGGACAGGCCTGGAGTCACCACCCAGCAAGGTCTCGGTGATACACACCAGGTACACTGAGGAATCAGTGATCAGATATGGGTGCTAAGTGGGCTGGGCAATAGTGGTATTTTTATTTGTCTGGGGAAGACTAGGTTGGCATGGTTGCTAGTGGGTGGGTGGGTGGAGGGAGGAAAGTCTGCCATAGGTCTTGAGCAAACACCCTCAACATTGCATCAATGAACACGAGAGGTGTGGCTTTATCCTAATTAGTAAGCTCCCAACTGGCCACTTGTGAGCCTCTTAATGTCCAGAAAACATAATATAAAAGACACTGCCAGAGAGTGGTTTCCACAGAAGAAAAAGAGAGAAAGTAGTGGGACCTCTGCTCATACTGGCATGTTAAAATTTAAAGTGCAGGTACACAACCTATGGGGGTCACCTTGTCGCCGGTGGTCAGGCTAAACATGATTCGCTGAATGATGAGATCAAGAAACCCTTTAAAATGTTAAACTGGTGGCATTAAGACAAAGTAAGAAATGAAATTAACTTCATGAATTTTAGGCTTTCAACCAGCTTTGTGGGGAGGAGGGGAGCACTGTCATTATCACTTCCAGGACAGGTCTGGAGTCATCACCCAACTAGGTCTCAGTAATACACATCAGGTTCACTGAGGAATCACTGATCAAGTACAGGTGCCATGTGGGTGGTAGATGGTAGTATTTTTACGTGTATCGGGAGGACTAGGTTGGCATGCTTCCCAGTGGGTTGGGGAAGGAAATTTTACTACCGTCCAGTGCAAAATCAAGAAAATGTGTTGGAAGTTAAGTCTGACACTTATGTGGTTGGTAGCATAGAGTATAATGTTGATTCTTCAAATGTTATTGTTTTAAAAGGAACAGTTTTCAAATACAAATGAAATTAGGCTGTTGCTAGTCACAAACAAACTCTAGCCAGAGCTGACACAGCTGTGGCGAGCTTGCAAAGCTCTGAAGAGTGAATGTTGCTGAGTGCCATCTCCAAGATGGCGGAAGCAATGCAACTGTGCATGCGTGGCATTCGCATACGCGCAGTTGCAGTAAATGGCAATATGCCATTTGTAAGATGGTAGTGTTAACAGAACTGTGCATGCGCCAAGTCATGCATGCACAGTTCTTGTCCTGAATGGAGAAGTAACAGCTGAAATAGTGCAGCTGTTACTCCGTAGTGGCTGATCGTGGTGGAGTGTTATAAGCTCCATTGGACTTTCAGAAGGATACTTCCAAAAGTCCAATGGAAGGTACCATGATCAGCCATTTTAAGGCACAGAAAACAAACGGCTGTAGGCTCCGTCCCACAGCCGAAAAGGTCCTGATTTCACCACTCAAAAACCTGTTTTCATGGCTTGCAAACATGGAGAATTCATGCCAGCTGCATTGCAATCATTCATTCTCATGCAGCATCCATGACAGACTGCCATTTGAGACACTAAGAGATTTTATGCAGACTGCATGACTATGAAAGACAGTTATGCAGCTTGCAAAAATAAAGTGCCGCTTGTCACCAGTTATGGCTATCGGCTGTCACATCTTATGACTTGCTACAGATCTCACTTTTTGGTTCCCAAAACCAGATGCCCATTCCTGGTGTCAGGCAATCCAGAAGCCAGTACCCACTCATTAGCACTGATGCCACCCTTCTCCCATCATAGAAGTAAAAGAAATACTCCAACCCACTTAGCACCCAAACCCACCCTCTTCCCACATTTTGAAATTAAAACTATTGTTGGATTTTCAGCATAGCTCTCCTATCCTGCCAATCCATGACAATTTGGGGCTCAGATTTTTCAAGCTGTCCAGCTGTGACTCCCTGCCATGCCAACATATGCAATTTGTCCAAAATATGTTTTGAGGGTCACTCACCAAAACATATTTCTGATCAGATTTACAAGGTGCCCTTATGTGATCATGAGGGGGTGGTGCCTCAGAATTTCAAAAGGTGGGTGCTGGGGCAGTGAATATGGTTACTAAGTGGACTGGGAATGTGTGTATTTTGACTTGTATGGGTGGGATGAATAGGCTGGGATGGCTGCTAGTGGGTAGCTGTGCAGGGGGACCAAAGAGTACCTTATTTGGTGTTCTTGTAACAGAGTAATCATTGATGCAAATGCTTTTCTCTTGGATAAAACCTCTGGTCCAAAATCAGGGTCAACCTGTAACAACAGGCTCTCACATGAAGACCTTTTTCTATTCTGGCTTTTGAAGAATACGCTCTTTGTACTGATACCTTTGAAGTCTTATATAAATTAACCTTGGTTGTTTTCCTTTGTAGTTTAGGGTAGCCAGGGCCTGGCAAGCTCTACCTCGCTCTATTCTAAGTGTTTCAGCAGACTGGCATATAGCCTCAATGAGGAGTTCTTCAAAGAACCAAAGTGGATTTGTACCTTCAAGGCCCTCTGGAACCCCACCAATTTTTAAACTGTCCTCCTGCTATGAGTTTCTAGCTCTACAACTTCAATTTTTAAACTTTCCAATTTGTCTGTTGTTCTTCCACCTGTAGAACCAAGGGCCTAATTTATCCTCTTGCTGACTTATTCTATTTTCCACTTTATCAATTTGCACTGTCATGTTTTCCACTTTATTCGTTAAAGTGTTAAGTGCTTCTGTAAAACCTTTTAGGAGTTATATATTTGAGTGAAACCTGCTTTCATTTCAGCCAGCTGACTATTTTCTGATTCCCAAAATGATGGTATTGTTCCTTCTCTATCAAATCATCCTTCCTGTTTCTTTAAAATCCTGTTTAGACAGTTTAATATCTGATTTATTTTTATGTTTTCTCCTGCCATGTTTATAGAGGTAGATGCCTCTCCCTTTTCAAGATTTTGTTCCAGACTGGTGATCAAGTTGGAATCTGATACACTCTTGTAACTACTGTTTTGATGATGAAGATAACCCACTAAACTTTTGTGGGTTTCAAATTTTGTTTGATTTGATGTCCCTGGATCAATGTGTCCTCTGCTTCTACTTGCAGCCTTTTTGTTCTCAGTAAAGTCCATAATTTGTATTTGCTTTTCTATTTTTCCTTTATTGACTCCCTTTCCTTTTCTACCCTTTCCACCTCTATTGTTATTCTTCTTCCTTCAACTGTCTGAATTTGTCTCAGAAAGGGTTCCAATGCTGCCTGATTTATTTTTTGAATGGGTTTGGGCCAACATACGTCTAGCCTCCTCTGTTCTGTGGAATAATTTCGACATTAATCCTGGTGCAGCATTTAAATAAGAGACCTGTTGCAATAAAATGATGTCATAAAGTGAAGCAAATGTTCCTTTGCTCAGTGCTGTGTCACCCTCCCACACTAAATTTCAGATTTCAGCCTACAATCCTACCATACAGGTACCATACCATCCAGACGCAAACCACACATATGAAAACTTTTAACACTCGAGCAACAAAGAGATAAGAGAGAGAGATACCCCCAAAAAGATAGATTCAGGAAGGATAATCAGGGCAGTGGGTTCCAACAAGTCCTCAACCTCTCAGCTGGTGAAATTGTTGCTTGGGTTCTTTATTTGTGCTCAGGGCTAGAATGAACACTAACTAGGTGTTCAGTACTTTCCAACAGCCTACCACTTTCTGAAATGCTCTGCGCAAGGTACAATCAGGGCTCCTCAGACCGTAAGAAACGTTATGCAGTATGTTGTAGAGAACCGGTTTACTCACTGCAACACCAAACACATTTTCCAAATGGCTCTAGGCAAAACAGACTCAGCGGGAAACCCGCAACTATAACAGAGCTCTTTGTTGTTTTGTTTTTTAACTTATCTGGCTGTGTAAGGCTCCACACCCCTCCTCGCTCTCTTCCCTCAGCTCAGGATATCAGCACGATCTTCTCCATGATTCCCTCAATACTGTAGCTGCTGACAAGTGCATTTGGGGAACCAGCGGGAAGCACAACCTCTGCCTCTAGGTGTCCTGCCCAGAAAAGAAAAACCATCAAGCAGACAAACTCAGGAGGTAGCTCTACAACTGTAGCTCAGTTTTTTTTTCTATTTAGCTCTCTGACTGAAGTTCGGCATTCCTCTATATTCCTCTCTGCATTCTTTCTCTGTTAATATGTTTCAGTAGACATTAGCCAGAGATAGAGCTAGTTTGCTGTCTCTTAATACTTTTTAAAAAATTACTGTGTAACCCTACCCTGCCTGCCATTGTCATCTGACAGCAATACCAGGTGGGCTGGGTTCAGGAGGAATAGGTCACTCGGCACAAAGGCTAGGTTTGGCTACTCTGCACAGGGCACCCAAGTAACTCGAACACAGGAAGCAATAACTGTAATGTCCAATACCAGAAGTGGGATTCTAAAGTGTGGCTTTTATTCACATCCAAACAGAATAAACAAAGCATAGATGGACCCCCATGGGCTACACTCCTGGTAATGCAGATTAAAGGAGACGGAACACATCCTCATCACTTTAGCCCTCAGGCTCTACAACACACTGGGCACACAGCCTGGACTTGTAGACTGCTTTGGGTTACACAGCCCGAACTTGTACACTGTTCCTGGCTCAGCTCCTTGCCAGCCACTTGGACACCTTCCATACTTCATGGAGACATTTTCTGGTGGCTCTCTAAACCACCTAAGAGCACCTCGGCTCCATCAGGGAATCTTCCTCTTAATCTCACATCTGGGTACTTTTCTCCAGGCCTGGCCAGTACCTGAAGGAAAGCAAAGGTGTCTCAGATCAAATCCAAAGAGGTGAATTTGGTTACTAATGATGGGGGTCTCCACCTCTCGCTCCCACAATTCATACCGGCCATTTCTCTGGACTGTAAACACCTCATCCTTTAACACTTTGCTGTGTAGATTATTGCTAAATGTATTTCACATTCCATCTACTTGTCTTGCTTCCCATTTGTGCTGGACTTGAATATACTTAACTAAGTGACATTGTCCATTACTCTAGACCCCCACAGGATTAAGCAGTCCAATCCCACATTCTTTCTTTCCATTTGTGCTGGACTTGAACATACTTATTAGTGACTTTGTCCATTACCCTAGACCCCCACTGAATTAAGCAATCCAATCCCCACAGCTTCCAACTGTACTTGGCTGTCTTTTCCTGACCCCACAGTAACAGTCCCTTTAGGTTTCCTTCTGTTTCAGGTGAAAACACTTGGCCCTTTTTCAGAGCGAACTCGCCTTTGATTGCAGGTGCCCCACAGGCATTTCCTCCTCAAGGAATCTCCTCTCAGGAGCTTTGGGTGCCTCAGCACAATTCAAACAGGCAGCTCTTTCCTTTAGCTGGACCCTGAGGGGTTGCCCCTGGAAAACAGGCAGACACCTTCCCCATCCCTCAGGAATGGGGCTCTGAACCATTGAGAGCAGTCTCCACCACTTCAGTTACCAGTTCCTGTGTTCCTCTTCAGATGGAAACACACCTTAACAAAAGTAGCTCTGAAACAGAGCTTAATGCTCTGTGAGCCTGCACACACTCTGCTGCACTACAGTCTCTCCTTAGACTGCACACAGACTCACTTCAAAATCCCCAATGTTCTACTCTAACCTCCAACTGCAACATTCCAGTGTGGCTTATGCAGCTGCGACAGTTCTAAATGATGCCATCCCTCAGTCTCAGCTGAGACTGAGAACAGAGTGAGACAGTGTGAAATTCATTTACTGGAGTTTCACAAGCTGCCTTCCTGCCTACTACTAGGTCTTACTGGGATTCTAGTAACCCCGGTAACAGGAGGCGTTACAACTGTTTAAAAGCAAAATTATGATTCATCACGACAGTCTTTCCTACTGCTTGGCATCCCCCTCTTCATGCTTGTGCTTCTGTGATGCTATCTTGCTCTGCCACAGCTCTCTAATCAGCTGCTTCATCATTGAGAGCTGTTAATTGTATTCACTAACTATTAGTGGAATTCATCATCACTTCTACATTTATAGTCAGCAACAGTATTTATTTCACTGTTATAGTTTGTGCTTAAATCGACAATTCTGTTCATTTTTCTCATTCTTTTCCAGGGTTTATGTTAAATATTTTAACTGTCATGTTTTGGACCATGCAATTGTCCCAAACAGGTTAATTTTGTTTTCCTTTGTGGTGAGATCAATATTTGCTGCTGTTGGGAGGTAGTGCCATTTGTGGTTGTATGGTGGTCTGTTCCCATTTGTGTTTTAGGTCTGTTTGTGTGGGCTGTGGCTGCAGGGTATGAATATTGGTAAAGGTTTGCTTTTTGTATTCTGAGGCTCCACAGATGTGTGTGTATAGAAGCTTGTACATGCACTGGGATTCCCTCGGCCCGGTGTTTCTGGATTATTTGCAGAGCTGATTGAATCCATGTGTCCTGCATTTCTATTTATTGTCAGTGTGGATTGTGGCATTCTCAGCTCTTATCAGATGGTGGAGTTTTAATGCTCAGTCAGGAATTATAAATCCTAGTTGGTTTTGATGAGTCAGCCCTTTGGTAATGACTGTAGGATGTTGAGCATGGATATTGCGGTCCATGTGGATGGTGTTGTCAGCATTCTTCTGAAGTACAGGAATGTTGAAATGAACAGCTGTTGGCCAAGCTGCAGGGTTTTGGTAAGATCCTATATATATATGGGATAATTTATTGATTCTGGGTTGGGTTTTCATCGGATTTTCTAGTTCAGCAATGGAGGTGTTTGGTCTACTAGGCTGGTTTTCTTTCTCTTCAGGCTGTGTGTTTATGTTCAGCAGCTGCAGTAATTCTTCAGTTAGTGATATTTCTGCATCCCAAAAGAAGTCCCAGGTTGCTGTTAAAATTTTTGTGGTTTCAGGAATTTCTTCTTTTATTGTGTTTTTTAATTTTGGTTTTGGTGACTGGGTGTTTCTGACAAGGATGTGTAATATGATTTTTGTTTGTTCTCAGACAGGTGGTATATGTATTTATAGACTGAAGGCTTTTATGTCCAGAGATCTGAGCTATTTTAATTGGTGGCAGGCTGGAATCCATAAACATTTGAATTTATGTTTTTTCTTGTACTATAATTGTTTTTTCCTTTTGTTTTCTGGTAGTCCAGAGTTTTTTATGGTCTTCATTGTGTTGAGTAGCTTATTTTCACCTATTTTCATATTTCTGAACCAGAGGGATTGTGGGATGTAGTTTACATTTGGGATTAGGTAAATTGGTGCATCATTCTTGTTCCTTGCTTCTAGTCTGTTTCCATATTTTTCATAAGTTGTAATTGGATCACATTCTGAATTTTGTAGGTTTTGAAACATTTTGGTATTATTGTTCTGATATCTCTAGGGTTTATACTGGCCCTAGTTTTGTTTCTTCTCTGTGTTTTTGAAATATTTATGCCCTGTTGCATCTTTTTGAAGCTGCAGGCACCCATTTAAGGCTTATTGTTCGATTTTCTCAGCGAAATGTAGCCCAATGCTGAAAAGAACATATGCATTAGTGATGGTGTTAGTCCTATGGTTTCTGTCTTGTAGAGCATGTCAATTTCTATATATGTTAGAGGTTCAACTTTGTAAGGTCTGTTCTCTTTGTCTTCTTGTTTTACATATTTTGTTCCGCATTCATTGTTTTGATGGTTTTTTTTTTTTGCCATAAAAGTGTTTATTGAATTTTTTCATAAAACACATACAGACAATGATCAACTAGGTCAAAGCCTATTATATAACAGTATAATTGATGGTTTCTTTAAATATTGTGGCTTTGTGAAAATAAGACATATATGGGTAATTTTCTCTTACAAAGTATTGGTCAAGGCTTTCTAGTATGCCTCAAATGGTTTCTGGTTCATACTCTGATCCATCTGTTTTTTATGGATGAGGATGAAATTTGTCAGCATTTTGATCAGTTCTGTTCCTGGAATGTCCAGAACATCTTGGTTTCTCCATTGTTTGCAAGCTATTTTTTTATTATTTTGACATTATTTTTCATGTTTGTATTGTATTGATGGCTAATAAATTCCAAGCATTCTTGATCAGTGTAACTTTTAGCCATCTTGCTTCTAGTTTGTAACAAATGTAAGTTAATTTGGGTATTGTGGGTATTTTATAAATGTTTAATCTAGTAATTGAATGTTAGTTTTGATGGGTTGTTGTTGATTGGAAGTAGTTGTTTTATGTCTTGTGTTAGGTCGTTTTGTATTTTTTCAGTGAAGTTTTTACTTGTGGTATATGACTTTACTTAGTGTGGTATCTGACTAATTGCTATCATAGAAACATCAAAATTGATGGCAGATAAGGACTGCTAGGCCAACCCAGTCTGCCCATTTTCCATACCTGCTGCAAAACCACAGACCCTACTTGATCTTTGACTTTATTCTCTTTGCTAGGGTTCCGCTATACCTACCTCATGCATTTTTGAATTCTCCTACCAAATTAACCCCAACTACCTCTGCTGGAGACTGTTCCATGCATCCACCAACCTTTCTGTGAAGAAATACATTCACATGTTACCCTTAGTCTGCCCCTTTCAGCCTCATGTCATGTTCGCTTGCTCTAAAACTAAACTTTTTCTGAAAGGTGCTACCCCCTGTACCTTATTTATGCCCTTGAGATGTTTCAAGGTCTCTATCATATCCTCCTTCTCTCTCCTCTCCTCCAGGGTATACTGAGGTCCTCCTGTCTCTCCTCATATGACTTATGGTGCAGATCCTGCACCATTTTTGCTGCCCTTCTCTGAACTGCCTCTACCCTGTCTATGTCCTTATGGAGATGAGGCCTTCAGAACTGGACACAGTATTTCAGATCGGGTCTCACCACCCATCATATATGACTTAAACTGGTGATATATGGAGAAATAAATGTTTGTTTTTCATAGCGGATTGAGTCATATACATGTATTGTATAAATTGCAAAAAATGGTGTTAATATTCTAGTTAGGATAAAGCCACAAAAGTAGGGAAATTAGCATTAGAGTTTTCAAAGCTAATACTCACACCCACCCTGCACACACCAACTGGCATCGAGGGTGCCTTAATGATGGCAATATGTTTTGTGCTTTGGCGGGCATTAATTAAATCATTGAACACTATATTTAATAGTGACCTATATAGGACACATGCAGTTAATTGTGATGATGAGACAACTGAAGGGTTCAACTCCCCCACCTACTTGGCAAATTTGCTTTGTAACTCAGACAATAACTTTCTTTAACATCAACGTGCATTTTATCAGAACCTTGCCCTTTTGCATGCCTCTTTACCTTTCCTGCTTCTTTTCTCATCTTTTTATGCCACTTAATTACAGCCTACTAACTGAGGATGTTGCTATGCCACTGGGTACACCATAATTAGAACTCCTTAGCGGATGAATGGCTACTAACATTAGTATTTGATAGGTGCTTAAGATACCATTGGCCTCTAGTAGTCAGTACGAACTATCCTAATGTGGGTTCCAGGCATACTACTGGAGTCTGAGTGAAGCAAATAGAGAGTAAGAATTTCTAGCCAGACACCAGTCAAGATAAGGGTTAAAAATGTTGTGATACTCTGTTTTCATAGATGATACTCCATGCTGGTACCTGAACCCCAGGTGCAGCTGGTGGAGAATCTTGATTATAGTATTTCCAAATTGGATCAGCCCTTGCAGAACAACAATCAAAAGATTAAGAGTGATTTCATGCTTTAATGGGATTTAGTGTTGAGATTTCTCATCTTGCATCATATAGCTAATAATGCTATTTGCTCTCTCGCACTCTCAGAAGGCTCTGCAATCATGCCCTTCTCAATAACTGTTGTTGAGCATCAGTGCTGTTTTGTGATTGGTGACATTTTAGTTTGTGGTTTGTAAATTATGACATGGGGATGAATTATGCTGAAGGAAATTCAAGCTGGACATTAGTTAAAAAGAACTGGAGCTCTCTGAATGAGCTGTTTTCATATACTGATGCCACAGCAGCATCTTGATAATGAGTACATTTATTTATTTAATTTGTCAAGAAATCAGAATTACAACCTTTGTGTTATAAGTTAATTTGCAAAGGATCCTCATCTAGCAATACTGAACCAGTAATTAAGGTGCAAAGAGCAACAATACAAGGTGTACAAGTTACAGGTAGCACTATAGACCATTGTCAGTTTTCTTCAAGGTACAATGTAAAATTAAAGTGTAACGTGAGAAACAACATACAAGGTAGTTAAAATTCCAAGGTAGCAGCTATGTAGATATGTAGCATTGTCAGTTTTCTTAAGGGTGTAACATATAAATACATTCAATTAAGACAATTCATTCATCTCGGTAGTGGGCTACCAGCAAGAAGGTGCAGAGGAAGAATCAGCAATACATAGTGATAGAAAGAAAAGAAAAGAAGAAGGAAAAGAAGATGATGATGATGATGATGATGATGATGATGATGATGAAGAAGAAGAAGGGTCTCAAATAGAAACAAGTTGAGGGAGGTGGAGAAGTAGGGGTGTGGGTAAAAACATGCTTGGGGATGTGATGGGGAGGTGGGGAGCTAGGGGTTAAGGGACAGGGTCAGGGGTGGGAGTGGGGAGACAGGGTATAGGGAGCATTTGGAGGACCAACTGCTTGGACCCAGGTGAATCAGTGGTTCTGGGCATGCAGCAAGCTAGCTTCTGCTGGGATTAAGTGTGGCAGAAGTAGCTTTCAGGAGGAGGATGGAATTCTGAAGTACGATTTGAAGTGGCCAAGGTGTGTGATGCTAGTGGTGAGTAGGGGAGTTCATTTAACCAGGTGGGAGCCTTTACTGCAAAGGCTCACCTCCTCTGGCAGTTCTTCTGAAGGGCATCACTAGGACATGTTTAGTGACACTTCCCGTGGCATGTGCAGCTGGGGCAGGTTGGAATAATGCCTGTAAGGAAGTAGGTGCAACTCCTGGGAGGGCCTTCTTCCTAGCAGGCAGGTCTGGAGCTGGATTCAATCCATGAGAGGGAGCTATTTTGTCCTTATGTATACTTTGCAAGTATGCGTGAGGCAATCAGCATCCAGGACAAATCTACAGGCTTAGTTGAAGGTCAAGCAGACTTTGGGAAGGCTGGTATCCATGGCTGCAACATATACCACATTTCCATAATTCAAAACTGATAGGATTTTACCTCTGATCACTAGTAGCTTAGCCTTCGAGTAAGGCAGAACCACAGTCTATAGAGAGCCCTAGCTTCCTATTGGTGGCAGTAGTATTATTACTTATGTGTTCATCAAAGGAAAAGGACTTGTTGACAGTAACCCCAGGTACCAGAACGAGCACACCTAGAGTCACTGTCATCACTGTAATGTACCTGAGGGATCCCAGCACTGCTTTTTCTGGGTTTTCCTCCCAGAATCAACTCTAACTCAGAGTTGACAATCCTTAGTTATGGAGGTGCTGGGCAGTCTCCTGCATGGGTGGTTCAGGGGCTAAAAAACAGACACTTCCCAATTGATTTATGCTGACCATAACCTCCCGTCAACATAAATCTGTCACTGCAGTGTCATATTGAAACAAAGTGTTCACTGTGGTGTCATGAATACAGCTATTTTCCACATGCTGAACCCCCATACTTGCACCCCTAGGTGCAGCTGGGAGAGGAATTATCATAGTGTCCCTCAGAATGGCACAGTGCCTTGTAGATTGCCAGGCAACCAAGTTATAAATCAATGCATGCTGCCAAATGAAGGAGGAGAAGAAGAATCAGTATTTATATAACACTTTTCATACACAGTGTATCCCAAAGTGCTTTACGAGCAATGCTAGACTGGTAGTGAAGTGACTGAATGTGTAGTGGTGGCCATATTGCACATCAGCACCATATAGCCTGGACAGTGCATTAACCATTTTTTTATGAGAAGGGGAATGTTGGCCAGGACACCCTGAAATGATCCCCTACTCTTTATGAAGAGTGCCCTGGGTTCTTTTACTTCCACCTGGACACCTACCAGGACAACACCAGGATGGATAGAAGGAACCTCGGTTTAACATCTCATCAAAGGATGGCACACCCAGTAGTACAGCACCACCATACTGCACCTAGTTGCCAGCGTTTTTAGGTGCAAGTCCAATGCCAGTGTGGGATGAGAACCCATGATATTCTGGTCCAGCGGCAGATGTGCTACCAACTGAGCCATGCTGAAAAGGTATGAGGTTGGAGGAGAGTGCCCGGAAAATCTCCTGCATGGCTGTAAGTGCTCTGCAAACATGTCCCTCATGGCTTCTCCTTCTTGAGTGTTGATGTCACTCATATTTTATGCCATTTTGCTTGTAATTTATAAATTATAAAGTGGGATTCCAGTTGTTACCAGCCTTAGCAAAGTGCTACTGTCATTTTTTCATGCACTGGTAACAATCATTCTTCCCCAAGTCTCAGAGCCCGAGTTTTCTAGGCAGAAGTCTGAAAAAAATTTCCAAAAGAGCCTGATTCTTCAAACTCTCCAAGTTCCATGACAAACAGCAAATCCACATGTAACAGGGCAGCATTAAAACATCACTGGAACTCACTGATGAAGTGGTAAGCAGAATGATCTTAATTTTACTAGGATCCCAGCATTATCACAGCAGACTAATAGTTTGTAGTTATGACATGGGTATCAATTATGCTAAAGAAGATTCAAGCTGGACATTAGGCTATAACAAAGAATGAGAGCTGTCTGAATGGGCTATTTTCACACATGCTGTACCTCTCTCCTCCAGATACCCACACTCCTAGGTGAAGCTGGGAGAGGAATAATCATAGTGTCTCCCAAAATGGATTGGTGCCTTGTAGATCGTCTGGCAAAAGGATCTGGAAAAAGGCACACAGCAAAAGGATCTGGAAAAATGGCACATTGTTATTAAAGAACAAAGTATGGGGATAGGAGGGTGAGGGTGTGTGCCACTGGACACCAGGAAAAGAGTAGCTAACTGCTATATCTGAAGGTGGCAGCACGAGTTCCAGCTGCATCTGCAGAACTCAAGAAAATCTCACTGTTCTCATACAGAGAACATTGGGAAGTGCTCCTCTTGCTAAGCCGGCACCCAGGATTTTGTGTGCCCAGTAAACATATATGTCAGTAGCATATTAAAAACAAACATCAGAATCTAACTTAATGGGTCCCATTTAGCTAGGTTCTGATGTTTGTTTTAAAATTGGGGTAATTTTATATATTTTCCACCCTTTGTCAGTTTGTGAAAAAATTAACAAGATGGCGATTTGCATGGCACAAAAATGTGTGGTACCCTGCTAATTCAGTGGCATGATAGCAAAAGATAATTTGCAGCAACAAATTTTTATTTTTGTGGAGAAACGTTATCTAAAACCCTACTGCGCATGCAAGTTGGAAAACACTACATTTAAAGCCTTATAACTCTGGAACCATTTTATAATTTTCACCAGACCTGTCTAAGCATTACCTTGGGACATGACACATGTCCCTGCAGATGTCTGGGGCAATAATTCATTTCCATGTAGGTTGTAGGTTAGAGCAACAAAAAAACAATGTTAAGTATATGAAAAAATTCATTTTTTTCTTGAAATGACACGTGTATCTCAAAAAATCACACAAGCTGCCATCACAAAAATTCTACACATCAAGACCTTGCTTCCTCACAACACAAATCAAATTTCAGCTCATTTCATAAAGGGAGCCAAAGATATTGAAGTTCAAAATGTTAGGTTTAACATTAAATAGTACTTAACCCTAACTATAGGGGCACTATTGCACCCTATAATAGTGTACATTTTATTATAGGGCACAATAGCACCTCTATTGTTAGGGTTGTGAAGCCTGTTAAAAGGGGAACTGTCATCAGCAGAGTTTTTAATGTCTCAAAGCCCATAAAAATCTAATTTGAGTGAGGCATTATGTTTATGTGTGAGTATTTGCAGTCCAGAGTCACTCATATGTAAATCAGCCTGTAATTAGGGGTTGGGGCAACCATGTTTTCAGGCTCCTGACAGAAAATGATGTTACCGAGGAACTTCGATCTCCATTTACTGTAGGTTAAATAGGAAATCATCTGTTTTATTAAATGTGTTTTAAGGTGTTATTACAACACTTTTACATTTATAATAATTGTTTTGTATGTGCATTGAAACTAGTGAGTTATCACCTTTACATTTCAAACTGTTAGCAAAAATAATCCATTTTTAGGATGGTGTTAACCTCTAGGGTATACTGCCAGCTGATCATCAAAAACTTCACATCTCAAGGCTGGCTCTGTGGTGCCAACAGGTATTGGAGACCCATATCAGGATTTCTAAACCCTGGCTGTGTTCATGTCAGTACAGATTCCTGGGGCTGCCACAGCACTGACTCCTATCTTATTCCATTCCATCTCTTACAGCCTTTTATCTTACAATTTTGGGTGTGAATTCATGTCTACAAGATGCAAATGTCGATATGTACCTACTGGCCTGGCATCATGGGGCCAGTCTTGAAATGTGTAGTTTTGATTAACAGCTGGCAGCATAGCATAGAGGTTTAAACAAAGAGCTGTGTACAAGCTTGGTTCATCCAGCAAAATGAGGGTTGATTCAACATGCTCTACTTGTATACCGTGTGACCCAAGCAAGTCACTTATCCTCCCTGTGGTCCCAAAATACACCCAGAAACAAGCTGTACTGTAGTTGTGTATCTTTCCAGGACAATGACAGTAAAAAGAATCTGAGCATGTTGACCGAAAAGAAAAATTAGGACACCATTAATTGTTTATTAATTGCAAAACACATAGATGGGCAACACAGTTAAAACATGACTAACCTAAAATGCATTACTAAAAGAGTATTTTACTTTTTTGAAGTTAAAAGTATAACAGTTTCTTACTGAAATACTTTGGATGAAATGGGATTTTCTACCGTAGAAGGAAAAAAATGAATCTAGTTGATCCTGACGCCATGCCCTTCAAGCATTTCTTACACTTTGCATCTATGCCAATGGACCACAACTTTCCAGAATACCATTCCCACTGTAATGTAAAAGAAAGAAAAAAAAGGAGAGACAGGCTGTGTGTGTGTGTGTGCAGGTGCACATGTGTCTTGTGCACATGTGTGAAGTGTGTATGTGTGTGTGTGTGTGTGTGTGCGTGTGCACTCATGTGCATATTTATCTCTGAGAGAAGTGCTGCACTAACTGAACTGTGCTGAAAGGGAAAATAAATTATCACCATTAATTAAATAAAATAATATATGGGTTGGTGGGTGGGTGGCTATGAAAACAGACTTTTGCTCACATCCTTGGTGTGGGATGTTTTAAAACTCATCTAACTTTGCCCTTGGGGTTAATGTAGCATCCCATTCCTTGTGTGTGTGTGTGTGTGTGTGTGTGCAAAATTCTGGTTACGCACATCCACCCATATATTATTCTATATTTTAATAATGCAGTTCAGATTATGCATGTTTTAACATTGTTGTCCACCTTTGTGTTTTTGCAATTAATAAGCAATTAATGGTGTCCTTTTTTTCTTTTCAAGTCAAATCTGAATAGAAAGAGCATAATATTTTCAGAATCATAACACATGCACAGATAGTTTTTATTGTCTGTCCAGAAAAGGCACACAATGACAGCTTGTTTCTAGGTGTGTTTAGGGACCCCAGGGAGGTTAATTGACTTGCTCTGGTCACACAGTATACAAGAAGAGCATGTTGGAATCAAAACCCATTTTGCTGGATGAAGGAAGATTGTTCACAGCTCTTTGCTTTAACTTCCAGGCTGTACTGCTAGCTGTTAGTCAAAAACTACACATTTCAAGGCTGGCCCCATGATGCCAGGCCAGTAGGTACGTAGCCACTTTTGCATTTTGTAGACCTGAGTTCACACCAAAATTGTAAGAGAAAAGGCTGTAAGAGAGGGAAAGAAATAAGACAGAAGTTGGTGCTGTGGCAGCCCCAGAAATCTTTACTGACATGAACATAGCCAGGGTTTAGAAATCCTGATATGGAGCTCCAATACCTGTTGACACGAACATAGCCAGGGTTTAGAAATCCTGATATGGAGCTCCAATACCTGTTGACACCACAGTGCCAGCCTTGAGATGTGTAGTTTTAATGATCAGCTGGTAGTATAGACTAAAAGTTAAAGCAATCCTAAAGATGGATTATTTTTACCAGCAGTTTGAAATGTAAAGGTGATAACTCACTAGTTTCAATACACATACAAAACAATTATTATAAATGTAGAAAGTGTTGTAATATCACCTAAAAATACACTTACTAAAACAGACAATTTCCTATTTAACCTACAATAAATGGAGGGCCACGTTCCTCAGTGACATCATTTCCTGTCAGGAGTCTGAAACACATGGCTGTCCTAGCCCTTAATTACAGGCTGAGTTACATATGAATAACTCTGACTGCAAAGACTCACACATAAATACAACGGCTCACCAATTTAGCTGTACATGGACTATCAGTCATTAAGAAACCTTGTTGCTGACAGTTACCCTTTAATATTAAACCTCAAATTTGAACATTGATATCTTTGGCTCCCTTTGACGTAATGAGCTGACATTTTGTATGTGTTGTCTAGGAAGCAAGGTCTTGATGTATGGACGTTCTTGTGATGGCAGCTTGTGCCGTTTCTGAGATATCTATGTGTCATTTTAAGAAACAAACTACAGTTTTTCCTTTACTTAATGTGATGTGGACAACCAGTTCTGAGTGCTGTAGTATCATTTTTTGTAATATCAAAATGGGCTATGGACTGTCTGTCATGAGAGATGCTGAAATCTGGTGCTCTAGGAGTGACTCACCCCTCCAGGTTTCAGCTGAAAGATGAAAGCCATGAGAAAATGCTGAATCGGCATGTGAGATCTCACACACACCGGTTTTAGATACCAGGTGTTACATGGCAGGCCAGAAGCTATTAACAGACTTTTTAAGTTAATTATAGATGCTGTTGTTAAGAGGCAAATTGTCAAAAAGGTTTATGATGTTAGAAGGGGAAACCAGGTTTAGTAAACTAATGCAAAGTTGTAAATGTTCTTCTGATGCCTTTGGAAGAGAGGATACTGATTAAGATCAAAGATATGTCATTTGAAGAACATATGAGTATGCTGAGGTTGCAAAATTTAATTCTTAAAAAGTCATCCTGTTTTTTATTAAATATTTATATTTTATATATATATATTCTGACAGTGGAGAGCTAGATGACTCCACAAAAGGTGTGCAAATACAGTTTGCTTTAAGGAATATTCAGTTTTACTTCACTGAGACACTTTTATCGAGACTCTGAGAAGGAAACATCTGGGAGCACTTTTAAACAGGTATTTAGAAAGATAGACAAAATCTAAATATTGTAGGACTTTGCACTGTTTAAGCCTTGTTCTTTAAAAAGATTTGTATGTCTTGTGATATAACAGTTCTGTATTTTGTTTTACATATTTTATCTATTTTAGTAAAATTCTTTTTAGAGCATACTTGGTCTGTCTTTGAATTTTTCCATTTGTAAGAATAGTATATATGGTTATAGCAAACTTAGGCATAAGCTTGAATGGTGATACCAAACTGGAAAGAGAAGCTTAAAATCTGAGGTCTTTATTAACGTTTTAAGGGTTCATCTCGGTATACCTGGTTAGGTGCCTGTAGGCAAAGATATCTGGTCCCCAAAGACAGAAATATCTCCGCCTGTGCATTGGGTATGCCAGCAAGAGGTTCACAGTCTGAATCCCTCCAAGACTTGAGACCAAAGGTTGATCCAAACTCACAAAACAGACAAGAGGGTTACCTTGTTCTGTTAAACTGTTCAAGGCTGTGCTCAGAGGTTGGCACTTTGGGAGTAGAGGGCCTGACCTTCTGAGTGGGTTTGTGACACTTAACACTGTTTTTTTGCTCTCACCTACAGCCAACATGGAAAAGGAATTGTTGCACCAAACCGGCAGGGGGCATGTGTCATGTCCCAAGGTAGTGCCTTTGACAGGTCTAGTGAAAAATATAAAAGGATTTCAAAGTTATAAGGCTTTAAATTTTAGTGTTTTCCAACTTGCGCATGCACAGTATGGGTTTTGAAATAACGTTTTGTGGCAAAAGTAACATTTTGATGCTGCAAATGCCGGCTTTGCTTTTGCACCACTTGTTTGGCATGGCGAAAAAATTTTTGTGCCGTGCCAACTGCCATCTTGTTGATTATTTCCACCAACTGACAAGCATGGAAAAGAAATATAAAGTGATTTTAAAAACAAACATCAGGACCAAGCTAAATAGGACCTGTTTAGCTAGATTCTGATGTTTGCTTTTTTTGTCAACATATTTTTATTTAGACCAAAGGAAGGTTACATCATCTTCAATGCCATCCTATACAATACAAGAGGTATACATACTAATTACTCCATTTATACAGCAGCCAGGCAGTAATAATTCTTAAATCTACCCAGATAGATAAAGTGCTGTCAAGTGCTATCCATCTTATAAAGGAAAAATATCAGCCTCCGCTGCCTCCAACAGTGGTACCCAGAGCTGGTGAAACCCCTCCACTTGACCCAGTGCAGTTAGCTGAGCCCATTCTATGGACATACACTGTTCAAATTATTAGCCCACTGCTGTACACTAGGAGGGCTAGGAGCCAACCAATTTTGTGCAATTGTCTTACGGGCGTTCACAGGGCCCATGACCACGAAGTATCATGACCAGACATACCTGGGCGTCTGGGGTCTGCACCAACATAAACTCAGCAGGAGTGTTCGGTGGGAGAAACCCAGCACCTTAGCCTTAATACATCATGCATACCAACCCAAAAGGGCATGATTTTTGGGCAGCCTAGATCCATGTGCAGGAAATCTGCTGTAGCTGTCTGGCATTTGGGACATTCATCTGATTTGTCTGGATCAAGAGTTTAAGTTTCATGGGAGCGTAATAGGCCTGATGGAGAAAGTAATATTGCACCTGCCAGAGTTTATTGCTCTTTGAACAGGTTACCATATGTTTGGATGCCCGCCCATAGTTGTTCACTGAACGGAACCCCAGATCAGCCTCTCATTTCCCAATTATATTTTCTATAGCCTTTAGATCACCTCCATTAATACAATGATAATAAGTGGCTAACAAGCCAGTACCCAGCTGTGGGAAGTACATTCCTCCTCCAGAGCAGAAAGAGGAGCCCAACCAGCACCAGGGCTCAATTCAACTCCCAAAATGTGCCGCAGCTGGAAATAAAGAAATCCCTCCCTGTATGTTACAATGGTCCTCATGTAGGAGAAGGAACCATACTGTCCCCACATACAGCTGATGGACCTTCTTAATCCCTAAAGCCCAATCTCTCACTCTATCAGACATTGCCTCAGTGGATGCAAATTTGAGTCAAACCGCTTCTAAAATAACGGTAATTTTAGTAGAGCAATTGCCCTACCAATCTATGGTGGGTGCCTGACCAAGCCTCAGTGGTTGCAGTAAAGGATTTGGGTGTTCAGGCAGCACTCTGAACCACAACACCTCCGCCAAGACCACCCACCCTTGAGGTGAGTCTCTGAGCCCTGCCCTCTAGTTCTAACCAGCTATTATTCAAATCTTCCAATCCAACCAGTATAGCAGCAATCTGTGCTGCCTGATGATAGATTCTAAAATTAGGCAGACCAAGTCCCCCAATCAAGGGGCAAGTGTAGTATTGATCTCTTTACTCTCAACATTTTACCCTCCAAAGAAATATATGTATAAGTGCATCCAATCTCTGATAGTGGCACTGCAGAAGTCTGATCAGGAGGGACTGATATAAGTACAGCAGCCTGGGCAGTATCATCATGGTAATCACTCTGACTCTACCCATTAGGGAGATTGGAAGTGCTGTCCATCTCTCACAGTTTGAGGTGAGTGTTCTCATAAAGGGCCTATAATTTAACCCATACAAGGTAGGGCTTTCCTAGAGATTAGGATCCCTAGATGCTTAAGGTGGGGAATGATCTGCAAGCCATTTAAATGTTGAAATAAAGTGTTGCTATGTAATTTACCAATGGGCAAGACCTCACTCTTGGTCTAGTTAATTTGGTGGCAGATATTAAGCCATATTCTGCTAGGGCCTGGTGAATCCCATTTAGATCTTCATGAGGGTCTGTAAGCACAGAAGGAGATCATCAGCATACATGGCAAGTTTATATTCAGTGTCCTTAAGCCTAAATCCCTAATCCTCAGATCAGACCAAATGTACCCGCTAGAGGCTCCAGAGATAATACATACAATAAAGGGAGAGGGGCACCCTGTCTGGTTCCCCTGCCTAGAAGGAAACTCAAAGTCAGGCTCCCATTCACTAGTACTTTGGCCATAGGGTCCTTAAAGAGAGTCATAATCCAGGACATAAAATATTGCCCAAACCCCAGTTTAGTCAAAGTGGCAAACAGATACCCCCACTCCACTTGGTCAAAGGCCTTCTCTGTCTAAGGCCAGAATGGCTGCCCCATGTTTATGTTTAGTTTTCTCCACTGGTGGGCAATGTTCAGTGATTTCCTAACATTGTATTTCCCATACCTTCCCTTCACAAACCCAGCCTGATCAGGGTGCACAATACCCGCAACAAAAGATCCAACCTAGAGGCCAGAACCATAGCCAGAATTTTATAGTCAGCATTCAGGAGAGAGATAGGCCTGTATGAGGAACACCAGCTGAGATCTTTCCTGGGTTCTGGGAGCACCGTAATGACTGCCAACTGAGTGGAGGAGGGCAACATCCCCACTTCATGACTCTCCTCCAGCATATCCACCAGAGGCTCCAAAAGTATATCTTGGCAGCACTTACAAAAGTCAATAGGAAGGCTATCAGACCCCAGAGCCTTGCCACCCTTGAGCTTTCTAATAGCTACCTGGATCTCCTCCCATGAGATTGGGGTCTCAAGTGACTCGGACTGGGTCCTTGAAATGGTTCCCAGGGCTGCCTTGCTCAGGAAAGGTGTCTATTTGTACAGGGATGGAGAAATCTCAGATGTATATTATTGTTTGTAAAACCCTCAAAAGCTTGGTTACCTCCCATGGGCTGTCCACCAAGTCACCCCTAGAGGAATGTACCTGAGTCACTGCCCTCTCCCCTCCTTCCTGTGCAACTGCCAGGAGAGCAGTTTCCAGCTTGGTCCCCATCAAAATATTGACCAGCCTGGGAAAGTAGTATTGCCCTCTTCATTCTAGCCCCATATATCAGAGTTGTATTGCCATTTCAGCTTCTTCAAGTGTTTAAATAAAATTTGGTCAGGCTTTAATCTATGGGCTCATTCCACCTGTTCTATCTGGGATCTCAGTTCTTCAAGGGCCTTAGATCTAGCTTGGGCCTCATGCTTGCATAGGAGATGGTATGACCTCTAATAAAGGCCTTCAAGGCTTCCCATCTGGTCGAGTTGAGTATACCCCTTCCTATTAAAGGAAAGGAATTCAGCAATATGCACTTTATATATTCTATATAAACCTTATCTTTCAACAAAAGTGGATTGAGCCTCCAGGCTTTGGACCCAGAGGGTAGGCTCCTCTAACTTAAGAACCACGGAGAACACCCACGTGGTCCGAAATCAATATCAAGGAGTGATCAGCTCCCACCAATACTGGCAAAGGTCGGTACTGACTAACACCTTGTCAATACGGGCATAGGACTTATAGGCATTAGAGTTGAAGCTATAGTCTCTGCCAGATGGGAACAAGTGCCTCAAGGCATCAGTCAGACCAACCTCCTGCATCAATACTGCTAGCACCTGAGCATTTTTGTCAAAGACACAGGAGTAGAGTTGGACCTGTCTAACACAGTATCCAACACGCAGTTGAAGTCACCTCCCAGAACCCAAGAGCCCTGCCAGCTAACCAGGTCCAAGGAGAGTCTCTGAAATAATTCAAGGTCATCTATATAGGATGCATAAATTGATCCCAAATTATACATACCCACCCCAGGAGCAAAACTCTAGCAAGGGCACATCTACCATGGGGATCTAATTTAGTGTCCAATGTCTTAAAGTGAGAACCTTTAGGTAGCCATATGAATGCACCTCGGGCCTTTGAAGAAAAAATATCTGATATCCATAATCCCCAATAAAGTCCTCAGTTTTAGGTGCCTCCAGTCTGGACATATGCATCTCCTGAAGTAGCACAGCTCATGATTTGGCTCATCTGGCCTCAGCCATGACTCTCCTCCTCTTGGGGAGTGACTTCAATCCATTAATATTCCAGGATGCAATAGAAATATGATCAGCCATAATCCTCTAATGTAAAAGCATCTCTAACCACCTCTTGTATAGATAAAACACCATTAACATATATCTTCCCCGTCTCATTTCAGAATTAAGTACAATCAAACCCAATTCTACCCACTGAGTGGCACCAAAGAGTCCCCAAAGGCAGTCGACCTGTACAGCAAAGATTGTCGGTCATTGAATGAAGTGCCCATCCATGCCACACCTAAATACCCCTCCACTCCCTTAAATTGTCCAAGAAACAATCACAAAAGCAAAAAAGTTAACCCTCCCCTGTGGGCATGAAAAAGCCCACAATAGTAACCCCTGCAAACAGTTGGTGAACATTAATGTTCAGATTTAACCTGCACTCATTAAACAATGCCATAAACATACGGGCATCAGAACTGGTAGGAAACTGCATAAATGGATAGAAAAGCCATCACTTAAAATAACAAGGTATAATATGCACTAGGGCAAGCATCAGTAATAGTTCAAAATAATATGTGGCTATGTATTGTCCTTACAAAATAAGATCCATAAGACAGTCCATGAATCCTCATAGCGGAGCAAAGTCATATTACAAAGTAAAGAAGTGAACAATCTCAAACGACAAGCCCTTAATCCAGAACATAACCACTGCTAAATCTCATCTGCAAACTCCTGATTTCACATTGAATTTAAAACAAAATAGCTAATACAAATGAATAGGACTTAGCTGTAATGATCAGACGTAATGTACAAAATGGCAGTCCCTCACCTTCTTGCTGCGTAGGCAGCAGGACCCTCATGAATGTTCAAAAATGCACATACACAGGTAAAATAAAATTGAGAAGTTAAGAGGGCTGCGCTCCCAGCACTTCCAAAGGACCAGACATATGCAGAAATGAAATTTCTAGCCATACCACATAGCCACTCACCCTTTCAGTGATCCTCGACCTCCTGCCTCTGTGGTGAGCGCCTCTCTCCTTTTTAAGTACGGAATCACGTCACTTCATTGCCACCCTAGGGCATGAGAAAAACTGTGGTGTACCTCCCGGTCGATCAATCTTCAATTTGGCTGGATATATAAGCGCAAACGACCATCCCATTTTATGAAGATGACCCTTAATCTCATTAAATCTTTGCCTTCTCAACTGTAATTGCTTACTAAATTCCTGGAAAATGTGTACTTTATGGTTACCCACCTAATCGGTCCCTTCTCTTTGGCTCTCCATAAAATCGCCTTCTTATCTGTGTAGCATAGGTATTTTATTACACAATGTCTCGGGCGAGAATCTGAAGCTTAGGGCCTATGTGATGTGCTCGCTCCACTTCACAATTCTGTAATGTAGAAGGGAGCTCCAGATGTTCAAACAACCGAGCATGCAGCATCCTTTTGGGGTCATTCTCCCTCCCTCTCGAGAAGACCAACAATCCAGAGATTCGACCTTACAGAACCGATTTTCCTGGTCTTCAGTTCTATCGGTGAGTTCTTCTACTGAGCTTGCTCAGGTTCTGTTTGTCTCCCATAACTACAGTTAATGAATCCTCCAGACTACTTGACCCAAGTTTCAAGTTCTTTCAGGTGGGTAGTATGATTAGCTGAAGTTTAAGATAGACCTGTTACCATTGATTGTAAGTGCGAAATCTGGGATGTAATGTTGTGAAGCCAGCTTTCATATCATGTTGCAGGAGCGCTAATGTAGCAGGTACTGCTGACCTCGATCTTTCCAGGTCAGACATTCCTCCTGCACCGTTAATGGATTCACAGGGCAGCCTCTTTCTGGTAGGCCTTGGGTTGTTGTTTGTGTGATCTGACACGACAAATAAGAGCTTCGATTGTTTATTTTTGCTCCTGTTAGTCACCATCAATCTCCTGATCTAATGCCACTATCAACAAACTTCAAACCAAGGCTGATGCTACCGATTTTGATAAAGAAAGGCTGAGTGCAGTAGAGGAGCTCAGCTAGGCTGTGTCCGCCATTGTCAGTGTCAAACCACGCCCCCCGATGTTTGCTTTTTAACATTGTGCCCAGTAACATGTTTTCTGGGCACCCAAAATCTAATTGCCCAGTTTAATAGTAAGAGGAACGTTTCCTGGTGTTCTCTGTATGAGAACACTGGGAATTTCTTCACTTTTGTAGCTGCAGATGAAGCTGTGCTGCAGGTTGTAATATTATCTGTGTGCCACACCTTTCCCTGGTGTCTAGTGGCAATCTCCCACCCTCTGATCACCGCCGCCCCCATATTTTGATATTATTTATATAATCCAACACCGGATGTTCACCCGTGTTGGATGCCCTCCCAGACCCTTGTTTTATCATAGTGTTGACATCAGGGGTCCAATCCAAATGTCAGCACCCCCACAGCAGTGTGGAACACTGGGGATCCCACTCCCAGTGTCCTGAAATAGTTTGTTTCTATAAAGAAAACTATTCCACTATGTCTTTTATCTTTTAAACCCTGAAAACAAGAAACCATCCCACATTGCCCCACTGTCCCCTCTCCCATCTTGACCCCCCACTGAGCACACACTTCCTTATCCTATACTTACCACCAGAAGTCATACATCATCTTCTGGGACCAGGACACGCCTGCACTCATCAAAGTCAAGGTAATACCATATAATGTATTTCAATGGTGTTTGAACTTATGTTCATAACTTTGCCATTTTAAGGTATTTTTCACCAGATTTTGAACATGGCTTTTTGGGAGCCCACCTCATGAGCATTGCCACTGTCATCTCAATAATTGGGCCCAGAAGGGATTTTGTGGTTGCTGTGCGAAATCACCTTTCAGGACCAAATACTGAACTTCCACCACCAGTGTTCATGAGGTGGGGTTCCAAAATGCCATGTTCAAAATGTAGGAAAAAATTCTAAAAATGACAGAGTTATGCATGTTCATTGCCATTTTCTATGCACATGTATAACTTTGGTAATTTTCAATATTTTGACTCCAAATTTTCAACATAGCCATTTTTACAACAGCTCATGGCCAGTACAGCTATCAATTTTCACATTATGTCTGAAATGTGTTTTCATATGTGGTGTGGAATAGCATTTTGGCACAGATTTGACCATTTTCTCCTATGGGGTTTATGAGGTGAAGTCAGAAGAATACTATGTTGCAACTCTAGGTCAAAATAAACATGTCAAGTTAGACCATTCATCGCTACTTCAGTACACCTGCTCGTAACTTTGGACATTTAAAATATTTTGAGCCCAGATTGTAAACATAGCCTTCTTATTACCCCACCTCATGTATGTCACAGCTGTCATTTTCAAATCCTAGCCAAAATGTGTTTTACACCTGTGTACGGAATAGGCATTACAGTTACAGGGGATTCTGTTGTTGAGGATTTGAACATTTTATGCACTGGGTCCATGAGGTGGGATAATAAGACAGCTATCCTGACAGTTTGGTCACTGTTGTCCTATAAATGGAAGCGTAGGGCCCAGATGGCCCTGTGCTTCCCACAGCTATCTCCATATATGCATCTATGGAAGGATGGGAGCACAGGATTCAAAGGATCCTGTGCTCCCAAAATAAAATAAGGATATGATTACACTATCTCAGAAAGTAAGGAAATAAATTACAAAAAACCTGCATTAATGCTCTAGTTAGAGTTAATGCCACAAAAGCAGAGAAATGTGGTGTTAGGTTTCAGTCCTAACACTCTCGGTCTCCCTCACTCAGATACACCAACAGTCATCTGGTGTGACTTGGGGTCGCAGCCCTAACTCTCACCCTGCTCTCCATACTGTACTTATCTCAGCCTATTTACTTATGGAATGGAGTGAGCAGTAGGGGTTGATGACTCCTAAGGCACCCCAATGACTGTTGTGTGCATTGTGGGGGGGGTATTAGGTTGGAAACCCCAGAACATTTCCTACTTTTGTGACTTTAATCCTACTAGAGCATTAATGCAGTTTTTGCAATTCATATGTGTGTATGTATACATAAGATATAGATAGATATATATTATAGGGGTGTGGTCACTTTCCTATATTTAGGGTTGGGTAGGCACTTCTATGTTAAACTTGAAATTTTGCATGTTAACTTTGGACGATTCAGTGGATTTGCATGAAATTTGATGTGTGTGGTGGGAATGGTAGATCTCTTGATCTGCCAAATTTTGTTTAGTCAGACTTACTTTTTGCATACCAAAATGCTGAAAATGCACTTTTCACCAGTTATGTGGGCAGTTTTTAGATTTTGTCCATGGTGCTGCTTGGCCATTGTGTGGTATGCCGCTCTGCAACTTGGCCCTTCTGAAAGAGCTTGGTTAAGGAACATGCCGCTTCATTTTGGTGAAAACTATGAATCCATTCAAAAGTTATTAAACTTTTAAGTTCCCATTATCAGTCAATTGGAACATTTATATGGATTTTGCAAAGAAGAATGGGGTTTTGACCATCTGGTCCCTCCTCACAATCATAGAATTTGCAGGCTCACGATCAGAGATTCTTTGATCCCGAGAAATTCTTTGATCACGATGGCCACCATCTTGTTTTCAGTTTGCGGTTGGAAACATTCAAATATCTCGGCTCGGGGACTTCTGAAGTGAAACTGTGGTGGTTTTTCCTCAGAGGTCTTATCTCTATCAAGCCATGCATGTGGTTCCTTTCAAAATGGTCAAAAATAGAGTTTTAGTTTTTTTTCTTTGATCGCGGCTCGCTAATGATCTTTGATCCAAGCCTGCAAATTCTTTGATCGCAGATTCTTTGACCTGTGATCCTTGATCGCAAGGGCAGAAATATTGCGATTTCAGGCTCAGGGGTGGCTTATTGCCAAATGAGGGTCTGTCCTCATACGTCAAACTCTAGCCCTCATATCATCTTTGTTGCCCTCCTCTGTACCCTCTCCAGGAGCTGTATGTCCCTCTTCAAGTGTGGTCTCCAGTACTGTACACAGTACTCAAGGTGTGGTCAAACCAGTCCATTGTACAGCTGCAGAATCACTTCCTTGCTCCTAGAGGTGGTCCCCTATGATGCATCCCAACATCCTGTTTGCCTTGCTAGCTGCTCTCCTGCACTGCTCAGAGTTATTCATACATGCATCCACCATGACCCCTAGGTCTTTTCCCCTATTGAGGCCTCCAGCGCCTCCCTCCCAGGGTGTACCTGTGTTTAGGGTTTCCCAACCAAGATGCAACACCTTGCACTTGGTGATATTGAAATTTAATTTCCATGTGTGACCCCAGCTTTCACGGTGTCCAGGTCCCTTGCAGGGCCAACCTCCCCTCTTCTCCCTCAACTACTGCTCCCATCTTGGGAGTCATCCATAGAGACTCATTTCACACCCTATACCCTCCCTGATGTCTGATATGTATGCATTAAACAGGATCGGACCCAGGACCGAGCCCTGCAGTACCCCACTACCAACCTCTCTAGGGTTTGAGAGCTCCCCACAGACCACTACTCTCTGAGTGCGTCCAGCTAGCCAGTTTTCAATCCATCTGGCCATCAAAGGCCTACCCTAACCCCATCAGTTTCTCCACCAGACCATTGTGGGGACAGAGTATATAAATATATATATATATATATATATATATATATATATATATATATATAGCATGTTTAATGTTAAATCTCAAATTTTGCACTTTAATGACTTTGCAAGCGATCAATGGATTTTCTTAAAATATTGTATGCTCCACTCAATGGGGTAGATCTCTTGATGCAGCAAGTTTTGTTCAGTTGGATGTTCAGATTCTGAGATCCAGACAGTGCAAAAAGTCAAAGTAGCCACTTTTTGCAGTTTCTTTCCTCATCACCCTGCATCCAGACAGTATAGAATTTTGTTTTATTTTTTTTAGTAGAACCAGCTTTGATAACCGAACAGGCATGCTTAGTTTTCTGTAAAAATATTAATCTGTTGCAAAGTTATTAAGTTTTCATTTCCCATTGTTTTCAATGGGAAGATTCCTTTAGGATAGAGGAGAGAAATCAATGAAGAATTTGTTCTCATGAAAAAGATTCAGTCTCGTGAGACTTGTTCCTTTTGTGATAACTAAATCCTTTTTCGTTAGGAAGAAATCCTTTTCACGAGCCGCCATTTTGTTTTCTGTTTAAAACAAATTTTCAAAACCACTAAAATTACATCCTGGAGAAAGACTGCCACACCTAGCTGACTGATTAGGACCTCCTTAGGTGCAATCTGCACCTCAGTGTTAGAGATATGGTCCAGAAATGTGTTTTATTTCCAGTTAGGAATCCTTTCCATTACGTGTGATACGAAAAGTCCTTTTTCGTATCACGAGTCATAAAATGATCCTTGATCGTGAATTCTGTGATGTTCCCCAGTGTTGTACTATATTTCTGAAATCTAGTGGTACTCACCTTACCTCCACTCTTCTACAGGTAACCAAGTGCTGACATTGCTACGAACAGACAACAATGCAAATGTAAAACATACCTGTATGTCAGAAGAGGAATTAACTTTCACCAAATGTAATGTACTAACTTTGACTGTGGAAGCTCAGAATATGGGGTGGTAGGAGTCATGACAAACAAGTGGAGGGGCGAGGGGTAAAAGTCATGCCACAACCTGGACACGGGGCTCAGAGACAAGAACTGAACATTGCATAAATGGCACTGTGGCAGAGGAGGGAACAGTAGGAGGAGGAGGGCTAGAATGCATGCCAGAACCTGTAGATGGGGTTAGTTAGTGATGGCATTAACTGTCCCATCGAAAAGATGGGTAACAGCATTCGGGAACACAGGCGTGCAGGCATGGCGGTAACAGTAAGCAGGGCAATGTCGAAGCTGCCACCTAACTAACAAAACAAGAATCAACTAATGTAAAGGTACTTACTTTGGCTGCAAAACCCAGGTGAAAGTGGGGAGCAGGACTCCTGACAGACAAGTGGAGGTGGTCAGAGGTACAAGTCATGCCACAATCTGGACATGGGGTTTGGAGACAGGACTTCAATATTGTATGGGTGACACTCTGAAGACAGGAGGGAACAGTAAGGAAGGAGGGCTAGAAGGCATGCCAGAATCTGGGCACAGGGTTAGTTGGTGACTGCATTAACTGTCACATCAAAGGGACTGGTAACAGCACTTGGGGCCACAGGCCTGCAGGCATGAAGGTAAAAGTAAGCAGGGCAACCTTGAAGCTGCCACTTAACTGACAATACAAGAATCAGCTTGAGGGACAATTAACCCCACTGTGTGGCTGGCACATAAACACTAGGGAGGGTACAAGGAGTTCAGATGTGGACTCGGGAAGGTAACTGTAAGGAGAGCCACCTTGCAGCTGTTGGGGATGAGGACTGAAAACATTGATACACTAAACACAAGTGTGTGGCAGTCACATAAGTGAAACCACAAAATCAAGCTTGAGGGACAATAAGCGTAACAGTGTGGCTGCCAGATATGTGCACATACAAGAGTCAGCTCTACAAACCACCCTGCAATTGCAGACACTGTGTTTGTTTTCCAGGAAGCAACTGTGGATTCCCCAACCCCACCACCACAGCCCCTTATTTTATTTACATTAGCTGATATCGAGGTGCCTAATCCCGCATTGATATTTTGAAGCCCACCTACCCAGGAGTTTGGGACAATGGACAGCCCACCCCAGTGACCCAAAATACATTTATTTATGTGTACCTACAAAAGAAAACCATCCCTGACATCTTTTTAAACCTGCAATAAAGAAAATCGTCCTCACTGTCCCCACCATCCCCATCCCCATCCCAACCCTCCCACTGAGCAACCATCACTCCACAACCCCTTACCTCTGGAGGTCACATGCTGTTGTCCTCTGTGGACCAGGACATGTCTGCACTCTTCAAAGCTGAACTGCAAACTGAGGAATCAAGGTAAGTGCCTTATAATGTATTTCAGTGGTATTTTAAACTTATGTTTATAACTTTGTCATTTTAGGTATTTTCACCAAATTTTCAACATGGGCTTTTTGGAACCCCACCTCTTGAACACTGTCATTGTTGTTTTGTTAATCAGGCCCAGAAGGTGATTTTGCAGTTGCTGTGCAAAATCACCTTTTGAACTGATTAACAAAATGATAGTGCTAGCGCTCATGAGGTGGGGTCCCAAAAGTACATGTTGAAAATTTGGTGAAAGTCCTATAAATGGCCAGGTTATGTATGTTTCTTGAAATTGTTCTACACACATGCATAACTTTGGTCATTTTAAATATTCTGAGTCTAAATTTTCAACATAGCCATTTTTTCATACCACGTCATGAAGAGTGCAGCTGTTGTTTTTCATATCCTGCCTAAAACCTGTTTTGCACCTGTGGCATGGAATGGTACTTTGGCAAGGATTTTAACATTTTCACCTATGGGGTTTATGAGGTGGGGTCATAAGAAGACTATGTTCGAAATTTGGGGTCAAAATATGACAAAAAGCTAAACTTATGACCATTAATTGCAATTTCTCTATTCCAGCTCGTAACTTTGGACATTTTAAATATTTTGACCAAGATTTTCAACATAGCCTTCTTATTACCTGACCGATGTATGCCACAGCTTTCATTTTCCAATCCTGCCCAAAATGTGTTTTCACACCTGTAGTCACAATGGCATTGCAGTTGTGCAGAGTTACGTTACCCTGTGGATTCATAAATTTTCTGTACTGGGTACATGAGGTGGGAGTAATAAGATGGCTATGCTGACAATTTGGTTAGGCCCTGTTCTTCCAAGCTAAGGAATGCAGGGTCCTTGGACCCTGCAGTCCCACAGTAAAATAAGGATACTATTATACTATTTCAAAAGTAAGGAATACATTGCAACAAACTTTGCTAATGCATAAGTTAGGGTTAAAGTGACAAAAGTAGGAAAACGTGGTGTTAGTGTTTCCAACCTACCACCCCACCCCACCCTGCATAGATCAAGAGGCATCAGGCCAGCATTGGGATCATCAGCCCTAACACTGACCCTGAGCTCCCATAGTAAAAATAAGGACACTATTATACTATCTCGAGAAAGTAAGGAAATAAATTGCAAAAAACTTTGCTAATGCATCAGTTAGGTTATAGCAACAAAAGTAGAAATGTGGTATTAGGTTTCAACCTTAACTTTCACCCCACTCTACACAGGCCAAGAGGCAACGGGGGCCAGCATTGAGTCTTCAGCCCTAATGCTCATCAAATTCTCCTATACTGTACCCACCCAGCTTATTTTATAATGGAATGGGGTGAGTGTTAGGATAGATGACCCCAATGCCAGCCCCAACACCTCTTGATCTGTGCAGGGTGGGTGGAGTGTTAGGTTGGAAACCCTAATACCACATTTCCACTTTTGTTGCTTTAACCCTAACTGATGCATTAATGAGGTTTTTGCAATATGTGTGTGTGTGTGTGTATGTCTGGTGAACTACCCAACTGCTAGTCCTATTTGTTGATATAATTCTGTTGTATATATGTTGTTTTTTTTTGTTATTCTATGTATATTCAGTATATGTATATACAGCTAATCTTGTTCAAGGATCAGTTGACATTCATCTGTATCCTCCTCCCCAGGCCATGCCTGAAAATAGGCAGGATTTGTCTAGTGCACTTATCCGTCAACAAAAACTAAATAAATAAATAAAATATATGTACCTGCCATTGTCAGCAAAGGTACATAGAGAAAAGACTGGATTTTTTAAAAAAGGGTTGACCTTCTTTTGACCTGCAGGCCAGCCTTGCTTGCCAGGAAAATGACAAGTTTATTGTCAAAAAGCTTGTGGATAGCTGATCAAAGAGTCTTCCTCTAAGTTAACTACCCAAGGAAAACAGAACTAATAAAATGTCAGGAGACAGCCCTTTTCACTTCAAGAAAAAGCAGAATGTTTTGATCCCAGGAAACTGTTAATAGTATACTTCATTTTGTGAGATAATAGGAAAGAACATATCCTTTAGCATTAAGTACCTGTGTGAAATTCCACTTACAGAAGTTATGATTGGAAAACCTGAGTTAAGTATGGGAATCTGACCAATCAAAGGTTATCGAGAAATAAGATTTTGGGGAAGAGCAAGAGTGCCATCTACTGGCCTAAAAGTTGTGGGATTTTCACTCACTATTTCATGGGGAAATCAGTGGTATAAGTAGCCCCAAATCAGGCATTTTGACTCACACCCACACATTTTCATCTGGACACTCTGCTTGACACACACCAGGAGCCAAACTGTTGAATGCAGTATGGCTGCCAGTACTAAAGAAACTGAAAACTTTCATCTACTATTTCTGAACTTCAATGCACTGCATGATTAAGGCAGACACTTTAGCTAACAATTTTAGTGCATTTACATGTATATATTTTTCCCATTTTGTTTCTGCATACTGTAACTCAAATTAATATATTCTCTTTTTAGTTGTAACTATATTTATTTAAGTATTTTAGTAAAAACACTTTTGTTTTTCTAAAGAAATCCTGCCTATGTGAGATTTTATATTTGTGTGTGACAGTAGAAGGTTTATTAATGATCTGTGAAAACTGTTATTGACAAAAGGGGCTTACCAATAGCAACCAAATTGAGTAAAAGGGTCTGTAAGGGACATCTGGGAGGATAGGGAGAATACCAAAGTTTCAGGGATGGGTCTGCAGGGATTTTGAACCAGACTGTTGCATATCCTATAGGGAGAAGGCTAAATCAGGCTTACACTGCTACCCTGAAGAGATTGTGATGTCTGAGTCTCCCTCCTTTGTGTAATAGCCAAGAAATGGTTCATATTTGGCCACAAGACTTGAGACTGGTATTGTGCCCTTATCCAGAGCTAGAAGGATGCTTTGGATCCTCATGGCAGAGATGCAGTCGTAACCTCAGTGAGCCTTCAATAGGGATGAGGAGGGTATCCCTGTTCCCTAGTCATGGATTGCATAAGGGTAGGCACTGTGAGCTCAGTGGGCCTGACTCCCAGGAGTGGGTTTGTGATTATATATATATATATATATATAATGGTAGAATAGTTAGGGTGGAGTACCCTATTTAAGGTTAAATGGTGAAACTTTGCACCTTAATAACTTTGCCACCGTTCAACAGATTTGTCTGAAATTTGACAGGCACAGGGCATAACCATAGATCTTGGGATCTGCCAACATTTGTACTGGTCAGATATACGGCTGCAGAGTTATTAAACACTTTGTTCTGGGGCACATTTACAATTTTACTCATTCTTTGCTCACGCCTACAGGTCGTACGGTTTGTGCGACTGGTCCAAAAACTTCAGAGAGGTGTGTACAGTGTCCCTGATGTGCCTTTTGAAGATTTTGTGAAAAATATTTATCGGTTCAAAAGTTGTTCAAAACACAAGTTCCCATTATAAGTCAATGGGAAAAGTTAACAAAAAATGCGACACTTTCACAAATGCACTTTTAGTGTCACAAGGATCCTAGTAGTGTCACAAATCTGCCATTTTGTTTTCAGTTACTGATCAGAAAATGCTTGATGTTTAAAATTGGGACCCTCTAGGAACACAATTCTTTTTGTGTTCACCTAGTTGGACCCTCAGGATGTTAGCTATGTCTTTATTATGGGGTTAAACACCCCAGAAATATAGTTTTCAAATTTTGGGGAAAAGTAGTGTTGCAAAGTAGTGTTGTACTTGTGACACTTTCACAAATTTTGCAAAAAGTGTCGTCAAATCCACACTACTTTTCTAGACTATGGCCAAAATAACAGGAATTCTTTGCTACCCTGCTGTAAAAGAATGGTTTGGTCTTTTGGGCTGAAATTTGAAGGAAGGCAGCCAATATCTGACAGATATGCCTTTTGGTGGTGTGGTGAAAAATATTGAAGGGATGCAAGTTACTGCACTCCAAAGTTGTCGCTTTCCATAGACTAACATTGCAGTGTCCGCATCATGAAAGGAATTCTTGCCACCCTGCTGCAAAATAACGGTTTGGTCTTCTGGGCTGAAATTTGAGAGAAGAAAGCCAACATCCCACTGATGTGCCTTTTAGTGGTTTGGTGAAAATATATTACAGGGTGGCAAAGTTTCAGAACTCCGAACTTCACATTTTTTCCCATAGGATAACATTATGGCATCCACAGCGCATTTCGAGGCCCGATCTCGAAACGGTGAGAGATAGACTTTCTTTTGAAAACTGCTTAGCCCCCAAATGGGAGCTAGTGCAAAACTAGCCAGGAAAGTCAAAATTCATACAATTTTTTTTTTTTCTACGTCAGACGGTTTCTGAGATACAAGCAATTTAGTATTCCAACTCTTCATTTTCTGCTCCAAGCCCTGTTGTTATGCATACATTCTTTGTACTCACTGTGTTTCTATGCAGCTGTTGGGGAAACCAGGGTGTGAGGGTGTGCGCTACGTTATTGTTACCCTTACTGTTTCTGCTTTCAATTCCGTTCCCATTTGCATTACCGTTCCCGTGTATGCCACCGTGTCATTCCCGTTGCATTTTCATTTGCGCTTGTGTTTGCATTTCTGTTACCGTTTGTGTCTACAGTACTGTTTCTGTTTGTGTTTCACTTTGCGTCACTGTGTGCATTACCATTTGCATTGCTGCCACTCTTCTGTTTGCATTTACGTTTGTCTTTCATTTTGCATGACGTTGTTGTTACCATTACCATTTACGTTTCCAATTGCATTCCGTGCCTGTGCATGTTACAGTTTGCATTTCCATATGCTTACATTTGTGTTTCTGTTTCCTTTGGCATTATTTTACCTGTCACTGTTACCATTTGCATTTCCAATTGCAGTACCGTGACCGTGCATGTTACAAATTGCATTTCTATGCGTGCTTGTGTTGCCTTTCTGTTTCTGTTTCTTTTGCCATTATTTTTGCTGTTACCATTACTGTCTGCATTTGCAATTGTGGTACCATGACTGTGCTTGTTACACTTTGCATTTCCTATGCGCTTGCATTTGCCTTTCCGTTCTGTTCCTTTGGCATTATTGTTGCTGTAACTGTTAACATTTGTGTTTATAATAGCGTTACCGTGACCGTGTGTATTACCACTTGCATTTCTGTGCAAGCTTGCATCTCCGTTGCATCACTGTTTGCTTTGGTGTCACTTTGCACTTGCATTTCAATTAATATTTGCATTACCATTTCCATTTGCATCACCATGTGCATAACTGTTAGCGCTTAGTGCTTGCATTGCATTACTGTTACTATGTCACAACACATCCCATGGTGGGTGTAGGGGCCAAAAGTGTCTGCACTCCCACCACCACACTCTATTCACTATTTATTGTCCTCATTCTCAAAAGAAGGTAAATTCATGACAAAAACTCCATTTAATGCATCAGTTAGGGTTGTTCCACAGTGATAAAGTTAGAAAATTCAGATGTTATGGTTTGGCCCCTTCCATCCCCCATCCTGCTTTTAAATGGCATCGGGGTGTGTTAAGGTCATCAGTCTTAAATATCACCCCATTCTCCTATACCTCAGCTTGCTTACACAAGTGAGAGGTGAGAGTTAGGGCCGACGACTCCCAATGCACACCCCAATGCTGGTTGGGGCGGGCTGGGAGGTGCAAGGGAGGCTTTCAACCCTAATACCAAATTTCCTTGCTTTTGTCTCTGTGGAACAATCCTAACTGATGCATTAAACCATTAAACAGAGTTTTTGCCATGAATCTATATATATATATATATATATATACACACACACACACACACACACACATATATAGTATATAGCACCCTATAGTTAGGGCTGATTAGGTTGTTTAATGTTAGACCCCTCAATTTGCAACTTAATTACTTTACTCCTATTCAACGGAATTGCTATGCAATTTTGAATGCATGGTCTGGGAGGTAAGGTCTGTTGATTTAGCAAATTTTGTGGTCAGATTTCCAGAGTTCAAGATCTGATAGTGCAAAAGTGGAAAATTGGGGATGGGGATGGGTTTTTTTGCTCTCATTTACAGAACAGACAGTTTTGAATTTTGTTCTTAAATTTGCAGGGTAGAAGAGGCCTTTTCTGGTTTGGAAAAAATATTAATTGGTTCCTGAATTATAAGGATTTGAGATTTCAGTTCTGAGCATGCTCAGTAGGGTCTTTCATTTATGTGTCTGATGTGAATGAAGAATTTCCAACTCATGAAAGATGATTCTCTCTCATGAGCAAAACGCCTTCTTTCATGAGAAAATAAATCTTCTTTCATATGGCTGCCATCTTGTTTTTGATAAAAAATGAAACCAATAAAATGATACCCCTGAAAATAATAAACATATGAATCTAGCTAAACAGGACTCATTTAGCTTGATTCTGGAGTTTGTTGTTTTAAAAACAACTGTAAAATATAATTTTGGGACATCCCTCAAAACCTTGCTGGAAGGCGAGAAAGGGCTTAAAGAGGGAACACACAAAAGAACTATGGTTCTTTCATGAGATCAACAGCAGGACTTTCTTGTTTTTTTTGTAGCTGCAGCTGGAGTGCTGTTACTGGCTTGAGTGAGAGCAGTGAGCCAGCAATCATTGAAATTCTCTCGCCTGTCTGTCTGTCTATCCATCCATCCATTTATTAGATACAAGCAGACCATGGTGCCCAGCCTGGTACTGCTTCTCTTCCCCTACCTCCAGGTCGCCCCTACCTTACCCAATGTATGGTTGGCAATAGTGGGTGCCCACTCCGATGTTGCCAAAGATCATTTTGACACTTTGGTGCTCAATCCCCAGTGTTGGCTTGGGTCTCACCGAAATAAAGAAAACCATCCTTCAATGATCTTTTCTTTTTGCTTAACTCCTAGATCCCCACTCAGCACCCACCACTCCATCCCCCACACACACCCTCACTTACCTGAATATGTCCCACAATATAGATCTACTTGCTGATCAAAGACATGTCTTGGGTTCCATGTCATGATATCGATCTCAAACCGCAATCACTATGACAGCAAGTGTACATCACCAAAACACAAAACGGCAATGTACACTTCTCAGTAACACCACAGCTGACAACTAAAAATAGTTATGTGGGGGCTGTGACCCCACATCCCATCTCATGGGGGCTTTGCCCTGCACCCCCTGATTATAGATTACCAACTCCAGAGGGTGCATGTCGAGGAGGGAGACAGTAAAAGAAATCCTGGCAAAAGCATAAAACATAACCCTCCTAGCCCCGAATCCTGTACCTGCTGCACCATAGTTAGCCACCATCACCACCACACCACACCACACAGCTAGCCTCGCAGCAGCATGCCACACTGCACCATATAAACCCTCTTCCTATCCCTCCTTTCCAGTTGCTGTCCTACAGTACCACAACCCTCCTCCCTCATCCCTACCCTCGCTATTTGTCCATTGCTACCCTTACCTGGGTAGCTCACATGTCAGGTACTGTAAATGAGTCACTCATAACATTAGGTTTTCCAACTCTAACTGACCCACCCCAAAAGCAGCAAAAGGACAACACCAAGCAAGCAACCACAGATATCCATCATCAGGTAAGACAAACAACATACAACCATTTCCAGATTACACAATTGCAGTAGCACTGATGTGCTACTGGGTGATTGTGTATGTGGCTGCATAAACACAGGGTGCTTATGCAGCCACACTTGTGTGTGTGTCTTACTGCATGCATGAGTATGTGTGACTGCAGAGCGCAGAGTCCATGGGGCCTGCACTTGTAGACAGAATGCCCCATGGGGCCTGCACCTCTCCAGCCAGAAGTACAACAGTGCCAACAGGATGCAACACAGTGATGCGGCAGTACATCACAACAATGCTGCAGTATGCTTCAGGAACACTGTAACAGGGAACATTGTAATTCAATGGCAATTAAGTCCTTTTCACATCAGTAGTTTTTGACATGCAAATTACTGTAAGTTGCTGCATTGCACCATGGCCTAGCTCTGTTGTACTCATTCATGCTGCATGAGGTACTTCTCTAGACAGCATGATCTGTTAGTGCATGCTTTTCTATATGCATGTGCATAACTGAAAATTGTTACCCCTTGAACAATTTCTTGATCCTCTGCAAACCTTTATATCCACATTGTGACCATATTTCCATCTGCATTATTGCAGACCCCAGAGGAGCCCAACCTTCTGAAGTCAGAAGTCGATGTGCATGTCTCTGCACCTGTGATTGAACAGGTGCAGGTCCTTTAGGGACCCTTACTTGCAGACAAAGGTAGTGTTGCAATTTTGGTACCATAGATTTTATTATACCTCCACTTCTCAGCCAGAAGTCAGTGTGAATGTCTGCAGAAGCACATACCTGTCAAGTGTGGATATGTTTTACAGTATGCATGAATACCTCAAGTTTCAGTCACACTGCCCCCATGGGATGTTTGCTTCTATGGACAAAAGAGCTCTTGAAAATTGGCTATTGTGGATTTGTATCTGTGGCTGCAGGGGCCTCTGATTCTGTACACTGAGCAGTCTTGTGATTCGAGTATTGTGGATTTGTAGCTGCAGGAACAAGTTACTGTGTACTGTATGTCTTGCTGTGTACATGCCACAGATACAACTCCATGAAAGTAGCACATCAGTGTCTACTGCATTTGTGCAATCTGAAACAGCTGCATGTTGTTCATCTTACCTGATGATGACTGTCTGTGGTTGCTTTTAAGGTATTGTTATTTTTCTGCTTTGGGGTGGGGGCAAGGCCTCTAGAATTCTGCAATTCTGTGGCCAGAAAATTTGCCATAAATTTGTGTCATGCCACAGAATATATACATAGTGCTGCAGAATTCATTGTTCTTGTGAATTTTCATTCAATACAGTTACTCCATAGTGTCTGCCTCCTTCCACATCTCGCTTTATCCTGCAACCCCTCCTCCATGCTCAGCATGTGGTGTCATTACTGACATCACATCATAGTTTAGTCAGCGATAGAAGTGTATTCTGCCACAGAAATGATGAATCATGCCATGGAAATCAGAAATTGGTGCTGCAGAATCCGAGAGCACTGCTGCAGAAATCAGGACAAAGTACCACATAATACTAGGGCCCTGGTGGGGAGTTAGGTTGGAAACCATAATGCCACATTTCCCTTCTTTAGTTGTTTTCAACTGAACCTGACTGGTGTATTAATGCTGTTTTTTTTTTGCAAAACATGCATATGTGTTTCCACTGATGTGTTTTACCAATAAGATAATCGGAACTGGTTCTCCCACCACTTGTCGCCCTCCTAAACTTCTCACACCTTACATATCCCTTAGAGCAGGGCCAGCCTTAACCATTTTGGGCCCTGTGCAGCCCCTGTCAGGCCCAACCACTCCATTCCGTGTGCCCCCAACATCCAACATTTACACCTAACTACCCCTCCTGTCCTGTATTAATAAAGCAGTACCGAGTCTGCTAGTTTAACTAGCATTTTTAATCAGTGCCATTGACCGCAATGAATTATTTGACTTCACCACTGAATCTGACTGAGCCTGGAGCAAGAATTTAAGTAAGTACAGTACTACTACCGTATTCATTTCTGTAAGGACAGGACATCATCACTGGACACACACCTCTGATACTCTGATCTGCCAACAAGTTAAACAACTTAACTTTTCTGGAGGTGTAGTGAGAGGAATAGAGAGGATTATCATCAGACACTGGTAAGGTTGTCACCTGTAAGTTTTTACCTGGTGATCAGATTTTCAGAGTCCCTTTCAGGAGATGCGGTTTTGCTCTGTGCTGGTCAGGTTTTGAGCCATTTTGAGTGCTCACATACTTTTGAAACAGATTTTGTCATATCATTCATCATTTCAGCTACATGTCCAGGTTTCAAACAAGTTCTCTTGTCAATATAGCCCTCTGTTTGTGAAAACAGACAACCTGAAAGATGTAAAGTATGGCCATTAACACCAAGGGCGTCTTGCCTGGTTGTTTGCCATAAAAGGGAAAATGTGGTTAGGATGGATATGTCTGAGAAAACCAAAAGAAAACCAAGCCCACTGAGTTTCAGCACTGCAGTGTGTGTGGGGAGGTCTTTGCTAAGGCTGAACCCCACACCACCTGTGTTTTTGTCTGGGGTTTGAACACCTCGATTCAGACTGCCAAATCTGTAAAATTTCTCTCAGTCTACCCTGGAAAAAGATTAGGTAGGCAAAGGGATAAGGAGACTGTGAAGTCCGCTGACCCGGATGGTCAGTCTGGTTCAGTTCCAACCAAACCTGAGGGAGTGCCCTCTGACCAGGGCGATACTTCTTCTGGCAAGAGGAGAGCTGATCCTGAGGGATTGGTTCCTACAAAAGAAAAAGAAAGAAAAATCAGCGGTTCGGATCCAGAGACCTATTTTCCAACCGCTAAAGAGATTGCCAATGCGATAAGGATTGCAGAATTGCTTCCATGATTCCGTCTGATCCAGTGCCTTCTGGCAGATGCTCAGTTGGATCGGTTCCTCCGGTCCTAGATTATGCCCTGAAGATTTCTATGAACCGGTTGGAGGGGATGAAGATTATGATGATGATGATGGCGATGGTGTGGGAGGTCTGGTTGGGCTCATTGAACCGGACATCTCCCCAGACAGACCTTCTGGTGTTGCCCTCCTAGGCTTTCTGAGTCCCCTTCTGACTATATGTTTTACAGGAAAGTGACAGAAACCCTTCAGTTCCCCGTGGAAGAAGCTGTAGAGGAACAAGAGGAACCTGATTATGTGGAGATGATGGTCATCCAGGGTCCACGAGACTGTCAATTCCTTCATGGGACAGAGCTGACAGAGGAAGAGCGAGGGAGGGGCGAGGGGCAGGCCTCAGATCACCGCATAGACTTCTTGAGCTTGGCTGTCAGGCCCTGTACACGTGTAGAGACATCCCCGGGTCTCGGCGGTCGTGAGGGCTCCGTTGTGACCTCTCCCAGCAGCCAGCAGGACGCTCGAAACCCAGGTAATTTGCAGAGAACCTCAGCCTCCTGCACCAAGCAGCTCACTGGCCTGACGTCCAATGGTGGTTTCCACTTGCGCGCTGTAAACTGGCCTGCCTGCAGCCTTCCACTTGGACTCTCTCTCCTGCAGCGCAGCCTCGCGCCAAATTTAATGGACGTGCGCCTCCACAGCCGTGTCGGAGCACAGATTGACTGTTTTCTCCTGCCATCCTTATTGTATCCTGTGATTGCTGTTTTAGCTGATATTGTAGAGTTAACCTACTTAGCCAATTTATTTTTATTTCTGCCTGTAACTCCTATTCTGGCTCTGCCCTGCCTGATCTCTACCTGGAACAGCACAGTGGCTCCCCACTAAAACAACTCCCCCGTTCTTCTAATTGTGCGATCAGATTTCCCCACCCCTTACCTTATTTTAACTCCCTGTTGCTCTTTGTTTCAGCAGAAGTCGCCCGAGTCTCGGCGGTCGTGAGGGCTCGGTTGTGACCCTCCCCAGCAGCCAGCAGGATGCTCGAAAGCCAGGTAATTTGCAGAGACCTCAGCCCTCCTGCCAAACAGCTCACTGGCCTGGCGTCCGGCGGTGGTTTCCACTTGCACCGCACTGTAAACCGGCCCTGCAGCCTTCCGCCTGGACTCTCTCCCTCCTCGCGGTGAGGCAGCCTTGGCGCAAATTTAAACAGCCAGTGTGCCTCCACAGCCATGTCAGAGCTGTAGCTCACCGAACGCCAGCCTCCGCCTCCCCACCGCCCCCACCACCACCCTGGGTCGGCTCCTCATTAAATAGGCTGTGGTGAGCCACGTGGTGCTGAAAATAACCTATCAGCCCTGTTTGCCATCTGCAGGTTATTTTTTCTACCACCAGTGGCCGCTCCATCAGCCTAGAACACTGGTAACTCATTAACTCTAGCCCTACCTCCTCTCTCACTTTTCCTTACAGTGAATCCCTTTCATGACCGCACCCCTTACTCCCAGTCCCTCTCCTCAGTTCTCTCTCCCTCACGCTGCTCCTTTTAAGGCATTCTACCCTCCCGTCCTTTAGTTCCCCTACCACCGCAGGGCCCACCAAAGGTTATGACCCTCCCACTCTATCCACTACCCACCCCTCTGACTCCCAACCCCACCTCCTGGCTTTCATCAAAGGGCTCAAAATCACCCACATGAATGTGCATAGCCTTCTATGTAACCTGGCAGAGCTCACAGCATGGGTTGCCCTTCACCAGACAGATATCCTGGGCCTCTCTGAAACCTGGCTCAAACCCCACATACCTGATGCTCAGTCACCCTCCCAGGCTATAACCACTTCCGCATGACAGACGGGCAAAAGAAGGCGGTGGGGTGATCCTCTACTACAAGGCTCATCTAAACCTGTCCCCCTTGACCACTCACCTGCCGACCCACCTGCTGTGAGTTCCTGCACAACCTCCTTCTGCATGGGAACTCAAGAAGATTCACCTGGTATGCACTTACATCCCACCCAAGACTGCGCTGCCAGGCCTCTCCTCCCTGCTTGACTGTATTGCCAAAAAGTGGGTCCCAGCGAAACCCTCGTGTTGGTGACTTCAACCTCAACTGGTTGGGAACCAATCGCCACTTGTAATGAGCCACTGCTCTCGGCCTTCTACTAAACCAAATCATAACCGACCCCACCAGGCTCACACAGGTTGCACAGGGGAACTCGGGATCCCTCATCGACTGGTTCCTCTCCAACAGGCCTGCCAACATGTTATCCTCGGGCACTCTCCCAGGCGTCATCTCGACCACTCTCCTATCTACTGTGTCTGGGACATCTCTCAGCCTAAAATGCCTAGCAAAGTGATCAAGCTGAGGACTATTCCAAATTTAATCCTCATGACTTCCTGTCTGACCTCCAGCTGTAGACTGGTCTGAGGTCACGGCCTCTATCGACCCCTCACAAGCCTTGGATCTATTCCTATCTAAGTTGAACCCCCTTCAGAACAAACATGCCCCCCTTACTAGGAGAGGATGAGGCACACCGTCACCAAATGGCTAAATGGCGGCCTACTCTCCTAATGAAGGAGGGACAAATGCTGGGCATCCTATAAGGTATCCCATAACAACGATGATCTTATGGCCTACAGGCACCTCAGAAACTCATGCAAAGTGCCATCCGCTCAGCTAAAGTGAGTTCTGTAAAGCTGCCCTACTGTCTTCTGGCACCAACCCAAGGAGTTTCTGGCAGAATATTAAAATGCCATCGGGGTCAGCTAAACCTCAGGTCACTGACCTGCTTGTTGATGGTGTTAGCTGCAACAACCCCTTACCATTGCAAACTCCTTTAACTCCTTGTTTTCTGAGCTACCCCTACCCCTCCAACCCCCAGTGTCTGCCCCTTGACGCCCCTCTTCGGCCTCCACCCCGGCCCCGTTCCATCTGAGACAAGTGTCACAATAGAGACCCAGAAGCTGCTCTCAGGCCTCTCCCCCACAGTGGGCCAAGCACGACAGCCTTGAGCCAAAACTGCTCAGACTGGGGCCCACCTCCTCGCTAGGCCAGTCCGCACCTCTTCAACTCCTCCATCTGCACTGGGATTATCCCAGACCTCTGGAAAGTGGCTAAGGTTGTCCCTGTCCTAAAACAAGGAACCTAAAGATCCTCGTAACCTACTGCCCCATCGCCATACTGTCATACCAGTAAACTGCTCTAGAAAGCCGTTGCCTCTCAGCTCTCCCAATACATCCAGAACTACAACATCCTCTCCCCTGCCCAGCCGGCTTCAGGAAAGGGCACAGCATGTCCACTGCCCTTGCTGTTGTCACCTACAGATCGAGCACGTGCCGACCAAGGAAATCTTACTGGAGTCATTTTCATGGACCTCTCTAAAGCCTTTGACAGGGTTGACCACTACCTCCTCGGCTCCATGCTCCAATCCCTTGGGTTCTCCTCCTCCTCCCATGCTTGCTTCCTAAACTACCTCTCCAACCGTCAGCAATACACCAACTTTAATCGGACCTTCTCCAAACTCTCTCAGTCCCTGTAGAGGGCCCCAAGGGTCCGTCCTTGGCCAACTCTATTCTCGCTGTTCATCAACTCCCTACCATCCATCCTACCCATTCCCGCCACCCTGTCTGCGGACGACCTCGTCCTCCTGACCAACTCTCAGAGACATCTCCATAATTAACTCCCAACTGGCACGCTGACTTTGAACGCATCCAAACCTGGCTGGGGAACCACAGGCTCACCCTCAACCTCAAAACCCAAGCAATGCTGTTTGGGTCCCTAAACAAATCAAATCCTGCCCGGCCCTCTGTTGATCCTTGGGGCTGATGGCTTCTCCCCTCAGTCGGTTTCTCCACCAAATACCTGGCGTCACCTTGACCCGCAACTGGACCTTACCTTACACATCCGCAATGTCTGGAAGGCCACCTAACTGTAAACTTGGTCTTTTCTATCGAGCGAATAACTGTCTTACCCCGCGCCGCCGGCTTAGCCCTGCCAAGTGATCCTCCTCCTCACTATGCTACGGTCTCGTAACTTTTGCCCCAGTTCCCAAATCCAGCCTTTCAAAATGGGACACGGCTTACAATAATGTTGCGCTTCGCACTCTCCGCCCTCCCTTACTCACCGCTGTGACCTTTACAACCGCCTGGATTGGCTTCCTCCAGAGAAGCACTGTTCCTTCGTTCTAGGTATTTTGTTGACAACATTCTTAGTTCCAACACCCCCACCCTAGCCCTTCCCTCAAACTCGATCCACCATTCTACCACCTAAGATCTGGGACATCCCAGAATGCGTGGTTCCAAGGACCAAAGACCACTGCAGGAGATCGGTCCTTCCCGTCTATGCTCTAAACTTTGGAACTCGCTCCCTGAGCAAGTTAGGGCCTCCTCCTCACATCCCAGCTTCAAAGCTTCCCTCTGGTGCTTCCTAAAACCCTCTTCCCCTGTCCCTGCCCTGTAGCCCCTCTCTCCCCTCCCCTCCCCCAGTCTGTTCAGAGGGGTCTTAGCCTCAGCCCCACCTGCACTTCTTCCCCACTCCCCCACCTAGAAATCCTGTCCCGACCCCTTGTAATGGGGCCCCTCCCTTCACAGGCACTTACTACCACCCTTTATTTTGCTTGCTCGCTCCGTCCTAAAGCCAGGATGAAACGCCTCACAAGTTAGGGGTTTGTCTACCTTTCTCCTCAACTGTTCACGAGTGACCTCCTCCCAACCTTGCACTGCCACCTAGAATAGCCTTACCCTGTTTATTCCCCATGTACATTCCTCTATAACCCCAATTGTTCGCTGCATGTAACACTTGCACCACCTTCATGCCTGTCTCTCCATGTATTTTTGAATCCTCAACTGCCCATGTACAAAGTTTCCACCTGTAACTCTCTGGTAAATACTTGCCCTGAACTGCCTATCTCTTCTATTAATTATGTACCCTCTTACTGCTTACGTATGAAGTTCTCACCTGTAACTCTCCGGGAATGCTTGCCCTGAAATACCTATCTCTTCTATGTATTTTGTATCCTCTACTGTTTATGTATGAAGTTCTCACCTGTAACTCTCCCGGTCGCACCTGAAAATAGGCACCTGGTGTCTAGTGCTTACCAGTTAACAAATGCAAATAAATAAATAAATAAGTCTTTTGGGAAACAGACACAAAAGATTTTAAAACTCAAATTCTGTACCTCCTGTTGGCAGAAGTATGGACAAAAGGTACACCTTATCAGGTTCAGGTACAGAGTACTTGTATCAACAATGCAGCAATGTTAGGTTGTGCAGGCTGCAGCCTGTGATAAGGCAATATACCGTTGGCTTCACACCCTCAGATAAAGATTCTAGGAGCTGGATGCCATGGCAAAGAAACAGTACATGGCATCCACCTTGGAACTCAGGCAGGCTAATTATATGGCCTATGCAGTCAGGTGCCATAAGTCCAGGTGGGGCACTGTACTGGCACTGGCTAACAGGCCTCCCCCAGCTAGCTTTGGAGCTGGAGGGGTGGCTGCTGATTGGATGAGGCATCTAAGGTACAGTTCCATGCTGCTGTGGACTCCAATGATGTGTTATCTAGATTCATGGCTACATCTGTGGCTCTTCGAATAACTTGGCTCAGATGTACTAGCCTCTCCGGACACTCAGGCTAAGACCATGGATTTCCCTGTGGTGAGGTAATTCTCTGTTTTGGGAGCAGATAGAGAATTACATGAAAAGATGGATGAGTATTGGACCACCTATAGGAGTGCACAGGCCAAGGAAGGCAGGCAGCTCCTCAAAGGCAACGCAGGCTAGGGGTAGGGGCAGATTTTTTCATAGGCCTTTCTACCAAGCACAGGCCTTTTCTCCCTTTCCTCAGATGGGGTTCTTTAGAGGAGAGGCAGAAGGGGATGAGTAGGCTGCATCCATCCCTCAACCTTGGCTCCTGCCAGGCAGACACCCTGATGTGTCAGCCCGAGTCACTCTCCATTCCTGTAGGAGGCAGGCTGGCTTTCTTCGTCCATGACTGGATGTCTGTTACCCCAGACAAGTGGGTCCTGGAAGTGGTAAGCCAGGGCTGGTCCTCAGTTTCCAAGAAATTTCCAAAGCTGAGGGCAGATCTTTTCCACCTGCAAGCATCTCAGAAACCATTGCCCCAGAGGCAGAGGTTTAATCTCTACTGGCTCTAAAGGCTGTAGAGAGAGTTCTTATTGCACAGGGGCAAGGTCTGTACTCCAGGTACTTTCTTACCCCAAAAGGACAGAATGGTGACCCATCCTAGACTTAAGATACCTGAACAAACATCTTTTAAAACCAAAATTCAAAATGGTGACTCTGGAATAATCCTTCCTCTCTAAGGCCAGGGGACTGGCTAGCCTCCTGGACTTAAAGATGCCTACTTTCACATTCCATCAGGGTACTCCCACAGAAAGTACCTCAGGTACAGATGCCTTCAGGCCATTATCAGTTCAAAGCTATGCCCTTTGGCTGACATCAGCTTCTAGGGTATTCACAAAATGCCCTAGCAGTAGTAGTACCTTAATAAGAAGGAAAAATATTTCCATATTTCCATACCTGGACGACTGGCTCAGTCAAGTCAGACCTTCAAGTGACTCAACAAGTGCTCACTTCTCTAGGATTACTTTTCAATCTTCCCAAGTCAGTTCTCGAGCCTGTACAGCTCCTCACCTTCATTGGGGCAGAGATCGATACAGCCAAAGCAAGAGCTTTTCTTCTACTAGAAAGGGTAAGGGCTATTGTAGAGCTGGTTCTTCATTCCACCTTCTGGTCTCTTGGCCAGCAAGGCACTTCCTTCAGCTTCTGAGCCACATGGCAGCTTCTACAGCAGTGGCCCAAGGGCCAGATTTCTGACGAGGGACATTCAGTTTCACCTGAGGGCCTTTTGGTTCTCAGAAGAAAGAGTCTGTAGCCAAACTAGTTCCAGTGACCCAGGATCTGATCCAGGCTCTCAATGGTGGCAGAATCAGGGCAACCTCAGGCAAGGAGTCCCATTCATCACTCAGTCTCACTCTGTGGTCCTAACCACGGATGCTTCTCTATTGGGGTGAAGCCATCTGGGGGCTCTCACAGCCCAGGGAATATGGTCTCCTCAAGAATCCCTTCTTTATATCAATCTCTTGGAACTCAGGGTGGTCTTTCTGGCCCTGCAGGCTTTCTCTCAGTCAGTGCAGAACAAGGTGATTCAGGTAAGGACAGACAACACCACCACCATCTGGTACATCAACAAGCAGGGAGGTACTTGGTCCACGGCCTTGTGCACAGAAGCCAGAAACTGTGGTCCTTAGCTAATTCTCTGCAGACCTCTCTGATAGCAGTCCACCTTCCAGGGAAGGACAATGTGCTAGCAGATGCATTGAGCAGGAGATCTCCCAGGGCTATCACGAATGGTCCTGAGACCTCTGGTGTTGAAAGTGATTTTTTCAAGGTGGGGTACTTCACAGATAGATCTCATTGCAGCCCCAGACAATCACCAACTTCCTCTGTTTTGTTGCAGACCCCAGTATTGGGCTCAGTCCCTCTGGATGCTCTGATTTTGAACTGGGAAGGGACATTTCTATATGTCTTCCCTCTCTTTCCTCTACTGTTCAAGGTTCTGGTCAAGGTAAGGTCACAGCCTTGCAAAGTGATTCTGATTGCTCCAGACTGGGCCAGACAGCTTTGTACTCCTTGCAGCTGTCCCAGCAGTCCATCTTCCCCTATCTCTTCCAGGAATTACAACCTGTTGCAACCTCCTCTCAGGGAGGATTTGGTACCCATTCTTCGGTCTCAATCTCAAGGCATGGCTCTTGAAGAGGTTAGAGTATGCAGATTTGCATCTGTCCCAAGGGGTTCTGGTTATTTCAAAGCCTCTCGAAAGCCTGCTACCAGAAAAACTTACAACTCCAAATGGAAAAGATTCAGCATTTGGTGTTCCAAGAAGCATATATCACCAGACACTGCTGAATTGTCTACAGTTCAGGATTATGATTCATCTTAATGGCCTAGGCTGCAGACCAGCTACTCTCAAAGTACATTTGTCAACTGTTTCGTTTTTCTGTCAGTGGAAAGCCTTCCTCACTGTCATCTCACCCTGTATTCTGTAATTTTTCAAGGGATTGCTTCATACTAATCCTCCCCCCTTTAGGGATACTACCCCTGCTTGGGATCTTAATGTTTGCATTGCTCCAGCTTGTGCAACCCTTTTGAGCCTTTTTTTCAGCAGGCTTAAGTACTTGACTTGGAAAACTGTGTTCCTAGTAGCTATTACCTCTGCCACGCGTATCAGTGAATTGCAAGCTTCTGTCAGTGGAGCCTGATTTATCTCATTCTATAGAGATAAGGTGGTCCTTAGAACTAATAGGAGGTTTTTACCCAAAGTGGTTTCAGATTTTCATCTGAAACAATCTGTGTCTCTCCCTGTGTTCTTCACTGATCATTCTTCTTCAGGAGAAAGAAGTTTACACAGTTTGGATGTTAAAGAGCTCTTAGTTACTACATTAAACGTACTAAGACTCACAGGTTTGACTCCTACAGTTGTTTCTCACTTATGGAAAGTGGTTAAGGGCAAACCTGCCACTAAGAGAACTATTGCCAGGTGGATTGTCCCTTGTATCTAATTTCCTGCTATGAGAAGCTAGGCAAAATACCTGCCTCAGGCCTGAGGGCTCATTCAACTAGAGGTACAGTTGCTTCTGGCTGCAGCCAGGGATATTCTTTGCTAGAGATATGTAAAGTAGCCACCTGGAAAAAATCCATACATTTACCAAGCATTACTCCCTGGACATCCAGGCTAAGAGTGATGCTTGGTTTATATACAGCAGTACTGCAGAGCCTATTCCCAAGGTAGCTTTGATTCCTCCTCCATGGAGGTACTGCTTGGTAGTTTGTAGTAGTCAGAATACAGCAAGACTTCATGTTGTTTGAAGAAAAATTACTCACCTTAGTAATTATGTTTCTTCTAATGGAGTCTTGCTGTATTCTGACCTCCCTCCTACTTCCTCTCAGAACCTGTTTTTGGAAGTGAGCTGGCAGGTGCAATGTTGCACCCCAGGGATACATTTGGGTACTCCCTCCTCTTAGAAGGGAGTGGGTTATATTATTAATTTAACAGTCTTAAGTTGTTCACTACCTGGTTTTTGATTTTGATTTGTTGACTTGAGTCTTTTGGGGATCCAAAATATTTGGTTGCTATTTGGCTAGTAAAATTTTACAATTTCCACATAGTAGTTAGTTAGTATTGGCTCATAAGAATCTGACAGTTGCACTTCAAAGTGCAGCAGACAGAGGTCTGAACTGAGCTCAAGTGCAACGTTCTATGCTCTGCATAGAAATTAACCTTCTCCTCTCCAGGGCAGTTTGAGAGCTGGGGCTAACTGCAATAGTCAGAATACAGCAAGACTCCATTAGAAGAAACATAATTACTAAGGTGAGTATTTTTCTTCTGTGTGACCTTGGTTCATGTCCCAGATAAGGCATTTATTTCTTTCTCTCTTCTGTTTGTTTTAGAACTTTAAAAGCCTTTAAAATGTACTTTTGGCTATTTTTTTTATCACCAGTGGAGCAAAGACAGTTTAGAATTTTGTTCCAAAACTTATAGGGAAAGGAATTTGCCCAAGGGTGTGTCTTTTGAAGGTTTTGTGAAAACCTTTTAGCCACTTCTTCAGTTGAAAGATTTTGAAATTTAGCTTCTGAGCATATTCAGTGGGGTTTCTGAGATAAACCTCTGATATGAACGAAGAATTTTACTTTCATGAACCATTTTACTTTCTCAAGCAAATGTGTTTAACTTTGTAAGACAAAATCTTACTGTCATGAGCGCTGCCATCTTGTTTTTTGTTTTGGTGAAAAAATAATTTAGAAACACATAGAAATTGTGTATTTTAAAAATAAACACCTGAACCTAGGTGAAGGCAGTACCTATTTAGCTAGATTCAGGGTTTGTCTGATGGAAAATTACCCCAAAATAAGTTTCTAGCCAGCCCCAAATTCTTTGATCACCAACTTAGCCAGGGGTCTGATTTATTGACATGAGTCGACAATTCTTTATTAACACATAAAGTGCAAACAAGTAATGTTATGTTCACACATTAAAAAATAGGTTTTACTGCTGTTTACCAATTTTGCTATTCAAACAAAGAATTATTTCATTGCCAACAAAGTGTGAACAAAGAATTTTATGTTCACACATAAAAGCCTTTTTCAGTGCTGGATAATGATGTTTACTGTATAAGACTAAAGAATTATTTGATCACCATTAAGTGTGGTCAAAGAATACTGGTTTGTAACAATAAAATTGGTAATTTCTACCAGAAACAACTGTTGCTCATAACTCAGCTATTGTTTTAACATTTTTACCACATTTCAACAACCTTATTTTTAAGGCCCTTAGATGAGCACAGTGGGTGACAACTGTCACTTCCACCTCTAAATTTGTTTTATGGTATAATGCTGTAAGACAAAAACATAAAAGGCCAGACTGCAAGTCCACCACTCCTCTCGGATGTCATAGAGCTTAAACTATAAGTTCTGAGAATTTGAGGCATAAAATTCAATTCAATTTACTAGGAGCTGACCATTGAGATATGATCATTTAAAATAGTGTCCCTATTATATGGGTCCACCATGTCAGTTCGACATCCATCATGTTGATCGACACTACAGTGACAATAAAATGCAGACGGCGACCAAGTCACCAGGCAGTCATGCCACCCCTAGCCTGTAGCAGCAAAACAGGGGACATCCTAGCTGTTTAGCCCCCTGCAATACCACACCTCCCTGAAAAATAATATAATCACCTCCACGTCAAAGGTGTGAGGAGAAACAGCAGAACACCCTGGGGCATCAAGATGGCAAGCGATGCAAAATCTTGATTAGCGGAATGAACTGTCAATTGGTTTGCAGAGCCCACTAGCCATTAATGTAAGGGGTTTCCAAAGCCCTGTTGGCGCATCCTATTATACACACACTTATCAAGTTTATATATCGGGTTGGTAAAAAATACAAAACCAACAATAATTATGAGTATATATAAATGTAAATTCGACTTAAAATACCATATTGAAAAACTGGACATGTGTTGTGGTACCATTGTGTAGATAGGCATGTAATACAGGACTACAGGACACAAATTCTGAAGATGCACTTAGCACTTCAGTAAGGGACTTGTTTGGGACCAAAGTATGCTATACAGATTGTGTACACATGGTAAGTCCCATACGTTATGATGACACATCCACTACCCTATTAACCTTGGGTCACAGATGGGCCCATTCCACACAGCAATAGGTAACATCAAGGATTCTTTGTTCCTTCCCTGTGACAACACTTTCCCAATTGGGTACTACCTGAGTACAGTACCTTACCTCCCTAACTGGAGTAGCTAACAGCTACCTGGGGTAGGAAGTGTTGCACTGCACTGACCTGGAGACTTGCAGGAATGTGAGACACTGGCTCTGTAAACACGGACACCAACACTTGGATTGTTGAGAAAAAGATACATTTTTACTGAAAATTCATTAAATCTCTGAAACCACAACCACGAATGGTGCCATGGCAACCCTTCTGAATATCCCACCCACAGTATGTAAAATAAGTGTTCTGTGACTGTATACAATTGCCCAACAGAGCCATACTTTAAACTGCTGAATTTTTACTTGTGTTTCTGTATAGAAAATCTTTGTTATTTTATTAACTACTCAGGACTTCATTTAACCCTCCAGGGCTTTTATTTAAAACAATTATTTTTAGTGTATTTAATGAAATGAGAAACTGTGGATTCCTATGCATCAGATCACACCTCAGTGTTACAAAATGGTTCCTCTGTGAGCTCATACATTGCTTGCCTCCTTAGTGTGTGTGGGACTTTGCAGGGTCCCTGTCAGACTGAGCTCCTTTATATTTATTTATTTACAATGTGAACCAGTCCCTAAGTACTTTTCCCTGGCACTTTTTGCCTGCTCATCTAAAATAAGGGAAAGATATCTGATTGATCCTGCCTTCAAGAGGAGCGCCTTCCTGCTTCTCCCTCTTGCAGCTTTGCATAGCAGGATTCACATTAGGCTGAAGCATCGGCATCGGAGTAGAGAAGTGGCTGCCTGCAAGCAAACCTGGGGATTCCATCGCTGAGTGTGGAGTGCTCTGCTATGGGACCAACTCTTGAGTACTCACACTCCCCCGTCATTCCTTTTTGTGCGTGCCCACAGCTTCAATCCTGCATTTTCTTTCATTTATTTACAACAGAGCAGCTTTTCTTTCCAGGGGTGATCTTTAAAATATATACAATCATTAAAACTATAAGACAACCCAGGCACACCAAATAAGCCATTAGCCAGGGTGATCGGTTTACTAGCCCACTGGTCACCAATAGCTAAGATTACCATTTTTAATGATAAATACTACACTTTTTACAAACTTTTGCAAATCATATAAAAATTTGAAAATTCATGTATGTAAGGAAAGCCGGGCCTGAGTCCTTTCCAACTTCCCTGTGCTGCATTCTACTATAAAATGAATGATATGCCCACGCTGACTTCTGATATCTAATCTATTTTAAGCTGCTGATTATTTATTTATTACAATCTTAGATTCTAAATCTGCTTTTATATCACTGTATGGGCCACCCCATATCTTGCTGGCAGCTCCTACCTACTCTAGGACTCAAATCAAGTCTTTGACAACTTATTTTTAGATACACTAAAACTATCTATCCCAATTCTACTAGGTGGAAACAGTGTTAGAGGCTGTTACAACATAAATTAGGGTAATGTATGTAAGGATGTTGTATGGCAGGGTATTTCAACAGGGGGCCACAGCTCTCTGTGGGGAGCCCTGAGCAAGGTGTAGATGGTCCGTGGAGTGAGCTGGAAAATGTTAAATGTGAAAAATAAAGTGAAGCAAAACCTGGTGGAGTACATGCTAATACATCATTGTCTGACACTATGCAGTTGACTATGCTACAAGTGACTCAGTAAAATTGCACCACGTGATAAATACAGGGTTGATAAATACCTCTATAGAAAGAGTTCAAGCTGATGGGGAGCAAGTGTGCTAGACTGCAAGCTGAACTGACAACTCAAAAACAGACTGTAGAGTGCGAGTGCCATTGATACTTGCTACTTTTTCAGCCCTGTTTCTACAAATTGAACAATTCTCTGAGTGAACATCATGTTCAGTTCTTTCACCTTAGGTAAAAGCAGCAAGTCATTTTGCTGATTTTATGTTTGCTTGCAAGAAACATAGTGTCATCATTTGAGTTTTCAGAGGTGTGGCAGCCCTCTTCCAATTCAGTCAGTGTGTTTGCAGGCGCGGCCGCAGTTCTCCAATGGCTGCGGCTGTCTATGACAGCAGTCAAAAATACAGTGGAGTACAGTTGAAAGGGAGCTATGTTTCAGTGAGCAGCAATAAGATATCACCTGCTCTTCGCACTCCTCCTACACACACACACACACACACACGCCCGCATACTGCGTCGCTCGCTCCCACACAACACACTATATAGCTGAAGGGGGGCGCTCAATCCCTTATTGTGTGCTGCACTCCCCACCCAAACAGAGTTCCATATGCCATGCTGGATGCCCACCCCAGCATGGCTACACATCATATAGCCAGCGGGTGCCCAATCCCCAGAGAGTACAGGGTGCCACACTGGGGCCCACCCAGTGTGGCAACAGATCTTATCACCGGCAGGATTGCCCAATCCCCGTCAGCTCCTACACCCCCAAACAGCCATCCTTGTGTACCACGCTGGGGGCCCACCTCAGCGTGGCAAACGTCCTAATGTCGTTGTCCTTTTTTAAAAACCCTTGAAACACACAAGCGGTCCCTCGCTGTCTCTGCCCCACCCGCGCCCACCACTGTGCACCCTGCCTCCCACACCCTCTGTCACCCCATACTTACCTCCAACTCCAGCGTGATGATCTTCGTGGACCAGGGAACACGCCTGCACTCTTCAAAGCCGACCGCGAACTGAGGAAATGCCGGTAAGCTGTATAATGGGATAAATAGGGTTTTTCAACTTTGCTGCATATCTCAGGCATTTTTGGATTTTTGCACCAAATTTTCAACATGGGGTTTTGGGACCCCTTCTCATGAAGCTCTCACTGTCATGGCGTTAATCGCCCAAAGGGATTTCTCAGACTATCAAAGAAAATCACTTTTTGGGACTGATTAACGAAATGAACTGCCACTGTTCATAAGGTGGGCTCTCAAAAAGCCTATGTTGAAAATTTGTGAAAAATTCCTAAAATGACTGTTTTATGAGCATGCATTGCTCAGTTCCTACGCATACTCATAAGTTCATAAATTTTCAATAGTTTCACTCCAGATTTTCAACATTCCCATTTTATTACACTTCCTTATGAGCAGTATAGCTGTCATTTTTCACATCTTGCCCAAAATGTGTTTCCGCCCATGTAGCACACAATGGGCGCGGTTGGTGTGCAAAATCAATGTATGGGACACATTAAGAAAATCACAGTGACACTATTCATGAGCAGAGGTCTTAAAATGGCCATGTTGAAAGTGGTGAAAAATTCCTAAAAGTGGCTGTTTCTGACGTGCGTAGCACAGTTCTCACATGCGCTTGTAAGTTTGCAATTTTCAATATTTTCTCAGATTTTCAACATTGCCATTTTATTACACTTCCTTATGAACAGTACAGCTGCCATTTTTCACATGTCACCCAAAATGTGTTGGACGCGTGTAGCGCTCAATGGTGCAGTCGGTGAAAGAAAGCAATGTTTGGGACAGATTAAGAAAATCACAGTTACACTGTTCATGAGCAGAGGTCTTAAAATGGCTATGTTGAAAATTTGGTGACAAAAGTCCATAAAATGACTGTGTTACGAGTGAGCATTGCGTAGTTTCCATGCACCTCGTAAGTTCATGACTTTGTAATATTTTCAGTCTAGATTTTCACCAGTGGCATTTTCCACACTTCCTTATGAACAGTACAGCTGTCATTTTCACAACATGGTCTAAATGTGTTTTCACACTTTCAGCGCAGAGATGCGTGGTCACTGTGGGAAATCATTGTTCGGGACCGATAAAGAAAATCACAGTGACACTGTTCATGATCAGAGGTCCCAAAATGCCTGTGTTGACAATCTGCTGTAAAAAATCCCCAATCTAATTACATTACGGGTGTGTGTTACCAGTTTCTATGCATGCTCGTGACTTCACCAGTTTTTAAATATTTTTATGCAGATCTGCAACATTGCCATTTTTACACCTCCCCATGAACAGTACAACTGTCATTTTCACATCCTGTTCGGAATGTGTTTTTGCACCTGTGGTGCTAAATGCCCGGAGTCGCTGTGCATAAGCTTTCGCCTAACAAACTGGAAACTGCCACTGCTCATGAGGTGGGGGTCACAAAAAACATGTTGAAAATTTGAGTGAAAATACCAACAAATGCCTGAGGTGTTAGGGTTTCCAACCATAATGCTCCACCCTGTGAGAATGACAGGCATCTGGGGTGTGACTTGGGATTCTTGCCTAATGCTCCATGCCATTCCACCCTGTAGCCAGTGAGAGGCATCGAGGTATGCCTTGGACTCATTGGCCCCAAAGTTCACCCCATTCTCCTATACTGAACCCATCTCACCATATTTCCTGATGGAATGGGGTGCACATAAGAGCCAAAGACCCCAAGGCACACCGTGGCACTTGCCAGTGTCTGCAGGGTAGGGTGTGGTGAAATGGCATGCCTGTTATGCCTGACGACCCTAAGGCACACCCAATGCCTGTCACTCTCTGCAGGGTGGTGGTGGGGTTGGCTTCAGTTCAGTACTTCACTGCCATTTCTATTATGCAGCTCTGTAACTTCTACACTACACTACCAATGCCAGCAAGCAAACATTCGGCGTTGACAAATGTATTGTGTCAGTAATAAACTTCAACTTCATGTTGAAGTTAAGTGTCACTGACTTGCCAGTGAAACTAAAAGGGCAGGAAGACAATTTCATGGTATAGACACTGCAGCCTGCAAAGTGCCTCTTTTTATTTTTTATTTATTGAAATGTTTCACCAGGAAGACACTATGAGCAACAAGTTGCTCGTCTCCCAGTGTGACCTGAGGGTTAGGGAACATGAGGACAGTATACAGAGATTTGTTACACAATATAGATATACAATTTGATTACATTCAATAAAGTGAGCAGACTATACAGAAGTACTGAAAAGGAGGAATGCTAACAGGTATGAACTAGATGGATACAATGCTACAGTCTTGAACTAGATAGATCTGATAGCACAAATATCAATTTGCAAACAGTTGGTGGGGCATAGCTTTGTAGCTAGAAATGACTGGATAGAATACAAGGTGGTTGAACTAGGGCAAGATTACGAGGAGACACAGACAGAACAAAATTTGCAAGGTGTAACAAAAGTGCAAGGTTGACTATAAGTGCATTAGGATTATGGGTTGGCTAATAACTCTGACTAGGAAGGGAAGGTGGGTGGAGGGCATATAGGCAGAGAGCAGGAGTGCAAGGGGGATTTGGAGGAGGGTAGGCAAGAGGTGGAGGTGAAAGGGTCTGGGCCTGCAGCCCTCAGAATGCTGGGGACCCTGCCTGCACCAGGTGGAGGTCAAGCATGAACAGGAGGAAGCAGATTGTAGGCAGTGGGAGTTAGAGCACATCAGGAAGGAAGAGAGGGAAGAAGGATCTGCCTGGGTCTGGCCCCCAGTATGTTATGGACCCTACCTGCATAATGCAGAGGTGAGAGCACGACAGGAGGGAAGTAGATTGTAGGCAGCAAGGTACAGCACAACAGGAGGGAAGTAGGCAGTGATGGGGAGAAGGCTTCAGAAGGACTAAGAGAGAGAGGTGGGAGAAGAGGGTCGAGACCCAGTCCTTTCAGGAAAGAATGGGGTGGGAGTAGGAGGCGAGGAAGCATTTGCCTAGGTTCTGGACCCATCCAGGATGCAGAGAACCCTGCCATAGGCCTGGGCCAAGCGACAGCAAGTGGGTAGTGAGGTAAGCTGGTGTACAGAGGAGGGAACAGTGGCTGGAAGTAAGGTGGAAAGGAAAGGGTACTGGGGAGGATGTAGGGGAGGGTTTGCAGGAAAGATGTGGGCATGAAGCTGAAGCAGGCTCATAGGGAACAAATTAAGGAGGAGTGTAGCAGGAGCAGCTAGCAGAGAAAGTTATGAGGCAGAGGCAAGGGAGTGGAGGAGAAGGAGGATGTTGTATTTGAGGTGGGAGGGAGTTCCAGATTTTGGGGAAGTGATGGGAGAAGTCTGATTTCACCAATGAGGGTGGTACGATGGGGACTAGCAGGGTGTGAGTGTTGGAGGATCTGAGGGAGTGGGAGGCGGGGGAGGGAGGAGCATGAAGGTGAGGCAGGAAGTACACTAAGCCAAAGTTTGGAAGTTAGCTTAGCACAGTGAGCCAGGCATCTGTTAGCAAGCCGGAGGGAAGGACAGGCAGTAAAGGTCACAATGATGTGTTCTAGATGGGGCATCAAGAATGAATCGACAGAAGGAGTTGAAAAGAGAGTCCAATTTGGTAAGGGAAGATATGGGAGTGGCACCATAGACTACATCACAGTAGTCAAAAATGGGAGGATCATCTTCTGGACAAGTTCTCGCTGGGCCATAGGAGGGAATGTAACTACAATTCCTGTAAAGGGCTGCAAGCTTGGGGCACAGTTTTTCAGAATGGTGTAAATGTGGCCAGAGAAGCTGAGGTGTTGGTCCAGCCAAACTCCAAGGTATCTGAAAGAGGGGTATCCTCAAGGAGGGTCCCATCAAGGGTGTGGAAAGAGGGTAAGGGTGGAGCCTAGAGGTCTCTGCCTAGTGCTGAAGGTCAAGGAGACTGTCTTTTGGCATTTAGGAATAGTTGATGTGAGGCAAGCCACAGCTGAACCTGGAGGAAGTCATGCTGTAGAGTAGTTACTACATCAATGGTGGTTCTGCCAGAGGAACAAGATGGTGTCATTGGCATACATATGGATAGAAGAGGAGGGGGAGCAGACTGAGGAAAGTCATTTGGGAAGATAGAAAAGGATGGGGCCAAGCACAGAGCCCTGTGGGACTACTGTGGAGATTGGGAGGGTGGAGAGATTGCATTCTGAATCCTGACTGATTCTGTTCTGCCTGTGAGGTAAGTTCTAAACCAGGTAAGAGCAGGAGTAGAAAACCAGCAGCCATAAGGAGTAGAAGGAGGGTATGGGAGACTGTGTCAAAAGCCTTGGTGAGGTCAACAAAGATGGCAGAGGGTGATGAGGCCATTGTCCATCCCAGTAAGGATGGAGTCAGTGAGCTTAAGGAGAGAGTGGTAGTGGAGCCGGTTCTTCAAAAACCAGATTGGAATGGGGTGAAGGAGTAGTCAGCAAAAAAGAAGTCAGTTGAGAGAGGACCAGGTGTTCTTGGAGCTTAGCAAGGGTGAGGAGGAGGGAGATTGGGCGATAGTTGGCAGGGAGGAAAGATCACTACCCTTAGGGAGAGGAGGACCACCGCATGTTTCCAGGGTGAAGAGATGGAGGAGGACATAAAGGAGAGATTTAGAATTAGAGAGAGAGGTAGGCAATAGCTCTGGGCTGAGAGGTAGAGAAGTTTAAGGTCAAAGTCATCCGGAGAGGAGCCTTTGGAGGATTGAGAGAGGAGGGCTGTTAGTGTCTCCTCAGGGAGATAGGACAGAATGAGAAAGGGGGTGGGTGGGGAGGAGTGGGTAGAAGATGGAGAATGAGTGGAGGAGAGGCTTGAGGGGAAGTATTTTAGAAGGGTTGAGGCACAGGAGGTGTAGTAGAGTTGAAGTCCTGAGCCACTATCAAGGTTCAAACTAGTGTTTTGTTTATATAAGCATGGGGGTGAGGGATGCGGTGGGGAGAATAGTGGTGGACTACTTTCCAACATTTGGAGGGAGTATATGTTATTGAGGAAATAGGATTTAAAATTATCAGACTTGGCAAGTCTGATTGCTTTAAATAGCGTTTCTTAGCCTGCGAAGTTAGTAAGGGCAGATGGGAGCTGAGATGCCTTGTGTTTCCTCCATGCTTCTGCACTCCTGAGGCAGTTATTAATTCAAGGGTGATCCAGAGATGATTGATACCTCAGACTCTAGTGCATTTGAATGAGGCATAGAAGTCCCAGGTAGCTATAAATCTGTCTTTGAAGTAAGTGAGGGCTTGGTCGATGGATGTGGCTGATGCAATTGGGGACCAATCAGAATTGGATATATCACTCTGAGGAGAGGATTTAAGCAAAGGGAACTGAAAGTGCGGAGTTGCAGGATTTATGTGGTGGTTTAGGTCTGTGGACCTTCCTGACCACGAAGATAGGGTGGTGATCACTGAGGGTATCCGGGAGGAAGCTGGACTTGATGAATCAGTGAGGGTGGGAGGTGAGAGCCCAGTCTAACAGTGAGTGGTTTGGGGTTTTGTGATTTAGTTGGGTAGGCTCTTGGATGAGTCGAGAAGTTTAGAGCAGAGATATCACTTGTGTCTTAGAAGTGGTTAATGATAGCTCAGTTTAGATTTACATCACCTAATACATAAAGCTCGCCTTGTGTGAGATAGAAGCTATAGAGGTGATGAGGTCAATAGATTCAGAGGGCTTGATACCTGGGCTACAGTAGATACCAGCAATAAAGATAGGAGAGCAGAAAGGCAGGGCAATATTTACTACCAGGGCTTCGTAAGTGGAGGGTAAGGCAGATGAGAGAACGGTAGTTCATTGGAGAGAGGACTGGATATACATGGCCACTCCACCTCCCCTACCTGCCCTATCCTGCCTGACTAAGGAATAGCCTGGGATGGCAATGGAGGATCAGAAATTTTAGTATTCAGCCAAGTTTCAGTTAAGATTAGAATGTCTGAAGTGAGGAGATTATCATTGGCTGTAACAGATTCATTTTCAGGACAAAGCTGCAGATATTTAAGTGAAGGATCTTTAGGGCTTTTGGGAGGGCAAAGGTGGTATTGGAAGGTTGTTACGTTAATGGGAGGATAGCAGCTGGGGAGGAAGAAGGGATAGCAGTTGGGGGGAACTAAGTTATCTGAACTAAGTTAAATGAACAAGCTTCTTGCCATCTCACTAGTTTTTTTCAAACTACAGCGTCTGTGTTCAATAGTAGCTAACTCCTGTCAGTGAAAAGCAAAATGATGCAGCCTGCAAAGATAATCTTTTTCTAAGTTTTAACACTTCCCATCCCATACCAGTGATTTCTGGTTCCATGCCATGTCAGCAACTGTACAATAGTGCCAAAAAAGCGAGTGCAAGTCGCCAAAAGCTACAGTCACGACTTGCACAACAGTAACCACAAAACAACTACCAATGGGCGATCTTAAAGTGCAAAAATTGCAGGATTTTTTATGTGGGGGCTGTGCCCCTGCATCCCCATTATTAATATAACCAACTCAGAGGGTGGGCCTGACACAGGAAAAAGTTAAGAAATGTAAAACTCAGCAAATTTTAGTGGGCTGCAAGATGCGAACCCAGAGTCTTCTCGCTAGTGGCATACACACTACCACTGCATTAGATGACCAGCTCGATTTTGCCCCATCAGTCTGACACTCTTATCACATACCACCCTCCTGCTGTCTTTCAGTCGCCGTATTTCTGCAGTCGCTATTCCTGTCCCTGAACCTTACTATCCACACAGTAGCTATTATTCCACAGTCGCCTTTGTTATCGGCAGTCAGACTAGGTTACTCATATTGAGTTACTCAATTGTGACTTGCCAATATGACTGGATATCATGATTTCTATATTGGCATTCATTCAGTCTTTCCATTTTATTTTAAAATGAGTTGTATGATTATATTAAAAGGAAAAAAACAATAAACAGCATTTATCTTATTGGTAAGAAACTTAGCCTCCCCGAACTCTCTGTCTGCTATTGCAAGTAGAGGGTCTCTGCTACTACTGACTTTTGCTCTAGGAGTCTGTGCACAAAAAGGTTGAAAACGACTGTTGTATGGCATTTGTTACAGCCCTGTGCTAAACACACACCCTCATCACACAAGAGTGGGGCGCACTTCTTCACTCACAGGTAGGTTGTACTTTGGGTATCACAGATTCCTATCTGTGTCTGCAGAAGCAGCTGTGCATGTCTTGTGTTTGTCTTGCAGGATCAGTGTTCAACTGTGGCTGCGAAGTGCTAGCACACAGGAGGCCAGCTCTTCTACAGCCAGAAGTAATGTTTCTATCTGCAGCTACAGAAGCAGGGGCACCATGTGGGGTGCATGTCTATATCAGAAGTTAGCTAGGTATTTCTTGAACTCTGAATGTGTATTGTTGGCTGTAGAAGCACTGTGACTGGAAGTATTGTTGTACTTTCAGCTTATCAACGTTCTCATAAAGAAAGGACATTCATTGCAAAGTACAGTACTACATTAATGCAACAGTTGGGGTTCAACTTCATGCACAAAAGTAGAAAAATGTGGCATTGGGGTTCCTAACTCTAACTCCCATCCCCTTAAAGCAGTAAAAGGACAAGATGACACCAGCAACTACAGACAACTATCATTAGGTAAGACATACAATGTGCAACTGTTTCTAGATGGCACAATTGCAGTAACACTAATGTGATACCTTAAAATATGCATACAATATGCTGCATTTAAAAAAACATAATCTTTCAGTGCTGTTTAGAAATGTAACTGTGTGGATGTGTACCTTTTGCAGTGTGCATGTGTATCTGCAGGGGCCTGTGCTTCTGCAGGCAGAGGTAGTATTGTAATGCAGGTATTGTAGATTTCTGTCTGCAGTCAGAAGTAGGTGTGTATGTCTTACATTATGGATATCTATCTGTGGCTGTAGAAGCACAGGCCCCACAGTGGTCTGCATTTCTGCAGACATAAGTATTCTTGTTGATTTGAATATCATGGATTTCTACCTGCTGCCAGAAGTGGGTATGTATGTCTTGCACTATGTATGGGTATTTGTAGCTGCTGAAGAGCTGGTCCCACAGAGGCCTTAACTTCTGCAGACAGAGTAGTGCTATAATTTGAGTACTGTGGATTTCCATCTGCAGTCAGAAGTGGGTATGTGTCTCTTGAAGTCAGCATGTATATCTGTGGCTGCACAAGTGCTGGACTCTAATGATGGATGCCTTTGTGTCATCTGGAAACAGTGGTATGTTGGTTGTCTTACCTGATTATGGCTGTCTGTGTTACTTGGGTGGACTTGTCCTTTTGTTACTGGGGGTTTAGGGTAACTCTAACAGCACATTTCCTTACTTTAAGTCAAACCCTACCTGGTGCATAATGCAGTTTTTGCAATGATTTTACATATATATACATATATATATATATATATATATATGTGTGTGTGTGTGTGTGCGTGTGTGTGTGTGTGTGTGTGTTATGCAGGTATGGTAATGCCTGTATCTTTGGATGTACAGTAGTAAGCATTTCTATTTTCAGTCCTGACTTTGCACAATAATAACTCAGCCTTTGTTTGATTGATTAGCCTGAACATTGGCATGCACTGTGTTGGTCCTAGGATCTCTGAAGCCTGCAAATATCATGTTGATTGGCTCAGTTTTAGAAGGTCAAAACACATAGATTCACCAAAATGAAGAGTTTTTATTTTTTTGTTTTTGCTCACAAAAGCTCCTTTCAGGTATGTCAGACTTTGGTCCAATGTGTGTGCTTTTGTACAGCAATTTTAAGTTTCTAGAGTAACAAATGTGCCATTTTCACATGCTAAGTAGCAAAAATGAGTGTTCAAGGATAACTGTGTTTTACTAAACCATTTTGTTATGATTTTGTAGACAGAAATGGTTTCTTTTGGCAGAAAAGATTGACTTTCTTATGTCTTAGCAATGTGAAAGCTAAATGAAAGTAAAATATGTGTGTGATGAAAACTCAAAACTTAGGTGGAGGTTCAGTCTTTAAATTGTGTGGTCAATATACTGAAATATTGTGAAAGGAAGATGTGTTGATACTTTTTACACATTTGTTTTGTCTTATAAAAGAGAAAATAAATTTGGCCCTATTCACAAAGCCTGGCTGCTCACAGCAGCGAGAACTGGCGTAAATGCAGCTACTTGTCACGCACCAGTCTCAGAGCCAATACGAATATCGCGGCATGCTTGACACGAGCAGCATGCCCTCCAGAAGGCTGAGGTAGTGACAGGAGGCATGCTGCAACGCGAGGGGTGGACGGAGCTAACACAAGTCAAAGGGAACACCTTGACCCCAGCATGTGGCAGTGCAGAACCACAGCGTGCCAGCAATACATACAGTGCAGATGGAAGATGTCTGGGGAGAACACCAGAAGCAACTGAGGCCCCAAGGGTGGGCAGAGACAGCCACCACACACCCAACCAGCAATGCCAGTGGATGCAGCACAGGTGGCAGTGGGAGGAGGCAGTGATTGCAGAACTTCATAGGGTACAGGTGGCCATCCTCATGACCAAAATCCACCAGCATTATGGCATGCTGTTTGGGCAGAGGTCACTGGGCACCGAGTCGAGATAAAGGACCACATCTGGCTGGACCTGGAGGCAGCAATCAAGGCCGCCAGACCGGAGGCATGCACACTGGTGGCTATCAAGCATGTGTGATGTGACCTCTGGTCCCAGGTGAAGAGACAGCTGAGCAGGCACGGCAGTCACAGTGCACCACAGGAGGCAGGCCACAATCCCTTGACACACCACTGATGCTCATCAGAGCAGCAGATTGCAACACCATCAGTGACATCCTCACAGACAATGAGCCAGATGGACTTGACAGCATGCCAGGTGAGCATGATGCGGGGCTGCACAGAACACAATCACAGTACTGTTGTATGGCAACAGTCACTGACTACCTGTCATGCTTCCTGCCCACAGTGCAGGACAAAGACAGTGCCAGGGAGGGACCATCTGGCATCAGAGGAGGAGGAGGGTCACTGAGGGCAGGCAGCAAAGGTGGGTAATGGCAGAGACACAGGGCATGACACTGCACACGATGGACACGCAGGTGTACTAAATCTTGTTCCCCCTCCCCACACAGGTCTGCAGCAGTACAGAACCAGGGACATGCAGGAGGATGACACCCAGCAGTCCGCCATGCCTGAAAATCACCATGGCTGTGACCAGGGATGGACCTCAGGGCAGCAGCCACAGGAGGAGAGAAGCAGCCCGGCATGGGACAGCACACTTAGGTGACCAAAGATGGGGAGACACAGGAGAGCATTGCGCGGGTTGAGCAGCCATCACCTGGACCAGACCACAGCAGCAAGGATGTCTCCATGCCACCAGAGGACAGCTGCACCATGACTGCAGGCAATTAACCCCTGCCACACCGCCTGGGTCACAGAAGATGAGCGGGTGCCTTGAGCTGACCCCATCCACCAGCCTGGAGGTGACCACGGAGGAGGACTCGGACTGAGGCAGATGCCCATCCATACAGCCAACCCCCAAACCCCCTTTTTTAACCACTGTTTTGTGCCCTGTGAGGGCTCTGTGTTTAGTGTCAGTAAAGGCATTTATATCCAGTGACAACTGTGTGTATTATTCTTCACCCTGGCATGGTGTGCATGGGCATATGTGTGTGTGTGTGTGTGTGTGTGTGTGTGTGTGTGTGTGTGTGTGTGTGTGTGTGTTTGTCTGCCTGTCGTATTCTGCATGCTTCTGTGACTGGGCCATGTGATGTGCTTCCCGTGTGTGCCTGTGTGTGCCTGCCTGTACACCGCAGTATGACGTGCTGTGCGTACAGCTTCAGTGGTGCCTACTGGGAGGCATACATGCCATGTTGGTGCAGGCCGTATGGCCAGTGTAGTAGCACATGTGGCAGTCGCACATGGCAGGTGGTGGGCATGTGTGTGGCCACTGCTGGCGTGCCTTGTGTCACTGCATGCATGGCTGGTGTGTTGTGCCACAGCGGGCATTACAGAGCCCCCTCCAGCTTGCTTTGCTGGCCACTCCTGCCATGTGTGGGACATGTAGGCTGTTTACAGCTGCTTCCAGAATGCATATCACATATGCAGAGACCCAATGCACATCTCTGATGTAACATATGTTGTGCATGTGCATCCACGGTCCCATTGCATACGGCATACATGGGAATGCCTCTGCATGGTCTCATATCCCCTAAAGCATGCATGTTCATGTAGGCTCTGCATGGCCCTATTAGTGGGTCACACATACTGCATGGGGGCTATTTACATGTTCCATGCATATCAGTCTATGCACAGGACTTATGCACGTGTGTAGGGCCATGTAGCCATTGTGAATTGGACTCATTGTGAGTGACAAGACCATATTATGATATTAGGTAAAATAGGTTTATGTAGTAAAACATTTATCATTTATATGAGTTAGCAATGCAAAAGCAAAAAAAAAAATTCAGAAATCTAACAATTTAGATGGACGGGTAGGCTGTAGTTCAAGTGGTCAACAGGGTATTGAAAAGGAAGCTGCTTTTGTACTTTGTACAACTATTTGTTGATTTTGTTTTACAGAAAAATAAATTTAAAAACATGATTGACAAAACCATAGGTTTTCTAATGGTTTCATCAATAGCCATTATGGTTTCATTTTTTTTTTTGCTCGTAGCATTTTCACTGATGGTTAGTGATGGTATATTAGGAAATGTAAAATTAATTACATTTCCCAGTCCTAACTATGGGCTTGAAGTCTGACTTCTGTTTGGGATTCTTTACATGTGTTTTATTGAAATATGGTCATGATTTTCATTAAAAATAGAAATTTACACTGTCATAACTCACAAAATCAAGACAGAAGTTATGTTTCATGAAATAGCTTGTGAAACATCAAAATGCTTTTGCCAAGGCCATTTTGTTTTTGTAAATGTCTTTTAATTTAATTTTTATCAGCTGTAATTTTGACCTGCAAAGGTGGAGTTCTTGTCACATAAACTTTATTTCATTCATTTATTTAGTTTTGTTTACCAGGTAGGTGCACTAGCATAACAATGACTCTTTCAGGCATCACCCGGAAGGATACACTACAAAACAGCAAATAACATAACATTACAAAAAGTGACAGTAGGTGTAGGGTACAATAGAAAAATAGCATTCAGGTATAGCAATATGTTACAGTGCCAATGGTAGGCCAAGAAACAAAACAAAATACAGCAAAACAGTACAAATAAGTTGAATGCAAAATGAAGTTTAAATATGATGAACAATAGTAACACAGGAATTAGATAGAAACAGGATAGGTGTACAAGATGAGGGAACAGTAATAATTGTTGGTGGGGGAGCTGAATAACTATTGAGGTATATAACAATAGGAAGTATTAGAGAGAAAAGTCAAAGTGCCAGAAAAGTGCTTAGTATTTAAAGAGCCAACTGGTGGCAAGGGTGAGAAGGTAGGTGGGGAGGGAGGGCTAAGGGGTTTGAAACAGGAGCATTTGTTTGACAAGATGAGATAGTTGCATAGCTCCTTCTTAAAGGAGTTGTGAGAGGGAGCTTGGCGAACAGCTAAGGAGGGAGTTCCAGTACTGGAGGGCTTGACAGACAAAAGCACTAGCACCTTTGGAGGAATTGTGCCTGGGGATACTGGACAAGAGACTTGCCCACAAAGTGTAAGCCATAGCAGGAGGTAGCTGGTGAAAAAATGCACTAGTGGCTTAAGGATTTGAGAGCTTATAATACTATCAATGATAGAGTCAAGTGAGTAAAGCCTAGACACATTAGATGGTAGCCATTTTAGGTCTGAGTAGAGGAAGCAGTGGTGTTTCAGTCAATGTGAGGAGGATGCATAGTGGCAAATATTGTTGGGTGACATCCCACTTGTGAAGACTTGATTTAGAAGCAGTGGCATACGTGGCAGCACCATAGGTAAGTGAAGGTAGGAGTATACTGCAAGCTATGGTAAGCATAGCAGAGGGGTTAGCACATAGCCAGTACAATAGGTGATGCCCAGCTTGGAGTTTACAGACTTGCAGGTCTTTTGTAGGCAGAGATCAAAGCTTATTGATGGGTCAAGGGTGACACCCAAATATTTGAAAGAGGTCAGTACTCAACTGAGGAGCCATCCAGGGCAGAGACTTTGAGATTGTTTATGGAGTGTTTGAGTTTGAGGTTTGTTCCAAACAGCATAGCTTGGGTCTTGGACTCATTTAGGACAAGTTTGTGGCTAGCCGACCACATTTGGGTAAGTTGGAAGTCTGCAGAGAGCCACAGGTTTATGTCTGTAGTGCATTTTACACTAGTGTACAGAACTATGTCATCTGCATACAGAAGAGAGACAGTCTTAGAGAGATTAGATGCAATGTCATTTATGAATATAAAGAAAAGGAGGGCCAAGGATGGATCCTTGGGGCACACCAATATTCAAAATAGTCTTGTCAGAGAGGGTAGAGCTGTACTTAATTACGTCGTTCTGTTCGATGAGTAGCTGCCAAACCAATTTACAACATTAGGCACAAAGCCTAGTGAGCGAAGGGTAGCAAGGAGGATGGAATGGTCAACTAAATCAAATGCCTTAGTCATGTCGGTGAAAATAGCCCCAGTCAGAAGGCCAGAGTCCATGGCTGATAAGGTATCTGATGTGAATTTGAGGAGTGTTGTGGTGGTACTGTTGCCCTTTTGGAAACCATGCTGTGCAGTAGTTAGAGGTCATGTTTCCAAAGAAATTCAGTCGTTTGAGTAGCTACTAGTTTCTCAAGGATCTTACTGAGAACAGACAGGATAGCTATGGGTCTATAGTTTGATGTTTTTGGGTCCCTTTTTTAAATACAGGGTAATCAAGCTACCTTCCAGTTATCTGGAACTTGACTGTGGCACAGGGAGAGAGTAAAGATCTTCTCTAGGGGAGCAGCTATGAAAGCGGCAATGAGTTTTAAAGCCTAGGCTTAAGAGTGTCAGAGCCAGGAGCTGTGTTCTCTGAGATAGTACTGAGAAGCCTAAGGATTTCTTCTCACGTTGTAGACTGAAATAGAAGAGGGACTGAGATATCCAGAGGGTACTTGAAATTTGTGTTGCAGGAAAGGAGGAAGTAAACCTTGTTAAGTCAGAAAATTGCACATTGAAAAAGTTTGCAGTGGTCTGAGGATTAAAATGGGTGCCATTAAGAACCATGTCATTAGGGCTAGAGGACTGGTTTGACCCCAGGAAGGACGTAACATGAGATTAAAATTTTCTTGAGTCACCATAAGAGTTTGTTAGCAAGTCCTTGCAGTAGGAACTTTTGCCTGCTTGATATCTTTTTGCAGGCATTACGCTGAGCCCTGTACATATTGTAGTTCTCTAACTCACGGTGACTTTGAAATGGAGCCAGCTTCTACCTCTCTCTCTCTCTCTCTCTCTCTCTTAATTTGGTGAGTAGGTCAGACTTTAGCCAACAGGTTTGCTTATTTTTGACACAACATGTTACTAGGTGACAGTGATTGTCTTGCAGGGCTACAAAATTGGTTAGGAAGATATTAAGGGCAGATTGTGCATTGGTAACCCTGTACAAAGTGGACCAGTCAATTCTAGAGACATCTTGTAGAAAGATATGAGGAACAAGGTTGGCATAGTTGCAGAAAGTAATGAAACAGGGCTTGGCTGTGTCAGGAGCAACTTTGCCCCAGATGCAGAAAGTAGGAGTGGTTGGTGATGGCATCTGCTAAGTGACTTCTTGATAATTATGTGTTCAGAGTGATTTGTCATTATCCAGTCCAGCAGGGTGCTTGTGTTAGAGTGCAGGGCTGTTCTGGTAGGTTCAGAGATCAGCTGGTGCAGGTTGAAACTTTGTATCATGGACAGTGGCGTGACCTGAGTACTACCCAGCCAGTTGATATTTAGGTCCCCAAGTATCAGCACCTAATTTCTCCCAGCAAGAAGTAATGTTTGATTGAGCAAATTGTCCAGACATTTCATGCCATTTTAGGAGTGTTATAGACACAGACAATGTGTAATTATTTTGAATCGAGGGTGTGATGTACATGCAGCGATTCACATTGGTTTAGGGAGAAGATTGATGGTAGTGAGGTTGAGGTGATTTTTAAAGTATATAGTTGTTCCACCTCCTCTTTTGTTGCTGTTCTGTCATTCCTTAGTAGATTATAGGGAGGCAGGGAACATCAAGAATCAGGGATAGAGGGTTTGAGCCAGGTTTCTGTTAAACAGAAAATATCAGGATTGTAGAGGGCAGTCCAGGATTCTAGTTCAGCAAAATTATGTTCAAGGCTCCTGATATAATGGTGGGCAACTAAGAGACCTAAGGAATGGGTATGATGTTTACAGGATCTGGGTTTAACTGTATATCACCAGATAGAAGTATAGCCAAAAGCAGGAGATACCATAATTTGCAGTGCAAGAAGGGAAAGCGGTCATACAATGCAGGGATATCTTATGAGGTTAGAGCAGCCATATAGATGCAGGTGCTGTTTAGTAGTAGAGGAGTGGAGTCACATTGGAGTGTAGGCAGGAGGCAGGAAGCAATATAGCACAGTGGTTTAAGGCTCTAAGCTGCAAATCTGGAGACTTGGGTTTGAATCCCCAGCCCCCACTTGCTTACTCGTGACCTTGAACAAATCCTTAATTTCCTGTGCTCCCCAGGTTGCACCTGTAAACAAGCTTTCAGCTTAGTATGCCACTCCTGGTTAAACAATCGGGGAGGTTCAAGAAGCAAAAATCCTAAGTGGATGGAAGAACATTCAGGTATGCTGATTTAGTTAGGGGTACAGACATTATTGATAGGTGGAGGAGTGGTAGAGCTGCAGTGAGCAGAAACATCAGCGATAATTTGTTCATTTTCGAGATGAAACAAGTTGTAGGCAAGCAGACCTGCTCAACTAATGGCTAATAGTGGACTAAGAAACAGAAGAATTAAGACTGAGGCTAGCAGCAGCACCAGCACCACTGGTGGTTGGTTCTAATAACCATCCAGTGGGAATTGGGACATTTAGTCTGTTTCAGCCTATAAATTGCAGGGTCCACACAGGGTGGGTGAGGTGGGGGAGGGTGGGAGCGGTACAAAGTGCCAGTGGGGCGCTTCAGCTGCAGGCCTAGGAAGCGCAGGCAGTGATTAGTTCAGGGACAGCCACGCCCGCTCAGGGAATCAGGTCCTCAGTGGAGGCGCACCGTGGTTGGGTCTCCTCAAGGAGTAAGGAGACAGCTGGTTAAAATAAAGGCAAGAAATGGTGGTCATGGGGCAGACAGTCAGTGGAGACAGTGGGACAGTGGGGAGAGGAAAGACAGAATGAGAATTTGCAAGACAAAGGAGGACAGGGAAAGAGTTAGAGCAAAGGAAATAAATCAGTTAAGCACTTAACCTTTGTACAGCTTTACAATGAAATCGAAACAGACAAATTGTGTAAAACACTAAACAGGCAGTTTTAGACTTTCAGTTTGGAATTCTCTGAAAGATAGTTTTGGGCAAAAGGTGCCATTTGCAGCTTCAGAGAGAGAGAGAGAGAGAGAGAGAGCAGCCAATCAGAGTCCTGTGTGTCTTCAGCCAAGTGAACTCTTTCCTTGGTGCAGGGCCCAGAGGGCTCAAACAGAGCTAAAGTCAGTTGAAATTTTCCCTTGGCATGGGACCTGAAAGGCCCTGTGCATGTGTAGACAGATGAAATTTTCCCTTTGCACAGGGTCTAGAGGGTCCTGCACATCTACAAGATTTGGTACAGTTCCTGAAGGGATATGCACGAATGATGATATGATAACACTAGCACAAAAATAATGGAACCTCATTGCAGAAAACATTATGTGTACATTAAGGCTGAAGAATGTAAAGCAGAAAAAGTAAGGGTCCAGCACCCCAAGAAACACCACACCAAAGATTTGCCAAGACTACTTGGACTCTAAACCCTAATGTTTTCATTTCCTTACTTTGTTTGCCCTATTTCTTCAACCTTCGTGTCTGCATTAACTGTAGTTTTTAGCAATGAATATGTATTCATTGCAAAAACCTCTGTTAGTGCACCAGTAAGGGGTTCAACTTAACCCTACAAAAGTAGGGAATGTGGTGTTAGGGTTTACAACCCTAACTTCCCCCAACCAGCTTTTGACAAGACCACATAAGCAACGCTGACAGCCATCATCAGGCAAGACAACAAACAACTTTTTCCAGCTGACACAAATGCAGTAGCACTGACGTGCTACCTTGTGGATTTGTATCTGTGGCATGCACATTGCAAGACATAACATTCACTTCGGCTGCAGCTAGAAATCCATCACACTCGATTCATAGCACTACTTCTGTCTGTAGAAGGTCAGGCCACTGCAGCCACAGATACAAATCCATAATACCCAAATCAGAACAGTTCTTCTGTCTGCAGAAGCACATGTCCATGCAAGGCCAGTGCTTTTGCTGCCGCAAACTCACATGCAGTTGAAACACACACCAACTACAGGCTGCAGAAGTACAGGCCCTATGGCACATGGACTTATGCACCTGCAAAAAAATCCATGATACCTAAATTATAAAACTACTACTGTTTTCAGAAGCACAGGCCCCTATGAGGACAGTGCTTCTGTAGTCTCAAGTACTCATGCACATTGTAAGACAGACACACACACTTCTGACTGCAGAAGTGCAGGACCTAAAGGGACCAGTGCTTATGCAAACATAGGTGTAAGACATACATACTGAAAGCTGCCTGTACAAAACTGGAGAGAAAAAGTCACAAAAAGCTTTTTGTTGACCATCAGCTATCACCACACATTTTCTGGTTATGTCTCCTACCAAAGGGTATCACAAATGTGGAAGATGCAATGTCGCCAGTATTGTACCCAATCAAACACCTACCTGCATCTATTCAGAACCCATTAGACAGTTTATAAACTGCAATACATCATTTGGGGTGTGCATTGTTCAATGCACTTGTCCCATGATGTACAGTGATAGGACAATACATCCTTTAAAAAGCGTGTTCAGGAACACATGAGGTCAGTTATTCGGTTCATTGTGCTGCTCTCAACATCTGGTTTACATTAGGTATTATGTGGACTAATCTCTAAAGGAACTTGTTGTGATCTTTGTTAATCAACTAAAAAAAACTTTATAGTTTTCTTTACAAGAAATTTCTTGTTTTTTTAAGTTATTATTTTCTTTTGTATCACATGGTTTTTTATACAGTTTTACTCCACTTATGGATCACCTATTTTACTTCTTTTGAATTTACCACCAGCTCCATTTATATTCTCTTTATTCTTCTGTCCTCAGATTGGTGTTCTGCACTTTTTCAGCATCTTTTCAGCATCTTCCAGTTTCCTAAATAGCTTATCATAGCATTACTGCCATGAATGATTTTTCCAATACAGTCTGAGTTACTTAGGATTGGGTCTGACTAACTGCTGCGACTGTGTCTTTTATTACATGCCTTAAATGTTGTGCTAGTGTTGTTGTGCCCTACCTCCTGATGATAACTCAGTGTTATGAGTCAAAGCACTGGGGATCTTGTGTTGCCATGCTCTCACCTCCCATGGAGCAGAAATGTTTTGAATTACCTGCACTGCTTCCATCTGCACTAAATCTGTGGATTGGCATTGAACGTTCTCTCAGAAGCACCAGCTTCCTTGAGTTAGTCTTGCTCTAGTTTTAGCTGCCTTGTATATGGCTATTAGCAATATGCACAGCAAGCTACAGGTCTGAGGCAGTACCTCACAGGTTAACCACCTTGTGCATAGCCCACAGGGCCACACATGATGCTAGCTACAGACATGGGGTACTGTGTTCTCAAAAGACAGAAAATTCAATGTAAACAAAAAGTACCTTAATGCACAAGTTGGGGGCAGCGCAAAGTATAAAAATAGTGAAATGCAATGTTAGGGTAAAAGTCCACTGAGCCTTCTGAATCTGACAAAACCTTATTGGTAAACTGCCAGGGTGTTCTAACTGAGGATGCACTGACAGTGGATTACCAAGTATTGTTAAAACCTGAAGCAATCCGATAATAACATTTGAAGAAGCTAAAATTCTGAGTCATTGTGACATCTCTGGTACAAGATCAAGAAAGTAAGAATGCTAGACTGATGTTGGAGGAGGTTGTTGAAACTGTGGCCTGGTATTACTGGAGTTTGAATAATAGGGCAACACAGTACTGACATTACCCTTACTTCCACAAGTCTCCAGACATTGCTGTTTCAGCAGTTTTGTCTGCATGGATAGACAGTGCCAAAGTTAGAGCAAATCCAACTCCACATCATGTGATTGTTCAAACCCTGAAGAATGCCAGGTCACACAGATACAGCAAGGTTCAGTGGACTGTGTACCTTAACAATGCATTTCCCTACCTTTTACACTTTGTGCTGTAACCCTAATTTGTGTATTAACATAGTTGTTTTGAAATTAATGAATAATAATAGGCGTAAGACCTCAAATATCAGTCACAGTTCTTGACCCTGCAGTGGAGTATGTAAACTCAGTTACATTAATTTAAATTGAGGAATGGGAATACAGATCAATTAATGTCAGTTCTTAATTTTGAAATATGTTAATCACATTTTCTATTTCTTGAATATGTCTTTCCTTTTCTAGTTATTTAAAAGTTTTTGATTAAATTAAGTTCATGTTATTTCAGGTCTGGGCATTTCATCAATAATTTATTTTCAAATTTATTTATTTTCTTCTTTTCTCAGCTGATCTTCCTGTTTTGTGCTCTTGGAGTAATAGAAAGGCTTTTAACTGCCCATGCTAATAAAAGCAAATCTTTTAAATGATAAGTTATTGCACACCTAGCTGGAAATGGTATGAATCAGAATGAAACCACAAGTTCCAAAATTTCTTCTTTATAAGCTATACATTTTCTTTCTCTCTTGAGTGTACAACCACATCTGAGAAATGTGAACTTTACTGGAACAAAAGAACAATGCACCCTTTCTCCTGGCAGTCTGGGTAAAATGTCTTGGTTTGTCTCAGAAGCAACCTGGGCAATTATACACTAGTTGTTCTAGATGTGTGGTTTGTTTATTACCTGCAGCTGTCTCTGTTTTATTGGAGGTTATTTTCTAATACATTGCAGATCTTTTAGTATAGATATTATCCAGGATTTGATTTTCTTTGCTCTTATCCGAACTAGGATTCTATAGGCTTCCGAAAGGAAAGAAGATTGTACACTCAGGAGACCTAGCGATTCGACCATACATAGCTTTTTATAATTCACAATTTGACTCAAATTCATCAAATAGGTGATTTGTTAAACTTACCACTCTAGGGTTTCTGTATTTTTACATTTTCCAAGGCTCAGTTTTCTAAGAGTGATGTAATAAGGGTATATCAGTCAACTCTTTTAACTAATTTGAGAGCTGAATATGTTTGAGCATATGTAGATTCTGGATGTATTATGTACTCCTGCAGCATTAATGTATACAGTAAGTACCAGCTCTGGGAGCCATTCAGGGAAACTGCAAAACTGTCCCTTAGGTAGACATCCAGTTATCACCAGATTCCTAAAGGTATGTGACAAGATTAATCACAGAGTTAGACCGATTGCTCCAGCATGGAAACTCGATGTCATATTTGACACCTCATCATCTTTTCCTTCAGCCTCTCACATGGATGTCCTTGTTATTCATCAACATTACAGTCCTATTCCTGGTGCACATTTGTTCATCTAGGCATTTGCTAGAGATTCAGGCCCTCTCACCAGGAACCATTTCATGGTTTCACAAAGATAAGGTGGTCTTGCATGCTATTCCTTCCTTTCTACTGAAAATGGTGTCTGAGTTTCACTTGAGTTAGAGCATTTCTCCACCCTCCTTCTGGACCAGTCCATCTAATGTCATGGAACACAAAGGACACTTACTTGCACAGAGCACACCAATTTTATGAATCTTTGTGAGTGCTCATTGCCAGTATTTTCCCTGTGACCAAGTTCCTAGTAATCCTTTGCTGCAGGCTGCCTTGAAAAATTGAGGGTGCTTATGTCACATTTGTGATGCTTGACACCCAAGCACTCATGAGTTGACTCCTATATTTGTACTCACAGGGTGTCCAGAGGGTGCACAAAGTGTACTTGCTGTGTCTGGCAGCTTTTTTACAGTTAGACAGTTTGTCCTCTTTGGAGGTGGTAAGAAGGGTACACAGCCTCTTGACCCACCTTGGCTAGGTAGATCAAAGTTTGCATTTAAAAGCCTATTAGTTAAAAGGGTCTGTTGGGTTTCTTAAAATCTCTTTCCATGAGATCCTAACAGGTTCCAGGGAGGAATGGGTGGACACTGCCTACAGGATATCTGCAAGTGGTAACATTCTCATCATTGCATATATTTATGAAACACTACAAGTTCAATGCGTTCAGTTCTGCTGATGCAGATTTTGGAAGGAAAGTCCTGCAAGCAGTTCTTCAGTACAAACTCCTCCTTGTATTACTGCTACTTAAGTTACAGCAGTTGAGCCTAACACAGTCAACCCAGAATGGGGAATTGCATACCATAGCAGTAATTCCAGTTTCTGGGACCAAATCTTAAGGTGGACTGGATGCCCTAAGGACGGTAGTCACACCGGAAATGTGGGTGCTAGAGACACAGAATATCAGCACACTGGGAAAACTCAGCAAACAGCTCACCAAGTGGGCAAAGCAACAACAGGGGAGCATAAAAAGTAAACAGTGCTTCTGTATTAAAGTGTTAATGCAGTACATAGTTCAATAACTGGACTAAAGGTACAAAAGTTATCCCTACTTAAAATGTACACATTTACGCACCTTCATCTGGATGTTTTGTCAAGGATCATGCCCTCCCAAACCAACAATTCTATTATATCACAAAAGGTAAACAGTGCTTCTTTATTAAAGTGCTAATGCAGTATATAGTTCAATAAGCTTAAATTCAATAATAGCACAGTGGCAGACAAAAGGGTGGTGCTGCTAGTGAGGAGCACCAATCTGATGGATGTAGCTTGGAGCCTCCCACCTGTGGCCTCAGCCAAAAGCAGGGACATCTTAGACTCCCTTCAGAAAGCATTTCTCAGGCAACTAGTCAGGAGGCCCACTTGCGATGGAGCAATGCCGGACCTGGTGCTGACAAATAGTGGCGAGAATTGCAGACATCATGGTGGGAGGCTACCTGAGGACCAGTGATCACTATACAGTGTGGTTCAACAGAAGGATGGCAACAGAGCAAACTACTCAAGGATAAGGGTTCTGCACTTCTGAAATCAGATTTTATAAAATGGCGAATGCCTCAGAGATGACCTACTTGGGGGTGGCCTGGGTGGGTTGGAGGAATAGTGACCAAGTTAAGGGCTGGCATGGTAAGGGCAATGAACCTATGTCTCAAAATAAGTAAGCAAAACCAGGAGACAAAAGCCTGCTATGGTTCTCAAGGGAAATGTCTGAGCAGGTTAAGGCTAAAAGTGTAGCTTTCAGGAGGTATGAGGAGACACAGAGGAAGAGGATATGGAGGTGTACCAAGAAAAGTAGGGAAAGCGAGAAAGCAGTAAGAAGTGGAAATGTGCAGACTGAGTGAAGGATAGCCAAAGGGTTAACCAAAGCAGACAAGACCTTTTTTAGGTACATAAGTGAATAAGGAAGACAAAAGGGAGGGACTGTGAGGTTAAGAAGGGCAGGGGACAGTGCAGAGGAGGAGGAGCAGGAAATGTAGATATCCTGAACAGATACTTCTGTTCAGTCTTCTAAGTGGAAGGGGAGGGATGGACCACATAAATACATCAGGAACACTGGGGGAGGTAGACACAAGTCCATTTAAAGAGGAAAAGAATCCTGAAAGGACTTGCAAATCTAAAGTGGACAAAGCTGTAGGGCCAGGCAGGGGTACACCCAAGGGTCCTGAGGGAGCTAAGGGAGGCACTGACTACACCTCTGACAGCCTTATTCAACAACACACTGGAAGAGTCACGTGATGCAGTGTGGCGGGTAGCTGCTTTCTCTGGAGCTCCCAACCTACAACTCATCTAAAAGTATCTTTTCTTCACCTACTTTAAAAGATTAGCGATTTGGCATCACCAGGCGTTCCTAAGCAGTGCTGATCCCTGAGATATAATTTATAAGCGCAGGCGACTGCTAAAATCAAGAGATCTCGGCATGGATGTGAATACGAAGGGTGCCAGGAGTAAGGCATACTCCACCTCGATAAGCCTGAAAAAATTCCAAGAAGGCCAGAGACACTACCTCTGGGCAACCGTCGAAACAAACGCCTTCTACTCCTCTAAGCAATCCGCTTACAGAAGATAGATTCCTTCAGGAGCTTCTCCCCTTTCGGAAACTCTCCAGGAAATCTCTTCTGAAATTAAAACAATCAGAAGCGATTTTGCGGCTTTATCAAGGCGGGTGGGCGATATGGAAGCAAGAACCACGTCTTTAGAAAATTGGAAAGACAGGACCGACCCAGAAATAACCAAGATCAGGCAACAACTCCAGAAATTGCAATTAAAACTGAAGACCTTGAGGGCAGGAGTAGGAGGAACAACATATTAATACTAGGCCTGCCTGAATCGGAGGAAGGTGGAGATACTATTAAATTTATCAGCGATTTCTTAATAAAATAGTTGGCCCTCTCCTATCAATCAGCAATACCACGTTGAGAGGCACACCGATCCTTGAAGAGAGGCCCCACCAGGCGCCCCCGTCCGATCATTATTAAGTTTCTTAGCCAGTAGAAAGCAACATTATATCCAAAGTTAAGGAACTAGAGTCAATCCACTGGGAAGGAAACAAAATCTGAATCACGCAGGACCTACCATACGAGATTACGTCAGAAGAAGCAGCCTTTCACCCTATAGTTAAAAATTAATAGCAGCTGGCATCAGATTTAGAATGAACTATCCGGCGAAATTGCTTGTATCCTTGGATGGCGCATGGAAGGCTTACGATTCACGGATCTAGCGCTACCTGATCTTACTAAGAGGCTTCCGAATCTCTTCCATGGAGACTGATTAATGCATATGAGGAGTTTGGCTACAAATGGAGGCTATACCTCTTAGTTGGGACCCTTTTCTTTTTGTCTTGCTACTAGATCTTCTGCAGTAGGATATCTTGTTTTACTATACAGGATCGGCTTACCTGTTTTGCGGGGTGAGGCGGAGGGTGGTGGGCGGTGGTGAGGTAGAGGGAGGCTCCGGGGCCTCGAGGCCTAGTTCATCCAGCCGAGTCTTGTTTGCTCGCCATGGCTGGGGAAGCGGAACCTGCATAATGGGAGATGATTTCGGGGGCATTTAGGAGTCGGACAAGTTAGGTCAGTCAGGGTCCCGTCCGACTAACACTTCCATGGCGGCCTTCCTTTAGTGTCGTCGGGTAGTCGATAATCCAGCTAAGCTAGGTGTTCAAGGCCTGGCTTAAAGAAGAAGACCTCCTTGACAGTAATCACCCTTTATTACCTCGCACGTAGTGGGATGGATTGGATTCAACAGGGTAAGGCCCCTCAGATTGTTAAACTAATTGGATAGCAGAGGCTGCTTGTAGGCCTTAGGTTGGATAGTGAATGGGCGATTACAGTACTAATCATTAGTGGGTTGGGGGCTCAGATGGGAGGGTAGGCGCTGGGAAACCTGTATCCGGCCTTAGTGGGAATTAGGGATACCTGGGCCCAGTTGGGGGAACAAATGTGTCACTGCATCCTAGATGCAAAAGCAATTTGGGAGGTCCCATAGGTCTGTACAAGGAACTGAACATCAGGAGGCTTACTTGACTAGGGTTACCCTGGGGGTCTCGGTTATGGGCCATATCCGGGTGTTTTACTGGATGGGGACAGTTTGGGACCTCATGTAAATAGTTTGTGGGGCTGTTGGGTTGATGGGTTGAGTAAATTTCAGGGCGGAGGGTGGGGAGGGCTTCGACCAGATCTGATAACATTGGTCATGGTATAATTATATTGGGGGGTGAGGAGTGGTACTATGTTATGGTATGTCCGATGGTTATCACAACTTATATTTACCTATGTTTCTGACTATATCTAAGTGTAGTGCAGCCTTAGTTTGGTGGTTGGCTACTTTCTGCTGTATTGTTTGGAATGTTCAATGGGGGGTTATAAGGGAGGGTGGAAGATGCCATTATTCAGGGTTCGGATCTATTTGGCCATGGAGAGAACTGTGTATATGATTTATGTCCAAGACTATTAAATGGCCTTAGGTCATATTAAACTGAGCTACATGGAGCGTCAGGGTATCAGGGAAGTGCTAAAGAAAAGACAAATATTGTTGAACTGCAGCTTGCGAGTGGATATCTTATTTCTCCAGGAAACACATATTTTAGCCTCTGAAGTTAAACTGCTATGCAGTCACGGCTTTTCTCAGGTCTTCATTTCGGAGGGTCCACGAATAGTAGGGGTGTAGCTATCATGTTGAAGCGTAATATACCGTTAGTTCCAGAGAAATGCATTAAAGATACGGAGGGCAGATTTGTACTAGTTAAAGGTATGCTCAATAGCCTGGGAGTAGTCCTGGGGCAGTATACTGCCCAGTAGGTGGGGACCCTAACTCATCATTCAGCTGATGTCAAGATTGAGCGAACATTTGCCAACAGTTTTCATCCTGGGAGAGGACTGGAATACTGCTCCCTCACAGCTCCTCGATAAAACTTATAGGCCCACTCGTCCACCCACACCTGCCCAAATGGCCTCCAAGACTTCTGTAATTTGCTGGGACTGAGCGACCCTTGGAGAATCTTGAACCCTTCCAGCCGTGTTATACATACTACTCCAATCCACAGGTCTTGGTCAAGGTTAGATTACATGCTGGTGAGCACAGGGCTTTTGGCTAACATATCTCTTTCTGGCATAGAGCCGATTGTCATTTCAGATCATGCCATGGCCTGGATAAAGCTATCCCTTAATCCCCTGGTCATAGGGATACCTCTTGGAAACTCAATACACAACTTTTGAAAGATGAGAAGACTGTAGCTCATCTTCAATCTCTGATACCGTCCTTTCTCGAAATCAACCAAGGTTCAATTCTCAGAGATGATCTAATATGGTGCGCTTAAATGTTTTCTTAGAGGCGAGTTTATTAAAATAGCCACTAGAAGGAAGAGGGTGAGGAGGAGAGAACTATTCAGTTAGCCAACCAAATTAAGTTGGCTGAGGATGCTCTTGCTTCCTCTGGCTCTCAAACTGACTTAGAGAACCTATGCAGGGTCCGAATGAATATGAAGACTTGATTAAAGAAAAACAGAATATGCCATTCTGAAATCTAAAACTCACTACCTTGACCAGGGGAGAAAGCTGGGAGATTACTAGCTCTCAGACTAAAGAGGAGAAAGCTCTAGGTTAATCCCGGCTTTGAGGACAGCTGACGGGTCAATCAAAACTAATCAGAGAGATAGCTAAAATCTTTGAAGATTTTACAAAGACTTATATAGCAACAATTTTGTCTCAACTCCAGGGGTGAATCTGGAAAACTTTTGCTTAGGGCTACCCTTCATGAAACTGCACCCAGGCCATTGCGGGATACTCTCATCCCCTATTACATTAAGGGAAATAGAGAAGTCATCGAAACCTGCCCACCGATAAATCACCAGGACCCGGCGGCTTTCCCCAATTTCTACAAAGTATTTTGTAAAGAGATAGCCCGCACTTCTTAAGCTATTCAACTACATTCTTTCATTGCGCCATTAGATCCCTCAGCTGCTGGAGGCCACTATAGTTCTTATCCCAAAACCAGATAAACCGAAACTGGACCCAGCCAGCTATAGGCCTATATCATTACTTAACTACGATATTAAAATTCTAGCCAAAATTCTCTCCTAAGAATCAAAACAAGTTTGGCAGGGTTATTGAGTCCAGAACAAGTGGGCTTTGTCCAAGGGAGGTCAGCTATGGATCATCTATGTACACTTTCCACACTTTTCGCGTGGCAAAGGAATCCCAGGAACCTATGGCTCTAGTTGCTCTGGATGCAGAAAAGCCTTTGACTGTGTTAACTGGGATTTCCTTTGAGCCACCCTTGGTAAATAGGTTTCCCTGGAAGTTTATTGGTTGGATAAAGGCATTCTATAGCTCACCCTCTGCAAAGGTTTATTGCAATGGGGTGTTTTCGACGCTTTACTCTATCTTCTGGTACACGCCAGGGATGTCCTTTGTCTCCTTATTTATTTAACTTATACCTAGAACCTCTACTGCTTCATATCAAGAATTCTCCCAAAATTACCGGATGTTTAATTGCCCAGCAGTCTTGACCCTCTCAGTTTTACGGATGACATCCTCTTACACCTTTCAAACCCGAGTCATCCATAGAGGAGGTGTTGCGTATAATTAACCTTTTGGCAGTGTTTCCAATTACAGACTGAACCTATCTAAATCAGTGATTTTCCCACTTAATCACACACCTATTTCAGGCTGAGGTCTCTCAGTTTGGCATGAAATGGGCCCCTAACTACCTCAAGTACTTAGGTATTTATTTGGCCTGGGATGAGGAAATGACCAAGAGCTCAACCTAGGCGACCTGTTAGATCATATTCATAAAGACCTCAACAGATGGGATAACCTTCCCTTGCAATTGGGGGTCGTATTAACATAATCAAAATGAACGTCCTTCCGCGGATTTTTACCTTTGAATCTCCTTAACATCTGGCTTCCTAAATCATACTTCCAGAAAATACATTCAATGGTCACTCATTTTATTTGGGGTAGTAAAAACCTAGGAGATCCTTCAGCAAACTATGTCTACCTAAAGACAAGGGTGGTCTTAGGATCCCTAACTTTGGTCTATATTACTGGGCCAGTCAGTTAACCAAAATGGCTGGGTGGATCGTACCCCAGGAGGAGTTCAACACGCCCATATGGTTAGACCTGGAGCTTAAACTGTTGAAGGAACATAATATTTCTCCTCAGCATGTTTTCTATTACAGCTTCTCCTCCCTTCAGAGGCTCTCCGTAACTCAGTGATAGGGGTGTCAATTAAAGTCTTATCACAGATCTGGGATTTCCTTAAAGTCCCTACACTAGGGATCAGCCCAACCTTTAGTTCTCAACCCCAACATCAGATTAGGTGGGCACATTGCCAGTGGCTTGGCTCCCACATGCCCAGGATCTCAGGGTGAAGACCTCTACCTTCAGGGATCCCTTGGCTCCTCAGGGTATCCTAACATATCTGGGTCTATCTTCCCAGTACATATTTAGATTTATCAAATGCGACACCTAATAGGTAAAATTTTGGCCTGAAAAAGCTACCCTCTCAGGTTGGGCCTTTCCTGGAGCAGCTCAAGAACTCTGTTACTAATTCCACTGTATAGCCAGGCTATACAACTATTTACTAACCACAAAGTTTCCTGATCCCTTGAGTGGATCCAGAGCTTGGGTTTCGTGTTTCCCTAGGCTATCCCTCTCTTGGACCCATATTTGGAGTGATGTTTACAGATACCTCACTTTGGATAGGAACAGGTTAATTCAGTTCTACATTTTAAACAATATGTATTATACACCACAGAAGTTGGCCAAATTTGATAGTACCAAATCGGACAGATGTACCAGATGTGGCTTAGAAAGTGGGTGATTTAGTACATATTCTGGTCTTCAACGTCAAGTTGCCCCATTGGCACGTAATTCGTAACAGTCTGGATCAATTCTGGGTCTAGGCGATTTATTTACACCTAAATTTGCATTTTGGGTTATATTCCAATATCGGATGTACTGAGCGGAAATTTCATATAGCCATAATCTCAATGGCAGTTAAAGATTAGTGCTAAACACTGGCTAGACCAAGTGGCTATCTCTTATAGTGATTGGCTGGTGGAAATTTCCTTATGTTTCAAGATGGAAAGATTAATTGCGGACTTTAGGCATGCCATGCCTACGTTCCAGAAAAAATGGGGCAAATTATACGCATTGTACCTTCATTGATTTAGTGAGCGAATGTCCTGACGGATTTGGGAAGAGATGGTTTTATGTGACGACTTTACTTATGTCAAGAATGTCTCCATGGCACTAATTGTACAGCTCTCTGGGCCCACCTGGAGATAAAGATGGCACCTTCTGGGGGTGGGGAGTAGGAGGGTGGGGATACAGGACCACTGCTCTGTACACTCAATGTACACAAATGGTTTTGGTTTTGTTCTGTTTACCAATTGTATCACAAGCTTGGTTCTATTATGAGTTAAAACAATAAAACTTTGAATTTCAAAAAAAAAAAAAAACACACTGGAAGTAAGGTGGTTCCAGAGGACTGGAGAGTACAAATGTGGTCCCGCTTCATAAAAATCATAGCAGGGAGGAGGCTGGAAACTATAGGCCAGTCAGTCTGACATAAGTATTGGGAAGTTAAAGAGTTAATGCTAAAGGTAAGAACTGTTGAGTATGTTGAATCCAGCAGGTTACAAAACCCGAGGAACACAGATTCTTTGGGGAAGTCATGTCAGATGAATCTGACAGACTTCTTTTCACTACATGACCAGTGAAATAGATCAGGGAAGGGTGGTGGACATGGCCTACTTTGACTTCAGCAAGGCCTTCAACACCATACCACTCAGGCACATATGAACAAGCAAATATATGAAAATGCCATCTGCTCAAGATGCAGCTCACAGTTTGATAACTGCTGCTGCCCCCATCCCTCCTGATTTCCATTCAGAGTCCCACTGGTCTCTATCCACCCTACCTGTGCCCTGTCCATGTATCTATCCCATCTCTTCTTTAAACCTACCACTGATTCCCTTGATACCAACTCCATGAGTAGTGCATTCAAGGCACCACCACCCTTTCCATGAAGTAATGCTTTCTCGGTCTCTTCTATACTTCCCACCAACTAGTTTCAGAATATGACCCCAAACTGGGCAGTTTGGAGTGGGCCTAAGATGGTAAACTGGTTATAAAATTGGTTGATGGATAGACAACAGAGTGTGATAACTGTAACTCACTTGGGGGATGGGAGAGTGACCAGTGGTGTACCTTAGGATCAGTACTGGGACCAGACCTCTTTAATGTCTTTACAAGTGATATTGTAGAGGAGCTGGAAGGGAAGGTATGCATCTTTGCAGATGACATAAAAATCTGCAATCGGTTGGACACTCCAGAGGGTGGAGAATCTGCAGAGACCTGAGAAAAAATTGAGGCGTGGTCAAGGGTATGGCATTTGGGCTTTAATGTGAAAAAGTGGGCAGACTGGTTGGGCCAGTATTCCTTATCTGCCGACAAATTCTATGTTTCTATTTTAAGTGCAAAATCATGCACCTAAGGCACAGAAACCCAGAGGCAGAGTATAAAATGAGGGCAGAGATATTGATGATCACCAAACAGGAAAAGGACCTTGGAATAATTATATCTGATGACCTCCAGGTGGCAATCCAGTGCAACATGGCAGTACATAGGGCCAGTGGTATGCTGGGGTGCATAAGGAGGTATCACCAGCAGAAGAAGGAGGTGGTTTTGCCTCTGTACAGATCATTGAGACCCCACCTGGAGTACTGTGTCCAGGTCTGGAAACCACCTCTCAGGAAGAACATAGAGTGGAGGCTGTCCTGAGGGAGGGCAACTAAAATGGTACAGTGGCTGCATCAGAAGCACCATGAGGAGAGACTGAAGGACCTAGTATGTAAACCCTGGAAGAGGGTACATGATAGATACCTACACATACCACACAGGGTTGAACAAGGTACAAAGGGAGTATTTTCAGAGGAGAAAGGTGCACATGAATATGGAGACATGCAATGAAGCTGAAAGTGGGAACATTTAGGAGGGATGTGAGGAAGTACTTCTTCACTGAAAAAGTGGTAGATGCCTGAAACAATCTTCCAGTAAAGTAGTGGGGGCAAAAACAGTGGTGGGCTTCAAGCATGCATGGAAAGAGCGCAACAGAATCTTTGTCGGAAGGGAGGTGGTCGGAGATCAGGTAGGGTCTTCAGTGACAATACAGACAGGGATAAATGGGCAGACTGGGTGGGCCAGGTAGATCCTTATCGCCTATCAAATTCTATATTTCTATGTTTCTAATAAATGGAATAAAGGTACAAAAGTTAGCCCCATAAAGCCTGATGCAGTTTTTGCACCATCTCTTTGGTGCTTTGTCAAAGATAGAGGGTTAAATTGGGCAGGAGCTCACTGGAACTAATTTCTGCCCCCCTGTTAAAAAATTGTGTGAAACTTCCTGCTCCTCTGTCATCTTTCTCCATTGACTACTATGAGAGAGTTCCACCACTTAGAAATGACAGTTCCACCACATAGCAATCTAGATGTGAGTTTCCCCACCTAAACATTTCTAATTAAACCACTGGTCAAGGATCATGGTCTCCCAGACCCATAATCCTTTTATATAATAAAAAAAGTAAACAGTGTTTCTTTATTTAAGTGCTAATGCAGTATGCAGTTCAATATCTGGAATAAAGGTACAAAAGTTACTCCACATAAAATCTGACATATTTTGCACTGTTTCTGGGTGCTTTGACAAAGATCATGCACTTCCAAATCAATAGTCCTTCTGTATCTCTCATTTAAAAACACAGGGCTGATTTTCAAGCCATCCCCTTAGATTAGTGCACCATGTGCTGAACCACCACCTGTGGCAAACTTGGGTGTGCCAGGGACCCTGTAGTGGATTTTGGAACAAGAGGGTCCCCTGCCAAAGTCCCTGAGTTTTCTGCAAGCTGACCTGTGTGCTGAGCAAATGGCATGGCAGGGGAATGCCACAAGCTGCAGGATGAGCTTGTAGCAGCAGCTAGTGATGGCAACCCACCAGCTGGTCTCCCAGGTGGCTGGTAGGATATGGTAGATGGGATTTGGCATAAAGAAGGGAAGGATGGGTCAGGATGGAGGGAGGGAGGCGAGCAACAGCCCCTGACAGAGGGCGATGCACATCCACCACTGCACAGTGCATGTCCATGTGGGAGGAGGCAAATGTACAAGTGCTACCGCAGTGGGAGGCTCTGAGGGCATGTAACTGTCACAGACTACCGCTACTCCAGTGGTAGTCTGGTAGGAGTCAGCGACTATGAGGGCACCATCACCAGGGGCACATGGTCACCCTCCCGGTGATGGCTTCATGGGATGTGCATGGCATTACCAGCTCCAGGGTGGCTTAGCAGCAGAGGACCATGCACCCTTTGGGGTCTTCCAAAATCCACTATAAGAGATGCTTCTGCACTGCCCTCGTGCAAGCCTGTTCTGCCATGGCACACCAGTGCAATTGTCACAAGGACGGTGCAAGCCCAGATGCCAGACAGACCCCAAGTGGTGCAGGCAGTGTTACAAAATCAGAAATGGTGCAAAGTGTGGTGCAAGGTCCCTTGTGCCATTTCAGCAACATAGCACCTTGCATCATTCCCAATATTCTTTAAATTGAGCCCAGTGTCTAATTCAGCATTCCATGTTGCAATCCTTTTAGGAAATAGCGGGGAGGGTTGCAGCAACACCATAACGTGCAATAGTATAAAGTGATTCTGTGTTAAAATGCAATTAACAAAACCTAAACAATGAAAAACAAGTGAGTTATGCAAGCAACACAGCAATCAGGGATGAGTGTGGAATCCTATTGCAGGGTGTTGATGCTACCTAACAGAAGAAAACAAACATTTGCAATATTGAATGTTTGCCTGCATATTGTGCCAGGTAGGTTTTGGTTGTGATGTAGAGAATGATGAAGGCACAGAGATATTGTAACAAGAGAGAGTTTGCAATGGAGTTGGAGAGTAGTAATGTTTGTCTCATGGATTTGATTTGAATCAGTATCCGATTTAGAGCGGTGTCAACCCATGTAGATGCAGTAGAAAGTGGCATCAGAGTGTTGGTCAGACATAGATACATAGATACATAGATACATAGACAGTGTCGGCAGATAGGGGCCTATGGCCCACCTAGTCTACCCATTTGAGCTTGTAAGTTCAGTTTGTTTTCCTAGAGTCTATTTCCCTTACCCTGACCTCTAGAATTCCTTTATGTCTATCCCATGCATTCTTAAATCCCGTGATTGTTTCAGCCCCACCACTTCCTCTGGCAGGGTGTTCCACTTGTCCACCACCCGTTCTGTGAAGAAATTCTTTCTCATGTTTCCTCTGAATCGTCCTCCCTCAACTTCATCCCATGCCCTCTAGTCCTGAAACATCTTTTCGCTTAAAAATAGTGTTTTCCTGCACCCTGTTCCTCCCTGTAAGATACTTGTATGTCTCTATCATATCCCTCTCTCCCTCCTCTCCTCCAGGAGTACATGTTCAGTTCCTTCAACCTGTCTTCATAGGATTTGTGATGCAACCCATGCACCATCTTTGTTGCCCTCCTCTGAACCTTCTCTACCCTGTCTATGTCCTTACGTAGGTATGGTCTCCAGAACTGTACACTGTACTCCAGGTGGGGCCTCACTAGTGTCTTGTATAGCGGAATTATGACCTCCCTTTTCCTGCTGGTGATGCCCTGCCTATACATCCCAGCATCCTATTTGCTTTACCTGATGCCTTGTCACACTGTTTCCCTACCTTGAGGTCATCAGAGATGACAACCCCAAGATCCTTTCCTGCTTGGTGCATGCTATATCCTCACCCCCAACTGATATATTGTGCCAGGGTTTTGTTGCCCATATGCATTATCTTGCACTTCTTTGCATTGAATTTCAACTGCCAAACCCTTGACCATTCTTCAAGTTTCTGCAGGTCCCTTCTCATTCTGTCTACACCCTCTGGTGTGTCTACTCTGTTACAGAGCTTTGTGTCATCAGCGAACAGTGAAATTCTGCCTTCTATATCCTGTGCAATGTCACTGATGAAGATGTTGAATAGGACCGGTCCAGCACTGATCCTGTGGTACCCACTGGTCACTCTTCCTCTGTGGAGTGACAGCCATTTACCACCACCCTCTGTGTCCTGCCACCCAGCCAGTTACCTACCCACCACACTACTGTCCTGCCCACCCATATTCCCCAGTTTGTGTAATAGTCTTCCATGTGGCACAGTGTCAAAGGCCTTGCTGAAGTCCAGATAGGCCATGTCCTGCCCTCCCCTGATCCACCTCCTAGTCACCCAGTCAAAATTCAATGAGGGTTGGTCTGACGCGGCCTCCCCTGGTGAAACCATGCTGCCTTGGGTCCTGTAGTCCATTGACAACCAGATGTTCCACCAATCTCTCCTTCAGTAGTGCTTCCATGATCTTTCCCACTACCGAGGTGAGGCTGACTGGTCTGTAGTTCCTGCTTCCTCTTTGTTCCCACTTTTGTATAAGGGACTACATCTGCTGTCCTCCAGTCTTTGGGTACCTCCCTGTTTCCAGTGATTGGCTGAACAGGATAGCCAGAGGTTCAGCCACCACCTCTCTTAGTTCTTTAAGGACCCTGGGGTGCACCCATCTGGCCCCATTGCTTTTCAACTCTTGTTACTTCAGTTCCTTCAGGACCCTTTCTCGTGTAAAGGGACTTGTGTCCATTTCTGCACCATTCTCACCCCTTGTACCCCTTCAGACCCATTACCCCCTCTTCCTTAGTAAAGACTGAGCAGAAATACCTGTTCAATATGTCAGCTTTACTGTTGTCATCCTCCACGCTGCTCCCATCCTCCTCCTTCAGTCTAACTATCCTCCCTATGTCCTTCTTTTTCACTTATGTACCTGTAAAGGTTTTGTCCCCTTTAACCACTGATTTTGCAATGTGTTCTTCTGTCTGAGCTTTGGCTTCCTTACTGACTTCCCTGCCTCCCTTTGTTTCTCCTGGTACTTCTCCTCATCCCCTTCTGCCTGTGTCTTTTGTATTGCCTGAATGCAGTCTTTTTGGCTTTCACTTTCTTTGCTACCTCTTTGGAAAACCATAATGGTCTCCTCTTTCTTTTCCTCTTGCTAACCTGTTTAATGCATAATTCTGTTGTTCTTATAATCCCCATTTTAAATACTTCCCACTGTTCCTCAATCCCTGATTCCTGTCCCATTCCTTATTGCCTCTTTCAAGCATCTCCCCATTTTCCCAAAGCCTGCCCCTAAAATCCAGGATCGTGTTTTGTGTGGTTTGGTTCTGCTTTTCTGTGATTTCAAACCACAATGACTGGTGGTCACTGTTGCAGGTGCTCCCCACTGTTACCCCCATCACACTGTCCCTGTTAGTGATGCAAGCTGGAGCTTAACGTGAGAGGTGGGTTCTGCCATAGAACCTGATGAAAGACTTTGTCTAGTTCTGTGCTGGGAGCAGTCACCTCTTACTGCTGATTCTGTAATGGTCACCATGTGAGGTCCCTCTCTTCACATTAACCAGTCCCCTATCTCATCACGTTAACCAGTCCCCTATCTCATCACGTTAACCAGTCCCCTATCTCATCACATTAACTAGTCCCCATTTGTCACACAAAGAGTGAATCAGAAGTCTCTGTAGCATTGTCATCACCCAATGGGAAGATGTAATACATTTAAAACTAAGCACAAATGAAAGCTTCAAGCTCCTTTGATGAAATTGTATTTTTAATTCCATCTTGACTTCCACCTTTAAAGAACAACAATGTTTCATGGCAAAGCCACTTCAACATGCATGGTGTTTTCTGGTTCACAACAAATTAACAACGGGAAAAACACATTTTAACAAATATCAAAATGCACCATATACAATAATTGTACACTACACTGAAACCTCCACCAGGCAGAATATTTCCTTATTTCACCACTGATTTCTAATGCAGAACAAAATATTTCTACCTTCAAACCAGCCAAAGTGCTTATTGTTTTATAAGGAATAATAAATATAATATTCATAAAGAACTATAAAAAGGTAATACTATATACAAAAAAATCAGCTCCCCAAAAATTTCTGTGTCAATCATAATCAAAAACATAAGTTTCTAAATAGTAGTAAGAGTTAAAATACATACACTGTGCACTGGTTTCACTTAATACATAATATGAATACTAGTATCCAAATACCTCATTCAATATTACTCATATGCTCACAGGAAGTGGTTCCAGTTTAAACTATGAAAGTGAAAAGATTGGCCACTATGCATAATAGATCTCAGACCATGGTTCACATTCAATCATTTTCCTCATTAAATTATATGTGCTATAAAATCAATTTGAAATAAACAAAAGGATGAGCTTAAATTGATTTGTAATCTCTTGAAGTGTGCATCAGTTGTCTTCACCTCCCATAGAACAAAGGCACTCACATGGCAGTCATCTTATAGTACATTTAGCAAAATATTGTGTTATTTCAAAAAGCACCAGATTTTTATCAGAATTACTGAAGGAAAGAAATGTAAAAGGTTTACATACAGGGGTTATTGAACTCACTGTAACAGTTATAGAATCTATTAGAGTAGCTCTATCTTCCTCTGTAAGGGCCCCAAATTATGAAACAATCTACTCAGCCATTTAAGAAGACCTCTAAAGAGAATTGTACCCTGAGTTCTTCAAAACTTTGTTTGGAAATAATGCCTTGTTGCTGAAAACCTGTTGCATATTACAGAGAGGTGAATAGTTTTGTATGATGTAATCTATTATGTTACTTTTATATTATTTATGTATGTTTGTAACCAGCATTTTAAATGCAAAACAGTTTACTTGTACTAGGGACCCCATTGTAAATGAGCCTCAGCTTAATTGGGCTATCCTTTCTAGAACTACAGAATAAACTATTTTACTGCTACTACTACAATAAAAGATCAAATTATAAACTACTTTTAATTGCTGAGTTTCTTAAATTGGCAAAGCTATGCTATTTTATCACATTATAAAAAATTGTTATTGTTATGACACTCAGACTGACAAAGCTGTGCTATTTTATTATGTGCCATAACACTTTGAAATTAATAAAAACAAACTCTGGTGGAGCCAACACAGCTGCAGCTGCACTTAAAGAGTAGCCACCTAAACTCATGGTAGAACAGCCCGCCATGTCCAAGATGGCTGCGGAGCTCAATGCATGCACAGCAGTTGCACATGTGCAATTCACTTCTGCACTTCAAGTGAAGTCATGCATGTGCACTAAGCTCCAGAAGCCTTCTTTGTCATAGCAGACTATTCTGCCATAAACTCAATACGCATGTGCGACTTCATAGCAACTGCGGAAGTGAAAGCACCATGCACCACTGCTCGCTCATGTGCAGAGCTCAGTGGCCATCTTGGGTATGGTGGGCCTCATGGGAAGTGACAGGAGAGTAAATGGTTCACCTGTGGGGGCTAAAGAAATGATCAATGAGTAGAGATGCAGCAAATTTTTTATCCGCTGGCGAAGTGGAGCGTGAAGTGGGCCTGCAAGTGCTCACTTCGCGTTATCATACACTTCACATTGCCATTATGCCTTAGCAGTAAGGTGAAGTGAGAAGTAAATAGGCAGCCCCCAACATACTCACATGGCTTACAGTACTGTAAATCACATGCTTTAGCCAGGCAGGAAGGAAGTGAGTCGGAGAAGCAGTTTCACTTTTCCTTTGCATTCGTAGAAGGAGAAGGCTTTGTTTAGAGGAGAGTAATAGGGAGTGAAAGTGTTTGATTGCCACTTGCCTTTGACTAGTGAAGAAAACCAACAGCTTTTTAAAAGCTATATCTTTATTTAGTTTTGTATTGTATTTGTGATTGTTTTTGTTAGTGAATTTTTTAAAGTTTTGTTTTGTTTTGTGTCTGTGTGACTGTGTGTGTCTGTGTGTGTGTCAGCCCAAGAACTTGTGTTGTGTCAGTAAGGTAGGATGGACCCTGAAGAAGGTGAGTCGCTGGCTCATGGGCGCAGTCGGAGGGAGTGCAGACACATGGGGGCAGTCATGTCATGCTGGACCACTCCCAACTCCTGGGTGTTGCTTTCCTGATGTTGAAGCAACAGCAGCAGCAGCATCAGTACCAGTGCCACGGTGGCTGCTGTCGTCCACCTTCTCCGCCTACCACCACCACCAGTAACAGCTATAGGAGCTCCAGCAGCAACCCCACCCCTCCACAGCCACAGGAGATGCCCTGGAAAATCTAAGTGGTGCGACTTCATACAAGGACTGTGTCTGGTCCCCCGCAGCTCCCCCAGTGTGGGAGTTTTAACTTTGTGGGGGAGACAGCACAGTCATGGTGTGCCATCTGTGTGGTGCGCTGGTGCGCCATGGCCCCTGTGGGACACATTTGAGGACCAGTGGCCAGCGCACCCACATGCTCAACCACCACAGGCAGAGTGGCAGGCTGCCATGGAAGGGGCCAGGTGTCCACCTGCTGGCCCTTCTGTGGCTGTGGCAGAAGGTGCTGCTGGGGTCAGAGTTGTGCCTTGCAGTCACCACCGCAGCAGGAGGAGGAGGGCCAGTACAGCAGCTGCTCCCACCACCACAGCCACCAGCACCACCCTCTCCACCACCACCGCTGCTACCTGGATTTCCAGCTGCAGTGAACCAGCACACAGTCCCTGCAACACAGGATGACATCTCCCTCGTGTGAGCGGCTCTGGAAGAGAACACTCAGAGGTCAGTGCTTTGCAGCAGCAGGTCCACACAATAGAAGAACAGTAGCAGCAAATAGTTAGAATGCTGCACCTGCTGTTGGACTACCATGGCATCCCAAGGCCACAGTAACTTACGGGATTGTTTCTGCCCCCACTACTGTGCTGTACTGTTTTGTGTGTTTTCTTTGTTGTTGTTTAATAATACATTTTCCCTTCAGAGATCTTTCTTACTCACATAGTGCAATACATTTCTGTGAAAACTGCCCGTAATTTCATTACAGTGTGTCACGTGATGGAGAACTCCCCTTCTGAAAAGTCGCTCACATTCTGCCTCCCTTCTCAGCAACATTAGAGCGTGATGCCAGGAGGCGTGTGTGCATGCTACATTACAGTGAATATCCGATTGTCCGGCAGCTTTCTGAATGTTTCTTTATGTTATAATGGTCAGTTTGTGGTGAAACGTGTGGGCACGTTTCCAGTTAGAAACCTTGTTAGTGGAAATGTTCACATTTCACCACAAAGTGAACCTTATAATATAAAGAAACATTGGGATAACTGCCGGACATCCTATAGTGGAGCATGCACCTCGCGCCCTGGCATCACGTCTAACGCTGTTGAGAAAGGGGGCAGAATGGGTGGCTTTTTCTGAACGGTAATTCCTCCACACGTGACACACTGTAATGAAATTATGGGTGGTTTTCACATAAATATATCGCACTCTGTGGAGCAAGAAATATTCCAGTGGGAGTAAGGCCCCACATAATAGGTTATATGCATCACTATAACTATGTAATGTGGTGAATCTCCGTAAAGCAGCAGCGCAACAATCTATTGAGAACTCAGACCTACATTTTTAATGCTATGTGACAACTTCCTTTACTTACATCCTGACTGACTGGAATGATACTAGAATTTGTAGTAGTTGAGTCTGCTGTACTACCTTTTTCATGTGTGAAATAATGAAAGGAGCATCTTTTAAATTGGTGCTGACCAGGTCATTGTCATTGTTTTCCTCTGCTTTTCTCCATCACATCAGTTAGTTGTTATATATCACTTCTGTTGTTAATTAACAGATATACAGCAGGCAGTGTTTTATGACACCATGGAACAACAGTTATTGAAAAGGGCTGCAAATAAATACAAACCTGGTCAGAACAATATTGAAGGCGTGCTCATTTTTTCTTACATGAAAAAAGTAGTCAACTAAGTAAAGCAGACATAAATTGTGAAAAGAAGCATATCATTCAAGTCACAACTCGGAGGTAACTAGTGGTGACTGTGGCAATGTAAAGTAGCATAAAAAGTACAGTTCAAAATTGTCATGACATTCTTGCAATGCTGCTTTAATTGCAATGTCAGTATGACATCATGAGCTCACAACAATCACACAACACACAAAAGTGGCACAGAGTCCCAGATTTTTCCATGAGCCCAAAATTCATCCTCCTTGTGTGCAGAAAATTGACAAGTGGTAACACATTGAAATGGGAGTGTTCAGCACATACAAAGTCCCCCAGAATTAATGGCGCACTCAGTCATGCACGTAGTGGCACAGAGTCCCAGATTTTTCTGCAGGCCCAAAATGCATCCTCCTTGTGTGTAGGAAATTGACAAGTGGTAACACAGTGAAATGGGAGTGTTTCAGCACATCTGAAGTCCCCAAATTTATGGCACACTCAGTCATGCGTGTGATGGTGGCACATAGTCCCAGATTTTTCTGCAGGCCCAAAATGCATCCTTCTTGTGTGCAGAAAATTGGCAAGTGGTAACACAGTGAAATGGGAGTGTTTCAGCACACAAAGTCCTCCAGAATAAAATGATGGTCATGAGCGTCCTGTTGCTGGTCAATGTGTTCTGCAAGGCGATTCGAGCAAATGCAATGTGGTCTGGAAGGGTGGACAGACTCAGGCTTAGTGGTGGCAGTGGCTACCAGCAGTCCAGTGGTGGTGGTGGTCTGGGGGACATTTCCTTTTAAAATCTTTAGCTAAAACCTGCCAGCATTAATCACATCATCATCCTCATAAAGAGCTGCCCTCACAGTTATCGATGTCTGAAGTCTGACCGCTGGGAAATTCTTTCTCCATTGTGTCATCATCTACATCAGTGGTGTACCGTTTCAGGCAGCCACTGCCAGTGCCACCAGGATGGTCCATTTCCACATCACCAAAACCACCATGACTAGGCTGGGGTATGAATACTGAGGTTGCAGTCTGTGCTGGTATGTGCCTCTCATTCATTTAATGAATGTTAGCAAACTAATATTTTCAGGAGACAGGTTTGTCCGACGATCCTGACTATTGCACCTGCTGAGCTGAATACCCTCTCAACACTTACACTGGAGGGTGGGCATATGAGGTACTTCAGTGCCACTGCAATCAGCTCTGGCCATTCACTGACCTTTCCACTCCAGTACAAAGAGGATCTTCACTTACTGTCAGATGCCTGTTTTCAGACAAATATGACTCAGCCATTCTCTGTGCTGCACTAAGTCCAGTTGTTGATGCATCATCCGTTCTCAGGAATCATTTATTTGACAAATACCCACTTGGGAAAAAGCCTGCAAAGCAGGTTGACACCAGCCACTTTGGATGACAGACCACCTGGAACTGCAGTCCCCTTCCCTTGCAGGATATGCTTGATGGTCCTCCAGGTACACCTTCAGCCGGATTATGCTGCTGAGGTTTAGTGACCTTCTGTGCCCCATGAACCAAGCGCACCAGTTGACGCTGATATGTTTTACCTGTTCAGGCCCTCCTCCAGTACTGATGCAATTCCCGTTTGTATCGTCGGTCCAGCATTGTTGCTATGGCAAAGTTGTCACTCGCTAAATGCATACTAGCGTGACGATTCTGGTCGAATACTGTTAGCATGTGTTGCAGCAACATACTGCTACCACTTTCTCCGGCAACATCAAGACTATGCAGTACATTCACCAATGTCTGCCTCAGCACCGTAGCAGTGGAATTGATTAGCTAATGGAGGCAGACTCGCCACTCACTGCCTGTGTGGCATGTCCAAAAGGCCACAAAATTGTTATTACAGAGTCCATGAGGTGCTACTGTTCAGTCGTCATGAACATGGAGGCCCTGGAACTGTCACGACTATTTGCATCACAAGATATTCTGAGATGGCTTTGTATTGTTCATATAACCTCTCTGCCATGTATAAATTGGAGTTCCATTGGGTGACAACTTCCATCTTCAAGTGGTGCTGAGGCAGGCTGTTTTGTATCTGCAACTGCCGCAGTTGGTCTCGGCCTTTCAGATCTTGAAAAGTGAGAGCAGATCGTGCGTGCAACGATCAGCATTTCCTTTACATCATGGTGCTGCAGAAACTCCTGAACCACAAGATTTAAACAGTGGGCCATGCATGGAACACAAAAAAAAAACACCATTCATGATGTATTTCATCACATTTGACCCATTGTCACTTGCTATGAACCCAGCTCTCAGGGACAGAGGGTTTAGCCATTTGTCAATTTTAGTCAGTACCACATCCAGCACGTTCTCACAGTGTGTGAACAGGTCACGTGTGCATAGCAATCGTTGCATGCTGTTGAATTCCTGGAAGATTGCTACGCGACAATTCACCTTACTGCACTGATTATTCACACACCAACATCACAAACAACTCCTGGCACCTGCGCAGTGTGCAGTTATACACAAATATGAACTCCCCACTGTTTTACCACTTGTCCACATATCCATACTTAAATGGATGAATGGAGAGGAGGAATGTTGAAGGGCATGTCTTACTGGGTCAGACATAGTCTGGAACAACTCGGGGACAACACGGGTAGAAAAGTATGTCCTGGATAGGACTTTCCATTTTGGACAAGCATGTGCAGCAAACCACGGAACCTAGAATTCTCCACAAAGTAGAAGGGCAAAAGATCAATTGCCAGCATTTCCGCTACAGCAACATTAATTCACGTGACACTGTATGATTGGAGGTACTTCAGCTTATGTGCAAAACACTCTGTAACGTGGGCTGACTTAAACATTTTACACGGGTGTGATCACAAATGGTTGTGCTCTGTGATGAATTGAATGGCATTGGCAGGGAGTGGAGTGTGGACATTTGATGAAGCGGTTGCACAGGTGATGATGACAAACCCAGAAATGCTGTTATTTTGCCAGATTTGCCAACCGGGTTGATGTACCACTTGTACTGGACATACTGCATTCACCACCACCACAAAAACTGCTACTCTTACCAGCACTGGACAACATTTCAAAGTCATTATGGTCCTCCATCTCATCATGCCTGTAGTAATCCTCTGCTCTTATTACACTCTTCTACTACGTTTTAATTTACTAGAGGACTTAACCAGTCATGGAAGGGGATAACATGCTCGCTATGGTTGCCAGTACGAGGTGACTGCCCCACTGTGGTATTAGCTGCCAGCTTGTGCTGGGTCCACAGTGCCAAGTGCTTATTCTTAAGATCGTATGCTGTCCTCCTGTGCCCAGATGGCTCCCCTTTTACCTCGACTCACACGCACATGGCAAACCTGGCAGATTGCAACTGACTCATTATTTGCATCTTGAACAAAAATCCCAAACAAGAGATTGTGATGCTCTGCTTTTAACATGTCCATGATGTGTCTTATTTAAGTCTGTTATTTTAAGCACTGAAGTGGGGGGCAAGTGATGTTTCGGGCACTGCACACCTGGACTGCAACTGACCACTATGACTACCTATCATATTTATTTCTGGGTCATTGTTATCAACTAAAACCAGTAGATCACAAGTTTTTATTGGGGGTTCCTGCAAACAGACTCAGACACAGCCACTTTGAATTTCTTTCTCTCTGGTTCCCAACTGGGTCAATTACATCATCATCATATTCATGAGCGTCACACATCCACATCTTCTGCTTGGATGCTAGCATGTGGACTGCATGTTGTAACAACAGCAACATCACCATCAGCATCACATTCATCATCAGCATCTACACCACCATCAACATGAAATATAGACTTTGGACGGATAAGGACCACTTGGTCCATCTAGTCTGCCATTTCCTACCTACAGGATAGGCGCAGATCCTAGTTAACCAACAGCCTATTTCTTCCTACCACCCTCCCCACAAGATTGCCTTATGTCTGTCCCATGCATTCTTGAATTCTCACAGTTTTAGACCCCACAACCTCCTCAGGAAGGCTGTTCCATGCATCCACTACCTCTCTGTGAAATACTACTTCCTCACATTGCCCTTAACCGCCCAATCTTTAAATTGTGTCCCCTTGTTCTTACACGTCTCTTTTCTGAAAGATGCTACCCTCTTGGACTTTGTTGATTCCACTGAGGTACTTAAAAGTTTCTATCATGTCCCCCCTCTCCTTCTTTCCTCAAGGGTATACATATTAAGCTCCTTTAGTCTCTCCTCCTCATGGGTTCTTTTGCAGACCCTGCACCATTTTAGTTGCCCTCCTCTGGACTGCCTCTATCCTGTCTATGTCCTTGTGGAGATGGGGTCTCCAGAACTGGACACAGTACTCAGATGGGGTCTCACCAACTGTCTGTACAGAGGGATAACAACTTCCTGTTTTCTGCTGCTGATGCCTCTCCTATGCATCCCAGTATACTCCCAGCCCTCCCTACTGCCTTCCACATTGCTTGCTAACCTTGAGGTCAGCTGATATGATTACCCTAGGTCCCTTTCCTTTTTGTTGTTGTTACTACCCCACCCCCATTATGTATTCTTCCCTGGGTTCTTGTTTCCCAGGTGCATTATTTTGCACTTCTTTGCATTGAATCCTAGCTGCCATATTTCTGACCATTCCTCCAACCTTGCCAAGTCCCTTCTCATCCTTTCCACGCCTTCTTGTGTATCAACCAGTTGCAGATCTTGTGTCATCTGCAAAGAGGCATACTTTTCCTTCCAGTCCTTCTGCAATGTCACTTATGAAGACATTAAAAGGACTGGACCCACTACTGAACCCCGCGGTACCCAACTAGTAACCCCTCTTTCTTCAGAGTGGACTCCATTTACAATTACCTTCTGTGTCCTGTTGTCCAGCCAATGTTTTATCCAGGCTACCACCCTGGGACCCACTCCCAGGCTGGTTAATTTGACTATTAATCTTTTGTGTGGGACTGTGTTAAATGCCTTGCTAAAGTCTAGGTAGGCCATGTCCACAGCCCCTCCTGGTCTACTACTTTGGTCACCCAGTCAAAGAAATCTATTAGATTCATCTGACATGCCCTTCCTTCCCACTGTGAACCCATGCTGCCTTGGGTCCTGTGCCCCACTGGCCTCTAGGTACTCAACTATTCTTTCCTTCAGAAGTGACTCCATCACTTTCCCTACCACAGAGGTCAGACTGACAGGTCTGTAGTTTCCTGCCTCTGTCTTGGTCCCACTTTTGTGAGAGGGAGTCACATCCGCCTTCCTCCAGTCCTCGGGTACCACCCATCGTCCCATGATTTATTAAAAGAGTTGCCAGTGGTTTCACTAGTTCCCCTTAATTCTTTTAGAATTCTGAGGTGAATTCCATCAGGCCCCATTGCTTTGTCCATCTTCAGTTTTAGGAGTTCTTGCAGAACCCTTTCTTCTGTGAAAGGACTGGGATCGACCCCCATCAAGAGTGCTTCTGTTAATTGGATTAGGCACTTCCCTCCTCTTTTGTGAATACTGAGCAGAAATATTCGTTCAGTATCCCTGCTTTTCACTGTCCCCTCTGCCCACCCACCGTTCATTCTATTCAGCCTCACTATCCCTCCCTTTGTCTTTCTACTCGCTGATGTACCTATAAAAGGTTTTATTCCCTTCTTAACTGAGTTGGCTATCTTTTCCTCAGTTTGGGCCTTTGCTATTCTGACTTCCCTCCTGCTTCCTTCTGCCTTAACTGGTACAGCTGTCTGTCCTGCTCTTTCTGTGTTCCTTATACTTCCGAATGCTATCTTTTCTTTTCTTCCTGACATCACCTGATATTTTTCACCACACTGTGAAGCACTGCTTGGAAAATGCGTGACATTAACTGCCATGGTGGACAGAATATCACCTTGTATGCTATCATTGACATGATTATCAGAATCCTCAGGTTCAGTTACTGGGATGTTACTGGGAAGTATGGCATCATCTCGCTGCCACTCACTTTGCTGCTTCACACTCAATATTTTTGGGTACAGTACACTGGTCAAAATTCAAACTTGATTTAACAATACTAATACTACCACCATTAACACTAGTAACACTAACTTGAGAAAACATCATCTCCTCAACTGTGTGAAGCTACTGATTGGGCTGTAAAAAACATTGCAGGAAATACCTTTCCTCCATCAGCAATGCAGTTCTGCGTCTGCGTACTACCCGCCACAGACTATCTTACCAACATTGCCATGGCGAAACAGTTTGCTTGCATGTCTCTTTGAAGGCATTTTGGGGATCAACCACAATATTATAACCAAATTTAGATTTTGATATGTTCACTCTCCGATTGGGGATGCTGGATGTGAAGCCAAAAACAACTAGCTTCAGCAACAGATAAGAAACTAGTCTGTCACGCAATGAAAACAGCTTCGTAACTGTGATGTTGATGAGGTCACAAAACAATCCAATCTGGTAAAAATTCCTTTTGCATGTGAGAGGTGGGGAGCACTGACTGCAGTGCAGATTTTATGGCAGTACAAGCAGCAAAACAAAGAATAGATACCACGATCGCTGTACAAAATCAGGCAACTGCAGTGGATTGCAGGTCCACACTGCTGCACCTGCAATTACACTAGTCTGTGGCACAATAAAAGGTGTATTAATTGATGTCACAACACACACACACACTCACACTCACACACAGAACAGTTTGTCTACAATGCTAAATGAGTAATGTGTAGCAAATGCTAAAGTTCAGTACTATGCCACGTTACGTATTGTAATGTAAACAACCTGAACTTATGAACTGCTGCACCACAGGCACACAACAAACAGCAAGAAAATTTCTACTATTACTGTGTACATTAACACAGTCAGTTATATAACAAAAATATAACAAAAACAAAGAAATCACGATTTCTCAACTAAATCTACCTACACCACAGATATGCCCTCCTACAAAGCACACTTTCACTGTCTTTCACTACACACACTCAATGTTGTAAATTAACATTCAAAATCCACACAAAAAACAAAAGCGCTTGATGATATCAGCACAGGAGGGTTTCCTACAATCGATGAACTAAAGTTGGTGCCCCAAAAATACAAAAATACTTTTTAACAACTCTTAGAAGATTTCAATCTCAGACAGCTATCACAGCACACTGTCTCCTACTCCTTCCTACACATACTACCCCGAACTGAGGCTGTGCAGATCAATATAGAGCCCATGTGACCTGAAATCCCATGAATCACTGCAAAATTCACCTTCGAGCTCAAAAACAAGGCAAAGTTTTTTTTGTTTTACCAATATTTTACCAGGTGAGACACACTAAGCTGAAAGCTCATTTGCAGGTGCAACCTGGGAGCATGAGGAAGTTAAGTGGCTTGCTCAGGAACACACAGTATGCAAGTGGGGGCTGTGGGATTCAAACCAGGTCTCCAGATTTGCAGCTCAGAGCCTTAAACCACTGCGCCATACTGCCTCCTATACTCCAGCCTTAAATTTGGTGGAGTAGTGGTCTGGGAGGCGAGTAGCATAAAGTCATTGTTTGAATGGACTTTGCATTCCTCATCATAATGTAGGTACTCTCCCTTATGTTGCGGAGCACTCTGTGGATCCGCCTTTGCTCTGTGAATCACTTTGCAAGCGGATTGAAACTCCACCCACCACTATCAATGAGCAGAGTACTTCAACTTGTAGACTGTTGTGCTGCAACTCCAAATGTGTTCTTCAGTCAGAATCCAGTGAGTCATATTTAGAGCTGATCACTAGATGGCTGCAGAGATCTGCCCTGCAGCCATAAAAGTGCTAACCACCTGGCTTAATTTGTCCAACAGCCACTTCAAGCGTACTACGTGCTTAATGCCAGAAAAACCTGCTCAGTCTGACTGCCACCATTCACATAAGCTGACTAGAAGCCAATTGAACTATTAATGAGCACATTAAATTCTTTTTAAAAAGGGCACAAGTCACAGATCCTCACTTTTGTCTCTGTTTAGTATACTTCTGGTTAGCCTCGTAATCTAAGTGGGCAAAACCGTGACTACTGAAAAAACATGCTTATTTGAATAAAATTAAAAGCACTACCTTGTGGTTTAAAAAAGACTGGTGCTGGTTTTCAGTATTCATACAGAGAAGAAATTATCATACTAGCACACTTTTACCACATGTGCTGTGTTTAACTGAAAATGTTCTGTAGAAAGAAGCTGAACATTTAAACTGTACTGACCAAGGTTGTTGAGAAGTTAATATTGCTAGGCAATTGTACGACTCTTATTTCCCTGACATTGAACCAAACCTTGGTACTTTGGTACCTTGGTATTTTAGTAGTAGAAGGGCAACACAGGTGCATCTAATCCACTCCCCACTAGTCAGTGGTGGTCCAGATGTGTTCCCAGCTGTTCATCATAACATCAAGGTTTGCTTTAAAGGCATCCAAGTTGGGAGAGTCGACAATATGTTGTGGTAAGATAATCCAGTATTTTACAACTCTTTGTGTGAAAACATCTCCCTTCTTTCAGTTTTAAACAATTTACCCCAAAGCTGTTTGGTGTGGCCACAAGAGTTGAAAGGTGACTCCCTGAATTCCAGTCCAACATTAGTTCCGTGTTTTTAATTGTGTTGTAGACCAGAATTAGATCACCCTCAGACAACTTGTCTCCAAGTTGTGTAGTCCTAATTTAATCAACTGTTCCTTGTAAGGGATATTCATTAAACCATATACAGATTTAGTAACCTTCCTCTGCACCCTCTTCATTCTTAATTTACCACATTGGTAGGGGAGGTCAAAACTGGGAGCAATAATTGAGGTGGGGTCTAACCATCCTCTGTATTGTCACAATAGTACATCACTGTTCCTGCTTATAGAAATAGATTAGTTGCCGTATTGGTCCTTGTAAGAACAGATCAAGAAGCAAATGGTTTGATACCTTTATTGGCCCAACATAGATGCTACAATCTATCTATTGTTTTCTTTTGTAACATCTATGTTGGTCCAATAAAGGTATCAAACCATTTGCTTCTGGATCTGTTCCTGCTTATAAAACTTCAAATTTCTTTTATGCACCCCATAATTTTAGTTGTCTTAGTGGTTGCAGCAGATCCATTGGAATGAAAGCATAAATGTTGCTGTACTATAATCCTCAGATTTCTTTCTTTTTAAAATACAAATGCGAAGAAAGTAACTTTACCTTTTGTAAAGTGCACTGTGAGTTTCCTGGGACTAGCTGGCTTTCCACTGTCTAGAAGCAGTCAGTCCCTGCAACAAGGCTGTTTAAGGGCTGGCCCAGTGGCACTGAGGGTTGAGGCACTGGAGGCCTTACCTCACGCCACATTGGTGACCGGGTTTGGGAATGACCTTGGGTTGTTGGAGAGCCAGCACGGGGAGAGGAGAGGGAGTGAGCAGGACTGAGCTGCCAAAGGCAGCTCTCCTCTCCCAGGGTAATCATTGCCTCCCCCATGGTTCCACTCTCTCTGGGTGGAGGCCCAGTGAGTAGCATAGGCAGGAGGGGTGGCAGCATAGTGGGAGGATACCCAAGGCATTGCGTGCGCTCCACACTCACGTGCACACCTGGGCACATGGATGGGGAGAACTCAGGAGAAAACACTGATAAAATCTATACAGAAAAATAAAAATAAAAAGGCTGTTTAAATAGTAAAGATGACAAGCATCATTACTCAAAAATGTGCTAATTTATAGGGCTGGTTGCCATAGTAGCCACTTTTCTGATGCATGCTCAGTGGCTAATTTGTACCTGATTGATGGTAAAATGAGTACAGTTGCTACAGTACATGACTGCAGGACAAACAAATATTATATTCTCTTAATATTTGAAGCAATTCTTTACAATATTGCTGGGAACACAAATTAGTTGCAGATTATAGTAGCTACTCGAAATAAGTTTTAACTCCTAAAAATATTTTTTTTGTTTGGCACTGTAATACCATAGTAGAACTAAGATAAATCTGTGGGTAAAGTCCTACCAAGACTACTGCTGCTGTGGCCGCATATATTTAAAACTCATCTGCAGCAGATTTGATTTTGAGGTGAAAGAACAAGAAGAAAGAATGGTGGCAGGTAGGCATGGTGGTATGGGGATTGAGAGTGAATCAAGTGGACAAGGAAGGAGGGTGCATGTGTGTGAGAGAATCATATAAGAAGGGGTGGGGAGGGTGGAAACTGTACCAGGGTGGAGTGTGAGTGAGCCATACCACAAGGGAGGAGAGAGCTGGCCGCTGCAGCTCAGAGGAGAAGAACTGTCCAGTAATGGTTGGAAATGTACTGTTCCTGTGGTTGTGACTATGAGCAGTTCAGGGAGGGAGAGAGCCATATTGGTGAGTGTAAGACTGCAGAGCTGCTACACTAGAAATATAGGTATCATACAACTCAAATGCTTGCTGAGTGGCTTCATGCAGGTGATAGACTGAGCCACTGTCTCATAGGAGTGGCTCGGTCCTTTCAACTACAAGAAGTTTCTGCACCACAAGTGCTGATCATTGGCCTGTCACTGTCGAGCCCATGCAGCCTATTCTTGTAACAAAATGTTTGCTGTGTATGCACAAGTAAACATAAAAGGGAAAGTATGACAATTAATAATGGAAAATCAAAACAAAACACAGTACAATTATCAATATGCTAAACTAATTAAACCACTGTGACAGACCCACCCATCCATGCTCCAACCAGTACCCTCTCACAGCTGACTGACACAGACCTTCCTATTTCTGCTCACCCCTCACCAGGTCCTTGCACCTATGCTCAACCCTCTGCAAAGGTGGCACACCTCAGACACCTGGACCTTCTGAGCTCAGTCACCAGTCCCCTGGATCATACCATGGTTAACTGCTTGCACCCCAGGTGAAGTGTGGGTTCTGTGTTATCAGACTTCACTTTGCTCCTTTTCATGCATCAGAAGCAATGTGTTTTCAAATTGCTTAAAGCAGCAGTACTAGATAATCATGAAGTTATCAGTTCCCAGTTTTGTAGTGCTACAGTAAATATGGGCTGCTTATCTAGTACTGCTGCTTTCAACATGGTCGGTGCAGAAATGTAAAAGAAAATAGGAAAACTGAGCACATTACGGGGTGATGGTACAATGCGGCAGGAATGATTACCAGGTAAGCGTTCACCAGAGCAGAGGGAATAAACTGTTGCAAAGTGCAGATTTTTTATCTTGCACTGCTGCTTTAAACTAGATCTAGCGTGCCTCTTTGGAATGAAGGTTAGCCCAGAAATTCACAAACTGTATCCCTTTTATTAAAATGCACAACCAGTCTGTATATTGTGCTTAATAAGAACTACTTTATTTGCACAATATATTTACACATTAGCAAAAATAGAACAAAAGTGCTTACAAGAAAACATTGAAAATAACAGCTAAACCATAAAATTGCGAACTTAGCTTTCCTATAGCTAGGTCAAACTTACAGGTGAACATATGGAAATATCGCAGTCTAGCGGAGTCACGTGATATGTTGGTGCTAGCACCAGGTTTTCCACACTGCTCTGATTGCTCTAAACATTATTTTGACAAAATTATAGCGTTCTTTTCTACTTTGCACCGTCTTCTGTGGTGGTGCCTTTTAAACATCCAGTGACTCTGCGGTGATAAGTATGGTTGAACAAACCAACACCAAAGCCAAGAAAATGCTGGGTACATAACACACCACCTCCCAATCCAGAGTGGGACCGAGGGCCTAAGCACTCAAAGCAGGATGGTGCTGCTACTTCTACCGCGCTCCACTTGCAGATGTTCTGACCATGGAACGCCTACTTAGAGCTTGCCCTATTAAATGAAACTATCTTGGATCTCTCTGGGGACCTAAAGCCATTCACCCAGCCACTGAAGAGCTCACCAGAGAATGGGTGACATGCAATCGGGTGTGCTCCGTCAAAGACTGGAGAATGAAAGCAGCCCTGAGCTGATTGTCATTCATAGACCTCACCCAACGAGAATACCTTAAAGATCAAGTAGGGTGAAGCCATCAAAATAATTTGGTTATTGACTCCCAGAGCAAAGTGAGGGCAAGGATACTATTTATTTTGTACAGCGCATATGTGGGAAATTGGCCAGCTTATCCACTAATGGGCCACAGTACGTGAGTGGAGTTAGATTACAGAGTGCTCAGGCCCATGCCCACAGAAGGGACAAGTCACGGCCCCTGATCTTCAGACTGTTGAATTATCTTGATAAGCAGCACGTATTAAATAAAGTCAGAGGCATGAGAGAGGTGTTCTGGGAAGACTGGATAATTTATGTATTTCAAGACCTCCTGCCACAAGTTTGAGAGAAGCAGGCTGCATACTGACCAATTACTTCAAAGCTACATGCTGCCAGTAATGGATTTCACTTACAATATCCAGCGAAACTTTAGGTTACTGTTAATGGACAGCAAAAACATTCCGTTGACAGAGCAGGCCAAGTGTGAGATTTCTGCTCTCTTTCCAGATTTGTTTAAAACTCCCTGACTTAATGGTGGCTGGCTGTGAGGGGACTGGTTTTACAGCCTTTTTCAAATAGTTGGCTGTGGTTTATTTCTTAAATGTGTTATAAAGAGGCAATTGTGATGTAACATACATATGTTTCTTGGCCCTTTCTACTATTCACGGGGCAGTGTTCATTTGGTGCCCTAGTGATAAGTGAGACTTTCTCACCCCTCCCCAGACTAGTGTCTATCTTCTGGAACCTTCAGGATGGTTAGTTCAACAGATCGTCTCTCCTGATTAACTCTATTCACCTTGGATCATGCCTCAGAGGCCAGTGCTCTCTAACCATTTCTCTCGCTCATTGCTTGTTTCTGCCTCTGTGCTTCTTAGTTTAGATTTTGTCCATGGAGGCGTTAAATGGTGTGGCAAGTCTTACGCTTTATTAGGATTACCAGGCTCTATGTGGACATATGGCAACTGGTCTCTCTGGATGCCAGATTCTCAAAATATAGTTGACCCAGGCTTTGACTGGATCTGTGACCTTTTTCTTTTTGTTATTTCTGCTCCAGCCCCCTTTTTTCTTTAGATCCAGAACTGCTCGGATACATCATCCTGCTTTGCTCTGACCAGCTCAGATAGCAGTTTACCTTTCCCAATTCCCCTACAGATATGGATGCTTCTGCCATCGAGTCTAGTGGTGTTCCACGTATTCCAGAGGCTAGAGGAGGATATCAGAACATTGCCTGGAGTGTCCTATGGAGTTTGAATACTTGCACCAGAAAAATAGACTCCCTGTTTTCTTTATTTTTAGCTACTATTTATTATATTTTTGAGGACTGGGGATGTTACTGTTTTTTAATCATGGGCATCTTATTGACTTGCTGACTCCCTTGTTTGGGTGTGGGGGGATTGGGGGATTGTTTCACATGTCTTAATGTGATGATAATAGCTTGGAGGCGATCACTGGGGAGGACTGAGAAAGGATCAGTAAACTGTTAACTCTGACATACCGTGTATTTTTGGTGGCGGAGGGAGGAGGCTGTGTTTTGTATATTCACAGCTCCACTAAGCTTTGGGTTTCAGGGTCTGCTGTGCTCATCTGAACCACTAGGTGGTCAGTTGTTCTTTGCATATATTTTACCAGAGCAGGTTGTGTGTGGGGCTTGTGTAGGCCTGATCTGCAGTCTTTGCAATGCTCCTGTCTGGTTCCTGTTGCCTTATTTATTGGGGATTGGGCTTCCATACTGACTCAGAGGAAGTATCACTTACATAGTGTTTTAGAGATCACTAATACATGTTTTATTTGGGGGCAGGTCGGGGTGGCGCAACCTCAAGAGAAGACTGGGGGACTGATACTGGCCTACAGGGATGGTGATGTGGTGTTTTGGGCTGTGGGAGAGTATTGTGTTTAGTTATGGTTAGCTCTTTTTTGCATGTTTTGCAGGTTCATGTGTTCTCTGTTTTGTCTGGGTGTTTATGGGTGGGGAGGATGGGTTTCAGAGTGCTGCAAAATGCGCCACTAGGTACCACAGGCATTTGGGAGGGCCTCTATCGCTATATTTTTGTGATGTGGAGTAAATATACCTTTGTTAAAGGGGTCAGGATAAAAGCGTATGACATTCTGAAGCAGCTGAAGCACTTGAGAGGGAGATGCCTATCTTCAGGAGACACATCTTAAGAGGGCTAGAAACAAAAGTGTGAGGCTCATTTCACTCAAAGGTGACTAGTTCGGTGCAAATAAGCAACAAAACAACGGGGCATACAAAGTTAAGCAGGAAACCTGCTAAAATGCTGCTTCACTAACTTAAAAGCACATTGCTTCATCAAACAAATAAAAGGAACTGCTTACCATTTGCAGGTATCTCTTTTATTTAGGTGCATAAGTGCTAAAGGCGATGCCAATAAAGTGCAGGTGCATACAAAATAAATATCAGCGGACAGGACTTGGCGAAAACCTTAAAAACAAACACCGTCGGCACCTCAATTGGTGCACTGCAGCCATACTCACAGCCAGAAGTCATGTAAGGCAGCGTACACATCGTGCTACATTTGCAGATCAGCTGACGTTTTGCCAACAAGGCTTCCTCAGAGCTGACTGGCCACCATTCAACCACATACATTTAAACATGCATTCACAGATGTTAATTAGAAAGGGTGGCTACTACAGACACATCCACACACAGACGAACAAATAAATAAAGACAGAATCAAAGGTAAATGGAGATGGGTATTTCCTCATTCAAACCCCTCAGTTGTAAAAGTGTCCAATGTATGGATCCAATAACATTTCCTCTGAAGCAGTTGGTTGCCTAGGTTGCCTCCTCTGACCCCACTTTCACCTTTTCAATGTCAAAAATCACAGGCTCACTGGTGCGTCCGTTGCATACTCTGGTAATGTCTAGCCATAGCATTGGTTTGTGAAGCATTCCTAATGGCAGATCTGTGCTCTGTTATACGTTCTTTCAATGATCTTTTAGTTTGTCCCACATAGCCAAGACCTCATGGACAAAGCAAAAGGTAAATCACAAACAGTGGAGCAATTAATGTAGGATCTGATTTTAAATTTCCTTCCGTCCTCGGATGTTTCACAACTTCTGTATTTACTGTGTTGTTGCACTGTGCTCAATGGCCACATTTAAAGTTGCCCTTTGTATTTCAGGAAGCCACATCCTCCTTGGTTCTATCGTTTTTATATAGGCTGCGTACCAGTTTGTTACATAGATTTGTACCTCTGCAGTGTGTTACTCTCAATCCAGCATTCTCTAAACCTTCTGTGTTTTGGGCAATATGCCAATGTTTCCTTATGGTATTAGATACTGTTCTGCTTTGATTGCGAGTTAGTTGCAAATGTGACTGGTTGCATTGCCTGTGGTTTATTCTTTTTTAAGTAGGTCCTCCTAATTGTGCTGTTGGCTCTGTCCATTCCAGATTTGACATTCTCTGGTGGATATCCTCGGTCCACAAACTGCTGTGCCATAGTTTTTGAATGCTAGTCAAATTCTGATGCCGTGCTACAGTCTTTTCCTCATAACATCTGCCCTACAGGTATATTGTCATGTAGTGTTCATGGATGTGCACTCATGTAGTGTAGCAGACTGTTGCCGTGTGCTGGTGCCCTAGCCACTCCACCATGGGAGTGGCTCAACGCAACACCACACACAACAACAATCAGTCAAGAAACAGCGTGCAGTGACAGGGGTAGCTGTATTTCCCTAGCACTATTTCTACCCATCGCTGTAAATCTATGCACTCACTAGACAGCATAGTTACTTCCGCACTTCATTCATGTGCGGTATTGTCCCAGTACACTGTGGATGTCTTTAGAAAGTATTATGAGCATCTATCATCAGTGACCAACAGGACCCTCTGCTCCAGGACCACATTAGAGACTTCCTTGAAGGAATACCACTCTCCTACCTCTTGAAGGCACATAGCACCTTACTTAAGGGGTCTGTCATCATAGGAGAGGTTAACTTAGCTATAGGTCGACTTAACATAGACCGAGCCCTGAGCACAATTGGATTCTCTGTTAAGTTTTATAAAGTCTTTATTGATGAGCTTGCTTCAGTTTTAGTTGACATTTTTAATTATATTTATGCTGAGGCCTTACTGATTCTACACTTATGGGAGCTCATATTATTTTCTGCTTAAGCTGGGGAAGGAAGAGTTACTTCACAACTACTGCTCCATTTCCTTGATTAACACAGATTTCAAGATACTCGCCCAAATGTTACCCACTGCATTAGAGAGGTGGTCTGGCCTTATTGGGGCAGAACAGGTCGAGTTTATGGGGCTGGCTTTCTAGACATCATCTCATAAACTGTACTGTTTGATCTTGGCCTCTGGAGAGACTAGGGTCCCAGTGGCCCTGTCTCCCTGGACACTGAGAAAACTTTCACCTGGGTTTCCAGGCCCTTCCTTTGAGACACTTATGGCCTATAATGTCCCTGAGAAATCTGTGGCCTGAGTGAGGATCCTGTATCACAACCCATCAGTGAAAATCTTGTGTAACAGGATACCTTCCAGTCCTGTTCATTTCTCCTGTTGTACAAGACAAAATTGTCCCCTGTTGCCATTGCTGTTTAATCTCTATTTGTAGCTATTAGCACTCAGCCTCAAAGGTAAACCATAAGTGTAGGGGATTTGGGTTGGCTGGGGAGAGTATAACCTTCAAATACATACTGATAATATTCTTCTTCATATGGCATATCCAGTGACACCCATCCCTGCAGCATTGGCAGAGATTGTTAACTTTGACAGGGTAGCGTCTTATAAGCCTAACGTGGAGAAAACTAGTTTTGTATGGTTAAATTCACTTGTGTGTAAACAAGAGGTGGTCAATTTGGAACTTCACTGGGAAGTGGAGTTCTTGCATTATTGGGGATTGTTATCACGTGACATCTTTTAAATTTAGAAAAATAATCTAGACCCCTTATTCACACTATTAAATTGGATTTACATCAATGGACAACCATGCCCCTCATACAATGGGGCAGGGTCAACATAGTTAAAATGAATCTTTACCCTGGATTTTGTACCCATTGGGATGCTATATGTGGTACTACCCAAATCATAGTTTACCCAGCTCCAGATTCTCCTAATACTTTCCTATGGCATGGTAAATCGGTTTGGAGATCTTATTTTAAACTAACTAACCCCAAACAGCAGGGAGGTATCAGCTCCCTAATTTGTATCTTTATTATTTAGCTCTTACGCAGTAGTAAGTATCATAAACTGGGGACATGTGCAGAAGAGAGTTAACAGGACAGTATGAGCTGCAATGGTTGGGGACAGAATGGGACTTGTGTAGAACAGACATTCACTTGGAAACCTTAATATTTATCTCCCTAGCAAACCTCCCCATAGTCTTAATTAGACCCCAATTTATTGGCTTATCCATGCCCATGATCAGTTGTGCATGCATTTACATGTTTCCTGGCCTGGAAACCTCTCTTAGCCAATTTTTGTAACCCCAACTTTAAAATAGCCCATCGCTCATTCCTCTTAGCTTCTTGTCAGTGGTTGCCCTTACTACCATGAGTCATATCTCTTGGATGGGGCAGATGATTGACTTCCCTACCTTTCAAATTAGATATGGGTTGCCTACCCAGCTGATTTTAAGTAAATGCAGTTATCCCATGCCATTTCATCCTATCTGGGTCCCCTCCATGGGCTGATGTGGGGAGCAGCACTCTTGAGAAGCTGTTAAAGATGAAGAAGCCTCCCAGTACAGTTTCAAGATTTATCACACTCTGCAGTTGCTGGATCCAGGAAAGTTGTCTGGGATAAGCTTTATTGGCAAGATGCTTTGCATTTAGACTGGACATCAGTGCATTGGCACAGGGCATCGGTAGAAACATAGACAATGACAGCAGAAAAAGACCAAGGGTCCATCAATCTGCCCCAGTTCCCTAAATTCCTGGAAGGTTCCTTGGAACCTAATGTTCCTCCATGATACTAACCCTCCCTGGTCATTTCCTATTCTCTTCCTGGAACCTGTCACTCCTGGCAACCATTATTCCATTCATCCTATCCCAGGCCTACTTGAATCCCCTAACTTCGTTCACTCCCATCACCTCAGCTGGCAGACTGTTCCAAGTTTCCACCACCTTTCCGTAAATAAGTACAGTACTTTCTCAAGTCCCTCCTGAACCTCCTGCCTGCTAATCTCCACTTGCGACCTCGTGACTGTGAGTTGATATTCAGGCTAATTACCGCAGTTCACTTTATTAATTGCTTTGAGGAATTTGAAGCTCTCAGTCATCTCTCCCTCTCCCTTCTGGTTTCCAATGAGTACATATTCAGTGCCTTGTACGCTCCTCATAGGATCAACTTTGTTGTCCCTGAATCATTTTGTCACTCTGTGCTGCACTGTCTCCAACCTATCCTTGACTTTTCTGAGGTGAGGACTCCAGAACTAGGCACAGTACTCTAGGTGGCGCCTCCAGAGATCTGTAGAGTCGAAGTCTCACCTCATTTCTTTTACTATTACAGTATAGCGCAGTGGTTTAAGGCTCTGAGCTGCAAATCTGGAGACTTGGGTTTGAATCCCACAGCCCCACTTGTATACTGTGTGACCCTGAGCAAGTCACTTAACTGCCCTGTGCTCCCAGGTTGCACCTGTAAACAAGCTTTCAGCTAGTGTGTCTCACCTGGTTAAACAATTTGAAAAAAAAAACAAAAACTATCACTCCTCCTCGATACAACCCAGCATCCTTTTAACCTTGCTACAGGCCTTGTTGCACTGACTCATTTGTTTAAGGGAGTTACTGATGATAACTCTAGATCTACGCTCCTCATCTGTAGTGCTGTCTCTCACTTACAATCCAACGCTCTGTCTTGAGGTTCTTTTCCCTAGGTGCATTACTTGAACTTTTAGCATTGAATTTATTGAAAATTTCAGAATTAAAACTTTTGAGTCAGAGACTCATTTACAAAAGCTCCACGTCAGAGTACAAACAATGATTGGCTAATACAACATGTAGACATACAGAGGAGGAAGCAAATTACACAGAGTAACAGGTATGTTGAACAAAGGTGTGCTAGGCAGTGCAAATTGAGCAGATATTATACATAAGGATGCTTAGAACAATGCTATAATACAACATAATACATAGTATTCAATAGTTACATACCAGGCAATAGTTAGGTACATCATATACCTAGGAGAAAGTCTGAGGCAAGAATGCATGATGGTAGGGAGAGGAAGGAAGGAATACTTTGTCATTTTAACTACTAGAACTTTGACCACCCCTCAAGCTTTTGTAGATTCTTCTGCATATCCTTTATTCCTTCTTCAGTATCCACCCTCCCACATAGTTTTGTGTCATCCATGAAGTTACACAACCTGCCCCAGATTCCTTCACCAATGTCACTGTGAACATGTTAAAGTGGACTGGACCCAGGACAGATCTCTGTGGAACCCTGCTTGTTACCTCCTCTCCTTTGATTTAACCCCATTGACCACCATCCTCTTTTGCCTCCCTACTAGCCAATTACCCACCCAGTTTACTAGATTTTTAGCCACATCCAGGTCGTCCATCTTCTTAAGCAATCTATTCTGCTGTGCTGAATCAAAGGCCTTACTGAAGTCAAAGTACAGCAAGTCCACCATGTAGTCATTGTCTAACTCCTTTGTCACCCAGTCAAAGAAATTTATCAGGTTGGCCTGACAAGACCTTCCTGTCACAAAAACACCATTGTTTACAGTCCTGAAGTCCATTGCTCTCTAGGTAGTCTATGGGGTCCTCTTTGATCAGAGAGTCCATCAGCTTCCCACAATAGAGGTCAGACTGACAGGCCTGTAATTCCCTAGCTATTCCTTATCCCTCCCATGTAGTGGCACAATGTCTATTGTCTTCAGATCCCCAGGAACTTCCCCAGACCTGGGTGATCTGCTGAACAGCCATGTCAGTGGTTCAGTCAGCTCTGCTGCTCACTCCCTAAGTATCCTCAGATGTAACCCATCTGGACCAAGGCCTTCTCTATTTTTAAGGGCTGGTAGCCCTTCAGGATCCTCTCAGTAGTAAACAATGGCTGACTCATCTCTGGAACTCCTTTGTGGCCACTTTGATGCTGCTCTCAGGCAAGGACCCACATTCCTCCTTAGTGAATACTGATCAAAATTAGTCATTCAGGACGGCGGCATTTTACCTATCCTCTTCTATCACCCTCCACTATTAGCTGTGTGATTTCACCCCTTTTCCTTTTTCACTAATATATCTATAAAAACTGTTTTCTCCATTCTTGACCACCTCAGCAATGCATGACTCTGTGTCTCTTTAACCTCCCTGATAGCCCTCTTTGACTCCCTATTCACAACCTAGGGTCAACCACCCCTATTACACTCCACTCTCCACCAACCTGGCTGCTGTCCAGAGACCTCCCTGTGCTTTAGAAGCTATCTCTCTGGACAAACCCAGTCTGTATGTATTGTCCCTGCTATCTCCCCTGCCCTCCCTGTCTCTACGGGTGTTCTTCACAGCTCCATCCTTGGCCTGCTACTGTTCTCCATCTTTATTAACTCCCTCTCCTCTGACAGCCTCTCCCGTGAAGCCCTTCTGCATGCCAGTGATCTCGTACTCTTTTACAGCGACAAGTCACTGGCAAAAATATCCTCTATCCTGTCCCATAACTATGGCTTGGCATACAACTGGTTCCTGTCGCACAGGCTACTGGTCAATGCTAAAAAATAAGGAGGATGCTTTTTGGGTCCAAACCTTACCTGGCGGTATCATCAAGTCTGACTCCTCCCTCTCGGTGCTTACCCGATGGCCCAGCACTAGAAAATGTTCCCAATTTCAAGTACCAGGAGTAACCTTCAACCCTCTCTCTCCTACATGGAGCATGTAAACACTATCATCGTTGGGTTAACCAAAACTCAGAGCTGCATATCGGCTCAAACATTTCCTGACCAGCAAGGCCCACTTAGCTATTGCCCAAGGCAATTTACTACCTATCACTGTCACTTTAATGCCCTCCTTGACAAAGAGGGCTACTATCCCCACCAGTTCTTGATTCCTCTGAACAATGCATATCCAGGGACCACCATCTCCCAGTCATTATTTTACATGGCCCACATTTCCATGATGGCCACAAGATCCACCTTAGTGTGTGCCATTACTGTGTGGAGCTCACTAAGTTTGTTCCTTAGGCTCCTGGCATTGAGGCATACCCTTTCCACTTGACCCCTGCTCTAACTCTGCTAGTATCCATCTGCTTTCCATGTTTTCTCTCCCTCCTTTTAGTACCTTTGCCTTTAATTTTTCTTCTCACAACTGTCTCTCCTTTACTCCTGTATACCCTACAGTGTTCCTGTATCCTTTTTCTGCTACTGTCCCTTGGTGTGGGGGTACTGTCTTGGATCCTTCTGCTCACCCTCCATTGTGGATCCTCTAGACCTGGACTCCCCGCAGTCAACTTAAATACCTGATGTAGATATCAAACTTCTGCCCCAGTGTGCTGTGCCTCCTGCCTTGTCAGGCAAAGCCCATCACCCTTGAAGAGTCACCTGTCCCAGAAATCCCCAATCCCCTACAAAGTAGTACTCCATGTCCCAACACCACCCTTCGACCAACTGCTGAGTTCTGCTAGCTCAACACCCTTATCCAGTCCTGCCTACCCCCCACACACACACACAGAGGACTTCAGAAAGGCCAGGGATACTGACTGTGCCACCAATCTGTGTGTGCCAGGCAGAATCCAGGGCTCTGCCCTTTGTGTGCCTTAGCAAAGTGGGGATTTAAAACAAAGTGGAGACTTGAGCCCGCTAGTGCAAAGAAGAACCAGCCACCATCGGACACCATTCCTGCTTGATCCTGCAGGCTAGAAGGGTCAGGAGATTTGTGCAGAGACCTTTCCCCTGCTCAGATCTGCACTGGCCTGAGTGGAGCTTCAGAACATCAGTGGCTACTAAGGAGCACCAATCAGAAGCAAGATTGTGCCCCCAGACCAAGTAGAGCCAATCCAGAGCTCTGTCCTTGTGTACCTGACCAAGCCATGCCAATCCAGGATGCTGCCCTTTTGCTTCCTGTCAATACTAAAGGGCAGGCCACTAAGTGGTCCCCTGTGCTGTGGCCCCAAGTGTGAAGGACCAACACAAAAGAACATCAGAGTCTGCCCACCAGAGTCAGCGCAATGAGGCAGCCAGCAACCAACCACTCAGATCCCCTTCTGACATGAGAGGACCAAGTGGACCCCTACTCTTCAGATTCCAGATACTCTTGCAGTGTGGCGGTTCACTGTGGAAAGGAGCAAATGTCAACTATAGATTAAAGGTTGCATTGTGGTGGTTAGTTAATCCCTGGACGGTCACATTGTGGTAGGAAGTAACTGCTAAAGTTGTTTGCGAGGTTGCACAGTGGTGGGGGTTACTACAACTGTTCTGTTGTTCTGTGAGATATTTCAGTGGTTTAGTTGTGCTCTGGAGCAGGAGGCATTGCCTGTTATGCAGGACCATAGCAGAGATCTGTGCTCAGCTGGTAGTAACAAGGATACAAATATCCCAGCTATGCACTCAGCTCAGCAGGCCCACCCCTCACCCCCTCCTCAGAGACCCACTGGTCTTGGTAGTGGGGTGTGGGAGGAGTGAAGGGCAGCCATCAAGAGGTTGTCCAGCCCAGTACATGCAGATGGTGAATCACTTCGCTGCCCTGAGGAGGCTCAGACTCCTGACTGTGCAAGGGACTCTGGGTCAGTCAAGGATGACAGGCAGGACAACACATTGGCACCTGTGGGGGCAAAGCTGAAAGAAAGGTCCTTGTGGTCAGGGACTCAATGGTTAGGGGATAAATAGGGTGTTGGGGGTCAGATGAAAGGGGTTGGTTCAATGCCTGCCTGGAGCATCGGCCAACCAGGATTTAGACCTGGATATCAATGATCTGGCCAATCAGGTGGTAGAAACAGTGAAGCAGGTAGATTTGTATAAATCTGTGAGGCAAGAATGACATAGGCTGATGCAGATCATAATTTTACATAACTATACTTTACTCCCCAGAAACTCCATAAGATGGGTAAGCTAGCCAACTCAACTTGTTCCTAGGTGCAAAAGGTTGGCGGGTCCCTCCTTCATACGTTATGAACCTATGAGAGGCTGCACCTTGTTGGGATGAAATTAGACATCGTCTCGACCCTTCTTTTAAGCTGATCGGGGCTTTTACCCTGGATCTTTGTCTCCTTGGATGTTATAGTGGCAGGGCCTTGGGATCCCATAAGGGTATAATGCTTTAATTGCTGCAGATGCTAAATTAGTCTTAGTCCAGCATTGGATTGATGATAGGGTACCATCATGGGTTTAATGGCATAATGAAATTCTGAGTGCCTTGAACACTGAACAGCATGTTGCTAATGTAAATCATAAGCATGTTTACTTGGAAACATGGGGGGCCTTACATGCATGGTTATCAATTGTGCATTCTCGACATTGTCATCTATAACCCCTCTGTGCAAGATGTCCTCCCAGGAAATACCGTCATGTATCTGGTGCTCTTTCTTTTTATTGTAGATTTGGGATTTTCAGGTGGAATACAGCACTCGAGGTGGAGCTTGGGGTGGCAGGTTGATAGTCTTGTTCGGTTCATGCTGGGTATGTTTATTGGTAGTGTTGTGTATTATGTGGTTTTGATACATGATTGATGTAGTATTTTCCATGCTTCAGTAAAGTATATTAAATAAAAAAGGAAATAGCACAGTCTCTTGTCTTCAGATAACTTGAACACACATCAGAGTCCCACCCCTTCCAGTCTCATTCCAATCAATCAGTCTGTTGTACAACACACTGACCCCCTTCTCTTTGGCTCACAGTGAGATCATCTTTTTATAGAGAAAAGTCCAATCGTCTGAGTACACATCTGTTTTACCTTTTCATTAGGACACATTTCTTGCAAATAAAACATTTTATTTGTAACAGGATTATCAGAGCTTTTTCTGGAAACCACACCCTCACTGGGTTCTCATCATTAGGTAATCTCAGTTCCCATGTTTTATCAATAAACAACTGTGCTCAGAAAACCCTCAATTTGCTATGCTTTTGACATGAAAAGTTTGTCAAGTTTCACTGTCCCAGGATGGCACTCTGCCTGTAGACCCCATGAACAGATACAATCTATTACCCAAATGACCCTCCTTGTAAACCTTGAGATAAACAGGACCATTTGACCACATGTGAAACTTATAGAATTTGACCTACTTAACCTCCTGGTATCTTCTGGGACACTTCAAGCAGTTGGAGGCCAAGTTCCATGTGACCATTCAGTCCAGCCATGTAACAGCTCCCAATTCAAAAATCCAATAGCTTTCTCTTTTTCTGGGTACCAAATCAAAGTCACCTCCCTCCTATGATGTACCCTTTCTCTATACCTACAAATTTGAAATTGTGGTTGCAGTAATCTATACATTTGTTGGACTTGTATAAATCCTATGATCCTGTGCTCTACACATTTGTTAGTATTCATGGCTAAAGAGTTCTCAGGGTCTCCCTTTCTTATCGAACCCAAATGCTCACTGATACATTACTTAAAGTGTCTCTTGAATCATGTTTACATGGCAGCAGCACTACAGATTATGACCGCAGCAGTGTGGTCTCAACTACCTGCAAGTTGGAATCTGCCTGTCTACATGGCCTTTCTGTAGCTCTACAGTCTGCATTTGTGAGGGGCCATGCATCAAGGCCAGACCACCACTCACCATTGTACAGTGTGATGTAAGTAGGCATGCCAATGCGCATGTCCGACAGCAATGCCCACACGTTTCTGTGGGCATTTTACATTAGTTGCAGCCCTCAATTTTATTATTTCTTAGCTATCCCTTTCTGCTCCTACCTGGTCTGCTCCCCATCCAGGCAACCTCTGGGACTCTGGCCGCCATCTGACTGCCACCATGCTCTATCTAGGGCCATTGCCTGCATCCTCTGTGGTTTGCCTCCCTGAAGTGGGGTGGTGGAAAGCACCTAACTCACCCACCATCCAGATCCAGATGGCAACTCTTCCCCAGAGCTGGTGCACCATAGGACAGCCATCAAGCCACCTGACCAGGATACATTTCTCTTTTTCTCTTCTCCCAGAGAGCCAAGGATGTGCAATGATGCCGACAGAAGGGGCGCATGCGTGTCCACACACACTTCCTTCTGGAATCTACCCCAGCTCCTCCCTAAGAACAGCAGAGCATCTTGTCCCCAGCCTCCACCAGGGGCAATCAGGCACCTGTGGAGGACCCCTCCCCAGAGAGGGAGAGCAGTCCATCGGATGCTCAATCCTCTCTTCACCTACCAACCTCCGCGACCTGTGTTCATTCCTGAACACTGTCGCGAAGGCAGTGAGGTATGGCAACCAACGCCTCAGCCCCCAGTGCCACTGGGCCAGCCCAGCCCTCGATTTTAAAAGCAACCACCTTGCTGCACTCAGGGAACAGTTGTTTTGTCCAGGAAATGTTTGCCTGAGCACTTGCCAAAACGGAGACTCTCCATGCACAAATCTCCATCACCTTGGCTCTGCATGCACCAGAGTGGACAGGTTAAGATGGGCAGACAGTTCACACAGTGGTTTAATCCACTGCAAGTTGCAGTCAGCATCCCCCGCTTAACAGGGAATGTGGGACCGGCAATGAGCAGCTTGCCGTGATTGGGTACAGGTCCACACTGTCACATTTACAATGGGCAACCCAAGTGATCAGGTTACTCCAGTGCAAATGTGACCATGTAAACAGGGCTTTGGTCTTACCACATGGTAATCTCACACTGACAACTAGCCAGGTACATGACTCCTCAATTGAGCAAGTAATAAAATCTTTTATTTTTGCTGTTTTGCCATTGTTAGGGTTTATAAATTCTTTTGGTATAGCTTACCACACTACAGAATTTACACTTTCCACACTTAAAGCAACCCTGGGGCTTGTGGTAACCAGGCTGTTTGTTTCTCAGGTAGAGGGTCTACAGAGTGAACAAGGTCATCCTCAAATTGCTGCCCTCACAAAACCATGAATGGATTCTGGCCTGAGATTTCTTTCAAATGGGGATCTGTTTGCAACACATTCCAATGTTTTTGGATAATATTTCCTATCTGATAACAATTGGGGTTTAGTTGTAACAAAATTCAGTCCCTCCCGAGTGATCCTATATTATAAAAGATCGCTCCTCTCTGTCTCATCTACACATTCTCTGGCATTCTTTGTCAGACAAGTTATAGACCCTGTCTGGTAGCCTTTTAGACAATTCCTCTGCTCTCATATTGTATGCTTCTACAGAGTTGCAGTTATGGTTCACCCCTATAAACTGACCTTCTGAACCCCCTTGGTTGTGTGGCATGGATGGCAGCTGAGTGGGCTAAGAAGCATGCTTTGATCTGTCATTTTCTAAAAGATCTGTAGCATCATCACCCATATTGTCCCTCCTTATTGTAAAACCTATAGTATGCCACTGTAAATTTAAAATTTGGATTTGATGGCTCTAATAAAATCACAGATTAAGCCCCAATTCATGTTCTGATCCATGCCACATGACCACATTGTCATCGATAAAAGAAAGCCACAGGACAATAGCCTTCAAAAAGGGTTACTTTCTAATCATCTCACAAACCCCATGTACAAATTGGCATAATTGGTAACAAACCTGTACCCATTTATATCCCTGTAAGTTGGAGATAATGTTCCATCTTATACATAAATTAGTTAAATTACAGTACCATCTTTGTAAGTTCTATCAGAACCTCAATGGAGGGATTCAAATTACTCCTTCTTTCAAGAAAGGCACCCAAGGCACTTAATCCTCATCATGCGCTATATTTGTGTATAATGACTAGACATCCACAGTGACCAGTAAGCTGTCCTCACGATTGCCAAATCATTTATGGTCCTGAGGATATCAGCTGTGTCCTGTGTACAGGATGGTAAATTCTTAACAATGGAGCCCAAGGAATTGTTTACAAATTTGAGAGAGATTTTGTGAGGCTACCAATACTGGCAATAATAGGTCTACTGGGAGTTTTTTCTCTGCGTTTTGTGAATTTTAGGCAGCTACCCTCACTGAATGATCCACCCTCAGAAAATTTAGTACCTGTTGGTCAAAAACATGATTAGTGTGCAGAAGATCCAAATAGTTATCCACATGCTGTTTAAAAATAGATGCAGGACCTGCAGATAGCCTTTTGTAATAGTTCTCATCTGACAACTGGACGATTGGTCAGTTATACTGAGAACAGCAATGGATTCCCTTATTCCCTGGTTTAATAATCATTGTCACATTATCCTTCAGTGTCATCAACGCCTCCCTCTCCTCCTTATTCAGGTCGCTAAAAATGGCAACAGTTACTTGCTCCTTCGTGTCTCAAAGTCTTGTTCACAAATGTCCTTGAAAACTTAAATTGCTGGTGTGAGGGGCATTTTACATCTCCATATGAACTGAGGGAATCCTTCAAAGTTTCATGGAGACATAGAGACCACGTTACTTTCTGTTGTGGGTTTGTTGTGTCAGGTTTTAAGGCTCAAGTTTCTTACAAAACAATGTAAGTCAATTGTGGTTTATAAAAAGTCAGTCCCACATGTGGGCACAAATGATAATCCACGGTTTAGTAGTTTTTATCTCTGTTTCACTGAGAGCCTACCAGACAAATTAATCCATTTTAATTCTTTGTTTGGCTTACTGCCAATATTGAAGACTTCTCCCTTTGCCTTTGCCACCTGACTGGATGCCCCACCCTAACTCAGTACTGTTCTTTCCCATAGGGTTGCAGGGGTGGAGGACTTTGTATATAGTTATTATCAGCTGAAAGGATTCTTTTCCATGTTTCCTATGTTTAGCATGACCTCAGGTTTAATCAGTACATTAGTGTGTTCCATATACCAACCAAGCTGTGCAAGACATGATACTGAAGGCGACTAGAAATAGGCAGAGCTGAAAGATTTCAGTACTGCCCTATCTCTGATGCTAAGAGAAGAAGTTACCCAGCAGTCTAGCCCACCTTAGAAACACAAGGAGGGTATGCACTAGTGGTGCAGGGATGCAGGTGCAAGTAAAGTAATCCTATACACAGTAACCAAAGATAGGAAACTGCACTTCAATGACAAAGCTCCTGCCATGTGAAACACGGGGCATCATGAGATGCTGGTAGTGGTCCAGCAACACGCCATGTAACTTTGGAGTTTTGCAGATCCTTTTGTGTGCTCTACACTGTGCACCTCAATCGTGAGTACCAAGCCGCCCAGTGGTGCTGGGGTTGAGGCACTGGACTCCACACCTCACGCCATGTATGTGACCTGGGTTGGAGCAGACTCGGGCTGCTGGGGGTCAGGAGGGAAGGAAAGGATTGAGCATCCGAGGACAGCTCTCCTTTCCTGGAGGAGGGATATGATCCCACCATCTGGTGAACCCCAGTGGTGACTGGGAGTCTAGCAGCAGTCGGGATTCTAGTAATAGGGGATTGGCTGCAGTGGCTCCCTGTGAGTGTGTTGGGAGTGCACATGCACCATGCTGGAGTGCATTGCACTGCTGGGCCAGTAGGGGATACCTTAGAAAAATCCCCATCTGCGGGGATAGGTGATGGCACCTCGCCCACCAAGCCACACTCCAGATCCGGGCTCCTATCTCCACCAGGCCATCCACCCAGCTGGGCACATTTGATTGTAGGTAGGCGCCCTGGGTGGATAGGGTGGCCCACCTCGGGGGTGCAGAGCCGGGGATCTGCCTGGCTGGTGTGGGTGGAGAGAGAGCTTCAGAGTGGAGGTAGAGCCTATGGGTCCGAGGATGCCCAGAGAGTTCCATGCAAAAAGACGGTGCAGAAAAAGGTTAACAAAAAAAAAAGAAAGAAATTGTGAGTACCAAGACTTTGCATAACTTACACAATCTGTTTGGAATAAATGTGTTTTTCAATTTGGTCAGTTGCCAGCTGCTATATGCCTTTGTTTTAGACTGAGTGCCTTACCTTCTGTAGGCAGTAGTCACGAGTGCAATTTCTTGTCTTGACCCACAGTAGGAGATAGACTCAAAAACCAAATTATTGGTAAGAAATGAAATTCCCACTAACAATTTACAGGTATTTCATGAAAAGCAGGTAGCAGGGTAACATAAAACAAAAATGCTTCACAAATATAAAAGATTCATGACTATAGGCCATTGTCACATACATACATACATACAAGAGGATAGACAAACAGACATAGCGAAGCCAGCCAGGATGCCGCGCAATACTTTGCAGTAAATGACATGTCATGAAAAATTGCGTAACAAAAGGACCATTGGATGACACTGTTCCTGCAGCATACAGCAGGATTTTGCAATTATACTGCAAGGTACCGCATGGCATCTTGGCTGATACCACTATACATACATACATGAAAACACAGAAATATAGACATGTTGGCAGAAAAGACTATTGGTTTATTCAATCTGCCGCTTTACCCTGTCCTCCCCTGGGACCTATTGTCTAGACTGGTTTTCACCCTTGCCTCCCCCTTGCTCCCTGCTTTCCTGCTATCTCCAGAGTAACATTAAGTCACTTACTCTGTTCCAGCCATGTCTGAACCCATTAATGATTTTGTGCCCACCACCTCAGCAGTTTGGCTATTCCGTGGCTCAGCCACTCTGTTTGTAAAGTAAAATTTGCTCACATCCCTCCTGACTCTCCCTCCTCCAAACCTCAGCTTCCACTCATACCCATTAGTTCTTGACGTAGCTTGACCCACCATTCCTGCTGAGCAGTTCCTCGTGATTTACTATTTATTCCTTTCAAGAACTTGAAGTCTCTAACATGTCACCCTTCACTCCTCAGCCCTCCAGTGAGTACATGTTCATTGCCCTAAACTGAACCTCACAGGATCTGCCTTGTTGGCCCTGAATCATTTTAATTACCTTATGCTGCACTATTCCTAGCCAGACCCTGTCTTTCCTCAGGTGAGGACTCCAGAACTGGGCACAGTATTCCAGATGGTGTCTCACCAGTGATCCATAGAGAGGTCTTTTACCTCATTCCTCCTGCTGTCAATACCCCTTACAATATACCCCAGTATTCTGGTTGCTGTGCGCTAGGCCTTGTTGCACTGGCTAATTTGTTTTAGGAGTCACGTATGGTGATTCCTAGGACCTTTCTTCTGTAGCAGTGTCTAGCTGACCCCTCCCATCCAGTATTACATCCTGAGATTCTCATTATCTATGGGCATCACCTTGTACTTTCTGGCATTAAATTTAAACTGACAAACCTTGGATCACCCCCGACCACCACCACCTGTGCAGGACCTCTGCAACTCCCTTATCCCCTCTTTACTGTCTACCCTGCCACAGAACTTAGTGTCATCTGCAAAGAGACTCATCGTGCCCTGAGTTCCTTCTCCTATGCCACTAATACATATTTTGAAAAGGACTGACACTTGCTGCACCCCTCATTACCTCTGTCTCTACCATTTGCCCCCATTAACCATTAACGTTTTCATAATCCTCCTATATCCAATAAGATTTTGGACCCCAAGTGAGTGTCTAAGCTAATGCATGAGATTTTCATCTGTGTCCAGGTTAGTTCCTGGATTGAGACAGTCCGTGATGTGAGCAACCTAGCACAGAGCAAAGAAACTGTTCGGGTGGTGAGTACCATGGTGTCCCCTGGGTAGTCAACACCAGGGCTTCTACCTGGATAGTGTGTGAGTGGCCAGTGTTGGTAGCTGCCAATGTGGTTGAAGAAGCCAGCCCTATGTGAAGGATGGGGTTTCACCAGTGGAGGACAGAGACTGTAGGTGCTGACAAGGTAAGAGGGCCTTGGCCACTTGAACTGACAGTGCACCAGGATCTGAATTCCATCACCTGGGTTGCTTTCCCAGGGTTGGCTGCTCACCAACTCAGTGACTGGAGTTGGATCTTGGGCCCGTTGGTGGCAGGACACTTGGAATCAAGAGGAAGAGGTCTACTTCAAGATGGCAGCCATGGGTTGTGAGAAAGCCTGCTGACTTAAACCCTGTATTTTATTTTCTTCTCAGGGACTCTTCGTGTGAAATGCAGTGGTGAGAGAACTGCCTGAAGCAAATCCTCTGTGTTTAACTGTATGTCATAGCTCTGTTGAGAACAGAGCAAAAGATTGCTAACTATGGGTTTTTAATTAAATCCAATAGAACTTGTGCATTTCTGACCAGATTGCAGCTAGTATTATAACTGGACTTTGCGCCATGGACATTTATTTATACGTGTGTGTTGTGTGACTTAAATTAGGGTGACTGGTGGTTAAATGAGTTTAGAAAATTATGCTGTCATTTATATATATATATATAGGTTTCTGGATGACTGGTTTGCTTCATGGGTAACGGTTGAAAGGGTAGTTTATTTTGTTATGTTCACCATGCGCACATGCACAGTGAACATCTTGCTACAAGTAAGTGGCTTGTGAGGGATGTGTCACTGTCAGTCCCATTGCAGTTCAAACTGGAAGGGACTCAGCAGTCTAGATCAATGACCACGCACTGTGGTCATGATGCTACCACTGCTTGTTGGGCAAAAACATCTTGCACTTCAAGGACCAAACCTTCTCCAATCAAAGAGGAACATTGTTTAACCAGGAGTAGCACACTAAGCCAAAGCTTGTTTTCAGATGCGACCTGGGAGCACAAGGAAGGTAAGTGACTTGCTCAGGATCACACAGTATGCACCTAGGCAGCTGTGGGATTCAAACCAGGTCTCCAGATCTGCAGTTCAGAGCCTTAACCCACTGCACTATACTGCCTCTAGAGAGGGCTTCAGTCCTTTGATTTGCATTAAGCTGGTCAGCAAGCAGCGAATCAACTTTCAACATCAGAGCCACTTCTGTTAAAGGTGAAGTGCTGACTGCTCTAGGTCATTTATTTGTTTATCTATAGGAAGTGGTTGCTTGCAAGGTCCATGTGGTCCTGCAATATAAAGAATTAGGCCAGCACACTGGCATGGCAGGTTGAGGCATCCATGCCTCTCTGCTGCCACGCCAGTGACCCAGGTTGGGAATGGACTCATGTCACTCAGGGGCTTGGCAGGGAGGAAGATTGAGCATCTGTGGGACAGCTGTCTTCCCTTGGAGGGGATACCATGACTCACCACTCGACTGCCACCTAGCAGAAGCCAGGTGCCGGCACATGTGAGTCCCATCACTAAGAGAAGGACCAGCATGCACAGAGCTTGGGCACCTCCTCGGAGGTGGAGTGCACTGCATACTCATTGCACCATGCCATGCTCTGGGAAGAAAACTGGAGGAAAAATGGAGGTTGGGCTTAATAAAGCCCTCCCCACTGGCATCGGTGACCTGCCTACCTTGGATGACTAGAGCATCAGGATAGCCATGGTGCATTGAGACAGGGTGGATGCAGCTGCCCAGCCTGCTATGGTGCAAAGTAAAAACCTATATGGAAAAAAATTAAAGAATTAATTAAAACTATGATGTCTGGGCATTTTATTTAATGTGAACAGGTCTCGTGGTTCAGCCTCAGAATGGAGCTGCCAGAAAAGCAAAGTGAGCAGCAGGCACTGGGCACATCATGTGACTACTATGTCACAGCCTCTGTTGGTGCCTCAGAGCAGCAGCTGTACTAATCTCCTCAGCTCCTGTAATCAGCATTGCACAAACATTGTGAGAGCCAATGTGTAATCCTGTAATCAGCACTGCATGAACACTGTGACAGCTGATGTGTAAAATAACTAAATAAAGCAGACCCAAAACAGTACTGATCAGGTGTAAAGTGGATTGTATGCTCAGTCTTCAGGGATGTCATCATAAACCAGAGAGACAAGTTAAAAAATGTTTTGTGTACTTATTAGTTATTTGCTGACTCTCGCCCTCGGACCTTACTCCTCGTACTCAACCAGGTGAAGTTATGGTGCAGCTTTGTCTACCTTCTTACATGGTCATCCTGTTGTGATAACTGCTCCAACACCCACCCCATCCCCTGTCAATGCGGACACCCAAAGACAAAGACCTGCTATTACCAATCTCTATATCCCCCTCCCCGGATGTAATCATAAACTGTTTGCTGCAGCCTCACCTCCAGAAGAATATACCCATGTAGATCAAAATTCTGTCTGCCTCTCACATCACAGTCAGTGACCTCTGCCCATACTTTGCCTACTACTATTGTCCCTCTCACTGGACAGAGCTACAGCTTCTGCAAATAAATGTATGTATGCATGAACAGATCAGTGTTTGCCAAGAACTAAAACTTAATTTCCAATTCAGTAAACAAAAAGTGATTATATATATTAAATGGGGTAGTATGTAACCATTCATAATAAAAAAATTAAACAGCCGTGAATACCTCGACCCTAAAACAATGATTTAACTAATATGCATATTTTTTAACCCTGTAAAAAGACTGTCCATTGATATCTGTTGAGCCATTAGTCCTCCACCTACCCTTCCCACTCAGCACTCACCACCCCACCCCCAAGTCCTTACTTACTCAATGGGGTCTAACGCTGTAATCCTCTCTAGACTGCAGACACATCTTCACTCTTCAATGCGGACCGCAAACGGAGGAAATCAGTTATGTGGTTCAATGTATTTCAATAGGGTTTTGAACTTAGTAGCATAACTTGGCCACTTTTGAATATTTTGCCCCAGCTTTTCAACATGCCTTTTTGGGACCCCTTCTCATGAACAATGGCAGTGAAATTAGGCAAGTCTGTCCCAAAGATGATTTTGTGGTTGCTGCACAAAATCACCTTTTGAGTAGAAGCTGAACATTTTCTCTGCCTTGTTCATGAGGTGGGTCATAAGAAGGCTATGTTGAAAATTTGGTGTAAAATGTTAAAAACAACAAAGTTATGAGCCTACATGGAAATTTGTGAAGCCAGGCTCATAACTTTGGTAATTTTCAATATTTTACCCTAAATTTTCAACATAGCCATTTCTTCACAGCACCTCGTGAATGTGACAGCTGTAATTTTCAAATCCTGGCCAAAATGTGTTTTCTGTGGCGCAAAACCATCTTTGAGCAGGATTTGAAAATGTTCTTCTTCCTAGTTCATGAGGCGGGCTCATAAAAAGGATAGGTGGGGAGGGAGGCGGTGAGAAGCCATCATCCAGGCAGGACATGCTCACAGGAGTTTTCATATCCTTGACTGCCAAATTTCAAGAAAATACTTATTTAAAGTGAATGTTTGCTATTTCTATTTACATATCTGGCTACCTGACACTTTGCTGATCATTTAGATGCTAGATGTGCCATGGGTCATATGAAAGTGCAACAGCCAGGTCCCTCGAAGGGGTCACAGCCTGCATCTAGTAAGGAAGTTGAATCCTCGACTCCAGGGAGCTCAATTAACTCTACTTGAATGTCAGAGCTGCCATGGCAGGTAATGCTGGAGTCCATGTGGGCCATGGACTCAAAATAGAAAAACACTACAAAAATTAGAATTGCACAACTCGCGATTCAGCAACTTACTGGCTCTGTAGCAGACTCTGAAAAGTGGACCACAACAGCTTTAATGTCCATTACAACATTGACAAAGAGAATGGGCAACTTCAGAGTCATATGGAGGCCCTAGAAAATGAAATTCATTAGGGCAATGTTAGCAAAGTCGGCATCCTGGAGGCACCAAGAGGACACATTTACTGGACTTCCTCAAGACTTGGCTTTCCCAGAAGTTGCTTGTATCAGAGGGTTTGATTGGATGATCTCAAAAAGCATATATGATGAACCCCAGAGTAAGACCTCAGTCATCAGCTCAGCTCCTTGTTCTGTTAGGACCCCAGGCTCCAAGACCTGTGATACTTAATTGCAGCAGCAGAATGTATCATCAATTGCTATAGATGGATCAGGTATTAAGTTTTATCCGACCTGTCATTCCAGATCAAGCCCAGAGAAAATGCTTTGATGCTACCAGACAGCACTTGTGGGCCTTGGGGATCATACATTCCTTTTTGTTACCCACCAGGCTGCAAATTATCTATAGTGGTAAAACCTGGCAATTTACTGATCTGCAAGGCGGAGGTCACTGGATCCAAAGAGTGAAGCTAAATTTGCCACCAGGAGACGGAGCATGAAGGTGAGCAATCTGAATCAGAGGGGAACTGAATGGCTACTCTCTTTTATGCTGTACTGGACTCTTGTTGCCTTGAATTCGTGGACTTTGTGACCTAATCTCTTTATTTAAGGTTTTGACCACTTGTGGGATACCCCCCACTCCTACTGTACCTGAAGAGTCTATGTTATGTACTCCCTCAGTTTCCAAACTGCAATGTTGATTGTATTACTTCTCCTACCACTTTCTGTATGATTATTACCTGTTTTCATGTCTGCTTATAGCAAATGAATAAACATAAATTAAAAAAAATAGGATATTTGGGGTAGAAGGCTATGATGAAAATTTGGGGTACAAATATGAGAAAACAACAATGTTATGAGACTGTGTTGCAATTTTCAACACATGCTTGTAGCAGTGGTAATTTTCAATATTTTAACCCAACTTTTTCAACATAGCCATTTTTTACTACCTCATGAATGTGACAGCTGTCATTTCTCAAATCCTACCCAAAATGTGTTTTAACACTTGTGGTGCAAAATAGCGTTTTAGCCATTGTTTTATAAAAGACACCTGTCATGCTCAGAAGGGTGATCATAAAAGATCATGTTGAAAATTTAGGGTAAAAATGTGAAAAAAACAATACAAAAGCAATACCAGCGGCAAACATTCAGCATTGACAAATGCTTGTTTTTGAGCTGGATTTGGGAAGATAGGTGTGAAGAAATATATTTTATGGGTAATTTATATGGGCTGGGTGGGTTTTGCAGTTGGGATTTGCTTGGGGCAGCAGACTCTAGGATCAGTTGCTCCCTCCCTCCTGCACAACCTGCACCCTTTCATGATCCCCCACCAGGTGTTGCATACCATCAGTGCAGGGAGGTGGCAATTGCAAGCAGACATGGTGGTTGGAGGTTGGGTTCAAGGAGTGCTGACAGAGACTGCTTTTAGGACAGTGAGGACCAGCAGGTGCCCTGGGGTGAAATGGGACACAGAGGGAGGCCAGGCGTGTTTAGCACCCATACAAGGATGTCCACCAGACTGAGTGGGCAGGTAGCCGTGGGACCTGTCACCTCTACTCATCCTTTTCAGGCAGTGCTATGCAATGTCAGATTGAGGAAGAATAAGACCACTATTATAGCAGGTGTTATATGTGATTTCTGGGTCGAGCTGGCTTGTTATCATGGAGACCTGGCTAAGTGATGATGATGGCCTATATTGGAAGCAGCCATCTGAGCCAGATTCCTTGTGGTCCACTTCTCAAGGAATGATCACAGGGGATATCCAACTGTTTTAGATCTGAGCTGAACTTGGTTGTGAATCCAGTGGGAGACATCTCATTGTTTGAGTACATGGCTGTATGGGGGTTCCACATGCAGGATGTAGCATCTTCCTGGTGTATTGGCCTTTGGGGCATGAGAGGGAGTTCCTTCAGGAAATCATGGATTTCATTGCTGGCAGAGTGTAAGGATCCCCAGATAGTTGATTATAGGTGACTTCAATGCCTAGGTCAACAACGAACTCTCACACTTTGGAAAGAATTTCCTTCTGGTGACAGAGATGCTGGGTCTCGCACAAGTAGTTACTTCTATGGCTCGCCAACATGGTCATGCCTTGGACTTGGTATTTTCCTGGGGCTAAAGGTGAGGGCCCAGAGATTGGTCAGTCAGTTGGTCAGATTATTGCATGATCAAGTTCTCCTTGGGGACCCCCATTTTGGTCCACCCTCCCCAGTGAACATGGTCTGGTACCACCATTGAATGGACTTTTCCAAAAGGACTTCAAGCGGTGTTAGACATCTCAAGTGTGATGGCAGCAAGTGCTGTGGGGTCTGGGGAGTGGTTGTGACCTATAACTTGGATTATCATGGTGGCCTTCGATTTTGTGGCATCTATCCATATACCCCACTTTTTTCATGCCTTGGCTGGCCGAGGTATGATGGTGAACTAAGGCAGATGAAGAAAAGGGGACAGAGGTTGGAGCATTGTTGGAGGAGATCAAGGGCTGAAGACAGACTGGCTTTGAGTATTTACTACAATGAATACCAAAGGACAATGACCCAGAAGAAGGTGTTTTTTGGTCTAGGGAAGTTGCTGGTGGGCAGAATCGACCACCTTAGCTCTTCTGTACTGTAGATAGGTTACTCCATCCAAAATTTTGAGTCTGTGAGAGCTTTTTTTCACCCACTAAATGAGAGAAGTTCACTAGATTCTTTTGAACAGGGTGTCCTCCACTGGAACAGGATCTCACTGACTTGACTGTAGCAATCCAGTAGGATTGAGCCAATACACCAAAGGCACACTCAGCTGTCATGGGAAGAGTTTAGACCAGTGACAGTGGAAGAAGTGACTGGGGTAATCTCGAGCTGTGACCAACTTACTGTGACAGGATCCAGGCCCAGTGCAATTACTAGTGGGTTGTGTCTTACATTTGGGCCTAGTGTTCATGGAGATTCTCCAGTGCTCTTTGATGGAGGTTTTTCCAGCTGCATTGAAGGATGCACTGGTGAGGCCCTCTTGAAAAGCCATCTTTGGATCCTGACAACTTAGTGAATTACCGACCAGTCTCTAACCAGCCCTTTTGGGCAAGGTTGTTGAGAAAGTAGCTGCATCGCAGCTGAGGCACACCTCATAAACTTTGACATCTATCAACATCTCAGTCTGGGTTCATGGCTAAGAACAGCACTGAGACTGCACTAGTCAGGGTGAATAATGACCTTCTCAAGGTGAGAGTAGAGAGTAATAGTTAAATCTCGTTGTTCTCAATCTCCCTCAGCCTTTGACACTGTAGACCATGGGTTGGTGTTAGGTCAGCTGAGGGAATACATAGGTCTCACTGACCCAGTCATCTGCTGGTTTGGGTCATACCTTTGGGACAGGACACAGAGAGTAGTGCTGGGGAATTTCCTTGCCAACAGTGTCTCTGCCTTGAAGTGTTCCCCAGGGTGAGTCCTCATGCCTATGTTGTCTGTAATGTATGTGCTATCCCTGGGAGGGATCATTATATGGTGCTGTCTGAGATTTTACTGTTATGCAGATGATACCCAGCTGTACCCATCTTTAGTACCTGGGATGCCTGGTACAGTTGATGTGCCTAATGAGTTCTTGGCTAAGATCAAGGACTGGATGTCATGGAGTTAGTTAAGGCTCAACCCTAACAAGATTGACGTGCTGATGGTCAAACCAGGTCATGGTGGGGTAGTGGATGCCAAAAACAAGACTGGGCTTTGGTTCGCTCATGGGAAGCTTGGCTGTCACCAAGGTGAGAATTCTGTGAGTCATTCTGGATGAAAGGTTAATATTCAAGGCTCAAGTGTCAGCTGTTGTCCAGAGTGGCCTTAATCATCTGAGAAACATCAGCTGGATTAGATCTCTTATTCCTTCCACTGACCTGGTGACACTGATACATAGTTTGTGACATCTCAGCTCAACTACTATAATGCTCTGTACCTCAGGGACAGTGGAGGTATCGCTACAGCTTCTGCACTTGTTGCAGAATGCAGCTCTTAGGCTATTGACAGGTCTTTTGAGGTCAAGCCATGTCTCCCGCGCTGTGTGAACTGCACTAGAAACACAGAAACATAGAATTTGTGACAGATGAGGACCACTTGGCCCACCTAGTCTGCTCATTTCCCTACCTAATGGAAAAGCTGCAGATCCTAGTTAATTAACAGCCTACTTCCTCCTACCCCCACTAAAATTGCCTTATTTCTGTCCTATGCATTCTTGAATTCCTCTGTTTTTGACTCCACGACCTCCTCAGGAAGGCCATTCCATGCATCCACAACTCTCTCCATGAAAAAATAATTCCTCACATTGCCTCTGAGCTGTCCCACCTCTATCTTCAAATTGTGCTCCTTGTTCTTGCACACCTCTTTTTCTGAAAGATGCTACCCTCTTGGATTTTGTTGATTCCTTGAGGTACTTGAAAGTTTCTATCATGTCCCCCTTTCCTTCCTTTCTTCAAGGGTATACATATTAAGCTCCTTTAGTCTTTCTTTGTATGTCTTCTGGTAGACCATGCACCATTTTAGTTGCTACCCCTGAACAGCCTCCATCCTGTCTATGTCCTTGCGGAGATAGTGTCTCCAGAACTGCACACAGTACTCCAGATGGGGTCTGCCAACTGTCTGTAAAGAGGGATAAAAACTTCTTGTTTTCTACTGGTGATGCCGCTCCATATGCATCCCAGTACCCCCAGCCCTCCTTACTGCCTTCTCACATTGCTTGCCCACCTTTAGGTCACCTCATATACTCAACCCAGGTCCTTTCCATTTTTGTTGTTGTTACCCCCCAATTATGTACTCTTCCCTGGGTTTTTGTTTCCCAGGTGCATTACTTTGCACTTCTTTGCATTGAATCGAAGCTGCTATACATCTGATCATTCCTTCAACCTTGCCAAGTCCCTTCTCGTCCTTTCCACCCCACCTTGTGTATCAACCTTGTTGCAGATCTTTGTGTCACCTGCAAAGAGACATACTTTCCTTCAATCCCTCTGCAATGTCACTTATAAAGACATTAAGAGGACTGGTCCCAATACTGAACCCTGTGGTACCCGCTAACCCCTTTCTTCAGAGTGGACTCCGTTTACTATTACCCTCTGCATCCTGTTGTCCAGCCAATTTTTACTCAGGCTACTATCTTGAGACCCACTCCAAGGCTGTCTAACTTGTATTAATCTTTTGTGGGACTGTGTCAAATGCCTTGCTAAAGTCTAGGTAGGCCATGTCCACAGCCCCTCCTTAGTCTACTACTTTGGTCACCCAGTCAAAAAATCTATTAGACGTGGCTGACACAACCTTCCACTGTGAATCCATGCTGCCTTGGGTTCTGTGCCCCTGGCCTCTAGGTACTCAGCAGTCCTTTTCTTCAGAAGTGATTTCATCATTTTCCCTACCACTAAGGTCAAACTAACAGGTCTGTAGTTTTCTGCCTCTGCCTCGCTTCACTTTTGTGAAGTGGAATCACATTAACCCTCCTCCAGTCCTCAGGTACCACCCCATCCTCCCATGATTGGTTAAAGAGGGTAATCAATGGTGACGCTAGTTCTACCCTTTGTTCTTTTAGAATTCTTGGGTGAATCCCATCAGGCCCCATTGCTTTGTCCACCTTCAGTTTTAAGAGTTCTTTCAGAACCCTTTCTTCTGTGAATGGACTGGTATAGACCCACCTATCCAGAGTGTTTCTATTGTTTAGTTTAGGTACCTCCCACTCCTCTTCTTTTGTGAATACTGAGCAAAGTATTCATTCAGTATCCTGCTTTTTCACTGTTACCCTCTGCCCACAATTTCTCCCGTTTATTAAGCCTCAGTATCCTCAATTGGTCTTTCTTGGCTCCCTAATGTACTTATAAAGGTTTTATCCCCTTCTTAATGAGTTAGCTAATTGCACTTAGCTACATTCCAGCAAGCAGTGCTAACATGACTGTATTCTTCACACAGAATACAGCGCAATTTATCACAGGTACTGGCAAGATGCGTGAGTTCACCACATCTATGGCAAGCTTCAGGTTGTCTCACATAGAAACAGACCCTCGATCCTTTCCAATGAAAAACTGCTTGTAACATGTGTTATCCTTGGACAGTCTGATGAAGCTCTACTCTAAAATGCCACCCCCAGTCCAGAACTGCTCAGAATCGATGATAGGTTCAGGTGCACCAAGAACATCACACCATTTCTGCAACCAGTGGTGAGCGTCACCCACACTGACACCCTCTGTTCTGAACATCACTGTAGCTCGCTTTATTAGTGGCTGAGTCTGGGGATCACCATAAATGGGTCCAGAGGGAGAACTTGACCTGGTCGTGTTTAAACCAGAAGCGTTCTAACCCCTGAGGAGAGGTAAAGCTTTTGTCAAATTATCCTTTCCTGAGATATAAATTAATGCATGCACATCACCAGGGAAAATTTTAGAGAGTCTTTAATAAGGACCTTGCCCATATTCCCTATCAAGGTGCTCATCCAGGCCTCCTCTGTAATGCAGACAGACTCTGTTCCTGCGGGGTTTGGAGCAGATCTGTCAAATAAATCAGAAAGCGTTGCTGCCGGGGGAGGGGCAGGTCGTTCATCCTGTGTCTCTTCCCGCTAGAACTAACCGCACTGGGCAAGGATCAGCATCTTCAGCAGACTCCTGTGCACCTCGGAGGCGGGGGTGTCAACAGAAATAGTTGTCTCAGGTATCCCTACAGCCCCTGTGAGAGCAAAACAGGTATATCAGCTAAATCAGTTTTGTCCTTGGCTTCTCCAGCTCCACAGATGGTTCAGATACAGTGGAACAGATAGGTGAATCCACAGCACTCACTTGCTAATCACAAGCACCCATAATAGTAACAGTCTCGGATGGCACAATTGCAAGCTGCGACACCTGAATGTGGGGAAGAGAAGGAGTACTTACCCACCAGAAGTCATAGGAGAGCTGCATCCAAAACTGGTACTGAAGCCTGCTGTGGTCCCATAGTTGTAGTGTTAAGATTAAGTGCATCATCAAGTGATGAGTCACTTCCCACCACATCAAAGGCTGGTCTGGTACCCAAATTCCTGTGAGTCCAGCATCCATCCGCCTTGGACAATTTAAATTCAGGCATCTAAGTAGAAATCTCAGTCTCTGGGGTAGAAACATTAAAGGCAGTCTTAATTTCATCTCGGGCTGAAAGCCCAGCCTGACAGGCCTTTCATTTAGGCAAAGAACCAGACAATTTCTCCCATGTAAGGCATTTTGCCTCCTTTTTGAGCAAGTCCTGTTTCTGCTGTAAAATCCATATCTGCAAACTCCATATCCTCAGTAAGTTGATCATTAATTGTCATCATATTATGATCCAAAAGAGCCTCTGCAGGGCTCACATCTCCAGTAGAACCATCCAGTATCGCAACCTGTTGTGCAGGAGTCTCTATATCCATCGAGGGATCTGCAATATCAACCATTGCCAAAGTCACATTCTGGGTAGAAATATCAATTACAAATCCATTTTGTTCTGGGAAGAACCTCTTCTCCCTCCATCACTGTACACCAGCCAGCTCCCCAACCTGAGAGTCCACCCACAAAATGGGTCCCCTTTGCTCACTGGAAGCAAGGCCCCTGCAGGAAGAGTAGAATTTCCCCAGTGCCTTGGCCAAATTCCCCATTCACAAAAATACCACCAACAGCTTAATCTGGTTCAAGGTCAGTTGCATTCATCTATTTACCTCTCCCCGGGTTGTGCTTGAAAATAGGTAGAATTTGTCTAGTGCACCTACCCGTCAACAAAAACTAAATTAATAAATAATACTGGGAGATCCTTGGAAGAAACAATGGGGCCTATTCATGAAGGCCTAGCGCTACATGCAAAATGGATGTAAATGCTGGCATGCAGCTGTGCACAGCATAGTGAAAATGAAATATCTGTATGCACAACACAGGCTGACATGCCCCAGGAGTCCAGGAAGGCAACAGAGGAGGCACACAGCTACTGTATGTACAGGGGCGTGATGGAGCCAGTGCAAGATGACGACTAGCCCTTGACCCCACCATATCAGGAGATGTGGAACAGCTACGCACTAGCGACACACACAGTGTGGAAGAGGGATGTCAATGGAAGACAACAGTAGCAGCAACCACAAGTAAGAGGAGCATGCAGAGACAGACACAACACACCCAACCGGCAATATCAATGGACAAGGCATGGTTGGGGGTGGCAGTGAGAAAAGCAGCATTCCCTGAACTTTATGGGGCACAGGTGGCCATCCTTGTCACAGAGATCAGGCAGCACTATGACATGCTGTTCAGGCGGGTCACTCAGCACCCCAGCCAAGACCAAGGCCAGAATATGGCTGGACCTGCAGGTAGCAATCAAAGCCACAGGACTGGAGGCACGCACACTGGCAGCCATCAAGCACAAGTAGCGTGACCTCTGGTCCCAGCTGAAGAGGCAGCTGGGCAGGCACACCAATCACAGGATGCCACAGGTGGTAGAATGCCACCCCGACCCACCCCTGATGCCCATAGAACAGCAAATGGTGGACACAATCAATGGCGTCCTCACAGATGGCAAGCCAGATGGGCTGGCCAGTGTGCCAGGTAAGTGTGATGGTGGGCACAGGGCACAACCACAGAACTGATGAACAGCAACAGTCACTAACCACCTGTCACGCTCCACTGCACAGTGCCCAATGACGACAGCACCAGAGAGGACCATCCAGCATGGGAGGAGGAGGAAGAGGTGGTGAAGGCCACTGAGTGCAGGTGGTGAAGGTGGGTACTGCCATTAACATGAGGCATGTAGCCATCCACAACGGATGCACAGGTGCACTAACTGATGTCACCCCATCCCACACACAGGGTCGCAGCAGCATGGAACAGTGTTCACGCAGGTGGAGAACACCCAGCAATCTGCCACATCCACGGACCACCATGGTGGAGACAGGGAATGGACCCCAGAGTGGCAGCAGTGGGAGGAGGAGAGCGGCCCTGGCATGGGATGACATACAGAGGCAACAGCTGATGTGGAGACGCAGGAGGGCAGTGCTGGTGCAGAACAGCTGTTACCAGGACTGGACCCCAGCAGCCAAGACAACACCATCCCCGGAGACAGCTGTGCGTGACCACGGGAACCTCAGAACCTGCTACACTGCCTGACACATGGAAGCAGGACACTGGCACCTCTGATGGCCCCCCACAGGCCCCACAGACAGGGAGCCAGTGGCACCCTCTAGCCAGCTACTACCCCGACCTCTGCAGGCTGGGCGGAACCACCTGCAGATGACAAGGGAGTGCATGGAGGCCATTATGATGGGGTCTGTGTGGTCACAGGAGAGGCTGGCAGAAGGTGTGGCCACAGTTGTGATGGCACAGGAATGGATAGCGGAGGTGGAGGCGGTGGCTTCAGATGCACACACCCAGAAATGCCTGGCTGATGAGGTGGCCACAGGTGCAAGGGCACACGAGCAGATGACTGATGCCCTCCTGGCCATTGCTGCCCACCTTGCCACCCAACAGGGACAGCCCGCCATGCCCGCCGTGGCTGCACTCATGGCACCAGCCAGTGAGCCCGACCTATTGTCCATGGAACCACAGGAGTGGCACAACAGTGCCAGACAGTGCCCCAACCCATGGAGGGTGGAGTCAACCAAGAGACAGCACTGAGCATGACAACCCAGTGATTGCACTGTACAGGCAGCATAGGGTGGCGCACATGCAGCAGACACAACATGCTGCACAGCAGAAGGTGGACAGGTGTGCAGACATGGTAGACATCTGAAGAGGCTTGCGACCCATGTGATGCAGTGTGGCTGACACGCATGTGACCACCATGGACATTACACCCCACCCTCCAGCACTGCCACACACCATGCACACACACACTACTTCACACCACAGTTTGTATTGACACCCCATGGACCTGCACCACCTCACGAGGGCACTGGAGACACACCACGGCCCATGGTGTGCACAGGCTGGCACACCCACCATGCAGCGCCGCACTTGGTGGAGTGCAATGCCTGCAGCGTGTGCCCTTGGTATGGCACTGCACAGTAACAGCATATGTCATGCATGGCGGACTGCTTGTGCACCATGCACACCAGTGGCACACCGTGGCCACAGCCACACCATGGCATGCATATCATGCACATGCTGGCTCAGTCTGGCACTCTCATCATCACCAGCATGTACCTCCTTATCTCCTGAATGTGCCATCTGCCATGTGCCACGTGATGGCACATGGCCCTCGCCATCATGCATCCTGCTGCACGGGTGCCCATGGTGGCACCTGGCACCCTCCTCAGGTGGTGCCAGTCCATGGGGTCACTGCGGTGGTTCCTTGCTCCCCTCTGGATGTACATAGTGTGGCTGTGGCACCATGTGGCGATGCTGATGTTGTACAGCATGGCACAGGCGGTGAACACGCTGCAACACCACACCTGGTGCAAGTATCATCGTGCCACCCATGTGGTCCAGGCATCAGAAATGCATCTTCAGCAGCCCTATCATGCATTCCATGATGATGTGCACCCATATGTGCACTGCATTGAATGCAACCTCCACGGGTGCCGTGCAGCCAGGTATGGTGTCAGTAGTGTCATTCTCAGGTGGTACCCACTGTCACCTGTGGGAGTAGAGCGGAAAGGAATGGTTAGCGATGATGCTGCTCATTGTAGCCAATGTATCCACACAGGGTTATGGGGCCTCACCAACAGCCAGCCATAGCCTTCTAGCTGCCAGTCCATGTGGCGCCTCAAGGCACTGTTGTCATACTCATAGAAGCCGTGGCACAGCCCAGGTACCATGCCAGAATGTCGGTCAGGATGCACGTTGCATCACAGATGACCTGACAGTTGATGATGTAGAATCCCTTACAGTTTCTGTAGGCATCCTCATTGATGGGTGGGGTGAGGATGGGCACATGTGTGCAATCAGTCCCACTCACCATGTTCAGCATGCCATACATGTCCAGGAATGAACGCTGATGGCCCTAAGCCCTGCAACATCTGTGGGGATCATAATGTGCCATTCCTGGTGCCTCAGCTGGGCATTGGTCACCTGGTGCAGCGCCTGTGAAATGGACACCTGACTCACCCTGTCATCTTGCCTGTCACCAGCTGAAATTTGCCCATGGCATAGTACTGCAGGCGCTAAGCACCTTTGTCTCCACTGACATGGCCATGGAGCCAGTGGCCAGTCTGATCACATCCTCCACAAGGCCACAGATGTACCGTAGCATGTTGTGGTCAACCCGATAACGAGGCAGGGCCTGAACAACTGGGGACGGCACCGTGGTCTGCCAGGACACTCTGCATCTGCCTCCTCGGGGAGGACCATATTTTAGTGCCCCTGGGCATATTGCAATGCACCTTCATGATCCGCTACTAGCATTCACTCAGTGGCATTGCACAGTGCATGCTATGTGGTGTCGCAAGTGCCATTATGAGCATGGCACACATACACATGGTGTGGGCGTGCCTGTCACAGGATGCCATAATTTCTGTGGAGACAATGGTGGCAGCAGCACCACCCACGGTGGGAGGGATGTCTGTGGCAGGCTTGCCCTGCCATGATGGTTGTACTGGTGGCGGACGCCATCTATCAGGATGGCATACCAGCTGGGAGATATGGGATGTTACGGAGAACAGACAGGTAGGTGGTTCTACCAGTGGCCGTGTCCGTGTGCCTTGTGTGTTTGACGGTGAGTTGGGCCCTGTGCCATGGGCTGTCTGCTTATCACTGTCCCTGTTGTGTTTGCAGGAGACCCATCATCAGACAGCAGTGCTGGTCCTGGAGCACCAGGTGGTGGGTGGTCAGGGCACAGCCCATGTGGATGACCTGCCTTGGAGACTGGAATTGTGGAGGAGCAGCACCCAGGAGCACCTTGTAAATGGGACTCGTCCCTACGGTGTAAGCCATTTTTTCTGTGGCAAAATAATGATTTTACTACTACTACAGCAGGGAGGACTTTGTCTGCAGGGTTGACCAGGGGACCTATGGGCCATCTGTGCCCCCTCAAAGGTAGGTGGCCATTGGCTGTGTGTCTGGGTGGGTGGGTGGCTGCATTGCCGGGCAGGGGTTGTTGCATGTTGTCTGTTCTTCTCATTTCCAGTGATACCGTGGTCCTGTCAGACGGCTGGTACTAGAGGAGAGGGAGTTTACGGACACCCCCAGGAGCTGACCCCTTCCACAAGCCTGGACCTGCCCTTGGAGGACTCCAATTGAGAGGAGCCCATCCATGATCCTTCCGCCCCCCCATGACTGTTGGCCTACTGTATTGCTTCGCCTGTTTTGTGCTGTGTTGGTAGTAAAGGCATTCCACCCAGCTAAGTTTCAGTGTCTGTTTCTTCACCCTAGCATGGTGTGCACAGGCGGCTGTGTGTGTGTGTGTGTGTGTGTGTGTGTGTGCATGTGGGCCGCTCCCACTAAAAGAGGGTGTGCCGCATGGGCTCGATACCTGGCCCCCTTCTTTTCCCTTTCGCCAATGAACTGAGCGATCACTGTGGGGAGCTCTGTGGTCCAGTATGCGGATGATGCTGTTATCTATCGACCCTCCACTAATCTGGGACACCTCAGCCCCTTGCTCCAAGGTAACCTGTGTCCCTCAAGAACTGGCTTGTTAACAGTAGAATGGTCCTTAACATGAATAAGACCAGGACCATGCTGTTTGGTCCAAGATCCCTGGGACATGATAAAACAACACCTAATCCTCACCTCCACTTCTGGTAGTAGCCTAGAGATAGTGTCGTTACTAAAATACCTTGGCCTCACCCTGGACCAGGTTTCACCCTCAAGAACCATGTGGACCAAGTTACTAAAACCTTACATGGGAAACTAGGAACCTCTACCAACTGAAAACCAGTTGATACCTGGAAACAAGGGTCCATCGCCACCAGCGCCTTTCCTTCTGACAATCACCCATGCAGCCCCAGTACCAATCATGGAGTAGCAAGGCTTGAGATGAACAGACTCTAAGCCCTGTACAATAAGGTGGGCCAGTTTTCCACCCAGTCAAACCTCAGGAATCACCACTGTGACATGCTATCACAGCTAAATTGACCCTCTTTGGACGCCTGTCTTCAGTACCTTCTGCTATGCCAAACCTTCAAATTAATAAGCCCAACTCCCCTCAGCTTATCTGGACTCATTGCTCTAAAGACTAATCCCGGCTCCTCTGCACAACAGATCGCACTCTCTCTAGCTGACCCCAGAGTAAGAACCAAGGTGGGGCAAGTCTTTCACTCACACTGCACCCACCCTGTGGAACTCCCTCCTCCCGTTGCAGGAAGCACCGTCTATCAAAGTTTCCACACTAGGCTTAAGGCTCACATGATTGCAACTTCCAAATACCACTGCTAGGCTCCTGGGACCACCTCACTGTCAACTGAATCTCACAGTCCTATACTACCCTCAGAGAATAAGTCATATTCTGCAATGTGGCTCACACCTCCTCTTTCATTCTTTGTGTCTATTCACATACTCTGTTAAACTCCTGTACCAACCACGAATGCATGTTGTTCTCAGCACATGTAAACAGCTGACTGTATAATACTGTATAACTTGTATCATACTGTATAATTTAATTATCATACTATGATATTTACCAATGTTATGTAATCCTGGGTCGCCCCTGAAAAGGGACCTCCGGGCCCAGTGGGCTTACCGGTCACCAAAATTTAATAAATAAATAAGGGTGGATCTATGAAAAGGTTGAATAAGATAGGACCAAGTATAGACCCTTGTGGAACTCAATAAAAATAGGAAGAGGAGAAGAAAGGCAGCCATTCCAAGAAACATATTGTGTTCTCCCATGAAAGTAAGATGAAAACCATTTGTTAACATTTGAAGAAAAGCTTCAAGAGGAAAGATGAGGTAGAAGCAAAGAATGATTGATCATGTTGAAGGCTTTTGAAAATCAATGAAGACAGAACCCTAAGACTTCCATTATCAAGAGTCCTAGAGACCAAGTCATAAAAGTCAATCAGTACTGTTTGGGTGAAAAAATGGGGCCTGAAACCTGACAGAAAATTAAAAGAACCTGATAGACAAGTAGCTTGAAATCTGAGAAAGAACATTTTTTCCATAAATTTGAAAACTATTAGGAGCAAGGAAGTTTTATCCCCACCTTTGTGGAGAAGGATAATGGGAGGGCTTTAAGCCTGAGGTTTGATGGGCGAGCAACATCACTCCCTATTGGACTTAAAGGTCATGCATCCTGGAACCCATCCAGGATTCATTTTCGTCGTGGCTGGAGCGCTGCCTTTCTTCACTCTGAGCCCTATTGCCCTTCCGTTGCACCTCTGGCGCTCTTTGTCCTCTCTTTCCCACATCCCATTGACCTACATTTGTGCCCTGCTGCGTGTGGGTGTCTGTATTGCATTTTAACTGTGCTCTGCTTGAGGCCATTGTGCTTCTTTACCCTCTTCCTTCTCCGCCGCCTCCCATGCCTGCTCCAGCGACTCCTGTCCCTTGCCTCGCCCATCCAGTTTGGCAGCTTTTCTCCTCCGCCCTTGTAGCGGCTGTTCTTCAGCTTCCTGTCCCTCACACGTTGGGTGTCCTCAGCACTCGTGCATCATCAGCTGTCTGTTTGCTGGCCTTCCACCTTCTAGCCCTGGCCCCTTCTATCCAGATTGTTCTGCTCCTGCTTGAGGGCTCTCCTCTTCGCTCAGCCTGCTTTCATGCTTGTCTTGCCACTCAGTGGCCCTGGGACTCTGCTCCTCTGATTCCTACAGCCTTCCAGTACGTAATTTTCTGTCCATTTTCTGGTTTCCTTCACTCCTCTGCTCCCTGTACCTGATTCTCTCTCAAAGTCTGTCTCCCTGTACATGATGTCTCTTACCTTGCCTCCTTCTGCTGGTTTGCTGACCATTGTTTCCTCACCTGTGCTCTCCTTCTCCAATCTAGCGGCACTCAGTTCAACATATTTCCCACGTGTCCTTTGGCATTCAGCTCTCCTGCATCTGCGGCCTTATCTGTGTGCATTACATGACCCGAGTGTGCAGCACCTGGGTTTGCATAGCAGATCATCTTGCATTCTCTGAGTTGCTGATGGTATTGTCAGGGTTGTGCAGTGTTTATCTGCTCTCTGTGGATCTTCTCCTCACCTCTGGCGGATACCCTGAATGTGTAGCACTTTCTTATGTTCGCGTTTTCTGTCTGCAGTTGGTGGACCCCTTCTGGCTGGGATCAAGCTCCTCTCATTCCTCCTCCTCCCTCCCATGCTCTGATCTGACTTTCATCTTTAGCTATATCACCTGCCAGAGTTATCTGGTGCTTTCTCTGACTTTTGCAGCAGTTGAGATTCATCCAATTTGGATGCCATTTCTTCATACCTCTACGGTACTTCACAGGGACTTGCTCCTACCTTTCCCCGACAATGTGAGCTGGTGGTTTATATGTGTGGACTTTCATTATCCGCCTCAATATGATCTTAATTGTTGCTCAACACTATGTATATATATTTTATATATCTTTCTGCTGGTCTAAATCAAAACATAACCAATGGCCATCATGGCTTCACTCCAATCAAAGGCCTATCAGTATGCCTTGGCTGCTCAGTCTAGCCTACTTCGTTTCTTTTGAGCATATCCCGTTCCATACCAGCCTTGAGACATGCACTCCAATTGGAAACCACCATCGATGTTTCCTTTGGGCATACCTCTCATGTCTCTTATGCCACTCTCATCGACCCGCACCCATCCTGCCACATGTATCGGGTTCATAACTCCAGTCCTCATTCATTCATCCTTCCTTCAAGGTTATCTGTTTACATGCACCTATTGGGTAGATGCTCTCATGTTCCTTATTTGGTCTGTGTCTTCTTTTGGGGTTTTACCTATCCAGCCATCATCTTCCATACTCATATCCTTTATTTAGCATCATACGTCCTTAAATCAAAACATCTATATACCCTTGCTTCTCCAACTTTACATGGATCTACTCCTTCTCATCGAATACCTGAGCATACCCTTCTTGGGTCCCTGCTGCCTCATGTTCCTCTGTCATCATCCTCCCTGCCTATATCCCTCATTAATGAACAATTCTCTTGATCGACATACATCCTCAAATCAAATGTCGTCATCCTGGAGGAAAGCGACCTAGGCCTTGGATTCCCAGAGTTTTCTCCTTAAAGGGTTTTTCCTCTCCTCCATGCCAATGGTCAAAAAAATAAGTTAGTTAGGGCTTTCTTCAGGTTAGTTAGCTAGGTTCCACTGTTGGATGGAGGCAGATGGTGGCCCTGGCTGTCCTCTATCCTTAGGAAGTCAGCCTTATCATCCTTTCAGAATTCATTCATCATCCTCGCCTCTTGACGCTCAACATCTTTGGGTATTCTTTTGGGCTTCTTCCTAACCTACCTTAGCCGACACAAGCATTCCCACAGCACCTGTGGGGAACCCTCCTCTAGGGTTCCTTGCACCGATACCCTACAGGGTGGTATATCCCACGGATAGAGAGGCAGAAAGTCACAAAGTACATCAAGTTATACAAGCATCTCCTATCTCATCCAGTTGTGTAGCACATTGAATGGAAGGGCTTTAAGCCCGAGGTTCGATGGGCAACAACGTCAATCCCCATCAGGCTTAACAGGTCACGCATCTTGGAACCCATCCAGGATTCATTATTCGTTGCCCACCATCCACCTCTCCACCTCCAGCGGCATATCTCTCTTACCCATGGGCTTCTTCCTAACCTACCTTTAGCTGATGCAATCATTCCCACGTCACCTGTAGGGGAGGAACCCTCCTGTAGGGTTCCTTGTGTTGTATCCTATAAGGTGGTATATCCCACAGATAGAGAGGTGGAAAGCTACAAAGTAAATCAAGTTACACAAGCATCTCCTATCTTATCGGTTATGTAAGCACATCGAACTAAGGAATATTTCCAAGCTGAGAAGGTTTGAGTAGTGAGAGCTAAATTAAATATAAAGATTAAAGGAAGGTCTAGGATATCAGTGCTGGATTTAAGAAAATATCTACCTTGTCGATTCTCTTAACAGTGTCCTCTCTCAAGGAGCATAACAGTTTGAATACTTTGTCAGTTTTTACAGACCTAAAATAAAATGTAGACCTTGACAGGGAAACACTGCAAGGAGACTGTAAAATATGCAATCAGAAGAAAAGTCTGCCTTGTTTAACAACTTTGGAGCAGCCTCAGACAAAAATGAGTTGAACACAACACAGTCACCCTCCTTAGAGTAAACTATGAAGCATAATAAGGCATCATAAGGAGGGGCCTCTGGCGATTCCCAGGACAAAACTGAGAACAGGGCAATCGAGCTTTTAGTGTTGCGCGCCTGCCATGTGGAATTCCTCCTGCCATTGGTGAGGGAGGACCCGCGGTGGAGGTTTTAAGGCCTGCCTATAGTCTTATTTGTTTAGACAGGCCTTCTCAGATACTGTATATCATAGTTATCAGTCCTTTTTAAACTCAAGAGGTTTATTTACATATAGTGGTTTGGTTTGTATGGTGGATTATTTTTATATATGTATTTGTAAATTAAATTTTCGTGTTTTATACGGTGCCCAGAGCCTCTGGGATTGGCGCCAGAAAAATTAAGTTTGCCTTGCCTTGCCACATTCATTGTGTAAGATTTATTTTATTTATTAAGTCTCGATTACAAATAGCTTTGAGCAATGAGCTCTTTTACAAAGGTTCCACGTTAAAAATGTGACTACAGATAAACAGCTAGGTAAAAGGTATGGAACTGTTCACAAATGTGCAAGAGAAAAAAAGAAAATTACAGTATAGGAGACAGAGTTCAACAGAAACACCTAACTAAGCCGCTACTGAAGAAAAAGGTATTAAATGCATACAATAAGCAGGAATCAGCCTAACTTGCCTTGTCTTAAGCATGCAAGAGAAGGGTAGTAGATGGGGTTAGTAGGATAAGTAGAGAGGAGAAATAAGTGAGGAGAGGGGGCAAGGAGGAGGCAGAAGGTGGGGGTGAAATGGGAGGGGACGGCAAGAAGTGCATAAGCAACAGCTGGTGGCAAGTGCTGGCAAGTTACAAACTGGTAGAAGAGGGATGATTAGAGGAAGCAGTCACAGCTACTACCTGCTGAGAGGTGCAGTCAAAGCTTGTGTTTGAAGGGCCAAGCTTGTTTTCAGTGGAGATGTCAGTAGGAGAGCATTAACCAATACTGGTGCTCTGTAGGCAAATGATCTTTGACAGTGAGATATGCGCACTGTGGTACCTGGGAGATCCTGAAGGCAACTTCCAAACAGAATCTACCATGCGCCAAAATGTCTTGAAATTATTTCTAGCAATAGTTACATTTGCTTTAAAAAGGATGACTTAGGTTTCCTGATAATTGAGACATAGTAATTTCAAATTTTAAAAACATTTGCCAGGACCCAGGTGTACCCAGTTTGTTTGCCTTTTGATATAGTTTGCCTTGAGGTTTTAACTGAGTAAGAATAAAAGGAGTGACCTAGGGTAATGTTTGATTTAACCTTTTGAAAAGGAGCATGGTAGCCACAGAGTAGGCTGAATTGCAGAAAGAACTAATCCCAGACTGAATCCACATTAGAGAAAGAACCCCCATTTCTAATAAGCCAAGATGAAATGCTTCCAAATTGAAATTCCTAAAACAACAAAATGTAATGGTTTGTGAGATAAATTTGAAGGGAAAGATTAACTTTACAAAGGTAATAGCATGGTCACCAAATAGGTTCCCCTGGCAACAAGGAATACTAATTTGGAGCTCACAAATGAGAATAAGGTCTAAAATACTGAAGACCCACAGTGTGAACAAAATTGTGTAGGGTCAAGGATTAACTAGTTCAGGTTGGGGGGTCAGTCTAAAACCCCTACTAGAGGCCAATTTGCATTAAAATCACCCAGTAATATTAATATGGAAGATCACCCAGGTCCTGAATCAGTGAGCAATGCTGAGAAAGTTTGATTGCTTTTAATTTGGGGAGGTCAGTATAGACTGCCAACCAAATTTTCCTCCCAGAAAATTTTAGGAAGCAAAAACAAACTTGATCAGACCACACATGGTGTCTGAGTGAAAAATGAGCAAGGAATGGAAGTATAATTGAACAGGGCTGCACCACCTCCATGTCTGTCCCCGTCAGGTCTGAAAACATTATAGTCTGGGAGGGTTACATATAAGTCTAGAATGGAGGAACCTAGCCATCTTTCTGACAATGGAAGGATGGAGGGACATGTGGCAAGGAACAGCTCACAAGAAGGTCTCTCAGGAAGAAAACTGAGAACATTTGAATGAAAGAAACTGAGTTCTTGTTGTTGGGGACTAGGGTTAGATTCTGTATCACCTCCCACCAGGAGAAAATAAAAATAAACCAGTAGCACACTGAAACAACAGGATATTTAATGCTGTTTTTGGCCAACATAACCACTTAGGATTTTTAATGGCTGAACTTCCAGTGCGCGGCTGCCTACTGAGACAAACTTTTGATCGGCTCCCTACCCTTTCACGCATACCAGTTAGCCGCCACTACTTCTATATTTGTGCCAAAATTACTATATCACTTTGAGTCCTGATTGCCTGGAGCGATTTGAATTATCACTTACCCGCAATTTGTCCATGGTAATGGATGCAGAGATGAAGACGCCATTTTCCCAACATACTCCTCCATCGACTCCTGCTAAAGAAAAGGCTGCAAAATGAGCTAAAGTGGCCGGTCCTGAATCCTCCCCTGCAGCCAAACAGCCTGTTGCTCTCACAGAGGACAGGTTTCTAGAGGAGCTGACTCCGATGAAGGAGACCCTTATTACGCTTGCCTCTGAGTTTAAATCTCTAAAAGTGTCTCTTGACCAGCTCAGTATGCATACCAGGGACAACAAAGCCCGTATATCTTCCTTGGATGATTGGAGAGGCAGGCTGGATCCAGAAGTGGCTGTGATGCGCCAAGGCTGAAAAAACTGAGGATCGTCTCGAGGATCTCAAGGCGTTCGAGATGAAATAATTTAGTGGTGCTCGGTCTCCCGAAGAGAAGAAGGCGCTCAGGCTGTACTATTTGCCCAAAGATTGTATGATAAGCTAGTGGGGCCATCACCTAATGGCCCCATCTACATAACGAGAGAGCATAGATCTCTTAGCCCCATGCCTACTGCGGATCGCCTCCATGCCCTTCATTTTCAGGATGTTAAACTTCTTGGACAAGCAACATGTTCTTAATTGCCTTAAGGATGTGGTAGAACTTCAATGGGCTGGCAAGAAAATCCGCGTGGTGCAGGACCTGCCATTTTCTGTCAGGCAGAAACAATCGGCTCTCCACCCTGGTCTCTAAATTAGTGTCAGCTGGCATTAAATATAGGTTTGCTATCCTGCTACGTTACAAATAAATCAGGATGGACAGTGGCAGTCATTTGAAACGGTGGAATCTGCTAGGAAGCTTGCAAGAAGTGGTATCCAGAGCTAGTTAAGTGATTAATACCTACTTCATGCTGCGGTGAACAGTCCCATCTAGTGGTTGGCTTTGATATTGCAGTTACAATTACCAACACATTCTCTGTTGTGATGCTTGGCCTTTCTAGAAGATCTATTCAAGAATTGAATTGGACATACTTCAGACTGTTGGGGGCAGTTTAGATGTCTCGTTTTGTTATTCGACTGCATTATTTATCCTTGCCAACAGATCACAAAGTGACTATCTTTGAGTTTTGCAACTTTTTCTTTTGTGCATCTGATTAATGGACATATACACTCTCCATAGCTAGCACTGGTTTAGAGTTACTAAGGAAAATCCAGGGAGTTATGGCTATAGTTTAACTGTAAGACCCTGGCAATTTCAATATTTTCATTAGCCTTAATTTTGGGTTTCCAGCTAGGAAACCATATTGCATTCTGTTATTGTTCTCTATTCGAACTGGTGAATGTTTTCAACCTCTTACATAAGTAGAAGACTAATTTCTATAGTGCTGATATTTTACAATAGGTGATTAGAAGTGTATGGTTAAATGTGTTTCTTATAGGCTTAACTAACATGCATAGTTAATGTTAAATAACACAGAGATGGAGAAGGTGGGGGAGGGAAGGGAACTCAAGGCAACATGATACCTTGTACCGGCTAGAGTTTTGTGGTTCGGTCACCAGGACTGGGGTTTTACTAATTTTGTCTTACTACAAGGGCATATTTAGGTTATGTTTTTTATGCCCAATAGGTGGACAATGTTAATGGGGAGAGAATATTTGTCTGACTTTGGCTGAAGTTTTAGAATTTTTCTTTGCTTATAGTGGTGGGAGGGTAGGGAGCCAATCAAAGGATTATTCTGCTAGCTTGAGTTTAATTGTAGCGTATCTAGCCTCAACGCATATTATTTTCCTGAATTACTATATCCATCAACCTCACTATGAAAATTATCTCATGGAATGTTAAAGGGGCACGTGCTAGGTTGAACCAACATCAAATATTAAAACATCTCGCTACTGCATGCAGGGGTTGCACTGTTGCAGGAAATGCATCTAAAATTTACAGAGAATACCCTCTTTCATAGAGAATAATTGGGAGCTATGCAGCTGGTAACTCCTCTGTGCCGAGAGGAGTTGCAATTTAATTTCAGAGGACTCAGTTTCAGTGTTTACAAGAAACTGGAGACCCACTAGGTAGGTTCCTATTTCTAAGAGGTCTTATTGATCACAGAGAAATGATCCTGGGTAGTATGTGGCCCTAACTACCCTTCTCCTGAATTTTTCTGAAATTAGGCTTTCTATTAGCCACTTTTAAGCAATTACCCATAATCCTAGCAGGGGATTGGAACCTCACATACAATTTATCACTTGATAGATCCACTCAGAGAGGGCACAGTTTAACTCCTGCATACAGATCTTTACATGAGATGATGGAGGGCTGGGCCTCTGTGATCCCTAGCATCTCCTCTGCCCCAAACTGCAGGAATTTACATTTTATTCTGCTTACCACAAATCCTATTCCGTATTGATTTCTTTTTGGTGAACCAGGCCATGCTGACAGGTTCCATTGCTGTGGTATCTCCCCAGAGTGATTTCAGATAACTCTCCAGTATGGTTTGAAGGTAATATACCTCAAGGGACCATGAAAGTTACCTCATGGAAACTAAATGTTCAGTTGTTGTTTCTGAAGAAATAGTTGGCAGGATTAAAACATTGATTACCCAGTTCATGGAACAAAATAATAATTCTATCCTAGCTTATGACCAAATCTGGTGTTCCCTGAAATGCTTTTAGAGGGAGAATTTATTAGGATAGCTGCTACTCAGAAGCGGAAGAGGGAGGCTTCTGTGAAATTTCTACTACAACCCATCCAGCAGCTTGAATTGCTGGTTGCTACCATCCCTCAACAGAGGATATGCATCGTCTTCGATGCTTAAGGATCAATATGCAGATACCCTTAGGAACGGGCTGAATATGCTCTGTTCAAGACGCATGCTGTATATATAGACCATGGAGACAAGGCTGGATCATCTTGACCCTCAAGTTGTGCCAACAAGAGGAGTCTAGACTGGTTACCTCCTCTCCCCCAGATGGTGGAAGCCCAATAACAGCCCCTAAGGCTACAGTAGAAGAATTTGAGCTATTCTATAGGCAGTTGTACATGCTTCCAGACAATAGCCCTACATCATTGGAGATAAGGGATTACCTACACAGACTCCCCTTCCTCTCTTAGGATTGACCAGCAAACCTTGCTTTCCTCACCAATATCAGCATTAGAAGTTACCACTGCTATCCGGTCTCTCGTTAAACAAAGCTCCGGGGCCAGATGGATACCCATCAAATTTTATCAAACGTTTGAAAAGAGCTTACTCTTATTCTCCAATATTTATTTAATTACATTGGTGCCCAAGGTATTACTGACCCCACTTTGTTTGAAGCAATTATTATTGTCCTATCAAAACCTGGTAAACCCAAAGACAAAGTGGCAAGCTACAGGCCAATATCCTTGATGAATTATGACATTAAGATTTTGGCTAAAATACTAGCTTCCTGAATTACTAAGGTTTGGGAAGACCTAGTCAGTCCGAGCAGATTTGGTTTGTCAGTGGTAGGAACCCTTCGGACAATTTCCATGAACTGTCTCACGTTTTCTCCACATCCAAGGGCGGATCTCCCTATGGCCCTTGTTTCCCTGGACATGGAGAAGGCGGTTGACAGAGTTACAGTAGCTGGCTCTTCTTATTTGAGACTATGGCCCAATTTGATTTCACCCTTGAATTCATCTCCTGGATTAAGCACTTGTATTCCAAGCCTAGTACTAAGATTTATTGCAATGGTTTTTTCACGGAACTTCCACTGCTTTCAGGTACACGACAGGGTTGCCCATTATCACCCCTACTATTGAATTTATAGTTGCAGCCATTACTTTATAGGCTACAATCCTCTCTGCACCTAGCTGGTATTACAATTGGTCCAGTTGAACTTAAAATGTCAGTATATGCAGATGACATCCTGTCACATGTTACCGAGCCAACCAGGTCTATCCTGGCTGCACTAGGGATAATTGAGGAATTCAGCTGGTTTTCCAACCACAAATTAAATTTAAATAAGTCAGCGGTTATGCCTCTAAACTCCCAAGTATACAAAGAGGACATAGTTACCCTCAATATGGCTGGACCACTAGGCTTAAATACCTAGGAATTATATTAGTGCCTCTAGTTTCCTCATGAGGCAGCTCAATTTGGACAGCCTTCTCCTAACCATCCAACAAGATCTAATTAGATAGTCTCCTTTACCTTTTCCTTCAAGGAAGAATTAATGTTATCAAAATGAATATTTTGCCCAGATTATTTACCGCTCAATATGTTGACCATTTACCTCCCTTAAATTGGTTCTAAAATCCAAAGAATGATTAATAAGTTCCTTTGGCAGGAAACCTCAAGGAGATCTTATACCCGCCTATGTGCCCCCAAATCCACAGGTGGTCTAAAGCTCCCCAACTTTTACCACTACTATTTGGCGAAATATAGGCCAAGTACCCACGCTGGGTAGTGCCCCTTTGTCATCTAAATCAACTCCATATATTCCTCTGTGGCTCCAAATTGAAAGGAATATGATTGAATGCTCCCAGCTGACTCCTTCCAGTCTTTGGTATATACTTCCTCAGAAGCTGCCAATCCTTTTACTTTTACCCCATATTCACTTCAGTTAAAGTTCATAATCAGCTGTGCAGGTCTCTGGGGGTTCACATATCAAAGATATCTCCCAGCCACTGTTTGGCAACCCCAATTTTAAACTGGGAAAGATCCTCTCCTTCCCAACAAACTGGAAATACCCTTTCATACTAGGGTTATGGACCTAGTGGTCCAGGGAAAATATGCTTGGTCCCAGATATTTTGGAGTTGTTACATACTACCAAAGTACTCCTTCTTTGTCTATCAAATCAGACATGTGTTAATCACATGTTTTGGGCTTCATTTGTGGGATAATCATTTTGGGGACACCTTCTTGGAATTCCAAGCAATTGCTTGGCAACCACATGCTGTTTTCTGCCTTGTGGCTGCTTTATACAAGAAAATATACCCTGAGCATGTGGAAAAATCCCAATATTGGATGGGATCCTTCCCAATACCCATATCGATTAGGAACCTTTATAGTGGGAATCTATACCTACTGTGCTAATGACAGGCTTCAATTAACTCAATATTATCTACTGCATACCATGCACTAACTCCTGTTAAATTACATGGTATGGGAAGCTTCCAGATTATATATGTTTTAGTGTGGCCAGATGCAAGGGTCCTTGCTGCATATCTTCTGGGACTGTCCTTTGGTAGTCTCATATTCCTCTAACTGTCCCTGATTTTCAGGGACGCCCTGATTTTAACTCAAACTTTTACTCTGTCCCTCCTAAAATTTGTGTTTCCATGACTAAACTGTGGGGATTGTAAGCACAAATTAATGTCAAATATTAAAGTTACAGACCTGCTCTAATTTAGAAATTGCATTTTACACTAAGCACCTTATTCTACCAGCTTCCTGAGTGGATATCACTAATTTTGAAAATGTGTCCCTGATTTTGGTCCATTGTCCCTGATTTTCAAGCCTTGTCCCTGATTTACAAGGCAGGAGGTTGAGAGGTATGGTAGCTCCCTATGGTCTCTAATTAAGACTAAGGTGGATCCTTACTGGGTTTACAAAATATATTTACATCACAAATTTGTTTGCTTGAGATTACTCAACGGTGGAATGTGAAAGAAAGGAGATACTATATTAATTTAATTTCACTTACGGTCAAGCACTTAGTATTTAGGCACTGGAAAGACCAACAGATTCTTGCCTATCAAGAATGGTACAATGACCTACTATACAGCCTAAGGATTGAAAAAACTAATGCTAGTCTTAGAAATGCTCTCCCGTTATAACACAAAGTGGGATAAATTCCATACTTTATGGTCAATCACTCCCACACATTAAACTGAATGTTATGGTCCCCATCCCTGGTTTGATTACTACATCGCCCTTTGACTTTAGTGGTTTCAACTGATAAACTTTTTGTTTCTTGATTGTACTCACTCATCTAACGGCTAGCACAAGACTATTGATATGGCTCTGGGGGAAGGGAGGGGATGGGGGTTTAAAGGGAATAATTTGGGGAGGAAGAGTGGGTTGGTAGTTAGCTAATAGTAGTTTAGTAATCAGTTTACTTGACTTGTACATGTTTAATATACAGTGTCTTATTTGCTGTAATGAGTATGTATTGGATGAAAAGAAATGTTTATCCAATAAAGCATATTCAATTTCAAAAAGATTTTAATGGCAGTACTAAAAGAACAGTATCTAATAACTTGCAGAATTAAACAATCTCTGAGAGGCCCACAAAGATAATGTTAGACCACAGTTGTGAAAGAGAAAACAAACTTACCCCAACTCTGCTGAAACTTAACAGAGTAGGTATGAGACGAATAGATGAGACATAGGCCCATATATTCAAAGGGGCTGTGCATGGCGCAACAGAGTCATGCTGGCACAACCCGCATTATGCCCCAGTGGGATATTGAAAGGGCTGTCAGGTGCAGTATAAATCCGATGCACCGGGTACAATGTAACTGTATGCAGCACAAATGCAGGGGCGTGCCATGCATGTGCAGCACATCCCGATATTCAGGCCAGGATGTGCGGCGCTTATACTGGTGCAATCCTGCACTGTGCCACATGGGGGCTCAGAGTTGAGCTGCTGAAGAATAGGAACAAATCCCAGCCACCCACAGGCAGGCTGCTGTATTGCAAACACAGCAGCTGTCAGCATGGGTGGCCATCTGCCCACCCAGAACATCATCCACAAGCACATGTACCCCTCTGGTAGTCTAGTGGTACCCCTCCCTCTCGTGTCCCCTGTCTCCATTTAATATCATACAAAATACCTGGTAGTCCAGTGGTACCCCCCACCCCTATCCCATCAGCAGTACAGTGCCATATGTACTTTCCCTGGTAGTCTAGTGGTCCCCAGCGTCTGTTGCCACAATGGTGGTAAATCTCCATAGAATAATTCCTGGTGATCCAGTGGCACCCACCCCTCCCACCCACAGATACCCTTGCCCACTCCTGATCCCCCGGTCATCGGTGGGCAGCTGCAACCACCCGCATACCGTCCAGCCGCCTGCTGAATGACGGGTATAGTATGGGTTTACAGGAATACTGTACTAGACATTCCCAAACATTCACATATTTGGGACTGTCTAGTACAGTATTCCCTGCAAGCCTATACTGTACCTGTGATTCGTGGGCAGCCAGGCGGTATGCGGGTGGCTGCAGTCACCCGCCAATGACAGGGGAGAGGGTGGGCAAGGGTCTCGTGGTGGGAGCAGGGGGTGCCACTGGATCACCAGGGAATTCTTCTATGGAGATATACAACAATCGTGGCAACAGGTGGGGGAACCACTAGACTACCAAGGAAATTATATAGGCTACCAGATCACGATTGGGGCAGGGGTACCACTGACTACCAGGATTTCAGATGATATTAACCAGCCACCGGTGACACATAAGGAAGAGGGGACTTCTAGACTACCAGGGATTTCTAATACAGTCATTTACAGGCGATCAGGGACACGCAAGAGAGGGGTACCACTAGACTATCAGGAATGGTTTTGTGGCATTTTACCATGATTGCAGCTATGGGCAGTGCACGTCAATCTGTGCAGGGTGCCAGACGAAGTCACCGGTTGCCTGCACAAGGCATGCAAATGGAGCCATAATGACATGCAAATGGTCCTGTTTGGCCTTGCATATATTATGGCCTCATTTGCAAGCCCTCGGCTGAATATCACGGGTGATGCACCCAGCAATCCGCGCTTGTGCTGCAACATCTCTGTGCTCCTAGCTGTGGCCTGCACTGGCAAAGTCCCACTGTGCCATGTGCAGTGCCACTGCGCCATGTGCAGTCCGTGTTATTATTCAACGGTGCTGCACCATGGTGCATCACCGCTGAATATCACCTGGCCCTGGCCCGTGCATCCCAGTTGCACTGTATCCAGGCTTGTGTCACTGCCAGACACAGCCTGAATATTCTGGCCTAAATGTAAAAATACAATAAAGAATAAACTACCTGATTAATTAAGCAGATTTTGCTCCTAAGCTTAATGAAACAGCTGGAAATGGCTGCCACCTAATTAAAAGGCAGGTGGAAATGTTCCATCAGTGTGATTAAGCAGCAGAAAGTGCAACAGCATCGAATAAGTAAAAAAACAAATGATTGACTAAACAAGCTCTAAAATGCTGAGTGGCTGTAAGTCCATGAATAAATCCAGCAGCTACAGGACAATAAAATAAAAAGTCATGACTAGTGTCCCAGGCCTAGGAAGCTGTAATAAAATAAGCATATTGGCCAGTCTGCTGGTGCAGGGGCAGTACTACTGCAGCTGATAACCCGTGTTCAGGAATGAGCCCCAGGGCATCATAGAGTCAGCCAGGGAGGTATGATCGAGCATCCCACAGGACTCTCTCCTCCTCCGGGAGGGAGAGTCATGACCTGCTGCACTACAACCACCTGAGTGAACAAAGGTGGCAGGGCAGAGACTGGGTGAATAATTGGGAGGAACCCTTGGACCGAGCTAGTGGTTTGGCTGTTTCGGACTCTGCTGGCACCCAATCACATTGCATGCTCCTAGAGGGCAAGTGGGACAGAAAAACTGGAAACTGAGGTGCAGGCCAAGGCAGTTGAAACCTCAGCATACCCACCATGTCCACCACTGGACTCGAACCACCTTCCACCAGGAGACACCACCAGTCTTTGCCTCCTCTGTGGATGGCCAGATGGACTGTGGGAAGGAATACCAATGGAGCTGAAGGCATACCCAGCCCTGGAGGATAAGCTGGGGGCAGCAGAGCAGTTTGTAGAGGGTGGGTGGTGGCCCGAATGGATAGGTGACAAGGTATTGGTAGGATCAAATAAGGGCACTGGCAGAGATGGAAGGAGGTCCCTGCCTGGCCCAGACCAGCGGATAAAATACGGTAACAAAATAAAATAAAATAAGCAAATTGAGGAGTCCGAAAAACATTTATTTGGCAAAGGAGAAAATATCACAGCTGGAGTCCCAATATAATACTGAATTTCAGGCAACATGTTTATAAGTAGACCAGGGTAAAGCACATACTATCAAAATAGTTAGGTGACCCACTTGAGAACTAGTGGTCTGACTGAAAACTTTCAATGCAGACATATGTCAAAAGTAAGGACATATAATAGTGTTTTAAACAAATGGGATTGTGAATTTGAATACTTGTGCAGAGCTGTAAGCAGCACCTCAGTCTTCCCTAGTTTGACTCGTCAGACTCCAACGCTGCAATTTGCCGCCACACTTCATTCTGCTTTGATGCCGCTGCACTGCCTGGAGACACAGCTTTCTAGTGGCTCAGTCCTGCCCTCACAGCACTGCCATCACCGTGATAGGGCTGTTGTAGTGATAGACATTGATTCAGGAAGGCTCAGTCATGCCCATGCCACGGTACTGCCACTACCATGAAAGGGCTTTACAACACTGAAGGTTGTCAGAGGCAGCAGGTATGTTAACAGCAGATGGTTGTTCAGAATAGCACACAGGTAGAAAAAGAAGGAGGTAGGGCACATTGAAACATACATGACACAAGTTACTGAGGAAGGGTGGGCTGTGAGCTGTAGGAAAGCACAGCACAGAAAAACAATGGAGGACTTGGCAGTCTGGTACCAAACCTGCCATGCTCCTGTTAGACTTCAAAACTGCACTTTGCCTCCACACTTCGCTGCCATCACTTTGATGATGCCACATCAGTAGCTTTTAAGTGGCTCCAGTCCTGCCCATCATGGTGCTGCTACCACCATAATAGGGCTGAAGTAAAGATGGACATCCATTCAGGAAGGTTCAGTCCCACCCGCTATGATACTACCACTCCCATGAAGAATAGAAACAGACTTTGATGGCAGATAAAGATCGCTTGGCCCACCTAGTCTGCCCATTTCCTACCTACTGGATAAGCTGCAGATCCTAGTTAACCAACAGCCTATTTCTTCCTACCCCCACAATAACTGCCTTATGTCTGTCCCATGCATTCTTGAATTCCCCACTGTTTTGACCCCACAACCTCCTCAGGAAGGCCATTCCATTAGTCCACCACCCTGTCTGTGAAAAAATATTTCCTCACATTGCCCCTGAGCTGTCCCTCCCCCATTTTCAAATTGTGTCCCCTTGTTCTTGCACATCACGTTTTTCTGAAAGATGCTACCTTCCTGGACTTTGTTGATTCCCTTGAGGTACTTAAAGGTTTCTATCATGTCTCCCGCCACCTCACCGCCTCCCTCCTTTCCTCAAGGGTATACATATTAAGCTCCTTTAGTCTCTCCTTGTAGGGCTTCTGTTGCAGACCCTGCACCGTTTTAGTTGTCCTCCTATGGACGGCCTCCATCCTGTCTATGTCCTTGTGGAGATAGGGTCTCCAGAACTGGATGCAGTGCTCTAGATGGGGTTTCACCAACTGTCTGTTCAGAGGGATAACAACTTCCTGTTTTCTACTGGTGATGCCGCTCCTATACATCCCAGTATCCCCAGCCATCCCTACTGCCTTCTCACATTGCTTGCTAACCTTTAGGTCATCTGATATGATTACTCCACGTCATTTTCCATTTTTATGTTGCTTGCACGCATGTGCAAGAAACATAGTGCCATCATCCAAGTTTTGGAGGTGTGGCACCCGTCTTCCAATTCAGTCAGTGTGTTTGCAGGCACGGCCCCAGTTCCCCAATCACTGCTGCAGCTGTCTATGACGGCAGTTGAAAATGCAGCTGCATCAGTTGGAAGGAGAGCTCTGCTTCAGTGAACAGAGCTCTCCCCTCCCAACATATTGCATGCTGATGCGCTCCCTCCCCCCACACACACACTGTGTGCCGACGGGGTGCTCAATCCCCATCAGCTCCACGCCTCCCCTACAACAGCTGTCCAGGTGCTACACTGGGAGCCCACCCCAGCGTGGCAAAACTGTCATAGCCGCGGGTGCCCAATCGCCGGCTTCTGGCCCCCAAACAGCCTTTTCCAGCTGCCACGCTTGGGAGCCCGCTCCAGCATGGCAAATGTCCCGCCATCTTATTAAAAAACCTGTAAAGAAGAAAATGTTCCCTCGCCGTCTCCCTGCCCCCAACAACCCGCACCCACCCACGGCGCACTCTGCCTCCCCACCCCCCTCACCCCATACTTACCTCCGAGCTCGTGGCGATCATCAGTGGACTGGGAACACGCCTGCACTCTTCAAAGCCGACCGCGAACTGAGGAAATGCCGGTAAGCTGCATAATGGAATAAATAGGGTTTTTTCACTTTGTGGTATATCTCAAGCATTTTTGGGAATTTTATGCCCAAATTTTCAACATGGGGTTTTGGGACCCTTCCTATGAATTCTTCACTGTCATGGCATTAATCGGCCTGAAGGGTGATTTCTCGTCACTGTGTGAAATCCTTTCGGGACCCATTAATGAAACAACACTGCCAGTGTTCATAAGGTGGACCTTCAAAAGCCTATGTTGAAAATTTGGTGAAAAAATTCCAAAATGACTATTTTAGAGCGTGTATTGTGCAGTTCCCTACGCTCAGTAAGTTCATGAATTTTCAATATTTTCACTCCAGATTTTCAACATTACCATTTTACCACACCTCCTTATGAGCAGTACAGCTGTCATTTTCACATCTTGCCCAAAACGTGTTTCCGCCCATGTAGCGCACAATGGTGCAGTTGGTGTGCGAAATCAATTTATGGGACACATTAAGAAAATCACAGTGACACTGTTCATGAGCAGAGGTCTTAAATGGTTATGTTGAAAAATTTGGTGAAAAAATCCCAAAATGACTGTTTTATGAGCGAGCGTTATGCTAGTTTACGCTAAGCTCGTAAGTTTGCAAATTTTCAATATTTTCACTCCAGATTTTCAACATTGTCATTTTACCACACCTCCTTATGAGCAGTATAGCTGTCATTTTTCACATCTTGCCCAAAATGTGGTTTGGCCCATGTAGCACAATGGCACAGTCAGTGTGCGAAATCAATTTTGGGACACATTAAGAAAATCACAGTGACACTGTTCATGAGCAGAGGTCTTAAAATGGCTATGTTGAAAATTTGGTGAAAATATTCTAAAATGAATGCTTTATGAGTGAGTGTGTGTTGCGAATTTTCAATATTTGCACTGCAATGACTTCCAAATACCTAAACAGCACATACAAGCAAGCAACATTCGGCATTGACAAATGCATGTTGTTGTTGTTACTACCCCACATTGTGTACTCTTCCCCTGGGTTTTGTTTCCTAGGGCATTACTTTGCACTTCTTTGCATTGAATCCAAGCTGCCATACTTGACCATTCCTCCAACCTTGCCAAGTCCCTTCTCATCCTTTCCACCCTCTTGTGCATCAACCTGTCGCAGATCTTTGTGTCGTCTGCAAAGAGGCATACTTTTCCTTCCAGTCCTCTGCAATGTCACTATAAAGACATTAAAAGGACCAGACCCAATACTGAACCTGCGGTTTACCACTAGTAACCCCTCTTTGTTCAGAGTGGACTCGTTTACTGTTACTTTCAGTCCTGTTGTCTAGCCAATGTTTTACTTAGGCTACCACCCTGGGACCCACTCCCAGGCTGGATAATTTGTTTATTAATCTTTTTGTGGGACTGTGTAAAATGTCTTGGTAAAGTCTAGGCAGACCATGTCCACAGGCCCTCCCTGGTCTATTACTTTGGTCACCCAGTCAAAGAAATTGATTAGATTCATCTGACATGACCTTCCCACTGTGAATCCATGCTGCCTTGGGGCCTGTGCCCTACTGGCCTCTAGGAACTCAACAGTTCTTTTCTTCAGAAGTGATTCCATCATTTCCCCTACCACTGAGGTCAAACTGACAGGTCTGTAGTTTCCTTCCTCTGTCTTGTTCCCATTTTGTGAAGGGAATCACATCTGCCCTCCTCCAGTCCTCAGGTACCACACCATCCTCCCATGATTTTTTTAAAGAGGGTAGTCAGTGGTGTCACTAGTTCTCCACTTGATTCTTTTTAGAATTCTGGGGTGAATTTCAAGCCTCATTGCTTTATCCACCTTCAGTTCTAGGAGTTCTTTCAGACCCTTTCTTCTATGAAAGGACTGGGATCAACCCCTATCCAGAGTGCTTCTATTGATTGGATTAGGTACCTCCCCTCCTCTTCTTTTGTAAATACTGAGCAGAAGTATTCATTCAGTATTACTGCTTTTCACTGTCCCTTTCTGTCCCTTTCTGCCCACCCACTGTCCCCTTTATTCAGCCTCACTATCCCTTCCTTTGTCTTTTTTCATCCCCAATGTACCTATAAAGGTTTCATCCCCTTCTAACCAAGTTGGCTATCTTTTCCTCAGTTTGGGCCTTTGCTATTCTGACTGCCTTCCCTGCTTCCTTCTGCCTTAACTGGTACAGTTCTCTGTCCTGCTCCTTCTGTGTTTCCTTATGCTTCCTAAATGCTATCATTTTCTCCCTAACCTTCCCCGCCACCTCTTTTGAGAGTGTTTTTTTCTTTGGTTTTGATTTGTTTATTTGCTTCACACAAAGGCTTAATGGCACTCACAGAGACCTGGTGGCAGTGATGGGGAAGAAATGACTGGTACACCAGGATACAAACTATTCTGAAGGGATAGGCCTGAGAGGAGAGGGCATGGCTGTCTTGGGAATGAAGGGAGTCACAGTGGAGAACAAATACATTAGGGGAAACAGTGTCCCAGAGCCCATCAGAGTCTAGAGTCTAGCTACGGGAAAGTGTAAAACAATCACTCTGGATATGCTAGAGGATCAGGTGGCATGAGTCCAAGCTGGTCAGGGAAAGTATGAGAGCAGCCAAATTGGATGCAGAGGCAATCCTGGGAGACTTCCATCTCCTGGGCATGTACTGCCATCTGAGAGGGCTAACAGCAAGTCTAGGACAGAGTTGCTGTCTACATTCAAGGATTTGTTACTAGTGCAGCATGTCCAACAGAAGACTCAGTTTGATGCCACCCACATACTTATAGTGTATGATGGAACATTGTAATACATCAAAATCCATCTCTCGAAATGCTGTTAACCGAAGCAGGCACGTCATTCTATGTTGTTGTGCTGCAGTAGCTTTGTAGCTAAATAGTAAACGGAATCCACTTGAACAAAGAGGGGTTACTAGCAGAGTACTGCAGGGTTCAGTGCTGGGACCGTCCCTTTAATGTCTTTATAAGTGACATTAGGAGGGACTGGGAGAAAAGTATGGCTCTTTGCAGTTGACACAAAGATCTGCAACAGGGTTGATACACAAGGTGGGGTGGAAAGGATGAGAAGGGACTTGGCAAGGTTGGAGGAATGGTCAAATGTATGGCAGCTTAGATTCAATGCAAAGAAGTGCAAAGTAATGCACCTGGGAAACAAAAACCAGGGAAGAGTACAATGGGGTGAGATATTAACAACAAAATGGAAAGGAACCTGGGGTAGTCATATCAGATGACCTTAAGGAGGGCAAGCAATGTGAGAAGGCAGTAAGGAGGGCTGGCGGATATGGGGTGCATAGGAGAGGCATCACCAGTAGAAAACAGGAAGTTGTTATCCTCTGAACAGACAGTTGGTGAGACCCTATCTTGAGTACTGCATGCAGTTCTGGAGACCCCATCTCTGCAGGACAGAGGCTGTCCATAGAGGGCAAAAATGGTGCAGGGTCTGCACCAGAAGACCAACAAAGAGAGATTAAAGGGTTTAATATATATACCCTCAAGGAAAGGAGGGAGAGGGAGACGGGGAACATGATAGAAACTTTCAAGTACCTCAAGGGAATCTCTCTCTATGTATTGGAAGAAGTCCTTTCTCCTTCCTTAATACCCTGTGCCAGTCTTCACTGTCTTGAAGCCTTGGCCACTCTGACTAGCCTTGTAACCTCCCAGGACTTCTTTGTATACTCATCCTTGTCATTTCCCTTCACAATTTCTTGTGTCTCTGAAACACTTTTCTCTTCTCCCGCACCCTTCCATGACCTCCTGAGTCAATCAGCTGGGCTTCTTTGCCCTTTTCTTTTACTCCGTGCCTTCGTACATGTCTCAGTAGCCTCTGCCAGCCCTTTTAATAATATCCCACTTTTGACTCAAACCCATACTTTGTTGAATTCCAGCCAGATGCCTGCTCAAAATTTCCCATCTTTTGAAGTCTGCCTGCTTGAACTCAATCACCCTGGTACCTGCATTCTGTTTCCCTACCTATATTGAGCTTGAACCACACAGAGTGGTGGTCACTCCCAGCCAGAGGGTCCTCCACCTCAGATCCCTTACAGCCTCCCTTTGATAGTACCAGGTCCAGAATCCTTTCCAATCTGGTCGGCTTGGATACCAAATGCACCAGGAAGCTGCCCTGAAATGCTTCTAGTATGTCCTGCTCCTTTGCACTCAAGGTGGTTGGGATGTTCCAATCCACTCCAGGTAGGTGGAAGTCCCCACTACCACTGTGTTTCCTTCCTACAGACCTTTTGATTTGCTCAGTTAATTCCTATCCAGGTCATCCCTTGAGCTGGTGGTCTGTATACTACACCCATCCTCATTTTCTTGCCTTCGAGACTTGAAACTGCATCCATAGGGCCTCTGTCTTGCCTTCTTCCCTCCTCCCTATACAGCTTATCTCTTCCTGCATAGAATGTCACCCCTTCCTTTCCCCTTAGCCCTATCCTTCCTGAATATCCCACGCCATGGAATCCTCATATCCCAATCCTGGTACTGGATTGCCTGTGTCCAGCCTCTTCTCTGCCAAGACAGCCTGCAACTCAGCTGACTTGTTACCTAGGCTTCTCGCATTCAGTGTGACCACCCTCCATCCCATCTCCTTCCCTTCTCTGCCTTTGTTTTCCTCCTCCTCCTAATCCCCTTGTGCCACTACCCTGACTCCTTTCCTGATAGAATGGGGGTAAGCTCATTTGGCCCCCTCTGTGATCCCTGTCTACCAGCTGTCCACCAGCACTCCCTCCTAGTTTAAATCCACCATTGTTGTTAGTACCCTCTAACCCTCTGCTTTATTATTCCTTCCCTCCCACTCAAGTGTAGCCTGTCCCTGTGTATAGATCGTTATTGTCCCAGGTCCTGCCCCAGCCGCCTGATTTACCTGTACCCCTGGATTGACACCATTTCCTCAGCCAAATGTTGAACTCCTCAATCCTCCCTTTCCTCACCATACTGCACAGGGGCACTGGGAGCACCTCAAGAAGGCAACCAATTCCCCCATCTCCTCACACTGTCTTCCCAGTTCCTCAAACCTCTCCCTCACTATTTCCACCATCTCTCCTGCCAGGTCATTCGTACTGCGTGCACCACGAGATGTAGTTTCTTCCTGCCTACCATTAACCCAGGTATGGACTCTACCCAAACGCACCTATGCCTTCCCCTTACTGCCCCATCTGATCCCTTTAAGTATGGAATCCCCAGCACAAGTACACCCCTCACTGCTCATAACCCCACCCCACCCTATTACCAAGGTACCCATCACTAGAGTCCTCCCCATTAGTAGCTCCATGCTTATCCCCTACAGCTCCCTGCCCCACCCATGACCTGTCCCCCAACACTGTCCTCCCTCTCCCTCCACAATCCCCCATCATCCCTGGGCCCCATCCTCCCTCTGCTCTGTCCTTCTCGTCCACCCTACCAATGTTATTCCCTTCCCTTCCCCCAACAAACGCCTCCTCCAACTGTGTGCACCCCTTTACCCCTCCACCTCCTCTGACTGACTTCTGTCCCTGTGCATTGCCCTCCCTCCCTACAGCTCCTGCCCTTTCCTGGAGATCCTTCCCTTCTCTCCTCCACCAATGCCAGCACCGCAAACCTATTACTTGCCCTCTCTACATTGCTGTGCATTGGCCCTTCCTCCTGACATTAGCCTACCCTTCCATGCTATGTGTCCTGATCATTGTGCTCCCACATCCCCTTCCCATCCCTCCCTGGACCCAACCTTCCTCCATATGGTGTCCTCATGTTACCCCTGGGGAGGCCCTCCTGCCCTAGCATCTCCCTCCCATCCTCTCCACCTCTCTACCAGCCACATCATTTCCTCCTCTAGCCTTCTCAGCCTGTGACAGATTAGACATCTCCCTAGCTTCCACAATATGTTGATCCAAACTGCCGCCTCACATCCATTACAGTCCACTATTCTCCCATGTTTGAGTAGTAACTAAGGGAAGAGAAAAAATGGAAACTACCTACCTTCTACAATTTTTGTTTTATTTAATTTTTTGTTATTTTTTTTTTTTACCAGTCTATATTAAAAATACAGTACAATCTACCAGAAAAACAACTTCGCTATTGTATTCCTTCCTGGCTCTCACTGGTGCACATTGCTCCCCCTGAGGGCAATGCTTTCCTGCTCACCAGCTCCTGGCTCAGCTGCTCCTAAAGCTGGCCCCTCCAACTAACGCCATTTAATAGAGGCCGGATACGTGTGTGGGCAGGACCTAAAAATCCTACCCTACAAGGAAAAGCACCAACAGTTCAGTCTCCCTGAAAAAAACCAGTACATTCTCCCTGGGAAAAAAAACAGTACAGTCTCCTGAAATAAAAGTACAGTCTCCCTGAAAAAAACAGTACAGTCTCCTGAAAAAACAGTACAGTCTCCTCTGAAAAAAAACAGTACAGTCTCCCTGGAAAAAAACAGTACAGTCTCCCTGAAAAAAAGTACAGTCTCCCTGGAAAAACAGTACAGTCTCCCTGGAAAAACAGTACAGTCTCCCTGGAGAAAAACAGTACAGTCTCCCTGAGAAAACAGTACAGTCTCCCTGGAGAAAAACAGTACAGTCTCCCTGAAAAAAAAACAGTACAGTCTTCCCTGAAAAAAAAACAGTACAGTCTCCCTAAAAAACAGTAAAATCAAGCAAAACACATCAGTGAACCCAATCCTTTTCTCGCATCCTCCTCCTCCTTCCACCATGCGTGTCTTGCTGGACAGAGGAAGCTGGATGAGTCCCCACCCAAAGGCCTCCCCACCCAAAGAGCACCACTGCCACAACCACTGACTCAGAGGTTGCCAAGTATGAAGAGCAGTTGGACCACAGTGGGTTCTGGGAGGGTGCGGGTGGTGGAACAGAGCGAAGCCCCTTAGTTGTACCGCCACACAGATCATACGCCAGTTTGGCAGAGCAAGGTTCCTCTATGATGGCACCCTCAGTGGAGACCAAGAAGAATGCTGAGGACATCCACAAGGAGACCCACAAAAGGGTGGCAAGGGACACCACAGGGGAAGGAAACAGCTTCTGATAGGGACTCAGTTGTTATGGGGATAGAACTGGGGAAGGGAGAGGAGAGGGAAGTACAGCCTGCCTGGTGCCATGGCTTGAGGACAAGAAGTTAATCCTCAGGATTGCAGAAGCAGTATCACAGGAGAGAGAACTAGATATCATTGTCCACCTTGGGACAAATGACCTAGCTAGGCATGGAATCAGTGCAGTGCAGGATGAATTTGTGGAGTTGGGGAGGGGCCTCAGACAGGTAGCAAGCACAGTTACCTTCTCAGAGGTGCTGCCAGTCCATGGCAGGGGTGAGGCTAGGGTACTGCACACCATGCAGTTTAATGAATGGTTGCAAACTGGTGCAGAGCACAGGGCTTTGGCTTCATTGGGAACTGGGGAAACACCTGGAGAGATGAAGGTCTATACTGGCACGATGGTCTGCATCTGTCCACGAAGGGAACCAAGCTCCTAAGGGACAGGTTTAAATGCTTCCTTGGCAAGCTTTTTAAACTAGCCAAGGTGGAGGTGCTGATAAGAGGCAGGAAATTTCAAGCCTCCCCACAAAACATGGCAGGTAGTAAGGTAAACACTGAGGTACAGAGCTCAAAAGAGGGCAGGACAGGGGTAAATGGAAAATAGAGAAGGGCACAAGAGCAGGGATGGGGAAACAGGATAAAGCCAACATTAAATGGAGGGCAACAATGAGTACCAATGCTCGTAGTCTGGGAAACAAGCTTCCTGAGCTAGTAGCCCTGATGGAAGATGAACAATTGGAAATTGTGGCAGTCACAGAAACATGGTACACGGAGAACCATGACTGGGATGTCAACATACCGGTACACAGTCTACAGAAGGGACAGGGAGGGTAAAAGAGGAGGTGGAGTAGCTCTATACATAAGGGAAGGGATCAAAGCTACAGAAATAAAAAGTAAAGGGGAGGACAAGAGGCACTCTGGGTCACCTTGGAGACAGGGAATGATCACAATCCACACAGGGGTTGTATACAGACCCCATCTCAAGGGAGGAAACGGACAAGAAAATGATAGACATTCTCAAAATGGCTGAAAAAGGGAGATACTGTTGATGGGGGACCTGAATATGCCAGATGTTAACTGGATGACATGTACTGCAGTCATTCTCAATGCCCTGCAGGGGCAGGCCTTAGACAGCTAGTGTTGGAACCCACTGAGGGAGCAGTACTAGACCTGGTACTCTCAAATGGAGAGAGGATCACAAATTTAGAAGTCAGTAGACATCTGGGAACAAGTGACCACTGCACAGTGTGCTTCACAATAAGCGTAACCATGGAGACAAGCCATACAAAAACAAGGATACTGGACTTTAGAAGGGCTGACTTTGGCAAAATGGGTGAATACCTGAGGAATGTACTAGCAAATGGCCAAAAGGAGGGGTGGAAGAACAATGGAGAAAAATCAAAACTGCTATCATAGAGGCAACAAGCTCTTGTGTGAAACAAATAAAGAAAAAAAGGTGTAAAAACCACTATGGTTCTCAAAAGAGGTGGAGGGAAGGTTAAGGAGAAAAGGCTGCATTCAAAACGTATAAGGAATCACAGAAGGAGCATGACAGGGAACTGTATCAATTAAAGCAGAAAGAAGTGGGAAGGCAGTCAGAATAGCAAAGGCCCAAACTGAAGAAAAAATAGCCAACTCAGTTAAGAAGGGGATAAAACCTTTTATAGGTACATTAGGAGCATAGAAAGGTTAAGGGAGGAATAGTGAAGATTAATAAAGGAGAGGAGAGGTGGGCAGAGGGAGACAGTGAAAAGGCAGAGATCTGAATGAATACTTTTGCTCAGTATTCACAAAAGAAGATGAGGGGAGTTACCAAACCAGACAATAGAAGCACTCTGGATAGGGGGTTGACACCAGTCCATTTACAGGAGAAAGAGTCCTGAAAGAACTGCTAAAACTCAAGGTGGACAAAGCAATGGGGCCTGACAGAATTCACCCCAGTATCCTAAAAGAACTAAGGGAGGACCTAGTGACGCCACTGGCCACACTTTTAACAAATCGTGGAGGATGGGGTGGTACCTGAGGACTGAGGAGAGCAGATGTGATTCCCCTTACAAAAGTGGGAGCAAGGCAGAAGCAGGAAATTACAGACCATTCACTAAAAATACCATCAACAGCTTAATCTGGTTCAAGGTCAGTTGGCATTCATTTGTATCCTCCCCGGTTGTGCCTGAAAATAGGCAGGATTTGTCTAGTGTACTTACCCGTCAACAAAAAAACAAAAAAAAAAAAGTTTTACCTCAGTGGTAGAGCAAATGATGGAATCACTTCTGAAAGAAAGAATTGTTGAGTACCTAGAGGCTAGAGGGCACAGGACACAAAGCAGCATGGATTTACAGCAGGAAGGTCATGTCAGACAAATCTAATTGATTTCTTTGACTGGGTGACCAAAGTAATAGATCAGGGAGGGGCTGTGGATATGGCCTACCTAGACTTTAGCAAGGCATTTTTTATTTTATTTTAGTTGTTTAACCAGGTATAGCACACTAAGCTGAAAGCTTTTTACAGGAGCGACCTGGGAGCACAAGGAGGTTAAGTGACTTGCTCAGGGTCACACAGTATGCAAGTGGAAGCTGTGGGATTCAAACCCAGGTCTGGTCTGCTGGATGTCGCCAGATTTGCAGCTCAGAGCCTTGAACCACTGCGCTATACTGCCTCCTTCATTTGACACAGTCCCGCACAAAAGACTAATAATCAAGTTAGCCAGCCTGGGAGTGGGTTCCAGGGTGGTAGCCTGGGTAGCAAACTGGCTGCACAACAGGACACAGAAGGTAATAGTGAATGGAACACATTCTGAAGAAGGGGTTACTAGTGAAGTACCTCAGGTTCAGTACTGGGTCCAGTCCTCTTTAACATCTTTATAGGTGACATTGCAGAGGGTCTGAAGGGAAAGGTATGCCTCTTTGCAGATGACACAAAGATCTGTAACAGAGCTGATACACAAGGGGATAGAAAGGATGAGAAGGGACTTGGCAAGGTTGCAGGAATGGTCGACATATGGCAACTTAGATTTAATGCAAAGAAGTGCAAGTAATGCACCTGGGAAACAGAAACCCAGGAGAAGAGTACACAATAGCAGGGGAGGTACTAACAACAACAAAAATGGAAAGGGACTTGGGGTAGTCATATCAGATGACCTAAAGGTGGGTAAGCAATGTGAGAAGTCAGTAAGGAGAGCCAGGGGGATACTGGGATGCATAGGAAGGCATCACAAGTAGAAAAAGGGAAGTGATTATCCCTCTGTACAGACAGTTGGTGAGACCCCATTTGGAATACTGTGTGCAGTTTTGGAGACCCCATCTATGCAAGGACATAGACAGGATGGAAGCAGTCCAGAGGAGGGCAACTAAAATGGTGCAGGGTCTGCATCAGAAACCATATGAAGAGAGAGATTGAGAGAGCTTAATATATATACCCTTGATGAAAGGAGGGACGGGGGACATGATAGAAACTTTCAAGTACCTCAAGGAATCAACAAAGTCCAGGAGGTAGCATCTTTCAGAAAAAGAGATGTGTAAGAACAAGTGGGCACAATTTAAAGATGGGGTGGGGGGCAGCTCAGGGTAATGTGGAGGAAATTTATTTTCACGGAGAGAGTGGTGGACGATGGAACCGCCTTCCTGGGGAGGTTGTTGGGTCTAAAACAGTGGGGAATTCAAACATGCATAAAACAGACATAAGGCAATTGTAGTGGGGTTGCAGGAAGTAGGTTGTTGGTTAACTAGAATCTGCAGCTTATCCAATAGGAAGGGAAATGGGCAGACTAGGTGGGCCAAGTGGTCCTTATCTGCCATCAAAGTCTATGCTTTGTTTTCCCGGAGCCCTGCTGCCACATCCAACTGAATCCCAGGAGCCTCACTCACAGTGCCAGACTGAATCCACCAGAGCCCCGCTGCCACACCTGACTCACACAATCACTAATGAAGTCCAGGAAAAGTGCTCCAAGAACCATAATAGCCACTATTTGCATCAATTAATGTTGAATTTTATTCCACCAGTGTGAGCCCACAACCACTAAGAAGGCTCCAAGCTACTTGCTAGACTTACATACAAGGCATAAACAAAGTGGACTGCTTATTGACTTACACACAAGATGGACTGCTTATTGAGTTGAAGGCAGAAAGCAGAGGGTTTATTGTGGAGGTGCACTACTTGTAGTGGAGAGGGTGCTAAGTGACATCAGTCACGTATCTGAGCTGAGCCACTCCGGTTTAAAATTTCTTCAGTGATCTAGAAACTGACATTTCTAGCAGACTGCTTAACTTCACTGATGACATTAAGCTGGCCAAGCTATTAAACTCCTTTATAGATTGGGGCAAACATCAAGAGAACTAAACCAAATGGGTAACTAGTTGGACTCCTAGAGTCTCAGATTTAATACAGCTAAATGCTGCACATGAGAAGAAAAACAGAAGTAGGACCAACACACTGTATGGGATTCCTCTTGCTGCAGTGAAAGAGGACAAGGACCAGGGAGTTACATTATGCTAGACAAGGGGTTTATACATGACCGACAGTGCACAGCTGCATCAAGAGGGCCAGTAGATTGCTGGGATGCATTAAAGGGCAGTGACCAGCACCACAGGAGGCAGTAATGCTGCCACTTTCAGTGTCCTAGTCAGATCTCCCTGAAGTACTGTGTGCAGTTCTAGGCTTCTCGGTAGATAAAGGACACTGAGACAGTCAAGAGAGTGCAACAAATAACCACCAAAATGATTGGATGTTTGAGCAACAAAAGCTGTAAGGAGAGGCTGGAGGCCCTCAACATGTTTACCTTTGTATGTATGTTATGTTTTGTTGCAACTGTGAAAGAGGGCTCTCTCTCAATTTGCTTACCAAATAAATTGAAAATATTGAAATACATTGAAGAAAAAGAAACAGAGAGGGACATGTCCTTGGTCTTCTTCAGAAAGGTATCATCAAGACTGAACCAACAGATGTTTGATCTGACGACTCCAGCAGGACGTGAAGACACATCATAAAGCTCTAAGATGGTAAATTCAGGGTAATGTTAGAGGCCCTTCTTCTCCCAGAGACTGGTGAATCTATGGAACATTGTAAAGCTTAGTTTATTATTCATGACTTAGAGAGGCTTCTGATTGGCTACTGGATTAGTCATTAATGTCCTTGGTAATGACTGATCCAGCTGCCAGCTGATCCTGTGCAGCACACACAACTTGTGCCACTCTACTCAAAACCTTAATTATTTATGACAAAAAAAGAGAATTGTTATTGTGATTATAATTACAGTAACAACCTTAAAGCTGGTCATTTCCTTGGATTTATAACCAGCTGGAGGGAGGTGATCTAAGGCTGCCACTGAGGCCACCCATCCCCACAACCGGCTGTTAGTCCCTCAAAATGACCAACTTCTTTGTTGTTACTGCATAAATCTACTAATGAAGACAGTGGACATGAAAACAGTACAAGCTCTGAAGGTAAGCCTGGACAAATGTCTGCTTAACAAAGGAATTACATGTCCCCAGGGAGCTAGGATGGGTGGAAAATCCTATAAATTGGTACATGTTTGCATACCATAATAAATTGTCAGTCATTTTTATCAACTGTGTACAGTGACTGTCAAACTGAATTATACAATGCCGTGTATAATTGCTCATGTATAGTGCAGTTTGATTAAGCATGTTTACCAAAAATTCTAAAATCAATCTTTTAGAAGCCCTACTAAGTCCTGTCAGTCTTAGCTTGAGCTGTCATCTCTCAGCTCGTGCTGTCATCTGGTGCTCTCAGCTCATGCTGTCAGCTCGCACTCTATACTGCTTCCAACTACAGTACCTTTACAGAAACCATTGAGTGGCATCTGACCTGTGTGTGTGCTTCAAAAACAAAAACATTCACACACAAAATAATAATAATAATAATACTAACTGGCCATCAATTCTGTCACCTCATATCTCACTCTCTACTGCATCATTTAGTCAAATGGCAGCTTTTACTTTCAATTTGCAAATCCCATAATGAAGCCAACATAAACAGAGCTGGTAAAAAATCTGCTGAACATAGAAAAGACTTCCATTAAATTAAATATCTCCCTCTGACATATAAACTCAACCTCTGCACACAATGCAGTTGTGCTTGAGACTTCAGCTGTCTGTGCGTCGGCAGCAGAACTTCCATAAATGGTGGCTTTCATGGCGAATTCATCTTAGACGGAACTGGAGCAAGGGCGGAGGGGAGCTACAGAAAAGTCTTCAAATGTTTAAACTTCAAAATTTAACAAGCTTTATATGATTCCACAATGAAAAGTTAAAGAACTAATGAAACAGTTGCACAGTAATAAAATTTGTTAATTGACACTCTGACATGTTCACCAGGGGAGGTCATGTCAGACTTACCTCGCTGAATTTTTGACTGGGTGACTAGGAGGTGGATCAGGGAGGGCAGTGGACATGGCCTATCTGGACTTCAGCAAGGCCTTTGACACTGTGCCACATAGAAGACTATTACACAAACTGGGGAATATGAGTGTGGGCAGGACAGTAGTGTGGTGGGTAGGTAACTGGCTGGGCGGCAGGACACAGAAGGTGGTGGTAAATGGCTGTCACTCCACAGAGGAAGAGTGACCAGTGGGGTCCCACAGGGATCAGTGCTGGACCGGTCCTATTCAACATCTTCATCAGTGACATTGAGGACCTAGAGGCAGAATTTCACTGTTTGCTGATGACACAAAGCTCTGTAATAGAGTAGACACACCAGAGGGTGTAGACAGAATGAGAAGGGACCTGCAGAGACTTGAAGAATGGTCAGGGGTTTGGCAGTTGAAATTCAATGCAAAGAAGTGCAAGATAATGCATATGGGGCACAAAACCCTGGCATAATATGTCAGTTGGGATGTGAGGATAGCATGCATCAAGCAGGAAAGGGATCTTGGGGTTATCATCTCTGATGACCTCAAAGTAGGGAAACAGTGTGACAAGGCAGCAGGTAAAGCAAATAGGATGCCAGGATGCATAGGCAGGAGCATCACCAGCAGGGAAAGGGAGGTCATAATTCCACTGTACAAGACACTATTGAGGCCCCACCTGGAGTACAGCGTACAGTTCTGGAGACCTTACCTATGTAAGGACATAGACAGGGTAGAGAAGGTTCAGGGAAAGGCAACAAAGATGGTACATGGATAGCATCACAAGTCCTATGAGGACAGGTTGAAGGAACTGAACATGTACTCCTGGAGGAGAGGAGGAAGAGAGGGATATGATAGAGACATACAAGTATCTTACAGGAGGAACAGGTGCAGGAATACACTATTTTTAAGCGAAAAAGATGTTCCAAGACTAGAGGGCATGGGATGAAGTTGGAGGAGGATGATTCAGAGGAAACATGAGAAAGAATTTCTTCACAGAATGGGTGGTGGACAAGTGGAACACCCTGCCAGAGGAAGTGTGGGGCTAAAACAATCAAGGATTTAAGAATGCATGGGATAGACATAAAGGAATTCTGGAGGTCAGGGTAAGGGGCAACAGACATCTAGGAAAACATAAACTGAACTTACAACCTCAAATGGCAGACGGGTGGGCCATAGGCCTTATCTGCTGACACTGTCTGTGTATCTATGTATCTTTACTAATTAATTAACGAGAAACAATAATAGAACCATTTATTGTAAAAAATAAAACATGGGGAAATGTGGTAACTGGATGTTATGCATACCTCAGCGTGCAATGACTTTATAACCCCTCAGGCTTTATGGGGCATCACACAGCTTGGGTGTGCATAAAATCCAACCCTATATCTGAAATACATGTGATCTGAATTGATCACTCTGTAATGTATGATGGCAACCTCATTTCCATAATAAAAGAAGTTTAAAAAATCCTCATTACACACACTTCCTCATGCATTATCCTGTATTTAATTCATCCCTGCTTATGAAGCAGGGAAGGGCTGACATGATGGAGCTAGAGTCTCTTCCTACCTTAAATTGCTGTGTTACTATAAATAAACTGAAGCTACATCACTACCACCCCACTGATACAAATTCCCATTAATCTAACCATTCCCTTACTGTTTGGATATTTTCGCATCCAATGGAATGCTATTACCTATATCTACATTCATAGGAAGGCACACAGGGACATTGTACTGTGTTTGCACAAAAAGGTTCATTGAATCAAGTCAAGTGCCTAAGTAAATGTTAAAATGTATAATTTTCATATAGCACAATCTATCAGCAAAGAATTTACTGGTGCTCATTTGAGTGAGAAGAAAGAATAATTGTATTTCTTTTAAAAACATTATTTCTCAAGAGATTGGTGGCTGCCAGTAATCTGAACAAATAACCATTCTAAATCTTGCAGCCCTACTGTGCTACAATTTCACCTTGTAAGAAATACTGTATCTTTTATGAAACCTCAATTAAGTGAACCCATGTGATTCTTTGCTAGGCTTTAAAAAATAAATATGATTACAGAGGTCAAATTTGGCTGAGTTCAGCATTCCACTGCTGATATTATACTTTGATTCACTTTCGTATGTTCTTTGCCAATGCTCCATCCCAACTACCATCACACATAGATACGTACTATATTGATCTGTCTTAAAACTGCTAGGTTTCTTTAAACACACAACACGAGACATGAAGAGAGAGATGAGGCATGGCTGGAACATATAAACGCCTCCATGGAGCACACAGAGTACATAGTAGGAACTGTTTAAATTGAGTCGAGTACAAGTACCAGGAGGACCCAAGAAGCTGGCGGGAAGTAAGTTTAGGAAGAATCCCAGGATACATTTGTTCACAGAAAGGGAGCTGAAGGGCTAGAATGAACTGCTGAAAGAGGTGCTCTGTGTGAAATCAGAGGGTGGGACTGATACAAGAGTTTGGTAGAACGGTATCAAGAAGTGTGTGGGGGGGAGAAGGGAGGAAACCATTAGGCTGTCACATTCCACATTAGATAGGTTGACTGGGGCAGACACAATGGGACAGGAGGCCTTTTTCTGCCAACAAATTTAATTTTTTTAAACTATTGCCACAGAGCTATTCTTTTGTCTCATGTCCTGTCCCCAGACTCTTTATTTTGTATTTATTATATTATTTATCTAGGTATATATATTATAGTGGCACGGTAGCTTATAGTTAGTGTTGAATAGGTAGGGTGTTCAATGTTAAACCCCTAACTTTGCACATTAATATATTTGGCACTGTTCAATAAAATGAGCTGAAATTTTGCATGTGTTGTCTATGTCTAGGAGGCAAGGTCCAGCTTTTGTGGTTTCGAGATCCGTATATGGCTTTCTTTGTAAAAGGCTAACTTTTTCCAATACTCAACATGTCTTGTTTTGCTCTCTCACCTGCATGGAATGGAATTTTTTCTCAAAGGGACATGTGTCATGTCCTAAGGTAGTGCCTTTTATAGGTCTGGTGGAAAACTATTAACAGGTTCCAGAGTTATAAGGTTTTACATTTTAGTATTTTCTGACCTGTCATGTGCAGTGGTGTTTTTGAGATAATGTTCCAGTGTGAAATGAAAAATTTGATGATGAGGACTGTTTTTCTTTTGTTTTGCACCACTAGCTTGGCACAGCACCAAACATTTTTAGTGCCATGCCAAATGCCATTCTGTTGATTTTTTCCACAAAATCACAAGCATGGAAAATACATACAAATGTTGGTATTTAAGAAACAAACATAACCTAGCTAAATGGATCTGGTTTAGTTAGATTTTGATGTTTGTTTTTAAAATGAGGTGCAGAAATGCCTTTTCTGGGTACCCAAAATCTCAAGTGCCCAGCATAGAGAGAGAAGCCCTTGACCCACATTCTCTGTATGAGAACAGTAGGAATTTATTGAGTTCTGCAGCTGCAGCTGGAACTTGTGCTGTGGGTTACAATGTGAGCTGTGAGCTGCCATTTCCTGGTGTCTAGGGGTACCCCCGACTCACATACACCCCATTGCCATCCTTGGCAATGTTTAATGTTGCCTTGGTGTCTAGTGGCACCATCCCACCTTTCCGATCACCGTCCCCATTATCATATACATTTTCCCTGGTGTCTGGTGGCACCCCCACCCACCGATCACTGTCCCCATTCCTGCTGTCTAGTGGCACTTCCCACCCACTGATCACTGCCCCTTAATAATAATGTATTCCCTAGTGTCTAGAGGCACCCCACCCACCAATTGCTGTCTCCTTCATAATAATAGATTCCTGGTGTCTAGTGACACCCCACCCACTGATCACTGTTCCTGCACACACACACAATTTCTGGTGTCTACTGGCACCCCAACCTGCCAGTCACTGTCCCCTAACTATATTCCCTGGTGTCTAGTGGCATCCCCACCTGCTGATTGCTTTCTCTGTTATAATTATATATTCTCTGGTGTCTAGTGACAGCCCCCACCAGCCGATCTCCATTCCCATAACAGTGATATATTCTCTGGTATCTTGTGGCAGCCCCACCCGCCAGTCTCCTCTCCCGTAGCAATGATATATTCTCTGGTGTCTGATGGCAGCCCCACCCACTGATCTCCATTCCCGTAATAATTATATATTCTCTGGTGTCTAGTGGCAGCCCCATCCTCCCATTGGTGGCTGAATCTGAAATAAAGAAATTGGTCCCTCAATGTTTTTTTCTTTTAAACCTACAAAAAACAGTCCCTCACCGGTTAGCCTCCCCCATCCCCACCTCCCACTCAGCACCAACCACCCCACACCCCCAGTACATCCCTCACTCCCCAAACACCCTCACTCACCACTCACCCAACTTCAAGATCCACTCTGACCAAGACACATCTTGTTGCTGGAACCACCTACTGCTACTGTGAGAAACTAAGGTAAATGTGGTTTAGTGTATGTCAATAGGGTTTTCATCTTTGATGCATGACTCAGCAATTGTTGCATATTTTGACACCAAATTTTCAACATGGCCTTTTGGGGACCTCACCTCATGAACAATGTCAGAGGAATTCCACAAATCCAGCCCAAAAGGTGATTTCATGGTTGCTTATTGAATTCGCTTTTCAGGTGCGATTTGAACATTTTCACCACCTTTGTTCATGAGGGGTCATAAGAAGGCTATGTCAAAATTTAGGGTCAAAAGATGTAAAATGGGAAAGTTATGTACATGTTGAAATTTTACTACACTTGCTCAGTAACTTTGTTAATTGTAAATATTTTGACACCAGATTTTCAAAATAGACATTTTTACATCACCTCCTGAACGTGGCAGCTGTCATTTTCAGATCCCGCCAAAACATGTTTTTGCCCTGTGGCACAGAATGATGTTGCGGTGGCATGGAATGACGTTCAAGGGATTTGAAAATTCTCAGCATGACGCTCATGAGTTGGGGTAATCACAAAGCTATGCTGAGAATGTGATTGCTGTTTTGGCTGAAATGCAAACAGTGCCCCCACCCAGCAGCAAAATGAAAAACATTAGTGTTTTGATCTCTGGAGTCTTGGCAAATCAGTGGTGGGTCTTCCTTGAGGTTGTCAACTGGTCCTCTACCTGGGGCAATTCCCACTGCATGAAAGACAGCCATAGTCACATCTATTCACAAAGCAGTGACAGGTCCGCCCCAGCAACTACCGACCAATCTCCATCCTTCCCTCTCCAAAGCACTAGAAAAGTGGTGGCTAATCAACTCAATGAATACCTGGCTAAGCACCACATCTTGTGCCCAGAGCAGCATGGATTTCATGCTGGTCACAGCAGTGGCACAGCATTAATGGAGTTTTCCAACTTCCTGGACTCCTCCTGACCTCGGCTCCTTCGCTGGTGCAGTGTATGTTGACTTCTAAGGCCTTCGACACTGTCTCCCACCCTCTGCTACTAGATGCCCTCTACCACATTGGTTTCTCAACTGGCCCCTCACCTGGTGCTCAAGATACCTAACAGCTCATTCCCAGTGTGTCAAAATCAATGGGACACTCTCAAAACCCACTCCATCCGCTCTGGGGTACCCCAGGGCTCCATTCTGGGCCCTCTACTGTTTAGCCTATATCTAAACACCCTGCCCAGTTACAGGGAAAACAGTAGTCTGTTGACATGGAAACAGATACAATTTACAAAATATGAGTGTGTAGTTTTCCTTTAAATGCCCTGATCCCCACACAGTAAAGGCAGAACAGTCATCACATCTGAGAAGGGGCTGCAACTCAAGCCTGTACAGGTCACCACCTGCAGTGAACACTATGTCCAAACAGACTAAGATCCTGGTTTCCTGTGTCAACATGCGATCTACAAGGGGCGTGATCAGCTACCAGTGCAGACAGCTGCACGTTGCTCAAGCTCTGATAAATTTGCATTGAACTCTTACATTCAAAGTAGAACACAGTTCTTTTGGAATACTTATATACAGCAACTTGGTGCTGTAATATGGATACAGAAGCCTGTGATCTGAGTTGTGCAGCTTATTTATTTATTTATTCAGCTTTTGTTGACCAGGTAAGTACACTAGACAAGACAATTGCCTATTTTCAGGTACGACGCGGAGAGTACAAGAATTACAGATTTAAGTACATGGGACAACATGATACAGATTAAACAGCTTACAGGTCAGGTAAGGCATAATTTTGTACAGTATATACACAACAGAATAACACGAGAAACTAAGAGCAGTACAATAGGTACAAGTTATGATGCAGCAGATACAACACTATTTACAACATAAAGGCCCCAGGAAGTGAAGTCTCAGTTAGAGCAACACTCCTTTATGGTACATTATATACCCAACAAACAACCCATACTTGTCCAGAACACAACCAAAAGAAAGGAGTGCTGTGAAGGATCCAGGATAGATCATGGGGTTTGGGACAACCACAGGCGAAGAGAGTTTGAGGTGGTTCCATAGAGGATCAAGGCACACCTGTGAGTGGGAGGAGCAAACCTGGGCAGGGAATGCATTCCACAGTCTGGGAGCACACGCAGCAAAATCTGTATCCGCCGTTAGAGTCCAGGTAGCAGGTATCTTAAGGATGGCGGGATCCAGAGACCTGAGGGAATAGGATGAGGAGGCTGCGACAACGAATTTCGCTAGCCCCAGAGGGGTGCCAATGCCAAGGACCTTGCCCGTGAAGCACCCCAGGACAAAATCTATGTGATTTGAGAGGGAGAGCCAGTTCAGCTTGCTATAAAGGTCACAATGATAGGTGAGACGAGGGGCAGCCATAGCAAAGTGGTAGACATTATTGTAGGCAGTAGACCACTTAGAAAGGTGACCTTGGAGGAGCAGGCAAACAAAAGGAGCCTGTAGCAAAGCCGAAGGAGGAACACACTTGGCAAGAGCAAGACGGGCAGCAGGAGTAAGGTTGCTCTTAGCTCTGTAGGCCAGACCCAATTTGCAGTTGACAGTCTTGCATACATTCTGAATATGGTGGCCAAGGTCAAGCTGTGAGTCAAGTGTTACCCCAAGGTATTTAAGTTGTCAGTAACAGGGATCAGAACACCGTCGGTACCAGTAATGCATAACAGAGCAGGAGAGGCCTTAATCTTGGCCTGGGACCCAAAGAGCATGGCCTGGTTTTTTTTTTTAAGATTAAGAACCAACTTATGGGATGAGATCCAGGACTGAATGTCCCCTAAGTCCTCACTCAGGTGGTGATTAATGACCCCTATGTCTGGGGAATGAGTGAGGATGACCAGGTCATCTGCATAGAGGATTGGCTTACAGTGGACAGAGGTGGTGGGGAGATTGTTTGCAAAAATAGAGAAGAGCAGGGACCCCAGGACAGAGCCTTGGGGACACCCATGGTTACAGAAGTAGAGCCCGAGAGCTCCTTGCCATATTTGACAAGCTGCTTGCCGTGTAGATAGCTGGAGAACCAACGGAGCACACCAGGTGATAGACCATAGGATCTAAGCTGAGTGTAGAGCATGGCATGACCAACAAGATTAAAGGCCTTGGAGAGATCTATAAAGATAGCCCCAGAGAGTTTGCCCTGGTCCATAGCAGCCCTGATCCAGGATGAGACAGTGACAAGGGCAGAGGATGTGCTGTGTTCTTTCCGAAAGCCATGCTGCACAGGTGACAATAGGTCATGTGACTGCAAATACTCTGAGAGTTGCCCTGCCACAACTTTCTCAAGAAGTTTGCTGACCGCTGACAAAATAGCTATCGGATGGTAGTTTTCAATCAGTTTGGGGTTCCCTTGTTTAAGGATAGGACCACCCTGGCAACCTTCCATATGTCCGAATAACCCCAGATGACAGAGACAGATTGAAAATATGCCACTGGGGCAATACTATAAGCACCAAGACAGAGGAGCTTCAGTTCCAATCCATCATGGCCAGCACTCGAGAAGGGGAGAGACTCAAGAGCAATCTCTGCACCTCTTGCTATCATCGCAGGCTTAAAATGAAAGGACGGCGGGTGGTGGAGGGCAGAGTCCTGTTCACTCGTTATCATCTCTACCAGGGGGAAATGATGAGGTGAAAGCAGACAGGTCAGAGAAATACAGGTTAAATGCATTTATGATGGTTAGTGAGTTGTTGCAGCTAGCACCATCAATAAGCATATCAGAGGTCTCACCACTGGGAACCACTAATTATGTTTTTAATGTTCCTCCAGAACCTCCTAGGGTCCCTAGCTGAGCTCAGCAGTACAGTTTACAAAACTCACTTTTAGCAGCCTTATTGCTTTCTTGCACTCATTTCTGATTCTCCTGTACTGCTGAAATACAGCCTGATCCGCCGTGGTCCTGAATTTTGCCCAGCACTTATCTCTAGACTTCATAGGGCTAAAAGGCTCCTATGTAACCACTTTGTAGCCAACCCCTGACCTCCATCTGATGAGGGGGGCATGCTTATCCTGCAGAGCCCTGAAGGAGCTGGAGAAGTGATTGACAGCAGATGAGGAGTCCTGGGCATTCCATGCTGCAGACCAGTCATGTGCTGGAGTTCAGCTTGAAGGAGCCAAGATCAAACCTGAGTAGTCTCTGACCTGAATGATCTTATGCAGAATTTTCAGGAGGGATCTTCACACACAGTACACAGGGAGTGATCGGAGATGGAGTCGGAAGGACGCCCAACGAGCTGATCCTTTCCGCCTGTTTGTCAGGACCCAGTCCAGAAGAGAGCTCACCCACCAAAGGGAGAGCACCTGGTAGGATCCTTGATGAGCTGCCACAAGGAGAGACCAGCAAGCAGTGGCTCAAATGCTTTAGTGTTATTACTAGCCAGTTAAGGTTAAGATCACCCAGAATCATTAACTCATTATGCCGGGTCAGCACCAACTGTGTCGAGTAGGATGGACAACCTCTAATCTCCCCATGGGAGGATTGTAGGTAAATATAATGTGTATTGTTTTGGTCATCCCAAGCAACAGTACTGTGTGTAGTAACTCACAAGGGGACTGCAATAGCTGTTGACAGGGTAAACCGACAGGTTGAGGTGGCTCCTGTAATAGACCAAGATGCCACCCCCACACACTTTTTTTTCTGGATTCATCAAGCCTGACAAGGTCATTGTCAGGAAGGGCACAAGCAGAATTTGGAGTGGAGGGTTTAAGCCAGGTTTCAGTTATGCCAAGGATGTCAGCTCTGTGGTAAGTGACCCAAGCAAGAAGTTCCGCCAAGTTGGGCAGGAGGCTATGAATATTGAGATGAGCTATTTTCAGCCCTTGACAGCCAACCAGCCCACAGCTGAGGGGAGGCTTGGCAAGGTAGACCAGGGTTAAGCTCAGTGTCACCAGCAGCACTAGGGTCACCAATAGGAGCCAAAGGAGATGCCTTAAGGGAGGGAGCCATCCCTGGCAGGCAGCTTCAGGCCATATCGCCTGACCACAAAGGCAGGGCACAGGAAGCACCTCCACGGTCAAGACTGCAGAGAACCTGGGGGCATCTGCCTCCAGCTATAAGGTTGGAGAATGTAGTCTGACTCCTCAGGCTGTGTACAGGTGCCCCAGGTTCTCCCACAGGAGGAGCACTGATACCAGTAAACCAGAAGATGCTAAGGACAGTGAGGAGACCAAAGGTGAAGGAGCACATGAGTGGAAGGGCGACACTTTCATAAATAAATACTCAGGGTCCCCAATGTCAATACCAGAGATAGTTGGCAGGAGCGCTGGTAAAAACGATACTAACCACCAGGCCCCAAGTTAGCAGCCAATGGAGCCTCCCAAAAGGAAAAACTGGATGTCCAGCCGCTGCAGTCCACTTTACTGGAATTAGAGAGCCCACTCAACTAAGAGAACACTGTTACATCCCAATTAGAGAGCACCCATGATATACAAAGGTAATAGCCACTACAGAGGAGCATCCAGCCCCACTAAGGGGATCCCACCTGTGGACAAGAGGCAGGGACCTCAAATTAAAATGTAAGGATAACTAGCCTACAGTGGGTACTAGGGCAGACTCACAGACACAGACAGTAGCTATGCAAGCAATACAGAACAAAAATTTACATTGCAGAACAGTAGACAAGATTAACCATGCTAGCAAACAGTAATAGAATAGTAAGTACGCCCATGTGAGGTAAGTGTATTCTACTGACAGACTGTATTAACAGAATGCTTTTAGTTAGGATGGCAGCTGAGTTGCCACCTACTGCCAGACCCGATTGGCCTGGACAGAGGGGTGTGTGGCTACCAGGCATTTAAGGGGAGGAGGAACAGGGTGGGTGGGGGTAAAATCAAGTTCAAGTAGCAGCTTCTTCAACTGCTGCTGCACAGCCCCTGCCAGGAATTGCCCTCAGAAAATGTCCCTGCTTGCCGGGGAGGTCCACCAAGCCAACTGATCGCCGCCCTCAACCCGAGGTGCTCCGCTCGGTCATTGTGGGGGAGTACTGTAACTAGCAAGGGCCGCCCGCCTCCCCAAGAGAGATCCAGTAGTAACTCAAGTCCGATCTCGAGCCCAGCCTTTTAAACCAGGCTGCCCGAGCTTCACAGCAGCTGTATCCAATTGGGCACTGCTGCCTTTTTCAAAAACAGAAAGTTTGGTGCCAAAAGATTGCTGGGGCTCCAGTTGTCAGCAATGGGCCAGTAAGAAAATCAAGTTCAAGTAGCAGCTGCTTCTTCATCTGCTGCTGCACAGCCCCTGCCAGGAATTGCCCCCAGAAAATGTCCCGCTTTCATTGGGAGGTCCGCCCAGCTTTCAACTGATCTCTGGCCTCAACCCCGAGGTGGTCCATCTTCAGTCATTGCAGGGAGTAACTAGCACAGCCGCCCGCCTCCCTGAAGAGATCTGTAGCTTGCTAATGGGGTATCTGAAAAACAGGCCACAGATTTGGTGCAGCTAGTGGGGCCAGCAGGCGTCCCAACAACAAGTGGTGTGAAAGGTGCCTCATCAGAGGATTCTTTGAACCCAAAGCTCCATGATGTTTTGCAGGGTGTTAAAGTTATCTACTGCATACTTATTGCACTAGACCAAAAGTCCCAGACATCCACTCAAAGCTCCTGACCTGAGGCAGCAGGTGAATCCCCTCCCCACTGCGCCTTTCTCTCACATATCCTTAATCCGGATGCGGTGAAACCCCTACCTGACTAAAGCCTTAAGTAAAAGCCGCTACAGTCACGACTCCCTAGACCTTAGACTTCTCCGCCTCACCCTCCAGGAAGTCCTGGCCCTCTCACTCACATTCTAAATCTCCCTCTGCCAAGGGAAATTCCCCACCACTGGAAGTCAGCCTATATCACACCTATCCATAAAGGTGGTGACCGAACGTCCACAAATAACTACCGTCCCATCTCAATCCTTACCCCCCGTCAAGGCACTAGAACGCATAGTCACCGCCACAACTCACTGAACACCTGAATAAATATAACCTTCTAACCAAACAGCAACATGGTTTTGAAAAGGCCACAGCACCACTACCCCTCCTTCAATTTACCTCCCATGTCCACTCTGCCCTGGACCAAGGCCACCTCACGGTGCCATCTTCATGGACCTATCTAAAGCATTTGACACAGTCAACCATGCCCTATTACTAAATACCCAGGCCCACACAGGTCTCTCCAATGACTCCATAAAATGGTTCACTGGTTATCTCTCAGACAGAACCCAGAGAGTCAAGGTAGGCCATGTCCCATCACCCTGCCTCCCCATCCGATCCTGTGTTCCACAGGGCTCCATACTTAGCCCCCTACTTTTCAGCCTTTACCTCAACTCCTCCCATCCTCTTGCTCGGGAAATCTGCTCTTTATGCAGATGATGCGGTCTTATACACCTCCAGCCTGGCTCCCTCATACTCACCAAACTCTCCAGCATTCTTTCCATGAATTGAAGACTGGCTCACCTCCCACCGTCTTATTATCAACTATAATAAGACTAAAGTCATGATATTCGCCCATCCTCAAAACCACACAAAACCCTGTGCCCACACTTCCTCACAGGCAAACCGGACTCTTAGAACAAGTATACAACTTTAAATACTTAGGGATCACTCTAGACCCCGCCTCAGCTTTAATCAACACATCCTACACCGAACAACCGCTTTAGCTCCAGACTAGGGTACTGTACCGTATAAACACTGCCTCACCCCTAAGGCACTACAACTCACCATAAACTCCTCGATCCTCTCCCTGCTAGACTACGGTATACTAATTTACAGTGCCGCACCCTCCACAACCCTAAGCAGACTCCGGCTGGTGCTCAACAGGAGCCTGCCGCCTAGTCCTAGGATGTGATCGTCTCACTCACTCATGCTCCCTATACAGCAGCACAAATTGGTTAAATCTGGATAACAGAATCAGGTACCACACCTGCCTTATGACCAAAAGGTGCTACTAGGCCTCACCCCACCCTCCTACTCCAAATAATACTCCCAGCCCCACTAAGCAAAACAACCCAAAGCTCAAACAAACGGCTTTCTATGGTACCCCATGGCCGGACCTCCCAATACCAACGACCTTCAACTACAGGGCCCCTTCCTGGACAAACTCCTCCCAAACCATATAACTGAGGAAAAAGGCTGGGCCCATTTAAATCAATGCTAAGGAATACCTGCAGGTCTCAAATAGATGTGACTGCCCTTGACACCTGACCTGCCTTGCCTCCTTACTATCAAACTATAAGCAGCAAATGTACCTCAAATGCATTTATGAAACATGACAATCAGACACTTTCTGAATCTCTCTGACGCTTTCCTTCTCCTCACACCTGGCTGTGCTAAATTACCTAAAATTCTCTGTTAGCCTACTATGTAACAACAATGTAATCTGTGCATCTTATATTTCATGTTACTTCATGTTATTATGTAATGTGCTGTTCTTTTTCTGTATGCTAATGTCCCGCCCCTGTACATAGTATGTATGACGTGGAATCTTTGTAAATGAGTCTCTGACTCAAAGGTCTTTCTGAATATCAAATAAATAAATAAAAATAAATAAAATTGGTGGTATAGGAAACCTACAGTAAAGAGGCTTCAGGCATGACTGGTAAATCTCTGGTGGCAACCTCGTGATGTATTAAAAGCAAAGTCCTGTGGTAGTGCTTTGAAAACAGAAAATCAAGTACAGGCTAGCAGTCTTCAAGTGGTTGGACTACTGAGACTTCAAAAGGGACAATCCTATTTCATTCATTCATTCAGAACTGGCTTACTGAAAGCTATAGCCATACCTCTGTAACTCCTGTGAGTATGTTGTATCAGATAACGCCATGCAGGGCCTTGGAGCTTTAGAAGGTGCAAGAACTCTATTGGTGGTGCTTAGCCACGGGTCAACTTCAACATTTTTTTTTTGCACTAGACAGCAGGGCAAGTTGATTCAAATTGCACTAGCCCTCAGATGGTTGCATTAGCCCTCAATTATAATGGTAAATTTTGATCACTTATACAGGAAACAATGGAAGCCAAGAAATATTCTGACTATTGCACATTTATCCTGCTCCTACATTACTTCCAGCTGTCCAGCAGAAAAAAAGAATGCAATGCAATCACACACAGTGAGCCTCCTCCCATTGTTTTGTACCATGGCCTCCTCTCTGCCTCCTTCTGCCCCCCACCAAACCAGAGGACATCACAACAGCAAATGTTCAATCAAGCAGTCCTAGCTCTGCACACACAATAGCTGTCATCATGCACCTCACCGTACTCTTGCCACCACCCACAGGACAATGAACAGAGTCAAGCAGAGAAAGACACTCTCAGCCCACACCCTATAGTCAACTGGAGACCTGCACTTCTTGAAGTTTTTGTACAGTCTCGAGTGAGCCAGGAGCACATCTAAGATTTCTTTGGGATGGGGGCTACACAAACCCTAAGGGGCTCGGGAAATGAAAACTATGACTTTTTTTTAGTTATCTATTTTGCCCCTGTCATGCTCAGGAGCTGCCTTTCCTTTGGGCTGCCATGACCCCTCAGACATTCCCCTACTATCTCCACACAAGCCACCTTACCTCAGATCAAGCGCCGACCTGTATAGCCTGGCGTAACCCTGTACTGGGTGGGTCCCTCTCTCCAAGGGGAAGGCACCAGGGAGGAAACTGAACACTACTTCATTCGGTCCTGGCACTGCTGAGGCTTATGCCTCCCGGGAGTCTTCGGAGGTGTCCTTAGCTGGCAGCCATCATCCAGCCAGTCTCCAGAGTGGTATTTCTGTTTTCTGGTGTTCCCTTGAAATGCTCCCTCTGCAATGCTCCCGATCTCCACCAGGTGCCACTGCAGAGCGACCATGCATCCCAACCCACCCCAGGGAGGAGAGCAGTCCTGTGGATGCTTGATCCTTCCCTTTCCCTGCCAGCCCCCGTGCCCGAGTCCATTCCCGAACCCGGCGTGGTAGAGGTAAGGCGCCCATGCCTCAACCTCTCACGCCACCGGCCACACACATTTTTTATTTTTAAAAGAATAATTTTAATCCAGGACCATCTTGTAAAATGAGCTTGCTCAATGGTGATTTTGCCTGGTTAAGTAAAGTAAAGTTTGATTGATTGATTGATGCTCTGTCCCAAGAATAACAGATTTTTCTTTAACATTGTCCTTTCATCAGCCCAGAGGAAATATACACAGGCATAATGCTATGCTATTTCTGTTTCTGTATAGGATGATCTATGTACTTAGGAATGCCTATTTTAAGCTTTCAAATTATGTATTTTATTAAGGTTTATTTTTGTACCATACATGCTCCAAAGATTTGTTTTAGGATGAAAGGACTTGTTGGGTGGGATAAGGGTGGACTGTATGGATGGTGATGACTGGCATGGTCTATTTAGAAGAGTTGGGGACCCTCTATACTTGCCAGTAATGGCAACTATGGATCTGTGGATGGTCATTTCAGAGCCTGGTCTGCAGTGGTGTCAGGGAAAGAACAGAGTTAAGAGATATGGAGGGAGAGGGAAGTTATGGTGAGGCTGGGATAAAACCCACCACCTGCAGGGCGACCCTGTATACCTCCTTGCATTTTGTCACTGAAATGTTGGATATAGACACTCAAAATGTAGGGAAATGATGGGTACTGGTCTTAATAATATGGGACAAATTGTTAGACAGAGACACATTCAGAAAACTAGAAGATAATGACATAACAGTTTCTACCCTTTATCACATCCTGAACACTAGCTGAAAGTCCTAACAGTGGAGTGATAATAACTCACACTGAGTCTTTTGTGGAATCTCCCTCTTGAACTGCCAGATAATTGCAGTTCTTAATGAGGTGTTAATCACACCAGGCCATCTGGAACATTGAGAGAGATTAGCATGAGGACCACAGCCTGTTAAAGTAGAAACTTTTAACTTCATTAGCAGCCATGAAAACCTGCACTAGTCAAGACAGACAAGCAGAGTTAGCTGCACTAGCCTGATCAATTTGCACTAGGGTTGGGCTAGTAAAACAATGTTAAGATCTACCCCTGCTGAGCCACTCAGCTGACCCCGACTGCATACTGGAGGCAGTTTGTCGGCAAGGACCTCAGAGGATGACCAGAAAGTCTCCCTACTTTTAATGCAGAAAGCAATATTTTTGAAATACTTCCATACAGCAGCATGGTATGTGAATTGGATGAGCAGATTGTGATCTGAGTTGTGCAGCTTGCTAATGGGGAATCCAAAACAGAGGCCACAGATGGTGGCAGCATGCAGGGCCAACAGTTTGGCCCAACAACCAGTGGCGTGAAAGGCACCTCGAGAGGGGATACTTTTAACCCAGAGCCAAATGCTTCATGATGTTTTGCAGGCTGTGAAAGTCATCTACTGCAGACTTACTGCACTAGACCAAAAGTCCCAGACATCCACTCAAAGCTCTTGAACTGCGAGCAGCAGGTAAATTCGGTGGTATATTTATGTATTTATTTATTTATTTATTTATTTGCTTTGGCAACTGGGTGAGTGCACTAGGCATAAGGATGCCTATTTTCAGGCATGACCTGGGAGGATACAAGTTCAATACAATGAACAACAACAATGTGACACAGCACATAACATGGATGGTACAATGTGAAAGAGTCAGAAATACAATCAGCTTAGCAAATCAGTGAAATACATAGTTGGACCAGGTCAAAATATAAACAATGCATTTAGATATTACGAATAGACAAGTGTAAGAAGTATAGGGTTGTAATGTACTGTATGCAGTAAGTGCTGTTCGAGGACTATGCACCTGGAAAGAGTAGAGGGAGGAAGGGAAGAAGGAGAGGGAGAAGGTGAGAGGGTACAGATAGGGAGGAAGATGAAAGCAAGTGGAGGAAGGGTTGAAAGTGGAGTGTGATATAGCAAGGATAAGAGATGGAGGAGATGGAAGAACTTAAGGTGGCTGGAAGCATGTGCAGGGATTTGATGCATGTAGATATCCACGGTGGATTTTCTTGAAACCAATACGGGTAGGTGCTGAGCATATAGCTTGGGATAGAATTCCAATACTTCAGGGACAGCATAAGAAAGCTCATGCACCCATATCAGTTTACATCTAGGGATATAGACAGGAGCTTGGTCATTCGATCGAGCCCATAGCAGGGGTTTGGGAGTGTAGCAAGTAGGCAAGGGATAGGAAGCTAAAGAGACTACAGGCATGACTGGTAAATCTCTGGTGGTGACTTCAGGGTTTATTAAAGAAACAAAGTCCTGAGGTTATGCCTCAACAACACAGAAAAATCAGTTACAGGCCAGCAATCTTCAGGTGGTCAAACTAACCGAGACTTCAGAGGGACAATCCTGCTACATTCATTTAGAACTGATTTATTTAAAACCATGGCCTTTCCCTATAGCTCCTGTGAGTAAGTCATATTGGATAACACCAAGCTAAGCCTTGGAGCATTCAGAATGTGCAAGAACTCTGTTGGGGTTGCTTGGCCACTCTAGGACCGCAATTGCATACTGGAGGCAATTCATTGGCAGGGACCTGTTACCTCAGAGGATGACCAGAAAGTCTTCCTATTCCCCAATCTCAGTTTTGCTAACAGAGTTAGATGTAAGGCCTTTGATAACATCAGGTCCACCATGCAGGAGTTGGGGATCTTTGCATAGCCTGCAATCCCAAGCTAAACTTAAGGTAACATACTCTGGGAAAAGGTACATTATTAATTACCCAAGGAGGCTGAAGCACTTCTGGTTCAGATTAAAATGAAGACTTTGGTCCACAAACAGAGGCCTCTGGTGAGGACGAGGACTGATTTTCTCTGGGCAGTGATTGCAGGAGGGTGCTTCACTTAGTGGCAGGTATTGGGGAAGGAAGTAAAGTCAAAGGTTTGGCAACCCTTGTAATATAATTTTAGCTGCATCATAATCTGACTTAAAAGCTTACAACAGCTGGTTTAACTGAGAAGTCCATCAATAAAGCAAGCATCGTCCATCAGGGGAAGGACACCATGTGTAGGCTATAATGGGGAAATGGTGCAATCAGTCCTAAAGGCAGCTTTCCTTCCCTCGGTAAGTTATTCTACCATAAAGAAACAATACAAGTCTTTCAATGCTTACTGCCTTAGCTGTCCATCAGCAAACCCATTCTAATGAAAATAAAACTTCAGGAAAGCATGCCTATCCAACAAGTATATATGTACACGTAACATTAATTAAGCGGTGCACCAATATAGCAATATTATATCAAAACATAACTCAGTATAATAATAGTACAAACGGTTTAACAAACTATGGAACAACAACCAACTAGAACAAAAATTAACCCTAACAAACAGAGGACCAGTATCAATGAAGAGGCTTAGTGAGAAAAAAAGTGAGGGGCTAAGTTTAGCCCCCCAAAAAAGCTAGGAGACAGGGACCACTTGTAGGGGAGTAGAGGAGGCCATACAGTTCTAGTTTGCAAGCCAAGGTGCTTGATATACCAGATGGGGCCCAGAATTAATTTAGTAGAGCAGAATCAGAATTATACCCCTCCCCATGTCCCACATCCAACCTCAAGGTACAAAGTCAGGAAAGTGTTATAACTGATACATAACCGCTTATGCCAACTTAATTCAAAAGACTTGAATGATTAAGCATCTGTGCCATAAGTCTCTCAGGGCATATATTTCCAGTGTGAGGTTCCTTCAGGATTCAAGGGTTGGGATTTTTCTGATGCGTAAAAGCCTAGTTATGGCTTCCTTTAGCCAGCAAAAGAAGTGCAACTTGTTTGTGTGTTGCGATATTTACATTGCAATGCTCTGGTGGTGCAGTCGTAAGAATATATGCTGGAGTGAGAAGATCCGGCAATCATATATTGCTATTATAACATCTAAGAGCTTCCTCCAGAACCGTGTAGGTCAGTCGCAGGACTTCAAGATATGTTCATGGTCTGTTAGTGTGAGTCACGCTCACCAACCACACAATAATGATGTCCAGAACTTGGTCCAAGTAAAGTGCATAGAATTTATTTTCTCACCACATGGAACACACAAGACTAGACCATAGAATGTGAACAAGAAGAGGGAGGAGAAATACCAGGAGGTCAGGAGGTCAAGCCCAGAAGAAATGTTACCAGAGCTAAATCTTGATACAGAAGATACCACACAAAGGGACAACATTACAAATCTGGCCAATTATACACCAATGGACAGTGAAGTAAGTGTTCTCAGCAAGGGACTTTCTTTTATTCCAACCACTGAGCGTAAACATTTTTGAAACCCACATTGATTTATATAGATTGTATAGATCCTTGAGTTTAAAGTGATGATATTTTAAAGATCCAGAAATGGGTAGAACAGTGAGCTTGGATGGGGATTTGGGTGTAAATGTTACTAATATTCATACACAAGAGGTAATAGAAGCATTGGAGGAATTTGAAAGAAGTATAGAAAATGCAGAGAATGTACAAAATGATCGGGAATGTCACTGTATTGGAGAATGTTTCTGCACAAATAGAGAGAAGGAAGCCAAGTACATTTTGCCCAGTGCAACCTTTTGCAGTAGCAACCTTTCAGAAATTGTGTGAAAGAGAATTAGATCAGCTAAGAACAGATGATTTTGTGCCAAAATACAATAATGTCACCTTTTCAGAAAAAGATGCTATTAGATCACTAAGAAATAATGTGAATATTGTTAAAAACAGCTGATAAAGGTGGCAGCGTGGTCTACAAAACAGCACAGACTATACAAAGGAAGCAAAAGGCAGCTAAGTAATAATGAATATTATGCAATGGTAACAGCAGACCAACTAACCTCTTCAAAAGAAGATTGATGATTTTTAACCTGGTCATATAGTGAGGGGTTAATAAGTGAAAAGAAAGAAAGTACTGAACTACAAATCATCCTCTTATGGCCCAGTTCTACATTTTACCAAAATGCCATAAGTCCCTTGTAAACCCTCCAGGGTGGCCAATAATCTCGAGTGTGTGGAACAGTAACAGAACCCTTATGCATGGTGGATGACTACATAAAGGAGTTTGTAGCCACTTTGCCATCATATCTAAAGGACACAGGAGATGTCCTGAGAGTTCTAAATGATGTTCACATAGACGAAATAGTATATTAGTGCCTCTTGATATAGAGTCACTGTATACTAATATACCTCACATTGATGGCCTCAAGGCACTATTTGAACAAAAGGGAACCAGGTTCTAAACCAGATACAGATTTTCTGATTGAACTTTGTGAGATTGGCATTAGAGGGTAGCTATTTTATGTTCCAGAATGAGAGCATACCAATAAAGAGGTACTGCAATGGGGCAAGTTTGCCCCAATTTGCATAATTATATATCGGGTTCTGGGAAGGGGTACAGCATGGGACAGACATGCAAACCTATTTTCATCTAAATTGTGCTGTGGAGACATTTTATTGATGGTGTTCTCCTCGTGTGGCGGGGTGACACAAAGGAATTGGAAGACTTTGTTTCATTTTGCACAGTACAAACACTAACCTTAGGTTTACATATGAAGCAAGTAACAGAGAGGTCTCCTTTCTGGATTTAAAAATAAAATGAATGATAAGAGAAATAGAAACCTATGTTTAAAAAATAACAGACAGGAACACCCTATTTTAGTAAGCAGCTCTCACCCCGCTACAAGGTGAAGAACATCCCCAAAAGTCAGTATTACAGAATCAAAAGAAATTGCAGCACAGAATTAGAGCTGACAAAAGAAATGGAAACACAAAGAAGCATTTCTTGGAGAGGGCTACTCCATGGAAACACTGGCTAAAGCTAACAGATCATGCGATGCTGTGGACAGAATTGACCTTCTTACAGAAAATAAAGAACAGAAAAGGAAAACCCTAATCAGTTGAATTTTGTGACAACATTCAGTACAAGACCGGGGCAGGTTAAAAGCATTGTAAATAAACATTGGCATGTCCTGTCAGCTGATCACAGGCTTAGTGAAGTAGCAAAGGTCACACCACGGATGTCATGTAGAAGAGCTCGATATTAAAAGACATGTTAGTCAGCTCTTCACAGAAACCTGAGCCACCCAGGAATTTGTTACCCCCTCCCTACACGTGGCTGTAGAAAGTGTGGAATTATACTTTCTGCAAAGATGTATATGAGTGCAGTCTGTTCGGGAACCCATACATGGAAAATGCATGATATAAACCACTTTATTAACTGTAACACCACTTATGTGGTTTATATGTCCATTTGTATGTGTGGTGCATACTAGTTAGGAAAAATTTTAAAGAAGGTAGAAGGAAGAATATGAGAACATTTAAGGGCAATAACAAAATGAAAATTTAGAAAATGCATGGGCAGTCCACATGAAAATGTGGCATATAAAACAAACATACCCTTAAATTCCTAGGCCTGGAACATGTCAGACTGGGGCCAAGAGAAGTAGAGATGACTTGTTAAGTCAAAGAAAATTACTGGATATATACAATGGGTTCCTATATGGGCCTTGGGTTGAATGACCACACAGCTCAAGCCATTTTGAAAGCCAGATGTTAACCAAATAATCATTCTGCTTTACTTACAGGACTTGAAATGAAGAGACTTCTGTAGGAAACTAGATTGTACATGAAGCCGCATTGCTTTCTCCTACCTTCTCGTAAAACATCTATTCTAAAGATATGCATGGACATTGGACTTTGTGGACTCCAGGTTTTCTCTTTCAGCTTTGCTTTTTACCCTTATAGAGCAAACTCTGACTATCTTTGTCTTCCTGGTCATCCAGCAACCTAATAAAAGAATAGCTTCCCTGTTAGTCCAGGAACCAGGTGCATTTATCTATGTGCCTAGGTTCAAAAGGTTTGATGACTGTTTCTCATGTAAAAAGTGTGTAGAATTGGATTTAACTCTTATTTATCCATAATTGTACATTTTCTTGGCAAATGCACTTTCTTAAGAGTAACTAAAGTTTTACATTTATGTAATAGACTCAGTTTACTTATGTATTTAATTTATCTAATTTATTTAATAAACTTGGTTTACTTAGTTATGCCTGGTTTTGCCCATGTAGAATGTTTTGCACATGCAGTCTACTAGGTAAATGATCCCACTGGTGTTACATGTGGTGAGTTGTGTGATCTCATATTTGCAACCTGTGTGTGTGCTTGAGAACTCTTTTCCTATGTTACTGTATTTACAAAATGTAAATAGGACAGGGAACAGGGGAGAGTGAGGGTGGGTAAGGTGGGTGACAAAGGGGAGGGTGGGGTAGCTGCAAACTAGGCGCTAGCTGCACCTCGAGCAGACTTAGATAGACCTGATGGTCTGTTTCTCCTGGCACATTCATGTGTTCATATCTTTATATGTGTAGCATCCATTAATATTGCCTGAAAGCCATGTGTATTTCTATTGTCAGTAAAATTACTATGTACTAACATGTTTTTGAGGGTAGGGCGCCTCCGTATGCCATCCTCAGGGGCTGCTCTGTTAATTCATTCAGACCTGTATCTATCATCAGGACATGCCAGTGTTTCTTGACAATTCTTCTACATGGCTAGCGTGCACTGAAGGTTGTGACAAAATTAAATCTAGCTGTCCTATCCTCATTAGTACTGCTGTCTTGCAGTAACTGAGAGTGATCTTGGGCACCTGCAAACTCCTTTGCCTGTATTACCTGTAGTATGTTTTTGCTATAGCAGCTATCTGTGAACCCTTAGTGATTGCTGTAGCTTCTTTCTGGACATCCCTGTCAGTACTACAATTGTGTCTATTATAAATATTGGCCCTTGGGAATATTATTAATAGTGTGGTGGGGATGACAGCTCGATGATGAAAGAAGTGTAGTCCCATCTGTGTCCTTCCTATATAAATCTGTAGACACTTTGCCATCTTGTTCTTTATGCAGTGTCAGATCTAAATAATGTGTAGACATCTTGTCAGTTGTGTATGTAAATTTTAGATGGCAGTAGTATTGTGTAGATATTCAACAAAAGCTTCAAGCACACCTAAGTCACTCCGCCACACTAGTATGATATTGTCAATATATTGGTGCCAATTTATCAGTTTCTGGCAAAGGACTGACACTGGGGTCCAACACGTGCTGATTGTCCCACCACCTGGCATATATGTTTGCTACAGATGGGGCACAGGTCACCCCCATAGCTGTCCCTTAACTTGTAGGAATAAATTCTGTTGAAGGTAAAGACATTACATTTCAAAACATACTCTAAAAGTTTAAGCAAAGTCAGTAGGTACATCAGTGTTAGAGTCTCTTTGATTCAAAATGAATGCTGCATGCTGCAGCGTCAGAAACACCTTCATGAGTCATGTCAGCATACAGAGTCTCGATGTCCATTGTTACCACGTATGTCTCTTGGGCCAGTGTCACATTTTCAAACCGTTTAAGTACACCTTTTCTATCTTGTAGAAAGGAGGCGATTCTCTCACAAAAGGACAAAGAAACTAGTCAACATACCTCCTGGATCTTTTATTAGGTCTTTTGTTTAAAAACATCCTCCCTTTTTGCCAATCTGTTCTACAGCTTGTTTATTTATTTATTTATTGAGATCTTGGATTAACACCTTTGAGCAGAAAACTCTTTCATAGGTTCCACGTCAAATATGACATAAACAAGAATACAGATATGTTCCACAGATACATCAACAGCAAGAAACAATTGAAAACTGTCTCCAGGCATAAATTCTAACAATAGTTACACAATCTAAGCACGTACAGGGTGCAGAGTCAAAACAAAGGCTAACATTTCACTAGGTAATGGTAACATGCTATGAGACGCTTGTTTAAAAGGAGAATTGTACAACTAACAACACAGGCAGATAATTGGATTGTATCTGAGTCAAAGAAAGAAGGTCTTATACCAGTAGAGACGGACAGGGAGGGAGGAGGAAAGTGTGGAGGGAGGGAGAAGGCAAGCAGAGGTGGGGGGTAGGATGGGGATAGATAGGAGTGAAAGGAAGAATAGCTATGTAGTCAAAGTGGAATAAAGGGGAGGAGGGTGGGGAAAGGAGGGTGGAGGAGAGTAGGGAGGAAGAGATGGTGTAGGTAGTGGGGTGATGATGAGATGTATTAAGGTGGTAGGGAGGAAGAGATATGGAATGATGGAGAGTCAAAAAGGAAGAGGAGGTGGAGGGAGAGAAGGAAATAAATAATTTAGGTGGGGTAGGAAGCCCATGAAAGTGTTAACTTGACCAGGGCCCAAGAAATGGACATGAAGCATAACATTTTACTAACCAGTAGAGATCACAGAGATTGCAAATGGTAGGAGGAAGATAAATGCAAATTAGCAGTAGCAGTTGCAGGTTGCCAGTGAGATTAGATGCTGCTAGAGTTTTTTCTTGAAGGAGCCCAGCAAAGTAGCACTAGTTGTGTCAGGAGGCAGGAGCTGTACCACTGCAGAACTCTGTGTCGAATGCATGTTGTCCAAAAGGCAGTGTGGCACCATGGGATTCTGAAAGCCTATTGCCAGAGCTTTCGGTACTGCATGGGTTATGTGCAGGGAAAAGAAGGGCCATTGCATAGATAGCAGTCTCAAAGTGAAATTTTTGCAAGCAGGCATGACTGGTATTTGAGCCTGCTGTCAAATTGTAACCAGCTGACCTGGGCATAAAGAGCGAGAGTATGTCAAGCATGCAGCACCAGCAAGAAGGTGGCATGCTTTATTTAAGGCCGTTTTGATGCACTGGAGGCAATGTCTGTAGCTGCACCGTAAATTGCATTACCATAGTCCATGAGTGAGACCACAGAACTGTGGATGGCCATGTTCAGTGCTTCAGGAGTGAGATTATGTTTGTTCCTGTTTAGAACTCCTAAGCGCTGGTTAATAGCTTTGGCTGCTCGGTCGATGTGCTGGGTGAAAGACAGGGCAGAGTCAATAGTTATACCAGGTACTTGAAATGGTGAACCAGTTCAAGAGGGGAGCCAGTGTTATTAATGATGGTAAGTGAGAATGTTTTGTGTCTGCTTTGTAAGGTCAAAACAACATTGACTTAGTCTTGTGTTTTGTTATATTTGTTGTGCACTAACCAATAGATGGCTTCTACTTCCCTATTGTCATTTGCTCTTTATCAAAACCTGCTTTTCTCCTATGTACTTTTGGCACTAATTTTCATCTGCCTTTAGTCTTAGCATTGCATAACTCAATAGCCAACATTATTATGTGTGTGTGTGTGTGTGTGTGTGTGTGTGTGTGTGTGTGTGTGTGTGTGTGTTTGTGCCAATGTCTATTACTCAGAACATTTTGTTTATTGTATTTACTAATTTTCAAACTTTTTAACCCCTGCAGTGCTGTGAACTGATATATCAGTCCAGAAGTCCTATCGTTCTAATTCTGTTGGCAGCCTAAGGGTTAATACTTTTGCCTTTAGGTAATCTAATAAGCTTTATCTTAGTATCAATATTATGCATCATAAATTTGTTGGGTTTTTGCAATTTTTTACTTTCACCATAGGTTTTTGATTGTATAATATATTAGCCGATAAATGTATTTGGCAGATGAATCTTACTCATGGTGGAGGAATTACACTCCATATTAATAGACTCCATATCTAAACCATATGCATTTGAATGTATGCAGTCAATATAAACAATTCAGACTGGCCGGTGGCACTGAGGGTTGGGCGCTGGATGCCACACCTGCCCCACGCCAGCGGTAGCAGACTCAGGTTGCCAGGGGTCAGCAGGGGAGGAAGAGGGTGAAGCATCCAGAGGACAGTTCTCCTCTCCTGGGAGGAGGGCTAAGGGCAGCTCGGTATCCAAGTGGCCCCTGATAGAGATGAAGTACTGCAGGACAGCGGCCTTTCAAAGTAGTGGGGGCCAGCCGGGCGTCGGCAGGGTTACCATGCGCCATGACATCATTGTATGTCATGTTAGGATGAGGGAGAGTGGACATAAGCCAAAAACTCCTGGTGGACAGTGGAGATGATGGGTGCTTCAGCAGCACAGCCCACATCCAACGCCACCCAGCGCAACAGGATCCTCCTCAAGTGCCAACCCAACAGCCAGGTAGGCCCAATGAGTTTGTAAAAGCCACTAAGGGTAGGTGAACCCTCCCCTGGGGTACCCGGTATCCGGGGACTGGGTCTGACTGGGGCTGTTCTGGGGTGGGGATCCTGGCAGCAGGGTTCAGGCAGGAGTGAGACCCAGCCCAGTAAGTACCCCAGAAGGATGCCCTATCCACCAAGGTGAAGAAATAGAGAGTTAAAAAATATATAAACATTTCAAATAATGATTCAACCAATGTGATTGGCTGTTATAGGCCCCACAGCTGGAATGGATGTCTTGAGCTACCTATCCAAATTTTCCAGTGATAATAATAAAGAAACCCTTATATTAGGGGACCTAAACTATGACTGGCTAATTTCAAAGTTGCAAGAGCTAAAAACACTATGTGATGAATATGGTATCATGAGACTTATCTTAAAACTTACCAGACCTAACCTAAAAAGCCTGCTAACTCATCTATATTAGACATTATCCTAAGTAACAGACCCAAAAAATTACAGCCGAATGTCTTTGATAATGCTCTTAGTGACCACAATGTAGTGGCCTGTGCTAGAGAGCGAAAAAGACATACAGTAAACCCTAAGTCATTTATAAATGCTCCCTCACTCATTTTATGGTGAGAAATACTGTACCTCTAACATTTGACAGCTATAAACTGGCAGAAGTTTTACCTTGCACTCTCATATATAAGGCACATGAAATTTTACTAATCAAGTGCTAAAAGTCATAAACCAACTTGCACCTACTACCACATGTAGGACAAAAGAAAAGCTCCCCTTGGTTTTCTAGTGAATTAAAACAGGCTTTAAGGAGACCGAGATCAGCACTGGGCTAAAGCGTGAAATACTATGACTACGGTAAGCAAGACTGGGACATTTTAGACCAAGAGAAACCATTTTACCAAACTGATCCATTTAGTTAAGGCTAAATACTATCTGACACTGTTGTATAAAAACAAGTCTGATCCTCCAAATTTTGAAAACCTTAAAAGGTATGGAAAGGAGGTTGCCATGTCAGGTCTACCTAGACAACTTAGTGTTGATTGTCACACTTGGACCACTGATTCTGAGCCACGTATTAATTTTTTTTGTATTACATATAATTTATGTAAGGAAGGGCAGTCAGAAGACCCACAGTCTTGCTGAATTGACACATCCAAAAACCCCAGGGATAAGTTCAAAGAACAGGACATAGCTATATCTGCAGCTATTTAAAATGCAATTCCTTTGTTAAATTTTCTTGAAAGCAGGAACAAAGTATCCACTTTATAATGCCCTCAGGGAGATTCTTTGACTTGCAATAGTTGCCAGGAAAAACCTGTCTTGGGAGGGGTGTCTGAGGAGCCTTGAATTACATCAAAAGACCTTTGATGTGTAGATAATAAGGATCTAGAATAATTTGGAAGGTCAATACACATTCCCAGGATGCTTTGGAAGGACATCATAAAACTGTTTATGTGTGTGTGTGTGTGGGGCAGAACAAAACCAGTTCTGATCAGTTAACCTGAGGAGAGAAATTTAGTATGTAACTATCTTTTTTTAAAATCTTGTTGGGACACCTGTGCTGTAAAATATAACTTTTAATACTCCAAGGCGGAGTTTAATGACCTCAGAGAGGAGCCTGCTCAGGACTGCTTTTATCCAACTGAGCAAGCCTTAGAGACACATTTTATTTTATTTCTGACTGAGAGAAGAAGGAAAACATAAGTACTGCATTAGATAAGTATTATGTGGATAAGAAAGCTTAGTTTGTACTTTAAAAACTTGTTTTGTTTTAAGATTGTATGTGTTTGGGATATTTGTTCTGTATTTATTGTTCTGTTTTGATATTTTAAAGTAAAGATGTATTTTACAACGGAAACTGCCTGGAGTGCCTTGATGTTTCTTTTATTTAAGTGAAGCTTTTAAAAGGTTACAGTTAACACTGTGTATGGGCTTATTGATATACCAAACATGGAAATGGATAGAGTTCTCTAAAGTCTTGCATAGAGTTCTAAGGGTTCATTTGAAAGCGTGGTTGGGTGCCCGCGAGCAAAGATATCTGGCTCCCCAAGACAGACTTATCAGAGCCTGATAATTGGGTATGTTAACAAGAGGTTATCAGTTTGAATCCCTCAGAACTTGATACTAAGGTGACTTGAACCCACAAAACAGACAAGAGGGTCACCTTGTTCTGTTCACTGTCCACAAATCATATGCTCAGAGGTTGGCACTTTGGGAGTAGAGGGCTGACTGGCTGAGTGAGTTTGTGACAGATTGGTTGGCAGAGGTGGCATAAAAAGTTTGGTGGTATAAGCTTCACTGTACAGTGAGTTAGCTTGAAACCGTTTAGCTCACTTGGAAAAGAAAGGCAGTGTTTTCTTTCAAAAGGAAACAGAACTATATCCTTGACTTACAGTTAAGTTCCTACCCATTTATTTTTTTTCTAAAGTGCCAGTCAGATTAGCATAGTCAAAGAAAAATGGCTTCCGACTACAGCAAGCACACTGTCGATTTCTTAAAGCAGTTGTGCGGGACAGGGAGGCCCGTTTGGGTTGAAAGCCAGTACAGAACCTCATAGAGGCCCTGATGGTAGTAGATACCAGAGCAGGGAATCATAGACCATGACTGAAAGGGACCAGACCTCGAGTGTGGCAGAACTGGTGGCCAGCAGGGTCCGAGTCAATGAGGAGGACAGCAGGGCCACTGTCAGTGAAGGGCCACAGCAGCAGGATGGTCACCAGTATCCTGAATCCAGAGGTACTCAAATTGCAAATTGAGTTGCGCAGGGATGGAACTGGAGGCAAGCGACAACAGAGGAGGCGGACTGTGAGGCAGAGCGACAACAGAGAGGCGGATTGTGAGGCAGGGCAACAACAGAGGGAGGCAGATCAGAGGAACATGAGTGCCAGCGAGAGGCAAAGGAGAAGAGAGAGCGAGAATGCAGAGAGGCAGAGGAGGGAGAGAGGAGCACCAGTGCAACGTGAACTGGAGAAGCTACGACTCCAACCAGTGGCACTAGGGCAGGTAAGTGGCTTGGGTTTAACTGGGACTGCAGGACTGGGTTACAAATTGAACTCAAATTAATAGCCGAGTTTAAGGAAGGGAGGACATGGATGCTTTTTATATTCTTTTGAAAAAGTTTGTATACAGGCTAAAATTTCTAGAGAGTCCTGGAGCTCCAGCTATCCCCACTACTTACTGGAAAAGCTTAGGATGCATTGGGTCAAATGAACAATTGAGACAGTGATGATTACAGCAAGTTAAAAGCTGCACTGTTAAAAAGTTTGAATTAACTGCTGAATCATACAGAGTTAAATTCCATAAGCTCATAAGAAACCCTGACATGAGCTATGAAGAGCTAGTCAAAGCGACGTCAGTTTTAAAACATTGGTGGGAAGAAATTGAGGCAAACACTGTTGATAAAATTGAAAATGTGATTTTATTAGAACAGTTTTATTGGGCATGCCAGCAGAGTTAAAAACCTGGCTAGAGGACCGAGATCCAAAAACAGTGCAAGAGGCTGCTGAACTCTTGCCAAGAGCGAACCTGCTCTAAGAAAGAATGGGGAGAGTCTGGCAATGCAGAAAGGAGAAAGTACATCTTCAGGGCAGCTAAAACCCTCACTGCCTCCACCAAAACCAGTTAGCCCCAGGTTTCAAAGAAAGATTTCTCTGAAGTAAGAAATATTTGTTGGTTATGTAAAGAAACTGGGCACATTGCCAGACAGTGTCCAAGAAGGGCAAGCAATAATATGCAAAGTAGTGCCAGAAAGGAAGTGGGTTGTCTGTGTGTCCCTGGAAGCATGCCAGTGAACATGAAGGAACACATGCACCCAGTCATGGTAAATGGCATACAGACACAGGGTTAAGGGACACAGGAGTATCTCTGACATTGGTAAAGGAGGATCTGGTACAGCCTGGTCAGCTTATACCCAATAACTACATAACTGTACAAGGGTTCACTGGTGAAGAGAAAACATTGCCACTCCCTAGTGTTCTCCTAGACTAGGGTGAAACAGGGGAACTGTGCAACAGGTGGCTGTAGCTAACACATTAGCAGTGGATGTGATCCTGAGTAACAATCTCAGCAGGTGGTGGTATATGCCTTTACCGTAGCCAAGTGGCCAGGGAAAATTGTAGTTTCCTGAGCCCCCAGAAGCCACTAGGAAGATACTGAGAGGCTAGTTCTCAGCCTGTGTCTCCAGAGGGGGAGACTGATAAAGAGGTTAGAAATTTCCCAGTAGCAATTAACCACATAGCTACAAAGGGTTACTCTGAAGAGGAGGGGTGACCTCTTGCCAGAGGGTTGGGATTGACAGTGATCCTGAGGGCCCTGATGTTTGTGCTAGGGAACCTAGTTTAGCGACTGAAGGGGCGTGTCCCATGCCTTGGGAAGGTGTGAGGGGTTTGCAGCTGCTCAGAGAAGTGACCTAGTTTAGAGAAGCTGAGGGCTTGGGCAGACTTGAACAGAGCACAGGAGGTGAAGTCAGACATCAGGTTTATTGGAAAATGGACTTATGTATACACAGGCAGTACAGACAGAGGAAGGATGCTAGACAGGTAGCTTGTTGTTCCCAGGGATATCGTGAGCAGTTGCTCAAGGTTGCCCATGATTTTCCCTTGTCTGGTCATCTGGGAATCATGCGCACTATGCAGCGGTTGGCCCAGAACTTCTACTAGCCTAACTTCACCCAGCAGGTGAAGGAGTATTACAGGTCTTGTCACGGTGCCAAGAAATAGGAAAGACAGGCAAGAAAACCCAAGCCACCCTGATTCCATCGCCCGTAGTGGAGGAGACATTCCAGAGGGTGGGAATGGATATTGTGAGGCCTTTAAATACCCCCAGCTCCTTAGGGAAGAGATTCATCCTGACTGTGGTGGATTATGCCACCCAGTACCCAGAGGCAGTCACCTATTCACTCTGAGGACAGATAAAGTGGGAGATGCCTTGCTTGGGATTTTCTCCCATGTTGGTTTATGCAGGAGGTAATCACTGATCGGGGGTTCCTTCATGTCGGACCTAATGAAATGTTTATGGAAGAAGTGTGGGGTGGTGGAGAGATGCATGACACAGTATCACCACAAGCCAATGGGCTTGTGGAATGCTTCAATGGTACCCTAAAGTCAATGTTCGGCATTTGCAGAACAGTATGGGAGGAACTGGGAGAAATGCCTTCCCACCTGTTGTTCACATACAGGAGGTGCCCCAAGAGTCGACAGGATTTTCCCCTTCAAACTCTAGTATGGACGCTGGGTACATGGGCCCCTAGACTTGATCCGGGAGGACTGGGAAGGCAAGCACATCACCCAGGGAACTCCCATTGTGGATTATGTCCTAAGGTTTAGGAAAGGCTGAAGGAGCTAATGGGACAGCCCAGAGCAACCTGACAGCTGCCCAACAGAAACAAAAAGTATGGTATGACTGCAGAGCCAGAGCTCACTCGTACATAGTGGGTTAGGAAGTCATGGTCCTTATTCCGGTCCTGAAAGGCAAGCTGCAAGCTGAATGGGCAGGACCATACAAAGTGGTTAGGAAGGTAAATGACGTAAACTACATTGTGGAGGTACCCGACCGTAGACAGACAGAAAGGATGTACCATGTTAACGCAGTGAAGCCATATGCAAATAGGGCTGACATGGTGTTCGCAGTGTGTAGTCCTGGGGAGGGGACGGACGAAGAGACCCCTTCTGGACTTGCTGGAGAAAGTAGAGAGATTCCTCTGTGGAGGCAGTAAACTGTCTCCCCAGCTGAATCCGGACCAGAACCAGAAAGTGAGGGAGGTTTTAGCAGACTTTCCCCTTGTTTAGCACCAAACCTGGACTAACCCCATGCGACACATGACATGGAGACAGGGACACAGACGTCCATACGGCGGACAGCATATCGGTGTCAGGGGGCTGCCCAAAAGGACATTAGGAGGAAGTGGAGAGATGCTGGATTAGGGGTAATCCAGAGATCCACAGTCCCTGGGCCTCACCCGTAGTCCTTGTACCCAAGCCAGATGGCTCGACCTGTTTCTGTGTGGACTATCATGGACTGAATGCAGTCATGATGTCAGACACCCACCTGATGCCCCGGACGGATGAACTCCTGGACAAGTTGGGAGGGGCGAACTGTCTTACAACCATTGACCTAACAAAGGGGTATTGGCAGGTAGAGTTGATGGAGACAGCTAGGAGAGGTCAGACTTCATCACTCCGATAGGCTTATTTGAGTTCAAAGTAATGCCTTTCAGAATGAAGAACACCCTGGCCACTTTCAAAGGTTGGTGAACCAGGTGTTAAATGGTGTGAGGGTACATGGCGTACCTGGATGATTGCCATCTTCGGTACCAGCTGGAAGAAACACCTTTCACACCTTAGGGAAGTGCTGGGCAGAATACAGAGGGCGGGCTCACTGTCAAAGCCGAGAAGTGCCAGGTGGCCATGGGAAAGTGGCATTTCTCGGGCATATGGTAGGCCAAGAACAGCTCCGTCCTAGCCAAATAAAGACAGAGGTGATCCAGGCGTGGTCCAGACCAGAAACCCAGAAGCATATCAGGAGCTTTCTAGGGACAGCAGGGTACTACACAAAGTTTGTACCTAATTACAGTGCCCTGGCTGCTCCCCTATCTTACCTGACAAAAGACAAAAATGCCAAGGAAAATCACCTGGAGCCCAGCCTGTGAGGAAGCCTTTACTAAACTGAAGAAGGCACTGTGCAGTGCTCCTGTTTTGACAGGTCGGACTATAGCAAAACTTTATAGTTCAGGCCAGACGCCTCGAGATGTGGGTATTAGGGCAGTACTAAGCCAGACATCCAGTGAAGGAGGGACCACCCTTGCCTACAAGTAAAAACTGCTTCCCAGGGAGCAAGCATACTCCACTGTGGAAAAGTAGTGTCTTGCCACAGTGTGGGTCCTAAGAAGTTGGAGCCATACTTATGCGGGCAGCCTTTGTGGTGCAGACTGACCACAACCCCTGGTTTGGCTGATGCAGATGGAGAAAACAATGGCAGACTGCTCAGATGGAGTCTTGCTTTACAAGGGTATGATTTGAAAATCGTACAGGAGCCAAGAATCAGAACTCAGATGGTTTATCCTGCGGTGTATGAGGAATGAACTGATTTGGAAAGCTCATCCCATGTAGGGATAGATGCCCCAAATTCAGTCAAGGCGGGAGGAATTGTCACACTTGGACAACTGATTCTGATCCATGTATCAAATTTTTTGTATTACATATAATTTATGTAAGGGAAGGGCAGTCAGAAGACCCACAGTCTTGCTGAATTGACACATCAAAAAACCAGGGATAAGTTCAAAGAACAGGACATAGCTAAATCTGCAGCTATTTAAAATGCAATTCCTGTGTTATTTTCTTTGAAGGCAGGAATGAAAGTATCCACTTATAATGCCCTCAGGAGATTCTTTGACTTGCAATAGTTGCCAGGAAGAACCTGTGTTGGGAGGGTGTCACAGGAGCCCTTGAATTACATCAGAAAGACCTTTGATGTGTAGATAACAAGGATCCAGATGAATTTGGAAGGTCCAAGACACATTCCCAGGATGCTTTGGAAGGACATCACAGAAACTGTTTGTGTGTGTGTGTGTGTGTGTGTGTGTGTGTGTGTGTGTGTAGAACAAAACCAGTTCTGACCAGTTAACCTGAGGAGAGGAAATTGAGTATGTCAGTTATCATTTTTTTTAAATCTTGTTGGGACATCATGTGCTGTAAAATATAACTTTTAATACTCCAAGGAGTTAATGACTCAGAGAGGAGGCTGGCTCAGGACTGCTTTTATCCAACTGAGCAAGCCTTAGAGAGACATATTTTATTTTATTTCTGACTGAGAGAAGAAGGACAACATCAGCACTGTAGGAGATAAGTATTATGTGGATAAGAGAGTTTAGTTTGTACTTTAAAAAATATTTTGTTTTAAGATTGTATGTGTTTGGGATATTTGTTCTGTATTTATTGTTCTGTTTTGATATTTTAAAGTAAAGATATATTTTACAAGGAAACTGCCTGGAGTGCCTTTTCTTTTTTTTAAGTGGAGCTTTTAAGGTTACAGTTAACACTGTGTATGGGCTTATTGATATACCAAACTGAGATATGGATAGAGTTCTCTAAAGTATTGCATAGAGTTCTAAGGGTTCATTTGAAATACCTGGTTGGGTGCCCGTGAGGCAAGGATATCTAGCCCCCAAAGACAGAATTCTCTGAGCCTGATAATTGGGTATGCTAACAAGAGGTTATCAATTTGAATCCCTCCAGAACTTGAGACTAAGGTGACTTGAACCCACAAAACAGACAAGAGGGCTACCTTGTTCTGTTCACTGTCCTAAATCATACACTCAGAGGTTGGCACTTTGGGAGTAGAGGGCTGACCAGCTGGCGAGTTGTGACATTGATAATAGACTAATTGTTAGATAAGCAAATTATAATGGAGGAACTAAATACACACTTTGCATCTGCTGGGATGGCTTTTGATAACTCTCTACTAGCCAGCATCCTGGTACCTGCCAATAATTTAAGCAGCCTGACAACTGTCAGCTCCAACCTATTTCATTTCCAGCCAGTCTCCTATCCACAGGAGAAGCAGCTTCTCCAGAATTTGGACCCTAAACAAAGTCCTGGTGCTGTTAGCATTGAGCCTATATTTCTAGAAATATGTTATCCCATCCAAATAGCTCCCTTAACCCATTTATTTAAGTTATCAGTAGCAAACTGTGACATCCCACTCTGTGGAAAACTACACAGATTATTCCTCTATTTAAATCTGGAGATAAGGCCTCAGTAAGTACTTATCATCCTATCTCCATTCTCCCAGTTATGGCTAAAATGTTAAAAGCTAGTGAATGCTTAGATAAGACAATATCTTGATAAATTCAATGTTATTTCTCCCATCCAATCAAGTTTTCACACTAAACATAGTAGCTTAACTGCCCAAAGTTACTAATGACTAGTATAATGCTCTTGATCAAAAACTCACCAACGTGGCAGTTTCTCTGGACCTTAGTAAAGCATTTGATACCATGGATCATGATATGCTTCTGAACAAACTTGAGAATGCTGGCTTAGGTCCAAATCGCGGTAACATGGGTTGAAGAGTGTCTTACTGGCAGGCAACAACAATCAAAGATGAAAGGGTTATAATCATCATGTGTTTGTATCTGCAAAGGAGTACTACAAGGGTCCATATTAGGCCCACTTTTAGTTACAATTTATTCCAATGATCTTGGCTCTAACATTGAAAAGACAAAACTATATCTTTATACCAATGATACTGTTATGTATGTCTCTAGTCCTAAACCTGTCTTAGCTATGAATGTATTATAGAATGAGTTTGATAAACTTCAGCTTAGTCTGTGTGCATCTAAGCTCCTACTAAATGCTTCAAAACCAAGTACATGGTTTTCTAGCCAACATCTCTCCTGCCTCCTCAACAGCAGGCATCACAACTCTAACAGGAGATAGAATAGAACTGGTAGGCTCTTTCAAATACCTAGGTACGTGGCTAGATAGCAAATTATCCTTTAGTACACATGTTGACAGCCTCTGTAAAAAATGCAACACAGACTAGGGTTTTATTATTGGAACAAAGTATGTTTTAGCACAGAGACAAGAGAAAGGCTTGTGCAACTGACCTTCTTTCCACTTTTAGATTATTGGGACATCATAAACAGGAGTGCCTCAGTTTCCCATCTATCTAAACTAGATGTACCGAACCATAGAGCACTCTGCTTATTACTGGGTTGCATGCTAGAACACATCACTGTGATCTCTACACAATTATGGGATGGTCTTAGGCTTAGCTTACTATTAAAAGGCTAAGAGATCCACATTTGTGGTTCTTAAGGGCAATGCAGAACTTGCAGCCTACTTATTTGTCAGATCTACTTAAAAATCTACAGGATCTTATACTCTAAGAAAGTGTAATATTAATTTGCTGGATATCCAAAGACATTATTCAAAATTTGGTAAGATGGCTTTTAATTGGATGGCTTTTGGAATGTCCTACAAGATTTGTTCAACATGTGCCTCTTACTCCCTTATATTAAGATCCTTCTTGGTCATTTCTGTGTGATAAATATGTATGCCATTGGAAAAAATATATAATTTAGGAATTTTTATTGGATGCTGTAATTTCTTTGTATTCGTAGTAGTATTGTGTACACTTTTTATACCTTAAACTTTCATTCAAACAATGTTATGCTATTATTACCTTTGTTTTAGATTGTACCTGTTTTTTTCTTCTCTAAATCTCTGTAATTTATGAACTTGCACTGTATGTTATCTGTCCTACCCAGGAGCTCCTTGTAAATGAGCAATGCTCAATGGAGCTTTTTCCTGGTAAAATAAATAAATGCAAAATGTTAATATATGCTATTATGTGTATTTTACTTTAAATGCACCACATAAGTGGTGGACTCTTCTGCTGTGCTCTAGACCTGTCCCTGATGAAGACCCATATAGACTGAAGTGCCAGGGCTCAGGGTCCTAGTCAGATTGTTCTTCCACTTGATGCCACACCAATAAATAATATTATAACAAGGATCTCAGAAATGCTGCAATCGGATTGGCTGTTAGGATTCCAACAGCCTTACATTAATCTATGTTATATTGTCATGTACAGCTGGATCACAATGGAACATGGATTCTTCCTGTCAGAATTCATCCTCTAGCACTGCTGAATGTGTGGAATGATGTATTCTGGTTGTGAACCAGCATTCTTAAACTGTTAGTGGAAGAACTATTTTATAAAAAAATCTCCCTCTAAATGAGGAAAACATTAAAAAGTATACTTTTAACACTTTTCTTTTGGAATCATTTTTATGTTGGCTCGGCTTGCATGTCAATCAACATATTGCATTAGTAGCAGATTTGGAGGCGCGATCACTGTTGGGCCGAATGCAGGGCGCACATCAGTAGCTGCATCCTCATTCCCAATAAGTCTGCATGCTGGTGCCACACCAGGAATACATAATGTGGCGAGCACATCTAGCGAAGGTCCGCTGCAGTGCCAGCAAAACTCGTCACATGCAGCGGCACCTCGACGTGCTTTCCCAGTGAAAAATTACATTAAACATGGCGGCACACTGCCTGCCACAATACCGACTTCAGGGTGCCCAGTCCCCTGTTGGCATGCCCTGAACAATGTATGTGCTGACAGGGGGCCACTCTCTATCGGCATAGTGCAACCCCCTCATTTGTTGTTTGCATGCCGGTGCCCAATCGGCTCTTGCCTTCGGTATGTGCCAATGGGGTTGCCCAATCCCCGTTAGCTACACCGCAAAATACTCAGCTGGCACCTGGGAGCCCACCCAGCATGCCAAATGCCTTTAAAAAAAATCCAGCAATGTTTTTTTTTTAACCTATAAAAGAAGAAAATGGTCCTCGCAGTCTGTCCAGTCTCTTCCCAACCTGTGGCCACCCTCTCACCCCACCTCCCCACACCCCTCACCCCATACTTACCTCTGGAGTCTGGCGATGATCTTCAGTGGGCCGGGAACCGTCTGCACTCTTCAAAGCCGACGCTGAACTGAAGAAATGCTGGTAAGCTGTATAATGGCATAAATAGGGTTTTCAACTTTGGTGCATATCTCGGGCATTTTGTTGAATTTTTACACACATTTTCAACATGGGGTTATTGGGGCCCCTCCTCATGAATTCATTCACTGTCATTGCATTATTCGGTCCTGAAAGATGATTTTGCGGTCACTGCATGGAATCACCTTTGAGACCGAGTAATGAACGACAGTGCCACTGTTCATGAGGGGCTCTCAAAAACCCATGTTGCAAATTTGGTGAAAAAATCCAAAAAAATGGTTGCTTTATGAGTGTGCATTGCGCTGTTTCACGCATGCTCGTAACGTTGTGAATTTGTAATATTTTCACTCCAGATTTTCAAAATTGGCATTTTCCATACCTCCTTATAAACAGTATAGCTGTCATTTTACATATCCTGGCTAAAATGTATTTTAGCATGCGTCGGCGCCAAATAAGCGCTGATGGCTGTCTTGAAATCAGTTTTAAGGACAGTTTGAATAGCGCCCCTGCAGCCCGATCGTGGGCATCTGTAAAATGAAAACCCCATCCAATATCCCTGGTGGTCCAGTGGACGCTAGGTTCGATCATGGGTATATGTGTATAAAGAAGAGAGAAGTTCCTATATCCCTGGTGGTCCAGTGGACTGCTGTGTGCCCGATTGCAGGCATATGTGTATAAAGAGAGAGAAGTTACTATATCCTGGTGGTCCAGTGGACGCTATGTGCCTGATAGTGGGCATCTGTCCAAATATAGAAAAATCCCGTCCTATATCCCTGGTGGTCCAGTGGACTGCTATGTACTTGTCGCAGGCATTTGTAAAAAGGTCCAACCCTAGTGGTCTAAGTGCCACCCCCCCTCCCACCGCCCACTGAGCCCCACCGCCCGCTCCCCCAGGTCAGCTGGCGGGCAGCAGCACCCACCCACCTGCCACCCGCCACCCACCGACTGACATCTCAGTAGGCCTGCATGCCCATTGGTTCTGGCGTGAGCCAATGGCGAGATAATGAATTCATTCACATATCTGGATATGTAATGCGGTAGGGGTTGCACCCATTGGCTCACGCTGTGAACCAATGGGTGTGCACCTCTGAGTTGTCAGTCGGTGGGGCGGCGGGGTGGCAGGCGGGTAGTGCTACCGCTCACCGGTGACTGACCAGGGGCAGGGAACAGTGGGGCTCAGTGAGCAGGAAATGAGGTACTGCTGGGCCACCAGGAGATTGGACCTGTCACAAATGCCCATCGATCCAGACACGCAGGTAGTCACTGGACCCGCAAGATATGAACCATATTATTTTACACAGGTGCCATGATCGAGCATGATTAAACCACCAGGTGCGGCTGGAACTCAGGTGGCCACCATCGGTGGCAGCGTCGCAGTTGCGCCTCTGCAATGTGGCAGCTCACCTGTGGGTGGCCATCAGTTGTTCCTTTTTTTGGTTTAACTTTGTGCTGGCGCAGGTAGGGTTGTGCATGCATGGCTCTGCACATCCCGGGCTGAATATCAGGCTATGCAGGTTATGCATAGGCACGCCCACCTGTGCCTGCATACTATAATGATGCCTGGCACATCGGGATTTGTGCCGCGACTTTTCTTCTTTTGAATATCGCGCTGGGGCACATCAGTGGGTTGTGCATGGCACAACACTGTTGTGCCATGCACAACCTTTGAATATTCAGCCCCATATGATCAAACTGTTAATCCATTTGATTGGTCAGCATTACAACCATTGAGCCCTATGCACGAAGCCTATGTGCCAAGGAAACCTGGTGCGTATGCATTGGAACTAGTGAATGCCATGGAGTGGTGGATCCATGGCATTCATGAAGAGGAGCAAGACAAGTATGCACCTGATTCTCCTGCCCACATAGAGAGAAATGCGCTAGGGTGAGCAGGGGCGCCTGCACCACATGCCATTCACAAAGGCACCTAGTGCAGAGCATGGGGTGCAGAAGAGGGTGCATGTTGTGGCAAGGGAGACCCTGATGTAACCCACTCGCACCCCTGGGACCACACCGCTGGGTGTGGTGGTCCAAGGAATATCCATCCATACCACCCCAACCCAAAGGATGACAGGATGGGCTGGGGCAGCCAAACGGGTGGGTCCCTGTACAGGTGATCCACGGGACCCATCAGCGGGGATCCACACCATGGCAGTGCATCCACCCACCCACCCAGATCCTCTGCCCAAGCATGCTTTCCACTGGACTGTGGTGCCCCATGACATGGATATGACTCCCATGACCAACACATGGCAATGCACCCCTGCCCATGTATGCCCCATCCACACAGTGGCATTGACATCTGCCACCCAGCAGCAGTGTGCTCTGGCCCTGTAGAGTGAGTACAACCCCCACATGACAGGCCATCCCATGGCCAGACATACAGTACATACAGCCCCCATGACTGTTGTCCCTGTCCCTAGTGTATTAGTGGTACGCCCTCCTGCAGTCACGGCCCCTAATCAGTCCCAGCCTGTCCAGCTGATCACTGACAGCCAGAGGACTCCTCCCATCCCTTACCTGTTCCTTGCCACCAGTGCTGCATCCGTGATGGCCAGCAGCACTGCCCTCCTCACACCTCCACGGCCACCGGCTGTCCGACATCTGCAGGCGCGCAGCCAGACGTGCACCCTGCCATGTAAGGGATCAATGAGGGACCTGGGACAAGCATCCGATTGGATGTCCGCCAGTCTGCAACTCCGTCCCGTGAATCTGCACACTGGGGGCAGGGCCCGCGGACAGGTGGCCAGCAATCATGGATGCCACCAGGTGCACACCTGTCCACAGGTGCGGAGTTCCTTAGGCGGGGTATGCACCTTTGGTGCATACCTATGCCCGTAGTGCATAGGGTCAATATCTGGATAGTACTGGTGGCCATGGTGGGATTTAAACTTGTTCATAATAGTGCTCTTGGTGTATAACAAGCATTTGTCAATGCCGAATGTTTGCTTGCTGGCATTGGCATTGGTGGGAGTGTGCCTTTGGGTCGTCAGGCATAATGGCCTTGCCATTTCACCACACCCTACCCTGCAGACACCAACAAGTGTTATGGTGTGCCTTGGGGTCTTTGGTCCTTATGCTTACCCCATTCCATCAGGAAATACGGTGAGGTGGGTGCAGTATAGGAGAATGGGGTGAACTTTGGGGCCAAGAGTCCAAGGCACACCTCGATGCCTCTCACTGTCTGCAGGGTATGGGTGGAGGTGGAATGGTATGAGCATTACAGGTGACAATCCCAAGTCACACCCATGATGCCTGTCAGTCTCTACAGGGTGGGGCGTTATGGTGGAAACCCTAATGCTCAGGCGTTTGTTGGTATTTTCACTCCAAATTTTCAACATCATTTTTTGTGACCCCCACCTTATGAACAGTGGTAATATCAGTTTGTTAGCGAAGCTGATTTTGTACAGTGACTACGGCATTTGGCACCACAGGTGCGAAACATATTTTGAACAGGATGTGAAAAATGACAGCTGTACTGTTCATGGGAGGTGAAAAATGGTAATGTTGAAAATCTGCAGTGAAAATAGTAAAAACTGGGAAAGTCATGGCGTGCATAGAAACTACACAGCGCACACCCTTAATGTAATTACTTTGGGGATTTTACAGCAGATTGTCAACAGAGGCATTTTGGGACTGCCACTCATGAACAGTGTCACTGTCATTTTCTTAATCTGTTCGAACAGTGATTTCCCACAGCGACCACACATTTCTGCTAGAAAGTGTAAAAACACATTTCAGCCATGTTGTAAAAATTACAGCTGTACTGTTCATAAGGAAGTGTGGAAAAATGCCAGTGGTGAAAATTTGGACTGAAAATATTACAAATTCATGAACTTATGAGGGTGCGTGGAAACAGCGCAATGCTAAGCTCATAACACAGTCATTTTATGGACTTTTGTCACCAAATTTTCAACATAGCCATTTTAAGACCTCTGCTCATGAACAGTGTCACTGTGATTTTCTTAATCTGTCTCAAACATTGATTTCGCACACCGACTGCGCCATTGTGCGCCATGTGGAAACACATTGGAGGAGATGTGAAAAATGACAACTGTACTGCTCATAAGGAGATATGGTAAAATAACAATGTTGAAAATCTGGAGTGCAAATATTAAAATTCACAAACTACAGGCGTGCGTAGGAACTGCTTGCTGCTGCCTTCATAAACAGTCATTTTAGGAATTCTTTCCTAATTTTCAACATAGGGTTTTAAGGGCCTACCTCTATGAACTGTGACACTGTCGTTTTAAAGTACATCGGTCCCGAAAGGTGGTTTACGCACAGTGACCACAAATCACCAATGGGACCATATAACAAAATGACAGTGCAAGAATTCATGAGGTGGGTCCCAAAACCCATGTTGAAAATTTGGTGAAAAAATTCCCAAAATGCCTGCGATATCATCAAAGTTGAAAAAAAGCGATTTATTCCATTATACAGCTTACCAGCATTTCCTCAGTTCGGCGAGTCGGCTTTAAAGAGTGCAGACGAGTTCCGGCCCATCAAGATCGTCGCACCAGACTCCGGAGGTAGGTATGGGGTGAGGGTGGTGAGGAGGCAGAGTGCATAGAGGGTGGGCGCAGGTGGGAGGGGTATGGTGGGGTTTAGGAATAAAGGCGGGTGAGGAGGAAAAGGAGGGTAGTGGAGTTGGAACAAGATGGGTTTAAAGAGGGAATGTGAGGGAGAAATGTACACTAGGCATTTATAGCATTCTGTGCACAACATTATTCAGGTATTCACAAGTTACATCGGGCCATTTTAGCATCATAGGGAAGGCTTATGTCCCAATCTACATTCAGACCAGTGGGCCATAGATTACTAGCATGAAAATCCAGGCTGTCACTCTGAAGCAGCTCTTGAGTCTCTCTTCACCTTGTGTGCTTGGTTTGATGGTCTCAGTGCCCATGGACCTTACCTCAGTAGGATCACAGTTATGGCACCAAGTAAAGTGGGCTGCAACAGGAGTGCTTTCAGTCTTCTAACACTTTACATGTGTTCCTGTATCCTTTGCCTTAAAAGTTGTATGGTTCTTCCTATTTGTTGAGTACCTAGAGGCCAGTGGGGCACAGGACCCAAGGCAGCATGGATTCACAGTGGGAAGGTCATATCAGACAAATCTAATTGATTTCTTTGACTGGATGACCAAAGTAGTAGACCAGGGAGGGCTGTGGACATGGCCTACCTAGACTTTAGTAAGGCATTTGACACAGTCCCTCACAAAGATTAATAAACAAATTAGCCAGCCTGGGAGTGGGTCCCAGGGTGGTAGCCTGAAGTAAAACACTGGCTGAACAACAGGACACAGAGGGTAACAGTAAATGTAGTCCACAGTGAAGAAAGGGGGTTACTAGTGGGGTCACCGCAGGGTTCAGTACTGGGGCCAGTCCTTTTAATGTCTTTATGAGTGACATTGCAGAGGGACTGGAAGGAAAAGTATGTCTCTTTGCAGATGACACAAAGATCTGCAACAGGGTTGATATGCAGGTGAGGTGGAAAGGATGAAAAGGACTTGGCAAGGTTGGAGGAATGGTCAAATGTATGGCAGCTTAGATTCAATGCAAAGAAGTGCAAAGTAATGCACCTGGAAACAAAACCCAGGGGAAGAGTACACAATGGGGGTGAGATACTGAAAACAACAAAAATGGAAAGGGACCTGGGGTAGTCATATCAGACGACCTAAAGGTGGGCCAACAATGTGAGAAGAGAGTAAAAAGAGGGCTGGGGGATTCTGGGATGCATAGGGAGAGGCATCACCAGTAGAAAACAGGAAGTTGTTGGCCCTCTGTACAGACAGTTAGTAAGACCACATCTGGAGTACTGTGTGCAGTTCTGGAGACCCAATCTCCAAAAGACATAGACAGGGTGGAGGCTGTCCAGAGGAGGCAACCAAAATGGTGCAGGGTCTGCACCAGAAGACATATGAAGAGACTAGGAGCTTAATACGTATACCCTTGAGGAAAGGAGGAGAGAGGGACATAATAGAAACTTTCAAATACCTCCAGGGAATCAACAAAGTCCAAGAAGGTAGCATCTTTCAGAAAAAAGATGTGCAAGAACAAGGGACACAATTTGAAGATAGAGTGGGGATAGCTCAGCGGTAATGTGAGGAAGTATTTCTTCACAGAGGGTTGTAGATGCATGGAATAGCCTTCCTAAGGAGGCTGTAGAGTCAAAAACAGTGGGGAATTCAAGAATGCATGGGACAGACATAAAAGCCATTCTAGTGGGGGGTAGGAGGAAGTAAGCTGTTGGTTAACTAGGATCTGCAGCTTATCCGTTAGGTAGGAAATGGGCAGACTAGGTGGGCCAAGCGGTCCTTATCTGCCATCAGATTCTATGTTTCTATGTGCAGTTTAGGGCATTGACACCACAGCACATTCACCATGAAGCTAGTGCTGCAAGTTTAAGTACCTAACCTCTGCTTTAATTTTGTATTTCTCAAGATTCAAGATGTTAGATTGAGTAGAATGCTGACAGACATTGCACCACCCACAGTTGAACATGCCCAGTTGCGGTGGTGGTGGTAACCAGTTGCTATCGTTACTTCATCAGTTCCCCTTCAGCGCTGACTGTGCACGAGCTGGTGTGCCAGCTGAACAACAAAACCTTCACGGTGAAATCCCCAAAAGTGACAATTTGACCGCGTTTCAGAATTGTCCTGTGGGGAACCCTGTGGCAATCTCACCCTTCGTCGGGTGTTGCCTCCCCTTCAAAATCAACTCTGACTCAGAGCTGATAATCTTTAGAAGGGGCAGGCACAGCCCCCCCTCAAGAGAGGAATACTCCAATGTCGGACAGGTGAAATTTCGTTGACGCTAGGTTTTCCTGATGCTGAACTCACAATGGTGTTATCGATTCTGCATAGGTAAGGTTAGGGTGCCTGAGAATGCAATCCTAGGACACCTCCTCGCTCTGCTGCTAGTCTTTCATCATTCAATAGTACTGGCCAGTATTTTTCAGACATCCTGTTGTATTCTGTTACATAGCACACATGTTCACTCTTTTGGTAACAGTTTTCTTAGGTTTAACCAGTGTCTTTCTTTCTTCACCCTGGCTTTGTCAACAGCTAACTGAACCACATCAGATTTATATCCTCATTCTATAAATGATACCTTAAGCTCCTTATTTTGTTGTTCAAAGTCCCTGTATGAGGAGCAATTCCTCCCAATTCTCAGGAATTACCCATACGTAAATGATTTTACCAGTGATCTGGGGTAGACACTGTCTGATTTAAATTGACTGCAGATTGTAGGGGCTTCCTACATTTCACTTTTGTTCTGTTCAACAGTCAGTGTGACATCTATAAATATATATCTATATAGTGATACCATGTCACTTATTTGATGAGTGTCTGGATTCTCATCGGACTGAGAACAAGGGACTTTTCCCAGAAACTGAGGAAGTGGTTTTGCAAGTGATGGAGCCATGGCCACCCCATGGCTGTGCCCAAGCTGGAGGTAAAATGTATTATCAAATTCAAAATAATTCTGCTTCAGGACATAGTCCAGGCCCTCTAGGATAAAGGGAATGGGGACATTTTCTCTCAGAGGGTTGTTCTACAGAAAATGTTCACAAGCTCGTAGACCTAAAACAGGATAGCTTGGACACTCAGCACCACAAAACACACTGACACCAAATTAAAAATATAAGAAATTTTATTTCATGATATATTTTTAGTTTGGTTTCAGCGTGCTTGTGGTGGTGAGTGCCCAAGCTATCCTGTTTTAAGTATATTCCTTTGCTTGAGAGCACCACATTCCTTGTGAACACCCTGTTTGTGTCTTCTGAGTTCATATACCTGCATCATGCTTGATGTGGGATCGGAGACTCAACATCTTTTCCTAACTAAATAAAGTTAGGTACCCGTATGAATCCTTCTGATCTGTCCAATTGTCCATAGTGGCATAAGTTGTCTGTCAGAGATCCCGTTCCAAACACTATAGGATGACCAGGTGGCTGGTGCAAACTCCTATGGATTTTAGGGAACAAATAGAATGTTGGCATCTGGGATTCCTATTCTACATGTACTCAAATTCTTGGGATCCCTGCCTGACAACTTATGTCAAATTATTGACTTCTTCCTGAAGAACTGAGTAATTCATCTCTGATCCCATCTTTGTGAACCCATGAACATGCTGGACAAATAACAGGATTCACATGGGATCCTAACTTTATTTAGTTAATAGATGATGAGTCTCTATATACCAGCATCAAGCATGATACAGGTATACGAGCCTGTGAACATTTCCTGCAGAACAACCCCTGAGAGAAAACTCCCCATTCCCTTCATCCTAGAGGGCTTGGACTATGTCCTTAAGCAAAATTATTTTGAACATTTTACCGCCAGCTCTGTGGCACAGTTGTGAGGGCAGCTATGGCCCATCATTTGCAAGCCTTTTCCTCGATTTCTGGGAAAAGTCCCATGATTTGTTCTCAGTCCACAAGACAATCCACACATTCATCACATAGTGGCATGGTATCACTATATAGATGATATAATATGTGTGTGGAAGGGGTCTGAGGAAGAGGTAGCAAATTTTATGCAGTGTCTCTCAGTGAATTAATTTAACCTCAGGTTTGCTAGCATTCTCAGCAGACAAGAATGACATTTTCTGGATGTCACTCTGACTGTTGAACAGGACAACAAGGTGCAAACACAGGCTACTGGAAGCCCACTGCAACTAACAGTCTGCTTAGATCAGACAGTGTCCACTGCAGATCCCTGGTAAGATCATTTCTAGAGGGCAATTCCTGAGAATCAGGAGCAAATGCTCCTCAGACAGGGACTCTGTACAACAAAGTGAGGAGCTTAAGATATAATTTATAGGAAAAGGATATAAATCTGATGGTTCAGTCAGCCTTTGACAAAGCCAGGGTGACAGAAAGAAAGGCGTTGGTTAAACCTAAGAAAACTGCTACCAAAAAGAGTGAACATGTGTGCTATGTAACACAATACAATAGGATGTCTAGAAAGGTGGGAGGCCTAGTTGAAAATACAGGCTGATACTGTTGAATGATGAAAGGCTGGCTGTACAGCTGGGAGGTGACTCTAGGATAATGTTCTCAAGGGCTCCTAACCCTAAGGACAAGCTCATCCACAGTCAGTACAGAAGGGAACTGATGAAGTGATACATAGGAACTGGTTACCACCACCACCACTGGGCATGTTTAAATGTTGTCACCGTAATGTCTATTGGCATTGCAGTCAATCTAAAATCTTGGATCTTGAGAGACACCCTCACAAAGCAGAGGATAGGTGCTTCATAACTTGCAGCACTAGCTTTGTGGTGTATGCGCTTCTGGTGTTAATGCCCCAAACTGTAGGTAAGAAGAACCATAACTGTGACCTACTGAGCTATGATTTATGGGCACCGAGTCCATCGAACCAAATACACGAGGTGAAGAGAGACTCATGAAGCTGCTCCAGTGTGGAGCTTCTGGATTTTCATGCTTAGTAATCTAAGGCCCACTGGCCTGAATGTAGATTGGCACCTAAGCCTTCCTATGATGTTAAAATGGCCCTTGAGATGTAACTTGTGAATACCTGAATAATGTTATGCACAGAATGCTATAAATGTCTAGTGTACTTTTCTCCCTCACCTCTCTCTTTAAGCTGTCTTGTTCCAACTCCACTAGCCCCTTTTGCTCACACCCTACCTTTATTCCTAAAACCCCACCAAATACCAAGCACCAAACCCCAATCCATGCCACGTTTCTCTGTAGTTTCAATCTCTCCATTTACTGAAATGTATAATTTGTTCTATTTTTTGTTCTATATTTTTAGGTACAGGGACGGGATGGGGTGTAATCGGTGCCGCAGGGGGTTGGGGCACTGGCCACCAATGGTTCAGCAGGGTTACCAGGTTGGGGGTCGGATAATGATGCCCGGAAACCTGTGTGTGTGTGGGGAGGGTCATGTACAACACTGGGCACCAGGGCACCTGTGTATGTGTGGGGGGTTCTTGTTTAACACCAGAGACTGGGGCAGCCATGTGTTGGGTGGGACAGATGCTCTCACCATACGGGATGGAGCACAGATGTGTCAGGAGGGGGTACTGCACCCTGCACGGGCTGGGGCCTTGCTGTGTGGCAGGAGGGGATGTCTTTTAATAGACTGCTGGACACGGGGCATGACTGCACAGGTCTGGATGCCTGCAGGAGCTATTCATGCACTTGGCCGCGTGCCTACACATGAAAGTGATCAACTCTGGGACCTGAAATGAGCATCTGATTGGATGCTCACCTGGGTCAGCTACTCTGCCCCGGATACCCTGAGTGGTCCTGCATGCTGTGAGGGCAGGGACATGGACAGGTGCCCGCAGTGCATGCGGTAGTAAATACTGCACACTCTGAACCTTTTAGCCACACAGCCATGCAGGTGGGGAATGCACCTCAGGCGCATAATTCCTCGCCAGTTCATGCATAGGCCCCTGTGGTTGGAATGTTGACTAATCAAATGGATTGGAAGGTTAATTATGTGGTATAAATGGGAGGGATGCTCAGACCACTTGCCAACCCCTTGACGAAGCCCTAGTGAGTGAAGTGCGGGGTTTGTGGTCCACACTGTAAGTACTGAGGTAGTGTCTGCTTATGCATGTAGATTTGATAATAAAAATCCATGAGCAACAAAGAGCATCTGAGCATGTCTGACCAGGCTACATGTCTGTCTGGGTGTACTGTTGCTGCCATAGGTGAGGGTGGCATTTCCTGTTGTTGCTTTCTACAAAGAAGGTCTGAGTTGCACATGGACTGTGTTGTATGGGTGTAACTCAGGCAAAAAACCTACAAGTTTAACCTTTTATGGATTACAATTTAAACTATGAGCTTCAAAGTCAGCACTCCTCAAATCAGAGTGATCTTCTGATTCTGACCACTAAAATTGGAGAGATTTTCACAGTGCCCTAATGTATATGCCTAACTTAGTGGGAGGTGGTAGTAGTGGCATTGCTAGAATTATTTTAGATGGGAGGAACTTGTTTGTTCTATGACTTTGTTGATTTTAGGGACACAGACTGGTGCAACAAAAAGCAGGAATGTCTAAACAAGCATTTGTCAATGCCGAAGTTCGTCGTGTGCACTGGTGTCATGGGGTGGGGCAGGGGATGTTTGAAAGTTGCTTCAGTGAAGTTGTTTATGAGGTGGGGTCCCAAAAACATATGCTGAAAATCTGTGGCAAAATATTTAAAAATGGGCAAGTTATGCCACTAAGTTGAAAACCCTGTTGAAATACACTGGCGCGAAAACCTCATTGCAATACATTGAAGCACTTACCTCAGTTCGCGGTTGGGCTTTGAAGAGCAAAAACGTGCCTGTAGTCCAAGGAAGATTATGGCGACGGACCTCCAGTGGGTAAGTATGGGGTACAGGGGTGTGGGTCCTGAGTGGGAGGGTAGGAGGTTGGGTAACCAGGCGGAATGGCAACGATGAACCGTTTTCTTTTTACAGGGAAAAAACCCGACAAGGGACAGTTTTGTTTTCAGGGAGTTTGCTGAACAGATGAGGACACTGGGGATTGGGCATCCCAAGTTTCTGTATACTGTTGGGGGTTACACAGCGAACAACAATGGATGGACAAATGACAATGAGGATTAGGCACCCCATGTCTACATACTGTTTAGGAGGGGTTACACAGCGCTGATGATGGACAGATAGATGAGGACACTGGGGATTGGGCACTCCAGTGTCTGTATACTGTTTAGGGAGGGTTGCACAGTGGACAATGATGGACGATTTTCTTTTTTTAGGATAAAAATAAGCATTTGTCAATGCCGAATGCTTGATGTATTGAAAGATGTCCACCTTTTCACCTTGTTTATGCCCTTGAGGTACTTGAAGGTATCTGTCATGTTCCCCACTCCCTCCTTTCCTCCAATAAGTACATTTGAGGCCCTTTTAATCTCTCTTGATATGTTCTGTGTTGCAAGCCATGTACCATCTTGGTTGCCTTTCTGTGGGCTGCCTCCACCCTGTCGATGTCCTTGTGCATTTACGGCCTCAGATTTGCACACAGTACTGTAGGCAAGGCCTGGAATCAACTTCTCATGCCTTCTGCTAGTGATACTTCTGCCTATGCATTCCAGCATGCCACTGGCTGTCCTTGCAACATTTGTGCTCTGCTTTGACACCTTTTGGTCATCTGAACTGATAACTCCTAGGTCCCTTTCTTCCTTGGTGATCATCAGCACCTCCACCCCATCCTGTAACTCTCCACAGGTTTCCCTCTTCTTAGGTACATTATTTGGGCTTCTTTGCATTGAACCTCAGTTGCACTCCTCAGACCATGTTTTAAGCCTCTCCATGTCCTGCTCATTTCTCCACCCCATTGGAGTATTCACTCTGTTACAGATGTTGGTGTCATCTGCAAACAGGCAGACAGACCTTTCCTTCTAGCCTTCTGCAATGTCTATAATGAAGACATTGAACAGGACTGGTCCCAGGATTTATCCCTGAGGTACCACACTGGTCACCCTCCCCAGATTGGATCCCATTACCACCAGTTGCTGCCTCACATCCATCAGCCAGTTTCTAACCCAGTTTATCAGCTGGTGCCCCATTGTCAGACTACTCATCTTGTTAACCAGCCTTCTATGCTGGGCGTTGTTGAAGGCTTTGCTGAAATCAAGGTAGGTGATATCAAGCGTCCCTCTCTGATTTACTTCCTTAATGAGGCATTAGGGTTTCCAACCTCATGCCCCACCCTACAGAGGCAGAGCAGGCATTGGGGATGTCCCTTTGAGTCATCGGCCGTAACACTCATGCCATTCCATCCCACCCTGCAGACACTGACAGGCATTGTGGTGTGCCTTGAGGTCTTGACCCTAAAGCTCACCCATTCCATAATAAAATAAGCTGAGATGGGTGCAATAAAGGAGAATTGGGTGAACGTTTGGGCCAAAGACTCCAAGACACCCCAATGCCTGTCACTGGCTGCAGGGTGGGGCTGGAATAGTGTGAGCATTATGGAGACGACCCCAAAGCACACACAGATGCCTGTCAGTCTCTACAGGGTGGTGGGGTGAGGCGTTACAGTTGGAAACCCTAATGCCCAGATATTTGTTGGTATTTTTCACTCCAAATTTTCAACATGGGCTTTTGGGACACCACCTCATGAACAGTGGCACTATCATTTCGTTATTCTATCCCAAAAGGTGATTTCATGCAGCAACTGCGCCATTCAGTGCCACGGTGCTAAAACACATTTTGAGAAGGATGTGAAAATAGCAGTTATACTGCTCATGAGGAGGTGTGCAAAAATAGCAATTTAAATATGGAGTAAAATGAAAATTGACAAAATTACGATCGTGCATAGAAACTGTACAGCGCATGCCCATAACACGGTCATTTTGGGAATTATTTCACCAAATTTTCAATATGGGCTTTTGTGACCTCCCTCATGAACAGTGGTACTGTTATTTTGTTACTATATCCCAAAAGTTGGTTTTGTGCAGTGACCCGCCATTCTGCGCAACTGGTGCAAAACACATTTCAGGCAGGATGTGAACAATGACAGCTATACTGTTCATAAGGAAGTGGAAAAAATGGCAATATTGAAAATCTGGAGTGCAGAATATTAAAAATTGGTGAAGTTACGAGCATGCACAGAAACTGTGCGATGCATACTCCTAACACGGTCATTTTTGGAATTGTTTCACCAAATTTGCAACATGGCTTTCTGGGTCCCCATCTCATGAACAGTGACACTCATTTTGTTACTTGGTCCCAAAGGTGATTCCGCATAGCGACTGCGAAATCACCTTTAGAGACAGAGGAACGAATGACACTAACATAAAACCATTGGGGTCCCAAGAACCCCATGTTGAAAATTTGGGGCCAGAATTCCTAAAATGGCTGATATCAACATAAGCTGAAACCTCCATGATTCCCATTATGCGGTTTACCTTTCATTCTTTCAGTTTGCGGTCGGCTTTGAAGAGTGCAGATGTGTCCCACTCCACAGAAGATCGTATCTGCTGACCTCGCGGGTATGTATGGGATAAGGGGGTGCGGAGTGGTGGGTGTGCAGAGGAGGATTCAGATGGGAGACAATGAGGGACGGTTTTCATTTTGTAGGTGAACAAAAGGGAAAATGATGGCGCGGAAGATTTTCTTCATTAACAGGAAAACATAGAATGATTATACATTTAGGCACACTGGGGTGGGTTCCCAGTGTGTCTCAATAGTGATGAGGGATGCCGACATGGGGATTGTGCACCCCAATGTTGGCCTAGGGATATAGAGCAGGTGGGAGGGAGTGCATCCAACACCAGGAATTGGCAGCCCAGTGTCGGAAAAGGAAAGGGACATTGTTTAACCAGGAAAACACACTAAGTGGCTGCAGAGAATGGGAAATTGTTTAACCAGAAAAGACTCACTAAGGGGCTGCAGGGACTGGAAATTGTTTAACCAAGAAAGACACACTGAGCTGCAGCTGAGGGGCTCGCATTTCAAGGACAGAGCCACATGCAGTGTCGGCTCTGTCCTTTGAAATGTTTGCTGAGACCAGCCCCTCAGCAAATCAGTGTCATCAGGACACTGCCTGTTGATTTGTCGACCACGGACTGGCCCCTGCAGCACTGCTGGCCATTGGGCTGTCACCCTCACACCTCTCTCTAGCAACTCTCATATCAACAAGTTTGTCTGCCTTGGCTGTAGCGAAACTTAAAAGGGCAAAATCAAGATTCTCCCTGAAAAGAGGAAGACTTAATGTGTTTTAGACTGTCTTGTAATATACTTCTGTATCAGACCTGCATTGTGAATTTACTGTATGTAATCCCCTGCTACTCGTGGGCACCGTGCCATCTGTAAACTCCATCTGTATGTGGCAATCTGATCAAGAAACATTTACGATGTGCAAAAACAGCCAAGTTAGAAAAAGGTCACCTGGACAAAGATGTGATATTAAAAGAAAAAGAATCAAGTTTGAAGAAAAATGTTTTAAAAGTTTGCAGCCGCTATAGAGTAATAGATTACCTCTCACAAGAATCATAGAAATCTGGTGACATAAAAGGACCCTTATATCTGTCCCATGCCCTCTTGAATTCTTTCATCATTTCAGCTCCCAGCACCTCTTCTGGCAGTCTGTTTCAGGACTCCACCACCCTCTCAGTGAAATGCGCCCTCACATTGCCCTTGTACCTTCCTCCTACCAACCTTAGACCATGACCCCTAGTTTTAGAAGGGAATGTGTCTTGTTGAGCAAACAACCCTTCTCATTATTGATTATGGAGATAATATCTATGCCTCTGCCCACAAGAATCACCTACCTAGGCTAGACATGCTGTATAACATCTTCAGCCACTTTATCCTCTGTTGCCTTTTGCCCCCAATTCCTTATTGGACCAGCTGCATTGGCTGTCAGTTACAGGTACTCACAGCAGCTTAAACTGTCTGGGTAAAATGTTGACTCAAAGAACACCTTCACTTACCTGTCTATGCTGCCAGTTAAATTATTATTTGTACATCCACTACTATTTTTAACTGTATATTTGCTATATTATGTTCAATTATTTAGCCTGCATGTTTCCTGGTGGCCCTTCCCCAACCCCCAGCTGTGTCTGCCAAAATATATCTTCTTAATCTCTGAGGATGGCATTTCAAATGGCCACACCCATTTTGGCTGTGCCTGTGATGACAGCCAGCTGGATTGTTCGACCACTCTAACTTCTAGGCAAGACTGTCACAGCTTGTGCCATGAAATGACCGATATGTCAGAATTTTGACACTGCATCATTGTTTTGCCGAGCATGGGTAAACTGTTCCTAATGCGTTGGGATGTTTTACACTGTGCCACAAGCATCCTGACGATCTGCATAGCACATATCCATAATATGAACACTAGTGCTGCATCCATCCCTTTGAAAAATTCTCCTCTGCATATTTACCTGAGAAACAATTTCATTAAATAAGTAAGTTAGATGGGCATACATGTAACTCTGTGATATCTGAACAGGAACATAGAAAGCTTTTATGATGGGAGAAGCTTGCATAGCATCAAGGCTTGCCTTGTTTGCAAATCAAAAGCTAGTATCTATTTTTGTATGACGAAGAGAATGGCTAATGAAACAGCAAACAGTTATGTTGTTATATATTTCAATACTGTGTATGAAATCCATACATTTCAGATGCTGTTTAAGCAATAATGCACAATGGGGCGGGGAGTGTTGTTGTGAGGTTTACACATGCCTCAGGTGTGGTGTGGCACAAGGCCACAGACCAAGTGCTGTAAATCACCCAAGGCATGGGTAAATCTCACAACACACCCACCGAGTGCATTATTGTGATGATAAAATGGGCCCTTATAAAAGACAAAAATACCAATAATTAGATGAAGAATAATATTTTTATAATAAATTCTTTGTTTATGATATAATTCTTATGTCTGATAAAATGGTGCCAAATGTAAGGAATCAGATGATACTTACTGTGCTTCTCCTTCCCCATCAAGGTAATTAGATTTTTTTCTTGAAGTGTTTTCTTAGCCTCCTGCCTGCTGGTCTCCCTGGCTGTTTGAAATTTTACTTGAATTATTTAATGAGAGGACGGTGGCTCCCTTTCATTGTCTGTGCTGACACCTGGCGTTGGATCAGGTAAGTAGGATAGAGACAGAGCGTGGCTCAAATCAGTGGTGAGTTCACACACTAGGAGAGTGTCAGCAGCTCCCACATGACAGTGAGTGTCCGTTCACTTTCAGTTTCAACAAGAAAAGAGGATGTGGCATTAAGTGGGACTACGTCAGGGTGTCACTGTTGTAATTTATATTTGCCTGCATTTCTTTGTCTGGAGCATGTCACTTACTTGTAAGGATACATTTAGTATCAGGGACTGCACTTGCAGTTAGGCATTCGGGGAGGGTCGGCGTCATTGGTCTTACAGGAACTCAAGATCATTGCTCGACTGTTTGGACAGCATTTCCACAGAAAGTTCTTCTAGTGGAGGAATATTGCACAGTTCAAGTGACAATTTTATTACTCTTGGATTTTTTTGCAGTCGGTTTACTGGTATTAAACAAGATGGCGCCTTCAAGAACATGATCATTCTGATACTTGATCTACATATTTAAGCAACAAGTGATCTGGCCAGAACAGGTCAGCTGGGGTTTAGCCTTGTGCACGATGTGAGAGTTGCGCACATCTGACATCCTAGGTTGACCAATCAGGGACATGGCTTGTACTAACCCATTTTATAATTTGCCATAATAGTGATACCTAAATGTCAGAAACCATTTTGGAACTGTATGATGTGGTTTATGTCCTTTCCAGCCACCAAGGTCTATTGTAGAACATGGATGCATTGGGAAACAATGTGCAGGCTAACTGCATGAAAATAGCAGGCAGAATATGTTATTAAATTTTAAAGCAGCACTGCACTGAAAAATATTTTGCCAAGAAAGGCTAGTTTCAGCTACCATAAGGAAAAGTAATCAAACAACTAGAAAGAGCACTAGGATGGAGCACTCAGTGATAAGCTGTAATTAAAAAACACCAAAAATCAGGCCTCTCCACCCTTCAGAAATTACACTACTCCATAAATTAGTTTTAAACAACTTGTGCAAACTTTATTTGTGCCAAATAAAACCACTGGATAGTAGCCTGATGCGTTTGGAAATAATTCCTTTTCAAAGGTTTCTGAAGGAGGTGGAGAGTACCCGATTTTTTTTTGGGGGTTTGTTCATTAATGAAAATATTAGCACACCTGTTAAATGTACTTGTCAAGGTACCTCCTATGCTGTGCATAATAAGACTTTTATTTTTTCAGTCCTAACACTTGCCAGGCCTACAATGCTAGATCTGTGAAAATGTGGACGTCATCTTTTTCTTGAAAACAAATGAATAAATTAAAACATTTATAAAATGTTCACAATGTGGTGGAATTAGAAAATTGTGCCCCAACGAAAACTGGAAGATGCCTAGAATCTTTTATAATGAAAAAGGTAGGATCACATTTTTGCCCAGTTTCATTGCACTGCTGCTTTAAAAGTAGTCAGTTGTTACTTTTTATTTCAACAGTATTTTCTTCTTCCATTTTCTCATAAGATGGTTTTATTAGTGATGCTATTAGATGAGATGTAAAGAGCAGGGCGTTACCTGGCGACTGCCATATCTAGTTCTTTCTCTTCCTACCTCATCAGCACAGTGACCTCACTGTAGTGACATCCCAGGTGACCAGTCTTGCTGCTTTTGATTGGCTCTTATTGATTACTTGTGATGTCATACACAGGGAGGTCAGAGGGCTGATTCTGTATTAGGAAGAATAAATATGCTATGCCAGCCTCTGTATAGAATATTATTCTGCATCACACCAAGCATTGTCAGGTAGATAATCTTCAAATTTGCAAAAGGAAAAAAAAAAATAGCTCAGATATTAGAAGCTCTTTTGCTGGTCCACTTGCTTTGTTGTGCCACTTTATTACTAAAACAGATAGAAGAAGTAATAGTTGACTATTTTCAATGTTAATATTAATGTCAGGCACTATACTAGATCTTTAACATGGACATGAGCTACAGCACCTAAAATGGTCCTTTTTGCCAGTGTGTATATCAGAAATGCTCAATGAATTTACTAACAGGCCAGTAAAGATGGGACAGTAACAGAACTGGAACCAATATTTCCAAATCAGCTTGTACTGGGAAAATGATCTGGTATTCTACACAGTTTTCCTGTAAACAGAAATGTAAAAAAAATGCAACATACCCCTTTTTCATTCACAAGGGTGCAGTGTACACATATATGGAACCTAAACAAGCAGAAGAAAGAAATAAATAATTGCCTTAGTTAACAGCTGAGGTGCTAAAAGTTCATAAAATTTTGAACAGACGAAAGCCTGATCTTTGGTAGACTGATTCCCACCTCTCAATCAGAAAGGTGCAAACAGGGCATTGCGGTTGGAGAATGAAGAGGAGGTGCTGCATCACAACACGCCATTAGGTCGTAAGCATCATTTTGTTGTATATGTCCAAGTCCATGTCATTTCAGATACATTCCAGCATTAACTCTTTTGCAGTCTAACAAAGTACATAATTTTCCATGGAGCCTGAACAGAAAATGGAAACAATTGAAGTGGATAGCAGCAAATGTCCCTCCCTACCTTCCCATTAATCAATGTTGAATTAATGTTGTTCAATGTGCCTTCCTGGTGAAACATTTCAATAAGTAAATAAAATAAAACAGTTATTAACAGTACCTTGTATTAGGCATCTCCCTTTGTTTCAGATGTTAACTTGTGTACAGAACTGCTGCTTGATTTTGTCTAATAGCTTGGATGCCTCAGAGGTTCAGAGAACTGAAATGCTTTTCCTCCCATATATAATTTTGAGGGTTGCCGCATTGACAGTACATGATGGAGTCCCAGGGATCGTAGACGTGATTGATTACCATCAAAAGTTTTCGCCTCATCCGGGTTGCACAACTTAGGTCCAGAAAGAGGTGTAAATTGTACTCATTCCATTGTAAAGGACTCAGGTGTTTTGTTGCCGATAATATAATATAATGTTTCAAGGATGAGCGTAGCTAGCAACTGAACTGAGAACAGCTTAACTGTAGAGCTCCACTGGCTGCAGTGGATCTTCGCTAACCATTGTCTTCTAAATACTGAAATAGTTAAAATGAGATGATATCACTTGATGCACCTGGACACAGGCTACAAGAAAATATATTTTTATGTAAATCATGATCGGATTTCTCAAGCTATGGAACAAACAAACAAAGTGGCTGGGAATGGAAAGGTGCCTGAGCTAAGGAACCAAAAGAACATGGCAATACGGAGAAGATGGAGATCCCACGCAACCTTCAAATGCCACTCTTCTTCATGCCATCCAACCACTAGATAGGAAGGTAGAAGATTTCTACACAATTTAAACAACTGGACATTAGAGTTGGTACCATACGGAGGAGACCAAAATGCCACGAGAACTGCAGATAAAGCTCTGGCAGTTTCAGCTCAATTGGCTAAAGAAAATACCCTGCTGCAAAGGAGGCTGGAGAATTTAGAAATACAACCTGAGCCTCTCCATTCATCTCCTGGGTCTCCCCTAAGGCACTAAAGGAGATTATTCTAGATTGTTGCTACAGATGTGGCTTAAAGAATTGCTACAGATACAAGAAGACTTTGGGGCACTGAAAGCATACTGGATAATGCGCGTGGTCAAAACTAGGATTGAACATGGGAGAACAACATCCCCGAACTATACTTCCTGAAATAAGTGCCTTAGGTAGGATTTGAACCCAGCCACCCAAAATACCATTCCAGTTGCACTACCATCTGAACCACCAAGGCAACTGGAAACCCAGGACTCAGAAGCACCTTATATTTTCTTTACTGTATAACCGAATGCTTCACAGAAAATAAATTTACATTCACGGGTGCAGTGTACACATATATGGAACCCAAACAAACAGAAGAGAGAAAGAAATGTGTCTTAGCTAAGATTTGAACCCAGGCTGCCCAGAATACGGTTTCAGTTGCACTACCTGCTGATCTAAAGGCAACTAGAAACCAGGGACTCCAGAAGCACTTGATTCTTTCTGTAATGCACAACCTGCAGTGCTGCACAAATAATTACATTTTCATTTATAAGCGTGTGTTGTGCACATATATAAAACCTAAACAAAGAGAAAAACAAATAAGTGCCTTAGTTGGGATTTCAATCCAGGCCACCTGAAATATCATTCCAGTTATGCTACCAACTATTCCACCAACTCTACTAAAACCTGGGAGTCCCGAAGCACCTGACTCTTTTGTAGCACAACCTGCAGTGCTGCACAAATAATTACATTTTCATTCACAAGGGTGTGGTGTACACATATACTGTATAAAACCTAAATAAAGGAGAAAAACAAATAAGTGCCTTAGTTGTGATTTGAACCCAGGTCACCTGAAATACCATTCTAGTTATACTACGAACTGCTCCACCAACTCTACTGGAAACCTCGATTCCCAGAAGCACCTTACTCTTTCTGTAATGCATGACCTGCTGCTGCGAAATAATTACATTTTCATTCACAAGGGTGCAGTGTGCACGTACATGTAACCCAAACAATCAGAAGAGAGAAGGAATTATGTGCCTTAGCTGGGATTTGATCCCAGCTAGTCTGGAATACCATTCTGGTTGCGCTACCTTCTGCACCACAAAGACACTGGAAACCTGGGACTCCCAGATGCATCTTCTCTCTCTCTCTCTCTCTCTCTCTCTCTCTCTCTCTCTCTACTGCACAGATGCTACATTTTTCATTCAGAAGTTTGCAGTGTGCACATGTATGGACAGAGGTAAACAGTAGCAGCTCAACCCTACGCTAGTGTGCTCAGTGTGCCAGTGATCACAAATGAACTTCAAGAAACACTAGGACCACTGGGATAGTCAGATTCAGAAAAGGTTTTTTACTTACATATTCAGAATGATATCCCATGTACAAGGTGACCACGATTATGCGCTTTCAAAAGGGTGACTCAATCAAGGCACCTGTGCACAGGCTACCTGGCAGTGGGGGTGACCTGACAGGGAGTAGGTGAGTATAGTGACTGGGTGTTGCTATGTGTATGCAGTCTTGTGAGGCATGCATACGGCGGGTGAAAGGGAGGAGTAGGTTTGTGGGGTGTAGTGCAGCAGTGGGCTACAGAGCTGGCCGTGTGGCATGGTGGGGTTGATGGCAGGCTGGGGTTGGGAGGTGCTGGGTTCAGTTCTGGGCACGCTCGTGTTTTTTGCACCAGGTCGGGTTTCTTTTTATTTTAGTTTTCGCCCCATGCACCACCCAGAGTTGAGAATCTTTTAGGGGGGTGCAGGGGCAACATAAATAAAAAACATAAATCTTGATTGCCCTTGCAGTTTGCCACAAGTGTACATCGCTAAAGTTATTTTTCGTAATGTACATCGTCCAAACGCCATTGTTGGTCACGAGCATCACAGTTATCACGTGGAATCTTTCCCAACCAGAGCTGAAAGTGCGACGGTGCTACAAAGTGCAATAAAGACAGCTGGGAGAAACAGAAAAAGTGAGCTAATACCCATTGCAGACCTCGACTGATTTTGCACTACTAGCACCTCATCAGGAAGTCAAGTGTACCCTGGTAAGAACATCCATTTTAAGAGCTGTAATTAAAGTGACAATACAATAAATAAGTTCATGTGCCATTCAAAATGTGAATACACAAATAACAATACAAACTAATACAAATTACATATTAAAAACACCAAGAACAGCACATTTTTCTTTTGCATTGGCAGCTTCTAATATCTTACAGTATTAGCACAAGTCCATATACCACAGAATGGGGCTCAGAAAATATTTTTTCGTTGTAGTAGCAAGGCTTGATAGCATCTTACACTTGATATTCTTCAACATAATAGCTTGTGTATGATCTACAAAATCACAGTAATAGAAACATAGAAACATAGAATTTGATGGCAGATAAGGACCGCTTGGCCCACCTAGTCTGCCATTTTCCTACCTAACAGATAAGCTGCAGATCCTAGTTAACCAACTGCTTACTTCCTCCTACGCCCCACTAGGACTGCCTTATGCCTGTCCCATGCATTCTTGAAGTCCTCCACTGTTCTTGACTCCACGACCTCCTCAGGAGGCTGTTCCATGCATCCACAACCCTCTCAGTGAAAAATACTTCCTCACATTACCTCTGAGCCGTCCCCTCTATCTTCAAATTGTGCCCCTTGTTCTTGCACATCTCTTTTTCTGGAAGATGCTACCCTCTTGGACTTTGTTAATTCCCTTGAGGTACTTGAAAGTTTCTATCATGTCCCTCTCTCCTTCTTTCCTCAAGGGTATACATATTAAGCTCCTTTAGTCTTTCTTAGTATGTCTTCTGGTGCAGACCCTGCACCATTTGGTTGCCCTCCTCTGGACAGTCTCCACTCTGTCTATGTCTTTGCGGAGATGGGGTCTTCAGAACTGCACACAGTACTCCAGATGGGGTCTCACCAACTGTCTGTACAGAGGAGAACAACTTCCTGTTTTCTACTATCGATGCCTCTTCCTATGCATCCCAGTATCCCCCAGCCTTCCTTACTGCCTTCTCACATTGTTTGCCCGCCTTTAGGTCATCTGAGATTTACCAGTGTCAGTGGCTCAGTAGGTAGCACACTCACCTCTGAGGCTGGGAGATCAGAGGCTGTGGGTTCAGTTCCCACATCTGGCACTTGGGTTAATATCCCAGTACTGACACTGTAGTGCAGCATGAGAGGGGGTGCTGCACTTCTGAGGTGCTGTCTTCGGATGAGATGTTAAACCGAGGTCCCATCTGCCTGGATTGGTGGTAGCTCAGGTGGATGTTAAAGATCCCATGGCACTTATCGAAAAAGAGTAGGGAATTTCCCCAGTGTCCTAGCAAATTACCCTCATTCACTAAAATACCACCAACAGCTTAATGTGGTTCAAGGTTAGTTGGCATTCATCTGTATCCGCCTCCCGGTCGTGCCTGAAAATAGGCAGGATTTGTCTAGTGCACTCCCGGTCAACAAAAGCTAAATAAATAAATATAATTACCCCAGGTCCTTTCTATTTTACTGTTGTCAGTATCTCACCCCCATTGTGTACGCTTCCCCTGGGTTTTTGTTTCCCATGTGCATTACCTTGCACTTCTTTGCATTGAATCTGAGCTGCCATACATTTGACCATTCCTCCAACCTTGCCAAGTCCCTTCTCATCCTTTCCACTCTATCTTGTGTATCAACCCTGTTGCAGATCTTTGTGTCATCTGCAAAGAGACATACTTTTCCTTCCAGTTCCTCTGCAATGTCGCTTATAAAGACATGAAAAGGACCGGTCCCAGTACTGAACCCTCAGTGTACCCGCTAGTAACCTCCTTTCTTCACTGTGTACTCCATTTACTACTACCTTTGCATCCTGTTGTCTAGCCAATTTTTTATCCAGGCTACCACCTTGGGACCCACTCCAAGGCTGGTTATCTTGTGTATTAATCTTTTGTGTGGGACTGTATCAAATGCCTTGCTAAAATCTAGGTAGGCCATGTCCATAGCCCCTTCCTGGTCTACTACTTTGGTCACCCAGTCAAAGAAATCTATTAGATTCGTCTGACACGACCTTCCCATTGTGAATCCATGCTGCCTTGGGTCCTGTGCCCCACTGGCCTCTAGGTACTCAACAATTCTTTCCTTCAGAAGTGATTCCATCATTTTCCCTACCACTGAGGTCAAACTAACTAGTCTGTAGTTTCTGACTCTGTCCTGCTCCCACTTTTGTGAAGAGGAATCACATCTGCCCTCCTCCAGTCCTCGGGTACCACCCCATCCTCCCATGATTTGTTAAAGAGAGTAGTCAGCGGTGTCACTAGTTCTACCCTTAGTTCTTTTAGAATTCTTGGGTGAATCCCATCAGCCCCATTGCTTTGTCCACCTTCAATTTTATTAGTTCTTTCAGAACCCTTTCTTCTGTAAATGGACTGGTATCGACCCCCATCTTAGAGTGTTTCTCTTGTTTGGTTTAGGTAACTCCCCTCCTCTTCCTTTGTGACTACTGAGCAGAAATATTCGTTCAGTATCCTGCTTTTCACTGTCACCCTCTACCCACATTCCCTCCCTTTATTAAGCTTCAGTATCCCTCCTTTGGTCTTTCTTGGCTCCCTAATGTACCTATAATAGCAATAATAAACAGCTCAGTTGTTTGAATATTTTATGATTGCAAGCAGCCAGTTCCTTTAAAGAGACAGTGTCCTGTAGCGACTCACCCAAACCTAAAACAGCAACAACCAGGGGCACATATAGACATTTAATTTGAAATAAAGGATTAGGGAGAATTAATTTTCAGAATTGCAGAGAACAATGAGTTACAGTAATAGAAAGCACACTTGTAGCTGGATGGTAAGGACAATTTGTAGAAAGCACTGGCTTCTGATGTACTAGCATCAGTTTGATTCCATTCATTCAGGTTGTCGGCTAAAAACAGATTTAGTGAGCCATCATCCAAAAAATAGCTGCTGAGAAACTATGTTCCGTTTCTCCCAAAACAATTTGTGAGAAGTTTCTAGACATTCTCTGTCCTGAACTGACCACAGGTTTGTAATTAAATGTCAATTTAATCTATTTATTTTATAATTGAAAACTTCGAGAATACCTTTGAGAACAGGTGCTCATTTACATAGGTTCCACGTCAAACACGTAGTCACAAAAACATTACAAGTACAATAAGCAGTTTCAGAGGAAATGTAGTCAAGTTAGGCTCAAAGCACTTCAGACAGATCAATGACATACAGTTTTGAAAAATACATACAGATCACTGTATAAGAAGTCACAGATATGTACAGAGAGAAACCGAATAAAACAGTTCAACACTTACAGATGCAGTGGACTTCAAGGGCAGACCACAAACATCTAGTAAGCTGATTAATTGTGAGGAGATTCAGTGGAGTACCGGGCACTTTGTTTAACCAGTTAGTTGCCCTGACAGCAAATGACCGCTTGCCAAGCTGTGTATGCCTGAAAGGAGGCATAAGGGCATTCCTGGTCATATTCCTGGTGCTGTATTGGCTGGAGATGGTATGGAAACAATTTGTTAAAGCAGGGGGTTTAGTGCCCAGGAGTGCCTTTTGGCTAGCAAAACAGGTCTGGAGCTTTATTCTACAGTGCAAAGATGGCCAGTTAGTGAGTGTGTAAAGGGTACAACTATGAGTGCATGCAACTATGAGTGAGGTTATCTGCACCAAGAACAAAGTGGCATGCCTTATTATAGACTAACTTTACTTAGTTTAGCACCATGTTACAGGCAGCTGTGCAGGCAGGGAGGCCATAATCTGTAAGTGACAGAATGGAGCTGGCTACAATAAGTGTCTAGCATCCCCAGTGAAATTGTTCCTGTTACAGTACAGGGCACCCAGTCTTCTGTTAATTATGGCCACTAGATTGTCAACATGGGGCAAAAGATAAGGTGTCATTCAGAGTTGCTCCAAAGTATTTGAAGGTCCTCACCTTCTCAAGGTTTTGTCCTGGTCATTTAAAAGGACAAAGGTAGAACTTTCCTCTTCTGTGGAAGACTAGAGAAGAGCATAGTCTTTGTTTGTTATAACTAAAGATCAGTTTGTTATTGGAGAACCAGCTTTCTGCTGACCTGAAGTTACTTTGTAGAATGGCGGTGAGGATGTCAAAGTCAAGGCTTTTGGAGAAGATGACAGCATCACTGACACAGAAGAGTGTGCTGGCTGTCTGACAGGCATCAGGTAGTTGATTTATGAAGGTTCCATGATGGTGGTTTGACAGAAAGTTTGTCGACCCAAGCACAGTGACAGCTGTAATGCCGACAGCCGGCAGACAGCTGTCAGGAAAAGTGTCTTTTGTGGAGACCTTTGCCCCCAAACCACCCATGGGGGGACTCTTCCCCGCACCCCATAACTATTATAATCAACTCTAAGTCGGATTTCATTAGGGAAGGGGTGCAACTCCACAAAATGCACTGCTGTGGAACCACAGGTACATTACAGCAACATTTTTGATTTGTCACTGTAATGTACATTCACTGTAAAGGATTCACTGTGGCAACAGTATATGATTTATGAAGAGGCCACTTAGGACACCAATAGATATGCCCTTAGTGCTGGACAAAGATTTATCGATCTTCACACACTGGAAGTGGTTGGTGAGATAGGTATGAAACCAGTCAACTGTGTTCTGTGACAAACCCATGCCAAGGAGTTTGTTAAGTAGGAGCTATTTATTTATTTATTTTATTTACTTAGTTTTTGTTGACGGGAAAAGGAGGACTAGGCAATTATGCCTATTTTCTGCCTGGTCCTGGGAGAAGGGGAAGATACAGGTGCAAACTGACTTACTCTTATGGTTGAGCAGGTCAATGCCTTAGTCAGGTCAGTATACATGTATAGCTCAGATGAGGTCACCATTATCAAGGGCCTCATGGTATAGCTGGTTATTCAACAGTGCCGTTTGGTGCAGTGGAGCTTCCAGAAGCCATGCTGCCGTGCACACTGGACACTGTATTTCTCAGGCTGTGTGACAAGTTGGTCAAAGACTATTCTCTTGAGGGCCTTGGGCGGAGGGAAATAATAGAAATGGGTCTGTAATTGGCAAGGCTAATGCAGTGACCACTTTGAAAGCAGATATAAACTAACCAGTGTGGATTTCCACTTCTCAGGGAACTGTGAGTAGCGCGGGAAAAGTTAAAATTCTAGAGATGGGGAGGGAAAGTTCATGTATCACCAGGGCAAGACGTTTTATATCAACCAAATCACTCCCACACCTAGTATGGCCAAGTATCCCACTGATGGATTTCAAGGTGTCTTTGACAGAAACAGCCTTAAAGTGGAATTTAGGGTAGCCTGGTTCACAGCCCACCATCTGGGAGGCTTCAGAACTGGGTTCTGTGCAAGGGATATGGGCAGACTTAGTGGGGATGATGGAACTGAGGTCAGTGAAGACTGTGTTAAAATAATTGGCAGTGTTAGTGGGATCAAGGACCTCTTGACCCTCCACCTTGAGCATTTGAGGTGAGTTTAACTCCTTGCCAGGAGCTCCAATATGTACTAACACCTAACAAACAATGGGTTGTCCTGGGGTGGGCACACTAAAAGATCACAGAAAACTACTGCTCTTTGTAGCACTGAACTGCACATTTAAGCTCTGATCAGACTATTCAAGGAAAACTTTTTTATATTGGACTAATTCAGTGGTGCTGGTGTTTCTTGATGTTTGCTTTGTACACATATTGAATAGTATATAGAATCCAAACAAACAGAACTGAGAAAGAAAGTATATGGAACCCAAACAGACAGAACTGAGAAAGAAATAAGTGCCATGGGACTGTCAGAAGCACCTTGCTTGTTTCTCAAATGTACTACCTAATTGCTTCAGAAATAATTACATTTTCATTCACAAGGGTGTGGTGTACATATGGAACCCAAACAAACAAACAGAAGAGAGAAAGAAATAAGTGTTAAGCTGGGATACCTCCTTTGCAATTTCAAACATCTTTCTCTCTATGACCTCTGAAATTCAAAACCTCCAGAAAATGACACCACCACCCCTTCAAAAGTGATACCCACATATTTCCAGAAACATTGTTACCATGAAACCCTCACAATATGTTGATAGCAATCCTCTCCCAAAATTGCATCCCCTGTGCCCACTGGAATCTTGTTCCTCTGCATCCTTCCTGAATTTTGTTCCCTTCCAAAAGTTACAACCCACTCTTCCTAAATTTTACACACCTACTACTTTTGTTATTTTAGTGCCCCAGCCAGCACCTGTTATTGTTTGTCTCCATGCTCCTCTGCAAATGTGTACCCCAAACTCCTCCCTTAATTTGTACTACTACACACCTTCCTAATTTTGTACCCACTCATCCCTCCAGATGTTGCCCTTCCACATTCTCTAAATGTTGTGCCCCACTACTCCCCTAAATTTGCACTCGTGTACCCTTTCTGAAATGTTTGCCCATGCCCTTTCAAAACTTGTGCCTTCACACCTCCTAAAATTTACACCCATATCCTTCTGAAATTTGTGCTCAACCCTAGCTCCAAAAGTTGCATTTCTGCCCTCCTGAAATGTAAGTCACATTTCCTTAGGGATGTTAGGGCACACATTTTGGAAGCAGTACAGGGCCACATATTTGGGGAGTGGTGCAGGGCACACATTTTGGGGGTGCAGAAACACACATTTGGGAGGGGTGTGAAAGCACAATTTTTGGGAAGGGTAGAGGGGCACATTTTGGGAGGGTGAAGGACCTCCCTAAAATTTGCACCCATTACTCCTTTCTGAAATTTGTGTCTCAACCCTCCCTCCCAAAATTTGCATTTCTGCCCTCCTGAAATGTAAGTCACATTTCTGTAGGGATGCTGGAGCACACATTTTGGACAGGGTTCAGGGCCACATATTTGGGGAGCGGTGCAGGGGCACACATTTGGGTGTGCAGGAACACACACTTTGGGAGGGTGAGAGCATACATTTTGGGATGGATTCAAAGCCACAATCTTGGAGGGGTTGGGATACAAAATTATAGAGGAACATAGGAGCACAAAATTAGGGAGGTGTTAATTTCAGGAAAGATGCAGATGAACAAATTTTGGGTGGGGAGTAAAATTCAAAAGGGTGCAGTCAGAAACAAGACACTGGTGTGGTAGGGAATGCACAAATGTCAGAATGGGTTGAATAACAAGACAGTTTGCATTGTGCACGGTTTCAGGAAATAGTGTTAATTTCAGGAGAAGTTTCAGGAAGCTTGTAATTAAGTGGATCATACTGCACAGGCATATGTTGCTTGATTTTCTGTTTACATTTCAGGGATACTGTTGAGGATTTTACATGATTTATCAGGGTGTAGGAATGCATATGCCAAGTAAGCTACAGCTTACAAGTTTGCTGGATGAAGGGCAGCATTCTGGGCCCTGCTCCTTGATTTTGGTTACTCACATGATGATAAATGCATAGAAGTAAATACTGCTGTATTTTTGCCCTTATGCAGTTCCTGCAGTACAACATGGGGTGTACAGCTGGCCTGCTGGTGGAACAGTGCCATGCCACTTGCGGCGCTGATTACCCAGGTTTGGAGCACTGGAGGATCAGCCAGGGGAGTAATCAAGAATCCAAGGGACTGCTTTCCTCCTGCAAGGGTGGGATGCAGATCCCATTGTATGACTGACCCCCTAGCGAAGACTAAAGGAAAGGCAGTTTGGGACCGCCAGAGTGCTGGAAGGTATGGCAGCTGTCGACACACCTTGTGGCGGAGCACGTGATGTGTATCATGATGGCATAGCACATCCGCGCTCCCAGGGAGAAACAGAATGAAACTCCCAACTGGCAGAATGACACCAGTCACTTGCAGGCTCAACACCCAGCTATCCAAGCCCTGCCTAGCAAAACAGATCTTGTTGGATGATGGGGTGGGGTAACCCACTGACCATGCTGGTGTGGGGCAAGCCCTGGGTGCAGATGTTGGCAGGTAAGCCGTGATGGACACCAGGTGTCAGGGCTGGGGTGATAGTGGAAGGGGCCAGTTGAATGGGAGGAAAAAGAGCAAAATAAAATATGGGGGTATAAGGTATGCCTACAATGGGGCAGCAAATGGCACCAAAGTGTTTTGGTTTACAAATGTTATTTTCCTAACTACTCCACTGTGGCTTATGGATACAAATAATGTGATGAAATAACATACTCATTTGAAGGTGCAGCCAGACACGTAATGACATCACTGTGGAATGTTCTTTTTCCATTCTACATTAAAACAAGAAAGTAAATGCATAGCACAATTAAAATACAAACAGAAAAAGCTGTTTATAATTTTAAGACAGGAAACACATTTAATTTAAGGACAACTTTAATGGTACAGTATATCAAATATGACCTCCTCACATTAAATTTAAAGGTGAACTTCCGTCCCTTTAAATGTAATTTACATTTCTGTCTTTACTCGATGTTAATGATTGTGTTGCTATTACAAAAGTACACATTTGTAAATCTTCACAAACCTGATCGAACTGATTTGAGAACATTTCATTCTACTTAAATCACAAAGAGCACCTTAACTCCATTTCACTAGGAACATATACCATGCAGGACCCTTCAGTAAGGATTTGATGCCTGTCTTGGGGACTAGGAAATAGGGTAAGTGAAAGTCCATCTGTTATTTCCACTGGGTGACTTTATTGCATTGACTTGACCCTTGTCTGACGGCAATAAATTCCCAACATGGTAACACACCAACCAGTGACCCTGGTGCCCCAAATCAGCAGACAAAAAGCCATTTCAAGATGAATTTCTTCCCATCCAATTGCTTCATTTATGCCAGTTTTAAGTCAGGAGCTCACACTGCCTGCAATTAGAGGAGTGTTTATTGAAAATGCCCCCAAAGGGCTACCATGGATTAGTGGAGCAATAAATTACAAGTATTGTGCAGGCAAGACAAAGGGTTAATGTGGGGAGGGTGTGCATGTGCAATGCATTGAAACTTCACAAAGCCTACAAAGGATCAAAGAAGATACCACAAGTAAACATAAACATTTAGCTGATGAGAACAGCAGAAGCTACTGAAATCTATAAATAAACAGAAGCACTAGAGGTGCATGTAGGAAAATTCCATGCCAGAAAAAAAACATTAGAAAGGGGTTTAAAAGAACATGCCATGATGTTACATTGTAAATGAAAAGTGTTAGTCCAACACAAATCTCTTTGCTTTCAAAATAATTCTCATTTATTGAGTTAAAAAAGTAAAAACACAAGGGCCCAGATTCTTCAGGAATAGTAGGTGTGATACTGTTCTCCATAGGATTCCTTTCTTTTTGAGGTAGTACCTCTTTATCATAGGTAAGGTATGAAACACAGTGGCTCTGAACTGAGAGGGAGAGGAGAATCAGCACTTGCTGGTGCAGTTGCTCTGCATAAGATTGTGAAAGTGTGAGTCAGCACTATGAGACAAACAGATGATCTACAAATGATTTGGGGACTTTGAAGAATTACAAACTTTAGCAAAGGGCACAAACTGGGTTTTCATTTAGTGTCAGGGTTCCTCTGAAAATGCACTGCTTGCACAGCTCTGCATACCTTTCCTGCGGATGTTTTAAATAAAATAAAAAAATTCTCTCTTGTGGAATGTGGAACTGTGTATAGATCAAGACCCAGAAATGATGAATGCTGATGTCCTAATTCCTTTTTGATAGGTTTGATTTTTAGCTGCCAGTAACACCCTTCCAAATTTTGAGTTATTTTGCAGCCAAGCAATTTTTCAGCGATCAGTAGTATCATTTCACACTGCTGTCAGTCTTTTGCAGCCAGTATGCTTCTATTTATTTATTTGCTTTTGGTAATCGGTGGAGTGCACTAGGCATAGAGATGACTATTTTCAGGCACATCCCAGGAGGAATACAAGGGGAAAATACATGAGCAGTACAATGTGACACAGCATAAGGAAAGGTAGACAGCGGATGGTCAAAATACAATTAACTAGTCAACTGGGTGATATACAGAGTTAGACAAAGTCAAAATAATACACAGTACGGTTTGGAAAAAGTCAAAATATAAACAAGTGTCTATAAGTCAGTATTAGGTACAACAGGAAAAGTACAAAATACAGTAAGTGCCATCACGAGACTCAAAGCGTAGAAGTAGGAGAGAGAAGGATGGGTGGTAGGGATCAGAGGAAGAAAAGGGAGGTAAGGAAAGAAGGCATGAAGAGAAAGGGTAAGAGGAGACTGCAGGAAAAGACAGAGGTAAGCAAAGAAGGAATGAATGAGCTAAGGTGGATGAAAGCATCTACAGGATTTGAGGCCAATAGATGCTCACGGTGGAGTTTCTTGAAGCCAGCATGGGTAGAAGTTTGGTGAATAGCTTGGGGATGGAATTCAGTGCCGGGGCCAAATGAAGAAAGCATGAGTGCTCATAGTGGTTTTGCTTCCGGGGATCAAGAGGGGCATGGCCATTAAATTGAAGACCATAGGAGGGAGTTTGAGGTGTAGCAAAGAGGCAAGGAGTTGAGGATGCCTGATTTAGTTGTGCCATCAGTTGTGGAGCCATGGGACAGTAGCCAGCGAGCACCAGGGCCTGGCCATTTTAGGTCAGCATAAAGCTGACAGTGATGTTTGAACTGTGGTGATGCAGAGGCATAGTGGCAGATGTTATTATAGGTGGTATCCCATTTTGGAGGAGGTCTTTGATGCCCCTAGGTAGGTGACTGAGCCATAGGCCAGGGCCGGGAACAGCAGGCCTTGAGCTGTGGCAAGCCTGGCAGATGGCGTGAGGGCATAGCTTGTGCAGTAGGCACCTCCAATTTTAGCATTAACAGATTTGCAGGTGGTGGTGGTGATATGGAGGTCAAAACCAGGGATTCATCAAGGAGAATGCCTAGATGTTTGAGGCAGCTAAGCCAACTACTGGGGAACCATCGGCACTTCGATATTTGATAGGTGTTGCGATTTGCCTTGAGTCTAGCTGGAATCCGAAGAGCATGGAGTGAGTTTTGCTTGCATTTAGGGCAAGGCTGTTTTCCATCAGGTAGAACTGAATGCTTAAAAGTCAATAGCTAGGGAGTGGTTAATATCAGCAATATTACCACCACTGCTGTAATAACGAGGTCATCTGCATACAGATGGCGCAGAGCGATGGGAGGTGATTTATAAAATAGAGAAAAGCGAGGCCAAGTATGGACCCTTGAGGGAACCCCATGAGTACAGAAAAGGGTTGGACATAGCTGAGTTAAAGGCTACAGCCTGCAACGGTTGGATAGGTAGCTCTTGAACAGGCAACTGTTTCCACAGAGAAAACCGGAAGAGCGGGTTTAGTAAGGAGAAGGGTATGGTTAGCCAGGTCAAAAGCCTTAGTTAAGTCAATGAAGATAGCACGGTCAAGAAACTGGATTTCATAGCAGCATAGATGTCATTTGTAAGTTTTAAGATGGCAGTGGAAGTACTATGGCCTTTGCAGAAACCATGCTGGGAGCCTGAGAAGAGGTTGTCTCCTGGAGTGTGCTATAGTTTGGGTTGCCACTAATTTTTCCAGGATTTTACTAAGCCGGAAAGAACAGCAATGGATTGGTAGTTAGACATGTCTTTAGGATCACTTTTTTAAGGATGGAATGATCCTGGCTAGCTTCCAGATGTCGGGGACTATGCGTGTCATATTGACAAATTAAAGATTTTAGTTAACCGGGAGGCGATAAGAGGGCAGTGACTTTCAATAGCCTGGGTTCCAATCCATCTGCACCAGAGCTAGTGCTGTCAGGTATGGAGATTAGTAGCTTTAGAACTTCAGTTCTGGTGAAAGACCCAAACCAGAACGGTGGATGAGAAAACACTGGTTCTGTGTCCTTGGAACTGAAGTAGGGGAAAGAGGCCGAGGTAGATATATAGGTCAGAGAAGTGGCTGGTCAGTGCATTTGCTATGGTCACAGGATTATTACAATGCACATCCTTTAACAACATATCATTTGTAATGGATGAATTTTTGGCTCCAAGGAAGCTTTAATGACAGACCAGAATGTCTTGGAGTCACCAGTGGATTTTGTTAGTAAGTCCTTACAGAAAGAGCTTTTAGCTAGGTGAATATTTCTTTTGCAGGAATTTCTCCAAGCTCTATAGTCATATAATCTGCCCTGTAGCCTGGAGGCCTTGAAACTCTGCCAACTTTTATCCCTTGCTGTGAGTTGAGAAGAAAGATCTTTGGTGAGCCACTTGGTCTGTGTACCTTCAGATAATGGCAAGTGACTGGGGGGCATGGATGTCCTGGAGATAGCCCAACTTGGCAAGGAAGTAGTCCAGTGCTGATTGTGCATTTGAGGAGGCAAAGATGGGAGACCAGTCGATCAATGATAGGTCATGCGTGAAAAGTGCCTGATTTATATTGGCTAGATGCGGAAAGTGATAAGTTTGGAGGAGGAGATGGTGGTCTAGCGGAACACCAGAGGCAGAAAAATTGGGAGTGATCACTTATGGCATCTGCCAGGGTACCACTAGCAACTATACTGTTGAGGAGGCATTTGTAGGGGCCCAATCTATTAGTGTACTGGAATGAGCAGGGGCCATGACCCTTATAGGGTCATTGATTAGTTTGTGGAGGTTATGGCCATGTACCATAGTGTGAAAGGACTGACTAGCTTTACTAGTCCAGTTTAGATTAGATCTCCCATTATAAGGATTTAATTTCGTCCAACGGCTATATACACCTGGGATAGGAGTTCCTTGAGACCAGCAATGCTACCAGTGGGAGGGTTATAGGTACACACTATGTGCAGTTTCTTAGAGCCTATAGACAGACAACAGTGTCGGTTTACATTGCGATATGCACAGTCTGATCACCTCATAGGCGCAGCAGTGTTGGCCTATGCTGCAATCAGCATGAATACTATGCAGCTGTTTAATCTACTTGTTATGGAAATGAGAATAATCACTACACATTCCACATCACTCTATACTGTAATTGGGTTCAGGTAATTTTTAGGTGGTGGATGGAACTCAAAAGTTTCCATTTGTTGAAATTTGGAAGTATTTCCATTTTTTTTCAGTCAAAATATTTCCCAGGTTCAAAATTCTGGAAGCCTGTATTCTAGGATAGATGAATTGTTATCAGTAGATGTAAATATTACTAGTAAAGAAAACCTTTCTAGCTGAAAGCAAAAATCAAAATTTTTGACTTCCATGCCTACAAAATTAGAAGCCAACTAATATTAAATTTTTGCCATTTGAGTGAATACTTCCTGTCTCAGGTCACCAAATGTCACACTCCATGCCAGCTACCTGGCTTCAGAGGCAGACAGGGGCTGGCTTGAGACCCAAGGGGGCTCGGGTGATGTCACTCTCACAAACTAGCGACCTGGCTGAGGTGGACAGGGGAGCTGTCTTGGGACCCCAAGGGCTGGGGTGATACTGCCACATGGCAATGCTCCCAGCCAGGAGGGATGTCACCATGATTCTGCAGGCACTTTGACCCTGTGGTGGGACGTGCAGATTGCCTTCACCCCAGGTTGATGCTAGGTGACCTGCAACAGCACTGACTAGCACCAGTCAGAAGGTGGGCAGGGTCAAGGGAGAAAAACCTGGACCAACTATGTGCACCAAAATATCTGAATGACAGTCACCTGCACCCACAGGCACTGTTCCATGTGGATGCCCAAAGGCTATGATGGTGAAGTGAGCAGCACATGGGGCTGCTCAGAGCAAGACAATTTTGAGATACAAGTAGTGGCTCAGTGGCCAAACAGCTAGATTTAAAATTACTTTCTCCTCATTCTTGTAAGTTTTACACTGTTTTGGAAGTCAAATGCATCAGAAATGGAGTTAACTGAAGCTCTGATTGAATTATGTTCCCAATGCAGCACTTTCAGTCTGTAATGTAATCAGCATTATCCCTAGACAGCACTATTGAGTGCACCTAAGTTTGCACTCAGTGCAGTGTAATCACTACACAGCATTAGCAGGATATACTGTAATTATTATGAACACTATGTAGCAGTATTATATGTTAATAAATCTTCAGCACTGGCCCTCTAATATAACTTAATTCACCTATCACTGGCACTCCTTTTGAAATAAGAGTTGCTTCAAGGATGTTCTTTGGGTGTTCAGCTTAAGGAGCTGTAGTCGTTTGCTTGTTTGGAGGAAGCGAGGCGTGGAGTAGAGACATCCCGCGCCTGCATTTCTGAGCGGGCCAGGGCAGCAGGAGAAGAATCTAATGGGGACAGAGGAGCCAGTACAGAGAAGCAGGAGCAGGGCGAGCTGGAGTTCCCAGTAGCTGCAGTCGGCAGCAGACCAGGAGGTAAAGGAAAGTGGCCTATCAGGAGAGAGGGCATAAGTTTTGAATCGCAGCAGGGGATATAAGGAAGCTCAGCTGCTCACAGAAGGACACTGAAAGGAGCTGTAGTCATTTGCTTGTTAGGAAGCGAGTAGCATGGAGCGGAGACATCCGGTGGGCTCATACTTGAGGGAGGCCAGGGCAGAAGGAGAAGAGCACAGCCAGGGGACAGAGGAGCCAGTATGGAGAAGCAGGAGCAGGGTGAGCAGGTGTTCCCAGTGGCTGCAGTCAGCGGCAGACCAGGAGTAAGGAAAGTGGCCTAATGGGAGAGCGCGAAGTTTTGAATGGTGGCAGGGGGATATAAAGGCCAGCACAACTGCCACAGAAGGACGTGAAAAGGAGCTTTATTTTCTTCCCACACCACCCCCGGCCCGACTCACCCTCTATTAAATAGGCAGTGGAGGTGGAGCCTAGGAGGAGGAGTGGCCTGACTCTAGTGGTTTTAAAGAACATGGAAAGGATTTTTGAACCAGACTTTGAGGGGTACCTGATTTGGGATATTGGCCTGACTTTAGTGGATTGTATTTTTGTGTGGTGTGGGGTTGTCTGTAAAGGCTGGGAGAAAGGAAATACCTATTGTAGATGCAAAGTACTAGTACAGTATTATTAAAGGGGAGAGTGACTAATGATCTGGGACAGAATTGGAATGCGACCTCAAGTTGCTAGAGCTGGCATCTGTGGGAGGGTGGTTGGATGCACGGGGTGTGGAGCAGCCATGGTAATAGACTGGGCATGGAAATTTGGAGGCTGCCCAATATGCCACCAGCTAGCAAAGCTCAGGAAGAAGTGGAAAGAGTTTGGAGAAGGCTGGTTGAGTGAAAAGGAAGGGGCATGGGGTGGCCTGCAAACATATACAGGGGTTGAAACCTCAAGCACCAAGGAGAGAGGAACTGGAGTTGGGCTGGGGAGACAGGGGCAGCTGGCAGAAGGAACCCAAGATGTGAGGTGCCTGTAACACCAGGCAGGGAGGGGTGTCACAGGAGACCAGAGAGAGGGGTAGTATGGGAAGAGGGCTGAGGGTAGCAGGGGAGTGGGGACCCAAGATTAGCAGTAAGGGGACTGGGGGAGTGAGGCGTGAACAGATAAGATAGGGAAAGATGGAGGTGGGGTGGAATAAAACCAGGCAGGAAGTGGGAAGGGGATTTGGCAGGAAGGGAGTGGAGGCAGTGCCAGGCAATAAAGGTTGGGGTACAAGGAAAGAAAAGCATGGAATGAGGCGATCAAAGTGAGCAATGCACAAGGAAGGGTAGTGCAATAGAAGTGCCGAAAACCAACAGTTGGGTGAGGAGAAGAGCAGGTTGGAGAAAGAGGATCGAAGAGCTTCAGAGGAGGGTAAGGGTGGCATGAAGAAACCTGAAATCCAGGAAGGGGTCCAGGGAAGGTACAGATGAAGGATGGGAGAAAGGCTCAGGTAGATTCAGGGAGAAAGCAAGGGATGGAGGAGAAATTTGAAAAGGAGGAGAATGACAGCAGGAGAGGGTGTCCAGGAGGAAAAAGGGATAGAGTCTTAATAGTGGGGACTCTATTATAAAAGAGTAGCATGGGGGAGAAGGGAAGAGAGGAAAAAATATGGGTGGAGGCCTGCCAGGTATGGCGGCTGCCAAAGTTATCCAGTGGATCCCCTCAAGGGGAGGAAATGGATGAAATGCATCTGATCTTCCACCGGCACAAAGCGACCTAGCAACGAGCAGCATGATGGAGGCAGGCCAGGTTTAGGGCGCTGGCCAGGTTCTGCAGCAATTCAGACTTCAAATTCTGTCCTTCTCGGAGGTGCTACCGTCCAAGGCCAGCATGGAGTAAGGCAAAATATTGAGGAATTCAATGATTGGCTCATAGGTTGGTGTGCCCAGAAGGGTATGGTGTGATAGGAGATTGGGGGTCAACATGGAGTGACACAAGCCTACATGCCCCGGATAGGCTGCACCTAAGAGGGAGGGAAAGCAGTGCTCAAATGTAAACTGGATGATTATGTGGACAGAAGCTACCATTTAAAACTAAGCGGGGGGCAGGAAAAGCCTGACTGTTGAGGCAGGAGGCCGGGGGAGCAAAAGCCCTACACACACAGCAAAGGGTAAAGGAGACAAACATATAGGGAAGGAGGAGAGGGCATGGAGGTTATGTGCATGAATGCCAGAAGTCTGGGTAGAAAGATCCCGGATCTAACAGCAATAATGGCAGAGGAGGCCTAGACATAGTGGAGGTAACGGAACATGGTGCCACCAGGAGCAGGGATGGGAAATGGAGATACCAGGGTGCAAATTGTTCAGGAAGGACAGGGAGGGAAAGGGGGTTGCACTCTATGTAAAGGAAGGTATCAGGGCATCAGTATTGCAGGGAAGTGGGAGAGGCAGAAGGACTCTGGGTCTCGTTGGCAGTGGGAAAGGGTCCAGTGCATATGGGTGGTGTACAGACCCCAGCACAGCACAAATCTGTGGATAGAAGTATGGCTAACAAGTTTGTATAAATGGCGGCAAGGGAGAAGTGGTGCTGATGGGGACCTAAATCTACGGACGTGGACTGGAACACCTTCGGCTGCTTCAACCAGCAGCAGAAATGTTGGACTCCTGCAGCTGGCCCTCCTAAATCAACTGGTCAGGGGAGCCAACCAGGGCAAGCTACTCTTGATCTGGTCCTGATGAATGGGGAAGGTTGGAAGAGGTATCGGTGGGAACATCTCAGTACAAGTGACCACAACACGGTCAGGTTTAAAATGAGAAACACTGCAGAGGTTCACCAGTCTAGGCTAAAGGTCATGGATTTCAGGAGGACGGACTTCAGAAGAATGGGGAAATAGTGGAGAAGGCACTGCAGGGGAGTGGGGGAGTTGATAGAGATGGAGGCAAAGTGGGAGAAGATCAAGGAAGCAATTGTAGGGGCCACTGACATATGTGCCAAGAGAGATAAAAATAGGAGGAGAAAACCACTGTGGTATACGAGGGTAGTAGCAAAAGTTAAGGACAAAAGGAAAGCCTTTAGGAGGTTCAAGACAACACAGACAGAAGTGAACTGGGTAAAATACCAGGTGAGCCAGAGAGAAGCAGGGGTAGAGGTAAGGAGGAAAGGCACAGACAAAGGGCGAATAGAGAGGGGTCAAAAAGGGGATAAGACTTTCTTCGATATTGAATGAAAAAGGAAGACTAGGCAGGATTCTCAGTAAAGAACAAAAGAGGGGTGGCAGTATGAGGAGACAGAGAAAAGCAAACCTACTAAACACCTACTTTTACTCAGTGTTCAAGAGGAGGAAGAAGGAGAAGAGGCAGCAGAGCAGGTAATGAAATGGCTGGGGAAGGGGTGGAGATGAGGCCGTTTCGTAGAGGAAATATTGGAAGAACTGGGCTGCATGAAGGTGGACAGGGCAATGGGGCCAGATGGAGTGCACCCAAAGGGTGTTAAGGAGTAAAGAAGGTATTGGCAGGACCTTGACTGCACTCTTCAATCGGTCCCTGAAAATAGGGGTGGTGCGGAAGACTGGAGGCAGGCAAATGTGGTCCCTCTGCATAAGGGGAGGAGGAAGTGGGAAGTTACAGGCCCGTGAGCTTGACATCAGTGGTAGGAAAGCTCATGGAGAAGCTAGTAAAGGCAGGATCACCAGCTACCTGGAGACAAACAGCCTGATCAATCCAAGGCAACATGGTTTTACTAGGGCAGATCCTGTCAAACAAATTTGATAAGAGTTTTTTGTGGGGTCACCATGGAAATAGGTCAAGGTAGAGTGGTAGATGTAGCTTATCTGGATTTCAGAAGGCGTTTGACTCAGTGCCTCATGGGGGCTGCTGTGTAAAATGGCAGGACTGGGGATGGGGCAGGGGCAGTCAAATGGGTGGGAAACTGGCTGGAGAAAAGGAGGCAAAGGGTCATAATAAATGGGGTGGCATCCGGGAAGGCAAGGTCATAAGGCGGGGTCCCCAGGGATCAGTGCTGGGGCCCCTACTGTTCAATATATTTGTAGGAGACATTGGAGGGGCCTTGGGGGAGGTGAGTATGTTTGCAGATGATATCAAAATCTACAATAGGGTGGACACACAGGAAGGGTGGAACAAATGCAGAGAGATTTGGGGAGACTTGAGGCATGGTCAAAGAGGTGGCAGCTTGCATTCAATACAGAAAAATGTAAAATCATGCATCTTGGCTACAGAAATCAGAAGGCAGGATACCATATGAGGGGCAGAGAGCTGGAGGAGATGGAGCAAGAAAGGACCTGGGCATCATTATACCGGGGACCTGAAGGTGGAAGGCAGTGCAGGACGGCAGTGGCCAGGGGAGTGGAATGCTGGGATGCATCGGAAGGGGATCACCAGTAGGAATAGGGAGGTCATAGTACCCTTGTACACCCATTTGGTTCAACCACAATTGGAGTACGGAGACCAGTTCTGGAGGTCATACCTCAGGAAGGATGTGGGGAGGTTAGAGAGGGTTCAGAGGACAGTGACAAAAATGGTAAAGGGTTAAGCCACCTATCCTATGAAGAAAGGTTGAGAGATTTGAACATGTGCTCCTGGAGCAGAAGAGGAGGGGACATGATCGAGACCTTCAAGTACCTTCAGGATAAAAGCAGGTGCCGGGGAGCATCTTCAAGATGAAAGGAAGTCAGAGGACGAGGGGCATGGCCTGCAGGTGGAGGAAGGATAGTTCAGGGCAACATTAGAAAATACTATTACTCAGAGAGAGTCCTAGAAAAGTGGAACAGACTCCCAGAAGCAGTTGTTGGAGAGGAAACAGTGGAGGGATTCAAAGGGCATGGGACAACCACATGGGAGTGTTAAGGGGAGGCACAGGTCCAAGCAGATAGCTTGGCAAATGGGCAGACTTGGTGGGCTTAGTTCAGTCCTTTCTGCCGTCACACTTCTATGAATCTATGAATCTATGAATCTAAGCACCCAAAGATAACCAGTGAAACCACCTTTATTTCCTTAGCATGCCAGTGGACAATGTCTTAAAATATTATAAATCCTGGGCCAGCTCCAAAGTGTTAAATAGGTCATCCACTCAGCATACTAGCAAACCAGGTTAATCCCTCAAGCCCGGGACAGTGACAGTAAATGCTGTCAATGAGGGTGGCAGAGCAACCAAGATGATGCTGTTCTCTTGGGAAGGGGTATTTTCAAGAAATAAAAATGCACAGGACAATGGTACTGGCAGCTAATGTGGGAGACCTGGAATCAAGGCTCGATCTCAACTGAGCTGCCCTGGGCCAAAAGGTCTTGAGTGCAATTCTCGGTGCTGCGCACTAATCTCGGGAGAAAGTAACAGGCTCCCTGCTGTACAAGTGTCTCCTACAGCAAGGCATGTGACAGTATTGCTATTCTGGATGACTATGTATATTCAACACCCCCCATAGGATGTCACCACAGATGGCCTTTGGCAGAAGCCAGTGATGTGGATGAGTTTAGACTGGAGAAAATGCCCACCCCAACGGGATGATTGTGAGCAGCATCCCACCTCTTCAGGAACCATAAATGCCTGACAACCCTAAACCACCTCTGCTACCTCAGGAGGCACCACAGTGGCTGGAAAGCACACACCTGCCATTGAGGTCCCTCCAGTTTGAGATCTTGCACCCAGAGATAACCAGTAAAACCAACCTTATTTCCATATAAATGGCAGTGGACAGTGTTTCAAAATATAAATCCTGGAAGAGCTCCAAGGTGTTGAACAGTGAGTCATCTGTTCAGCATACTAGCAACTCAGGTTCATCCCTTGAGCCTGGGGCAATAAGAATAAATGCTGTCAATGAGGGAGGCAGAGCATCTCAGAAGATGTCTCCTCCTGGGGAAGGGCTAAATGGCACACTGCTCAGAGAGGCTGCTGGTTATGGCATAGTAGTGGTGCCTTGGATGATGTGTGTGAGCACATACCTTTTGGCACCCCATCTCCCAGGCCACTAAGCGTGTGCATGCTCCATGGATGAAGGAAGAAGAAGGAACCAGAACAGGGACACCAGTGCCATGGGGGACCCTATATTGCACTATGTATAATGCACTTTTATAACAATTTTGCCACTTTACACTTTTGAATACTGTTACTTTAAGACTGTGTGATACATTTGGGTAGCCATTAATGGCCAACACACCTTTGACAAAGCCCAGGGCACTGGTTGAAACATTGGGTTACTTGTGGAGGCTGCTGCTTTCTTACTGCTCTGAATAAAATGAATTAACCTGCATCAGCTGATGGTGCTAAGGTATGTCTGCAGCCTAACTTTGTTTCTTGGGCCCATGGAAAGAATACTGTGGACACTGGAATGTCAGAAGACTTGACAGGCTGAAGATCATGAGTGGTAGCAAGAGTTCAGTCTGGCAAGCAGTGAACATGAGAGGCCTGAAAAGTAGGGTGTCTGATGGGTAAATGATGAGCAAAATGATCTTATTAGTGAAATAAAAGTGAACAGCACAGTGGCACTGACTACTAATGTGGGAGACCCAGAATCAAGGCTCCAGTCCCAACGTGACTGCCATGGGCCAGAAAGGTGTAGCTTTCAGATGAGTGTGATTCCATGGCACAGCACATTGACCTCAGGGAGAGGAACTGGCTCCCCTGCAGTACAAGATGTCTCCTACAGTAAGGAATATTGGCGAGCACTGCCATAGTGGATGACTACATGACCCGACATCCCCCCGCTCACGTAATATCACCACATGTGGCCTTGGCAGAAGCCAGTACGTGGGTGAGTTTGATTTAGACTAGAGAAAATACCCATGCCCAATAGAGCGATGGCGAGCACCATGCCACCTCCTTCAGGAGTCATAAATGTTGACAGCCCTAAACAACCTCTGCTACCTCAAGAGGCACCCCAGCAGTTGGAAAACATACAACCACCCACCCATGGGGTCCTCCATGTGGGATATGCCTCAGAGCATCAGCAGAGGTCAACAGATTTGAACAAGAGCAGAATGGGTCAGTAATGTGGAGGGGAAGATGGTGATGAGTGAGCCCTCAGAAGAAAGAGGGAAGGAAGTAGGTAGGCAAGTGAATAAAGAAAAATTATAAGCAAATTAAAAAGAAAGAATTTAAAATAGTTTGAGTGATTGCTATGAAACTATTCATGTTGCATGACATACACTTTTCACTAAATTATAAATCACTTGATTTATTTCAGCTTATCGATGCACACAACCACTGTATCTCTTATCCTGTGTACAGCAGTCTCTCATGTAGAAACGTTGGTAGTGAAAATTTAACTTCACAGCCAGCAGGAGTGCAGTTTCATTTAACTTTTGAAATTAAGAAAAATACTTAAAACTTAGGGAGGGTTCTGACAGTAGAAGTGAAGTGATTCTGCCACTGTTCAGCTCACCAGTGAAGCCTCACCTACAGCACCTGAAGTACTGTGTCCACTACTTGAGTCATCACCTGAGGATTTATACTGCTAGACAAGAGTTGGTACAGCAAAGGGGCACCAGGATGACCAAGACAAGCAAGACAGATCCTGTGAGGATCAGCTGGGGGCCCTAAATATGTACTCACTGGAGACCAGGTGGGAGGGGGACATGATTAAACACATAAGCTGCTCAGGAGTTAAACAAGGTGAATAATGAGGACCTATTTGTAAGAAATAGGGATACAGTCACTAGGGACATGACTGGATGTTGGTGGGGCCAAATTCAAGAGAAATGTGTGAAAGTTCTACTTCCATGAGAGGATGGTGGAACCATGGAACAGACTGCCAGCAGAAATGATGGGGAAGCCACCCTTAATGGGTTTAAACATGGATTGGACAGAGCATGGGGACTAACAGTCCCGGGGGCTACATGGGTTTGAGGGTAAGAGAATGGGGAAGAGGGTAACAAATCACCAGTATAATAAGTCAGTGGGATGAGGTAATATAGTAAGAGCAGACTCAATGAACCTTCTTCTGCCATCAAATTCTATGTCTGTATGTTTTATTATGAATCACTCTAGGTAACATGTGTGATTTATAATAAGTTAGTAGGGCCTCCACATGGGTGTCTTTCAGTACAAGAGACACCCCATGGAGGTGCTATAAACTTATAAAGGAGTGTCACTTGCACTAAGGAAGAGGAATTTGATTGACTGAAACTGAATTCCTCATGCAGTACAATTTATAAGTTAATACATTCTACGCTGCTACTTTATGGAACATCTTTTGATGTTTTACATGAAGGTTCTGGTACCCAAACAACAGCAATGAAACCACTCTTATTTCAATTGTGATTTTTGACCAGGAGGCACATGAAGCTGTGACAGCTTGTTTCCAGGTGCATCATGGGGTGGGTTACATGAACCTGTTTTATTGATGAAGGAATGATGGCCATGACACTGGGGAAAGTCACTCTTCACTTATATTGTAGGGTTTTTAAACAGAGTAAGCAATGGGGGTATCTAGGTGATTATGGAAAAGATCTCTCGAAAAAGTATTATGTGGAGAGGTGATCAGGACTTACCTTTCAGCAGATCCTATGTTTGAGTGCACTGCCAGGATATCAGTACATTGGTTAACAATGCAGCTACAAGAGAACAGAATCCCAGCTGAAATGTGAGACACAATGTTGCTTTACTGCCACAGTTGCTTAAACATATGGAATAACCATAAGCATAAAAGTCTGAAAGAGAGCTATTGTGCTTGAAACATTTGTGTTCAGATTGAAACAATGGAGCTTCTTTTTCTTGTGCATATATCAAAACATGTTGGTCCCAGCTAGCTTTAAGATAGAAGATGCTTCGCTTTCCTTGGTTACAGTATGATACATTGGTGTATAGGGTAATTGGGGAGGGGTGTTAAATATAATGTAGGCACCTTTCAGGTGATATTTGCATGCCTGAAATGGAGCATCTGGGAAGGGTGCTGTCGTACATCTGACAACAACAGAATCTTCCAATCCTCCAGCCCTAGAGGAGACTGTGCTACCTGCTGGGCCACTGACACTGATGATTCCTATTGTCAAAAAGAATGCTAGCAAAGATGTAATGAAATAAAATAATATTTTTTGAAAATACATAATATAAAACAAATTGTTATGCTGGCCATCTGGCGCAGGGGCAGGCACTGACCTGCGATGCTGAACCCAGGTTCGAGAACGGACCGGGTTGTCAGAAGGCCTGCCGGGGAGAAGGATTGAGCATCCAGTGATGGCTCTCCTTCTCAGGGGAAGGGTGGTGGAGTGTTCAGTATTACAGTGACACCTGGCAGAGCCTTGGTGGTCCTCAAGCCAATGCCAACACTTTGAAGGAGTGGGGGTGGACACTGGCCATCATTGCACATCCCACCCCTACAGAGGAAAAAACCTATCAGCTGCCTCCACCTCCATGATGCCCCCCTTTGCTCTGACTGCTCCCAGGCTGGCTCCCTGACCTATCCAGACTCGCAGTGCTATAGGGGCCATTGCTGTGACCCCTCGGGGGATAGAAAGCCAGGGGTATCAGGGAGAGATGTGAAGCTAATGTGGGACTCTGGGAGCATGAGGGTCTGTGACCAGTGGAAGTCCAGTGGAGGTGCAGCAAAAAAAAAAAAAATGATTATCTTCCAAGGCATTCACAAGTGAGGCCTGCTAACGAAAAGAAAGCACAGAACTACTAAATAGGAAATGAAATGTTTTTTCATGCCATTATTGTTGTACTGTACAGTAGTTTACAAATGGGTAATGACTATAAAATTTGGCTAAATGGTACTTGTTTGGTCTGAATGTGAACCAACAAATTAGGAAAAAGTTTGTTTATGTTTAATTTCTTTTATTAGTGATAGTAGAATCATATTATATCAAAATACAGATAATGTGATAGCTGCATATTGCAATAAATGATTGAAACTGAGTAAAATCATTTGTCATATTGCTATAATGAAAGCGGAACTAAAGTGCATCAATATATGTTGTCAGTTTCATTGTATCAATATACAGAAAACTATGCAAAGTGTTTTTATATATAATCATAGAAATACAAAATCACATGCCCCCACAATGCAAAGCATCATGGGCTGCATATGCAAATCACCACAGAATATTATGCTGGTTCAACTTTAAGCAGAAATGCATAGTCCAAAGGCCTCTCACACAGTTTGCAAATGGTGCCAACAGAAGACAGACACAAGTTTCATCCTACCAGGACTCATCACTATGCCCCATCTGTTTGACACCCCAGTGGAATGAACCAGCTACCCTAAGATGGTCTATCTGGGTTATGTTCTGGTGAACCCAATTAAAACAGAAAACAATTTAAAACAATGAACCTCTGTGCACAAGCACTGAGGCAATGGTTACCCAAAGGGCATTTGGCCGGAAATCAAGTTTTAAAAGAAATACAAAATCACACATGCCCCACCATGCAAAGCATCATGGGCTGCATATGCAAATCATCACAGAATATTATGCTGGTTCAACTTTAAGCAGAAATGCATAGTGCCAAAAGGCCTCACACACAGTTTGCAAAGGGTGCCAAGAGAAAACATAGACACGTGTTTCATCCCACCAGGACTCATCAGTATGCCTCATCTGTTTGACACCCCAGTGGAATGAACCAGCTACCCTAAGATGGTCTATCTGGGTTATGTTGTGGTGAACCCAATTAAAACAAAAAAAAATTAAAGACAAAGAACCTCTGTGCGCAAGCAATGGTTACCCAAAGGGCATTTGGCTGGGAAGCTAAATTTCAAAGAAATACAAAATCACACATGCCCCCACAATGCAAAGCATCATGGGCTGCATATGCAATATATATATATATATATATATAATCATAGTTTCATTGTATTGATATAGTCAAACTGGAAACAAAGTGTAGTCACATTTATTGATGTGTTTGACACATGGAAACTTATATAAACAGGACCTATCTATGTTGACTTGGCTTCAAGTTTTCCTTGCTATAACGGTTCCAAAATGAACCCTTTCGAAAGATAAAGTGCTGGTTTTTCAAAGGGGCCCAATTAGATGCATTTCATTTCCAAAGCTAATTTCTGCAAATGTCACAAAGGTTAAACCACCTGATTTAACATTTCTATGAAAGTTTGTGACAAGATGCCTGTTTCAGTCATTTGTTTAATGCAAGCTGTCATAAATTCAATCTGGTTTTAGGAAACCCCACGCACTTCTACCATCCTCCAACAGCTCACTGATTCCATACTCACAGGTATGAATAAAGACTGATGACTTTTGCCAGTTTTGTTAATCTTGTTAAAGCTTTTGACACTATGGTGCACCCTCCTACTGGACATTTTTAAGTAGTTTATGCTCCTTGTCTGCCCCCAGCTGCCCTTTTCTAACCGATCCCCAAGCCTTGTCACCCCAGTATCACTAGGTTTACCCCTGCCTCAGTCGCTGGGTGTGGAGCTTGCAAGGGTCAGTCTTCACATGCGCAGCGGTGTTTTCCTCCATTTTTCTCCCTTTCTCATTGCTGGGGCATGCACACAGGATCGCGTACATGGAGGCATATGTGCAGCCACAGAAGTCCCACAGCATCCTCCCTTCTTCTGACCCCTCAGACCCAGACTACCTTCCTGCCTCCACCTGGGGCAGTGTCAGCAAAAGTGCCAGTCCTCCTCCCCAGAAGAGAAGATCTGTCCTCTGGATTCTCAATCCTCTCCCTCCACTGCTGACCCCTGGCAGCCCGTGCTTATTCGGAAGATGGGTTGCCAGCATGGTGCAAGGTGTAGTGTCCAGCACCTCAACCCTCAGTGCCACTGGACTAGACTCCTACTCGACAATTTTAAGCAGTGAGTCTTTCTGATTTTTCAGTCAGGTGGCTTTGTTCCTACCTTAAAGGCAGGTCTCAAGCTGTCTGGATAGGTCAATCCATTTCACCTTTCCTTCCCATTAGCTCAGGCATCCCTCAAGGGTCTGTCCTGGGTCCCTTCTCTTTCAATATTCCTAAATGACCTACCCTCTGTTTGTTCCTCTGCATCCATTTATATGTATGCTGATGACACAGTTCTTTTGCCTCTGGCTCCTTTACCTGTAACATTACCTCCCATCTACAGTTGGATTTTGACAACATTCAGTGCTGGCTTAAGGTCAATCAGCTGTCTCTTAATTCCTTAAAAGAACGGTCTTTATGACTTTTGGTGCCTATCAGAGGCTTGCCAAACTTATTTCTCCCTCACTATTTATTACCCTTAATGGTGCTAAAATTGAAGATGTCTCCTTCTTAATGCACCTCAGGGTCTGCCTTGACCAGCATCTTGATTTCTCTGTGCACACTGAAGCAATTTACCATAAGCTGCACCCGAAACTTGGTGCTTTGTACAGGAACAAAGTGTATTCCGCTCCCTGCCTGACGAGAAATTGTTCTAAAATGATCCTTCCAATCTTTGACTACAGTGACTTAGTCTACAGTAGTACCCCAGAAACCTCCCTGCCAGACTGGCCCCATGTTCCATTCTTCCTGCTGCTTTGCTTTAGACTGCCCTCTCGTGCTCACCACTGCTCTCTTTACTCAGTTCTTTCCCTCCCTATCGATTGATGTGAGCCTTTCCATTGTGTCTCTTTTGTCCAAATTCTGGTTTGGTACCCTGCCCTTTTGTCTCATCTCCTTCTGATCCCTCCTTTAACTTCAGCCTACCCTCTTGCAGTAACACTTTCCATTCTCTTAATATCCCTACTAGAAAATCTATTGTTGACCAATCTGCTTTTTCTTACCGCTTTCCTAAACTTTGGTCCTCCCTCTTCCCTTTCTATTCATTCTGCCTCTTCTCCTTCCTCCCTTAAGTCCTTTCTTTCTGACTTTTGTCATCCTACCTGCAACGCGTTTGACCCTTCTTTTTCTTCATCTTGCTGTTCTGCTATTGTTTTCCTTCTGTATACAGTATATTATGAGTGTTTTTATTATCTAATTGCCATTATTTTTATTTTTGCCTTTAATTTTATAATTTTGCTTTTGTTACTATTTAAATGCACTTTACCTAGTACTATATTGTTGGGTATCTCCTTCTCCCGCTCCTCTAGGACTCATCTGGAAATGAGCTATTATCTGCTCAATATGTACTTCCTGGATAAACTTTTCAAATAAATAAATAAAATCAGATTAAAAACTGTTACAAAAAGAGCACCTTTGAAAACAGAGTGCTTGAATATTGGCACAAATTGGCAGGCAATGAAGGAACGGATGATTGGGGTGGTATTGATAGGACTTTTCTTATGAAATTGATCTAGTACTTATGCCATCTCATCCTTTCCATTACGTGTTGCTCAGAATGGGAAGTTTACTTATTTATTTGTGATAAGGTTTGTGGCAGTGTTAAATAAGGCCCTGTCCCATTTGTTATGCAGACAGAGTTAAATGCAAGGATCTGTTCTATCCTATCCTTTTCTCTCTCTTGTCTGCCTGGTTGCACAACCAAATGTTCTTGTGAGACCAAGGAACTGATCACTGATGGGCTCATTATTCTCTGCCTCTCGCTATCTCTCTGCCTTCACTTGTTGTTTCTGTCTTTTCTTCCCCTTGCATATCAGTGGTTATAAAATGTATGTGAATCTTTGTGTGAAACTGTAAGTGAAACTGGGTTCCCCTGGTTTGAAAATGTATATAGTTATACTGTTGAAATGATTGCAAAAGCTATTTGGAACTCAAGGGTTAATCTTGAGATGCAGCACAAACCTTGCAAAGCTGTCAACAGGAGGTCAATTCTGGGATACCATTTTCTATTTTGCTGCATCTGCAAAGAAACTGACAAGGAACTCTGATACATTTGTGACAATCAGAATGTCTCCTTAACAAGCTCAGGATGAAATTGTCAGGCAAGACTTATTATTTGTTAATAGGATAAAAATAGAAACATATCCCCAAAAAAAAAACACCATTTCACATCATATTTGATGCTTTTCAAGGTGTGGCCTGAGTACTACCTTAAGCTCATTTATACAGATACTCTGATCACATGACATTTTAAATGCAGCATCAAGTATGATGTGAAATGGTGTTTTGGGGCTGGGAAATATGCTGCTATTTTTATCCTTTTTAACTAATAAATATATTATAAACATAACTTATCTTATGTTTTGGTCAGTCACTGTGATGCCCAACTTTTCTTTTTACTTTGGCATTTTTGTACATCTGGGCTCCAGTTCAGTCTTTAAGTAGCCGCCTATTGGAGTGGAATTATTATAAAAGAGCAGCAATCTTTTGCTGAGTAGAGGCTGAAACTTGGAGTTAAAGATACCCTCAAATGAAGGACTTTGTTTTCTCTGTACTGCCTTTGTAAATAGTTATACTGAACAATTTTTATTTTATTTTACTGTTATTGATAATAATAAAACACTACTTGTGAATTTTATAACTACTCCAGATCTTCCTGTGCTTCCTGACCTATGGCTCGATGACAGGGTTGCTCAGAATTCTCTGAATGGCAACAGATTCATCAGATTCCAATCTGATTTTCAGAACTGGCATTTTAGAATTTGCAGTCCCAAAATCCTAATTCATAAAATTAATCCTAAAACCTATTTTTCCATAAGAATTTAGGATTTCAAATTCAAATCCAGTTCCAGTTTTGAGGTCCTTTCCAGATTTTAATTGGAATGATACTGAAATTCCTAAATTCCTAGATAGTCCAATTGGATTGGAATCAGCCAATACCGAGCATCCTAATCTGCATTGTGTTGACCGGGAAACACACACTGAGTCAAAGCTCATTTACAGATGCAACCCAGGGGAGGGGAATACAGATGTAAGAATAACAGTCACAAAGATTGTGGTGCTGCAGTAAGCAATTGGGGAGGCAGTATTACATAGTGGTTAACAGCACTGAGCCACAAACCTGCACAGACTGGGTTTGAATCCCTAGCCATCAACTGCATACTGTGTGACCATGAAAAAGTCACTTAACTTCCCTGTGGTCCCAGGATGCACCAAGAAACAAGTCATGTCTTAGTGTGTCTTTCTGGCCAATAATTGTGAAATAAACACAAAAGTAAAATAAATAGAGATGTGGCAAAGTTTTCCTTTACTGGCAAAGATGTGTTGAAGTCACAAACTTTGCCTTTCATGAAAACCTCACAGACAGCCCCTATGCTACCAACATTTAGGTGCAGTGTACTTTGTTACAGTAAACAAATGGTCAGACTAACTCACTGTGCATCTTTGTTTCTTAAAATAGGAATTCAGTTTTAGTTTTAAAATTTCTGTATACATGCCTCTCAGTAAATCATCATCATTTTGCTGCATCAGCTACTCCTCTGGGTAGATGGCCAACAATTTTTCTAGATGTATTTAAACAGCAAAATAAATTACAAACATTCAGTTGATACCACAAGACAAAGGTCACTGAATAAATTTAGAGGCTGATGGAGTCTGCTCTATAATTGTCTTATATTCTTAAGCTAAAGTATTAGGTGAATTGACATGCTTAGCAGTGGTAGTAGTAGTAGTAGTAAAATCTTTATTTTTATACAGGAATGAGATGGTACAATCACACCATTAGGAATGATTTCAAGGTAGTCCTGTTTACAATTTAGTTACATTAACATTTTAAAAGAAACAAATTACACTTAGGACACTTATTTAGTAAGCACAACAGACATTTATTCTTGTGTTCAAGGACATTACTGCTATAAATATGCTGCCTAGCTATATTGCTTTAGAGTTAAAAAGACAAATTACACTTAAGACATTTGTTTAATAAACAAAGAAATAATAATGTTTATTATTGAAAGACATTTCTAACCTTTCTTAGATATTGTGTGACTGACATAGAAACATAGAAGTTGAAGGCAGATAAGGACTGCAAGGCCCATCCAGTCTACCCATTTCTTTTTCTATGTTATAAATGTCTCATCGGCCTTTGCTCTGTCAGTGGCCTATCTATTCATGCTCATCTGTATTGCTCCCTTATGCCTATCCATGTCTGTTTAAAGCCCTGCACTGTATTCATATCCACCACTTCCTGAGGTAGGCCATTCCATGCATCCACCACCCTTTCTGTGAAAAATAACTTCCTCACATTACTCCTTAATCGGCCTCTCTAATCTCATGCTGTGTCCTCTTGTCCTGCTATTTTCTTATATTGAAACATGTTAGACTCTTTTAGCTTGTTAATGCCCTTAAGATTTTTGAATGTTTCGATCATATCACCTCTCTCCCTCCTTTGCTCTAGTGTACACATATTGAGCTAATTTAATCTGTCCTCATATGTTTTCTGATGCAGTCTCTGCACCATTTTGGTTGCCGTTCTCTGGACTGCCTCCATTTTGTTAATGTTCTTGTGCAGGTGCAGCCTCCAGTACTGCATGCAGTACTCCAGATGAGGCCTAACCAGTGTCTTATAAAGAGGGACTCACATGTCCTGACTATTGTGCATGACAGATATAGAACAATGGATTATGATGAATGTTTCTAATTTGGGAGAATATGAGACCTACATCCCCATTATCCTATCTGAATGATAACTAAAATTAAAAAACAAGACAACTTACACATAAATCACGTTATATGAATAAACAATCATGTGTCATATGAATACACAATCACGTGTCATATGAATAAACAATATGTTATAGTTAAGTTGAAAGTCATAGCAAAACCTATTTTAATGACCTTCAACCACTACACATGCTATGAATAGCTAGTTCTTGTTCCACTGCTGCTACAAATATTTTTGGGGTTTTAACAGAAATTGTAATTTGTTCACTTACATTATTCCATAAGGTTATAGCAACATTGGGAAAAGTCATTTTACCAGATTTATTCTTTGGTGTTAGCAATTTGTAATTCCTAATGCTTCTTTTCCTCAAACAGTATTTGTGTTCTGTGTTTCTAATTTTTCAAACAGATGCAATGGTTGAGACCCATTTAATACTAATAAAATTTGGTTAGCCAAATTAGCTTCCTTTATTTTCAAGTGATAGCCATCAAGGTCTTCATATAGTTTGCAGTGGTGTGTCCTATAATCATAACGGAGAATGAATCTAGCCAATTGGTTACATAGGGTCTCCAATTTTTTTAACAATGTTTTATTTGCAAAGCTGTACATGTGGCTACCATAGTCCAATACTGGAACCAGCACTTCATTTACAGTGGTTGTTCTCATTTGTTTATTTATACATTATCCTGTTCATCTGAGGGCTCCAATTCTTCTATTTACATAGAAACATAGAGTTGTCAACAAAAAGGATACCTTTGTCCACCTAATCTGTCCTAAAATTCCTACCTACTGTGTAATGGTACTCATTTAGATTAGCACTACAGGAATAGCACCAGTCAAGAGAGTACTAGTCCTGTACCACTAACAAGGACAGCGAGAGGGAATTTACAGTGCTTTTAGTAAGCGCCCCCTGGTCGCTGTCTATGGTGCTTAAGAACCTCAAGAGCACCAGGATCCAGGAGGTTGGCCAAGTAGCTCCTGTGGTGTGGAGGGCTACGGCATCAAGCAGTTCAACCAGTGGCATAGGAAACCAGGGTTCTAATCCTGGTCTCCAACATTTTTGCACTGTGGACTTAGTTTTGTTATGGGCCGTGGAAACAGTATTTCATGGCCCCACAAATTTTAACTTACCCCATGATCTGCTCCCCGAGGTGAAAATCCTTCAGTCTGGGGTGTGGGGAAGAGCACCCTGCATGGGGATACAGTGGACGAATCCCACCAGAAAAAAAAAAAATTGGTTCTTAAATTGCTGTGTGGTTCTTGACTGCTCAATTGTTGTCAGCTCTAGTCTGACCCAGTGCCCTGTGTAACTGCAGACCCTACTTGCTTTCCAGCCTTAACACCGCCTCCCAGCCCTGTTACTAAGGTTCCCTTGTATCTATCCACATATCCATGCATGCTAGAATCCTGTTACCATTTTGGTACCCATGACCTCTGCTGGGAGTTTGCTCCAGATGTCCACCACCCTTTCCATGAAGAAGTACTTCTCACATCCCCTCTGAGCCTCCCTCTTCCAGCTGTTTCCACCTTGTCCTTGAGCATCTCTTTCTTTTTTGTATTATTACTTTTCTCCCTACTTGCATCCACCCCAGCCTCTCCTTCTGCGAGCCAAGGCTTCTAATGACCTGTTCTGTCCCCGAGGCCTCCACTGTCAAATGACAGCCATCTTCCCAGGTAACCTGGTGTATCCCTTCACCAGATGGGTCCCCTCCTCCGAGGAGAAAGCACCAGCCAGGGGATGCAGACCAGCACATCATCTTGGCCCAGGGAGACGCTGCTGAGGCAGAAGGCTCCAGAGGCATTGATGGGCTCCGGAGAGCCAGGCAGCCATCATCCGGCGTGACATGGAGCATTTTTCATGCTTTTCTATGTCGTCCCTTCTTTACCATTGCTCAGTGCTCCTGGTCTCCACCAGAGCGCTGCCGACCGACAACTCCCCAACTCACCCCCAGGAGAGAAGAGCAGTCCCTATGGATGCTCAAGCCTCTCCACCCCTGCCAGCCCCGGTGACCCCAAATCCATTCTTGAACCCAGGTCGCCAGCATGGGTCCAGGTAAGGCCCTCTGCCTCAACCCTCTATGCCACCAGACCGGCGAGAATCCCTTTCTAATAAAATTCTACCCTCTTGTACCTAATACCCATGAGGTATCTGAATGTTTTTATCATGTCTCCTCTTTCCTTCTACCCTCTAGAAAGTACATATTTAAATCCTTGAGTCTTTCTTCATAGGGCTTCTGATTCAGAGTGTGCACCATTTTGATTGCCCTCCACTGTACTGCCTCCACCTGATCTATGTCCTTCCTGAGATGGGACTCCAGAACTAGACACAGTACTCCAGCTGTGGTCTCATCATTGATCTATACAGGGATAACACCACCTCTCTCTTTCTACTGGTGATACCCCTCCTATGCACCCCAGCATTCTACCTGCCCTTCCTACTGCCTTATCACACTGCTTTGCTACCTTCTGGTCATCAGATATGATGATCTGCAGGGCAGGTCCCTTTCTTGCTTTGTTGCCAACACTTCCTCCCTCCCAATTGATACATTGCCCCTGGGTTCCTGTGTCCCATGTGCACATTCTTGCACTTTTTGGCATTGAAGCCTAGTTGCCTTATCCTTGACCATTCTTCCAGCTTTTTCACTTCCTTCGTCATGTTTTCAACCCCCAGTGTGTCCTCTTTTGCAGATTTTTGTATCATTTGTGAACAGGCATACTTTCTCTTCCAGCCCTTCTGCGATGTTGCTGTTGAAGACATTGAATAGAACTGGTCCCAGAACTGACCCCTGTGGCACACTGCTGGTTACCATGCCTTCTTCTGAGTAAACTCCATTTACCACCACCCTCTGGCTTCTGTTATTCAGCCAATTTTGTACCCTTTTGCTATCTTTGGACCCGGTCCCAGGCTGCCTAGTATATTTAATAGTCATCTGTGAGGAACAGTGTTGAAGGCCTTACTGAAATCTAAGTAGGCCACATTTACTGCCTCTTCCTGATCCACATCCCTGATCACCCAGTCAAATAAATTAATCAGGTTTGTCTGGCAAGATCTCCCCTGTGAACCCATGCTGCCTCAGATCCTGCAATCCATTGGTCATGAGATATTCCACAATCCTTTCTTTTAGCAGTGTTTCCATAACCTTGCCCACCACCGATGTCAGGCTTGCAGGTTTATAGCTTCCTGCCTCCTCCCTGTTCCCATTTTTGTGACATGGAACCACATCCGCTCCTCTAGCCTCCCAGACAGCCCCTGTATTCAGTGATTGGTTGAACAGAGCCATCAAAGGTGCAGACAGTCCGTTACTTAGTTTCCTCAGTATCTTGGGGAACCCCATCTGGCTCCATGCCTTATCTACCTTTAGTTGCTCTAGTTCCTTTAGGACTCTCTCCTCCGTAAAGGGCTAGTGTTCACCTCCCTTCCATTTATGCTCTTTCTCCTATTTGTGGCCCGTCACCTACCCCTTCCTTCATAAATACTGAACAAAAATGCTTGTTCAATATGCTTGCTTTCTTCTGGTCCTCTTCCACACACCCCCTCCTTCCATTTAGTCTTAATATCCCTGCCTTGTTCTTCCTCTTTTCACTTACTGTATACCTAAAGAATGTTTTATCCCTCTTTTTTCACTGACTTGGCAATGTTCTCCTCTATCTGTTCCTTGGTGCTCCTAACTGCTTTCGCTGCTTCCCTTTGTTTCTCCTGGTAACCCTCCCTGTCTCATTCTTCTGTATTGCCTTGCATCTTTTTAAAGGCTAACTTCTTTGCCTTTACTTTCCTGCTACGTCCTTGGAGAACCATAGTAGTTTCTTTTTTCTCTTGTTTTTGTATTCTGCCTGACACAGAGGTCTTTTGTCTTCTTCATGGCCTTCCTTGTTTCTGCTCCTGCTCCTCTACCCACCTCCATATTCCCTATCCCTGCTAGTGCTTCCCTAGGTACTCTCCTATCTTCTTGAAATCAGCCTGGCCAAAGTCCAGGACCCTGGTTTTAGTGTGGTTTGTTTCAGCCCAGTTCCTATATCGAGCTATAATCGTCTGATGATTGTTTGTCCACTGTGACGTAGTGGGAGTATTTTTTCACAGAGAGGTTGTGGATGCATGGAATGGCCTTCGGAGGAGGTTGTGGAGTCACAAAACAGTGATGGAATTCAAGCATGCATGGGACAGTCATAAGGCAATTCTAGGGGGTGGGGGTAGGAAGAAGTAGGCTGCTGGTTAACTAGGATCTGCAGCTTATCCATTAGGTAGGGAAATGGGCAGACTGGGTGGGTCAAGCGGTCCTTATCTGCCATCAAATTCTATGTTTCTATGTAATCTTTTAGTAATTTCAGTACTGTAATAATTGCACTTAAAATTTTGATCTATCAAACTCTGAGATACTTGTACTCTGTTACCAGAGCAAGGACCTCACCACTGTTTGTTTAATTTCAGTCTTGGGGCTCTAGCATTCTTTTTAAGATAAACTTTTGTTGAACATCATTGTTTTTGATTTTTTACTGTTTAGAACTAATGTAGACCCACTGAACCATGAGCACAGTGTTGCAAAGTTCATTTGTACATTTTCATCATTTGTTCATTATTTATGCCTGATGCTACAATAACAGTATCAATTTTGGATTTTCTATCATCTGAAAATTAATTTATTTGTATTCAAAATAATGCTGGGTCTAATACAGATCCCTGTGGGACTCCTCTTAATACTGTAGCTTCAGAGAAAAATTCCCCTCCACTTGTGACTTGTTGAGATCTGCCAATCAAACAACTGCTGTCAACTAACTCCTGCAATCATAGTTGATCTAGCAAAGGCCTTTGATTCTGTTTCCACCCCTGCTTCTTGACAAACTCAAGGTAGCTGGACTCCCCCTCCTGCAATTCAGTGGTTCAGATTGTACCTTGAAAATAGGCTTCAGTCTGAAAGGATTGCAAACTCCACTCCCCCTCCATACTAGCCAGTGTCCCCAGGGCTCGATTCTATCCCCAGGGCTAGATTCTATCCCCAGGGCTCGATTCTGGCCCCATTCAGTTCTATTTATTAACAACTTCCAATCTGTCTGTTCAAGATCCCTCATCCACGTGTGCACGGACGACACCATCCTTTCAACATCTGGCCCAGTTCTACCTGACGTTCAATCACAACTGCAACACAATTATCACAACATGCAGTCTTGGTTTCCACTAAACCATCTCAAAATAAACACATCCAAAACTTTTCCATCACTTTCGGTCTGATCAAAAACTCATGAGAATATCCTGTCCACTTCTTATCACCTTCCTAGGTGGGAGCTCACTAATTGCTATCTCTACATACAAAAACTTAGGAGTATGGCTTGACCCCAGTTAAACTTTTCAGAATCACATCGATGCAATTACGTCAAAACTCTGACTTAAGCTAGGCCTATTATACAAAAATCATGATGCCCTCCCTCTGCATTAGATGCATATTTTTAACAAAATGACCACTCCATCTTTGACTACACTGACATAGTATATAGCACTGCTCCCTCCTCCTTGTTATCAGGCATTGACTCTCTCCTCTATGCTTTCTGCCGCTTTGTCACAAATTCTCTAATCAGAACCCACCATTACACTCTCCTTTCTTCCTAGGTTCCTCCCTATCCCATCATCACTTCAACCACTCCATCTCCTTCATATCAAATTCTGGTTTGATCTGCTCCCCCCTTACTTGGCAGAGTGCCTAACACCAGTTGCCATTTCCCCATACTCACTGGCGATCAAGGGACTCTGATTCTTTCTCCCTCCCAAACCTTCCTCGTCCACTGGCAAATCCACCTTCACTTACAGACTTCCCTCTTTATGGAAACAGACAGAGGAGGGTTTAGCATGGACTGTGAAAAAAGGGGACAAGACATTCTATAGGTACATCAGCGATAGAAAAAAAAACTCGGGAGTGTGAGGCTCAAAGGAAGGAGGGAGAGTGTAAGAGGGATCTAGACAAAGCAGAAATACTGAACAAATGCTTCTGTTCAGTATTCACTTAGGAGAGAGGGTCAAGGACCACAGTTGGGAAGAGGAGGCAATGGTGTTGGAGAAGTGGACACCAGTCCATTCACAGTGGAGACAGTTCTGGAGGAACTCCACAAAGCTGAAGGTGGATAAAGCCATGGGGCCAGACCACATACACCGAGGATATTAAGGGAGCTGAGATGGGAAGTAGCAGCTCCTCTGGCTGCCCTGTTCACAGAGTCACTCAAGACAGGCATGGTTCCGGAGGACTGGAGGAGCATGTAGTTGCACTGCACAAAAGTGGCAGTAGGGAGGAAATGGGGAACTACAGGCCAGTCAGCCTCACCTCAGTGGTGGGGAAAATCATGGAACACTGCTGAAAGAAAGGATAGTGGCACACCTGGTATTCAATGGTGCCCAGGATCTGAGGCAACATGGATTCACAGCAGGAAGGTCTTGTCAAACAAATCTGATAGATTTTTTTGATTGGGTGACTAGAGTAGAATCAGGAATGGGCAGTAGACATTGCCTACCTAGATTTTGGCAAAGCCTTCAATACCATCCCACACGAAGGCTGGTTAACAAGATGAGCAGTCTGGGCATGGGGCATGGGTGATACACTGGGTTAGAAACTGGCTGATGGACAGATGACAGAGGTGATGGTAAATGGGATCCAATTCAGGAGAGAGAGGTGACCAGCAGAGTACCACGGGATCAGCACAGGGACCAGTCCTGTTCAATGTCTTCATTAGTTACATTGCAGAAGGTCTGGAAGGAAAAGTCTGCCTATTTGCAGATGACACCAAGATCTGTAACAGAGTGGATTATCCAGAAGGGTGCAGAAAATGAAGAGGGACCTGGAGAAGCTTAAAAGATGGTCAGAGATGTAGCAACTGAGGTTCAGTGCAAAAAAGTGCAAGATAATGCACCTGGGTAGGGGAACCAGGAGAGCTACAGAATGGGGGAGGTGCTGACTGTCACCAAGAGGAAAGGGACCTAGGGGTTGTCATATCACTGATGACCTTAAGGTATCAAAGCAGTGCATAAAGGCGCAGGGGGTCAGTGGCATGATGGGGTGCATAGGTAGAGGCATTACTAGCAGGAGACAGGGAGGTGGTGATGCCACTGTATAAAACACTGGTAAGGCCTCACCTGAGTACTGCATGCTGTACTGGAGACCACACATGCATAAGGACATAGACAAGGTGGAGGCTATCCAGAGAAGGGTGACAAAGATGGTGCATGGCATTCATCACAAAACATATGAGGAGAGACTTTGAGACCTCAATAAGTATTCACTGGAGGAGAGGAGAGAAAGGGGGACATGATAGAAACTTTCAAGTACCTCAAGGGCATAAACAAGGTGCAGGTGGGGATCTTTCCAATGTGAAAGATATCAGAATGAGGAGCACAATATGGAAATTGGAGGGTAGATTAAGAGGTAACATGAGAAGTTTATCTACACAGAGAGGGTAGTGGATGCTTGGAACAGTCTGCCACAAAAGGTGGTGAGGGCAGGCACAGTGGAGGTTTTAAACATGCCTGGAACAGGAACAAGGGAACATTGAGTAGGGAGGAGTAATGAAAAGCCATTGATTACTTAGGGTCAGTGACTGCATAAAGGTATAAGGCTAGCGGGCAGACTAGATGGGCCTAGCGGTCCTTATCTGCTGACAATTTCTATGTATCTATGTATCCGTGTAGCTTCCACCTCTCCAAAAACTCACCCTCTCACAACTACTTCAAATACCAAATCTGACAACTTCCAGTCCCCACCTACATCTGCTCCCAGCCACTCACAGGCCCAGCCTCATGCCAAATGTTTTTGTGGATAGTAATCTAATCCTCAGAACTGTGTGATACTATTTGTAAATAGCCCATCTGAATGTACAATACTTAGCTATATAACTTATGCAACTGTATATTTATTGCATGTATCTATTATGCATTTTCTGCTTTATGTCCCTTCCCTTCCCTGGGTCACACGTGGAAATGAGCCTCGACTCAGTGCACCTTTCCTGGTTATCAAATGTTTAAACAAAAATAAAAATAAAGGGCGGCCCAGTGGCACAGAGGGTTGGCGCTGGATGCCACATCTCACGCCATACCAGTGACCTGGGTTCAGGAACAAGCTTAGTCTGCCAGGGGTTTGGCCGAAGGGTAGGGAGAGGAGCCAGGATTGAGCAGCCATCAAGCAGCTCTCATCTCTGGGAGGGATGAGCAGTTTCCCCAACTCTTGGCTGCCACTTGGCAGAGGCTAGGTGGCAGTGCCAGGCCAGAGGAACCTAAGCTCTAGGTCAGGAAGGTGCATGTGCATCTGTATAGTAAGCATGACCCCATACTGGGGTCCCAGGAACAGGGAGAAGAATGCAAATAGCATGTCTCCCCAGTGCCAAAAGTGGGAGGGTACCAGGGGAGCACCAGACTTTGTAAAAAAAAAATATATAAGACCTAAACCAATTGCTAGTGTCCTTGAAACACCAATTTCCAATAATTGTGCTATTAAAATACAATGGTCTAATGTATTGAAAGCCTTCAACAAATCCACAAACACCACACCCACAGCCTGCTCCTCCTGTAAAGATGCTGCTACCATATCAACAAGGTCGGTGAGTGTGATGTCCATGGAGTACCCGTTCTGAAACCAGACTGGTACTTGGATAACAATAGACTCCCTCAAGTAGTCACAAAGCTGTCCCTGCACCAGCCTTTTGAAAATCTTTGAAACTACAGATAAAATTGCTATAGGACAGAAATTGGATGGATCCATGGGCACTTCACCCTTGTGTGTAGGAACAACTTTACTTCTTTCCAGGTAGCCAGAAATTTACCTTCCATCAAACTCCAATTGAAGAGTTTTGTCAAAATTGGTGATATGATATCCATTACGTCTTTTATAAATCTACGCTGCTATTCCATTTAGTCCATAGGATTTTTAGTATTAAGTTTTATGATTTCATTTTACTTCCTCATAAGTAACACATTCAAACCTAAGTTTAGGGTATTATCTTGCCCTGCTTTTGTGTCCTTAGCTGCTTTCCAATGTTCTACTTGTTTACTTATTTGAGGAATCTGTATGTCCAGAAGATTTAAAAGTAATCATTTAAAATATTTGCTGATGTTTTACAATTTTGTAATAATCCATTTTTTTCAATTTGTATTGACGATTATTTGTTGGCTTCACAGATGATTTAATTAATGACCAATGCTACCTTATATCAGTAATCTCTATTGATTTTTAACTATAATATCCTTTTTGTGTTCCCAATTTTATGTCTTAGCAAATTTCTTGCAACCTTTTAATTTTCCCAGTCATTTGTATTTAACGTTTTACGGGCTATTTTCCATCACCCGTCTTTTATTCTTATCTCTTTTTTAATTTTCGGTAATCCAAGGAACATAATTGTTCTTTTGAGTTATTCTAATAAAAGGGACTATTTTGTCAGAGACAGATATGAACAAATTTGTGAATTCCTGAATTACCAGATCAAGGCATGCAATAAGAAAAAGTCTGTCCCAATTCATTTTGGACCATTGAAACTGAAAGATTTCCCTATTATAACTTTAAAATGAATGCTGCTTTATTTTACTTCCCTGAATTTAGTTTGATTCTGTCTTGCAAACAATAATTCCAGACTACAGTTTAAAAATTACAGTACGATCCCTAACATAGGCTGATTTACTGAGACATATTGTAGTTGACTGCCACCCTGAAGAAATGAATAGTAAGTCAAGAATGTTTCTGGCACTGTGTACTGTACTTTTCTGAGTTGCTAATGAAATTACTTGAGTTACTTTCAGTTGTTTCAAACTGTTCTCAAGTGCTTTACCTCTTTGAAACCCCCATGGTGCATTAAAATCACCAGTTATTGCTAATGCACTACCCAGTGAGCATGTCTTTAGGATCTGTGCAAGCTTTTCAAATTCTATAGTATTTGTTTTAAAGGGGCATAAATCATAGGTATCATAGGTAGTACAGAGTGTATGTAGACTAAAAGTCCTTTTGCTCGCCAGACTGTTAGTACCCTTAATCCTGTTCTTAAAAGGTAATTATCTAACTCCTTCTTAAAATTATTCATATTTACAAAGGTTATAGTCTCCAATGGTAACCTATTCCATATTTCAGTCACCCTTAAGGTGAGCCAGGATTTTCTTTTTAGTTCTAGGACAATCAACTGTCAATTGAAGGGATGAGCCCTAGTAGTATATGGAGAATCCCTTAATTCCAGACCTAAAAGGTCCCACAGTCCTGGATCAGTGAATGATTTGTAAATCATGCACAAATCACCCTTAGTCGCCTGTAGTCCAAGGGATATAGGTCCAAGATTTTAACCTAGTTTGGTAATCATACTCTTTTGCTTCCAGAATACCGTGGGTTGCCTTACGCTGGACTCTCTCCAGTGCTGCTATCTCTGCCCTACCAACTGGTGACCATAAATGTGCACAGTAATCTTAATGTGGTCTGACCAAAGATGTACACAATGGCAGCAGTACTTCTCTATTCTTATATGTTATATATTTATTTATGCAATGCAAAATACCACTAGACTTCTTAATAACAGATTACAATGTGTTTTAAATGATAAATCATTCATGATCATAATGCCCAAGTCACTCTGCTGTTCCACTATACCCAGTATTTGCCCCCTGTAGTGTGTAGGTCCAATGTTTGTTCAGTCACCCAAGATGCATAACACAGCATTTATTTGTAATAAAATCTAATTTGTTTCTATAGCCCACATTTCTAGTTCATTTAAATCTTCCTGAAGTCGGATAGCATCGGCTTTGTTATTTACTGTGTACCCAATCCTAGTGTCGTTGGCAAATTTGGATATCCAAACACCGTTATTGACACACATTGAAGCAATGTATATGTTAAACAGACATGGCCCCAATACAGAACCCTGGGGTACCCTACTAGACACATCTGCCCAAGCAGAATTTATACCACTGACAGTAACAGACTGTGTCCTAGATTCCAACCAAGCTTCTACCCATCTGGTTATTTTCCCATCAAGGACATGCAATATTAATGCATCTATAAGTTCTCCATGGGAGAACTTATCAAATGCCTTCAAAAAGTCCAAGTATACCACATCCACGGAATGACCCTCATCCATGGCCTTGCTGACCCGTCCATAAAATTTGAGTAGGTTAGTCTGGCAGGATCTTCCACTAGTGAATCCATGTTGTACTGGATCCATCATGTCTGTAATCTGGAAGCACTTAATAATATAATCATAAGGATACCCTCAAGGATTTTACCCAACTCTGATGTCAAACTAATTGGCCTATAATTTGCCACCTCTTGTCTATTATCCTTTTTGTAAATTGGCACCACTTTAGCTTGTCTCCATGTCTTCATCACATAACCCATATCCAGTAATCTTTGAAATATCAAGCCAATGGACCTGCCAGGAAATCTGTCAATTCCTTGACTATTCTGGGATGTATTCCATCTGGGCCTTGAGATTTATTTGGGTTTATCTTCAGTAGTCGTTTAAAAATGACCTCTCTATTACACAAGTAATTAGTGTCTAGATTCGTTGCTAAATGGGATAGTATTGGGGATGTTTTATTGTTAAAGACTGATACAAAAATTTATTATACATTTGGGCTAAAATAACTCCCAAAGTTTGTTCAGTTTTGAATATTCACCGTTAAGCACTCTGTGTTTTGATTTGCCCTGAATAGTTTAGCCTAGCTGGTCCCAGGTCCTATTTAGTGTATATGAGCACCCCACCCCACACACCGACCTTCCTTCTGTTCAATCAGAAGGTATAATAACCATTCATTTCAATTTCACTTATATCATTTTTTCATTTAACCAAGTTCCTGTTAAGGTTATCAGATCTGAAGATTCCAATGTGACCCATGGTTTAAAGTATCAGTTTTATTTTTTAAACTTTGTGTGTTATCATATATAACTTTTAATTTAAAAGTGCTCTATGGGGCCTGGGTTTCAGCTCAACATCACCACTCAGTTTCAAAGCTACTAACAGTAGATACTTTGAATTTTATAAGAGGATTTTACTAAACTTAACTGGAGATTAAATATTTTCCCATGGACTAATGAAAAGATATTTCTCAGTTTTTTTTTTTATTTTATAGATGTCAGTATTTTTACTTTTGCCTTTCAGACTCTGTAATACCCCAACTTCCGAAACTGGCACATTTGACTTTTTGGTAGAAACAACTTGGAATATACAGGTGCTAATTATTACTAATATAGATGAGAATGCTAACAGCCAGTTTAGTAACTTCATTCTTAAAGACCTCTAGGTTTTGCTATCAAAATTAAACTTGTTATATGTAGCTGTTCAGATTGCAGTTACTTACAAACACCTAAGCTACTGTATCTATAAATAGAATTATAAGCTCCTAAATTTTAAATACCTAGTGTGTCCTAAGTATAAAAATGCCTAGATCCTTTATAAATAGTTATTTAAAATGACAATACTACATTACACATGCTGCACTTTTGCCCACCTAATAGCTATGAGGTTTTATACTCCCCTATCCCTAAAAGTTGCCAGTATTTTGTCCAGCAAATTCTTATAACAGTTCTTCACGAACAACCAGGCAAACTACACAGTCAGATATGTGAATGGATTCCATATCTGTACTGTATAACAATGCGACATGAGCTGCGCCCATTGGCTCACTCTATGGACCAATGGGCTGACAGCCCTACTACAACGGTGTCAGTCGGCGGGCAGTGGGGCGGCAAGCAGGTGGGAGTTGCCGCCCGCCACTGACCAGGGGAGGGCAGTGGGGCTCAGTGGGCGGGGAGGGGTACTGCTAGACCACCAGGGTTGGATTGGTGTGGCATTATTTTACTGACACCCGCGATCGGACTGCGAGCAGTCCACTGGACCACCAGGGATAGTGTTAACAGTTTTAATCAAACTTAGCCTGTGATCGGGCTGCAAGCAGTCCACTGGACCACCAGGGATATGGGACGATAATAATATCCTACATATGCCCACGAATGGGCTGCGAACGTCCACTGGACCACCAGCAATATAGGACTATCCTTTTTCTATGTATGCCCATGATTGGGCATGGGGGCGCCGCCATGAAGGTGCAGCCAGAGCTCAGGTGGCCACCCACAGGTGGCAGCTGCCATGTTGAGCCCTGCAATATGGCAGCCCACCTGTGTTTGGCCAGCTGTTGCTCCTTTTTTGTCTCACCTGTGTGCAGTGCAGGTAGAGGTTGCGCATGCATCGGCTCAGCACATCCCAGGCTGAATATCGGGATGTGCAGGTATCTTGGGCACACCCCCTACCTGCGCTGCATACATACTGATGCACTCATGATCGGATTTGTGCCAGGCTCAATCCCATTTGAATATCGTGTTAAGCGCATCAGTGGGTTGCGATGGTGCAACTGTGTTGAGCCATGTGCAACCCTTCAATATCCTGCCCTAATGTTTTGCACCCTTCCTAAAAGTTGCCTGTATTTAACACAGCAGATTATTACTTTTATTTTTTTTCATATCTCAGATTACAGTACCTTTGAGTCAATGACTCTTTTACAGAGGTTCCACATCAGAATGAAGACAAACACAACAGAGAACTAAATACATAGCAAGTGGAATACATGATACATGGAGCTGGGGTTACAATCCGAAATAAAAGTTACAATTAAGTGAAAAGTGACTCTAACAATACTTGTAAAACAGCAAGCAAACTTTTACCCAGCTAAATAATATAAGAATTTTACTTCCTTCCCAGAAATTGCCAACATTTGTGCAGCAGGTTCTTACAGCATAACAGTTCATATGCACTAACAGGATAAAAGAGGCAGTAGATCTATCAAACCATTTTTAAACTTGCTGTCTTCTTTAGTGTCAAAGTTCCATGTCAAAACGGCTGAGAGGCAACGTAACAATTAACATGTTTATTAGCTATTTTGAGTCTTTTGAAACTTTTAAATTAAACTATGCAAATGACAGCATTTCTCATCCAGGTCCAGTGTACCCAGCGGACACGGCAGACAGAGCAGACACACCTCTCTGGCAGCGCCTCTCTGCCATGCCTCTCCAACTCCTGCCACTTCCAACTACTGCCACGGTTCAAAGGGGACTGGGTTTTATGTCCGCTAGTGCCTCGCCAAATCAGATGCTGATGAGCTTCAGGTGGATACAGTGCATGAGGAGGTCACGTATGCAGGCAGTCTGACAGTATGGCAGTCAAGCTGGGTTCCCAGTTCACAGCATAGTCAGTTTAATGCACAGTTCTTGCATGCACATATGGAAAATTGCACAAGTGTCAAATGAAACATGCAGGCTGGACAAACAAACAGCTGTGGGATTATAAACGCAGGTACAGTATTCAGCTTTACAGGAAGGCGTACTAGCATTAGGCAGGTTGCTCAGTCCCATTAGAGGAGGCAGAGGTGGCTAGGTGGCTCTGTGGTTAGATGGGCAACAAGAAATAACAGCTTTACTCACAGTTAGTGGTATGATGTGCAGTCAGACTTCTTTCATACTAGAGCATTTACTCAGATTCATTCAATTTTTTTCAGAAAGCAGGGTTCAGTCCAGCAGTTCTAATGGCTCCATTGAGAGAGAGAGAAACAGTTCAGATGCTTTCCTGTTTAATTTGAAATAAAGTTGTGGTTTAGAAAAGTGCATAGTGCTTCTGTAAACATATATAACGCAGCTACTGTGCCAGTAAAACCTCCAGTAATGTGTGCATCACCATTTCTAAGTTTTAAGTGCAAAGTGCTGTATAACCAGTCATATATCTTGCAGCTAGTCAGTCGGTACAACACTGGTCACATTTGCAGGACCAGTCATTTACAGCACCAGTTATTCAAACTATATTACCAGAAGCTGTGCAAGGTTTAAAGTGCTGTGAGTTGCACAGTGCAACAAGAAGCATGTCTTGCTGCTGTTCTGCCGGTACAACACCAGTCATCTTTTGCAACATCATCTACTAAACTGCCAGGTTGTGAAAACTCTGATTGAGAATGCTATGCATTCCTTTAAACTGTTAAGCAAAATGCAAAAATAATAAACTGGATTGTGAAATCTCTCTGTTGCCATGAATCCCAAGTGTCAGTTATCATTCTGGCCAGCATTTCAATGTAATTAGCCATGCCTTCAGAGTAATTAAACAGGCTCTAAGGATGAGGCTTTTATCATTGAAAATGTAAAGTGCTAGTAACAATTTACCATACTCACCACAAAGTGCATAGAGCAGAGTCAGTTGTTTTGCTTTTTCATTTCAGCACATTCTTTCAAAATTCATTTCAAATATAGTTTTTCTACAGTCTAACATTTCACATTTCAAGGGGTTAAATGAAAGCAATCATACATTATCACGTCCATATTATTTTCATACATTACCACATCCATATTATTTTCATATATTACCACATCCATATTATTTCATACATTATCACATCCATATTATTTTCATACATTTACCACATCCATATTATTTTCATACATTATCACATCCATATTATTTTCATACATTACCACATCCATATTATTTCATACATTATCACGTCCATATTATTTTCATACATTATCACGCCCATATTATTTCATACATTACCACATTCATATTATTTCATACATTACCACATCCATATTATTTCATACATTATCACGTCCATATTATTTCAGCAAGATTATATCACACCAGTCACATTTTCTGAAGGTTAAAGGTTCCATTTCCACTAACTGTGGTCACTAGAAATCATGCATTCCTGGGTCATTTGGCTACTAGACACTTGACAGTTTGCTTGCCTCACTTTCCAGTAGTGCAAGAAGGGATGCAGTTGTAGTTCTTCATTTAAACCATTAACATTAAAACATAGAAGTTGTTGGCAGAAAAGGACCTCCTGGCCCACCTTATCTGCTCTAAAAATGTCTTGCCTGTGCCAGCCCTGTGGCCCTGAGGGTTGAGGCACTGGACGCCACACCTCATGCTATGCGGTGACCCAGGTTCGGGAATGACCTTGGGTCACCGGGGTGCTAGCACAGGGGAGAGGGTGGGAGTAAGGATTGAGCATTGGCTCTCCTCTCCGGGTAAGGAGTAGTGATCATCCACCTGTAGTCCCCATCACTGAATGGAGGTTCGTTGCTGGCGTGGGCGGTCAGCGATGCTACTGGAAGGAGGGGCCTCCTGAATGTTGTGCATGCAAGTGTTTCCACACGGACGCACTCATGTCAGGGATGAGTGGGTGTAGGGGCTGGGAGAAACCCACAAAACTCAGAAACTGCATATGAAAATAAATTTCCTACCTACTGTGTTACCACAAACACTACTTGATCTCCAGCCCCACCACAGCCTTGCTGCTAAGGCTCCCTTATGTCTATCCCATGCATGCTTGAATCTTGCTACTGTTTTGATTCCCACCACCTCTGCTGGGGTCTGTTCCAAACATCCACCACCTTTCCATGAAGAAGTACTTCCTTGTACTCTTTCTGAGCCTCCCCTTCCGGCTTCAGTTCATGACCCCTTGTCCTTGTGCATCTCTTTCTATGTGAAATGCTACCTTCCTGTACCTTATTAATACCCTTGAGGTACTTGAATGTTTCTTTCATGTCTCCACTTTCTCCTTCTATCCTCTAGAGAGTCTGTATTTAATTCCTTGAGTCTTTCCTCGTGGGACTTCTGATTCAGGCCACGCACCATTTTGGTTGCCCTCCTCTGTACCACTTCCGCCCGATCTATGTCCTTTCGAGATGGGGCTTCCAGAACTGGACACAGTACTCCAGGTGAGGCATTGCCATTGATCTATACAGGGTAACACCACCTCCTCTTTCTGCTGGGTTCCCCTCTCTACAGTGTGCACCCAGCATCCTACTAGCCTTTTCTACTTCTTTCTCACACTGCTTTGCTACCTTCAGGTCATCAGATATGATGACCTCCAGGTTCCTGTCCTGCTTTGTTGTAGTCACCTCCTCCCCCAAATGGTACATTTCCCTGGGTTCCTGTCATTAGGGACATTGTATTAAGTGTAAAAATCCAGAATGCTTCACACTGTAATAATCTAGTTACACGATCTCCTCCTTGTTGCCCCATATGAATTTTTCAGTTCCTATAAAATAAAGACATGCTTCACTGCTGTGTCCTAAATGTTTGAAATGTCTTGCAATGGCATATGTTTGATTTTTATTTCTTATTGCAGTTTTGTGTTCTGCCATCCCTGCTTTAATTGTCTCTTTGGTTGTCCTACATAATACAAGCCACGGGGTAGCAGCAGATGTATATAAAACCTTCAGTGCTACCTATGATAAATTCATTAATATAAATTATTTTACCAGAACATGGATGATCGAATGTGGCTATATTTACAGTATTTGTACAGTGTGTACATGTTCTGCATTTATAATTCCCCTTTGGGGTCCTGGTAGCCATCAGCGTGTACAGCTTCTGCATTTATAATTCCCCTTTTAGTTTAGTGGCATAGCTTAATTTTTGGGTGGATGTGCACTTTTTGATACCAACATGACACTTGGCATATTTGAAGAGGCTCATAAGAGGGCCACTGGAAAATTGCGCCCACAAGTTTTTATGAACTAATTTTCACCATTCCCCAAAAACTGACATGTTCCACAATTTATTGCAATTTTGAGTTTTTTATTGAACTGTGTAAAAAGTATTAACATTTTAATAAAATACTCTCAATATTTGCCAATTTTGCATGCAGACTTGGGTTTGGCTGAAACAATGCAGTGCAAGGCAGAGCAAGGGTTTTATGTGACACTGATTTCTTTTGAATCTTTGTCTTGTTTGGTTTCAAAATCCATTGGCCAAGCATAAGTACACTTAAACACTTTTTGTTTTTGTGTTGAAGCAGTCTATCAGAAAACTTTTGTTGACACACAGACTGAAACAAAAGATGGGAGAAAAGGTGCAAATGATCCCATTCACTTAAATGGGGTGCTAACTATGAAGCCTTTTAATAAGTGGCAGGGTATGTTATTCCATGTGAGCATACTTTCATTCAGACTAGTTTTGATTCAAACAGCTGAGGATTTTGGATGATCCTGCTGATTTTAAACTTGAATAAGCTAGTTGGTAACAGTGATCTCACTCTTAGCAACTACCTCCTAGATGCTCACATGCAAAGACTACAATAAAACGTGACTAAAGTGTTCAAAAAGCTTATAAAACACAAAATGTATCTGAACATTTATCTTTAACTAAACAAAATCATTGCAGCCAGAGTAAAACAAAGGTAAACAACAAGGTACCCTGACTACTGTATGATGCAGTAAAAATATATTGATAATTTTTTACATTTTTGGTAACCACGTAAGGCCCACTAGGCACAAGTGCCTGTTTTCAGGTACAACCAGGGCACTGAGGAGGTTAAGTGACTTGCTCAGAATCACACAGTATGCAAGTGGAGGTTGTGGGAATCAAACCCAGGTCTGCTAGATTTCATCAGCTCATTCACGGTTTGTTACTCTTACCTCTAGATTATACTGCCAGCCCTAATACCCCCTGACATTTAATGTTTAAATATGTGATTTCAAAATAGTGTACAGTACCTACAGTACAAATTATGACCATTAAACACTTTAACAACATTTTACTAAAACTCAGTTATTCACCACTCTGTCTGCTTATTTTCCTTGTACCAAAGTGGGTGAACAACTGGCAGAGCACTATAAACAGCTGTTGATTAGGCTTCATTATTCTACAGCCAGAAATAAAAATACATATTTCTTCTGGCTTATTTGATATTTATTTGCTGTGGCTCACTTTATAGAATCTATTTAGCACTGTATGAGGCAGATGGTTTTAAATTTTGGAAGATAGGCAATGTTTATGATAGCTTATCAGTTTAGTATTCTTGTTAGGAACATAAACTTTTCTTTATGTTTTAAACATATTCAGGTGTCAGTGTATTCATTTAGCAATTTATACTGACTAATGTGTGCTGCAGGAAACATTAAAGATTTATTATGAAGCACTCAGGGTCTATAGTAGAGCTCCGCAATTTCTTCGTAATTTTTGCAAAACGCCCACAATTTTAGTAACCTTTTCCGTAATTTTCCAGTAGCCCTGCTCATAAGACAATCATTTTGTGATATAGTGCCAAGCTGTAAAACAATATGTTACCATAGAAACCAATTTTAATTGGAACCTTATATTATCTACAGCACCACTGTTGTCATGAGTCTATTATCGATCACAGTGATCCAAATATTCACCATACAGCTTTTTCTTTTTAGGTATTCATGAAAATATCTCTTTATGTTAGACAAATCTACTTTATTGCTACCATAATGATTTAAAATACTTCTTTCTGAACAGACAGCATTGCTTTAAAGGAAATAATTATCAAAGCCAATATTGTCATCCATAAATTTGAAATCAACTTAAATGTTATCTACATATAATTGCGCCATTCAACATTACAAAATATGTATGGTTTAAAGTCATATTCAAATCCTGGGTTTATTGTCTTAACACACATACCAGAATAACATAATTCCGTGAAGAAGCAAAATAATAAGCAACAAAGAATACTTGAGGCTAGAGCATTCATGCAATCTCATTATTTACAGAACTGGGTCCAACCACTCATCATTCCAGTCTCTTGAACATTGGCCATCACACATACAAAGTGATGTACAAGGTAAAGAAGCCATTACACACTTACATCGAGATGCACAGCCTTTTTACAACCACAGTGTACAAGTTCATAACATGTTTTGGCAGCCTGTGGCAGAGTAGTCTGTTTAGGCTGAAGTTCCCCATCAACAAGGATCCATCCCCAGTCAGTAGGGTTTGGATGCTTTGGCATCACTACCATGGATTGTCCCCATATGTTTGGTAGCCCAACGGATGTGCTGCACCATGCAGCCTGCATTGGTGGTATTCCTTCTAGACCTCAGCCCTTCTTAGTGAACAGATACTTTCAGGCATCAGTCACCTGCAAAATTAGCAAGGTGTATGCAAGAACATTACTAATCTTATAAATGTTTCCTATTCTAGTAAAGATATTCATGAAAATAAAAATATTTTAACAGAATTTAATGTATCTAGCAGCTTTCATCAATGAAAATTATTAAAAGCTTTACACATTGCATAGTATGAAGCTTATGTATATATTCAGTATATGCAATATACCTTGTCAGAGCTGCTGGTTCGATCATATATCAATACTACAAATCTTTCAAGGGTGTCTATACACTCAGTAGACACATCTGAAGGACCTTTGCTAGCTCAGGAATGCATGCATAACTTCAGGAAAGCTTTCCCATGTCATCCAAGCAGTTTTTTTTCCATGCCCATCAAAGCATGATGTTGTATCACATCCTGTTATGGCATGGAAGACTGGGAGGCATCGTGACTTTGCAGGACCTAATGCTATGGCATATGCATGGGCAGGCAACACTCTGTAATTCTTTCCTGTTCCATATGCAATCCATAGTTCCTTGATAGACAAAGTCTGAAAAGCAGCAACTGCAAGCACCACCACATCAGTATCTTGATGCGGATCATCACCGAGCAATGTCCCTTTGCTACAGCATCAGCAATATGCACCATCATGCATGTGTCTGCCTGTTCATGTGAGCATGGTGAGAGTTTAGTAAAGTCATTCCGTGGGGTACATGAGCACATTTTGAGCATCTATTGCCACAATTTTCTTGCCTTCAGTTTAAAGCTTACTGACTTGCTGTGAGAGGAATTTAAACAGATCTTTCTTGTTATCATCTGAACACAAGAATTTTTGCCAGTTGCTAGGATTGCTACTGAGGTAAAACACATCTTTTACTATATTTTCCTCTTTTGCCATTGTGGATGCCTTCAGGCTAGTAGGAAATTAGTCATCCCATACTATATTCAGTCTTTGCACTGTCTCCAACCACTTTAGGATCGCTTCTCCAGGGTTTTGCGCCTGGTGGCGTGTTGGATACAAGCGGCCAGCATCAGCCGTTCCTCACGGCTGCCGCCGACACCACTCAGCAGCCCTTACTGGAGTAAGGGCCTCGGGACTCTGATCGCTTCTCAGGGTTTGCGCCTGAGCAGTGCACTGGATACAAGGCGGCCAGCAACAGCCACTCCCCGGCCGCCGCCCGACACCACCAGCAGCCTTTACGGAGTAAGGGCCTTGGGACTCGGATTGCTTCTCAGGGCTTGCACCTGAGTGGCGCACTGGATACAAGGTGGCTAGCAACAGCTGCCCTACGGCCACCACCCGACACCACTCAGCAGCCCTTACGGAGTAAGGGGCCCGGGACTCGATCACTTTCAGGTACCTCTGCCGAGCTTTTTCTCGGAGCCAACATGCTAGGAGATCACAATTGGTGCAGCGCTGACTTAGGGGACTGTGATTGGTCCGCTCCGCTCACTACCTTCATTCTGATTGGTGCACCCTCCACATAGACCTTTACAGCATTCCCTGCACTGACTCTGTGCTGCTGCTAAGTTCTGAACTGAATTTTGTCTTTAAATCTCAACTGCCAGTACTGACTAGGTCAAGGCTAATAGTTTTGTACTGTGTTTCCATAGTATAGCCCTTTGCATAAACTTTAGATTGATTACTGCATATAGTGTTGGAAGTGTGAACGTAGGGCTGTGTTTCCCACCTGTATTATTGTTGGATGCTATTGTAACTGTTCCCTTAACTTTTCTTTTTATTCCTCCCTACTATTGGTGCTCACCTTATACACCCACCCTTTTGTACTAATTTACTTGCCGTGCTTATGGCTGCTGCTTCCCTCTCTTTCCGAGACAGCCACCCCCATCTAGCTTCCATTTGTCCTGCCCTATTCCGCCATTTACCTTTGTCCTACCTACCCTGCCTCTCTAATCGTTTTTTTGTCCCTCCACCATCACCCCACCCCCACTGATGATCTGCCACCAGCTTCCCAGCCCCTGAATTCCTGTCCTGCCAGTATATTTATTTGGCTCTTTTTCTCTCTTAGGGTTTTGCGCCTGAGTGGCACGCTGGATACAAGGCGCCAGCAACAGCCACTCCTACGGCCGCCACCTGACACCACTCAGCAGCCCTTACTGGAGTAAGGGCCTTGGGACTCAGATCACTTCTCAGGTACCTCTGCCGAGCTTTTTCTGGGAGCCAGCAGGCTAGGGCAATCCACGATTGTGCAGCGCTGACTTAGGGGACAGTGATTGGTCCGCCCACTCGCCACCTTCTTTCCGATTGGGCCCTCCACATAGATCTTTACAGCATTCCTGCACTGACTCTGTGCTGCTGCTAAGTTCTGAACTGAATTTTTCTACCGCTCCCACCACCTCCCAGGCCTCCTTTAAATACAGTTATGCTCCGCCCTCCCTAGCTCTTTTGCTGCACCATTGGCTTATTCTTGTCTGCTGCCAGTCAGACATTGGTAGCTGAGTGGGGCCAATAAGCCTGATCCTTGTGCAAGCACCACCACAGCTTTTAGCCACCAATCTGATTTTGTTTTTCCTTTCTCCCTTCTGATTGAAATCTCACTTTGGGATTTGAGAGTAGGTAGGTGGGTCTGTTACGCACAGGAAAAGCACCATACCATTACTAATTTACAGACCTCACTCCTTGGCACTATGGCTTTCCTCACTGCTTTACTATTGTTCCTATTATACAGCGTGCCTTACAATACAGTACACCATGAAGTATCACAATATAATCCAGATCTGGAATGCACTGTCTCAACACCCTATGTTGCAACGGCCCGCAGTACAACCATTGTTTCATCAACCTCCCCCTTCTGGCCTATTCCCCCGTTATACCCCTCTCCCTTACTACTGCCTTCACCTATGACTATACGAGCACTCACAATGATCACTTTAAACTGTCACTTTAGCGGTACTCTCTCCTGTACCACACATCATGGGCGGTCCCAAAGGAAAAAAGCTGTCTCCATCCTTAAAAGCTCCTTAAAGAAAATGCTATTACTGCTCCTTCTCTGCTCAGGTAATGGGAGCTAAACCCTGCCCCCACAACTTACCTCGCCTACAGATTTTGCAGAGGCTTCAGGACTTAAGATGATGTTGGTCAATATTCTAAGCCTGACCAAAAATTTGTACAATTGCAAGCTTGGGCTGCGATACCAACCGGACCTTATCATAATACTTGAGTCTAGGCTAAAAGAGGCTAATATAGACCAACAACTCCCTCCAGGGATACAAACAATTTAGGGTGGACAGGGCTTCTAGAGGAGGGGTGTGGTCGTCTAAGCCAAATCCAAGTACTCAGTCACTAACATCAGCTGCAAATCTTTAGCCAAGGAATTCGAGATTGTCTCAATGAAGCTTCATCTCCCCTCTTCAGAATGCATTACTGTCATAGGTGGTTATAGGCCTCCGTCTGGAGGCGATGAAGTCCTTAATATACTGAAATCCCTATTCTCAGATGCAAAACAGAAACAATATTTCTAGGGGATCTCAATATGGATTGGCTAACCCCAAAATCTCATTGCCTTAAATCCCTCTGTGACGAGCTAGGTCTAGTGTAAGTAGCCAATGAACCTACAAGGAACAATGTCCTAAACACTGCCAACAGCTCCATCTTAGATGTGATATTAACCACTCACCCACATAAAATTTCACATTCAGCTGTGTTTCATAATGATATGAGCAATCACGGGATTGTTGTTTGCATAAGATCTCATATTAAGGCCCAAACACAGCCTATCTTTATAACAAAAGCGGTCCTTTTGCAAGTTCGGTGCAGCAAACTTCCTTTCTGACCTGGCAGGATCAGTTGGCAAGACCTTTACCTAGCCCTTAATGTCAACCTTACTAGTTTGGTAAATAAGCATGCCCCTTCATCAAAGTTAGGGTAGGAACAACTCTCACCCCTGGTTCACCGAGATCTTAAGACAGCCCTCACAGCCCGGGACAAGCTCTGGGCAAAAGCAAGAAATTCAAGAAACCTTGGATTGGCAGGCTTTCAGAACAGCCAGGAATACCTGTGTGAAAAGCATTCATTCTGCCAAAGCTAACTTCTACATCTCTACCCTGAACAAGCGCAAAGGAACCCACACAAAATATGGAGGACACTTAAATCTATAGAAGGCGTGCCTACTGCCCCTTCTATTCCAGCAAAGATAATCGCAAATGGCAGGGTAGTGGAAAATAAGTCCTTAATCCTCGAAGAACTTAACTCCCACTTTGTCACAGCTGGACTAGCTTTGACTCTTCACCGTATGCTGGTACTGCGACGAGTCAACCAAATCCCTCAATATCTAGCACCTCATCTTGCCCATTTCAACTGCATGAGCTAAATTTTAAAGAAGTAGAAGATTCTTTCCTTAATTTAGATATCAAATAAAAGTGCAGGGGATGATGGCTTAGAACCCTTCTTCCTAAGGCTGGATATGCCCATCTCGCTGCCCCCATTCTTTATATATCCAATCTCTCCATTACATCTTCTACTGTGCCGTCCTGTTGGAAATCCGCACATATCCTCCTTCTGTTCAAATCTGGTGACCCTTGCGATGTGAATAACTACAGGCCTATTTCCATCTTGCCTATCCTCTCTAAAGTTTTTGAAAAATTGATCCACAATCAATTAAAAACTCACTTGGAAACTTTTTCTCTCATTAACCCAGCTCAATCTGGTTTCAAGCAAATCTCAGCACAATCTGCTTTAGCTAAAGTAACCAATGACTGGGTCTCTGCTATAGATGCTAAGAAGGTAACTGGAGCAGTCTTCTTGGATCTTAGTAAAGCTTTTAATACTGTTGATCACAACCTACTAGTCAATTGTCTCACCTAATTTGGGTGCCACGTACCATACTACCCAGTGGTTCTCTAGTTACCTAACAGGAGATCTCAGAAAGTAAAAGCAGATGGCTTTTCTCTGCTTCTTTGCCAGTTGTCAGAGGAGTCCCCAAGGCTCCATTCTAGGCCCTATCTTGTTTTCATTATACATTAATGACCTTGATTCCAATATATCAACATCCAAGCTGCATTTCTTTGTGGATGACACTGTGCTGTATACCTCTGGCTCAACGTTATCCCAAATTAAGGGATGCTTCCAGCAACTTTGCCCAACTTGAACATAATCTAATAAAGGCAAAGCTTCTGTTTAATGCAAAGAAAACCAAAGCTATGATATTCTCTCATAGTACCGCCACAGGTACCTCCCATACCCCTCCTAAAGACTTTATTGTCACCACGTTAAACTAACCACTGGAAGTCGTCTCCAAATTCAGATATCTGGGTATCCAGATCGACAACAAGCTCTCTTTCAATGACCATATCGTGGATTTATCCAGAAGGTTCAAAGCCAGATTAGGTTTCTTCTTTAGAAATAGGCCCCTCTTCCCCTCGAAACTCGAAATAAGCTCATCCAGGCTACTTTTCTTCCCCTTCTTGACTATGGAGATGTAATTTACTCCTCCACTACTCTCACAAACCTAAGTAAACTGGACATCCTTTACCACTGTGCATTATGGTTTATTACCAACTCCTCTTATTGTTCAGCACCAATGTGACCTATACGCAGCTGTTGGATGGACATCTCTCACCACTAGAAGCTTGCTCCATGCTGGTCTTTGGACCCTTAGCTGCTCCTGCACAAATTACGAGTTACCTATCATCTCTCATTTGTATTTCTCATAGGACATACTCTCTCAGGAAATCTGAATTCATTCTGCTGGACTTACCTGAGACACGGACCTCCTTTGGTAAACGTGTATATTAGCATGCCCTTCCCTCTATTTGGAATCAACTCCAAACCATGTTGAAACTAACTAGCATAGTTTCAATTAACTTCTACAAAGTGCTAAGTGCAGCTAAGATAAAAGATATCTGCAACTGTTATTAAGCCCTCTTCGTCCCTATATGTGCCATAACATTTATGTGTAAGACCCTAATCACCCTTATGCATGCTAATTACTTAGTTCGCACTATCATTTAACCAAGACACTATTACATTCTCCGACTTCTGACTTCATAACTGTTAGCTTTACTGCAGCAATCCCACTCCTGCCCCTTCCCGTCTGATTCTTGGCTCTGTCTATATATATTACTCCTCTCACTCTATCAAGCCTCAATAACTCCTTTACCCTATATTTTCTGCTGCTGCTCAATTTACTAAATTGTATGTACTGCTAACACCAGTTACCATGCCTTGTATTGTTAGCATGCTACCTTGAAATGTTATCACTTTGTACCAATTGTTTTCTCACCACCTATCATCATCCGATGTTGTATCCTCGTATGTAATATCCTGCTAGTACTAAGTGTTCACATGCATACATGTTATACTATTGTTCTATCAAGTATTTTTATTTATGTATGTTCGTTATCAGTATACATGTCACAGGACCTCCTTGTGAATGAGCTTGCTCAATGGAGTTTTCCTGCAATAAACTTGAACTTGAACTTGAACTTTGAGAAGTATGGTAGGAAGATTTTCTCACTGTAATCTAGGAAAGTTTTGCACAATGTAGGTTTTAACATCTGAACAACAGCTGCACCATCGATTATAAAAGCAGAAAACTCTGGCTTGTATTCTGGGTTTTGGTCAATTGATCTAAGCAAGTGACTAAATCACTCTTGTCCCAAGTCTGAGTTTTCACCTTCAGACAAAGAAGGTGGGCAACCTTGGTTTTCATGGGCAAAAAACAACTCATTGAGGTTGCTATCACGGCTTTGGCAAACAATGTAGAGTTTGAAGAACAATTGACAATCGGTCCTTGTTGACATCAGCTTCATCTTGTCCTTTTTACATTCTTTGTTGGACGTGTCTTTTAAAGAGGAAGCTTATTGAGAAGGATGCTGTCTTTCATGGGTTTTGACCTGGTCATTAGTCTTTCCATAACAAAAGTGTTGTACTGTTCCTTTCCAACTGTTTTACCTTCCTTATTGTATCATGAACTGAATGGTCGGCAATATCCTTTGTGGCTAATAAGAAAAGGTCTCCATTTTCTTCTTCAAATGGGTTGCCTAACTCCTCAGTTGTAGCAAGTAGTAACTTAACGTGAGTCTTAAATCATTCTTGACTCGCTGCTGGCTCTTCATGGTGGGGTGACTTTTCAGATCCATCCTGCCCTCTTCCTTCCTTAAACTCCCTCATCACTCTAACCATTTCAGGTCCAGCCACCATCCACCATAAGAGTGCACTGAGGTTTTCTGTTAGGCCAACAGCCCCTTCATCACCTTTGACCAGTTCATTGTTCTTCAATCTGGTTGTGTGGAGTCTTTGTGTTTGTTTCACACCCAGTTGTTCAAGCCTTATGCAATAGTTGTTTACTAAGACTGTAAGTTTGAAGATGGATGTATTTGATTTGTCTAATTAAGCATCTTCTATGTAAGAAATCAGTTGAGCAAGAACAATACTGTGAGTCATCGCTTCTCTGTCTTGTTTGAAGGACTCTTTCTTAGCCTTATCCCTTGCACAATTATAGAGTGCAGCAAGGTATTTCTTGTGATACTTTGCTTCAATGGCTATTAGGTCTCCAGCACTTGGTACCTGGTAGTCATGTGTTATTTCTTTATGGCGGCAGTGTAGTATGTACCAGTTGACCTCTCACATTTTCCCTCATCTATAGGTGATTCTAGGTTTCTGAGATGTTATGTCTTTCTGGCATCCATATTTAGTAAGTCCCAATGCTTTTCTGATACTTGCTCCAATTCTATATTCTTCTGGTGTATGATCTGTAACAAATGTTAGTCTGTTTGCTTCTATGACCCTCTGCCTATTCCTTCTAAGAGGTTATTTTTAGCCATAGAGGCATCATGTTCATTTTCCTTCTTACTATACCAGAGTCATAGTTGTGCTCAAAAGTCTTCTTGCCAATTTTATGGACTCTTCCTTAAATGCTAACTCTGTTGAGCATATTCTCCTGACCCTGAGAAATTGTTCCTTGAGGATAGTCTCCTTTAAATGTCGTGAATAGTAAGTCTCTGATTTTAGCAGTGTATTTCTTAGTCCTTCTATACAGTCTTGTTTCAAGCTTCCCTCTTTTTATAAACAGTTAACTACAAACATGTAGTTTGTATGAGGTTATAATGCCTTGTGAAGGAAAGATACTGTAGCTATTGCATATATTAATATCTCCAAAATCTTTTAAGATTTTGTTCACTGTCAGATCAAAATAATATGATGTCATCCCAGTACCTTTGCCAAATGTTTATGGCTTCTTTAAATTCATTTCATGGGCCATGTATGAACTGGGGAAAGTAGTCAAAATAACAAGGCAGGAGAGGGACCTGGGTGTTATAATATCAGATGACCTAAAGGCTGCAAAACAATGTGATAAGGCAGTGGGAAGACAAATTGTCTGTTTGGCTGCATGGGGAGGGGTATAACCAGTAGGCGGAGAAAAGTGATACTGCCTCTATATAAATCATTAGTGAAACCCCATCTTGAGTTCAGGGTACAGTTCTGGAGGCCCCATCTGCATAAGGATATCGACAGGATAGAAGAGTACAGAAGAGGGTGACCAAAATGGTGCAGGGCCTACATCAGAAGTCATATGAGGAAAGGTTAAAGGATCTAGATCTGTACTCCCTGAACATTAGGAGAAAGAAGGAGACATGATTGAGACATTCAAATACTAAAAGGGAATAAACAAGAGTACAGAAATGGAGCATCTTTCAAAGGAAAAGATGTCCAAAGACTAGAGGTTATAATATGAAGCTGGAGGGGAATGGATCAGAGGGAACAGGAGAAAATATTTCTTCATGGAAAGGGTGGTGGAACAGCCTGCCAGCAGAGGTGCTAGGGGCTAAAATGGTTACAAGATTTAAGAAGGCATGGGACAGGTACATGAGAATCACAAAAACAGGTGGAGAAGGTAATCAGGGTCATGAACAGGGTCTAGAGACACCATTGGTAGGGGAAGGGCAGAAGGGTGGGGGATGGAGACTATGTAGGATCTGCAGCTTTTTAGTAGGCAGGAAAATGGGTAGACAGGATGGGCCAGGAGGTTCTTTTCTGCCATCAACCTCTATGTTCCTATCTCTCTCTTGTAGGCCGTACATTCATTGTTCTTCCCATTCTCCTACATATATACTTAAAGGCTCAGGGCAAATGTTGTCCCCATTGAGGTACCCTTATGCTGTACATAGGATTTGTTCTGAAATATAAAATAACTGGATTATAAGACAAATTGTGCCATGTCTAGGATGTAGGTGTTTGGTGGTTTCAAATTTCAGGTCTGTTTCTTAGAGCATTATCCAGAGCCTGTAGTCCCCTTTGTGAGGTGTGTTAGAATACAGATTTTTTTTTTTATTATTTATACTTTATACTCCTGCTCATCCCGGCAGCCTCTTCTCAGACCAACCCCCAGCCCCATCACCCTGGCTCCTCTGAACTTACCTTCACCAGTGCCCTCTGCCACTGGGCTGTGGTTGTGCCTGCCCACCAGGTGCAGGGTCTGCAAGGGTTGGTCTTCATATCTCCACTGTGGGGTTTTTCACAGTTTTTCTCCCCAGGCCCACTGATGTGCAATGGGTAGAGTGGCGAGCTCTGCTTCTGCAGAGACAGCCTGACATCTCTGAATGTAGGATTTCTCCCCAACGTGGTGGCATGCATGTGCTGGTACCCAGCTATTGCTGGGTGTCACACAAGCAGCACACCATGCAATCTCCCTCCCCAAGGAAGGAGAGCTCTCTGTGGATGCTCAATCCTTCCTCTCCCACTGGCTCCAAACAACCTGAGTGTTTCCAACCCGGGTCACTGGCGTTGTGGGGATGCATGGATGCCTCAACCCGCCATGCCTCTGGGTCAGCAAAATACAGACTTTCAATGTCAGTTGCTACAAGAAAGTCTATATTATCCACAGTCACATCTTTCAACTTCAGAACTATATCATTTGTGTTGCTTATGTACAATTTGAGATTTGGGAGTGGTTGCTTTATAAAGAAGTCCACCCATTTGGAAACTGGCTCTGTCACTGAATCAGCAGATGAAACAATTGGGCATCCTGGGACACGGGTCCTGTTCTTATGGAGTTTTGAGAGGACATAAAATACTGTTTTTTAGGGTTATGTACTGTGAGATGTTGTTTCTGATATGTTTTACCAACCTGCTTGTGAACCAAATTGTATTAGTTCATCCACCTTGCTTTATCAATTTACTTGGATCTGCCTCAAGCCTTATATAAAATGTTTCAGACAGCTGTCTAATTGCTTCTGTTATGTAATTATCCCTTCCCAAATTACTATGCCCCTTTATCTGTGGGATTTACACCTACATCAGTTATTTCAGCAAGTTCTTTTCATGTTCTTTTTCAGACTTTGTCAAATTTCTTTCAGAGTGTTCTAAATTAAGATTATTCACATATCTTTTCACAAATGTTGTGTCATGTATGTAATAAGATTTTTCTTGCTTGCATTTGAGCAGATATTTCATTTCTTCCTTATGCCTACATTTTCTTTATTTGGGTCTATTGTTGTTAATTCAGGTATAGGAGGGTTGTTGCTAAAAAAGTCAAGTGCCACTAAACCTTCCTGGTGATTTATGCTTGTGTAGAGGTCCTTGATGTCAAAAGACACTAACCAAATGTTTTCCCAGTCTAAATATTGGTTATTGATGTTCTGAATAATCTCAGTCATATAACTTGAATCCTTTAAATATGTCCCCATTTTACTGACCTCTGGTTGGATGTGGTGGTCCACACCAGGAAGATTTAGAAGCACTCTACCAGGCCCTAAGAAGAAGGGAAGATGAATAACCATCTAACAATATTCTATTAAGACTGGCAGAGATTGTCTTGAATGAGAACTTTTAGATTTGAGGAAGATTTCTACATGGAAGTGAGAGGCACAGCTATGGGGAGTATTATGGCACCCTCAGAGTCATATGTGAATGTCTTCATGTGGAATTTTGAACAGACCCATATTTTGAATACTGCAACAAATACTTTTTCGAGCACATCACACTATGGAAACACTTTCTAGATTATATATTTATGATTTGGTAGGACAACAACCAGACTTACATAGATTTAGGAATATTTGAACAGCAGGAAGCCTAATTTACATTTTACAATGGAAGTGGACTTAGCAAGAATTTCATTTCTGGACTTAGTTATCTATAAAAGATATTAAATTGGAAATTACTCTATTCAGAAAAGCACGGATGGACATATGATGCTACACTATCAGAGCTACCATGACTCCAAACTGAAAAAGAGTATTCCCAGAGCACAAATGATGACAGCAAAACAAAATTGCAGTGAAGGGAGGAGTATGCTAGGGTAGCTGAAAATATGACAAATATAGCAACAATCTTGTTGAGGGGAAGTTCAAGAAATTACACAAAACCCAAGGTAAGAACTATTACAAACTAGAAACAGAGAAGAAAGGGACATCAGAATAGTTTTTTCCACCTCGTATGGGCCACCTGAGTGGAGACATTCAAGACATACTTGCAAGAAATTGGCACATATTACAAACAGAAGAAACATAGAATACAAGATTCAGAAATCCACCCGTGGTTGCATCAAAAAAGAATCTGACATTGAAGGATAAATTAGTACACACAATACACAGTACATCAAAACAGGCCCTAGACAACCACTCCTTGGACCTCTGACTAATGGAAGGTTCCCATGTGGACACTGTTACCAATGTGGCAACACCAACAAAAATGTCAGTTTGAACACCCATACACAAATGTTAAACACCAAATAAAACAACATATTAATCGAGGACAGACCATGTAGTATACATACTACAATGTCCTTGTGATAAGCTCTATTTTAGGAAGACAAAAAGAAAGAGCTTAAGTCCAGAATAAGTGAACATTAAAGTGACATAAGATTGAAGGATCCTAATTCCTCAGTGGCCAAGCACTTCAACACAGTGGGACATTCAGCTTGCCTCACTCCATTTCTGGGAAATGGAAGAGTGGAAGAACCTACAAGGAGCAACATTAGTTGGGGCAATTTACTTTTAAATGAGAAGTTTATTGGATCTTTACTATGGATTGTCTCAATCCCAAAGTGGGCTTGAATGAAAGCTGCAATTGGAATCTATATTGGTAAAGAGACAGACTGTATGATTATTTTCTCATATGGGGTGACCCTGACTTTCCACCTTGACTCTCTATTCAGATGCATCATAATAGGATGAATAAATACAGGACAAATGATGTGATATACTGTATGTTGTACACAAATCTTTTAAAGTTGTTATAGAGGCACAATATGTACATAAAGTGTGGTGAAGACATAAGATTTATACAAAGATTGCATTTTAAATATAAAGCATTCAGTACTGTAAGTCGAGGGTGGGATGAACCAGCTCCTTAAGCAACATACAGAGTGTGACAATTGGCTCTGCAGTCCACCTTAACCCATTGAGCCACACCACATTGCTTACGCCTGTTTACTTCAGACAAGGGAGGTATCAGCTAGCAGGGTGTAGCTGATAACGTCATTTTCTCCCACCATATTGCAGTATAAAACCACCATGTGTGAGCAGCAGCTACTCCTACAGTAATGGGAGTCAGCTTGCAGCCATGCAGTTAGATCAGGGGTTCTCAATGGTGAGGCCAGCCTCCCTGGGGAGGCCCCAACCTATTCCAGGAGAGGCTCAAGCCAGTCTGAAAAAGTACTGTATTTAAATTTTGAGTTTTATATATTTGTGGGAAGAGATGGAGCAAACTGAAAGAGGATAATAGTAGGTGAATGTTATGTATTTATTTACTAATAAGTGACAAGAGAAGGTGAATGAGACAAGGCTCATTTCAGGTGTACCCGGAAAGGGTAGGAGTGAATACATTTCAAAAGGTAACTGCAAAACAATCAAGAAATACCCAGTGAACAATAGTACAAACAAATATGAACAATAAACTAATAATGAGTGGTGGTAATTGATCAGTTTGTAGACTGATGGTAGAAAAGTCCAAATACAAGGGCTGAGCATAGAAATACTAAGAGCAATAGCAGGAAGGAGCAAAGTAATCCCTGAGAAGTTGCTTAGGAGAAGGGAAGGAGGTGGAGAGGCAAAGTATGTAGGAAGGTTATTTCATATAGAGAGGAAACAGAGAAAGTAGTCTGACCCATGAAGGTACTGCAACAAGGGGTAACAATGGTTAAAGAATGAAAATAGTGGAGCAAGTAGGCTGGCCTTTGGGTGGGTTACGATAAGCTTAATAATAATATTTGTTTATTTTATTTATTTTATTATTCAGATAACACCTTTGAGCACAGGAGCTTTTTTCAAAGGTTCCATGTCAGGACAAAGAACTGAATGTGAGCCAAGTACTCGGACGGGTTTCAATTTATTCATGGTGTACTGCGCAGTACAGTATGTTACTTTCCTTTGGGGAGGCCCAAGATTATTTCAGTTTTTGGAGGAGGCTCAAAATCTTTTCCATGGATTTGGGAGGCTCACTGTGACAAAGTCTAAGAACTATTGAGTTAGATGATTCTGGTGAGTAAATCCTTCTTTAAAACAATGACTTGTTTGGAAAGTGAATGCTAACGATAAAATACATAAATTAACATACTGAAAAGGAACTTACTCCCTTTTAATAGAATGAGTATCTTAAGTGGAGCAGGCAAACTTAAAAGAATTAAACGAGTGTCAGGTGAGCCACATAAAGGGGAGATATGAGATAAAACTGATGAGAACTGGAATGAAATTTAAGGTGAAAAACTTAGAAACACTGGCCCAGATATTCAAACTGCATCCAAAAGTGCGCAATAGCAGGAGCAAGCGCAAGTCCATTGCCCATGCGCGCAAGAGGCGCGATATTCAAAAACTGAGCCGCCAAACTGCACCTACAGCTGACGACTGAATATCGCACCACCAGCGCCATAGTGCAACTAGGGAGGGAAGCTGAGCAGATCAGATGCGCCATAGTGCAACAAGGGATGTTCAACTGAGCAGTCCAGAGGTGCTATAGCACAACCAGGGATGCCCCCAGCAGCAGGGTGGCAATGCAACTGCACAACCAGGGAGGTAGGGGCTCACCACCCATGCCACAGATGGGCACAGGAACACACAGCAGAACAGACATCATCCCCCACACACCATGCACTGCACAACTGGGGAGGGCTGGAATAACCACAGGCCCATGGAGCCAAGCAACCAACCCACAGCCGGGCCATGGTGCCCCATAACACCCCTGCAAGCTGTGACTGGCACACAAGGAGGGCTGACCACCCCGTGCCATACCATCCCCCAATGCAGAGTACACAATGCACCATGACCCCCAGACACCCTGCCCAGGAGCAGCGTCCACCACTGCAGGAAACCCCATGCATGCCACCACCCCACTGTGACAATGCAACCCTGTACACCACAGAACCATGTAAGGCAGCCCCACCATGAGCACCCATCAGTGGGTGGCAGCACACAGAGATGCAACGACGGCATACACAGTGCCACCATGCACAGCCCCCGAGGTACTGCTGAGAGACCAACCATGCGCGGCACATGAGGTACCCCACATGGGACAGGGCTTGCCGGACCCCATCACCAGTGGTACAGCACCTGCACACTCTCCCAATGACACACCCCGACCCAGCACTGGCCCACAACAGCCAGCGCAGACACCCACAGTGGTGCGTGGAAGCATGCAACACACCGGATGCCACACAGTGCATGGACAGACACCCACCCATACCCAAGGGCACAACAACACAGGGACGCAGTAGCAGGGCAGCCAAGTCCCCAGCATGGACCCATGTAAACTGTGTACACACAACCTGCAGTCCCCATGGCACAGGAGTGCCAGCCACCCTGCACAGGCACTGTGGACCTGTACACCACCAGCATTTGCCTGGAGCACAAGTCACAGACAGTGGTGCACATCCCCTGCAACACACACAAGCCACAGCATGAAGGTGGGTCAACAACTGTGAGGCCACAGTGTCACCCAAGGCAGACATGCACCACACCAGTGACAGGAGGCAACCCAGCATTGTGATGGGTACAGTGTTTGCCCTGCATGGACAGCCACCACTGACATGCCAGCAGACCGTGCAGGTCACAGACATGCATGGGTGTCAGCTGCACAGGCCATGGATGGGCTGACAGGGTGCCATGGACACAGAGCATGCACTATGGACCACTGCACACAGTCATCCAGTGCACAGGACACAACACACACACACACAGACACTGACTGATAGCTACCCCACACCATAGTCACCTCCCATGGACACACACATACCCATGACTGCACCACCCTGACGCCATGCACACCACTGCAGCTGAGCACCTATAGCCCGCTGCAAATCAGAGACCACCACAGTAATCATATCAAAAGATCTGTATTCAAACAAAATATCAAAGCGAACTATATACAATAATATATACAAAGTTGGGGGCCACAAACAAGGTGGGGTGGGTAAGGGGCAGGGGTGAACAAATGGGACAGGAAAAGGAGGGGTGTGAGGGTGGGTCCAGGGGGTAGGGGATATCAGGGCAGAGGAACTGTTAGCGGAGCCCCGCTCCCCGCTCTGGCTGCTCCTCCACGGTGCCTCCTGAGGACCCCAATCTGGTCACTCCTTTGAAGTATTTCTAAGGCGCCCTGCCACGTGCAGGATCTCCCACAACGCCTCCCTGATGTCAATCAGCTGGCGGACACCTAGGACAAGGGAGCACAGTCAATAGGTGTGAATGCACAGCCCCATACAGCCCACCCACTGTGCATGGCATACAGCCATGGGACATGCCTCTGTGATGGTGTGTGACCACCACAGTGATCACGTCCACATGACCTGCCCACCCAGGTGCATACAGCCATGGGACGCTGCACCCACCCACTGGCTAAGTCACGCACAGCACCACCGTGGCCATTTAGTGACATGGCTATGTGGTGAAAGGCAGTGGCACAGCCATGTACCCAGTGCATGCATGGACCACCATCAATGCACTCCCAGACATGCATTGCCACTGGACAGTGCTGACTGTAACAAGTTGTGTGCATGGCAGTGGTGTCAGTGGATGGTGGCCATGCCCGCTGCCCACCCTGTTACACAGCATGCAATAGTAATCATGGAGGTATGGCATTCACCATCATCAGGCTGGTCCCTTGGGCTGTGGACCATTGCCCCACCTTGCGTCCCTGTCCTCTTGTTGGCACCACAGTTCACGTGCTAGGCGCCACTCCTCCGGCCCTGTGGTGCAAACATGGAGAGAGGAACTTCATTATAATCCTGTAGCAAAGCCCCTGCCCCCAGGTGTGTGCCTCCCACCCAGCCAGACCCACCTACCCCACACCCTGATAACACCACCACAGCCAACACCGGATGGTCCCTCCCCATGTGCTGGACACATACAACCATGATACCCATATGGAAGATTAAAGTGTTGACATAAACCTACCTGGCGTGGCACTGTGCCCTCCTTGCAAGTGACCGCAGGGGCTAGCAGGTCTGGCCCTCCACCGCAGGTCACCATACCTGTGGCAGCACTGCTCTGCTGTCCGCCCCATCCTGTGGCCTCCTCCAGTGCAGTGGCCACCTCCTCCCACACCTGGCTCCTGGACCTGTCCAGGGGTGCCTCCCAAACAGTGGTCCATGGTGGCTCCACCATGGCCACTAGGTTGACCAGTTCTACCTGGCTCCATTGTGCAGCCCCTTCCGCGCCATTCTCCTAGCTCAGTCTGCAAAATGGTGCTCTGCAGCGTGGCTCCCCACATGCAGATGTTGCGCGGCACAGTGCTGCCATTCCCCATCATGCTGTCACCGAACAGCACGATAGTGGTGCACCCATGCCTGACGATGGCTTAGGGGCAAAGGTCGGACACAGGGTCAAGGGGTCTGGGCTACAGACAGGCACAGTGCCGCTGGAACCCAATGCATGTAGCGTGATTGGATGCCTGTGTGCTACCTCCAGTAGTGGCCTACCGCGCTGTTGCCCCAGTGCGCCTATGATGGCCCAGTGCCACACCACATGTAGGTGAACATCGCTGTAGTGCCACTGGCACAATGGTGGCCGTGCCCTGCATTGCTTCCCACGCACAGCACGTCAGCAGAGCGGCAGACACCTGCGCTCAGCAACACGGGCATGCGCAGTGAGGGTGTACTGCGCATGTCACAGAACTGCACCCTTGGCTCAGCACATTCAACACAATCTAGCAAAGTGCAACAGCGCGATATTCAGTCGTCATATGCAAAACAGCTAATCAGCCATTCAATGGCGCTAGCACTGCAATTTGCATCCACTTAAAGTTTCACTCGCCTCATTTGCATGGGTTGCCTATAAAAGTGTGACATTGGGCTGCACTGGCCATAGTCACTTACTGCAGTCTATTGGTGAGTTGCATGCTGTTTGGGGAATATGGACTGTGGATATAGGGACATGCATGGGACTGCACAGTCACAGGTAACAACTGTCATTCTTACAGGCTTAAAATGACCGAGCGAGTTGTGGGAGAGGAGGAACACAGTGGTGGGAGGAGGAGGCCTAATTCTTACCAAGGCTGAGACCGATGCCCTGTTTGAGGCCTACCTGGACAGGAGCCGCTTCTCAGCGGATGGCAGGGAACACCTCAAGCCCGTGCTGCTGCATGGGAGGACGTGGACATGAGTGAACCTGCATGGCAGCCACCAGTGCTCCATGCAGGAGTGCAAGAAGAAGAGGGCACAGACAGGAGGAGGATAAAGGAGAAGGTGGTTGCCGCCAGGGCAGCACTGAGCTGCGACAGGTGGGGACAGCCGAGGTGGTACAACTGACCCCACAGGAGGAGAGGGTTGCTGGAAGCATGCAGAATTGTGCCATTGAGGGTGTTCCAGGTGGTGGCTTCCAGACGAGTGGTAGCCCATCACTGCATGGTAGGTCATGGTCTGTCTATGGGGGGGCAGGGTAGGTCACATGCAACGCGACTTTGTTTTTCCTTACAGATCCTGAGCATCTGCATGGGTCAGCGGTGGTGGGCCTGTCCACTGAGGACAGTCAGCTGGAGATGGAGGAGGGCTCATCCACCTCCACAGGAATATGTGGCTCAGTGCGACAGTGGGCCGCCTGGCTGTCCACACTGATATTGTTGGAACAGGTGCGAGGAGGCCTGCCCATGTCCCAGCGTGCCGGTGTCCACGGATGCCAGCATGCTGTGACTCGGCCGGTGCCGGGTCCGTCACCGATGATGATGTCGCTAACGGCATTGGTAGTGACACGCGTGTGCCATGGGATGGCCACACAGTAGATAACATCACAGCCATGGCTGTGGGTGGTGCTGCCGTGAGGCTCAGACATGTCAGCACAGTCCCAGCTCAGGCCTGTCAGCACCAGTGGGCAGCACTGGTGCGTGTTCAGACAGTGGACTGTTGGTGCCACTGCGGTGGCACCACTGGAGCCCTGGGGAGTGGCAGCCGAGGCAGCATCAGCAGTCGGCCAATGGGCTTGGGTACAAGGTCAAGTGGCAGCATCTGTGCACCGCCTGTGGACATGCCCAGACCTGCTCCTGGTGTGCACGCCACCCTCAAGGTGCTGAGCATCAGGGCTGCGACACCCTGAGGGACAGGATGCCGAGGAGGCAGATGACCTCTTGATCGAGCACACCCGCCTACTGCAAGCATCAGTCCAGCAGCAGATGCGGCTTCGCAATGTCGGTGGATTCACTGCGTAGGATCTGGAGTGGGCAGAGGAGCTGCCACAGCAGAGACACCGCACTGATCCTGGCAGGGATGGACCAGTTGGCGGGAGGATGTGACTGGCTGCCATTGACAGACAGACACAGGCATTCACTGCTGTCATGGCCACAATGGGCACACAGTTATGTGCCATCGTTGCAGACACCACGCAGTGCACTGTCCAGCCCCCATTCCGGTGTTGTGCGACACCCTCCTGTCGACACCAGGTTCAGCTGTGGGCAACAGAGCATGCCTGGCACAGGCATGTTTGGTGTGTTGCAGACCCCGCATGAGCACAGTCGCTGCTCACGCAGTGGAACCCTGGGGACTTCATCGGTGCCACCCCATGAGGCCAGTGGTCGGCCTGTCAGTGCTGGCGGGTCTCGGCGGGCTGCCCATGCATCCATGGTGGCCGGGCACTGTGTTGCGTGATTGACCTGTCTCCCAACGCAGCTACCGTCTGGTGCTACCCTGTGTGCATTGTGTCTTTCAGTGGCAGTGCACGGGTGGTACCCGCCCTGCATGCGGACATACAGTCCATCTGCACACCTCCCGGTTGCTGTCCACAGTTGCATGTGCATGATGATGCCTGCATTGTGCTGTACACCAATGTGCAATGGTGCTCAGCATCTGACACACTACATAGACAGGCAGTGGGCATGGTGGTCTGTGGACATGTGTGTGGCTAGGAGTGGCATTCTGGGTCGGTGTGCCTCCTATCCTTTGTGCATGTTTGGTGCATTGTGTGTGTGTGTGCGTGTCCATTCACGTGGCATGTTAGACCTCACCCATCCCTGGTTGTGTGTGTGGTTCCATGCCCTGCCACTTCCTTTGACGGGCGGCACCCCTGTGTGTGTCCATGCGTGTTTGTGGGTTGTGCCTTAGCCACTGCTGGCTGCACATGGCCCCATGACTTACCTGGGTTGGCTGAAGTGCTCCTCCGTGATGGTGTCCCGTGCAGCTGTGCCAGCCGGAGCAGTCAGGGGTCCCGTCAGCCTAAGGGGCTGCCCATCACCATCGCCACCGGTGTCCTCATCGCCCTATCGCTGTCCCCTCTTGACCTGTACAGCTATCCCACATTCATTGGCCATGTTGTGCAGGATGCAACAGGTCAGGAATAGCCCACAGGCCTTTGAGGGGCTGTACTGTAGGGCACCACCGGAGGTGTCCAGGCAATGGAAATGTGCCTTCAGCATCCCGAACACCCGCTCTTACATTACGGTGGTGGCGCAGCCTCATTGTAGTGTTGCTGCGATGGGGTCGCGGCGCCGTGGTGTGAGTAGCCAGGGACGGAGTGGGTATCCACTGTCACCTGTGTGTAGAGGGTGGAGGTTAGTTTGGTGATCAGCATTGCCCTGCCCGGCCATGTAGGCCACTACCCATGTCACCTCTGACCATGCCCCCAGGCCCTATGATTGTCCATGTGGTTTGCATACTCACCCACTAGGTGGCCAGTGAGGATATCCCCACTCGAATCTGTGGCACAGTGCCAACTGGTGCCAGATGAAGGCATCATGTGCTCTCCCAGGGTGCGGGCACAGACATTGATTATGTGCCCCCTGGCATCGCACACCACCTGCCAGTTGATGCTGGCATAGCCCTGCGATTGATGTGCGGCCCCTTGGGGCCAGGTGGTGCGGATGGCCACATGGGTGCAGTCTATTGCCCCAAGCATGCCAGGCATACATTCTACCCTGTGGAACTCCTGTATGTTTGCTATGCGCCCGTCGGGTGTGCTGGGGAAATGGATGTACCGCAGCATGTAGCAGCAGTGCGCTGAGGAATTGGGTGAGTGGCATGATGTGGCCGACTGGGTTATGCCTGTGGTGTGTCCCCAGTTGGTCTCTGGAAGGTACCCGTGGCTGACAAGCATACAGCTGTCACTTTCGTCTCCACTGACAGGGCATGGCTCTGTCGTGTAGGTGCCTGCATCACATCACATCACTGCACAGCTCACAGAGCCGCCTGAATTGCCCGATTCAGGCGGTACCGCCCACAATCTCGGTATCACTGTACTGCTCCTGCTGGTGCTGGCTCGGTATCGCCTGTTGGGGCATACCGACGGGTCTTCCACGGCCATGCCCCTGCTGCCCGCCTTCTCATTCCTCATTACGGCCTCCATCTGGAAGGTGGCACTGTCATGTCCCTGGCTTGTGTTCACCCCCCGCAGCTGTTACTGTATTCCCCCGCTGTCCTGACTGCTACTTCTCTGCACCGGAACACCTGCCTGTGCTTGCCTCACTGCTGTGTGGTGTACTTCCCTTCTGCACTGTCTCCCCACACCTTCCCTGTGGCTGTTGCCTCAGGTGCCCTTTCCTGCCTGGCCCTGTGTGTCCCTGCTGCCCAGTGTTTCCTGCTGTATTTTGCTCTCATGTGGCTTCCCTGTAGCGTCTTGTGCCTCTCCTTGCTCCTTTATTTTGGCTCATTTCCGCTATGGCGCAACTTCTGCTTGTTCTCCTATTGCGCATGGCGCCAGTTGTTAAATATCACACTGAGCCATTTATGCATGGTTCCTCCCTTCAATTGAGCATGCATTCATTATCCTGCGCTGTTGTTCAGCGTGATTTGGGGCGCAATTGTCTCCTGCTGAATATCGCAGAATGGCGCATTGGACTTGTGAGATGAACCCTATTGCGATGGCTCAATTCTTTGAACATCTGGGCCACTGTATATATGTTTTTATGTTTGATAATAATATGAACAACTAGATAAAAAGTAAGAGATAAATGGAAGGAAAATTAGGCCTTCTCATAACGGGAGGAAAATTATGTCATTGTCATAGTGAGAGAATGCAGTGAAGGAGACTACAAAGATTGTTAAATGTTTTTATTTATAGACACTGGCGAAAGGGAACAACATGGAGTGAATTATATGAAGGTGAAATGCTGAAGAGACATAAGGCTATATATATATATCAAATTATTTTAACAAAACATTTTTAAAAGGAAAGCAATCTCACTGGCTTACACTGACTGCCTAGTAAAATTAAGTCCTTAAGAAATGGTGGTGTTTTACATGTAAAGGTTTGCAGATACACTCTTCGGTCTCTTGTGATGGGAATCCTGTTATAGTGTAAGTGTGGTTAGAAGATTTATGTAAATACATCATAGTAAAACATATTTGCATTTCGTTGTACAGTATCAACACAGTTTGGGCCTGAGGAAGTGGCGAAGCCACAAAATCTCGCCTGAGTAAAGTGTGGATTGAAAATAAAAACAGAGTTTTGAGAACATTTTTGATTGAGTGGAGTTCATCCTTTGCATTCTTTACATGGATTGGTCGAATTTTGTTTATGACCCAAGAATATTGACTTTATGTGTAACTTTGTGGCATCCTGAACCCCAAGTACTTTGATTCCCTTATTCTGAAGAACCAATACCTTTTACCTTTGCACTACCAATTCAAACGACACATGGGGTTACCCTTTCAGGTATTTGTTCTCTGAAATGCTTAATGAGGGTTAACATGCAAATTACTCCTCCCTTGTGTACATCCATGAGAGTGGATCTGCAAGAAGAGGCACATCACCCTCCCTTGTGCCTATCAAGTCAGATGGTGATTCCTTCAGGGCAAGCCTACTCAGGTTCTTCCTCCTCTGCTGGTCTCTGAAGAGCCCTCCCATCCCAAGTGCATATGAGGAGAGATAAGGCAACCTCTAAGCTTCTCTCTGCTGGTTCTTCCAAAAAGGGCCACCCAGGAACCTAAGCTCTCAGATCGCCTCACCTATTCATAAAGCAAAAGGGAAGGCGGAGCCATAAATATTCATGCACACTACTTGTAATGAATACCAATAACCAAAATGCATGCTTTTGCCACCCATAACAAATCCCTTCCTCTCTAGCACTAAACATTACTTCCATTTCTGCCCCCGTCCAGGTTGATACCTTCAAGTATCTTGGGGTTACCTTTGATTCGATCTTGTCCTTTGCTGCTCACATCAACATTATAGTCAAAACCATCAACTCTAGGCTTGGGCTTCTTTTCTGACATAGGAACAGCTTCCGCCTGAAATCAAGAAATTACTGGTGAAGAGTTGCCTGTATATCACTAGTATCATTGACGGTTCACCCATATCAATGGAACAGTAATTTTGTTGATGCCGATTAGGGTGCAGGCAATATGCCACCTGGCATTGCCATGCCAGGCATTGCATCTCCCAGGAGTGACTGCGTAAAGCACCATCCGAAGAAATAATCAGGTTTTGCAGAGGCTTTGCCCGCACCCCAAATCTAAATATACCCTCCTCCAGGGCAGGCATGCCTGCAGGGGACAGAATTATGTTGGCACCAAAGATGGTGCAAGTGCAGGCAATCTAAAATCAAGGTAACCCCTGTCACTGTCACCCTTGTTGCAACACCCTAATTGCGCTGCCATAATGAAGTCAGCCCACTAACGGTATCACGATTATTGACTAGAGGATCACTGTCCACAGATCTGCAAATGATGGTGAACTGTCAAGAGTTAGGCGCCTTTCTAACAGAGCCTGCCACTTGCCCCTTGGCCTAAAACATGGCATGCGAGTATGTGTGCTGTATGGCAGTCTTAACTACCTCAGTCTTGACTCTAGTGTGTGCTATCACACATTGGTCATTGGTAGAAAAGCTCTTGATGGCTCACTGTCCCCTGACCTCCAGTCAATGTTCTGCTTTTGGACCAAATATATGCCACAAGAAGAATGGTACATTTCCAGCTACTCCCCATAGGAAAACTCACTCGGCCAATCTAGCTTTTCCTACAGATTGGCCAAACTATGGAATAATCTACCTCCTTCCTTAAAGCTGACAACACCTTGAGCCTTTTAAATCCAACTCTTCTCCTCTCACTCTCTCTCTCTCTCTTCTTTATCTGGAGCTTGCTACTGTTTCGCTGACTTTTGCTGTCACTCTTTAGGCCAACCTGAATTGTGTTGTTTGTTCCTTGATGCCCACACTTTTGGCTGTGGCAGAACAATTTGCATAATTGTTGCCACGAACTGGCAGGGACAGCACTATCTATAAAGGAAAACTACACCCAAAACTTGAAAAAATATATGTTGTGCAGAGTGTTTTAATTTGTATGTGAAGTTCTAGTGTTTCCTTCTCTCTGACTGGTATTAGGAGTTTTTCCCAAATTAGCCTGCTAGCTTTTATGCTAGTTTACGACCTAGGGGATCTTCATACCTGATAGCGTAATTGTATTTCTTGTTCCCACAGTGCATCTTGTCTCATGTGACTGTGATGTAAGAGAGACCCAACATTCAGCACACATGCCAAACAAACTAAATATCTTGAAGCTTTACAAGCTGCACAAAATTACCAGCAGCAAAGTTTTTCAGGACAGTAAAACCTTTAGGATGAGGGTGGTCACCAAGCTGAATTCTACTGAATTTAAAATATAGCCATCTCTATTGTTGTGAACTGATTGTAATGCAAAGCTTTCTGCTGGATTTATGGGCTCTGCTACATCACCATCACATGAAACAAGGTGCATTGTAGGACAAAGACATAGAATAAAGCTATTTGATATGGAGATCTCCAGGGGTCATAAACTACCCTAAAGCTAGCAGGCTAATTTGGGAAAAACTCCTAAGAGGGAAGGAAACACTAGAACTTCTCATTCAAATTAAAACACTCTGCACAACATATATTTTTTCAAGTTTTGGGTGTAGTTTCCTTTAACTGTTGTCTCTTGCCTTACCTGCAACCTTACTTACTATATTATAAAGTATTGCTCTGTTTCTGTATTACACTGAGTTGTACTGTTTACATGCAGCCCTGTACTTGCTGTGTTACTGTTGTCACTGACTCTAATCCCTTTGTAAATAGGCTCTGCCTAAAGGGTTTTATGTGGAATAAATAAATAAAAATAAAGATAGGACCCTATCTGACTACACCAAGAAGCACAGAGCACAAATTTCAGACATCTAGCCTTCCACCCTCCAGATTAAGCTTAATCCTTCAATTCCTCCCCAGTAACCTACCTCAAGCGTGGAAGGAGAATGGTTACACTGGAGCACCACATCCATTTGACGACTGATTTCCAATCAGGCCTGTGTACAAATCATAAATAAGATTTGTCCTTGTCAAACTGCAGCTATATATGTGAAGCCTTGTTTGTGTCTGCCTGCAGAGACAAGCAGGAAGCTTTGGTGTTACCATACACCAAATACAAAGGTTAATGAAGCCATGTGTTTTACAATGAAGAGTTGTTCCTGTTCCACAAGCATGTTAACAGCCCAGTCATGCTTCACTGCCCATAGGCTTTGCAGGGGACATGTTATGGGGTTCCTCTCTCCCAGAGGGAGGATTCATCAGGTGCCTGCACACCAATCAGTTTTTCCCAAGGCACAGCACTTTTAGGCCAATCATCTAAAAGGAATCAGCTTGGAAGGAGGCATCATCTTGGATGGAGGCATCATCTTAGAAACATAGAAACATAGAAGTTGACTGCAGATAAGGACTGCAAGGCCCATCCAATCTGCCCATTTATTTTTCTACCTTATAAATGTGCCATCGGCCTTTGCTCTGTCAATGGTCTATCTATTCATACTCGCCTGTATTGCTCCCTTATGCCTATCCCATGCCTGTTTGGAGCCCTGCACTGTATTCATATCCACCACTTCCTCAGGTAGGCTGTTCCATGCATCCACCACCCTTTCTGTGAAAAGAACTTCCTCACGTTACCCTTTAATCAGCCTCCTCTAATTCCATGCTATGTCCTCTTGTACTGCTATTTTTCTTATATTGAAACATGTTAGACTCTTTTCACCTTATTAATGCCCTTAAGGTGTTTGAATGTTTCGATCATATCACCTCTGTCCCTCCTTTGCTCTAGGGTATACATATTGAGCTCGTTAATCTGTCCCCATATGTTTTCTGATGCAGTCCCTGCACCATTTTGGTTGCCCTTCTCTGGACTGCCTCAATTTGATTAATGTTCTTGTGAAGGTGTGGCCTCCAGAACTGCACACAGTACTCCAGATGTGGCCTAACCAGTGTCCTGTAAAGAGGATTATTACCTTCCTCTTCTGACTTGTGATGCCCTACTAATACACCCTAACATCCCCTAGCCTTACCTACTGCTTTAGTGGTCTGCTTGGATTATTTCAGGTCATCGGTGATGATGACAAGTCTCTTTCTTCCTTGTGACTGCCAGCACCCCTCCCAGCCTATAGGTGGCTTCAGGTTTCTCTTCCCTATGTGCATGATCTTGCACTTCTTTGCACTAAACCCAGTTGCCACTCTTCTGACCATTTTGCTAGTTATCCAGATCTCTTCTCATTCTGCCCACCCCATCTGGATCATCTACTCTGTTGCAGATCTTGGTGTCATCTGCAAACAGACAAACCTTACCCTCCAGTCCATCTGCAATATCAAATCTGGGAGGCAGTATAGTGCAGTGGTTTAAGGCTCTGAGCTGCAAATCTGGTGACATCCAGCAGACCAGACCTGGGTTTGAATCACAGCTTCCACTTCCAGACTGTGTGACCCTGAGCAAGTCCTTAACTTCCCTGTGCTCCCAGGTCGCACCTGTAAAAACTTTCAGCTTAGTGTGCTAGTCCTGGTTAAACAACTAACAAAAAATATCACTGACGAAGATATTGAAGAGGACTGATCCCTGAGGTACCCCACTTGTGACTTGCATCTCTTCTGACTGTATACCATTTACCCCACTCTCTGTTTTCTGCCCGTCAATCAGTTTGCCACCCAGTTGACCAACTTCTGACCCACCGAGCCTACCCTACTCTTGGAAGGAGGCACTGCACAGTTTGGAAATATGAACCTGTTCACTGATCCCAGGCTAGCTGCCCAAAGCACAGACCCTCTAAGCCTTTTGTCCCATGCTCTATGTCAGGCAGGGCTTTGTCAGACCTTGTGGGCAGGGGTTACAATTAAAGCTGGTTACTACTTTTTATCTGTACAGCATGCCCATGAGAGGGCATAAACAGGGATATTCCATAAGGACAAAGAATTAGCTGTTTATTCCTCTGTATTGTTGCCATGTTTGTTGCTTGGCAATGAGTGGTGGAGTAAAGCATAACCACAAATGCCTTTCAGCAGTGATGGTAGCATTTCTGATGGGAGTGTAAGCTATTTGCTTTATTTGTGTGTCCTTGTTGAGTCTGTTTGCACTATTTGATTTAAACAGTTACAGTAAGATAATTTATTTTCATGGGATTTGTGTGGAAAACTGAGCCGTCTCCTGGGCAGTGTGATGGCCTCATGTGAATTCTGTGCTAAATGGGTGACCAAGAGGTGTGAGCGTGTCCTTGGTTTTAATTGGTTCCTGTGTCTGGTGGGCAAGTTCCCGACTGTAGGATGGATGTGACTTTATTTGAACATATTTGTTTAGCTATTTGAATTCTTCACTTATCTTTAAATTCAGTGAATAACTTACTTTGCTAGAGCAGAATTAGACTTAGGATGGAAATAAATGTCAGTAGCGAATACGCATACTGCTAGCCCAGAATTTGAAAAGTTTATTAAGCATTTCTAGGCTTTTCTTCACTATTGTACATGTAGAATGTAGCAATACAGACAGGATTTTATTCACAGGGTCAATTTCAGCTCTTTTCTCCTAAGACTGTAGTAGCAGAGATGGGATAACATTTTTTTGTGGGGTAGGGGATATTTGATCTTTCCTCAACAGATGGATTTGTTTTTTAGTATACATTGAATTGATGCCATCTAAGGATTTGTTTTGTTTGTTTTAATGGAGAAAATGATGGATGACCAAGTGAGGCCAGATAAGATTTCATTCCAATTACTAAAGCAACTGAAAACACTACACCAGAAAACATTTGTATTATTTTTTTAAATGGCCCAGCGTGTATTTGAAATCTCCCAGGACAAACAGCAGTAACAGATGAGTGGGAGACCCAACATGGCTGATAGCTTCAAGAAAAATAACATGCTTGGGGACACATTATTCATGCTGTGCTGAAAACAGGATAGAATAACATGTTTTATACTGCACTGTTATTCATCCTTTCACTGTGTAAATGGGAAATACAAAATGGGTTGCAGTAAAATAACACCTTTATCTCAACTAATGAGTGGTTCGGAAAGGCCCATAATTTACTAGTGAAGTCATGAGTTAGTTGTGAGTGTTACCACTTGTGTGGGATAAATATGTAATTCAACTATAAACCATTATGTATTTTATACATACCACACTATTTTACTGTTTTCATCAGTGTTTTTATGTTTGCTTGCATGAATGTGCAAGAAACATAGTGCCATCATCCGAGTTTTCGGAAGTGTGGCACCCTGTCTTCAATTCAGTCAGTGTGTTTGCAGGCGTGTCACAGTTCGCCAATGAATGCTGCAGCTGTCATGACAGCAGTTGAAAATGCAGTGCTGTACAGTTCAAAGGAAACTACGCTTCAGTGAGCAGCGATAAGATATCGGCGGCTCATGCGCCTCCAGACACACACACATGCATATTATGCTCATGCTCCCCCACCACACACACACTGTATGGCCGACGGGGTGCCCAACTCCCGCGGGCTCTGCTGTGCTCCTCCCAACAGACTTCCAGGTGCTGCGGCAGGCCCGCAGTGGCGACAGTCTGTATGGCCGACGGGTGCCCAGTCCCCTGCCGCTCCACTGTCTCCTCTCCAAGGGATACCGGTTCACTGCCAGGGAGCCCACCCCAGCATGGTAACAGTCCATATGACCAACTGGGGTGCCCAACCTCTGTCGGCTCCACTGCCCCCCAAACAGCCTTTCAGCTGCCACGCTGGGAGCCTGCATCGTCTAAGGAGAAAAAAAACCTGAAAGAAAAAACCTTCCCTCTCTGACTGTCCTGACCACCCCTCCACCCACCTGCACCCACCATCTGCGAACCTGCCTCCCCACTCCCCCACCTCACCCCATACTTACCTCCGAGTTTGCCGACGATCTGCAGTGGACGGGAACACGTCTGCACTCTTCAAAGCTGACATCGAACTGAAGAAATGCCAGTAAGCTGTATAATGAATAAATAGGGTTTTTCAACTTTGATGCGTATCTCAGGCATTTTGGGGAATTTTTACAAATTTTCAACATGGGATTTTGGGACCCCACCTCATGAATTCTGTCACTGTCATTTTGTTAATCAGGCGCAAAGGTGATTTTGCGTGTCACTGCGCCGGAACCCCCTTTTGGGACTGATTTATGAAATGTGACAGTGTTACAATTCGCGAGGTAGGCCCCAAAACCCTATGTTGAAAATTTGGTGAAAAAATTCCCAAAATGACTGTTTTACTAGCATGCATTATGCTGTTCCTATGCACGCCTGTGGTTCATGAATTTTCAATGTGTTCACTCCAGATTTTCAACATTGCCATTTTAGCCGGCCGGTGGTGCTGAGGTTGGCGCTAGTCGCCACACCTCGCGCCATGCCCGGCGGCCGTGTTCAGGAATGGGCATGGGTTGCCGTGGGTCGTGAGGGAAGAAAAGATGGTTAGTGTCCGAGGACTGCTCTCCATCTCAGGGGAGGGGATTTGGGCGGCCGGGCTTGCCTGACCCGAGCGGAGGCTGGGGAGTCGACAGCATGTAGCTGCAAGCTTGGGGGTGGTCGTGGCAGAGCGCTGATTGGGGCACGATGGGAGCGCAGGCACTCCAGTCGCTGGCGCCATTGTGACTGCCATGACCCGCCGGAGGAAAACAGCAAAAGCGAGCCCGGCAGCAACGGAGTTGTTCCCCATGGTGCCATTCCTGGAAGGGTGCCTCCCTGGCATGGATCCGTTGGGTGGGTTGAGTGCCTCCCCACCACCCTGCCACGAAGGGTAAGTTGCGGGCACAAGGAGGGATCTGATGTCCGGGATGGCGCTGGGGGAACAACGGAGGCGGGTCGTAGCTGGAGCTCTGGAGGAGAGAAAATAATACCAAAAAAAAAAATTGCCATGTTATCACACCTCCTTATGAGCAGTACAGCTGTCATTTCACATCTCACCCAAAATGTGTTTCCACGCATGTAGCGCACAATGGCACAGTCGGTGTGTGAAATCAATGTTTGGGACAGATTAAGAAAATCACAGTGATACTATTCATGAGCAGAGGTGTTAAAATAACTATGTTAAAACAGCAAAAATTCCCAAAATGACTGTTTCTGAGCATCGTTGGGCTGTTCCTCATGCGCCCGTAAGTTTGTGAATTTTCAATATTTTCACTCCAGATTTCAATATTGCCATTTTACCACACCTCCTTATGAGCAGTATAGCTGTCATTTTCCACATCTTGCCCTAAACGTGTTTCCGCCATGTAGCGACAAATGGCACAGTCGGTGTGCTGTAAATCAATGTTCGGACAGATTAAGAAAATCACAGTGACACTGTTCATGAGCAGAGGTGTTAAAATGGCTATGTTAAAATTTGGTGAAATAGTCCATAAAATGACTGTGTTACTGAGCACCATTGTGCATTCCTCCACGCACCTTGTAAGTTCATGGATTTCTAATATTTTCAGTCCAGATTTTCACCACTGGCATTTTTCCACACTTCCTTATGAACAGTACAGCTGTCATTTTTCATACCATGGCTGAAATGTGTTTCACACTTCCAGCACAGAAATATGTGGTCACTGTGGGAAATCACTGTTGGGACAGATTAAGAAAATCACAGTGACACTGTTCATGAGCGAGTTCAAAATCCTGTGTTGACAATCTGCTGTAAAAATCCCCAAACTAATTGGATTATGGGTGTGCATTGCTCATTTTCTATGCACGCTGGTGACTTCACCAGTTTTTAAATATTTTCACTGCAGATTTTCAACATTGCCATTTTTGCACCTCCCCATGAACAGTACAGCTGTCATTTTTCACATCCTGTTCAAAATGTGTTTCGCACCTGTGGTGCCAAATGGCATAGTTGCTGTCGAAATCAGCTTTCAGTTAATGAACTGATATTGCCACTGTTCATAAGGTGGGGTCACAAAACCTATGTTGAAAATTTGGAGTGAAATGCCAGCGAACGCCATGAGCATTAGGGTTTCCAACCATAATGCCCCACCCTATATGAGAGATTGACAGGCATCAGGGGTGTGACTTGGGATTCTCGCCTGTAATGCTCATACCATTCCACCCCCTGCAGCCAGTGAGGCATGGGGTGTGCCTTGGACTCTTCGGCCCCAAACTTCACCTCTATTCTCCCTATACAGACCCATCTCACCTTATTTCCGATGGAATGGGGTGAACATAAGTGCCAAAGACACCAAGGCACACCATGACACTTGTCAATGTCTGCAGGGTAGGGTGTTGTGAAATGGCATGGCGGTATGCCTGACAACCCAAAGACACACCCCAATGCCTGTCAGTCTCTGCAGGCGGTGGTGGGTTGGCTTCAGTTCAATACTTCACTGCTATTCCTATTATGCAGCTCTCTAACTCCTACACTATCAATGCCAATGCCAGCAAGCAAACATTAGGCATTGACAAATGCTTGTTTTACCTTGCTTTAACTTAAAACTGCCTTTCTTTCCCATGTACAGTCAACTCTCTGGCCCACTGTTCTCTGTGTTCTGTTTCCAGATTAAAATTTTAAATAACACGTTCTAAGTGAAATTATGCTGAGGTACATAGGGAGGGTAACACTAGCAGAAGGAGTGAGGTGGTGTTGCCACTGTATAGATTGTTGGTGAGACCCCACCTGATTACTGTGTCCAGTTCTAGAGCCACACCTCAGGAAGGACATATACGGATGGAGGCTGTCAGAGGAGGCAACTAATATGGTGCAGGGGCTGCATCAGAAGTCTAATGAGGAGAGACTGAGAGACCTCAATATGCACACCCTGGAAGAGAGGAGGGGGACATGATAGGGATCATACCTCACAGGGGTTAAATAAGATACAGAAGGGAGTATATTTCAGAGGTAAAGATGCACAAGAACAAGAGAACGTGCAATGAAACTGGCAAGGGTAAATTTAGAGAGATGTGAGAAAGTAGTTCTTCACTGAAAGAGGGGTGGATGACTGGAAAAGTCTTCCAGCGGATGTTGTGAGGCAAAAGAGTGGTGGGCTTCAAGAATGTGTAGGATAGGCACAAGGGAATCTTAGTTGGGAAGCAAGGGGAAGAGCCAGAGATCAAGTAGGGTCTGTGGTGACAGTATAGTGCGAAAGAAATAGGCAGACTGAGTGAGCTAAGCGGTTCTTATCTGCAGTAAGATTCTATGTTTCTCTCCATCTGATCCAATATTCTTTATGTTCTGCTTGCAGATTCAGATGTGATATAACATGTTCAAAGTAAAATTATAGAATGAGTAGGGAATTTGCTGTGTGCTGACTGGCAGAGAGGATCAGAACCCCATGCATTATTTGATGACAACCACCAGGAACCCTTCTGGCAACCAGGATACAGCACACCTAGAGATCCATGTCTTCCATAATTACAAAAAAAAAAAAAAAGTTTCTGGCAGCCATGTTATTGCAGTGCAAAACCCACCCACACCCATTTGCTATCATTTTACAAAATGCCAAAAGCATGCTTCTGTAACCCACCCTGCCACCCTCACAAAGCAAATACCTAAACTGTAAAATCAACAAGGAAATGTCTCCTTCCACATTTTGTTTATGTTTTACTTTTGCTTTATTTACAGGCCTCTTTGCCTCTGTCTGGGAGTTGTGATGAACTGACACTCCTTAAAGTCACCCACATGACAGCTGGGTGTGTGCCCCCACCAACTTCTCACTAACTCGCATTTTGTTCCTTTCCCAATATTAAGCCAGTGCCACAGCAGTCAGGAGGCACTTCATTGCTGAGCAATACTGACATTCAAAAGTCAACTGAAAGTTTTCCTACCAGCCATCACTGATATCCGGCAGCCGTGCAGTCTCCAAACACAAGCATTGTGCTCTCCCTCCCCGTTGTCACAAAGATGAATGCAAGCATCACTTTTCTACCCTGGTCTCTTACAAACAAAAATGCCAATCTGCTCACCCTCTTAAAACCATACTATAAAAAGAATCATTAAAAAATAGAGTTTAAAAACTATTTTAAAACACAAACAGTGTGGGGGCAATTTCTAACTCTAGATCTCTATCTGGGGTATATAACTTCACATTGTGAGAGCTGCTCACAATCAGAACAGCGCCACACAGTGTCAGGAAACTACAGGGACTATTTCATTTTGTTACCCTATATTTGCACCGTTTCAATTCTATCTTTGTGTTGCCTTATTGGGATTCAAAACTGGGCACAGTACTCCAGATGGGGTCTCACCAGTGGTCTATAAAGGTAGTATTTACCTCTTTCCTCCTGCTAGCAAAACTTCTCCTATTATGTCCCAGCATTCTGGTTGCCTTGCTGTAGGCCGTGTAGCATTTGCTTGTTTGTTTTAGGATTCACTTATGATGACTCAGAGGTTCTTTTCTGGAGAAATAGGGCAAGATTCTGAAAGGATCCCTTGGAGTGATGCAAGCTGCACCATTCCAAGGGCTATGGCAATACCAGATGTGCCAGAAACCCTGTACCGTATTCCAAACAAAGCAGGGTCCTAGTGCCAAACTCCCAGTATTGCCACAATTGCAGTACAGAGCCCGACCAGCAGTGCAGCAGTGGCACATGCTGCAAGGATGCGCACACCTCCCCCCGGCACAGCACAGGATGGGCATTGCTGGTGGCAGTGGGTAAGGTGCACATGTGCCCAGAGAGGGTGAGGGGGGGCAGGAGGGACAGAGGGTGGGTTGGTGTGCCAGAAGGAGGTCAGGTATTGGTTCCAGCACCTGGCAGGGTGCATATGCCTATGCCCTATATATAGGAGACATATGCACCCTGCCAGGTGCCAAAGCAATCCTGTACATCCCGGCTGCCACATCTACCCTCCCTATGTACCACTGTGCCCTTCTGCCCACAGACCCCACATGTAGCCCACCCAGCACAAAGTCCCAGCGAGTCACAGGGACTTAGACCACCTCCTGGCAGGTCTAAGTGGAGCCCTTGTGACAGCCATCAGTGAGACTTTCGGTAATGAAATGTGAGCCCCACCATGGCACAGGCCTGCGACCTGGGCGTGCAGATGCAAGTTGCAAGGTGTGCCAGTCACCTGTTTGGCACAGTGGATTCCCTGTTTGGCACAGCCCACTTTCTGGAATAGGGAATGCTCGAAAGAAGGACGCAAGATGCCACTTGCGCCTTTGCTGTTTGGCACAAGCACCTTGCGTCCAATGGAACTGCTTCTGGAATCAGGCCCATAGTGTCTAGCTTAACCTCCCATCCAGTATTCCTTCCTGGGTTTATGTTCTCTATGTGCCACACCTGGCACTTTCTGGCATAGAGTTTCAACTACCAAACCTTGGCCCACACCTCTATCCCTCCTCACGTCCACCCTATCACAGAGCATAGAGTCATCTGTGAAGAGAGATGCATTGTGCCCAAGTTCATTCTTCTATGTCATCGATGAACATGTTGAAAAGGATTGGTCCCAGGACTGATCCCTGTGGTACCCATTCGTGACCTCCCTCTCCTTCAATTTGACCCCATTTACCACTACCATCTACTGTCTCCATACAACCAACTCCTACATATCTATCTAGGCTGTTTGCTGCTCCCAGATCCTCTAACTTCTTCATAACATTCTGTGTGGCACTGAGTCGACTGCTTTGTTGAAGTCAAAATAGAGTAAATCCACTGCCTGTCCTTTACCCACCGCTCCTTGTTACCCAGTCATAGAATATTATAACATTGGTCTGATGAGACCACCCAGCCATGAACCCATGTTGTTTACTATCCTGGGGCCCATTTCTCTCCAGGTAGCCCCTAGTTCCTCTTTGACTAGTGTCTCCATTAGTTTACCTGCTATGGAGGTAAGACTGATGGGCCTGTAGTTACCCGATTGCTCCATGTCTCATCCCTTGTGAGCAGAACCACATCTGTTGCCCATTAGTCTTTTGGAAGCACCCCTGACTGTAGTGAGCTACTGAATAGCCCTGCTTGGGGTTCAGCCGATTCTGATGCCAGTTCCCTAAGTACCCTTGGATGCATCACATCCTCCCCATGGCCTTATCTATCTTATCTATCTTCAGGGCTGCAAGCTCTTTTCCAACCCTTTCTCCTGTAATCACCACCAGCCCCATTTCTGGGTTATGATATTAGCCACATACATGTAGAACTGCCAGCAAAAATAATGTTAGTACAGTCCCCCTCCCTGATCCAAGTCCCATTCTGTTACTCCCTACATAGGCGTCTGCAGCCCGTTCCATACCTCACGTCATCAAAATGATATATTTCAGGGTGTGGTTGCAGTGTTCAGACAGATGCTCAGCTCATACATGGGAGGTACGCACTGGGCATTCTAAGTTAAAATTTAATTATTGCACATCAAAAAAAGTTTTGAAACTTGTTCATTTAGTTCATCGGGCAGGCAACATCCATAGACATCACAAAATGCCTCAGAGTGGGGACCGTGTCAGCAGAGCAGGAAGTGGAAAGGATTGCCTGGCTATGGAATTGGTTTCAGTTATTATGATATCTTTCCTCCCACACAGGACCTCATAAAAAATTCTACTTTTTGCTGGGAAAGGCTAGCATGGAAGCAAGGTAATGGGCTATGAAGCCAAAACAGAAAACAAATCTGAGCAATTTACTTTAGGTCTGTGGGAAGCATTTCCCTGTAAATGCTCCAATTCCTATAAAATACAGGAATCCCTGTAGATCTGGGAGGTCTGTTTTTTTTATTTGTATTTGCTTTTGTATTAATTTGTTTTACCAGTAAAAGCTCCATTGAGCAATGCTCATTTACAAGGAGGTCCTGGGTAGGACAGTTAAAAGTTTAAAATATATACAGTGAAACATACACAGAATACCTGATAGACAATGTTGTCATACATAGTATAACAAGAACATACATAATTGAAAATACAAGCAAAAGAACCTAAATGCACACTAGGAATAATAGCGTTATGTACAGAAAATAAGCATGAAAACAAAGCATAAATGGTATTTTTATAGCACATTGTTTCTCCCTATTTTTCCAACTGGGGCTCAGTGGTGGTGTACCACCGATCTGGAACTCCTCCCCGATGGGGTATCATGCTGTACAGCAATAGGGAGCAGGGATTTTGCATAGTTATGGGTAGCTGCACAATCCTGTGTCCCTGCCCAAGGATGCCAGTGCATGGGACTGAGGTCCAGGCAAGGAGCCGTGCTATGAACACGGCTCCAGCCAAGCACCAACACCCCCCACACACACTACACCCCAGCAGAGCGGTGTCTAATATTCCTGGGAGAGGAGAGCTGCAGAACGGTGGCTCAATCCAACTACCAACCTCCCCATCCAGCCCAACCCCCAACAATCCGGGCTCATTCCCTAACCGGGTCACCGGCATAGTGCGAGTGTGGCATCAGTGCCTCAACCCTCAGCATTGCCAGGCAAGCCATAAATGGTATATTGAAGCAGGGGATATATAACATGGTGGATATATACATGGAAAAGTAACATATTGTAGTTAGAGGTGTGCAAAGTTAGGAAACTTCACTTTGTGTGAAATCTGCAAATTCACCTAAATTCACAAATTTAATCTGCTCTGTAATTTTAATTTGCAGTCCCATACTAAATTCATGAATGGCAGATTTGTAAACTGTACTTGTGAAGTGGGCCTTATAGGTGATTTTGAAAAATGCAAGGACTGGCAGCCACGTAAGTGCTGAAATGAGCTGTATGCTATGTGCAGGCTACATTCAGTGCAGTCTTATGAAGAGAGAGTTGGAGTTAAATCTGTCCCTGAAGTTCTTTTTAAACTTTATACTTATTGTATTGAACGAGCAAACATACAGTTTGAAATTACAAGCATTGACAGTACATTAAGTATATTTAATCTCAATGAGGTGCCACTCCTCTTAATAAACTTGTTTTGACTATCAATTGCTTTTGATACATCCTTGGGAGTACTATCAAACAATATATTAATCTGAATTACTACAGTAAGCTGTAAAGAAGACCATGAGCTGCATGGTTAAAATTCCACAAGTCCATAAAATAATGTCCGAAATCCCTCCCATAAGCAGGGTAAAACTTTACCATGCTTATCCCCATATATGCATTTACTACATCACTTACAGTTAATAGAAACTACTGCAAAGAACAAAAACCAAGGCATTGGAATCTATCCCTGAAGTTCTGTGCCCAAAACCTTTTAAAAGCAATTTAAACACGGAGTATTTTAAACACATAGCCTTTTGCACATAGTGGTCTGTATCGAATGACTGGTACAGACACACTGTAATATTATCTGTTTTGCCGTGTAAACATGTTCCCTGATGCAACCAAAGTAGAGCACTCCTTAAAAGCGCGTTCCCTGTTTTCTTGGGTTTGCGGCTTCTGTGCGTTTTGACAGGCTATGTAATCATGTCGTGCCTGTCATTGCGACACATTTGCCTATCTCCCCAGTGGTTTGTTGCTGTACCAGTACACTCTGCCAAACACAGGATGGGTAAACACAGCGAAACATGCTGTGTGTGTAAAATGATTAGATGAGCATAGCGCATGGAGGCGGAACAAACCTGTAACGGACAGGTAACAGAGAAGTAAGCAGCGTGTAAAAGTGCTAACAATCACACCTAACAGTGACTAGAGTGCCCTGTGAAGCTAGATTAGCAGTTTGTTTTCTGCAATTTTCAGATTTATTTACTTTAAAGTACCAATTTTGTTTTGTGTAGTAAAGCAGTGCTGTGGGGAGGGGCTGTTTAAGCTAGCAGCAAGCAGGCAGCCCTGTCTGTAAGCACTAGTGTTGTGTTCCTCAGTGTTCCTTTTTAATTATTTTTTCTGTGATTTGTTATTTTATTTCTGTACAACAGTTTTGTGTGTTTTAGTGAATGATTTTTGTCAGTCGGGTGTTACTATATTGATTGTAGTTATTTTGTTCAGTTGTTGAAGTTACAGTTTTACTGTAATACTTACCATAACTCCTTTATAATTACCCCAGTCTTGTAAGTCTTCTTAATCCCCATTATGTATCATTCGTGTAAAGAAAAAAAATCTTATTTCTGTGGTGTTTTTAACTGTAGTTACTGTTAGCTTAGTAAACTGTTGTGTTATTTAAATCACACTGCTCTGGTGAGGTGTTGTAGTGTCTCTTCTGCTGCCTGTATTTAGTGTAACCCCAAGTGTGCAGTGCTCAAAATCTAAATATCAAAATGCTGGAAACAGATGCTCGAGTAAAGTTTGAGCTGCTGCTGGTGGTGGCGATGTTGCCGAGAAGAGCATTTGATCTGTGGTTCAGAAGGGCTCGTACCTAAAAAACTACTTCTGCTACAGGTTCATCAGAAGCCAGTAGCACTACTAAAAAGGGTAGCTGGCATAAGTGGTAGTGGCATTAGTGTGACCAAATTATTCTCTGCTACATCTGTGGCATCAGTGCTGCTAGGTGCTGGCAAGAAGGTCTCTGATGTTTGTATGAGCGGTTATCAGCAAATGACTGACAGTCTGCAATCATGCCTTATAACTGACTGAAACCTTATCATGGGGCCAAATCCACTGAGGGACAATTGCTGAACCACCACCCCCACCTGAACTTACATCTCAAGTTGCCAGGCAGCCACCAAAACCAAGAGGCCTCAAGGCACCACTAACAGAGACAGGAACTGGTACAGGAACTATGGCCTACCCATTTCCTGAACAGCAAAGAGTCCAAAGATGAGGACAGAGAAACTGGTCAACCGAGAAGGATGACTCCCCAGCCTAGCAGGCCCTGATGCAGTGATTGGGCCCCGAACTTGAACATGAAGACGCTGATGCTGCCTATCCTGGTGAAGAGCCCAGTGGTAAGATGGCAACAGACAGCTTTGTGCTGCCAGTGGACAGAAGCAGCTTCAGACCACAGAGAGTGTGCAGGGCTCCTAGCTGGCACAAGGATTATGTTATGGACAGTGATTCAGACCCTGAGTTGTGCCAGCTGGATGTGGGAATGCATCCTCATATGGGATGGGGTAGTATAATGGACCCACTCTGGTGAGCCTGCCCCATGCTCAGAAACCTCACAGGGAAGGAACTCCAGGAGGCTTCTGAGGAAAGGAGGGGCATAAGGTTCTGGTGTCTTTCTGTGTCCTATGGGCTGTCATGTTTCTGGAGTGACAGCCCCAGGCACAAACCAAGAGAGGTCATGAGCAGGGTCTATAAAGGCAGGAATGTGCTGAAGAAGGGCAGATCCTCTGGTGGAGACCTCATGATGGAAAGGTCTGCAGTGCTGGGAGTGCATGCAAGCTGTGCCATCCTTGGCCTCAAAAGCAGAATGCAAATGAACAGAGCTGCTGCATTCCAGAGAAAGAAAGTAGCAACTGCATGCAAGCCAGCATGTGGGCGACACTGAAAATATAATGTGGAGAAAAGACCAGGGCTGTTGATTCCAGTCCTGAAGCAGGCACTACAACATAGTGCTGAACTGCCTTGGACCTAGGAGTTTGGAAGCTAGGACATGTGAGGAACAGACTGGGGCCTCAGCAGTTTGGAACAAGTGGAAGGAGGTCGGAAGAGCCTTCAGCCAGTGCCCAAGTTAGTCAGCTTAGCATGGAGTAGAGGGAGGAGTCCTACCTGCATCAATGATACCATGGGGTGCAGGGATCCAGTGGCCTGATGCATCAGGAGGAACCATTCAGGTCAGGGAACCATAAGTACTCCATAGTGTGGCATTCTTTCAAGGGACAGTGCTTGTTACTTCACTGTGTTTCACAATCTGGATTACAAATATCCTGTGTTGAGGGCTTTTCTGCCATTTAAGCAACTGTATAGCCTGTGGAGTTTGGGGAATTTAGCACTTAGCACTATTTAAAGTGCACCAGTGCCAGCCAACCCTCAGCAGCCTCTATAGGGTAACCAGGGGATGAGTTAAGGAGCAGCCATTTGGTCTGTACAAAACCTAGTACTGTACTAGGTGCGAAGAGGTAGATCTGGCCTGCCTAGAAGGGCACCTAAGACTGCCATGTTTAAAGCTGACATTTGCACTAACTCTCCTTCCTGCTTCTTGTTAATAAAGCTAAATGTAAGCAATGTAAGTTTCACTGCCAGTTGTCTTCCTGCTGGTGGATTATAGTTGTACTTGTTTTAGGCTCTACTTACTTCTGTCTTGTGTGGGTCTCAACATGCCAGGCGTGGACTTAAGTAACCTAGTTGTGAGATCAACAAGAAGTCAGACTGTAGTAGATGCCTTACAGGACTGCCTACTCATCCAACTGGTTGCTTACCGACCAAGATTGGACACCATCCTCGATGTGGTCCTCACAAATTCAGAGGTAGTTGAAGATGTTAACGTTGGGGAACCACTGGCAAACAGTGACCACAATTCCATAAGGTTTGCATTGTCACCTGAGGAGGAAAAATCTCAGTCGATCGGAGATCCTGAGCTTTAGGGAGTCAACTTTGGAAGAATGAAAATGATGGTCAAAGTCAACATGACTGGAATACTCGAAAACTGGAGGTATAAGAAATCTGAGAACGATTAAATAAGCCATACTTGAGGCCACCAAACCTTGCATTAGATCTGTGTTGAAAAGCAAAAACATAAAAGACCCACCGGGTCACGAGCCAGGTCAAGACAGCAATTAGAGCCAAATGAAAAGTGTACCAATTATATATAAAAAGAGCCTGAATGGCATTGAGTGGGATGTCTGCATTCAGAAAAGTAAAATGTCAAAAAGGCTGTAAGGCAAGAGAAAGCGTTGACTGAACCGGATTGCTAAAGGTATTAAATCTGTCAATTAACAATTCTTTCAGTACATCTGGGAGAGAAGAAAAGAAAGGGAGGATAGTTAAACTCTCCGAGGGGTAGGATCATCAAATATGACAGTCAAAAGCCACTGTCCTAATGACTTCTTCTGCTCTGTGTTCACCAAAGAACACACGGGTCCATTGCTTGAATGTGGCATTAAAGCAATGGATAAAGGAAACCCATGGATGAAGACTCCAAAGATTTCCACCAAGAGTAAAAGAGGCACTAATGCACCTAGGGGCTGACAAAGCCCCAGGGCCTGATGGGATGCATCCAAGTGTGCTAAAGGAACTTGCTGAAGAACTGTTCACTTTTGATAGGAGTGGTACAGTGGACTGGAGAAGAACAGAGGTGATACCTCTCCACAAGGGAGGGAGCAGAGGAGGCTAGCAACTACAAGCCAGTCAGCCTCACTTCAGTCTTAGGAAGAGCAATGGAAACCTTAGTTAAACAGGATAAAGTGGAATACCTAGATAAGTACAACCTACAGGATGCCAAACAACATGGATTCATGGCTAGCAGGTCATGCCAGTCAAATCTTATAAAGTTATTTGATTGAGTCACCAAGAAATTGGATAAAGGACACCCAGTGAACCTCCTCTACTTCAATTTCAGCAAGGTGTTCGACTAGGTGCTTCACAATCACCTGCTAAAAATGTTAGAAGACTTAGGCATCGCTGAAAGCTTGGTCAGGTGGGTGGGGAACTGACTAAGGGATGGAAGTCAGAGGGTAATCATCAACGGAGTGAGGTCAGAAGAAGGTAGAGTCACTAGTGGTGTGCCCCAGGGTTCAGTCTTAGGGCCAGTCCTGTTTAATATGTAATCTACGACAGAGGAATAGGCATTCAGAGTAAGTTGGAAGTCTTTACAGATGATACCAAGTTGGGTGGTAGGGTTGATAGCGTGGAGGCAATTAGGGAACTCTAGAATGACTTGCAAAGGTTAGAGATGGTCTAACGCCTGGCAGCTGAAGTTCAACACTAAAAATGTAAAGTGTTGCATCTGGGTAAAGGAACCAAGGACAGATTTCTAGCTCATTGGGGTAAAACTAAGCAGCCTCCCAGGAGGAAAAAGACCTGGGGTCATCATGTGCAACTCCTAAACAATCAAGCCAATGCAATAAGGCTTACGGCAAGGCAAGTAGAATGCTGGGTGCATAGGGAGAGGATTCGGCAGCAGAAGCAGGGAAGTGATCCTCCCACTTTACAGGTCCCTGGTAAGGCTCCACCTGGAGTACTGTGTCCAGTTTTAGAATCCACACCTCATAAAGGACAGGGACTGGCTAGAGACTGCACAGAGAAGAGTGACCAAGATGATACAGGTCCTCCATGGCCTCTCGTATGATGAACATCTGAAGGGTTAAACCCATTCTCACTAGAAACAAGGAAGGAGATGGGGACATGATTGAGACTTTCAGGTTCTTAAAAGGCATTAATAAGGTGCCATACACAGAACTTTCAAGGGCCACCATCTCCACCACCAGGGGCATGAATGGAAGCTATGGGAGGCAGCTTCAGAAAAGATCTAAGAAAGCATTTTTCACAGAGAGAGTGGTAGAGCCCCTGAGCAGCCTGCCGGTGGAGGTTGTGAGTACACGGACCATGGCAGTTTTCAAGCAAGGGTGAGATCCGAAAGGGTTGAGAGGGAATGACAGGATCAGGAAAGGGCTAAATTCAAAGGGTGGGTTAGACCCTGAAGCTACAAGAGGTCTCAGAAACTCTTGGGCAGACTAGATGGACCACGGCCCCTTCTGCCATTACTTTTCTATGTTTCTATGGGTCTCTAGTCTAACCTTTCCCAAACTGCAATCTTAATTGCAAGTTTCTGAAGAATTTCTGCAACTGACTCTCTTGCTCAAATTTGTCTACTTCTATGAAAAATAATTATGAGACTCCACATAATAGTGTTGACATGTACAGAGTGAGCCACTCTCAGTCACAGGGTCACAAGGCACAGCACTTTGCCGTGGCACAAGATGCACAGGATGATGGTGATGGAAGAGCGAAATAAAATTCAGTAAGTACAAATGACTGAATTCATGATATTGTCTTCTTGGCAACAAAACTGTTAAGATAAAAAGACTGGTAAGTAAAATATCCCTACAGCGAAGGGTCGGGTACTACAGTAGGCTACCTGTTGTTTGCATATAAAATTCATGTAAATTTATTTATTTATTTATGTTTTTGGTAACTGGGTGAGCAAACTGATCCAAAGGACCATTCTCAGTTGCTACCAGAGCTGTACAGTGGCACAGACAATAGGCACAAGTTATAATACAGTAGGTACATATAATACAGTGAGTACAGTGGTATCAGAAACAGTGCTACATAACCATCATATCTTAAAACAGGGTTAAGAACATAAAAACAAGTTCATGACAAATAAAGTGATGATTCTCTGCTTGCAGAGAACTAGGACATACACTTACAGCAAATCAAGACATTATTCAGCCAGTTCAAGGTTTACAAATATACTGAGTTTATGATTTTACATAAACAAACAATAATGTAACCTATTTATTTTACCTGAAGGTGAAGAATTTAAGTAAGCTGTGTCCCATGAAGAAGCCATATATTAAATGGCGAAATGTTGAGACTAAAGTAAATAATAAAGGACCAGTGTTGAAAACAAGCTTCAATATACTACAGTACTTGTGAAATGAAAATTATTTTTTAGAAGCACCCCCACACACACACACACCACACCACACATTTTAAGTGTGTTCATATAGCGCCAGGGCAGCTCTAATAAAAGTCAGAAGTCTCTTCTATTTCCTGTGGTAATAATTTGTTTTTGTGATGGGTATTGACTCCCCATGTGGTACAGAAATTAATGGTTTCCTTACCCAGCCCACCAAGATCAAAGCCCTTGTGGCATGGTTGACTGGAGTGTCTTGATGCTTGCCCTGAACACGATTTACGGACTGCACGGTTTCCCAAAAGGTGGTGGCAGTGCCATGTGTATAGCCCAGACACGCCTTTCTGCAGGGTTCATCACACTAGAAAAAGCTGCCTTTTCAAGCAGCCTTAAAATTGGGGAACTATCAGTAACTCAGGTATTATTCCATCTTGCGGATCTGGAGCGCGGAACACTTTGAGCTTTGGTCTTCTGATTGCCATGTCTCTGGAACCCCTCAGTGATATTATAGTCAAGTAATTGATATTTCCCCATCTATTAGTATTTCTAAATCTAACAGCTTATAATGCACCACAGTACCTTAGTAGTAAATGTCATAAGCATTTTGAAGCTGCTTTCTTATTCAGACTGTCCCATTCCCTTATGGCCACATTTACTGTGCAATTGACAGACTTCTACAGGTGCCTTTAATGTGACTTTTACCTGTTTATCTCCACCATTTTTTATTCTTGGTAACCTAATAGGGTCCACTAGGCACAAGTATCTGTTTTCGGGGCACTTGGGAGCACTGGGAGGTTGAATGACTTGCTCAGAGTCACACAATATGCAAGTGGAGGTCATGGAATCAAACCCAGGTCTGCTGGATATACTAAGCTCCTTCACAGCTTGTTACTTTAACCTGTAAGTTATACTGCCAGCCATTGTAAGTCATAACATTGCATTATGACACCTAATGTGAATCCCACACAGCATTTTTTTTCACAAATTGGGAGAGTGAGCATAAAACTATCTCACTAGTTAAAAAACTGTTCTGAAGTGCATTTGGTCATGTTATGTACTGTACGTGAGAAAAGTCAATGAGGCCATAAATCGCTCATTAGTGCCATTCCCAATTAAGCATGAAGAAGGAGCATTTAATGGAGTTGCTGACCTTGTTGGGGTGGGGCTGGGGGCAGGCCAGGAGTGGCTGGCTAGGGCTCCCAGCAGGTCCCAAAACCAGTGACCCATGCCAAAGCAGCAGACAAGCGGAAGGACTTCCCTTACTTTCATGATGTGACTTTTATAGGAAATGTGACACTTGGTAAGGTACCAGAGGAACAGACTGCACTGACTTTCAGATGCACAGTAAATGCTGTACAACACACACACAATTGTCTTGTAAACATTTCATCTTAGGATGTGCTCTTGCTGTCTCTATGTGAAATCTGCCTTTTCAAATCATGATGACGGAGAAAGTCATAATCAGATAAAACAGAAATATATCAAACCCATAGGAGTAAATCACCCATATAACATGGATTTGCACCCTACCCCAAAGAATAATTAAAACTTTTGCACATCTAGTCAATGTACATCATGGGGAGGCATGTTTAGAGTGTCATATTTTTGGGCTGGGGTCTTTAGATAGCCAATTTTATTGTCTGGGGCTTATCTATATTGCCAATTTTGGAGGGGTAGGGGTTACCATTTGGGGAGCTTGTTTAGATTGCCAACTGGGTGGCTTGTTTAGATGGTCAGTTTGCTGAACATTCAGAGTATTACCAAATATTATCTCAGTACAAGCGGTGAAGTCTAGACTGATAGTGCTGAACTAATAGTTAAACTGTCACAATTGAGACAACAGCAGCTTTTCATGGGGAGTTTTGTGTTACTATTTTTAAACTGCACTATGATAGGATTAAGTTAATGACAGTACAATTAATGGGCGTCGCCTCAAAAAAAGTAACCAGTTTATTGAAATACTGAATGGATTTTGCAGTGACCTGAACTACCCTCAGTGGTATTCTGGATTTATGTTCAGGAACCATGCAGCCAGGTGGAGTATGTCAGCAATGCGTCCATGTCATAAAGAACTAAGAGGAACACAAAGCATCGGTGCTGTGGGCCACTCCCTGAGCCAGTGTCCAAGGCCAGTGATGGCTGGGGAGTTAAACGGTTTGACAGACTCATATTACTGCCATGGAATGTTACAGGAAGAAAAGGCAAAGCCCTGTAAAAAGAGTAAGACCAAACTTGGGCTGGTCAGTTACAGCTTACAGAGCGGATCAGGAGGGCTACTGCCCAGACAGACTTCATTTGACAGTGGGGCATTTCTTGTCCAAAGTGTGCCAGTGGAAAACAGTTTGCCCATGACAAACTTATAATCCGTGCTTAGAAAATGGGTAGAAATGTTTTTGGTTTCTGACTGGCTGAGACCCTTGGCAAGGGTACATTAAGCATCAACAAAGACAGGAAAAAACTGAGTCCAGTACCAGGCTGCCTTTTTACCAGAAAAATCGGTGTGTACATTGAAATTTAAAATGCTCAGTCATACCGCCATCTTGTTTCCTCGCTTAGTGACAGGCACCCCCACACACACACACACACACACACACACACACACACTCACATACAGTAGATCAACTGCTACAAACTTACACTTTTCTTTAATTTTGACAAACACATTTACTGTATATACATGGTGTAGTGCTAAGCGCAGAGCATGTTTACCTTCAGTCCTACTCCATCCTTGACCGCCAGCTGCTGCCCACTTTTGGTAGTGCGGAATCCAGCAACAGAACTCCTTCTGCTGGCACTGAACCAAAACTACCGTTCCTCTCTTATTTGTGGTACTTCAACTTGGGAAGGGCAGCAAAGCATCAGGAGATTTTAAAACAAAACAGACATGCGGTGAGGGAAGTGTCAGCATTTAAGGGTTTGGAGGATAATGCAAATGAAGATAAAGGAGGAGCTATAAAAACAAAAGTGTCTGGCTATGCCTTACAGTGAAACTATACTATACTCAGTGCCCTCCACTGTGAATTCCAGCAGTGGAGGGCTACTACTGCTAATTTATTTTTTCTATTTATTTACTACATTCCTTGTAATTTTATAATACCCTACAGGGTGGGTGGTATAGGCTATGCTGGACCTTCCAGGGGCCATAAAGCCCACTGTCTGCCGCATCAGGCCTCTACACACCCTGGGTGGTCCAGTATAGCCTAATATCACCCACCCTGTTGGGTGTTATTGTTCGATATTGAGGACTGAGACAACATTAAATGCATAATGATGGACAGACAATGGGACACAGATGGATATGTAATGTACTGTTGTGTCCCTCTAAATATTCAATTTCTGCCATATCACTATTATTTAAGCAGTAATCCAGGACAAGTTGTGGGCTGTTGTGGGATTTACCCGCACCTTGTGTGTCACAGGCCAAGTATGAAAACAACACCAGAAGCTGGTAAATTCCATATTATATAACAGGCCTCTGTTCTCAGCGAATCACAATAGAGACAGCCATCAGTTATTCTCTCACAAACTACAGGTAGAAACACCCAGAGTTGGTTATTCAAGTAAACCCTCCTACAGTCAGTTAATGGCCCTAACCATGCTCACAGTTGGTTAATGGCCCTCTAACCATGCCCATAGTTAGTTAATCATCACCTTACACGCTCCAAAAGTCGGTTGTTAAGACCGTGAACCTCAAACAGAAACAAAAACAACCCCCAAAAATGGAGTCAGAGACCATGCACCTTCACTGCTTCAATCCTGTGTATTGTCAGCGACTGCCATCTGCGGGTGTGAGAACTGGGGTAAGCAGAAGAGCCTGGTGGGTTTGGGTATGACAGCTAAAAAACCACACAGATTACCAGTACCTCAGTTTGCTGGTGCAGGTGTGAGTGGCGGTTTGAATGATGTGCAAGTGGCGATTTCAGCAAAGATGCTCAGTCCAGTGCTACCCTGTGCCTCGATAACCTGACATTTGGGGAGGGGGACTGCAGAACAAACTCCAAGTGGTATAATAGTGCCAGTTTGAATGCAGGTGTGAGTGGTGGTTTCTGCAAGGACATTCAGTCGGATGCTACCCTGTGCTCTCGGCAACCTGACAGTTCGGGGAGGCAGGAGACTTCAGAACAAACTCAAGCAGTATCATGGTGGCGGTTTAAATCGCGGTGAATGGCAATCAAAACTAACTTCAAGTCGTATAATAGTAATAACATTCAGTTATTTGGAGTATACTCACAATAATTGCCTGGTGTGGCTTTATATTAAACGTTTCAGCCGATGACCCACACCAACCGGTTATTGCTTCATATACCCAAGTAACTGAATTTTATCACTTAATTATACTGAAAAGATCTTTCTTAACCAATCAGAATGCACAGCTACCACTGGCAGCTCCAGCTTCTGTTGGTTACCAGGAACTGAGTGGGCACTACAATTGGCAGCCAGAGCACCTACAGAAACTGGAATGGAAAGCAGGCAAGTATATTCATGCATGCCTGCCTCTTGAGATATTTTAACAAATGATGCATGTCATGTTTCTGAAATAAAAATGGCATTCACATTTTATTTTTTACAGGAGTGCCCTGCTTCTCCTGGCTTGGTGAGGATGACCTGCTTCTCCTGGCTTGGGAGGTGGCCATGCTTCTTCTGGCAGGAGAAGCAGGGCTACTCAAACCAGGAAGTAGGGCCCCACAAGCCACAAGAAGCAGGGCCACCCCCAAGCCAGGAGAAGCAGGACCATCTCCTCTGAGCCAGGAAAAGCAGGGCCACCCCTCCCCCGAGCCAGAAGAAGCAGAGCCATCCTGCCACTTTCCAGTAGGTATCCTCCTCCCAAACTGGTTCCCATGGATTGCCCACCAGCAGCGGCAGGGCCAGCAGATAGAGGACCATGCATTCTCTCCCTTGAGTCCCTCTACACTTTACTGAGACATTTTCAAATAAATCCAACCACTTACCTCAACAGAAAGGCACAAGTAGTCAGGACTCTGTCTCTCTGGTTCTGCAAGTAGCTTCGCTCTTGGCTGCTGTTGCTGCTGGCTGGACTTTTACTTGAGGGGCTGGCTCTGTACCACAGCTACTGGCTGGGTAAGATGGCCAGCTGCTGCTGCTTTTCCCATTACTGACTGGACTGTGCTCTAGACTTTTGTGAAAAAGCACAACAGAGTCAGTACAGCATTTTAAGGTTGTCATACTGCTGGGTATTGGGGAGGTTCTTCTTCTGTGCTACAGTTTGCAAGCAATGCCAGTACAGTTCCAGTTTTGTTGGGTGCAAATGGCTGGATGGCTCCTGATTCAGGCAGGTGAGAGGTGAGGCAGCATCTGATTTTTAGTACTACTACAGCAGTCCTCGGTCCTGCCAGTGTGTGATCCTATGATGGCTTCAATCCCAGACCAGCACTAACTCTGCTTGCCTGGCAGATGAATACTGTGGTGTGTCCAAGAACACCCAGAGGGTGGGAGGGAATGCACAAGCTGCAGCATGGACCTGATGGAATTTATACCCAGAATAGCTGGCTGCCTGGCTGTTAGGGGCGGAGGTGGCAAAATGCAGATGGAGCTCTCTTGAGTGGCAGTACAATCCAAGTGGTGTGCCGACCTCAGATGCAGTGCGCATCTGTGTCACAGCTGAAGAAGTCCCGACTCTGACCACAAACTAACAGAAACAGGGCCAGGGACTGTATCATAGAATTTAAGTGTCATGCAGCCCATGGGATGGGAGTCATTGGTCAGTGTGCAGGTGGTGCTGAGTGGCTGGGCACTCAAAGTTGGGACTCCAAAGTTGGGACATGACAGATTTGGGACTTGGGTGCAGCTGGTATCAAGAAAGTAAGTTTTCAGCTGCAACATGCAGCTCTGCAGCAGGGACTTAGGACATGAATCGGGCACAGCATTTTTGACCAGGGCACATGCCCTGGTGTGCCCAGGTGTAGTGCCGTCTATGACAGCTACTGTCTTGTTTCTTTTTTTGTTTGTTTGTTACCTCTATTAATGCACCTGCTATGGCCCTTAGACTTCTCCAGTGAGGTCTCTTGGTATGACCCATGTCCTGCCCAGCCTGAAGTCCTCCCCAGTCTGGTTTCTGCTCTCAGGAACACTCCTCCACATCCAGTGACCACCCCACCCCTGGCTCTGTGCCCCTGGGTGGGACCACCCTAACTCCTCCGCACTCTATCTAGAATCTAGAAGGGCAGCCAGGAGTGGAGGAGTTATGGAGACCAGCTGGGACAAACTTGGCTGAGGGTGTGGGGGCCATCCACTGGACCTACCTTTGCCTGTCTGGGTGCCAGGGTCCTTTTTCCTTTGTTGCTGGAGGTGGAACTTGCAATGACATCCAGCATGCAATGAGTGCATTCCCGCACCCACCAGCAGGAGGGCCATGTGTACTTAGCCAATCAGAGAGCAAGCCCAATATGCTCTACCACTTCTACACACAGCAGCAAAGGCAGCTAGTAATGCTCGATGCTTCTGAGAAAAGCAGTTCCTGCTTTTCACAAATGTGCTGTAGCACCAAAGAGCTTTGGAATTTTAATTTTTTTAATTTTTCAGTACAATAGCGAGAATACTATAGTGGCCTGGCTTTCCTGTGTAATACTTGGACTGGGGGAGGGGTTAATAAGCACCTTGGCTTTATACAAACTGCTCTTTACAGAAACCCATTGACAGACACCGCTACCTGCATAATTCCAGCTTCCACCCAAATCATACAAAAAATCTGTAATCTATAGTCAGGCGATTCGATACCATCGAATCTACTCTGATGACAGAACACGAGACAGACAGCTCCCAACACTCGAATTTCCTTAATTCAGCAGGCCACTATCCAAGACATATTGACAGAGAATTTAAATGGGTCATAGAAGCACCATGAGACAATCTGCTGGAATACAGGCAATGACATCAAACTGACCGCACACCCCTAGTGGTCACTTACAGCCTCATGCAAAAACCCCTTCAGGAAATTATCAAAGAGCTACAACATATGCTGAGAGAAGATGAAAGACTGAAGGACATCTTTCCTGAACCACCTGTCATTGCCTATAAGCAGCCCCTGAGCCTCTCAAACATAACAATTCATAACAAACTCCCAGCAGATCAAAATAACCAGAAAACAAGAGAGACAACACCATGCAACATGGCAAGGTATAAGACCTGCACCCACATATGCACACAGGCCACCATCAAAACAAGCCAGAACAACATAACACAAATTAATGGATCCTACACGTGTCAGTCCAGCAATGTGGTTTACCTAATTCAATGCAAGAAGTGCACAAATGGATGCCATACTAGGAAAACTAGTAAACCACTGAAAACCAGGATGAATCACCACCGTCACACAATAGTAAACCAGATTAGAAGCACATCCCTAGGAAACCATTTTTCACAAACAGATCACTCTGTCTTGGATTAATCTGTCTTGATACTAAGAGGCAACTTCAGAAACACACAGGACAGAAGGACATGGAATTGTAATATATTAAACAATTTAAATCTAACATTTCTGGACTGAACTGGGACATTGGTTTCATTACACACTATGGTAAACGTAATTCTTTTTATTATGAACTAAATCATGTCATTATTTATCACAGTTTGGTTCTGTATTTCTCTTATTATTATTTTCTAGGTTCTGCCTAATCTGCTTTTTTAACCTGTACTTCACATCCTCCTGCCTCTCCTACTAACTCTTTAGCTCAGTCCCACCCACTCCCTATTGTTTTCACACCTCTGTTTTTACTACCTCACACTCTGTTTATCTAGGCCTTTGCTCTTTGTTTCTCCTAATTTCTCGACTTCCTTGCATCTCTTAGGCATCTCCTGTCTATTCTACCCTTACAGCCAGCTTCTGATCTCAGATGCTATCTGTGTGCCTTTGTCTTCCCTTTAGCTTCCTTTCATCTCCTACTGACCAGTTCCTACTTAGCCCCTTCCACATTTCTTCTCATTTTTACTTTGCATCTTAGTCTTTCATCTCTAGTCCCCTTTATCACCTTCCTACTTCATTTCCTGATTTTTAATTGCTCCACAGTGGATATAAATACTGCTTATGTTGCTCAGTTTTGCTATTCACCTGAAGAAGGACCTGTGAGGCCTCGAAAGGTTGTGTATAATTCCATCTTTGTACAAGACTCTTGTTGGTCTAATAAAAGGTATCAAACCCTCCATCATCTCCAATTATATGAAGACAAAGAAAGACATAAACACATATTAAGACATTGTAATTTACATTGAAGGTATCTGAAAGGAATCAACCATGCCAAAATTACTCTGCTCTCCCCACCCTCTGTTTACCCTCCCATCATATACTCTGTGTCTTATCAGGTATATATTGTATAGTGTATATTATATGTGTGGGTCTACAAGGTAATAGAACAAATTAAGTTATTCTCCCATATACAGTGGCGTCCCCAGGATGAAACCCACTTTTAAAGCACTCTGCAGTATGCTGCAGCAGACCTACTGAATAAAGCAATGCCATTTCAATGACAATTAGTCCTGTTTGTCATGCAGAAAACTGTGGCATTCACTTCATCCTGGCAGTGTCACATTTTCCTGAATGACAAAAGGGACTAATTGCCATTGAAATTACATTGCTTTATTCAGTAGGTCTGCTGCAGCATTCTGCAGAGTGCTGCACAATGCTGCAGAATTGGGTATATGCTAAGTCCCATATTCATCTCAGAGTGTTAACATCAATTTATGTTATACAATAGTGTATTACCAAAGTTAAGGATGAGTTATAGTAAGAGATTTTAGATTTTCCCCATTTGTCATAAAATGTGTTGGCATTATTATGAAATATAGAATTATTCTGGTAATTTGTAAGTTAAACAAGATATTCATAGTTCATCCTTTAGACTTAAATCATCTTTATTGATCCAATGTTTGATTATTAACTGTTTTGTTGAAATAGCTATTATAGACACAATTGCTTTATTATCCTTACTTTTGACCTTCTCAAAGTTCTTCAAAATACACGTTTCAAAACTGAAAACATCATTTAGGGATAACTTTTCTCCTAAAGCTTTTTACCAGGTTCCAAATCTGTTGAGCCTTAGGACAAAACCAGAGAATGTGACTAATTGATCCTTCTGATACGCCACATTAATACATGTGCCTGAATCTGATAACCCAAATCTAAATAGCTTTTGTGGGTCAAATATGCATTATGTAAAATTTTAAATTGAATCAGTCTTAAATTACCTAATGGAATGTATTTATAGATATTACTCCATAGACTGGTTCAATTTTGCTGCAAATCTTAGTTTTTTTTTACTCCAAAAGGAAGAGGTTATTGGGTCTGCTGAATACTTTCAGTGCAGCAACAGCTGGCAAAGATAAGCTGTAGGATGAGTCATAGAACTCCTTTGTTGTAGGTCCATTATCACATCTAATGTGTCCAAATTCCATGGTTTGGGCCTGAGATAGGCTTTTATGACTATCCTAACTAATAGTAGTTTGTGTAGATACTCTTTATTCAATTTCTCTTTCTCTACTACTTCCATAAGAGGATAAAAGTCTGCATCTTTTAAAAACATGATACTCTGAGATGCATTGATTTTGGAAACCAGTTAGAAGGGATGGGTTTGCCATTTATCCTAAAGTTTGAGTTACACAAATGGGTTGATTAGAATTCTTTGAAGCTTTAAACCCATATATGATGCAAACTGTTGATGAATTTTCAGTGATGTTGCTATAACTGAAAATTTCAGTTTAGAAGGAAGAAGGTTGGCTTCATATATAAAATAGCTACAGGTGATATTTTAAAGTGCCGCATCAAACTCAGGTCTAAATCTAGCCAAATAGGGGAATAACTTCCATAATCTGTTGAAGGATAGATCCATCTTATATATTTATTAATTTGGGTTGCCTTATAATATAGAAAACATTCTGGCAGCTTAAGCCCCCTTGAGGCTTGGGAAGAAAAATTTCTCTCTCGCTATTCTTGGAGTCTTCCCATTCCATATAAAGTTAGAGATTAATGAATGCAGTTTGTTAAACCTGGTTAGAGGAACATAAGTATTCAACATGTTATTAGGATGAAATATTCTCAGGAAAATATTCATTTTGATTATACTTATTTTTCCCAAAATGAGATTGGAAGATTTTGCCAATGTCTCATATTCTAAGTAGGTCGCCTAGGTTTAATTTAATAACTTGAGGTTGATTTACGCTAGATAAATGCCCAAGTATTTTATCTTATAAGGTGAGCATGAGAGACCTAAATTAATAATCTCCTTTTTAATATTGTGACTATTTAAACAAGCTCTGTTTTTTTGGTTCCATGTGATAATGGCGAAAGTCTAAAGGTGATCGCCTGTTATCACGATGCTCACAGTGCCAAAATTTTTTTCACCACTGTGACACCCCGGTGCACAGGAAAATGACACCGGGAACTTAGTTTTTAATGTTTTCTATGGGGAGGACTGCACGCCCCACACACACCCTCACTGGCAGGGGCTTTCTCGCCCACACCCCTACCAAAGGATTCTCAACTCCAGAGGGTGCATGTGTTGGGGTGAAAACATAAAAAAGGTTTGGGCTGGGTGCAACAAAGGCACAGGCACCCGGACCCAAACCCAGTACCCTGCGACCGACACCAGCAGCTGACCCACCAAGCCACAGGGTCGGGTTCAGCAGCCCACCACAGCACCACCCCTCACATCCCTCCTGCCCTTCACTGTGCGTACCTGCTCCCCCGAGCGCATAGGTATAGCTACATCCTGTGGCTATATTCGTCCACCCCTTATCCGCCACCCTACTGAACCATGGTTGTCCCTGTAATGCACTGGGAAGGGGTCATTATTGTAGGCACCCTTTCCCCAGCACCATTATCACAGGCTACCATTTTAATTTATAATGTGAAAAATGCTATATTCCTGTATAGTCTTTACTGCAGCTTCTATAATGGAGACCAGACTGGATACATGAAGCAGGATGTCGCCTGCAAAGACAGAAGTTTTGAGCTGATATTTATTCAATCGAATACCAGATATTACTGGGTTTGAGTAAAAAAATAAAGGTTCTAGCTATAAATTAAATAATAATGGAGATAATGGGAGCCCTGTCTTGTTCCACAATAGAGTTTTATTGGGTTTGATATTACTCCATTACAAAATAATCTAGTGGTGGGAGAAGAATAGAGAATGTTTAACCAGGCTACAAAGGACTCGAAAATCCAAATTTTAATAGGGTAAGGAACAGAAAGTCATGATTAACTCTGTCAAATGCCTTTTTCGCATCCAGGGACACCAGCACCATTGGATATGGAAAACACATGGAAGAGCTTTCTAATATGGTATGAGGCCTGCCTGTGAGAAATAAATCCTACTTGTTCCCTTGAAATTAACAGATGTCAGACCTTTTAATTTTTTTGGCCAATATCAAGTAAGAATTTTAATACTGTAATTTATCAAAGAAATTGTTCTATAACTTCCTACTCTATTTTTAGGGTTTGCCAAGTTTAGAAGCAAAATCAGAAGTGCTTCCAAAAGCGAGATTTCTGGCAGATCTTTATCCAGAATAAAGTTATAGAGATCCCGCAGTAACAGAATTAGAGCTTGTTTAAATGTTTTATAAAATCTCGTGTAAACCCATCTGGGCCCGGAGATTTGTTAGATGCCAAGTTATCTATAGCTTCCTCTATCTCTTTTTTGGTCTATAGGTTTTGTCATTTCTGTGGCTTGATCTGTTGATAATGTAGGACATGTAAATCTTTCCAGATAGGCCTTGATACCCTAAAACAAAAATAAAAATGTCAGTGGCCACCATATTGAAAATTGTAGGCATTACTAGTACCATATTTAAAACTCTTTTTATGTTGACCATGCGCAGCTGCAGCAAACATTTTGTTAGAGAGTGATGTTTGAGGGGTGTGACATTGTCAGTCCAGTGCAGAGTGGTCTGCAAGGGGCTTGTCAGTGTCACACCAATCATTAGCCAGGCTGGTCATGACAGTGTTCTGGCTTGCTGTGGAAACTTTGTGCATTTCAAAGGAAAGAGCTGGCCTAATCATAGGTCATCTCTTTCCTTTGATCTATGCCTTCCAGCAAGTACAGCTGATCTGTCATGATCAGCCTGCTGAGGCCAAATTACACCCTGTAACAAAGAAAATTGTCCTTCGATGTCTGCTGTCATCATTACTGTTCCTCCACATGACACTCCCACTCAGCACCTTCCACCCCACTTCCTACAAACATAACACCAACACTGGGGTGCCCAATTCCCAGTTTCACCACCTGAAATAAAGAAAACTGCCCTCATAGTTTTTTTTTATATATACCCTGTAACAAAGAAAACCATTCATCAATGTCTGTTTCTGCCCCCACCATAACTGTCCTCCCACCCATCCTCCCTGTCAGCACCCACCACCCCACCCCACCCCCAAACATAACACTGACATTGGGGAGCTCAATCCCACAGTGTCACCACCTGAAATAAAGAAACCATTCCTAGTATTTTTTTTACATACCCTGTAAAAAGAAAACATCCATTGATGTCTGTTGCTGTCAATGTCGTTAGTCCCCTCCAGACCCTCCCACTCAGCACCCATCACCACAAATCCCCAAGCCCTTTCTTACCACTAGGGTCCAACACTGTAATCCTTTCTGAACCACAGACACATCTTCACTCTTCAACGCGGACCACGAACTGAGGAAATCAAGTATGCAGTTCAAGGTATTTCAATGGGGTTTTGAAATTAGTGGCATAACTTGGTCATTTTTGAATATGTTTGCCCCAAATTTTTAACATGCCTCTTTTGGGACCCCATCTCATGAACAATGGCAGTGAAATTAGGTAAACCTATCATGAAAAGTGATTTTGTGCAGTTGTTGAAATCACCTTTTGGGCAGGAGTTGAAAGATTTCTCTGCCCTTGTTCATGTGGTAGGATCATAAGAAGGCTATGTTGAAAATCTGGGGTAAAATATTAAAAACAACAAAATTATGAGCCTATGTTGAACAAGCTCTTAACTTTGTAATTTTCAATATTTTGACCCCAGATTTTCAACATAGCCATTTCTTCACAGCACCTCATGAATGTGACAGCTGTCATTTTCAATTCTGACCAAAATGTATTTTCACATCCCAAAAGGTTATTTTGCAGTCACTGCACAAAACTACCTTTCAAGCAGGAGTTGGAAAATTGTCTCCACCTTTGTTCATGAGGTGGGGTCATAAGAAGAGCTATGTTGAAAATTTGGTGTCAAAATATTAAATAGAAAACAGAGCTATGAGCCTACATTGAAATTTACAAATGCAGGCTCATAACTTTGGAACTGTTCAATCTTTTGACCCCAAATTTTCAACATAGCCACTTTTCGCAGCATCTCATGAATGTGATAGCTGTCAGTTTTCAAATCCTGGCCAAAATGCATTTCTGCACTCATGGCCTACAATCACCTTTTGAGTAGGATTTCAAATTTTTCTCTGCCCTTATTCATGAGATGGGCTCATAAGAAGGCTACGTTGAAAATTTGGGTAAAATTATAAGAAAACAACAGTTATGAGTCTACATTGCAATTTTTCAGTGCATGATCTTAACTGTGGTAATGTTCAATATTTTGACCCCAACTTTTCAACATAGCCATTGTTTCACACCTCCTCATGAATGTGACAGCTATTGGTTCTCAAATCCTACCCAAAATGTGTTTTAACACATGTGGTGCAAAATGACGTTTCAGCCATTGTTTTATAAATGACACTCTGCATGCTCAGAATGAGTGGTCATAAAATATTATGTTGAAAATCTGGGGTAAAATATGAGAAAATAACTAATTTATGAGGAAACAAATTGTTGCAACATTTACTCATAACTTTATTTTTGCAGAGTTTGGCCCTTAATGTTTAACATGTTCCTTGAGTTACCCCACCTCCTGAACATGGCAGGTGTCATTTTCAAATCTCCTCGAACCTTGTTTCCAGTCGCATAGCAAAATCACTTTTGGACTGGGATTTTAAAAATTCCACCTGTCTTGATCATAATGTCAGGTCATAAAAGACTGTTAAACATCAGGGGTCAAAATGTGGAGCCCACTTAAAAGTAGATATCGCCTCTCAGTTGCCCTATCATGGATAATTACAATCTAACAATATGTCAAAGCAGGACACCACTGAAAATGAGATGCTGCATCTCATTTGCTCCATCCTGGATAAATATATTGCAAAAATATGTACAAGCAAGACCTGATATAACAGCAAAACCAGTGGCGAACATTCGTATTGACAAATGCTTGTTTAAAACTGTATCCAACCTTTCAACACACAAGGCTGGATTTTCAAAGGGTGATGCAGGGCTTGTGTCTAGCCATGCATCAAACTCTATTTTTAGCATAGTTGCACCAAACTCCTTTGATGCAGCTTCACCCAATTTTAGTACACTGGGTGCAGTTGTGACAGTTTCCTCAATTTAAGGCAGCTTACGCCAAGATTTGGTGCAAGCCCGTAAAGGTCCCAAATGGCACAAGTTAGACCGGGAAAGGTTGGTCTAACTCACAGCATCAAGAGCATGGGATTGAAAATCCTGATCGCTGGCCGTGAGAATGCCATAAACCCCGTACACTAACTGATAGGGCACAGGCTTGTGGCATTCACAGAGTTTGGAAAATCGAGCCACAAAGTACAGTTAAACACTTACTTCACACATTATCAGACACTTCCCACCACCTACAAAAATATTGCATCTCTTAGCAGGTCAAACTGAACTCTGTGACCTCCATTAAAAAAATCATTGTTCATACTCAGTGCCCCGCTAAAACACCATCTGGCACCATAGCATCAACTGTCTAAAGATGTCAACGAGGCAGCTTACACCTTTAATGACAAACTCACTACAGTAATAAATAAGCATGCCCTTTTATCAAAGTAAGGGCACGGAACAATTCCAACCCTGGTTCACCTTGGATCTCAAGGCAGCCCTTATAGCATGAGATAAGCTTTGGCTAAAGCTAGACATTCCAAAGAATCTTCAGATTGGCAGGACTTTAGAACGGCCAGGAACTCCTGCGTGAAAAGAATTCCCTCTGCCAAAGCTAACTACTATGTTTCTGCTCTTGAACAAGCTAAAGGTAACCTGCATAAGATATGGAAGACTATCAAATCTATGAAAGGACAGCCCACGGCCCCTCTGTCCCAATAAAGATAGTCACAAGTGGCAAGATCAGAAAACAAGTTCCTAATCCTGGAGGAACTTAACTCCCACTTTGCCACAGCTGGACTAGCTTTTGACTCATCACCTTATGCTGGTTCTGTGGTAAGTCAGCACACCTCCCTATATCTAGCCTTGCACCCAGCCCTTCCAACTGCATGAAATAACTTATAAAGAAGTCGAAGATTCTCTTCTTAACTTGGACGCCAAAAAGTGCAGGGGATGATGGCTTGGAACCCTTTTCCTAAAGTCAGGCTATGCCCATCTCATGGCCCCAATCCTCCACATCTTCAACCTCTCCATTACATCTGCTACTGTGCTGTCCTGCTGGAAATCAGCACACATCCTCCCTTTATTTAAATCTGGTGACCCGTATGATGTAAACAACTATAGGCCTATCTCCATCCTACCTATCCTTTCTAAAGTACTCAAAAATGGATCCATTCTCAGCTAAAATCTCATTTGAAACCTTTCTCTCATCAACCCAGCGCAATCCGGCTTCTGGGCCAATCATAGCACCATCACTGCCCTAGCAAAAGTAACCCATGATTGGATCTCTGCTATAGATGCTAAGAAAGTAACTGGCGCTGTCTTTTGGACTTAAGCAAAGCCTTTGATACTGTTGATCACAAACTATTAGTCAATTGCCTTGCAAAGCTGGGTTCCACATACCACACACACAGTGGTTCTCTAGCTACTTAACTGGGAGATCCCAAAAGTAAAGGCAGAAGGCTTATTCCTGCTGCCTTGCCAGTTGCAAGAGGAGTCCCTCAAGGATCCGTCTTAGGCCCTATGTTGTTTTCCATATATATTAATGATTTAGATGCTAACATAGCTACATCTCATCTGCACTTTTTGTGGATGACACTGTTGTATACTTTGGTTCATTGCTATCTGAAGTCAAGGGGTGCTTAAGCGGACTTCGCACAACTGAGCATAATCTAATAAAGGAAAAGCTTCTGCTCAATGCGAAGAAGACTAAAGCGATGATATTCTCTCGAGTGCTGTTACAGTCCCTCCCAATACTCCAGCCCAAGACTTCATTGTCACCACGCTAAATGAGCCCCTGGAAGTTGTAACCAAATTTAAATATCTGGGTATCTGGATTGATAATAAATTATCTTTCAATGACCACGTCAAGATGTCTCTAGAAGGTTAAAAGCCAAGTTAGGTTTCTTCTACAGAAATAGGCCCTTTTCCTCTTGAAACTCGGAACAAACTTGTCCAGGCTACCTTTCTCTCCTGCTCGACTATGCAGATATAATCTATTCCTCCACCACTCTTTCAAATCTAAGTAAACTGGACGTCCTCTATCACCATGCATTATGATTCATTACCAACTCCCTACCGCTCGCATCACTGTAACTTATATGCAGCTGTCGGTTGTACATCCCTTACTACTAGACGCCTGCTCCATGCTGGGCTATGGACTCTTAAACTGCTCCTGCAGAAATTGCCAAGCTATCTCTCATCCCTCATTAGTATCTCATATAGTGCATACTCATTAAGAAAATCTGACTTTATTATGCTTGATATACCAAGGATGCGGACTCCTTTGATAAATGTGCTATTGCATATGCCCTTCCTCTAGTTGGAATCAATCGCAATCCTGCATGAAACTAACTAGCACAGTTTCAATAAACTTTTACAAATTGCTAAGTTCAGCCAAAATAAAAAGACACCTTATAACTGTCATTAAATCTCTCCCTTCCCCACGTAGTCTATATTTATACACGGTAAGATATAATTGCCTTGCCATATTAACTGCTTTCCTCCCCACCTACTCCTGGCCTTCCAATGTATAAGCTCCAGTGCTGCACTATCAAATCACTCCTATTCCCTTATCAGCTGTATTCTGTTTGTCCTAGCCAAAATATATGTATTGCATATACTAGTCCTCATGTTTCATTTATCAGTATGCAACCTGTAAGTCATTCCCTGTGTTAAACTAGTGTTTACCACCTGCGCTCGTCATTGTGGAGCCTTGTATATATATTCAGCCTCTATCATGTAATGCGATTTCATGTATTTACTGTTTTACCTATCTGTATTGTACATTATTTAGTCTATATGTATCAGGACCTCCTTGTGAATGAGCTTGCTCAATTAAGTTTTCCTGCCATAAACTTGAACTTGAACTTGTCTCAACACTTTTAACTAGTATTTCAAAGTGAAATTTCATCAAATAACCCAACTACATTTCAATTATAAATTCACCCACTAGGCTGCCCAACCTCCTCCTCTGCCGAGCCACAATACATAGTATAATCCCTCTCAGTGCCATGGCTCGCCAGTCTGTGTCACGTGGTCCTGTACCCGCACACTTAGAGGCCACCAGGGAATTTTTCCTTAACCTACCTAAGCTGCCACCCTGCCTCAACATTGTACAGTAATGTCCTAATCTGTAAGAGCTTAAGTACATGCTGAAGTCAATAATACTGTACCTAATCTTTAATCTGTAGCTGCTGTGGAAGCCAATCATATTGTACCACAGATGCCTATGTATTATAAATGTCACATGTGGTCTGGAAATGTTAATTGAAACCGTCCATATTGATCCTATTGTATCAAAGCTACAGAAATTCAGAATACACATAAGGAGCCAGAAGAACTGTGGGTCACCCTGGAAACAGGAAATGGGACAGCCATAAGAACTGGGGTTGTCTACAGGCCCCAGACCAGAGGGAGGACATAGAAACATTACTGTTAGAAGATATACAAACATGACAGCTAAAGGGAGGTTCTGATAATGGGAGACTTCAACATGCCGGATACAGATTGGTCAATACCAGCAGGAACATCTGCAAGAACTAGACTCATAGTGGATTCCCTGCAGGGAGGGCCTCAAACAACTGGTACAGCAAACCCACAAGAGACAGGGCTATCCTAGATCTAGTACTGACTAACAAAGAAGGATCACAGATCTCCAGGTAGAAGGTCACCTGGGGCCAGTGACCATCACATGGTATGGTTCAATTGGCTACTACATCTAAATCATCCCATTCCAAGGCAAAAATATGGGACTTCAGAGGAGCTGACTTTGATAAGATGGCCAACAGAGATAAGCTAGCCCTGGCAAAAAGAAACACAGGTGAGGGGTACAGGCAAAGTGGGCAAGCATTAAGGATGCAATACTTGAAGCAACATCCCATTGTGTTAGACAGAAAAGGAAGTGCAAAAGAAGAAGGAAACCACTTTGGTTCTCAAATACAGTAGCAGAAAAGGTCAGAGCCAAAAGGCTGGCCTTCAGGAAATATAAGGGAACACAGCGGGATGAAGATAGGGAGGCATACCAAACTGCCCTAAGGGAAGCAGGTAAGGCAGTAAGGCAGGCAAAGTCCCAAACTGAGAAACACTAGCATGAACAGTAAAGAAGGTGACAAGACTTTCTATAGATACATTAGTGAAAGGAGAAAGTCCAGAGGGGTATTGCTAAGCTTAATGGAAAAAAGGAGCATGTGAGGAGGAGGACCATGTAAAGGCATCTATCCTAAATAGATACTTTTGCTCAGTATTTACTGAAGAGAAGGTAGGGCAGGGCCCACAGCTCAGCATCATGGACACAGGGAGGAAGGAGGTGAGCACTACTCCCTTCACAAAAGAAAGGGTCCTACAAGAGCTTGCTAAGCTCAGGGTGGATAAGGCAATGGGATCTGATGGCATACATCCCAGGGTACTTAAGGAGCTAAAGGAGGAACTAGCAGAGCCATTAGCAGAATTGTTTAGTGAGTCTCTGAGCACAGGAGAGGTCCCAGAAGACTGGAGAAGGGCTCATGTGATCCTGCCTCCACAAGAGTGGTAGCAGGGAGGAGGCGGGAACTACAGACCGGTCAGTCTTACCTCAGTAGTGGGCAAGATTATGGAGGCACTCTTAAGGAAAGGATAGTGCAACACCTGGAATCCATAGGGCACAGGATCCAAGACAGCATGGGTTTACAAAGGAAGGTCCTGTCAAACTAATCTCATAGATTTCTTTGACTGGGTAACCAGAGTGGTGGACCAAGGGGGAGCAGTTGATGTCACCTACCTTGACTTCAGCAAAGCTTTTGACACTGTTCCACATAGAAGATTGATAAATAAGCTGGTAGGCTCGGGGTGGGTCAGAAGTTGGTCAACTGGGTGGCAAACTGGTTGACGGGCAGAAAACAGAGAGTGGTGGTAAATGGTATATAGTCAGAAGTGATGCAAGTCACAGTGGGTACCTCAGGGATCAGCCCTGAGGCCAGTCCTCTTCAACATCTTCATTAGTGACCTTGCAGATGGACTAGAGTAAGGCTTGTCTGTTTGCAGATGACACCAAGATCTGCAACAGAGTAGATGATCCAGATGGGGTGGGCAGAATGAGAAGAGATCTGGATAAACTAGCAGAATGATCAGAAGAGTGGCAACTGGGATTTAATGCAAAGAAGTGCAAAATCATGCACGTAGGGAAGAGAAACCCTAAAGCCACCTATAGGCTGGGAGGGAGTTGCTAGAGTCACAAAGGAAGAAAGAGACTTGGGCATCATCATCACTGATGACCCAAAATCATCCAAGCAGACCTCTAAAGCAGTAGGTAAGGCTAGGGGTGTTAGGTGTATTAGTAGGGGTATCACAGTCGTAAGAGGGGAGGTACATCCTCTGTACAAGACACTGGTTAGGCCCCATCTGGAGTACTGCGGCAGTATTGAGGCCACACCTTCACAAGGACATTAACCAAATTGAGGCAGTCCAGAGAAGGGCAACTAAAATGGTGCAGGAACTGCATCAGAAGACATATGAGGACAGATTAATGGAGCTCAATATGTATATCCTTGAGCAAAGGAGGGAGAGAGTGATGTGATCGAGGCATTCAAACACCTTAAGGGCATAAACAAGGTGAAAGAGTCTAACATGTTTAAATATAAGAAAAATAGCAGGACAAGAGGACACAGCATGAGATTAGAGGAGGCCGATTAAGGGGAATGTGAGGAAATTCTTTCACAGAAAGGGTGGTGGATGCATGGAATGGCTTACCACAAGAAGTGGTGGCTATGAATACAGTGCAGGGCTTCAAACAGGCATGGAATAGGCATAAGGGAGCAATACAAATGACTATGAATAGATAGGCCACTGACAGAGCAAAGGCCAGATGGCACATTTATAAGGTAGAAAAGAAATGGGCAGACTGGATGGGCCTTGCGGTCCTTATCTGCCGTCAACTTCTACGTTTCTATATTTCTCTTGTATTGTATTGTAATGCACTTTGTAGCCTAGACTACTCTTTATGGAAAGCATTGAAAATGAGCCTAGGCTCAACTGGGGTTTGACCGTGTTCATATCATGCGACGACGATTGTGAATTATATTTTACTTGCTTATTCCCTTACACCCACTCGAGCTGCCAGGAGCAGGATTGCCACCTATTCAGTCTGCTCCACCGCCATCTTCAGTATGGGCAGAGTGGCTTCATGATATCAGAAGGAGGGCCTGTCATGTAGGAGCATTGCACTTGTCTGTTTTTAGTGTCAATGTTATGAAGATTAACATTAGACTGATATTAGACTGAAAGATGCATGGGGACTAGAGTCCAGTTTTCCAACAGTGAACAACTGACACCTGCTGAGTTGGAGAATTTGTTCTACTTTATCCATGTTCAGTGTACAGATATTCAAAGAACAATACTATTTCCATTTCTTAAGTTTGATATTATGAATGTGTGTGTGTGGGGGTAATATTGAATATAGAATATTATATATAAAAAGTGAATTAAAAGAAAGTTCTGAGTCTGAAAACTCTGGGTATGGGGAAGGGAGGACAGTTTGTGAAGTTGTTAAGTCAGGAGAAGGGAGGACAACATTCACTGTCACTGCAGTGAGAGAAAAAATCAGATTGTGTAAGTAGTACTCTTTATTCATATTTGCATACATACTGGATCACTTGAGCTCTTGCAAACATTGGTGTGGCAGTTCTCTGTAATTTTGTTATGCCACCTTTGTGTGGATCCCTCCTAATCCCATCACCCCTTCCAAGAAATGTACCCATGTCTCCTTTGACCCCATGGATAACCCCAAGGAGGGTCTCTAAGTCATCTAGGCTTGCCCAGGGGCCTTGAGATGTCATCAGCCAGCTTTCTGAAGGTGGAGCTGCAGTTAGCGGTGCCGAGCTTGTGGAGGGAGCATCTCTTCCTTCTGCTCGAGCGTAGTGCTGTTTTCCTGGTTCCTCCTGCCTCCACAGGATGTCAGTACACAAGGGGCTCCTGAGGACTGGAGCATGTGCATGATGCCAGGACATCCTCAAGTCTGACTAATGTCCACCCACCCTGCTTACGCCATACTACCACTGTGGTTACTTAGGTAGCAGCATTGTGGCAGAGAGGCAGTGATCACCTCTCCAGAGGGTGTCCACTGGGATGGTTGATCCTCTAGCTCTATGGCACCACCTATGGGGTCAGCTTTTTTCTGTACCTTTACTGCTGTTTCACTGTGTGCACTTGAGCCTGCTAGCAAGAGCATATTGTCTTCCTCAGGTGGAAATACAACTAAAAACAAGCATCTGTCAATGCCAAATGTTTGCTTGCTGGTATTAGCAGTTGAAGTGCAGGAGTTAGAGAGATGCAGCATAGGAATGGTACTGAAGTATTGAACGGATGCCTACTCTACCCTCACCCTGCAGAGATAGACAGGTATTGGGGTGTGCCTCTGGGCCATCATCCATCACAGTCATGACATTTCACCTCACCTACCCCTCAGACACTCTCAAGTGTCAAGGTGTGCCTTAGAGTGTTTGAGCTTTACATTCCCCTCATTCCATAAGGAAATACGCTGAAATGGGTGCAGTATAGGAGAATGGGGTGAACTCTGGTAGCAAAGGGTCCCAGGCACACCTCAATACCTATCACTGGCTGCACAGTGGGGGTGGGGTGGAATGGCAGGAACATTACTGTCGATAATCCCAAGTCACACCCCCGATGCCTGTCAGTCCCTGCAGGGTAGAGTGGTATGGTCAAAACCCCTAATGCCCTGAGCGCTTTTGGTATTTTACTCCAAGTTTTCCAAATGAGCTTTTGTGACCCCATTGCATGAACGGTGACACTATCAGTTCTTTAGGTGAAAGGTGATTTTGTACAGTGACTGCGTCATTTGGCGCCACAGGTGCAAAGATAGATTTCAACAGGATGTGAAAAGTGACAGGTGTACTGTTCATGACAGGGGTCGATCTTAACATTGTTTTACTAGCCCAAACACTAGTGCAAATTGACCAGGGCTAGTGCAACTAACTCTACTTGCCCGTCTTGACTAGTGCAGATTTTCATGGCTGTTAGTGAAGTTAAAAGTCTCTATTGTAGCATTCTCTAGTCCTCATGCTAATCTCTCTAAATGTTCCAGATGGTCAGGTGTGATTAACAGCTCAATAAGAGCTGCAATTATCTGGCACTTCAACAGAGGGATCCCACAAAGACTCAATGTGAGTCATTATCACCGACTGTTAAGATTTTCAGTTAGTGTACAGGGTGTGATCAAGGGTTGAGTGCTGTTAAGTCACTAGGTCCCAGTTTTCTGAATATGTCTATGTCTAACAATTTGTCCAATGTTATTAAGACCAGTGCCTCTTTTTCTTTACATTTTGAGTGTTTGTATCCAACATTTCAGTGACAAAATGCAAAGAGGTATACAGGATCAGCAGGTGGTGGGTTTTATCCCAGTCTCACCATAACTTCTCTCTCCCATCCAAATCTCTTAACTCTGTTCTTTCCTGGACACCACTGCAAACCAGACTCTGAAGTGACCATACATAGATCCATAGCTGCCATTACTGGCAAGTGTAGGGGTCCCCAACTCTTCTAAATGGACCATGCCAGCCATCACCATCCATACAGTTCCATCCTTATCCCAATCAGCATGTCCTTTCAGCCTAAAAACAAAGCTTTGGATCATATATGGCACAAAAATAAACCCTGATAAAATACACAATTTGAAACCTTGAAATAGGCATTCCTGGGGTGCATAGATCATCCTATACAGAAATAGAAATAGTATAGTGTTATGCTTGTGTACTCTTTCCCTGAGCTGATGAAAGTTAAAGAAAAATCTGTTATTGTTGGGACAGAGCATATTAAAATCAATGCTTTTACAAATAAAATGTCATAGTTTTCTATTTCCCAAGCCCCTTAGGTTTGTCTAGCCCCCACCCCAAAGAAACATTAGATATGCTCCTGGCTCACTTGAGACTGTACAAAACTTTCAAAAGTGCAGGTCTCCAGTTGACTATAGGTGGGGACTGATAGTGTCTTTCTCTGCCTGACTCTGTTTATTGCCCTGTGGGTGGTGGTGACAGTGTGGTGAGGTGCATGATGATGTCAGCTATATGTGCAGAGCTAGGACTGCTTGATTGAACATTTGGTGTTGGATAGCCTTCTCCGTTGGTGTGGGGGCAGAAAGAGGAAGGAGGAGGCTATGATACAAAACAAAGGGGGGCTCACTGTCTGTGATGGCATTGCAGTTTTTTTCTGCTGGAGAGCCGAAGCAATGTGGGAGCAGGATAAATGTGCAATAATCAGAGTATTTCTTGACTTTGCTTGCATTGTTTCCTGTATAAGTGATCAAAATTTACCATTGTAATTAAGGGCTAGTGCAACCATCTGCGGGCTAGTGCAATTTTGAATCAACTTGCCCTGCTGGCTAGTGCAAAAAGGTTAAGGTTGACCCCTGGTTCATGAGGAGGTGTAAAAATGGCATTGTTGAAAATCTGGAGTGAAAATACACAAAAACTGGTGAAGTCACGAGCATGCGTAGAAAATGCACAATGTACATCCGTAATGTAATTAGTTTGGGGATTTTTACAGCAGATTTTCAACATAGGTATTTTGGGACCTCTGCTCATGAACAGTGTCGCTGTGATTTTCTTAATCTGTCCTGAACACTAATTTCCACAGTAAATGTGCTATTCTGTGCCAGGAGTGCGAAACACATTTTGTGCAGGTGTGAAAATGACTGCTGTACTGTTCATAAGGAGGTGTTGAAAATGTCAATATTAAAATCTGGACTGAAAATATTACAAATTCGTGAACTTATGAGGGTGTGTGAAATTGTGAAATGCATGCTCGTAACAGAGTCATTTTATGGACTTCTGTCATCAAATTTTAAACATAGCCATGTTAACACCTCAGCTCATGAACAGTGTCACTGTGATTTTCTTAATCTGTCCCAAAATTGATTTTGCACAGCAACCATGCCATTGTACGCTACGGTCGGGATATTCAAAAGGGATGTGCATGGCACAACAGGGCTGCACCATGCACAACCCACTAATGCGCCTCAGCACACAGTATTGAAAAGGCAAGCTGAGTTGCCCAATCCCGATGCACTGGGGCACAACCCTAATGTATGCAGCACAATGGCAGGGGTGTCGCATGAGCGGCGGCACATCCCGATATTCAGCCCGGGATGTGCGCGATAGGCTGGTGCACCTGCCATGGGTGGCCACCCGACCTCCCCAGACACCATATCAGGAGCACAGCCCCCTGGTGGTCCAGTGGCCCCCTCTCGCCTGATTGTGGGCAGAACTAAGAGACAGATCCCTGGTGGTCAGTGGACCCCCTCTGCCCATGCAGGCAGTAGTATAACATGATTTCATGGTGGCCGGTGGAACCCTCATCGCCCGATCGTGGGCACAAACATACAGAAATACCCTGGTGGTCCAGTGGTACCACCTCCCAACCGCCCACTGCAGTACCCTGCCACCCTGCACCCCCAGTCAGCAGCGGTGGCAGCACCCCTGCAAGCCGCCTGGCCACCCTCCGACTGACAGCATACAGTTTGGCTGTATGCCTGTTGATCCACTGCATGGGCCAATGGGCATGCAGTCAAACTATACAGTCCCGAACTGTGTTCATTCACAGTTCGAACTGTGTAGTACAGTCTGACTGTACACTCATTGGCCCATGCAGTGGACTAGCAGGCGACAAGCCAAACTGTACACTGTCAGCCAGCGGGTGGCTGGGCAGCTTGCGGCAGGGTGCCACCGCTGCTGACTGGGTGGGTGCGTGGTGGGGCACCACAGTGGACAGGTGGGAGGGGTACCACTGACCACCAGGGTATTTCCATATGATGTTGCCTCAGATCGGGCTATGGAGGGGTTTCCACTAGACCACCATGGAATCAATTTTATGCTACTGCCCGCGATCAGCTTAGGGGAGGTCCACTGACTACCAGGGATTTTTATTTTACTTATCCCTGTGATTGTATGGGGTCCACTGGACTACCAAGGATTTTTGTTTACTTCTGCACGTGATCGGGCCAGGGGGTCCACTGGACCATCAGGGATCTGTCTTATACTTCTGCTTGCAATCAGGCGAGGGGGTCCACTGGACCACCAGGGATCTGTCTTATACTTCTGCCTGCAATCATGTGTGGAGGTCCACTGGACCACCAGGGACATATTGTTCATGTATGCCCGCGATCAGGTGGACAGGCAGGGGAACTACAGGGCGTCAGTCCCCGACGGCTGAGCCTCACAGGGCCAGGGCGAATTTGCTCGATCGGCACACCACATGCAAATGGGGTTGTAATGAAATGCAAATGGCACCATTTGTGCCTTGCATGCATAATGTCCTCATTTGCATGTGCAGTTCTGAATATCACTTTGATGTGCCTAGCACAAGTGCACTTGTGCTGGCGCATTCCCTTCCCCATTCTGCCACTTACGCCTGGCTCAGAGCCACTGCGCCGCACAATGCTTGCACCCTCAGTGCCATATTCAACAGTGCTGAGCCATGATGCAGCACCGTTAAATATCGTCTGGCCCTCACCCTGGCGCAGACTTGTTGCACTGTGCCCAGGCTTGCAGCCACAGCCGGGCACAGTCTGACTAACCTGCCCACATGTCCGAAAACATATATCGGGTGAAATGTGAAAAATGACAGTTGCACTATTCCTAAGGAGGTGTGGTAAAATGGCAATGCTGAAAATTTGAGTGAAAATATTAAAAATCCTCAAAGTTATGAACATGTGCAGGGAACTGCAGAACGATGCTCAGAAACAGTCATTTGGGGAATTTGTTCACCAAATTTTCAACATAGGGTTTTGGGGCCAACCTCATGAACAGTGTCGCTGTGATATTCTTACTCTGTCCTGAACATTGATTTCACACACCAACCGTGCTATTGTACGCTACATGTGTGAGAACACATATTGGGTGAAATGTGAAAATGACAGTTGTACTGTTCATAAGGAGGTGGGTAAAATGGCAATGCTGAAAATCTGGAGTGACAATATTAAAAATGCTCGAAGTTACGAGGCATAGGAACTGCACAATGTACGCTAGTAAAACAGTCATTTTGGAGAATTTTTTGCCAAATTTTCAACATAGCCATTTTAACACCTCTGCTCATGAACAGTATCACTATGATTTCCTAATGTGTGCCAACACTGATTTTGTACACCAACTGCGCCATTGTGCGCTACATGTGGAAACACATTTTTAATTGAGATGTGAAAATGACAGCTGTACTGTTCATAAAGAGAGGTAGTCAAATGGCAATGTTGAAAATCTGGAGTGAAAATATTGAGAATTTGTGAACTTCACGAGCATGCGTAGGAACAGGCATAGCGCAGGCTCATAAAACAGTCATTTTTGGAATTTTCACCAAATTTTCAACATAGGGTTTTTAGCCTACCTCATGAACTGTGAAACTGTCATTTTGTAAATCAGTCCCAAAGGTGGTTTCGCTAAGTGACTGCGAAATCACCTTTAGGGCCGATTAACAAAATAACAGTGACAGAATTCATGAGGTGGTGTCCCAAAACTCCATGTTGAAAATTTGGTGAAAAATCCCCAAATGCCTGAGATATGCATCAAAGTTGAAAAACACTATCTATCCCGTTATACAGCTTTCTGGCATTTCCTCAGTTCGTGGTCGGCTTTGAAGAGTGCAGATGTGTTCCCGTCCACCAAGACTGTCGGCGGACTCTGGAGGTAAGTATGGGGTGAGGGGTGGGAAGGTGGTATACAGAAGGTGGCACGGGTTGGGGAGGAATCTATGTGGCCATTTTCACTTTTACAGGTTTATTTAAAACAAAAAAACATCGCTGGAATGTTTACTTTTATAGGGACATTTTGTTTGGGAACGCTGGGTGGGCTCCCAGCATGCCAACTGACTGTTTGGGGTTGCTGTAGCCAACGGGGATTGGGCACCCAGTCGGCACCTATCGGGGTGGGGAGAGACAAGAGTTGAGGGGATTGGGCACCCCTCTGCAAAACAGTTTTGGGGTGAATATCATGCTGACGGGAGTGGCCTCTGCCGGAAAATGATGAATGAAATGCCGATAGGGGATTGGTATCCTTGTCACACAGAGGTGCTGGGGAAGGAGGGCTACATTTTTTTAAACTGTTTGTTTCACCAGGAAGGCACACTGAAGGGGGTGGCGTTTGCAGCTTTGTAATTGGTCAGCTGCAGCAAGGGGAGCGTATGGAACAGCTGATTGGCGTGGCTGACGGGCGCTCCTTGATTGCAGCCGCTCAATTACTTTGATCCAGTGGCCTTCTAGGTTAACTGTCATCACTGAGAGCATACTGCTGTATTGGTGCAGCAGAGACCAGCCCAAAATGGACTGCTGCTGCTGGCCACAACACTGCCGTGCCTCCACAACCTCTTGTGAAGAAAGCTGATTATGTGTTTTTTGCACATGCGCAAGCAAACACAAAATTACTGCTGTTTGGTTTGTATGTGATAATTTATGGGCAAAGTTTTTCTCTAGCTGGCTCACCCACCAGTTTGGGGGCACTTTCTATGTTTCTCTTTGATCCAGGTAAGAGTAAACAGTTACAGTATGTGCATATTGGGATACAGCAGTAAAAAGATACGTTTGAAGTGGAAGATGGACATCAGTATACTAAAGGCAGGAGGGATATTTATTTGTGTATTGGGGGTGCAAGCTTTTCAGCACTGAGTGACTGTCACATGCAGAGTTGGAGTATTTGTGCTACTTTGTGTTGCATGTTTTTATTTATATGTGAATGTTAGAAACACTATAGATATTTTTTCTGATTGGGACCTTTGATACTGTGGTCATGGACTGTCTGTTATGGCCAGGTAATTTTCGAGTTTTAAATGCAGGGCGGAAGATGACCTTCATTTTCACTGTGAGTAAAAACAATGATTATGATGCATTTAATTCACACTGTGCATACTTAGTGGACCACCTGAACACCTGAAGGTGCTGGCTTCTGTACTTTTGATGATGTTTCACAGTGCGTACTCGAACTTTCCAGTAAGTTGCTCCAGTTTCTTTTTCCAGTAACACAGAAACACAGAAACATAGAATTTGATGGCAGATAAGGACAACTTTACCCACATAGTCTGCCCATTTTCCTACCTACTGTAACATCACAGACCCTACTCGATCTCTGACTCCTCCCTTTCTTTACCACTAAGGTTTCCTTATGAGTATCCCATTCCTTCTTGAATCCCATTACAGTTTTTGCCTCCACCACCTCTGCTGGGAGACTGTTCCAGGCATCCACCCTCTCTGTGAAGAAGTACTTCCTCACATCTCCCTTGAGTCTACCCCCTCCAGCTTCATAGCATGACCCCTTGTTCTAGGGTATCTTCTCTGAAAAAGGCTTACCTTCTGTACCTTGTTTATACCCGTGAGGTATTTAAGAGTCTCAGTCATATCCCACCTCTCCTTCTTTTGCTCCAGGGTGTACTAATTGAGGTCCTTCAGTTTCTCCTCATAGGGATTTTGATGCAGACCCTGCACCATTGAGTTGTCTCCTCTGGACCACCTCTACTCTATTTCCTTCTGAGATGTGGTCTCCAGAATTAGACACAGTACTCCAGGTGAGATCTTACCAGTGAGCTACGCAGTGGTATCACCACCTCCCTCTTTCTGCTGGTGATACCCTCCCTATGCACCCTAGCATCCCACTGGTTCTCCCACATAGAAACATAGAATGTGACAGCAGAAGGAGACCAAAAGGTCCATCTAGTCTACCCAAGAACCTATCTGGTGTTATTCCTCCTCCTTCCTTTACTTTTCCGTGATGCTACCTTCATGTCTATCCCATGCTCTTGAAATCGCTACCATTTTGGCCCATACTGTCTCCTTGGTAGCCTATTCCATGGGTCCACCACCTCTCTGTAAAGAAGAACTTCCTGTATTACTCCTGAATCTCCCTCCTTCAGCATCATGTCATGCCTCTCGTTCTCCCGCCTCTTTCAATTGGAAAAGCTCCTGAACATTTAACCTTATTTATACTCCTCAAATATTAAAAAGTCTCAATCATGTCACCCTCTCCCTCCTCTGTTCCAGGAAGTACATGTTGAGTTTCGTCTATCCTGTCCTGGTATGCCATATGGTGCAGTCCCTGAATCATTTCCGTGGTCCTCCTCTGCACCATTTCAATTCTATGTCCCTTTGAGGTGCGGTCTCCAGTACTGCATGCAGTACTCATGGGGCACCAGTGCCCTGTAGTGTGGTAACACCACCTCCTCCTGCGACTCATGATTACCCTCCCATGCACCCCAGCATGCCGCTTGCCTTTAGTGCCGCCTTTTGTACTGTTTACCCACTTTCAAGTCTTCTGATATAATAAACCCTAGGTCTCTCTCTCTCCTGGCTGGTGGAGGCTAGCTTCTCTTTTCTCAGGTAGTAATCCTCTTTAGGATTGTTTCTGCCTAAGTGCATGACTTGCACTTTTGGTGTTAATTTCAGCTGCCATGTTTCTGACCACTCCTTCAGTTTCTTCAAGTCTGAAGTCATACTCTTCACACCCTCAGGGGACTCCACGCTGATGCAAATCTTGGTGTCATTAGCAAATAGACACACTTTAGCTTCCAGCCCATTTGCAGTGTCTGCTATGAACACATTGAAGAGTAGGGGGACCTAGTACCGAACCCTGTGGTACCCTCACTGGTCACCTCCCTGTCAGCTGAAATACCCCATTAACATGAACCCTGGTGCTCTTCCTCTCAGTCAGCTACTCACCCACTCAACCCAGTGAAGAAAGGAGGGTTACTAGTGGGGTGCAGGGTTTAATACTGGGGCCAGTTATTTTTAATGTCTTTATAAGTGACATTGCAGAGGGACTGGAAGGAAAGTATGACTCTTTGCAGATGACACAAAGATCTGCAACAGGGTTGATATGCAAGGTGGGGTGGAAAGGATGAAAAGGGACTTGGCAAGGTTGGAGGAATGGTCAAATGTATGGCACCTTAGATTCAATGCAAAGAAGTGCAAGTAATGCACCTGGGAAGCAAAACCCAGGGAAGAGTACACAGTGGGGGTGAGATACTGACAACAACAAAATGGAAAGGGACCTGGGGTAGTCATATCACATGACCTAAAGGTAGGCCAACAATGTGAGAAGGCAGTAAGGAGGGTTGGGGGATACTGGGATGCATAGGGAGAGGCATCACCAGTAGAAAACAGGAAGTTGTTGGCCCTCTGTACAGACAGTTGGTAAGACCACATCTGGAGTACTGTGTACAGTTCTGGAGAGCCCATCTCTGCAAAGACATCGACAGGGTGGAGGCTGTCCAGAGGAGGGTTAATAAATGGTGCAGTGTCTGCACCAGAAGATATATGAAGAAAGACTAAAGGAGTTTAAGATGTATAGCCCCGAGGAAAGGAGGGAGAGGGGACATGATAGAAACTTTCAAATACCTCAAGGGAATCAACAAAGTCCAAGAGGGTAGCATCATTCAGGAAAGAGATGTGCAAGAACAAGGGGCACAATTTGAAGATAGAGGGGACAGCTCAGAGGTAATGTGAGGAAGTATTTCTACAGAGAGGATTAGGGATACATGGAACAGCCTTCCTGAGGAGGTCTTAGAGTCAAAACAGTGGGGGAATTCAAGAATGCATGGGACAGACATGAGGCAATTCTAGTGGGATGTAGGAGGAAGTAGGCTGTTGGTTAACTAGGATCTGAAGCTTGTCCATTAGGTAGGAAATGTGCAGACTAGGTGTGCCAAGCTGTCCTTATCTGCCGTCAAATTCTATGTTTCTATTTTCATCCACCTACCTGCCCACCCTCATGTGGTCCAGCTTCCTTACCAGCCTTCTGTGTGGAACAGAGTCGAGGCTTTGCTGAAGTCCAGATAGATGACATCTACCACAACTCCTCTACTACCCTTGTAACCCAGTCAAAGAAGTCAACCAGGTTAGTTTGGAAAGACTTACCTCCATGAACCCATGCTGTTCTGGGTCTTGCTGCCCACTGGATTCCAGATACATTATGATTCTCTGTTTGAGTAGTGTCTCATCAACTTCCTACCACCAATGTGAGGTTCACTGGATGGTAATTGCCAGCCTCCTCCCTGCTTTTGTGGAGCGGGACCACTGCTGTCCTTTTCCTGTCCTCTCCGGCATGGCCCTCTAGTGATGTGGTGAATAGTTCTGCTAGAGGTGCTGCTAGTACACTCCGCAGCCTCTGAGAACTCTAGGTGAATCCCATCCACAGCCTTGTCACACTGTTTGGCCATTTAGGTCATCAGATATGATTACCCCAGGTCTCTTTCCTGTTTGGTGGTCCCAAGTACCAGCCCCTGATTTTGTACTCCACCCTGGGTTTCTGCACCCCAAGTGCATGATGTTGCACTTCTGTGCACTGAAACTTAGTTGCCACACTTCTGACCACTCCTCAAGTTTCCTTAGATCCCTGTTCATCTTTTCCATCCTCCTGGAGGGTCTATCCTATTGCAGATCTTAGTGTCATCCACAAAAGGCATACCTTCCTTCTAGTCCCTCTACAATGTTGCTAATAAAGACATTAAAGAGGACTTGTCCCAGTACTGATCCCTGTGGGACCCTTCTGGTCACATGTCCTTCCTCGAGTGGACTGCATTTATCACCACCCTCTGCTACCTATCCCCAACCAATTTCTTACCTAGTTCCCTACCTTTGTTTCCAATCCTAGGCTGGCCAGACAGTTTATGAGTCTCCTGTGTGGAATGGAGTCAAATGCCTTACTGAAATCTAGGTAGGCCATATCTACCACTCCACCATGATCTATTTTTCGTCACCCAGTCAAAGAAATCTATCAGATTTGTTTGACATGACCTTCCCAGTGAATCTATGCAGCCTTGGATCTTGAAAGTCACTGGATTCAAGATATTCCACAATCCTTTCCTTCAGTAGTGATTCCATTAATTTCCCACCACTAAATTCAGGTTGACTGGCCTGTAATTGCCAGCCTCCTCCCTACTACCACTTTTGTAAAGTGGGAGTACATCCACCCTCCTCCAGTCCTCCTGTACCACTCCCATCTACAGTGAGTGGTTGAATAGTACTGCCAGAGGTGCAGCCAACTCCTCTCCGAACTCCTACAATATCCTTGGATGTGCAGTATCCCATCTGGCCCCATTGTCTTGTCCACTTTTAGATTTGCAAGTGCCTTCAACTCCTCTGTAAATTGACTAGTGTCCACTTCCTTCCTTTGATGCCCCTGAAATGTATCTATGGTCCCTCTCCTTCCCTTTCCTCCATGAACACTAAACAAAAGTATTTGTTCAGGATGTCTGCCTTTCATTGTCCCATTCCACACACCCCTCCCTCTCTTGTCCTCTTTTTCACTGCCTGACTATTTCCTCCTCTGTTTGTGCCCTTGCACTTGACTGCTTTTCCTGCCTCCTCTGCTTCTTCTGATACACCACCCTATCCTCCTCCTTCTGTGTCTCCTTTATACCTCCTGAATGCTAACTTTTTGCCCTTACCTTCTCAGCCACCTCTTTGAGAGCTATAGTGAACCTCTTTTCCTCTTGCTTTTTCTTACCTGCCTAACACAGAGGTTTGTTCCTTCCTATCCCCACTTTTATTTTCATCCACTGTTTCTCCACCCTCCAAGTCCTTCCCCCTGCCAGGACATCCCTGAGGCATTCCCCAACTTTGCAAAATCGGCCCTCCTAAAGTTCATGACCCTCGCTTTTGTGTGGTTTGCTTCTGCCATGGTTATTATATTGAACCACACCATCTGGTGATCACTGGTCCTCAAGTGGCCACCCACCGTGACATCTGCAACACTGTCCCTGTTGGTGAGTACAATGTCCAATATTGCTCCTTCAAGAGTGGGCCTTTACTAGTTGCCTGAGTCCCTGCTCCTAGCTGAAGCTGCAGCTGGGATGCTCTAATCTACATTAGGCAGACTGAAGTCCCCACCAGGAGCACCTCCCTATTAGCCATCTTTGGATGGCTTCCACCAGAACCTTATCCATCCCTCCCCAGGTGCTGGAGCTCTGTAGATCATGCAAGTGCAAATAGCGCCCCTTCCCTGTCTCTAGGATGACCCACAGTACTTCTCTCTCCCTGTGTTCCTTGTAACTCCATTGCTGTTATGCTATCCTCATGTAAAGAGTTACCCCGCTTCTTACCTACCCTGTCCTTCCTGAACAAAATATATCCTGGTATGGCTATGTCCCAATTATGGTTCTCATTGCACCATGACTTGGCAATGGCGATAATGTCCAGGTCAGCCTCTGCCATAAGGGCCACTAGGTCTGGGAGTTTGTTTCCTGATTTCGACATTTGCACATGACCTTCCAAATCCCTCTGTCACCCTGCTTTTCAGTTCCCCTTTCCTTTTGCCTTCTCTCCTTACCCCCTCTTCCTCAGTCCTGCTCCACTTTATCTCTATTGTTTTGTTTTGTTCTTTGTCATCCGATACCCTTGGGATTTTCTCCCAGGGTTCTCCCTACTGATTACTTCTGCTTTCAGGGTGGGGACAGTTTATATCTTTCTGCTTCCTTCTGCCACCCCTCAGCTAGTTTAAATGCTCACCAGTGTTGCATTTGAACTGCTTACTGAGGACTGTGGTACCCTCCCTGATGGATGCAGGCCATCTCCCCTGTATAACTCTTTATCCTCCAGGTGGGACCCCAGTCCCCAATGAAGCTGAATCCCTCCTCCCTGCACCACTCCTTCAACAAAGAAAGAAGCATTAGCACTTGTGGACATAAGAGACTGAACTCCCTTATGTCCATGAGTGCTGTGCTTCCTTTGAATGTGTAACTGGGCTGGCCACCTTAGACAGTACCAGCCCCGCCTTTCCCAGTTTAGCACACCACAGTTCTCTTCAACCACTGGTTGAAGCTCCTGGTACGGAGTACACTATCCTCCCCTGTCGCAGGTACCACAGTAAGACCGCAATGAGAATGCACACTTTTGCCTTGACACAATCATCATTTCTCTGGCTTGCAGTCCAGCAGAGGATAAGAGATGAACAGTAGTGCATCTCAGGCTGTAATTCATGGAGAATGTTTTCAGGCCTGCGAATTTACAAATCCAAGACAGCATGCTCAACAGATGTCCTTTGGCTCTTTGGTAAATCACTGATCTTGAGTATCAAAGTGTTCTACTGGTATTCTCCAAGGATATTGGTAAACTACAGTTGCCCTTTCAAGCATATTAGAAAGATATTTCTCCAGTCAGTATACACTGTAGGGCACATGGGATAATCTGGCAGTTTTATTTTTATTTATTTATAGGAAAAAATCATAATTACAGTCCTTTGAGTCATTGACTCTTTGCAAAGGCTTCACGCCAGTACAAAAGCAAAAACATTGCATTTAAACATATTATACATAGGTCACAGTACAGTGTATTTACATTGGTTGGTTACTATCTCTAGGGTCTTAAAGGACCCTGGGCCATTGTAGTGAAACAAGTCAGGTTACAGATTTGGAGGGTCATTTACAGAGCCCTGCACTGAGGATTAAATACAGCTAGGTTGTAGGCCTGGGGATATAGTCAGGGATAAGCTAGTCTTCTATCTTATTTGGACTAGGGAGGAATGTTGGTAACAGCCACAGGCTTCTGAGTCAAGAAGAAGGCTCTTGATACCAGATTTAAACTGGACAAGACTAGGGGCCATGGTGATAGAGGATGGTAGGATGTTAAGCCAGAGAGGAGCACGATAACGAAAGACCTTTTCCCCAATGAGGTCCTACAGTGGGGGATTAGGAGGGAGGTGCTTACAGGACGCCTAGGGGCCCTCCTGTGAGGGACTGGCTGTATGAGAGGGATGGAGGCCCTTGGGTGTAAGATTCATAAGTATTTTTTGCTTGGAGGCAGTAGTGGTACTTTAGTCTCCTTCAAAGGTCAGCCAGTCTGCAAGTTTGTAGAGCTCACACATGTGGGTTAATCTATCACAGCCAGTGACCAGTCAGTAAGCTCTGTTGAGAGCTAGGTTAATGCAGTGTAGGGCTGCTTGGTCAGCGTGTCATATATTACAATACCATAATCGACTAGTGAAAGGACTGAGCAGGTAACAGCAAGACATAAGGCCTGGGGAGGTAGGCATTGTTTATGTCTGTGTAGAATCCCAAGTCCGTGTTGACAGAGAAGGAAAGGTACTTAATGTGCATGTGGTAGGTGAGAGAGTGTCCAGCGTGACACCCAGATATTTGAATTTTGAGACTTGTTCAATGTGGAGACTCTGTGAGTTTGAGATAGATAGCAGGCATTATTGTATGGGCTTTGGCGTTGGCAAAGATCATAGATTTCATCTTGCTGTAGTTTAGTATTAAGCAATGGGCAGTGAACCAGGATTCTAATTTCTGAAAAAGCCTTGTAGGGTATTTTGGAGAACATTGGGATTGGGGTGTTTCCAGAAAACTATGGTGTCATCTGCATAGAGCAAGAGCTTACAACTGTAGGACTGTGGGAGGAAGTTTAGGAAGACAGCAAAAGTAGTGGTCCTAGAATCAACCCTTGAGGGACACCGTAAGGACTGGTTGATTGGAGGAGAGGGTGGAGTTAATTTTGACTTGTTGCATCCGCCAGTGAAATAGTCTTTAAACCAGGAGAGAGCATCATGAAATGGTTAGTTGGAGAATTTTGAGGTCTAGGGAGTTGCTGCTGTAGAACGAGTTGTGCACAGCATTGAGAGGTACCATTTAACTTCCCTGCAGGAGATGATTTGCAGCTGGAAGGGAGGGGGCTGTTGAGGCAGAGGTGACTGAGGGGTGTCTAGTGATAGGGTCAAAGTAGTTTTTCAGGAGGATGTGACTGAGGTCAGAGAAGGTGGTGTTTAGGGCATTGGATATGGTGGTAGGGTCCTGGAGAGGGCCCTTGACTTGAAGCTGGACCAGGCAGGGAGATGGTTTTCCCACATAGTTCCTTAATATCATTCAGAAGTTTTTCCCTGAGCCCCATGTGGTGGTGAGTGCTTGCTTATAGTAGGTTACCTTAGCTAGCCGAATGGCCCAGGTGCATTTGTTTCTCGCCTGTCTGTAGAGTTGTCCATCCTGGGGTAGCTGGGAGTTCAGGGCCTATGCCAGAGGCTATCTCTGTGGTGCATCTGGCCAAGGAGGGTCTGTGTGATCCAAGGGTACCCTGTTTTCAAGACCTGCTTTGTGTAGGGGTGAAGATGTCACTGGCAGTGTTGAAAGTGGTAATAAAGGAGAAGAGGGCAGTGTCTACTGACTGGGCTGTGTGGATGGATGACCAGTCACAGGAAGATAGGAACAATTTGAAGCTTGAGAGGGTTTTTTTGAGTTGCTCTTGGACGGCAAACTTTAGGGAGCTGGGGATTTTATTCAACCACCAGCAGAAGATGGGGAGTGGTCATTTATGTCTGGGAGCACTTTAACCTTAGAGAGGTGATTGGGAAGGTTAGTAAAGATGAGGTCAATAAGAGTGAGGATCCTGATCTGGGGTCATGCCTGGTGGGGACTGGACAACCTGAGTGAGGTCATAAGCTCGGACAGCATCTTTGTAGGTGGCAGATGTGGTGGATAACCAATTCACATTAAAATCTCCCATAATAATCACTTCGCTCTTGGGAGAGAGATGGGTGACGCTGGACAGTATAGAATCAAAGATCTGTTTCTGATTCGATGGGGGATGTAAAATGCCATAATGTATAGTGATTCACCAGGAGTGCCGAGGGTGACTTTGATGGTTATTGCTTGGGCACCATGTGCTGGTTTGGGAAGGGACCGTGAGGGCTTGCAGAGATGTTTTAACATAGATAGCACAACTATCTCCCTCTTGCCTGTCCTGCCTGCCCGAAGATGGAGTAGTCACTGAGGGTGACAGAGGCATCTGGGATATTTTAGAGAGCCAGGTCTCAGATAAGGCCAGGATGTCGGGGTGTGTTGAGCAATCCAACCCTGGAGAGGAGTGAACTTCCTAGGAGGCTGCAGATGTTAAGGGAGGCTAGTAGTAGGTCACCATACCTGCCTCTTTGGTAACACTAGTTGAATGTGGTCCTGGATTAGGATGTACATTCCTGAGAGAAAGGAGGAGGAGGAGGAGGGCATGCTGGACAAGAGCTTCCAGTTATTTGGATACAGAGCAGCAGAAGCGTGGATAGTAGTGTTTTTAGTGTGCCCGACTGGTATAGGAAGGGTGCGGACAAGTTGGGCTAACAGTGCTGGAGACAAGGAGAGATGGGAACTGCATAGTGGGTAACTGTGTGGGAAGCAGGGCGATAGTTCCAACAAGGTCTTGATTGCAGTGTAGCTTAGGTTGGGGTATAAATGTCATTGAGTTGCACAGGAGAGAAGGAATATTGGTGGTATGGGAGGGGTCATTCTGAGGTGGCGATAAGGGAAGCAGACTTGGAGAACCCATATGAGTGTCTTTTCCACAGGGCTAGTGGGAGGGAGGAGAAAATAAATCAGCATTGTGCAGGTTAAGGCATGAACGCAAGTGTTGCCATCTTGTGGCTTGGTGTGTCTTTGCTTTCTTATTGAATACTATGGTGGCATATTTTAGACCATTTTATATGTTTTTATTACAAAACTGTTTGGCCTAACCTTCTGTACTATGATGGTAAAATAAAGCTGTACATCCAGCTGGACTTTCCTAACTAAACACGCTGTAGTTCTTGTATTTAGCACTGCAAATTTTCTTATCAGTTGAAGATCAGTTTCTTTTTTTTATTGGGTAGACAGGTGTAATATACATGGTTCATCACAGAGATACTGGCATTTATACATAAAGGTGCAGTAATATAGATCTTCTGGAAACTGGTTTTCATTACTTATTTACAATTACAGAAAGCTAACATTATAGTAAATGGTTATCACCTGGTGTATTCCCTGGATACCATAATTGAAACATGGTGGTCGTTAACCTCATAAAGTATAGTCTTTCTATTGTAATACACCAGTCCTTTAAGTTCTTGATATTAATTATTGATAAAAGAAGTCTATCCTCTGCTTTACCCCATTGTATAGTAAACTATGCAATATTTACAGTAGTCCCGCATATAAATCAGGCTTCAGGGGACAAATGATCACACTTTGCCATTATATAAAAAGCCAACACTGCCAATTGTTATCAAGTAATTCCATTTGATTCTAGAGCTTGGGTGTCAGCATTTCCATATTGTACAATGAGATCATTAAGTTTCTCCACTGTTCCTCTGTGGGGTGGGGGCGGCTGCAACCATTGTTTTGTTATTACCTTTTAGCTGTGTTCAATGCTATGTGTAACAAATACCTTTCAGGTTTATTGTAGTGCTTAGGAGAGTAATCTAGAAGCAATCTTAATCTTGGGTCAACTCGGTCAGTTTAGGGAAAAGTTCCTGTAGGTCTGAAGCCACAACTTGCCAGATTTAAGAGAGGCTTGGGCACCACCAAAATATGTGTGCATGGTGAGCTAATTTCTCTCCACATTTCCTCCAGCAGTCTGCCCTAAGGCTGGATTACATTTGATCATTATGGAATGGGTTTGGAAGTAATGAGTTATTGTTTTCCAAGTAAACCCTTCCAAGTGTTAGATGAAAAGCGTTATTTTGTCTATAAAAATCTTAATCCAGGCTTCCATTGGGAATTATAGATTTAACTCTGTCTCCCATTTAATAATCACCTTCGTGGGTTATCTAGCACCCTGTATTCCTGCAAGATGAAATGATGTGGCATACCTTGACAATGTGAAGTAACTAGCAGAGTGATAAGAGGGTGGAACTCCTTGTATTTCATCAAATTTACTAGTTTACGACGGAAGTAGTGCAAATCTGAAAGAATCTAAATTGGTCAATCCCTAGCAGTGCATACTTTTGCTACCAATATTCAAAAGTGTGTGGAATTCTTGCAACAGAAATTGGCATAGGCGTATCATTCCTCCGCTAATGCCCAAAACCAGGGTCTATCTGACCTGGAGAAAAGGCAGTATCATGAGGAACAGAAGGGCTTGTCTAAGCCTATTATCTAGTTGTACTGTATCCCATGTATGAAGTATGTTTCTAGTGAATATATTTTGTATTACCTGTTCCAATGGTATAGGTGCGTTAGCAAATAATGTTTTTGTTAAAGAAAATTGCAGCTCCTTCACTTCTAATTGTTTCCAATGTGCATCTTTGTGCGGATCAATCCATGCTGTTATATGTCTCAGCTAAGCTGCCCAAAAATTGTATTGTAAATTTGGAAGCACTAGCCCACCCTATTCCTTAGCTATTTGTAGTTTGTTGCAGGCTATTCTGGATTTACTCCACCCAAACAAATCACAATAGTTTCTTGTCCCACTTTTGGAGGAGGTGATACTGGTAATGTTTGGAATAAATAAAGCAGTCTAGGTAGAATATTCATCTGAATTATTTCTACCCTATTGTGTATAGTTAAAGGAATACTGACCAATAATCTGAATCAGGATAAAGTTTACTGGTTAAGGGAGGGCAGTTTACCTGGTATACAGTCATGAGATCTTTAGGAATATTCACTCCTAAATATTTGACTAGAGACTGATCCCATTGAAAGGACAAAGTGATTTCATTGTCTGTGTAGGACAGTAATGTATGTGCAGTGCTGCTGTCTTGCCCTATTGATTTTGTATCCTGATATCCTACTATATGTCTCAATGGTAGTCCATAAATGTGGCAGGGTAGAATTTGGGTCTATCAAATAGATTACAGATCATCCGTAGAACGCTATTTTATGTTCTACTTCATGTTGTGTTTTGCCCTTTATGTCTTGGTTGTGTCTTATGGCATGGGCCAATGGTTCCACCTGATAGGGCAAACAAGAGTGGGACATTGGGCACCCATGCCTCATTCTGCGGTATAAATTGAAATGAGAGGAGAGCACCCTGTTAGCATGCACTATGGCCTGTGGGGCTCGATATAGTGCCCTAATTAAGGTTATAAATTCCAACTGAAAGCCAAATTTATGGAGGGTGTAATATAAGAACTTCCATAATACTCTATCAAATGCTTTCTCCACATCCAAACTCAGCAGCAAAATAAGTTGCCGAGCTCTGGATGCAGAGCAAAGCAAATACAATGTTATTTTGACATTATCTTGTGTGTGTTGTTGGGTGATAGATCCCATTTGGTCATAATGAATTATATCTGGTAGTATTTTCTCTAATCTTTTCACTAATATTGAAGTATACACCTTATAGTCTAAGTTAAGAATAGAAATTTGGCAATCAGATACTGGGTATAGTGGGTTTTATTTGGTTTTAATATAGCTGAGATTGTGGCTAATTGCCAAGACAGAGGAGGGTCAGACCTTTTATGTTCACTATGCATGCAAGCCCAGCTAACATTGTACTATGAGAGTGGGTTTTAAGGGGTGTGACACTGTTGGTTCAATGCAGAGCAGTCTGTAGGGGCTCGTCAGTGACACACCAATCATCAGTCAGGCTGATCATGACACTGGTCTAGCTTGCTGGGCAGAAACTTTGTGTAGTTGAAAGATGAGTGCTGACCCAATCGTATGGCAGCTCTTTCCTTTGCACTACACACACCACCCAGCAAGCACAGTTGATCCCATCATGACCAGCCTATTGTGTAGAATGCAAAACAGCTTACAACTGCATAATTTAAAAAGTGGAATGGAGAATGCAGTTGTAATGCTGTTTAAGAAAAACTAAAGTAACTGCTGCCAATAAAACTACTGCTGTCATCGGACGTGGGCCTGACATATACTGACATGGTGATGTTGACTGCCAATAAAACTTCTGCTCTCCTAGGATGTGTGCCTGACATATAGCAACCTGATGATGTTTTGGTTTGGGTTTGTTGCATAGCTGAATGGACCAATCTGTTGCAAAGGTTTCTGTTCTGCATCATTTGTCTCCTGGTTTATATTTTGGTTACTGACCATGTACACCATTTCCCTTTAATTACCTATGAGCTTTATCTAGCATACCTGCCATTTTAAACTTCTCCCAACACCTTACACAAGTTTTGCTCAGTCGTTGTTGTGAGTATGTGCTGCTCCTGCACTCTACTTTATCTTTCAGTCTTTTCCCATCACTGAGCATGTGCAGCTTTATTATTCAAGCCCTAGCCTGCACCTCCCTCTGCTGGTCTGAGGAAGGGTTTCGCCGAAATGTCACCAGATTGGTACATATTAGACATATGCCCAACGATAGCAGCAGTTTTTTGGCAGCTAATGCTTCAGTTTTTTAAACAGCATTACAGCTTGCTTCTGTTCTGCTTTTCAAATTCTCACTCATAAGCCTTTCTGAATTTGCTACATTCATTCTTGTGAAGCAGAAGCAGAAAGTCGCAAACAAAGTGGAGCCCTTTAAGGAGGAACATTTGTCTGACCAAATCCTAATTCCTCATGTCCCAGGCTACTCTGAAACAAGCAGGTTTAAATTTAAGTGTAACACTGATGCAATACTCAACTTGACCTGCACAACTCTAGGACTTTAATTCTGAAAGACTTTGCCATTTTGTTACACTCAATTGTCTGTTTGCCCAGTATGGCACTTCACTGTCTAAGGCTATCTGACTGATTGAAAATCTCTGCAGACTACACGTTTCATTGTTTGAAGGATTTTCCTAAGCAGTTTAAAATATACTGAACATTGTTTGCCAAAAGCTGTACTACACAGCAGCATGCACTCTTCAATTGGAGCTTGTTTGCCTGGTATCAGTTTTACTAAACCTTCACATACTAATGTCAGATTTGAACTGCATGTGTATCTAAAAGAAGCTTATTATTGTCACTAAAACCTTTTGCCTGCTACATCAAAAACATTTACACACTGCAGCTATGAAATATTTCCAATAGGTGCTCTACTTTGACTTTAGGACTATAAGCTCCTACTCTGTTAAAACTGATGTGAGTTAATGAGGCTGAGCTTTGTATACTGAAGCAAGATGGGAGGTCAATTCCCCAGCTTCTATGCAACAATATGCACGCTGCTCTTACTTCTTAGTAATTGTACCATAAGCAAGAGATTATTCTAATCATTTTACTCAGTGCCTGAACTCAAAAAGCTGAAATCGTTTCTCTGTGTATGGTCATCTATTGCTCGTAACTAGAAATTTATGAACTGTGAATTTACCATATTTTCATAGTGCCAGCCCTAGCCTTCATACTAGTGCTTCTGTTTTACACTTTCTATGCTGGTAGAGGGAACTATCTATTTTTCAACACTTTGTGCTACTGGGAAAAATTTGGTCAGCCCTACTCCAGAACATCTAATATATTTTTCTGGCCCAAGATTGATATGTTTGTTTCTGGGCTGCTATACATGTAATTGTGCTTTATAAAGTAGCATGCCTTTATGCTTGCTGGTCACTGTCGCTCCAGTGCAGGGCAGTCTGCAAGGGGCTTGTCAGTGTCACACCAATCATCAGCCAGGTTGATAAAGACACTATTCTGGCTTGCTGTATGGAAACTTTGTGTAGTTCAAAAGAGACAGCTGGCCTAGTCATAGGATGGCTCTTTCCTTTGCTCTGCAAAATGCCACCTAATCAGCAGAGCTGATCATGTTATGATCAGCCTGAAATGGTCCTGCCCTTCCAATGTAAAAATAATCCCTCCCAAACTCTGCCAAGTGTCCCAGCCACCTCCCATTGATTGCCCCCTCCATTGCCAACACCGGGTGCCCAATCCTTGGTGCCAACTCATATCCCCACTGTGCCCATTTTAGTGTGTGCCACTGGGGAGCCCAACCCACTGCCATCTAACATATCACTGACACTGGTGTGCCTGATCCCCAGTGTCAGTACTACTCTGTACCTAAAATACAGAAAGCCATCCCTTGTAGTCTTTTTTAATATCCTGTGATGAAGAAAACCATCCATCAATGTCTGTTGCCACTGCTGTCCCACCACTGCCATTACCCTCCCACTCAGCAACCACCACCCCACAACCCCAATCCTTACTTACCTACCAGGGGTTCAATGTCGTAATCTTTTCTGGACCACATAATGAGGAAATCAGGTAGCTTCAATGTATTTCAATGGAGTTTGAACTTATCCTCATAACTTGGTCATTTTGTAAGATTTTTCCCCAAATTATCAACATGGCCTTTTGGGAACCACCTCACTAACAATGGCAGTGAAATTGCTATGTTGAAAATTTGGGGTACAAATATTTAAAAACAACAATGTTATGAATGCATGTTGAAATTTTTCAACTCACACTTGTGACTTTGGTAATTTTCAGCATTTTGCCCCCAGATTTTCAAAATAGTAATTTTTAACACCATCTCATGAATGTGACAGCAGTCATTTCTCAAATCCTAACCAAAATGTGTTTTCACACTTGTGGCACAAAATGAGTTTTCGCCACTGTTTTATAAAGAAGTGGTCATAAAAAGACTATGTTGACAATTTGTGGTAAACATGTGAAAACAACGAAGTTATGAGGAAACATTGAACTGTACCAATGTTTACTAATAACCTTATTTTTGTAGATTTTTTGCCCTAATGTTCACCATATGCCTTCCATAATCCCACCTCCTGAACATGGCAGGTTTCACTTTTCAGATCGCTTCAAAACTTGTTTTCACAGTTGCACAGTGAAATCACCTTTCAGATGGTATTTCTAAAATTCTACCTGTCTTGATCATAATGTCAGGTCATAAAAAGACTGTTGGACATTTGGGTCAAAATGTGAGAACCCTCTAAAAGGTAGGTATTGCCTCTCAGCTGCCCTATCCTGGGTAATAGCAATCTAACAATATGTAAAACTAGGACACCACTGAAAATGAGATATTGCATCTCATCTCTTCTATCCTGGGTAAATACATACCAAAAATATGTGCAAGCAACACCGATACAATAGCACTACCAGCTGAGAACATTCAGCATTGAAAACTACTGTTGTACTTATGCTTAACTTCTAATAAATACAGCAGAAGTAAGTCCTTATTTGCTCTGAAAAATCTGCCATGTAGCCATCTGGAGCCAGGCATTTGCCAAATTTTGCTCTGGCTATGGCTGCTTCCAGTTCAGGCAGAGAAATGGGTGCAATTAGTTGTAAATTTTGAGCTTCTGTTTCTGTAGGGAGTTGTATTGACTCAAAGTATTTTATATAGTTTGGAAATTTTGGTTCCTGTTCCTGTGTATTTAAAGATGAATAGTACATGGTTAAACCTGCAGTACCTGAGAGGAACTAAATACCTCCTGTTTGTTAGCTGGGTCTCTTAATTTTAAAATAGTAGCTCCTTTTAAGTTCATCATGCTGGCATAGCGCAGGCAGACTTGTTGATATGAGAATAGCTATACAGGGGTGTGGGAGGTTGCGTCACTGGAAAGCTCTGTTCAAGGGGCAGGTCTGTGGCAGGCAAATCAGAAAGCAGCCTGCTGATGATGCACTTTCTGGTTTTGGGTGGAGTTGGCAAAGATTTCAAAGGACAGAGTCGAACCAGTAGTGACGCGGCGCGCCCTTTGAAATGTACATATTCCCCATTCCTCTCATCAGCTGAGAGCTTTGTAAAGTACAAGAAACAAACAACACAGGCTCAGAAACAGTCAGTGTGGAACAAAAGAAGCAGTCCACTATATTTAGACACACTAAAACTGATTTTTTAATAAAAATACAGTTAAAGTAAGTATTTGCAATACAGTACAAAACAGGTAGCACCCCTACTTCCGTTAATGTGTCAAAAGCGCCAGGCGGCGTGACACATTTACAGAAATGAGGGGTGCTACCTATATTGTATATATATAAACTCTTGCTTTAATGTATTTTATTAAAAATCAGTTTTCAGTGTGTCCAAATATAGTGGACTGCTTCTTCTGTTCCCACACCGACTGTTTGTACTTGCTTCATAGTGTCTAGCGTGGCTCCAGTTCAGTATCCGTGATGGAGTCACTGTCTACTCTGAGCTGTTAGCATTGGGTTACCCAATCCCCATATCGACAGCCCCCCACTATTGTGGCACACTGGGGAGCCCACCCAGTGTGCCAAGGTTATTTTTAGCTTTCCAACACCGGGATGCCCACTCCCGTGTTGAGATGTCCTCCCCAAAGCCAATTTCATTGCCAACATCGGAAGCCCAATCCCCATGTTGGTCTTATCGCACTCTCCCCAACCATGCGCCACACTGGGAGCCCACCCCAGTGTGCCCAAATGTGTAAAAAAATGATAACCCCCAACTCATGTGGCATGCTGAGAGCCCACTCCAGTGTGCCCAAATGTAAAACATTTTTAACCTGTAATTAAAGAAAATGGCCTCCTAATGTCTTTATTTATTTTTTTACCTGTAAAAAGAAAACGGTCCATCATTGTCTCACCAGTTCCCCATCCCAACCATTAAACTGAGCACCCACCTCCCCATACCCCCCTTACCCTATACCTACCTCCTGAGGTCAGTGCTGCCGTCTTCTGAGGACGGGACATGCCTGCACTCTTCAAAGCTGACCGCAAACTAAAGAATTAAAGGTAAGCACATATAATGGGAGTTAATGGGGGTGAGGTCAACTTAGGTTGATATCTCAGCCATTTTAAGAATTTTGGCCACAAACTTCCAACATGGGGTTCTTGGGACCCCTCCTCATGAACACTGTCACTGTCATTTTGTTACTCAGTCTTGAAAGGTGATTTCGCAGTCGCTGCATGGAATCACATTTGGGACCATTAATGAAACAATAGTGTCACTGTTCATGTGGAGGGTTCCAAAAGCACATGTTGCAAATTTGGTGAAAAATACAAAAATGACTGCATTACAAGTGTACATTGCGCAGTTTCACGCACGTCCATAGCTTTGCTGATTTTTATATTTTCACTCAGATTTTCAACACTGTCATTTTTTGACACCTCCTTATGAACAATATAGCTGTCATTTTGCATCCTACCCGAACATGTTTTCACACCTGTGGTGCAGAATGGCACCGTCGCTCTGCATAAAATCACTTTTCGGGATGACTGAACAAAATTACAGTGACACTCTTCATGAAGTGAGGTCCCAAAGGATCATGTTGAAAAGTTGTTGAAACAACTCCAAAAATGGCTGAGTTACACCCAGTCCTTCAACATTTTCTACACATGCATGTAACTTAGGTAATTTTCAATAATTTACTCCAATTTTAATATAGCTTTCTTATCATACCACCTCATAAACAGTACAGCTGTCATTTTTCACATCCTGCCCATAATGTGTTTTCGCACTTGTGTCGTGAATGCCATTTTCCCATGGATTTGAACATTTTCACTTACAGGATTCATGAGGTGGGGTGATAAGAAGACTATGTTCAACAGTTGGGGTCACAGTATGGAAAAATGACAAAGTTATAGCCAGTTGTTACAATTTTGGTATGCACGCTAGTAATTGTGGAACTCTTAAGTATTTGCGCACCACATTTTTAAATTATTTGTCCTCCTGCTCCCGGCCCTCTCTATCTGGAGGATCCCCAGCCCCATCCCCCAATGTCCACTAGCCAGTGCCAACCAGCTACCCCCAGGGCTTTCCCCTGGCGGGGTTGGTGGGGCCCACCCCACCATGACCAGATCCATTACAGGGGTCAGCACTGTGACTCTTCTGGGGTGGGACCCGTGAGCAGCTCCATCATCTGCTGTGAGCTTTTTCCTCTTGGTTTCTCCCCTTCGGAGGTGGAGGTGTAAGGATGCTGGCGGATGTGTCAGACACACTCCTGTGCGTGCACCCCATCAGGCATGTGCCCACCTCTGACTGGGTCTTGTCTAGGCATGCCATCCCCCAGCTGCCACTAGGGGCCAGGCATTCACCGATAACTGGTCCCCTCTCCTGAAAGAGGAGACCTTCCTTGGGGAGCTTGATCCTTCTCCTCCCTTGTTGATCCCCAGCGGCCTGTGCTTGTTCCCGAACACATGTCACCGCCATGGCACAAGGTACAGCATCCAGCCCTCTACCCTCAACATCACTGGGCCAGCGATGCATCCCACTTTTCAATGCAACCTTCTAATTACCTGAGTTACTATATTCAAATCCTGTCCAAAATATGACAGCTTATCAAAACAGTTCAAGCAGGGTTTCAACATCAGTGTATTTCAATGGGATTTTAACTTACTGGCATAACTTGGCCATTTTAAATATTATTGCCCCAAATTTTCAACATATGTTTTGGGGTCCCCACCTCATGAACAATACAACTGATGTTAGATAAATCTGTCCCAAAAGATGATTTTGCAGTTACTGCACAAAATCACCTGTCGGGCAGGAATAAAAGCTTTCTTCACCATTGCTCATGAGGTGGGGTCTTAAGAAGGCTATGTTCAAAATTTGGTATCAACACATTAAAGAACAAAGAAGTTATGAGCCTGCATTGAAATTTGCAAATGCAGGTTCATAACGTTATAATTTTCAATATTTTGACCCCAAATTTTCAATATAGCCATTTCTTCACAGTACCCTGTCAACACAGGCTTGTAACACCCCAAATTACACCAGTGCACACAATGAACTTTCAGCATTGACAAATGCTTGTTTCTGCTGTCACAAGTGAAATGCTAACAGTCTGATAGCTCTCAGACCTCCCCATAACACCTCTTTTCACATATTGAATGGCGAACTCTGTTTTGACCTTTAATGTGTCTTGTATCTGTTCCTGAGTTTGCTTGATAAGCAGATGTAGAAAGACATCACCCTGCTGGTATGCTAGTTTAAAAATCAAAATTTTTCTGTCAGATTGTTCAGTCGCCTCCTTTTAGCCCTAGCTCTAGCTGTATAGGCTATGATCTCTCCACTCAACACCACATTGGGTGTATCTCAAAGTGTTGTTGGAGAAATATCTGGAGACTGATTTTGCTAAAGTGTTCAGGGAATTTTTTCTTGTATCACCTCTTTAAAGTGGGAGTCTTTTAACAGCCCTGTATTAAATTGTCATACTGTCTGCTTAGGTTCTTCCAGTGTCACAGTCATCAGGGCATGATCTGATAACAAAAGCTGTCCAACTGTGCTTTGGGTAACTTTCAAAATATACCCTGTTGCTATAAAGCGATACTCTGACCTGGAGTCAATATCATGGGCAGGTGAGTAAAACCAATATTGTCTTTGATGGAGGTGTTCTGTGCTCCAAACATCCATGAAGTTACAGTACATTCTGTTATTAGCTTGCTGGAATAAGTTTGTGCTGAAGTCTGCTTAATGTGTTTATCCCAGGTCAAGTCCTTATGTGGATCCATACTCAAGTCAATGTCTCTCCCCAGTAGTATGCCTTTCGGATATTCTATGATTTTATTAAAGCGCTGCTGAAGGGAAGAATAATCTGTCCCAGGTGAGAGGTAAAGGTTGACTATTGTGTAGTGTTCTCCATCAATATCCCAACTATAATTCTATGACAGTTGAAGATCAGTTTCTGACGCTAGGAGATAATGGCTGGCTTTATCTGTTCTGTGCCTCTGTAACTGCTGAAGTACACCAAGGAAGACATTGTTACTGCTAGGAAACACAATGTCCTATTATGCTGATGGATCAGCTCAAAAGTGGGTCATTCATTGAAGAGTTGACTCCTACTGTAAAACCCATGTACTGAACATACTGTAAATGTCTCCATGCCCATTGTTTATGGTTGCAAAACTATCACAGAATACAATTTCAAGCCTCATTCATTGATTATTTTCATGTCTACATGACGTTCTTTTCTCTTACATAGCGGTCATTAAAACATTCATAGACCAGTTGGTCTGTCTTTGTGTTTATTCATTTCTATAAAGCTCACTGGCTCAGCGGAAACCAAGTATGTATTAGTTTCTGCAGTTGTTTTCTTGCACACAGTAGTTAAGGAGGCAGTATAGCAGTGGTCTAAGGCTCTGAGCTGCAAATCTGGTGACATCTAACAGACCAGATCTGGGTTTGAACTCTCAGCTTCCGCTTGCATACTCAAGTGACCCTGAGCAAGTCACTTAACTTTTTTGTGCTCCCAGGTCGCACCAGGAAACAAGTTCCGGCTTAGTGTGCCTTTCATGGTTAAACAATTTCCCTTTCCCTAAAGTGCTTGTGCTGTTTGAATTGGACAAGGCTGCTGAGTTCTGTCAGTAGCTCAGTACTGCTGGTAAGGTTATTGTTATAAGTAACTTGGTTGGACTATGGTAAGTGATAAACTTTTATTACGTACATATGGCTTTTCATGTTCTCTGTCCCAGTGTGGACTGCCACCCTTTCAGGGTACCAGTGGAACAGGAACCCTCATGAGGAGGGTCCGACCCTAGAAGGGTGCTGCAGGACCAGACCATTGGTCCCTTTGCTAAAGGTACCTTAGGAAGAGGTCAAGTCAAATCTGAAAGCATAGATAGAATGGTTAGAACAAATTCCACTAAGAAAAGAAGGATGGCCATGGAGCTGAATGAACCAGAGTAAGAAATGTATGAGTGAATGACTTTCTGATGTGTAAACCACCATTTGAGATCCCAACTCAACTGGCGGAAAAAGAAATTAACCAACTAAGACACCAGGTAACTATTGTATGACCTGTGGCATTGTAGAGGAAAAACACCTTTGAGAGGAAACCTCTTGGGAAAACACCCTTGTGGAGGAAACCTCTTGAGAACAAATGCCTTAGGTCACTATTCCTCTATGCATGATACAGTACTGTTAAAACCCAAGCATACAGTAGCTATGTGACCCACTGCTGAAGCTAGATCCAAAGAAGATGTAGGAAAATTAGAAGAGCTTGAATACAGCTAAATAGGTGGTACAATCTAAGGAAGGGAACAGAAGTGAAAGATTTCAGAGGATTTGCTAACTTTCTTCTTGCATCTAACGGGATGATCATCCTTAAAGGTGTCATAGAGCTGCTATCATATGACTAAAGGACCTTAAATTGAAGACCCCACCCTTGTAGAAAGGATGCCAAGCTGCCTTATTAAAGGATGATTAGCCTCCTTCAAGGAGCTGAACTCTGCTATGGAGGAATACCCAGCCTCTGGTCCATGAAGAGACCTTAATCCAGAAAGGTAACATAGAGTTGCAATCGTGATGACCAAAGAAGCACCCGGCATGAGGGCCCATTCCTGAGTATATGATTGAGGGATGAGATGCTGCTAAAGAAAGGGAGTGGGCAGAGACCAGCCATAACCACAGGCAAGTTTGGTAGAAAATTTAGTCTCAAGCAACAACGAGCTTCCCAAATGTCCCCTGAGTTTGAAAAGGATGAGGGCGCACAAAGTTGCTGTCATGTGACCAGTAAAAGGAAATGGTGGGGGAACCAAGAAAACTTAGTTCTGGCAGTAAAATTAAAAGCCAGCTCAGTGCCAGGAAACAAAATGGGAAGGACTGCTCCTGAGTAAATCCCCGTAAAAGCATAATACTGGCTAAATAAAGTGTAAAACTGTAATCTCTAATGAGCAAATGTGTCCCGGAATCCTGCATCAAAGGTGGTGGGTTCTCCCAGTGAATTGTTTCCATTTTCAGCATTGGGAATAACTACAGTACCCCCCACACACACACACACAGAGGATCTGATCTATTTCAGCTGTCTCTAGTTCACCATGTCTTTTCTACTGTTTTCGGTGACCGTGTATCATTCTAAATGGGGAGTTGATTTTATAGTAGATAAGCTGGCCACTTTACGTTGTACTTCACAGTTATAACAAGAGTCAGGAACAATTTTACTTTTTAAGAATGTGCAGAATAACTTAAGGCCAAGCCCACAAAGGTGAGTGAGAAATGCAAAACAAATCACGACCATTGGTATCTGCTGCTTAGATGCCCATAAACAAACTTCAGTGTGGAAAAGACAGCAATAATTACCCACTGAGGTCAGCCACATTTACTGGAGTCTTTAGGGAGGGGTATACTGGTCCACAAAGAGGTGGTGAGGAATGGGATATAGGCCATTTTGAATGCAGCCAGTAATACCCCTTTCATCATCTTGGCAATCAAGCATGAATGGTGTGATGGCTGTGTAAGCCCTCCTCATTTTGAGGGGCTTATTGTTCACTCTGGGCCCCTCCCAGGGCTTAAGGTTTTGTTTTAGGTTCCCTGTGGGAGTTTAATTTCTGCCAGCCATCACTTGGGGGGCAGAGATTTGGGCAATATATAAGGGAAGAGCAGTGAAAGTTTGGGAGAGAGACCAGTGGGTGCAGGGGAGGGCAGTCAGAAAGGGGTCCCTATTTTGTAGGCGGTGGATGGCAGCTTCACCAACAATGCTCTGGGTCCCTGGGTAGGCATCCGAGGGAGGTCATCATGAGTCTGCTTGGCGGTCATCTGTGGGCCCTGGGGTTTTGTTGGTGTGTGAGCAGCCAGGGAGTAATGGAGGGCGAGGTAGAGTAGGACCCTGGGGGCAGAGTAGGCCCTGGTTTGTTGGTCTGGGTCCATCAGGGCTGCAGTAGGCTGTGGCAGGGCATATGCAGGGATTTGGGGCTGGTGGGATCCATCCTGGTCCATACCCCACGAGCAGGCCGATCTGGGAGAAAAGAGATGGAGGTGGGAGCAGCCTTTACCATTTGGGCCTGCTTCGAGTGGCAGGTCCAGGGCCCAGGGTGAGAGGCCCCCAGCAGTTCCTCGGATGCTGGTACTAACACCCAGTCACTGCGGCCTTTAGGCTGTTTCCCTTGGTTGCACAGTTCAGGCAATGCAGTTAAGAAATTAAACAGTGCCACTTTGACTGCTTTGGGGAGTAGTACCTCCAGAAAGAGGGAATTGGATATTTGAGACTGAGACAGTAGAGACTGAGAATTCAGGGTATCAGGTGGGCCAGGCACAAGGATTTGGGGCTGGTTTGAGCCAAGAAAAAGGCAGCTGAGGAATTTATAGAACACATACAAACAGAGAGAAAAGAAATAAGTGCCTCAGCTAGGACTTGAACCCAGGCCACCTGGAATACAGTTCCAGTCGCACTAACCAGCTGCACCACCAAGGCAACTGGAACCTGGGCTGTCCCCAAGCACATTACTCGCTCTCCAATGCACAATCTGGTGCTGCACAAATTACTTCATTTTCAATCACGCGGTATGGTATTCGGTCGGACTGCATTCAAGTCCCAGCTGAGGCACTTTCTTTTTCTCCTCTGTTTGTATGTTGAATTTATACAACATCAGTTTATTAGCTATAACTTTCAAATATGCTGTTTGTGTGAACTTTCACATTGATTTCAACAGCTGGCTTCAGTACTGCACAGAGGTATAGCAACTCTCTGATTGTTCAGTATTCTACTGCAATGTGCCTAACCATCAAAATACAAACTGTGAACTACTTAATGTTCAAGCTATCATAATATCTTAAGAATACATGCAAACATATCACATATGGAATTCAATGACTTCTAACCTTGTCGTACCATTGATGCAACATCAAAGTGTTGTTGTACCATCTTGAGCATGTCACATCAATGGCACAATAAGTTACAACACCCTTGCACTCCGTTACCTTGGCAGCATAGCCAACTGCTCATTTTGTTTTCCAGCTGTCAGAAAAACTGAAGGGGAAAAGATGAGCCACCTCCAACCAACTAAGCACCCTTCCTGTTTTAAATTTAAAATCATTTATTTTTTTTATTTTAATTTTACCTTCTGCCCCAGATCCTGGCATACAACCACCAAATCAGCTGCTCCCACTCATAGTATCCCAACCGCCACTGCAGTAATGCTGCCATCTCCTTCAAGTACTGGCACCTAAACAAAAAGAAAATACATTTTTCTAAAACTCCATCGTGATCACAAAGCCGCTTCTATAAAGTCTCCTACATCATCCCACTCTACTGAAACAGCTGCACTCGCTAAATGGATAGACTACGCTTTACCATTTTTTAAACCTGCTCACTCCACCAATTAGCGAGGATGCTGTGACATCAATATGGCATTCAAACGCCCATCCTCCACAATGGCCATGTCCTTTGGGGAGGAAGGGAAACAAAGTAAGGAATGTGTTAGTCATGATGGAAAGGCAAAAGTGCAAGTTCAACATACAGAACAGACTGTCAGATGCTGTTGTTGTTGTGACCTTGCTCTGTTGTTGGTCGCTGTTGCCCATACACTATAAAGACAATGAATGGGCAACAGTTAACAATGCTGAGTTCCCTTCTTGAGGTTGTCATGCCAATGATAAACCTGTCGAGCTTTGCTCTCAAGGTTTACTAGGTTGTCATGACAACCTCTCGAATTGAACACAGCCTTGTTATTAACTGTTGCCCATCCATTAACCTCTGTTTGCTAGCTTGCCATTTTAATCTCTAGTGCTGTTCTAAATATGGCATTCTATAGGGTAACCAGGAATAAGCTTATAGTATATGGTTAGGGCTTACTGTGTATGGAACTCAGTGGCTCTCAGATAGTTGTTGTGCATGTTCTATCATCAAGTGCAGTTGTGTCCCTACTTGTGCTGACTCTCGCCTGACACCCACTTTCACTTTCAGTCACTAAGACTTCTGCAGGCTGTAGCCTGCCTTTATAACCACACTAGCAGTTTGCAATGCCCACCCTCAGTGTGTCTCAGCCTGGGATTCCCATGAGCATGGTAGTGTTTAGCAGGCACAGCCACTCCTTCTTGGCTCACACACTCTCTCTTTCTGTACCAGCCCAACTGCTGAACTGCTACAAGAAAGTGACAAACTGGTACTGCTTGGATTTATCATCTTTTTAATATATGCAGTAAATTGCAACATTTGCTGGCAGCCTTAATCAGCAGAGTCACCTTGTCTTCTCTCTCTCTCTCACACTTGCCCTCGCTACTTACCTCTACAGAATCATATAGTATAAAAATAAAATATGGGTGACCATACAAACTCACCTTGTGTTTCTATCTTGGGGTTGAGATAACAGCATGGACCTCTCAAGCTTTGCTCTCAAGGTCCATATGCTGTTATCTCAACCTCGATCAAAACACAGGCTTGTTGTGTATGGTCATCCATCCATTATTCCTTATGTTATTCATTCTGGAATATTGCCAACTGTGCTGCCTAGTAAAATTGAAGAAGTCAAGTGAAGCTCTGAGTTCTAGGTTAGTACTGTTGACAACAATGAATATTAAATAAAAGCTTATTCCTGGATGCCCTATGGAATATCCCCTGTTTATCATGCACCATTTATTATCACAGGTGGTGTGTGTGTGTGTGTGTGTGTGTGTGTGTAGGGGGACAGAGAGGGAGAAAGAGGGAGAGACAAACAGTGAGAAAGAGAGGGAAATGAGTACTAGAGAGAGAGAGCTAGAGGGAAGACAGCGAGAAAGAGGGGATAGAGAGAGGGAGGATAGATAGAGAGAGGAGAAAGCAAGGAGAAAGGAGAGAGGAGGAAGAAAAGAGAGAGAGAGAAAGGGATGTAAAGATGTAACATTTCATTATTACATTCACAAACAGGTTGAAAAACTTTTCTAAATGGGTCAAACCACTTTAGAGGATACAGTGATTTTAGAAACAGATTATGTTGCAAATAAGGTCTCAAGTCTAGGTTTTCATTTAAGCTATTTGGTAACAGACTTTCAAAATAATATATCCATCGGCTTCCTTTACATTTGATGCACACCTGCATACCAAACGCTCTGCTACAGTGAAAGGGATTACGGAGTGTGTCACTGCCGAGCCCATTGCAGTTGAAAATAGGAGGGGCTTGGCAGTTCAGACCAATGACCACCCACTGTGGTCTTGACATCACTCGCTGCATGCTGGGCAGAAACTTTGTGTATTTCAAAGGACCAGAAGTCACCCAATTAGAGGGCTTCGGTCATTTGATTTGCATGAAGTCGGCTGGTCAGCAAGCAGCTGATTGACTCTCAACACCAGCAGTCTGTCTTTGTTACTGAACACTGGTTTGATTCAGCTAAATATGTTTTAGGTAGTAGAAGAATGTTGAACTCAGGAACCAGTTATTTTTTTGAAACAAGGGCCAAAATGGATTTAATCACACAAGTGGAGCCATGATACTGAGTATGCACCTATGTATATATGTGAATATGCATATGCGAGTGCCCAGTGTCACGGCTCCACTTTTGAGCATGACTGAAGTACCTTTTAGCCTCATTTCAAAAACTAACTAGGTTTCAGACTTCAGCTTTCTTTCTAGTAACTAAAAACATATTTAGCTGAAATCGGGCATATATTTTTTTTTTGTAATGTAAGCGGAGCGGGTGCTCACCCTCAACCTTTCTCTCCCCATCCTCCAGGTGGCTCACTCACCCACCCTTTCCCATCTTTGTACATAATCACTTTTAGAGGATACAGTGTTGATTCCAGTATCTCAAAAAGAAAGGAAATTCTTTGCAAAAACTTTGTTAATGTACCAGTTAGGGTATCTTAACACCACAAAGTAGGTAAATGTGGAATTAGGGTTTCCAACTCTAACTCCCTACCCCCACCCCCAGCAGCAAAAAGAAAAAATTAGGGTTTTGGTCTCTTCAGTATTGGCAAATCAGTGGCAGGGTCTTCCTTGGGGTTCTCAACCTAATGCCCACCCTTTCCCTGAGCAAACAATGTCGCACGTGATCTCCTTTCGGCCCTGCATGAAGAAAGCTGCAACAAACTGTGTTGGCAACATGTGGAAAGACATAATTCTGTACCTTAAAAGAGTGTATCACAATGAGGCGTTGGCTTGGACCTGCACCTTGTGCTTCAGACTGGAGGCTATGGTCTGGAGGGTGAACATTATGGTACACAACCCCAAGCAAGATTCCACCACTGATTCACCAAGACTTCAGAGACCCAAATCCTAATGTTTTTCCTTTTGCTGCTTTTACTGCTGGGGCATGTGGGGAGTTGGGGTTGGAAACCTTAATGCCACATTTCCATACTTGTATATCTATTTATCTATCTATCTGTCTATCCATCTAGCTACCTACCAGCCATTTTCTGCATTTTCAAAATGGTTTTTCTGCCCTGATGACCGCCCATAGGCACATCAGGTACTGCAGAAATAAGTTCCTGGTCCTGCATACAGCAGAATTTCAGTCACTGGATGACAACTGCAATTTCTTTTATGCTTTTTTTTTTTTAAACAGTAAGGCTACAGGAATCAGCTACTGTCATAAAGCAGTTAGTTCTTATTTTGCTTCTGTAAGTTGCTCAGGTAAATGGGCTTGGTTTGTTTTCTGTGTAGCCTGTCACAGGTTGTGGGCTGTGTGGAAGGTCCATGCCTCCCCACCTCGGACTCCGTGTTTTGCAAGGAGCTCAGCTCGTGCATTGCCACTGCTAAAGGGAGTGTTTCTTTGGAGTTCACTTTAACCATTTCATCCTATTTGCATAAATCTGCCAGACTGCAGAAGTGGCCAGGATAACAGTGTACTATAAAAAGCAGCATAGAAGAGGAATGTGCCATCTGAGGGAGGAAATTGTTTTGCTGCCAGACACATAAAAGACCCAGGTATGGAGTAGCAAATCAAAGGTTGTGGGTGCGGACCTCTTCTAGACACATTGCCATTTCCATACAATGGACCACATATGTATAATAACACAGGGAATCCTGTTCATTACAAAATGTTGAAGCCTTAAAATGCTGAATTAAAAGGTCAGTTTCAGAATATAAACTTCATTCCGTTTAATGCACTTAACACAATAAATATCCTTCCTGTCTGTGGACTGGCCTGCAACCAGATGCTTCCTTCTCAAGTTACAGTTGAGAACTCAAGATCGTCAGATTAACCTGTAATGAGTCAGTTTAGTTTAAATGTGCCTATCTTGAAATGTGCTTCCCCTTCTCAGAGAAGGAGAGTAAAGAAAACAATAAGGAAAAAATCTACACCTGTTATGCTTAACAAGCAGCATGGAGCCAGAGAAACCTGCTGCTTACACAATAGGGTATGCCATAAGTTGAATTTCCTTTGCATCTGAGATGGTAGACATGTGCCAAACAATGGAAAACCTACAAATAACTTCAAATGAGCAAACATTAACAGCCAAAGGAGAACCTACTTATTATTTTTCACAATTAGGTATGCTCCTCCCCCACCTAGGTTCAAACCAGTGAAACTGGTGATAGCTGCCTGGACTCTGTTTCCTTTAAAGAATGATTTCAGTAGGTAACTAGGGTAGGGGCTTAATCACATTAGTTCATACCACACTGCACTTTTGCATCAAAACACCTCTTTGTACTTTCATAAGACATATGCATAAAGTAAACCTGCATAAAAATCCCTCCATGTCAGCTTTCGTTCTCATGAAACAATTCCATAATCTCTACCACTGAATATACTCTTCTTAAACTCCAAATAATCACTTACTGCCCTTCATGTACACAAACCCTTTTTCACATACAAACATAATCTTGCCATCATTTTTATCCAGTATAACATAATATCTTTGCTTGCCCGATTGTCTGAAAATACCTGTATGTGGGTGGGGAGGGCTGCCAGTGCATTTAATATTTGGACCATCCTCACTGTATTTTCTAGAAACTCATGTTTTTTAAATACCTCGCACCTGTGAGCCACTTTGCATTGACTTCCATTTAATTCAGGTATGATGGGGTTAAAAGGCGATTGCAAAATATCTGTAAATAAATACTTGGTTTTCATTTAATTTTCCTTTCAAACTGCAAAAGCTGAATAGTGGAAAAGATTTAACTTTCCCTGATTATTGCTTCTGAACTCTGAACAATACCCTGCCAGTGAAAGACAGACTCATGTTTGTGTGTGTGGGGGGCAGGAATTAGTCTGATTCAAGGGATTAGATGGTCCCAGGTACAAAATAGAATATGGCAAAGATATTCCAACCAAAATATCACTTAGCACTATTATCATAATCATCAATGTCATCACAAAGTTATTGGCATTATAAAACACACTTACAGTATAAAGAATGGCTGCAAACATTTCTGTCTCTGTTCCCCAGTATGACTTGGCTGCTTTTTTTCTCAGTAACTGCTTAATCTAGATAACTTTTTATTGTTAGTATTTTTCAACTCTACCATGTATTTCCTAATACATTTAATTTTGTCCTGCAAAGGCAAAACAGTATCATATAAATCTTGCATACAGTAGCCTTTTTCTGTTTGTCCTTAAGTTTCTTATCTAATTCTAACAAAGCGGTTGCTTAGCATATTCTCCAGGAGTCTTCTTTATGTCTAGCTTCTTTACAAAATCCTGAACCCCATGGGTAGTCACAAAATAACAATAACTTCCTCCATGTTATGTAACCTGCTTTTTAGCCAGATCGAGTGTCGGAACACTAAACCTTCCACTGAGAGTCTCTATCCTACTGTTAGTTCCCATCAACAGAAGTCGGCTGTGATCCTTTCGTACCTCTATTCCTTGATTTTGGGGTGCTAATTAACCTCATCCCAACTGGGAGGGAGATGTTAGGTATTTGAGCCAATGGTTACACTGGAAATGAGTAACTGCACACCACAAAGCAAGGTTTATTGAACTAACACAATTTATTGTACTAGCCCCAGCAGCCCAGCTTACAAAGAAAGAGTAATGATCAGTTACCTATCCTTCAGAGGACAAACAAGACAGCTGTGAAAGCTTCAGCCCTTCATTTCTGGGTTTATAGTTCCTCACTCTCTGCCTCTCACAATCTATCTCATCCACAAGGTAAACTTACGCTGGAGTGCGTTACTGTAGTTTTCAATCTGAGACTGCATGTTTTACACACACAGCCCTTGCTATCTCTAATTTTGTTTGGGCTTAGCAATTTGTACAAGCTGTGCTGTGTACAGTGTACTAGCTACCCATTAGCACAGAAAAGCAGAAAGCCTTAGAACAGAAAATAATTCTCATTAACTCTTTGCCTTCTCCTGCCAGCACTTTACAATATTTTCATTATACCAAATTGTCTTATTCTTATAGCACCATGGATGTATTAACAATTGTCTAGAATTTGTCATGTGTAAGTATTTCTTCACAGAGGGGTTGTGGATGCATGGAACAGCCTTCTGAGGAGATCGAGAATCAAAAACAGTGGGGGATTCAAGAATGCATGGGACAAACATAAGGCAATTCTAGTGGGGGTAGATGGAAGTAGGCTGTTGGTTAACTAGGATCTCCGTTAGGTAGGTAAATGGGCAGACTAGGTGGGCCAAGCGGTCCTTATCTGCCGTCAAAGTCTATGTTTCTATGTTTCATGATGTGCACTTTGTAAGGCCCTACCACAGCCCAATATTCCCACAGGCAGAACACTGTAGGCAGAATTGATTCCCTTATGGATATGCCTCTCTGATTTATTTTATTTATTTTTATTTCAATTTTGGTAACCAGGCAGGCCCATTGAGTCCAACAAACTGTCCTTTTCAGGGACAACCTGGAGTTAAGTACAGGTAGTACAAAAATAGCAGAGTTACAGAATAATAAGTAGTACATAAAATGACTTACAAAGGTACATTACTTTCTTACACATGACAAATTCTAAAGAATTGTTAATACACTTAATACCATTATGTGGTTCCAGCAGTACAGCAAACAAGACAATCCGTGGTTCTTGCAGTCCAGCAGATAAGTTAGCTACAGGAAATGCTCTTGAGAATCAGCAGTAGCAGGTGCATTGATCAAGCTCCAGCAGGTAGGCCTTAAGTCCCCTTTTGAGTGTGTGGTGATATGTTTTGCATGGTGCAAATGGTTATGTCTGAGTATGGGGCCTTAGCCTCCAGTGTGTGTTATTGCAAGGGTTAAGGTTTTCAGGTAGCATAACTTGAAACTCAGACTGTTGTGAGTGTTTTTCAAAACAAAAGATAGCACACTTAACAAAAATGGCTAAAATATTGACACAAAATTAAATCCAGACACTGAGGTGATCAATGAACATGACCCTGCTCTTCAGGTGTATCCATTATCTTTTTTTAGGTTATCTTTGTACTCTTCTTCCCAAAAGACCACACACCCTTCAGGCAACCTTCCCAGCCCCAACACCCAGCTTCTTCATGGACCTACCTGGCTCCCTAATTCCACACAGCTTACCTCCTTAACTGAGGCAGCAGGAACCTCTCAACCCGCTACAAACAGATCCAGATGGGATTAGTGCCTGGGACACTGGAGCAGGGCATTTGTGGGGACAACAGAACATCCTGCCTTGTTTGGTGCCTTTTTCCTGCTTTTATTTACCTGCACAGAGGATGACTGCATGCACAGGTAGGTGCACAATCACAAGCAGGTGCGGTACCATCCAGCATCCTCCAACCCACAGCAGAGCTCCATCTACACTACCACTTGTGGTTTACCAGGTGGCAGTGTTGCAGCTGAGCTGGCAGGCATCCCTCCATCCCCCACCTCTGGGATGCTCAGTCCTCCTCCACTGATTGTTCCCCAGCATTCTGGGCTTATTCCTGAACCAGGTCGCTGGTGCTGCAACTGGTTGCACTACTACAGTGTGTATCTGTTCTCCAGCTTTGCATTCCTTTCTGATGCTTTTTTCAAAGCGATTAAATTTCCTTTAGAACTAAATCTGAATGGGAAAAAGAAACACTTAATAAGCTAAATGGGGCTCCAAAGATGTCTCTTGGCTAATTAAGAGCATTCCACTGTATCTTGCTAAGTTGCTAGGGTTCTAGGACCGCTTAGCTTGGTTTCTTGATTCTTGAACCACAGAAGCCATGAGGAGTTACTCTTGTGTAGCCAATAGATATATCCTGAGCTCAATGTATTCATATTATAAAGCAAGTCAGAGCTATACTATTTATATAACTCAAATTACTTCCTTTGGGCTTGTCAGCACCTTTGATTCTTTGATGTAAATTTTGCCCAGTGTGAGTGAGTCAGCTGTGCATCAGTTGTGCGGTAGTACATTGTGGTACTGGTTGAAACAGCAGGGCACCAGCACACATTTTCAACACACATCCATAAGTCCCTGACAGGAACATCTTCATCTCACTCTCTCCTGCTTTCCAGGCTGATCACACTCTGTTTCTTTATTTATCTTGCTGCCAGCCAGTATAATTTTCTGGGGTGCTGCTTTACCCACCAGGACAATGTTCTCACCACTGGGACCAGCCCATCATTTTTATTGGGGAGGGGTAGTTCACACAACTGTCGGGCAGAGGGTAACTACAGCTGGTGGCAACATTGATGAAGGCCTCTGTGGCCAGCAGGAGTCACTGCTGGAGGCATTATCAAGAAAACCCTTCAGGATCAGGAAACAGACACCATTGCATATTACAAAACTGATAAAGCTCCTTCGTGCAACATGCTGCCACTGTAAGGTATGCTGTACATGTTTTAAGTGTGGTGTGTGTGTGTGTGTGTGTGTGTGTGTGTGTGTGTGTGTGGTTTTATGGATGTAGTGTGAGCCAAATCTTGACACCTCTCAGCACCATTGGTACTTTGATTTGCTATGTTGGTGGGTCCACTGTCCATTTTGAACCTACCCTCTCATTCCTTGTACTGGTTGTTCATTTATGTCGGTGAGTCCATTGTCCATCTTGAACTTGCTATCTCATGTCCTCTCCTTTTGTTTGTGACTGTGACTGACAGCTAGTTTTTGCTCAAATATGAAATACACTAATCTCACTTTTTTGTGTCGTGAGTCGCTTGGTAACATCAGTGTTGCCAGCACAGAACCACAAAAGAGCCTTTCTTTCCAGTTCTATGGCTGCCAGCATAGAAAAAGAGACTTGAGGAGGACAGAGGTAGGCAGCGGAGGAAGGAAAGTGGAAACTGGAACACAGGATACTGCATTGACGTGATACTGTTCACCATGCTGGAGTGAGTTCAGAAACCAAGGGATGTTCAGACAAGGCAGCACCCAGCTCAGGAATAGCAAACCCCAGACACTAAGGAAAACCCTTTCACAATGCTCAAGAACAGAGCTTACTGCAGGAAATAGGGAAGTCTCTGGTGCAGTACTTTACTACAGTACTGTGGCAACAGGGTTACTGCTGCTGGCATTTGTAAGAGGGATGGGAAAGAGACATTAGCTATTAAATGTGCCTATTGTGACATTCATTCATATATCAAAACACAAACTCTGCTACATGGTGGCAGCAACCAGAGACAGTGATACACTCATGCCAAGGTACTTCCATTTTTGACTTCCAACAGATAAAGTGCAAACCATTAAGTAATGTTTAAGCAGGGTGGTAGTGAAGAGTTGAGTGCCAAGGGACAGCAACTCATGTTATATGCTGAACTTCTGGGTGCTGATAACAACTGTTAACTATTAAGGCCTGGTGATGTAGTTATACTTTATTGTGGCTTAATTTCTGCATTGTACTTGAAGAAGTAGATCTCCAGAAATGTAGGTTGGTACTAAATATCTGGAGTAGAGTTACAACTGTCTGAACTTGATTTAGTTGTTGCAGAATCTAGTTTGTGAAAGTGTTCTTGCTTGTGCCTTATTTTTCTACAACATATCTGTGGTACATCTTAAAAGTAATTAATGGTGATTTTTTAATGTACACGATATAGCTAGCCTAATTTTACTGGTATCTTATGAATTTTAGATGCAGAAGGGAAAGCTGTGGTATAAATTGCTGCTTGCCTTTATAGGAGTATTAACTGGCATCAGTTTTTCTCAGTGCTTATGGTCAGTTGTTATTTGCTGTACAAAAGAGCCAGTTACTATGGCAAATACACACCAAGCAGCTGCATCAAAGACTCACACAGACTTTCAGTTTCGAGCACAGTGGTTCTATCATACAGCATACATTCCCACACGGTTTCTCTACATGAGGCGCCACACTGCCAAGTGTTTTTTATTTTTAGGTTTTCAACAAACCATGGCTGAAAACACTAGCTATGTGTACAAATGAAAAAAGAGACTCTCAACCCAAAATGATTAATAAATTCTTTTTATCTCTTTGCTTTCAGAAAATTCTTAATCCATTTCATTTCATACAATCAAGCCATACCAAAGCAAGAGCATTGGACTTTAGGAGGGCCGACTTTGGGAAATGAGAGAGTGCCTCAGAAAATCACTAACAAACAAGCAAGAAGGAGGGGTGGAGGAACAATGGGGAGTAATCAAAACAGCCATCACAGAGGCAACAAGCCTTTGTGTAAAGCAAATCAATAAAACACAACAAAGGAAAAACGTTATGGTTCTCAAAACAGGTGGCAGGGAAGGTTAAGGAGAAAAGGATAGCATTCAGGAAATATAAGGAAACACAGAAGGAGCAGGACAGAGAACTTTATCAGTTAAAGCAGAAAGAGGCTGGGAAGGCAGTCAGAATAGCAAAGGCCCAAACCAAGGAAAGGATAGCCAACTCTGTTAAGAAGGGGGATAAGACCTTTATAGGTACATTAAGGAGCGATGAAAGACCAAAGGAGGGATACCGAGGCTTAATAAAGGGGAGGTAATGTGGGTAGAGGGTGACAGTGAAAAGCAGGGATACTGAACGAATATTTCTGCTCAGTATTCACAAAGGAAGAGGAGGGAGGTACTAAACCAAACAAGAGAAACACTCTGAAGACGGGGTCGATACCAGTCCATTTACAGAAGAAAGGGTTCTGAAAGAACTAATAAAATTGAAGGTGGACAAAGCAATGGGGCCTGATGGGATTCACCCAAGAATTCTAAAAGAACTAAGGGTAGAACTAGTGACATCGCTGACTACTCTCTTTAACAAATCATGGGAGGATGGGGTGGTACCTGAGGACTGGAGGAGGGTGGATGTGATTCTCTTCACAAAAGTGGGAGCAGGACAGAGGCAGGAAACTACAGACCAGTTAGTTTGACCTCAGTGGTAGGAAAATGATGGAATCACTTCTGAAGGAAAGAATTGTTCAGTACCTAGAGGCCAGGGGGCACAGGGCCCAAGGCAGCATGGATTCATGATGGGAAGGTCAGTCAGATGAATCTAATAGATTTCTTTGACTGGGTGACCAAAGTAGTAGACCAGGGAGGGGCTGTGGATATGGCTTACCTAGATTTTAGCAAGGCATTTGATACAATCCCACACAAAGATTAATACACAAGTTAGCCAGCCTTGGAGTGGGTCCCAAGGTGGTAGCCTGGATAAAAATTGCTAGACAACAGGATGCAAAGGGTAGTAGTAAATGGAGTCCACAGTGAAGAAAGGAGGGTCACTAGTGGGTACCGAGGGTTCAGTACTGGGACCGGTCCTTTTAATGTCTTTATAAGTGACAATGCAGAGGAACTGGAAGGAAAGTATGTCTCTTTGCAGACTTACAAAGATCTGCAACAGGGTTGATGCACCAGATGGAGTGGAAAGGATGAGAAGGGACTTGGCAAGTGGAGGAATGGTCAAATGTATAGCAGCTCATATTCAGTGCAAAGAAGTGCAAGGTAATGCACCTGGGAAACAAAACCCAGGGAAGAGTACACAAATGTGGGGTGAGATACTGACAACAGTAAAATGGAAAGGACCTGGGGGTAATTATATCAGATGACCTAAAAGTGGCAAGCAATGTGAGAAGGCAGTAAGAAGGCTGGGGGATACTGGGATGCATAGGGAGAGGCATCAATAATAGAAAACAGGAAGTTGTTATCCCTCTGTACAGACAGTTGGTGAGACCCCATCTGAGTACTGTGTGCAGTTCTGGTGACCCCATCTCCACAAAGACATAGACAGAGTGGAGGCTGTCCAGAGGAGGGCAACCAAAATGGTGCAGGGTCTGCACCAGAAGACATCATGAAGAAAGACTAAAGGAGTTTAATATGTATACCCTTGAGGAAAGGAGGGAGAGGGGACATGATAGAAACTTTCAAGTACCTCAAGGGAATCAACAAAGTCCAAGAAGGTGGCATCTTTCAGAAAAGAGATGTGCAAGAACAGGGGCACAATTTGAAGATAGAGGGGGACGGCTCAGAGGTAATGTGAGGAAGTATTTTTTCACAGAGAGGGGTGGGGATGCATGGAACAGCCTCCCTGAGGAGGTCGTGAGTCAAGAACAGTGGGGAATTCAAGAATGCATGGGACAGACATAAGGCAGTCCTAGTGGGGGTAGGAGGAAGTAAGCTGTTGGTTAACAAGGATCTGCAGCTTATCTGTTAGGTAGGAAAATGGGAAGACTAGGTGGGCCAAGCGGTCCTTATCTGCTGACAAATTCTATGTTTCTATGTTTCTATTTTTCATATAGGAACCATTGTTTCATAAATCGTAATCCACTTTGATATGCAGCTTCCAATTGTACATAAAACCACAGCTTTAAATTGTATATACAAACTAATTATCTCCTAGTAAAGTTTCAAGACCATCCTGTCTCTTCATTAGACTATTGCAATTAAAGCTGGAATAAAGTGAACATAAATTATATTAAAGTAATTTCCAAACCCAAAAGCTGTTAAAATAAAAATAATTGTTTTTCTTCCAAAGGTTCAATTTCAATGAAGGTGGTAACTAACCTGTGTTTAGTATGTCAATAAATATATCTTAGTGGCTATTCTTTATGTCCTCTTGATGTCCTAGTAAACAAACATTTTTATGTTATTTTTTATAAGAAGTTCATTTCCATAGTTCAGCTTATAAAAATTAATTTGTATAAATAATGTAAGCTGATTAACTTGCTTCTTATATGTTCCTTAATTTCATATTTTTATATATGTTAGTTCACATATCATTCCCTGAATATGTTTTACGGTAACTTTTAAATAAAAATTTTGTTATGAATGTTTAGTTTTACAAATCTGTTAATATAGCTAATTTTCAGTTTGTACCTCTGTTATAGGGCAGTGTTCTCAGAAAGTGGGACATTTTCAGCCTGACCCAGCCACAATGATGCTTTCTATGAAAGAATCAAAACGGACTTCTTAGTAAACAGAGTGTCTGAAGCCAAATAATTAATTGTGCATGGAAATGAACCTTCTAACTGTCATAAAACATACCCGTGTCCTGAATTCTCTTGTGTCTCTTTTCTTTTGAATGTGCAGGACTAAGATAGAGTTCAATGGTCAGTAAAAACTTTGCAACGTCTAAGTGTGTTTTACCGCCGCCATAACCGAGGACACCAACTTCTCCTCTAACTTCAAGGTGGGAACAGGAGGGCTGGCTGTCTGTTATCACACTCCTGGCTGAGCGTGACATGTCACAAATGACGCCTTGGCAGCCCAGTCACTAATGAAACTAACATCTGTATGGCGATGTCAGTCCCCTTGAGTTCCCCAGTCATTTAAATGTCTTACTTGCTGGATTAATTTTTCAAGCAGAGCTGGGACAGTATGTGACTGTGTAAAGATATTGTTGTGTGAGATTTATTACTGTAAAAATGCAAAGGTCTGATGGGGGTTGCAAGGAAAGGGGAGGGAGAAGAACTGTAGTGCAAATGGGAAGTATTAAACCAGTATACTGTCAAGGTTCTTGAAGCAAGTAGAACTCCAGAAATGTAGGTTGGTTGGTACTAAATATCTGGTAGTAATGTTACAATTGTCTGAGCTTGATTTAGTTGTTGTAGAACCTAGTTTGTGAAAGTGTTCTTGCTTGTGCCTTATTTTTCTCAATATATCTGTGGTACATCTTAATAGTAGTTAATGGTGATTTTTTAATGTACACGATATAGCTAGCCCAATTTTACTGGTATCTTATGAATTTTAGATGCAGAAGGGAAAGCCGTGGTATAAATTGCTTCTTGCCTTTATAGGAGTATTAACTGGGCATCAGTTTTCTCAGTACTTATGACCAGTTGTTATTTGCTGTAATAAAGAGCCAGTTACTATGGCAAACACACACCAAGCAGCTGCACCAAAGACTCACACAGACTCTCAGTTTTGAGCACAGTGGTCTCTCATACAGCATACATTCCCACACAGTTTCTCTACATGAGGCGTGACACTGCCAAGTGTTGTATTTTTAGGCATTCAACAAAACCATGGCTGAAAACACTAACTAGCCACAAAACTCAGCAAAGCATCACTTAACCACACAACATACATATTTTAGCAACAGAAATAATTTGGGAACTCCTTTTTAGTGGAAGCTTGTCCTTTCTGAGATTGCCTTGTTCAACACAGGAATATCAAGCAACTGGTGACTCCTGTAAAATCATCATGGCAACCCAGCCAAAAAATTAAAAAGGTTTTGCAAATCAAGTTTATCATCTCTAAATACATTTGTTATGCTTGTTTACCAAATAAGTTATAAGCTTTAGCACAGTTATTAAATCCATAGATTCAGACATGATTCACATAATGACAAATCCCACAAAAGGAGAGGAAAAGTGATGCCCAGTAATTATATAAATAAGACATGGTGGTGTAGTTACTGAATTGAGTACACCTTGTTGTGTGATGCTTGAATAAACCCAAGTTTCGCTCTTAAGGTTTAGGTAGCATCACACACCTGAGGTGTATGTTAAATTCTCATAATGCACACTACCCCATATATTATTCTATATGTATTTTAGTACATTCATTTTATTTTACAGCTTGATTACCCAGGACTGATATTTATTTATTTATTTATTGTTAGATAACACCTTAGAGCACAAGTGCTTTTTTCATAGGTTACACATCAAAATTTGATGACATTAAAACACTACAGGACAGATAATATTTGAACATACAGCTTACAGATCAGTTATTTACAATTATAGCAAGTTTGTCAGGACTGGATTAACAATAGGGCAGATTGGGCAGTTGCCATTGCCCAGGCATCGAGTTTGAGTGGGACCCCTACAGTTTCTGGGTTTTTTTCACCCCACTCAATTTTTTTTCTAACAGCTGTGTGTGTGTGCTTGTCAATGTTGGTCACCTGCAGACTGGGGTGCGGATGGGGTTTGTTCCTTTGAAGCAATGCTGAGTTGCTGACACATTCACACTCTGAAGTGAGCAACTCTGCTGCAGACAGCCCGATCATCCGTCGCATGATAGAAACCACCTCCAGTGATCAGGACTGTCTCCAGCATAATTAATCACTTCAGTTTACCTCCTGACACCAAAACCAATCCCCACAAGGCACTTCATAGCTTCCTAGGCCAGTCATTTAGCAGCACTTTGAATTCTGTCACTGGCACCTTCCTCCATTTGTTAAATATCTGATTCACTTCTCTTTGCTATAAGCTAAAAACAAAAGAGCAGTGATGAGATATATAATACAGTCCTGTGCATGCTGCTGCCTCAGTCCCATTAGCAGTGACCCACCACGACCTTAATAACAATCTGCTTTCAGCTCTTCTCAGAAGGGAAGCTGCTTCCAAAGAGTCTCAGCTGTGTCTGCTCCTTTACCTTCTTGCTGTGGTTGTCAGCCTGACTTGCTCTTCCAATGGCTGTAGCTTCCATCCTTTATTGTTACTCCAGCCCACACCATCCTATGGCTTCCTATTGTCAATGCTATACAATGCCCGATGCCTGGGATTCTGGAAAGAGGTGGGGGATTGGCAGAGTATAATCAACAATGGATTTGTTGTTTTCTAATTAAATAAATATATAAATGAACTTGGTATATGTATTTATAAGGGACATATATGTCCCCTGAATCATGCAAGATGAAATGCTATGGTTTAATGAAAACCTAAATTCGCCCTTTTCAACAAGCTAACTTTTGTGTTTATATGCCTGGTGGTGGTTCCTGTAGGCAGTAAGGTATGCATTGGTAGAGATCCATGAAATTATTTTTATTTTTATAGTTGTTATTTTTATTTTTCTGGAATTTCTTATTTCTTTTATTCATTGAAAATTTAGTGCAGCATCGGCATCAGAAAAATCAAGGATGGGGGACTGGGGAGCAGATCATGGATGTGTACCTCCATGACTTTTGATTAGGGCTGCTTTTGTTTGGTGTGCTGCTTTCCATTTATTTTGGAAAAGGGGGCTCTGGTGACAGATCCCAAGAAAATGGCTAAAAACTGAGACCCAGAGGACAGCAAGGAAAAGTGCAGTCCAAGGTAAGGCAAACCCCAAAACTACTGTGTGACAGGGTAGAACAGGACCTTGTCCCATTTGTTATGGAGAAAGTGTTAAAATGCGAGGATCTTTCCTTTTCTGTCTCTTCTCTGTCTGGTTGCACAACCAAATTTTCCTGTGAGACTTCGGATTTGGTCACCCCAACAATCTCGCAATTTTTGCCTCTCACTGTATCTCAGTTTTCTCTTGCTGTCTGTTTTTTCCTTGCATATCTCTATATCTGCTGATATAAAATATATGCAATTCATTGTATGGAAATGTAACTGATCTTGGGATCCCCTTTGTTTGGAAAATGTATAGCATTACTGTTGAAATATATATATATTATATTTTGAGATGATTGCAGAAAGCTATTGTAAACTCTAGAGGTTATCTGAGTGTAAATCTTTCAGCCTTTTGCAAAGGGTGCATCTTAGCTCAAGCATACTGTGTTCTAGCATCCCTGCCTGATATTTACAAAAACAGGATGCTTGCTAAGAGTGGGGGTTGAAAAGACTTATAAAGAGCTAAGCTGCAACTGCAAGAAAGATGAGGAGAAAAAGGGACACACAGACTGAAAGAAAACTCTATTTTATTTTGCCTCTGTACATAGTTATTATGGACAAGTTTATTTTATGATACTGCTAGTGTAAACAAATAATTTTGGTGAATTCTACAACTGCTCTTGGTTTTCCTATGCTTCCTGACCTGTGCCTCGATGACATAGTGACAACTTGCCAGTTTCACAAAGCAAATGAAACTGGAGAGTAGATGGAGTTAACTGCAGAAGCCCATGTGACTCAGTACAGCCCTAACAAGTGGTGATAAGAGGCTGTCATGTCTCTTAACTACCATACTTTGTTTGGCCTGAAGTGATGGTAGGATTGGGGTAGGATGTATAACTTTTGCAAGTCACAAATAGTTTCAAAACACTCCCTGCCCTTTTCTGTTACTCAAAAAAAAAAAGGCTGTGTGTAGTCACTGAAACGTGCAGTGGGTGTCCAGGGTGGGTCATGGCAGGTTGTCTTCTCCTGATGGTTGTGGAACAGGTGCACATTTGTCACTGCACTTCCTTTTCCTACTTAGGTGAGATTACCATAAAGTGTCAGTCAGAAAACTCGACCCTGGACTACTGCAATATATGGTCTAAACTGTTCCCATCTGAACCCTCCATAAAATATATAACTTTAACCAAGAACTGTAAACATAAAATAGAAGAATTATTTGATTTAGTATGAGCACTGCTACAAAGAATGCTAATAGCATCCAGTAATAAATAATTACTTTGACTTTAATGATTTCCTCCTGTATAGAGAACACATGTTCAATAGGGATGGCCTGGGGATGGGCTGCTGTGTTTGTGTCATGCGGTTCTATTCATTTCCTCACATTGATATTTGATAATAGCTTGGTTAAACCGATAATGCCAGATGGACTTTATTGCAAGACGGTTTACAGCTACTGTACATGTTTTTAGAGTACCAACTGTACTTGGTGGATAACCTCTCAGACGTGAATGTAAAGGTTACTCCCCAGATATACCTTAGTTCCTCTGTTTTGTGCAGACAGCCAATGCAGTAAGGTCAGTAAAGTGCAAACATACTGTAAGTCATTTTGTTACATTGGTCTCATTGTTATAATAACTTACATCCAATGTTTTAAAAGTTTCAAACAGAGGCTAGCAGTGCTCCTGTCTCCCTGTGTGCCTAGCATGGTCCGACAGACTTGCAGGCTTTCATAAAGCTAGGGTTATTGTTGTTAATTTTGTTTTTATCTTATTCTTTTGGTAACCAGGTAAGGCCCACTAGACACAAGTGCCTGTTTTCAGGTGCAGCCGGGAGCACTAGGGTGGTTAAGTGACTTGTTCAGAGTCACACAGTATGCAAGTGGAGATTGTGGGAATCAAACTTGGGCCTGCTGGATATATCAAGCTCATTCACAGCTCATTACTCTAACCTCTAGGCTATACTGCCAGCCCCTATCAGCAGCACAACTTTTTTCCTGATGCTTTAAGGAGACCACCAATAGGATAAAGGTTCAAGTATCATTAAATACCAATATCTTTATTTGGGGCAACTCCAAGTTAACTTAAGCTTTGCAGGAAAGAGATGCAGGCATGGTGGGGTGTTATTGTCAGATGTTCAGCTCAGACTCCATTTCTTACTTGTGCACAAATCCTATATTTTAGTTCAGGGAAGAAATATAATGAAAACAAACATGGATATACTGATGTTTTGCCAGAAACACATTATTGAATAAACATTATATGAATATATGATGAAATTTTGTTCCACTAACAACTATTGCTGTTTTAACGGTACTTGGTTGTGATGGTGTGTGCATGGGGATGGGAACATTGCTTTCTGATCATAAGACATGATTGGAACTGAGTCAGACAGCACTGCAATCCCACGTCTGTGAAGATGGGGTTGAATAGGCATTTAATACGGCTGTGTACTTATCAAGAACTGCCACCATGAATTACATAACTCTTGGTTAGGCAGGGGTTTATTAGCTATTTACTTACATTCAAGCATATTCTCAATGCTGTATGTACATTTGTTGAAAATCTATAACCTGGGTCTATAATCTGATTCCTTACTTTATGCTAAAAATGTTGTACCATTATATTCTCCTTGCATTTGTAATAAGTGTGTGTGTGTGTGTGTGTGTGTGTGTGTGTGTGTGTGTGTGTGTGTGTGTGTGTGTGTGTGTGTGTGAGACATGTTTTCTCCTGGCCAACATACTGTCCAGTGTTATGGGCTTATTCCCAGACCCTGGCTGCTAGTAGCGTTGCTGCACTGAGTGCTGACCTCACTCAGAGTGTACTCCAGCCATACAACTTCAAACATTCTAACCTTCTATATACACCCTGAGTAATGGCATTCAGAGTAGCTGAAAACCACTCCAAATGCATTTTAAGGCATTGAAAACCAGTCAGCTTTGGGGCCTAGGTGGCCCCGACCTCCCTGCCTATCGATGAAGTCACAGGAGGCCCCAGAATTACAAATTACCCATGGCCCCACAATTTCTTAATCTGGCCCTGAAGTTTGTTTGAGAAATAATGCAAAAAGTCTAACAAATTAAATAATGTATCATAGTTTCATGTAGCCAATCAGTAGCCCTTACAGAAAAAGAGCACTGACCCTGTTTTGTTCTGCAAAAGGGGTTCACTGATCTAATTCTAGTCATATTCCTAGTATGGTACTGGTTGTCAATAAAATGAAGGCAATTTTTAATATTAAGCAGGGTAAGCTCCAGCAGGGCTTTTTCCCTAATATGCAGTTCTGAAACTTGATTCTACTGGTTAGAGGTAACCAGTTGGTTTGTGTGAATAAATCACAGCTGTGGGTAAACCTGTCTACACCCAGGATGAATCTGTAGGTTTTGTTACAGATAACACTGAATCACTGGCTGTAGAGTAGACAATAAAGCCATAATCAATAAGTCATCAAATGGAACTTGACACAATTAAATGCCTTGCCTCAGGGTGAAGTTACTCCAGTTACTGAACAGGGCTGCTAACCTATCATTAACTGTCAACCACATTTTCCACATGGGAACCAATGATAGTGTGTCATCCAAGAAGAGCCCTTCCTAGATATTTAAAGAAAACCTAAACAATTTGTTTTCATTTTAATATAATTGTAAATTTGTGCATGTGTGAAGTCTGTTTTACCATCAGTGTATCGTTCTGTGTTTTTGTTGTGAAATAGTCCTATTTTCCCTTATTTAGGGCCCCATATTAATTCAGCCTTTCCCACTCAATATTCATTTTTCAAATAACTTAGCAGTTCTAGAACTCAGTGGCATCAGTTGAGCTGAAGACTACAATGAAGGAGAACAAAACGCATCAGCTCAGCTGACTTCACTGTGTTCTGCTTCACTGTAGTCTTCAGTTCATCCAATGTCACTGGGTCTGGAACTGCAAAGTAATAAAAATATACATATTTAATTCCCCTTTTGTTGAGAATAAGAAGATTCTCAACGCTTGATTAGTTCAGTGACATCAGGGTACAAGAGTGAAGCTCAGCGCCTTCCTGATGTCATCAAACTAACAAGTCACTGAGAATCTGGTGAGTTCTCAACAAAGGGGGATTATGTTATTTATTTGTTTGCTATATAGGTATTTATGCTCCTCTTGGCAGGACAGGTAGCTGTTCTAACTGTCCCCATAGCCGTGGCCATCTTTTACCCCCCAGGACTGGGGACCATTATCTACCATGGATCCCCACCCCACCTGGAACACAATCCAGACAAGCCCTGGATCCAGAGAGAGTGAGCAGGCCAACAGCTTGATGGACAGGGCTTCATGGAGCCCATCCCCAGGTTTTCCTCCTTAGGTTTCCTTCCGGGCTCCTCAGACAATGTTCAATAATGTTCGATAAGCACAATGTGTGTGTCGCACCTCCATGAAGTTACACCCCGATGCTCTATCACAGAACCCCCCACAGCAGTGACTGCATGTACCTCCACCAGGATTCCTCCAGGTGGCAGTTGATCACTGAGCCATGAAGTCCCACTCGCTGAGGGAGGAGAGTAGTCTGATGGATGCTCGATCCTCCTTCCCTGCTGACCACCGAGCGACCCGCCTCCATTCCTGATCATGGGTCACTGGCATGGAAAAGGTCACCACTGGGCAGGGTAGGGTATTGTTATTTTATTATACAATTTGAGTCTGTTTTTCAATAGGAAAATCAAGTTTACTGCGGTTCAAACTGATGAGTTTGAATCGGTAGCATAATGCTGTCTGTTGTCAGTGACAGCTCAGCTCATGCTTTCATAGTGGATCTTGCGATCGCTGCTGTAATTGGCCTAGACAGCAACCTCATAATACAGTGTTCACCTGTTTTACAGTGTTTTCTAAACCTTGTTCTTCATGTTTTGGAATTCACAACCTGATACTCATTCAGAATGTGAAGAACAAGGTTTGCTCCATGGGTCAATAACAACAGCAATCACAATCCTTTTAGAAGCACAAGCAGAGCAGTCATGGACAACAGACTGCATCATACACTGATTTAAAATCATCTGTTTGAACTGCACTTATTCATTATCATTACAGCAACATCGGTAGCATGATTTAACTGAATACAGGAGTTTAAAATAGAAAAAGCTCCACCAAAGTCACACAAGAGTCAGCACATCACTTAATCAGACAGCAGGTCTGAGTAACCATCGAAAAGCATAACCTGGTGCTTCAGGTGACGTCACCGCTTTAATGGCCACTTAGCTAATGCACCCAGGGCAGTTCAACTCAAAAATCAAAGTGTTCAGTGGTAAAATGTTAATTACTGGTACAAATTCCCATCCTAACTCCAAAAGGAATGGCAACGAGTAGATCAAGGCACAGAAGTTATGAAGCTGCCAAGTTAAAGAGTCTGATGGATTCCGACAAAAAGTGGGCCCTCTGAGGGAAATATGCTCAGCTTCTCCAGTCAGTAGTTTGGCAGACTCAGGGACAATTATGATGGAGGAGATCAAGGTAGAATTTTAGAAAAATTGATGGAATTATTAAAGCGATCCATAGGGTCAAATCTTCAGTCGCAGACCTTAGGGCAGATTTGAAAGTCATAGACAAAAGGACCATAGCAATCAAAGAATGTGTTTTGGGCCTAGCAGACTCATCTGGGCAACATGACCAGGCCATTTTGTATTTGCTCACCAGGGAGAGGAGTTGCAACTCAAATTATGCGATCAGGAAAACCGTGCTCGCATAGGAACAATTTCCACATTCTCGGAGTTCAGAGGAAATGGAGAAGTCATTTGAGTCTATGGAGGCTTTCATATTGAATGTATTATGGGAGGTGTTGAAAATATCTGAAGACATACCACTCCCAGTTGAAAGAGCACACTGATCTTTAGCCCCCAAGCTGAAGGATCAAACAGCATGACCACGCCTGTATAATAGTCCGTATGTTAAACTACCAAGATCGCCAAATGGTCCTTCAGATGGCATGGAAATTAAGGGATATTAAAATCGACAACCAGAGACTGTTTTTGACCAGGACTTCTCAGATCTTCTTAATGAGAAAAGAAATTAAGTTCGGGAGATTATAAAGCAAGCAAAGGAAAAGAAAATACGAATACAACTGTATTACCCAGCTAAGCTCCATACACACTGAAAAGACCCTGTTCTCTTTGATAGCTTACAGGATGCCTCGCCCTATTGAAACAAATGGGCCTGTTGTTCTGATATGCAGTGTAATACTCTAGAAAATGAGATTTCCCGCTCAGCGTGGCAGAGAGCCGGCAGGCCAAAAAGGATGCAACCGTCTACAATTACCTGCCCATCCCACTTAAATCAGGACTTGAGGGACATTTTGTGTAGAAAAATAAATCCTTTCCTGCTGATGTAACAACACAAAACGGACATAATCTGGAAAGCAACCTGAGATCCACACTGGTGCTGTTTTTTTCCTTCTCATTTCAAAATCATGCTGGTGGGAAACAGCGTTTATTTGAGATGAAAGCAGCTTTATATCTACTGGATTAGTGGGGTTAATTGGAAATGACTTCCTTACCCAGCCCACTAAAATGGACTATTGAGGTTAACGCCCACTTTAAAATTGGACAGGTATAGAAATAAGCAGAAAATAATAAAAAATGAAAGCTGTAATGTAGGGAGGGTGAATAAAGTTTGAGAGCAAAAGCTTCATATGCAGGTCAATTGCCTTTCCTCAATTGGCTGAATGCAGATATCTTGTTTGAGGTAAAGGGAAACGGATGGGAGACATTATGTCTCAGACATGTTTAGCTGCAGTTGTTATGGTTTACATAGGTACAGAAATCAGCAGCACTGTACCGCTGACTAAAATGGAGGGAAATTAAAACATTCTCCTCATTACTGCTTAGAATAAAATTTGAGCTCCCAGGGTGACTGCTGAGTGGCCCATGGAGAACTGAGGGTTCCGCCACATAGCTGTGGTCCTCGATCCCCATCGGCGGTGCATTCATTCTTAACTGATCCCTTGGGATCAGTCCTACGTATTGTAGGAATTTGAGCTTAGGCTCACTTCTCCCTACCAAGGGGTAACACCATCAAATAATAAACCTAGGAAGCTAGTTTTAAAAGCTTTGTTAAGTTACTGTTTATTGTTCATTGCTTGTAACCATGTTTCATATTGGTTTGTTTATAGGCAAATTGCCTACCATGTTAATAATGAATGTTTTAAAATGGCTGTTTCAAATCAGAAATACAGAGGTCCTAAACAGGAAATAATGAAACTGGGGACTGTTGGTGATCTGTGGGTGAATCCTGTACACTGGAGACCGGAAAGGGAATAAGAGTGGCAAATATCGTAGCCCTTAGACTTGGGTACCCTTAGAATGACTTCCTTAATGTTCAGGAATTAATTCACCAGTCAAAAGGACAAAGAAACACTGACATTGGCCTTATTCAGGAAACTAGGCTCTCTGACCAAGAACATGAGAAACTGAAAAGAAGTTGGGTGGGCAGAGTATTTTATTCCTCACACTCCTCAGGCAAAAGGGCTGGGATGGTGATCTTGCTCAGAAGGACTTGCCACTCAAGTGACTTAGAAATTAATTTAGGTAATGGAAGGGACTATTAATTACAGGTAAAATCTTTTCCCAGGTGATATACATCATTAACATGATACGCCTAATAAAGATGACCCACTTTTTACAAGCAGATTTTTGAGAAGATGGTAGACCTTGAGAAAGGAATGATTCTGATGGGGGATTTAACTGCATTCCTAACCCACAGGTTGACCGCTCTTCCCAGAATGCAGCAACAAATAAGGGTATGAATCGAACAGTCAGGGAAGGATGAGTGAATTAGCTTAATAGACATTTGGAGGAGCTAAATAAAACAGTCAAAGATTATACTCTTTACTCTCTCCAAATGATGTCTATTCCAGAACTGATTATTATCTCTGCAGTAGGCAAGACCTTCACATAATTACAGCTTGTGATATTCTACCATGAATAGTTTCGGATCATTCTGCAGTTACAGTAACACTGAAGTTGGGAACTGGAAGAGAACAACACAATGGAGAATGAACACGTCTTTATTGAACAGGGAGGATTTCAGGGACTGCATACAAGATGTAATTAAAGAATACCTACTGCACAATTCAGCAGTAGGCCCAGATTCCAGATGCTTTTGGGATGGACTAAAAGCAGTGATGCGTGGTGAGATTATTTCTTATCGTCTTATCTCAAGAAATCTCGAATAGAAAAACAAAAAATCTGGAAACTATGTTAAAACAATTGGAGTCCCAGGTTAAAATAGGGAACTAGCAAAAATGCAAAAGGGAATGTTGGAAACTAGGAAATAGCTTCAAAATATATTAGATTCTCAGATAGAAGGAAAGCTAAGGTACAGCAACTAAAGGTATTATGAATCGGGTAACCGGGCTAGTAGGCTCCTAGCTTTCCAATTAAGAAAACCTAAGCTGATAGATATGTCAAGACCCTAAAACAACCAGAGTCTCTCCACCAGATCTTACACCCTATGGAAATTGCCAATACTTTTAGGGAATATTATAAAAATCTATATGACTCACCCCCAAAAGCTCACATACTAAAAAGATAATTCAAGACTTTTTAGACAAAATATCCTCCCAAAACTAACTGAAAATCTCCGGAAACAATTAGACTCCCCATTACATCCCTGGAGGTGACTCAAGTCATTTGGAATTTAAAAGGTGGTAAATCTCCTTGACGGATGTATTTGATTCTGAATTTTACCAAAATTTAGAGAAACTTTGGTTCCTGTTCTGATACAGGTCTTTAATGGGACAGAGCAGGAGAAGGATTCCTACATCATGGAGGGATGCTTATATTACAGTGATTCCTAAAGAATGGAAACCCCAGACTCCTGTGGATCCTATAGACCGATATCACTTCTAAATGTGGACTCAAAAATGTTTACAAAGATCCTGGCAAACAGAGTCAATGCAGTACTTCCTGACCTGGTCCATCCAGACCAGGCTAGGTTTATACAAAATAGACATCTCAAAGATAACATTAGACGTTGTCTAAATATATTGCATTTGGGCAGGGGAGGAACAACAGATAGCCATTGCGATCGATGCAGTAAGCGTTCGATCACTTACATTGGGATTTTCTTTTGGAGGTATTACATAAATTTGGTTTTGGCAGTCAATTCATAGAATGGATAAAGGAGATCTATAATAACCCCTAGCTAGAGTGAAGGTAAATAGCATGATCTCACCTGCCAATTAATAGAGGCACTAGGCAGGGCTGCCCTCTGTCCCTATTCTGTTCACTCTCAGTATGGAGCCCTGGCCCAATTGATTAGGACACACAAAGTCTGGCTGGTATCAGGGTGGGGGTAGAATCTCACTATATGCCGATGACACCATGTTATATTTAAGAGATCCACTGCAAACTTTCCCCATCCTGAATCAGGTTTTAGAGGAATATGGTCGGTGTTGGGTTTCAAAATCAACCAGGACAAAACAGAAGAAGTCTTAGTTAGTGGTCAATGCACAGAGACTTAAAGCAATTAATTCCTTTTAAATGGGTTACTTTGCAGATAAGATACTTAGGTATTTACATCCCCATTGATATGACACAACTCTATCACATAAATTATGATCGTTATTCCACGAAATTTCCACTGACTTGAAGAGATGGAGTATTCTTCCCTGTCCCTACTTGGAAGAACTGAATCCATTAAAATGAATATACTCCCCGTTATCTATTTTTGTTTAATGCCTTACCCTTATGAATTCCAAAGAAGGCGTGGAAGAAAAATAACTAAGGTTCTACACCAGTTTATCTGGAATGGAAAGTGGGCGAGAATTGCTTGGGAACTTTGCAAAGAGTTAGGGAACAAAGCGGGCTCGGACTTCCCAATTTCAGAACCGATTACCAAATGCTCAGTTGGGATACTGGGTCAGTTATCTGGCCAATGACCCCAATAATACCTGGGCATCTCAGGAAATACCGAGTGATCCGAACTTGAATCCTTGTTTAGATTTTTGACTCCCCAGCTTATCTCTTAAAAAAAATATAAGTAATCCTTGGGCCAAGCAAACATATAGAATCTGGGGTGAAATCAAAAAGACCTAGGTATATCAGATACACTCACGGACAAGACTGAAATTGTGAATTGCATGGACTTTACCCCTCCAAGGTTAGACTCGGTTTTCACTCACTGGAAAAGACAAGATCTTATGTTTTTACTCAATTTATTCACCTAGGCCAAATTAAGACATTTCAGGATCTCCAGGATGAGTTCCAGCTTCCAGGTACTCATTTTTTAGATACCTGCAGGTGTTCTCATTTCACAGAAAAGGGAATAACATTAATTTGGTACAACAATCTCCACATTTATTAACACAAATTATGGGACTCAGCCTCCAGGAGAGATGAAAAATGTTAATTTCTAGACTAATGGGTGCTTATAGAACTACTAAAGAACTATCACCCTTCTCTGTCAGAGGAATGGGAGAAGGAACTGAAACACAGCTAGAGGAGGTTACCTGGTTGGAGGTTTGGGAGGGATCATGGCTCCTCAGCATCGAATAACTGGAAGGAATTTAGATGGAAAGTTGTTTCTAGATTTTTCATACCCCTCCGAGAATAAACACTACATATCAGGGGTACAGATTTGTGTTGGAGAGGTTGTGGAAAGATAGGATCCCATCTTCATGTCTTCTTGGACTGCCTGTAATTCAGCCCTTTTGGGCAGAAGTGGAGTACCCATATAGGAAATATATTGGGTAGGGCTGAAACCCAGACTTTCAGACCCTAATTTTGGGTGTCCTCCGAGGGACATAGATCTAATGGTCAAAAATCCTTTGTTGAGATACTTTTAGCAGCAGCTAATAAAGCCCTTTCAAGACGTTGGCTCACCCAGGCGCCCCACAACAGAGGACTGGATAAATATAATAAAAGATATCATAAGGGTGGAAAGGATTACAGCAGATTTGTGACTACAGAGTGATAAATATAATCAGATCTGGCTCCTTTTATGAAGTTGATAGAGGAACTCAGGGCACCCTAGTCTTAGAACAATTGGCTTTTGGACACTAATTGGTGGGACCCCCATGGATGGGGTGGAAGAGGCTGAATTGGGTGAGCTCACTCTGGTTTTTAACATATCATTGTGGGGTGGTCTTCGGTCCCTAATTGCTCCTATATGGAATAAGAGCTGGCCTATTATAAATCATATGGGGAATTATAGCCCTTGGGTTAGTTTAGGTACTGAAATGCATATTACATCAGCCATACAACCAGTTATTGTTTTAATATTTTATTGTATCAGTTGCTTATCTGTGCTATAGTGAATCTTACAAATAAGGTGTGAACGAGGATAGAGGTGATAATGATGAACACTGACAGGTGTCTCACTGAGCTGGGGATCTTTGCACACACCTGAAGACATCTGGAAGAGAAAGAACATTGTTGTTAGCTGGACTGGACACTCAAGTTAAGATATGAACATAAAAATGAATTTATTTGATTCTGTATTGACCTGAATAATTGTATGAACAGACACTGTATGCACAGAATTTATGAAAATAAAATATGAAGTTTCAAAAAAAAGAAAAAGCACAACCTTAGAAATAGTTTAAAAAATAAGAAAAATTGAACTTGAGACTTTATGTAGTCTTCTTTTTTACCTGTAAGAAGACAAATGGATTTCACGGCGTCTTTCGCTGATGCGGGGAAGGACTGTGGGCATGCTTGCAAGACAAGGAGCATTTGAGTAAATCACTTGTAAAACATTAAAAGCAGTGTTCAAAACCATACAAACATATGAAGAAGCAAGTAGAATAAGGCCCTTTGGTCTGTCTAGTCTGCTCGCATCCAGGGTCCACTGCTTAAGCTACTGACCCTGCCCCTCTGCAATCCTCCCATCCTTTCCATCTGCCCTACCTATGACCCTTACCTTTCCCTTATGTATCCCAGCCTCTCTTGAAGCTGTCTGCCATCTTCAATGATATCACCTCATCTGGTGCCACATTCCAACTGGCCACCACCCTCTCCTTGAAGAAGTGCCTCCTACCCTCCTTCCAAAACCTCCCCCAGCTTCAGACTATGTCCCTCATGTTACAGCTGCCACTTAGCCTAAAAAGACCCTCCTTATCCACCTTGTTTATCCATTTCAAGTACATGAAGGTCTCAGTCATGTCTCCCTCTCCCTCCTCCTCCTCCAGGGAGTCGTGTTCAGTGCCTCCAACCTCAATAGTGTTCCACTGTTTTATAAAATAACATAACCCCATTCAGGGATTTATTTAACTCTAAAAATTGATTAGCGTTTTGCTCATAAAAGTTCTAAATCTTTGTGAAAATGCATAGCCCTTGCCTCACTGTGTTTAACAAACACAGCACTTCTAGAAAATCCATATAAATAATTTCTGTACAGTTGGTATAGTCCCAAGAAAAAACTGCTAATCAATTATTTAAAACCCTGCCGTTCATTGAGAACTTGCTAGATTCTCAACACCTCGTTAGATCTTTGACATTAGGAAGGCACTTGAGCTTTGCTCTCATGCCGCTGAAGTCAAAGATCTAACTCGATGTTGAGGAATCAGCTCATTCGCAATGAAGGGAGGTTAGTTATTCTACTATATGTTCATCCAGTTCTGAAATATTAAGAACAACAGGTTCTGTAGTCCAAACTGTGAAGAACAGGGTTTGAAAACACCAGAAAAACAGGCTCAAAGTGTATTATAAATTAATATTGGGTAAGAAAAAGGCTGCATTAAAATGGGACCCTAAATAAGGATAAAATAGGACTATTTCAAAACAATGCACTAGGTGATAAAACAAACTGCCCACATAACCAAATTTACAATTATATTAAAAATGTAAACAAATCAGCTCAGTTTAGGACCAATTCATACACCAGGGTCATAATCTCAAGTAGTAAGTGGGAATCTTCAGAAAGGACATTAGGAAGTATTTTTCTAAATCGGGTGAATGGGTGCAGTAGCCTATCAGATATGTGGTCAATGCTGAGACTTTATTTGGGTTCAGAATGCAAGGGACATCCTTAAGCTAATCATTAGGAATATGGGGAGGTAGGAGACAGGAAAGTTTCTAAGGGCAAACTAATTCAGATACTACATCATAGGTATCAGGGCAGACTTGATGGACTTATAGTCTTATTCTGCACTTCATGTGTGTGTGTGTGTGGGTGTCTGGAGGGTGTTGCATGTGGGTTGCTGAAACAAGCACTGTATCCTAAAATGTGCTACAATCCATCGATGGACATGCACTGTATCAAAAATGCTACAGTCCAGGAAATGGTGAGGAGAGAATACTGCTGACATACGTGTGTGTGTGTGTGTGTGTCTCTGTCAAGGGATGTTGTGAGTGGGTTACTGAGACAAGCACAGTATTCTCAAATGTGTTACAGTCCAGGCAATGGAGAAAGAAATGCTGCTGGTGTGTGTGTGTGTGTGTGTGTGTGTGTGTGTGTGTGTGTGTGTGTGTGTAAAGGGGTACTGTGGGCAGATTACTGATTCCATGGAGCAAGTTTACCTGTACATGTGGATCAGCGTGGTCTGATGCTCATAGATGAGCGGAGCATCGCAGCCGGCTATCAAGGCAGACCACTCAAGAATGAATTTTAGCTCACAAAATCAAAATTAGCAAAATTATGTACATCCTGTGGCACTGATGCATTTCTTAGTGCTTCTTATGCCAAAAGATAACTGCAGACTGGCACTTTGAAATTTCAAATAAAAGCTGACAGTGGCCCTTTAAGACACGTGGGCTTAAAATCCAGAGGCAAGAAAACTACCAACCTGACTATAAATATCTCTCTCCTCTCCTCTCCCTCCTCCTCACTCAGTCTGTGGAGGGGTTGTTGGATAACAGATGGACCAGACACCGAACTTCAAGTTTGACACACAATCTCTGTGTGATGTTTATTCAAAAGGCAGGGATAACTTTAAGCAATGGCATATCCTTCTTCAGCACATCAGTTTGCAGCAACAGACTGTGTATGACCTTACTCTGCACTTAGCCAGCACCTACTGACTCACTGATCTCTGCTCTACTTAGCAGTTGAGATTCAGCCTCCACCTCTATATGGGCCTTGTTTGCTTGGGTAGTGGGGGCTCAAATAAAAAATAAAAAAAAACCAAAGAACCTCAGTGAAGAAGCACTGAAACATGGGTTACCTTAAAGAGCATTGCAATAAGCCAAGTTTCAAAGAAACACATCATCATATCATACTTCCATAATGCAAAGCATTATGGATCTATGCAAATCACCATAACATCTCAGACTTGTTCAGTTTATAGCAATTTAGATACATTTTAAATAGCACAGCTAACTTCATTTTTATCATACCGTCCCTAGTAACTTTTACCTTCATAGAAAACACCTAGTGCCATGGTATTTTCAACATTTACAGGTCTCATAAACATAAGGTATATACATCAAGGTATTTTATGACATAGTGCTATTACATACTAAATCCAACAATAAACACAGCCTGTTGTTTTATATCAGCTTGGAGGTCACAACAACAGCCTCCTGTACAAGGACCTGAGAGAAAGGAAAATTAAAGAGGACACTATTGTATAGTCAAGAAAGGAAGGGTGGGCCCATAGGTGGGCAACCTTATGGACTAGAAATTGTAACAGATAGATTAGGCTAGAAACAGAAAGAACTGTTGCAACAGATTTAAGGAAAGATTGGTCCTCAAGAGTAGCAGGAGCTCCCTGTCATGTATCCCCACCTTAAGATGGAAGCAGTTATTGCAGACTGCTTACCACCTTCCTGTACCAGGAAGGATGGAGCTTCCACCCATCCATCTTCAGAAGCTCTGTCTCAGGGTCCCTATTAACGACAAACATTCCGTAATAAACATAGTGGATATCATCATTCTTTACCCTGAGGCATCAATACATTTCTCAAATAAGCATGGGGAGAGATCTAGGACACTGGCAGTGGACTTCAGGGGCAGACTTTGTGGGCATGGGAAATATTCTCAGGGATCACTTGAAGGGATAACAACAATGACAGATGTGGAAAGAGATGGGAGGTCATAAAACGGGGCTTCATGAGGCAGGCATGACTTGCACTAAGGTGAAGCATAAGGGAGCAAGGTCACATAAACCATGCTGGTGGTCCAGTGAGGTTCAGGTAGCAGTCAGAAAAGAAAGGTTGCCTACAGAAAATATAAAACAACGAGAGGAGATAGAAAAATGTACTATCTTGCATCTAGAAAAGTCACCCAGATGGTGCGAGGGCAAAGTCCAGTAAAGAGCAGTGGCTGGCACAGGGGATACAGGGAGGGAAAAGGGTTCTTCTGGTACATTGGGGAGGCGGAGAAAACTCAGGGCAATCTCAGCAGGTTGAGATCAGAAGGAGGGTGGTGGAAGAGGCGAGGGACCAGGCAGAGGTATTAAATGAGTACTTCACCTCTGTGTTCACTAGGGAGGGATGGGATATCTACAAAGCAAGGCATGATGGGGATAGAAGCGGTAGTGAGGTGGGATCAGGGAGCAGCAGAAATGGAGCAAGAGGGAGGAGGTACCCCAGGGTGTCACATCAGGATAAGGATAAAAGGCCAGTAAGGTGGAGGGATGGATGATGCTATCTGCACCAAAGGGTGTGGTTAGCCATAAGAGCCTAAAGAAAGATAAATCTCCTGGGCGGATGGCATTCATCCAAGAGTACTATGGGAATTGGTGGACATACTGGCTGAACCCTGGCGGAGATCTTCAACAGGTCGCTTGAGACAGGGAGGGTACCTAGGAATTGGCGAGAGGCACATGTGGTACCATTCCATAAAGGGGTCGAGGGAAGTACCAGGTAACTATAGACTCATCAGTTTGACCTCGGTGGTGGGAAAATTAATGGAGAGTATACTAAAGGAACAATTGGGGTGTACTTGGAGGAGGTGAGAGGTCTGGATAGTCGGCAACGTGGGTTTGTGCCAGGTGGATCATGTCAAACCAATCTTGTGGAGTTCTACAATTGGTAACATCAGAACTGGACAGGGTAAAGCCTGTGGATGTATTATTCTTGGACTTCAGCAAGGCATTCGACTCTGTCCCCACAATGGTCTGGTGGAGAAACTGACGGGGTTGGGAGTAGGCCCTTTGATGGTCAGATGGATTGAAAACTGGCTACCTGGATGCACTCTGACAGTAGTGGTTGGTGGGGGCTCCGAACCCTAGAAAGGTCGGTAGTAGGGTATCGCAGGGCTCGGTCCTGGGTCCAATCCTGTTTAATGCATACATTTCGGACATCAGGGAGGGTATAGGGTGTGAAATGAGTCTCTTTGCTGACGACTCCAAGATGGGAGTAGTAGTTGAGGGAAGAGGGAGGTTAGCCCTGCAATGAGACCTGGACACCATGGAAAGGTGGGCTCACACATGGAAATTACATTTCAATATCACCAAGTTCAAGGTGTTACATCTTGGGTGGGAAACCCTAACCACAGGTACACCCTTGGAGGGCGCTGGAGGCCTCAACAGGGAAAAAGACCTAGGGGTCATGGTGGATGCATGTATGAATAACTCCAAGCAGTGCAGGAGAGCGACTAGCAAAGCAATCAGGATGTTGGGATGCATCGTAGGGGATCACCTCTAGGAGCAGGGAAGTGATTCTGCCGTGTACAATGGATTGGTTAGACCACACCTTTGAGTGCTGTGTACAGTACTGGAGACCACACTTCAAGAGGGACATACAGCTCCTGGAGAGGGTACAGAGGAGGGCAACTAAGATGATAAGAGGACTAGGGATTTGACGATGAGGACAGACTTGAGGAGCTCTGCCTGTTTTCATTGGAGGAGAGGAGACGGGGGACATGATTGAGGTCTTCAAGTACCTCAAGGGAATATAGAGGGTAAACACGGAGGGATCTTTAGAATAAAGCAGGGAGATATCATCAGAGGGCATGGTTTGAAGTTGAAAGGTGGAAGGGTGAGAGGGGAAAAGAGGAGGTTTTTCACTGAGAGGGTGATGGATCCTGGAACGTGCTGCCTGGCGAGCTGGTTCAGAGATCCACAGTGGAGGGCTTCAAGAGGGTGGGAGAGACACAGAAAGCGGATGCATCAGATGATGGCCTGGCCCAGGGGTGGGGATGAATGATAGGGTTTCTGGAACACAAGGGGGAGGGCCTCGTACCCAACTAGGGATCTGAGGTTCTGAGCAGACTCGATCAGACCATAAGGCCTAATCTGCTGGCAATTAGTATGTTAGTATGTCAGAGACTAACGGTACTTCCCATCTCCTGTTAAGTCTGTCATATTTCTTAATCAAAATCTGGATGGCTGTAAAGTACAGTACCATAGAAAGATTTTCTCTGGGGTGAGTAATTACCTGCTCCAACCCCACCATGCATAGTTTTAAGCAGGGCCCATTCCTAGTTTCAACCTCTACAAAACCCACTATATCTCTTGAGTCATTCATTTCACTTGCTACTGATACAGACACCTGAGGGTAGACACTGTTTTGGTGTTATCTCAACACAGGTTCCAATCCATTTTCCACCCACCTCCTCCTTTGTAGGTTTTCATAGAAACATAGACGTTGATGGCAGATAAGGACCACAAGGCCCATCTAGTCTGCTCATTTCTTTTATACCTTATGAATGTGCCATAGGCCTTTACTCTGTCAATGGCCTACATAGTCATACTCATCTGTATTGCTCTCTTATGCCTATCCCATGCCTGTTTGAAGCCCTGCACTGTATTCATATCCACCACTTCCTGAGGTAGGCCGTTCCATGCATCCACCACTCATTATATGAAAAGAACTTCCTCACATTACCCTTAATCGCCTCCTCTAATCTCATGCTGTGTCCTCTTGTTCTGCTATTTTTCTTAAATTAGACTCTTTCACCTTGTTAATGTCCTTAAGGTGTTTGAATGTTTCAATCATATCACCTCTCCCTCCTTTGCTCCAGGGTATACATATTGAGCTCCATTAATCTGTCCTCATATGTTTTCTGATGCAGTCCCTGCACCATTTTGGTTGCCCTTCTCTAGACTGCTTCCATTTTGTTAATGTCCTTGTGAAGGTGTGGCCTCCAGTACCATACGCAGTACTCAGATGGGCCTAACCAGTGTCTTGTAAAGAGGATTATTACCTCCTGATACAACTTGCCAGTACCCCTACTGATACATAAAAAAACACATGCACCACTTCCTTGATCTTAACATACTGTAACATTCTGGCAATATTAGCATCTTTAGCCTGCAGTATACCCCAGTCAATACTGTTAATAGATTTAGCTGCATCAATACAAGAAAAAGTCCCTTCTGCCTCATAGGCTTCTTCTTGCTTGCATGGAGTCTTCAACCCCAGCACAATATCACTAGGCACAGTCTTACCTGGGGTCTTACATCAAGTTCCATACTTGCATCTCTGACCTCCAACAGGTAACCTAGGAACACAGGTCACAAAGGAATATTCTGCTCAGTCAGGAGGTCCTCCTCCAGCTGAGCCATGAAAAATCCTCCTATTCTTTATCCAAATTCTGTGGTAGGAACCTCTCGAGCACCTGGCATCGGTGTTCTGCCTCTCTGTGTCGGTCTGCCTCCAGCCATTGCCCACTCATCCAGTGGACCATCCTCATCAGGGTCTCCAACTCCTGGGTTTAGTATTGCACCTCCAGTCTGCCTCAACCTGCATCTCTTCATCGTCTTCAGGCTTGGCCTTCCTCCAAGCTCCCAGGTCCAGTCCAGCAGCAGCTTCTCTTCATCTGCCGGCCATGGTTCTGGTCAAAACTGCACGGACTTTCTTCTCCGGGTTCTCCTCTGGCAACTCCTGGTGCATCGATCCACCTGGGATATCTGAGCGATATCCACCAGAAACGTCCCTCTTGGCCAGTCCAGACACTTCCAGCAAGTTATCCCACTTCTAACACCAAGTCTGTGGAGGGCTGTGGGATAACAGATGGACCAGACACCGAACTTCAAGTTCAACACACAATCTCTGTGTGATGTTTATTCAAAATGCGGGAGATAACCATAAGCAATGACATATCCCTTCTTCATTACATCAGTTTGCAGCAACAGGCTATGTATGTCCTTTCTCTGCACTTAGCCAGCACCTACAGACTCACTGATCTCTGATCTACTTAGCAGTTGAGATTCAGCCTCCACCACTATGCGGCCTTGTTTGCTTGGGTAGTGGGGGCTCAAATAAAAGAAAATTAAAAAAAAACTAAAAACAAAGAACCTCAGTGCAGAAGCACTGAAACATGGGTTACCCAAAGGGCAGTGACAATAAGCAGAGTTTCAAAGAAACACAACATCACACATACTTCCATAATGCAAAGCATCATGGGATATATGCAAATCACCATGACATTTCAACGTGTTCATTTTACAGCAATTTAAAATGCATTTTAAATAGCACAGCTAACTTAATTTTATCATACCGTCCCTCAGTAACTTCTTAGCTTTATCAAAAACGCCTAGTGCCATGGTATTTTCAACATTTACAGGTTTCATAAACATAAGGTATAAGAACTGTTGCAACAGATTTAAGAAAAGGTCGGTCCTCAAGAGTGGCAGGAGCTACCTGTCACACACTCCCTCTCTCTTCCCTTTCTACATCTTTGTGACTTAACTTCCACTATCAAAGTTGTTTTTGTTACTACATTGTTTCTCTATTTTTGTTTATAATTTAGCACTGTTGTAATCTCTTATACTTAACCAAGCTTTAAAAAGTTGGCTTTTTGGAGAGGAAAATGTATTTTCTCTAACATTTGCCCTATTTAGAGATATGTTTAATGAAAGATTTGTTGCCAATTTTAATTAAATACATTGGGGTAGTGTGTCTGTGTTTGCCTGGTTAAATATGAAGGATGACCAATGAAGCTCCACCCCGAGGAAGGCCCAGTGAGGATTAAAGCTGCTGGGGTGTTGGTGAGGTGTCCTTGAGCTATTTATATACCTACAAGTTTGTTACTTTATGTTTTAAGTACAGTGACTGCTTCAAATAAAATGGAGACAGTGTCAGAGGCTCAGTAGGTAGCAAACTCGCCACTGAGGCCGGGAGATCGAGGCTGTGGGTTCAGTTCCCACATCTGGCACTTGGTTAATCTCCCAATACTGACACTGTAGTGCAGCATGAGGGGGTGCTGCACTCTAAGGTGCCGTCTTTTGGATGAGACGTTAAACCGAGGTCCCATCTGCTTGGATTGGTGGTAGTTCAGGTGGATGTTAAAGATCCCATGGCACTTATCAAAAGAGATGGGAATTTCCCCAGTGTCCTAGCCAAATTCCCCATTCACTAAAAATACCACCAACAGCTTAATCTGGTTCAGTTTCAGCTGGTTACCATCTGTATCCCCTCCCGGTCACCCTGAAAATGGACTTCTAGGCCCAGTGGGCCTACCAGGTCAACAAAATTCAATAAATAAATAAATGTTTCACATCCTTCACTTAACATAAAATGTTTCTAGCAAGTGTTCTGTTTGAGTGAATTCAGCTCTTTTGTGCTACTGTATTAGAAGTTAGCCACTTCAGAAACAGCACCAACCATTGATACCTGAGCACATCTGACCTTTTGTTTGTGTGCATGTGTCATCAAAAGAGCCAGATCTTGTTCTGTATGCCTCTATATGTCACATGAATATGTTCTAGAAGATAGGTCCCAGGATTGAGCCCTGTGGTAGCCCGCTCATTACCTCAACATCCAAGCATTCACCATTTATCACTACCCTCTGTGTCCTACCCCTCAACCAACTTTCCACCCATGTTGCTATCTGTTCTTCTATCCACAGGTCCCTCAGGTTTTGACCAATCTCCTGCTGGGGAGTCAAAGGCCTTACTGAAGTCCAGGTACAGTATGTCAACTGCCTGTCCATTGTCAGCCACCTTAGTCTCTCAGTCAAAGAACTCTGTTAGGTTCACCTGACATAACCTTCCCTTGGTGAATCTGTGCTGCCTATTTCCATGCTATCCTGTTACCTCAAAACGTCCACCAGTCTTCTTTCCTCGTGTAGCCTTATCTTCCCAACAACAGATATCTGGCTGACTGATCTATAGTTTTCTTGCTCATCCTTCCTTCCTTCCACTTTTATGCAGAGGAACCACATCAGTGGTCCTCCAATACCTGGGGATCACTCCCATGTACATCGAGCAGTCAAAAATATCTGCTAGTGAAGATGCTTGTACCGCCACTGCTTCCTTGAGTATCCTAGGATGCAACCCATCTGACCCCATTGACTTATCTTCCTGCAGCCCGTTAGCCCTTCCAGTACTCTTTCTTCCATGATACAGCCTTGGCTGTTAGGACACCCCTCTCCTTTTACCACCCCCGCGCACCTGAAGTGGCCCTTCCGTCTCTTAAATAATTAAGAAAAATATTGGTTCAGTATATCAACCTTGCCTCGGCCCCCTCCTCTCATCCTTCCCCTTTTCTAGCCTGTTGACTGCACAATGCTCTCCTTGAATTCACGTTTCTCTCAGTGGTATCAGAAAAGCATCTTATCCACTAGCATTCGCCCTTTGCTGTTCTAATCTCTGTTCTCAGCCTTAGCACTTCTGACCCTCCTACTGGTTGCCCTTTGGTATGCCTTGCTGCCTTCCTCCTTTGGCTACCATTGTATTTTTCAAATGCTCTTCTTGCTCCCACTGCTTTATTCACATCTGATGTGAACCACAGTAGCCTTCCTCTCCTTGCTAACCATCCCAATACAGTTGATCACAACCTCTGTGACACCTAATCTGAATGGCTTCACTTCCCTTCTCCACCTTCTATCCCTCTATCACCTCACATTTACACCCAGCATTTCTTGCATCCTACTAAAGTCTGTTTTCCTGAAGTACCACACTTGCTATACTGTTCCACTTGCTAGCTTCCAGTTGGACCTGCATCCACACCATTTTGTGGTCACTTGACCCCAACAGTTCTTGGACTATTGCATTAAGCATGTGCTCACTGTCTGTGAGCACCATGTCAATATGCTTCCTACCTTGTAGGGTCCTCCTGAATCAGTTGTGCTAAGAATTCTTCCTGGCAGAGCTGGTTCCTTGCATTCTGTACATCTGGGACCTTCTAGTCCACATCCAGCATGTTGAAGTCCCCTACTACTAGTGCCTCCTCAATCTTTTACAAGCCTAAGGACCTCTGCTAGTCCCTGGGTGTCCACTGGTCTTGGCCTTGTAGTCTGTAAACCACCCTGATGTCTTTTGCCTTCCCTATGATTACTTGCACCCAAAGAGTCTGTAAACCTCTAGAGCTCCCCAGATTGTTTAGCTCCATGGCTGTGGTGCCTTCCTTGCCTAGAATACTATCTCCCTACACTTTCCATTCGCCGTATCCTTCTTGAACAAAGTATTCCCTGGTGTGGCTATGACCTAGTCATGGTTCTGAGTTGGCCATGATACTGTTATAGCCACCAGGTCCAGATTTCCTTCTTCAACCAATGCATGTAGTTCTGGCAATTTGTTTCCTAGACTTCTTGCATTGGTATATATAATCCTCAAGTCTCCAGACCCTCCCTTCCCCTAGTGTTCACCATATATCAACTTTCATTTTATAGGAAGACTGACAGGGTCCTCTGGGTACCATTATTGACTTGGTTCCTAACTGAGCTGCCTCCCCCACCTAGTTTAAACTAGCTGTAATGTACTGTGCTTATATGACTCTCAGCACCATCATGCATTCCTTGCTGGGATGCAGGCAGTTCCTGTTGAGTAGCCTCCATTCCCTCTAAGTCGAGCCTGAGACACTGAAAAATGAATTTCCTCTTCCTGCACCACCCCTTAGCCATGTGTTGAACTGAAACACATGAAACTGTTCCATCTTGGCTTCACCACTGTTGAACCTCTGAGAAGGTTACCACACCTATTCTTCCCTTTGCTACCTACCCTAATGCACAGAAGCCTGATTTCACCATTTCCATGCTGCTTCTCCTCAGATCATTCATCCTATGTCCATAATCAGGTGTAACCTTCTCACCCCTTCTCTCATGAATACTTAAACAGATTGTACTACACCAATTGTACAATTCTAATTTTGACAGTGATATTTACTGTCTGTAATAAGTGTTGATTATTATTTTTATTTTATACAATGTTGTTTGTATTGACACATTTTACTAAAACGGAGTGTGTATGGCAGATAAAAGTGCTTTAGCTCATTTGGGACTCCTTTTCTACGTGCTTTGAATTAATTTACTGCTACATTTCCTACTCATTCCTCCACCTTGGCCATGAGTATGTTTTTATGTCGCTCCCAGGAAGCAGTGTACTGCCTCTTGTCTATCAGGTGTTGCACCCACTTCCTTCCAGTGCCCCTCACTATCGAGTGCCCCACTACAAGTACATTTCTTCTGCCCCTTTGAGGCTATCCTCCTTCACGGGTCATCCTCCATGGACATCACCTGCCTATTGGGCATGCTAGACCCATCCTCCTTTAAGAGGGCACCTGGGTCTTCACTGTCCACAATGGTGCAAACCTGTTGCTAGTGAACAGGCCTGGTTCCATAAACTTCACCTTGTCACCTTTTCCCTTCCTTCCCCACCTCCACCACAGTCCATTCAAAGCTCTGGCCTGAATGGGCCTTGATGGTGTCTGTGGCAGTGGCAACCTACAAGGCCAAGCAACTGCAGCCCTCAACAGCATATATCAGCCCTTATGGCTTCCAGTTCTGCCCTCATGGCCTGAAACATCCTTTTTTATGATCTTCTAACTGTTCAGATTTATGCCGTTTACTTTACCACTAGTAAAAATAGTTTACCAATACCCCTCACTTCTCACATAACCCCTTAGTCTGATGTCTTGTAGTGGTAACCTAGCTAGGATGTTACCAGGACTCCTAGTTTTAGTAATTTATTAACTCTACAGATTTACAGTATTTCTGATTCAGTCAGATTGTTGTTAGTGGTGCCTTTTTTTCTTGGAGCACGAGTCCTGCTTCTCACTAATTGGCAGCCTCCTCACATGTGGTCCTCATTGCCGTGTGTTCTCCATCTGTTGTACCATGATGGTGCTGCTGTGCTTACCCTGACCTACAGCCCAACAGAGAAAACACAAAAAATGACAAAATGATCTACTTCGTGATTATAGCTCTTCTTATTACCCAGTTGCTCACTTGCATAGCCCTTCAACCCTTCTGGTTCTGTGAGACTGAATGCAATCCTATATTTAACATCTGAGGTCTGGACTTTGATAAACACTTTATTGGCGTCCAGTAAGCTGGAAAGGGGCTTCTGGGCATCTAAATAATGCTGGTACTGTCTGTTTATATTGTACTGTATCTTCCAAAATTAACTATTTTAGTCAGAAGGCAATAGAATATTTGCAAGGAAGGGTGGAATTTAAATATTGCAGCAGTTAGGATATACAGGATTACAGTGCTGTTTTAATTGTATCTGTAAAGTGAATATTTGCTTGCTTTTTATTTTTTGTTTATTGGGTTTTGCAAGCAAGACTTACAATCTCCCACAGAGGGATAACATAAGTACAATTAATAGGTGATACAGTTCTCATACAAAGGAATCTTATAGCATACCTCCTGAGTTACAGCATGAGGGGCATATCAAATAATGAATATATAACACCACATTTCCCAAATGCATGCAGCCAAGGTAGGGTAAGAGGAATCTAAAAGGCTGTGAACCCACCATTCCTTATTATTAAAATGACTACTGAGTCAAATGATTCCCCATTGCATCAGGAGTGTATAATCAAAATGTATCCCCAACTTGCAGTAAAAAGTCGAATAAGATAGAGTGAGCTATAGTAGAGCAAACCTGCACCTAACATATAAACAAGCCATGCTCAAAACAAACATTAAATAAGCAGTGTGAGACAGACTGCATGGCAGTCTGACCATTTTATGGAAAATGAGCCAACATAAGGGCTAAAATAGCATATAACCTGAGTTGTGAGCAAGTGGAGACAAAGTACAAAGGTTAACTGCTCTAAAGGCCGGACCGTTACCATATGCACGGTATGAGGAAAGGTGCTCAGCTCAGGAAGGAGAGGCAGGAAAATGCCATATTAATGAAACCGTAAATTTCAGTCTGAGATACCAAACTCCCAGATCACCACACCCATCAAGGCACATTTGTTACCAGGGTCCCAGACTAATGGAATTTTTCTGCCCCATTTTGTAGTGAGTACAAACATATGAACATATGAAACTTGCCAGCAAAACAGGCCTCATGATCTCGAAGTCTGCTTGAATGCACAGCTAGCACCCCTATACTGTAGCTGCCGCCCCATCCCCCACTCACCCTCGGAAACTGCTCAGTATTGTTTACCCAGCCCCCTTGCCCTATCCCATTCTCTTTAAAATTGTCCACCATCCTGCATGCCACCAACTCCTCTGGTAGAGCATTCCATTTTGATACCACCTCTTAGTGAAATAATGCCTCCTTATCGCCTCCTGAATCTGCCACCATCCAGTCTTAGCCCATGCCCCTCATGTCCCTTCACTTCCTCAGCTTAAACAATCCCTCTGTGCTAGATTTGTGGATCCCCTCAAGTATTTGAAAGTTTCAATCATATCCCCAAATCCCTTCTCTCCTCCAGGGTGTACAAACTCAAGTGTCTCAGCCTTTCTTCGTGGGCTCTGCCTTCCATCACCTGTATTATTTTTATCACCCTAAGCTGCACTGCCTTGAGCAGCCTGATATCCTTTATCAGATATGGATTCCAGTACTGCATGCAGTACTCCAAATGCAACCTGACCAAGGACCTGTACTGAGGCAGGATCACATACTTGTGTCTGGAAAAGAACCCCATGCAGTGCACCCCAGCATTTTATTGGCCTTAGCCACAGCCTTCCTGCACTGAGCAGAGTTGTTCATGTTCCTAGTTACTATGACTCCTAGATCCTTCTCCTCCTTCTCTGTGAAACCCAATCACCGCACCCAACCAATATTCCTTCTCGGGTTCTTTGCCCCGAAGTGCATAACTGCACTTCTTTACATTAAAACCCAATTGCTCACCTTTGACCACTCCTCAAGTCTGGTTAGGTCACTTGTAGCTTCTGCCACCCTCTATGTCATCCACAACAGCCCCCATCTTGGTGTTGTCAGCGACAAACTGATCTTGCTCCCAACCCTGTGTGCAATATCCGATATGAACAGACCAAATAACATAGGCCCCAGCACAGAGCCCTGCAGCACACCACTGGCCTAGGAGATGAGAGTCCCCAACCACCCATTGCAGTATATCTTCCAGCCAATTCTTGATCCAGTTAGCCATCTTTGCCCCCACCCTACATATTTCAGCTTTTCCCCAGTCACCTGTGAGGGACCAAATCAAAGCCTTGCTGAAATCCAAATATAGGACATCCACTGCATGGCCCTTGTCCTGCCTTCCTACTATCTCGTCTTATACAGACTGATTGCCAGAGGCCATGTGTAACCCCTGAATAAACTATATGCAAAGTACTACCAATTGCTTACATGTCATTATGATAACCATGTCTGTACCCATGCCTGCATCCTCTGTTTTCTTTTTCCGTGCCTGTAAGCCATGCCTGTATCCACTGCTTTTCTTTTACCATGCCTGTAACTATGCCTGTATCCACTATTTTCTTTACTGTAACCACCTCATGATGTAACTCACAATACCTCAAATGTTCCTTATGTCCTTGTTCATTCTTATAACTTGTATTGTTATCCCGGGTCGCCCCTGAAAAAGGGACCTCGGGGCTCAGTGGGCCTACCCGTCACCAAAATTTAATAAATAAATAACTCCTTTGTGACCCAGTCAGAGCATTCTATTAGGTTGATCTGGCATGATCTCTCAGAGACGAACTCATGCTGCTGCCCATCCTGGAGCTCACTCACATCCAGGAAGGTTACCAGTCTCTCCTTCTAGATTGCTTCCTTAAGTTTACCCACTATGGAAGTGAGACTGACAGGTCTGTAATTACCCGACTCATCCTTTGGGCCACTGTTGTGGGTAGGCACCACATGAGCCAACCTCCAGTCCTGTGGCATACACCCCGTGTCCAGGAAGGTGTTAAACAGGTCAGCCAGCGGCCCAGCCACCACCTCTGCCTCAACACCCTAGGGTGAATGCCATCTGGACCTGGTGCCTTATCCACCCTAAGTGTCTTCAGACCTTCCAATACCTTGCAATACCTTGCTTTCCAGAATCACCCCATCAGTCACCTGCTCCCCTCATCCCCACACTCCCAGTCCACAGTGGAGTGTGCCCAGAATAATAACTGAAAAACAAGTAAAAAACCCAAGTAAAGCTCACAGTTCCAGGTCCAGAATCCCAAAGTAGTAGATGAATCCACACAGATTAGGCATCGTCTGATGAATCTTCTCCCTCCACTCCCTCATTCAGGTTCACCTTGATCCATCGAATAAGTTTAGCAGCCTCCTTGGGGTCCGAGAACAAATACTGATGTCCATTCCAAACAAGCCATGACTAGCAGGCAGCAACAACTGGTGTTGAATTCGGGACTGGCGTAACCAGTCTCTTACCCGTCAAAAGCTTTGCGGCACTGGCGAGTGCTGTATGAGAGGTCAGGAACATTTTCATAGTGTTCTTACTGTATTTTAATGTTCCTTACATCGAGCCAGCCCGAGTGTCTTTCCCTGTCCCCTCATTTCAGTACAGATGATCAAAAGGTACGAGGGGTAGATGTCTCGACCAACACCCACTGGGGTGTCACATGGAAGTTTTTTCAAGTGACAATGATGAGTCATCCTCAGAGAGCCAAAATAACTGGCAACAAAAGTTATTGAAGACAAAGCATCCTCATCTTCTTCGGTTCAGGTGGCCCACGATTCAAAAGTTTCGTTCCTGATTGGATTGTCTACAGTCTCTTAGCACTGCTTCAATACTGACAGAAAATAATGAGAGCCAGGACTAATATGGTTGTGCTCCACAAAATGAAAGCACAGCACAGCATGAAAGCAAAACCACACAAAAATAGTTAAAATCTTACCGTTTATTATTAACAAAAGCATACAAACACCCAAGCCAGCCATAGTACCAAAAGGCTCACTGGCTGGCCGACATTGTGTGATGACATTTCGGCTCAGTTACTACTGAGCTTCATCGAATAGCTTAACAAGTGAACATACCAACCTTAAATAGGCTCCCAATTAATAATTAAATAGATTGTGAACTAGTACACCAGGTTAAATGGTATGGACTCCAACATGTTGTGCAACTATTTTATATTATTTCATTAATGTACCAACTAGTGGATACCAGGTACAAACTTTAAATTCACTGTTATCTTTAGAAGGCAAATTCCAAAGAAATATTTTTTAGATTCGATATATTACTACTTATTTGTATATTGAGTGGCTCAGTAGATAGCACACTCAGCCTCTGAAGCCAGGAGATCAGAGGGCTGTGGGTTCAGTTCCCACATGTGGACTTGGTTAATATCCCAATACTGACACTGTAGTGCAGCATGAGGGGGTGCTGCACTTCTGAGGTGCCGTCTTCGGATGAGATGTTAAACCGAGGTCCCATCTGCCTGGATTGGTGGTAGTTCAGGTGGATGTTAAAGATCCCATGGCACTTATCGTAAAAGAGTAGGAGAAATTTTTATTCAATATTCAAAAACAAAATCCAGATTAAATAAACAATACCTTCATTCAATACAGAAAGTCACAAAAAACAATATTGAAACACAAAGAAAAATAAACATACAGTGTCCCATAACAAAGAATAAATCCTATACAATTGTAACAGACATCCTCTATCCCACCCAGTCAACATTCCTCCAGAACTTTACTGATAAGTCTTGTCCTAAAGTACGCTTTTCATATTCATAAACAGCATCCAATTCTTTCTGTATTTGGAAGAAAACATCCTGTTGTTGAACTACCTTACCTTTCAGAAATCTAAGACATCTTGCTTGCCAAATAGACCATTTATACATACCAAAACAATCTGGATTGTACTGTTAGTCCATTTTGCCCAGGTGGCGGGATTTGCCCTAAAATCAAAATATCATAATTTATTAATACCAATAACTGCTCCCCCATAAAATCGATAACCATTTCCAAAGCCCTGCATATGGGAACAATCAAAGAAAAGATGCTGCATTGTCTCCACAATCCCTGCACATAGGCTCTCCACACCCCTTTCCGTTATTTGCTTATGTTTCTGATTGCTCTTTACTTTAGTTTCTGATGACCACAAAGCTAAGCAAAATCTTGCATCTTTAAAGGTATTCGAGATTAGTCATACCTTCCAACAACAAGGAAATCTTAATAAAAGGAGGTACCATAAACACGGGTCCTCTCGATACCATTTATCCACTATGATTTTGTAAACATTTTCTTCCCTTTATCCCTACATTCATGCTAGTTCTATCTTCAAGTTCTAATGTATCAAGAGTGGTTTGTACATAACTCGAAGTAATCGCCCACAGGATGCCATCTCCTCTCCCCCATGCTTCTAAAAAGGTCCTCCCCAAAGCTGCATGTTAAATCGCCCCTATTCCCATAGTTTGCGGAAAATAAGGGAATGATAGAGCTAAAAAGAAATTACCAAATAAATAAACTATAGGATGCAACATATTCAAACCCCTTCTTTCCGCTCTCTGTATGTATGAATCCTCTTCACTGGATTCAACCTACCTTCATAAAAACTGAAAAATAAACCCAAAAGTTTGGTATGCATACTAAACGGCAGAGGAAAAATATGTGATATATATAAAACATAAGAGCAATGTATGCTCTTATGAGATACACTTTCTTTTCCTGGACATTTTCCAAGTTAACCACGGCTGTACCTTAAGCTTTGCTTTATCATAAACATTATTCCAATTACGTATCTCAGACTCTTTATACAAAAACAGGCCCAAAATCTTTACTTGGTCTGTTGTCATCAGAATCGGAAAATCATCAATAATTTTACTATCCCTAAAGGCAAAACAACACTTTTACTTTCATGTTATCTTAATACCAGTTATGGTATAGGCCTCGTGCAATAATGACAAAATTTTAGCCCTGATCTGACATCTGCCACAGTAAAATACAATCGTCCGCATAAGCTGAAACTTTTTGAAAAGCAAATCCAGCCACAGATTCTATCGCCTTAATGTCTCTGGCCTGCTCAATCTTCCTTAACAAAGGGTCTAAACCAAAGACATATAACAAGGGGCTCATTGGGCAACCCTGCTTGACCCACTTTTTAAAAAATTGGTGTCCCCAAAAACCATTCACCAAAGGCACTGCTTGTGCTTCCGTGTACAACACTTTCCCAAGTTCTATAAATTCTGCGTAATTCCATCATGTTGTAATACACTCCAAAGATAATTCTGCTGAATAGAATCAAATGCAGTTTCCTGATCTACCGCTATTAAATATCCACTTAAACCCTTCCCTAACCCTGCTCTATAATGTCTCTAATGAAAGTCAGATTCTGTATTACCTTCCTTCCTGGGACTGCACAAGTTTGCTCCTGAATAATCAACTTACTTGCTATAACTGCCAGTCTTTGATTTAATATTTTAGCAAGAATCTTATAATCTGAATTCAGCAGAGTTAAAGGCCTCCAATTTTTATATCATACTAATCTCCTTTCTTATAAAGAAAAAACATTAATCCCAATTGAATCAAGGGCAAGCCGTCTCTCTTCCCAAATAGCATTGTACAATATTTCTAAACAAGGAACCAGAAGTTCAACAAATTGTTTATAAAATCATTGACAATCCATCCCTTCCAGGCGTGGATTTAGAGGTCAATTGTAGGATGGCTGCACAATTTCCATTCCTGAAATGGGGCAACCAACCTGTCCTTCTCTTCCCTGGTCAGTCCTGGAATATCTAGGCCAGTAAAAGGAAACTTACTTTCCTGCCTTACAGTCTGAAACTTATCTACCACATTGAACTAAAAACAGTATATCTTGGATGTTTTCTTTACCTTACCCTGTCCATCTCTAAGACCTGTCATTATCACCTTTTGACACCCTTGTCCTCCCTTCTCATAAGGGTTTACCTCTTCTTTTGTACCTTGAGTCATATATTTTTGTATTATAGCCATTATTGCACAGAGTCTTGCAAATATTTCTTCATTTGAGATTTTATATCCTGCAACCTTTTTACCTTAAGGTCCCCATCTCACTTTGTGATAACGTTTGTAAATATTTTGTCAGTAAGCCTAAATAAGCAATATACTTATCCTAGCCTGTCTCTTTGTGTATGCACCATACCATTCTTACACATCCCTCTTTATATCTTCCCACCATTCTATCGGACTCTCATACAAATAACAAATCATCTAGTCGGTACAAAGATCAATTTCCTTATAGTATGTTCTCGACTGTTTCCTGTAACTTTGAAGTATTCATTTTCCAACAACCCTCCCAACTAACAAATTCTGCTGATTTCCCAACTGCATAACCACCATCAGGTGATCTGAGGTTTCAAAGGTACTACATCCACTGACTGACATGTAATTCTTTCTGATACTAGCCAAAAATCAATTCTAGTAGACAAATGCCCCTTATGGAAGGTATGAACCAGTTCCCACTGTAAAATATTATAAACATCCTGTATATCATTCGCTCCATAATAGCCAAGAGGGTATTAGTAACAAGAAGACTTTTTTGTAGCTCTTCCCAATCCCTATGTGAAAGACCACAATTAAAATCCCTCCCATAAAACTATCTTTGGCGTGTGTAAATAAGGCTCCCGATTACCTAAACAAAATAGACCTATCAGCTTTCAGTTGAGGGCGTAATATTTATCAACCAAAAAACACATTTTGCAATAATACATCCAGAATCATAACCTCCCGGTACTAAATCATAAACATGCACCACCTTTACCTGACTCTTAAACAGAATACCACACCAGAGCACTGCTCTTCACCTACCGACCAATATGAGGCAGCCCACCTCCATTCCTTCTGTGCAGTTGTTACCTCAGCTAGAGAGTTCAACTGAGTATCTTGTAAAAAAATACACTCCCCCCCCAATACAGGGCTCAAAAGGTATTGTGCCTCTTCCCATATGCTTTTATACTATTAACATTAACAGTACAAAGGAAATAGCCATCAACAAAGTGAACACAGAAACACCTGCAATCATCTTTTCTTTTCCTTTTCCTCGATTTCACTTTGTCAGAAGGGCCAGGCTCAGCAACACCCTCAGCCTGAGAGGATGCCACCAAGGAAAGGTCCGACTCACACCATCCTCCTCCATATCATCCTCAAGCAAAGGAGCATATGAGTTCTGTATTACTACCTCCCCAATTTTTCCGTCTGGATCAAGGCAGCTGAAAGTATTTTCCCCCTTTGATCTAGTCACTCTTTAAAGCCTAGCTCAGAATGCACTGTGGGGGCATAGACACGACTTCATCACCCAAGACAACCGTTTTTCTCCTACCGGAACCATTCGCCTCCTCCTCTGTGACTGTTGCCCCATCACTAACCTGCTCCACTGTTTCACCATCACTCACTACAATCTGAGCATTCATTACTACGGTATTGTCAGCCTCTCGGTAGCCCTGAAACTTTGTTTGATGAATGAGTAGGAGCCGGCCCTTGCGACATTAAAGCCACCACTTTTAATTGCTCCTTTTGAGCAGCAGCTACGAAGTGATCCTGTTCTGCTCTAACTGAGCAATCCACATTGTTATGTGAGGCCCATGAGCAGGTTCGAAAAGAGTGCCCCTGTTCCTCACATAAATTACACTTCAAAGGTTGCCGGCTAATGAGCCCCACATGCCCCAATTCCCAACATAAATCACATTTTGTTTATCACATACATTACTCAAATGCCCCACATCACCACATTTAAAACAAGCTCTTGGCTGACCTGGTAAAACACCACCCCCTATCTCTACCCAAAAAGAACAGTTTGGTAGATGACTAGTCTGACCATTTACTAGATGTAATACCACAAGATAAGTCCATCCCCATCCATAATTGCTTTTCATCCAGTATGGGTTCAGGCAAACCTTTAACAGTACAATGTTGCGCAACCAGTACGTAATATCTGCAACATTTACCCCTCATTTCGAAAAGAACTGTAATTTTCTTAGTCAATGGTTTAGTAAGTGGTATTGCTAAAAAGGCTTCCACAAGGGAGAGCTTTAACAGACAGTACTGCTTCCAAAACTGTTCTAAACCCCCAGGATGTGTAAAACTAACTTCAAAATCACATCCTCGAACATGTATCAAAGCATAAATTTCATAAGCAAAGAATTTCATGCTATTTTTAATAGTACACGACCCACAAATCTTCTGTCGAATTTCTTCAGTACTACCCTAAATTTTAACCTAACTGCGTTCCTTCTTTCTGCAGGTTCCATCAAAGGCCCAGCACTATTGAAATAAATGTTCAGTCCTTTTCCATGCCATACTTTATCAGCTTTATCTTGCGAATCTTGCTCCATTGTACTTTCTTTTCCTGGTCTCTAATGACTTGTAACAAAGGATGAGTATCTTCCTGAAGGGACAATTCTACAGTAGATTCAGGGAGGGCTGTCCTGGGGTATAAAAGGAGTAGCCATACAATTTAATAGTGGGGGAGCCATCGGGGGATATCTGCAACATAACAGGAGAAGTAGAACAACATCTTTACCAAAATTTGCATCCACCCCTTCCCAGAGGGTTTTCACCCAACCTGTGGCTTGCAAGGCCGTCGCCACCCAGTCTTTTGGATCTTTCCCCACAATTACACTGTCTAGATCCTTTGAAGACTCATTTAGTGGAAGGTCCTTTCCTCACTACATTTCTCCCCTTCCACAAAAGAGACATGAGAGTCTTTTAAAGCAGACCCACCCAAAACAGTCTCGGAAGATACTCCACTCTGTTGTATGGCAGTTAAGTTTTACCTGGAACTGACTGATTTGATCTCCTGTCTCCTCCCCAGATGAGTCCATTCGCATTTCTTCAATCCCTGTGCACTCATAGCGTGAAGCAGCTTCTTGATAGTAGTATTCACACCATTAACTGGGACCTGCTGATTCACCTTCTCCCTCTGTTCCTCTGTGACGACTTGTGCCTCCATTGCTCCTTCTTCCTTTCGTTGTTCCTCTTCCTGTGCAACCTCCAATTCCTTCCTACCACCTTGCGCCACCATAAAGCGTAACCTCGCTGCCCGATAATGTTGTTCTGCTTGTACAGCCTGTTGATGCAGCGCCTCAACGATTAAACCTCCTCAATTCCAAACTTGATTTGCTGCGATAAAACCTGGGGAACCTCATCCTCCGGTAGAACTTTGCTCCTGTCTTCATAGAGAGCCACCAGCTGCTCTGTTTCCACTATTCCTTCACCAGATCTCTGCATAACTCTGTTTTCAAGGGAGCCAAGGGAGACCCGCTCCTCAACCCCGCATGTCCTCCTAGTGCAAAGCTCCAAATGCCACTGAGCAGGCGTCACTCAGCCACACAGCGCCCTCTGCCTCCTCAGAGTAGGAATTTCCCGGTGTCCTGGCCAAATTTCTCTCATTCACAAAAAAAAATACCACCAACAGCTTAATCTGGTTCAATTTCAGTTGCTTACCATCTGTATCCCCCTCCCCGATCGCCCCTGAAAAGGGACTTCTAGGCCCAGTGGGCTTACCGGTCAACAAAATTAAATAAATAAATAAATAAATATTGCTAAGAATGGCAATAACAGATACAAGACAACTGTGCAAATGAGGAGTAATCCCAGACATATACTAAACTGTTTCAGTATGTTTAGAATCTCTTTAAATTGCTGCTAGATCTATGTTGTCATTTAATACTTGGTCACTTCTAGCTGTTAAAACATAAATCCAATAGCCTTCCTTTTGCCCTGCTATTTTTTCCAAGTGCCTCCCCATCCCCACAATCAACTCGTTCAATCCCTGTGAATTTAATATCATGAGATGTACCTGGGTTATTCAAAACGTGTGTCACTATAGCATATGTGCTATCTTTTCTCTGTAAAAGCACATACATGTTCTCCTACCCTTGTCCTTAATGTATGTGTAGTCCTACCCACCTAGAAATGACCGGCAACAAGTTAACAAATAAATTACACCAGTACTGCTACAGGTGATAAACTGATGTATTTGTTTAACTGTTCCATCTGCTGGACGTACCTGATGTACTATTTAACAATCTATTTAATTATTAATTGGGGAGCCTACTTAAGGTTGGTATGTTCTTTATTTATTTATTTGTCATCTTGGAGTTACATCTTTGAGCTAGGAGCTTGTTTACAAAGGTTCCACGTCATGGTTAGGTACAAACATTGGATGCTATGCATGAATGTGCAGAAACTATATGCTGCAGAGCTGGTGTATAGCCACCCACACAGTACACCCCGTGTGGATGCACAAAAGGGGTATGCAACCCCTACACACCCGATCCCCTGTCCGCTCAGGCAGGGGACAACAAGCACCATGTGCCACTCACTAAGGTGCATAGTGCTGCCTGCAGGGGTGTGGAGGGCGCAAGTTATGGCAACCGGGACCCTGCCATAACCCACTGTGCACCCCCACAGACCTCACCCTCCAGCTGTGACGGACTGGGAATCATCCATCCATGCCACCCCAGCCTAGTAGGCAGATGGGGTTGGCTGGGGTGGCTGATCAGGTGGGTGCCTGCACATGCTGGGCCTCTGTTCCATAGTCACCACACCCCACCTTGTCCACAGAACTGCCCGACCCTGACCTGTTGCTGATGTGACACCCCACACACACATTCCAGCCCTGACCCTGTATCGTATGCCCCATGTGGCTTCCCAATCCTGGTCCCACACAAGCAGAGCCCCCACTACATGGCACCCTGACCCCACAGCACACACAGCACCCACCCCACACGTCAGCCCCCCCTCCGGTGTTGAGTACGAATCCTCCCATGTACAAAGTGGCCCCTGTGCACACATGCCAACTACTGACCATGGTGCCCCAGCCAACATGAATGCTGGCCATCAGCCCCCACCTACCCGCGGCATTGACCAGTATACTACCAGGGGTGAATATCCTGGCCATACTGTCCAGGACTCCAGTGTGGTCATAGCCAAACATCTGTGTAGCCCACCAGGCCAGAACCAGGTGACCCTGCAGCTGTGTTCCCTGCAGTACCTGACCACTTCCCACATACCAAGTGTATTCCAGCACATATATCAATTCACTAATGTGCCCGCATGCCTGCTTACCCCGGCTCTTGCATGCCCCATCTCTGTCCTAGTCGGGGCATCCCCACCCCAACACATGTGTGCCCCATCTCCATAGGGGCAATACAGCACCCGTCATTACACACATGACTGGCCATTCCCATGGTGCACCCACAAGCACTTTCAATTCCCCATCCCTGATTCAATACTGACTGGCAATATAGCCTGGTTAGAGGAACAAGGTGTGAACAGAGCTTGGTACATCCAGCAGACCAGACCTGAGTTTGATTCTCACAACCTCCACTTGCATACTGTGTGACTCTGAGCAAGTCATTTAACCGCCCAGTGCTCCCAGGTCACCCCTGAAAACAGGCACTTGTGCCTAGTGAGCCTGCCAGTTACCAAAGACCAAAATAAAAAAAATAAAAATACAATGTAGCCCCCTCACCGAGGTCCCTCCCTCACCGTACTCCACTCGCTGGTGCCGAGGGCATGCATGGCCAGTGGCACAACCCTCTCACTCCACCTCAGCCACCAGCTGTCCAACTGATGCTGGTAGCATGCCTCTATAATAGGCAGTGCGCTCCAGCATCAGTCAGACAGACAGCAGCCGAGGAGGTGAGCGGTGGGCTGTGCTACAGGTTGTTCCTAGCCGTGGCACTTACAGGACAGTATGGGGATCGACAGTGGCACTGTTGGTGCCACGGGGGACCATTGGCCACCATTGATGGGGCAGTGCTTTCAGGATCATGGCCAGGGGTGGGGTTGGTTCAGTGTGCTGTGCTGGGCACTGTCCCAGATTCTGATGCTCTGCTGTGTGTGTGGTGGGGTGTTCACCACAGACGGGGACAGGGAAGTGATGGTTGGAGGTGGGGATTCTTGTACTGCACCGGGCCATGGCCACATGTGTTGGGGGTAATAGCATTGCTGAACCAGGATTGGGGCTGCCCTGCATTGGGGCCAGGAGGGCAGCACTGTGTGTTGGGGTAAGGGTGCCTCTGGACATTTCGGGAAGGGCAGCTGTTGTGTGTCAGATGGCAGGGTCTACAGCAGGCACTATGGCTCAGCCAGGAGGACTGTGGTGATTGTGTTTGCATGGGTCCAGGTGCCCATTGAGGCTGGTCATGCACCCAGACCCACACCTCCCCATACAAGTCATCCACTGTGGGCCCTGGACAGGCATCCCATTGGGTGCCTGCCTGGGTTAACAACTCCACCCCAGGCCACCCTGCAGAGTCTTGTGCACTGGTGGGGGTGGAGCCATGGACAAGCGGTGGTCATTTGTGAATACCGGCGGTGCGCACCTGTCCATATGTGTGGAGCTATGTGGGCAGGGTACCACGCCCTCTGGCACATACTTTCCGCCTACTTGTGCATAGCACCTAAAATTACAAGTGAGTACAGGCTTTTAAGTACAGACATTGGTAAATACAGACATTAGTTACGAAACTATAACTAATTGTGTCCTTAAAAGAGGACAATTGAAGCCTCAAGACCTACCTTAAATGCATTGACTGGTCCACCCTTGACTCCCTAAATGATGAAGATCAGGTATTGGACTACTTCATCACTAAATTTA